>OX443563.1:62117178-66917178 GCA_949372485.1 Cheilosia soror | reverse complement strand
CCCCCCCTCTCGAACACAATGGCTAGGGACAATTTTAAAACAAACGTGTTTAATTTCCTTTACCAATGAGTATGAGTTAGGTTTGGTTGAATCCAGCATTGGAGATATCTTTTGGGGTTTCTTAAATTTGAAAGTTGTAAAGAAAAAAAAGACAAAATTTCGATTTTTAATGTGAAAAGTATGTGCAAAGTTCTACCCAAAAAGTTTTATTCTAAGTTTGGCAATTATATACTTTTTTGTTCTTGTTCCTCCATCTTTGTCTGGTACTTGGCGGCGGCGGTGGCGGGCTAAGTTGATACCATAGGCTGTGATGACGCGGCTGTGTACTGTCTGGCGTTAAGGTAGGGCTGCTGCGGTGTAGGAAGAACAACAGGGAAATTAGAACACCAAAAGTTTGTTCGCTAAGCCATAGACTGTGTTGTTCAAAACAGTGTTTGACCCAGTTTTTGACACAGTTTTTAGGATGAAAAGTTTGTCAGTAAAGTAAGCACTGCATGAAAATCGATGGTTGAGTTATCATTTTCTGAAGTATACGAGTATCTATGGATTGACTTTAATGCGGTGGTGTCAGGAACTTAGATTATTCTAATTGATTAACGTTAGAGATGAAAGTTATACTTCTGACATTATAACATTGGCTAGTAGATAATATTATTTTATTTAATTTATTTACTTTATTTATTTAATTTATTTACTTAAAAAAATCTTATTTTACTTGATAACTCATTTTGTTGCGACAATGTCTACCTGTTTACGATACCTACATCAAAAATTTAGCAAACGATTTCGAATTATTATTTTGATCAGCAAATTTTACTTATTGCTATTGCTTTAGAATGTAAGAAGTTGGGATTGAGGACATCTATTGGAAATCTAAGATCTTTTTTTTTAAACGCTTTTCTCAAGAAAGAGACCTTAACCGATGTAATGCCTACAATATTGAACTGTTGTAAGTTGAAAGCACTTACAGTTTTTTTTCTGATTTGAAATTAGTATAATTTGATCATTTGGGTTTATAATACAAAATCTATTATTTTGAAAGAAACATTCCTAATTCATTTATCATTTGGAATATTCGATCGGATAACTGCAATCTCACAGAGTTTACAGACAAATTGGTATGGGTGCCATTATTTGCATGGTCCCGAGGAGAGGAGAGGTTTTTTGGAATGAGCCAATTGCAGATGTATAAGTCTCCATAAAATCGTACAGATTCTGTTTGAAATGATGTCTGAACAACAACCTTCAACGGTCTAAGGGAAAGGGAAAGTTTACAATTGACTAAAAAGTCACAGGAACAGATTCTTTTATATGCAATTTGATGTCCTTGATGAACTGTCGGTGTGTTATAAGGGTATTTCAAAAGGGTGGAAAATATGTTGATGACAAAAAAGTTGACAAAGAGGGTAATATACTTTATGTCACTTCAATTTGGGCACAGAAAACCAAACTACAGACAAAATCCTAAAAGTAAAATTTTCTTATAAGAGTTTTTAGAAAAAAAAGTGAGATCGCCATTACGTTTTGAATAACCATATTACAAGAAAATGTTAATGTTATAATGTTAAAAATACCTACCTACCTTTATTCGCAATTTTAGCGAACATCTGCGCGTAAAGCCGTATTCAGTATGTACATCTAAAGCTAAACTCAAAAACCAGTTTTGGTGAAATAGTTGGACCCATTTTTGAAACAATCCAGGTATTTATGAAAAGGACCTTAGGTATTGTGCCATTTTTGAGCTATCCTTGAGTGCATGATTGTTAATACATTTTTAGTATGCTTGAAAGAGAAAAACTTTATTTAAAGTAAAGTTTTTATTACATTTAATAAAATATTAATTATTATTTATATAATACCTACAAATTAAGAATTTTGATATGTGTTTAAAAAATGCTCCTTTACACCTCTCTGCCATTATTTTCTTCAAATGGCAGCATTCAGCGCGATGCGTTCCCGCTGTCAGCAACAATGATGTTTGTAAAACACTCTAGGGCCACTTGCACCAAACTCACTTGACAGCAGTATTTATTCTTTTATTCACTGTTTAGCTCTATTCCGCTGATTGGGTAAAAATTGTGTTGCACGTGTACACTTATTTATCTATCCGTGGATAAATTGATAAAATATTTATCCAGTCTCGAAAGGCTGGATAGTCGTGCACAAACGTCAAATAGTAAAACAAAATGTCATGTAGGTACTTGGTAGTGTAAAAAATTGATTTTATAAATATGTAGCTACTTTTATAACCGAGAAATATTCTATAGAGAAAACCATTTCGTGAGAGATGTTTGTGATTGTTGTGTGCTCTACTATTCTATGCGATAGGCAGCGTTGTTATACGGTCGTAAATATCGTATTTGTGACGATTTTGGAAAGCAAATACGACGCTCCGATTTTTGCTTGATTTGGCCTGATTTCTACGATTTGCTGATTTTTAGTTCCGATATTTACGATTTTAGAAGCAGGCAAATACGACTTCTACCAAATTACAAATTACAAACCTTGGTGTAAGATCAACTACTTCCTACCGAATTTTGAAACTACGTACAAACAAATCAAACAACTTTAAGACCAAATGAAATGTGCAAATCAAGAAAACTTCGAAACAGGAAAGGACAACAGAATCTGATAAGCATTAGTTTTTCACTTATGTTGTAAGTTGTAGTCTTCTGCAAATATGTTTTCAGGATGCTAGTTACAAAGTTTGCTTGTTTTATGCTTTTCTCGCGATTGTCAAGGTTTCAGGAGAAGTGCATTAGTTGTCTCATATGTTACAATGTCTCAAATACATATACCACATGTCGAGGAATAACTAAGTTCCTCAGAATATATGCCTACAGAAAGGTTAAAATCTTGAATTAGGTCCCAATGGTCCCTACTTCGGCCGGCTCCCGTGGTTTAGTGCTAGATTAATTGCTTAGTTATTTGTTATTATAGATAACTGTTATGAAAATGATTACATGTCTTTAAGTTTTGTTAAATTTTCGTTGGCATTTTTACCATTTTACCAACAAAAAGACTGGTTTCTGCTTTATAGGATAATGGAATGGAATTTGAGTGTTAGCGCTCCAGGAATTGGAATCCCTTTTTTAATTAATTTATTTTTAATCAACTTACTGTCGCTATAAGGAATTGACTTTCGATATTGCTCATATTGCTCATATTTTGTTTTGGTTTTCTGTATTTGTTTGGGTATGTCTTCTGTTTCCAAATATAGACCAGTATCAAAATTAAGCCCTCCGACTCTAAACGTCATAGTGTAATAAGAACTGCTTCAGGTTATTGATCGTTATGTTGCAAGTTGCTGCAATTGGTGTTCTACTTCTTCATCTTTTAGCGTTTTCACTACATTACACAATTTTATTCTTAAATTCTATTCTGTAAGAAGACTCTATTCAAAGAGTAGCTATATTTACCATTTTACGGAAACCAGTGCGTTATCCGTTAAAAAAGCAGCATACCTATAATGCATTACCAATTTACATGTTTTCATGTTTATCAGGGTTATTAACCAACGCGCAGTGTTTGTATTTTGTGTCGCAGATAGTACTATAAAAGAAGAAAAAAATCGCTTGGATTCTGCTTTCTTTTACTAGTAGTAGAACTAGTCATTACCGCTTCCAAGGTATTGAAAAAACGCGGTACGCAGCCGTGTAGACACATCTTAAACTGATAACCAAAATAAGACGAATTGTGTTTTTTTAGTAGCGTAGCGGTGGGGTGTAGTTCTAATAATATTTTTAGTGTCCATATTACGAACTCAAAATTGCGAAATTTCCAAATATCTTGAGAATTAGAGAATATTTAAGGTAGGGGTTTAAAATGATTATTATTAAGGCCCAAGTCCTGAAGTTTTGCATACTGTTAAACATGCTCGTAGGCGCACTCTCGAAGAAGTTATTATTAAATTGTTCTAAAAATTCACAAAAAAAGATGCTTGCTGGACATAACCGTCTTGAATGGGGGAAGTGGGATTAACACAGTTTTTAAATTGCTGGTCGTTTGCGTATCGAGTCCAAGAAGGCTGATGACATTCGAATTCGATATCAAAAAATATCAATTTCGCAATTTTGGGACTAAGTTTGAACATTTAGGGCGAGTGTAGTTGCCTCAGTACCATTACTGTTGTTGAAATTTGTAAGAATACTGTATAGTATACTTTAAAAGGTTCGCACCCAAGTAATATAAACCAAGTTTTTAGGTAGGTACTAAACGCTGCAGTTTGTTTTTGTGGTCCTCGACGAGGTGCACTTTAAAGAACATAATTCAAAGACGGAATGAGAATTTGCGAAACAAGTATTGCGAGATAAACTAAATGCGAGTTGATAAATCCGAAATAAAATTTGCGAAATGAATTTTGTCGAAAAGACCGGCACCCGTTTACACTGCTTGCGCCTGGACTTCTGCAAAAAGAGTATAGGTATACGTATACTCAGAGCCAGTCTTTGGGCATGCCTAGCAATTGCATGTGTCCGCTTATAGTATTCATTAGAATTGTACACATTTTTACAAAATACGATAATTACGATTTTCACAACCCCAAAAACACGATTTTCAGAAAAAGTCCATAACAACACTGGCGATAGGAGTGCATGAATCTAATCGACAGAATGTCGTATAATTACTCGCATGCAATAGCTGAACTCAAACTAAAGAACATTACATTTTCAGAAACAACAGCAAAACAACAGAAAGTGGCTGGCACCTAGTTTTCTAAAATTTGGAGCCCTAGAGGGCTTCATCTACTGCATGGGCTTATTTACCGACGCCTGCGTCTGGGGCTTTTATTTGTCATTTATTCGACAGTTCAATACATTTTTTTTACGATTTTTGTACTGATAGTACTGTCAAATTTAAAATAATCGAAGGTTACTTATCCAGGCACAATTTTGCAATGCTCCAGAGGAAGGTATATTCACTTTGCCATTGCCCATTACATTTGTAACGCCAAGAAGGAGTCACCGGATTCAGCCCCTTTTTTAGATACTTCTCCTCTTTCAAGGCGTTGGTGGACTTTTTTATTTTTGTTTTATTTTTATTTTTTTTTGTAATGGGAATTCGCTGGAAGGAAAAATCATCGAAAGACATTGCAGATAGTGAGACCCTTTAACCCGATCTAAAAAAAAAACTTCCAAGGGGACTGACTTTCGTCATCCCGAATTGAATGCACCTAGTCGTTTGACTAATCGGCAATTTATTTTTCATTAATTTTAAAAAATTCAGGGGATAAATCCGACGTTTGCCGAATTTCTATACTTTTTTAGTTGAAAGTATTATCTACTTTCTTGGTCTTAGGTAAGATCAAGAGGTTTTATCCGCCTCAATCTCCTGATTCCATTGTTAGTATTTAAAAGTTCTGTTATTTCTATGTTAATATGGTTAAGAAATCTACTTCTATGCCTTCGGGCAACTTTTTTAACTTCTTCCTCAACCATTTCAATGTTAAAATCTCTATGTAGATCAGCGTTGCGTATGTACCAAGGTGCATTGACTATGTTCATTAGTACTTTATTTTGGAAAACTTGAATTTTTAGCAAATTTGTTTGGCATGTACATGCCCACAACTGGATCCCGTAGGTCCATACTGGTTTTAGAACTTGCTTGTATAGCAATAACTTATTATAATTTGACAGAGATGAATATCTCCCAATAAGCCAATATATTTTACTGTATCGCATGTTCAACTCGTCTCTTTTTTTCTTTACATGCGCTTTCCAACGCAGTTTAGCATCTCTAGAGTCATGCCTAGATATTTCGCTGTATTTGAGTATTCCACTACATTGTTGTCTATGTATACTGGAATATGTGGTACGTTTTTATACGTAAAATTAATATGGACCAACTTAAGGTCATTTAATCTAATCTGCCATTTTTTTGTTCAATCAGAGATATTGTCTATTGCCCTTTGAAGCTTTTTTGTTGCTCCCACAGCAAGGACAGCTGTGGCATCTGCAAAGGTAGCTATAGTGGTTTCCCCACTTTCAGGCAAATCACTAGTGAATAGAAGGTAGAAAACTGGACCTAGCACGCTGCCTTGTGTTACACCAGCTTTAATTTCTCTTAATATTGAGTATTCTGTCTTTTGTTCAATTCTGAAGAATCGAACTGATATATATGACTCCAGAATTGTCGAATATTCTTTTGGGAATTGCCTTTGTAGTTTGTGGATCAAACCTTTGTGCCAGACTTTATCGAAAGCATATGCTATATCAAGAAATATTGTAGAGCACGTTGCGTTGGTGGACGTGGGATTGTTTTCCGAAGAAAAAAGTCCAATGGCGCTAAATCACAAGATCTGGATGGCCAATTCTGATCGCAAAAACGACCGATTACATGAAATTATTCATGCAGTAATTGAATTGTTTCTCTGGCTGTATGGCATTTGGCACCATCTTGTTGAAACCACATGTTGGTCACATCCATAGGTATATCTTGTAATTTAGGCACTAAAAACTGGGTTAATCATGTCACGATCACGAACACCATTAATTGTTACTGCCTGACCAGCCGCATTTTCAAAGAAGAATGGTTCGATAATGCAAAATTTAAGTTTTGCACTCTTTATATAATTATACATTTTAGAATTACATAAGTTGCAAATATTGTTAAGTTCAAAGAGAACATACATATTTTAGACCACACATCTCTTAAAATCAATATACTCGTTAATAAAGTTATTATAGAGTTATTTATATGCTCTTCACAAAACATCAATAAATTTTAAATGAATAAACTGCCAACCCTTCCACAACATACTCACATTGTCGTTGCTGTTACATAATAAAAAAAAGGTAAATAACAGATCGAATTCTTTAATATTTCAAATATATGTCAAGGACACACGGATTTCCAAACATCTCAACACAAGTGCCTAAACGAAATCATAAAAAAAAGACCAAAACAACGCATAAATAACCAACCTCTTGTCCCACTCCATATCGCAATAAGCACACGATTATCCCCCTATAAAATCAGAACGAGTGGAAAACAAGGACGAGCATACTAAAACGTACAGCAAAATGTCAATAAATAATTTTTCGTTGAACGTGTTTTCAAAGCCATAATTTCAATCTAAATCGAATTAATCGATTACTACAACTCTTCTTTTTTTTCAGCTTTTATAACCCTTAGGCTACTAGTACTAGTACAACAGCCAAAGGGTTTCCGAGACAAGGGTCTGCACTTCGACAAGAAATCATAGCGAAACGGAAATCCTTTTTATTGCTTTATAAGGGTAACGAAGACTTCCGCAAGATATATTACCAACAGTAGACACCAAGGAATAACGTGACAACATGCAACCCTTTAACGTCAGCAAGAAGGGGTTCTATTCTGTATACAAAAGGAATAAGACCTTTAACCCTGAATTTAGCCACCAAGGAATTTCGTCATTCGAATGCAACGCTGTGCGAAGGGTTGGAAAGCGGTTTGCTTTGGTCGGTCGAGTTTTACATCGCCCTCCAATGCGCATTCACAGACCTAGATAAGCTATAGCTCACCCCCTAGCAATTCCACCCTTGCAGTTTGTTTCATCAAGCCATTATCATCGTATAGTCGTAGTCGTCGCCGTTGTTGTCATCGTCGTCGTCGTAGAATGACTTGAATGTCAGTTGGCGGTAAGATTTAATGCGAAATTGTAGCGAATTTTTTAATGGGTGGTATAGTTGAAATCTCAGTACCGGTCGCAAACTGGTCCCATTAGTGCCACTGATTCGTGCTAATTTTCGATGTCACGACAAGTCAAAAGGAAGCTAGGATTGCAAGCAAATTCGAAATGCGAATGCAAGTTGTTAGTTGACTGAGATTTCAAAGAAAACAAGTTGATTTGCTAACGACGTTGAAGGTAATTTATTTGACATTAATTTAGGGCCAGCAATAAATACCGAAAGTTGATGATTTACTTACGTCAGAGCCGACCCATAAATTATTCAGTTATATATTTTCTGTGCAACACGATGTTAAAAATAGATTGAAGCTGAATTTTCGAAGGAGTTTCTTATGGTAGTGTGCAATTTGTCATAATCTGCAGTATTTAGTTTTTTTTTTGTACTCATATAGTGGCGTACCACCACATCATGGTACCTATATCGGTTCGTAAAATGATTTTGACTAAGTTTCGGAGTTTGTGGCAATGCAACACGGATGAGAGAGAAGTCATAATGGAACGACTTACACTTAATGATATAAAGATTTCCGGAGAAAAACAAGTCTTCCATTCCGATCTTCGAGGTAACATTAAACAAACACTAAGACAGAACGCGGAGATTGGAAGGAGTTGATTAGCAAAAGATTTCAGCAATGTTTGGGGAATAGAATCCTCTATAATGTCAATGTCAACTGCCCATACCAACATCTGCAAAGTAGATTTCTCGCTCTCAATCGATTCTCAAAAAGGAGTTAAATGCTTGCCACAAAATTATCGTACAAAAACATTACTTTCCATAATATCCAAGGTAATGAAAAAGTCTATGAATTTGGAATTATTAAAATATCTAGAAGACTAGAAGGCCACCGATAAATAAGCTATAGGCAGGAGACCTGTTGCGAGTCCATACTATCGCACAACACGGCAAATCAAGAGCAGTAATCATGGATATCTCAAAAGCTTTTAAACGGTTCCGGGAGAGAGCCCTTCTAAGCGAGTTATCATTTTAATAACAAAACTGCGTATAAATGCAAAGCATACTCCTTGGCAGATCTATTCAAGTTAAGGGACATCATCGGATTCATTAATTAGCCCAAGTTCTTAGTTTAACAAGGTTCAAATTTGTTTAACAATTTGTAGGTTCACTGGTCAAGTTTTGAAATTCTTATATATGATAATGAAGTTATAAACGAAAATATTGCCAAGTAAACCTACCAATTTTTTTTAACATTGAACCTTTAATACTCCATACCTCCATAGGTATACTATACTTTATAAAATGCAACGTCCATCTCTGGCGAACCATTCGTCCGATTGTCATTACTTTTTTTCTGATTTAGAAGTGTGGGTGTGGCCAAATTAGGCAGTAGGGTGGGTGAGAATTGGTGAGGAGTAAAGGGGTCGCGGCGAGTAAAGGGGGTCTCGCGAGCCGTTAGCCGTGATGAGCACGATCTCATAGGAAGAGCTAAAGAGCTTAAACTCGAAAGTGAGATCGATTGTGCAAATTGGAACTCGGACTTAATTTCAAATGCAGAAAAAAAATAGATCATTCTCAACAGCTCTGCTTCGATGTATTTGAGATCGATCTCAAAGTTCTCTGATGTATTTAGTTGAAATTAGAGTTTTGTTTGCACCAGGTTTATATGTTTTTAAAAAATTGTTCGTTAAATAAGGAAAATGTAATTTTGCTAAAAAACAATTAACAATAGACGCGATTTCTTACTATCACATACGGACTTACGAATAGGTCCACAAACAAAAACAAATTGAAAAATACAAGATTCGCGAATAAAAAAAATATGTTTTCCAAACATAGAACATAAAAATTCGTAAATTGTAGGGGAAACTGCTTTGTTTCCAATTTTTTTAATTAATTAATTTTCTAATGTCAAAAAACCATAAACTTTTCGGCAACTTTTAAAGCAATAATAGCTTGGTAGTACAGTGTTGTGGGGCTATTTCTAATTGGCAGCCTTTGTGCGACAGAGCAACGAGCGATGGTTACTTCATCGGACGATCAAAATATCAAACTCCAATAATCCTATTGTGTGTCCTTACCTTATTAACCCTAGATAACTTAATTTGGAGTCACACAGTAACTAATCATTCACCTTACAGACGACGAATTAAAATATATATTTTTTTTATGACGTCATTGTTAATTATTAAATAAATGCATAGATCGAAGAAGTATAATGTTCTCTATTAAATTAAAGTAAAAGTTTTCGTAAAAATTTATTTAAAAATTTACTACAAATTATTATTGTGTGCTCTCATTAATGCCCTTGTTGCAGTACCGATATTGGGTGTTTGTCATCGTGTGTACCTACCTACTTGGATGAACTCAAAGAGAAAATTTTCGGATTTATCGACCGCTACTTACGACGCCCTCTAGTTAAATAATTACAATAAATGATGAAATATAATAAAATAATAAAAAAAATAGTAAATATGTATTAATTTGCCTTTTAAGAACTAGAGTAGTCGCGGGATGGTATTTACAAAGCGGTTATGAGCGACCGGTAATAGGACACGCATTTTGGAAGCACTACCAACAAGCGAAGCGACCGACCAAAGGTAAGCCACTTGGGGAACAACATTCGCCGCCTTATTGGCGATATACGGCCACAAATGTTGGAAAAATTCATCGAAAAATGGACTTCCAGATTACTCTACGTCCGAGCCAGCCGTGGCGGTCATATGACAGAAATCATATTTAAATTATAATGCGAGAAGATTATTTTTCAAATAAAGTAAATTTCATGTCAATTTATAAAACAAAACATCTTTATTTTATTTTATTTCAAAGTTCTACACCTCTAAAATAAACAACTTTTAGTTGGATAAAAAGCAATTTAGTAAAGACATAGACAAAAAAATAAATAGTAAAAATGTGGCCAATATGAATTTTAAAAGAAATAGTGGTCAACAAAACCGGAAAACAAATTTTACAGTTGGGTAAAAGGAATGCTAATTTAAACTCCACATAGTTTTAGGCATTCTGTTTATTCAACAAAAGTTTAATTACAGAAAACTTAGTTTTTAAATGAAATTTTAAATTATATATGTAGGTACCCAAAAACAAGCAGATTCAATTTTTTTATAATATTTATAAACTCAAAAACAAATTGTTTTCAATTATTTTCATTCGTCAGAGCACAACCCAAAACCGTAAATCTTCACTAACTTGATTCATTTCATTTTTAAAAATTTGATTTCTAACAGAAATTAGCTGAAATTCAATCACAGTGCTGCGATAAGAGGAATAACAAGTATGACACCCAAAAGGTAAAGTTGCAGAATAACAAGTTCATATACTTCAAAAGGACACTGATAGTGATATGTACTTCGTTAAATTCATTCACCGCGATTTGGTGGCACTTATATTTTTTAACAAAGTTCCCTCCTAGTCAATATAATGGCTTGGGGTCAAAATTCTAAAAAATGTATCTAACTTAGATACATAGATATTTTAGTATTACATAATAAATCCCCAGGAGAATTAATGTATGTGTGAACATGGAACCTTTTTGTTTTAAGGTGCCGAACTGGACATGTCTAACATAGCTAACAAATATTGCATTCATTTTACATATTTGTTAAAATCCTTAGAAATCTTTTTAGAAAAATTACGATTTTTTTATATAAATACATCCTAAAACAGTACAATACATAGATACTTGCACAATTTTTCGCTATTTGTAGATATTTTGTATTTTTCTGAGTTAAGTTAATGCGCAAATATTCATTTTAGTATTTAGGGTTATTTATTGTGATCGTATATTGAGGTTGAAGATTAAAATGATTATTGGTTAGTAATAGCTCAATGTTTTTATTAGTCAACCCTTTCGTGAAAATCTGAACACGCTACCTTTATCTTTATTAGAATTCGGTGAAACTCATCAAAAGAAAGCAATTTCAAAAAGAACTCTCTTGGTATATTTGACAAGAAAACATGGAGTATGAATATCAAAGCTTTATTTCTAATGTCTATATTTATTTAGTCAAGTACTATAAATATCAATTTTCATCGGAATCGTTCAATAATTCGAGATTAAAAAAAAAAACTCATAATGTGGAGTTCACATAGGTTTGGAATCACATGTCCTAAATTACATTTATTTCATTCCACTAGACCACCCAAATAAATCATATAACCTCAACTGCTTTAAATCAGTTCACCTGACTGACAGTAAAATATTTTTTTTTTAGTTTTTAGTTTTTAGTGTGCAGAGAAACTCATATAAAGTCGATAGAAATTGAGAAATGTGGTGTATTTTTTGCAATTTTTAGATGATTTCAATATTGTGGTTCTGGTCTGGTGTGCCGTCGTCAATTTGTGTTGAGAGGATAAACCCTACATGTTGTTATGTAGATTTGTTTTAAAGTGGTAGATAAATAAATAAATAAAAAATTATTATTACCTATTATTTTTTTTTATTTCAATTTAATTTAATCTTCAGAGATAGTAAAATATGTACATACTTACTATATTTGACAAAAAATTTATCTCACTTGACACTATAATATGGAAATAAGAAATTCGTCTTACAAAAAAATAAACATCATTTGCTTATGATAAAATTTTATTATTTTTTTCCCAAAAAAAATGTAATTTCACTTGTACCTACATAAAAATTAACTTAAAACTGTAAATAAGTGAACATGGTGTCTAAACCTACAAATTAAAATCTCCTCCATTTAGCCTCGGTTTGTAAGATTTTAATAACATAACATTAACATGAAAAAAATGTTAAAAATTCAATTCTGTTAACGTACATAACTCCGAAATCCCCACTTTCCAGTGGCATATCTCTCTCATTCCAGTCTATGCAAGGAATTTGTCCATTCCGAATTTCGAAAGCGCATGTCTCATATCTAAATAATCCCATGGTACTTCCCATAAGCATTTGAAAGAGCACTTTTAATCGGGGCCGCCCCTCTTTTTCTTACGGCACAAACCTACAATAACCAGAGAGATGCAATTCAACCATTTAGGGAGTACATAAGCGATAGGCCACCTCCTATGTTGCTCCTCTAGCATCACAGTCACTCATGTACCTACAATATTGCTGGTTTTTGGTTGTTTTCTGTTTTCTTTCGTCTAATTAATAAACAGAAGTATCCCACCTTGGAGGGTAAAGGAACGGCGCGCACACAAAAAAAAAATAAAAATAAAAAAGAAACATCTAATAATAAATCAATAACCATGGTACAGCAACATGAAAATAAAAAAAAATTCATGAAACGTTTTTCAAAATTAAAATGGTTGGTCAAACTATATGTACAGCAGTAGTCATAGCAACAATAGGACATAACCAACCATGGTACCTGTATTATGTACTTGCCATTAAATTAAAACAAAACAAAGCACAGGTGGACCTTCTTCATTACGTGTCAGACTTATCGTGCATCTGCTCTTAGCATCAGAGAGTCACTCGACCAATTCTCAGTCCTCCCTATATAGCAACATCCTTAGCATGACATCATCTGGATGCAGTTTCGAGTGTGCTTCTATGTACATAGTAGGTATGTGTACCAGATTTTTGTGAAATTAGCTTTATTATTAAAACAAAATAGAAAAAATCCTAATTGATGCTTGGAAACTTTGTGCATGAACGTAGTACCTACAATGGTATAGATTTCCACATCTGTGTCCGCCATTTCTTGACAAAGCAACATTGTTTTTCCATTTGCGTCGTTTGAATACATATTCTTAATTAAGGTCTATGTAAAAGTTGAATTAAAAAATAAAACTAAATACAAAAAAATTACTGGCTGTAGCTTTATTTATTTATTCAAGTAGATTTACCAAGTGTTTTTAATTTTTATACCTATAGGTATCTACATAAAATCATAATTATGTTGCTCGCTGTTCTTCCCTATTCATGTTGAAATATTAATTACGTATTATTTTGAAAGCAGATTTTTCGCCCTAAAAAAAATTACAGAAGTGCCGTATGATAATATTCACGGTTTAGATATTTAACTTATTTCCAAAAGTGATGATAAGTTTTCAAAATAATGCTAATTTTGAAAAGAAATTTAAATGCAGCAACTGCGCCTGTTGAACACTGGCTTGTAAAGCTTGTAAGATTGTTATGGTAATTGATAACATAAGCTACTCTCGAACCTCGTATCGTATTCATCCTGTGCGCTTAGCAAATGTATCCACAGTTTATATGGTTCTCAAAGGTGCATATTAATAAAAACAAAAACAACAACGTTACAGCCAACGGAATTTCTATCGAGTCATGTTATCCGATTTTTTAAAACAATTGAGTACCTAATTAAAATTGGAGGATTTTGATGATTATCTATTCAGCGCTTGTGAGAAAACTTCTAAATTTAGCAGTTCGGATACGGCAAAGAATTATTAGTTTTTTCGTCCCAAAAAAAAAAATCACACTAAAAAACATTTTTAGGCGTATAGATTATTGAATAAATAATAATTTTAAAGTAGATACAGCGGTTAACTTAACTCTGGCGCGTCCATCCAAACGAACCTCACTGTACATATAAATTAAAAAAAAAAAGTTTGTATACACTCCCATGCACTTGAATAGGGACAAGCTATTTAAATTTCAAATAAAATACAAAAGAGTTTCCTTTTTGCAGTTTTTCAATAAAACAACATAATATTTGCATAGACATTATATTTTTTAATGTTTTGATTTCAATTGTGTATTAAAAGAAAAAAAAAACTAAAACGTTGCAAAATTCAGCTCAAATTCAGTTCAAATTCATTTCTTTTTATCTTAAGCTTAGTTATGGGTGTAGCCGCATTTGCTGGAAATAACTTCAGAAATACCGTTTGAAATTGAGTTATATAGAGATTCTATGTAACTCTAGGAAATGTCGGATCTCTGCTGGTGTGACCCGTAGAGATCGCATTAGAAATACCAGAATACGTGAGGAACTGAATGTCGAGCAGCTATACTTCTCCGGGCCGAGCGATCCATGCTTCGGTGGTTTGGTCATATTAAACGTATGTCCCCGACCAGGATCCCAAGACGTGCTATGGAATCCGTACCATCGGGCAGGCAGGAGTCCTCTAGGTAGACCCAGGATGAGATGGTTAGATCAAATTCATAATCTCTCCTCTTCCCGTATGGGGATTGCCCTTGATGATTTGGAGTCGATGGCGGAGGATCGAGAGCTATGGAGGGTCCAATTGAGTAACCTACACCCGCGACCCACTTAATGGATAAGCGGGTCATTGAAAATGTATGTATATGTATGTAGTGTTGTCCCTATTAGAGTGTATGCGAGTGTAGTATATGTTTAAGATTTTATTTTTCTGTGACCTTCGCTCAGGGGCCAGATCGCGTAAAATAAAAACGACCGAACGACATCGTTTTCATTAAAGCGGTCTCTATCATATTTGTGACAATGAACAGAGACTGCTAGTATCGAAACGACGTCGTTCGATCGTTTTCATTTTACGTGATCTGGGCCCAATAGTAGCTACAGCAACACTAACTACTGAACCACTAGTGCCCTGTATATAAAATCTATTTTCCTCTTCTAATAATCAAGTTATGCCATTTAAAGCATAATATAGAATTCGCAATACCTGAATCGTAAACTTAGGCTAGGTCTAGTCAGTGCATGTACCATTATGCTTACTGCTTAAGGCTTTTGTTTTGTATCATTGTTCTCATTTCAAATCCCAGTCCCCTGGCAGAACCTCGGTTTTAAATATATGCCATAAGTCAATTGCCTTCTTGAGTGCAAAGGCGATTGGTTTGAAGTCTGGACAACAGGACTGGGATCGCAGAGGATAGAAGGCTACAATGTCTCAAAAGGAGCAGGTATCATTAAGCGATGCCAACTCAAAAATGTGATTTAGAGCCAGAAATGTGATTTCAGGGCCAGAACAAACGACTTAAGGATATTCTGCACTGTTTTGACGTTTTTGACGTACAAAATACTGAAACAAAATGTTAGTTTTAAATAATTAACTAAATTTTCACAGAAAAACTGTTTTATAGCAATAATTAAATGCGTATTGCTTGAAAATATCAATTAAACACAGTGCTAAAAGGTCAATTTACAGAGCTAGATCGAATGAAACAGTGCTAAAATTTCACAATTGGGCTAGGTTTGGCATCGCTTTTACAGTCTTACAGATTTTCTTTAACTCTAGACGAGTAATTTTCGCCGATTCGACGAACATCAAATTATTTTTTTCGATTTTCTCTTCGATTTCTATTCCGATTGTATCTTCTCTCTCTGTCACAACAGTCATCTCTAAACTCTGCTAGTTTGTGGAATTTCGTCGAAAAAACTGTTTGTCTAAATCTTGTTTTCATCGAAAAATAGCGCCAATACCTACTCGTCGAAACGACGAAGATAATCTTCTAGGTAACTTCGATTCGAGATAATATTAAACGAACAAATAAGAGAGGACAACGTAGATGCCAGCTTCGCCAGGTCTTTTGTTGCTTTTTTAATTTTTTATTTTATTTTATTTATTTTCGGGCGACAATGTTTTAATTTTTTTTCATTGGAGGTGCCACGCCTCGGTTGGAAATTACGGGCGACAGAGGGAAACAGTTTTTTCCACTTTGTTTTATATATATTAAAAATTCTAATATATATTTTTGCGTTTAGAGTTATTATAGAGAGAGTATAAAGTTTATAAATAAGGCTGATAGAGATTTGAAAAAAAAATATGTTTTTATTGATTTTTTTCTTTGGTCTAATATAAACTACTAGCGAACCCGGTGAACTTTGTCTCGCCCCAATTTAACGCCTTCAGATAAACTCCAGAGTAATAATAAAACACAAATGGTTCAAATTTCAATATGATTTATTTGAATGGAATCGAAATCAGTAGAGAACTATGTAATTTCGATTTGTTTTCCGGCGCAAAAATAAACCACGAAGACGGTTTGTCAACACGCGAACAGTATCTAACGTACAACTGACCACTGAACTGTTTGATTATTCAGATTCCGCAAATCCGCCGTAAATTATGCGGTGGATATCCTGGCACATCAAGAGAGTTCGAAAATTCCGTCGGATTCATTCCCATCTTGAAAAGGGTATATTGCCAGATACTCAAAAACAAAGTTAGCAACAATAATAAGAGGATGCTTATAAATTCCATATTTTTATATGAGTACGGTTTAAAGTAGGCTTGCGTAGTTCAGGAACGAACTAGTTCACTATAGTTCATTTAATTCACGGTTATTATTTTCAATTAGCCTTACCAATAATCATTTTTAACCTTTAAATTACCATACCAAATTATATTTTGACGGTCACAATAGGTAATTTTATATGAAAATTTTCTTGACTTCGTAAAATTTATCTTGGACACTAAAAATGATTATTAGTACCGCGCAATGCTTTTCATACAAACGGAATAAGCTAAAGCTAAGCACGCACACGATTGTCAGATCTGTCAATCCTCTGACAATGACTGACAATTAACTTACAATAGCCGACTATCTTACAATACAAAATTGTCCGTTCACATTCTGATAACGTTGTCAGATTGAAAATTGTGTGTTCACACGGTTGTCAGATATTTGAATATGAAAAATTGGTCTATCCGTTATCAGACATTGTCAGACAAATTAAATGTATGGTCCTTGGTTTTTGCAGTACGGATAATGGAATAAAATATTGCACTTGCGACTATTTTAAATCTACGTGTTAGAAGACTGCGAGGATGATGAATTGACATAAAAACGACGTAGTGTTTGGACGAAAGAGTGCGGGTGGCCCGTTGTCAGCAGGACGGATTCTACTCCAAATTCAAAACTGAGGAGACGGAACTTTATCACAATTTTTTGCGAACGGACTCAACACAATTCGATGGAATTCTAGCTTTGGTGACTCCACACATCAAGATGCCAGTATAAGCGAACATCCAGGGTACTCATTCCATAAAATTTAAGACGACAGTCGTCCAAGCGAGATGTAGTGCACGAGATCGTCTTTTATTTGTTTCACGTAACTTTACCACCATATCGTTTATTTTGCACAAAGTTTGAGAACTTTCGGTACCTTTCAGGAGCTCACAAACAATAGTTGAAATAAGGACTACACGTCATCGATATTGTCATAAATGACACTTGACAAAAAACAATGAGTTATTATGTAATTTAAATCGTAAAAAAATCTGAATTCAATTGCTCGCTTTAAAATTCCTGTAAAAAGCTTAAAATTGTCTGCAAAATAAACAAATCAATGCATGACGATACCTAATTTAATTAGCTATCGTGCAAACGATATCGTCTGGACGATAGTGCTCTGTCGATTATTGAGCTAAGAAACAAATGTTGGATTGTAGAAACGATGTCGTGGAGACGATAGCAATTTTCAATGTTACGTGATGCAAGGCTATCGTCGAAACGGTATCGTCATGCGACTATTGACTTACGGAATGAGTGCCCAAGAAATCGATACGGTTTCATTGGCAGCTTGATCCAACTTTGTTTCTCTATTTGTCGAGGTGGCTTTTGAATGTGAATCGCGTCGGCGGCGACCCCTTACCACAGGGTTCATTGGGTACTTTATACTCTGCATCCAACAACCCCATGAACTACATTAAACTAAAATGAGCGAAGTAGTTCAGTAGCGTGATTTGAACTAAATTGATCGATCACTCAAATGAACTAAATTGCCCAACTCTATAGTTTAAAGTGATTCGTATCCCCTTCCCTTTCAGATGTGGCTATTGAAAAACTTGACATTTCTTTTCCATTTTGTGTAGTCCTTATTTCAGGATATTTTCCAAAATCGGATAGTGTTGCCGTGTTGGTCGCTTCATCCTCGTCAGTCACGCTCTCAACGGATTTGTAGTTCAGAGACATTATTCCTCGAAATGCGACTTTTGGGCGCCCCAAAAGACAGGCAGTTAATGCTCATGTCCACACAATACACTTGACAACCGCGAGGACAGCAAACTTTGGAACTCGCTTCCTGTAGAAATATTTCCAGAAGACTACAATTTGCAGCAATTTCATTGCAGAATGAACATACATCTGCTATCTCGGGGCGCTATTATTGTGCATTTTAAATAAATAAATATGACTTTAAAAAAAACAATCTGTATAAAGTTTGATAACAAAATAACAATAAAAAATACATATTACATATTTCATTTCGACAGCGCATAAAATTCTTTATAGATACCTATTTAAAAAAAAAAGTCTAAACTCCAAGGACAAATAAAAACAACATTGGTGGTGACACACTTTTGAAGCTCATTGTAGGTAGGTACTTGGATGAAGATTTTTCGAACTTAGCAGACTTTCGTCAATGGATGGGCTTGATCTGACAATATTTTTTTTGCATTTAGCTCGTTTTTCTGGGTGTATTATAATAACAGAACACAGTTGTTCGAATTGGCAGGTGCTCTTATTATGTTTATAAAAATTCCCTGTACAAAATCTTAAACCGATTTATAGAAGCGTGTCGGTGATAAAGAAACGTTCGAAGATATAAGTCTCAGACTTGATTTTAAGGAGCAGAGAAATTGGAGTTTAGGACCGTCGGCATTCTACCCAATATACAGTAATGTCTCGCTAATCCGAATCACCTTTAATTCGAATATCGCGCTTATCCGAACATCTATTATTTTATTTTTTTCTCATTATGTACTCTACAATAATTCGAACCCTACACCAATTTTTGTACGCTGAGATTTTTAAAATAATCTAAAATTTAACCAATATTTTGTTAATGGATGAACCATAAAACACCAACATTGGTCTTAAGCAACTTTAATTATGCATTATTTTCGTTTAATAACCCTCTCGTCTTGTACTCATTAATCCAAATATTTTGATAATCCGAATCAAAAATTGATTCGGATTAGAGAGACATTACTGTTAGTTGTTCCCGCGTATGTATACAAAGTGCTGATGGTAAATCCGTAAATGAATATAGCCGAGTCTGTTTATGTTTTCTCTGGTAATCGGTATGTTCCAAGAAATCCGCTTCGTCATTGTGGCTAAGCAAATCTAAAAAGTAAAGTTTCGCAAGTAGGTGTACCTACCTCAAGTTTAATATTAAAATCAGCAGAATATGTCCAAGCTACATCATTAATATATGTATTTATGCCGACGGCAAATTTCGAACCAAAATGAAACAAATTCACTTCCTTGTGCTTTAAATATTTATTTTCTTTAATAAACCAGAAATTTAACAATTATTCAATAAAAATCATTTGAATTGCAAATAGTAATGAATCACTGGCATTTGTTCCGTCCGACAGTCAATTTTCATTCATTTAATCACCGAATCGTATCGACACAGATTTTTCTTGTCCTGAAATGAAAATAAAGAAAAATATATCAAAAACAGGATATAAATCAACAACGACCCTAATTTAAAATCAAGGACATGAAAACAAAGCAAAGCCAAAAAAAAATATCCAAATCAAGATTTTTTTGTTCCCAATAGAAATTAATGCAGAAAAGAACTCCCACACCATTCGGGAATATCTAATTAAAAGTCCTGTCCCTCCTCTCGAATAGCCACTGAGTGGCTGTTATGTTTCAATGGATTTTCTTCCCCGGTACTTTGAGTTTCACCCTCCTATCCTAACCGACGGACGGGCGACGACGCTCAGCTGGTTTAAACGAAAATCAATAGGGGTGGGATAAAAAATTGATCCTTCAGTTTTTCTTTCTAATGCATATTAAAGGGACACCTTCTCGAGGAAATTTAAAGAAATAAATACTCATATTGGTGACTCTAGCTTCCATTTCAATGCGACGACATTGTTGATTAAAAGTCCCAAATGTAACAAGGCTCCACAAGGCAACGGCAACTATATTGCTAATTAGAAGCTGGGACAGTCAAAGACATGCATTATTAACATCATTCCAGTGCGCACTGGCTGCCAAGTCGATTATCTCAAAGGACCTATAAATCCAGTGATTACAGCTGAATACAAGACGTTATCTTATCGAGGACATGGCATAAAGAAAGCAGTCTTCACCGACACCACACCACCACCCCCGTTGGGCAATCTTAACCCACAATACTGATACACTATGCACTAGAGAGCTTATGCTACACATATACAAATGTCTGTACATACAGTTTCGTGGTTAACAAGGAAAGCATTTGAGGGTGACTCCGTAGGTGAGTGGTGTGCTATAGCGAACAGAATTTCCTATTAAAAACGTAAACATCTCGCAATGACGACAACACGCTATTACCATTCCCCAACCACAGACGGACAGAATATCCCACACTAAGCGAAGACAGCACAGCAGCTCAGCAGCGCCCAGTTTGTCAGGATTAAATTTTATTCGCGTAGCAGCGTGTGTGGCTGTGTGGTTTAGTCCTTTATTGGAAACAGAAGATGGTACAACGCGAAATATTCTAAAGAACAGTGTCGGCGACTTAATTATATGACTTTACTTTTATACTCTACACGAGTCCTGGAGATGTCTTCCTTTAGTCGGCAGGAGCCTGGAATTTTATCACGTTTCTTTATTTTACATCTGTGTCGTATTTAAGAGTCCTTTGAGTTAAATAACACTCAATGGAGATGTTGTTTGCTGTGTTCAAGAGTCGGGAGATGAGCTCCTTTGGGTATGGTGGGGCTTAGGATATAGGTGGGTAAAATTACAGATTTGCTTCAAGATGGGTCTGTGTAGTAAGGAAGTGAGAGTTTAAAGAAATTGCTTGTAGTAAGTAGGTACTCTTGGGAAATGTTAAGGAGAAGATGTAGATTTGTTGTTTGCTTCGACAAGTCATGTCAAAATTGAAATACAAATAAATTTAAAATTATTTATTTTCGTGCAAGCTGTAGGCCATCAAAATTGACTTCTTGTTATATAAGCGGCGGAAGGAAAAATCGCCCCAATTCAATTGCAAATCGCCCCCAAATCGAATGCTCTAATGAATGCTATAAATCTTATGCTTGCAGGCCGCTGTGTAAGGGAGAGTCGATTGGCTTTGTTAGGTCGTAGAAGGTGTGTCGAACATTTTCAAGATGTCACAAATTTAGAAGATTATACACTTGACAGTCGAGTATAAATCTCTTAGTCATTAGAAACAATTTTGGTGATTCTTACAAGGATTTGGGGAGGATTTAGCTTGTTTGTAAAAACGTCTTTATTAAGTGCTAACGCGATTTACAACGATGACAAGAGTTTTATGAAGTAGTCACGAGTTTGTATAGCCACAACAGAGCATATACAGATCTGTAGGTATTTTTTGTAAATATTAATAACTTCAAAAACGAGTCGCAGTGCTGTGCAAGCTGAATTATCCAGAAAAATCAGCATTGCTATCATGAGATGAACTGCATCTTTTCACCTAGAATCCTGGTTCCTAGATGATGAGTTACTGCGCCCTAGAGTATTTGTGGCGATAGTCGTCTACAAGGGCTCATGTTACTTTAAAAAAGGTTTTCAGAAAATTTGGGAGAGAAAACAATCCATGAGCATCAACATAAATGTCTTGTGCTAGACCTATATTCTCACAACCATTATTTTATTTGTCTTTTTAACTTTCTCGTAATATGAAATATGTTTAATTATTGTTATTTCTTTATCAACATTTTTAAAGATTGTTAATTTTTTAGACCTGCTTCCAGACCCTAAAGAAAACTCAAACAAGCATCGGTGTTTATTCACTTTTGACGCTTACTGTACGTAGTAAGAGAAACATATTGTTTTCGTACAAAATTTCGAACTCGAGATTTTGATCAATTCTGATGATTCTGACGATGATAGGGGAACTCGCAATTCTATCCGTCCGTATGTCTGTCTTTCCCCCCCCCCCCCCTTGGGGAATCTAAACGCTTAGATGGATTTGTTTTTTTTACGAAATATTAAACAACTAGCTGGACCCGTGCTCGCAATTAGTTTATTTAAAATTACACTTTGAGTGTTTCATTGAAATCTGTCCAGTAGTTTTCGTGGTTTTAGGAGAAAAGAAAATTCCTCCCGCTCCTAGATCTTGCTACTTATTTGTAATACCGCATTTCATTTCCTTTGTTTCCCTCTTCCTATCGAATTCAAGCAACTACCCACCCCAAACCTAAACTGTTACCATACCACATATCATAGAATGAAATTCTGAAATGAAACCTGTTTAACCTGTTTTGTATTATACGTCTCTTCTCTTATGAAGATTAGATATTAATATAACCCCTGCCATACTGCAGCACGCACCTCATCCAACATCGGGCATACGATCAAAATATACATAACTTCATACAACTGACCATAGCACTCACTGCAAAAACAAATCAACCCTTTTCGAATGAGAGGTATACGTATGCTAGTGTTGTTTTGTTTTTGTTTGTCCTGTCGCACCATCGCAAAAGTATAAAAATCCATTTGTAGCAAGGTATATGTGTATGTATATATTTTCACTTCAAACAATACATTTTGGCAAAAAACTGTTCCTAAGGATGTGGCTATAAACGAAATAGCCTATAGCAGTCTCACAGTCTTAAGGAACATTTAAAAAAAGTGTCATCGAAATCTGTCCAGTAGTTTTCGAGTTTTTAACGGCCAAAGAATTCCTACAGTTTTATTACATGTATAGATTTAGATTTTATCGAAAACGGCTCTAGCGATTTGAACCAAAATTAATAGTTAGTTAATGTAAGCATGCTTAACATGACTGCATGCCTAGTTTTTCGCTAAAAAGTCCAGCAGTGGCTCTTTTCAAGGGTACCTAAATGTGTCAACAGTGGATCAGTGTACACAGTTAATCATTTGCTCTCATAATGTCACTTTTTATTTTAAAATTAATCTGGAAAAGAGAAAAGAACACATTTTCACCTCCCCTCGCAGCAAACCACAAGGCTGCGCGATCGCATTGTCGAAGTCGGCTATCCTCGTATGTTTGTGTTTTTAGCATATAGGAAAGTAATTTTTAACTTTCTCGTTTTCTTCTGTTTTAATTTTGATGTTATTAAAAAAGTGTGTATTGTAACTTCATTTGAGTTTAATATTTGTACTTTTGCTTATATAGACTTAATAGTATTTGTCGAGTTGTTTACCTACTTTGTTGAAATATTTTATAAATTATTGACATGTTTTTGTAAAATGACAACATAGTACACAGTGAATCAATTAAATGTGGTACACAGTGAATCAATGATTCTTATATCATAAATATAGTATTTGGTTTTTACACAGCTATTTGTTTTAATTTACCCTTAGGCACCCCTCCAGTTACTTTGGGCTTGGCTACACCGAGTGGATGGATGAACTCGGAACTTTTTCCAGAAGTGATGAGGCATTTTATTAAGCGTGAGTCATTTTATTTTATTCTATTTTATTATTTTCATTTTTATTCTTTTGTTTATCCCTTAATAATATATGGATTAATAAATATAAATATACATATAATGAAAAAAAACTTAAATTTTTACTAAATAAATGGATTTTCTGTTTCACTGTAGACCATGCAGTGTGTACACCCCATGGTACACAGTGGATCACATGCGAAGGGTAATTTCAAATAATTTATTCACTATCTCGGCATTAATAAAGCTGTGAGATTTCATGCTTAAAATGCAGACAAAGCATTGAAAAGCTGCTGGAAAAAATGTCATGGCTATACTATTATAAATGCGAGCTCAACGGCGCAAAAAGTAAAAATTGATCCACTGTTGACACCTTTACCCTACTTTTGTCATTCTTAACTTGATAGCGAACTCAGTTTTTTTCTAATAAGACTGCGTCCTTAGATATCCACCCAAATCTCTAATAATAGTACTTTAAAAAACTGCTCATATCTCAAAAACGCCATTTTGGATTATGATAAAAATGTAACCGGCAGGTAATGCTTAAATCCATAGTAATACCATTTGTTCAGTTTTGAGCTAAACAGTTGCAAAACAGTGTTTTTTGAACCATGAATGCGTCCTTCAATTTCCACCCCAATCGCTAAAAGTGGTACTTTAAAAACTACTCATATTTCGAAAACGCCATTTTCGATTTGGTTAAAAATGTAACTGCTAGGTAATGTTTATATCCTAAAGAATAAGTCGTACTCAGTTTTCAGCTAAATAGTTTAATAACAGTACTTTTCGAATCCAAATAGTAACATTTGTCAGCACAATTTCACAAAAAACCGATCTAACGATTTTGATCAAAATACATATTTAAGACAACATAAGCATTCTAAATATGATCACGTACTTAGTTTTTCTCTGAAAACTCGAATATTGCCGTTTTATGAATATTTCTCAAAAATGAATACCCAAATCCCGATCTTTGTTCACACACGGTATATTTTTGCAAAGCCCAAAACTTCAGTGGCAATTCGAAATTCATCGAAATTCAAGTGTCATTTCGGGGTGAAATTTAAAAGTAAATGTTGAAGTTAATATGTATTATGTTTATGTAGTATGTATTACGTTGTTAATTAACAAGTGCTCAGTTATCTGAGTACATCTTGAGTGCGTGTGATTTTAAACCCAAAATTTGCTGAAATGACTCTGAGATTCTGCGAGATTCGCAATAAACGAGAAAGTTACGTGCGACCCAGTCGTGCACATTTTTTTCTTTAGAAAAGCCAGTTCAGTTTTTAAAATAATTTTAATTTTAGCTTTAGAAAATTTGAGAAAAAAAAGTTAAAAATGCCTGCGATTTTTTTTTTTATTTTTTTAAATTTCCACAGCTTAAGCTTTACAAATACATAGTTACAAACAGTTTTTCTACTTTTTCTGGAATTTTTGTTGTAATTTGGGGTTTTCATTGAGTTTGGGCCTGAGGTAATATTACATTCATTTGGGGTGATATTTCATATGAGATTCGAATTCGTTCGAATGTTTATCGAATTAGAAGAATCTGTATTTTGACATTCGAATGAATAGAAAGTTCATCCTATCTTTCGAAAGTTCATTTGTCATTCGAATGTGGATCGTATTTTGAGATTCTAATCGTTCGAAACAAATGTCATTTTTCATTCGTGTGGAATTTCCTGTCGCTTAAACAGCGACAGCTTTTGTTTTGCTCCATATTCCTGGCGACTTACAGAATTTTGTACATAAATATATTTTAAATAGTAGCAGTAGCTCAGTGGTTAGTGTGCGAGGTTCGAGGTCCCATCAGGTTCGATCCACGGAAAAACACAAAATTACATCTTAAGATTTTTCTCCACTGCACCACCTCTTGCGAACGTCTGACAAACCTCCGAGAGTATAAAAGTCCTGAAAAGGCTTCTCAATTCGACCGTTCGGTTCGGACTTGGCATAAAATTGTAGGTCCATTCCATTCAAAAACTCACACAACGGTTGTTTGTGAAAAGCTAGGCCTAGGGTGGCTACACGCCTGTTGTGCCAATTATTTATTTATTTTTTATGTACTTATACCTACCATTTTTAAAATATTTTTTGTCCCTCATTTTCAAATTTCATCAAAGTTACTCTATTTTTTTTTGTCGCTAAGGGTTTTCACAAATCTAATGTAGGTAAGGTACAAAAATATGGCTGCAATAAAAAACCTTTTTTCAGAATACAAATCCGTAGATATAATTCTTAAATTAAATACAAAATAAATAGGGCCATAGCTTCCCACAGCTAGCTTGGAAAGAATAACTTGAAATCAGCGTTGTGCTAAAGTACCCAATTGGGTAATTTGGCTCAAGTATTTCAACTTTGGCTCAATGCTCCGAGCCAAAGAGAAATGACTCACATTTGTCTTAAAACTTAAAAAAAATTTAAAAAATTAAAATGTAGGTTCTCGACTGAACTCCGTCACAAAACAATTGCCGGTTAAAACGATTTAGCAAGTGGGAATAATATTTCTTCCGGAATGTTTTCCATTCAGCAATCTGGTTTACATTGCTGACAATGAAAACATTTCCACGGGCACAGAGTTAGACTTCTTAACCATAACTAACTTATGTGATTTTCCATTGGGCACATCCGATTTTTAAATCTCAGATTTTTCGTGGCGAATGGAACATGAAAGCAGATTGATCTGATTTTGTAAATGTATGAGTGCGCTATTTGACAGTACATCAGCTGTGCAAATTGTTTTCGTTTGCCGATGGAAACATACGAACTTAATATGCGTAATTATATCGTTGAAAAACCGAAATCGAAGATGATAGCAAGTGCTCCAAAATTAAGTCCATGTCCATTAGTTACGTGTTTGCTCTAAATAATTACTTTTCAAGACGCTTATCGTAATTTGGTTTTGAAAATCGAGATCTGCAAAAAGGGATTTGGATCAAAAAAAAAGATTGATTTTTTTGCCCAATGGAATATGAAAAGACATCTAGATAAAAAAAGATTGCTTCCTTGTCCCAATGGAAAACCACATTAGAAATAACAGAAAGAACTTCTAAATACTGACAATGTAATAAGGAGATTAAGGCGGGTAAAAACTTTTCTCAATTTTTTAAATTGAATCAAAAATAAATCGCCGATTAGTCGATCGACTAGGCGCAATCCAATCGAAATGACGAAAGTCAGTCCCGTCAGAATTTTTTTTAGATCAGTTTAAAGTCCCTACACTGTTGCAGATGTATCACTCGCATAATAGCTCTGCTATGTTTTTCGATGATTTTTCCTTCCAGCAAACTTCCAAAAAAATTTGAAAGAAATCACAACACATTAAGAACAGCACCCCGCCCCATACCCCCCCCCCCCCCTCTCTTTATATAAAGTGACACAAACTTGTCTGAAATGGCTCGGAGAATGGCTCAACTCCAAAATTTCTCCGGAACAACGCTGCTTGAAAGGCTGAATTGAGAAATTTTCTCATGCCAGATATGCTCTCGAATATTTGTCAGACGTTTTCTGAGGGAATAATATTTATGTATTATCTGGGTTGAACTGGTTGAACTAAGAACAGAACCGCTCGCTCAGTACATTAGACGCAAACCACTGATATGCTTTCACAACCCTTATAATATTCAGAAAAAATTACATTAGTACCTATGTTTGTGCATAACCATTGTTTCCAGTAACATATTTTTACTTTAAGACTTTAAGCTAAAAGCTAACAGAAATATCGTAATATGACTAACGAAAGTTAACCCACTGCTATTTGCATGTTTATCTATAGAGAGTCGTAAGTTATTACTATATCTACTACCATTATAAAATAGTGTTAACTCCTACTCAACTTTAGTCGCATTTCATTCACTCAAGCTATATCAAATTATTATTTCGTAAAGTTTACAAAACAATGCAAATAACACTTGAACCAAAAATAATATATTCCATTTTACAAAACAGTTCGATTCATTTGCATCTACTTATTTAATAATCCTATACAACTCCTTTTATCTATCTGGGTCATAACATCTTCTAAGCACCTTCCACCACCCCTAATTTCCGCATTGTTATTATTATTTTATTATTCCATTGTAGGGGGGATAAAAAATGAAAATTAAATCCACTTGTTATGATAAAATCTCATTGCGAAAACATCCACTTAGACAATTGCTAAATTTTCCCATAATAACACACCCACTCAGCATTGAAAAACCGCAAAGGCAATAACCCCCCCCTCATGAGCTTATTAAAATTCGCACACGTTACCACTTCCTGCAGCAAAGCCATTCACCGACTAACACCACATAATATCCATTGGGACGAGCGAGGAAAAAAAAAAATATAACACACCACAAAGGACGCATCTTCAAATCCGGCGAAAAAAAAATGCTCATTACCATAATAACGTAGAGTAAATGCCATTAAACACCACTTTATGACTTTATATGCGGCAGCAAAGGATCATCCCCCTGTGGTGGTGGGTTAAAGTGCGCCGCGTATGTGACATAAGCATAAAAATTCATAGGCCACCGTACGCACGCACACCCATATATGAACTGTGCAACTTTTTTGTTATTTTTTATTGTCACTTTTGAATAAATTTCATTTCGATGCACTGATTTTCGAGTCGCACTCCATTCTATCACCCGGCATTATCACTTGAAACACTCACGGCCGATTAAACACTGACTGGTTAAAAAGCGGCTTTGAAAAGAGTGGTCCTCAGAATAGACCCTGAATTGTGCGTATATAAATAATAATGCGGTTTTTAATGCGCGCGCATAACAAAGTTTTGCAAAACTTTTCAAAAACTCGTTTTCGAAAAAACACAAAACAGTAGGAAGAAGTGGGAACAAAATACGTATAATATATATATTTTTTTTTGTTTAAAAACTTTGCAGACTTTCTACCCGAAAAAAAAAAAATAATTTTTTGTTACTAACAAAGTCGAAAGGGACTTTTGCTGGCAAGCCAAACCAAACTGTACCGAACAGTTTCCCAACAAACTAAACCAAAAACTCGAAAGAAAAGTTTTTCATTAACCTTCAAAAAGTTTGCCCGATTTGAATTTCACCCCCCGAGCCGCTACTTAAAGAGCAGTAGGTAATGTTCTAGTATATATTGTTGCTGAAGTGACGTCGACACGGCGGCGGCGGTGGCGGCTCATCCCTCGTTGTGGCGTTGCGTTGGCTGGAGTAGTATCAAGCCTCTCCTTTAATTTGTTTTTGGGTAAAACCTAAGTCACGAGTTAAAGTTAACTTTTGACAAAGTTACAAACAAATGAAGGCCGCCATTGCCGGTCGCCTGTCATTCGCACAAACTTCAAGTTTTATTAATATTTTCTAATTATGACACTTTGGTTGGGTATGTGTCACTCTAGTTGGTGGTGTTTTATATGTATATGGTTGGTTTGGATGGCAGGCAAAGTTTTGTTCCGGGTATCGAGTTATGGAACTGGGTGCGAGAACGAAAGATTTTCCCTGAGTTACTTTTTTTTAACTGACTTTGTCCTCTTTCGAGTTTCAAGGTTGTGACGGATTAATGAATAAAGTTTCGATTCAACGATTAAAGTTTCACTCATGATCTACTAACATTATTGAACTGTATTAAACAGGAAATAACTTTGCTTTTGTTTTAAGTTTAGCGCCAATTCCAAGTTTAAGGGGTAACGAACTTCAAAGCGAAAGCGGAAAACATTAACGAATGCAAGGCGTAAAACTTTAGGATTCTGCAAAAGTTGGTTAAAGTTGTTTTGATCACTTTAAGATAAATCGGCCGTACATAAGAATTTATAATTTCACGTTTTCAGAAGACGTTAGCACTGCGTGAAATTAACGTCTCATTCGCTGAAGTTTTCGAAAGCTCTATACTATAGTGCCAATTTTAGAAGAATATAGAACGTGCCTCGACTCTGGAGCTGCAAACAAAAGTGTGACAACGATAGGATGAAAGTAGTTTTCGAATCTTCAAGAAAATACATTACCTACTTGCAGGGAACTACGAATTTCAAAGACACTGACAAAGCCTACATTTCCAATATTGATATCATAAGTCTTGACATGAATCTTGCCAGACAATTTGTTTGCAACAGGATGACAACAGGATGACTTCCGGGGTGGAATTTTAAAAACTTTATACCTTAATTCTTTTTCTTCATGATTCTGATAGGTTACTTCTTGACTGACCAAGTTACATGGGAACCCTAGTGTTTGAATTGTCGAATAGCTAGTTTATTTTTGCAATGGGGAGAAAATTGGCTTTAACTACGACAACGTGTAGCGATCAGAATGTAGATGGCGAGATATTCGACATTACATCCCTCTGCGCATAGATGGCGCTAAATACATTAGGAAGAAAAGGAAGAGGTTGGTAATTTATTTGTAAAAGAAAGAATTGTACCAAAAGGCAGAAGAAAGGAGAACGTGAGATCGGTAGCACGTAGTAAAAGCGCACACTCTAAATCGCACTCTGTAAATTAAAATTAAGATTTCTAAGTTTAAATTGTTATACAAAATAAAACGTAAAATAGAATTAAATTATTCGCGCGTTTTATTTGGACCAACAATATTGGTGACCCCGCACGCAAACAAAAAAAAAAAAAACAAAAATCTATACGAACGAGTTTTCCGCGCTCGCACCAAAACCACGAGGCAGAAAATCAACCGGCTTTTACGGATTACAAGCGAATATCGCTTAAAATATTTTATCCATCGTAATTGCAAGCTCAGCCTAACAAAATAATTGTAATTTTTACATCCCCGGTGCGTAATTGACTCAACATACGAAAGTCACGTGTTTCACCGTAACCTCGAAAAACGCCATCACGCTTTCGACACGTTGTTACAGCACCAAAGTAACAAAATCATCGCTTCAATTAACCTCACCGGGTGCCTGTGCAATATAAGACATCAACATCCAATTTTATCAGGGTGCATCGCTCGCAAATTGGCGCAAACCAATTTTAATACATCGGCACACGAAGTTTCGTCATCGCCACCATTTTCCACTCTGTGTCTCCACCTACGCCATCTCTTCTCCTCGATTCGTATCGCCAGCACCCAAATCTCAGCTGGATTCACCAACACACCAGCAGCAGCACTCGCTTTGCGCACGCAACCCAGCAAACATTTTTCTTCAGAAATGAATCATAAATGATTCAGTTAAATGAAGAAAACATTCAGATATGAATTCATTTATGATTCAATTTGAATCCTTTTTCCTGAGAAATGGGCCTTCATTTATGAATCTTTTAAATGATTCATTAATGATTGGAGAAACATTCACTAAAATGAATGTAAGCATGTTTACTTATAGAAAAGTGTCATGCAAAATGTCACGATACATCTTCACTTAAGTGAATATTGACTGAATCATTTTTAAATCATCATAAAGATTCATAAATCATATCAATAAATGATTCATAAATTATTGGAGAAACATTCACTAAAATTAATGCTTATATTCAGTTTTTTTTTTGGCTTGAGCCGCTCGTTGGCGTATTGAATGTGCCTCATCGCTGCTTGCTCGAAAATATCCTCCGAAAGGTTGTATTTGGCGTGAATTGCATATTTAAAAAAAAATAAATTTAGTTAATATGAGCTTATAATTTTTGTTTTTTAACTTACTTCGTAGGGCAACTACGGTTGTTAGAGACCGTGCAGATTTTTTAGTCTGAGCACCCCTCCAAGAAAATGCTTTTGCTCGCAGATGCTTTTATTGCTGGTCTTTCTGTCTTTTTTATAATTTTCAATCTTTTTATTTTCGTGAGTGGATACCACCGTCCGTTGCAAGCAATTAATCGAACTGACGCATCTAATTTTTATATTTTCTTTGTTTCATTTCCAGGTTCCGTTATCACTATCCATTTGCGCAAAAACAAGTTTTCTCTTGCACAAAAATAACCCTCGATCTTTGTCTTTACGATCTTGTGCACCGCCACTTTTATTCATTTAAGTGAAGGAAATTTGAATGTCGTTTGAAATTTGAATTCTGAAAATGTAGTGCGAGATATTTGTTTTTTGAGATAGCTTGCTCATAATCATTTTTGTTCACTTATGTGAATGAAAATCGAATGTCAATATTCGTTTTAACCTGAAACCAGATTTGGTTCACATAAATGAATGTTAAATGAAGGCATGTTCTTCATTTTTACTGAATGTAAAGTGATTCTTCACTTTTACTGAAGAAAAATGTTTGCTGGGAAGTAATCATCTCACCACGACTTGGCACTGCGCAGCACTGCTCAACAGTATCAGAGCCCAGCAACACACGCACATTCATAAAAAACGCCACCATTGTCATCAGCACCACCAGCACCACCAACACTGCCATCACCATCAGCACCGCCACCGTCATCAGCACCACCATCAGTACCAGCACCGCCATCTTCATCAGCACCGCCATCGTCAGCATCAGCACAACTTCAGCATCATCATCAGAATCATCATCAACCAGCAGCAGATACAACAATTAGGAGCTTAGCAAGTATATTTCTCTTGTTTTCAAAATATCTTGTATCCTAGTTACATTGTAGACTTGCATTTTTTATATATTATTTTTAATTAAGTATATCTATACATCTACATCTACATATATATATTAATATTTCTGGTGCTTCTTAAATAATCGATTCTCACGTCCTTTCGGTTCACATATTTCTCATTTTCGTGTAAAACCAAACCCTTTTCTTCCATCCGCGCGTATAACCTTTTAAAACAAGATGGAAGAGCCATCTATCGCTGCAAATCCCCCAACCGCGCGCAACCAACCAGTACCGCAAAACCCACCAAATGCACCGGCACGAGCCGCCAGCCCTTCAGGCTCTGCACCGTTTGGGGCAGTAAATGCTGTTGCAATTAAACTTCCAGAATTCTGGATTAAGATGCCAGCGATCTGGTTTATACAAGTAGAATCCCAATTCGCAATTAGAAATATAACCGTAGAACAATCAAAGTTCCATTATGTCGTTCAATCGCTTCCCCAGGACGTGGCTGCAAGTGTTTATGATATCCTGATCCAAGAATCCCAAACCCCGTATACAAATCTGAAAAAGGCATTAATAGAACGTCATTCCATGAGCGAGGGTAAAAGAATAGAGGCACTTTTGTCAGGTGAGGAGATGGGTGACAAAAGACCATCGGAATTTTATCGCAGACTTCAGACCTTGGCTGGACAATCAATGATTGTAACAGAGAGCCTTATCTTAGAATTATGGAAGCGACGCCTTCCTACACTAGTGCAAGTTTCAATTAAGGCCAGTTCCAAATCTAAAATAGAAGATCTGCTTGAGGTAGCCGACGATATTTTTGAAGTTTACCAACAGCAAAATTCCTCTGTTTTCTCCATTGCGTCCCACTCTGACAAAACGATTAACGAACTCACCTGCCTCAACCAAAATCTCAAAGCTGAAATACACGAAATAAAAACGATGCTCTCAAATTTCAACATCGACAAACCGCGTTTTCGAAACGCTAGCAGGGGGCGTGGTTCATCAACTACCACACGTAACAGATCTCGTTCAAGGAACGAAAATAAATGGTGTTGGTTCCATTCAAGATTTGGCAAAAATGCACAAAAATGTAGCAAACCATGCAGTTTCAACAATCACCCAAACTAATTTCTACTACCATCATGGCGGCGAATGGTAGTAGAACTCATAACATACAATGCCGTCTTTTCATTAAAGATCCTATGTCGAATGTCACATTCTTAATAGACTCAGGTTCTGACGTTTCCGCAATCCCATCTTCATGTTTTCAAACCCAGAACACCAAACCAGACCAATTCATTTCCGCTGCCAATGGTTCGTCTATCAAGGTCTTTGGAACAAAATACCTTCAAACAAGCCTAGGTTTTAGACGAGTTTTTAACCACATTTTCTTAATCGCGTCAGTCACTAAGCCCATCATTGGAGCTGACTACTTAAGACAAACCGGCCTAGTAATTGATGTAAAAAATTCAAGGCTCATAGATCCTCTCACAAACACATGGGTCAACGGCACACCTTGCCAACAAACTGTGACTAGCCCACGATTATTTGCGGTGGAACAGAAGTACAACTCCATCCTAACGAATTTTCCTTCGCTGATGGAACCCCCAGACTTCAACTTCCCCGTCAAACACACAGTCGTGCATCACATCCTAACACAGGGCCCATTGCCTCACTCTCGACCAAGGCGCTTGAACAATGCTAAGCTTAAAATAGCAAGAGAGGAATTCGATTACATGGTCCAGATAGGAATCTGCAAGCCATCCTCGTCGCCTTGTGCCTCTCCCCTTCATATGGCTCCCAAGCGGGAAGCAAATGACTGGAGACCGTGTGGCGATTATAGAATGTTAAACGCAATCACAATACCAGACAGATACCCTCTACCACACATACACGATTTCACCACCATACTTCAGGACTGTACGGTGTTTTCAAAAATCGACCTGGTACGGGCATACCACCACATTCCAATGGCACAAGACGACGTCCTCAAAACAGCTGTGACCACGCCGTTCGGACTTTTCGAATTCACCCGAATGCCATTCGGGCTCCGAAATGCAGCCCAAACCTTCCAGCGGTTCATGCATCAAGTGACAAGGGGACTTGACTTTGTGTTTGTTTATGTCGACGACATACTGGTCGCCAGCAAGACTGACGGGGAACATGAAGTCCACCTTAAACTGCTATTCGAACGGCTTTCTGATTATGGGCTACGCATAAAAGCGTCCAAATGCACATTCGGGGTGTCCACACTACAGTTTTTAGGATTCGACATTTCAAAAGATGGAATTCAACCATCGAAGGAACGGGTCGAAGCAATTGAAAACTTCCCCGAACCAAAGTCTATTAAAAACGTTCAAAGATTTGTCGGTATGATAAACTACTATCATCGTTTCATACCACATCTAGCAAGGACATTTTCCCCTATCTACGACCACCTAACAAAACTTTCCAAATTAAAAACCAAGGAAAAATGTTTCACATGGCCCCCAGAATGTCAAGAAGCATTCACGAAGGCAAAGCGCCAACTTGCTGAAGCTACTCTTCTCAACCACCCTCAAGAAAATGCTAAACTTAGCATAACAACCGATGCATCCAATACGGACATCGGCGCTGTAATTCAGCAATGGAATGGGGAATGTTGGGAACCAGTAGCCTTCTTTAGCAAAAAGCTTTCGCCTACACAATCGCGATATTCTGCATTCGATAGGGAACTACTAGCAATCTACCTGGCTATACAACACTTTAGAAATTTTGTCGAAGGGCAAGATTTCACAGTCTTCACAGACCATAAACCTCTGACGACAGCCCTTACAACAAAGACCAAACGTAGTCCTAGACAAGAGCGACAATTAGACCTGATATCGCAGTTTACAAGCGACATACGATATGTCGAGGGTTCGTTAAACGTCGTAGCCGATACCCTTTCGCGTCCAGACGCTGCTTCACTCGAACTTACCCTTCCAGGAATCGAGAAATTAGCCGAGGCACAAGTCGAAGACGAAGAACTTGCATCGCTCATTCGCAACCCTAATGCACAGTCCAGCATAAAACTGGAATTTATAAAAATACCTGCTTTCAATATCTCCTTGTGGTGTGAAACATCTACCGAAACCAATAGACCATACGTCCCTCAAGGCAAAAGGAAAACTATTTTCCACGCAATACATTCCCTTGCACATCCCGGAATCAGAGCATCGCGAAAGAAAATCGGAAAAATGTACTTCTGGCCAAAAATGAACCATGACATAAACACATGGGCTAAGAATTGCATGGCATGTCAGAAAGAGAAAGTGCAAAAACACACGAAATCGCCAACCGATCAGATAAAAATTCCGGCAGGTAGATTTCAGCACATTCACTTGGACATCGTAGGTCCGCTACCTCCATCTAACGACTACAAATATTTACTAACAATAGTAGATAGATTCTCCAGATGGCCTGAAGCCTATCCCATTAGGGATATAACCGCGGAAACTATAGCAAGAACATATGTCCATGAGCACGTTTCTCGCTTCGGGGTGCCGAACACAATAACCACTGACCAAGGCTCACAATTCGAGTCTAAGTTGTTCAGTGAATTGACAAAATTTCTTGGCACGACACGCATACGCACTACAGCCTACCACCCACAGGCCAATGGCATGGTGGAAAGGTTCCATCGCCAATTAAAAACGTCGATACGGGCCTCTGGAGACAAAATAAACTGGTCACAAGCACTTCCTTTAATCCTACTCGGAATCCGCACAACTACCAAAGAGGACATACAGCATTCACCGTCCGAACTCCTATACGGAGAAAATATTAAAGTGCCACAAGATTTTTCTTCATCGAGCACAGATTATTCTAACGAATTCAACTTTGTTGAACAACTAAAATGTTTTTTTAAAAACATCCCGGCTCTAACACTACAAACACGGAAAACAACACAAACTTCTATCCACCTCCCTAGTTCTTTAAATACATGCAGCCAAGTGCTGGTAAGAAGCGACAAAGTAAAACGAGCACTAGAATCTCCTTATGAGGGTCCTTTTAAGGTAATAAGAAAACTACGAAAACAATTTATTATTGAAAAAGGTGGGAAAACATTGTCGGTCGCCATAGATCGAATTAAACCATTTAAAGACGAATAGTCTGTCATTATCATTACTCATTAGCTGTCAAACTGGTTCGCTGCGCTGGGAAGGGGGTGATGTAGCGATCAGAATGTAGATGGCGAGATATTCGACATTACATCCCTCTGCGCATAGATGGCGCTAAATACATTAGGAAGAAAAGGAAGAGGTTGGTAATTTATTTGTAAAAGAAAGAATTGTACCAAAAGGCAGAAGAAAGGAGAACGTGAGATCGGTAGCACGTAGTAAAAGCGCACACTCTAAATCGCACTCTGTAAATTAAAATTAAGATTTCTAAGTTTAAATTGTTATACAAAATAAAACGTAAAATAGAATTAAATTATTCGCGCGTTTTATTTGGACCAACAATAAACGAAGTTAAAAGTCACTTCTATCTGTTGCTGAATGCAAAATTCTTCGAGTGATTTTCGGATTTTAACAGCGAACTCTAGGAGCTGTAAAGCAACATCGACCTGGTCAGAAAAGTGTGAATATGTCGTCTAAGATGGCTAGGACATTTAGAGCGGATGGAAACCAACACGAAGAGCCTTCGACCCCAACCTAGAGCAGTGCTGTCACTTGGGATTTCAAAAATGTGTTAGATTGGAAGGAAAAAAGAGATTTAAGAAATGGGTGGTAGATTTGAAGTTTATATGCACCATTACAATTAGTCACAGAGAAATTAGCAAATATGTATAGGTAATGTGCGATCCCAGCAATCACTGGTCGGATAAGTTCTCCTAGAGCTCTCATTAGCTGGTATTAATATAATCATCTGTCCTATTCTTCTGGACTCTTTCCGAGTGAGTGGAAAACAACTCCAGCGCGTCCCTAAAAAAAGGCGGTTCTTTTTCTCCCACCAATTACCGCCCCATAGCACTTACATACGTTCTTTTCTAATGTCATAGAAACGCTCACAAATCGTCAGCTTATGAAATATCTTGAATCACGGAAACTTCTCAATGACCGGCAGTACGGTTTTCGTGGCAACAGATCCACTGATGATTTGATGACTTGTCTCACCGAAAAGCGGGATCTCTCCACTACTCTGGTGAAATAAAGATTGTTGCGCTTGATATTTCAAAAGCATTTGACAGAGTTTGACACCAAGCTCATTTGTCAAAAATGCGTGCTTATGGGATCGATGCGACTTTTATTCAATGGATAAGAAACTACATTTCTGGTCGCTCAATTGAAGTTGTTTTGGATGGTTTCACGTCTGAAACTCACCATATAAATGCTGGTGTTCCCCAAGGCTCTGTTTTGTCTCCGACTCTCTTTCTTATTTTCATAAATGATCTCTTGTCTGCAACTTCTAATCCAATTTTTTCCTTCGCTGATGACAGCAAGCTTACCTTCTCATATTCATTCCAGGACCCACGTACTGGCTCTTCGGCCATAAAAGTGGAACGGCAACATATGTTAAGCTCATTAAATTCTGACCTTGATGGTATTATAAAAAAGGTTTAGCCAATAGGGTGGAGTTTAATGCTTCCAAAACGCAATGCTGTTTGCTATCCCTAAAGCAAAAACCAAACCTTCAGCCATTATCAATGAATGGCCCTTATATTTTCGAAACCGAAAGACTGTCCATTTTCGGTATGTGTGTCCATGAAACACGTCGTTAGAGCGACCATACACGAAGCCTTCAAGAACGCTGCGAAATGTCTAGGTTGCGTCAAACGGTGCAAGAAATATTTACAATGTATAAGGCGTTCATTCGCCCCAAACTTGAGTACGCTCCTCATATCTGGTCTGGTGCGCCTAAAACCGCATTGCACGATTGCACCTACTGGAAAGGGTACAAAACCGCGCGTGAAAACTAATTGAATACACGTTGGGCGTCAATGTCCAGGGCGTCAAATCTCAATCTATCGCTCGAAATTCTTAATCGAACTCACTAAGGAACAAAATCTTCTTAGCGAACGAAATGGAAATTGCCTGTTTTGCTGTAGACTGATGTTAATGACGACACGAATGATAAAAATATCCATCAAAAGTGCGCCTCGCTTTCATTTTCTTATCGATATAAAAGCATAGAGAACTATAAAATATTTAGCATTGGAATAGAATTTTTGGGTGGAGTGGTAGCTGTGGTAGATTGAAAAAATATTAAGAAATTGTGGTAGAAGTGACACCACTGACCTAGAGGTACAATGCAGTAGAAAAAAGTCGTCTTAGGTTTCGCGCACAAGTAGAAGAGGACCTCAACGCAACTGTTAGGCAGTAAGTAAAAAATTTTGTTTTAAAGGTGTTAGTTTCTTAAGAGTAACTGGTAATCTTGTTCTAGAAATTACCGAAAACTCGTCTGCAAATTTATCACGTATTTGAACGAACTTGAAATAGATTTGGCCAAAGGCTACAATTTTTCCGTCTACGTCTGAAATTTAATAGAAATCGTCTGAAAATAAATAGAAATCATCAGAAAATCAGATATTGGAAACTTCTGAAACAATTTTTAAAACGTCTAAAAACAAATAGTAGTTAATCGTCTGAAAAATATAAAAATCGTCTGAATCTGTCTTTGACGAAATTACAAAAAAAAAAGCTGCGAATTTAAAATCTTTTTCTGGCAAGATTATATTTTTTTTCAGACAAAAATTATGAAGTTTTTCAGATGAATATTTAAAAAAAGCTGACAAAAACTAGTAGATGAATATTGAATATGAATAAATTAAAAGATGAAAATAATTTCTTTTCAGAAGAAAATGTTTTAACCTTTAGCCAAAATGGTCCAAAATAGTCCATTTTCTGAACTTTTCAAATAATTGAGTGACCGTTTTTCTATGCAAATATGTTTGACTGTAAATGATTGTAAAAAATGTACCTAAGGCCCAAATTAACATTCAAAAAAATAAATTTTTTGTATTCTATTTCAAATACCGACATAAGTCACGGAAAATAGGGTCACACAACTATGGCTCACCAGCATAAGAAAACCCTTTTAATTTATTTATATATCCCAACCAAGAGTAGGTATAGACGACAAACATTTCAGATCTTTTCACAAAATTCCCTTTAACAAGCTGCTAATCCATTTTATTCGAAGCGGAATATACTTACTAAAAAATGCGTCAAGTACACCCGCTAATGAGCAAAATTAGCATTTACCGAACAATACAAATTCTTCAGCATCGCAAAAAAATGTAAATCCAATTTATTTCAATATCAGCTTTTCAAAACATCCATCGTATGTAATTTCACGCAAATCTGATCCAATTGATTCCCCTGTCCTGATTGTCCTGATTTTTTTGTTCCACTTGCTCTAAGCATACATCAACATCAACAACGTATAGCGTTGACAGAATAGAAAAAAAAAAGAACGCTACCAACCAACCCCCAATATTTATTCAAGGGTATCCCTTATGCCCGGAAAATAAACAGGTTATGTCATTGCGGAAATTTTATTTAATTTGTCTCTCCGGCGCGGTTGTTATTGCCATACACCGTGTCATATGGAATGGATGCTACTGAATGGTGGCGCTTATATGGCTTAAGTCCCTGATATCGTGGGTTCGCGACGGGCTCACTGAACTTGAAAGGTGGGTAATTGCAAAACGGATGGTATTCAAATTGGATCAGTAACAATATTATTTTAATTTTTTTTTTCTATAACTCCCACAAACGCTAATAATTGGATAACGAAATACGAGCGAATATGAGGATGTCAGAGGGGGACCGCAGATATGTGAAGTGACTAATACGAGATATGGGATAACAGAAAACTGAAGGGTGCTTTAAAATCAATAAGGATGGACTGCATCATGATTGAGAGGGAGTGAAGAAGTTTAGTCAAAGGGCACACATGTTTATGCGGTTTTTTCTTCTTTTATAAAATCAAACTATTTACCCTGAACTGTATTTTTGCACTTTTAATTGGTCAAGGATAATGAAAAGAGGGCTCGTTTAGTTTCCTCTTTCCTTTCGGTAGTAGGACTCGTCTTGAGTTTAGAAAAAAATTCATTCTGAAGACATTGGCATTGAAGACATTCGCAATGACGTAGAACTGTATTTGGAAGGAATATGTACCATCCATTCTCAAAGACTTTCTATGGTGTGTCTTCTAAAAAACTTAAAAAAATCTTATAGCGGAGGGAAATAAGTTCCAACATATTTTTTATTTTCAGAGAAATAATATTATTGCAAAACTTTGTGGATTTCCATTAGGCATCAAAACCACTTTTTTCCACTATACCTACCTTATGTTCTAAATAATATAACAAGAACTGAACAACCAAAATATTTAAATATAATCTAACTTAATATTTATTTCATTCATTCATCAAACATCAAACATCTTCTTCGTTCTTACTCGATGATGAACAAACTTTAGAAAATCTTTCTTTAAGTTGCTACTTTTTAGTTTTATTTTGTCAGAAAAGAAAATAAACTTATGTCCCTGCGCCAATCTCTTTCATCAACAAAATTAAAACGAATACTCAAACTGTTCGAAATATTCATACTAGACGACGTGGCAATGGCAATGCTTTACTTTTGCTATAAATATTTTAGCACCTATGAATATACGAAGGTCTCCATTCCGGATTAACTAACCTCAGAAGAAGAAACAGTTTATAGAGAAAACTATTCAGTCCGGATAATGTTAAACAGGCCATAAACTCATTAAAGCCATATAGGGCACCTTGTATAGACGATATTTTTCCAGCCCTCATACAAAGTTCTGGATATCAGAGAATGCTTAACTAGAAGCATACCTACCTCTACAGTCTACACCGCTGTCAATATGCGTCTCATAAAGGTTAATCTAACAAAACAGTATAAATAGAACCTACCGCAACGCAACAAGGGATTGCACTGTAAGCATCTTTGGTCATGGATGGTCATGGAGGGTGCTTTTGACAACACGAATTAAAACTCAATATCAAAATGCTCTTTGCTGTACGCGCAGTAGCGCAGTGATTAGTATGCTGGACTACTGTGCGAGAGGTCCCAGATTCGATCCCTAGAAAAACATAAATTACATCTTAAGGTTTTTTCTACTGCGCCACAAACATCCGAGAGTATATCCCTTCCATTCGTCCCAAAAATAAAAGCTCACACAAAACGAATGGTTGTGAGAAGATAGGCCTTGGGTGTCTACACGCCTGTAGCGCCAACTATTTATTTTTTTTTTATCAAAATGCTCTGCACAACATAAATACAGATAATTACATAATAAAATGGATCGGGATCCCTGAGTTATCCCCTTTTCCGAAAACCCTTATTGGACATAATTTCTCATTTTTTTTTTTTTCTTCTCTTTTTCCAAAATCTCCCGGGACGAAATCCCCTCTGCCAAAATCTTCCACAAGCAAACTAAACTTTGCATATAAGTACCCAACTGTTGTGTCTGAACACAAGCATCGTTTAGCCGAGTAGCTACAAGCGGTCACAACAAACCGACGAACCTAACCTCGTTGTGACTTGTCATATATCTCTCTTTTGCCGCCACCTTCAACCAACACACATCGTCGATCGTAACTTAATTTTTTTCCTATTCCTACATATTATATTAACTTTATTTTGCTATATTTGAAATCATTATTAATTAAAAACAACTAAATTGGAATTGATCTAGTATTCTTCACTGGCGACGAGGATGGGATTGATTAATTAGGATCAGATTCCAAACGCGATTTACTCAACTTAATGGAGGACGTCGAGGACGTGAAGGACGAAAAAGTTGATATATCCAATATCCTCTCAATTGCAAATACAGAAGATGAATTCCATCCTTTTGATATAGCCAATCCAGCGGCTTGGAGTTCTTATAAACGTCGGTTCGATATGTTCTTGGTGGCTAATTCGATCCCAGATAAGGGAATACAGAAGGCAACTTTTTTGACTGTCTGCGGCCCAGCGTGTTTCGATTTGGTAGAAACACTTATTGCTCCAAAAAAGGTTGAAGAGGTGGATTATTCGACAATCGTTGATGTGCTGACTAAGCATTTTACCCCAACTCCTTCTAAAATTGCTGCTTTCTTTAAATTTTTCAAGAGGGATCAGCAGCACAACGAGACGGTTGCCGAATATATTGCAGAACTTCGTCGATTAATCATTGATTGTAATTTTCAAGGCGATTTTATTGATCGCATGCTGCGGGATAGACTAGTTTGTGGACCTACTCCAAATCCTACAGTGACCCCAAGCAGGAGGGTTGCAGGGGTGCACCATGCCCCCCTCCCCCCCCCCATACGTATCTCACTTTTTAACACCATTTACCATTTTTAGGTGTCGCGGCGACAGAATTAATAACACCAAATAAAAAAATGGGGAATTTTGTCCGTGAGGATTTTCTCTTAGGGTCTTTTTTGAACTAAGGGATTCCAGTACAGGGGATTTAGGAAAAGAAATTTTGGGAAAAAAGAATTCATCACCAACCCAAATGGATCAGCAGCAGAGCGATGCTGGAAAGTCGTAAAATAACTGCTTACTCAGTATAGTCTTCGATATAATCGTTTACACCGATGACTTTGTCATTATCATTACGGGCGGCTTGCAAACAAAATCACTTCATGGGTACAACGCGCCCTTAAGACAGTCCTTTACTGATGTAGCAATGAAAATCTGTTCATAAATCCCCGTAAGGCTGTCATTGCTCCTACCACAAAAAGAAGAAATTTAAACTTACGACCACGCGAACCCACTAAGGACTATGTTCTCTGAACTTCCAGAACTTAAATGATCTGCGCGGTCACAGACAGCATCCCAGAAACAAACTATGCTTCAACAAAAATCCCAAGATAAGCGAACCTTTCTCTGCAATCCCAAAATCAGCTATAAAAAGCATGGGAATACAATAAGTGTATCTCACAATGGGAGAACATACCTGGTCTTAAGCTACGATTACACGGCCATTTTTTCGAGTCATTTAAATGGGGCTCTGACGTAAATATCCTGTCACAAAGCAGTCATTTAAATGTCGCTGTGTGTGATCGCTATTTTTGGCAGCGTCATTTAAATGACTAGGAAAATGGCGCACCAAATGACATGAATTAAGTGCCATTTAAACGGCGGAAAAAAAATGACACGTAGGACAATGGCATCCCGACGGAAAAGTCTAAATGACTCGCAGTGTCCGTCATTTGATTTTGGGACACAAATGGCGATGATAGTCATTTCGTGTGATCGCCATTTTTCAATGACGAATCGTAGCTTAAATGTCGCTCTAATGCGACATTTTTTCCTGACGTCACAGCGCCATTTAAATGACTCAAAAAAATGGCGTGTAGTCGTAAAGCTAAGACAGGGCAAGTCGAAAAAGCTATTCAGCCTTTCAAAAATGATGCGAAAAAGATACTTAATCCATGCAGGCACCATATTAAGAATCCAGTAGGCTACATGTTATCACGGTTTGCGATAGTCTACTCACCGAAGTGTCGACAGCTGAGCATATCATTATTGTGAATGCCCGGCCTTTTATGGTATCAAAAGAAAATTTTTTCTCATTCTCAGGGAAGTAATAATAAGAAGAAAATCCTCTGCTGAATGCATCATCGTCAGAAAATATGAAAATATGTGTAAGTATCTATTGAATAGCCGGTACGGTATTGTAACTCCAAAGGGACTGGCTAGGAGCAAATTTGAATAAATACAACAAACTCCCACTATATCTTTCTATAGATCGAAAAAGCAACAAACCTGCCAAGGCAACAACACTACACTATCTACTGTGAATATTTCTTGTGCAAATCCACTACTAGAGCATATGTGAACTCTGCCAGATGAAATTTATGGACCCTATGATGAAATTTTAAACAGTGACTATCCCGTAGTCTTAACTTATCCCCGTCAAGTGAACGTTTCCTTCCGATAAGGCAAAAGTGCCAGATAAGCACATGTGTGTGTAGTGGATGAAAATCCAATTTTTGCCTTTTTTTTCGATTTGCTTCTCCTTCGCTATATAGATATACGTATGTAGTCCTCTGTGTGCAGTGTCAAAGGTTGATTTATGCGAAACGAATCCGCTTTACATGCATGCTGGCTAGGAATAATTTATGACCGAGAACTCGATTTAGTATTTTGCAAATTTCCCTTCAAAAACTTTCGATTTGTTCGGACAGGATTTTCTTTTTATCGTTTTAATCGAACAGAGTGTACCAGGAGCTTTATACAAAATTCAATTGAACTTGCAAATGCAATGCAAATAATATTGGATCAATTCAATGTATCAATTGCTTCAAGTTTGAATTTGTAACTTCACAAGAACATTGAAACAACAGTTTCGCGCCTTTTTTTATATTGTAGGGAAGAGAAAAATAACAAATCCTTTTCTTACGCTAAAGGTATACAATTACCGCCACCAAGTGACCCTTATAAACCCTTTTGTTGTACGACCTTTATCCGGTGTTTACATTTCCATTCATTCGAACCGGGAAAAGATGTCAAAGGCAATTTGAGTACACGAATGGACACAAGGGTTTGTTGCTGTTCTCCTTCCGAGGTTGTGGCATATTATCATGATCACAGGGCGAAATTTACATATTATTATCAGTTATCGAGACAAGACAATTTTCTTATTACCAAGGGATGACGACAAAACAAAAAATAACAACACTGCAGCAAGGGTTCTACGGGATTTACATAAAGGTTGCCAAATCGGATCAAGAGATGCTTCAGTGGTCTTTAGTTTATCCTTTTTTATGTGTAACCTCCATTTTGAGGGAAATATGCAAGTTACGAGTTACCCTCGACTTTATTAAATCTCAATATGAAACCGGGAACAACTTATATGAGGATCCTTGCCTCAATATTTCATTTCAATAATGGCATTCGCTCTTAATTGAGAGACAAGTGGGAATAATAATTATTATTACTGCTACCGCCCATATACCAACATGATGTAAGGAAAATTTCGCAAATATACAACTCAATTAAATAACGGACAAGAAGAAGTCATTATGAGAGGCACCCGTGTGGTTTCCCCTCCGCATTGATGATTATGATTGATTAATAAAATTTCGATTGCTCATTGAGCACGTTTCTGGCATTTCTTATCGACGAGAGAAACAATTTTGCCAAAGAAATAATTCAATCAGTGGACGTTGCCAAATGAGGTTATATTCTTCAGAGTTACACCTTTCGGAATATGTTATTAGAAAACAAAACTGCGAGTGAGTGCCTTGCCTCTGTGCTCGACATATTAAGCTGGAGAATATTTTTCCACAAACATTTTTATTATTAATAGTAATAAGAATTGATGGCCATTGACGTGACAGGCAAAAGTGGTGCAACTGCTTAATTAAGGAAAGCCATTGTATGGAGTATTCGAAGACGGGAGTGCTTATATAGACGGGCTCAATGAGGAAAGTGTTTATATAAAAGTTAATGATCTTGGAAAGTTTTTAGAAAAAGCGGGGTGGGTCATGTGCGCGAAGGTACTCTATGTACAATATTGTCCTTCTCTTCCATAAATGGTCTACCCCACAAAGATGTTGGAACCTTTGGAACATAATGGGAACTATCTACACTATAGTAACTCCGGCTGTCTGTCTGTTTGTTTTCAATCGTAATTTAATTTGACAATGTACAGGCCACTTTTTATACTAAAAGTGGAATGATAGACAAGAAATGAGAGTGGGGAAAGGGTTTGTGGATGATGACAAAAAAGAAGAAACCTCAGTAATGCTATTTCTTAACAATTATGGAAGCTAAAAACGTTCGATTTTGAACATTATGGTTCATTATCCTTATTGACAAAAAGATTTGTGCAGTACACGATTTCTTTGCACGGGCAAAGACGGCTGGGTACAGCTAAGAGCAAAAAATCTGGGGGGTCTTACGGTCTGCTTGACTAGCTTTTTAGTGCGGTGTTAAGTCAAGAAAGTCCGAAACCGAAAAAATGTTCACACTACAGCAGATTCTGGAAAAAACTTAAGAAGTCCAAATCGATACTCACTATATTTTGGTCGATTTCAAAACCGCGTATGTCAGCATCTATAGAGACAAACTTGAAAATTGATAAAAATGACTATTTTAGCCACTTTTTCCTCCTTTTCATACAAAATTTTTCTGAGAGCATCCCATTCAAAAAATCATAAAAAATATTAGCGAAGAGATTTTTGAAAAAAAAAATTTTTGCAGTCACTATTACAATTGTTTGGAGAAACTTTTTGCATCAAAACATTTTTTTTTTTTTTTTTTTTTTTTTTTTTCGACCGAGAAAAAAAGTCAAAAAGTAGATTTTTACAAAAGTTCGAAATTTTCAATAGGTACTTAGTGGGTTAAGGAAAGTTTTGTATCATTCGAACGGAATTTAAATGACCTTTCCTTTAATGCCAAAATGTACATGAAGTAAGTTCAAATTATGAGTAGAATGAACTTTAGTTTTGTCAAAATACTTATGGCCACCATTGTAGAAACGGAAGTGGCTAAACTCGGTCTAGAAGTCTAGCTGTTAACAAGAAAGTACCCTCAACATCGAAGAATAAGACAAAACCTTCCAATTGTCAGCTATAACTTTGATGTGTATTGAGAGACTTTGTCTACCTCAGCTCTTAAACAAACAATAACTTTTGCCAAACGCTGTTTCTTCGGACTGAAAATACAATTGAATACTAGAGCCCTATCCCGAACAACTAAGAAGATTCTGTATAAGACCTTGATCATCGCAGTCCTGCTTTATGGTGATATCCTCGGGCGCTTCGAGAGAAAGATTCTTCGCAAAATTGTCGGCTCCGTTTGCGGTGACGAGCTTTGGAGAGAAGATTTATTGACGAACTATACGAGCTGTACAGCGACATCGACCTGTTAAAAAAAAAACAGCGAGTCAGTCGTCTAAGATAGCTAGGACATGCAGAGCGGATTGAAGCAAATGCTCCGGCCCGTAGAGTCATAGACGAAGACCTCGCCTTAAGTGGCACGCGCATGTAGAAGGCAACCTTAACCGCTTTGGAGTGCATTTATACAAGCACGAGTGTTAAAAATAAAATTTAGTAGTCTTTCGGATTTGCCTGGCGCAATGAGTCTTAGAAGTCTTGCGCCCTTCAGAAAGACGAAATACGGTAGATAAAATCACTAGATTGAATCAACTGTGTTGTCAACAGTCAATAAAAAATGTTGTTACCCAAGGTCCAGTGAGAATATTTCAGGGCTGATCAGTATGCAGAAAAAGAGGTGTAGTTGATGAATCCAACAGTGGCTGTGAGTCTAAGATGTCCGAACTAGATTACCGGCAACACATTTTTTCAAATCGTTTATCAAACAGCCCCGCTCTCCAGGTGGAGGTTTGTGCGATGTGGTAGCTCCCATACCAAGGCAAACGAAGTAATTACTACTGTAGTACTGGCAACAGTTATGGATGTTAGTGGAGATGGTTTCTGGCAAGGATAACAAACCGTTAAGTGGAACGTCGACACGTGTAAATTGTTAGCGTAATAGAAAATGAATTGAAGTAATAACAGCCTTAGACAATCCTCGGATATGAAATGACAACGAACTTCGGGTCTGCATGTGGATTTTTTGGACTTAAAAAATATGATTAAACGAAGATTTGGCATACGATCTGTGGATTCCCACGCCTCCATAAAGTCGCGCATCTTTAAAGCGTTCCATATACGATAATACCACCGAAAACGCGCTCAGTCTAAAGACTGCGGCGCCCGTGGCTAAACATCATTATTGCTATGGTACCATAACGCCAACGGATGACTACTAAAGTAGGCCAATGAGAATGAAGTTAAGACTATCGTACGGACGGTCGGTAAGGTAGGTACGGCGGTTGGAAAAACCCAAGTAGAACTAAGTGTCGTTTTGTTCCCACAACTCATTTGACCTGGTTGTTTAAGTTTGTCGAAGTGCAGACTTTAGATCCAGTCTGGGGAATTCAAAAAGGGTTATCATCTCAGTTCTTTAATGCTACTTCGAATCCTCCTCGAAGAAGGGTTTTCCCGGAGATCGCTGTCTGGTCTAGAGCATCAGTAGTGAGTGATGGTTTCCTTTTTCGGTTGCGTCATTACAACTGCGGCAGAATGCTTAATCTGACTAAATGGTCCCATATAATATGTAGGTCAGTGGCCTGTGTTGATCGCTGTTATTCTGGCTATATCTTTTCGTGTTTTACTTAACAATCCACCTTTGATTTTTCGGACTCTAATTTGGCGACGTCCTTCTGGATGTATCACAGTTTGTCAGACTTCTCTATTTGAAGTTGGCCTTTGATAGGCATTCTTAAAAAATGTTTTCTCAGACTAATCCTATCGAAATGTGAACCGATTCCGAGAGTAAGCAGCAGAGGGCCTGGCCAACTTGTCAGCATCTTCGTTTCCATAAACGTAGTTATGACCCCGAACCCGGATCAGGGTAATCTTGAACTGATCAAGCGAGGCCAGTTCCTTTCAACATTTTAATACTAATTTTGCTGTTATATTGACTGAGGCGATAGGCTTGGTGGCAGCTTGACTGTCAATCAATATGTCTATCTCGGAATTATGTTTGTGTGTAGTATGATTTGGAGGCAGGCTTTGTAGAAAGCAAGTATTTTCGCGAAAATCTCTACGGATCTTGCGACACGATCGACAATCTCTGCGACCATCTTAAACGTGAATGGCCTGCTACAGAGACCATTTAGAACTTCTGACGACCGCCAGCAGATGACATGCAATAATAGCCGGTTCCTATATCGGTGTAGTTCTAAGCCTTGAATGTCTAACTTGGACCTAGAAGATGATGTATGTACATATATAAAGCAATTGAGGCCAACTTTAATCCATACTGAAATGACAACATAGCATTGTCCCGTATAGACACATAGTTCAGCTGTGGAAAGAGCAAAGTTAAAGAGCGCTATTTCAAGTATTTTGTTGAGTTACCTATAGCAAACTGAATTCGAATCTCGTGTAATTCATGAAATCCCCTGGCGAAATAAATTCAAAGGCAAAATCTCTCTCATACTGGCAAGGGGTAGATAGACAATATTTGTATTTTCCTTCTTTGTATAGAAATTCTTGTTATTACCTACACAGGACGTCATCCATACCGTCAGCGCATCTCATGTATTCCTTGCAAACAAAACTAGGTAATAAAAATGTCTGCCAGTTATCCTCCAAGCAGACACACAATTGACATATTCATCTCTGCCTCCAGTAACAGAAATGACAAACAAAAACTTTCCTTCGGTTGGGCACATTTCACTTCCCTGTCATCACTATACCACCATCATCATCATCGCAGAGCTGTCGCCCCTTTATTGATTCAATCAATTTGATATCGAAATCGGTATGCAAACAAGACATCGGGGATGCTATCCCTGTGAAAATGAAGGCAAAGGCAAAAAGTCGCCCCCTCACGAGCTTCCTCAAATTGTAGGCAATTGCAAACAAAATAAAAATGTGTAACCATTAATCTGTTCGAATTTGTATATGCAAACTGTCAGCTAATTGGCAGTGTCCTGGTCCTCTATGAAGTGATTACAAAATTTACTTTTTTTCGAAAATAATATTCATTTCACTTTACTTAGAGACAATGGCCAAGCTTCAGCCACAAATATCCACGCAAACACCTGATCCATAGGGGTAAACCTCAGTCGAGCCCCCATCACTTGGCCGTAAGAAGGACTCGTGCGTGCATGCAGTGCAAGCAACAAGACCAACAGCAAACGTATTATTACGGGGTGCTCGCATTCATTAGGGACTCTGCTGACCATGGCTATAAATTAACCCTTTTGTTAATTGATACAAATAGGGTATATCAATTTACCCTTTGCAGTTGACCAGGGCGAGTTCTGAGTTGGCTCACCGGACAATGCCGTGTTAAGAGGTTAGGGTGCTGAGGCTGACGCATTTAAGCACCATGCTATGGGAGGTATCGTATACAGCTTGAATCAAAGGCTTGTGCAAACTGGCTAAGGGTCATTGTTAAGTTAATTAGGCCTTTTAGCATTAAAAATTCATTATGCCTGCAGGATGGACTCATCCTAGACAAGTTGGCGCGCTTGCATTTATGTGCATGCGGCAGAGTCTAATGAAATTAAATTAGTGTGTCCCATTTACTTGTGTAATTGCTGCTGTTGATATTGTAATTTGATTTATCGTATATGTTAATTAGATTGAAGGTTCCATTTGGGAACAGGTGAAAAGGAAATGGTTGTGAACGGTAGGCTGCAATTATGCGTATGCTTCCGGGTAAGTTGTAGTTGACTGTGAATGGACGACATTGTTATGCGTTGTCATCCACTCGTATACTGTATAGGACAACATAATGTTTCTATTAAACTAGATGTGCTCATATAAAAGCCATCGCCCCAAATCCCCGAAAAGAAAACCTTTTCTTATGCCGAATATTACTTGCACACTCGTACAACGAAATCTTACCATCAAAACTAACTGCTTACCTCACAATCACCCTTTTCGTGTATCTTATCGGTGAATACAAATTTTTATAGTTCAACATAACAGTTTTGAAAATATTTCCTAAACTATAATGACTGCTTTAAGTATTCGCCACAAAATCCAACCCTCCGCCACCCCATCCTTGGGGCATTTCAACTCAGGATAACGAAGGCAATTAGTTGACGTTTGTTCTATGCGTATAGAGATAGATATTTCTGCCGCACACCAAACGTTTAATACAGCGCCGCATCCACTAAAGAAGAACATGGCTTTTCTGAATATATACTTTACCCCTTGTAATGGCTTTTCACCGCTAAGATAACAATTCCCGACTATAAACGCTAATAACGGCCAAACACTAGAGCCAAATAGAGAGGTATGTTCCTGTTCAGTACCGGCAACAACTTTCTACTGTGCCATAGTCGACTAATTAACTGCGATTATTTCGGCCATTACGTGGGATTTTGCCGTTCGGTTAACATCTTGAATTGTGAAAACGCTCTTCCCGAATCCGGACTACATCGCGCAGCAACCCTTTAGTACGCCATATTGCTTTGCAAAAGACCGCAAGCTATTTGGAATATTAGACTAAATGAACCGCAACCCGAGAAATGGATGGATGTCAGATGTTGGAAAGGAATTAAATACCGACAGTGCAGATTCGGATATTATTTGTTTAACATGTTTCAATATTTATTTAAAAGAGAACATTTTACAAGTGAAAACAATCGATAATTTTGTTCAAACGAAAAGTTCACCTTCAGTCAGTGTATATAACGTTGCTTGCGAAAAACACGTATAAGGTCGACCAAAGATTTATTACTTACAAATTTCGGTTGCCGAAAAATCTTAACCACCAATTGTGCACACTCGTAAATCAATTTCAAGGAAACTCTTCTTGTTTCAGGTGGCACTGAGAGTAGAGTTAAGTCCCTTGGCGACCGGATGCTCTTGGATATGACCAAAAGGAGGAAATTATGAGTTATGGTCCCATATGGGGTTGAGCTTGAATAATAAATTCTTCAAGGGCTTTTTAAACATTAGGATTTTCAGTTTTGACGATGAAATTCGAAATGGAATTGGAAATGGATCATCGAACATTTTAACATATTTTAAGAGTTTTATAGTATAGTTACTAACTATCGAACTACTGAGAAATTTATCAAATTTGGTATTAAAATGAGAAAGAAGCTAAAAAAGTCACCGTAAATTTATTATTATCGAAAATTATGTATATAGAAAATTGCTTTCGATTTCGATAGAAATATCTGAAATTATCTATCCTATACCTAGAATACACCAAACTTATTAACAGCGGTATTATAAACACACTTACACTCCAGCTCATCTGAATAGGTTCAACATTATTTAAAAATTAAAATAATTATATCTCTGTAACCAACTTGCCGATTTTAATGAAATCAATTTTCTTATATAGAATAATCAATTGTTAATGCAACAGGAAAGTTTGCGGTCTCTAACACACGTAGGTATTTATATTTTTATGATTATTTTTCCAAAAACGTATCGATAAAGTGACCATTTATTTTGGCTCATCTGAATAGGTTCAAAAATTGAAAATTAAAAAAATATATATGTCAAATCTTTGTTCGTATACATTTTTCGTCATTATACGGAACAGTGTCGTGTCGGGACTTCGTTAACGATCTCAGAGCTGTTCTGCAACGACGTCTCTTCTTTTCGGAATTCTTAAAATTACTTTTATTATTTTATATTTTCAATGTTTATAAATCTCGAACAATCACATTGCCAGCTCTGATTTCATTTTGGTAACCGATAACACAGTAAATCTAACGTTCTAATGTACAGTAGAATGCTGTACTAACTATCTGAACCATTCTTCGACATATATATATTAAGTACTAGTTTACAGTTTTGGTAGTTTTTAACATTTAGCTACATATTTAAGTATAATTTAGTATGTATAGTAATATCTCCTTTGTTCAATATAACTTCATAGATACGATTTGGAAAATACTTATAATATTTTTCAATAATTCCAAGTGAAATTGTTGAACCGGCTTTTTTAATGGCTTGCAGGACTATCAAATTGTCCCCTGTCCTCATATACTCTTTTGGACAATAGACCACAAACGTTTTCAATAATATTTATGTCCGGTGAGTAGGGCAACCACTCGAGCAATTTAACATTTCGATCCTTTATCCACTGTTTAACAACACTCCAGTAGGTATGAATGGCGCCGTTGTCCATGAAATCCGTTCAAAAATATTCGAACAATTTGGAAAATCATTTTCTAGTATAGTTTTGTATACATTCGCGTTAATCTTCGATGTAACAAATTGCAGCTTACAAAGTCACAAGCAGAGCCGGACCAACCATATGTGCAAGATGTGAAAATGCAGAGGGCGCCAAGTTCTGGGGGCGCATTGCTAGCGGAGTAAGGCCTACTGTCCACGTCACTGTCAACGCAAACGGGACCGAAAATCCCTCGAAGAATTTTGCGTTCAAAGCGACCAAGGAGATCTTCATCCGCCTTTGATAACGTCAATGGTTCTGTGCCATGTAGCAGGAGGGTCTTATATAGAGTCTCCTTGGAGTTTCTCGACAAGGCCTTACAAATCAATTGCCTTCTTATATGCCGGATTCACAGCTATTGATTAGTGTAATTCTTCGCTTGATTTCTGATCTGATGTCATTTTCTGAGTTAATAGCGGACCCAAGGTAGACAAAGCCCGGAAATACCTCAAAGTTTTAGCTGTTTATCGTGACTTTCTGTCAAATTTGTCGATGCTGTGTGTAGTGTGTCCCTTCTTGTTGACAGCATATATTATTTTCTTTTGCCTTCATTCACCACTAAACCGATTTTCTCCGCCTCTGTGCTAATATGTACTTTCAAACGCACCAGTGACAGCTCGCTGTGCTCTGCCAATAATGTTGATGTCGCCAGCGTTTGCAAGAAGTTAGACTTTTGGAAGACTTCCTTGCTATATTATAGATAGATAATATAAAAATTTGGAAAGTGTTTTGTATTAGTCTTAAAATTCTCGACTTGACAAATATGGTGTAGATATAATTTTTCAAATTTTTCTACCTCTTATGGAATTCTTCATTCAGGACGGATAGTTCTAAAACCACATTCGATACATTTTTGACTATACTTTGACTACTACACTAAGACGTTAGTCCGGATTCATAGAGATAAAATCATATGTATCCTTGACTATAGTAATTCGAAAGCTTTTATCATGAAAAGTGCTAAATGACAAACTCTACCTAATATGACCTCTTTTCTCTCGTCCCATAGCACGTTCTATGTAATGATACAATTATATTCAAATTATAAATAACCGCTGTCCGGTAGCCTTTAAATGATACGCACCGTCAACTCTGCCACAAGTGTCATTATTATTATCATCATCATCAGGTTTTTAGCCGTTAAATTATCACATCATCCCACAAACCAAATAAATCTGGCACGGTCCTGTGCAAAAAGGAAAAAAAAATACATCATCCCCAAACCGAGGCCAATGCTAAAAAAGAAGCAAGAGCTTAACACGTTCCACATGCTACAATGACTGCTTGCGGTCCCAATCGCAAGTTTACCCTCTTAAATTATTTTTACGCGCGTTCGCTTCAAGCCAAGTGTGAATGCACACAAAGCCTGTACGGGGCGTCAAATAAAACAACACAACAGCCATAACTGAGTAAGTGCGAATGAGGAGCATAGCATCGCATCACAACACCTCCGTGTTCACTGACTCTTGTTACCCCTAGGAGGGCAAAAACAGTTTTGGCCTGACGTGTGAATGGAGTCATTCTCTCTATTGGCCTCGTTTAATCTGCATAATTTTCACGGCCTTTAGATTCAAGTGTCTGTTAAGTCCTCCATGTCAACTGCCATGACGGTACTCGGGTGTACTTTGTATTTTTTTTTATGATACTTCACTTCACGGATAAAAGCACCAAGAGAAAAATGTCACACGAAATTAAATGCTGGGAGACAGAACTGACAGTCATATATTTGTTGACGATTTTAGAGAACAAAAACACAGAGAATCGTTGTCACTTGAAAAGTGTATGATTTTGTGCGGGATCCTTATGTGGTTTTTTAACATAATTGTGATGATGACATGCAGATTCGTTGGTTAAATTTTGTGTTTATGGTATGGAAATTGTGGGTGTAGTAAATTGCACTTGAAGCCGAATTTAATTAGGAAAACTTAGGAAAAATTGCTTTTATGCATTTCTGATAGTACTACCTACCTACATTGCTCCATATAATATTTAAGGCGTGTTTTGATTTATAAGTATGTAAATAATAAATTATTTTTGGACAACCCTTTCTGATTTAAGCTTATTACTGATCCAGCTAAATTTTAGCTCCCATACAAAATATATATTCTCAAAAATGTTGCTGATCCAAATTTAGGTGAATCCCTTTAGCTGAAAATCAAATTTTCATTTCAGACTGTACTTCGTATAGATAGAGATAGGTACCTAACAGATACCTATGTCAACATTAAGCGCACCCAACAATTGGTCCACATTTTCTCAAGCTAAATTTTGACAGATCGTGTTGTTTTATTTCTGTTTGGTTTGGGGGTTTGGATTGAGTTTTTTCAATGAGGTATATTCATTCATTCACGAGGAACAGGTGCCTTGAATGTGAAAATTTGTATATCAGATAAAAGTCCTTGAAGCAGACAATCAAAACAAAAGGGCGCGAAAAAAATATAGCACACTTCTTAGCGTTGATGAATTTTTGAAGAAGCTATTTTCAAAGAACAGCCGTTTTCTGTGACACTTATCCACAACGCATTCTTGGTCACAATTTAGCAAGGATTTTAGCCAACATTTGTTAAGAAAAAAAGGTACCTTCTAAAATGAGGCTCTACTTGAGCTGCGTACTTAGCATTAGTAGACCAGTGATAAGTTTTAACACCAGCTGTCATTGGTGAATGGCACATAATTCTATTTGAAACATTTTTTTTATTTCGGGTTCCCTCATCGAGGATCGAGAAAAAACTCATCCTTATTTACTTATCCTCAGCACAAAAACACAACAGGAAAAAAAAAACAAACAAGATCTGTCAAAATTTAGCTTGAGAAAATCTACCGAACCATGCTAAATTTTGGCAGATACAGTGGTCGGCATAAGTATTTTGACCAAATTAAAGTTAATTCAGCTCATAATTTGAAATTGCTTCATAAAAATTTTGGCATTAATGGAAAGATCATTTAAATTCCGTTCGAATGATAGATACAAAACTTTTCTTAACCCACAAGGTACCCATTGAAAATTTAGAACTTTTGTGAAAGTCTACTTTTTTGACTTTTTTCATGGGTATCAAGAAAAATGTGTTGATGCTAACAATTTTAACAGTGGCTGCAAAAAAAAATTTTAAAAAATTTGAATTTGAATGGGATGATCTCAGAAAAATTTTGTATGAAAAGGAGGAAAAAGTGACTAAAATAGTCTTTTTTAGCAATTTTCAAAAAATCATAAAAAATATTGGCGAAGAGATTTTTGAAAAAAATTTTTCCAGTCACTGTTAGAATTGTTTGGAGAAACTTTTTGCATTGTTTTGAGACACTTGTTGCATCAAAAACCATTTTTTAAGTCAAAAAAGTAGACTTTCCAAAAATTCTAAATTCTTAAATTGTTAAATGGGTATCTATTTAATGGATTAAGGAAAGTTTTGTATCATTCAAACGGAATTTAAATGACCTTTCCATTGATGCCAAAATTTACATGAAGTAAGTTTCAAATTATGAGCAGAATTAACTTTAGTTTTGTCAAAATACTTATGCCGGCCCCTGTACCTACTATGTACATACATGCAGTAGTCTGAAATGAAAGCTAGATTTTTTAGCTCGACCTGCGTACCAAACCAATTGACTAAAGGAATTTGCTTAAATTGACCTTAGCTAAATTTTTGAGAGAATTTTGTATTTCTCTCTTCTTCCGAAAGCTGCTGTAGGCAGCAACACTTTAACTCCTTCTGGGGCATCGCATAGGGCGACAGCCAGGCCCTTTCATCTATCTCTGTCTGCAGCTCGATACCTCAGCTTTGTCCACGATCGTAAATTTTGGGATAGAGCTTTCGTCAAAACAGTTGACCTCCATTGGCCTTACACCTTGAGGGTTCCATTGGAAGCACTGCTTCGCTTATGTTGTCATCGGTTTTCTCAGTCTACTGACAATCCAGCGCCACTTCCTCTGCTTGATGTCTACATGCACTTTTATTTGTCCAATCCTAAGCCACAATTCATTGTTGGAAATTGTTTGTGGCCAGCGGATCTTTAGGATGTAACGCAGACAACGATTAACAAAAGCTTGTAACCTGCTCGACGTGTTGGCGGAGCATTTTAACGTTTCACATGCGTAAATTTTGTATAAGAGATAAAATTTAGCTCGATCGGCGTACTAAGCTTAAATGCACTATAAGACAAATCTTTTCTTTGTCAATGCAGATAATGTTAGTCAAGACTGAAGGTTCCGAATTCTGCAAGCTGCTTTAAAAATTGGGCCTCTACCTCTACTAAAACAATGATCAGAGGCAAGTTATCTGAGAGAGACCCATAACTTTGGCCTATTTACAGTTAATTTGTCCAAGAATCGACGAAAAAAGAACAAGGTGTATTCTGAAAATGAATAAACGAGATATTCGAATCTTAACAGGTGTACTGACAGGCCACTGTACCATTGGTACCATGGCCACAAGACTGGGCATTAACTCACCAGACTACTGCAGGAGCTGTCAAGACATAGAAGAAACGGAGACCATCAAGCACCTGCTTTGCGAATGCCCAAACCTCCAAACCAGTCGACTCCGATACATGGGAGACAGACTTTTCGAAGACCTAGAGGACATAGTACAGGTACCACTGACGAATACAATCAGGTTTGTTGAAAGTACGGGATGGTTTACTTAGTAGTCCAACCCCGCCAAGGAACAACTCCAAGAAACCAGGTAAAGTGTTTATGCATGTTTTTTGTGTTGTCCAATAAAATGAAAATGTTTATCCACGACCAAAAACCAAGGGATCACAATAGACCAAAAGGCCCCCGTGGTAGCACAGCACTCTTAAAGCTGTGCACTTCCCTCATACCTAACCTAACCTAACCTAAACGGGTGTATTTTCTTATCATAATTATATACATACCTAAAAAACAAATTGTTGACGCAACGAGGCACACTGGGCAAAAATCTCTCTGATTTATATTTTTCTTGGACAAATAGAAGGGATCTGAACCGCCATGTAGACGATGTGCTGCTCTTGGCTATAAGATTGACTTTCTGTTCGCTCCAAAATGGTTCTGTCGATCAGATGCTGGGGGTGACTACAGGTCTTCAATTTTAGCAACTCAGAGCTATAATTTCAAACATGTCTGCAAAAAGGACGTTAAATTGCTGACGACCGACACTAGCCTGCGGTTTTTTTCGTTTCTAATCCCACACTCCAGGGGATGATGTGCTAAATGCTTAACATCCTACTTCTCTATTTTTGACTACCCCAAAAATGTGCCCCCAACATCATTTGATAAATAAAATATTCCAAGTAGATTCTCTTGAATGCAGTGCATTTCTGAGAAGATTCACCCACTGAGTGGAAACACCAACATTTAGAACTGGGTAGGTTGCAGGTTTTAGTCAAACATGACGAGAGCAATTTTTACTCAAATTTTCATCCATTCCATCTTCGCATTTCCCCAAAAAAATCATTGTCGGTGTTGGTTCTTGGTTGCATTCACACATCGTACCTACTTTCTAATCGGTTTTGGTCTGTAGCTCATCTTTTGGATGAGAGAAAATGCGATTGAAAGCTTACAATTAAAATATTTAAGAAAATGACTGCTAGCTAAATACTCATTTTTCTTCATTAAAAATATTTGAGCAGCGGCAAGTTAAAAACACTAAGCAGCGAAGTCAGAAAAAAAAATATTTTGGTCAAAAACACAAAAGGTTGCGTGTGGCAATAAGAACAAAGCCTTATTGAAGTCTTAACAAACATTAAAAAAATATATACTAGATATGTGTATGTACTTATACATACTATGCGGTTGTCTGCCACATAAAATAAAATTAATTTCCCCTCGTCATACTCAAATCAGATGACTTTCCAATCATACTCCCTTAAAAACTAATTACAATGTATCCACGTCTGGCAGACAATTTCATTATTCAGTTTTATTGATTACAAAATTTAATTGAAAATCCTAAAATTTAGCCAAATCACTTGCCCCAAAACTATTTCGATGATTTCACAATGGAATGGGATTGCTACCGCACCCCTTTCTATATACCATACGTCGTCCATTCGAATGCAAATTTTCGACAAAATCATCAAACTGATTAAGAAGTAAAATTTTATCTCATGACATCAAAAACAGACGTCGTGCGTCGGTCGACAGAAGTGAACCCATAAACTAGAAGACATACTCCTTAATGGTCAGTGCGTCTTAAGTGACCACATCATAAGGAAAGTGCAACTTCTAAGAAAACACAAAATCCTCACATTCGCATCCCTAATCCGTATTTTGGTGATGAAAAGTGTGTGTATGCTGTGCACCCATCTGAGAAATGCTCTCAAAGGATGAAGCCCAAGACAGAACATACATATAACATAACCCACTGGACAGTAATCATCAGCATACCGATGATGTCGATGATGACGATAGTGTAAGGCAGTGTCAAGGATACATTGTAGTAGTCCCGCCCCCAGACCACCTATTAAATTTGGAACGTCTTAAGAAAGTTTTCTCAAGCCGGGCAGTGGCAGAAGGTCAAGCGACTGGGGTTGATGTGTGTTAATCCTGTAATAGGAAGGTACACACACACACACTTCGGCCGAAGAGGTGGAAATTCCACTTGTAAGGACTCAAAGTCGATTGGAAAATTTGCATTTTATCCTTTGAAACAAACCAAGACGCTCAGATACCGCTTACTTACTGTAATTGGAGGAAATTACATACCACTTTCAAAGTTTGAAGCAAGGAAATCATTTTCAATTTGCATCTAGTTTGTATCCTATTTTGGTGTGTTTTTCAAATTGTCCATCTTGACAGGGAAATCATGCAGTCAGAGAGTCCTGTTGGAATAAGATTTGTGTCATTCGCAGAAAAATTAAAACGAAAATGATGTTTTCCTATTTATTTCCTATATTTTTCCCAAAAGCCAAGTCGCCTGTTATTGTATTTAATTTTTTTTTTGTGCCTGTCCAGTGTACTCAGGGGATGAGCAGAAAGGCGAACGTCATAAGTTTGATGGCGGGTGGCTTGGCTATACTCATTTTCTATTATAAGACGGCTCTACTGCTACTTAGCCTTCTTTTGGATTAGCGCTGTTTTCTGAGTTAATGACAATGGATCCTTTTTTCTGTTACATTTATGTTTATTTCTTTTTATTTTTGAAAACATTCATTGCCATGGGTAGGGTGGGTTGGGTGTATTTTCGTATACCCATTGTTAAGGGAAAGAAAGTGATTTTATATTTTTTTTTTTTCATTCATTGGGGATTAAAGAATTAAAGGATAATTGTCTTCATTGAGGAGAATTCCATAGGATTGCTGGCATTTTTTTCTTGTTTCCTTCGTAGGAGTTTTTTTTATTAGAACGGTTAAGGTCCTTGGGGATCTGCAATTGTGAAGATAACAATTATTGCTGTTTGACACTTGTCAGTGAAGCGAGACCTGATTATTTTGAAGGAGTGAGAGGTGATAAATTTAAATTAGTTTTACAATTATAGCACAGTGGGTGTTTGGTTTTTCTTAAAAAAAAGGTTCCTTTTATTTTTGCGCATTGAAATCGGCTTAAGGTATTAATTGGTTTCAAGCAATATAATAGATATTTCGAAAGGAAATTTGATGAGAGGTGTCGCAGTGGATGTTATTTCTGTTTTTTTCCGTAGATCGAACCTGAGTCCCCTCGCTCAGTTGCCCAGCACACTAAACACTGAGCCACTGCATCCATTAGTTAGAGTTGGATGTATATTGTTTATCGCTAAGAATTTCTGACAGCGTAAAATACCGGCGGGACTTATACTCAATAACAAGCTTGAAAAATAAGCCAAAACAGCCTATTAAAAATTTGTTGACCATGCCCCAAAAATTACACTTTAGATGCATACGCCCTAAAGGGTGTTTTTTTTAGATGTATAGAACTGAAATGAAATAAAACAGAGATGACTTTTCTAAATTGACATGAAATTTACTTTATTCGAAATACAATCTTCTGGCATTATAATTTAAATATGATATCTGGCATATGACCGCCACGGCTGGCTCGGACGTAGTCTAATCTGAAGGTCCAGTTTTCAATGACTTTTTCAAACAGTTGCGGCCATATCGGCAATACCGCGGCGAATGTTGCCCTCCAAGTGGTCAATTGTTTCGGGCTTATCGGAGTATAGTAGCGACTTCACATATGCCCACAGAAAATAGTCAAGCGGCGTTAAATCGCACGCTCTGGGAGACCAATTCACGGGTCCGCAACGTGAAACTATGCGGTTACCAAACGATTCCTTCAATAAATCAATTGTGGCACGAGCTGTGTGACTTGTTGCGCCGGCCGTCTTGTTGAAACCACAACTCCTGCACATCATGATTGTTCAATTTATAAACGAAAAAGTCAGTAATCGTGGCTCTATGGCAGTCACCCACCATTGACTTTAAATGGTGGCCCAGCATCGTTTTTAAAGAAGTACGGACCAATTATTCCACCAACCCACAAAGCACACCAAACAGTCAGTTTTTGTTTATGTAGCAGTGCCTCAACATACACTTGAGGATTATCATCACTCCAAATACGGCAGTTTTGTTTATTGACGTATCCATTCAACCAAAAGTAAGCTTCAGGTAATCAATTCTGATACAAGCTGTCATTTGAAATGTTGAAGTTTCAGCGGGAACGCAAAATTGGATTTCGAAATCTTGTCTGCTGAAATGTTGAATTTAGGCGCGGTGTAAATGTACTATAAATCTCAGAGCAAGACCTTAATGTCGAACGTCGAAGCAGAATGTAATATTTCTCAGTGGAAACCAATTGCAAATAAAGGTTGGGAGTTGTTTTCGAACACTGGCCAACATAGCAAGTAATTGATTGCAGCATTTATAGACATCCTTACAATGGGTAAGGGGCAACCTCTTTTCCCGACTGGCATAACATTGAGAACAGGTGGTCTTGATAGGGATGCAAGATTTAAGTATCGTTCCAAGAAAGACCGCAAAGAGAAAAACATCCTCGTATGTCGTCGATTCTGGACATATGAACTCCCCCGTGATCACCCTTTGCTAGCGTACTAAATGAGGGATCGAACAAACGTGGTGTAGAGAGATCCGGTCGGTCACTTTAAAGGTTGGAGAATACTTTTGACCACCGTTTAACGAAGTTCGGTGATGAGATAGTTATCTCTAAGAATTATCTCATCAAGAAGAGAAGAAATTCAAATAAATTTTTAATTAATTTGAAATAGGTATAATTAGTTTTTGTTACGTTTTTTTTTTTATTATTTTCTAAAAATAACTGATTTTAAATTGCCTCCGGGTATGTTGATACATGACATCATATCTAAAAGCTCTTTCTGTCAACCTGTTGCAGTAGGTATTGCTTTAATTATTGTTTGAATATATTGATGAAACTGCGCACCAGACTGTGACTCGATCTGGATATGGATGGAGTTCGCTCTCATTGAGTATCGCTGGATTAGTGTTATGTACTCCATATTTGACTATTCTGCTTGTTTACATTGTCGATCAATGATCAAAATATTTCGCCCAACATAAAAGGGAAGTCCAACATGGTGTTATCCTCTCCCACCATTCGAATGATTTTTTCGCAAAATTCAGCAAGTCTACTGCTTATTAATTAAACTTTGTATGAGAATAAGCTTAAATCCTTGTGCAAAAGTGTCTGTAGTGTTTGTCTGCCTATTCCATTTACGCAGATAAGTTCCGTCCGGGTCGAGTCTCCAGGATTATTTTGTATGGCAGCAGCTACAGCAGCAATCGTTTCCTGTATCTTAACTGAAGACTCTCGATGAAGGATCTCTCTTGCACCTGTTCAACACTCGGCGAAAGAGTTAGATCATCTGATGCTTGGAGCTTGGACCGTTTGGGCTTTGTATTAATTATTTGAATTTTTATAAACGACTTTAAATCAGAATAACATTTGCAGAACGCCATGTAAGTATATGTATTTGATTTTAGGATTACACTTTGTTACCTTATGGACATGCTGTTGTCAGATTGTTGTCCATGAAACTTCGACTTCATGAAACTAAAAACTCCATTAATATGTTATTCAAAAAATTGTGACGTCCTTCTGATTTGGACATAAGATATCCCATATACAAAAGTTTAATTTTTATATTCTCAAAACAAACTGATGTGATTATCTGCTAGGTATCAGATTGTCCATTTTTATTTCTAGGTACAGACTGTTTTAGAATGCATATAGGTACCTATGAACTCGGCGATAGTGTTGTGTGGTATTTTCGTTGCCGCTTATTCAGAATGAGGTACGTTAAGAAGATTTTTAAAGCCCCTTTACCTCCCTCTGTTTCAAAATCTGTTCTTTAAACATCGTTAAAAAAAACAAAATGGAAAACGTTATCCTAAAAAACGAACACTTATATACATAAATTCAATATGTACTTATTTAAATGTAAGCATCCCCTGCTGCTCACATGTGGGATGCACTAAATTACAGCGTTATCATGATGACACACACTTAAATGTTAGACAACATCTCACGTGGCGCAACTTACAGCTCCCATGGGACATCTATCAAACTCACATCATTCAAGATAAGTTCTCGAAAACACATTCATTTTCTTAAATTTTATATCTTCCATATAAAGCCTTTCGCTGGAAGATAAAGTATTCTTCTTTTGGGGCGGTTTAAAGTTTACGACACGAAACTCATAAATTTGTCCCATTCTTATCCGTTATTACATGGTCGTACGATAGTTCATATAAACATGTAAGTAAGTGCTTCAATTGGACTTCTATTGTGTCACAAGAAATAGGTTTATCATATTTAAAAAAAAAAAAACATACTCCCCAACTTTCCCACACTTTCTACAGGAAACAAGAAAACCGGAAAACTCAAGGGAGGACAAAAATACGACAGGAAGCCGACAACAAATATAATTCCTACTAAATCCAATTCAATCACAGCAAATCTTTGGAACGGAAATGCTCCATAAGTGTATCGGATGACGAACAAAGAGCTCGAAAGCGATTGGCATTTGTTGGCGTTTTATGTTTCGTGAATGCGGATCAAATCATTTGGAAGTCATTCGATGAATAAAATTCCACCCCCTACATTCGAATGGGTATCAATTTTACGGGGCTTTGGATTAGCCGAACAGGTATCGTGGCACAAAGGTTTTTTTTTTCTCGTGTTTGCCTAAGGGCAAAATACTCTGTGTGCCAATAGAGAACAATTTCACGATTGGATTCAGATCAATTGAATTTTATGATTTTTTTCGTTAGATATTTGATGGGAACGACACAAAATCGTCATCCATTTGTGGAGCTTTAGAGGGCTTGACTCAAACGATTTGCTACAATCTATAAGTTAATTTCAGGTAATTTCAGAATAATACTTACTTACGTTGGATTTGGGGGAAAAGTGTTTATCTGATTTTGTAAGGGGTTTGTGGAATTATTGTCCACAATTAAATTGTTGGTGGGGCTTAAATATATAGTCATAAAATTACAGTCAACGTTTAAGATTAGTATTGCTAACCGCTTTCAATTAGATATACCTACCAAGTTGATATACTTAACCTTAGGCGAAGCTATCCATTAATGCAGTAATTCTTAGGAGTTCATTCTCCTGATTGAATTCATCTGGATTTAGTACCACGCTGGCTACCCTATTTAAAATATTCCGTCAAGAACTGCAATTTTGTATCATGGTCTAACTTTTCAACGAACTCCTTTCATCGCGGTTCTTTTGCCAATTTACAAGTTTGGGAAGCACTCGGCAAACAAAAACCTCAACTAAAAGGTATTTTCTTTTCTCCGATGGCTTCTTGAAAGTTGAAACTCGTGTATTTTAAACCACGCAGTTCTCCTCTAGATTTAATTGAACATTTATAATTTTTTAAACTTGATGTGCAAATACTTTCCCTATTACATAAAATCGTACCTGCGGATTCATGGAGCCTTAGTTGACACTTTAGCAGGACATGTACTTTATCGTTAAATACAATTTGACAATAGAGGCTTGTTTTCCTGAAACCTCGCCAGACAGCAGTCTGTCTATAGGCTTACTCTATCACGTCAAAAACGGGCTTCCGCTTTGGCTTTACCATAGAATTTGTTTACGTTTTCAATTTCACTATTCCTTTACCAGCCAAACTTTATGTCATATCTAGATACTCTAAACTAGAAAAGTAAAGCCTTTTTTTAACTTTAGGATTCTCCACTAGTCTTCTGGAAATATATCCCCAGAAAGCGAGTTCTAAAGTTTGCTTGTCCTGTAACAGAAGGAGTTTTGGAAAGATGATGTCCTCGCGGTTGTCAAGTGTACTGTATGGTCATGAGCATTAGCAGCCTGTCTTGTGGGTCGCCCAAAAGTTGTATTTCGAGGGATAATGTCCTTGAGTTCCTCGGAACATCTACCAGGGAAGTACCTATAGAACAAGCATAGGTCAGCGACTTGTCTTCTGTGCACCAACGGTTGCAGGTTCGATGTGAATGTAGGGTCTCCAATAAGTCGAACTGCTCGTCTCTGTATGCTGTCAAGTAGGTTAAGTGAATGTTTTGGGGCCGAGCTCCATATATGGGAGCAATATTCCAGGCCTGGTCTAACCTGTGCTTTGTAGAGAAGGAGAAGTTGCTTGGGGCTAAAGTACCTCTTTGCTCTAAATAGGTAGCTCAACTTAGCGGACGCCGATCTTGCGATATAAGATATGTGGTCCTGCCATGTGATTCCTGAATTGACTGTGACTCCTAGAAGGTGCATTGAGTCCTTGGGATGGATTGGATGGGCATGCATTTGGATCTGAGGAACTGTTGATGCATTTTTCCTGGAAAATGTTGTGAGCTGTGTTTTGTTTGCATTAAATACAGCCAAGTTGTCTTTTCCCCACTTCAAGATTTTGTCCAGATCACCATTTAGAGAACTAATTTGTTCACATCTCTGACTGTGTGATGTAGCCGCATTCACAGGCCCGAGATAGAGGATATAAGAGTGCTGTCATCAGCAAAGCTGTAGATATTATTATTTGTCAATCCAAGCAAATCGTTGATGTGGAGAAGAAATAGAGTTGGGGAAAGAATAGATCCTTGGGGCACTCTTGCATTTGCTATAAATGAATTAGATGATACACCATCTGCCACAACTTGGATCGATCTTCCCAGAAGAAAATTTTGCATCCAATCGCAGAGTTGTTGTGGTATTCCATAAGGCGCCAACTTGCCTAATAGGGGTCTATGCCAGACTCGGTCAAATGCCTTTGATATGTTCAAGGCTACGGCTCTGGATTCGCCGTGTTGTTCAATTGCTTGCGTCCATAAGTGCGTTACGTAGTTTAACAGGTCTCCAGTGGAACGACGGATAGGAAATCCGTATTGCCTGTCACTTATTAGATATTTGATTATTTCGACATTTATTGCCTTTTCCATTACTTTTGAGAGCATTGAAAGTAACGCTATTGGACGATAGTTTTGTGGCAGACATTTCCTCCCTTTCTTTGGAATAGGTTGAATGCGAGCAGGTTTCCAGCAAGAAGGAAACTTCTTCTGGGAATACGACATGCTAAACAGCTTACATAGTACAGGTGCAAGTTCTGGAGCACAGCTCTTGAGTACTATAGCCGGAATTCCGTCGGGTCCCGTTGCCTTATTGCAATCTAGTTCCTTAAGGATGCGTTAAATTATTCGAGGCCGAAATTTCACTTCTGCCATCGATGTTTGCACCCTCGGGATATTTGGTGGCTCTAGTTGTGCAGAATCTAGGGTGGAGTTCAACCAGGGTTTATTTGAAGCTGGTTTTTTAATGCAATGTGGAATATAAAGTTCCATACCGAGTAAAATCATTTCGGTTACGGCTTTTGCGGACATATTGACATCGGTATCTCTAAAGCACATAGGTATCAGCCCATGGCAACGAACCGACGAAATTACGCAGCTCGTCCCAGTTAGATTTACTATAATTCCAAATCAGACGATGGCGATCCTGGTTCGCTCATATTGGTGTCGGTAAAGAGAGGATAGCAGATATTAGAGCATGATCCGAATTCCCTAAAGGAGCAGATATTTTTATTTTATAATTATCTGGCTCGGTTGTGAGAAACAGATCTAAAGTGTTCCCGTAATTCGATGGATTATCAGGAATTCGCGTTGGTTCATCAATGAGCTGAGTGAGATTGCAGCTAATGGCGAAGTCTTCAGCTTGTTTCACTGCATCGTCCGTTCTGTTAGAATATCGTAGCCAGTCCATGTTATGGGCATTGAAGTCACCAAGTATAATAACTTCAGCCGTTGGATGATGAATTTGTATCCAGTCTACCTTTTCGGATAAATGACGAAATAATTTAGATGGTTCGTTATCGTTTGGCGAGCGGTACAGGCAGCAAAAGAATTTAGTACACTTTTGTAGGACGACCTTTAGGCATATTAAGTCGAGATCCGTAGGTTCCATCTCTTCTTTTCTTTCACACGCCAGATCTGTTCGGGCAAACACACATAGTCCCCCCTTATATCGAAAACGAGGAAGTAGTTCGTATCCTGGACAGCTAGGATATGTGTATTCAGTGTTTGAGTTTATTTGAGTCTCTGTTAAGACTAGGACGTCTGGCTTTTTTTCTTGTAGATGCTGGTGCACGCAGCTGACGTTGACATTGTTGGATCCTAGACCTCGAATGTTGCAGAAATCTGTTGCTAGCTTTCTTCTGTTAGTGACCTTGTTTTGTCTATTTTGTCTTTGTGTTCGTTGTTGTCTGTCGTCTTGTAAGTCCTGTTGGTGAATATTTGCATGTTGAACCCCCTGAGATAGTCCCCCCCGGAGATCCGGCGACTTTGCTTTGTATATTCGTAAATTTCAAGCTAATTCCAAAATCATCAACGGAAAGGCCTCCTTTCTCAATAGATAAGTTACCTATTTGCAATTCGAGATTTAAAAAATTGTCGGACAGATGATGCCGCTTGTAGGCGCAGGTCCCTTCAATTCCTCCCAAAATTAAAAACCCACACAAAACGAATGGTTGTGAGAAGCTAGGCCTAGGGTGTATACGTGCCTGTTCCGCGAACAATTTATTTATTTTTAGATGATGCCGCTTATTGGCATCAAAGAACAGAATATACAAAAATTTATAAACCAAAATTACAAAATACCAATAGAAAAATCGTGTGCTGGCCTCGGGTTGATTTTAATTTTGATTGTCGAAACAGACAGAAGGGCAGGACATCGATACAAACTTCATCCCCTATCATCGTAATATTAGAACGGTTTCATTTCTCAAGACGTTACTGCATCCTGTAGACTCATAGAATACTCTGTGAAGATTTCAAGTACATACCTATTTAAACTGTGTAACAAGCAAAAGTATCTAAAATAATTCTCGACATCTTTTAAGATTTGTTTACTAAGCTATTGCATTTGAGCGACCTGCATAAATCAATTGAAGCGGTAATGGACCGCTTGAAGCCGCTTCAATGTCAGAACTAAAAGTAACATCTTAATTAAATTTCAAACAAAATACACACAACCATCGGCCAAAGTCAACAGTTTACCAATTTGAAAAAGCTTAAAGATAAGAGTGATCATTTGGCAGCTCATCCCCCATTCATGTACCTGATACAACATTGACCGAACGTATACACAGCACACATGGCCGTTGGTATTCATTGCCATGCCATACCATACACAGTCCCCCTGACAAAGGATACACTCATCCAAGAAAAACCAGTTCCATGGTTTGGGATTCGTAAATATTTACTAACTTGGCCCAAGTAAATATGACCCAGGAGTGGAATTTATTTACATTTGCCTTCATTAATGCTCCTTTAATGTCACGTGATAATAATTGAAATGAATTTCGTACATTTTGAACGTCCTGGCTCTCTGTATGTATACATTGGTGGACATTGGAATTTTCCAAGAACCTGAAAGAGACCACCATCCATCCCTCTGACAAGAAAAGGGGTTTGTGCCACCACCGCCGCCGCCGCCGGTATAGATTAGCCAGCCAGCAACGACAATGCATTAAAATTTCAGATAAAATTCATGTATTGTTTTTAAGGTAGCATAAATAACACATTAAGTGGCTCTGCCGCGTCCATGATGGAAGGGATCTTTGACCTCGTGCATTAGTTATGAGAATGTACATAGGAAAAGGGTGCAAGGCTTCATCTACGTGCAACACTTTCACGTGGACGAGAATAATTTTAGTTGTTGTCCTCCTTAATTATGGCTAATGCGGTAGTCATCATCTAAGGCTAATGCAATCGATATTTTCAGGCTTCCCATTCTTGGGGTAATTATGGTTCTTTGTCGAAATTGATAGGTTAACCCGCTGAGTGTGGATCGTGAATGATTAAAAACCTGTAAAGGGTTGATTTAACCCTTTCACCTGTGTGCGATTGATTGAATTATATTCTCAGGCGCGTGTAAAGAAAGGCATCTGCTGACACCCTTTAGCCGACCCATGTGTGGAGGACACACTTTTAATTGAGCTATCCTGGGGTGGAATAAATCATGGAAACATGAAAATCATTTCCCTCTGACAACGGCGACCTCTCCTTGTTTAATGTTCTGCTGTATACGATAATGTGGGCACATTCTACAACTGTGATGTGTCCACAAAAGAGAGTGACCACATCACAAGACATCTATTCAACTTAGCCATGCGAAATTCCTTCAGAGATTTCCTTGAAGAAAATAAACTGGAAATCTTCTTCAAAAGTATTCATCTGCAAATGAAAGGACTCGCAAATACAAGCCCGAGGAATGGAAATTTTATCATCATTTGGGATTAGAATCATCTGTGGGCCGATGTTGGTGATGGTGGTGGTCTTCTTGATGACCTTAAGGGGCGAGAATCCTGCACATTTAATCTATCGGACTGAGATAATGTGTGTACTTTGAATGGCGTCAAGGAAAGTTTCTTGACCATAAACATTTTAAAAGACTTCCATACGTAGAGTTTTAAGGAATTTGGAATATTTTGTACAGTGAAAGTCCTTACAAGAGTGTGTGCATAAGTTTGTCATTCCATTGACTTTAACGTATGTCTTGCTGAATGAATATTTTCTGAGGAATGCCAGAACTCGAAGCACGTTGTAGTCTGGTTATTTATATGCCTTCTTCGACGGCTTTAGGAATTCTTAAATTGGTTCCTTTATTATTATTAGAACACTCGGGGGGAAATAGAATTAAAGGATGTGCCATAATTGTTCATCGAATTGAATTTTTTTATTTGTCTAAAAGGCATACGGCACACCAAATCTTAAAGTATTTTATTTGCGTAATTATTCGAATTTTAATGCTGTGTGATTTTAGATGCTATTCTTACAATGCACACAATAGCAGATGTGAAAATAAATTTAAAGTATTTTCTCTTGGGACTGAGGCACGGTATATCATGATGGCAAGTTTTTTCTTTGATTTTTATTCACAGCTTTTTCAGGGCAGACCACTACCAGTTTTAGTGGGTGGTGTATCATCTCAATCCTTTGCCATAAATGCAGGAGTGCCTCAATGATCTGTACTCTCCCTAACTTTATCCCTTCTCCATATTAATGACGCGAATGGGTCAACAAATTATAATATTTACCTGCGAATGCAACGACATCGAGTCAAAGATGTTAGGAAATAAGTTATCAATGAAGCTATTGACAGAATCTTGAAGTGGGGACTAGAAAACTGGCGTGTATTTAACGTAGAGAAGTCACAGCTTACCACTTTTACAAAGAAAAATGCATCGACAGTAGCACATATTAAAATGAACGACTAACCTATTCATCATAAAGAGCCCATGCAGGGTTACTTATTCAATATTGAAAAGCGTATCCAAAGTTAAGTTTACCTGTTTACTGTTTAGAACAATGACTAACTTCAGCCCGAAACAACTTCTTCTCTATAAAGAAAAGGTTAGATCTTGTATCGAATATTGCTGTCATTATGGAGCTTGTTCATATGATATTCACTCAACCTACTTGCCAGAATACAGAGATGATCAGTTTGACTACCACGAGATCAAGCACTAACATCAAATTTAAAACAGCTGATGCACAGAAGACTAGCCTATGACCTACCTATTCTATACCTAGATGTTCAGAGGATCTTAACGAAATTATTCCTCATGTAACATGAGCAGAGCACCCTTCAGAACAAATGCACATCACCTATGTAAAGGGTCCGCCAAATAACTTTTTTTTTTGAAAATTCTATAAAAAAAAACTACTGAATATTTTCTCAAATTTATTTTTTTATTTGAAAGTACAATCCTTCCGGTTAATAATGAAAAATAATTTCATTCAAATGGCTGCCTCGGCTGGCCATGCAGTACCCTACACGATCGGTCCAATTTTTAAGCACATTATCGATTGTGTGCAGCTGTATTTCACCAATGGCTTCATGAATATTGTCCTTTAAAGCGTCAATTGTCTCTGGCATGTCGGCGTAACACTTATCTTTTACGGCAAACCACAAATAATAGTCCAACGGTGTCAAATCGCAGCTCCGCGGTGGCCAAACGACATCAGCTCTGCGGCTGATAATGCGATCTTCAAAAACAGGGCGCATAACATCGAGTGTAGCTTCGGCTGTGTGGCACGTAGCGCCATCCTGTTGAAATCATATATTGCCAACATCCTCCTCTTCAATTTTTGTGAACAAAAATTCGTTCAACATGGCCCGATAACGATCGCCATTGACTGTAACGGCCACTCCTTGCTCATTTTCGAAGAAAAATGGCCCAATTATGCCTCTGGACCAAAATCCGCACCAAAAAGTGACTCGTTTTGGGTATATCGGCTTTTCAATGTATGCGTGCGGGTTTTCTGTGCCCCAAAATGCGACAATTTTGCTTGTTTACATACCCGCCAAGATCAAAATGAGCTTCATCTGAAAAGATGATTTTTTTTGGCAAAATCGGCATCTTCTCTAAGTCGATCGCAGGCCCACTTAGCGAAGCGAAAACGCATTGGATGGTCAGTTGGCTTCAACTCCTGAACCAATTGGACTTTGTATGGCGTCATACCAAGGTCTTTATGCAAAATTCGAAACAATTAGATGTCTCCGAAATGTTTAATTGTTGAGAACGACGGTGAATTGATGTTGATGGCGCTTCACGCACACTTTCTGCCACAGCAGCAATTTTCTCGGGTGTACGCACTGTTTTTTGCTTTTCACGCTTTGGTTTATCGATGAGGATGCCAGTTTCTTTCACTTTTTTCACAAGATAACGAATATACTTAGCTGACGGTGCTTCTCTTCTTCCAAAATCCGTACGCAATTTTCGCACACATTTGTCTGCACACATTCTAAAGTGTTGCGACATTACCATGATTTTCAAAGTAATGTCGCAATATTTCCCAGCATTGTTCAACCGTATACACAACCATATTCGTTCAGCGGAAGGATAAAACTAATTATCTGTCAAATCAGACATGAGCTAAGTGTTACCATTCGCGAAATAAGCACTAGTTGAAAAAAAAACGTTAGATGGCGGACCCTTTAGTAGCCTCATTCTTTTTACGGCCTTAGCATGCGTTGAAGTGAAATCGATCTTCTTCATCGATAACCATAATAACCACTTTTGACAGTTCTCGTTTTCTGTCGCGTTCAGTAGTGCCGTGAATTTGTTCGTTGTGAAAGACTGCGTTCGACATGCGCATGAGTTTGGATTTTTAAAAGGGCTTGTTCAATATTCGACAAAATTTATTAAATTCCAGTATAAAATCCAGTATAGAAATTTATCCATATCTCGACATCGAATTCAGTATGGTACTGGAAGATCCAGAACAGTTGGTATCATTACGACATGACCTATGAATAGTTTCAGTCCTCAATTGGATGCATTGGGACTGGAGGACATGTGGTTCTAGCAAAACGCATACTGCACGAGCCACACCCACAACAGGCATTTTCCAGTTGTCTGATATAGCGTTATTGCGATTTGCACTGGTCCACGGGCTTATTTCAACAAGCCAAAATCTCTGGTGGCCCCCAGGATGAGCATAAGTCAAAAAGTGGGAAACCAATAGCCAACACCTTTCAAATATGATTTTCAAAATATGACCGAAAACAACTTGAATGCCCGCCCAAGTGCCTAAATGTTTTCAAAAAGAAAAAAAAAACAGCTATTAATTAGAAAAACAGAAAATAGATTTCGCCAAAAAGTGTCATCTCAATTCAGTGCCAAAGGACGTATACATACATTTTATTATATGCCCGTTTACGTCCCTAATTCCCATTTAATACGGCCAAAAAAAAACAAGCAATTTTGAGTTCATTAAAACCACGAGATAATGACACCTTCAGACTACGTTTTCGAGCAAAGGGCTGAAGCTGAAGGATTTATACCTACACCGCCACCCCTTTGTTTTTTCATCTAATCTTACATTTCTCTGGTATTGTTTTGCCATTTAAGAATCCTTTATGTTCGCTTTAAAGGGACATAACGCCACATGCCACACTCAACACAAAAACAAGTGAGTATATGCAAATGGCAAAATGACAGTCGTCTTCCAAGACAACGGAAATATCCATCGACTTCCTTAATTTGCGTACCAGATAAAAACCCCGTTCATGGCAAACTCAATTATAAAATCATCGGATTATTTTCACCGTTTTTGCTGCCGAACACAGCGCAGCTTTGTCGAGGCCGCAACCGCTACCGCCCTGCGATAATTGAAAATTTAAATTTGCGATCTGCGCGCTCAAATGCAAATGATGTACCACCTCGAAGGACACCAAGGACTAGCTCAAGGTGCTGTATTCTCAATTCTTCCAATGAGATTTTCGTTCAGCACCAGAAGAAGTATAGCATTTCGAATCGAACGTATATACATTTGCTATACGTACACATCGATTAAAACAGCAGACAAAGTCTTATGAATAAATTGTTATGGAAATCGAATTAATGAACGTAATACCTGAGCTTATTTGCTTAACCCTTTCGTTCATACGTAATTTTATTAGAATCACTCGAGATGGTATCTCTGTAAGGCAAGGAGGCGGATGGATGTACAGTACATACAATACATATGTATATAGAAAGTGTTATGACCCATATGTGTGATGTGGGGGGACTTGGCTTTGCCAATATCTTTTGTTAGTACCAGTACACTCCTTGGCAAGCAATGTGTAGATTTGGTAGGATTTCACCTTTGTTAGCCGAGCAAGCGGATAATTTAATTCATGTTGGGTAATTTCCTCTAAGAGGGCGAACAAGAAGAAGTCTCGCCGAATACCAAATTGAATTAAATTCCATTCGACGAATCTCTAATTCAGTGGAATAGTGTTTGGTTTTACATTTTCGCTCAAGGCCGATGTATGTGCGCTTAGATTAAGCTATTGTGAACGGGCACCTATTGTTTAGAATATCTTTTCTCTCACACTTTGTCGTAGGAAAGAAAATATTATGTAGAATCAACTTGTCTCAGCAATTATAAGAAAGTGTTTCTATGATACAATAGTTTTGATAAACAGAAAAAAATGTGTTAATACATACTCATACTTTTTTGGCATTTAATATTTCCAAGGTCCGATCATAGGTATGATCTGGAAATCATCATATCATATAGGTAGGTATGAGTTATATATTTTGACGGCATAAAGTTCCATTTTCAAATAATATCAATTTCCATGAGCAAAAAGACTAGTTTTACGTTCCTGGGCTGGTTTGGAAGGGATCAACAATACAGCAGATAAGCTGGCCATATGCGGCCCAAATTTGAACGTAATACTAGCTGACTGACAAGTAGTACTACCAGATTTTAATACAGCCAACATCTTTATTGATAATGCCACATGAAATTTGGCTACGGAACGATGGAAAAACACTTTTTGTTGTACCATAGTTGTTGCCTGCAATTGCCCCTAAGAGGTCAAAGGTATTCCGTGCGCTCATCGGATCTATAAAGGGATATGTTAGGAAATACAAATGACTTCTGTAGAAGCTGCATTAATGAAGAGGAAATAAAATTGGTGGAACATATTCTGTGTTACTTTCCAGCCCACAAAGAAAGCTGCTTCTTTCTTCTTTTGAAGCCCTGGATGTTTAGCGATGATACCCCTACCACATTTAAGAAGATTTTGTTAGTTGCATGTACTACCATGTAAAATATAAAAGGGTGATTGCAATGGGCCGTGGATGAAAATCGGTACAAAATGTCCTCCTAAATTAACCAAACATATTCATCCTATATTTTGAATCTCAATAAAATCTGCTAAATTTGGTAGGCCCAAGAGTTCTCAGCAAAACCTTTCCATATAACTACCGGAAAGACACCTTTTCTTAATTTATTTTATCTGCCTTTTGAAGATATTGTATACTATAAAATGCACATCAGTGAAAAGGACTTTATCTTTAAATCAGAATTCATCACAATCTGAAATTGCATAGGAAATGCTCCTCATATCGTTATAGAATTTTTAGTTATTATTATTTTTTTTTATTTAATTTATTTATTTCTTTTACTTCATACTTTTAGAGAATAGAAAATAGCTTGTTGTATTTTTTATTCCACTTAGGTAACGATAAATTGTTTTAAATGACATAAAAAAAACAATTTAAAATATGTAGTTTAGATGTATACCTACTTTATTATAATACAAAAAACTTCAATTTCATCATGATTAAAATCAAGAAGCCATAATTTAAGTTTATATTTAAAAAAAATGGTGATAAGATCTTATATGAGTCTTATATCAGGATGAAGGCGATTATAAAGTTTACAAGATACAACTTGGTAGGGAGAGTGGTGCGAAAAGCTGCAATTTCAGCAACATGACTACGTAGATTACGACCATCAAATTTTATTTCCCACCTTACATGGGAACTAATAGTACGTTTACACCGCACCTAAATTCATCATTTCGGCTAAATTCAGCATTTCAGGCCAAATGTTCAGCATTTCGCCATATATTTTCCAACATTTCGAAATGTTGGATTTCAGCGAAATGTTGAATTTCATCGCTGCATTTGTAAGTTTGTCAAATCGAACAAACCTAATTCTGGTGACTTTTGGGCTCACTGACCGCTGTAAAACTAGATTGTAAAATTGAATTTTCTAATGGTCAAGAACTAAAGTTAAAATTATATATTTATTTTATTTACTCTATTTTTTGTTAAAAAAGAAAATTCGCGCAAATGTCTAGTAAATAAGAAATATCATGTAGGTAGCTATACAAAATTAAGTGAAACGATTGAAAACATCAAGATATTTTATTAAGAATATAATGTTTTGTAATGGCTATATGATATTTAGACCCAATGAAATATGATCCCAAAACAAAAATGAAAAATACCCCAATTTCAATGGAACCTCGCTTTCGAAAAAGTTTCCTTTCTACGCTTTTGAGTTGCACAATGCACTTCTTGTTCAGTTGAAAATATCTGCAAGGCAACCAGACTACCGTAGTATCCCTACCCTATGAGGGATAAACTTATGCGTGGGAAGAATCTAAAGGTGTAGCCGGAAACAATTTTGACAAAGCATTTGGGGTGTGAATTTTCACACCCTAAAGGACCATTCACATGGGAGCGAACGAACGATTTGATGAAATGCGAATAAACCACTTTTAACAGAAAATTCCACATTTTATTATTCCAAGATATCCTCCTCTTGGAATAAAGTTAAGTTCGAACGAATTTTTTATTTGCTACTTTGTGGAACGCGATTTAAATGATGTGGATTGTGAATAGGCTGACAATTCGCGCCAGGGTGTTTTCGTTCGCGCAAAAATTTTGGATTTCGAAATTTCGTTATTTAAACTTATTTTCTTAATAAATTTTGATGGAGTAATTAATCATCTTGGAGTAGTAAAATGTACAATTTTCTGTTTATAAATGCATAAAAAGTGGTTTGTTCGCATTTCATCAATTCGTTCGCTCGCTCCCATGTGAATGGTCCTTAAATTGATCCTTTTTTGCATTTACGTTCATTGAAAATCGATCATCCCCTGGAAGTTCCCGAGAACATGTTGGATGATATGAGACATAATTCCATACACGTTTTCTGTGGACTTATAACCCACATCGATGGGACATAGTCCATAGTCAAAATTTGGAATTATGTCCCACCGAAGTGTGGAATTAGTTAGAATGAACTCCACTTTTTTTTAACGTGGACTTGTTTCTCTCTAAAAAATGGATTCCCGCTTTGTGTGGGAAATAACTATGAACTGAAAAATTGGACTTATTTCCCACTTGGGGTGGAGTAAATTCCCATGTGGAGCAGATTCCCGTGGACTTATTTTTCCTGCACCAGCTCAACGTAGGTTCTTGTAGCATGTCAACTCCAACACAAGTAATACCAGAAGCCACCCGACCAGTCATTAACCGGGACTACTATACCAGAATTGAGCGAGTAGTGCTTCTTTAATATTTTAAGATTATGAATGGTCATCAGAGAAAAGAGAATTTTCAGACCCATTAGGACTTCGAAGAGGAAGTTACTTCCAATTTGGCTAAACGTAAGAGCATAATATCTGATCAAACTGTATACGGATATCCAAGAATAGTAGGTACTCTTATCATCTCCGTGTAGATCCAAAGGCTATTTTATATGGTAATGTACTGCTGGATGCACCTAACTAATGTCAAGAGACACAAGCCGCTTTAGAGAGTTTTGAATACGCACTACTATGCTTATAGAAGGCTTTGTGTCAATTGCACTAAAACATAATCTTCGGGTAATTTTCTGACAAAATTGTGGTTGAATAGGTACAATAGTATCCTGCACCGTTAATGCTTATAGGAAAATTTTCAAAAGTTGTCTTTTGCTTGGAGTTTGCTAGAATTTGCTCTCATATTACTTTTATTTGTGGGCGCAGTAGCACAGTGGTTAGTGTGCTGGACTACTGTGCAAGGGATCCCAGGTTCGATCCCCGGAAAAACACTAATTACATCTTAAGGTTTTTTCTACTGCGCCACCTCTCGCGAACGTCTAACAAACACCAGAGAGTATGACTGTCATGAAAAAGCTTCTCATTCAGCCGTTCGGCTTCGGACTCGGCATAAAATTGTAGGTCCCTTCCATTCGTCCCAAAATAGAAACTCACACAAAACGAATGGTTGCGAGAAGCTAGGCCTTGGGTGTCACCAACCTGTTGCGCCACCTATTTATTTATTTATTTTTTTTATTATTTTTATTTATTATTATTTTTATTTACATTATTTTTTGACACTTGTGGGAGCCAAAGTTGTAAACATTTTAATATAGATTATGCACTGTAACGTTAGAGAAGGAAAATGCTTTTTCTGTGTGATAATATTATAGAAAAAAGATACTAGCCCTCGCTGGCTTCTTAAAGGCAGGAAATTCTGAGGAAATTCTATTGTCTAACATTTTAGTACAGGCTAATAATATGTAACGTAATGTATATTAATCTTACATAAACTTATCCCATTCATTGTGATTCGAAACAGAACCTTCTGTGGAATAAATTTAATTCTGATCTATACAAATTCTAACACAATAAACAAAAATCTCATCTACACGTCCTGCGCCATTTAAAGAAAAACAAAATCCAATTAAAATACAAATTGAATCGATTATAAAGCAATAATCCCCAAAGACACCTTCTCAATTGTTGACGAAACTTCTTCCATCATTGTCCGCCGCAGGAGTTGACTTCTTCGACAATTACAGGATAAATTTCTCAAATTTCTTTTCGATTACCCCCTGGGGTGGAATTATTTTCGTTCTTGTGTTGTTAAAGGATTTGTAACTACAACACTTGATGTGACATCAACTTCACACACCCAATACCTCAAGGATGTGATGTGTGTTTTTATCGACAACACAAAGGCAATAAAATCCCATCGGTGATAAACTGGATATGGGAACGCATTTGTGCAATAAAACACGAAACATGAATCCTTTTCCCCCTTAAAGTTGATGGAATACGGCTTTAACTATTTAATATCAATCCGCACCCACACTAAATCTAAATGGTTCTGTCATAACAAAAAAAAATCCACTCTTTGTGTACATAAAAAAAATCACCCGCTGACTAAAAGTATCCTTGAGGCAGCAGGTAACTGGTAGTACTAGTAATTAAAACATCCTTAAAAGTCCTTACAGGGAAACTTGTTTCTTTCGTATACTTATACTCTGGAAAGTGTTTGTGTTGTTTTTTTTTCCGCTCTCGTCCTTTGGTTTATAATTAAAAGTGAACATTTTTAAGAAATTAGGGTTGCCTTGTTAAACAGGGTGTAAGCAAGTGGCGCTAAATTACCGGTGTAAGTAATTCGGTGGATGAAACAAAGATTTCCTTGTAAGAAGTATATATATAGCCACACCGAAGGACTATTGTGGGTATAAGTAAAATCGGTTTTTTTTTTATTGTCGCTATAAAATCAATTCAAAACCTTGAGGATATCCGATATAGAATTTTGTAGAATATTGAAAGAGTCCTTTTTTATTGACCGAAAATAAACAACAAACGAAAATGGGGGTGCGGAACAAGAAAACTCTATTTAATTACTCTAATAGGCACCCTCTTGGATATCAAAGGATTTCGCTGTCTTTTGAAAGCAAATACCCTATCGCAGGTAAGGACTTTTGCAGGAATTGACTCTTCTAACTGTGTTATGACGGACAACAAAACTGCTGTGTATTTGATATCCCTCGCCTTTAATAAAGCGACAAGGTGTACATTTCATTAAGACGTTTAAGACATCTTAAGTACACATTAAGGTAATTGTGAAAAGACAGTCGGTCCTATTACTCTTTATAGTGAAGATGTTTCGGCTCATCAAAAGTAGAGACATCTCTTTGGAGAACCGAAAAGGTAGCTCGTACTTGAGGACGAGAAAACAAGAAATCGTCGGGGAAAATAAATAAAAATTACCCGAAGGTGTTTGGAAATGAGTACGGACAGTACTGTGATTAAACCCTTAATTAAGTGATCAAAGAATCTGTCAGTGCAATTAAAAGGACTTAAATTAAATTCTTAGCTTGGAATTTGGCTCAGGGAATGATTTTATTTTGGAAGTAGTTAACGTAGTAGAGCTGTTTTTAGAGTAGTAGAGCGATATTTAAGCTACGATTCGTCATTGAAAAAATGGCGATCACACGAAATGACTATCATCGTCATTTGTGTCCCAAAATCAAATGACGAACACTGCGAGTCATTTAGAATTTTCCGTTGGAATGTCATTGTCCTAGGAGTCATTGAAGAGCGATCACACGGCCATTTTTGTCCGCCATTTAAATGGCATTTAATTCATGTAATTTGGTGGTTGGGTGTGTATGAATCGGGTAGGCGCTGATTGGCATCAACTTGGCGGTGCCCAGCTGTTGTAACTTTTTCATACACATCAATTGTGCTTATTTTACCTCCGCGTGGTAACCACCGGGTACTGGTCTCGCTCAACCGGGCTTGGCTTGCTAAACTTATAAGCGCGAGTGTTGAACACGAAGAAAATAGCAACACTATAATGCTCTGTCGGAATGACTGACTGAACGAGTCTCAGAGGTCTTACATGAGCCCCTCAGAAAGAGGACATACAGCGGATGAATACACAAGATTGAATCAACGGTGTTGTCAACAGTCGAGATGGCAGATACCTTGCGTGAGCTTCTCTGACATATTTGGAGCAAAGGTCTGTAAGGATTTTCAGCACTAGTCAGGGTGCTGAAATAGAGATGGTGGCGGATGAACCCTTTATGGGCCAACGGCAGCACTCATATCCCCGAAGTGGGTTACTGACAACGGAGTATCCGACCCGCTGTCCTAGGGTTATCTTAGGGCCTGGTCCTCCAGGTTGGGGGTTGTGCGTGGGGCTAACTACCCAACCACGGAAAAATTAATGGTTACGAAGCACCCAAGAGCCTCGGATACGGATGGATTCACTGTTGACGACCCTGCAAAACGAAAAAAGGACAATGACGTTCGGGTCTGCACGTGGAATGTTCGAACCCTGAACAGACCGCGTGCAGCCGAACAATTAGCGGAGGCCCTAGACTGCTACAAGGCAGATATCACCGCCATCCAGGAAGTGCGGTGGGATGGGCCCGGCAAAAGAAGGATGAAAAACTGTGACATCTACTACGGTGATTGCTACAGAGAACAGAAGCAGCGTCTATTCGGATGCGGATTCGTTGTAAGCGGCAGACTTAGGCAAGAAGTCTTGAGCTTTCGACACGTTAGTGAGCGTCTTACAACTATCCGCATCAAGGCTAAATTCGCCAACATCAGCCTGATATGCGCTCACGCCCCCACAGAAGATAAGGACGATGCTACCAAAGAATGTTTCTATGAGCTCCTCGACAAAACATATGAGCAATGTCCTAAGTACGACGTTAAAATCGTCTTAGGTGATTTTAACGCCAAAATAGGAAAGGAGGACATCTTTGGTAGCACTATCGGAAAGCACAGCCTACACGACACCACGTCTGGAAACGGACTTAGGCTAATTGACTTTGCTGCGGGACGTAATGCTACTATAGCAAGCACACGGTTTCCACACCTCAACATTCACAAAGGAACATGGCGGTCACCAGACCATCAAACGGTCAATCAAATTGACCATGTTGCGATCGACGCAAGGCACTCCTCCAGTATTCTAGATGTCCGAACTTTCCGAGCGGCCAACATAGACTCGGATCACTACCTTGTTGTAGCCAAGGTACGTATGCGGATATCCCAGACACCACAACAACGAGGAAATACTGTGAGAAGATTCAACGTTGAACGGCTACAAACGCAACAAACCGCCAGAACTTTTGCCGATCGCGTCTCCCTCAACCTCTCGAGAAGTCCTGTGCAGCCAGCATCAAGTGCTGAAGACCAGTGGCATCGATGCCAAGAAGCCATCAGAAAAGCCGCGACTGATGTGCTAGGTTTCACCCGACCACCACCGCGAAACCCCTGGTTTGATGAAGAGTACCGGCAAGCACATGCAGCAAAGCAACTGGCCTACAAAGCGGCGCTGCAGAGAAAGACGAGAGCAGCTCGTGAGCTCTACGAGCAAAAAAGGAGGGAAGAACACCGTCTTCTCCGGAGGAAAAAGAAAGAGCATGAGAAGCGCGCGATCGAGGAAATAGAGAGGTGTTACTCCAGGAACAATGTTCGGAAGTTTTACCAAAAGGTAAAAAGAACGTGTCACGGGAACAAGGCCCGAACAGAGACCTGTAGAGACGAACAAGGAAACCTTGTAGTAGAGTCACAGTCGGTGCTGAGGACATGGAAAAACCATTTCTGCAGACTGCTAAACGGCGAAGACGACACAAATTCCGCTGTCAGGCAGAATGAACCATTCAACCTGGGCGATGAAAGCCAAGACTTCCGTCCACCTGACCAAAATGAGGTAAGGATAGCAATATCCAAGCTGAAGTCCAACAAAGCTGCAGGACCGGACGGTTTATCGGCCGAGCTTTTTAAGGCAGCGGGGGATGACTTGGTAGAGAGCATACACCAACTCGTTTCTAAAATTTGGTCAGAGGAAAGTATGCCTGAAGAATGGAGCCTCAGCATTGTTTGCCCGATCCATAAGAAAGGAGACCCTCTAAACTGCGCCAACTATAGAGGCATCAGTCTCCTTAACATCGCTTACAAAATCCTGTCTTCCGTACTGTGTGAACGCCTGAAACCATTTGTCAACGAACTGATTGGACCCTATCAGTGCGGTTTTAGGCCCGGTAAGTCCACAACCGACCAAATATTCACACTACGGCAGATCCTGGAGAAAACCCAAGAAGTCCAAATCGATACTCATCACCTATTTATCGATTTTAAAGCCGCATATGACAGCATTTATAGAGACGAGCTATACAGAGCCATGTCTAGTTTTGGCATCCCTGCCAAACTTGTCAGATTGTGCAGAATGACGATGGAGAACGCTCGCTGCTCCGTAAAGGTCGGAAACAGTCTCACCGAGACCTTTGATGTCAAAAAAGGATTTAGACAAGGTGATGCGCTGTCATGTGACTTTTTCAACATCATTCTTGAGAAAATTGTGCGAAACTCGCAAGCCAACACCAGGGGCACAATTTTCCAAAAGTCTGTGCAACTACTTGCATACGCTGACGACATCGACATTATTGGCAGGACACAGCGAGCTGTCACTGGTGCGTTTGCAAGTATCAGTACAGAGGCGGCAAAAATGGGTTTGGTGGTGAATGAGGGCAAAACAAAATATATGCTGTCAACTAGAAGGGACACACAACATCGACGAATCGGACAGAACGTCACGATAGACAGCTATAACTTTGAGGTAGTTCGGGACTTTGTCTATCTCGGCTCCGCTATTAATTCTGAAAATGACATCACATCAGAAATCAAGCGAAGAATTACACTTGCCAACCGCTGTTACTTTGGCCTAAGAAGGCAATTGATTAGTAAGGCCCTGTCGAGAAACACTAAGGAGACTCTATATAAGACCCTCATCATCCCAGTCCTGCTTTATGGCGCAGAATCATGGACGTTGTCAAAAGCGGATGAAGATCTCCTTGGTCGCTTCGAACGCAAAATTCTTCGAGTGATTTTCGGTCCCGTTTGCGTTGACGGGCTTTGGAGGAGGAGATTTAACAGCGAACTCTACGAGCTGTACAGCGACATCGACCTTGTCAGAAAAGTACGTATCAGTCGACTAAGATGGCTAGGACATGTAGAGCGAATGAACACCAACGCTCCGGCCCGAAGAGTCTTCGATTCCAACCCGGAGGGACAACGCAGTAGAGGAAGACCTCGCCTTAGGTGGCGCGCACAAGTGGAAGGGGACCTCAACCAACTTGGAGTGCGCAACTGGAGGCAGTTAGCCAAAGATCGTGCTAACTGGAGAGGCGTGTTGGTTGAGGCCCAGGTCCACCCCGGACTGTAGCGCCATCTAAGTAAGTAAGTAAGTAAGTAATTTGGTGCGCAATTTTCCTAGTCATTTAAATGACGCTGCCAAAAATGGCGATCACACAGAGCGACATTAAAATGACTGCTTTGTGACGGGATTTTTACGTCAGAGCGCCATTTAAATGACTCGAAAAAATGGCCGTGTAATCGTAGCTTTACCAACGTAACCTGCGAGAGAGTGCGGAGTGTGTTTTCCCAAGGCATTTTCTATTGTTTTAGATGGAAGCTGACATATTCTCCGAGACCTATTTAGAGTCATTCCTATGAAAAAAATTTCGACAGTGGTTTTAAGTATCGCCCAATTTAGGTAACTCAAAAAGAGATTATTTCGAACGAGCACTTAATATTGTATGTAACCGAAGCGCTCGTATGGAGGTAAAGATTCCTCTTGGCGAATTTGGCCTCAAAATTAAAACAATGTTTCAAGGTACAGCCTGCAGGACAACCACGAAACGGACTTCGGGAAATGAACTATGCGATGGGATGAAATATTATCACGATTCACATCCTAATCTACCCACAGAAGAGAATTTAAAGGTACTATCCAAATAGCTATGACAAATATTAAACCAACTTAATTAATTTTACCGACCGCGTTTCCCTTAACCCCTCCGCAAACACATCACCAGGATCTACTATCTAGAACAGTGGAGCTCTGCCAACAGTAGGTACCCCATCGAAAGTGCCGCCACAAAATGTGCTGGGTTTCACTAGGCGAATACAAACACGCGAGAATTTACTATTTGGCACATGCAGCCAAGAAAAAGGGTAATGATGCTGATAGAACGAGCTCTACGGTCTAAACGGAATAGAGAAATAACGACTTCTGAGAAAGAAAAAGAAAAAGCACGAGAAGCGGACTCTCGAATCTTTTTGATGGCTGCAACTTTCACAGGCTAAATTCAAAAGCTCTACCAAAGGGTAACACATCTTCCCAATGGTAGAACGTCCAACAGAAGCCTGCGGTCGGTTATGAAGATATTGAGGTGATATTATACTTCCGAAGACTTACACCTTGGTTTTCCCTTCGCTAGCGTCATTAGGGACGAATTATAAAAAGCTATGTCGACTATACAGTTTGTTGATGGAGAAAAAATGTCTCTGCTCTTTGCGAAAAGTGGAAGAAAACCCTTTTGGGACATTTTGAAGGGAAGATTCTTCGGCTAAAAAGATACAGATAGAGTGTGTCAAATTCAACACCGAACTTTAATGCTTTACAGACACGTTGACCAAAAGCATAAAACTTATCGGCAAAGATGGTTGGCCACGTTCGGCATATGGAAATTGACGCACTAAGCCGACAGGCCTTCGAGTCTACCCTTAAGGGTCAACGGATCACAGTAAGAGCGCTCTCTTAGGTATGTAGCGCGCACAATTGGACAGCGAACCTGGTGTGCTTAACTGGAGGCAGCTATCTAAGGACAGGATCTAAATCGCCCAGCCCATAGAATCCGTCGCGTCCAATCCCGTCGACGGATTGACGTATTCAACGGAACGAACAGTCCCATAGAATCCGTCGTTCGAAAATATCCACAAAATTATTTTAATTAACCTGTTATCTGCAGCATTTCACAGTGTCTCTCATTATCTAAGTATTTCCAGCAATGTCAGTCGAATACGTTGCCACACGGACGCGACGGATTTTATGGTTTGGGCCCTTAGGGCAGCTGAGCTGACCCGTAATCTAAAACATAATATGTAAAAACTATAAAAATTACTTAAACTAGCGGCCATATTTTTATGTGCATTCATCAAATATTTCTATCCATTTAATCGCCATTATTGGGAATTTATGAATGAATACAAAGTACATAAATAGATTTGTCCTTTTTTTGTCATAGAAAACCAGCAAACATTTGCAAAGGGCTTTGCCGTTAAATTCCTTTTGTCTTCGCACCTTATTATGTCATAAAACAAAACTAAATGTCATACAACTACTATAGAATTTTTATTCGCACACAAACACACATGTAAATATTTCGAAACAATAAAAAGGACATCAATGTGCTTACACTGTCGTACGTTTTAATTTCCTCTTTTAATGCATGGCTAAGTCCTTTTTTGAAAAGTTGCCAATGGAAGTGTTAACAATATCTACGCGTCTTAATTAGGATCCAAATCTCAATGCAGGATAACACTATCCGAACAAGGTTTTTGGGGGTGAATGATGTTTTGTATTTTCCTTTTTTTTTTCGAATTCATGCAGCTTCACGAATGGGATTTTTGGGTTTTTAGCTCTCGGCAATGCGTCTTACATCCATGGCAGAGTGTCTCTATATGTAGAGCATCAGATATGTGTAGTGGTTTATGAAAAGAAATAATATCTTCGTCTATGCATACCCTGGAGTGTGTGGATGGAGGAACACAATTCATGCTGGAGTCCCTAATTTCCTCTTGGTTTCGGCTGTGGAAGTAGTATGTATACCTTGTGTCGTTTTCTGGGACTGAGACTATTATAGTCGCATATATTCATGAGTATGTGTATACGATCGACCGACTGACACGACAAGGGTGTGGGAATTTAGGACGACCAAAGTTTGGGCCAATTTTATAGTTCATAGTATAAAATTACTTACATGCGAGTATGTGTAACTTTATACCTCATATATGGGTGTTTGAGACCAGGAAGCACACAGATGATGCTTTTCCCTTGGTGCAATAACATAAGTGTCTATGGCTTGGAGCGAGGAAAATGAAAATGCTAACTCACTCATATCTGGTTGCGGCGATAAGAGAACAATTATGTGCCAAAAAATATGAAATATGTGCAAGTGCTAGGTATATGATTCCCATTATCGGTTCAGGCACTTGAATGTTTAAAAGATGCATTGAGAAGAATTGCTTTTTTGGTATTTGACTCCTGTAGTTTTTGTATTTGCCAAAGCTCTATAATTAGTGGTTCACAACCTCAGCGAATCATAAATTAGTCTACGCTAATTAATTGAAAAAATCTCTCACATTTGTACCTACCTATATCTCATATCGACTTAAGAATCAAGTACCGAATCACTAACAGCTCGGAGTACACCCCAAAAAAGGGGTTAATCGAAAATCAAAATCTTTATTTTCTATTCTATTCTATTCTTTATGACAATATGAATATACACAATTTGCTACAGTAAACCGTTGGGGTGCTGTACCCGCTAAGAAATGCCTAATTTTGAAATGAAACCCTCAAAAGGGGGTCATTATTATTTTTCTTTCAAAGGAGCCCTTCTCTTCTTGCTTATCGTCCAACCCTCGGCGCAATAAAGCAGAACTGGCAGGAAAGGGGCCTTCTAGAGTACACATTTCGTCCTTCGAGTTGGGAGTTTTGAACCTATTTGCTTTGCCAAACCGAAGTAGCAACGGTTTCCTAGGATAATTCTTCACAGGATCTCCACTAGATTGTCATTCGTGGAGTTATGTTTACTCCGAGGTAGGTGAACTCCTTAACTACCTCCAAATTGTCGCTATCAATAGTGACGTTTTGTCCTAGGTGGTGGACAGAAGCTTGTTTGTTTGTTTGTTGAATAAGTGGTTGGTTTCGACTTGAAATTCGTTACTCTTTTTCAGGATTTGCTTCAGCGTGAAAGTTTGGTCTATAGTTGATTTGCTGGGTCGGAAGCCAAAGCCATACTGATGGTACGTGCCGGTTAGTGTGTTGCAGAACGGCTTAAGACGTTCATACAGTACGTTGGATAGGATATTGTATGCGACATGAAGCAGGAATATGTCAATAGTTCTTTCAAGACATAGGATCGCCTTGTAATGAAACATCATCTTCATTACATGTTCCCAGTGCCGTAACTAGGGCGGTGCCAGCGGTGCCCAGGCACAGGGCGTAGGCCCAGGAGGGCGCAAAAATTACCATGACACACTTTTAGGTAATTCGCGTTAAAAGATCTTTAAACTCTGACACTCGCGTAAGTCTCGCAACATTACAAACCCAAATAAGATAAGTTAACTAATAAATATTACCTATAAAAAGGTTGCAAGTGTCATGTATTTATGACATTTAAATTTTTTTTTTTTTATTTCAAATGCAATCCATTTCGCGTCAGTTGAGAAACCGAAATTACATCGAAAAAGGTGTTTTCCTACCTCTCATGAATCTATGTAGGTACCTAAACACTATGCAATTACAATCACGCACACAATACCCAATGCACCAGCTTAAATTGTTCAAACTGTTCATATCAATTAAAATTGGCAATGTAAAAGAATATTTACATAATAATGAACGAATAAGATGCGAGCATTTATATAAAAAATTGCTCCTTTTACTATTGCGAGAGTACCTACAATAAAAAATAATCCATCAAAATATAGGAAAAACAAGCTTGAAAAGAGTTTAAACAACGAAATTTCGATTTAAAAATTTTTGTCTCGAAGGAAAGCACCCTTAAAACTCGTTCCACAAACTATCAAATAAAAAAATCGTTCGAACTTAAACTCAAATCAGAGATTGTTAAGTAGTAGAAGTTGATGTGATATAAATGCCACAGAATTTTGGGCCGAAATAGAAACTTTGAAGAATCAAATTGAAGCGACTTTGAAAAATGCGAATGTAAATCAAGCCTAAGGGCCGATTTTTTCAGACCTGGTTAAATCTCCGGTTAGATAACCATAGATTTAGTTTTAGCCATTATTATAATCTGTGGAAACCAAAAAGCGTTTGTTCACTTATTTTTCACTTCGGTCACGAAAGCATAGATTTGCGACAAATCGTTCCAGTTTCCAGTTTATTTTGTCAAATCAGTTGTTAGATTTAAACTATAGTTAAAATTGTCACAGCCGCAGCAATGCATGCAACTTTTTGCCACACTGTCTTGCATTGTTTTCATCTGCCAGTTGTTGAAAATGCGTCGACATAGCAGATACGAAGCCACACACTATTTTGCGTTTATTATTTATTAAATTAATTTTTATTTTTCAAACATAATTTAATTTTTTATTTGAACAAACAAAATTCCAGCATTTTCTTGGTTAAATGCCGTTAACCGCCCAAAATCGGCTGGTTATCGATTTCTCTGGTTAACCAACCAAATCATGGATTCTCTGGTTAAAATTTGACTGAACAAACAGATTCTATGGTTATTAGCTGGAATAACCATTGACTAGAGTTAACTAAATATGAACAAACCGGCCCCAAGTCTCTTAAGAGGATAGTACAACTGGACTTAAAGAAAATGTTTCCAAGCGTATTAGTAGCTATAAGCATTTATTAACGATGCCAGTGACTGTAGCTTCTTGAGAAAGTTTATTCAGTAAACTCAAACTGATAAAGGCATACTTGCGCTCAACAATGATTCAGGAAAGGTTATCTGGCCTAGCAATGTTATCCATTGAAGCTGACATAGCACGACTCCTGTCGTATGATGATGTCATTAATGACTTCGCTATGAGGAAAGCCCGTAAATGTAGAGTAAGGCGGCTCTCAGATTGAGGCAACAAGCAGTAAGCAACTAAGCAACCAAGCAACTAGTAACTATCAATAAGCAATACGCAATTTTGTTTTAACCTATTCTCACATCGAAGCAAAAAGATTGCCTAAAATTTCTACCTATCAGGAATATTTTTCTACAACTTCAACGAATTTTGTGCTGAAAACAGGATCGTCCGACATATTTTCCAGAACATTGTAGAACGTAGTAAGCGCAAGTGAATAATCACAAATATAGCTACTACGAAGCTTATCGCTTTTCAATATGCGCTGTGTATTGCCAGCGATAATTAGCTATTGCCGCAATCAGCAAAATTGTTCGTAAATGCGATATGGAGTTGCTTTGATGGTTTCCTATTGCTTTTTGATTGTTGCCTCAATGTGAGAGCCGACCAAATCTTTAAGTAAATAGTAGTCTTATTTTGTTTACGTTTAAACAAACAAACTAAACAAAAATTTAGATATTCGAAAAATCAGTATATTTTTCGAGGGCGCAAATATAGAAGCTCGCACAGGGCGCATAAAAGCCTAGTTACGGCACTGCATGTTCCCATTATACATATTACACCCGCCGGCCGCCGCCACATAAAGAAATATTCATGACGCACGCCACTGTACCCCGCTCATGCTTCGCCGTAGAGCTCGTTCTGCCACTCTCTAGATTGTAAGTTTATAGGTATCGCTTCATTGTTAAGGTATAGTTTTAAGTAATGTAGGAAAAAACGTTGAACAAAATTGTACCTCTTTTCCAAAGTTTGTGTTTCTTTGGAAAGACTCTGTATCCGACGACGTATACTTCAGCCTTTGACAAAAAGCACATCACAGCCTTCTTTGTAGATTGAAAATATGGAGCTTATAGTCTAGTTATCGGGCATATTTTCTTCCACCCGAACTTGGTTGATAATTCGGTGCATGCTCCCTACCAAAACATCATCACCGAATTTGAAGAGCTCCGCTGGTAAACCTTCAAAACCTGCGGCCTTGTTGTTCTTAAGCTTTTTTATAGCTAAGCCAACTTCTTCTATAGTGGAACTAGTTCTTCATTGACTGGACGTGGGTTCTCTGCTTGCCCTATCACTTCCTCTACCTGATGCCCATTAAGCAGCTGGAAAACGCTGCTTAAACACATCTATTACTCCCTGAGCTTCGGTGAGCTATCTCGCAAATCCTGCGTTCCGGTTGCAAAGACACCAACATTTTTTAATTTTTACTTCCCAATCAAGGTGAACATTTTGAAGTTCATGGGTTAGCGTGTTTTTAAAAGTTCATCAGTGACAGTGACAGTGACAATTCTCGAACCAATTGTCGAATGTGTTTGTAAATTATTTTCCTCAATTGTATTTTTATAATCGGAATCCTAAATTTAGGTACCTACTCACTGATATATTTACAAGTTTTTCTGCTATTTCATCAAAACAGTCAATTATGACCGCCTACAGCTTTTACTCATGATACGATACTGACCCAATCAAGCCGTATAATCCTCATCTCAAATGTCATTATAAATCTTATTATTTAAAAATTTCATCCTGAGTCCTAAGTACTACCTACAAAGGCAACAAAAAAATCCTGAAAAAAAATGAATTGGGAATATCCATGCTATACAGAGCAGCAATCATTTCTTATTTCGTTTGCCCGCGCTCGCCATTTTAAAGCGGATTTAAAAATTCGTCCCTCAAGAGACTTACTTAGAGGAATTTTAACTCCCCCGCTAAATGTTGTAGCCAGGACAGTTTTTTTTTATTCCTTTTTCTTATAAATACATATTTTGTCCTTAGACATTGTAATTTATCGCACTGGTAGGAGGTAGAAAATGGAAAAATAAGAAGCAGACCTGAGCAAAAGCAAAAAAATACAAAAAATCGTAATGAGATTTTTACCGTGATAACATTCATAATTGGATTAAGGCGACACGTTGGAAAGTGAATGAACCAGAGAAGAAAACGGAAAAAATATTTTTGATTTTCTTCCCCTGCGCGTAGCGATGGAAATATGGTGGAATGGAACCGCCTTGGGAAAACTTATTACACGTTGATCTGGGTATTAGAAAGTATTTAAATTGTAAGTAAACAAGTAAATTTTAACAATGAATTCCAAGGGTTTTGTTGCAAGACTGTCGCGACGAGCTGTACTTGTAAACAGATGGTGGGCTTATAGTCTAAGAGCTAGCAACGTTTTTGGCACGTGATTTTAGCAAGGCTAATTTTTTTACATATCCTTCCATGCTATGGTGTAGTGAGGATGCGGTTAGTCTGGCAGTCAGGTGACGTTGCGTTTACCCGTGAGAGCGGGGCGAAGAGGGTAAAAAAAATCGTCAAATTACGTGATAATAGCATGATTTCTTTTTATGCCATTTGCTTATGCTCACTATTTGAAATGTTAATCCATTATTGCCAGACGGCTTTGGCGTTGCTAAAGCCGTGCCAGACCGTGATTTACAACAACAAAAACGACACATTTTTACGTCATTTTAGCAAAGCTGAAATTTTTATATGTTATACCTTGGCTTTCAGATAGACTATATTTTTTTTGCCAGACGGAAATACCGTTGCTAAATTGCTGCCAGACCGCTTTGAGTCTTGCAGAACATGAGCGAATTAAAGAGTATTACCCATAGCAAAATAGCGGATAGACTTAGATGAGTTGGCAAATATTAAAAACTATTTTTTTAGTATAGAATAGAAAATAGAATAGTGTAATAATAAATACATATATTTAATTAACAACAATGTGTTGTTTGACAATATGACTGCAACAACTTATTTAACATTTTTTAAAAAATGGTTTCACAAACAAATGAATTTTCAACGTCTTCATCGTCATCGCTGCTGTTATCATGATAATTATCATTATCATCATCATTGTCTGTAGTATCTAAGGCTGTCATATCGTTCCCTTCCATTTGATCTTCTGCAGAGAAAAAAAGGTGATTTAAAATATATTTATTTACAGTGTTTTTTAACACTAATTTTTACCTTTAATGATAATGTCAGCAACTGTTGACGGCAATTGATCTCCGAGGAACCATATGAAATCATATTTATCGCTATCTCTAGTCCAACCGCATTCTTCTGGTAATAATGAAGAAGGTTCTTTCCTATGAGAGTTTCTCCAAAATTTTGTTACATAACGGGCTCGTAACAAATGCTGCCGCAATTCTGCTTGACAAGGTGGTAGGTTTGATGAGTCAAAATTTTTAAAACTATCATCAAAATTCCGAGATTTATATGTAGTTGTAAATAAATGAAATCGAACATCGTTGACACTGTTAACTTGAGGAACTCCATACATATGACAGACAAACTTCTCCAATGTTACAAATGCATGTTCAAGTGTGAGCGCGCAATCAGTATCAAGATCTTGAAATGCTAATTGGTATTCTTCAGATTGTTCCTTTACTTTGAAAGGCCCGATCTTGCCTTTTCGAAAAAAAGCAGGTGTATAATCACATCCTGTTACAGCATGAAAGCCTGGCAAAGCTGTTGATACTGAGGATCCAAGGATATTATACAGCTGATTGACATTAATATATCGTTCATGATTTCCCACCCCCATGTTTACCCACAGTTTTAAGGAAGCTTGTAAATGGTCCATGTTACCGAGAAGTATAATTAAAATATCAGTATCCGAGCACCTTACAACAACTTCAGCATCAAAATTAATTTGGCAAATATTATAAACAATTCTCGTATCGGCCTCTTCTTGCATTTCACAGGACAGTAAAGTAAAACAAGCTTCCTTAAAACTGTGGGTAAACATGGGGGTGGGAAATCATGAACGATATATTAATGTCAATCAGCTGTATAATATCCTTGGATCCTCAGTATCAACAGCTTTGCCAGGCTTTCATGCTGTAACAGGATGTGATTATACACCTGCTTTTTTTCGAAAAGGCAAGATCGGGCCTTTCAAAGTAAAGGAACAATCTGAAGAATACCAATTAGCATTTCAAGATCTTGATACTGATTGCGCGCTCACACTTGAACATGCATTTGTAACATTGGAGAAGTTTGTCTGTCATATGTATGGAGTTCCTCAAGTTAACAGTGTCAACGATGTTCGATTTCATTTATTTACAACTACATATAAATCTCGGAATTTTGATGATAGTTTTAAAAATTTTGACTCATCAAACCTACCACCTTGTCAAGCAGAATTGCGGCAGCATTTGTTACGAGCCCGTTATGTAACAAAATTTTGGAGAAACTCTCATAGGAAAGAACCTTCTTCATTATTACCAGAAGAATGCGGTTGGACTAGAGATAGCGATAAATATGATTTCATATGGTTCCTCGGAGATCAATTGCCGTCAACAGTTGCTGACATTATCATTCAAGGTAAAAATTAGTGTTAAAAAACACTGTAAATAAATATATTTTAAATCACCTTTTTTTCTCTGCAGAAGATCAAATGGAAGGGAACGATATGACAGCCTTAGATACTACAGACAATGATGATGATAATGATAATTATCATGATAACAGCAGCGATGACGATGAAGACGTTGAAAATTCATTTGTTTGTGAAACCATTTTTTAAAAAATGTTAAATAAGTTGTTGCAGTCATATTGTCAAACAACACATTGTTGTTAATTAAATATATGTATTTATTATTACACTATTCTATTTTCTATTCTATACTAAAAAAATAGTTTTTAATATTTGCCAACTCATCTAAGTCTATCCGCTATTTTGCTATGGGTAATACTCTTTAATTCGCTCATGTTCTGCAAGACTCAAAGCGGTCTGGCAGCAATTTAGCAACGGTATTTCCGTCTGGCAAAAAAAATATAGTCTATCTGAAAGCCAAGGTATAACATATAAAAATTTCAGCTTTGCTAAAATGACGTAAAAATGTGTCGTTTTTGTTGTTGTAAATCACGGTCTGGCACGGCTTTAGCAACGCCAAAGCCGTCTGGCAATAATGGATTAACATTTCAAATAGTGAGCATAAGCAAATGGCATAAAAAGAAATCATGCTATTATCACGTAATTTGACGATTTTTTTTACCCTCTTCGCCCCGCTCTCACGGGTAAACGCAACGTCACCTGACTGCCAGACTAACCGCATCCTCACTACACCATAGCATGGAAGGATATGTAAAAAAATTAGCCTTGCTAAAATCACGTGTTTTTTCACGTTGCGAGCTCTTGGACTATTATGAGTGCTTAGTCGTCAGTTTTATTCCCATTATTGAATTTTGTTTGAAGTTACGAGTGGGGTGTAATGATTTTTGTTCGAACTGGAAACGGTGCTCGTGAGAGCGTTTTTGACCTATTTATCTCAGGTGGTATTTTCTTCGCAGTTTTTAAATAGTGTTCAATATCGTCAAATATAGGTATTATTGTCCCCTGGACTCCACTTACTAAAGTTATAAGTGCAAGTACTGTAAAAAAAAATTGCAATATTGTCGGAAATGTCTGGATGATTGAGTCTCAGAAATTCAGAAATTTTACATCAACAAGGTTCTACCCCGTTGATTGGGGGTTGTGCCGTGAAAGACACACAAATAGCCTCGACCTAGCCAGCGGAAATTTCGACAGGCAAAAGACACTTCATATAATGTTTTTTTTTTTTTTTGTATGGGAGGCGCCACGCCAGTTTATCCAATTTTGACCAATATTTACAGGAACTATCCCGGGCCAATACTTAAGATTGCCTGACGACCCCACCCGTCCTTTTTAAAATCAAATCGAAACTCGGTAAATTTTAAGGAGCTCAGTCGGCAAATTCACCGATGCCGACCGTCCTTTTTAAAATCGAAACTCAGAGAAGGTAGATACCAGAGTATAAGTTAACATCAACACGAGCAACGGAAATGCTGACAAAGCGTCTGCCTCGATACAGCGAATTTCCACAGAAATTCATGTTGCAATTCAATTCAATACCTTAGGAATGCAAAGTACCGAGGTAAAATCGAATATAAAATTATTGATTGTAGTTAGTTAAGAAGTAAACTCAATAAAGGTCAGAGCAAACTGCTCTAGAAAAGATTTTTTTTATTAATTATTTCGGTGTAGTGATTAACTGGCGCCCATTGTGTGGCTTTCGAACTTACACGTTCAACATTAATTCGCAACTTCAGGAAAAGAGTTCCATCAGTAGTCCAATAACCAAGGATAAAAAGGAACAGAAAAGAGGTCCCCCAGTAGCCCGATAACCAAGGACAAAAAGGAGCAACTATAAAGCTGCAGCCGCCTGAATAGGAATAGAAGAACCACCAAAACAAAAAATATCGTTAATCAACACATGGAGCAACACTTCATACTATTATTGTAAGTCTAGCTCTAAGAAGTGAATCAATTTTTGAAATAATAAGAGAAATAATAAGAGTAAACAAAGTGAAGTTAAATCCTAAAAGCACAACTTAAAAACCGTGTAAAGAAACCTATTGATTAATTAATTGATTTTATTTAACAAAACATTATTCAAACAAGTTTATTACATTAGAACTAAGATAATATCTGAAAAAATCGTTCCTCTTTCTTTGCCGTTATCTATTTCCATCCGTGCTCTTGCTTTTATTTCAAATTAGATACTTTGAAACGTTTCAGCCAATATGGCAAATCAAAATAACCTTATTAGGCCAGCACGCCTGGAACACGTCGCAGATCCACCTATCCCTGGCCCTGCTCCCCAACCTGCCCCCCAACTTGCTCAAGGTATTAATCCTAACGATTTAGTTCAACTAATCACCAGATTAGTAGCAGAAACGCTACAAATACAAGGAAGACAAATATTTAATTCGATAATGAATCCCGCGGCCGACATCAATAACGAAGTCGACCAACCCATCAACTTAGTTGATAATAATTTAGCCGACCTTGACAAAATACCAGACGTAGTTAAAAGTCTACGAGAATTCTCTGGGCAAGCTCATGAATTCAATTCATGGAAGAAGAGTGTTGAGAGAATAATCCAAATTTATGATCACGTTAGGGGTACTCCCAAGTACTATGGCATTTTGTCTGTAATTCGCAACAAAATCGTAGGACATGCCGACGTCGTGCTAGAGTCGTACAACACGCCTCTTAACTGGGAGAAAATCTCGAAATGCCTTACTCTTCACTATGCGGATAAAAGGGACTTAGGAACCCTTGAATATCAAATGACAACGCTAGTGCAAGGCAATAGCACGATTTCTGAATTCTATCAGATCGTCTATCACCACTTGTCATTAATCCTAAACAAACTGGGATCAATGGAAATGAGTCAAGATGCTATGAACAACATGACTCAATGCTACCGTGACAAGGCCCTCGATACCTTCGTCAGGGGTTTGAAAGGAGATCTGCCTCGCCTGCTTAGCATACGTGAACCAGCAGACCTTCCACAGGCCCTGCATTTGTGTTTGAAACTACAAAACGTAGACTTTCGCGCCCAGTACGCAAACAATTCCCACAGTTCTCCCAGATCGTCTCAACAAGCACCTCCAGTTCCCGCTAAAAGGAACAGTCCTCCAGGACCTGCACCAGCCCCAGCTCCTAGACACAATTTCTATCCCCACTTACTGCACAACCCTCGTGCTCCACAACAACCTCAACTCTATAGAGATGTCCAATACCAACCTAGGTACCAACAACAAAGAATACCACCAAATCAACGACCTCTCCCACCGAAACCAATGTCCATTGACTACTCCCTGAGGACTCAGAAAGTAGACTATCAAAATAGACCAAGGAATCAACAATTCATACAAAAACGACAACATTCGCAGCAAATACACCAACCACAAAAGATGCAGCGAATCCATCACACAGCTCAACTCGGTGACGAAGAAAAATCCATGGAAGACTACGAGACAGAAATTGCAGAGGAAGACCAAAATTATGACGAATCACTAGAAGAATACACTGAACAGAGTGGAGGAGAAAACTTTGACCAACACGAAGAACTGGATGACATCTATTTTTTAGACTAACGCCCTCTTCACTTCCTTATTTCGAACACATTTCTAGAAGTGGAGAGACCCTGAAGTTTCTTGTTGACACAGGTTCCAACAAGAATTACGTTCAACCACGTCACATAAAGAATCCCCTACTAAATGCTAAACCCTTCTACGCTCACTCCGTGGGGGGAAATATTAAAATAACCCATCATGCACTTATTCAACTTTTTGGCCCCCAAACTGACAAAATTACATTTTTTATTCTCCCTAGTCTTATTTCATTTGATGGTATCATAGGACATGACACACTAAAACATTTAAATGCTATCATTAACACAAGTAGAAACCATATGTCTATTCACCCTGGTTTCTCTCATCCAAGAATTTCCATTCCGCTCAAACAACATCAATCACAATTTGTCAATAACATAAATATTAGAACCGACCACATGACTAAAGAACAACATTCCGAACTTATTAAAATTATTCATAAATGCCCCAATCTCTTTTCGGAACCAAACGAAAAGTTAACCTATACCACCATGGTCAAAGGAGAAATTCGAACCACAACTCGAGACCCCGTGTACTCGAAATCATATCCTTACCCCATGGCACTTAAAAATGAAGTCGAAAAAGAAATACGGAAACTATTAGAAGACGGTATCATAAGACCATCAAGATCTCCCTACAATTCTCCTGTTTGGGTTGTCCCCAAAAAAATGGATGCTTCAGGAGAAAAGAAGTTTCGAATGGTAATTGATTACCGTAAGCTAAACGCTATAACTATCGCCGACAAGTATCCAATCCCTGAAATATACGAAATCCTTGCAAACCTTAGTAAAAATCAATGGTTTTCCATAGTGGACCTAAAAAGTGGTTTCCATCAGATCCCACTTAAGGATTCTGATATAGAAAAAACTGCCTTTTCGGTAAATAATGGCAAGTTCGAATTTACTCGTCTTCCATTTGGGCTAAAGAACGCCCCCTCCATTTTCCAGAGAACGCTAGATGACATTCTAAGAGACCTCATTGGAAAATGTTGCTATGTTTACATTGATGACATTGTCATCTTTGGGAAAGACGAAACCGAACATTTCTCAAATCTGGAAAAAGTATTTCACACCTTAGAAAAAGCAAATATGAAAATTCAGCTCGATAAATGCGAATTTTTCCAGAAAGAAGTAGAATTTTTAGGGTTTATTATTGGAAGATTCGGAATAAAAACCAATCCAAAAAAGGTACAAGCTATAGTTGATCGACCTATTCCTGAAAACCTAAAAGAACTTCGATCCTTTCTCGGAATGTCAGGGTATTACCGCCGCTTTATACGAGATTACTCAAAGTTGGCAAAACCACTGACATCCCTTTTAAGAGGGGAAGATGGACATGTGTCCGCAAATATGTCAAAGAAAAAACTTATTCAGTTGAATCAAGATGCCATCGAAGCATTCCACAAATTAAAAAACTCTCTCGCCTCCGAAGAAGTTATTCTTCAATATCCAGACTTTGACAAAAGCTTTCAATTAACAACTGACGCTTCCGACTACGCCATTGGAGCAGTCCTCTCACAGGATGATAAGCCAATCACATTTCTCTCCAGAACCTTAAGCAAAACAGAAGAAGGTTATGCCACGAACGAAAAAGAAATGCTGGCGATTATTTGGTCCCTCAATTCTTTGAGAAACTTCCTTTACGGATCCCGGAAAGTCAACATTTTCACAGACCACCAACCACTTACCTATGCTCTAAGTAACAAAAATACAAACTCCAAAATGAAAAGGTGGAAAGCCATATTGGAGGAGTATAATTATGAGCTAAAATATAAACCAGGTAAGGAAAATGTGGTTGCTGACTCTCTCTCGAGACCCCCAAAAACTGAAATACACTCAATGACCCCTACAGAACACAGTGCTGACAGTTCAGCGCAAAACCTAATTCCATCTGTAGAAATCCCTATAAACGTTTTTCGAAATCAACTTTTACTCAAGATAGGAAATGAAAATAGCTATCAAATCCAGAACCCCTTTGACAACTATACAAGACATATTCTGATACGCCAAGACTACTCAACAAACGACATCATTAACATTTTCAAGAGATACCTTAATCCAAATACTATTAACGGACTTCTAACAGACGAAATGACGATGGGACGAGTACAAGAAATTTATCCGTTACATTTTAAAGATTATCGTATTCGATTCACCCAAAAATTTGTTGAAGACATAACCGGCCAAATAGAGCAAGAAGAAAAAATTCTGAAGATACATCGAAGAGCACATCGTAACGCCGAAGAAAACAGGATTCAACTGTTGGAAAACTATTACTTCCCTAAAATGTCCTCAAAAATTAGAACACTAGTTAACCGATGCGTAACATGCAAGGAGAATAAATATGACAGGCATCCTAACAAACCACATTTGAATCACACACCGATCCCTAGCTATCCTGGTAACATCCTCCATATAGACATATTTTCTACGGAAAAATACCTCGTGTTGACCGCCGTCGATAAGTTCACGAAATTCGCACAGGCTAAAATAATATCATCCCGTTCAATCGAAGATATCAAGGAACCTTTACGTGATATCTTGTTCTACTTTTGTGTCCCCGAAGTCGTTGTTATAGACAACGAAAAGGCTCTTAACTCAGCCTCGATAACCTCAATGTTAGAAGATGACCTCCAAATCAAAATTTTCAAAACACCACCATACAAAAGTGAAGTGAACGGCCAAGTCGAACGCTTTCACTCCACCCTATCTGAGATTATGAGATGTCTCAAATCGGAAGGACCTTCACGGTCTTTCAAAGAACTGTTACAGCGAGCCGTTAACGAGTACAATTTTACTATCCATTCAACTACAGGTAAAAAGCCCATAGAACTTTACTATGGGCGAATACCCAGACTAAACCCGGAACAATTTGAAAAGACACGTTTAATTAACATCGAGAAAATTAAAGCAAAACAGGAAAAAGATATTAAATATCATAATAAAAAAAGAAAACCGCAGAAGGACTATCAGATAGGACAGGTCATTTATGTAAAAAACAACAAACGGTTAGGTTCAAAATTAACAAATAGGTATAGACAAGAAATCATTAAGGAAAATAGAAACTCTACAATAGTAACAGAATCCGGAAAAATAGTCCATAAAAGTAATATAAGAAACTAATTCTCTTTCAGATGCACCATCTATTTTGGTCGAGCGGAGATCCAGATCATGGATTTCTCAAACTCCCAAATTGTCTCCCTACATACAGGGCAAACAAAAATTCAAGATGGACATTTCAAGTTAATACATAGCATTAATCTTAAACAATATGAGCAATTCCTTTCCGACATATCACCAGTCCTTAATCTCGAAACAACCCAAAGTCAAATCCTTTTTCCCTTAATATCACATGAAATTCAACAAATCCGTAATCTTTTACATAACTTACAACCCAGAATAGCGAAACGTTCTCTAGACTTTATAGGCAAAGGTTGGAAATGGATTGCTGGCAACCCAGACCACGATGACTTTGTTACAATAAAAGAAAAAATTACAGATGTTCTAAAAAACAACAATAAACAGGTTATTATTAATGAATTGTATAACGAACGAATAAACAATATTACGAGAATCCAGAATGAAATCCAAAACTTACTTAAAAATAATAATAAAATAAATTATGAAATTATATCAAATCTCAAATATAAAATCAAAATTGTAAAAGAAGAACTAGAGAATATTAACTATGCCATTCATTGGGCTAAACTAGGTACAATAAACTCTTTTATATTGTCAAAAAATGAAATAGAATTAGCCACCAAAGTATTTAATGAACAAAAATTACCCTACACAACAATAGAAGAAGCCCTAGACTTTGCAGATATAAAAGTTTTAAGCAATAGTACGTCAATCCTCTACATAATAAACATTCCCTTAACAACGAATGAAATTTACGAAAATTTGTTAATAAAGCCAATTAAAAAGAAAAACATTGTAACAGAAACATTGTACGAGGTAATTTTAAGAAATAATGAAAAATTATATGGAACAACAAACAAATGTAAAACTTTTAACAATCTATCCATTTGTAACTCAAAAAATATTGTCAATATTACAAACGATACTTGCATTCCTAATTTATTAAAAAGTCTACCAGCTACTTGCAACAAAATAAATAATCATCATATTCCGACCATAGATGAAATATCAACGGGCATAATGCTATTGAACCAATTCATCGGCACCCTTGAATTTGATAACACAACACACAACCTAAATGGAACATTCTTGGTAAAATTCCATAACATGACCATCACTTTGAACGGAATCCAATACATCTCCAAAGAAGCCTCAATGATTAAACCACTTCCGGCAATATTGCAAACCAGTCCCAAGGAAAACGAATACCGTGAATTACTCTCACTAGAAATGATGAAGGATCTCCATATTAACAATACCAATAAGATCCACCTTCTACAAACAGAAAACGATAATCAACGAGTAACAACATATTCCCTCATCTCCGTACTAGGACTACTTATTACAATAGCGATCATATGCAAAATCTTGCCAAGAAGAAACAACACAGAAATCATAATTGAACAACCGACAACAAAGACGAATGGACCAGTAACAATCATCGATAGACTTTCCGTTCCTGAGGTCAACTATCTCCAATATCCAAGCAGCCCAAAGTTCAACAACCTACCATACTTCTGACGACCGATGACGATCGTTTTTTAGAGGGGAAGAGTTAACATCAACACGAGCAACGGAAATGCTGACAAAGCGTCTGCCTCGATACAGCGAATTTCCACAGAAATTCATGTTGCAATTCAATTCAATACCTTAGGAATGCAAAGTACCGAGGTAAAATCGAATATAAAATTATTGATTGTAGTTAGTTAAGAAGTAAACTCAATAAAGGTCAGAGCAAACTGCTCTAGAAAAGATTTTTTTTATTAATTATTTCGGTGTAGTGATTAACTTATATCCATTATAATGAGTAGGGACACTCTCGACAATTTCCTTATCAGCATTCAGCAAGTATTACTGTGTCACACAGACATGAGAAATAGACGGATATATAAAGTGGGTAGTGAGAGAGAGAAAAAAGAGGAGGTGTATTTTTTCCGAAAATGACACAGGGTGCTCCGTTTAAAAAAGGAACATTTTTAACTTGTCATACATTTTTCTTAAATACAAAATTATAATTACATGTGTGTTACGTTAAGATATTTATGCTTGTTGCTGGTTTTTTTGATTATTCTATTAAATTTGTTGATAAAGTCATGCTTTCAAACACGTGCCTACATATAATTTTATAAGAAATTCTTTGTTTTGATTTTTACAGCCAGTAATCAATCACATTTATTCTTTAATATGTAGGTAATACCTACATTTTCATTTCAAGATTATTTTTTTTATGTTGATATAAACTTTCTAATGCATCTAAAAATTTCTTTAGACGTACGTGTTAAATGCGCACTTTCATCTTCCTTAAAAATCTGTAAATATGGAGGAAACACTATGTTGCTGACTTAGTTGCAACTCACACCTGCGTTTTTTTTTAATATACCTAGCATGCAAAATATGGCGTATTTTTTTTGGGAAGTGAGTATAACAAAACCAAAAGTGAGTATTCAAGTTTTGCATGTAAAAGTAAAAGTGAGCTAGCTATAGATTCTCAAAAAAATACGCTTATAATAAAACGCATTTTCACTACCGAAATCAGCAGTTTTATAGTCAGATTCAGTTTTGAAAGCGTTTATTTCAACGCCGGAAAGCTCTAAATTTTCAGTTGGCTATTTTTTCCATGTAGCTACTTTGCTGAAAAAGATCTTTTAAATTCACAAATGAATTGAAATGGAGTCAGCAACTTATTATTTCTTCCTCGGTTGCTTTAAAATGGCAATTAAGTCAATTCAAATACCAATAAGACTATTTATATTCTGCTGCCATCCTTTTAGTTATATTAGGCGTATTTTTTTGAGAATATATAGCTAGCTCACTTTTACTTTTACATGCAAAACTTGAATACTCACTTTTGGTTTTGTTATACTCACTTCCCAAAAAAATACGCCTATTGGCGGACTTATCGAAAAAGGCAATACTTAAAAAATGCATTTCATAAGAAATTGATTTGCTCTTCATTTGCCAAAAATGGTCTTCTGAACTTGTTGGGGTCTTTAAATTTATATGAATTAAAGATTAATATAACTTAAGGACACATTTCGACCACAAGCAATACTATTCAAAACCAAAAGGCGTAGATATGTATTTTAAATGTGTTCAAGCAAAACAAAAGCAAAATAAATAGCGCGTAAAAAAAATTGTAATGAAAAATTACACCTCCAAAAAAGGAGTCAGAAAAGGGATAGTTTCAGGAGTTATCACTAAAAAACCAATAAAGTTAAACTTTTAATCCCCTCCATTATCGGCACATAAAAATATTTTACACCTGCATTTTCTTTTTGTTCCCGACACTTCAAAATATGTTTTCCCATTTCCTATTTAAATTTCTATTTAATCCAAAAACAATTGCACTGTAGTTTTTTCGCCCCGAAAACTATCACGGGTCACCCTGTATTGTGTTTATTTCCCTTCTTTCGCACAACTGATAAGCATTCGAGTTTACCGCTTTTAAAAATGCATTATGAAAAAACCTACCCCATTGTCACTGCAGAACCAGTGTGACCAGTTATTATAAAAACTAGCAATTATGGAATGAAATCATTTGTATTGCTACTGCGCCCAATATCGAATTGCATTATTTTTAGCGAAGTCAGAACAGAGAAGAAACATTTATTTTCATATTTTAGATTGAAATATTAATGGTAGGAGTTTAGAATGAGGTGTAATTCCTGAAAAAAAAAAACATAAAAAATCATTTTCCAAAAAGCAAAGCAGGTCACACTGCATAAAAGTGAAAAGGTACACACATCGAAATCGAGTTTACCGCCTTTAAAAATGCTTTATGAAAAAACCCACAATCGTTCGTCGTACGCAGCAAGCCGTATGTAGTGGTACAGGTAAAATGTGTTGTGTACCCTTTTCTCCTCAGGGATTCGTTGTATTCAGGTAAAAAGTATTCTTTCGACCTGCTTCCACTTATTGCACGATTTTTTCTGCGTTTTGCTTTGTGGTAGTATGAAATGCATATGTAGAGAGAGTGTCCCTACTCATTAATGGATATACTCTGGTAGATACATAAAGATAAATAAATACAAATTGACATTTCCGAAAGATGGAACCTTTAAACATGCCGAATTGTACGCATTTACAAGTTTGAAAACTTTCACCTAATAAAATGCAAACTCACTTCTTACATTTTGTTACGAGCTAATTTTTGAAAATTGTTCGTTTTTGCCAATTTTTTTTTAGTTGCTCAAGTTAATAAATGTAGCTTCCTGGATTTGCCGACTCTTGAAAAGCATGGAAGGGTGTCGCTGTTAGCAGAAGAAAAGAACGTCATTTAATTTTTTGCAGCATATGGCATGTTTTAAAAATCTACCACTTTTTGGTTTCCCAATATATCACCTTTTGCCTTCTCTCAAGTCCCAACACTGCCCATAAGTCTAGTCAATGAAGAACCAGCTGCACCAGAGTTTGGCTTTGCTTCTAAAAAGTTTATGAACAACAAAGTCGGCCACCCTGATGGTTTTTAAGTTTATCTCTTTAAATGGAGGTGAAGTTTTGGTTGGATTCATGAACCTAGTAGTTGTGGTAGTAGCAAGACCGAGTAATAGTTCCATAAATCCACCATCTCCAAATAAACAATGCTAAAATTATGGAAGAATATCTTTGTTTAATGTCAGATATAAAATCCTATCCATTGTACTATAGGAAAGTCTCAAACCCTTCTGCAACATACTAATTGACACGTAGCAGTGTTGTTTTCGGCTCAGTAGATCGGCCATTATATCAAACGTTCACAATGTCGGAAATCCTAGAAAAGACTAACGAATTTCAATTCAACACATTTTCATCGAATTCAAAGCGGCATTTATCGCCAAGAGCTCTATATGGCGATGGCCCAACTCTGGAAGTTAGCAAAACTGACTCAACTGAGCGGCACTGAAAAGCACGCTGTGTAGGTAATAAGCAATTTGAAAGTAGGCACTCCTTCCAAACTACTCTATAAATTCAGAGAGTCTTGACAAGGAGAAGCGGAGAAGGGCCTACCAAGTGAAATTTTCTCAAGTTCTAGGAAAGGTAGTGCCTCGGAAAAGGCACGCCTAGAGGACGCCTGCCTGATGGTACGGATTTTATAGCACGTCGTCGGATGCTGGTTGGGAACATGCATTTAACATGACCAATGTCACTTAGAGGAAGTCACTTTTTCCTTCAAACCGCTAATCGCTGGCAAATCTCCCGGAGTGGATGAAATCCGGCCAGAAATGCTTAATGGCTCTCTCGTGTCATTAAAGTGGCCTGGGGAGTGTGGCGAAACTCCCAGCGATTGGCAGATTGGGGCGATTGTGCCCCTTTTCAAGAAGGAGGAAAAAAGGGATTGCTCCAATTATAGGGTTATATCACTTTTAAGTCTCCCCGGAAAAGTCTTTGCGAAGGTGCTAGAAGCGCGTTGCAGAGCTGTGGTAGAGTCACAAATTGGAGATGGGCTGTGCAGTTTTCATCCCGGCAGGATCACAACCGACCAGTTATTCACTCTCAGAATATTACTTGAGAAGGCTTGGGAGCATGCTACACCTGTTTACGCATGCTTCGTACATTTGCAAAAAGCATACGACCGAGTCCCTCGAGGTTAACTCTGGAGTGTATTACAGGAGTATTGAATTGATGGTTCCTTTTTGAGAGCCATTCAATCTCTCTATACAAATTGTAAAAGCTGTGTTCGGGTAAACGGCGTTAAATCAATACCTTTCACCGTGGGCGTTGGACTTCGTCAGGGGTGCGTCTTGTCTCCTCTCCTTTTCATTACTTATATGGACTGGATGTTACAGCGCAGTCTTGGCGAGGAACGTTTCGAATTGGGAGATCTGAGGATAAGTCATTTGCTCTTCGCTGATGACTTGGTCATCCTTGGGTCCTCTCAGACTGAACTTCAGCGCGCACTCGATCGGTTTGTAACCGTTTGTGTTGAAGCTGAGATGAAGGTAAACGTGAACAAATCTGAAGTGATGGTCGTCTCCAGAACGCCTGTTCAATGCACTCTGCATGTTAGTGGAGTCCCATTGAAACAGGTGGAGAAGTTTAAGTATCTCGGGGTCTTAATTACGAGTGATGGAAGGAGCAATGCTGAGTTTTCCTGTAGGATTGGTCATCAGGCTGGGTCAATTTTGAGACAGCTTGGTCATTCTGTTATTAGGAGGACTGAACTTGGTGTCAAAGCTAAGTTGTCAGTCTTTAATTCGGTGTTTGTTCCAACTCTTACCTATGGTCATGAAGTTTGGGTAATGACCGAAAGAATAAGATCGCGAATACAAGCGGCCGAAATGAGATTCCTCCGTTGTATTGCTGGCGTGACCCGTAAGGTCACAAGAATACGTAAGGAACTCACTGTCGAGCAGCTACTTCTCCGAACGGAGTGATGCATGCTTCATGTTTGGTTTGGTCATGTTAAACAATAGTTAGTCAAGCCAACCGAAAGCAACGTTCTCCGTTGCAGAATGGAAAGCTAAAATACCCCAAAATGGAGACACGTCATGGGTCGGCCTGTTAATAAAGCAAGTGGATTGTACCAACCTTTTCGAGGAATGTTAAAAAAATATCCGCCTACCTGATTCAGTATAACATTGGACTCTCAAAATGTGTTTATAAGATCGAATTGACAATAAGATATGAGAATCTAAAGTTTAAATTTGGCTGTAGCATAATATTGCTATCATGGGCTACAATCCATGAGTTTCCCTCCATTTAGAATCCTGTGTTGTTGTTTGGTTGATTTAAGTCGCTTCCTGCGGAAAGACCCAATTGGCGCTTGAACGCCTTTTTGAGACCACAACTTACGGTAGATACGGGAAGAAAGGAGAGGAACGGAGGATCAGCTCAAGACCAGATTGTAGAGTTGAGAAAACAAATGAAGTTACTGAATTTGATGCCGAATATTTCAGAAAGGTCATCACAGAACGGCTTGCCTAGCGCCCTATAAATCTTGTCGCCCCAAAATGTGCTGCTATAAGGATCTATTCATTTGCTTATAAGTTATAATTATTCTGTATTCTCCTTATATAATGTTGACTATAAATAAATAGGTACCTATTTAGGTACTTCCTATCTATATATTTACTCATGATGTATGATATTTATCAGAAACTTTTATGAATTCAATGCGTGAAAATACGTCAACCCTTCAAAGAAAATCCAATCGATTGAACCTCTCTATCCTTTGTCTCAATTTACTCGCATTTTTAACTTTGCTCAAAATTTACACTTTATTTGCCTCCATTTGCATATATTAGAATGCACCCCAGAACCCATACTTAAAATTCACAGGATACGAGTATATAGGGATAAAAGTTTACACCTAACCAGACCATGAATGGCGAAACCTTTTTGCTAATGAAATTTAACCTTTGGCCCTAATGAGGGATCGCATGCACGCATGCAAAACTCAATTTGTTTGAAACTCTTCTTTGAGTCCGTTTTAGCATTCCAAATAAGACATCCGGACCTAGTTCTCGACGGGTTTGTTTAAGGCACATTTACATAATATTTCCACATCTCGTTTGATTGATTTGGCTTTTGAGCAAATCCATATGCAAATGATTTCGTCCTGGCGAACTTCTTTTGAATGTTTAATGCGGATAGGTTTTCTATTTTCAATACATCTTTAAATTAAATTGATATCCATTTTTCAAAGTTCGCTTAATGAACTTACAACCCCTCTTTGAAACCATCTGTGTCATTGTGCACACAATCCCTTAACCATAACCATATATACCTGGGTAAGTACTCGTATGTGGTCGATGGCAATCAAGGAGCACTAACTTGTAAGTTTTCCACCTAAGATTCAATTATAAATTTCACAAAGTCACTCGGTGAGGCAACTATAAGGGGTTGATTGTAACATAACGTGATTTACTGTCCAAAGGTTACGGCCAACAGACAAAGGACTCTCTGAACGATGCTTTGGCATTTCGAAATTTATCAATTTCACTAAAATTTCATCTAAAAGACGTATCTACCTATCTATAAAATGAGAGTTCTTAAAATGTTTGATAGATTTTGGAAAATCCCTTTTGGCAATTTACGCAGACATAAGTTTGTACTTTGATTTACTTTTTTTTTTATTGTGGCCCTTGAGCTTGTGTGAATTGCCGTCTCACATTATCGGGGCAATAAGCTAAAATCATAACACGAATCTTAAATTAACATATTAAGAGGTTGCCCCTCTACGCACTTAAGTGTCATTTCAACTCTAGTCAGTGCAGGGAGGTGTTTTTTTTTTTCGTCTATCCACTCTTTATTGTCCAAGGATCAATGCACACCCTCACAAGGATTTGGGCGGTGGGGCAGTGGTGTAAGTGCGAGCTAGAGTGGAGTTCAAGAAGCGTAAAATTATGTAAATTAATTTCACGCCTTTTTAGATATAATACGGGACTTGGGGCATTGGCCTCCTGGTATTTCTGTGGAGTTTCAATGGCACTCTTATCTACCCGGTGAGGTTATAAGCAGATTTGGGGTTTATTTCTTCAGCTTTTTTTTTATCAAAATATAAAGTGTTTTATGGTCGTTCGCAATGGGGTGTTTACACATTCAATGGGTCTCGAGACGATGGGTAACTTATGTTTAAGGATAAATCAACATTTGGAAATTAGTACCGTTGACGTTGCTGTGAAGTTAGAGTTAAATATTTTTAGTTCCCATTTAATTGAGTGCAATACTACTCCTCCAGTTGTTTTCACTGCGTTATTAACTAAAATATATTTAAGGCTAAATCGATAGCGAAAAAGAGCGGACACTTTTTGAGAGTTTCAGCAGTGTAGTCATACAGAAATACACTGTAAAAGTTTTGTCATTTTATGAATGAAGACAGACAGACCCACAGACATCGTAGCGAAATGATTAAAAAGGCTCATGCGTACAGAAAGTCTGACCATATCAGCTGAACCACTGAATGAAAGCAAGCTATCAGCCTTGTATGCACACAATTATGTTCGTGTGGTGCTCCTTTGGTGCCGCTACTGTAGCTTGTTCGAAAACTCTTATTTATGAACCGATTTGGCTCAAATGCACACCATATAATATTTAACTAAAAAAATAAGAATTCTTTGGAAAAACATGGACCCGGTACTGGGGTGGAAATATTGATCGTGAATAAGACCCCGAGATACTTAAATTTCTCCACCTGTTTCAGAGTGCATTGAACAGGCGTTCTGGAGACGACCATCACTTCAGATTTGTTCACGTTTACTATAACCTCAAGGGCGGCTACAAATCGATCGAGTCTTCCTTGAAGTTCAGTCTGAGAGGACGCAAGGATAACCAAGTCATCAGCGAAGAGCAAATAACTTATCATCAGATCTCCAAAATTCGAATCGTTCTACGCCAAGACATGCACTGTAACATTCAGTCCGTATAAGTAACTAGCGAACCCCTGCACACTTCGTGTTTCAGTTTCAAATTCATTTAAATCAGTGATAAACAGTTTTTATTGTAATGCCCTGTGGTACACATTTTGGTTTTTCCAAGAATCGTATTACGTAGAAAGTATTCTTGTCTATCAGGACAATGCAAGCATTGACAAGCTATCAATATTACACATTTTACAAACTTTGGCTCCCATGACTGTCGAAAAATAGCGCCACACCCCTTTATATACCTAAAATTATCTGTCAACTTGAGCTCAATCGATTCGGTGGCTTTCAAAATATAAGATTTTTTAATGATTTTGTTGTATGGGTGGTGCCACGCCCCTTTGTCCAATTTTGACCAATCTTCACAGGAATACTTCTGGGTTAATAGCTAAGGTTGTGCGTAAATTTGAACTCAATCGATTGGGTGGTTTTCGAAATATAATATTTTGAATGCATTTTTTTGAATGGGAGGTGCCACGCCCCTATAACTCATGCACCAATACACCTACAAAGACCGTATATGTATATGTACTTACAAACCATGGTATTAACGTTACCTTTCATGGGAAATTTCCAGAATAGATAAAAAGGAGAGAAGACAAGATCTGCCTCTGGTGAGGTCCAGCGTACACTGTGAGAGGTATTGACTTAACGCCGGCCGTTTACCCGAACACAGCTTTCTATAAAGAGTTTTAATCAAAAGAAACCCATCAATTCCATACTCCTGTAACAGACTCCAGAGTTTACCTCTTTCGACTTGGTCGTATATGCCTTCTCCAAGTCCACAAAACATGAGCAAACATGTGTGACATACTCCCAAGCCTTCTCAAGTACCATTCTTAGAGCTAATAAATACATAGTCGGTTGTGTTTCTAAAAATAAAATTAAATAGGTGGCGCAACAGGAGGGTAGTCACCCTAGGCCTAGCTTCTCGCAACCATTCGTTTGTGTGAGTTTCTATTTTTTGTGACGAATGGAAGGGACCTACAAATTTTATACCGAGGCCGAACGGCTAAATTGAGAAGCTTTTTCAAGACAGTCATACTCTCGGATGTTTGTCAGACGTTCGCGAGAGGTGGCGCAGTATAGAAAAAACTTTAAGATGTAATTTGTGTTTTTCCGGGGATCGAACCTGGTATCCCTTGCCCAGTAGTCCACTAACGACTGCGTTACTGCGCCCACCTGTTTCTGCCCGAACGAAAACCGCACTGCTCATCTCCTTATCGTGACTCGACTTAAAAGTGATATAGCCTGTAATCGGAGCAATCCCTTTTATCACTCATTGATCTATTACAATTGAGCACTTCAGCAAAATTTCGCTGTAGGCGTATACTGCAAACGAGATTTTTCGTTCATGATTTCGTCCTATCACTTTTTTATGGGATTTTTCATTTCTCAGCGGCAGCGTACTCGAAAAGGCATTGGTATGCGCAATCGGCGCGCAGTCCATTGCTTCCTACCTATTCTGGCGTTAAAGTCGCATTATATGTTTCAGTAGGTCTATTCGATGAGCTTTGTAGAAACTGTCAAAATCTGTATAGGTTATCACGATGCGATTTTTACAAATAATCTACTACATCTTATAGACTCATATAGTAGGTACCATTAAATCCTCTTTAAAGACTTAATGTAACACCCCAAATAGCTTGCATCAAACTGAGTTGGTAAACAAAATTACCTGCATAACCTATTTTTGAAAAAATAACTCCTTAAATATATATAGGCACATCATAACCCATCCTCGCATTATTCACCCACTAAATCACTTGAAAAGCACCGACACCGACAAAAATTTCGAAAATAAAATACAAAACCCTTCCTCCGTGGGTAAATCCACGCGGCCGCACCCTCTTCATAAGACTATCATCTATCAATGTCACATTATGAAGTGATCATATTTGGATTTTTACCACACGAAACCTGTGTTTGTCTGTTTATTCAACCCCATTGAGATGCCGTTAAATAACCCTATGACACACGTACCCAGAACAGCATACTCGTATACAGCAAAACCACTTTGTCCCAATACCTCGGTGCCGTCAGTCAGTCAGCCACCCACCCACCCATTGTTGCGTTATTGATACCATGTAATGCCTATATTCAATCAAAAATCGATTAGCCGGCCGCCGCAGTCAGCCGCATGGTCTTTGCTTGGATATACATTGAAATGGGTCCTGTAGAACAGCAACGGTCCAGAGAAGGGTTGTTTTGTTATTACAAATATGACAATGAAATATTTCCATCCACCCCCTTCGTATTGACACTTGCATGACGTTTTTTGAGGGAGGTAATGTAAGGGTAGCACCTGTGATCCATTGGGACTTGCTGGAAATAAATGATTTATGTTTTATAATTTTTCTGCTTTTGCTTGTGTATGTGACTAAAATTTATAAGAATTATAGGATCAGTAGAAGATATTTAAGGATTTGCAGCAGCATGTGTTTGTCTTAGATTTATAAGTAGGTTATTTTTCCGGTTTAGCATTTGATGATTCCGGGGAGCATTTGATTTAAGTCCGTGAAAAATGCAGGTCATGCATTTTTTTACTAGATTTAAAGATGGGTTAAACTTTTTGTCGCAACAATAACTCGAAAGATACTAATTTATTAATTGGTGAGCTCTAAATGACCATACAAATAACAAAATGGTGCACATTTTGGGAACTACCTATTTATTTATTTAGGCAACTTTTGTACACTAAACGCGGATTGCCGCCTTTTGAGGCGATGGACCTAAGTCCACTTTCCAAAAGTGGTTTTATTTCCCACTAGGTGGAAACCAAGTCCCTCAGTGGACTTAGTTCCCGGGGACTTATTTCCCTGCGATGTTTATTATAGTGTGACGTTGATCAGGTGCTGAGTTCCTATCTACTTTAGTCCACAAGCCGTTGGCCGAAATTTCTTATTGCATGGAAATTATTGATGAAAGCAGAAGCCAAATTTATAACGGCTACTAAAGGCAGAATGAACCAGACACAGGTATGAATAATGATACCAACTATACTGAATTTTCCAGTACCGTACTGAATTCAAGGCCCATTTATACTGGATAAATTTTCGACGCTAACAAATTAGTGATCGCCAAGTAATCGAAAGGACTGAAAATGTTACTCTTCTTGAATTGTTAAGTTATTCATATAAATAAATTAAATAAGATTCTTTTCAAGGGTTAAAATTAACAAACCAGAAACAATTTAATGAAAGTGATAGAATAAAAAATGGATTGGCAAAGGAATTTGAAAAGGAGAGTCTTAAAGGTTGACGCTGAGACCGAATGGGACTTATGTAGTTATAACCCAGCCTAGACCACCATCAAGAGGTAGAAAAGGTTGGCAGAAAGTTTTTGTACATAGCATCACTTTAAAGCATTTTTTTGAATGTTGGTTGTGGTAGTCCTTAATTAAAACGTTTTCCTACACCCGTCTAGCTACCTTCAGCCAAGAATCGCTCAGTAAGTTATAAAGGGTCCGCCAAATAACTTTTTTTTTGAAAATGCTATAAAAAAAAAACTACTGAATATTTTCTCAAATTTCTTCTTTTATTTGAAAGTACAATCCTTCCGGTTAATAATGGAAAATAATTTCATTCAAATGGCTGCCTCGGCTGGCCATGCAGTAGCCTACACGATCGCATCGGTCCAATTTTTAAGCACATTATCGATTGTGTGCAGCTGTATTTCACCAATGGCTTCACGAATATTGTCCTTTAAAGCGTCAATTGTTTCTGGCATGTCGGCGTAACACTTATCTTTTACGGCACCCCACAAATAATAGTCCAACGGTGTCAAATCGCAGCTCCGCGGTGGCCAAACGACATCAATGCGATCTTCAAAAACAGGGCGCAAAACATCGAGTGTAGCTTCGCCAAGATCAAAATGAGCTTCATCTGAAAAGATGATTTTTTTGGCAAAATCGGCATCTTCTCTAAGTCGATTTTCGCACACATTCTGCAACATTGCCATGATTTTCAAAGTAATATTTCCCAGCGTATTCGGAATTAAAAATTTAGCTCGTAAATCGGACATCGAAAAACATTTGGCGTCTTTGGAACACAAGAAGGTAGTAAGCATCCCTACCACGTCGTAAAGGCGAAGCACAGTTTTTTTCGTCGCAAAACAAAAATATCTGAGGGCAAGTACCTATACTCTAAAAAAAAATTATAAAAAAAAAAAAATTAGTAAAAAAGCATTTGAACTGAATATAGGTACTGCAATTATATAAAATTTTAATAAAAAAACAGTTTATAGGAAATATACTGGATTTTATCCAGCAAGAGTTGGTATCATTAGGTATGAAATAGGCGAGTACCTTCGGATCGGAATAATATAGTTACTTTTTCATACTAATAGAGAAACTTACTCAAATCATCCAGCACAAGAAGGCGTAGGTATGTACCAAGTTCCCAGAAAACTTAAGAAATTTCAAAGTAATTTTCTGAACATTATGCTTAAATTCCATAAATGCAGTTCCAAGAATATCTACTTCTGGTTAGACCAATCTTTCTTTTGCAGTCAATATACGAAAACGATTGTTTTAATATTCCTCTCCTGTCAGCATCTGTATAAAGATCCAGTGGATTGTCTGCCGCACCAAGAAGGTAGTAAATTTGGAGATCTGGGCTCCTCGCACAGTCATGCTTTTAAACGCATACCTAACCTATGCGGGATTTAAAAAAAATATATTTTATGCTTCACAAATCACAACCAGCCAAACTCCAAAGTATGCCGGGTTCTCACCGTCTTAAGTCCGCGATATATTTAAGTACCCCAGTCCCAGAACAGCTTTTTGCTTTACTTTATAGTTGATATTTTGTTTAGCCTCTATATGGGCTTATCTGTCTATGGGCATTGGCGGATCTATGCTTTGTTCCCTTTTGTTGGCCATTACTGTAAAGATAAACCAGATGTAAATTCTTCTTCATCTGCCTTCGTCTGTTTGGAAGCATTCGAACAATATGTATTCAGCGTTATGGTGAATCAAGTCAATAACTTGTTGGGCTCGTTGTTTCTCGCATGTGGTGCAGATAATCGTTGATGCACACGTCATGTCCGACTAGAAATTGTGTATCCGGCCCGCACATACTTTGCAAAGTTGTCGATAAGTGCTTTAATTCGTCTTCTCCTATGGGTTAAAGGTTTCTTTACTTGGTCACAATCCTTTTCTTTGAAAACTTTCGATTTTCTCTTTAAAACCTATCTCTGTTGCTGGGAGATTGATCGGGGTAACTTTGGCTTCTAAAGGACCCCGGATTTCGATACTGTTCGGTAAACACTTCCCACTCGAGGATTTATACATCCGCCGAACACGTGATAACAAACAAAAGTGCATACGGAACAGTGATTACGGTCATAAACGCAATGGCTGTCTAAAATTTACAACCAAGCGTTACTTTTTTGATGAGATCGAGTAAAAGTCAATTCCGATTTCCGAACTACCACATGGTCGTTGTCCTCAGGGCATTGTGCGCTTGGGGCCAAACCTTAAAAACATTTTAAAAAAAGTAAACAATTTGGAGCACGTAGATAGTACCATTACTTTACTACTAATGTCTATACTACAGGGCGGGCCAAAAGAATTCATCCGATGTTGTTTTCATTTTTTTTTTTCTAAATAAAAAACTTCGATTCTGTTTTTTGATTATGTTTATTTATTGGTTTTATTGGTTATTGGTTTATTGTTAAAGGTTCAAATAAAAATATAATTAAAAAAACAGAATCGAAGTTGTTCATATTGAAAATTATTCTGCCCAAAAGGTTTAGAATACTTTTCAATATAGTGAAATACATCAGTACCTATGTATAATAGGATACTTGAATCTGCAGGCCTAAAATAATTTACAGACATCCATGCGTCTCCAAACTTTGCTCAAAAGCAACAAGCACGAGCTCGCGCTTTAAATTCGAAGCCCGAATTCGCGCTTAAGCTTGTAAGCTGTTCGATTAAAATTGAGCTAAAAATGAAGCCTTACATTTTTTAGATGAGATCTGGGAACTGAAAAAGGACGTATAGAACAACTAACTTTTTAAAACGAGGCAAGAGAGTGGATTCTGTCAATGAAATCAAAAATAAAAAATACAATTTCCTACAAATTATGGCCATTCATAAGATTTAAAGTAGTTTTAAAATTTAAAATATGTATTGATATGCATTGCCCTAAAAGACAAGAACATATTTAAGCAATACAATTCCTGGGCAATCGATATTTTGGTGCTGGCGCTATAACTTGAAAACGGGAGGAGCGATTTGACTATTTTTTTAAAATGTTGTCAATAGTTTACAGGACGGTTTTTGACGGACGGCAATATTAGAAAAGGTGCCCAGATAGAAAAAGAGGCATGGCAATACAAACAAAATTCAAACGATAGTCGTGGGAGCCAAAGTGTTCGCCACGTTATTAATCCCCCTTAATTTGTCATAATTTTTTTTATAGAGAATACTGAGATCAGGGGTTTGCCCCCTTCGCAGGAACGACTTTTCTGTTGTATCCATACAAAAAATAAATGGAGAAAGTAAGTCTTCTTTATTATATGAACATTAAACACATCCACGGTGCCCTTCTACATTCAAGGAGATCAATAAAACTTAAAAGAGATGATGTCAGGAAATAGGTGTCCTTACGAATGTCATCTATATACGCTGTGAATACATGCGCTACAATGAAACACAATTTCTGCAGAGAAATGGTGCTTTTTTAAGACCTACATAAAAACTCCACCAGAGAGATCCTCCATAACGAGAATTGAAAATCTCGTGGTTTTCTAAACTGACTACCTTTATATTTCTGGTCGGAAGTTTCAAAGCAAATTCCAGTTCGATCTTAAGAAAACACGACTACGACAAGTCTCATCCAAGAACATTAGAAGTCATCAGGACCAGGAGCTAATTTTCAGTTGCATATATTAGAGTTGGTATAGATATTGTTTCAATTTTTGATTGCTTTCCTGGCAAGGTTCCACCTGTTACCCACTGCCACCTCCAATTCAAGGCAACTCTCCCTCAACTGGTTTTCTTTCTGACTATATTATTCAAGCTCAAATCTCAGCTTGCCTATTAAAATAAGTTCAATTTTATTTTGTATCTCATTTCAAGTATTTTTATCTCTTCTAAACGTTCCCAAAAATAGAGTCAGCCTCCATTCCAATTACACCATAGCCCGACTCGAAATTCCCGATTGCACAAATAATGGCTTTTTACACTGTCCGTGTAGACGCAGCTGGAAACGAAGTCGATCGTCCGAAAACGTCTCGCGGCTTTGAAACCCGCCGTCTCACAGACCGCTGCAGCGCTCGATGTCCTTCAAGTGTAAGTGGTAGTTCCGTAAGGTATTTCTTTAAAGGTTTTCATTTCTACGTGTACAACCTCAACTCTCTTCAAGTAGATACATCAATTCAGCGGTATTTATTGAAAAATCTATAGAACCTGAGACGTGCACCAGTGAAGAAAGCCTCAGTCAAATAGTCCCTCCGTTGGATCTTGATTCGTCGGGTGATACACTGCCGTCTGAAAATGTGCCCTTCGCCAGCTATACCATACCGAAGGCATGTGAAGTTAGCAGAATAACCAAATCGGACGCGTTCTCCAACTGGTTATCAGGGAAAAAGTGAGTAAATGCAAAAAAAAAAAAAAAATACCTGTATCTCATTTTCCATGAAACAGGAAGCTCAAGTCGTATGAGCTTGCGAAGCAAAAGGAGATCGCAGAAGAACAGCAACGACTTATCGAAAAAAAGAAAGAGCTGGCCAAACAGAAATACCAGGAATGGTTGGCCAAAAAGATGCAAGCCAAAGACAAACCCCCTGAAATGGAATTGCAAGAATACCAGGTGTATCAGGCGCAGGATGATGACAGTGAAGGTAATCGACGTGCCTGGGAGCAGAGTAAGCAGGAAGAGTATCGTCGAAAAAAGGAAGAAATTCTCCAGGCCAACGAACAAAAAAAGCTCTCCGAGGAGAAAAGAAAGAAACAGGCTGCAGAGGCTTGGCAAAATTGGCTAGCAGAAGCTCCTCTCAAACCTAAGCCAGTTCCTTTGAACCAGGGCTTTCTCACTTTGAAGGGAACAATTTCGGATATTTTTGTTAATCCAAATCCATGGCGTGATACTTGCACGGTCAATGAGTGTGATTAAGACAAATATAGCCTTTACCTATACTGTTGCAAAAAGAAAACTTTTCCTCCTTTTAGGAAATGAGTTCGTTTTTCCACATGAATCGGAATGCAGTCAACCCAACCCGACTGAAATAAGTTTGTTCCGGTGTTGGTACCTGTACAATGTCCAGCGAGGCGAACCGAAAACCTATTACGTTAAATTACACAGTCCTTGGCGTCGGAAAGTGCTGAACCACAGTGCGAAGTGCAGTTCTTTTATTTTCACTTCTATTTCGGGTTCTTTTCTTTTTTTGTCATTACTTAGTATATATTGCGCCACCGTTGGGCAGTAACTCCACGTTGCCGTACGGCCTCTGGGGATAAAGTTACCCTAAATTACACAATATGCCGGTCAGTACACCACCGTCGCAAACCGGTAGAAGCAGATTATCAACTGGTCAACGTAAATCACTGCATTAGTGCGGTTGATGGTGGCCTTCTCGCCTTCGGGTCTGGTGACCGTCCTCTATACGTTAAGGTTAAGCCATCGTCATTAAATCGGGTTTATTCCGCCATTAATGCCTGTTGCTCCCCTCGGATATGGCGGCGGTGGTGATGGTGGTGGTGGTATTTGGTGCACTCCACAAACCCCCCGTGTGTGGAGTATGTGAGATGATTATGTTACTTCTTGCCAACAGGTGTAAATGTGAATTAATTAACCACAAATACTATAAACACCGAGTGAATTAATCTGTTTGTGATGGTTCTGTGTAATTGTTGTGTGCGGTTGGATAATGTAGGTATGCGGTAGGGTGGATTTTGGCACTCAAATGTCAATAACAGTCGACACATGGTGTATGATTGAAATTGACTTTCGTTGTAGCATAGCTATTAGTGAGGATTTTAATTGAGATTCCTTGGGAATTAGGACTCTTCGCAACTTCCCTTACTTTTCAATTCATAGAGGGTGAGGCCAGGGTCAATTCGTCATTTCGTTGCTTCTCAGTAAATCAATATTTTGCTTAAATTTCTGTCATCGCTCAGAATTAGCATTCGAACCATTGATTTAATGGTTTTCTGCTAAAGAAAGGCAAAGGAACGTGTCGTGGCAACAAAATAAGAACAGACCCCTGTGGAGAATCACTGCGTCAAATCATCTCAACGATTTGGTCAGAAGAAGTACCAATCCGGATGACTGGAAACTCAGCATCATTTGCCCTATCGAAAAGAAAGGGGACTGCCTCAAATGTATTGGCGTCAGTCTACTTAGCTTTGTTTACCGTACTGTGTGAATGCTTCAAGTACCGCAATACTTCAGAACGGCTAGACGAGTTTGGGTTATAAGGGGCGTGGCATCTTCCATATAAAAAATACATTCGTATATATCTCGAAAAACAACCGAACCGATTGAGCTCAAATTTACAGGCAAACTTGAGTTCCTGTGAAGTTTTGTCAAAATTGGACAAAGGGACGTGGAGCCTTTCATAAAAAAAAAAAATAGCAAACGCTATTTTTTGAGAGCGTTACTTACTTACTTAAGGTGGCGCTACAGTCCGGGGTGGACCTGAGCCTCAACAAAGAAGGGTCTCCAGCTGGCACGATCTTTGGCCAGCTGTCTCCAGTTTCGCACGCTAAGTTGGTTAAGAGCTCTTTCCACTTGCGTGTGCCACCTGAGTCGCGGTCTTCCTCTACTGCGCCTTCCCTCAGTTGTGGATTCGAAGATCTTCCTGGCCGGAGCGTTCACGACTCAGCCATCGCAGTCGTTGGACCTTCACTCTTCTAACTATAGATCGATGTCGCTGTAGAGCTCATACAGTTCGTCGTTGTGGTCGTTGTATCTCCTCCTCCATTCACCGTCTATGAAGACGGGACCGAAAATTACTCGAAGAATTTTCCCTTTCAAAGCAACCAAGAGTAACCTTCATCCGCTTTTGATAAAGTCCATGCCTCTGCACCAAAAAGTAGGACTGGGATGATTAAGGTCTTATAAAGAATCACTTTAGAATCACGCGCCAGTGACATCACGCTGCGTTCTCCCGATTATGTCGATATCATCGGCGTAGGCGAGTAGATGGACGGACTTTTGAAAGATAGTGCCTCTGGTGTTAGCGTTTGAGTTTTGCACAATTCTTTCAAGAACGATGATGAAGAAGTCACATGACAGCATCGCCTTATCTAAATTCTCTTTTGACATCGAAGGTCTCGGTGTGTTCTTTACCGACCTTGATGGAGCAGCGTGCATTCTCCATTGTCATCCTGCACAAACGGAAGAGTTTGGCAGGGATGACTAAACTAGACATTGCTCTGTATAGCTCGTCTCTATAAATGCTGTCGTAGCCGTAGGCGGCCTTAAAATCGATTTTGGACTTCCTGGGTTTTCTCCAAGATCTGCCGCAGTGTGAATATTTGGTCGATGATAGAATATTTGGTCCTGGCCCGAAGCCACACTTATATAGGGACCAATCAGGTTGTTGACGAAGGGCTTCATGCGTTCAGACAACACGGCAGATAAGATCTTGTAGGCGATGTTAAGAAGACTAATACCTCTGTAGTTGGCGCAGTTTAAAGGGTCTCCTTTCTTCTTGTGGATCGGGCAAACTGTGCTGAGGTTCCATTTATCGGGCATACTTTCCTCCGACCATATTTTACAAATGAGTTGGTGCATGCTCCTGACCAAGTTCTTCGAAAGCCATGGGAGAAAAAATTTGAAAAATTTGGAACATTGAACTCATATTTTCAGGCTGGGCATTGACCCGAGAGCGACCTGTAAAGTTTGCTTAAGATCGGACAGATGGGTGTAGCACATCCGATACAAAAAAAAAAAATATTCAAAATCTTATAAATGTCCAGATACATTTATAAGATTTTGAATATTTTGAATACAACCGAGCCAATTGAGTTTTATGCCTCTATCGTCTAAGACAACTACAACTACAGTTGAGTTGATTTTATGTCATTCAATATTCGGTATTGTCCGTATTGTCATGCACAAGCTCTATAAAAAAGTTGTCTGTCAAAACGCAGCAAAAATGGCGGTGGTTCTCTATAAGTTGTTAGTTAGTTAGTTTGGGTTGTGTGAAAGTTGAGTTTAATTGAAGACAACTCAACTCAACTAAGTTATAAAGTGTTTGTAAAGTGTTTGTGAATTCAAAGAGTTCCTGAACATCGGTCCACGATTGGCTGAGTGAACGCACGATATTAGCAGCGAAGAATAAGGATCGGAGATTTGAATTTCAATATTCAAAATCAAATCGCAGGCACATTAGACTCGTTGAATTCGGTTGATCGCGCAACAAAAGATGACGAAGCAACAAACTATACAATTCAATTTTTCAATTCATTGGATGTGCCTGGTCTACCACTGCACAATTTGCAGCTTGAGGTCGGGCTCTGTCATCATAATGCTGCGCAATCCGACCAAACTGAAACTGCATCCAAGCCACCATAATCGCAAACAAGTTCAAAGGCATGCAAATTCTTACTCACAGAATTTCGATGATACTTAAAATACTTTTGTTGATTTTGGTACATTTATTGAACTTAATTCACGTTGAGTATTCATTTTATCTTAATAAAAAAAAATAATTTAATTCAGCTAAGTTAGCACAATATTTATATATTGATTCTAAGGCGGCATAAACTTTGACCCTAGCATCTTATATAGAATAGGTACATACTTAAACAGAGTTTGATGCTGATCGGATAAAAATATAAGTTGTCCCATACAAACTTTAACGCCCCCTGCTTTCCTCAACTTGTAGTTGGAAATTACCCAAATCGCTTCTTAGTACCTACTCACTTTGGCCATAAAAGGAAATCTGTTTTAAAATGACAGCTTCCCAGCGCTCACCGTCTAGTTTGGACGTTGATTCAGTTGACCAGTAACCAATCAGTCAGGACAAACAACAAACAGTTTTATGAAATAATATGTCCTACAGTGTAATAGATATTTAATTTCTGAACACTTGAGTACGTTCTCTACAGCCAGACTTTTGTGCGCTTCTTAATTTTAAATTTCGGATCCTATTTCATTAACAGAATGAAAGTGCTAAAGTGACAGGATTATTGCCACGAAAGCAACTTAAAACTCTGTTTAGAGTTAATCTGTTATAAGGACTGTTTGAAGTGATATTGTTTACATATTGAACTCTTTTAGAAAAAAAAAAATGTCTTCAACCAAGAAAAAGGGTAAACCCATACCTTCATTTTTTTGTTTACAAATAACGAAGAACTGATTAAATCCTCTGTCATCAGAAATCATCTCCTTTGATGGATCTTCCAACATCTATCCAATCCCTGAAAAAATACACATAGCAGCACATGCATAAGTAATGCTGTGTCGTTGTTCCCGAACTTCCAATTTTCGTATATTGGCCAAGCAAACAAAAAGGGTTATTGAAAAATAAGGGTACACGATTCGAAACGCAGGCAATTTCTTTCTCATAACCATACCACCCGGAGAAAAAGACGACAGCTTAACTGAAAGGGGATTCCATCTCGATAAGATAAAATTAAAGTACTCTCGTATCGTCGTATCTCTCTATTCCTAGCAGATAGATGTAGATCCTATGGCGGCCCACACTGATGCCGCATCCATTAATGAACGTTTCACAGATTCATCATCTCTCAACTCTTCCCCGGCTGTTATGGTGTTGTGTATACCCGCACCCACTTCTCTCAGTCTCAGTCAGGAATTAACATTTTATCATTAAAAGCACCCGCAAAACGTTGTTGGTCCTTCGACTCCCACCCCACCCGAGTCCCATAGATGGATACACGTTCGTTCATTTAGTGCTTTGAGTGAAGGAAGAGATTTAAAATGGAAAATATCTGGGGGTGGCAGCTCTTCTAACGAACAATAAGCAGAAGCACCAAAAAACCAAGATTGGATTTTGATGTTCAAAATTGGAAAATGCCTTGGGCTTGACATTATCCTCGGCCTGTGTACATTTGAATTTCCCAAATTCATTCGAGAGTATTAATGGGTCCTGTGTTAAGTACTCCTCATGGTGGCGATGGTGGTGGCACATACAATATAGGCCTTTCGCAATTCCCCGGGACAAGTGAACTGATAAGATTTTGTAAAGAAATACCAGCAGCTGGCAGTGGAATGGGTTTTAGCCAAAAGGTATCATCTGGGCCTTAATGCACGATAACATTATGTGTTTAATAGTTCATTCGAGTGCTTGAGAATAATCAATTGCCATTTGGGGAGAGATAAAAATTAGCCCTTGCTATGGAAGTTATTCTTTTGAATCTAAAAAGCATCGCGGAAATTTAGCAGATCATTCAGAGGTCTATTAGCAAGAAGCAACTGGGCTCTTTAAAAATGCAAGTCACTGATGGGAGTTTTACACTAGATTAAGTTAATGACTCTGACATTCCTACCCATAAGTTCATGTGAACATAATTTAAATACGAAGTAGCTATTCGCCCAATAATGACATTAAGAGTGTCAAAAAAAATTATTAAATTAAACGAAAATGATATTGCAAATAGCGTAGTGAATCACGAAAAGACATTTCGTCAGATTTTGAATACTCAGCACACCGTTCCATCTGCAGATTTAATTACATATTTTCGAAAGTAGCGAAATGTTCGTTTCGTTGTATACATCCAAAAACGGAGCCACAAGTTTGCTTTGGTATACTACAAGAAAAACTGGAAATTATTTTTGTTTGCTTTATAGTTCACACTCGTTTTTAAAGTTTTTTTTTTTTTTTTTTGAGACGGCAAATGAGAGTGTTAATTCGTAGACAACTATAAAGAAAAATATATACATATACTTTATGTACCAAATAAAATATTGTGGTATTTATAGAATTTGATTTCGGCCATTTCCTTAAATATTTGGGCTAGGTTTCCCATTGAAAATTTGTTCTGCTTCTGCATTCTGGAGTATCGTAAACTCCAATCTCAACATCTAGAGCTAGAACCTAACCCACACTTTGTCATAAAGCCCTCTCAAAACCACGTTTTTACTGGGCCATTGTTTGACTTTATGACACAGGAACCACACTTAACACTTTGTTTATAACCCTGTAAGAACCACTTTCGCCTTCTGACTGGACTGTTAAACACGTCATATTTTTAAATAATGCAAACGAAAAAGTTACAAAATCAAAGCAAAGATTGTTTAAGAAATTTATTCAACTATAGAGTTTTAAAAGTATCTAGACGTCGCGTCGATCTACGAAAATCCTTTAGAAAATTCCTCCGCGAATTAACCCAATGATTCATTTAAATATCGTCTTTATATCACCTTAACAAATGCTGAAAAATATAACAATAATATTCCCAAATCCTCATTAAGTTTCTCCAAAACTGCAAGATTTTGTTCAGTGTACACACAACAATCTTTCCAAAAGGCTAGAAAAGCGTTTACGAAAACTCTTCAAAAACCGAAAAAAAAATACTAAAGAAAAAACTAAAATTTTAATTGGTCCAAAAATTGAAATTACACCAAAACATTCATCCCTATCGGCAATTCCGAGGGAAAAATGTTTCCCCCGAATATTTTTTGTTCCCGGAAATTAAATCTACCCATCATGAATTTCCATCGGAATTTTTTTTCACCGGGATTAAGAAAAGTACTTTCGAAAATATGTTCGAATATTTTGACAAGAGAGAGAGAGAGTAGTGTTTTAAAAAAATAAAAATAATCTGCTAGGTTCCACATTTCACTTTCACTCGAAATGAAATCGAAAATGAATTTTTGTGTTCTACATTTCACTGTATTCGATTTCGATTCAAAGTGAAGTTGTAATTTCGAAAAAATTTCGGAGTTTCCGAATCTTGGAACTTTTTCCGTGGATTATTTGCCTCAAACCAAAAAATCATTTGGAGTTTCCCCATTAGTTAAGCTAAGTGCATGCAGAAGGCGACTACCAGCTTGGAGAGGGGAACGACCACGAAGTTGGATTAGGCCAATCGTCTATTTTCAAAATGCTTTGCTTTTTTTCTTTGTATAAATTCATTTGCTATATCCGGATATTTTTATATATGATTTAGAATAATCTGTAGCTGTTTTGTATTTGTTGTGTTTGACCTTCACTAAAACTGACTATGTGCATTATTTTTTCTAAATATTTTGCAGAAAAACACTTACAGCCAGCGGAATATTTGGGGAAAATTACAGTAATATTTCCATCGGATATTTTTTCCTGATAGCTATTTTTCCGACGACATTTTTTGTTTGATTTCGAAATCATTCACGATACCTATTTTTTCCGATGGAATTTTTGTTCCCTTCCGAAAATGATTAACGATACCTATTTTGTGAAAAAGGGAAACATTTTGGAGGAAATATTATTCCCGATACTAAAAATCGTCACCCGAAAAAACGGTTCACAGATCGAATCAGAATTATTTTATAAAAAAAAACCTGCAAAAACATGTCCCTTAAAAATCACTAAAAAAAACATTTTTCAAAATTCATATAGATAATGGACTGAACAGTTAAGTTGCAAAGTTTTCCAAATTACAACAAACAAAACATTCGGGGAGTTTCAAAAAGGATCTCAGAAATAGCTTAAAAACTTGGAAGCTGAAAAAATTACGCAAAATTGATCATATCTGCGTATATACTAAAAATCAATTGAAAATGCAAAATTATTGTACAATTATTTAGAAACCGCCTAAAAATTGTTGCGAAACACGTAAAGAAATGATAAGCGATTGGGAAGCTTTCTAATATATGCGTAGGTACTCACACAGTACGTTATTGGCGTATTTAATTTTCACAGCGCGAAAGACTTCATTCGAAAAATAAACTTTCGAAAGCTATTGAAAACCTCTCTAAAACCCGGTATAAAAATGTTCTCAAATTTGGTAAAAAATTCGCAATACCTATAAAGAATATACACAAATAAAATTTTTGTAAAAATGAATTCAAATTGTCTCCAAAAACTAACCCAAGAATTCATTCTAATTACTTTTGAAAACCACCTTAAAAAAACTCAAAAAGAATAATGTTACAAATCGTTTCAGTTATCAGAAATAAACAACGAAATGGCCTCGTATATGTTCGAAATGAAGGAAATATGTGGTTCCAACAAAAAAAAAAAACAAAAGTCGGTTCAAAATCAGTTTCAAAAATCGTTTGGTAATCGGATAAATCATAGCCCAGGACTGATTGTTGACGACGTTAGTCTCTTCACCCAAGATTTTTATTGATAACAGTTCTCGACCAAATACCGTATTACACGGCATTTAGAAAGCCACATAGGTACATATACGTATGTGTACCATATTTTAGCTAGTAGAGGGCATGTAGCCATTGGGATCATAATTGACGTAAAAATAACGTCAATGGGTGGCTTACTACATGCCGTGTACTACAGCCTTAAAGGCAATGTTTGCTGTAATATATTTTAAATAATCTGGGGTTAATAAATAGTTTAAGTAGATTAGACCTTAACCAGTACAGGTCTTTCTACCGTCCTATACGTAGGGTCGTAAGAGCGACGCTGACGGAATCGTTAAACGACAAAAAAACAGCATGCCTATTAGTTCGTTTCGTTTTTATACAGCCTAAAAAAGGAGACTCCAATGGGGGACATTGAGTGCGAGACTGGTCTGTCATAGGAGGCACCATGTCTGAGCATAAGGTCTTACATACAGTTGGGTATCAAAAACACCAACTTCAACTCCAGTAAACACAAATTCGACATAAAATTCTATAAGGCAGTATAAGTGGTCTGCGACTGGTCTTATCATCGTGGTACCTTTCATCTCGACCGACGCATGGTTTCGCGTTAAAAGACTCATCCGACTGCAGCGAATTATCCCATTAGCATGCTTCCAATCACACACTTGAAACTACAACTTACATCTCATCTTCCATCCTCCAGTACTACAGTACCGTCTTTAAGATTAATTAGCATTCGTAAACATATTCTGAACGAGTTCTGTATACAACAGAACTCACTTACTCTTAAATCCGACTTTGAGTTCCGCATTGAACAAACTTTCTAATTGACTTAAGACTAAACAAAAATTCCCCTTAGCTCAGTTGACCGTTGCGTCTTAAGTGGTTCCAACTGTGTGCAACCATAAATTAGCCCCCAAATAGACTGGTCGCCCACATCCACCCCCACCGTGGCCCTACGTAAATAGATTTAAATGAGTACTTGTGGTTAGGCATCTGGAATTTCTTCTTGAAAGGCGAAGAAAAACTTCAGTCAGGACACAGCTTCATATAGAATAGAAAAAAAAAAACAAAAAACGCAAAACCAAACACCAACAAATCATTTCGCCAGTTTTCCTTTTTAATTCGGTCTTCCTGTTGTTGATGAACCACATCAAAATTAAATTCAGCGAAGCGAACTTAATGCTAATTAAGGTTACCACCAGACGGGAAGCAATATCTAAGACCATACCTATCGGTGTCTGTGGTGATGTCTTCTAAGGATTGGGATTTCTTTGATGTGGTTGACGGATAATTTCCTCCTAAGAACAAAAATGTGCTCAAACTTCATATGCATTCTGCTCCCACCCCAAACCAAGCATAATGACAGACAAACAGTGTTTGCGTTACAAAGTCTGCACTATTACTATACTCGCAAGTCATTGAATCCTAGCTATAAAATAATTTTAAAAACATATTTCCAAATGCATTCGTAAAAATCGAGTCCTTGCCGGGTTTATTATGTAAATGTCCTGTTAATACGGGCTAGATGTAATATTTTATATTTTATTGGCTGTAATCTGTGTAGTGCTGCATTCTGTTTATGGGACACCTCCCTTCAGCCATTGGTAGCGTTTAAGGAGTTCCTTAAGTGGAATGGAGAGAGAGCAAGTTCTTAAAGTGTCATTAAGTGTCGTATGTGTGTTCACTGAACTTGCTCGATTTTTTTTTATTTTACAAAATTATTGCTGTTGCCGTCAAAAAGGAATTTATTGCTTAAGATTTTCATTTGTTAGTGGGCTTGATTTGGAATGGAAAGCTTTTCCAGGAACGGGCGGTACTTATGCGTCGCGGCTCGAGAAGAAAAAAGTGTTTATGGTGTCAGCAGTCTCATTAAGGAAATATGTCGCCAGATTACAATAAAGAGGATCTACCTAGAGCACTGGGCTGAGTTGCTGTATTAAAAAGTTATTTATGGTGACAGCTTTCATTTTTTGCAGACTTTCTGGGTGAGGTAGCTGACAGGCTTACAAGCTGCATAAGTTGGGCGATTTGTATTCTTTTTTTTTTAACAGAAATGTTCAAATGGTTTATTCATTGGTGTTTGAATAGAGTAGCGGTTTAGGTGAAGCGGAATATATAAGTCTATGTATTCGCAAGCAATTGAATATGAATATTAACTAGGTATATAGACCTTGTTTCTGATTATTGTTACATCATGTGTTAGACATTATTTCAGATATAGTATAAATTACATACATTTTCTTTATTAAGCACTTAGCGCCATCCTGAAGGAACAATAATGTGTTTGGAATTAATATCATTTATTTTCTTGTTTTTGCACTAAGCTCCGACTTCATTTTTGGAAAAATAGCTGATGATGCCACCAAACATGAGCCTTTTCTTGATCTGCCCCTCTAAAGCCAGCACCTTGGCAAAGACTTTTCCGGGGAGACTTAAAAGTGGTATATCTACCCTGTAATTGGAGCAATCCCTTTTATCCCCTTCTTGAAAAGGGGCACAATCACCTCAATCTGCCAATCACTGGGAGTTTCGCCGCATTCCCAGGCCACTTTAATGACACGAGAGAGCCATTTAACTCCCTTTTCGCCTAAGGCCTTTAGCATTTCTGGCCGGATTTCATCCACTCCGGCAGATTTGCCAGCTTATCGATTTGATCGCAAAAGTGACTTCCTCTACCGTGGGACTATTTTCCGCCCTGCTCAAGGTGATATGGAGCATCATCATAATCATCATCACCATTTTCAATGGTCCGCTTGTCCATTAAGTGGGTCTCGGGTGTAGGTTGCTCAAGTGGACCCTCCATAGCTCTTGATTCTGGAGCATTCTTATCAAAACTAATTTTAAACAGATTTTCAAAATAAATGTGTAGATATTCATTACAATTTGTCAGACAAGAGCTGTCAAATAATAGCACATAGTTTAAAAGTGATCTTCATTGAAAAATCGCCGAAAAAAATTGAAAAGATTGCCGACACAATTTCTTGTGGTCATATCGAATTGATCCTACTTAACGTAATCAAGTCAATTTTTCTTTTTACCAAATTTAAGCTTACCACTCATAAATGTGTCGTAAAGAATAATAATTTCAAAAAACGTATTTGCAAAATAAATAAAATAATAATTTTAAATCACCTGTTTTACAATAATACTGTGCACTGCACATCCAAAAAAAAATAATATTTCGCCTTTGCGAAAGACTAGCATACTAGAATAACTATACAAAAGAAAGAGTTGCATATTTATAGGCTTATTGTGAGAACGATTACTTAGTACAGGAGTTCCCTAACTGTGCGTCGAACGCCCTGGGTCGTCGTGGCGCTATCCTAAGGGCGTCGCAAGTCTTCTTTTTTACTGCTGTAAAGCTACGATTACACGGCCATTTTTTCGAGTCATTTAAATGGCGCTCTGACGTAAAAATCCCGTCACAAAGCAGTCATTTAAATGTCGCTCTGTGTGATCGCCATTTTTTGGCAGCGTCATTTAAATGACTAGGAAAATGGCGCACCAAATGACATGAATTAAGTGCCATTTAAATGGCGGAAAAAAATGGCCGTGTGATCGCTCTTCAATGACGCATCCCAAAGGAAAATTCTAAATGACTCGAAGTGTCCATCGTTTGATTTTCGGACAAAAATGACGAAGATAGCCATTTCGTGTGATACCCATTTTTTCAATGACGAAGGCCCCAAAAGAGAAAATGAAATAAGGCCCCAAATTTGGGGTGTTATTTCATAATGAAATAATACCCCAATTTCAAATATGAAATAAGGCCCCAAAAAAAATGAAATAAGCCCCAAATCTGACAGTAAGCCCAAGCAGGGGGGTTGCAGGGGGCAGCATGGCCCCCCATACGTTTTCGTTTTTCGTAATGAAATAAAACCCCAGTTTTCATAAGGAAATTAGGCCCCAAAAAAGGAAATAACACCCCAAATTTTATTAAAAATCGTTGTTGTTGTTTACTGTATAATTTTTTGGGGCCTTATTTCATTTTTGTTTTGGGGCCTTATTTCATTGGGGCCTTATTTCCCAGAGCCAATGACGAATCGTAGCTTAAATGTCGCTTTAGAGCAAAAAAAACATGGCCGTGTAATCGTAGCTTAAGACTCCAAACAAAGGAAAAGCATTATGTTTCTCTAGGGTTTTCAATTGGCACGGATTGTTGCCAGCCGGATTGGTCGGGAGGATTGCCGCGCTCCATTAGAGTATACAGGAAAACCCGAGGCAATCAATTCCTCGCCGTGCATAAGAAATTAGCCTTTCGCAGATTCCAACTTGGCAAATTTTGCATTGGGACTTGGGCTTACACCCGTACAAGATGAGACTAATCCAGGAGCTCAAAGTTAATGACCATAGACAAAGCCGTTTGTTCGATGACTTGGCTTCGGAGCGTTTGGTAGAGGACCTCAATTTTGGACGAAAAATCATCTTTAGCGACGATTCGCATTTTTAGATGAATGCGGCAAAATTGCCATAAATATGGACCGACGATATTTCAACGTCGAGCCGTCTCTATTAAATAAAAAAACACTTTAGTGAATCTTCAGTAAGATCAGATTCTATTCACATATCTGTGCTTTTAGAAGGGCGTCGCAAAAATATTTCAACCTCTGTAGGGAGTCGCAGTATGAAAAAGATTGGGAACCCCTGATTTAGTACATACAATTTTTTTTTCTGTAATTGACGTTACTCATTTCAACGAGATTGATTTGTATTTTAATAATTTAAATTAAACTGAAGGCAATAGGTACTTACCGTCAAAAAAAGCAACATACATATTTTTAACTTTACCCTTGAATAAGGTCAAATTTCGGGCGCCCGGCTTATATAAAAAGCGGTCAACATTTCTACAAAGAGCGAAACTTTGTTTTGTTGGAGCAAAATGAGAAACTACGGAAGATTTTGATGAACTATAAAATTACAAAACTTTTAACTAAAAAATTATTTTTCTTTCAAAATAAATTTTTACATTAGTTCAAGTATATGTTGCTAAATAATTTCAGTTGGTAAAAAAAAATACGTATTCCTACAGTGGACTTAAATCTTAAATCTTTTTCACGATGATGTAAGCTCTTATTATGTCCCTGGCCACATCAAGTCGCAAATCGTATGTGTAATTAAATTATGAACGCATCCAGCCCCTTCTTATGTGACTAGAACAAAATAGCAAAACAACCCATTCGAACACATTAGCCGAGTCAACAAATCAACCCTCTTGCTGGCAAATCAAATTATTGGAAAACAACAATTTTTCTAGGGTTAGTAAAGACTGTTTTGCAACCTCTACCCCACGGCACATAAGATCCAATGAAGCATAAGCCCTCCAACACCACCACCACTGCCCACTACCAGTTATATATGTATAGGCAAACACAAAACACGACACAATATACAAAACTAAATCAAAGCCAATAACCGAAAGAGCTGCTGCTGAGTGCGTTGTTGTTTCGTTTTTACGATATCAGTGTCATCGTAAATATGAAAAGGATATAAAAATTTATTTCATTTGTGTTAGATAACACTGTATGCCCCTGGTTGAGTGTGGCATTTTTGCACAACCATTATCATTACAAAAGGATAACGCCAAGTGGATAAGGATAAGGACTCGTTCTTAGCCTTTTATTACCCGACGACGACCGACGACGGTGGCGTCAAGGATAATATATTCTCCGCAATAATCATAATATTTATTCATTTCCGGGTTCCTCCTTAAATATATGCATTTGTCGACACTTTGTATTGCAATAATACTAATTCCTTCGAGATGGTAATGGAAAGGCTCTTGGGTCACTTTGAGAAAAGGATCTTGCTCTACATTCCTCGCCGTAATTGTAGCAAATGCCATTTGTACTTCCCCCAATGGAACTGGTTCAAATCAACTTAAAAAAAATCAAATTCGAAAGATTGCTATCCTATAGCTTAGGGTCAATTTTTTTTTATTCTTGATTTATGTCCTCGCCCCGATAAGATATGAGAGTCCTCTTCAAGTCAAATCAACCATTCATCTGTGAATCATAATAAAAATTATATCTGCACTTGTAGAGATATATTTTTTTGACAAATCACTCAGCCCCTGGATGGGTGACTTACACATGGTTTATCCACCCTCCTCCAGACGGACTCCGGATGGACTGGGTGCGGTATCTATGATTTTTTATCGCTTTTACCTAATTCAACAATGCGGAAGACAAACTGACCATAAAAATTAGTTTACTTCCTAATGGGTGGGTAATAGGGCGGAATTTATCATTGCTCGCTTTGAGTGCACGCGGTGGGTTTGATGTATGATGGGTCATTTGTAAGTTTTTCGTTTCTTTTGAGTTATGACAATGGTTTTTGATTTTATCTATACAAGCAGGCTTTGATTACAAAAATTCATAACACAAAAGGGCGGCTGTGACAGTTGAAAAGATGTCAACATGAACGGTTAGATGATTTTTTATTTTTTATTTTTTTTTTTCTTAAATTTTCTTTAAGAACGCTCACCAGATTTAATAATGTTGAAAACACAAATCTGAAAATAGATAGGTAGAGCAGTCTGGTTTTATATGATCCCCGTGGGAGGTAGGTAAGAGCATGTTGTATGCAAGTTGCTGATGTGATAAACGCATGATAATTTTTGAAGTTTCGTAGTAAATAAACTGAGTAATTTCTGCTAAACAAGATAATATCATGTAGAGGTAGAGAAAAAAATATATGTTGGTTCCAAAGGACGTGGCTATGAACGACAATAGCCTAAAACCATCTCACAGTCTTAAGAAACGTTTTAAAAAAAAGTTTCATTCAAATCTACCCAGTAGTTTGAGCGCTTTGAGGTAACAAAGAAAATGCCTGCAGCTTTATATAAATCACAGGCGGATACATGCAGTGTGTTCCAGGCAGAGGTTCTGGCCGTGCTCAAAGCTGCGGAGCTACTTGATATGGGGTCAATATCCAACAAGAATATCGCTATCTACATTGATAGTCAGGCTGCGCTAAAGGCGCTAGAGTTCTTTATCATCAAATCGGAATTAGTCAGGAGCTGCCGCACAATGCTCAGAGCACTATGCGCGCAAAACCAGGTCCGATTGTGTTCGGTACCCGGACACTGCGATATTGAGGGTAACGAAAGGGCTGATGTTCTGACCAAAACCGGAGCAGAGCTTCCACCTAATGAAGCAATTGGGGGCATAAGACCACCAATAGCTGTGGCCAAGAGAATTATTCTCGAGAATATTAAAAACAGGGCAGATCAGAGATGGTTGAATATAGTAGGGTACAGGGTCTTAAAGGCTCTGTGGCCTAAGCTAGATCGGAAAAAATCTGTAGAATTACTAAAGCTCACCAGATCAAGGCTACTCTCCGGGCACTGTGTTCTAATGAAGCACGCTATGAGATTAGGTATAGTATAACAGATGCAGACATATGCAGGTATTGCGAAGACTTACATGTCATCTCCTCAGTCAATGTCAAGCTATTGCTCGGTACAGGAGGGAATACCTCGAAAGGTACTTCTTCGACAATTTGGAGGAGGTTGGCCTCGCAAACAAAACTGAAACAATTTTCAGGTTCTTTAGGGAAATCAATTGCTTGGGCGAAGTGGTCTAGGTTATTTGACCGTTAAGGTTCCCCAGGGATGGCGATGGGTCTAATATGGTGCCTAGTCCAATGTGATGAACTCACACCCTATTCAACCTAACCTATATAAATGACAGATTTAACCCAATTTTAATAAAATAATAAAAAATGGCCATTCGGGCCCGATTTTTACATTTTCCATACTCTTGCCGGACCCTCCTGCGATAGGTCCTCGCATTATTGACGAACATTCTCTTTAAAGGATTCAAAAGTTTGAAGCTTATTGACATAGACTTATGTGACTTCAAAAAAACGCAGAAAATAAGTCAAGCGGCTAAATCGAGCGATCTTGCCCACCAGTCGCATGTCGCCAAAACGAGAGGCAACCAGGAAATGCATCCCTCAGAATTTCAGTTGTGGCTCGAGCACTATGCGATGTTGATCCATTTTGTTGGATCCACATGCTCTTTAATCCAAATTCATCCAATTGAGGATGTAGAAAGTCGTTGAGCATGGCTCTGCAGCGTTCGCCGTCCTCAGTATATTCGCTTGGCCCGAAGCGTTTTTGAAAAAAAAAATTAGGCCCGATGACGCCCCCAGCGTAAACAACACACCAGGCTGTAACTGTGAGCGGGTGTAATAGCTCTTTGTGGGTTATGCGCAGATTTTAGGTGCCCCAGAGCGATAATTTTGCTATTCACCTATCCACAGAGATGGGCCTCGTCCATTGTGATGAAATGAAAAGTTGTCTCCTCCGTGGTCGAGATTCAGAATGGCTTGAGCTTAGGTTACAGCCTTGAGCTGAAAGGCACTGTCTGCACTTTGAACATCTTACAGTCTTTCACCAACATTCTCTGTAAAATCCGCCGATTGATGCCTAATTGCGTGGCACGTCGAGTCGTCTGATCGATACTTCGGGGTCCTCTGCCACAGCAAAATGTCAAATGTCAAATACAAATGTCATTTGCAAAAATTATATAGCATCTTCTGAAAGGGTGCGATGATTTTGCGCCACCTTGTAAATATTGATATTGTATAAGCAGAATATGGTGTATATTTATTTAAGATTTGAGGAATTTCCTGTACTAAAACTGCACCGATTTGACTATCATCAGATAGCCCACAAAAATGTATAAGGGACGTTCTTACAATTTATTTCTTTGTACGAGTAAATTTTTAAGATTCAAGTGGTTAAGTCGCAATACCCACTTCTACTGTTCGACTTTTTTTACGTCCTGCAGTGAAATCGATGAAACTGAGTACATTTCCGAAGGTGTTGTCTTGCTGTGCGGTGAGATTGTGGTATAAAAGATGGCCCCTTTTCAATAAACACGAAATGATATCTTTACGAGTTCTCACCTATTTATCATACGTCTTTCCCAGAAAATCGTAGACTGCATCCTTGGTTATGCATATCCTCATACTCCTCGGTGGGGTCGTGATTTGATTACAAATCAAGGTATTCTTTTTATACATATGCTGCCCTAAGAGGGATTGTGACGACGCCAAATCGATACCAATCAGAGTTTGTCCTATTCATACAACACCCCCTCTAATGGGGTATTATTTTGAATCTCAAATACTCGTAAGGATCCAAAATTAATAGCAAAACTCAAGCAACATTTTTGCTCACCAAAAATCAAAATAATTTATTCTGCAAATCTTACTTACTTTCCTGTCGTTGTATGTGTATACCACCAGGAGTGTGATTAAAAGCTAAATCCTAAATTTAATCAGATTTATACGCAGGTCTTTGTCCTTTAACGCTCATACCTAAACCACTAGAGAGACTTTTCATATCAGCCTCATTTTAAATTTAATAGAAAATAACCCATGGCAAAGGCGCTCAGCCCTCGCAAAGGAAAAAGGATGAGAACTCAGCACTGCTGCTTCCTTTTTGCCTTCAGCAAAACCCTTTTCCAACAAAAAAAAAAAGAACACTTTACGCCATAGAATGGGAAAAGCCAGTCGAGTTAAGCAAGTGCTAAGCGCACCATGTCCAGGCTATGGTCACATCTGTGTGACTCCCAGAAAATCCATTTGCTACTTGTCACCATATGATTAAGAAAAGGGTTTTTATTTGCTGACAACCTCACATTATGATGTATTAGTGTGCTGCGTGTAAAGGACAAATTTTAAAATCCATCCGAAGGCAAGTCGGTCCTTTTCCCATACACACCGTTTCGATATGTCTGAGTCGTCGTCGTCATCGGCCAAGGACAATGTAATCTATGAAACATTAAAAAGCAATACGGTCGCCTATGGTTTGGATAACACTCTGCCAACACAGACATAGGTTTGAGCAAAGTCTTACGCAAGGACATTTTGTCGTTTCTGAATTTTGGCAGCATAATGCAAACCGAACCCCTGTTTCCGGTGCAGGCACACTGATTGGGGAACAGTAACCACCAACAGGACACTCTGGACACTCAGCACAAAGCCGAAAGAATTTAATTTTGAAGATTTTCTTTGAAAATTACGTTCAATCATTGACTCTAATTAAATGTCACAATATTATGCCTAAATTAAAGGACACACGCGGGGATGGTGGCAAGTCGAAGGAAGTGTCTATGTCTATAAAATGTCATGCTGCTCACTTACTTATGCGTCGCCTTTTGTTTGTCGGAAGTGCACTTTAAGTTGAAGTAGTTCGATGATGAAGGACTACCATTTGACTTGGGCAAAGGCAAACAGGAAGCTTGGTTACATTGTGCTCGCACTCTAAGTGCGAACAAGATGTTTGTGTCAATAGTGTACACAGTACTGGCGAGAGTGTACAGCCAGTATAAGGACCCTTGTCAAGTTTCATTTTGTTGTGTCACCTTAGGTCAGGTAAAGATAACATAGTCAATCTTTTGCTCCTTCTCTGCAGATGTGAACGTGTAATTTGAATAAGGCAAGGCACTTCCGAACAAATAAATACTTCCTTCGGTTGATAGCCACTATCGGCAGGTGGTACAAGAAATAGGTACATGCGTAGTCATTTCCTTTTGAGTTTCTTTATTAAAGCTAACTGGATGTGGACAAAATTATTTTATGTATATTTCTGGGTATCTGAGGTTTATACGTATAAGACTGTTTTGCGGTAGCTTCTGCTGAAATTTATTATACGGATTCAATTACCAATATATATAGTGATTTTGCTTGTTGCATGAGAAACCTGTGATCATAGTTCCATTGGCGTCAATTCAATTCAATTCAATTTATTTGCAAATAATCTTAACACAGAAAGATACAGTATCTTCTTAAATTGTGCAAGCTTCAATAATGTATACATTATAATATGTTACTTTTGAAAAAACAAGAGAGAACAAAGAAACCAAGTTCAGTAAAATAGAATTTCGTTAATATAAGTAATTGTGTTCATGGATATATATAAGCATAAATTCATTGTAATATATTCCTAAGACTAATTTAAAACAGAAAGAAAAATACAATAATAAAAAAGGATCACAAATATTGGAAAAAAAAAAAACAAATCTTCATCATCATCCGCCTAAAGCGCCTCCAGATGCCGCCTAAGTCTGCTCTTGAACTGAGGTGTACGACTTATTACTCGAATGGATCGTGGCAGGGAATTCCACAGCCTAATTGCGTTTACTAAAAATTGACGCTCAGAAATTAAATAAGTGAAACGTACTGGCGCAAGACCAAAAGTTCTAGATCTCTGAGAGGGTATCATATTGTAAAGATAGAGTGGTTGGCAGGTATGTAGTACATTGTGCAGTAGATTTATTGTCCTAAATTTGAACAGATTTTCCAGCGAAAGGCCATATATGGATTTCGAAAAGCTAGAAACATGGTCATACCTCCTTAGTCCGTAAATGTATCGTGCAATACTGTTATAAGCAACATTAATTCTTCTTTTATGTTCAAAGTCACAATTTCCATATATTTCACAACCAAACAATAATATTGGGATAACTAATGTCTTGGCTAGTATTATCCGAGTTTTAATGGGTGTAATTTTTTGAGTTGTCCATAACATTCGGAGGCTCCCATATACTTTTCCTAGCGTTAACCTAATGTGGTTATTTCATGTAAGAGTTTTATTGAATGTTATACCCATGTTCTTAGCTGTATCAACAAAATCAATAGCGATATCATTTAGATATACTTTAGGTAAAGTAGAAGTATCAACAGATGTTCTCGAAATGATCAGGCATTTAGATTTGGCTGGATTCAATCATAAGCCATTAGTTCTTGACCAAAGTTGTATATTTTTTAAATCTTCATTAACCTCATGCATGCCATTCTCGACAAGACCCAACGGACAGTTGCTATACAACTGAACATCATCGGCGTACATGTGTATGGATGAGTTAGGTACATAAGAAGGAAGCTCATTAATGTAAAGTGAGAACAATAACGGACCCAGAATTGAGCCTTGAGGAACGCCTTTGCTAACTGAAAGAAATCCCGAGACGGTGTCATTAGCGACAACCGCCTGAGATCTGTCTTTTAAGTATGAACAGATTAAGTTTGTTGCAGATGGAGAGAAATTAAACTGATTTTTAAGCTTACTGCAGAGCATGTTGTGATTGATGGTATCAAAAGCTTTAGAGAAATCTAAAAGTGTCAGAATTGTTATATTACCTATTGCATTATTAAATATTCAAAAAGGAATTTGCTAACAACAAAAAATCAAATCACTAGAGTAAACTAAGGATCAGTTGCCTCCCAATGGATGTTGGCATCGAAATAGTATTTGTATCTCTATGCTATGCACATTCCCGCAATCAAAACTATCAGCTGGCATTTTTATATTTAGGATGACAGTGAAACATTTTTTCAGTCAACTATCAATATACCCCGAGAACTACTGTTTGTTATGGTTGTTGATTGAACGGTCAGCGATGCGAGTAGCTTTATATAATATAACTGTAGCAATTTTCGTTGTCAGCTAAAAACTCCAAAACTACTGAACAGATTTCAATGAAACTTTTTTAAAATATTCCTTAAGACTGTGAGACTGCTATAGGCTATGTCGTTCATTTATAGCCACGTCCTTAGAAATAGTTTTTAGCCAAAATGTATTTTTTGAAGTGAAAATATATACATACACATATACCTTGCTACAACTTTTGCGATCGTGCGACAAGACAAACAAAACCAGAACAACACTAGCATACGTATACCTCTCATTCGAAAAGGGTTGATTTGTTTTCGCAGTGAGTGCTATAGTCAGTTGTATTAAGGTATGTATAATGATTAATGATCGTATGTTCGATGCAGGATGGGGATGGGGTACGGGTTGCAGTATGGCATGGGGTATAATGGTATATATTATATTAATAATCTTCATTTTCATAAGAGAAGAGACGTATAATACAAAACAGGTTTTTATACCAGATACCAGCATACGTAAAAACCATATCACATTTCAGAATTTCATTCTGATTCCGGGGAAAACTTCATGATAAACGTTTGCTCAATGGTATTCGCATATAGAACATTATACTACGCGCGCTTAGGCCACGAAAGGATTTAAAGTTGAATGAAGCAATTATGGATATCAGTCTTACTCTAGAGACAAAGGAACCTTGGTCCACCATCTTTCGAAGACTGAATTAGTTAAGAGGTTGGGACTGCAGAGGAGTTTGTTGTGATAAGAAATTCAAGCCGATACTATTATATAAATTGTCATTTATCTTCAAACCGGAAAAGATCCGCAGCCACCTCAATATACCTAATTCCACAATTTCTATTATTTTCTTTTTAAAATGTATTCATTACCTCGACGATCAGCATTGGTAGTTCATTCAGATTGTGATTTCCCCCCACTCAGTAGTCCAGCACACTAGCTACTGTGCTAAGGTTGGATTAGACGTATTAGATATAGGCAAAGAAAATATTTTTTAGAATTATTAGGTGAGCTATGAGCTAACCCCTAGGTTTTCAAGTTTTCAAGTTCCCTTACCCCATGATAATGTCGATGATTGTTTTGTAAACGATTCCTTGCTGGTCGAATGATGTCCTCAATTCTTCACCATTGAGATGAAATATCATTGATTTTTGGTAAATTTAAATTAAATTTTAAAGCGTTTCAGTTCCCGATGTTCTGATTATATTTTGGCCTATTTGTACGCGTTTTGTTGCCCTACTTTGTATCAAAAAGTCCCCGTCACACTTTTATGTGACATGAGAGATTTTCAATCGTCACTTAAGTCACACTGTATAAGTGGGGTGGGGGAGGAAACTTGTCTAGGTGTTGATCATATCAATCTATAGTGCACCAGATAAGGCTCCCGTATAAAAGTTGACCTCGGTCAGTGTTTTACATTTTTGGTGACTAAGTTTCCTTTGGGCAGCTGGGCTTGAATCAGCAGTGTCAGTACTTTTGGCTGTCCTGCTCGTTGGACCCGGCGAGCAAAACCTCGGCCTCAAAAAAAGCACATCACATTCACAACTTCTGATGGGGTAAGAAGATTTTCGGAAGTATTTTCGAATCAGTTTTTAGAGCAATGTTGGACAATTTGTAAAATAAGGATTAATACATTTTCCAAAATAAATTTGGCAGAAGATTTTTGATCATCATCATCATTGTTTCTGTGTTGATTTGAGATCATTTTTGAAAGTTTTTCGAGTACCTACTCCCATTTTTGGGACTGATAAAAATATGATTTTTAAAATAAAAAAATGATTTATAAAATCGGTTTTTGATGGCTTTCACAGCCATTCTTTTATTTTTAAACTGATTATTCAATTGATTTTTGAACTGTTTTTAGTACCAAAATATGAGCAAATTTTCGAAAAAAAAAATCTTGAAATTAGTTTGTATTATTTCAGGTGCCGTTTTTAAACGATTTGGAACCGTTTTTGTAAAATTTGTTCGACTAATTCTGAACATTCGAGGGGTTATGGGACGATTTCAATGTTGATGTTCGCGACAAAATTATTTCTGTTTTGTTTTCTGAAGCAACATTAGCGATTTTTTAGCAAATTAGAAATTGTCAGCGAAATTTACAAATTTTTGAACGACTCTGGGGTAAATTTGGGAGGATTTTTGAATTGATTTTCATTGCGACTTGATGTGGCTGGTGCATGTTTTTCTTGATACGATTTTTTAATCAATTTTTGTGGTGAATTTTGAACACAATTTGAATGAATATTTGTGATTATTTTTGAAATGATTTTCAAATTATGTGCATACTTTAAAATTTAAATAAATTTCTCAAAAAATGTTTGACCCAATCATAACCAAATTTCTGAACGATTTGTGAATGTTGTTTGCAATATTTTAAATATTGTCCGATATTTGGCATTTCACAATGTCTCTTTGATTGCTCATATTTTAAGCATTTTGTGTGTGATCTTTAAAACTACTTTGAAGACTATTTAAAGACTTTTCCGATGCAACATTTTTTAATTCGATTTTTAAAACGATTTTTGAGGCTTGCTCAAGATCCAAACGATTTCTAAGGAATCTTTTAAACGTTAAGAAAATTTAAAAAAGGGGTTAACAATTTTTAAAACTTTTTAACAAACAAATGAGGCTACGGTGATTTTATTGAATTCGATATGGAAATATGTACACCAGTGGCGTCTCGTCAGGGTGTGCAAGGTGTGCATTGCACACCCTGATCTAACGAAAAAAAATCCCTCATCGAACACTGTGTAATAATAATAAATTAATACCACACACAAAATGCACATCACAATTACAACCCATAAAACCTCCATCACACAGCCTACACCCCAAGCCATATTCATATTTATCATTCCTAATTTGTCTTTCAAAATTCATCGTTCAGAACTCGCACGAAATCTTGCTGTGCACATGTTCTGTTGATATTAACAAATAAATTCATCCAACCTCAAACTACCTAAATATACCTACAAGATTTCCGCAGTATTCATCCCCATCGATCGTCACCCGCACGCACACTCAGAAAATCGCTTTGCTTTGATGAACTTGTAGCAAACTCGTGCGACGGTTTTCTGTGCACGGGCTGTATTCTTGTTTTCTTTTCTTTTGTATCTGTTCTGTTCTGTTTCCATAAAGCGTCATAAGTCAAATATACAGTGCATTACGTCGATACTCGTGCGAAAAAAAGCAGTGCACCGTGCACTACAGCTGCGATGTTGTTTTGTTTTCTGTTGCGTAGGTACAATACACCAACAACAAGTTTCATAAGACAAATGTGAATTATGGATGAATGAACTTCGGTTTTCGTTAAGGTATTATTTTTGAAGTAGTTACAGTTTCGTGCCGTGCTTTTAGTTTTGTATGCCAAAGGGTTTTTGTTTTTAAATTTAATTTGTTTGAAGAAAATAATATATCAATAACATCAGAACAATGAGTGAAAGTGAGGTCGAAGATCGTGTGAATAACTTATTAGAAAAAGCGTTTAGGTCACAAACGTATGACGAAAAAAAAACAATCATTGATGCCGGTAGACCTACACCGAATTTAGAAAATTTAAAATCGACGTTCAAAAAAAGTGGAAAGGAGTATACGAGAAAGTTTAATTTCGATTTGTATAAACAACATGATTGGTTGACGGGGTCGGTTAAGAAAAATAAATTATTTTGTTGGCCGTGTTTAATTTTTCAAACCAATGAAAAAGAAAAAGTGTGGACCACTATTGGTTATAGCGATCTGAACCATTTGCATGAGAAGATCCCAAAGCACGAACTTTCCATTTCACACATAACAAATGCTCTGTCATTGAATACTTTTGGAAAAACTAGAATAGAGTATTTATTTGATCATCAAAAAAAAATGTCTGCACAATGTTTTAATGAAAATGTGTCAAAAAATAGAAGTGCTTTTGAAGTTTTAATTGATGCAACTATTTTTTTGGCTGTTCATGAGTTACCATTCAGAGGTCACGACGAATCCAATCTATCCTTAAATAAAGGCAATTTTAAAGACTTATGTGAATATACAGCTAAATACAATCAACCATTTAAACAATTTTTGGAAACTTCAACAGTTTTTAAGGGAACTTCTGCAACTATTCAAAATGATTTAATTGAAGCAGTGAGTAATGTATTGATAAGAGAGATTAAAAGAGAGATTCAGGAAACCCAGTTTGTCGCAGTGCAATTTGACGAAACTACAGACATCTCTCGAAAAGCACAACTTTCGTCAATAGTTCGTTACGTTAAGGAAAACGGAGAGTGTGAAGAACGTTTTTATAAATTTTTTGATATAAGTAATGACCAAAGTGCTGATGCAATTACAAAAGTGGTTTTACAAGTAATTGACGAACTTGATATTGGTGCAAAACTTGTTGCTCAGACCTATGATGGTGCACCTGTAATGTCTGGTCCAATCAATGGAGTGCAGGCTCAGATAAAAAAAGTATATAGCCATGCTCTATTTATCCACTGCAATGCTCATGTGTTAAATCTAGTGCTATCTAAATCAGTTCAAAGTGTTAAAGAAACAAAGCAGTTTTTTGCAACTTTAAGTAGTTTAGCTTCATTTTTTTCAACGTCAGCAAAGAGAGATACTTTATTAAAAGAAACGCTAAACAAAAAAATTCCATCAGTTTGTAATGTAAAGTGGTCCTTTAACTCACGGTTACTCAATTTAGTTGAAAAAGAAAGATTGAACTTAATTGCTGTGTTCGAATACATAATTGATGATACAGTACAAAGTTGGGGAGATAATACATCTGTTACTGCTCGCGGTTACTTACAGTTCTTAAGCGAGTTTAAAACTATTTTTTTTTTAAATTTATTTTCATCTATATTCGCACAAACTGACGTGTTATATAATTTGCTTCAACAGAAATCCTTGGATATTGAGAAGTGTATAAAAGAAATTGCGAATTGTACCGAATTCATAAAAAAAATCAGTGGAAATGAGGACTTCGAAATAAATTTTCAGAAAGCTGTCGAATTATACGGAAGTTTGCCAGTCAAACGTTCTGAAAACAAGGACTTCTTCAAGCAAATCTACAGTAATATATTCGAAAAAGTTTTGTTTGAAATAAGTGCGCGGTACAAAGATTTGAGAAACATAAAGTTTGTACAGTTATTAGATAGTGACAAATTTTCAGCCTACGATGCTAAGTTCCCTAACGAACTCTTGCTTTCCCTTAAGGAAAACTATTCAAATTTTCTAAAAATTAATTATTTAAAGTTGGAAAATGAATTAAAAGTGCTATATCGTTCTGAATGCTATAAGCAAAAAAATGTAACGGAAATTGCGAATTTAATTACATCTGCTAACTTAAAGCAGACATTTTCGGAATGCTTAAAACTATGCCATTTAATTATGACAATTCCGTCAACAACAGCGACAACAGAAAGGAGCTTTTCAACTCTAAAGCGAATAAAAACTTCGAATAGAAGTACTATGGGAGAAGACCGGCTTATTGCGTTGTCTTCCATTACAATTGAAAAAAAATTCCTGACATCTTTGCGGAGTTGCCAAAGTTTTGATTTTATTAAGAAAGTGATTGAAGAATTTACCAAAAAAAATCGAAGAATCGATTTAATTTATAAAAATTTATAATTTATAATGTTTTGTATTAAGTTTTTTTTGTTGGTATAATTTATTAAGTTTTTGTTACGTTTTTTTCTTGGAGTATAACTTATTAAGTTTTTGTTACGTTTTTAGTGGAGTGTTTTTATAATAAAAAAAAATTAAGGACATTTCTTGTATTTTTTTAAATTTTGATTCAGAAAACAATAAATGGGAAGTATTTTTAGGCAGTGTATTGCCACAATTGCAATTATTTATATTTTTAAAAAATATATAAATTTCCATAAATCGCACAGTGCACACCTATCCAAATAATTCACGCGACGCCACTGATGTACACCTACTTCGACCTTCTGACTAGCGCTTCACAGCCATGCTCTTATGATAACATTTTAAAAAAGCGTTTTAAAAAACATTTTGTTGAATTGTTGTTTTTGTCTTAGCGCCACTCAATCTTCTACTGATTTTCGATGCTGGCGATAATTTGTTTAGTATTTGGAATCATAGTCATCTGGTGCATCTGGTTTTCTAAACAGAGAAAAGTTTCGGACTTGAATGGGGCCGACGGTTAGCTTCAGTCTATGCAGCTAGTTGTACATTCAGCCGGTTGGAGAGGGGGTAGGTCTTTTAAGAGCACTAAAATTGTGAAAACCCACATACAGGCGGTATTCCCCAGCCTTATAGCTAATCTCCGCCTTGGACATAGTTAATGGAAACTGTTCTGATTATTATTAGCAGCCCAAAATTATTACCTAACTAATCCTCCCTTATACCCCTTCACTCTCTCTAGTGCTTCTTCACTTCTTTTTTTTGTAATGAAATTAATTTTAGTCCTAACAGAAATAATTGAACTTGGCATTTCCGTACATTCGTGTGCACCCTTGACTACTTGCCGGTTTCCAGCAAAACATTAGAGCACGCTATCCTGATGGCAGTTCGGCTATAGGGTTTACTTATTATTATTTCGTCTTAATGAAGTTCCAATCATCCCTTTTTGTTCATTATTCCCTTAAATCCTCTGGGCAAAGCACGTACAATCAAACGCACATTTTCTCAATAATGAAGTTAACATGTAATTGTACTACACATCGATACACATACATATTCGTCTATATACGTGCGATACATGTTTTTGTCGAACCATGCCTACCTACAGCTACATGCTGCACATTCTGTGTACACTTCTAGCCAAACATTTTATAGATGATGGTTCCCATTCGCAAAAGTTGCGATTTGGGGTATTTTGATTAATTTGGGATAAATTAAAACCTCATGTCGGTGGCGGTGGTGTGGTGGTACGAAACGAGACGAGACGGGACGGGACGACTTTTAAGGAACTTCGTTGTTTGCCGTAATTGTCGGTGGGTGAGCGTACTGGGGATGATTTGGATCTACCCAGAGTACCTACCCAACCGACATACAAAAGGATTCTATTGATTTTATTGTTAATGAAAAAGCTACAAAATACAAAATCCCAATCCGAGACGATAAGGACCCACTCGGAGACTTAAATAAAATATCCGACTTTTAGCCATTTAACGGGGGCGAAGGTACATACACTCGTGGAAGGGAAACAATAGACCAGGATGTGAACTTGGAGAGATCTTAACATTTGTACGCTCTTAATTGTGATTATATTAGTTCATGCGTCTGGGGCGGGAATCACTTGGATAAAGACGTGCCTGGCTCGCAGCTACTTTAAGTTTTAATTTTAGCAAAATGTTAAATATACTTTCGATTGGCCTGGTCCTATAGAAAATTCATTAAAGTAGCTAATCGACTAATTCCATTGAATTCTATTAGGAATCATTTTAAAATTAAGGTCCATTTGCATATCCGCCAGCGCCTCATCCTTCCGTCACTGTCACTGCGTCTTCTACCCAAATTGTATTATGGACAAACAAAAACTGTGGTTGGCCATAGACTGTAGGTTTTCTTTACCATGGGTGTGCTGATGACTTTCAAGGGGGATGATAGTGGATGGCTGACTGGCTTGCTCGCTCATCAATCAGTTTCAGACTAATTGCATAATCTCCTCTTGATTATGCTACTTTAAAATGAGGATATTTTAAGCCCACAGAATTTAAATTTAAGCACATTCATTTATTATCGTTGTCAACGCAACAGTGAATTTTTCAGTAGGCTAATGTTATCCGACTGTGGGCGGCCGGCGCGGCGACGAAAGCGGAATGTGGAAAGGGAAAGGATATGTTGAGTGCTCATTCAAATTTAAATGGGCGGTGAATTCTTGACGTTGACATTTTTTTAAATACATTATGCCTTGCCTTAATTATTGTTAAATTGGTCCTTGATTTGGTAGAGCGTAGTTCATTGTTAGAACGATATTGAAAACGCAATTTTGAATATTCAATCGTGCATAGGAAAGAATCTATCATTTGCTACATTTAGGTAATGTCTGCAACCAAGGGTATCTATAAATAAAAACTACACATTAGTACCTACTCCGACTGGTCCTGCCATTTCTGTAGGCGGTATGGATTGATCTGATGATATTTTCATCTTAATCTTAATCTTAAAAACCTATCTCACTTCTCATTTAGTAAGAACTATCCCTCTTTTGATGCCTTTTTTTTATAGATGCGTCCGTACTTAATTCGAGTGAGTTTTGGGTGGACCTGGGCCTCAACCAACACCCCTCTCCAGTTAGCGCGATATTTTGCTAACCGCATCTAAATGCACAGTCAAAATTGGTTGAGGGCCCCTTCCATTTGTGCGCGCTACTTAAGGCGAGGTCTTCCTCTACTATAAGTTGTCCTTCCTGGTTGGAATCGAATGTATCTTCGGGCCGGAGCGTTGTACGTGTACTAACTATCTTAGTGGACTGATACGTAATTTTCTGACCAGTTCAATGTCGATGTACAGCTTGTACAGTTCTCTGTTAAATATCCTCCTCCAAAATCACTCGAAGAATTTTGCGTCCGAAACGACCAAGAAGATCTTCAGCCGCCTTTTTTAACCTCCATGCTTCTGCACCATATAGACCATGGACTAGGATGGTGAGGGAGGGGTATAGAGATTCCTTAGTGTTTCTTGACAACGGCGTACTAGTCCAGTTGCCTTCTTAGGTAAAAGAAACAGCGGTTGGCAAGTGTAACTGTTCGTTTGATTTCTGATTGGTGTCATTGTCAGAGTTTATAGCGGACCCGAGGTAAATAAACTGATAAAGTCCCTAACCACCTCAAAGTTTTAGCTGTCGTCGTAACATTCTGTCCGATTCGTCGATGTTGTGTATGTGTGTCTCTTGTGTTCAAAGGGTTTCTAATCTTCGAAAGATGCCGGTAGTCCGAACTAGCTGATAAGCATCCTGATTCGCCGGACATGTTTCTCCAGTACCCCACGCTTACATCATAGACTATAGCCTACATACTAAACCACATCTCTGTACTCTACTCCATTGTAGAAATCACTTAGCGTTGCAGGTCCATCTGCATTTGATGTGTTATCCCATCTGGCTTACCACGGCGCTATAGATGTTTATAATTCTTCTTCTTCTCGATGGGCGGGCATGTCGATGATGATCATACCCGATATAACGCAGGCTGCTTCGTCCGATATAGTGGTGGCGTATTTTTTTATGTGTATTGTTCCAAGCCGCTCACTTACGTTTACGCACAAGCGGAAAGCTCAAACGATTTTGGCTAAGTCTGTCCCTAAGTGCAAAATCTCATCTGAATTGCCCTTGTTTAATTTTTTTGCATCAGTAAAGGGTGATTTTTTTGCTGTTTGGTTTTACAGCCTAATTTTTTTGACAGTTTTTTTGACAGACAAAGATTCGCGACACGTATCAAAGTAAAAAATGCCCAGTTAGCATTGCCATTTCACCATGGATAGACTTACGGTCGAACAACGTTTCTAAATTATTGAATTTTATTACCAAAAATAGTGCTTAGTAAAAAATGTGTTTAGAGCACTTCGTCCATTTTATGGTCGTCGTAATTGTCCTACTGAGCAGGATATGTTAATAATAACTGAGTGGGGAAGCGAGGAGTAACAACGATGCTCGCTTGTTTGGAATTGACTTTGACAATTTTGTCGAATTTCGGTCTATAATATATTGTTTGAGAGAATTACATTAAGAACAACTCGTAGACACAGTCACTTTGGTAGGAATTATAGCTATTTCGATCTACACCACTAATTCATCATGAGACTCCTTTTTAAGTGAATAGATTGAATTTTGACAGTCAATTCGCCGTATATAATCCACTTGGGAAGCCATTTCTGCCTTCCCCTGTCAGGAAGTGAACCTGCACTTCAGTTTTTGTCAATTGACCAAGTGACTACCACTTCCGCCAACTGAGCGATTAATAATCAAAATTGCTGTATAAAGTCAGCTGAGCAACCAGAAGCATTGCAAGAACTGCTAGTCCATCCACAAAAATGTACCGTTTGGTGTGGTTTATGGGCCGGTGCGTGGCATCATTGGGCCGTATTTCTTCAAAGATGATGATAGCAACAACCGCAACTTTACGGTCAATGGTGTTCGCTATCGTTCAGTGATTTCGGACTTTTTTTGCCCAAAATGGAGGAGCTGCGTTTGGTCGACATGTGGTTGCAATAGGATCCCGCGAAAAGCCACACAGCACGCGAATCCATGGACATATTGCGAGGCGAATTTGGTAAGCAATTCATCTCACGTTTTGGACCTGGACCGCTGGACTATTTTTTGTGGGTACTATGTGAAGTCTCTCATCTATACGAATAAGCGAGCAACTATTACCACCTTGCAAGACAACATAACTCGTGTTACTGGTGAGATATCAGTCGATACTTTGGAAAAAATATGCCGAACATTATTTGGACATTCCGGATGGACCACTTGAGGCGTTGGTTGTCGTGGTCAACATTTACATGAAATAATATTTAAAAAGTAAATGGCAAGAATTGATTTATTCACCCTAATAAAAATGTCACTCCATTTTGCAAATGTTCGCTGGCTTAAAAAATCACACTTATATGAATACATAGAAAGAAATAGTCTTATTATGGCAGCGCCCCCGAAATCCGAACCCAAACCGCTGTATAAAACCTCTAATTCATTGTCCTTCAGCGTGAACAAATCAGTCAGAAAAAGTAATACCTATCAGAATTATAGGGCTCGATAACATGAATTAGGGTTCCACTCACAAAATGCGTTCAGTTAAAAATAGTTTAAAAGTTGTAGGTAAGTTTAATGTTAAGGTGGTGTTCGCTTACTAAAAAAACGAAATGATGTTCTCAAGACTTGCAAGAACCTGTTAAATTTATCTACAAGTATGATGATAGGATCGCATCATTGTGTTATAGTGCCCGGTCTGGTTTCCCTTTCTAAAGAAAATAAATTGTATTCCTATAAGGCAAAATGTATCATAAAAAAATCCACCTAACCTACAACCGTAAAAAACCTAATTACTAAAATCCAATCCATTGCTGGCAAAGCATTTAGATTTTAGATTAACCCCACTCATACCTTGGCTAAAGCAAAAATACCCCCAAACGACCATCTACCCAAAACGATACTAAGCAGAAAACCCCAAAACCATTGCACATCCAGGCAAAAAAAAAATAAAAAATATCGAGGAAATTAATCTTATTCTAAGCACGCTATACACCATAACACCGAAAGGCTCGGTACCAGTTGAAATCCTGACACAGACGCGCGGATCCGATTATTGGCAGAAAAAGTGCTAGGAACCCTAATTTGTGTTATTCCCCATTTCGCGTAAATACGAAATAGCTGTGAGCCAATTAAGGCTATATTCGTATGCCTCTGTGTGTAGTCCCTGTTCAACCAAATCCACACCAGGAATTCGCTTCGCTGCAAGGCCATGCAACTCGGCTCGGAAGCAGAAAGAATTTTCACGAATTCTGTTCCTGTTGGTAATTTGTTTATTTTGTTTTGCGTTTTCTTTTTTAGATTTTTTTTTTTTTCCTTTTCACATCCGCAAATTGAACGCCACATGATGTGAATTTAGACGGGCGGCACATTAGAAATTTGATTGCACTTCGGCACGTCATACGAAACGTTGACGTGTGGATGAGAACAAAAGTGTTGTACCTTTATGGTGCTGCATGCATCAACATTCCTTTGTACTAGATCGATAGAATGTCTAGTGGTTGGTTTTGTGAACTTTTGGTGAGATGTGTGCCACCATTAACTTGGTGGACTTGTTGAACGATGTAACTGGGAAAAAAACACGAGACGAGCATTTGGGAATAGCACGCAAAATTCAAAGCCAACTCAAATCCTGCAGCACAGGTCACCACACTATAAAGCATTCATCCACTACTACCAATTTCTGTGGGCACAACAGATTGGATACAGCTCCGATTGCGGTGTCTGGATGGCAAAATTTAAGCTACCATTTTTCTGTCCACCATTTTCGAAAGGTAATCGTGACTGGTGAGTGTGGGTTGTAATGAGAAAGAGCTTTATGTGCCAGCGACGATATTCAAAATCATAAAATAGTTTTAGCCCGACACACAACCCTTAGATAAATACTAGGATCAGACAGTGAATCCCCATCCAGCACGGGTAATATATATGAATCTAATCTCAGTTAGTTGGCTGGCACATAGCCCTATGGTGGCGGTGTGGAGCGAACAGCGTTTGTTGCAACCACCCGACGCCGCCGCCGCCGCAACCATCATCAGTAGTTAGTGAAATTATTGCTTTTGTATCCCATATGGAAAGGTATTTTCAAAGGACACCAAGGAACTCTTATGGCGAAGCCAAATAGTAACTTTGTGCAGACAAGGGGTTAATAATTTTAGCGTTGAGCTAATATCCTTACGGATTTATGTGGACTATAAGATCTTTAATAGGCGAAGATTTGGCTAGTGGAATGAGATCAATATAAGCTAATGTTGTATAATGGCATGGAAATGTTTTGCATGACCAAAGAGTCGTCAAATAGGGTTAAGCTTGTAAAAGGAAAAGCAATCAATGAAGGGACACAATATTCTGCTAACAATGAATATTTTTTAACCTAAGAACATGTATGGAACTGAATCCATAAACATGTAAATTGGATCCTTTGTTTCTTTATAATTAACATTTAATCTCTGTATAAGAATATGGTTAAGAGGGAGTAGCTTGTGGTGGGTTTTGATTTGTCACAGTGAGAGAGAAACAAAAATGCATAGTTTATAAATTGTTATTATATTTTGGGAATCAGTCGCCTTAAATGATTCCATCGTGACGCTATCCAAAGGCAAGACGGTACATGCAGGTAGAGGTAGCCTGAACGCGAAGTTTCATCAACTTTGTGCTCTATTTGAAATAATAAGTCATTACGTTTCTCTTAACAAATGCCAAGAGCAATTAATTCCTCGCCGCTTATTACAAGATGTCAGCCTTTCGCAGATTTCAGGACTTGTAGAACTCAACTGATCCAGGAGCTAGAAGTTAATGGCCATAGACAACTCCGTTTGGTCGCTGACTGGGCTTCGGAGCTATGTTAACAATCAAAATTGCCATATATGCGCCATTTCAACATCGACCCGTCATTATTGAACAGTGAACTTTCATTTAGATCAGCTTCTATTCATATATCTGTGCTTTTAGAAGGGCGCCGCAAAAATATTACAACATCTATACGTATAGGGAGTATCGGACAAAGGGGAGTGTTAAAAAAATGTCGCCCGTAATTTTCAACCAATTTAGTTGGCGAAGCTGGCGGGGGTTAAGCTAGTTTTAGTATATAGGTCGTAGACAAATCCTATTGATGTACGAAAAATTTTAAGTTGTTTCCAAAAAAATTTAGATATCACTCATGTTGATGTTGCAATAGCGATATTTTTAAATTTGTCTGCGATTATAAAATCTAAGCGCCCTCAGAAACGTCGATTATTTAAACTACCATACTTACTGCAAAAATAGCACTTGTAGCAATCATCCAGTAAATTATTATACAATTTTTTTGCTAGATTTCATGTGCAGTCGATCAGGGATAGTGTCACGTCAACTTGGCGCGTTGTGACAAAGATAATATTATGAATTATGATTTTATGTTTTGAAGATAATATCTCTTAAATGGCGCCCATTGTTTGTTTCCATCTGATGTGCCCTTTCCATAGGATTTTTCATCACTTTTCTTAGAATTTCAGGTCTCAGCGCGCTCGCTTCTTCTCATATATTGGTCTTAAGACGTTGCATGTTTCTGTCCAAATAAAGAATCTGGAGTCGCAACAGTAAGTTACCGCGGTGGCCAGTTAAAATCAGAAAAACATGATATTATTCGATCGCTAAATCAAAGATTTAGGTGTTATCCTAGATTCTAAATACACTTTAAAAAGTCATATAGACTACATATATTGTTTTAAAAGCCAATTCTTCCATTGGATTTATCTATAGAAATTGCAAAGATTTTAGGGACCCATATGGCCTCTTATCTTTATATATAATCTCTGATAAGATCATTACTTAAGTATGCTAATGTCATTTGGAGCCCTGCGTTTATGAGTCAATCTGATCGCATCGAAAGGATTGAAAGGCGTTTCACTCGACTAATTTTTTTCAAAATGCGATGGAACTTCGGCCCAATGTATTTTGGTAGGTGCCAATGGCCTGGAATTAAGAAAGTTAAAAAAACCGGTATTTCAATTTTTCATTTGAAATTTTTGAAGGTGTCCTCTTTTTGGTGGGCATGGATCTGGTCACCCTACTCAGGAGAGCCATAGCTATATGAACTGTGGTTCCATTTGACATGAGTTGTAATAATACAACAGTGTCCACAATGTAGTCATCTTATAAAAAAAAAAAAGTGTCCTTTTTGGTGATCAACATTTAGTCCAAGAGCTAATAAGCTGAAATTTTTAGCAAATTCGAACCCCAAGTGGGTTAAAAGGGGAGTAAAAGTTCGTATGGACAAATTCTAATTTGTTTTAGATCGATTTCAAACTCGATTTGAGAATGAATATAGATTCTCTATATAAGCAACCTTTTTTTATCCTATTGAGCGCGTAGCAAAGACACTAGTATGTAGTAGGTATTTTTATGAACATTTTTATTTTTATATATTTTTCAAAAAAATGGTGGTTTACTTATTATAATTTCTGGAAGTTGTAGTCCTTTAGAAATGTGACTCAAAAAAAGAGTTAAAAGAAAAATATATTAGGCTCACCATCAGTGATGCCATTCTGGCATTTTTAATGCTAGATCAAGCATTTTTGCAGATTTGAAAGCATTTTTTTTTTAAGAAAAATGTTAAATGGTTTTTTAGCATTTTTGGAAATTTTTTCCAATTTTTCATTTTTGTGCTTTCTTTTCATTGAAATGTTGGTTTGAAGACGATACATGTATTGTGTGAAATGGTTGACGTTGCGGCAAATGTGGATGGAAGAGTCGCTGGCGATTGCTAAGCCCCAACCGAATAAAAAAATGCAAACATTATAGTGAAAGTTTATACGAATTGAGGAACGATATGGTTCTGGCGGTTAACAGGAACACGTGAAATATAGGAACGGACTCGTTTCTTTATGCCCTAGTTATAGCTATCATTGAAATGCATCATTGGAACATCAGTGGGATGGTGGTTTCATTTTTTTGACAAGTCGGTTATAGCATTCATTGAAAAATGCCTGTCAGTGAAAGAACCTGTCAGTGACTTTTCAGCAAACGAGTCTATCATTGAAAGCAAAACTGGCAGCTGAGAATAGGAAGAGAAACGAACACATCAGTGAAACGATTGGGTTCCAAATTGGAGAAACGAGAATCAGCTGTTTATTAAAATCGATTTCGATCATGGAAATAATAAAATTGAATTTAAAGATTAGTTTTAGTCAGAATTAAGTAATTTCTTTCGTAAGAAAATTCCACAATTGACTACCTTTATTTGTATACCAACTAAAGCCAATATTGTTTGATTAATAGTCTTAAAATCGGAAAACAAAATTCTCAATGATGCATTTTAATGATAGCTATAAAGTTACTGCTTGTTCATTTAAAGTAGGTTCAAAAAAAAGACACTGTGTTTTTTCAGGAAAACTCGTTCAGTTTGCTGGGAACTATTAATACTGATATAGAGTGATGAACCAGAATGACATGTCGCGCTGCCAAAATTAAACCACAAAAAAATTTCTAATAGTCTCATAATTTCAGTAAAAAAAACGTAGGGTCTCAGTGGAAAAATGGAAATGTATTTTAAATATGTATCTAATTACTTGAAAAAGTCAGATGATCAATAAGTGTTGTTTTTCAAAATAGCTACAGTTCCGACCAGTAACTGGTAACAAGTATTTGTTGTGCGTGCTCTAGCTAATTCATTGGAACTCCGCCTTACCCTTCAAAAAAGCTAATCATTGTCTAGGTGTTAAAGTTTTATGCTCAATGCAATTTGTTATCCTACCTAACTAATATCAACCCTCTAGTGATGTGTTTGCCTAAAGTTGAAGTATTTTTTTCATTTTCTTTATAGTAACAACTTCTTTTTCTATATTTTAATAAAAATTGCCCTTTTTTCATTAAATAGAAATAAATCCTTTAAATTTTCACAGTTGAAAGCGGTCAGTGTCATTTCAAGCCCGTTCGTTGACAACGGTATGGTAATCTTGGAAAATCTTATTCCAAGTACAAAAATCTTAGTTTAAGCTCGTTTTTTTCAAGACCAAAAATCTTCTTTTTAGATTTTTAGTAAGCTAAAAAATCTTACATCAATCCTGTTTCGGGATTATTTTAAGAATGTGGATCTTACATTATGCCTGAAACAAATTTATTTTAAGATGTAAACCTTAGATCTTAGATATCTACCATCTTATAATACCTATATCATGACATCATTCATTCACATCAGTAGATCAGTAAGTGAGTGTGAATTTTAGGAACGTATAGAAATCAAAATGCATGCATGCACTTTAAGTAGGTATTGTTGCGCTTGATTCAATCATGAACAAGCTTGAAATAAGATTGTTTTGTCCTTTATTTGTGTTTCAATGTACCTAATCTTTTAAGATTGTTTTGGCTTCTTTCAAAAACAATGGGTGTCGTTTTAAGATTTAGCAAGTAAGAATAAAAGAAACTTAAATCAAGTTTGATCATACTAGATTTTAGCTTGCGATTTTTCTCTGAGTGATACTTATCTGAAAGAAAACCTGAACTGAGTTAACGATATCCGTACCAGGGTTGTCAGATGTGGCGATTTATCGCCAAACAGGCGATTTGAAATTTAATTTGGCGACACGAAAATCGGTTTGGCGACGCACTCAAAAAAAGGCGATATTTTTAGACTTTGACGATTTAAATTTTTTTAACCAAAATCCTCATATTTTTCCTTTTTTTTATAATTTTTACTCAAACTTTACATCTATGATGACTGTGACGAAATATTAAAATTAGTAACGAATGAAGACAACTTTAAAGCTTGGAAAGATATTGATTTAGGGTCGGATATTGAAAGAATCGCGATAGAAAACAGTGGTAGCACAGAGCACAATGAATTTCATCTATCTAGAAAGTTCCCGAATAAGACGTTTTGAAGTTTTGGAAATAGGACAGCCAGAGTTTCAGTAGCTTGGGGAATTTGCATTAAGTTTTTTTTTTACGTAAAAATTCCGAGTTGCACGAATTCATTTGATTTTTATGGTTTTTAAATTTGGAGAGTGGAAACTTTTGAAATTTGGCGATTTTTTGGCGTTTTATATTTTACTTTTGGCGATTCCGTTTTTTAAAACCTGACAACCCTGATCCGTACTAGCTTTCAGAAGAGATACGCAACTCAAGTCCCTAGAATTTTAATAAAATCTATATTAGCCCTAGGCTGTCGCTTATCCCTTAGGAAGACTGCGAAACAGTTCAGCATTAACCTTTCCTGGGTGCTGCTGCCTAGGGAAATTCCAGAAATTTCTAAGACAGGTGATTTGGCCCTTTTCGTTTTTTAGACTCAGCAACGCAGGCAGGACCCATTTTCACCATTTTGGCTGCATTTGTTTTCTCGTTTTACCAGTGCAGTACCGTAGAGGTACCGCAACCGCAAGTGATATCTTCTCGCTTTGATTATATACCCTGTGAAAGGACAACATTTTTTGAATGTGTGTGCGATTGTTATAGATTGAGTAAATTGATGGTTCCACTTTATTTTCTATTCATTTGTTAAATGTATAATATGCAAATATTAAATGCGACAATATGGAGAAGTATTTAACAATTGCAAAGAGGGTCTCGGATTTCCAACCACCTATAGACTCGAGAGGCTCGAAATCACTTGTCCAGTGGCAAATATTTTTAATTCAACCAATAGAATAGTTATACAGATGCCCAATAGAATTCATTTTTCCAAGGGCTATAAGCACCAACTTGGCCCCATTATTCATTGGATATATTGCTCACATTCTATAAGATGGCAATAATATTGTCTACGAATTGATAGTAAAACAAAACGTATTTCCAACCATTCCCATAAGAGGCTCGTGCCAACTCTCTCATTCTTATTCAATGCCATTCACCTAATATAGTGAGTTGTCGTGACGTCCTTCGACCTGAACTTATTACCAAATAAATCAGAATTTATTTTCATTGAAGGAATTAAAGTGATCAATAAATTCTTTTAAGTATCATCACGAGTCCTCGTAAAGCGGATGCCTGTTGAATTTAGAACACATACGTTCCGACTGGGATGAGTTACCCCAGAGCTACACAACAACAAAAAAAAAAAGACACAAATTCAATGAAATGAGAAAGGAAAAAAAGTGATTCGGAAGCACTCCAAGGAGTAGACTGGCAACATATTTGCTTTCGAATGGTACGTGATGGGAATCCTGGTTACCCTTAAGTTGCAGTCGAAATGCCTGTCTGTCTGTCTGTCTGCGTATTGCTTTGAAGTTCTCTCAACTGCGGATAGCACTAGGTGGGGAGATGGAAAAATCTATTAAAAAAATTATAAGTTAATCCCTTGTGGAATATTTTCAATTGTTTACAAGACAAATTGCTTCCACGTGAGTCAATATTATAGGGTTAGGTATATGTTGAATGATTTTGGGGCCTCATATCCATTTTTGGTTGTTGGAACACGTTAAAATTGCTTTATTTAGTCCCTTTTCCCAGGGATAGGTTATGGGCCATATATTCTGGAGTGGATGACAATAGGGATCATTGAACATATTGAATTTATTTGTTGGGTCGGGTCTAATGGCCAACATGATGTTCGCCTTTATTGAGATGTTGTTTGGGTCAATTCGGAGTACGTTATTGTCCTAATTATGACCTCTCAATGTGTCGTTTGGTTTTATTTGATGGTAAGGTCACTTAGATTTGATGTTGTGGATAGAGTATGTTAAGGAAAAATGATTCGAAAGTTTACATTTCACTTAATAAAATTGTATCGTAACTCCTTCTAAAATCCACCTTTATCCTTCCACTTACAGTGGCAGTTTTATACCTTCTTTCTATTGCGAAGAATTAATTGTATTCACACTGCAGTAGCTACCAATCGTTTGATATTCTAATGAAGTCACTTGGGGGAACCACCAGCGTAATGGACATAATCTTGGTCTTTCTATCCGCAGGTTTTTTTTTTTGTTTTTTGCTTGGTTGTCCTGGAATCGTCTGCCGTCTGTAAGGAAGGCGTCTGCAATAATTAAAATTCTTTATCACCAGTGTTTTTTAATTTTATGGAGATCTGATTTGGAATATCACGGTCTCTGGATTTTCACAATAAGGAAGTAGGAAATGCGCTGAATAAAACCAGTGGGAGAGACTGAAGGATTTAAAGGCGCTAGAAGATAATTATATTTTAATTAGAATCATCCGGCTGTAAACTGTCCTTTTGCCTTTTGCAAGAGGAGTGGGTTTCTTATGGATTTTTTTTTTTATTTTGTTTTACGAGACTGAGATTTATTAATGGGGGGATATTCCGGACACGTACCAGGGGAACTGAGATACGCATTTTGTTCAATCAATTCCTCTTTTTTTATTTATGAAAATCATTTAAAGTATCGTTACTTTTCAATATGGGTTGGTCAGATGAAGTAAGGAATTACAAATGAAAAACCGATATTCTGCACTTCCAGGCACATATAAGTTGTTCCAATGAGCGGGTGAGTCATGGTTTGTATCATAGTCCGTAGCTTGTGGACCGCAATCGATATTAAGAGGTGAAAGATCCTAACATCCTTTGATAGAAACCTATTGCGAGTGCTCGGAAGAGTAGCCACTGCACTATTGATTGCATGGCTAAAAGGTTAGCCGTCTGTACAAATGTTGTCTGAAGAGACTGCAGGGACGATAAGGGAAATCGAATCTGTGTGGAAATAGCTTCTTCCACTACCCAGCCCGCAAAGAACTCTATGTGCATGAATCGTCGTTAGCTTAGACAATGTAAGAGAGATTTAACAAAATTCATTAACAGATCCGAAGTTAATCCAAGATATGGATCTTAAATGGATACAGATTAGCAGTTTCCCTGAGCATCGTGTCGTGGTACTAGCCACAGAAAAACCAAAAATCGTCACAGTGCATCCATACCTTCATTTGTATACCACTCCAGACACAATGAATAACATGAAGCAAAACAAATTTTAAAACCAGATATCATTGCTTGGACACTTTTTGAAAAGTCAAAACCATTATTCATATCTGACACTTTCAAGTAAATGAAACATTTATAAAAATGCCACTAAATGTTAACACATCCTTTTCTATCGGAAGAAACGCATATTAACCGCTCTAATTAGCCAAACAATGAAAATAATTTAAATAATAGTCCAATAAGGTCTCCTTCACCAAAGCGTTGCGTCGGTCGGTCGTATATAGTAAACACAAGAACAATACTCCCAAAAACAAACAGAGGCCCTTCAGCTTCAAGCCCAATGCCCAAGCACAATGGCCAAACCGAACACACATTACGGTTGCTTGGCCTCATTCATGTGCGGTTGAAATGAATTGGATCCTAATTAGGGACGGGCCTCAACATGGTTTCTCACTCTGCGACTGCGACAAAGCGTTCTAAACCGAGGCATTAAGTGTTTTACCCTTTTGTTCTTGCATGTCATTTCTGTGTGTCGGAGATGCTAATTACAGGCAGGGGTACAATGTTAACCCGGCACTGCACATTTACATATACGGATGTACATGTAGCTTGAAGGGATGCCCATCCGCACACAGGAGCAGTGTTGTAGTGCAATTTTACGATTCTGTTTTATGACAAACTATAAAGTGGCAGCTGATGTTCTGTACACGAAGGACGGGGGGTTATGTAGCTGCAAATGGATATCGTGATCTGTTGGCAAAGAGTTTTGGCGATATGGTGGATTTTCGTCGTATAGGGTCGACAGGTTAGACAAGGGGATGACGTCGTGGGATTATTCCACTGTCTGATTAGTTTTCATACGTTTGTGCCCATAAACGACAGTGCTAAAGCAGAAGCTAAAGGCAACAACAGCGATGTTGTCTGTTCACGTGTCTGCACATAAATCCGCCACCATATCCAATGGTATTATATGATAATGCTTTGCCCATCACACCCGGTTCGCAGTGTGGATGGGGTGACTTGGCTGGCTAATCAAAATAAGTTCATTAGCTTCTTTGTCTTGATGGGATGTTGTTGTTGTTGTTGTTGGTCCCTTGTCAACACTTCCGACATTCAGTGACCGTGCGAATAGGTTATGATGGGAGAATATAATTTTGCTAAGAAATTCATAAACTATATTCATGGCCCATACAAACATCCATTCATTAAAATTACTATGGCGGTATCATTTGTGCATGCTGTCTCGTGAGGACTTGCTGGGTATCGAATGAAAGTTGACAAGTTTGTATGTGTATTTACACATGGGGTTTGAGACTTCGTTCAAGCTGTATTCTTATTATTTGATTTTATTATTTAAACAGAGAAATTGTATTACAAAAAACCGCAATCTAGATTATATAGTATTTTAATTATTTCTGGTTGCTTGTTTTCCTAAAAAAAAAAAAGCGTAAAACCAAATTGGGCAATGTAAGGTATTAGTCGTCAGCGTCACCCACCGCAGTGCATAATCATTTCTCTGAATGTAGCAGTCAACGAGTGCATGCAGGATAATGGGCCCTACGAACTAAGTAGGTAGTTCCAACTGGAACTAACTCCCACTAGCCAAAACGAAATAAGTCCCAGAAAATTTGGGACTTAGTTCATATGAACAAACTCCCACGATTTTTAGGAACTAAGACCCAACTAAGAATGAACAAAGTCCCAATATGAGAATGAGTTAAAGCCCAATAGTGGGACTTAGTTCTTTATGAACTTAGCTTCTTAGCTTCTTTATGAACTAAGTCCCAAATGAACTTACACCCAAATTATTTAAAATAAAACGAAAATTCACGATTTGAAATAAATTAAGTCCCAAAAATGTTTAATCCAGCATAGGTAGGTATATACTTTTGTTACAAGATACAAAATAAGGGTAAATTAAATACATATGTTACAATATTATTATTGTAAGTAAACGTGAATTATATCAATGATCTTTGTGCGGCACAAAGGACATGTACCTATTTCCATCGTTCGAACCTTTGGCGATGCTGTCTGCTGGTACATAACTCAAACCTATGTATGTATCTACTGTACAAAATCTACAAACCGTATTTGTATGTCTGATTTACATTTGAACCCGTTACCATTCCTAAAAATTTGTTAAGACAATTTTTTTTCACAAAATGAACTAACTCCCATTTTCAACAGAACTATTTTTACTCGAAACAAGTTAAATGAACTAACTCCCACTTTCTCAAATTGGGACTTCATTCATTGGGAATTTGTTCATAATGAACTACGAACTATCCCCCAAACATATGAACTAAATCCCACTGAATATTTGGTGGGATTTAGTTCACTTGGCTAGTGGGAGTTAGTTCCAGTTGGGACTTAGTTCGTAGGGCGATCTTATTGAAATATTAATGCTCACAATAAAGTTTGTACTTGTTAGTAATAAATGATTGTCCTTAAAATCAAATAATTGCATATAAAAATTATATACTCCACACTTCCACAGATGAAGCTCTACAAGCGCTCGTATTCGTATCTCGTATAACTGTAACAAAACAATGGACTCGCAGAACAATTGTGGCCGGGTGTTAATTCCGATGTGCGGTTTCCAAACGAATTGCCATTTTTGCTATTGCATCATCAAATGCCCTATACGCCCACCAAAAGGCGAAGCTTCGGTTGCCTAGGTACCCCTGGATGTGTATAATTCACTGAATGGCATATTGCTTCCCCATATATATATATTTTGCATTAAAAGTTAACGCTTGGTTAAATTTATTTAATTAGTGGCTGACTTCTTTCTATTTTTTGGGGATTTGGCAAATCCTCCAGCTTGAGTTCAGACACACAGGACCGCACCCAAATTGCTGGTGGTTGTTCATTTTTTAGCACACCCTGGTTAGAGGGTTCATCTTCTGACAGTCAGTTAGAGATTTTTGAATGCGTTCCGGCAACCGCTGTGGTTTTGTGCTTCACTGGCGATGATGCTTCTCCCTGCCTCTGGTGCGGCGTGGTTTGGTTCTGGTTACATGCAACATTAAATATTTCAATGATGCTGCCTTCGAGTGTGGTTTACTTAAAATGTTAAAATCAATAAGCTGAGAGGATTTCTTTTCCTGCCCAAGGTATATTATTTTATGGAGTTTTTAGAAAGTCCTTGTTTTTGAGGCGAAGACCTCTTGGAAAGCCTGCTGTAAAAACAATACAAACTGATTGATGAAGTGAAAACTAATTGACCAGACGATGGTTGTTGGGATTCCTTGAAGCGAACAATTTTGATTGGTTTATTTATTCACCGTGGAAACACAACAAATTAAATTCGCATCAGTGAACAGTGTGCGGCTAAACAATGGATGGATTTTTTTCTAATAGAATTCGATTTGAAACGATTTTTATGAGAACATAATATCGCAGTACCTATACACTTAATTTGCGAAGCATCTACCAGATAGGGGTGAATTATGAATGTGCTGATCAGGTCCAAGGAATTTATTCAAGGTAGGTAGCCTACTACCGTGCTGCGACTTAGATCGTTGTCATTCAAGAGATACGATGGGTAAATGAGTTCTACAAGTTATAATGTGAGAATGACTATAGGGGTCCTGAAATTTTGGCATCTATATGGCTCAGGCGTATACAGTTCTGAATAGTGGTATAAAAGACGACTCAAAATTAAAAACGTCTGACTTGCCGTATTATTAAGCTGATCGCCGAATTAACAACGAATTTCCTTTAAAGAAAAAACTTTAAAAAGTCATGTTTTCAAATTTGAACCCCATATTTGAACCGTCTACTCCTCCCACATAACGGACTTTGCCTACAAGCTGCTCGAGGGCCCAGGATTTTTCATGTATTGGTGCTGTACAAAATCAAAGGAGCGCCATTAACGCACGCATACTTGAAAAATCCTAGGTCCATGGTATATAGGGGTGGTAGATTCAACACTTTTTTCGGCAGACCTCAATTATTTTTTTTACAAAATATATATTTGAATAATTGTTTTTTTATTGAAAGCTATGATTATTTTACTACAAAAATCCATAATTGCTTAAAAGTTAACTTCACCCAAATAATTTTAAAAATAGAAAATTTAAAACTGCCTTAAAAAGACGATTCTGCCCCATGGTGGGGTACAATCGTCATCCGGGTGGGGGACTTTCGACATTAATTTAGAAGACACAATAATGGTAATAAAAATCAATTAGTAAAACATTTTATATATTAGAGTATAACGTACTGCTGAAATCATGGTCCATACTACTATATAAAAGGCAATGTCTGTCTGTTGGTCCATCCATAACTCAAGAACCCATATTTATTCGATTTCCATGATTTTTTTTTCTTAACCATAAATTTGTTGCCCAATTAGTCCGAAGAGTAGGTGGTAACTGGCGAGGAGTAAAGGAGGCGGGGGTAGTGGATCTCTAGATCTGTTTATCTGATTTTCAATATTCTCGGCTATGTCGAAACTGCCCCATGTGCTTTTGTCGAAAGTGCCCCATTCTTTCTTATAGTAGACGTTATTGTTTTTCACAAAACTTATAAAGAAAATTCTATCAAATATTATAATTAACTTAAATGTATTATAAACACAAACGTTTGACACTCACAACCAAAGAATTCCCATAAGAAACAATTAAATATCCCTTACATCGTATTACAGAAAAATTACGAAAAATCACTCAAAAAATTAAAAACCGGTCTGACAACCACAACTGCTGAAGAAGACCTGCCATAGTTCGTGTACGATCTGAGAGAACAGTGTGGTAAGATATGCCATCAAACATTTTATCTAAAAATTAACCGCCTTTGTGTAATTGCGAAAGTCGAAAGTACCCCATCGTCGAAAGTACCCCATCCTACCCTACATATTATTAAAATATTTACATAGGCCCTCCAACGGTCCAGACAATGCCCAACTCGCCCATTTGGAGTTTTGAATGTGGCAATATTCTAAAGATGCAGTAACCCAACATGTCGGCGCAGTAGCGCAGTGGTTAGTGTGTTGGACTACTGTGCGAGGGATCCCAGGTTCGATCCCCGGAAAAACCCAAATTACATCTTAAAAGTTTTTTCTACTGCGCCACCTCTCGCGAACGTCTGACAAACATCCGAGAGTATGCCTGTCATGAAAAAGCTTCTCAATTGAGCCGTTCGGACTCGGCATAAAATTGTAGGTCCCTTCCATTCGTCCCAAAAATAAAAAAACTCACACAAAACGAATGGTTGCGAGAAGCTAGGCCTTGGGTGTCACCCGCCTGTTGCGCCACTTATTTATTTATTTTTTTTTTTTTAGTAACCCAACATGCACGATTCACAAACCCGAATAATGGATGCGAGGAGTGCGCCTAACGTACTAATCCTACACCCTATGTCCGTCAACCACTCTCCACGCGGGACTGCCGTTAGATATTACTTCGGGGCGCTGGTTAGCAACTCATGCTAAATCCTCGCGTCCGCCAATTCGGCTCTTCTATGTTTTTCAAGTCTGTTAATTCTTCGTGTACGCTCGTTATAATGGAGCATACCTCCAGCCAGTCATCTTTTGACCTCAACATATGGCTTAAAGACTTTTAAGGGTTTGGTATGTTCGATCTTCCATCTGCAAAGCGCCTACAATGGAACATTGCGGTTTCCGTATCTTCTTCTTCGTTTGGGCATTCAGAATCAGAACAAAAAGGTGAGCTATGGTGACCAAATCACGATAGCCGCTGTGCCCCGATAAGAACTGCATAAGGTGGTAGTTGTATTCCCTGTTTGTTCTATCGATGTTTTCCTCTCTTCTACTTTGACCCTTCTAGTAGGGAAGGGTTAGCTGCTTACCTAAGATAGATCATTTGCATCTCACTGGCAAGAATGTCGATGGGGATCATTCCCGATATAACGCAGGCTTAGGCTGACCAGACGTCCTCTTTTAAGAGGACATGTCCTCTTTTTATCTATAAGAAAAATGTCCGGTATCTTTTTGAAGAAATGTGCAATTTGTCCTCTTTTTGGGATTTCCCAGTCTACGGAATTTTTCGACACCACAGACAAAACTATAACAAAAGTGTTTTTCAATATACTAACTCAGAATTTTTCTGCATCTTTCTGATATGAACACGCCTAAAATTGGTAGTTAAAGGTGGAAATGAAAATGATGCCTTAAACGTGGAAAATGTTTTAGAGGCTTATTCAAGGTGTTTGAAATATCTTCAGAGATGGGTCGAATCTCTGGATAAGTTTGATTATTTTACATGGATGGATTTTAACAATACATAGGTATTCCCAATAAATTAAACGAAAATAAATTGTTTGACCAAATTTGTTTCAATTGTTTTTCCTTTGATATTTTTTTGGTGGTCATGGATCTGGTCACCCTACGTAGGCTGCTTCCTCCTACTATATCCGGGTACACCGATCCGGGAAAGAGCTGCTTGCATCATGTGAGGCCTTCCTGCCGGCGTACTACATGTGGGTTTTAAAGTTTTGCCTGTTATCGAGTATTACATTAGAGACTCCTTAGACCTAATGGCTTGGTTCCCAACCCGAAAATTTGCCAGTTCCACAAACTTTCGGCTGGTTATCAAGACAGCCTAAGTCTTATGATCAGCTAGTTCTAAGCCGACAGACATTGTTTTTGATTCTGGTAACTACTTTATCCGGACTCTATGTCATGGATTTGTTTGGCCACCGTTACCACGGCGATAGCGTTAGCAAAATCGATCACCTTAACTCCTTGAGGCAGTGTTAGTCTCAGAACTCCGTCATACATTGTATTCCACAGGAGAGGTCCAAGAACAGAGCCTTGTGGTACGTCGTGTGCGGTTCTTCCTTTGTATACAAGAGTGCGGCAACAAATCGTATGCTACTCGTACGAGCCGAATTAAATTATTACAAAAGTGACTGACATGCTCGGCTACTGCCAGATTTTTAGAGTGGTTTATGAATACACGTTTTCGAAATCTAAATAAAAGTCCAATTAACTTATTTTACATGACTTAGCATGTCAATTTTATCCTGATTCAGAATATATAATTATACTTTATGGGGTGTGCGATGACTTATTTTTGAAGTTACAAATGTAACGGCAAAGTATGAATATACCTTTCTGTGGAGTGTATAATGATGACAGCCATAACGACTTCAGTGAAAAGGCGTTAATATAGCATTTCTTGTCAGTATTGACTTATTCCATTTATTTGCATATGGGCTCCGTCTCATCAAAATATTTTTCATCACATTTTATGCCCTCGAACATTTGTTAAAGCGTTCGAGTTTCAGTTTCGAACCGCAAGCAATGGCCGACGTACGCACAATGATTCGCATTTAGGTCCGCGATATAATGCGATTATTTTCTTAAAAGTAGCTTCGTCACAAACTAATCCATTTTCCAATAAAATCAACACTCCCCCCAGAACTCCAACACATCAGCTGATTAGTATGCTACCGAGGATATCAACCTCTCTACTATACGATGGTAATTATCATTCGTTTTGCTTGCCTATGCGTGGGTGACGCTCACCAGAGCCTGCTTTTATCCTCTGTCCGTACAGATACTTTGCACACCCCCACAACTTGTATACTGAACGCAAAGGATATTCGCAAATATCGAATTTATCCCATTATCCTGGAAGGATGTGGCTGTAATCTATTTCCTTATAATTTCTTGGTAAACACAGCGCCAAAGTGGCCATCATCATTCCCGCATTGATATTCCATCGAAGACGCAGTCCTGCCATTTAGGAAAGGGGAAATTTCATCGTCTATATTATCCCATAATACAAGACAAGAAGGATTAGTTCGCTTGATTGGAATCCATGGACTCTGCAAATAGCTATACGTTCTCATTATCCGCCTAGAAAATGTTTCATAAGTTCGCTTTGATTTTCTTCTTTCGGGGTCCAAATTTTCTATACAGTTTAAGGTGTGATAAAGGTGGCATCTTTTATCTCCCCGTATACATATTTGCATATCCCTTGGCGTATGACGACTTATTTCTGTCATGCGAACATTGTATCTGTCCCAAACGCACCCAAAACTAAATGGGGCGTATTTTTTACGATGTCTTAATGCAATTTATATTGAAGGAAAACAACTTGTACCTAATCCTTTAAATTCAAAAGAAAATTGTTCGCCAGAGACTAATAAAATCAACGACGTGGAACTTTCATGATGGCTCTGTGACTACGATTTCCGAGACTCAGGTTTCCGGGGGTAGAAATCAAAGATCCCGAATGTTTTTGCGAAAGGATTTACTGCGGGCACGCAGATACGAAGAGAAAGATAGACATTGAAAGTGCTCATTCCTCCGAAATAATGTCGATGATGATGATGACTGTGATGGGGTTAGAGGGTATTATGTATTAATCGGTTTGTAGCTAGATAAGAGGGTACAAACGGTGCGTGCCTTGACTGAGTAAGAACAGATTTTTTTGTTGCCCTTAAGAGATTTAGAAGGGTGAGACGAATATGTATGAGTACATGATGATGGTTGCTGGTTCACACAGAAAAATATTGCATTGTAAAATTAAAATGAAACATTGTTGATTACAAATAGTTCAATTTCATCTTAGTTCATTCATTTCACTTTGATTTGAAATTATTTTAGTTTTGAACTGATATTTTAAATTATTGGTTTTAAACGAAAGATAATTATTTTAACATTTTATATCGTACAAAATAAATCATCATTAAGTTCATTTTAAAATAAAATTGAACATATTTAAATTAACATTTAACTACTTATGTCAACCTTTTCCCATATAATTAACATTGAATCGACTTAAAACAACATCGACCTGTGTCAACATTAGTACCTATACTATAGCAATCCCAGACAGCAGCTGTGCCTGTGCATGACGACCACAATCCATACCAGACGTCCTAACGGTCTGTTTTCGGTTTATATGGAATAAGGTTGAAAACAAAATTGGTTCCTTTACATTCAATATGAAAAAATGTTAAAATAAAATTGATCATTGTAAATATTGGTGTGTTTACTTTTACTTAAAGTTAAAATAACGTTGATTCGCGTTAAATTCGTGTAATTGGGTACCTTACCTATTGTTCACTCAATATTTTCATTTATTAAATCGTCACAGTCAATATCGGTGGAACGTAGAAATTGGTGAACGGAACGTAGCGTTGTAAAAGTGAACGTTTGTTTAGATTTATTTATATATTATTATATTGAAAAAATGGCTGAGCCAAACAACAATAATTTAAATGCCGGACGCGAAATATTATTTAACAAGTAAGTAGATATTGTTTTTAATTAAATGATTTAAAGAAAAACGTTTTGTTATAATCAAAATCGGATTATATTAAAACAGACTTTTGTATACTGTCGTTTCTGATGAGATAGGTTATGCATTTTTTACTTCCTCGTATGCAATTGTTACATTGTTAGAGAAATATATTGTTTTTTTTCAAAATTTCTTACTCTATGCTAGGTACCTAAGTGAACTAAAAAAATAGTATCTTAAGGCATGAATATACAGTTTTTCGCTAAATATGCAAATAAGTTTACTATGGTGCAAAAGACTTACAAAAATTTTCAATTAAGCTAATGTGGTTTTACACAACGATTTTTATTAATCCATAGATACTTGGAATAAATAATGTGTGTTTTCGAAATAACTCTGTGCTGTGTTTTCCACTGAAATTGCCAATAATGATACTATTACGGACTATTACGAACATTTTCAAAAATAAAGTAATCTTTCTATACCTATATTATATATAAAAATGAAGATTCCGACTGACTCATCATCAACGCCCAGCCTAAACCCTTTGCTCTAGAAAGAAAATTTTGCACAAAATGCAAAAATCATGCCCTTTATGATGTATACAACCACTAAGGAAGGATTTTTCGAAATTTCTTCGATTTTGGAAATTCAACCCTGAAAGGGGTACAAGTGGAATGTTTGTATTGGAAAATTTTTATTTTTCATCAGATTGACTTCAAACTTCGTTTGTGTGCTCCCTATGAGTATGGCTTAGAGGAAGCCATGTTTGTGTAGTTTACACTTAAATAATATAATACATAACAACTACAAACATGTCTTAAATCTCAAGAAATCTCGCGCACTTTATTTTTAATTAGAGCAATTATTATATTGCATTGGGCAATATTTGAAAATTTGTACCCAAAATAAGATTTACTTGTATCAAACCTACAATTTTCTGTTCAATATCGAACGACTACTGCCTCATAAAAAACGACAGAAATACAAATGTTTTGTTAAATAAAATCTTGTTAAGTTTTTCTCGTATAATTTTTTTTATTTCAGCATTATTAACAAAATTATATTTTTCTTGTATAGAGGATGCTATTACTTATGAGAGCTTAAAATACTTGTCTAAGGAAGATATTCAGGAAGCTATACCACCTATTGGTCTTCAGGCACATTTTCGGGAAAAATTATTTAGTTGGAGAAAAAGTGAGGTAAGTGTGTACTTCGAGGGTTTTTTTTTAATTATAATAATTTAATTCTCTTATTATAAGACAGTTCGGTATTGATGACGAAACGTTGTCTTCTTCAATTGCCAACAAAGTTGTTTCTTGGCTGCAAAGCCAATCAAGTTTTGCCTCAACTTCAACGTTCACATCTACTTTTTCAACAGCAGTTGGAGGTTCGCAGCTGTCTAAGGTACGTAAAAACGCTGTGTTCTAGATCAGCATAATTATTTATCCTACTTTTATACTTATTTATATTCTAAAAGTATGTTGTTACATTTTTATTTTTAGTAATTGATTTACTCGTTTATTAATCATTGTGATCTTACATACATATCTGTATTATAAATAAAATAAAACTTTTTTAAAACAAACCAAAAGTTCGTATTAATACAAAATGTAGATTTTTCAAGTTATATCAACAGGAGCATCAATATGATTCAAAAGGAATTGTCGTGTTGTTTTAATATGATGATCAATATGATTCAACAGGAATCGTCGTTTTGATTTAACTTGAGGACCAATATGATTCAAAAGGAATCGTCGTGTTGTTTTAACATGGGGATTTGTATGATTCAACAGGAATCATCATGTTGTTTTAACATGAGGATCAATATGATTCAACAGGTATCGTCGTTTCATTTTAATATGAGCATATTTTCAATTCAAATAAATTTCTTGTTGTTTTGACATGATAATTGTTTGCGTTTGAGATGTAGCAAAAACATTTTAAAATAACAAGAAACAGCTATGAAGCAAAATCGTATTTGAAAAATGTTGAATTATATTTATTTTTTTTGATTTTACATCGGTTTTTTTCTGTGTGTTTAAGATTTTATGGTCGATAGTAGTTCTTTTTGTTTATTCTTTACGTTCAAATCAGCAATTTTCTGCTTTGAGTGGTGTTTACCTTTTGAAGATCTTAATGGCGATAGGGCAAGTGGTGGTGGCAAGTTGCGGGTAAATGTAACCCAATATCTGTGACAGCTGTAGAGGTAAGTGCCGACAGAGAGAAGAGCAGATTCAAAAAACTGGTTAGAGACCCGAAATTGTGTAGTGAACAAGCGTCACTTGACGGGCAAAAAAGTAAAAGTTGCTAGATCTTGAGCTTCTTCCAAGTAAGTCGGAAAGTTCTTTCAAAGTTCACTTCCACTAAATCGACCATATTCGTGGCAACGCCTCAATAATGGCGAAAAACAAAACCAAAAATACGACGTCTTTTGTAGGACCGTTAGAAAATGTTATGAGCTCACGATTGCCTTACCTTAATATTTATAAGGAAACACGTTTGTCACCACAATTCTCAAATCGCGAACCAAGTTAACCACGTTGCGATCGACGCCGACGTAGGACACTCGTCTAGAATTACAAAGATATACTCGGACCACTTCTTTTTTATGGACAAATCCAACAAGACTCGATCAGAGACCTTGTAGAGCTGAACTGGAAAGCCTTATAATAGATTGACATAGCAAACTCTCATCCTAAACATATACCAAAATCTGAACTCAAGTCCAACAAGGCTCCTAAAAAATTGTACGAAACTTGCAAGCTAACACCAGATCCAAGGTTTTTCAAATTTCTATGCTATTACTTGAACTCAGCAAACTCTTACTGTCGCGTTTGCAAATATTGGTAAAGAAGCGGAAAAAAGGTATTCATTCATTCACTTTTAATTCATTCATTCCTTCTTTTGAATGACCCGCTTATCCATTACGTAGGTCGTGGGTGTAGGTTGCTCAAGCTGCACCTCCATAACTCTCGATTCTCCGCCATCGACTCTAAATTATCAAAGGCAATCCCCATACGAATAGAGGAGATATAATGGACTTAATCTTACAATCTGGACCTACCTAGAGGACGCTTGCCTGATTGCATAGCACATCTTGTGATACTGGTTGGGTCATGCGTTTAACATGACCAAACCACCGACCACTCCGTTCGCAGAAGTGTAGCTCCTCGACATCAAGTTCCTCACTTATTCTGGTGTTCCTTATACGATATCTGCGGTTCACAAGAGAGGAATAAATCTCATTTCGGCAGGTGGTATCCGCGATCTTATTTTACCCAAATCCCATGACCACATAGGTCCATATAAGAGTTGGAACAAGCACCGAATTAAAGACTGACAACTCAGCTTTGACACCAAGTGAGTCCTTTTTTGTTATGTTATGTAATAACTCCTAACTTTGTATGTAAAATTTTAGGTTTTATTTCATTTATTTTGTTAGGAGTAAATACGTTAGGAGTAATTGCATAGAGCCAACCGAATGGTCAATTATGTCAAATATCTCAAAATTCAGTCAGCCTGACCAATCCTGCATGAAAACTCAGCATTGTTCCTTTCATCACTCATGAATAAGATCCCGAGATACTTAAACTTATCCACCTGTTTCAAAAAGATATGTTATCTAAAAGGAGAGATACACAACATACAGAACGTCGCTCAAGACTTTCAGTAAATAGGGACTTTGTCTATCTCAGTTCCGCTATGAAATTGACATCACGTCTGAAATGATAATAGAGAATAGGTACACTTCCTAATGGATTTCTTATTTTGGTTAAAGAGGCAATTGAGTAGGAAGGCCTTGTCCTTGATACACTATAAGGAGAATTAGTTAAGACATTCACCATCCCAGTCCTGTTCTATGGAGAGCAAGCGCCAAAGTAGGCCACGTATAAAAAATATTCTTCAATTTTTGTGGCCCTTCTTGGTGAACAAGAATATTGCCGAAAAAAATCAGCAAAACTAAATACATTATTTGTAAGGTTTCTGAAATCTAAAATTAAATTCCGACAGGTAGCGCCAGTTTAGCGAATACACAGTTCCAGCCTTTCGAAAAATAAAGGGTTTTCCAATAAGAGGTGTTATTTTGGTATTCAAAGAAAAATGCCATTTTTTGAGATATATGATCGGATGTTTATTTCATAATAAAGAGGAAGGTATGCCGTTAATAATGAAAAACAACATCAGCCAAATGGCCACCACTAGCACGCTTACAGGGCCATATCCTATGTCTTGAATCGACGCTGGGCTGTTGGCGTTGGTGTTGATGATCGGCCGGCTTGAGTTCTTGTGTTAACTGAACTTTATAAGCCTTAAGACTCAAGTCTTTATACAAAATACGGCGTAATGACGTTTGTGGAATACCCAATTCCAAAGAACGACGAGGAATGGACAAACCTGGGTTTTCTTCAACACTTTGGGCTACAGCAGCAATATTCTCAGTTGTTCTTGAGCGACGTGCACGGGTTTTATTCTTCACATCACTAACTTGTCCCAACAGCTCGAATTTTTCCACCAATTTCTGTATTGCGGTCCGACAAGTTGCTTCACGACGACCAAAAAATGCAACTGTGACTTCAAGATTTTCACCATTTTTGTAGTCAAAGGACTGACGGCGAAGTGCGGTCTGAAAGTGATTTAACGAGTAATCAAAAATACGCAATTGTAATGCCAATATCCTCGTCGTCAACCAGCTGCAATATGATATGATATGCCTCTAGAAGGGATATGCCTTTACAAATGCACGTCGTCACCACCCACTTGCCATTCCAAAACTAAACTTGCTGTAGATAAAGGGCACCATACTGGTACCATGCCTACTGAAAAAAGCCACGTGCGTCGCCCCCACTCCGCTTTGATGCGCGCGTCTACATTTGTGTACATAGGCTTTATCGATGCCACCTGTAACTTGGTCACTGCGCCACTGCCACACCACGGCAATGCGCGCCTTGCCTAATAATTTTTTTTTTTGTTTGAAACGTACTTTAGATTGCTGTGCTGCCAAGTTGGCTTAAGCTATGTTTGAGAATTTCCGTCTATCTTAGCGGTGTGCAAAAAAACACAATTCCAGCAGAAAAGTAGGGCTTAGATCCCTAATGAAAAGTTTTAAAAAAATGTTAATAAAGTCACACGTTGCTCGGAAAGCATCAGTTAATTAATAAAACAAATGAGAGTCCTACTCATTAAAAACGTAGGTATATACTATACACCTTTCTCATTCAAATTGTGTCTTCAATTACCTCCACAAAATCTTGTTTACCATTTACCTACAGTATCCTAAACAAAAATTCGTCTCATTCCCAACGTATCACCATGCTGACATTTCAAACACAAAAAAACAATCCACCCGATAAAACGCGGTAAAACGTCTAAAACAAAATCCCCTGCGGAAATACATCGCTTGGTTTATATTTTTGACAACCCATCCACCAGGAAATGTGAAATTAAATTGAAACCCAGTTTGAAAGCTTCGTACAGTAGAATGTCTTTGAAAAGTTTACAATTTTTTGGAGAAGAAACAAAAAAAAAAACTCAAACATGCTGCCTACAAAGATCCGGAGAATGGTCGATGACAACAATGCGGAGCGGAGTGTTTTTTTTTTTTTAATTTTTTCGTCATCCTGGCGCAAAAGCAAACATATTTGGGAAAAGGAAGTCACACGAAGGACGATATGCGAGGACAAACAGTCTCATTTCTTTTCCCTATAAAAAACGAGACACTGACAGCACGTTATCTAATAAAACATGTGTGGATGTCCTTTATTTTCTGCATGACGATGACGACAGGCTTTCTTTTGTACTTTGCCATTACACGTACCTACATACTACTCGTTTGTGCACGTTTGTCAAAGCAACTTTTTTTTTCCACAGACGACATTGTTTCGCTTTTGGACAGAGCACCAGAATCCAGAAGTGCCTGAGTTGAGACAATAGGATTTTTTGTGCAACAATAACGAACCATGTTGTCTGAAATCTTTTCGAACTTCAATGGAATTACATAGGTGTATCTGGTATCAGTATCTGGAACTATTCACCACTTAAAGGCCTTAAGCATTAAGGTATCTGCGATCAAACCACTCGGAAAATTAACACCACACCTTTGGATTGTGTGTGGAACCGTGTGCCATCGAAAGTCGCTTTAAACACCACAGAGTGTGTGGTGTGAATAGTTCTCACGTTCGAATAATTAAACTAAATCGCTGAATAATTAAACACATTATAACGGCTCAAAACGTCAATTAAAATACAGATTACAATCAACAAGTTGATACGCAACGCTTTCGCATAACATCGGCTGTCGAAAGGTTACCTCTCTGCTCGGCGCGGCGGTCCCCGCTCCTTTCATGTGTATAGGCATTGACAAAGTATAGTTTCCTTTAGAAAGCCCGCGTATACGCGTGGGGGTGAATCGTTGTAAATTACGACATATGCGGTTAATGACGTATTGAACAGAGAGGTGGTAATTACAAGTTGGGTCCTTATGGTTGCTCCATATAATGCGGAGGCATTAATTCGCAATGAATTGCATTCGAACATGAAATTGTTTGAGCAGGTACTTCATCCGTTGAAGATAGTGTATCTGAAGTGGGTGGGTTGGTAATAGTTTGGGCGGTTGGGGTAAATCGCTGAAGAAAAATCTATTTCAAGGTCCCCAGCATAAGGAGGAAATATAATTGATGAAAATTCATTATTGTGGTAATTACCTTTACACGCCCCCATTGCTGGGAGACAATAATTTAATTTCCTCTTAACGCATTTGCTTTGTTGTGGGACGTTTTATTGAGGGGCGGCTATTGTTTTGCTATGTGCTTAATGTCCTCATTCAATTACCTTTATTGCATTATATTGATAGAAGCTATTCGTTCTCGAAAATCATTGGCACTGAAAGAAATGTTATCGAGAAAATGGAATGAGCTTGCATTGAATTCTTAAGGCCTCTACCTAGATGCCGTATTTCGATTTAACCACAAATGGGAATTGATTTCCATCTTTTAAGTGGGGTAAACGGTATTATGTATATTTATAAATATTTTCGTATGAAAAATGTGTCCATAATTAGCTTTTACAGTCCTTAAAATTGTGACCATTTCCTCCGAACATGATTTAGGTACACAGATCCGTTCGGACGTTAGGGCTTTGATATGCTCTCACGAGGTATTTAAAGCGATGCTTAAAGTGTAGTCTTTTCCTTAATTTTTTTTCTGCTTTTAAAAGTATGTTCGCGATTTCCGCTAGTAGACTTATAGTGGCTGTTTGCACTCCACTATAGGTTTTTCTGACGCTTATTATCTTCGAGACTTTTAAATGGCACACAAATGGGTCTGGAAGCGTTGCTAAACCTACAACCCATCGAGCTATATACTAAGAACGTGGCAGCCAAAGGTGCTCTCAGACTTCGAGAGAACAAAATTTGGAAGCCCCAGTCATTCGGTCACTCACGCATAGTTCACATATTTGATCAGAGCGGCCTCATGCGACTCACAGACTACAAGAAACCGAGATATGACTTTGACAAGAATTTCACATTCTGTATACCGGACAGGAAGGCCTGGCTCTCCCCGAGTACTGTCATAAAAGGTATACCCATCTTTACAGATGGCTCAAAGACGGAGAATGGAATGGGAGCAGGAGTCTTCTCAGAAGAATTAAACATCAGCCACTCATACCGACTGGCAGACCATTGGAGCGTTTTTCAGGCGGAAATCTATGCGGTTAGGAAAGCTGCGCAAACTGTCTTAGCGAGAATCGCTTAAAGCGATTAACTCCAGTTAAACCATCACACAGTAATGCTGTGCTGGGTTCCTGGACATGTTGGTGTAGAAGGGAACGAGGTAGCAGATAAACTGGCCAGATGCGGCTCTGAAATGGAAGTAGTATTAGCTGACAGAGAAGTATAACCAGCTTTCAACGCAGCTAAGGGCTTCATTGATAATGTCACAGTAAGCTTGGCTAAGGAACGATGGAACAACAATCCCGGTTGTACTATAACTCGTGGCTTGTGGCCCGCAATCGACACTATAAAAGGTCAAAGATCCTAACATCTTTTGATAGAAACCAAATCCGAGTGCTAGTCGGGGTAATAACCAGACACTGCATAATTGGCAACATGGCCAAAAGAATAGGTATCTTCACAAATGATTTCTGTAGAAGTTGCAGAGATGAAGAGGAAAAAGAATCTGTGAAACATCTCCTGTGTCACTGCCCAGCCCCCCAAGAATGCCGCTACTCTTGTATGGGAGCACGGTTCTTCGACGGCTTGGAAGAAGGAACCATTTACCCTGGACGATGAAAAGAAAAGAATTCCGTCCACCTGACCAAAAAGAAGTGAGGACAGCAACCCAAGCTCAAGTCCAACAAAGCTGCTGGACCGGACGGTGTAACTGCCGAGCTCTTTAAAGCAGCGGATTATGATTTTGTGAAGAGCATACACCTACTTCATTTGGTCAGAGGAATGTATGCCATCGTTTGCCCGATCCACAAGAAAAGAGACCATCTAAACTGCGCCATCTACAGATTCAGAATCATAGACGTCATCAAAGGCGGATGAAGATCTCCTTGGTCGCTTCGAACGCAAACGTTTTTGAGTGATTTTCGGTCCCGTTTGCCTTGACGGGCGCAAGGTATTTTAACAGCAAACTTTACGAACTGTATACAGCTAAAAGTACGTATCAGTCGACTAAGATGGTTAGGACATTGTATAGAGCGAAAGCGAATGTACATCAACGCTCCCCCCGAAGAGTCTTTGATTCGAACTCGGAGGGACAACGCAGAGGAAGTTTTACGAACTAACAGTTTTGAGAGTGCGAGAGCGGGTCAATAGACTCTTTTAGCAGCATGAGCCTTGAAAATAAAATGTTAGTTGTTCGGAATATGTTAGTTGGGGGGAATATGTCTCAAGAGCTTAACCAAGATTAAAATCCCTTTTTTGTGGAGCTGATAGTTCAGTCATCGGACATATTTTTTGAGTGATTATTCGATGCATATTTTCTCTATATCTAAGGATACAGATAATGAATATATGTACTGTACAAGGAAGTCTTACTACTTTATGTGATAACTAGCGACTAGCTTTTTAATCTCTCAATATGAAAAATGTCTATCATATGTTCTGTTATAGATATAAGTTGTTGGAAAAACAGTAAATTATTGAAACAACAATTTAAAGAGTCCATTGTTCCTTCTAATTGTATTTGCTCACATCCTGACACCCACAAGTTGGACGGCCCCTTTCTGTTTGCCAAAAAGAAAAAAAAAACATAAAAAGGGATCAAGAAAAACGCAAAAGGTACTCTTCCTGTTGAAATAATATTATCATAAAACATGATTCATCACCTTTTAAGTGGTTGGAATTATTTCCGCTTGAAAAGATGAATAGCAAAAAAGTAAAATCCCCCAAAGCACATACAAAAAAAAAAGAAGCAAAAATATTGAGATATCCCAACAAGGACAAACGCATAAAAAAAATCTCAAAATCAGATAAAAAAAAATAAGTCCTTCCTGGCTGACGTCCTCTCAAAAGGATGCTAAATGCTTGAGGGGATTTCTCTTTCAAATTTAGCGGCTTACACAACAATTGACTTAAGGATGTTCTCTCTAATATTTTTGTAAATATTTAAAATCGACGGAACCTTTGGCATTGTTAAAGAAAATAATGGCTCGGTTAAGGTACATAGAAATAGCTGTCGTCTACTATGTTGCAGATGGCCTATTGCATTTTTTTAAGTGAGTACACTTATGTTAATAGTACTAGATACTATTCGAAAAACAACATTTAAAAGGAAAAGAAATTTCAATTCTACAACACTACCGATTAGAGTGGTAATGGATTTCCCGCAAGAGGCATCTGCTTCTGCACTAGCCTCTAACGACCATCCAGTTCGACTGCTCTTGAGGTTACAGCGAATTACACTTTGAATACGAAATTGGGATTTTCCCGTTTTGCATACGTAATAAGAAGTTCATTGCGGAATACACGCCACTTGCGTCCATGACACCACCAACTAGATTCGGGAAAAAATTAAAATTATTTTTCCATTTTCGTGCAGCGATTCACGAATAGAGCGAGCCGCGCGATGGAAATGGAATATGGAAAACCGATATAAAGACATTGGTATAGCTCAGCCGGCAGCCAAGGAAGGACCATCATCCGAATTTTAAGCCCAAGGAGTAGAAAATTATTAGGGCGTCATATGGTTTTAATGTCTTCTTATATTTTTCCTTCATTAGCATAACGAAAACATGGAATTGTCTCCCGGCTGACTTAATAAGGTGGAGGCTGCCGCCGTCAAGCGAATGATTTTATATTCTTTTTCGTTTTGGGGAAATATGGCGGCGAGTATCCGTATGTGTGCGCAATGGTTCATCTAACATCTTGCCTTAGCGTCGTCGCGTGGGCAGATGTATTCGGTTGGGTGTGGGCGGGCGGGGGTGATGTGATAAAAGACAGCCTCGTGCAAATGAAAACGTAAAGGTGGTTTAATTTCCATTTGCATTCCTAAGTAATATGGAAATGTGGAATTTTTCTGCGGTTAAAAATATGGTTGGCTTCATTTTGTGGTTTGGAGGAAGTAGAAGATGTAAAATTCTTGTTTTTTAAAGAAGTTCGAAAGATGCCCAGAGATTTTTGCATAATCTTGTTGGAATTTCATTAAAGTGGGTTGTCTATACGAGTGGTTCTTTAAATCTCAGTCGGAGCTGGTGTGACTGCCTTATACAGGCGATTCAAATTTAGTAAACAGTACCTACCTAAATGCAATTTGGGGTCTTTGTTAAAAGTTGTAGTATTTATTTCGCGCTTTGCTTAGTATATACCTATAAATACTTACGCTTATGGACTGTAGGTAGGCACCCTCTTTCCTCAACATTCTGGATAGACTCAAAGCAGTTTATGCTCAAATCTTTGCGTAGGCAAACCAATTGCCTATAGGTGTATACGGAATACGATATCAGATCAAAATGCCAACACACTGGGATTCGTTTCTTAGCTGCCACCCTACTAAATACTCTATTGAAGTGTTATCTGCTCTAGACTACTCAGGCTACAGCACCATATTAACAAATTCCTCTTGATCCGACTCCGACCATAAGGAAAAAAATCAGATAGGACAATACGGAAAAAGCAAACCAGGACAGAATTAACACCTTCTTTAAGAATTCTAACTGTTAGTTTTAATGCTTTCTCCATCAAACTGCCGTCGCTGATATGGTGTCAAATATAATGAATCCTAATAGGATAAAGAGTATCAAACGAAATGAAAAACGCGTGCTACGACTCGAGCTGTAAGCAGGCTATTAGATTAAGCCAACCCAGGGAAATTGAAATAAGTTTAAAAGAGCCAGAAATAACTACAGGGCCTTTATTAAGCATACTGTATTTTCATATAACCTATAGCGTTGCCATCCGTCCGGCTACTTTCTTCAAAAGATTTCTGGCAATCCTAATAATCAGAAGTTAAGGAAAAAAGTATAACAATGTGGGTGCGTTTGGTCATTTGTTAAGAATGTTAAATATTTCAAGGACACTCCAGACGTCAGCTCTTTACACAGAGCTAATCTGCTCGCTAAATATTTCGCGTCCAATTGGACGCTATCAGATTGCGCTTTATCCCACCCACTACCCGGTACTAGAAAGTCTCTAATTTACCCTGAACACAGATCCATTTTCCTACAATATACACCGGCGATCACTAGAATCATTTTGCAATCGATACCTGTTCACTCTTTACACCTGTTGAAAATGTTTTACACGGAAACTTTTACTACCTGTGAACAGGTACATAATTTTCCCAACAGTAAGTCAGAAAATGAAAGGGTAAATAAAAAACGACCGCTGGAATTTCCCAAGATCAACCAATGAACTACCTGAAAAGCGTATAAAAAGATGCGCCACTAGGATGAGTCAATTGCGAATATTTCGTTGCAGGAGTGCACATTTATTTAGTTAAAAAAAAAGCGATAGAAAGAGGAAAAATAGATGCTTTCAAGGATTTAGGACTCTCAGGCCGAGAAATAGCAAGGAGGCTAAATAGAAGAAGTAAGACTGTTGTAAACAGTTATCTTGCGGATCCACAGCACAATGGGAAAAATCTAAAAGCACGCACTACGGAAGCAACAACATTGCGAGAAGAGCGGTTAATTCTACGACTTTCTTCAAATTGTACTCTACCACCGACTAAAATAAGGGCCAACAGTGGATTATCAGAAAGCATAGCAACGGTCCGAAGGATAATACGAAAAAGAGAAGAAAACTTTAAAAGAAACCTGTTTTGAGGCAAGTACACAAGGAGCATCGAATGAATTTTGCAAGAGAACATGTCGCTTCGAGCAATGAATGGAAACGAGTTGCCTTTTTGGATGAAAAAAAGTTTAACCTTGACGGCCCCGATGGTTACAACTTTTATTTCCATGATCTAAGAAAGGAGGAGCTTATTTTGTATATAGATCAACCTACCATCAACTGGATCAAGGCGATGCTTGAAAGTCGGAAAATAACTGCTTCGTCAGCACTGACCTCAGTATCAGTAACAGCCGTAAAAGGCTGCCCTCAGGGAGGAGTACTCTCACCCCTACTATGGTCTCTGGTTATTGATAACCTACTTCAAGACCTAAGTAATTCAGGCTTCAATATAATTGGTTACGCCGATGACCTAGTCATCATTATTAGGAGCAAAGAACCAAACGAGGTTACAACACGAATGCAAAACGCCCTTAAGATAGTCATAGACTGGTGCAGAAAAGAAAGTCTTTCTATAAACCCCAGCAAGGCTGTCATCGTCCATTTTACGAAAAGGAAAAATTTAAGTCTAAATCGAATTTCAATTAATGAAACAGACATTGAGTATTCCAACGAAGTAAAATATCTCGGAGTAATCCTCGACAAAAAAACTAAGCTGGAACTCCCACATAAATAGTAAAATCCAAAAAGCAACCAAAGCTTTCTGGGCTTGCCGTAGCATGTATGGTAGAACCTGGGGGATCTCTCCAAAGATCAAACACTGGATCTACACGATCATGGTCAGGGACATTATAACATACGCCTCAATAGTATGGTGGAACAAAGTCACCCAAAAACCGACAATAAACAAATTAAATAAGGTACAACGGCTTGCCTGTCTAGGCACATCCGGAGCCATGCGTACCTGTCCTACTGCGGCTATAGAAGCCTTAATAGGACTAACGCCCCTCCACATCTATATAAAAAAAGTGGCAATACGCAGCTCAGCAAGTTTGACTCAAGCGGAAGAGTTTAATATTGGCGAACATCCAGAACTAATTGAACTACTTTCCGAAATTCCAGAACTTGACATAATCTGTGCGGTTACAGACCGCTTACCAAAGACACTATGCTTCAACAAAAGATCTTCACGGATATCACAAACAGAGAAGCATGGGTTAGCAATAACCCACCAAACTGCCAAAACGGCCTAAAGTGGTATACGGATGGTTCTAAAATGGACTCGGGGGTAGGAGCTGGTATCCATGGACCAAATAGGAACATCTCAATACCTATGGGAAAAAGCTCCAGCGTATTTCAAGCAGAGCTCCATGCCATTAAAGAATGCGCAAACCTTATATACAATTCAGGCATTAAAGGCGCCAACATCCATATATTCACGGATGGTCAAGCAGCTATATAAAAGCCCTTAGCTCACACACTATTAACTCCAAATCAGTACTACACTGCTTCGATTCCCTCCAAACACTTAGTTACAGGAACAAAACCAGTCTATGGAGGGTCCCCGGATATAAGGGAATTGAAGGAAACGAAAAAGCCGATGAACTAGCCAGAAATGGCTCGGAAACCCCTTTCATTGGACCTGAACCATTCTGTTCGATTCCCAAATCAGCTATAAATCTGGCTATAAAAATCTGGGAGCAAAACAAATGTACTTCATATTGGGAGAACATCCCAGGCCTAAGACAGGCCAAAAGAGCTATTCAGCCCTTCAAAGCAGATGCCAGTACGATACTAAATCTTCGCAGGCATGATATCAAAAACTTAGTAGGCTACCTAACGAAACAGCCGAACACATAATATGTGAATGCCCGGCCCTTTACGGTATAAAAAGGAAATCCTTTTTCAGGGATGTAATAAATACCGAAGAACTAAGGAAATCCTCTGCTGAATTATTGTAAATCCGAAATGAAATATTTCAGCCACATTTTGAAGATTGCTGTTAATTTTGAGATCAACTTATGTATATACATGCGAGGAAAATACAGCACTACCATCAGCGTACATAGCAATTTCGCATTCCGGTAAATTCGGGATATCTGCTGTGTACAAGTTGTATAATATTGGCCCAAGGACTGAGCCCTGGGGAACACCTGCAGCAATACGCAATAAGTTTGGAAGAAATCTGTTTTTTTTTTTAGAGATGGGCTTTCTCAAGAATATGTCAGGGCAGGGGGGGTATATTAATGAGTCAGTCAGAGTATAAGTACAAGATATCTCAAATATGTACAAACAAAAAATATTTACAATAAATCTAAACCGTCTTCCTAAGCCCATAAGTTGTAAATCTCTTCAGATACATTAGCACATTTTTAATTTGCTTTTTTTGGGCACAAAAAATCATAGAATAATACACTTTCACGAATAAATTTTAAATAATCTCCGTCAATCGGTAAAATGCTCCTTACGCATCCTGTGTAGCAATTTTCAGTCCACATATGTTAAGTCCCGCATTATTTTTACTCAATTGTGCACAGGTGGGTATACGATTGTTAAGGATGTTGTCCTTTGAAGTGCTTGAAGCAAATTTGCATTTGCGTTCAAAATTTACCCCCAAAGGCATTCATTTGCATTTGCACACATATGCGTTCGTTCGAGAGAAAAAAAAAAGAAGAAAGTTATATTTTCTTTACGTTTTCATCAGATATTTTTGGTTGTTTTAGAATTTGCATTTTTCCATCTTTCCACACATGTATAGGTATACCCCTACCAAAAACGTATTGGAATATTTTGTGCATTACATAGGGGTAAGCTCAGTCTGAGAACTAAAACTCAAGTGGGTGGCGAATTCTGTGTTTGGCAGTTGGCGTTGCATGGTAGAAGAAAATCCGATTTCCCCGAGAAAACAAAATGCCATTTCGGAAATAGGAAATCGATGGTACCCTAGGGACAGATTTATCCTCGAATCTGTCAATGGAGCACTGTGAACTCTGGATCCACCTATGCGATGAGGTTCAATTGCTTTTGAAGACACATTTGCCCTATGATATGTCACGCTCGTATGCTTTGTTGTAAATTAGAAATTTGATAATTGGAAACCTCCCTCCATTAACGAGATACACCATTTGACAAAGAATTGCTGCAAAGGAGTGGCTTAATAATAAATAAATACGTTCACCAATTTTATTATGATGAACAGTCTCTTGCCCAATTAGGGGTAAGGGTAATCCACGCAAAATTCACTCGCTAAAAATACTGAAACTTTGATGTTCCCTAATAAGCTCGACATGCCTTCATTTGTAGCAAATATATTATATTTTGTTATTGCAAGCGCCATAAATTTCAATTACCCCATGTTAACAGCATTATTAAGTATGTATATTCCATAAGTGAATATTCCTTTTTAGAAAATGGCAAAAAGCTCTTAAAAAACCGCCATTCCTTAACGCACCATCTAGGGAACGCATGGCGTACACTTGTTTCTTGTCGTTCCATTTGAAATTCATTGTTTCTATACGACGACGGAAGAATTACATGATAGGAAAAACCGAAGGCACAAGTCAATCCCATAAATTAGGGTGCGATTTTCGACATCCTTCCCACCCACAACCAGCGGATTCCTTTCAACTTACATCGTGTGCGCCACATTTAATATGCATCATCGCAAATAACCGCAAAACAGCGAACGCGTTTCTTCTTTAATAATGCATGCAAAAATCGTTCTTCCCCAGGACGAGTATATAGAAAAAAAAATTATGACAAATGTACACTTCGACGAGTGGGAGTAAGTGAGGGCGGGGGGAAGCCGTCGCGCATCGGCTTCGCAAGATAAACTACTCCACTGCCAAGACGGCGAACAGATTTCCATAATGTTGTGAAAAATATTATAGCAGAAAACACTTTGTGTTTTGGGGATATTTTTTTTTCTCCCAACAAGGATCTAGTTCCATAAATAACATGCGAAATGTGAATGCTCCAGCGGGAATTTATGTTGTCTATAAGGACAGCGAAAGCCAGCCTGCCTTTTTTTTCGGCGCGAAGGAATGGCAATAAAGTGAAACATTAAATGGGATGTCATTTCGGCTGGGGTTAAGTGATTTCGAGCAGGTGCGAGCAGTATGGGGCGGGGGTTGGTATTGTACACGATAAAAAAGGATTTAGGGGAAGCTGATGGAGTAATTCGTGTGGGGTGTAGTAAATTTCTTTTTGATGTTATCTAATAAGAGAAGAACATCATCTAATGTCCGAAGATTGAGAAAGTATCCGTTTTAAATGACAACCCTTTTTGGTATAGAGCTCTTTATGTGATTTATTTGAAGCGTGCCGGTCGAGGAATTTAATAAGACGATGATTACACTGGGAATAGTACATTGGGGACTCGTTGTGTTTGTTCAAGCGGAACTATGACCACTTGAGAGAGATAATTTCATAATATGTCCGAAAAGTAAAGGAATTCCAGATGAGCAGTCGCAGTAATGCGAGATGCTCAGCTCCTTGAACCGTGAAAGTCATGAATTATTCTGTCTGAAAGTCTTGTCTCGCATGATCTTTCTATTCGAGCCATCAGTCCGTGATTACTTCCTTTAAGAAGCTCCCTCAGATCAACGTTGTGGTTCGCCTCAACCGAAAGCATTGCAGACCGTCTTATTTTTACTTTGGCTAAGTAAAATAAATAAGTAAATAGATGGCGCAACAAGTCCCTATACGCATTCTAGACCTAGTTCCTCACCACCATTCGTTTGGGTGTGTTTTTTTTTTTTTTTTTTTTTTGATGGATGGAATGGAAGGGCCTACAATTTGCAAATCCATAGGACCAACTGGGGATCTACTATTTTATTACGATGCAAGGCAGTTTTCTACTCGGACCTTGTATTTTTGTAAGGGGAGTTTAACTCTCTAGTAGAATTTTCAAATTGCAGCAGCACCTCTCAATAGATTCAATCACTCGCTTCACCTTCCAATGGTCTTTCTTCTTTATTGCCCGTATAGCTCGTGGGATAGAATCTCAGCATGGTTTACTCGGTCCACAAGAAAGGAGACCAATTCAACCGCGCTAACTACAGAGGTATCAGTCTCCTTAACATCGCCTATAAGATGTGGGAATGCCTTTAAACCCTAAATAACCTATCAGTGCGGTTTCCGTACGTCCGTCCGTCCGATGATATTGACATAATTGGTAGAATACAGCGAGCTGTCACTGGTAGGTATGTTTGCTAGTATAGAAACGGAAGCGGCTAAAATGGGTCTAGCGGTCAACGAGGACAAAACCAAGTATTATGCTGTCAACAAGAAGGGACACCCAACATCGTAGAATCGGACAAAAATAAGGTAATAAGGAACTTTGTCTACCTCGGCTCTGCTATAAATTCTAACAACAACACCTCCAGAAGAAATTAAACGAAGAATAACTCTTGCCAACCGCTGTTTCTTTGCGCTAAGAAGGCAGTTGAGTAGTAGAGCCCCATCCCGAACAACTAAGGAGATTCTGTATAAGTCCTTGATCATTCCAATCCTGCTTTATGGCGCTGAAGCTTGGACTCTATCTAAAACGGATGACGATATCCTCGAGTCGCTTCGAGAGAAAGCTTCTTCGTAAAATGTTCGGTCCCGTTTGCGTTTACGGGCTTTGGAAAAGGAGATTCAACGACGAACTATATGAGCTGTACAGCGATATCGAGCTGATCAAAAAATGCGTAAGTCGTATTTAAGATGGCTAGGACAGGGAGAGCGGATGGGAACAAATGCTCCCGCCCGTAGAGTCTTCGAGTCTAACCCGGAGGAACAACGCAGTAGAGAAAGATCTGAAGTATGGCGCGCGCAATTCGAAGGCGGCCTTAACCGGAGTAGAGTACGGAACTGGAGGCAGTTAGCTAAGGACCCGGTTAACTGGAGAGGCTAGTAAGTTGAAGTCTCGGTTCACCCCGAACTGTAAGGCCGCCTAAGGAAGTAAGCTCGTGAGAAACTCTCTCAGCAGCCCTTCGTTTGATTTGTGATTAATGGGTAATCATCAGTCCTCACCGAAGCAATGGGTTTTCTCGAAAATTTAGTTTTCTATATAGTTTTTAACAAAGCTGAATGGACAGCCCGCTGGCATCAAGTTTATTGCTCGCCCGACCTTCTGTAGTCTCCACCTATACTGACTGAACTGAGTCTACATTCCAAGTTTCTGTATCCATCACAAGTACTCTGAATCCACTGAACGGATTTGAGTGCAGCTTTTAGCAAAAGATTTAAAAATCAATAAGACACATTGCCAAAGCTTCTATAAAGGAACGTTTAAATAATTTATATTTCTAAAAATATGGATTAAAATTAAATTCGTCTTTTGCGCTTCCTGTTCCCCACTGGGACTCCTCGAGGCAAACACTCTAACCATACCTACCTAATTAAGTAAATAAAAGTATCTCACCTAGTACCCTATACTACCATTTGATTTATGAAAAGAAGTCAAAATTCTGAGAACTCAATATCAAGATACAGTAACATTTCTTCCATACACACATGCTGACAAATATGTAATACTATACCCCAAGAAATGACTCAATTACGGGTTAACATTTCACCGAAGCACTTTAAATTTAATTTATTTTCAGAAAGGATCAACGTACGAAAACCTGTATCTCCACTCTCTCTGGCATTTTATCAGCTACAGATAAATATATACTCGGTGTATCTAAGCGCACAGAGTTTCAAATACATACGTTCATGAAATAAAGTATATACATGCTCTGCTCAGACTCACATCTTTCGGAGGATTCTTAATTTACCCCTATGCAAATCAATGCCAGGGGACCAGACCCTTTTGCGTTAATGAGTTTTATTATCTTGTAGAAAGGATTTTTATATTAAAAATTAAAATAAGGTTTTCTACTTCTTTCCACACCCCGGACGCTCGACAGCGCCAACAACTGAAAGCTGTTGACGGCTGGGTAAATGAATGAATGGTTTTTGGATTTATATTCCATGGGTCGATACTTAACCCTTTCCTGTCGTCCCATTCTCCATCCGAATTATCCTTTTCATACACATAGATAACATTTTTAACATTTCGGCAAAAGATTAATATTTCAAAAATGTTGAGTTTGTCAAAATTGCAATTTTCAAAATGTTACCTTCTGCATTCATTGTGCTTAATTAGTTTGCACACATACATCTATTTCAATATTTTAATCAAAGGATTAACTTATTTTCATAATTTCCTTGGTCATTATGGTCATATGGAAGTGAACATGAAAAATTCCTTATTTTATAATGAAAAAAAAAAAGAAATCTTCTTTATATCGGCTTTTGTTGAGGATAAAACAATGTCGTCCACATATGAGGCAACTAAGAGGATGTTTGGCTTTTGCTTTGCATGGTTTTGTTCTACAAAACATCCCTTTTGCAACAAAGGATCTCTGGCTTTTTTTTTTTTGTTCTCTTAACAATATTTTATTTAAAACTGAAACAAGTATGTCGACTGCCCGCCATAGTCGGCATCCGTTAGAACTGTTACCATTTAGGATATCTTTTGTTGCATTGTTTCCGATGTATCTAGCTGTACGTCTTTTTTTTCCTGAATAGAATTTCTCTATACTAGACATGTAAAAGGACAATACGTTGAAAGCTGATTGAGAGGAAAATATATTTCATTGAAGTTGAATGGGTCGAATTATGCGGTGGAATTTTGTTTTTAAAGTTGCTTCTGTCCAGAGATAGATCGATGAGAATATGTATTTTAATGGATGTAATGGTCGTTTTCAATATGGAGTTTGATAACTTTGTCGGTGGAAAGGAAATGGTACTGTACGGAGTAGTGGATTAGAAGGGTCAGTGCCAATAGAGAGATATTCTCACTGCTGCGAAATAAGTCGCATAAACGTATGCATCTATACATATCGGGGTGAACCAAAAGGTCTCAACTAACAAGCCTTTCCATCCAGTTAAACCGGTCTGGAAATTTGAATTCCAGTCGTACCATATCGTATCCTTAAACACCCAATGCACCGTTTCTCCAAAACCCGTCAACGCAAACGAAAGCAAATATCTTGCAAAGAAAATTTCTCTCAAAATGGCCAAGGATATCTTCATATCCGGTTTTAAAAAGGTCCATGTTTCAGAAGCTGATCACTGTCTGATTGTCCAGTTCTCAAAGAATATTTCTTCAATAAGCTTAATGCATTTCAGTGAGTAGTTAGGTAATAAAAATAAATAAATAGGTGGCGCAACAGGCGGGTAGACACCCTAGGCCTAGCTTCTCGCAACCATTCGTTTGTATGAGTTTCTATTTTTTGCGACGAATGGAAGGGACCTACAAATTTTATGCCGAGTCCGAACGGCTAAATTGAGAAGCTTTTTCAAGACAGTCATAGTCTCTGATGTTTGTCAGACGTTCGCGAGATGTGGCGCAGTATAAAAAAAACCTTAAGATACTTACTTACTTAAGGTGGCGCTACAGTCCGGGGTGGACCTGGGCCTCAACCAACAAGAGTTTCCAGCCAGCACGATCTTTGGCCAGATGTCTCCAGTTTCGCACGCTAAGTTGGTTAAGGTCGCCTTCCACTTGCGTGCGCCACCTGAGTCGCGGTCTTCCTCTACTGCGCCGTCACTCGGGTGTGGATTCAAAGATCTTACTCAATTGCTCTCTTAGCCCAAAGAAACAGCGATTGGCAAGAGTTATTCTTCGTTTAATCTCAGCGCTGGTGTCATTGTCTGAGTTCATAGCGGAGCCTAGGTAGACAAAGTCCTTTACCACCTCAAAGTTATATCTGTCTATAGTGACATTCTGTCCAAGACGTCGGTGTTGGGTGTCCTTTCTCGATGACAGCATATACTTTGTCTTGCCCTCATTGACCGCCAAACCCATCTTTGCCGCCTCCGTCTCAATGCTCACGAACGCGCCAGTGACATCACGCTGCGTTCTCCCGATTATGTCGATATCGTCGGCGTAGGCGAGTAGATGGACGGACTTTTGAAAGATAGTGCCTCTGGTGTTAGCGTTTGAGTTTTGCACTATTCTTTCAAGAACGATGTTAAAGAAGTCACATGACAGCGCATCGCCTTGTCTAAATCCTTTTTTGACATCGAAGGTCTCGGTAATTTCTTTACCGACCTTGATGAAGCAGCGTGCATTCTCCATTGTAATCCTACAAAAACGGACGAGTTTGGCAGGGATGCCAAAACTAGACATTGCTCTGTATAGCTCGTCCCTATAAATGCTGTCATAGGCGGCCTTAAAATCGATGAAGAGGTGGTGGGTATCGATTTGGACTTCCTGCGTTTTTTCCTAGATCTGCCGCAGTGTGAATATTTGGTCGATGGTAGACTTTCCTGTCCTGAAGCCACACTGATAGGGACCAATCAGGTTGTTGACGAAAGGCTTCAGACGTTCACACAGCACAGCAGATAAGATCTTGTAGGCGATGTTAAGAAGACTAATACCTCTGTAGTTGTCGCAAATCAGAGGGTCTCCTTTCTTGAGGATCGGGCAAACAATGCTAAGGTTCCATTCATCGGGCATACTTTCCTCCGACCATATTTTACAGATGAGTTGGTGCATGTTCCTAACCAAGTCATCGCCTGCCGCTTTGAATGGCTCGGCGGTTAGGCCATCTGCTTAGATATGGTTATCTTCACTTCGTCCAGGTCGGGTGGACGGAATTGTTGGTCTTCATCGTTGAATGGTTCATTCTGCCTGACAGCGGGATTTAGTTCGTCATCGCCGTTAAACAGTCTGCAGAAGTAGTTCTTCCATATCCTTAGCATCGACTGCGATTCTACTATGATGTTCCCTTATTCGTCCTTGCAGGCTTCGGTTCGGGCTCTGTAGCCTTGGCAGGTTCTTTTTACCCTTCTGTAAAACTTCCGAACCTCATTCCTGCTGTAGCATCTCTCTATTTCCTCGATGGCGCGCTTCTCGTGCTTAAGATGTAATTTGTGTTTTTCCGGGGATCGAACCTGGGATCCCTCGCACAGTAGTCCAGCACACTAACCTAACCACTGCGCTACTGGGCCCACGTAATTGAGGTGCTCGAAGAATATTGCAGAAGATGAAACATCACTTAATTAAAGACTCCGTCAAACAGTCAATAAATCAATAATTTAGCATCCGAGCTGCTTGACATTTTGAGAGAATTTAATGATAGCTATCTGTTTGACGTCGTCTAACGCGGCGTTAAGAACGTCGCGTCTAAATAATCGGAGTTAATAACGCGTTCTGTTTGACGAAACCTTAAGCAAAACAAAAATCATTATCTTCAGAAAGATGGAGGAAACTATGCGCGGAACTAAATATAGTCAAGTAGTGCATCTTGAATTCTTGGTATAGTCGAGATCAATTCTAACATTACGATGATAGAAAAATTCAAGAAAGTGGGTTTGTCTGTCTGTCTCTGTCCGTCGGCTCCTGAGGCCTACAGCCTAAACCGTGTGACGAAGTGCCACACTTTTGAATCCATTTTTGTTACTTCGTCACTGGTAGACCTTCCTGCCGCCATAGTTTGCGACGCTTACTAACTCTCGCCCATGATCATTCATTAGATTTGGGTAGGTAATAACCAAAAAAAATAGGAACGTCGGATACAAGCTGCCAAAATTAGATTCCTTTCTTTGCATTGTTGGTGGTGCCTCGCAAAGATTGTATGGGAACACCAGAGTCTAGAACACCTTAGGTAATTAATATTGAGCAGCTACTTTTGACGTTAAACGCACGCCCCCAACTCGGATTCCAAGATTGGATTGGCGTCCTTTAGCTAAGCCCTGGATGAAATGGTTAGATAAATCCAAATAGTCTTTCCTCTACCCGTAAGGCGATTGCTTTTTATGATTTGGAGAGTGCCGGAAGATCGAGAGTTATGAAGGTCCACTTAAGCAACCTACACCTGCTGCCCTTTAAAGGATAAGCAGGACATTGCAAATTAATGAATGAATAAATGAAATATCGTAATTCGTTTTTCTGTAAAAACTTTATCAATCAAACAAAAGTGTGTTATACGTAACATAGGTATTAAAAGTTATTTTTAGTTTCCCACTCTGTGTTCACCCACTTAAAATTTCTCCTTCAATAATACCCTTATATCCCTTATATCCTTTATACCTACCAAACAAAATACAAAACAAAAACCCAACCCAACTTGTAATGAACGAGATAGTTTCGTGCGATACAGTCGTACACTTTATAATAAGAATGTTTAGTAAATTACTTTAAAAATATCTATTCGCACTACTAGTCCTCGCACATGCTCTAATTGGAGGCAGCCTTACCAGCCTTCTTTGTAACAACTCAAGACTTTGTTCGCTTCATGGAGCTCCGGTTCAAAATAACAAGCTATACCAAAGTAAGTCGTTGGGAAGGCTCATTCTTATAAGGAAAAGCATCTTATCTTAGCGGTAAGGGTTGGAGGTGCAGCTTAACATGTGGAGTGCTGGTGAGATAGGATATATCCCTTCATGCGGACCTTAGACAGAGGGACACACCCATACGATCGTCTCATTTTACATCGTACTACAATTCAATGTCAACTTCTCTAGAAAATCCCCGTCGAACTTCTGAGTGAAATCCATCGAACCGCATCAACTCATCGTCTGAGAATTTCCCATTTCACAGTGCATCCCCATTTTTACCTACGACACGTTAAGCCTTTTGCTTCAGTCTTCTTCTAACCTCTCGGGCTCTTGCATAGACAATTTCCAAAATAAGAACAAAAAAACTGCATAAACACAAGTTTGGGGTTTTGAAAATAAATTTTTCCGCTTAGATGGAGAAATTTTCACGGCACCTTGTTATCTACTCTATTTCTATAGTCGAACAAGGGATGGTGTAGAAATTAATGTTATTACTTTTGTACCCGTGTGCGCCTTCAGACACCGCACTTAGTCCTTGGTACATAAATAAGAAGATTACGTTGTGGAAACTTGTAAATACTGCCACTGACTACGTAGGCAATTTCCGTGCGCAAACAGACCTGATATAATATGCTGCTTCTCTGTATATCGCAACAGAAATTTACAACTGTATATGTGTGTGATGTTCGGTTTGCCAAAAGACTCGTTAATTTCCTCTCTGCATTCGCAAAAGAAAGGATCCAAAAATCCATCCTTTGCATTTTCCGCAAGACGATTTTCACTGCCACAACTCCTACAGGCTGTCATTCTTGCTCTATGCTGTGCGGCTTATAAAATTCTAAAAAGGATTGGCCCACATTAGATGTCTTATGGCGGCGCGCATTTTTGCTCTATAGAGTGTGGGGGTCGTACGGTATTTGGGTGTCGAATTTGTTTAAAAGTAGAGTCGTATAGGGCCACAAATTTTGAGTCAATTTGAGAAAGCACCGCGCAGAAGGAGTAGGCGTAGAATGCTTTGACTGGATTTTCTCTTGATGGAAAATTCATTTTTCACTCGTGGTGGTAAATTATACTGTATTTTCGACGCGCGATGTTTGCATAAAATATTTGCATGTCTGCAGTATTTTTGCTGTTCATTATAAGAAATAGTATCTACTTTGCTATGAGCGGTTTTATTTACATACTTTTTTTTTATTGTGGGGAAGTAAATATGTGGACTCGAGACGGGAAAGTATTATAGTGATTGGTTTGAGCCAAGAGTATGTTCAACTTTGAGGCAAGATGCGGGTACTTTTACTGGTATAATTATTGGTACAAGTATTCTATTACTTTACGCCTCTTAGGAGAACTGATGGCTGACCTATGCACTCGCCTCGCCTTGCTTCGCCCGCCCGGTCCATGGCAAGCAAAGAGACTTTTATGACATAGGAAAGTAAGAGTTTGTTGTGTGTGATCACCCACCGTGGATTATTTAGCCGACACATAACGCTATCCACCAGATAAGAGCTGCTAATATTTTTTTTTTGTTTCAGCGTCAAAGTCTCTGATGAACTAGCTTGCGGAAAAATGTATCAGTCACTAAGTTTGTTTCGATGGCGGTGGCCATGGTGTAGTGGTTAGAGTGATTGCTTGTAACCCGAGCGGTTTTGGTTCGAGCCCCGTCGTGGGACAGCAATACTCTACCACCGACCATAAAGAGAAACGAATAATATCAGAGTTTCTCCACCACTACACCCAAAAAGGGGTTTCTGCTTGGTAGTACAATAAACCGAAATTCCTCTGAGTGCTCCAGGATTTGGAATCCCCTTTTTTAATAAAAAAAAAAAAAGTTTGTTTCGATACACACGTCATTTGTTTTGTCTTTGTTTGTTTCATGTTTTCTAATATATTTGGCAGTTTTTGGTAGCCCAAGAAGCCAAAAGAAAAAAGACGTTTGATAAATTAACGAAAAAAATTAAAGCAGCAAAAATCCGAAAAATAATTCTAACAGAGAAGCTAGGAGAAAAGTAATTAACATTTTCCTTTCACAGTCGCGTTTTCGACCAGTTTAGTAAGCCGGAATCGAGTTCTAAAATCTTCATCATCGAGTGTTGCAAAATAATTTGGCCTTGAGCGAAATACTCTGTTCCTACATACGTCTTCAAATTCGTCTTCTAGAAATTCAAACAAATCCATGTTAAGACTTGCGATTGTAGTCTACTCTCGTCAACGAAAGAATGCATGAAACTATATTTTTCCAGTTACTTTTAATGAATATATTGTTTATCTTCCGGACGAAGGACTTAACCGGCTGATACTATATCCGAGGCTATTTCTGTCAGATATCACTATCGGAAACTTTTGAAACCAAAAGTTGAAGCTTAGCTGATAGATAAGTTCCAGATATATCCGAAGACTTTATCAGCTAGTCTTGAAACTGGCCCTAAATGTTGCTCCATTAAGGCTTATGTTATGTCTGAGAAATGCCTACAGATCGGGTGAGTAGTTTTGACGCGATGACATAAGACGTGGATGAGCATGCAAACAGACAAATAAATTTATTACATGTATAGAAAAAAATTATATCGTACTGATACCAATTCTAGAGATGGAGCTCGAGATGATGTAATCTATTAGTTTCATTTATTTTATACTAGCTTTTAACCGGAGCTTTATCTGCCAGGGACTCATTTTAATGTCCTATTTTTTTTTTTAACTACCTAAGTTATGGTCGTCTGCCCATAAGAGATGCAACCGGCTTTGATCGAGTGTTTTCATAATCAAATACTCAGTACAAAACAAAACCAGTAACCCCCAGTTTCACACTGGAAGTTTAAACTATTGTTCAACTGAACCTGAATTTTGAAATTTGAAGTTCAACTCGTCCGGTTTCACAATATAATCTGAATTTCATCTTCAATTCAATTGAACTCAGTTTAACGAAATTTTATGAATAGAATTTGGCAGTATTGTACAGTACTTAACTTTTATACGACTTTTTTAAAATCGTTCCTTGTATTTTCTTTCAAAAAACACACAAATCAAAGTCAAATGTTTAAACTTCACAATGAACTCTGTTCAAGCTTTAACCGAAAGTGTGAAACGGAATTATGTAATTGTTGAACTAAAGATTAAACTAAAAGTGTAGTTTAAACTCCCACTGCGAAACTGGGGGTAAGTCAATTATCTTCGACTATTCCGAAGCTCAAACACCCGGTACTATATTATTGTAAAAATAAAAAAATAGTTTAGTATTCAAAATTATATATTAATTTGTATGGGAGGTATGGGTAGTTTTTATTCGACCAAGCTCATTTTTTGTCAAAAAATTTTATATATTATTAAAAGAAAATGGGCAAAGTTTAAACTTGCTATCTTCACTGTAGCTGTTTAAATTTACTTTTTAACATCAAACAGCTATATATTTTGTATGGGAGGTAGTAGTAGTTTTCATCCGATCTTGCTCATCTTCAAACTTAGCCTCAGGTAGGTGGATAAAAGCTTACGTACCAAGTTTCAAGTGGATAGCTCTTAAATTACGGCCGTAATCGTGCGGACACACCGACAGACAGACGAACATCACTAGATCGACTAAGAAAGTAATGCTGATCAATAATATATATAGTTTGTCGTATCTATAACGCTATAACTAAGAGCTTAAAATACTCGAGTAAGTATTGCCTAAAAGTTTACCCTCTTTTTCAGTCTTTGTAGGACGAATTTTGAAAAAACGATAAAATACGCATTTAACGTTTTTACTTCTATATCAATGTACAAAGTTTCGAGTTAATACGACTAACCATTCTTGTGTTATGAAACAGTCCGCCTTGAAAGGACAGCGACAGCGCCAACGGATAAAGATAGTTTTTTATAAAATTGGACAAATTGATATTTTTTTCAGTTTCTAAAAATAAAAAATTTGAAAGATAATAACACGTACCTAAAATAAATAATAAATAAATAGGTGGAGCAACAGGCGGGTGACTCCCAAGGCCTAGCTTCTCGCAACCATTTGTTTTGTGTGAGTTTCTATTTTTGGGATGAATGGAAGGGACCTACAATTTTATGCCGAGTCCGAACGGCTGAATTGATAAGCTTTTTCATGACAGTCATACTCTCGGATGTTTGTCAGACGTTCGCGAGAGGTGGCGCAGTAGAAAAAAAACTTAAGATGTAATTTGTGTTTTTCCGGGGATCGAACCTGGGAGTGCAGTGGTTAGTGTGCTGGACTACTGCGCTACTACGCCCACGATAACATGTAACTACAGGCTTAAAATGGGCCGCAGTAAAATATTTTGTATTATATTTCCATGAGCTGCCCCTGTGACTATCGTTGATTTTCTTTTATTTTATTTCCAAATTGCAGAGGAAATTTTACTTGTTGCTACTCTTCATGAATTTTTCTTTATTCATATTGGCGCATGAACAATTTGTTGTTCGGGTGTCCTTCAATAGTTGTGTTTTTATGAATACCTGCCAGGCGTTCTTATCTCATGCACACAACATTCCAGAGAAAAATGTCAGAATTTATCTAATATTTCTACCAAATGCATAATTTTATACGAAATGCTGGTATGCTTTTAGGCTTATTGCCTAAATTCATTCGGCTGGCTTTATCTTGCTGGCAATTATGCTAGCAACTGTCCAAATGAACGGCTGGCTGGCGAGGTTTCAAAAAAACATGCCTAATGACAACCTAAAACAGAAGTCATAACAACAAGAAATTATTGTACTGCTTTTCAAATTTCCGATTTTCATTGAATTCCAGACGAAATCGTAACCACCATTTACGAGCTTCAAGCCTCACTTAAAAGCTGATCTCCTTCCGCTTTCAGTTGATGCAAATGATTGGTTAATCAACTTTTTGAAATTCTCAAAACACCAAATTTGACAACAAACGAAAAAGTCAAAAATGCGAACTTCTCTATCGACTGAGAACCTCAATTTCTAAAATCAGTAAATTAATTTTCAAATATTTTTTTATACAATTTTTAAATTTATTTTCAGACCTGTCAATCAAAAAAGGGTGAGAAACTCTATAGTAAAAATGAGCATTAGATAGATAGATGGCTAAGCTTTGTGATTTACTGTAGCATTTTATAACTGCAATTATTTTAACTTTAAGGCTAACTGCCTTTTGGCTGTCTTTAAAAATGTAAGGTCACAAAGTTGTTCCGTTTGTGGGAACATGAGAGGACAATTGGGCAAACAATAGAACAATTACCTGGATACGAGTGAAAGCACCCAGGCGGAAGTATACTTTTAAATAAATACTCAACCCCTTCAACCCTTAAGGAAAAAAAAAGCACTGCCAATGAAAATAACCCCAATCTCATAATCAGAGACTTTTTTTTGTTTTTCCAAAAAAAAAACGTCTGTTGAATAGAAATTACCCTTAACGAAATACCTTATGTTGTTCGCGAACTTGATTTATTGTCTGTAAAATTCTGTTTTGTTTTGAATATTTTTAATTTCCCCCACCACTGTTGCGGGCATGTTCCAGACCACCCATAGCCAAACCACTACTATTATAACAATGATTCGTAGCTTTTCACTTGTTTTTCTTTTTGCTTTGTCTTCAGCATTTATTCTTTGTCTTTCGGGTCGATTCCTTTGGTTTCATTTAATTAAATCTCCTCGGTTTTTTTTTTTTATTCCTCCACGCTGACATACAATCCCGATTCCCCCAAAATCGAGGTCTCGATTTCGCGGCTTGTTGTTGTTTATTTAGGGTCAGGCTGGGATTTTATATCCGCGATTTATATTTTTGAATTTTTTAAATTCCAATTTTGGTCGATTTTAAAAGGTTTCTTTTACCTACCCTTTAATAGATTTTTTCTTTAAAGCGTTTTTGAATTTTTCTAAGCAAAAATTTAAACTTTGATACGAAAGTGTTTCAATTCGGTATGCAAATCTAGAATGTGCGGGATGGAAAAATGATCCCTTAATTGCCACTTAATTTACAAATGGCAAAATGCAAAATGAAATAATAACAAAAGGGAAATATTATTGTGCCTTCTTTCTTCGGTGGAATATGCTCTTTTCATTGGTATTTTTGAGGGCACTTGTTAACGGCTTGTTAAACGCCACTTTGTTAGATACCCTCCTTTTTGTACAATCATTTTATTCTTTCAAACATGCAGCTAAGAACTCATGCCATTTGCATCCTTTTAGGGGTTGTATTTGCTGAATGCAACAGTAGAATGTAGATGGATATAAAGGAAAAGAATTTGTTACTAAAATGGGTATGTTGTGACTATTTTTTCCGTAGATAAGGGTTGACAATTTACAAATGGTTGTGAACTTGTGAGGAGCTAGGTTGAAGTGCCTTATTTATTTATATAATAATTGCAGAACTTCCGCTATCAGGCAGAATGAACCATTTACCCTGGACAGTGGTTGATGGCATACGCCCATACACCAACTCCTCTCCAAGATTTGGTCAGAGGAAGGAATACCTGATGAATGGAACCTCAGCATCGTTTGGCCGATCTATAAGATCCTGTCTGCCGTACTGTCTGAATGCCTGACGGATTCGTCTATGAACTGATTGGGCCCTATCAGTGCTGTTTTAGGCTCAGTAAGTCCACAGACCGGTCAATATTCACACTACGTCAGATCCTGGAGAAATCCCAAGAAGTGCAAATCGATACTCACCACCTATTTATCGATTTTAAAGCCGCATATGACAGTATTTATAGAGACGAGCTACACAGAGCCATGTCTAGTTTTGGCAGACTTTGCAGAATGACGATGGAGAACGCTCGCTACTCCATAAAGGTCGGAAACAATCTCACCGAGACCTTTGATGTCAAAAACGGATTTAGACGAGGTGATGCTCTGTCATGTTACTTTTTAAACGTCATAGTAAAAAAAATTGTGCGAAACTCGCAAGTCAACAGCAGGGGCAACATTTTCCAAACTACAGCACCTATGCAAGTATGTCCTACGTACGTCATTGACATAATTGGCAGAACGCATCGAGCTGTCACTGGTGCCTTTGCGACTATTAGTGGAGAAACGAAAAAAATGGATTTAGTGGTGAATGAGGGCAAAACAAAAAAAGTGTCAACAAGAAGGGACACACAACATTGACGAATCGGACAGAACTTCACGATAGGCAGCTTTGAAGTGGTTATGGACTTTGTCTACCTCGGCTCCGCTTTAAACTCTGATAATGACACCACCAACAAAAATCAAACGAAGAGTTACACTTGCCAACCGCTGTTTCTTTGGCCTAAGAAGGCAACTTACTAGTATGGCCTTGTCAAGAAACACTAAGGAGACTCTATATAAGACCCTCATTATTCCAGTTATACTCTATGGCGCAGGCGAATGGACCATAGCAAAGGCGGACAAAGATCTTCTTGGTCGTTTCGAGTGATTTTCGGTCCCGTGTTCGTTGATGGACGAACTTTACCAGCTGTACAGGGTCATCGAACTGGTCATAAATGTACGTATCAGTCGACTAAGATGACTAATACATGTACCTAAAGCGAATGGACACCAACGCTCCTGCTCGAAGAGTATTCGATTCCAACACGGAGGGATAATGCAGTAGAGAAAGACCTTGCCTTAGCCAGAGCGCGCAAGTGGGGAAAAGGAACCTCAACTAACTCAGATTCCACAACTGGAGACTGTTAGCTAAAGATCGGGCTAACTGGAAAGGCGTGTTGGTTGAGGGCCAGGTCCACTCCGAACTTTAACGCCAGATAAGTAAGTAAGTAATAATGGAAAAAATACTTATCGGTAGGTAATGAATATTATTACAGACCCGACAAACCCAAGTGCTGATAAAACTTTATATAGAACCGAATACAGCGGTCAATCATGTCCACATATAAATATAGAACTCAGGTGGCTAGTAAATGCTTCACCTCCAAAAACAAGTGTCAATCAGCTACCCAGTCTGACAGGTATTCCTCTGATTCTCTTTTGTCAGAAGTGTGACGCTTCGTTACAAAAGACACAATCAGATCTTTCTTAGTATCATGATTTCTTCGGGGACCCATAATATGCAGCTTATCTCGTATTAACAGCACTCAAAAACCCCAACAGCCCATAGGCCATAATCCACACCAAATCTACCCCAACCTAACCAGTCTTTGTAACTAATTTCCCTTCGTACGTGCCACTTAATGCTTATTGTTATCTCATTCAAAACTACTCGTACTTCTTGACTTATTATTTCTATAAATTACACTTACCAGCCAAGTGCACAGCTTGAGCCCTTTAAGATCCTTTTCACATACCAACACTAAACCACCCACATCGATGATGGTCGTAGTTTTGCTCTGCAATTGGAATTATTTGAGAAATGTTTGTATATATTGAAGTTCCTTTCTACTCGATGTTCTATTGTGAAAATGCCAAAAAGACGGTGTAGTGTCATTATCCCGAATTACATTCGCAGTCGTTTAAACTCGTTTGTACGCGCGTGTATATCGAAAATATGGAGTTATATATGTATTCGTATTGTTCTCCCCTTTTCAGGGAAAATATGGTATTTATGTGAGAGCGCCATAAATTACACCGTTTGTGCGATTTTCCAAATTCTAAACGGCATAAAGTATTCAGATAGCGTTCTGACAGGAGTCCTTGTGATTAGCATTCCATAATAGGTTTAGATTGTGGCTTCTATTATTTTGTATAGCTGTTGTCTTTTATGTGTTGGCGAATCGAGGTGTGAGAGCAAACACTTTGTTGTTGTTCCATATATGAAAGGGGTAAGTTTTTAGACTTAATTGCGAAAAGGCCAATTTAAAGTGTTTAGAATAGCAGAGACATGCGGTTAGAGGCAATCATTTCGAAATTTAAAATGTATGCCTTTTATTGCTATTATTATTACTTGGAATGGGTAATACTATGTGTTGCAGTGTAGAAGCTCCGCATCAAAATTAACCCGCGCTTTTTCCCTGTAGGTACCTGGCTGTAGTTGAGAATGGTGTGCTACTTTTACTTGCAAACCTCTCATTTAAAATACATCAGGGGCGAATGCAGGTAGGGTTTTAGGGGGTTCGAGACCGTCGGAAATTATGTCAGACAGATGGGCAAGGTGTATCCTCCGAGTCGCCGTTTTGTATAGGCGAGGTGCTTTGCTGCCTGCACTTTCAATTAAACCGAGGCTCTCGTTTGCGAAGCGCATATCTGATGGCACTGGTCTTTGTCACTTCATGAAGGTGGTATGTATACAGCTTCTAAATAGTTTGACGGATACTCGATTGGCAAAAGTTCTGGCGATTGCAGCCGTTGAACACTCAATTTATTCATTGTTATGGAGTCTGGGATTTATACGCTTTCTTACCTGGACTACAAAAAGGTCGGAGTCGATTTTGGCAGTTGGGAAAGTTCGGAGATTTAGAACACTGTATAGCAATGCCTTACGTCGATCGCAATATAATCAATTTGTCTGACAGTTCTGATCAGGCTACGTAGTCATGTTTCTTTATGATAGTTGGGAAACCGTGTGCTAGCTAAAGTAACATTACGTCCCGCAGCAAAGTCAATTGATTTAAGTCCTTTTCTAGATGTGGTGTCATGTAGTGTAGACTTTCCAATAGTATTAATCCAAAGTTAGCTTCCTTGGTCCAAATCTGGCTCGATATTGCTCCTACACTTTGTCGAAGAGCTGGGTATAGAAACAATTTTTCATAGCAACATATATTTTCTCTGTGAGCGCATATTAGCCTGATCCTGATGTTGGCGAATTTAGCTGTGATCCGGATAGCTCAAGACTTCTTGCCTAAGTATGCCGCGTAGCCTCCCTTCTACAGAAAATTTCAAGTAGCATCTGCGCCAATTTTCGGGGCAATAGCTCAGTAATTAGTATGTTGACGGAATACTGCGCTTTCCAGGTTCAATTTCCTAAAAATGCAAAACTAAACGCCTTAAGAAAGTTTTACCAACATCCAAAAGCATTAGGTTAGGTTTGGTGGCAAATATCCATTACATAGACATACACAGAGTAATTGACTAAGACGAAAGTTAGGTCCATCATTATTGATACCATGAGCAGAGTCGGTAATTTCCGCTACTATTAGAACTATTTTGAATTCTGGATATTTTCCGGTTTACCATTTCGGCAATATCCGCAAGCTCCCCGAAAAAGTACTCTTCTAGAGTTCGCTGTCTCATTGAGGATAGCCGCGTTAACCGGGCAGTGACATAGTAAGTGGAAAGGTGTTGACTCATCTCCCTCATCTATCTAACGGCGACAAAAATGATTAGTGGTGACTCCAAGCCTCGGGGCATGTCTTCCTAGTACACAGTGGCCTGTTCATCGGTTTTGCGAATAGCCATAACTTCTGACTATCGTCGTCTGACTATAGTCAGAAGTCTGACTATCGTCATCCTCTCCACAAGCAGGACAGATGGTGGTGTCGCTCAAGCCCAATACATTTAAGTGTTTAGACAAAAGCTTGGTGGCCCGAAAGGACGCCCACAAGCAGCCTGCAGACGATTCTCCTAAGAGAAAGAAGGAAAGACGCCGACCTTTTGCAGATGTCCGGACGTAGTCGTTTGGTCTGTCTACACCCAGCACAATCACGCCACCGACACTCGTGTTCACGAGAAACCCAAGTATCAAAGGATGACCTAACCGCGGATGCAGGCATACCCAACGCAGGTTCAGGTCCTAAGAGGGCTTCTTCTGAACCCAGCCTGGCCAGCTCATCAGCGATCTCGTTTCCATGGATACCAGTGTGACCTGGGACCCAAACAAGTTTGACCGTGTTTAGCCTACCGACCAAGTTCAGAGAAAGCTTGAGTTCGAGCACTAACTTAGACGAGGTAAGAGGGTTAACTATCACTTAACTATCACTGCAAACGCAAATGCTTCTAGCCCTCCACCTGTTTGTCACAATATAGCGCATAGCCATAAGGATAGCGAAAATCTCCGCCTGGAAGACAGTCGCATATGGTTATCCAAGGGGTAGTGTAGTTTAATGTTCTCGCTTTCAACGAAGTCTCCACAGCCAGACCCCTGTCCGGTTTTAGAGCCATCCGTGAATAAACGATGGCATTCTTTCACTGGCTCAGAGTCTGGCCGAAGCCATTCCATTGCCTGTGGAAAGTTGACGTGGTAGTTTTGTCGCAGTAGAATTTCTGGTGTCATTGTGTCAGACGGCATATCCATAAGACAGGGGTCAAAGGTTAATTCTCGCTCAAATTCTTCAAAATTCCAATGCACGTGGTACCAGAGAAAATACTGGCATATGCTCTGTATCCTTACACCTATATTCCAATAATTCTCTCAGACGCAATGCCGATTTAGCCGCCATCTCCCTGTCGTATATATCCAAGGGTGGAATGCGAGACATGGTATTTAGTGCTGCATTTGAAGTTGTCTAAGGGGCACTATTACCACAAACATATGCCGCTCTTTGGATTATGTTAAGTAGAGAGGGAGGTACCTTTTTTCGTCCTGCTCTGGCCACCAGGTGACGACTCCTTAATGATAGTCCAGATAGTACGAGTGTAAAATCAAAAATGGTGAATTTGCTTGCCGTCTTCTGTAATACAACATGCATTATGCTGCATAAGGGAAAGTTTTGGGTTTTTAGTAAACTTTTCAAAACTTCAAAGAAACTATGAACTCGCGAAATAAGGTCCGATAAATTGCAAACCGTGGCTCACCAACTTTAATCTCCATATAGACCAACATTTAACAACCCCCACCCTTCAAGCTCCAACAGCACTCAATCCATCATTTCAGATAAATCCATAATTGCTACCTTAGGGCCAATTAAAATCACTTAGACAGAACCACCTTAATTCACCAACAAAGGGTACCGAAAAACCCTCCCTAGCTCGTAATCATTCTACAAGAAACTTAACCGAAAGCACCAGCCCTCATTTGATTAATTACCGCCCAAATTCATTTTGTGTCAACGTGGCTACATAATTCTTAACCAAGAAAGACATACTCTCCGGGGCTATAAGAAGACACATTATCAGCCTCCAGCCCGTTTAGCTAATTGTAATAATAATTGCCCGAGACAAAGCCAAAGTACAATGCTTTCATGTTTATCACTTAGTCTATATACCAGCGCATGGTACACAAGACAGGAACCACTGTCGTCACACGATGGGACCTTGTCACAATGGAACCCAGTGCTTATTTGTCTAATAAAACTCTATTCCAAAAATAATTTGTGTTGACAAGAATGTATGGCGGCTTTGGAGCGCTCAACATCGCCACCTACATAGGTGATGAGTGCAATGACTTCCGCTAAGGGGTGGCTCTCATCCGTGGCACTATACACTATACATTCTGTGCGACAGACAATCATTAGAAGTAGCAAAGGCGGCGGCGGCGGCGACATAAGGGTGGGACCCACCATCGTTTCCACTAATTTAATCGAAGAGAACTGTTATTAACCAGTCGACAAGTAGATGAGACATCTTAGGATAGGAAATCCTTGCCATTTCGTAGGTAGGTAGGTACTCGCTGTTTGTTTGCCTTGAAAGCAAGGCAAACATAATTTATTGCTGGTAGCTACTCATGCTCATACATTGTGAAATTTTAATGTGTCTAAGCACGCAATGTAATTTAACTTTAATTAGGTAATTAAGAGTACGAGGATGGAGGAGGACTGACTATGTTTACCTGGCGAATGCATCCTCTGCGGGAGTTTAGTGCAAAAATATAAGTAAACAGCAAAAAGTATCTCTCATGAAAATATTGCGCAAAAGTGTATCTGTGTATATAGTATAGTGGGTTGACTCCTCCGTTGGAGCTTATTCTGTGAGTTGTGCATGAAGGAGATATGGAAAATTCGCAAAAGTGGATTTACTCAAGGATGAAATGTATGCAAGTACTGAGTTATTAATTTTATGCATCGGCAAGTTCGCGACAGTAGGGAAGCTCTCCGGGCTGCAGGAGCTCTTGTGGGATTTTTTTTGTTTCCCCCGTTAACTGGAACTCAGTAAAGTTATGAGGATTCTAGTCAGTGGAGCTACTGTGAAGTAAATTATTGTGGGCGGTAGAGATAACAACCAAAGACAAATTGTTGTCCTTGTTTTGTATACGACTTGAGTCGAATTATTGCATGTTAAAGTTACAAAAGTTCAAAGGCAATACTGTTTGAAAATGGGGTTGTAATAACTTCTCTCTGAATCAGTAGAATTTTCGAAAATTTTCCAACGCCTTTACCTACAATAAAATATCGCCCCCGAAAGTAAAGCGTGTCAAAAATCATTGTATGGGTGTCATGGGAAGGAGATTATCAACATGTTTTTTGTTAAGCCATGTTGCTTTAGACATTTTGGTCTCTTAGAAATTAACCGCAAAAACCAAAATTTTGTCAAAAACGCCCCCGACAAGTGGACGTGTCAAACAACTTTTTTTTTCTTTGTCAGATTTGGAAACACTCCACTAGAGCAGTCAGACTACCAGGAACCAGGAAGCAAATCCAGTATTACCCATTTTACTGGAATTTCTTCGACGTTCGGAGAAATCCACATGGCAGGACCACATATCCTATATATCGCAAGATCGGCGTCCGCTAAGTTGAGTTACCTATTTAGAGCAAAGAGGTACTTTAGCCCCAAGCAACTTCTCCTTCTCTACAAAGCACAGGTTAGACCAGGCCTGGAATATTGCTGCCATATATGGAGCTCGGCCCCAAAACATTCACTTAACCTACTTGACAGCATACAGAGACGAGCAGTTCGACTTATTGGAGACCCTACACTCACATCGAATCTGCAACTGTTGGTGCACAGAAGACAAGTCGCTGACCTATGCTTCCATGGTATATGTTCCGAGGAACTCAAGGACATTATCCCTCGAAATGCAACTTTTGGGCGCCCCACAAGACAGGCTGCTAATGCTCATGGTCATGACCATACAGTACACTTGACAACCGCGAGGACATCATCTTTCCAAAAGTCCTTCTGTTACAGGACAAGCAAACTTTGGAACTCGCTTCCGGGGGATATATTTCCAGACGACTATAATTTGCAGCAATTTAAGTGCAGAACTAACATACATCTGCAAGCATCTCGGGGCGCTGATGAAGCGTTATTGGTTTGCCTTTCCCGGGAGAAGTATTTAAAAAAAAGCCGAAAATGCACTTCAGCGATGAAGAGCTTATCAGTATGAGTATCAGTAGGTACCTACCACATCAGTGCCAAACATCTGCCACCTGATCCGAGCAAATCCAGGACAATAACAAAGGAAATGTATCGTCGCCCTCTCCACAAGTGTCGCAGAAAGTGGTACCACTTAAGCCTATCACACTAAAATCCTTAGAAAAAACAAAGTAGCCCGTAAGAACGCCAATAAGCTGCCTACAGCCTTTTCTGCGGAGAGTCAAGAGACAACAGAAATGCCGCAGACTTCTTTCTTACCAATTGTTAATGGAGTTGGAAACCCTGAACGAGGACGCAGGAAGACATAGCGCAGGTTCTGGTCGAAAGAAATTATCCTCGAGCCTTGCTTAGCAATCTCATCGGATATCTCATATCCCGCAATCCCAGTGTGACCTGGAACCCAGACGAGAATCAAAGAGTTCAGCCTTGTGACCTAGTTCAAAGAGTTCTGGCAATTATTTTGGAATGCGGGTACCAGGCTTGAGCTAGGCCTTTTGCGAAGCTTGACTGTCGCTACAGACGCAGATAAACCGACCCCCCACCTATGCCTAACAATATATTCGGCAGCCATTAGGATAGCATAGATTTTCGCTTGAAAAACAGAGCTATGCGGGTTGCCTAACGAGTACTTAAGTCGAATATTTTCGATTTCCACAAAGACAAAGACACCAGCACCAAATCCTTGACTAGTTTTGGAGCCATTAGATTGATTTGATATAGTAGAAACCATATGATAAAGATATCGAGGGAAGGTAAATCAAGGAGATCTAAGTGCTGCCAAATCAGACCGCTCTTTGGAGTTTTGTGCAGAAGGCGCAGTTTTTTTTTTTTTTTTGAAGGGTATTACAAATCCTGGAGCACTCAGACGAATCTCGGTCCATTTTGGTGTAGTGGTGGAGAAACTCTGATATTATTCGTTTCTATTATGGTTGCAGAGTATTGCTGTCCCCCGCCGGGGCTCGAACCAACGCCGCTCGGGTCACAAGCAATGACTCTAACCACTACACCATGGCCACCGCTATGAGAAGGCGCAGTTACTTTCACATATTTTCGAGAAAGCCTTGTTTTACAAACAACAGACGCATAGGCTAGAAAACCTTATCATGGTCGTATAGATCCAAAGGACCTTCTTAGAAAACACCCTTACACTGCCAGAAAACTGAGAGCGCCTTCGATGTCTTCGACTTAATATGCTTTGGCCAAAGAAGTTTCTTATCCAGGATCACTCCCTGGAGATCTGGATGGCTGGCATTGGCTGAGTCAGACCGGTTAAAATCCTTTTTCTCGTGAAGAGAACAACCTCAGTTTTCAAAGGATTGACCGAAAGCCCCTAGTGCGTTTATAGTGTGCGAGAGTCAGCTGTATTAGACATCAGATTAGAGAATCTCAGGTCATCTGCGTAAGTCTCCGGGTCAGAGTTTAAAATGACATATACTACTTCATCTATTGTCAAATTGAAGATCAAAGCTTCTAGATGACTTCCCTGCATTACTGCAGAGGACACCATGATTGGATTAGAAATGGAAAATCTAAAAAGGACACTATGCTTGCAATCTTTTAAAATAACGCTTTATCCACTATGTAAAACCGGTCGCTTTTATTTTGAGGAGTATGACAGTGTGGGCGCAGTGGCTCAGTGGTTATTGTATGCTTAACTCCTGTGGGTCCTAAGACTCACAATTTCGATCCCCGGAAAAGCAAACAAATTACATCTTATTTTTTTTCCCACTGCACCAGTTCTCGCGAACTATCCTAAAAAGCTTCTCAATTCAGACGTACGGACTCGGCATAAAATTGTGGGTCCCTTCCATTGGTCAAAAAAAATAAAAACTTACGCAAACGAATGGTTGTGAGAAGCTAAGAGTAGGGTGCCTAGCCTATACGAACCATTCATTCATTCATTCATTCATTTTCAATGGTCCGCTTGTCCATTAAGTGGGTCGCGGGTGTAGGTTGCTCAAGTGGACCCTCCATAGCTCTCGATCCTCCGCCATCGACTCTAAATCATCAAGGGCAATCCCCATACGGGTATAGGAGAGATTATGAATTTGATCTAACCATACGAACCATTCGCGCCATTATTCAGGTTAGCCTAGATAAAGTCCCATTTGATGCCGTGAGAACTTGAGAACAATTTTGCCCTAAATTGTCACAAAATTGAGTGCCCATAGCCAGTACAGCGTGAACGAATTTTCTTTATCAATGTATGTAGGGCACCATCTTCGAAAGAAAGCTTATCCAAGGAATTTGAAATTTCAACACAATCCTGTGCCGCAAAATGTGTAATGCAGCGGTACTCTCAGAAGAATTCCGATGATGCCAACTAAGAGCAGTGTCATTTAATTAGATGGATTTCTTCAACTTTCTTCTTCATCTTTTCCTTTCCGTCCTTTCAAAAGAAACACCGAATATGCAAATTAGGAATATGAGTACTACTCTCCCTTTCACTGTTGTATAAACGAAAAAAAAAAAACCATCAGAGTTCTGAACAAATACCAAGTCTCAACATCAAAACAATTCATAACTTTTCAACTTAACGATCTTCTTTTATTAGTAAAATGCCAATCAAAAATAATTTCTTTATTTCTCCATTGTGTACCAAGGATGTAGGAGAGTGATTACCTTTTTCTGCGTGAACCAAAAAAAAAAGCAGCCCCACCTTTGCTCAATGCAAATATTTGAAATTGTAAACATTTCAAAACCAGGCTCAACCTTAGTCCTACCTTAGTCTCACACTCAGGTCCTTCCTGTGGAATCTTAAATATCGACGCAAAACTCTCCACCAACAACAACTCCAGCAGCAGGTTGGAAAAATGAGCAATTTTCAGGACTCTGTTGAATTTTTCCCATTTTAATTTTTTTTTTTTCCTTCCTTCAAAGTATAGATGAATGGGAAAAAAAGCAGTGGATTTCGAGGGTGAATACGAAGAGAATGCAACAGAGGACCAACGTAAAAAAAACGCAGTTCGTAACCAGCTATCTGAAGAAAAAAGGCTCGATTAAAAAAAAAAATATCCACTTTGCTTGAAAACTCTCGAAATTCATAACGATCCTGAGGAACTTGTGAGTCAGGGTAGCACATGAAGCATCTGAGCTCACGCTCTACGGGGGTCGGGCGGCCTGTCGGTTTGTTGGTACATTGGTTGGTTTCGCGGCTGGTCCTCGCAGGATGTCTAATAAAAAATTTATAAATGAGCAATTCGAGACTTCGGCCACAGATTAAAGGTTTCCCCCGCGGACTACGCTACACGATGTACGACGACGAAGATGACGACGACAGCGACAACGTTAGCTAAACTCCTGATTGAAGTTAGATGTGGATAGGTAATAAAAATATAAAGGACTTCCACCACAAAGAAGAGAAAGAAAAAAACAGCATACCACGGGATGAAGAAAAAGAATAGCGGAACAAAATTAAAGGGCTTTAGGGACTCACCGAGTCACAGCATGCTAAAACAATAAAAACAAATCATTGTTTAAGTTATGGTTACAATTTTATTGTTTTTTAGGGTGAATGGGCGGGCAAATGAAGCTGGTCGCAATGGAAAAGAAGGTGAAAATGCAATTTTCATAATTTTCATAATTTTCTCAAATTTTTCTACGCGATAAAGGTAGATGCGGATGCTCTTGGGTTTGTAGCTGGGGGAGAAGCGGTCTTTATTGATGTCGGCCGATTATTAGTGGGGTTGCAGGCTGGAAGTGAGTATTGCAGTGGCACTTTACGGAAAAGGGGGATAAACGTGACACATGGGAAATTTCAACCAAGTATATTAATTTTTATGGAGATTTTTTTTAGTGCTCTAGTGGGGACTATTTACTGGAACGAAACAACTCAAGAGATACCTAGTGAACTATGCAGCGTCTTAATATTTTTGAACTAACTTCGAACTGAATTGTTACTGTCGTTTGATTTAAATAGAATGCATTTACAAGTCAGTGGCAATCCCAAAATTATGTGGCTAACTTATAACGCTATAATTTTACTAAATTATATTTCAAGGCTGTCTTATCATTTCTTCGATTAAATTGTATATTTTCTTATTGTCGAAATCGAAGAGCTCACTTATAATTGACGAGCTATCACTTAGCCTTCATCAATCCATGGTACCTGCGATTTCGTAATTAGCCTGAACCACCATAACCACAGTAAAGAATTAGTAATCCAAAGTTGTACACCAGATGGCTTAATAAAACGAACGTGACCATTGAATCCAATGAAGCCCAATTCGAAGTCCTTTTGTAATAAAATCATTTGAGTTGAATATCCAACCTGGTAAAGGTGGTGGTTTCGCTGAATCACTTGCAAGAGGGTTGAAAGGATAGTGAAACGAATTTGATAAACCTTCGGGGATTTCCTTCTTTTCCTCCTTCGCTTTTTTTTTTTTTTGTTTTAAAATGTTTGCCCACATCACTATGTGACCAGAATACGCAATGAGTTTGGTGGGTTTTCTTCTTGGATACCTTACCTACCTGTTCCTGGCTTCGGTCATTGAGATGTATGCTTATGGAAAAACAACACGGAATACTAATGCCATCAGTTAAAGAAAATCCGACAGTAAACAGTGAACATCTTGGAAAAGGATTGATTTGATGAAGACAGTCGACTCACTTTAACGAGGTGTTGATGTCAGTAACGAACTTAAATTTTATTCACTGTAACATTTATTTAGTGCGAATATTTTGAGTAAATCCGATGGATCTAAATTCAGTATTTGAAGGAATTTACTTTTACGATTACATATATGTATTCAAATAAATATTTATAACGGGTTTTTCAACAGGGACGCTACAAAAGTAGAGCGACAGGGACAGCAAACGACGCCGAATTTCTTGCCGCTCTTTTGACATTTCTCTTCAGTAAGGTTTGCCATTTCATGATGGAAAGATATACGAGCCAACAACGAGTCGAAATTATTAAAATTTACCGAAATTCGGAGTCAGTGGCCTCAACGTTAAGAGCGCTACGTCCAATTTATGATGAGGCTCATTTCTGGCTGAATGGCTTCGTCAATAAACAAAATATGAGGTATTGGTCAGGCAGCAATCCACACGTACTCCATGAGTCATCATTGCATCCCGAAAAAATTACGGTTTGGTGTGGTTTATGGGCCGGCGGCGTCATTGGGCCGTACTTCTTCCGTGATGATCAAGACGTGAATGTAAATCGCTACCGTTCAATGATAACCGAATATTTTTGGCCCCAATTGGATGATATGGACTTGGAGGACTTGGTGGTTCCAACAGGACGGCGCCACAAGCCACACAGCGAATGTCACAATCAATTTATTGGAAACCAAGTTTGGAGAACGTATGTTATCTCACGAAATGGTCCAGTCGCTTGGCCGCCTCGGTCGTGCGATTTGACGCCGTTAGACTATTTCCTGTGGGGCTACGTCAAGTCTATAGTCTATGCCAACAAGCCAGCGACGTTTGATGAACTTCGTACGAATATCGAACGTGAAATTGCAGCAGTATCGGACGATTTATGCTTGAAAACCGTCGAAAATTGGGTTCAGCGTCTGGACTTCTGCAAGCGTGCCCGTGGTGGCCATGCAAAAGAAATCGAATTCCATACAAATGGCATCGAACGTACTTTCACAGGAATAAAGAATTTCATTGATATCCAAAACCGTTTTTGTTTTATTTAAAAAAAACTTTTGTAGCGCTCTTATTGAAAAACCCTGTATAAGTCGCAAAATAGCCAAGGGGGTGTGGCCAATTACCACTCTGGCGCTGTCAGGCAGAAGGAAAGAATTTAGACGACGATGTTAAAACCAATTTGAATTTCAAACTATGAATTAGTTTCGAAACGAATAAAAATGCTACCAAAATATTACTTGTCACTTTCCAAAGTGTATTTCTAGACTCAGAATATTAATGTGAGAACCTATAAGCACAAACCATAATATCCTTATAAGTTGTTTCTCTGCCCCTAGATGAAGTGGATGTTAAATGGTTCTCTTGTGTCATTAAAATGCCCATTAATGCTGCGAAAAACCTGGCGATTGGCAAATTGTGGTGATTGGGCGCCATTTCAAAAAAGAGGATAAAAAGTACCTATTTTTCGAATTACATATACGTTAAATTACTTCTAAGTCTTTGCTACGGTGCGACTTTCATCCGGTCGGAAGCACAGCCGTCCACTTGGGAGTATTCTCCAATTTTCTACATGTTTTGTAGACCTGAAGAAGGCATACGAATGAGTTTGTCATTATTGACTCTAAACTACACTGCAAGGGTATGGATTTATGAAATTGACGGTTCTCTCCTGAGAGACTTTAAACTCGCCATTGACGTGTATTTCTTCATTTGGCTTACATGATGTTTTGACAGGCCCAAGTTGACTTAAAATTTTTTTTTTAAACATTTACTTATGTAATTTGAGCTGAAGTAAATGGGTAAATTGCTACCATTCAAATATTTTACAATTTATTTATTACTAGCTGGACCCGTGCTCCCCTTGCCCGCTCGCACAAAATAATATTTGGTTCATTTAAAATTACACTTTGAGATTTCAATGAAACAATCTGTCCAGTAGTTTTCGCGCTTGAAGGAGAAAAAGAAAATTCCTCCCTCTCCTAGATCTTGCTACTTATTTGTAATACTGCATTTCCTTTCCTCTTCCTAGGGAATCCAAACAACTACCTACCCCAAACCTACACTGTTACTTTACTTTATCACATCATATCATAACGAAATTCTGAAATGAAACCTGTTTCGTATTATACGTTTCTTCCAAAGTTGCAAAAAGGCTTACTATTGTACTACTTTCCTCACTTTCCACTTCCCAATTTTCGGTACTATTTGTACTAATATAAATTTTTGAAATTTTATTTTTATATCTTTTAAATCAAAGGATTCAACAAAAATAAGCTGAACGCTCTCCTTTGTTTAAAAATTCTGAATGCATTCACTACTCATCGTCATCGTACAGACTTCGTTAAAAATTGACTTTTGAAACTTGTTGCATTCGTCGAAGATGTGGAAAAAGGATTTGATTTCTGAGGCATTTTTTTGAACTCTTTGCAGCGTTTTTCGCAAACTGCCATTTGGACGATCAAGTCCAATTTGTCTTGAGGTTTTTTCCTGGTGAAAAAGTATTGAAATTATCAGTAATGAATATAGGGCTCTATCTGACTAATAGGTATGTATAGGAAACTTACTTCTATTTCGGAGTTTTGGGCTGAAATGGCCCTTGTGCAAAATGAATGCCACGAGATCATGTTTTCAAACCCTACACCGCATTGTCCATGGTGCTTTTTGTATTCATTCTCATTCTTCCGCAAACGTTTAAAGAATGTTTTCTTATCAAAATAGCTATTATAAAGAAAATACAACCAAAGCTAAAGAATCGAATGCAGGCGTTAATATGCTCTGCACTATTAGATTAAAATTAATTTTCATTTTAGACTGTACTGCATGTATCTGTCAAAATGTCACAAAATGGTTCGGCACATTTTTTTCAAGCTAAATTTTGACATATGATGTTGTTTTGTTTTTTGTTGTGTTTTTGGGTTGCGGAAAAGTAAATACTGTTAAGGTTTATCAATGAATACCTCGATGAGGAATCCTTTCAAAGTGATAAATTTGAAATCAAGGAATATCAGATAAGGAAAAAGAAAAGTGCAACGAAAATATAACACTTTTTCGCGTCGAAGAATTTTTGAAGAAAGTTATTTTCAACGAACGGCTGTTTTCTGGTGGGCGCAGTAGCGCAGTGGTTAGTGTGTTGGACTACTGTGCGAGGGATCCCAGGTTCGATCCCCGGAAAAAACACAAATTACATCTTAAGGTTTTTTCCTACTTCGCCACCTCTTGCGAACGTCTGACAAACATCCGAGAGTATGACTAAAATTGTAGGTCCCTTCCATTTGTCCCAAAAATAGAAACTCACACAAACGAATGGTTGTGACAAGGTGGGCCTAAGGTGTCTACATGCCTGTTGCGCCACCTATTTATTTTTTTTTTTTTGCTGTTTTCTGTGAGACTTATATCCACAGCGCACTCTATAGGCGTATTTTTTTGAGAATCTATAGCTAGTTCACTTTTACTTTTACATGCAAAACTTTTATATTCACTTTCGGTTTTGTTATACTCACTTCCCAAGAAAATACGCCATTATGTCAAAATTTAGCTAGGATTTTAGTTACCTAATGTTTGAAGAGAAAAATTAAAGAGCAGCTAAATTTAGATTCGCTGGAGCTGCGTACTAAGCTTTATATTCAATTATTAAATCCGCCTTTATTACACCCTTCACTGGAAGGTATAGGTAAATATACACTTACATTTCGAACGTCAAGAAAAAGTCTCCTTATACCCCATATAAGTCATAATTATTCTGAATCAGGGTGCAATTCTTCAGCCATGTCCGTCTATCCGTCCGTCGGTGTCGGTCTGTCTGTTTGTTAAAAACACAAAATAGTCCATAGTCCAACGAAACGAATCGACCTCGGCGAATGAAATTTTGTGAAAGGACTTCTTTCTTCCGGTACCTCCCTGCACACAAAACCATTATTAGACCCACTTACGTATGCATACACACGAACTCACATGCCTAACATTTTGCAAGACTTAAATGCTGAAGGGGGTATCAAAGCAGGCGGCTGATGATAACATACTGATACACTGTTTTTTTTTTTTTTATTTTATTTTTTAATGAAATATTTATTTTTTATGTTTTTGAGGGAATCCGTCTCAGCTTCTCTGACAGCGCCAAATACTTAGGTTTAGGTGTGATTCTGGATAGGAAACTGAGCTGGAAACTAAACCTGCAGGAACGCATTAAGAAGGCCGATACTGCTCTTTACTCCTGCAAAAGGATCCTGGACCTCAGATGGGGCATCAGCCCAAAAATAATGCACTGGCTGTATACAGCAGTAGTCAGACCGACACTCATGTACGGAATCATCGTCAGTTGGCCAGCACTAGATAAAATAAGCTACCTCTCTCTACTAAATAGAATCCAAAGAGTGGCATGTGTCTGTGTGACCAGTGCCCTGCGGACGACACCAACCGCGGCACTGGAAACGGTAAGGAGATGGCGGCAAAATCGGCATTGCGTCTGAGAGAATCACTGTAGTGGAGAAGCAGTGACACAGGGCATGCCAATATTCTAAAAACTAATAATGTTAAAAGAGAAGTCACAGACTACGTAACCACGGTCCTAGACTTCAATATTAAATACAAGACCAGAGTTCCCGACCGACAGCAATGGGAAGAGAATACGGTTATAGACAAAAATACGCTAGAAGTATACACAGATGGGTCGAAGACAGAGGACGGAGTAGGAGCCGGGATTTTCTCGGTTTCATTCTCCCTAAACCAGTCTTTCAGACTACCAAATAACTGTAGTGTCTTCCAAGCAGAAGTTATGGCTATTCGCGAAGCCGCTGAACTGCTGAAGGTGAGATCGATATCGAACTCGGATATCGTCATCTATACCTATACCGACAGTCAAGCACCTATTAAAGCACTCGAATCACCAATATTAAGATCCAAATTGGTCAGGCACTGCCGCAAATCTTTAAATGAGATCTCGGATAGGTGCACGTTAACGCTGTGCTGGGTCTCTGGTCATAGAGATATACCAGGTAACTGTAAAGCAGACGAACTAGCAAGGAACGGCACGAAAATGGAACTTTCTACTGGTAAAGAAGAACCCCATGTGCCAATTGAAACGGTAAGATACAACATCTCCACACTAGCACTGCAACAGGCTAGTGAGAGATGGCGGGATCTTGACACCTGCAACCATGCAAAACAGACCTGGCCACGAATAAATCGGCGCAGGACAAAGGTCCTGTTAAACGTCAGTAGAATACATATCGGAACTCTTGTCGGAGTACTAACAGGCCACTGTATACTAGGAAGACATGCCGCAAGGCTTGGAGTTATCGCTAATGATTTCTGTCGCAGTTGCATGGATGAGGAGGAGGAGGAAACTCCGTTCCACCTACTATGTGACTGCCCGGCGCTATCCTCGATTAGAAAGCAGACTCTAGGAGAGTACTTCTTCGGGGAGCTTGCTGATATTGCCGAAACGGATATCAACAAAATACGGAAATTTCTCCAAAATTCGAAATGGTTCCAAGAGTAACGGAAATAACAGACTCTGCATGTGGTATCACAATGGACCCTACTTGGTCTAAGTGAATTACTCCGTATTAACGGATAATTGCCACCTAACCTAACCTAACCTAACCTATGTTTTTGATTGGTTTTATACATTTAAGAAATTTGAGTACTATTCAGTAGAATTTATTTTCAGTTTTCAGTACAGTTGAGAAAATACTGCAGCACGCACCCCATCCCCATCCTGCATCGGACATACGATCATAATATACTATACAATACATACCTTCATACAACTGACCATAGCACTCACTGCGAAAACAAATCAACCCTTTTCGAATATGTAGGTAGTATACGTATGCTAGTCTTGTTTTGTTTTTGTTTGTCCTCTCGCACGATCGCAAAAGTATAAACATCCATTTGTAGCAAGGTATATGTGTATGTACATATATATTTTCACTTTAAAAAATACATTTTGGCTAAAAACTGTTCCTAAGGACGTGGCTATAAGCGACATAGCGTATAGCAGTGTCACAGTCTTAAGCAACATTTAAAAAAATGTTTCATTGAAATCTGTCCAGTAGTTTTCGATAGTTTAGCTGACAACGAAAATTCCTACAATTTTATTATATGTATAGATATTTTAGTCATGCTTCAATCGATAGATACCGCCATTTTTGTTATATCTCCTCACAGCTTATGATAGATTTTCTCGGACTGAAAAATACCATCATCGTTTCAATAGCTAAATGGTTTAAAAGGCTAAACCCAATAAATTATGTCCAGAATGTGGTAGTCAAATACCATAACCATCGCATATCATCTGCAAAGAAAATTCCCCCACAAATGCATTGCACCCTTCTGCAATTCAAAATTTTTTTTCACATCCTTTTTATAGCCAAATCGCGAAAAAAAAACTCCTCGCCCAACAGTTCTTTGTTATTTAGCTGTTCGCCTTATATCTTCTCGCTTCTCAAACCAAGATGGCTATGGCAAGGAGTAGCATCAGCAGTCCATTGTACCATCATTACTCATTATTACAGGCGCGTTAGAATTCATGTCCCGACCGCACGAAGAGATTAACTTTTAAAAAATTTATGGTTTTCAACGCATTAGGTATGTTTTATGTTTTTATAATAAAACCAAGGGATGAATTTATGTTGTTTTAGACATCTTAAAATATTTTTTAATGTCCTGCTGTGTGAGAGAGGATGCTCGTATATAGAGTAGGTCTACAAGAAAGGCCATTGAACAATAAGAAGGTGGTGCTTTTAAGTACCCGGTGCGGAAGTGGTGTGCGATTTTAGAGAGGCCAGTGGATGAAAAGGAGGGGTTTTAAAATTTGATGGTTAAGCTTAATGTTTTGACTTAAGTGTGTGCAGTGCATTAGTTAATTAGCATGGAGTCTAAGTTTAATGGCTACTTTAAGAGTAGCTATATACTATAGTAGGTATGGTCGTCATCTATGGTACTTAATTAGAGCCAGTGGTTAGTTGATAGGATTTTAGGTAATATGTGGTCGGAGAATATGGAGAAAGGACTTTTTTTTTGGTAGTAAGAGAAAATATTGAACTGAACTTTAATTATCATTTTTCGAACCGTCCGGTGCTTCCAGATTTAGGTACAGTTGACTCATTTGATTTCAGCATAGACATTTCTTCTTTGCATTCTATAATGGCTATTCCAATTTATTTGGATAACAGTTAAGTCGTATTGATTCTTAAAATAAATTTGGAACTAACATTCAGATTAGGACTTCGAATTTCACAGTCTTTATTAATATGCGAGCTTTTAAATTTGAAATTTGCCTAATAGTGCGAATTCATATAGCACCTACATAATTACTGTTTTCATATAAACTTACTAGACCATCATCAGGTCTAAGGAAAAACAAAAACCTCAGCAATTAAAAAGTTGTAATTAGTTGTAGATTGCTAAGACGCCATAAATTTTATTAAATTGCGTAGTGTTTTCCACCCTCATATCCTGGCATGTAAGGGCTCATATACAATGTTTGGTTCGGAAGAAATAGAAACCTACGGTATTTAACATTTTGAACTAGACACCATACGTATGGAAGTATATCTATATGTATATTCGGGTAATACGGGCGCAACCTTAGACAACAAATCACATTGGGTTAGCTTAGAGTAGGTATATGTTAGATACTTTATATAATACAATTGGATGTGAGCGTGAGTCCTTCCAAAAAGTTGGTTCTACATTACATTCACTGAAGGTGAATCACAATACAACTATGGAGGAGAATTCATATTTACAGTCTGAAACTATACGTGGTGACGACGCACGCACGGTGCACATACATGGAGTAGCCATGACACGAAATCTATCTTTTCATCCTTCGGTGCAAGATGCTCATGTAATTCTAGAATACAGTTCATAGTCGAGCGGGCATATTGAAAGTACACCAACATACCTATACTATACCTAACTACTTCATATCTATATCGCCTGTAGTAATTGGTTATTTCAGTCTGCTTGCCAGTGAATAATTGTGCTGTGCACCTTCAGTTGGTATCATTTTCTTTGCATCATCTCGGTTATATTGGTTTTAAAATTCATCATTGGCTCTCCACTATTGCATTCATTTTGAACTTTTAATTGCTGACATTTGTTAGCGTTGACAATTTGGTAACGATCTGCAAATGCGACTAAAGTTGCAACAAGTTGTCAAAGAACAAATGAGAGGAGCTCGTTCTGATCCGCATGTATGGATTGTTTGCAGAGCGAAGCATTGTCCAATTGCTCTGATTCGTTCTAGCTCAACTGTTACAAAACCTATACGAATCTCGAACGACCTTCAAATTAAAATTGCAAAATAAGTTGTACAAGTAAAACAGTTCCATATAGCAATATAGCACACTAGGGCTAGTTCCTCAGAACCTTTAATTTTCAGTTAGTATTATTTTTACGTCAAATGGAAAGGACAAGCAATGGTTGAACTGAGAAGCATTCTTTGGAAAGTTTTGAAAAATAAATAAATAAATAGTTAGCGCAACAGGTCATACGAACCCTAGGCCTAGCTTCTCACAACCATTCGTTTGTGTGAGTTTTTTTTTATTTTTTGAGACGAATGGAAGGGTCCTGCAATTTTATGCCGATTTCGAACGGTTTAATTGAGAAGGTTTTTTAGGACAATTATACTCTTGCATGTTTGTCAGACGTTTGCGAGAGGTGGCGCAATGGAAAAAACCTTAATATGTATAGTTTGTATATTTTCGGGGATCGTACCTGGAACACTCGCACAGTAGTCCAGCACACTAACCACTGAGCCACTGACTCAGGGGCGCAGCGAGGGTTCGAGCCGTGGGGTGTCGACTTAATTTAGGAACTTTCCGACTGTAATCATGAAAATCGGCCCAGCGGTAACATCATCGAATTTCACCCCATAGAAGATGTTTTTTGTACGGGAGGCGCCACGCCCCTTTGTATACAATTTTTACCAATCTTAACAGGGGGCCAATACTTAAGACCAATTTAGCTCAATCGAGCCGGTGATCTTTAAAATATCGAAATGTGCGCCTACAGCGAAACGTTTTGAGAATTCTCTGACTTTTCCTTTTTCCTAAACCTTTGCGTAGCAATTACGAACAAATCCGCAGAAGGAAGTTTTCAATTTGGTCTAGTCCAGGGGTTCCCAAGCTTTTCCATACTGCGACTCCCTATACAGGTTATAATATTTTTGCGACGCCCTGCCCTTCTAAAAGCACACAACGGAACAAAGCGCAGATATGTGAATATAAGCTGAGCTTACTGAAGATTCACTAAAGGGGTTTTCAATGAGGATTGGTCAACAATGAAATGGAATAAAACAAGCTGTTTGCAAGGTATTAACGAATCCCGTGTATGCCATTATTGTATGGAATATAACACCAGGCCCAAATGTCCGCCGCAGCTTCTCACGTTGTCACGGATCCGAGTGGTCTAATCTGCCGCATAGATCCGGCTTAATTTGAGCGATGACATTGGTTATGTTGAGTTTAAGGACATCGGTCGATTGCGGTTCATTCGCATTGAGCTGCGACTTCAGGCAACGCAACAAGAAAAATGTGATGTTAAATCGCACGATCTTGGTGGCCAATTCACGTCACCTCTGATAGAGATCAGATAATCATACCCTGCAGCTGAGTGACACATAGCCTCAACCACAATCATGTTGCAGCATCATTATGTAGTACTCGCCGTTGATGGTAGTATTGGCCTTACCAACGTCATGAAAAAGTACGGAGCAATGACGCCACCGCCGCGCCAGTCTAAAATGCGCCCCAAACAACTTTTTATGGATGCATTGCCACCTCGTGTTGGTTGGCGTCATCCCATATATGGCAATTTGGACATTCATTCAAAAATGCGCCCGTCGCAAAAGATGATTTTTCTATGGTCATTTCATTACATTATTATTATAACTTTGAGCTCCTGTGTCAGTTGGATCTTGAACGGGTATAGGCCCAAGTCTCGACGTAAAATTCGCAAAATCTGCAAAATTCTTATACTTCTTGTGCACGGCAAAACACAATGGCCAACATCGAACGAACCCGACCCTAAATTTTTTTTCAATTTTAGCTCAAGCTAATGGAACGTCGTGTGCAGGCGACCTGTGCGTATCGTCTTGCGACGCCCCTAGGATAGCCTCACGACGCCCCAGGGCGTCGCGACGCACATTTAGGGAACTCCTGGTCTAGTCGTTTCGAAATTTTAAGGTATTCAGTCGGCAAATTCACCGATGCCGGCCGTCTTTTTTAAAATCGAAACTCGGAGAAGGTACATGAAGATAAACAAATATAAATTGGCATTTCCGAAAAGTGGAATCTTTGAAAATGCCGACTTGTATATTTATAAGTTCGAAAATCTATACCTAATGAAAATCCAAACTCTTTATTTTTTATCTTTACTTTTTATTTTTTAACATTTTGTTTCGAGCTAATTTTTGAAAATTGCTCGTTTTTGCCGATTTTTTTAGTTGTTCAAGTTAATTAATGTTGCTTCCTTGATTTGCCGACTCTTGAAAAGCGTCCCCACACCCCACATCCCCTTCGCTTCGACCCTGCATAGACAACTTCAAAAAAACACAAAAAGAAGTCAGGAACGATTAAATTAGTCGATCATGAATTATCAAAACGAGAGATTAAGGGATTCGGAAATGGAGCCCTCAGAATTTCGGTTGTGGCTTGTGCAGTATATGCGCCGTAGCTCTATCCAATTGGAACCACATAATCTTTACTTCCAATTATTCATGCAATTGAGGAAGGAGGAAGTCGTTGAGCGCAGCTCAACTTTGATGAAAAGCTGTCTCCCTCGTGTTAGGGATTCAGGATGACTTGCCGTAGTGCACGGCATGTAAAAAGCCACATAGATATGCGGCTCTTATCAGAAAATGCCACATATCGTACACATGCTAGTATGCGACATGTATAGACAATAATGCTGACGTGAAAATGATTGGCGATCCACAGCTAACAGCTGATGCACTGTCTGCACTTTGTAAGGGAACATGAGGGCATCGTACATTAGAGTTGAATGCGTTGAATTCGAAATTGATGCGTTGGGCACTAAGTGGGCAGCATTACAGTCTTTCAACAAAATTCTCTGTAAAGACTGCCGATTGATGCCCAATTGCGTGGCACGCTGTCTAGTCGATACTGCGGGATCCTCTTCAGCCACAGCTGCCATATTCTTAGCTCTGGGGCCGCGCCGGCCGGCCAGAGCTTTCATCATCTCGTGTTGTCCCATACTCTTCTTGGCCAGCGTCTAAAGGTCGTAGTGTTTGCCCAGTTGGCGTCGGACTACCGCGAAATCAGAGCCGTAATTCAAGCTACTCCAACAAAACTGTGTAAATGAAATCTAAAGACACCTCTAAAAACACAATCCACTACATAATATTTTCGAAATACAAGCGAAAATCCAAAAAAAGATTGTCGGCGACAAGAAGCTTCATCCTTATCTATACTCCAAACTTATTGCGCGAATATTTATTTTATTCGATTTTTATTACAGAACACAACAATAGTTCGAATTTATTGTCTCCCAGTTCTCCTTCAGTTGGTTTCGGTTCTCAAGGACCAACATTGATGACATGGATGATTTATTTATTTTCTGCATGGTGCGCCATAGCTAAACATCGACTTGAAGTGAATATAAATGTTTATTATCCTTGGAAATGTTATTAAGTGATTTTGAATTGTTGGCACACACACGGACCTAAAATGCGCTCACATTTTTCATCTAGCAGCGGTTGTCGGCTTGTCCATAAATTATAACACGATTGACCGACGGACGACGCCGCGCGCCGGCCGCCTCTACTGTCATATGAGGGCTAATAAATTTCCTCCAAGCAAACAACCACCTCCTCCCAGATAACAGATAGTCTCTAGATGTAGAGAACCACCGAGATCGACCAGAGTTTCTCATTTAATCTGGCTGAGTGGCGATTTGTCACCGGCTAAAAGTTAGCCCATACTATAGTAGAGAAAGAGAGTAGAGGAGTATGGTGCGGAGTATAGTTGGTGGTGGTGCTGAAACTTTCGTCATAACTAATCTATCCGCTGGCTTAATAAATGCTTCGTTTTTTTAGAAATAACTATAAAATTACCAAGGAAACCACTACGTTTCGGTTCAGGCGAAAAGTATGGTCCACCTATATGGGGGTGGGTTGGGAGATTTTGCGGGTGAATTATGTTTGTTATGAAAAACTTTCATTTCTATTCAAATTAATTAATGGTGGCGGAGTTTTTGATGAATTGAAAAATATCCTCTTGGAGCGTGTATTTTGGAAATGTTCGAAAGTAAATATTGAGTGTTATTCTTGTGTGTGTTTCTGTGTTAGCTAAGCAAACTTGTTTCAAGCGAAAAAGTTTATTAAATCAGCTGGTAGGTAGATAGGTAATATTTAAATTAAATTAGGAACTTGTTTTTACAATTTTCTTGGTAGGTAGGTAGGTTTTTTTTTTTTTTTGGCGTGTAGCTGGATGTAAAATCGTTGAAAGACATCGCTTGCGAGCTTTGCGATAGTGTGAGACTTGCGGTTAGCTCACCCACTAAAAACGCTCAGGTAGGTAGGTGAGTGAGTTTCTGTAATTTGAGGTTAAAATTTTTGTATTGTGAATACGAACAAGCTTTATCGAGCTTAAAATAACCGAGATAAAATATGTTTGACCTAGATATTCAAGGCGGATATATTCGCAAACTTTAAACAGGAAAAAAGTACATAATTTATAAAAGTCTGCAACTAGTTTGGCCATCCATGGGCCACTCAGTAACTTGAGTCTATCCTGCGGTGGTACAGAAGATACCATGGACAGGTCTAAGTGTGATAACATATATAACCAATTGTGATATTTATTACAACTGTCGTTTACAAAGATTGACATAAAAAAAAAGTTACTGACTTTAAGCAGGTATAAGTGATTCCCTAGCTGTTATCCGCACTAAACTTAAACATATCATGTGCAAATCCTCATCGTAGACGATACTTTTTTATGACACTTTTCCAGAATAAGATGTCAAAGATGTGTTCGGAAACTTCAATGCTAAAATCGGAGGGAAAACATCTCCGGCTGACTAGTTTGTAAGCACAGCCTCCACCAAACGTTTAACAGAGAACGGCTGTCGCGAGTGATAGACCTTGCAGCAGTTTATAATACAGAGATAATTATACAATAGGTTTCCCATGATAAGTTAAAAAAAATAGCAACCTCTGATATCTCTGTCCAGACAGTCAAGCTGCCAACCAAGCATCCAACACATGATCAACACATTTTGTGAGGCAAACGCATCGACTCCTAACCATTTTATTGTAATTTAGACTTTTTAAGGAGAAGAAGCTGCATACTTGAAATAGCCAGAGTCAACATGGAGTGTCTAAGTGAGAAACTCTCCACAACTCTAGTCACCCCAATATCATGAAGAGGTAACTGAACCATCAGTAGGTTACCTACCTATACCTAGAGAAAGAGGCCGATGTTTACCGAATATATGATGGAAGATGAAATTAAGAAAAACAATGGTAATCGAGTTTCGGGGCAGAAGAAGAAGTTAAGGAGGGCTTATGTAGTCTCCCAGCTCAAGGAGGTCGAAGATCTAAATAACATCCGGAAATTTTATAAGATAGCAAGCAACTGGCTACTCACCTTAAGACCGGAATGCATTAAACTCTTTGAAACAGCGAAGGAAACCTAAACTGTGATGCCATTCTGACCGGATTCCGGTCATATCTGACCGAAATCGATTTACTTTGACCGGAGAAAATTTTGAAATCCGGTCTAACCGTTTTTTGACCGGAACGAAAAATGTTTTTAACCGGAAAACGCTTTTTTGACTGGAAAAATAAAATTGCTCTATTAACTATAAATAAAGATATATTTATATAATTTGAATAAAGCTTAGCTTTACATTACGAACACACTTTCGCATGTTCAAACAGAAACCATGACGCATGGAATTTATTCTGCTCCGGGAGCATTATCTTATAGGCTAATTTTTGGACGTTTTCTTTTGCTAGAATGTTGAAACTAAACAATGAATTTTAATTAATTAAAGTGTGAAATTCTATAAATCTCAGATTGGAGTTTGGTGAACTACTCTTTTCAGGTGTCAGAAAATTATCCCAGAATACTAGTGTAAGGCTCTTTCCACAGATTACCCTTCCAGTAAGCAGCGTGTTGAGCCGTTGACAACGATTTTGTTTGCAAATGCTTATCAGCGTTGTTATATGATCTTAATTATCTTATTTTCTAAGATATTGAGGTGGTTTCCAGATGAGAAGATATTCACTCAATTTTAATGCATTTTTTAAGATATGTAGAATTTTAATAAGACTTGTTAAGATATTAGCTTTGAAATAAAAAATTAATTGAAAAAGAACTTACTTCGAATAAAATCGTCCATTCTTTATATACCAATTTTCTTAGATTGCTCGTTACAAGTTCAATTAAATTTGCATAGTCTTACTCTTAGCCCTCAAAATTTGCTGCCAAACATCAGGCGTTGCTCAGATCGTTCTGATTTGTTAATGAAACACACTTGAGCACATAGCTGTCATATCGTTATTTATTAATATTGTTTACCTTCTGTGCCAGAACAACAAAGCTCGTCGGCCATTTTAACTATTTTGTTTTATTTTCTCTGTGAAATGTGACTTTAAGCGCGTAATCAGTTTTTTACTGAGCCTGCTCAGTCAATTTATTCTGAGCCCATAAAGCACGCTCTGATCATTCTCTTAACGAAAAAAGAAACATAAATTCAGAGCTCTGAGGTGTCTGAGCTAAAAAAGAAACACGAACTTTTTTTTGACAGTTCAGGCTCTGCTCTGAACTAAAAAGGAAAAACGCCTATTAATGACATTGATTGTAATTTCAGTTTTCAAATTACATCGATGATCTGCAGAGTCCCTAGTACAGTAGAACTTACAAAGTTAATAGTTAGCGAGCTTTGCACAGCCCCGGGATTTAAGCTCTCCTGAACTTAAAATATTAATACTTCTCTTTGTCGATCTTTTTGACTTAACGGCGGTTTAACTATTCCCATCAGATTGGTTTATATATCGAAATCGGGGAAAGATGTTGATAAAAATCGGTCGGTATTCAAAATAGGTTTACCTTTTACCTATTCATTCATATCTCGAAAACGGTTTTACGAGTTTTATGCAATTTTTCATAGAAATATAGGGTTTCAACTCACTTTTCAAAACTCGGTAGATTTAATATAAATTTCAAAAACAGAGCATATCTAAATATCTTCAAAAACGCTGCACAGGCACACTTAGTTTTTGACTAGAAAATAGGGTATATTTTCAAAATTTCTTTAGGTCTATTTATAACTGACATTTAAGATGAATTAAGATATGAAATCGAAAGTTGTAAGATCTAGAAAAAATCTTTATAACAACACTGATGCTTATACCTAATCGTAAATAGATTCCAGTTAGTCGTTCTTATTGATATTTAGTATTCTGCGATATTTTTTAGCCCAATTGACACACTGCTTTAGTGTATGCATATGGCCATACACGTCTTCCCATGACTTTCATTTCCATTGATCACTTGGCTACAAACAAAAACGAGGCGTCATTGCAATGAAATAAAATTTGACAGGTAAATGAATAGGTATTGAAATCGGAAACACAAACAAATTTTATAGTAAAGCCGAAGCCGACGCTCGTTTTTGACGCCCTCACTCTATGAATGCAAATATCAAATGCAGATTTATATCGAAAGCACAATGGTATCTACGAAAAAGAACCTTTATGTTTTAGTAAATTTCAAACAAACGAAATAAAAAACAAGTTTACAAACTCATTCACATTTATAAAAACGTTTTCTCAACATGGATAATGTTTATAATGTAAAAAAAATGGCTAATGATAGTTAACTTTTGTTTTACATTTTTAGTAATACATATTATGTTACCATAATCTATTTTTGACCGGATTTCAGGTCTAAAACTCTGATTTTGACTTTTGACCGGATTTTTTAACCGGATTTAGAAAATAAAAATCCGGTCATACGGTCAGATTTGACCGGATTCACTTTTTTTTAGTGGCAACACTGCCTAAACATCTTCAATCTCATTTTGTGGCAGATGGTGCACATACAAGGCAGGTGTCATGAAGGCACATTTACAGATTCGTTTAGTCGGTGATGGGGTATGCTTACGATAACGACATTATCGACCGCTCCAAAGCCAGCCATAATTGAGGCTTCACAGGTCACGGCGATTGAAGATTGAACAGTGAAAATGGTTGATCTAAAAATAAAATAAGACAAAAGACATGGCTACATAGACAAAAAGGCTATCATCTAGATCGGAGTGCAATCCGCGGTGAATATCCAAGTGTTCCGCCCAAAGATTAAAAAAATATGAAAATTTCATCAGACAATTTAATTTTGTGCTTCTAAAACTTCATAAATCTTTGTCATTTTGTTCGTAGCAATATAATTTGTGTGTTACCTTATTACATAGTAAATAAAAATAAATAAACACCCAAGGGCTAGCTTTTCGCAACCATCCGTTTGTGTGACTTTCTATTTTTAGGACGAATGAAAGGGACCTACAATTTTATGCCGAGTCCGAATGGCTGAATTGAGAAGCTTTTTCAGGACAGTCGTACTCTCGGATGTTTGTCACACGTTCGCAGTAGAAAAAAACCTTAAGATGTAATTTGTGTTTTTCCGGGGATGGAACCTGGTATACATACACAAAATTTGTTTAAAAAAATCGTTTCAGAACTTCAAATCTTTCAAACAGGAAACGAATCAGTGGCGTTGGTAACGAAAAGATTTGTTTGCTTTACGAAGCTTGTTTTCGGCACAATGCAAATTTCTAAGAATACCGGAAGTTTTGAGAATCCCAAAAGAATGGAAATTGTAAACAAAACTACTCCAAAAGAAGACACTAAAATTTGCCGGACAAGTAGAGCCAACCCAATTTTGATGTCCATAACAATTAGGGAGATTGTTGCACCTATAAACCATCAAAGAACTCTTGATGGTTCATGGCTATTAGGCGCCGCGCCGTCTCGTAGGTACATAGAACAAAATCTTCGTGGGTGCATATTCCGCAAGAAACTACATATACATACACACTGAACGCCAATGCTGCTAGCATTTGTTATTGGAGTTTGAAAACAATTAATTTTTAAATGTCTGTAAAGTATTTTTTGCTGTCGAAATGAAAAATGTTATTGCTATTTCGGGATCAAACTTTTTACAGATTGTTTGTTTTTTATACTAATTTCAAGACCCTAAAGAAAAACTAAAGTGGGCGCAGTAGCGCAGTGGTTAGTGTGTTGGACTACTGTGCGAGGGATCCCAGATTCGATCCCCGGAAAAACCCAAATTACATCTTAAAGTTTTTTCTACTGCGCCACCTCTCGCGAACGTCTGACAAACATCCGAGAGTATGCCTGTCATGAAAAAGCTTCTCAATTGAGCCGTTCGGACTCGGCATAAAATTGTAGGTCCCTTCCATTCGTCCCAAAAATAGAAACTCACACAAAACGAATGGTTGCGAGAAGCTAGGCCTTGGGTATCACCCGCCTGTTGCGCCACCTATTTATTTATTTTAAAGAAAACTCAAAAGAGCATCGGTGTTCAATCACTAAAGGATGAGGCGGGATTTCGCAGAACTGCACTTACAAAAATGTTTGGATTCTTGGAAAAAAAGTTCTTTGCAGACAAATACAAAATTAATTTATTTGGATCCGATGAAAAAGTATATCTATGCAAGGTGCCCACTAAACAAAGAAAGTTTAAGACCATAAAGCATGCTTTAGGGAACGTAATGGTCTGCGGTGCATTCTCTTATTTCGGTGTTGGTGCATTAGTTCGTAGGTTTAATCTCCTGCAGACAAGCTAAAGCTTCGCAGGAACTTATAAAAAGAAGAGTTTAAAGGGTCGAATTGATATAAAAAGAATATTAGAGAATACTACAGTACTATGGAACCCTTTTGTTACATACCTACTGTAGAATGCCAGTAACATAATAATTTCCAAAACGAAAACAATCCTTAGCATACTCCGTGTATAGTGAAGCAATAAAAAAATAAAAAAATAAAATAAAGGCGGTAGACGGTAGGAAGGTAGGCGGGCCTAGCCTCTCCCAACCATTCGTTTGTGTGAGTTTTTATTTTTGGCGACGAATGGAAGGGACCTACAATTTTATGCTGAATCCGAACGGCTGAATTGAGAAGCATTTTCAGGACAGTCTTACTCTCGTGTGTTTGTTAGACGTTCGCGAGAGGTGGCGCAGTCGAAAAAAAAACCTTAAGATGTAATTTGTGATTTTCCGGGGATCGAACCCTCGCACAGTAGTCCAACGCACTACTTTGACTTTGACTTTTAAATTCATTTTTATTGCTTCATTATTTAACTTACTTACTAGACAAAAATGACTAAATCTAATTGAAAACTAACATGTACCTCAATCTAGCTTACTGGCTCTTAACGAGCACTCTAAACTTAACTATATCCTTATAACTATTGCCTTTCGGCCTTAAATCTATCTTTTTGTATAAATTGCACTGTTTTTTAATTTCCAAGAAAACTGGCAAAAACTTGGACGCTATATTATTGGCTTTATCTTAAAACTACCTGAAACTACTTAGAACTACCTAAACTACTTAACCTAAATTACCTATAATCAGGGTGATAAGCAATCTCTCGATTGGTCACCATCCCGACTTCGTCGACGGGCGCCTGGCAATCGCCAACACGGTGCACACGCGCCGCCGAGACCCGAGCGAGGCCATAAGCATCGGTTAAGTCTCGGTAGCACTCATTCATGTTGACGAGCCCGGTCCATCCCAAAGACCCCCTAAAATACACCTAACTAACTTACAGACTAGCTTAAAACTAAGGAGGATGTTACATAGGTAACGCACCGACCCGGGAGAGCGTGTCTGCCCTCACCTCTTCCTCAAGCCACCAAAATTCGGTGAACTGCTTCAAGGTATCAACCGTGTCCCGATCCGCAGTCGCAGTATTAAAACGGAGGAGCTCCTGAGCATTGGCGGCGTACCCGTCGTGGATGAGCCGCTTATCCCTCGCGCCGCGGTGGCTGTGGTACAATACCGGCACACCATCTTTATCTTGGATTAACCCTTTCATGTCTGCATGAAGGAATGCCTCAGGCGGGACAAAGCCAGACCGGAGCGTACTCTCGTGGTACATTAAATTCGGGTAACCACCCGAGATCAGTCCAATACACTAACCACTGCGCTACTGCGCCCACATAGTGAAGCAATGGGTTACTGATAACAAAATTAATGTTTTGGATTCGGAAACATTAAGAAGGTCTGAAAATACCACTATATTAAAATGCCGTATTTTAGTCGAAAGGATGTCTTCAGAAAAATTTGACTACCTTTTTTAAAAAAGTTAAGGTTATTCCACTAAATATTGGAATTTTTTATATAAGTTTTCGAAACCGAAGATGAGCTGAAAATTTTTTTTTAAGTTTTTTTTTAAATATCTTATTTAAATATTTATTAAAGCTAAAAAAATATTAGTATACAGTTATACACACTTATTAATATAACGAGTTTTTCCTTGGAATATTAAAAGGGGGGTAAGATTTTTTTCTTTTTGGTGAATTGTTTAACACACGGAATTTACATCCAAAAACAAAACCAAACGAAAAAAGGTGTTGAACAGTCCTAATGGTCGCGAAATTACAATCAATCTTCGAATAAAAAATAAAAAAACGTGAAAATACACTTGTTTTAATGTTTTTTATTTGTTTTCTTTAATGGTCATTAAGGTGCTCGTCTTCGTATTTTAAACTATTGTAACCTTGGAATATTGTTTCTTAAAAAAATATATTTTGTTTTTAGGTGATATATAGACATGTTCTTTCATTCTGTGGTCAGGGCTGACTTTATGCGACTAAAGTTGCATTTTTCCACTTTTTTTCTTTTTATCCCCAATGAGACCACTTTTTCAAAATTGTCCATATTTGCCCCTTTTCTGTATTTCGTTGGTAGTTATTCCCATTTTTCTATCAGCCAGAGGTATCAGCTATTAGCTATTTACGTCCTATTGTCATAAGTTTAGGCATTAACAATTTAGCTATAACCATGTTCAATGCAACAATAAGATAGAACGAGATGAAAATATGCGTAAGCCACTTAACTTTAGTGAACTCCCTCGTTTTTTTTCTGACATTTGTGGGCAAATTAGTATCGCCCCTTTTTCTACGCAAATCCCCTTTTTTTTGCGACTTTTTCAAAATCTTTGAAGTTATCACTGACCATGGGCCTAGGATTTTTCAAGTATTCGTGCGTTAATGGCGCTCCTTTGAAAAATCCTGGGCCCGCGAGCAGCTTGTAGGCAAAGTCCGTTATGTGGGAGGAGCCGACGGTCTAGTTCTATTTGGTTTGTGGTAGTGCGCTTTATAGACAGATATTTTATAAACAAGAATGTAGATAATATCGGGTTCCGATACATGTTTCCTATTTCTTCAATTTAATAAAATTTTTTAAAAATCGCAAAATAGTTATCCTGAAAAACGCTCCGCGTCCAAAAAAAATTTGGTTTGAGACTTGTAACTCTCTGAACGAAATGCATGTTGTGAACCTCAGCTTCTCATACACTTTTGAACTTTCGACCATTTAGACAGAGGCACATAATAACTTCCAAAAGCTAATCGGGACCAATTAGACGAAAATGTATCTTCTTCAAATCGAGAGACGATTTTATCACTAAGTTTTCCACGAAAAATTTGTTTAGGGATAGAATCCTTACTAAAAAAAGGTCCACTTCTCAAAGCTGAGTGACATTGAACAGTTTTAATTTAGCAATTGGTCTTGAAACTTAATACGCAATACACAAAAGTCTAATTTAGTTAGTGGTTCTTCTTTCTCGCATTCGAAGTGACGATTGTCAAAATGGCATCCATAGTTTAAAAACATTTTGTGTTTTGCCCACATGACTTGCACTTGGCAAGAACTCTTCGATAATTCGAATAAAATTATTAATAAACATTTTATACTATCAGTCATTCATTAATTCATATTACAATTCCATTATCCCTTTCAACCTTGCAGGCAAAAATATCAAATTATTTCATGACTTTCGCATTATTGTATAGAGCGCCCACAATCACATCATCCCCTCATACACAACAAATGGCGTGCTAATTTAGTTAATTGCTGCAATTATCTAAATGAGTCAGAGAGAAAAATCAGAGCAATATTTATAAGCATTTCATTTGTAAGCTTCTCATTTATCCTTCTACCCTGCCGAACAGAAAGTAAATTTCTTTTGCACGAAAGAAAAGAAATATTATAGCAATTCCCAGCCCCCTTTGTTGTTTGGAGATTGCCCAAAGGAAACCAGTGTGACATGTCGTCCTAATGAAGCGAACAAAAAAAAAAAACACAATTTCCATCGTTTGTATGAATTAATTAAAAGTGCTAAGAGTATGGTGGCACATTGCCAAGGAAGAGGGTAAGCCGTTGGAGTTGGAGACGGGTGACACAAATAAGCCTGCCAGATTATGACTGGAACAGTTATTATCGTGGAGTCACATATTTTTTTAGTAATAATATATTTCGATGGCCAAAAGTCGGATTTTGTATTCTTACACCGTGTTTCCAATGAGTGCAAGATTTTAATAAAAAAGTTTCCATAGAACGAAAATGTCAAGTTTTACGAACAATTTTCGAAACTTGAACAATTTCCATTGAACCAAAGATGTTTAACAATGACTAAAATTTTATTAAAGCTTTGTGGTTTCACAATCTTTTAGTGCTGTGCTGAGGACATGGAGAACCACTTCTGCAGATTATTCAACGCCGAAAACGACACAATGTCAGGCAGAATTAACTATTTACCCTTTCATCGGAAAAGACTTCCGTCCCCCTGAAAAAAGGATAGAAATGTGGAAGCTGAAGTCCAACAAAACTGCTAGAACGGACGGTTTAACTGCCGAGCTTTATATGTCAGCGGGAGAAAAAGGAGACCCTATAAACTGCGCCAAATATAGAGGCATTAGTCTCCTCAACATTGCCTATAAGATCACATCTACTGTAATGTGTAAACCCCTGAGTCCTGACAGCTGACACCATTTGATCCCTACCAGTTTTTAGTTTTAGGCCCGATAAATCCACAACCGAACAAATATTCTCACTACGGCAGATCCTGGAGAAAACCCAATGAGTCCAAATCGATACTCACCATCGATTTTAAGGGCCATATGACAGCATTTATAAAGACGAGCTATACAGAGCCATGTCTAGTTTTGGCATCCCTGCCAAACTTGTCAGATTGTGCAGAATGACGATGGGGAACGCTCGCTTCTCCATAAATATCAAAAACAATCTCACCGAGGCCTTTGATGTCAAAAAAGGATTTAGACAAGGTGATGCCACAAACCATATAAAACTAGACCGTCGACTCCTCCCACATAACGAACTTTGCATACAAGCTGCCTGCGGGCCAAGGATTTTTCATGTATTGGTGGTGTACAAAATCAAAGGAGCGCCATTAACGCACGCATACTTGAAAAATCCTATGCCCACGGTATAGCATGGAAAATCATTGCCGCCATTGATTTTGACATTTCACACGTATTCACAGACAGGGGATTTAATTCCGAGGAGAATCGTGTGCACGGAAGTCGGCGGTTTAGTTCTATGTGGTTTGTGGTGATGCGCTGTCATGTGACTTTTTCAGCAAAATACTTGAGAAAATTGTGAAACACGGAGGCCAACACCAAGGGTACAATTTTGCAAAAGTATATTGTGCAACTACTTGCATACGCTGATGACATTGACATCATTCGCAGAACGCAGCGAGCTGTCCCTGGTGCGTTTGCAAGTATTAGGAAACGGCAAAAATGGGTTTTGTGGTGAATGAGGGCAAAACACAATACCTGCTGTCAACGATAAGGGACACACAACATTGACTAATCGGACAAAACTTCACGATAGGCAGCTACCACTTTAAGGTGGTTAGGGACTTTGTCTACCTCGGCTCCACTACAAACAGGAGAAATCAAACGAAGATCTACACTTGCCAACCGCTGTTTCTTTGGCCTCAGCAGGCAACTGACTAAGGCCTTGTCAAGCCCCACTAAGGAGACTAGGTCCTTTATCACCCCAGTCCTGCTCTATGATGCAGAAGCATGGACGTTATAACAAAGTCCAAAGTCGAGTGATTTTCGGTCTCGCTTGCGTTGATGGGAGAGCGGTACAGTACCTACACAAAAATCGACCTGATCAGAAAAGTACGTATCAGTCGACTAAGATAACTAAGGCATATAGAGCGAATGGACACCAACAACGCTCCGGCCCGAAGAGTCTTCGATTCCAACCCAGAGGGACAGCACAATAGAGGAAGACCTCGCATTAGGTGGAGCGAGGAATTGCGCAAAGGGACATCAGCCAACTTCGAGTCCGCAACTGGAGGCGGTTAGTCAAAGATCCGGCTAACTTTTTCATAAGTGATTAGTGACAAACATTTTCTAAACATTGAGGGCGTCTTTTTAGTGAATTAAGCAACGGACGTGCTAAAATTATCAGTAAGACCTAAGTAAATAAATAAATAAATAAATAGGTGGTGCAACAGGCGGGTAAACACCCTCGGCCTAGCTTTTCGCAACCATTCGTTTTGTGTGACTTTTCTATTTCCGAACGGCTGGATTGAGAAGCTTTTTTATGACAGTCGTACTGTGGGATGTTTGTCAGACGTTCGCGAGAGGTGGCGCAGTAGAGAAAGCCTTAAGATGTAATTTGTGTTTTCCCGGGGATCGAACCTGGAATCACTCGCGCAGTAGTCCAGCATACTAACCACTGCGCTATTGCGCCCACCTAAGTAAGACCTAAGTAATTCCCTGAAATTCAGAATATCTAAGAATGTACTGAAAAATGTTCCTACGACAAAACTTATGAACATTTATTCTGAAATCGATAGAAGTACAAACCTATCACACTCACCCTACATAAATCTTGAAATTTAGCACAATTTGAAGACAAATAATCGAATACACATATTAAGTTATTGATCATTTTGCAGACCGTTCTTAAAGTAAGTAAGCATTTTTCATTTTTTGCAATTGTTTTGGTTGTTTGTAGGACGGATTTTTGCTTGATTTTTGTAGGGGTTTTTTTTGGGCAAAATATCCCTCTAATTATAATATGGTATCGTGACAATCGTACCGCGTAACCACTCCGTTTTTGTTATATGAAACTGAAACCGTTTAGCGGCAAGTTCTTAAATGTAAAACCTCCCCTTAATGCAAATAGCTCGCGATTAGCATATTGTCCCACTTAAATCATTAACAATTCATGACTTCGTATAGAACGTTTCGAAACATATCGCAAATGTCCTCCCTTATTCTCCCACACATCGTCGCGCGACGCGCCGTGGGAATAACCACAAATAAAATCTACCCCAAACACTCAGCCGTAAAACCAAAATGTCATGCTGACAAATGGATACCGTACACAGAGCAATCGGAATGCAAAACATTTATTTACATTATGTCGGACACCTCCTTCATGAGTGTTCGAAACCTGATGCCGTTTAAAATCAATCAAAGTGCTATTTGGCTCTTACCCCATTTCGTTTTTGCCTATTTCTAAGCCATTAATAATTCACTGCCCCTGACCAGTGTCCGAAAAGGGGGTAAACACGTATACCAAGCATTTGCGTATCATGACTCCATTTGATGGGAACAGCATGTGGTACCGATTCGATGGGACTTTCGGTTTTGGTCCCATACCGATGCTTTGCTGTCGACATACGTGTCCTTATGTCGCATTGGAGTAGGTATATTGGCAACCTTTTGCCATGATCTACATGCCAATTTGTCAACCACTTACCAGTTGTGGTCATTTGTCACATAGATTACGGCGGATACAAATTGATGGTCATCAATTTTCCAATGACAAGGGGTCATTAAAAAATACACAATGAAGTATGAATGGAGCAGTTCATGATTGGAATTCATAAATTGACATTGGCATATCGGAGTCATTCATTGAATTAATTATGGTTCTTGAGATTGAGATGGTGTAGGTATTGATACTAGTAATAACAAATTGTCAGTGCGACTTGAACTGATTGTCAGCGCTTTGTTAGCGTCTGAAGAACGCCATATAGATAAAATGTTGAGATATTAAAAATATGTTAAATTGGGGTCTAGGTTCTATCCATAGAAAAGTAACGTTTTATCAGCTGTCCAAACTTTCTCACATATCTGACAAACATTCAAAGGAAAACTGTTGTTGACGTACAATTCTACAAACCTTTGTCATCACCCCATCGGAAGATGGTATAATGTTGCAAATGGCGGCAAATGTCAATTTAACTTTGACATCTGTGAAGTAAACAGATACAAAACACACGTCAACAAGGCATGAAACTCTATAATCAAAAATAACGCGGAATAAATGTTTTGATTTGATTGCGGAATAATTCGTCGCGAATTTCGGCGCAGATTTTCCATTCGCCGTATACCAACTGACAAACTTTACAACGACGTTTAGCCACTACACTAGAAGAGTATTGAACAACGCGAAATGATGCAGGTATGGCTAGCCCAGGGAAGCCATTGTGCTGAGAATATCGCTGAATATGTGAAGATGTCGCATAGGCCCCGGAGTATCAGCCAGGCAATTTTGCATGCAATGGGGCACAAATCAGCGGTCCTTACAGATAATTTTTGTGAATAACTGTGAGATGTTCCCTTACAACCGAAATTCTGAATGCTGCATTTCCTGGTCGCCTAAAATCTCGCTTTGACGATTTCCGCTCAGAGGTTTAACGTTTCCAGACTTCGTTTTGTGGGGTTTTTTAAAGACTTGAAGCCCTCAAAGAGAATATTTGTAGAGAATGCGATGAATTATCGCCGGTTCTGGCAATAGTGATAGGAAATGCTATAAATCGGGGCCGAATGTTCGTTATTTCTGGCGGCCGCTACTTAGCCGATATCATTTTCTCGACTTAATGGAAACGAATGTAAGAATGTAAGACATCGGATAAACATAATCCAAAATCAGAACGCAAGTCCTTCATTCATACAAAAATTATAAGCAAAGAACATCGGGTGTCAGCTTTTGGGCCAGCTTTTAGTTGTAGTTCTTGACCAGTTAAGTAAAGTTTAAATCATTTTTGTCTACGATGACAAGTGAAGTCAGTATATGTAATTGTGGGCCTTGCCGATAACCAATTTTAGTTCGAATTTAAATGTAAAGAATCCTGAATAGGTAGGTACATTTTGAAATGATGACGAATCCGTTAAGATTGGAAGGGGCAAAAAGATACTTCTGTGCCAGCGTTGCAGAAGTGGCACGATCGTGCTTTTTGGACACGCAAATTTGCTTGTGGCACGGTGGCACGCAAAAATTGAAAATGACACGTTTTCTTCATTCCTCTAGTGCCCGAAACACATATGCGATTTCAATCGCGCGACTGTTTAGTCGCAAAAAATTAAACACAATGTAAATGTGCGCAAATATTTTGGATTTTATGTGCGCGCATTCATATTGAAATAATATGTTTGCTACATTTTTTGCACGCGCGATTAAAATCGCACGTGTGTTTCGGGCTTAACGTTACAAAAAAAATAATTAGGTGGCGCAACAGGCGGGTAGACACCCAAGGCCTAGCTTCTCGCAACCATTCGTTTTGTGTGAGTTTCTCTTTTTGGGACGATTGGAGGGGACCTACAATTTTTATGCCGACAAGTGTGGGCGCAGTAGCGCAGTGGTTGGTGTGCTGGTGCTGGACTGCTGTGCGAGGGATCCCAGGTTCGATCCCCGGAAAAACACAAATTACATCTTAAGGTTTTTTCTACTGCGCCACCTCTCGCGAACGTCTCTCGGGCCTAACGTTACTCAAATAATTAAAGCTCAGTGTAAATGATCATTCAGACGAGAGCGACCAACTATCTACGAACGAACGAATATTCGCAAGTTTTGACAGCCCGTTCACATTAACATTTTTCTAGGTCGCGGCAGTTCGCGAATTTCAGCCATCAGTTTCTACCCGCAATGTCTAATTTGAGGTTACGTCCGTACGAATGTGTTATTCGCTAGTTAATGGAGCCCGAATTAAATGATGTGTATTGCGAATAAACTTTGACAATTCGCCCCAAGGGTATTTTCGTTCGCGATAAAAATTTTTAAATTCAAAATTTCGTTTTTTAAACTGTTTATAAACTTGTTTTCTTAATACAGTTTGGTGAGATAATTATTTATCCTTCTCTTAGAATAAAATGTGCAATTTTCTGTTTGTAAATGCTTAAAACGCGGTTTGTTCGCATTTCAGCAATTCGTTCGTTTGCTCTCATGTGAATGGTCCTTAACTGTTTCTTCGTTGTTTCTGTTTGGCGTTGGCTTGGCGGCATAAGTGTGAAAAAAAAACATATTTTTTCTTTGGACACGCTAAGGGCGTGTTTCCTCTGAAAAAAGTGTCACGCTTTTTTTATTTTCGGCGGCAACGCTGCTTCTGTCGGAGAAGAAGAGAGACATTGAAGTTTGCATGTTGGCATGATGGTATCAGTGATACCAGGGCGATTTATCCCTTTTTGAGGGATTTTCTCACTTAAAATAAGCTAAAAGGGTCAAAGGGATTTTTCACCTCATAGTACAAAAAAAAAGGGATTTTACTTTTTGGTCAATTTTTGCTCTTAATTTGCTAGTTTCATTAAGAACAATAAAATTTTAGAACTTATTTCTATTTCTTAAAACATGTACTTGCTTTATTTAATCAGTTCAACTCACTTTTTCAAAACAGAAAGGTTTTAGCTCACAGACTTTTTTGAACTCCCATGGGTTGCCCAACTTAACATTTTTAGAGATTCCAACACACATTTTATGAATAATTTAGATAGTCTATTTTAGGGTCAAAAGACTCCTTGACAGAGTTAGATGCTGAAAGTAAGTTGGAAGTTAAGAAAAACTGTCTCAGTTTTTATAAGACTGCCATCTCTGAAATGGTTAGGTATACTAGCCTACCTTATGTTGAATATTATTTTCAATTTAATGCTGAATGCAGTTTTATGTTCCCTTTTTTAACGTTTTAACAATGTGTAAGGTGTACCCACATTTCTATTTTTGTATTATACATATACAATCGTACCTATCTTAATATATGCTTATTTTTGTTAACTTGCATAGTTAATGTCAATGTAACTTGTATTTGTTCATAGTAAAAAAGACTGAATTTAATAAAATACATGTTTTTTTATCTATTATTTCATGGGATAAATGTGGGATTTTTTAAATGTTGGCGAGGGATAAAAGGGATTTTTTTTGGCATAACTGTGGGATAACCTGCTTCCAAAGTCTGGGATCAGTGGATGGTATCGGTGGTACGATAGGCATGCTTTCCGAATGGAGTCACCCGAGCACGGCTGAAAGTGATTCTTTATTGGCTTCAGCTTTAGGTACTAGTACTACCTCTCAGTTCACTCCCAATAATATTTATGAGTAAGATACTATCCATGACGCAGTCTGTGCTCGAAGTATTTTCGAAGACATTGCGCGATTAGGTTTTTTTTGTACAATATGTACTTTTAAGAACACCTAGCCAATGCCAAATGTGAATGTGAATGGTATATAATGATTTAGATTCGTCCTTTAAGAATACAATTGTCAAATAAGGTTCATTTGTAGCTTTTAGGCAACCTTCGGTGGTATCAAGTCCATTAACATTTCCTTACATAAAATTGCTTACAATTAATACATAGGTATCCAATCCACCCATAGTCAATCTTGGAAGTGTTACTCTTACTTATTAACTTGTCAGTAAAGAAATCACCTTTTGAGCATTATATGCTATGACAGATAATAATCCTATTATAGACCAAACTATTATTTATTAGAGAACCAGTTTATTGAAAATGCAAGTTTATTCGAAACGTGCTGTATGCAAGTGGCAGGGTGTGCTGAATTGATTAGCACTCAATCTACTTAATTATAAATAATTATGTTCAATCTGCACATATTGGCATTCCTGTTTATCTTTATATTATTATATATTGCATAATGAAGAATGCTCATTAACGTATAATGACACCTCATTACCAATCGGTTTACTTTTAATGACTATGAGAAACAGGTCGCCATTAAAATCAACAAATTATTTTAGCCTTATACTTAATCAATCTATGTATATGTACATGTACAAGTTCAGCTTACCCAGCTTACCAACTGCGGTATTTATAGTATCCATACCTTTACCTTTATCGAACTGAAATAATGATCTTTAATTATTATTCTTTGAAAGAAACTGCAACTGCAACTGCCAATTAGTAATAATTATTATAATTTAAATAGGTATGTGGTACATTTGGTGTTCTCAGCAGCAATATACTACCGGGCTCAAGTAATTTAATAAGTACGCAAATAAGTAGTATACAAATAAGTATTATAAGTAGAGAAGAAGAAGGCTTTCAAAGGTGTGGATTCACTTGGGGGCCTCACCTTCTCGAAACCAATACATTGAGGCGCGAAGAACTTGCAAATTGGCTGTTAAAGAAGCCAAAGAACAATCTTGGAAGGAGTTCGGCGAGAAATTGGACCGTGACCACAGATCTGCAAGTAAGGTGTTCTGGCAGACCATCCGCCGTCTTAGAGGAAGAAAGTGGAACATTATTGAAGGAGTCAAATCCAAAGATGGTACACTTCTTTCTAATGAGGAGGACATCTTGCGAAGATGGAGCGAGCACTTTTCCGAATTGGTCAATCCAATCCAGGGCACTGAGGATGACAGATCCATCGCCTTAAGCAGGGAGGAAAATAGTCCCACGGTAGAGGAAGTCACTTTTGCGATCAAATCGCTAAAAGCTGGCAAATCTGCCGGAGTGGATGAAATCCGGCCAGAAATGCTAAAGGCCTTAGGTGAAGAGGGAGTCAAATGGCTCTCTCGTGTCATTAAAGTGGCCTGGGAATAAGGCGAAACTCCCAGCGATTGGCAGATTGGGGTGATTGTGCCTCTTTTCAAGAAAGGGGATAAAAGGGATTGTTCCAATTACAGGGGTATATCACTTTTAAGTCTCCCCGGAAAAGTATTTGCCAAGGTGCTGGAAACGCGTTGCAGAACTGTGGTCGAGTCGCGATTGGAAGATGGCACTGCTGACCAATTATTCACTCTCAGAATCGTACGCATGCTTCGTAGATTTGGAGAAAGCATACGACCGAGTCCCTTGAGGTAAACTCTGAGGTGTATTACAGGAGTATGGAATTGACGGTTCTCTCTTGAGAGCAATTCAATCTCTTTACACAAACTGTAAAGGCTGTGTTCGGGTAAACGGCGTTAAATCAATATTCAATACCTTTCACCGTGGGCGTTGGACTTCACCAGGGGTGCGTCATGTCTCCTCTCATTTTCATAACCTATATGGACTGGATGTTACAACGCAGTCTTGGCGAAGAAATTTTCGAATTGGGAGATCTGAGAATAAGTCACCTGCTCTTCGCTGATGACTCTGGGTCCTCTCAGACTGAACTTTAACGCGCACTCGATCGGTTTGTAGCCATTTGTGCTGAAGCTGAGATGAAAATAAACGTGAACAAATCTGAAGTGATTTGTGAAATGATTTCGTCTCCAGAACGCCTGTTCAATGCACTCTGCATGTGAGTGGAGTCCCATTGAAACAGGTGGAGAAGTTTAAGTATAGCGGGGTGTTATTCACGAGTGATGGAAGGAGCAATGCTGAGTTTTCCTGTAGGATTGGTCAGGCTGGATCAATTTTGAGACATCTTGGTCATTCTGTTATTAGGAGGACTGTACTTGGTGTCAAAGCTAAGCTGTCAGTCTTTAATTCAGTGTTTGTTCCAACTCTTACCTATGGTCATAAGATTTGGGTAATAACCGAAAGAATAAGATCGCGAATACAAGCTGCCGAAATGAGATTCCTCCGTAGAGATCGCATTAGAAATACCAGAATAAGGAGCTCAATGTTGAGCAGCTACTTCTCCGGACGGAGCGATCCATACTTCTGTGGTTTGGTCATGTTAAACGCATGTCTCCAATTAGGTTCCCACGACCGCGACGTGCTATGGAATCCATACCATCAGGCAGGCGTCCTCTAGGTAGACCCAGGATGAGATGGTTAGATCAAGTCCATAATCTCTCCTGTTCCCGTATGCCTTTGATGAATTGGAGTCGATGGTGGAGAATCGAGAACTATGAAGGGTCCACTTGAGCAAACTACATCCGCGACCCACTTAATGGATAAGCAGGCCGTTGAAAATGAATGAATGAAATTTATTTATAGAGGTATACAGATTTGGGTTATGTATGAAGTAGTACATTGGATAAATGGCCGCCACGGCTTTGCTGGCAAGTACGTACCTATACTTTTTGATTAAAATTTTCTATGACCGTTTCGCATAAATCTGTCTGAATTTCATTACTTCACCTCCCAATTTCCTCTTTCAAGGCGTTTGTCTTGGTGGTCGTGGGCTTGTTTGTATAGACCTTAAAAAAAACCCCAATGAAAAAAGTCCAATGGCGTTAAATCGCAAGATCTGGATGCACAATTCTGATCGCAAAAATGGCCGATTACACGATTAGGAAATGACTCATGCAGTAATTGAATTGTTTCTCTGGCTGTATGGTATGAGGCACCGTCTGCGTCTTGTTGAAACCATATGATGGTCACATCCGTATCTTGTAATTTAGGCACTAAAACCTGGGTTATCATGTCACTATAACGAACATCATTGTTGCCGCATTTTCGAAGAAGAATAGTCCGATAATGTCTCCAGCCCAAACCTACATATTTACTCATAGGTTTTCTGAACCCCAAATTCGACAATTTTGACGATTAACGAAGCCATTAGGATGAAAATGAACTTCATCACTGAAGATGATTTTGTTCGAAAAATCAGAATCCACTTGATGTTGTTCCAAAATCCATTCAACGAACTCTCTTCGCGCTGCATGGTCTGAAGTCTTCAGTTCTTGAGTCAAGTTTTTCGTGAGAATTCGCTGTAGAGACCTTTTCGAAATGCCCAATTCTTGACTACGGTGCCGAATTTATGTTCCTGGACAGCCAGCAATACTCTCGCGAACTGCTACGATGTTTTCTGTTGAACGACTTGTGGTTGTGACAGACACCCAGAGTGTTTAAGATCACTAATTGATCCAGTCTCCCTGAATTTTTCACTATACCTACAACTACAACCTACAGCGCTTTATAACTTCATTATATTGTACAACATTTAAGAAATTGAAAACTTGACCAGAATCATAACTTGATTCTGTGAACCATCCGTCCTTAGATTATGAGCTTCTTACCAAAGGGACGACATCTTCAGCGGTTAGAGCGAGTAATTCTTTGAGTATAGGGCAATAAGAAGGACATACCCATCATTGCTCATTGCTGTGAGCAGGACAACATTGTTATCAACAAATTGCTTTGGTGAAGCTATTCAAGAAGAATCTAAAAGTTTGAAGCTATTTGCTTCCATAGATGATTTTTAAACCGGATACCATTACGTATACCTACCACCTTCTGCATATGTGCTGTCAAACTCGAGTGGCCTATTACACCATTGTCGTCAGTTGTTCATTTTTTATAGTACAACGACCATTAGCTTGAACATTTCTGCCTGTTGCCATAATCTTTTACAAATAAAATGTTATCCCATTTTAACTGAAAAACCAATAAATCTTCAATGAACAAAATATTTTCTGACTTAGGTTTCACCTGTCAATTGCACACACGCTTCTACTCCCCCATATACGCATTCGACGAACAAAAAGCATCCAAAAAACGATCCTAATCAAAACAAGGTGCGTAATTTTCCTTTGATATCCTCGCTCCCCAATTCGGTGGCACCCCTCATATTCCTTTTCACAGCAAAGGAAGTGTGAAAACGTAAAATCGTATTTAATCCGCAAAGGAACACATTCGCTTGAACAAAAAGCCAACAAATCACCGTTGTCATTTGGAGTTGAAAGGTAGTTTAATCCAATCCACTGCACCCCACCCACCACCAAGCATTCTCCTCCAGAGCAGGGATTTTTGTGCTGAATGCAGGACTGCTCCAGCACTCTTGTCTGTCTCTGGAGTAAACACTAACTGAAAGCTTCCGCTGTCCGATTGTGAGGAGCCGACGGGAATCAAGGAAATATAGATAAAATGTGCGCATGGTCTTCAAGGGTAAACACCCTCTCGCGTGACCCTCGGTGTAAGTACAACCGAACCAGTACCCAGATCCAGATGTTTACCAAATTCTTGACTCCCGCGCGTTTTCATTGACGCCCACACTTTTTTTTTTTTTGGATTTTTCTTATACATATATGGGGGAGGGATATGAATGATGGCAGACTTTTGAACGGACAACTTTAGTAGTTGGTCGTTAGATTAGTTTTTTTTTATAGCGTCCCTATGTATCTTTTTATGTACCTACAGAGATCTCTATCCTTTTTTTTGTGATAATTTTGGCACTCGTTGTAGTAGGTCAACAAACTTGACTCCTGATGGTGGGGAACAAAAACGAAAATAAGAAAACTTTCCAGACAAAAGTAGAAATTTTCTGGAGAACACTATTTAAGGTTCCTCCTATTAAAAAAAAAACACAGAAAAACGAAATGAATGCCAGCTTTATATTAAAAATCAATTCGCTGGAAGTCGTTAGCAGGTCCTTTGAAATTGCACATATGCAATACGACGTCTTGAATTATTTTCCCGTGTTTACCCTGTGTGTATATATTACGGGTATATTAAATTAGGAAACTCTGATTAATGCATGCAGTTGACAGACGATATACATACGAGGATTTTTTATTCCAACTTATATCCTTAAACATTTGAAATAACTCATTAAATTGATGATGTCGGAAGGATCTGAAGACGACAGGTAATTTTCGTGTGTGAATCTCTGTGGTTTTTTTATTCCTAGAATTCCCAAATTGAATTCGAATTTTGTTCGCCCTTTGTCTGTTGGTAATTGTGTTTTTTAAGCATGGTAAATATTATAGAGTAAGATGTCCTGATGGAGTTTTTATGAATTTATGCGGATTAAAAAGTAAAAGTTATATGGATTGTGATTGTGTAGACACCCTAGGCCTAGTTTCTCACAACCATTCGTTTTGTGTGAGTTTATTTTTTTGGGACGAATGGAAGGGACCTACAATTTTATGCCGAGTCCGAACGGCTGAATTGAGAAGCTTTTTCGGGACAGTATACTCTCGGATGTTTGTCAGACGTTCGCGAGAGGTGGCGCAAACGTGTGTTCTTCCGGGGATTGAACCTGAGACCCCTCGCATAGTAGTCCAGCAGACTAACCATACTGTGCTACTGCGCCTACTTTTCATCAGGTACGAAAAGTAAAAGTTAGGAATAAGTAAAATATATTCAAATTCCAAAAAAAAAATTGGAAAAAATCTTTTGGGAACGTTTCATAAATATTTTAGAAACGTTTCCAAAAAATTCGAAAAGTTTTGAAAACAATGAAAATGTTTTCAAAAACAATGTTTTTTCATAGGTAGGTACATGTTTGTAATTTGTTTGGTGTGGGCAATGCTTGTCGCATTTAGGTATTTACATAGTTATTGCGATTCGGGTGAAGTTTTATTTTCACATTTTTGGTGATCTTTCAATTTGAAAAATGCTTGAAAATGTACTTTATAAAGAGTACATTGGTACTTTTATATTTGGTCATTCGAATGAATTTATACAATGAGACACTGAAAATACACTTTAACTATAGTAAAGCTAAACAAACCGCAGATATTGCATGGTTGCCACTCTACTGGAAAGTCAGAGAATGTCAGGGAACGAAAATTCGGCCAAGGAATATCAGGGAAATTTAGGAAAAATTTATTTTTAATTTTACTAAAATTTTGTTAGCAAAATATGTACCAGTAAAAAAAACAAATTAAAGTTTTGGTAAATTATGTGTCTGTGTATAAATAAAAGTGCTTTTCGGCACTTTATACTTTTGATGGCATTACAACTCAACTTGACTAACTACCGTGAACTCTCTCATAAGCGGACACCGGCCGGCGGTACCAACAAATTTGTCCGGTTATGAGAGGTGTCCGCATGTGAGGAAAAAACCTAAATTGACAAACAGACAAGCTATTAAATTTTATTTTAGAACGTAAATATTTTTTTTAAAATACAAATTATTTAAGAATAAAAAAATACACAAAAAAGAAACAAAGGCTTGAAAATGTATTTTTACATTATTTAAAAGTAGGTATGTATTATGCACATTTTGTACCATCAAGCGGGCAAAAAGTTTGACCAGTTTTAAATATTTCAAACAGCTGTATCATTTACATTTTCCCAAGAGCGGAAAATAAATAACACCAGAATAGGGGCGTGTACTTTGTACTTTAGTATTTCAAGCATAGACGGATAGTCGACGGCTGCCACAGCCTTCTCTGTTCATGACTTTGTGCTGGGCCACACATGCCTTCCCATGAAAGTCGTGTCGGGCGAGACGGGTAGATTAGTTAGTTAGTTGAGATGAGAAGGGTAGAATACACCGAATTCCCTTCTCTTTTCTATTCTTAAAATCGACTTTCTCCCCCGACAAGACTTTCATGGGAAGACAAGTGTGGCCTTGCACTTTAACACACACCATAAAGACAGGCTCCAGGCCCACTCCACAAAATAGGAGAAAAAGAAACCAAAACAAATAGCAGAAAAGACTAAGTAAAATTTAAAAAAGTGCTCCAGTTGTGTTTTGTTTGTCCGTTTAAGAGAGAGACAAACCCTTCGCTGTTCTGATATTCAGTGTCCGCGTCCGGTTATAAGAGGTGTCCGGATATGAGAGGTGTCCGTAAGGAGAGAGTACACTGTATATGTTCTTTGCTGTTGAAATGTGAAGGCCTTGATCAATTTTGTGTAGGTACCTGAACAACCACTTATCGAAACAAAAGTCCGAAAGTGAGAATTCAGATTTTGTCTTTTATTTATTTCGAAAGTGTTACATACATAGATTTGCGAATTCAAGTTCTATCCGAAGAGCATTTTCGAAATATTTAAACTTTAAAAACTCTGAGAAAAGCCCGTAAACTCTGGAACACAAGGCTTTATTCAAATTAAAGTCCTGCAAATCTATACATATACATATAATAAAACTGTAGCAATTTTGTTTGGCCCTTAAAAACTCGAAAACTACTGGACAGATTTCTATGAAACTTTTTTTAAAATGTTCCTTAAGACTGTGAGACTGCTATAGGCTATTTCCTTAGGAACAGTTTTTAGCCAAAATGTAGAGAAGTGAAAATACAATAAATGGGGATGGGGTGCGTGCTGGAGTATGGTGTGGGGTATATTAATAATCTTCATAAGAGAAAAGATAATACAAAACAGGTTTTTCATTTCAGAATTTCATTCGATATGTGGTATGGTAACAGTGTAGGGTTGGGGTAGGTAGTTGTTTGGATTTCATAGGAAGAGGAAAACAAAGGGAAGGAAAGGAAATGCAGTATTACAAATAAGTAGCAAGATCTAGGAGAGGGAGACATTTTCTTTTTCTCCTAAAAGTACGAAAACTACTGGACAGATTTCAATGAAACACTCAAAGTGTAATTTTAAATGAACCAAATATAATTTTGGGCAAGGGGAGCACGGGTCCAGCTAGTTCGTTCGTATATGAAGTGCAGTCATGTGGCTTGAAACATTTCAACTTAATGTCATTCCTGTACTCAGTGGATTAGTTCTTGACTAGAATTGTCAATGACGTTAAATTGTCTGTGTTAAAGCCAATAAAAATGCAGATCAACGACTTCGACCTTATGCGGACGCAGTGTTTCAGTAGTTAGTGGGCTGATCTATTTAGCAAAGGGTCTTAGGTTTAACCATAGGAAAAACACAATTTAAATAAACAAATAGATATTTGGTATATATACACGTCCATAGGCACCCTAAGTCTAGCTTCTCACAAACGTTGGTTTGTTTAATAGTTTTTATTTTTTCTGACAAATGGACACAATAAACTTATACTTATTTTCTGCTGCACACACTTTTCCAAACGTCTTACAATTACAAACAACGTAAGCTTCTCAATCGGCAGAAATTTGTATATCCCTTCAATTACTCTTAAATGTGGCACATTCTCAACTTTAGTAGCTAGTTCTCCTATCCCTCTCAAAATAATCACTGCTCTGTGGCCTATTTCACCAACTTACAAATTGTTGTTTACAGGCATTTTTTTAACAAATTTGTTCAAAAGTCGATTTTTTCTGTTTCACAAAAATTTTGTATTACAAAATTGTTTTTGTTGTTTACAAAGGGAAATTTGTAGAAATTTCATTTTTTCCGTTTCACCAAAAGTTAAATTTCTTTGTTGCTTACAAGTACAAATATGTTAGAATTCATTTTTTTTTTTTCAAGTTTGTGTTTCACCAAATCAAGAAATTTTACAAATTTGTTCAATTACTGAAAATTTCTTACAACATAAAGATCGTGTGTCGATTTAGTAACAATTTGTTATTTTTCAAAGGAAGGAACGTCGAAGGCATAGAAGCACCGATAGTGATATAAGTTTGTGCTAAATACATGAAGAAAAAACTACGAAATTTCAGATTCTTTTGTTTTCAATGAAAAGTTTCAGTTAGAACGTGTTAAGCCAGAGGAAATAAAGGACCATTCAGATGAGAGCGAACGAACAAATTGATGAAATGCGAACAAATCACTTTTGATGCATTTATGAAAAGGAAGTTGCACATTTTGCTATAAAGGAAGATAATTAATTATCCCACCAAAATGTATTAAGAAAAAAAGTTTAAAAATAGTTTACGAAATTTGGAATTCCAAACTTTATGCCGCGAATGGAAACACCATCGGCGGGCGGCGCGAATTGTCAAAGTTTATTCGCAATCCACATTTTTAAACGGCTAGAAAAATTTTTGGTGGGAACTGAAGGCTGAAATTATGTGAACGAACCGTCAAAACTCGCGAATATTCGTTCGTTTGTAGGTAGTTGGTCGCTCTCCTGTGAATAGTCCTTAAGACAAATTGGACGTCGGATTGCAAATCAGTCTGAAAATAAACTTTTCACTGACACCGATATGAACATACTTACATCAATTTCTAACAGGTTAGAAAATGTGCCGAAATAAAATATTTTAAAAAAATAAATAGTTGGCGCACTAGCTTCTCACAACCATACATTTTTGAGAGTTTTATTTTTGGGACTAATGGAAGAGACCCACAATTTTATGCCGAGTCCGAACGGCTGAATTGAGATGATTTTTCAGGACAATAGGTATATACTCTCAGATGTTTGTCAGACGTTTGCGAGAGGTGACGCAGTAAGATGTAATTTGTGGTTTTCCGGGGATCGAACCTGGGGCTGGGACCCTTCGCACAGTAGTCCAGCACACTAACCACTGCGCCCACCATTTTTCCAACACTTTTCTTATCGCGAATACAACCGATAAAATTGTTGTTTCTGTTATTTTTGTTCTTTGATGTTATCAGTAAGATTGTTAGAAGAATTACAAAATTATGAAAAACAGTTGTTTTTTACAACTCTGAAAAATATATGGTGAAACGGTTTGTTCTTCTATTTGTAAATAACAAATACAATTTCCCTTCATTTTTTTCTCTTTTTCACAAATTTGTTGGAATTAAGTTTGTAGTTTGTGAAACAGAAAATCAGTTAACATATTTGAAAATGTAATCAACAAATACAAATTTGTAATTATAATTGTAATTTGGTGAAATAGGCCACTGGCCATACAAAATAGCTATTGTAATCCTACAAGTCCCTTAAGTCTGAACAAAAAAGATAGCCCATCTGGGAAAGAGATGGACTTCACTATAAGCCCTATGAAATTAAATGACCTAGCTAGTGCTATATGCTCTTATATTAATTTAGTAATTCACTACTTGTTAATAAATGACCTCATTACAACTTTATAAATACACCTACAACTACAGGAGCATTTTGTATACAATTTCATACTAAAAGTAAGGTCACAACCACAAGACAACTTAAGATATAATACAAAATTAAATATCAAGATGCATATGGATTCTAGATAATGTCCTTTTTGTTGCTTAACAATATAAATATTGGTCAGGGAAAAGTTTGGTCAGGGAAAATCAGGGAAAGTCTGGGAACAAAAAATAGTGGCAACTCTGTATTGGATTGATTATACATTGTACTTGTATATTTATAAAAACAACAACTAGGTATGTAACCTATGCACGGTGCGTACTTGTTTTGATGCTTACACTTGTATGTCACAAATTCATGACTTAAATCACGACCGCTTGATTTATAAAGACTTGCAATTATTATATCTGGAATGAAACCTTCATGAAGGGATGAAAAATGTACGAGGTGTGTAACACCAGTATATCTATAATTGACGTTTAACCGGTTTGGTTATTAAATTTTTATCTCGCTGATTACACCTTATTTTTCAGGGTTCATGTAATTGACTGAGTTGTATTGCGTAATTTCATCTTGGCATTAGTCGGGGTCTTTTTGGAATTGAATATACGCTGTATGTAAATTGCCAAGATTAAATACGTCATTATAGGTATACTGTAATCATCAGGTGGCTAACTGAATAGAACGAGTTACTTTTTTTTATATAATTACCTTAAATATGAATCTTGTGTAGTGTGTCTCCTATCTATGCAAATGTCGGAGATTTCGAAACTTGTAAAATTATAGCATTCATTTACACAGATTTCTATACAACTTTGAATCTAATATGCACGCGAATTCTTTGGCCGTCAGATCGCAGTCAGATACTACTTCAAAATGCGGTTTGAGTGCACTTCAATATTGTCAATGCGATGATAAATGAGTGTGTTTTCTTTTCCAATAGGAGATCGGGGTACTATATATTTATGTTCCTCCCACTGATCTTGCATAGTTAATTGCACAATTTCGAATAAATTTAGGGAGACTCAAGGCGTGTGTGTGTTGGACCGGTGCTAACTAGTTTTAGTCCAAGAGAACTATTTTTTTAATGAATTAATTACATGGAGCTAACTCTAACGATGTTGTAACACGTGTGATTTGTTAATAGTTAACTTGACGTTGGCTTGTATAACAATGTCAGTCGCGAGAAACTGTAAAGTAAGTTGATACTTTAATTGCTTCGAGTCAAAAATGTAATAGGTACACATGCATCAATGTGGTTTCGCAGTTCGATGCTAAAATACGTTGGTATTTGAAGGTTTTTTGAACTGGGAGCAAATCTATTAAAGCCGCAACAAGAATGTTAAGGTCCAAATACGTATGTGATGTAGTTGCCACTATCATCTATAGCCGAAGATATTTTACGGCCACCACAGCAAGATTTCATTACCTATTTGTCATTAACACGTCAGTTGCCACATTCAATTTGTGTAAATCATTTGACTAAAGTGTCGGCCAAGTGTCGATATGAAACATATGGCATATGCACGCATCATGTAGGAAATATGAGGAAGCTAAGTATGTCGAATAAAGATAGCCCTAAGTTTAAATCTAAAAAAGTCGCTGGAGCAGGTGACCTAACCCTCGAGCTGTTCAAAGCGGCAGGCGATGACTTGGTCGGAGAAAAGTATGCCCGATGAATGGACTATCAGCTCCATATGCCCCATCTACAAAAAAGGCGATCCTATGTCTTGCAAGAACTATCGAGGAATATCCCTGCTAAATGTCGCATACAAGATCTTATCCAACGTATACTGTATCGTCACGTACCAGTGTGGCTTCCGGCCCGGCAGATCGACTATAGATCCAATTTTCATACTGAGGCAAGACTAATATATTTTGTTGTTGTGCTCATGTCTGCGCAGATCGTCTGTGTCGTGTATATCCATGTCGACTGTTTGCAGCGACCGTCTGCGTGAATTCTAATTTTTTTGAATTTATCTTGGTCTGCAACGACATGTCTGTGTCGTGTATGGTGAATTTTGCACAGAAGAGCGAGAAAATTCACGGCGTGTAAACATAATTGAAAGCCTCTCGCTTGGAGAAATCGGTTCCCTCATTCAAGTTTTTTGTTTAGTTATTAATGGATTCATTTTTTGTAGCAGTTTTATTAAATTCCCCATTTCCATTCGGCAATTTGACATTTAAGAAGTCGGATCGGCTAGCAATCCGCCATTTTTCTGACCCTACGACCACGACGAAATGATACAAACTAATGTCTGCGCAGATTATCTGCACCGTGTGTGGCGAAGGCATGTTTGCAAAGACTTAAGGTCTGCAGCGACGTGTCTGTGTGGTGTATGGGCCCTATAAGACAGCATTTATAGGGACATTTAGTTTTGGCATCTCTACCAAACTCGTCCGTTTGAGCAGGATGACCATGAAAAATGCGCGCTGCTCCATCAAGTAAAAAGCTCACCGAGACCTTCGATGTCAAAAAAGTATTTAGACAAGGTGATGCGCTGTCATGTGACTTGTTTAACATTGCTCTTTAAAGAATTGTGGAAAACTCTAACGGCAACACCAGAGGCACGATCTTTCAAAAGTCCATCCATTTACTTCCCTACGCCGCCGAAGACTATCGACATAATCGGCAGAACGCAGCGTGATGTCACTGGCGGGTTCGTGAGAGTTAAGGCGTAGGCGGCGAAGGAGGGAAAGGCAACTAAGTAGCAAAACCCTCCCTCAAACAACTGAAGTGATCCTTTATACGACCCTAATCGTACCAGTCCTTCTCTATGGCGCAGAGGCATGGACTCTATGGAAAGCAGATGGGATTCCCCTTGTTTGTATCGAGAGCAAAATTATTCGGTCCCGTCTGCATTCCGAAGCGTGAATGGAGGGGGAGATATAGCGACGTATTGTACGGACCTCTAGCCAGGGGTCAGATCACGTAAAATAAAAACGATTGAACGACATCGTTTTCACGCATGCTGTCTCTATCATATATGTGGCAATAAACAGAGACTGCTATTGTCGAAACGATGTCGTTCGATCGTTTTCATTTTACGTGATCTGGCCACAGGCGAAAAGTCCAAACACTGAGGTGGCTGGGTCATGTAGATCAAACGGCCCGAAAGATCCTCGAATCCACACCCAAGGGACGGCACAGTAGAGGTAGACCGCACGCAATTGGAAGGGGACCTTAACCACCTTGACATGCGAAACTGGAGCCTGCTGGCCTAAGGTCGTGCTGGCTGGAGACGCTTGTTGGATGGGGCCCAGGTCCACCCCAGACTGTAGCGCCGCCTTAAGTAAGGAAGTAAATATGACGACAGGCTACGTCAGTATGTAGGTATGTGAAAAAACTATAGCCTCATCATAGCATTATTGTTGTTTGTTCTGCTTTAGAAAGGATAACCGACAACAAAATATTTTAATTCGTCAGACCGATATACAACCACAATTGTGAGAAAGATAGTAAAGAAAGATGTGGACAGAAAAAGACGCACTCTTCACTAATCGTCATTCAAAATGTATACGTTTTGTCCCAATTGCCTAGACTATTAATTAATAACCTTAATTAAAGAACATCCTGTTAAAAATAAAAAAAAAAACAGGTATAATAAATAAACCATATCTTGTGGACCTTAGTCAATACGGTCATGACAATATTTTACGATTGGCCAACCAGTTTTCATAAAAGCATATATCAGCCAACTATCTAATTACCGTATCCATTAAATGTTTTCGTTATTTATTGGATTGCTTAAGACTTTTTGACAAGAAACCTGAAACAATCACACAGATATCAATCATACAATATTATACAGAATGCAGCTGCTATAAGATTTGCAGACATAAAAATCAAAACAAAATTCAAACACCTGCAATCAAATTTTTATGCGTGTACATGTACCTACACCGGTCATTCTCGATCCATTAGAAGTCGATCATCCGAAAAGCTGTTAATGACTTTATACTGTGATCGCACACAGGGTCTAATGATATGCATGGATTGATTTTAGATTGACTAGACACCCCGCTTCATGGCCAACGGCTTTTTCCGACGAGTATCTTAGATCTCTATAAATTGAAATATTGTTGTGACTATACATATTCAATTTGCAGTCGGCTACTCGGACTCGGCTATATAGACGTTGACTGACATTTGACGCTGTCTGAGTTGTCCCGTTGATGTTACAAGTGCAAAGGTGTGTTAATTATTGTTTACGATTAAATTACATCATAGCGCGTAATTCGATTAGAGGTTGGAAGCCCAACGTATAAGAATTGTTTTATCTTAAAACAAAAAAACACATGACGACACTGAATGAACTAGAGATTTTGATTGCTGATAATGATGAGTTTCCTTGTCTGTGAAGTCAAGTCACCGCTGAGTCCGTAACTGGTCTGTAACCCGAGTTGCCAACCGCTTTAGTTTTTTTCCAGTTGCTCCGTGTGCATTGGGCCTTAGATATAAACTAATTCGATCCCTTAGCGCTACTCATCATGTTATATTATTATAGACCTATAGGGCTTATTTATATTTATACAGGATTGCAATAAAGCTCAGGGCCCAGATCACGTAAAATGAAAACGGTCAAACGACATCGTTTCGGCAATAGCAGTCTCTGTTTATTGCCAAAGATATGATAGAGACAGCATGCGTGAAAATGATATCGTTCAATCGTTTTTATTTTACGTGATCTGAGCACAGGCTGGGTCTCTAATGTTACGACTGTTTACAACAAGGTGGCTCAGTTAGGTTAGGTTAAAAAGGGGTATGAGAGATGTCTCATACGGCACTATGCAGTAGGCACCATCAGGGCCCATCGCAATCCCTATCACCTAAGTAAGTGACCCTTGAGAAAACCCGAATTTCCCTGCAAAAACCAAGTAGCCCTTTAAAATTTTTATTATCAATCTCCTCTAAATGTTGGAAGAAGTACTTGCCCAGAAATTTTCTTACTGCGACATATTGCCTCGCATTCACACAGTATGTGCGTTACGTCCTCTTCGGCTTGCAGATCATTGCAGAATTTGCAAGTGCCTGAGTCTACCAGCCCGAGCCTTTTGGCATGTTTTCTAAGAAGACAGTGTCCTGGGGCCAGATCACGTAAAATAAAAACGATTGGACGATATCGTTTTCACGCATGCTGTCTCTATCATATCTGTGGTAATAAACAGAGACTGCTATTGTCGAAACGATGTCGTTCGATCGTTTTTATTTTACGTGATTTGCCCCCTGATAATATACACATCAATGTTCTAAGCTGTTCCCTGCCTAGTTTGAGAATTTCCCTAGAATTACTAAATCTAATTTAAAACTAACCTGTATCTTAATCTAGTTTACTGGCTCTTAACGAACACTCCAAACTTAACTATATCCTTATAGCTATTGCCATTTGGCCTTAAATCTATCAATTGTTGTGTTTTGCGCTGTTTTTTTCATTTCCAAGAAACATTGCTAAAAACTTGGACTCTTTATGCGGCGTGAACGGTGAGGCCTGCCCGCCTCCGATCGGCTTCCTTTGTTATTTTATTCATAAAAGCGCCTTTTGTGACGCAACCAGGTGGCTTAATAGCCACCTGCTCTCTATCTAACAATTCCCCGCCTCTTCTCGCAAGCTCATCAGCTTGCTCATTTCCCGCTATATACCGCTGTGTCCTGGTAACCAACACAGTCTCACTCGCTTCTGCCTGCATTGTGCGACAGTTCCTAACTATTTCAGAATTGATGTTCGTAGATTCCAGTGCCTTGAGTGCGGCCTGGCTATCGATATGACTATATATCCCTACTAGATATAGATCTCTTCCGCATTAGCTCTGCCGCTTTCGGAACAGCCAAAGCTTCTGATTGAAAGACACACTTCTTGTATCTGGTAGTCGTATAGACTTTTTTAGGTTTGGATCTACGCAGTAGATTCCGGATCTAGTGCCTTCCACTGTTTTTGAGCCGTCTGTATAGACTGCAATTTTGCAATGTTTAATTACTTTATCCCTTTGCCATTCATACCTTTTCGGGAATGATACTTCGTACGAAGTTTCAAAGTCGACCAGAGGGTGAATTTCATCAGTTTGCTTACACCTGTACGACCGGGAGTAGCTCTGTTAGTATTGTACAGTGCCCAGTGGTTATTGTGTGCTGGACTACTGTGCACATTTTACACTGCGCCGCCTCTCGCGAACGTCTGACAAATATCCTAGAGTATGACAGTCCTAAAAATCTTTTCAATTCAGCCATTTGGGCCCTTACATTCGTCCGTAATCTTTTTGGCCCTGTGGAGGGTATAATAAACGTAACCTGTTGCGCCAACTATTTATTGTACCCTCCACAGGAATAGGTACTTTCACTTTGTCATTACATTTGTAACGCCAAAAATTAGTCACCGTCCTCTAAATATGTATTTGAACTCGTCTCTCCTCATTCTTGTTCATGTTATCATGTTAACAGACTGTAGAATTCACTGCCTATACCGCCATTAAGCAAGTATTAGGAGCTAAGCAGTTTAATGTGCGTTAACTGTGCATAATATCTTAATTATAGGCTACGTTTTTTTGTCGAACCGACTACGGCGCTATACCGAATTTTTTTTTAATTATGGACTAAATTTACATACAAGGCGAACTCCCTTAGATATTTTTTTGTAGTTTTCACCCGATGTTCTTTGACTGGAATTTTTGTTATGAATGAAAAACTTTTGTTCTGCTTTTAGATTATGCTTATTTGATGTCTTGACTTTGTTTCCATTAAGTCTAGAAAGTTATATCGATTAAGTGGCCGACGCCAGAATTGACAACCATTCGGGCCCGATTTATAGCATATTCCATCACTTTTGCCGGATCTTCTGGCGTTATGTTCTCGCATTCTTGACAGATATTCTCGTTGAAGGCCTTCAGATTATAAGAGGCTTTGTTGACACAGACTTGTGACTTCAAAAAGAAGTCTGGAACTGTTAAATCAGGTGATCTTGCAAATCTCCAAAACGAGAGACTATATGTGACCCGGAAATGCAGCCCTCAGAATTTCGGTTGTGTTGTAGCTCGTGCAGTATACGCCGTTGCTCCATTCTATTGGAACCACATGCTATTCAGTCCCAATTTTACAGCCTGTCACCAAAATACCACCGATTGATGCACAATAATTGCGTATGTCATGTGTGTTTCATGTGGTCGATACTCCGGGGTCATCTGCGACATCTTCAGCCGTCATAGCCCAAAGTTGCCATATTCTCAGCAGAACGGCTGCTCCGGGGCACACCAGACCTATCAGCATCTCGTGCTGTCCCATACTCTTCTAGGCGAGCGGCTAAATGTCGTAATGTTTGCCCAGTTGATGTCGGACGACCGGGAAATCTGTGTCACAACTGAGACAATAAAATATGACACAAATTTGACTCATGAGTCGAGATCAGTTATTTCAAATTTCTCGGATTATATCCATTAACGTCTGTTATATGGCCGCCCATAAAAATGATAAAAACTGTATTCATTACGTAACTGTTCGTTCTTCCGTTCGATAAGAGAGTAAAAATGTACTAAATTTTTCTCGAAAAAAATATTCCGAGTGATAAGGTTTCTTTGCAATCAATAGATTGGTCGATACCCACTTTTAAAGCAAGATATACGCCAACTTCACTATAAAATTTATTTTTAACCTTCCATACAAAAATATTGTAGGTCAGAATAGATAATTATATATAGAAACTACACAACCTTAATCAAAGATGCCCCAGATTGCAATAAGCATCAATAAAGTATCAAATAAACAACAACATTTATAGTTAACCTGCAAAAGAAGCTCCGTAATTCGGGCACTCGATTAAGTCCACAGCTGCCTTAAAGTTAATTCGTTCTTAACTCTAATAGCCAATAAATAAATTGCAGTGTGTCACAATGAGAGACCTCTCTCGTAAGTCTTCCTATAAATTATTTCCATCAGATACCGCACTTGACTCTACCATAAAGCTAAAGCCTCAAGGTGATAACAAGAAAACTTAAATTCTTTTCAGCCAACATTCCGTAACATTATACGAGTAGTCGCAGTCGTTCTCTGAAAGCTCCACTCAGCGGTCACTTTAAATCTCGGCTAAACAGCTTCCAGTAAATTCAGCGAGTCACCCCCGCGAACGAGATTGCCCTATCCCCAAGCTGCAGATAAATCTCAGCGGAATATGTTACACCGATTGAAGTCAAGCGTTCGAACATTAAGCTTCAGCGAAAGTAAATTTCAAATAGAATCAACATTAGGCTTTGGCCCAGACTCAGGTAACCGCAAGCAAATACACATACAATGAAAAAAAAAAAAAAAGGTGAAACTTGTATCTCGCCTAGAGTGGAGGTAGTCAGTTAGAGGTCTCCTCTAAAGAACTTCAAATAATCTCAGTCTTCCAGCGATCACGGCAGTTGACGTTCGCACACCGTCCAATATGAGTAGGAGTTCTACAAAAGCGCCGCGAATTTTTGTGACCCTTCTAGCCGCAGTATGCTTTTTGGGTCTTTATATCGATAAAGTGCACTCGCGAACATCGGATATTCTTAAAGTTCAGCTATCGCACGGTGGCATTTTGGTCGGTCGCCATCTGACCTCACATAATGGACGACACGTGCGGGCTTTTATGGGTGTACCCTATGCGGAAGCCCCAATTGGTGAATTGAGATTCAAAGTGAGTTAAATTTTTCGAATTGGATGTTCTTTTTTGTGTTTTAGTGGAAACTTCATCTAAAAGATGAATGTATCCATCGGCAAGATTGATGTGTTTGATAGTTATTTCTAATAGTGGTTCGAAAGTAATAGTTTTTGTCTGATTAGTTCCGGGTTTCCATTCATTTGCTCCTGTTCATTCCTTAGCTATGCAAATTAATTCAACAACGAAAATGTTATTGTTCATTTTGTGAAAGGTGAAAGGTTGCAGTGAAAATGATTGCCTGGGGATAACAATAAGATCACTAAAAATACAACGCGATATGTTGTGGTAACCAAAAAAAATTGTGAATTGTGATGAACGGTGTGTCATCCTATTTTCGAAAATAGTCAAGTTTCTTATGAAAGCGTTGCGATGTGGTCAGAAAAAATCCCCTGAAATTATGCGTTTTATCTTCTCTGCACATATGTAGATACTCGTATGTAGTTTTAAGATTTTTATTAATTCAGATCGGTAGTTTATACAATTGGAGCATTGGATACAGACAAAATAATTATCCGAAGCAAGGAAATGTACAGTAATTTAAATTATACCGAATTATGACGCTAGTGGAATTACCGTGATAAACAAGTTCGAAATGCTAATTTTCAATACTCGAACAATACGATTAATAAGTCAGTTTATTAAGAATTTTAAGCTATAGATTTTTATTTACATAATGGTGCATATAGAATATATGCGATGTAAATGTTTATAAACAGTGCTTATAGGTTTTATTGTTTTCACAAATCACAAACTTCAAGTAAGTAGGTAGGTAGATACATTGTGATTGATCAATTCGATTTTTTGCGCAGATGGAATTATCTAATTCGTATATATGGATGTAAACAGTTTTTATATCGATTATGTCGTTAGACTGCTTTATATTTAGAAGTATATACCTACTATATAACTGTCAACATGATTTTCAATTTTATCTTGCGCGCGCTTTTATATTATAAAAAAGTCTTATGCAAAGCAGATTTTTGAAATTTGTTTAATTAATGTTTATCTATAGGTAAATCTATATATATAAAAATGGTGTAAAAAATATACCTATAGTAATTCATCAATTGAAAACGGGTGGGCAGATTTGGGTAACATTTTTTTTCACTTGTTCATAATTGCCAGGAGAAGGTTCTTCTTAAAGACAATTTTGGGAAAACCCTCCGGAAAAATCGAAAAATTGGATAAATTAGGAATAACTGGGCTGATTTGGCTCAACTTTTTTCAGTTGTTTGTTTACCAGGAGAAGGTTTTTACGAAAGAAAAATTTGGCAAAACCCTCCGGAAAAGTCGGGAAATTGGAAAAATCGAAAATAGATTTTTTTGTATGGAATTTTGTGTGCAGTTGTTCCGGATTGGCTTTTCGAATAAAAAAACGCGAAAAATTAATTTATTTTTTCGACAAAATTTTGCATTTTGTCGCTTGATTTGATGATTTTGGACGATGTAAAGCTGATGGAAAATTTCGGATAATTGTGAAATTCCTTGTGATAAAAGACATTTTGAGTGCGGTCAGATGCCGGGCGCCAGGTGTCCTTTTCGCATTGTCATTTTCTATTAGATAAACCGCGTTTTTATAGAAGTATGAAGTACGAAAGAGTAATTTTATTACATACCTATACATATGTCAAATAAAGTAGAGTGAGTTTACAAGATTAGGTCAGGTTACAATTAATATAGGGTAACACCAACATTTTCTATTGAGCAAATGTGCTATTTTTCTTGCTGCAAATTAATCGAGTTTTGCGTATTATTACGATAATTTTTTCAGAAAATAAGCTTGAGGTTATCCAATTGGGTTGCGGGCATTCAAACTCGCTTGATGTGACAGAAACTCCAGCTCATAATTTACAGCTGAAGATGGGATCGATCACAATCATGTTGCGGAATCTAAATCATCCGAAATTGTGCAAAGGTACGCGGTTGTTCGTCAATAAATTGATGAACAATAAGTATGTGGAAGAGTTTTTACTGACTGGACTACATGCATTCGAGAAGAGAAAAAAAAATTGCATTATTTTCCCGCCTTCTGATACCATTTTCACACCAATCTGTTTCTCATATCGCAGGAAATCAAAAGACAAATGCAAAGAGTCTTAACGTTATACGCATTTCAAATCATCTGTCTTTCAATCTGTGTTTCAATCTTATTCAAGAAAATTTGTTGAGTAAAAACTAGTACGATTCTCAGTGGGGGGGGGGGCAATATCTTATGTCGATTTCCATTGGGGAAAAAAAAGCACTTTTTTTAAGATTCAGAGCAGTTTTTCTTCTCTAGAAATCAGCTGTCTGTCAAAATCAATTTCCATTGGGGAAAAAAAAGCGCTTTTTTAAAGATTCAGATCACTTTTGCGAATCTCGATTCGAGAGAGAGATTCGCACATACTTTCACCAATACCAAAACAAGTGACTCTTGTCAAACTTTGAGGTTAGTTGTTGTTAGGGGAGACTGGGGCACATTTTAACGTGAGACACATTTGCACATTGCTAATAAAACAACATTTTAAAAATATTTCAAAGTACATATAAACCAAAATTTAAACTCGGTAATACCGTGTTCTTTAGTTGTCAATGACTTTCGGATGTCTTTGCAGTCGTGTCACCTTGAAGTAGCCGCATGAGGAGGTTTTATGCTTAAATTGCATATTTTAATTGTTCTATTTGTAAGAGTGTACACATTTTATAGTGAGCTTTTCTTTTTGTGTAAAATATATTTTTAAAGCACAACTTCATTTGAAAAAGTATAAAGGCACGTTTTTTGACATATATGAAAAATATAAATATTTGCGCGCATTTTTCATTTGCTTGACTTATTGGGGCAGAGGTTTAAACAGTCGGGCCACATTTGAATAAGCGTTCTGTAAGTGGCATTGAACTAAAGGCTAAGCTACTACCACCAACAAACGCTCCGGGAACATCGAGGACAGCTGCGGTGCTAATTTTTGTCTTAATTTTTTCAAAATTTCTGTTGGGTTAATAAAATAACTCTTTTTTGTTCTTATAAAGTTTCTTCAGTTAAGTATTTATAAAATAGTTCGGTAATTTCAAAATTTCAGTTTGCTTTTGCTACGTTTTTGCTTTCTTTATTAAAATAATAAAGTTAATTTATTTTATTAAAAAAAATACAAACCTTGTAGTAACTTATTAGCTGCTGAAAACAATTACAAATACTGCTGTTCAAAAGTGCCCCACATGGGGGGTACCTTTGAACATAAGGACCTACTTCGTTTTTAAATAAAAATAAATTATAAAATTATATGCCCCTACTAAATTTATGTAGTTATTTGTCCAAATCAAGGTTTATTTGCATTTCTTAAAGTGAGAATACTTTACAGTCTAATAATTTAAGCAAATGTGATTTTATGAGACCTTAAAACAAACAGTGTTCAAATGTGCCCCAGTCTCCCCTACCTATTGTGGAATAAATTTAAAAATTGAAAATGGATATAAATGTAGACGAATGGATCGTCGTATGGGGTTGTTTTTATGGGGAAGGACGAAGTTCTAATTCAAAACAAAACAAGTAAGTAGTTATTGTACAAGTACAAGTAAAAAACTAGCAATTAGCAATTCAATTTTATAAACACAAATTGGAATGTAAAAACAGCTGACTGTCAAATCACACACCAACACAAATGCAAAAAAAATTGATCTCATTTCATGTTCCATTGGGCAGGAAAAATCTGAGATCTGAGAGCAAAACGGTAAAAGACCAATGGAAATCGACATTACTCTCTCGAAGCCGCTCTCTTTTACGAATTTTTATACCCTCCACAGGAAGGTATATTCACTTTGCCATTACGTTTGTAACGCCAAGAAGTATTCACCGGAGACCCTATAAAGTATATATATTCTGAATCAGGATCACATTCTGAATCGATTTAGCCATGTCCGTCTGTCTGTCTGTCTGTCTGACTGTCCGTCTGTCTGTCTGTCTGTCTGTTGAAAGCACGATAGCGTCCAAAGGAATTGACCTAGGTGAATGAAATTTTGTGAGACGACTTCTTTTTACCGTCGCCAGGTTGGTATTGAAAATGGGCTATGTCGGTCAAGTAGTTCTGGTACCTCCCATACAAAACCACTATTAGACCCACGTCTCTCTCTGTCTGTTGAAATCACTATAGCGTCCGAACGAATCGACTTAGGCAACTGAAATTTTATGAGAGGTCTTATATTTATGATCTTCAAGTTTTTATTAAAAATGGTCCATGTCGGTCAAGTAGTTCTTTTACCTCCCATACAAAGCCAATATTTGACCCATATATCTCTATCTGTTGAAAACACGATAGCGTCCAAACGAATCGACTTAGGTGAATGAAATTTTGTGAAAGAACTTTTTTTAACCGTCGTCAGGTTTGTATTGAAAATTGTCTATGTCGGTAAAGTAGTTCTGCTACCTACCATACAAAACTAATATTAGACACATACTAACTCGCATGGCAAACATTTTGTATGACTTTTATGCAGTGGAGGGTATCAAAGCATCGGCCAGGCCGATGATAACACTTTTACTTGTTAGAGTTGAGGAATGGGCCTCCGCAGTCCGCACACGAGACTAATTCTGCCGGCATAAAACCGATTTAGTAGGCGATGGGACTGAAGTGAGGGAAAAAAACGGAATAAAATGTTCTGCCGAGTTTAAGTGGTTGAACAAGGCATAAAACTAATACATACACAACTTTAAAAATATTTCAATTCTGAAAATAATACTACACAATGAAAAGGGGATCATATATATAATTTTTCTGCCGGCAGAAATCATCCCGTGTGCACTCGAAGTATAGTATAAAAACGGTTTTCTGCCGGCAGAATTAATCTCGTGTGCGGAGGCCCAATGACATTGAGTAAAAATGCGTAAAAGTTCGTAAAAATTCGTAAGAGTTAAAAGTAAAGGAATAGACCTAATGATTATTTGAATGATGATGTAGTTTACTGAAAATTATAGAAAAGCTTGGCTGTCAATTCCCGATTTATAAACCTGTGAAGTGATGAATAAGATTTCATTTTGGTTTTAACAATAATTATTATTTTATCACTCTTTACGAGCACTTCATTCGACTTTGCAAATTTCCGAAACATCAATAGATTTGACAGGAGGATTAAAGTTGTTAATGGATTCTAAAGGGTGTCCCATAATTAACGCAAAATTTGAATTTTCGCGCCTTTTAATAGTACAGCAGTGATGCTGCCAATGGAAAAAAAATATAACAATGTGACAGCTAACACTAACAGTTCGGGTTTAGTAAAAATAGAGCGCTAGGTATACGAAAGAACAACGCATTTCATTGTTGAGCTATATTTTAAAAGGGTTTGTTCGAACAAAATTATCTTCCGTGATGAAGCTATTTTCATCTTGATGGCTTCGTTAATCGTCAAAATTGTTGAATTTGGGGTTCAGAAAACCCACGAGTAATTATTTTTGAGAAACAAATGCATCCACAACGTGTGACTGTTTGGTACGGATTTTTGGCTGTAGGCATTATCGGACCGTTCTTTTTCGAAAATGCGGCTGGTCAGGCAGTATGAATTAATAGTGGTCGTTATCGTGACTTGATAACCTAGTTTTTAGTGCCTAAATTACAAGATATTTATGTGACTAACATATGTATATGTGGTTTCAACAAGACGGTGCCACATACCAAACAGCCAGAGAAACAATTCAATTACTGCATTAGTCATTTCCTAATCGTGTAATCGGCCGTTTTTGCGATCAGAATTGGTCCAGATCTTACGATTTAACGCCATTGGACTTATTTTCTTTGGGGTTTTTTTTAAAAGTCAAAGGTCTATTAAACAACCCCATGACCACCAAAGCCTTGAAAGAGGAAATTGGGAAGTTTATTAATGAAATTCAGCCACATTTATGCGAAACGGTCATAGAAAATTTTAATAAAAGAGCCATTTATGCGATGCGCTATTCCATAGGTAGGTACATAACCCCAATCTGTATACTCTATAAATCAATAAAAAATTTAAGTTTTGTAATTAAATTGTAAAATCAGTATTTTTTAACAAAATTACATTTTTCGTGAATTATGGGACACTATTAGAGAAATATCATCAATGTTTAGCACTTTAACGTCTACGCAGGAAAGAATGTAAAATGTTGTACTTTAGCTTATTGACGGACAATTTTCTATTTCTACTGATGCGTTGGGAGATTAGCTCCAGCTAAAAGGGCAAGTGCTTGATCTGCAGATAATTTTGCGGGCTTCTGGCAAAAAGACTCGTAAACTCTTTTTAAGCGTGTACCTTTTTTAGGAGAAGCTCACAAATGAGACAAATCGTCTTTACCCTCGGTTTTTAGTTACATTTTGATGGCCAACGACAATATTATTCTTCCCGACTTCTGTTTTGGAGTAGGTCTTGAACTTTTCGTCTTTCGGACCTGTATAACAACATGTATTACAATTTTGGTTCGGTCTTCCTAGTGGGTATGCTTCTTGGTCATTTTTTAAAAGAACTAATGCGAGAAATTCAACGCCTTCAATCTTGCTGTCAATGCGGGGAAAAATACGAGAGTGCAACACAGACGAGTAGCATTAAGCTACTTTACTGTCGCCGATCCTGACGTCACATTTTTGACAAGTGTAATAGTAGCTTTACATTCGCCTTTTTTAGGGGTCATGCCTTTTCTATTTTATGCACTCGAAAGTTTTTGTAGTCAGACTTATCCCATGCGGACTCAAATAGGAATAGGTATACTCTAATCTGTTCGATTCAACTAGAGTCACCGATGATTGTAATGCTTATCGGAAGTAGCAATTTAGTCCAGTTTCTATACGTCATACTTAGTTATTTGTCTGAAGATCCGAGATATCTTATAGTTAGGTACAAGCTAACCGCAATCTCTGGTTGGGAAAACAACGACACTTTCAGTTAGGCCGCATGATTAGTATACACATGTATATTTATACCCTCTGAAGTATTTTCTTAACCGCAAGTTTCTATAATGAATAATGATCGTGATCGTGATTTTCTGACGATTTTGTCAGAACTCTTCGTGTAGTAGTACACTACTTCATATCGTATAGTTTAAGGGTTTTTTTTTTTTTATAATTAGGGTTTTTCTGAATCACTCATAATAATTATTCTCCTTGCAGCCTCCGGTACCCAAATCGCCATGGTCGGGGGAAAAACTGGTCGTTCAGGACTCGCCGATATGCATTCAAAGAGATCCCTTTAGACGCGACGACTTGATCGAAGGCAGTGAAGATTGTCTGTACCTGAATGTATATGTTCCAGAGGTAAGTCAGAGCCTTAACATTTAAGTATGAAGGGTAAACAAATATTCTATCTTTTACAGGAACCCCGAGAATCTGGCCCACTGCCAGTTATGGTCTTCTTCCATGGAGGCGGCTGGGAGTGTGGGTCTGGCATTAGTGCATTTTATGGGCCAGATTTCTTAATGGATCACGATGTGGTTTATGTCAGTGGTAACTTCCGATTGGGTCCACTTGGATTCCTAAGTACGGAAACCGCAGATTGTCCCGGCAATAACGGTCTCAAGGATCAGCTAGAGATATTGAAATGGGTGCAGAAGAATATCGCCGCCTTTGGGGGTGATCTGAATAGTGTGACTATTTTCGGTGAAAGTGCTGGCGGTGCAAGTGTCACGTACCACATGATGTCCGAGAAGTCAAAGGGCTTGTTCCACAAGGGCATCTCACAGTCAGGAACTTATTTTAATCCATGGGCACAGCCAGCACATAAAGGTGTTGCTGCATCTAGGGCTAAACGTTTGGCTAAAATGCTGAAATGCGATGAAGGCAATTGGTCATCCACACTGGATTGTCTTCGGAAGAAATCAGCTGTTGACATTACAGCAACCGTCTATGAATTCTTCGTAAGTTTTTAGTTACCATACCACACCTACGCAGTTATATTCTTCAATTCTCGTCTATAGGAATGGGACTACGATCCAATGATTCCCTTCCCACCAGTGGTGGAACCTAACACTCCAGAAGCCTTCATAACCGCTCTACCGAGAAGTGAGAAACTCCCGCATGGTTTCAAACTCCCCTGGATGGCTGGAGCCACGTCTGAAGAGGGAGCATTAAAGACAGCAGCTCTACTTAACATCCCTGGTTTGTTGGATGAATTCAAGGAGAAACTCTATGACGTTCTTCCGATCATCCTCAACTATGATCATCATTCGAAAGACGTACAAAGACGGATCACCGATCGCATAGATAAGTTCTACTTCAATTACAACCATGATTGGAGCAAGAAAAACCATCAAAACCTTACTAATGTAAGGCAGCCATGCCTCTTAATGAATCTGTAACTAAAACATTTTTGTATCCTCATTTAGCTTGTAACTGATGGATGGTTCTCTGGCGGGCTCGATGAATACCTGCGATTGCGCTTGGATGCTTTAGTCCAAAAGAAGACACCTGTTGGACCAACCTTCGTATATCTTTTCGATCATAAGGGTGCTGCTAGTTTTACCGAAATTTTCGAAGGCGGAAAGGAAGATTATTATGGTGAGAAACTGAATTTCTCTAAATTTCGACGACTATTATAAAAATTTATTTTTTAGGTGTTTGTCATGCGGAAGAGCTTCAATATCTATTCCCAATTGGAAAGGCATTATTTGTCACAGCAGCCCCGACCAAGGAAGATCTTCAAGTGCGTGAATATCTTCAAACATTGTGGGTGAATTTTGCACGTTATAGTGATCCAACGCCACCTTCATCTGATCTACCAAAATGGAAGCCAACTGAAAAGTATCCAGTAAATTACATTCGAATTGGCAGTCAAGATCATGACAATTGGAAGTTAGTTCATTTCGAAGAGAATATGCTGCAGGATCGTGTTGATTTTTGGAACAAACTTGCGCCACACATTCCATCTCATCAATTCAAAGATGAGCTGTAGTCGAACTAAGATTAGGGCTAAAAATTAGTTTATTGAGGCGAAAGTTTGTAGTGAGGCAAATGTTTTTACTGTTTTTTTTTTTTTTTTTTAGAAAATGTACTATGTATTATTAAATAATAAATATATAGTTGGCGCAACAGGTGCATATAGGATCCTTAGCCTAGCTTCTTACACTTTGCCTTTGTTAGTTTCTATTTTTGAGCCAAACTCGAAAAGCTGAAAAAAAATGTTTCTGCCTTAGATTGGGATCCCTACGTTATCACCTTTTCCAAAATCCCTTTTTGGACATAATCTTTCATTTTTTTCTTTTTTTTCCAAAATCTTCCGTGACGAAATCCCCTATGCAAAAATCTTCCACAAGCAAACTAAACTTTGCATATACCCAACCTTGCACCTACTCCAAATCCTACAGTGACCACTAGTAGGGGGGTTGCAGGGGGTCAGCATGCCCCCCCATACGTATCTCAGTTTTTAACACCATTTTTATGTGTCGCTACACCAAATCTAAAAATGGGGAATTTTGTCCCTGGGGATTTACTCTTAGGTACTTTGGAGTAAGGGATTTCAGCACAGGGGATTCTGGAAAGAAAAGAAGATTGCACCACCAACCCAAGACGATTACCAGAAGATCGCGAGAGGTGAAGCAGTGGCAAGAAAAACCTTAAGGTGTTATTTGTGTTTTCCGGATATTGAAACTTAGACCACGAGGTCAGTAGACCAGCACTGAGCTACTGCACCAACATGTTTTAATTTTAAAAAATTTAATTCAAAAAGGGAGGTTAATTCTTATTTTTTTATTTTGAATTTATAAAGAAAGATTTTTCGGTTAGTTGAGAAGAGTAGGTAGATTAGGCCGAAAATCCCTTTTCTTTTCTACTCAATTAAAAATCGATCTGTCTCGCCTGACATGGGAAGGCATGTGTGGCCCTGGCCTATGGATTGCACTGGTAGGTAAGATAGTGCATAAACACTAGCCCCATCTAGTTAAGGCAAGAGTTTTATAGACGTTAGTAATATATTGTAGAGCGCAAGTATGAAATACTTAAATAATTACTATAATTAACAGAACAAGGTAGTTGTTGATTTTCAATGGCAATGGGTAAAAATAGGTACCTACCATTGACTTATTATATATGGACTGCTATAGTGAAATGTCATTTCATACAAATTTTGCCCAGAAAATGACGCCAACATAAACTAGCGCTCTTGGTTCGGAGCGAAAAATAAGTGCAACAAAATGACAGCCCATCTTGGATTTCTCCATAGAATGCTAGAGGCACCTATTTGCCTATTGGGTGTGAGAGAATTTATGAGGTAAAACATTGTTTAACTAAACAACCTCTCAGCGTCATTTTAAGGAAATCTAATAAATACGGCTGTTAAAATTCAAATTGTTGCGTCGCTGTTTAAAGTAGATGGCACTGGAAAACGGAGCCAATGCCACAACCATCTTTGATTTCTCCATAGAATGCTAGAGACACCTATTGGGTGTTAGTGAATTTGGCAAGTAAAACGAATGAAATTCAAATTGTTGCGTCATTGGTAGCAATAGATGCCACTTCAAAAAAGTGTGAATTTTCAAATTATTCCGCTCCGAACCAAGAGGACTAGTAGTTATGTTGGAACGTCTACTAGCATTGCAGTCCATATATAATATGTCAATGGTCCTGAGCAACAGCTGCATTATGTGTATTTTTTAATTATTTTCCAAAAGTCAACTAAAATGAGTTTTTGACACCGTTGCTGAAGGAGCAATTGGCAGTGTCAAATCCTCCTTCATCCAGATAAAACAAAGCGTTTATTTATGAGCCAATTGTAGAGGGCGTATGCTTGGCCTTAAAGGCTATGACATTCATTGCACATCTATAAAGTAGAGTATAGTATCTTTAACTTTAACACGCAATTACAACAACTACACATTGCTTGACACTTTCGAGACTGTATATAAATGTAGTTGTTGTAATTGCGTGGTGAAGATACTACATACTTCACTTTACTTCACTTAGATATATGTGCCACAAAACAGACAAACAAAAATAAATAAATAGTTGGCTTAACAGGCGTGCATACGCCCTAGGCCAAGCTTCTCACAACCATTCGTTTTGTGTGAGTTTTTATTTTTGGGACGAATGGAAGGGACCTACAATTTTATGCCAAGTCCGAACGGCTGAATTGAGAAGCTTTTTTCAGGACAGTTACATAGTTTTCGGTTGGTCGTCCTGAACCGTCCGGAAGCAATCCGATTTGGCACTCAACTGACAGTTCTTCTACTGAAAAGAAGAAAAATTTGCTTCTGGATTTGAATTCAGAATCGCGGAGAGTTCTTATCCGGCCGACCAACCGAAAACGACATTAGTTATACTTTCGGATGTTTGCCAGACGTTCGCGAAATTGCCGTTGCTAATCGATCTGCCAAAAAATAGCTCTAGATAGAGACTAAAAATATTTTTTAAGTGTTAATTTATGTGTGTGCGTTTTTTTTTTAATTCTTTTTTATGTAACTATCTTTATATTCTTGTTTTTATTTTTTGTTCTTTAGTTACTACTGCGTTATTTGAATTACCTACCTACATGAAGTGTTATTTATTTTCATATTTTATTGCTATGGTAAGATTGCTAAGCTTTCATGTTTTACTCGATGTTTTAAAACTTTTTTATTTAATACAAAGAATTTGATTAATTTATTAAAACAAGAAATTAATTTATTGATTATTGAACCTAATATTTTGTTGTTTTGTTTTTTTTTTTTTTTTTTAATACTAACAAAACCTTATGAAGCTGTTAAACCCTCCTCCATTGGAGGAGGATTTGAGATTTTGAAAGGCATTAGAAAAAAAAGTCTAGTTTTGAGAAAAATGTTTAAAATAACAAATAAACGAGGGTTCTTTTTTTAATAAAAAGATAGTTTAACATAGCTATTATAAATTTATAAAATTTAAATTTTACATCAGAAAAATTAAATTATACGAGAAAAAAATATAATATCTATATTGAATTTATTATTGTGAATGTTCGCCTCATACTACCTACCCTGTGCACAAACCAACTTTATCATTTTGTATACCCACACAGAGAGTTCGCTCCTAGTCGGTTGAAACTTGGCAAACGAAACTGACAATTTGCCAAACCTGGTATTTTGACATTTGCAATTTTTTCATTAATGGCGTAAAATATTGACATAACACCAATAGCCATACGAAAAAATTGTTAAATTGAGGTATTTTAAATGAATTTTAAACAATTAAATACGATAAATCGATTGCTCAATAGTGTACGCATATACTAGGCATTAAATAAAGTTCGTAATTCGCAGAGAATACCCGATAAAAGTGCCCAACAATAACACCTTGTGTGTTTTTATTTTTCTCCCACTTCCGTTGTTGCTAGTTCTTTTGTCAAGTAATTCGTGTATCGAGTGAAAGAATTTACAATTGGGAAAATAAAAATATAAACATTAACTTTTAAAAAAGAAAAGCCGGTTAACATTTTAATTAGAGAACAAATTTTACTTCAAAGAAAATTTTAACAAATCGAAAGAAGACTGCTTCATAGTGAGATTATGTTTGAATCATCGCCGCCCCAAACTCAAGGACATTTCATTGAACTCCACATTTAAATTGGAGTAGAGTGTGTGTTCATTTTTCTCTCTGTTGGAAATTGTGTATAATTGAAGAAATTTTTGGTAAAACAGTTGTGCTGCAATAAAAGACAGAATATTCTTTCCAACAGTAGATAGTGTGTGTGTGTGGTTTGTTGTTACATAGGAATTGTTGCATTTAATTACAATTTCGTTTTGCAGTTCATAAAATACGTTTCAAAGCGGGGCTAAGGTGTAAGTTCAGCAGCTTTGCGGATCACATTAAGCAAGGTAAGATGAGTATATAAAAAAGGCTAAAGGTTATACATTAATTATTGTTCTATCAACTAACAGTGAATTGAATTCAATGCTATCAATTAAAAACGAGAATAGCATACCTAATATATGTATTTTCTAATATCTGCTATCGCTATGATAGTCTGTTTGCTTCGATAATTTACGGCGTTTCCATTATACGTATCTCTCCTTTCCTTTGTTATCATTCATTTGATATTAATAATATCAAAACTCTTTCTTCTTTCTTCTTTCTTCTTTCTGCACAACGTTTGCTTGAGTTAGATAAAAAAAAAAAAAAAAAGATAATGACCGCTTCCGGACACTGATATCTACTTAGTTGATAGGTACCTAGTCGATGCAACACAGTGCAGACACCCAGTAGCAGTTGCTTAATGTGCGGGTCGATTTAATTGTAGAGTGTAGACTGTAGAGTAGATTGTTAATCTGAATGAGCCTTAGAGACCACTAGAGACAGGCCAGTTCTTCTTTTGAAAACTCCTTATGATTTACTGCACTATAGTCTTGTTTACAAAAAAGTTAGATTCGCAGTCAGCCTTGCTTATCGACCAGCACTCGGCGCCATAAAGCAGAACTGCCAGGATAAGGGTTTTGCAGAGCACGCATTTCATCCTTCGAGTAAGGATTTTTGAACCCAATTGCTTCGCCAAACCTAAGTAGCAACGGTTTCCTAGGGTAATTCTTCGCCGGATCTCCAAAAGGGTGTTATTCGTCGAGTTCATGTTTACTCCGAGGTAGGTGAACTCCTTAACTACCTCGAAGTTGTTGCTATCAATAGTGACGTTTTGTCCTAGGCAGTGGACAGATGCTTGTTTGTTTGTTGATATCGTGTACTTAGTCTTGTCCTCATTTACTTCAAGGCCAACTGATTTCGCATGTTCTTTAAATCGCCGTGAACGCTTCTATCACGGCACGCTGGGAGCGACCGATGATGTCTATATCGTCCGCATAGCCCAGCAGCTGGAAGGATCTGTTGAAGATAGTGCCTTCCGTGTTGGCACCTGCCCTGTGCACTATCTCCTTCAGTACAAGATTGAAGAAGTCGCATGATAGCGAGTCTCCTTGCATGTGCATGTTTGAAATAGTTCGGAGGAACTGCTTCCAAACTGCACGTTGCAGCGCCTGTTTTTCAGCGTCACGCGACGCAGTTGAATCAGTTTTGCCGGGATTCCGAATTCGGCTATCGCCATATAGAGCTCCTGACGATGTATGCTATCATACGCGGCTTTGAAGTCGATGAATAGGTGGTGACTTTGCACTTAAAATTCGTTGGTCTTATCCATAATTTGCCTCAGTGTGAAAATTTGGTCCATATCGATCTCCCGGGCTGGAAGCCACACTGGTAAGTGACGATTAGTGTGTTGCAGAACGGTTTTAAGACGTTTACACAGTACGTTGGAGAGGATATTGTATGCGACATTAAGCAGGGATATGCCTCGATAGTTCTTGCAAGACATAAGATCGCCTTTTTTGTAGATGGGGCATGTGGAGCTGATAGTCCGTCAGCGGGCATGTTTTCTTCCTTGGTTGATGATTCGGCGCATGCTCCCTACCAAAACATTACCACCGTAGAGCTCCACTGGTAAACCATCAGAGCTAGCGGTGTTGTTGTTCTTAAGCTTTTTTATAGCTAGGTCAACTTCTTCTATACTAGGCGGTGGAACTAGTTCTTTATTGACTGGGCGTGTCAGTTCTCTTCTTGCCCTATCGCTCTATCTGCATGATGCCCATTAAGCAGCTGCTGGAAATGCTGCTTAAAGTCATCTACTATTACCTGCGCTTCGGTGACTAGGATGACGGTATCCAATGTTCCTTTAATCGCTATAACCCTACTTGAACTATTTATTACCTTAGCAACAGCAGGGATCACAAAAATGCATAAATGCAGCTTGACAATTTTCCCATTCTTCCATTTTTTAGTGAAACTCTGCGAATGCAATTGGATATAAAAGTTATCCAGATGTTGCTCTCACCGCTGTCAGAATTTACTCATTATTAGGCGACCGTGACCGTCGTGTTATGTTTTAGTGATTGATAGCGGTAGTATAATACAATGTTTACTGAAAGTTGTAGTACATATTTGGCCACATGTAAGCTTGGATAGCTTAGTCTGATTCGAGGATTTTTCACTTGCAAATGATGATTCATTCATTACCTGTCAGCTCTTTGGTGATTCTATTGATCATTCTTTATGTACACCCATCCTCCGTATGCAAGGCACTTATGTACTTACGCTTGTCACGTTCAACGCTCCATTTAAGAAAATATTCAAAATCTCGTACGTAGATTCAACAAGACAATTCAATTCTCTCCGCCCGCCCTGAGGCATCGTGGCGCTCTCCTAAGATTTTTTTCACTGCTGTAAGACTCCGAACAATGGAAAAACATTACATTTCTCTTTTCGAATACCAAGAGCAAGGTTAGGTTAGAGCGGCAGTTTGCTGTAATAGCAATTTTCACCCAGAAGCCATTAAGGCCCATTGTGATTACCCTTTTGTAGTACATGATAGGACATGCTGACATGCATCTAACAAAACCATTCGGATCTGTTGATGAATCTTTTTAAAACTAATAGAGGTATCGCTGCTAGATCTTCAAAGCCGTCGAAGAACCGTGCTGCCATACAAGAGTAGCGGCGTTCTTGGAGGGCTGGGCAATGGCACAGGAGATGTTCCACATATTATATTTCCACTTCATCTGTGCAACTTCTACAGAAATCATTTGTGAAGATCCCTAGTCTATTGGCCATGTTCCCAATTGTGCAGTGTCCGGTTATTACCCCGACTAGAACTCGGATTTGGTTTCTATCAAAAGATGTTAGGATCTTTGTCCTTTTAGTGTCGATTTCGGGCCACAAGCTACGAGTTATAGTACAACCGGGATTATTGTTCCATCGTTCCTTAGCCAAGCCTAATGTGACATTATCAATGAACCCCTTAGCTGCGTTGAAAGCTGATAATACTTCTTTGTCAGCTAATAGTACGTCCATTTCAGAGCCGCATCTGGCCAGTTTATCTGCTGCCTCGTTCCCTTTTAAGTGTGCTTCGTAGGCAAACACATTTTTTGTCGTTGAGTTTTCTATCATTTTAAATGTAAGAAATGGTCTAATACACCAGTCCTATGTTCCCACTATTGCTAAATACATTTGCACTATACATTTGCAGCTGCAAAAATCTTTCTCCAATCTTCCAAATTTGACATTTTTATGGAATAAATATCGTATAAATGTAACTAAGCATTTTGCTCTCATTATTGTGACATCAGCTGTAAGGCACTAACTTTATTTCTTATTCTCTGGTGAAACATTGTGGGTGTGCTAAATGCTAATAACTGTATACAACTGTTATAGCTACATATTTATTTACTTGTGAGCAATATTAATATGACTGCATCATTATAGCTGTGTTCATTTTATATGTCATCCCCACTTTCTTCCTCAAATTGCCATAGCAGTAGCATTGTAAAGGGGTGCGTATCACCACGGGTGACAACAACCACCGTTCACACACTGCGATACCAAGTTTATTTGGTCGGAAATGTTTTTTTTTTTTATAATTCAGTACATAATTTCAATTCAAATTCGTAAAGTTATTATTAAATAGCAGGTTTGTTGTAGTCGAAAGTTTATAGCTCCGCCAGTTTCATGCATTGTCTGCTCTACAGAGTGATTTCTTGAATACTCAGTCGGACGTTATCTTTCCATATCTACCGCGGTCGCCCTGCTTATGGTACTTTCATAGCCCGGTTTATTAACAGGATTTACGTTGTCGGCTCTATCCTTTCCCATTCTTATACGAAATGATTGAGCGATTTTAATTTACTGAACATAATTATTTATAATTGATTGTATTTACTTCCTACGAGCTTTACGTTTATGGAATAGTGTCGATTTATGTAAAAAAATATAACAAAAATTAAAAAATAAATTGCTCGTTCATGGAGTCTTGTTTTCTCCAACATGTTTATCAGAGTTGTTGTTCGCTTTATGTACCTAGTCAATGAAAATGTTATACAACTCAATTTGAGCGCGATGGCAAATATTGCAGTGGCTGTTGTTTTGCTTACAACTTTTCGGTGGTACCTAAATACTAGCGCTGAAATTGCCTTCCCAATAAGTCCCCACCCCGTGCATTTCAAAACAACTCTATTATTCGCATTTACCAATCTACACTATACATAAGTAGTAAATTTTTATCAAGACATGAGGCCAAGTTAGATATACTATCTTCCTTGTCTTGGATAGGCGTGGTGTTCTGTAAACAAATGCTAAACAATCAAGCGCTTTTAAGTACCTTATCTAGACACGGCTTGTCTTTCATTTCGACCATCAATCAATGCGATTCATTTATTCGCTTAGCGATTTGATAAGGCAGTAATATTGCAAACTTTAAATACTCATTGCAAATGCTTTATCTCGACGTACTAAAGGTCAATGTGAACTCATTTTTTTTTATATATGTATTCAGGGAATTCGATTTTATGCATTTAACCCCGGAATTTCGAATTTAATGCAAAATCCCATTTATCAACTTTCAGTAATGTATAGCAATGGATGAGAAGCGAATTGCTGATTATTTCGTTGTGGCTGGTATGCCAGAGAATCCACAATTGCTTCAGGAGAGTATATTCAATGACTCGGGTCATTTGAGAGCATGCAACAGTATTGATCCGATAACAGATATTGGAGTATTCTTTCCACTCCTCGGCGAGGAAGTACCCGAAGGATATGAAATTCTCGATAAAACACCAACCGGCCTGCCCGCCAATCTTAACTATGGTTCTGTGCGAACAACAGAGTGTTATATATACTTTCGTCGCGGGAAGGATAGCCCACCATTGGTTGATATTGGTAAGAATAGCAAGAAACTCTGCTCTCTATACAGCATGTCAATTAAATGTATTCTCCCACAGGTGTTCTCTACGAAGGTCATGAACGCATTATGCCCGATGCTGAAATGGTTGCCGAAACACCCGGCGGAAGGGTAGCGAACGTAAATAATTCGTCGGCCAAAACATTCTTAACATTCCGTCGTGCAAAACCCGATATGCCATGCAATGAACTTGTTGTCACCGATTTGTGTGTCATAGTGTGGTCAAAGGGAGAACGGCCACCACATGCGTTCTGTTTGATACATAAAACCCTCAACAAAGCTTACATGAGCAGTGATGTATACCTTTGCTATAAGAAATCAATGAACCGTCCAAAGTTAATCAGTTATCAACCGGAAATCCTATTACGCTACCCAACGGTCGACCATAATGATTTCCCCCTTAACTTGTGTCCGAGTGTGCCTCTATTTTGTTTACCCATGGGAGCTTCTCTTGAAGCTTGGCCGCATGTAGATGAATCGGTAAGCTGGTCATTCGTGAAACCTCGTGAATGAAATTCGATTAATTTGGGAACATAATTTCAGACAAAACGGAATGCTATAAATCCAGTATTTAGTACATTTGTATTGACAGTCAACGATGGAACGTACAAGGTCTATGGATCAGCTTTAACTTTTTATGAGGATTTTGAGTGAGTAAATTCTGCATAATCTATGTTCTATTTTCATTTGTTAAATTCGTCTCTTAGTGAGAAGAACCTTACGGAAAAGCAAAGAGAACTGCTGGGGTATGACGATGAGGAATTTATGAATCGTCATTCACTGCACATCATCAAAGCAATATGTCTACTTTCGCATCATCCTTTTGGTGATACATTCGATAAGTGGTTGAAGTATTTACATGTGAGCTTTAGCTAAAATGTGTGCCCTACAGCGGAGACTAATATTTTTCAATTTTAGAGTATGGCATCGATAAGGGAGCCCCTACCAATTCCAATAGAAAGGTATATAACTCAACTAATCGATGAAGTTCCATTCCCATCACCGAGTATTCATCTGCAAGTAAGTTTTGTAACGCCTTTTTTGCATATGGCATTTAGTTGTATGTGGAAATCTCTTTTTAGCTCTCAGGGGAAAGCAACGAACGTATTCTACTTACTCAGCCCGAAGACTCTCCATTGCCGCGAAGTGGAGCCGGGTTTCAGTTGTTTTTGTCAAATCTTGGAACGGAAAATTGTCTACACGTCTTATTGCTGGCATTAACTGAACAAAAGATTCTGATTCACTCGTTGAGGCAAGTATTTTAATAAAGTGAAAGTATCAGTTAAATAATTGAGGTGTTCTCAATTCTAAATGATACCGATCCATCTTCAATTATGAGTCCATGGTAGCATATTAGGATCCCTGATCTGATTTTTCCCAAAGTCGATCGCTTTCATAGCACATTTTGGAGAAGCGCATATAACACTTAACCTGTCTAGATAATAATTGGTGCGGTTATACCCGGGAGTATCTATATCTCTACCTACTGTATTTGCAGGCCTGCAACATTGACTGCTGTCGCTGAAGCTGTTGTATCATTGTTGTTCCCATTTAAATGGCAATGCCCATACATTCCATTGTGTCCACTGGGTCTAGCAGAAGTTCTGCACGCACCACTTCCGTACTTGATTGGTGTCGATTCCAGATTCTTCGATCTTTATGAACCTCCCACAGATGTAACATGCATCGACTTGGACACAAACACAATCAGTGTAAGTTTCAACTGAATACAACTTGAAAAACTAAATAAGTAAAATATATATTCTTCCCCTCCATAGTTGTGCGATTCGCAGAAGCATTTAACACCAAAACTTCTGCCCAAGCGAGCAGCGCGAATCTTAAAGCAAACACTCAACTATTTGGAGAATCTGAAAATGACTTGTGCCCCCGAGTCGACCAACAGTCTAGACAGAGACTTTAAACGCAAAAAACGTGAAGTAAGCCTTCGAAATTAAAAATTCACCTCCATTCTACAGACTTGGTAACATTTTAGCAAAATCTCGAGCAACGAATTCAAGAGGCCTTTTTACTCTTTATGACATCAATCCTACGCGGGTATAGGGATTACTTAGTACCAATTTCCAAGGCACCCTCAGTTGGAGCGACTGATCCCAATGCTTTATTCCAACTCAATGCATTTTTGCGTTCTAGAGATAAGGTAAGGTATATGCGCCTATTTAATGGTAACGAGTGCTAACTCTTTCTTCTTCCAGTCCCATCACAAATTTTTCCAGCTTCTGATGAAAACCCAAATGTTCATTCGATTCATTGAAGAGCGATCTTTCGTATCGGACGGCGATCATGGTCTGACGTTTTTCGATGAATGTGCAGAGAAGGTGAGTTCCTATGATGAAACTCCGTCCGATGTGCGACTGGTCGATTGGGAGACGGGCCACAGCAGCGAGAGGACCAAATATATTTTCCCACCAGACAGCATCGCCACGGGAAATGGTTGGTATTAATTTTGCAAGATGCAAGATCTATTCCCTTATATCTCGCTTTGCAGAAACCACATCGGGCTACGTCTACGAATCATTCACATTGAACGCAGCCCTCTTAAGACCCGCGAAGAAGACCCTCATAAAGAATTTCCTGCAACAGCAGCACCTCAGCACAGCCCCGGGATCACCAATAGCTCGTCGCACGAAGCACGAAATCAAATTAGCTCAAAAGTTAGCACGCCGCTGTCAGATGAACCCCGAAGCATGGTCAAAGTACCTGCTCGCCACGTGCTACTCGCTCTACTTTTTGGTTTTGCCCAGCATGATCCTGGATGCGCATGGTAAGGAGCCTGCAGTACTGCGTGCTGCCTACGATCTGCTAGTACGTGCAAGCAAACTCAAAATAAGTTGTGACGAGTTTTGCTACAGGATTATGATGCAGCTTTGCGGCATCCACAATTTGCCGGTGTTGGCTGTCCGCCTGCATTACCTGATGAAACGATCCGGCGTTCAGCCTAATGCACTGACATATGGCTTCTACAACCGTTGTGTTCTCGAGTCAGAATGGCCATCTGACAGTACGACTCTCAGTCAGTTGAGATGGAATCGCATAAAAAATGTCGTCCTAGGAGCCGCTCATTTTCGACGTGCCGGTAAAAAGCGTGCCACCAACAAACCGCTCTCTGGGTCGTGTGAAAACAATCTAAGCACCCTCGAGATGGTCGACGGCACATCCCGAACGAGCTTAGAATCGACAAACTCCTCACATGTCGACCATCCGATGGCTGCGAGTAGTACGATTGTTGACTTTACCGCATTCGATAAGTTACGCGGCAAATTAGGAAGCATCGTGAGACAATCGGGACCACAGGAATCTTCAGATGTTATTAGCAGCGCCGGTTTGTTAATATCAGGCGATGCAAAAAGTGACAGCCCACAGCCGGCTACGAAACTGCCGCCGTCCAGTCCGAATTGTGACCTCACCACTCGAAAGCTAACCAAAACGGATAGTTTCGGTGGCGACACCAAAATTCTGGACAAATTACAAAGGCAACAGTCCATGTCAGGCAAGGAAGTGAACTCTCTGCAACAGCGCTTCAACATCATGAACATGGAAGACGAAGAATCCACAGAGTGTCTAAACGAAATTGCCAGCTCTCAAGAGGAACTCGACTATGAGGGCGCCGATCAATCGCAATGCATCAACAGTCCTACAAAGTAAGTCGTAGAATTCGTATCAGTAGCTTATGCAATTGGTTTTGCTTTTCTCTTTAGAATATCACCTCGCACCCCGGTAACACAAAATGATCCATTGGGCGCGCTAAACGAGGAGGCAGACGAAGTTCTCAATATGCCGAATAGCAACACTTCGGGATTGGATAACAAACCACTTGTGGTTAACAACACCATGTACACAGATCAACCGATCCTCTTCAAAGGCCAACGCAGTGCAACCTTCGATGAGTCCACTCACCTCAACAAAAGCATGCATCGGTCAGAGACCATGCCCGGTTCTAGTGTCACCACGAGTTTGGCAAACTTTGGATCGTCGTTAAAATTCAATTTCGGGTAATCAAGTAATTTTCACTTAATCACAACTTCGCACGATACTTTCTTCAGTTTTATTTTTATTATTATAATTATTTTTGTTTTCTTTTTTTTTGTTAACTTTTACGTTTAAATTATTTGCATGGTCGTATTACTTTATTTTGATTTATTTATTCCCATCAATATCGTTCTCGACGTAGACGCTATTCACCTGCACGATTGTCTTTTAAGAAAGACCTGAAATTGCCCACCAATCTAATAGAAAATATTTCGAATATAAGGTAAGTGCAGTAGCTGGCCACGAATAGCCACAATCTTTCAACTTCTCTCGACTTGGTATTATTTTCTCTTGTTAATTATCCTTAATTGCTGGAGCTTATTATAATTCTTGTTTCTTGTACTGGTTTTGTTTCTGGTGAAGGTTTGTATTTTATGGTTAATTGAATATAAATAGAGACTTGTTCCACTTATAGAATAAATTGCAGCGGTGTTGAGAAGCAATTTAAGTTATATGTCATAAAACTTTCAGTTCCTTTCTTGAGCTCTATATGGCGCAAGCATAATTCAGTGACTTTCAATAAAGTCAATAATTTCTTTCGATGGGACACAACAAGTGTCAAGAGTAGCAACAATTTCCTATAAATAAATACACAAATTCCATTCTATGCTTTCTTTGCTGAGCTTACCAATTTAAGTTGTTAAAACAAAATTATTATTTTTTAATTACTTGCAATGTGTTCCAAGAGTTTTATTATAAAAGTTTAATTTTTATTCATTTAAAAAAAACGGTACAGGAATGAAACCACAACTCATTTTTGATACCATCACAGTCGGTTTAATAGGGTTTTTCAAGATCGTAACAAATCGAAGGTATACTGTCGATAATGCTAAAAAAAACACCGGAGGAAGCAATTCAAGAGAAATTCTACGTCTAAAAACAGGATGTGAAAACAGTTTACTGGAGGCAAGTAAAAGTGGGCTTTATACCCAAAGCTGGTAAGCGGGGCATACAAAAGCAAAAGAGCGAGTAAACAGAAAACTTAGTTTTAATCTACATAATACCTGCAAATCGGTAGAAACGGCTGTGCATGGTGTACTAGTGAAAATAGAAAGAAAAAACAAGTAAAAGTGTTATCATCGGCCTGGCCGATGCTTTGATACCCTCCACTGAATAAAAGTCTTGCAAAATGTTTGCCACGCGAGTTAGTATGTGTCTAACATTAGTTTTGTATGGGAGGTAGCAGAACTACTTTACCGACATAGACAATTTTCAATATCAACCTGACGACGGTTAAAAAAAGTCCTTTCATAAAATTTCATTCACCTAAGTCGATTCGTTTGGACGCTAAGGTGTTTTCAACAGACAGAGAGATACATGAGTCGAATATTGGCTTTGTATGGGAGGTAGCAGAACTACTTGACCGACATGGATCATTTTTAATACCAACCTGACAACCGTAAGAATAAGACCTGTCACTCAATTTCAGTCGCTATCGTGATTTCAACAGGCGGAGAGACACATGGGTCTACTAATGGTTTTGTATGGGAGGTACCAGAACTACTTGACCGACATAGCTCATTTTCAATACCAACCTGACGACGGTAAAAAGAAGTCCTCTCACCAAATTTCAATCGCCCAGGTCAATTCGTTTGGACGCTATCGTGCTTTCAACAGACAGACAGACAGACAGACGGACAGACAGACAGACAGACGGACATGGCTAAATCGATTCAGAATGTGATCCTGATTCAGAATATATATACTTTATAGGGTCTCCGGTGAATCCTTCTTGGCGTTACAAACGTAATGGCAAAGTGAATATACCTTCCTGTGGAGGGTATAAAAAGCCGTAGGGAATTTACTCTTTCAATAACGCTAGCATTAAACAGGGGGAAGAAGGAAAAATGCTGAAATAACTTGTAGAGTTCAGAAACGCAAAGTCAGAGCTCAAAGAATGATGTAAACAGCGACCCCTGGGTATTGGGCTATAAAGTAGGGATCGACATCACCACCCATGAGTTCAGAGACGATAGTGGACACACTCTTTCCGACCGATCCTTCTAGGCGACAAGACATCTCTTCTGTACACAGCGGATCCCGATGCGAACGAATACTAAATTAATCAACCAAAAAAGAAGGACCATGTCCATGTGTTAAGCAAATCACAGCAGGAGCAGAGCAGGGATCAATCATTGAACCCGACCTGTGGAACATATTTTATGCTTGGATCCTTCGCATCGAAATGCCTAACGACACTTTCTTGATAGAGTAATGAAATTATAATACATAATTGCAAGGGATACTGAAGAAGCAAGAAGAAAGTTAAACCAAGTTATGAGGCGCCTGGCTGGAAACTCATGGTCTTAGTCTTGCATCGGAAAAGACTGAGATTTTTATTCTGACCAGGAAGCATATCCCGATACGCAAGTTGAATTCTATATAGGCTGAGATTCTACATCACTCATGGCAAACATTGGAGGACCAAGAGAAAACATTACGAACGCCGTCCTTCTGTATGGATGGGAAATATGGGCAGATCCACCTAAACAAAAGAAGTACAGAAAACAGATGTCAGAGACGCGAAGGTTTGCGCATCGCAAGTTCTTACCGCACTGTATCGGAACCAGCCGCTCTCATCGTTGCAGGAGTAATACCCATTGTCCTCTTAGCCACAGGGAGAAAGCTCGTGTATGAGAAGACGGCTGAAGTAGGAGTTGAAGCCACTGAAAAAAAAAACAGCTCACCAAAAGTGTATGGCAACACTGAAACAAAAAGTAGATAGACCTCCAGACTGATCAGAAACGTTGCTGAATGAACAGAGCTAAAACACGGAGATATACATTATTGCACCAAGCAATTTCCAACCGGACACGGATATTTTAATGCATACGTACCCAGGAGGCCCAAACCAGACTATGCGACGTGCCAGTACGGCGAGTTACTGGTAGACGACGCTTTTCATACTTTCTTCACGTGCAACAGGTGAACTGCGGAAAGACAGCAATTAGAATCGCATATATGTTATACCTCCCCTGAAAATATCATAGTGAAGATGATGAATACGGTTAAAATCGAATATTGTCCTTCAGCGAAACTCTGGTCGAAACAAACAGTTTAGTCAGTATTCGCCCTCTCTACAGAAAACAATGAAATGAACATTGAAAAACAATCTGAAGTTCTGGCTGTACTTAGAGTGGCAGAGCTAATGCAGATAAGATCAGCATTCGGAGGAGATATCGAAGACTGTACTCAAGCATCTGGAATCCGCCAACATCAATTCTGAAATAATCAAGAAATATTGCACAATTTTCTAGGCATTATGCCGTCAGAACCAAGTGGAACTATGTTGGATACTAGGACACTGTGGTATTGGAGGAAATTATATGGCAAAAAGAGTATGGGAACTAGAAAGAGTCTCCGTCCGAAAATTACATATCAGGGGTGGAATTCTGTAAAATTCAAAACGAAAACCGATTTCGTTTTCACTAAACCGTTCTCTATCATATCTATGGCAATAGACAGAGACTGCTATTGTCGAAACATAACGTTCGATCGTTTGCATTTTACGTGATCTGGCACCAGACCTTGATATGCGTAGGGTTTCTAAACTTCTTTGGCAAAATTTCGTTAACGAAATGTCTACAGAAATTCTTAATTCTTTTATGCTGAAGTCAACTCAGAACACTAGACACAAACCTTAACAGACACAAACATTTCCAAACTCTGCAGTGAGCTACAATTACAAGCGGAAGAGGGAATATCGAGGGAATATCGCGTAACCGTAAAATACTTCTTTGAGCATTTAGAGGAAATAGACTGGAAATACAAGGGGATTATTAGAGTCTGCATGGGAATTAGCTAAATACGACTACCCTATCAGAGCTAAAGCGGGTTTTTTTCTTAGCATTGAAATCATTTATAATAAGCAGGACACCGCAGGTGTAGTCATTAATTGCAAGTGATTAAAAACTGGATTTGCAGCTACGTTCGTTTTCAGTGTTCTGCATTTCGAGCGATTCGGAAACTCCGAAATTTTTTCGAAATCACAATTTCATTTCGTCTCAATTCCAAAAATGTTTAAATCGAAATCGAATACAGTGAAATGTACATCACAAAAATTCATTTCCCATTTCATTTCGAGTGAAAGTGAAACGTGGAACCTAGCAGTTGGTTATACATATTATGTACATATTTTAATGAACATTATTTGCTTTCTTTTCTTTGACATCTAACTATCAGTATCTGGTTGTCTAACGGTTCCCAGAAAGAAAGAAGTCTCATACCGTCATGGTGCAGTCTAAAGCTATTAAGTCCCATTAAATCAATTATTTTCGACAATTTGAAAGTAAATCCTACGGGCTTCAGCTAATAGACTTTGCTGCTAAGTCCAGCACACGGTTTCCTCCTCTTAATAATTATAAAGGATCATTGTTGTTTTCAGATCATCAAACCGTTAACCAAATTGATCATGTTGCTATCGACTTAAGGCACTACACAAGTATTAAAGCAACCCGAAGATTCTGGAACATTATCGTATGCACTTGTATATCATTTTTTCTTTTAACCATGTTTGTTTGCTTTTTAACATTACGCTCACTGAATTTAGTCTGAAAACGGTGCGCTAACATCCGATTTTACAGCTGCCAATAGTCACTCTTATTATCTTATCAGTCGAAATGCATCGGCATATAGCACAAAAAAAATGACGACCGCATTCCGACTGGATTCGGTGGCCGTAACGCTTTAGTCTATTTTTGTTTGTAAAATCGTGTTACTGACTGATACATTGATTGCTTATGTACATACTTTTGTTATATACTAATTAATTTGCACGAACAATTTATTTTTAACATCTTAATTTGTTCTTATTAAAAACTACTCGATGTTTGTTAAATGACCTATAACAAACAAGCAAAACGCCTTAAATGTTTCTTTCATCTTTTATCTCCTTTATACACAGTCCAAGTCTGACAGGTAAAAAGTCCAACGAAATCATACAGGGTAGCTTAAGCAGCATCAAATATGCAGCCACTTCTGTGGCCCGAAAATTCGATGAGATTAAAGAAGCTATATCAGCAAATTCCACACCAGTGAAAAGTTCTGGTATCGCTGCCGATGGCACAATTGACGATGATATACATTATGATGATCCCACATCGAAGACGCGACGTGTATCGGGTGATTTGGATCCGTGGGGTCGTCTGAGTGAGTCTAGGAAGTCCAGCTACAACAACTTGGTGCCACTGGGCGAGAATACATCGACAACTAGTCTAAATGCTTTTCCCAGTCTACCCGATAATCTATATAGTGCGGTCGCTGATGTAAGTAAATAAAATCTTAAATGCTTATAGTGCTCATATCGCAATATTTTTCCATGGAAGGTTGTTGATAGCCCCGAGTGTGATATTCTAATTCAATTGACCTCATGCTCGCAATGCCACAATTGTTCTGTGTTGCTATACGATGAGGAGATTATGTCTGGATGGACAGCTGAGGATTCGAATTTAAATACCGCTTGTCATGCGTGTAATAAACTGACTGTGCCATTTCTCAGTGTGCAACTTATTGTCAATGATTCCCTTAAGGATGTAAAACAATCGGATAGCCTTAGTATACCGTATTTGAATCCATTGGTACTTCGTAAAGAATTGGAAAACATTCTAACACAAGAGGGAGATTCCTCTCTGTTGAAGCTGAACTTTGTCGAAGAGCATCCGATTATTTATTGGAATCTAATTTGGATAATGGAGCGGATTGAAAGTCATACACATTTGCCTGAATTGTGTCTTCCGAAACAGGTGAGTTTTTTTTACGTTTGTGATATGTAGTTAGCACATCAAGAACTAAAAAAAAAATTAAGTAAAAGTGTTATCATAGCCTGGCCGATGCTGTGATACTCTCCACTGCATAAAAGTCATGCAAGGTGTAATGGCAAAGTGAATATACCTTCCTGTGGAGAGTATAAAAAAAAAAAACAGATCAACCACTCTTCGCAAGTAACGAAACTTTCGATTCGATCTCGAGCTTAACCTGAATTCGCATATAAATTATATTCGACGGGTCAGATTAAAGTTAGTTAGCTGCACAGCTAACATTTGGCTATCTCTATCTTGATATCTTATATGCCACTCAAGGCTTGTTGAATGCCAGTCAAAGCTTGTTGAATGACAACAAAGCTGGTTGAATGCCACAAAAGGCTTATTAAAGGGCACATATGGACTGCAGAATGTTGTATTACACACAAGGTTTGTTGAGGGTCACACATGGCTTCTTGAATGTCACATAAGAATTATTGAATGATTTAATGTCACATAAGTCTTTTACAATACCTGTCGTTAGTTCCACAACTCGACATTTTAAGTCGAACCACTAACATTAAACCAGAAGATGTTAACTCCTTCGTTAACAAATTGTTTCTAAAAACACATTTTTTATAGCTATCATTGGGCGCCATTTTTACCGACTTAAAGCGTTCTGAATCAAGAGCAAACCTATGAGAACTATTCTGCAACTCACTTTTTGTACGAACGGCGATTTACTCAAATATGTACATTCATTGCGAAGAAGTTATTCTTGGGCGAGCTGGTAATCTGGTATAGTGTTTACTCATATAAGGAACAATAATTTTTTCAGCTGACTATAAAATTGTTAATGGTAGGTATTTAATTTGGGTCGCTTATTGCGGACCTCACGTTGGGCGCCATTTTTGTCAAAGCTTTTTTAAACAAATGAAAACAGAAAATCGTTACTACTTAATGGTCTTAATCTTTACTACAGATGGATGATGGAAACCAATGTTTGTGCAACCATAGTCGGTTAATGCTGAACTCTCGTTTTTTAATTTTTTTTTGTATCTGGTGTAGGAAACAATTTTTGCATTGATGTTCGGTTGCAGGGAATATAAAAAATCCTTTAAATACCATAAACTTATTTAATTTTCAGGCCGATGCAGACATTGATCCATTAAGTAAGCTGAAAACAGTCAAGGTACAATGCATGTGGGATAATCTACGTTTGCATGCGGAAGCGGGTCCACCAATGTACATTCTATATAAACAAAGTCAACCGGCAAGCCCATTACTAAAGGCGCTACTCACCGATCAGACATATTTAAACAAAAAGTACTTACACTCAATGAAATATCAAAACCAAAAAAAAACTAATAGTTTTCTTTTTAGCGCAATTCTGCAAATCATCACAGCAATCCGCTGTAATGATTTACTTACACCCGTCAAACGCTTAGCTAACGAACGGCACAAGCTGAAGAATAGCGGTGTTGATCGTACACATTCGATATACAGGGATATTCTATTTCTGGCGCTCACCGCCATCGGTCGTTCGAACGTTGACTTGGCCACATTCCATCGCGAATATGCAGCAATCTTTGACAAACTAACCGAGAAGGAATGTAACATGTACTATCGCAATCAGGATTTACCACCATCCACGGCAACAATCTACTGTAGGGCATACTTCAAGCCTCTTCTTCTTCCTTGACGCGAGATCGCATTTAGCCGATCCGAGTTCAATGACATACGTAGATAGCCTCGCTACAATTGAACTGTAAGAGGCATTTGAACTGAGCAACACAAATTTATGTATATGTGCACGAGTAAAATATTATTTAAACAAACTTATTTTACTCCCTATACTTGTTGCGGTTTATTGTAATAATTTTTTTATATATATTTAATTCAGTAAAAAAATGTACTTAATTTCGAGTTGATTTGTGTTTATTCTCATTTTAATTATGACTGGTTTTCGACAATACTTAATTAAACAAAAGAAAAAAATCATCAGTTCACATAATCTGCCTTACTATTGAGATATTTACTTAAATATATAAATTATATATAGGACATGCATATATTTTAAAATACATAATACAATTTACCGACTGGGCTTTAAATTAAATTTTATTACAATAGGCAACGTTACGGGCCTTTCTCATATAAATGCTGATTGTATTGTATTACCGTCGATTTACATTTATTATTGTTTACAAAAGAACCCATCCATGGGAGTGGTAACATAATGGAAATTTCTGTCGCCAGCTGTCAAAGAATGTTAATTTCTTTTCTATTTATTAAGAAGCACACAAATTAGCCTAACAAAGAAAAATAAAGTAAAAACAAGAAACAGAAAATACACCACACTAAACTGCATAATATTATCGATTTTCTCGTTTCAAATCAACTTCATTTATATTAATTGTATTTGTTTTTAAAAGGAAATACTAACAAAATAATAAAACATAGATAAATAAATAAATAAATTTGTATTTTACAGTGAAAATTATTATTGTGATACAAAGGGAAACAAATAAAAGAAACGAAAGGAGGCAAAGCTCGAAAGAATAGAAACAAGGACACACAATATTTAATATTATTTTTGTATAAAGAAAATCGAAAGAGTTCAGAAAAGGACATGGTCCAAACATTTGTTAGCTGAAATTTTACAAAAGAAAAAAAGAAAGTGTTGTTTAATTCATTGTTGTCTTTTGTTTTGGAATTATTTTTTTTTTTTTGGTAACAATTTTTAAAACAAAATGACAGCAACATTTTAAAAAGAAAATGAAAATATATTATGTACAGGATAATGATAAACTCTTTAAATTATAATAAATCACCGAATGCAAAAAGATTCAAAATGAAAATGATTCGCGTTTTATTTTATGTGGACCCAATAGGACGACAAACATGAAAATAGTGGCGCCCAACACTGGGCTCATAATGGATTACTGAACAGATGAGAGACCTAGGACATGTCTTGTTGTATCAAAATCCCCCATGGCAGTTAAAAAAAAACGGTTTTGTGGCCAAGATTTGGTTCCTGCAAACGGCAATTGGGAAACCTTTGTTGTTGCATCGGCTTACTTTCCCTACGACTCATTAATTCCTCCACCACCAAAGTCAGTTCTTGAGCTCATAGAGTACTGCGAATCCAAAAAGATTGGTCTTACCTTATGTTGCGACGCTAATGCCCAAAACACTGTTTGGGACAGCAGCAAATGTAATATACGAGGGGATCGTCTTCTGGACTTCATCCTATCCTCTGACATCACATCGACAATGTGGGTTGTCGACCTACATTTGTTACAGCCAGGAGACAGCATGTAATCGATATTGCTCTGTCCAACAGGCATTCCAAGTCTATCAACAATGGGAGGGTATCGCCAGATAGCACTCTGTCAGACCACATTTACATCGAATTTAAAATCTACTGTGAAGTTTCGCCTTCGCAAGAGAGGAGAAATCCGAGAAACACAAATTGGTTTAGGGAGGAACTTGCAACTCTGTTAAAGCTTTACTTAAATTAAGATCAATACAAGGGGTAGGGAGGTCTGCTCAGGATTTGAACAGCGTCCTTATCCGTTGTTTTGAACAAGAGTGTCCAGTTACAAAAAAACTCCTGTAGAAAACCGGTAGTGCTCCATTGCACCCGTTAACTGGAACACAGGTATCACTTTTTTATGATTGGAATATACAATGGATGATGGATGATTGGTATTGATTGATTGATGATGATATACAATACGGCCGAAAAAAAAAACAATCGAAAGAAATAATTGATATAGTTCATTGTTTTTGAATTTAAGAATTAAAGTAAAGACAATTAAATTATATTTTCTTTTCGCACAAACTTTACATCTCTAATTATCCTTTGTTTCTTCTCTCCGCCGAGTAATACGTCTTGATCGCGTATATCTCGCAATTCTTGGCCGGTAAGCTTTTGAAACCACCTTTGCCTCTGAAGCATCTCGTGAATTGTCTTGCCGCATATGTAAAGTTTTATTGGCTGATGACATTCTAAATCCGCTCTTGATATGGCCATCGATCCTGATGATGGATCCTCAAGGGTGTCTTCCGTTATTAATAAAGCATCAATAGCCAAAATTGCATGTAGCATATATAGCAACCCACAGCTGAGTGATGTAATGCTCTGCTTTTTGCTGATGGCAAAAAACGGATGCACAGACTCCTCATAGTCCGATAGGTACATCAGATGAAAATCTCTCTCCGCATGGTACATTGAAAATATCGACGAAATAATAAAGAATACTGCTGCAACCGCACTCACTATTGCCTCGATAAAAATCGATGGTTTCGAGCCCAAACTGATGCCGATGTTTCCGAATATAGCAATCATTGTAAATCCAAAGAATGTTCCACAAAAGTACATTTCATGTGGCAGCGGCTGCCGATCGTCCAGAAAGCCTTGTATGTGGAAAATCATACAGGCCGCACCTAATGAAGCTTCGATGAGCTTGAAAAAGAACCAAACTTCTTCCATTTTTTTCAATTTTGACTGAACTAAATCGTCCCTCAAGCGCCTACTACAGCCGTAAAATGAAAAAGCGCTTACATTTTCTTTCAGTGTATATTTTCAATACATGAGTGTATCTTGCCAAAGACTTAACAAATATTTAAACGAAAAAAATAAAGAACACTAAAATGCTGGCTGAGAATCGAAAGGGCAAAATGTGGAGTAAAAAATAAAAGAATTCATTTCATTTGCGGAAAACACATGCAGCATGTAGCAACGTTTGCAGCTTGACTAATTAGGTGATGTATTTCTCTTTGGTGTTGACGGCGGTAGATCCATAGTCTTGCATACCCAACCAGCGATGTCGACTTCTTCCACTTCAGCCTTTTGTATCCAAGCGTGATTCTGCAAGGAAATTATATTTAGATTTCGTTTGGTAGCCAAGGGTTGTCAGCTGAACTTACCAAAAGTGTTTTTAGGTCAGCCCTTTCATCAGGATTTTTCTTAAGGCATATATCGACAAAGTTCTTAAAATCATCGGTGAAGACATTGTGCTCCAATTTGGGCGGCGGTTCGTTGACAATGTAGTCTAGTAATTCGAAAATGGCCATGTTTTTGGGTTCAACTGTTGTTTGGCTGCCCTCTTCGGTATTTTCATCAAATATGGCTTCGAGAGTCTTTGCGTCTGGCGGTGGAATGGGGTACATACCAATTGCCATTTCTACAAGTGACAGCCCAAGTGACCAGATGTCTGATTGAACAGAGTAGTGAGTGCCTTGTAGCCTCTCGGGCTGTAAAATAAATCAAAATTAGTAAATATTATGCATATGGAGTGAGAGGAGAGGGACACAGGACACAGTTAGTAATTTTGTTTTCATCAATTTAATGGTGACCGCCGCCATAAGCTTAATTTGAAGGTTTGCTAGACAGATTCGTAATGGATCAGGACCATTGAATGACCGATCGCAACAGCAATGTGAAACAATCAATAAATCTGAGCAATGACTCCAACATCATTCACATCACTGGCCTTTACCACCGCAGTTACCAGCAAATCCTAGAAATTATACAATTTCGTATAGCTCATCCAAATAAAGAAGATTGCACTCTTAAACGCAATTATTGATACATTTTAAGCCTAGGGTAATGGCGCAGATGATTGTGAAAACAATCTTAAGTAGAGTCCGTTGCTTTGATTAGTATAGCTTGTTGATATTCAGCTCCAATTCAATTGAAGGGATAAACCAACAAGAAATGAATTAATGTGAATTGTGCTACTTACCGACATATAACTCCGTGTACCAACAAACGAATTCGCCATCGAATCAATCAGCTGACCAGAAACTCCGAAATCACAGATTTTAATTTCACCGCTGCTATTTACTAGGATATTGCTGGGTTTTACATCTCTGTGCATTATGGCATGCTTATCGCGCAAATAGCTCAAACCCTTTAAGACAGCAAGTGTTATCTTTCCCAGAATAGACTCGGGGATACGTCCAGCGCGCTTTAATATGAGATCAAGCGACCCACCATCCATATACTCCATGCAAATACTTATTTCACCGTCGCTATAAAAAGCACCATAGAAGCCAACTATATGTGGAAAGTTGCACTCGTGCAGCACTTTCAGCTCTCTGATGATTTGCTTTTTAATAGCTGGTTTCACTTCGAGATGAATCAGCTTGCGAGCCATTATCAGTTGTGTCGGAATATGTCTGACTTTCATGACAACGCCTCCATTACCAGATCCTAGTTCACCTAATTTCTCCAAGTCCTCATCGCTGAGCTCACCGATTTTTTCCTTCTGGCTAAGGAACACCTTGATGCGCTTTCGTGCTGTATCATCCATTTCCAATTCTTCGAGGGTTTCGGTCAGGGCCTCAATGCTGGTCTTTGGTTTCCCCAGCAAACTATGTTTTCTTTAATTAGTTCAAATGAATTCACGAAGGAAAAAACCAAAAACAAAAGAACACACAAAACGCCGAAAGCAAACCCAAAAAAATAAATCCAAAAAAAAAAATTAAATTTCGAATGACAAAAAGCAAGCATATTTACTCTGTCCCTGATGGAGTCTTGAATGGTGGTGTTGGAACCACCTGCTGCGCTGTAGAATCCACTGATCCTGGTGGCAGGGTAAGATTTAGCTTGTTTTTCGACATCCTTTAATATGTGTATCCCTGTGTCGTATCTGTGTAACGTTTATAAATGAACACTACTTAACACCGAATAGGTGGTGAAAATCACAGAATGTTAAGTTTATTTGTAATTTATTGAACGCATTTATAATAATAATTGAACGACTGATGGTTTTTGGTGTTTTTTATGGATTTTGTTTTATGAATACAACAATTGCAGACAAATCTTTAAAAGCTGCCCTGCCCGTAAGAAGTTTTTTGTTTCCTCTTTTCGGCTGTCAAGAGAAGAAATTATGCGTCAACTTTTTTCTAAACTGTCAAACTGAAGACCTGTTTGCTTGGAAATTATTTGGGAATCAAGAGAACAGAATGAATGAATGAATGAATGAGAACAGGCAGGTTTGTTCATTAATACCATATTCACACCAAGCCGAAAACTGGGTACGATCGTACATGAGGTACTCGGTTCTCAAGGTATATGAATAGAAGGTAATATATTCCGAGCACTCATTTTCGTTTCGTTCTGCGCATCTGTCAAAAAGGCATGCTTTTAAATACGAATAGTCACAATTGTTCGCCATATCTCATGCGCGCGCATATTATTTCTATACGATTATTGCACAGTCACAATTGGCCGCCATTGCGGGATGCGCAATATATTACCTTCTATTCATATATCTTGCTCGGTTCTGTACCTATATTCGGTATTTACAGCTTTACCGAGATGATACCGATGTTTATGTCATCCCCTCTTTTCTCGGTAAACTTTGAAGTAATAGTAGAACCTTAATTTATCTCGACATGGATGTTTGCCATTAATTTGACAGAAATTTGTTGTTTTTTATTGCTTTCCGTCTGGAAATGTAATTTTTTTGTCTCATTTTAGTATCTTCTCATGCCGGTGATGGTCTGTGACTAGGTAGATAGTGTTTATTTGTTTGGTTAATTAACAAATTTCTATAAATTATATTCCTCGAAAAAAATCAAAAATAAATAAACTTTTTCAAAAAATATTTTTCGCACTTAAAATATGTTAACAAATCAAACAGCAGCTGAAAAGTTAATTTTTTTTTCCACAACACAAAACGTCACTTACAAACTCTCTTGCCGTTGCAAATGAAATTTCATGGCATGATTTGCTCAGCGCAGAAATAAGAAAATTGTATGAGATCTCAGACATTTAGTTGGAGACAGATCTCTAGTGGAGTTGGCGTGTTAAATGCAATGGACTAATCCCATAATTTTAGACATTAGGCGTATTTTTTTGAGAATCTATAGCCAGCTCACTTTTACTTTTACATGCAAAACTTGTATAGTACTCACTTTTGGTTTTACATGCATAATTGTTATACTCACTTTTGGTTTTGTTATACTCACTTCCCAAAAAAATTATATTACATATAAAACGGAAGCAAACAAAGTTTCTGACGACAACATTTCTGCAATCATCTAAAAACATAATCCTAATCTAAAACATGTAATGCATAACCCTATTTTGTCTCTCACAATTAAATAATACTCTAATTTAAGAAAGATTCCTAATTCACAAAAATAAATAACATAAAATTCAGCTTACAAAACTACGATTTTTATTTTTATTTTAAAGTTCTAATTTATTTCTAAAATAAACCAAGTGTAATCGGTCAATAACTTTAACTCGTTACTTATAGATCGCACCTAACTTCATTTCGCATGTAGATCAGTTGGCGCTTTTTCACTCGAATTGACATTCAGTAAAGCGGGTTCTCAATTTTTTTGGTAAATAAAGTGTATGTTAACATAAATTTTGTGGGGAATTTTTATGAAAATACCTAATCCCAACAGTGCCCAAAAGGGAAACATGCGTAGCGCCCAGAAAAAGACACCGGCTAGCGAAAAGAAAAATGGAAAAGAGCAAACTAGCGGCAAAAAGCTCATACAAGCTCGATTACCATTCAAAATACTTGCAGGGGCTCCACCATCAACATCGCCCGATGTGAGTGCTCCTTCTACTAAACAAGAAACTCTGCCAAAAAAGCGGAAACTATCCTACACAGAAGAATGTGAGAACCCTAAAAAGATTGGTAAGTCTGATAGTAAGGAAAATTTAACAATAGACAAATTAGAAACGACTACTGCTGCTGCTGCTTCTGATGCCACTGAAGATGTCATTGTCCTGGATGATGAAGACTCGCAAGATGTTTCAAAAGTTCTTCCTGAAACGCCTGTTGTCACATCAAAAGCTAAGAAATCTAAAAAAAGTACACCACGTAGCGCTGGAAGTTCTACAACACCTAAGGTACTAATAAAACTCCCATTGAGTGGGAAAAAAAAAAAAAGAAAATCAACGATTTTAACCCAATCACCAAAACCTGAAGCAACCGATTCAAGCGACATAGAGGAAATAGTGTCTGAAGAGCTACAGAATCCCACTAAAAAAGTTAAGCTTTCCGAAAACGCAGAAGATACATGCACGGGTGCGAGTCCAAACGAAGAACTGCTCCAAAATGAGGAACAGAAGGAAGAAGAAGTAGATTTGAACAAAAATAAAAAGGATTGTAGTCCAACAAGAAAAACAAAAATAAAATCGACTCCAAAAGAAGCTGTTTTATCGGAAGATGATACTATTCTCAAAGAAGACTCTAAGGCTAAGAGTTCCGAGAAAAAGCTGCAAATGACTGTTACAGACGACAAAACTTCCGAAGCTAAATCTGCTGAAAATGAGGTGCAACCCAAGTCGAGTTCCACCAAAACTAAAACCCCAAATAAACTATTGGCCAAACCAGACTCCAAGAAAACAAGTAAACAACCGTTTGTCATAGTCGACAAGATTTTAAAAGTTGAAGTTGAGAAAGTCGAATCTGTTGATCAGCTCAAGTCCAGTCCGATTAAAAGGAGGTCCCCAAATAAACCACTGCCAAAAGCAAGCACAGAGGAAATTAAAAAGCAGGTTGTTGTTAAAAATGACAAGTCTCAGGAAGTGGAAACGGTAGAACAACCCAAGTGCAGTCCTAAGAAAGGACACAACCCAAGTAATCCACTGCCTAAAACAGATTCTACTGCCAATGAATCCAAATGCGATCCAGAAGAAAACTTAACGCCAGTAAGATCTCGACGATCTGCGCGACAGTCTGAGGCTGATCAAAAGAAACGAGACGACAGACTTAGCTCTGATGAGAAACTCTTATCCGAAACAGAATTTGTATCTGAAAAGCAAAGTCCAGCTGATACATCCATCAACGAGGCAAGCAAAAAGTTACTCACGCCCAAACAAGTCAAGCTAATGGAACAACGTAAAAAAGCTCGCGAAGAAAAGGATATAAAACTGCAACAGCTGAAGGAGGAGAGGGATCGTAAACTACAGGAACAACGCGAAGAGCGCGAGCGCAGATTGCAAGAAGAAAAAAATCAGAAACAAAAAGAACGCGAAGAACGCGAGTTACAGCGAAAGAAGGAACGCGAAGAGAAGGACGAACAGAAGCGCCGTGAAAGGGAAGAAAAAGAAGAACAACGCCGTAAAGAAAAAGAGGACAAGGAGCGTAAGCGTTTGGCTGAGATAGAGGCAAAAAACGAAGAAAAACGCAAAAAAGACGAAGCAAAGGACGAAGAGCGTCGCAAGAAGGAAGAAGAACGCCGCCGCAAGGAACTCGAAAAAGAGGAAGAAGAAAATCGAAAAAAGAAAGCGGCTCAAGCTTTCACAAAGTTTTTTGTTCCAAAAGTAGTGAAACCCTTGCCTGAAGATGATCCGGAGTCTCGAGACGATGCAGATAGTGTGGATTCGCTGGCATTCAGACCATTCCAAGTGAAGGGGGACATGAAACTTGCACCCTTAGTACGTCGTGAATTTAAGGAGCGTTCACGAGAGAAGCTGGATTCTTTTCTCAGAGACACTCAAAAGGACAAGTCTGCTCTTTACATTGATGAACTTAAAAACGGGCAACATATCCCGCTGAGAGGCTCGAAAACTGTTTTGAAGGAAAACGAAGATGATGTGATTCTAATTGGTAAGTTCCAGTTATTCTGGATTTTTTTTTCTTTGGCACACGCTGAGAGTTTTTACTTTTTCAGAAAATGAACTTGAAACCGCAGCCGAAGCGATCGATGAACCGAGACTGAAGCCACTTCAAAGGTATAAGGCAAAGTTTTACTCCTTCCGTGAAAACCGTCGCCCTCCATTTTATGGTACGTGGAGGAAGAGCAGTGCTGTGATCACCCCAAGAAGACCATTCGCTACGGATAAGGCAAGTGTAACTTTAATTTGATCTTGATGCACAGTTTGCGCGTTTAGTTAAATTTAAACCAACTTGGGTGCAGAATCCAAATATTTGCGTTTCCTGCCTGGGGGGACCTCTCTTACCACTGCTACTGCTTTAATCAATTGTAAAAGAGGAGTCTCTGCCGTCACCAAGTAGTACATTCTGACTAATTTCTTTACTGGAGTTTGTTGTCTTGGTTTGCAAAATGAATTACAATGCGCTTGTCCTCTTTGAGGATGGTATTCACACCCTGATGTTAGGTAGTTCGTCCATCTGTGTAGCCTTGAGTTTGGCTACCTCCTAAAATTGCTATTACTGGCGATAACTCTGGGTCACATTAACCGTCCTCAGTGTTTCCTTTTCGAAAGCGAGTTTAAAAAAGTCATACTTAAATGCATCCCTACACTTCGGGGACTCGGTTTCCTTCACCATTTGTAAGCATGGGAATTGAAGATAGCTTAGCTGATAGAGACGAACTCACAGGATTATTAGGTCACATTATTATTCATGTCAAAATCAACAAAATTGTACCTTTAACGTTATTATACTTACAATCCTTTTCTAATCTGTTGTAGAAATTCTTCGACTACGAAGTGGATTCCGATGACGAATGGGAAGAAGAGGAACCTGGTGAATCACTCAATGGCAGTGAAGATGAAAAGGACGAATCCGAGGATGAAGATTACGAAGTTGACAATGAATGGTTTGTGCCGCACGGCCATTTAAGTGACGAAGAAATGCAAAACGAGGATGAACTTGGTCCGGACACATCACGCGAAGCCCAGAAAGCTAAACTGAAAGCACTCCAACAAGAGTTCGCCCAGGAAATGAAAAAGAAAACCGAGAAGATAAAACCCCGACTCATCGGTGCAATTTGGGAAGACGAAAACGGCAATCGACCAACCCTTTGTCCATCAGTCATTTGGGATAGCCTGTGTACACGTGCAATGATGTTCTGCGAACCAATACTAGTAGATGAGCCAGAGCCCACCGAACCTGAACCCAGTACCCCACCGCCAGAGAAACAAAAGAGAATCGAATTAAATGACGAACTGATGGGTGATTTGGTGCGTCTCGTTCATGGCAATAGACACTCGAGAGTTTTTCTTATGAAAGAATACATAGAGCATGTGTCTAACACGTGTGAAACCATCAAAAACGGCGAGTGCTTGGCACCGACCAAAGCTCTGATTCGTGAAAAAATTGATGAAATCTCGGAGTGGTCCGTAGTGGACGCAAGCAATTCAAAGAAGAAGAAAAAAAAGAAGCTGTGTTGGGTCGTATCGGCTGATGTTTTGGACAAGTACTCGTTGGGCAAATTAGGCCTGCGGAATGAGTGGACTTATAAACTTCAACCGAAGTACGACGTCGATAAGAATGACACTGTTGCGGGCAATGAAGCTCAAGAGGACACTGGTCTAGCGGAAAATGCAGAAATTCTAAAATCATCAGAAACGATGAAGAAGAAACCCCCCAAATCAGGGATAACTAAATTCGCAAAGATCCTAACAAAAGAGGAAAAACAAAGTCAAATAACTGCGAGTTTAAAAACGAACGCGACAAATTCTTCCAAAATTGCAAAGACAAAAGAGTCGCCACAAACTAAAGCGATACAAGCACTTACATCAGCCACAGAAGAGAAGCCTACTTCAACGGTGTCTCATAAAACACCAGCGGTTAAAAAGAGAGTAGCGCTCTTGATGTCAGTTGCTCCTGGACAGGAGTTTTCCCCAACATCTAAGAATGCATTAATCAGTAAATTCCTTCAGAAAAATAAAACGACAGCCACGTTGCCTTCGTCGTCATCGGCTGCAGTGGAGGACAAGTCGGTTAGCTCAGTGGTCACGCCTATGGACGTGGATGAAGTAGTTGCACTTGATTAAAGGACCTAATGTTATTTATACTGATTTATTGTAAAGCTCATGTATAATGTTTTTCGTTTGAAGTTTATTCGCCGTTAGTTATTAATTTATATTGTAATGTATCTATATATAAATAGGTGTAGTTTTATTGATCAAACATATATGATAAACATAACATTTTTGGTTTTTTTAACAATAAACATGAAAATCTTTTCTATATAAAAGAGATTAGGCTAAAAAAAAAAAAACAATTCAAAAAATATTGGATTTATAAATTAAATTATGCATGGACATGTATCTGAATGTGACCCGATGCATCGCCTAGCACTCACAACTCGAAGATGACTGTATGTCTTTTTGGTGAACTCGCTAATATAAGCCATTAGCCTCCAGCGCGTTATTTTAAGATCCTGTTGGTTTGACAAGTAGTTTTGAAATTATGAGACCCTGTGAACAATGGGCCTAAACAAGCCTAAGTCTAACCTAACTTAACCTTCTCAAGATTAACATAAAGAAACAGACAAGACGCATTTCGGCGATTTACTTTTATACTATCTATATACATAAAAATCATGGTCAATTGTGTTTGTCGATAATGTTCTCTGTAATGCGTGAACCGATTTTGATTCTGGAAATTTCCCATGAAAGGTGACGTTGATACCATGGTTTATAAGTTCATACGGTCTTTGTAGGTGTATTGGTTCATGAGTTATAGGGGCGTGGCAGCTCCCATACAAAAAATGCATTCAAAATCTTATTCCTCGAAAACCACTGAATCGATTGAATTCAAATTTACATACAATCTTAGAAATCGGCCCAGGAGTATTCCTGTGAAGATTGGTCAACATTGGACAAAGGGGCGTGGCACCTCCCATACAAAAAAAAACATTCAAAATCTTATATCTCGAAAACCACTGAATCGATTGAGTTCAAATTTACATACAATCTTAAATATTGGCCCAGGAGTATTCCTGTGAAGATTGGTCAAAATTGGACCTAGGGGAGTGGCACCGCCCATACAAAAAAAAATTAAAAATCTTATATTTCGAAAACCACCAAATTGATTGAGTTCAAATTTACGTAAAATCTTAAATATTGGACCAGGAGTATTCCTGTGAAGATTGGTTAAAATTGGACCTAGGGGCGTGGCACCGCCTATAAAAAAACAACATTCAAAATGTAATATTTCGAAAACCACCGAATCGATTGTGTTCCTGTGCAGATTGGTCAAAAATAGATAAAGGGGTGAGGAGGCGTTATTCTTCGACAGTCATGGGAGCTACAGTTTCGCAAATTTTTAACATTGATGCGCATTATCCTGATAGACAAGAATATTATGTAGGCAATACGAATCCTAAAAAACCAAGTGTTGTGAATACAGCAGGGCATTACAATAGAAATTGTTTACCATTGATTTAAATGAATTTGAAATTGATTTTTATATTTTCATATTTTGCACTACGAAGTGTGCAGGGGGTTCGCTAGTTACATTATAAGGCGGAAATGAAAAAAAAAACACTATTCTTGTTGTTTTTTTCCTAAACATTTCAAAACAAAAATTATCAAAATCTATGCAGTTGTTTTAAGTAAAAGTCAAATACTTTAGTTTTATTGCAATGTTACCACTCTCCATATATACACACTTCAGCAATTTTTTAGGTCCGGTATCCAATCCATTGCAATACCAGTACGCACTCCCGAATATCACTATAAACGAACTCGATTCACCAATTGGTATAGTCGAGTTAGAAATTGCGCTACGAAATATGAAGAATAATAAGGCTCCAGGAACAAGATGGAATTTCGGTTGAGCTTTATAAATATGGCACTGAACATTTTTTGAACTGCCTTTTAATATTTTTAAAGTCTTTGTACTAAATGAAGATGTTCCAAACTTTTTCTGAAATCCTTAATCTTCTCAGTTTTCAAAAAGGGTATATCTTTTCTATGTAGCAGTAGCTTGAGAAAAATGTTAGCTCAGATCCTATATCACCGTCTTATAAGCTGGGTGGAAAGTAATAATCGGCTCAGTGGGGGTTTCCGAGCTGTACTTTCGACGATTGCCCAATTCTTTGCTCTAGTCACAATAGCCAATATATTCTTAGCAAGGAAAAGGAAGGAATTCAACAGGAATTCACTTATTTATAAGTTAAGTTCAATATCAACAAAGTTCCTTAAAATGTATAAGAAACTTGTATAACCTCAGCGTCTGTTTGGAATGGAAATGAGATGTCTAACTTTTTTGTTACCAACACTGGTGTACCTCAAATCTGCGTTCTCAGTCCCATTCTTTTTCGCGCGTTTTGCTGCAATTCGAGATTAATAAAAACTAAAGCAGTAAGTACAGCGATAGCTGGGAACTGAAAATCAACACTGCAAGTGCAAAGTAAAAATTATTGATTTTCCAGCATTCAAAACGCACTAGAAGATTACAGAATGAGAGTTGGCAACTGGCTGGTGAACCTATTGAGATTGTTGCTAAATTCAAATGTTTAGGTCTCCTACTAATCTCGATTTGTTAAGACAAAAACAGCAATAAACCTCATGTGGTCAAGATTTTATTGCAACAAACATGTTGGCACAGCATCCAAATTTAAAACATTTAATGCCACCATTAACGCCTGCCTTTGTTATGCAAATCAAAACTTCGAGTTTGAAGAAAATCGAACAGTTTGAAAGCCTACAACGCTTCTTTTTTAAACTTCCTACAATAGTGTAGTGCCATTCACGTAGAATCAGGAATTCCCGGAAATACATTATAAAAATCTGAAAGCAAACGTAACGCCATTTAGTGACAGGCTCGATCTTGCAGCAGAATATGGTGTGGAAAAAAACCTAACCCTTGAAAATATTAATGGCTAGCAATATTAATTTTATTATTGTAAAGCGCATATAGACGAACGCTTCTATGAGAACTACCTAAACTGGGCGCAAACCTCCGAATTTAGAACTATACTATAGAACTCTAAACTATTCATTAGACAGATTTAACTATTTCTGCAATGAGTTAACAAATAACGAAATAAGCATAATCTTCAAAATCAAACTGGGACTTTAGGTCTAAATTTCATACCGCAAAGACTGGATCTTCGAAGAACACGCAGCCTCTGCAATCTAATAGTGCCGGAAGGCGGTTTCTATTTCCTGCAGAATGTCCAATACTTCTCGAAATTAGGAGACTGTATTTCCTTAAGAGCAGCCCAGCTTTCACTGTAATAATACTAATTAATCAAGGTTTTATTTTAATCATTTCTTATTTTATAGAATGTATCATGAAATGTCTATCAATCGGCCAGACGGTTAACTTTAATCATTTGTTTGTTCAATCTTTTGACAGTCTGCCAAAAACCACTTTCTGTTCAAAATCTGTACAAATTAAAATGCATATAACAAATAAAAAATTTTTTGATCCGGATCACTTTTTTCAGATCTCGATATTTTTTGAAATTTACACATAGTCTTACTAATTCCAATATATTTGAATTTGAATTTGTTTTTAAAACGAAATTACTACAACCCTCTTGAAAAGCAATTATTTCGAACAAAAACCTAAATAATGGACATGGCACATGGACTTAATTTTGGAAGCAATTGCTATCATCTTCGTCATCTGTGGATTTCGATTCTTCGTCGATATGATTATTCATATAAAGTTCGTATGTTTCCAGCATCGTCAAACGAATTTGCACAGTCGATGTAATGTCAAATAACGCACAAATCCATTTATAAAAGCAGATCAATCTGCTTTCATGTTCCATTTTTCCCACCAAAATCTGAGATCTGAAATAAAAATCTGATGTGCCCAATGGAAAATCACATAAGTAAATTAAATAAATTTACATATATAGTTTTGGAAGCTTAATAGCCATCTACATGCGATGATACCTAACCACAATATGCTTTCTGAATACACCCATCGAAAAAAAAGGGAAATTGTTTTTACTACCCACCCCAAAATTATCGTATGATTTTTGTGACAGTTTCGAACCTATATGGTATATGCTATATATTTCGCACCCTTGTCAGCATTTGGATTTATTTTTTTCTACATGCATTTGCACATAAATAATTGCTTCATAAGCATATTTTAAAATTAATAACAAGTGTTGTGATATATTTTCCTATTAAACGCGCAAATCACTCCAAATTCGAGCGTATCTTTCTTACAATTTTAGTAACATTTTAAACAATTAGAGGAGTAGATAACTACAATCCTACCTATTATGGAGTTTGAACAAAGGAATACCAAAAATGGTTAATTAAAGCATTAGAACTTGCTCTTGAATTTATGATTCAATTGAAAATATCTTCTTTTTTTTATAGCGGAAGCACAAAAGAAAACGATGTCGGCTGACGACCGTACAGCAACAAAGAAATCTTTGATGGTATTAGCAGCGATATTTGTTGTTAGTTTGGCGGCAATGTGCTATGTTTACATGATGTTCCCCGAACTAGATGAGTAAGTTGGCTACGCACACACGTGTGTAACATTTGGAACTTTATGTAATCTTCTAATAACAGGTCAGAGAAGCAGCACATCAAACTACCTAGTGATATACAAGATGCAAAGATGTTGGCTAAAGTGTTGGATCGATACAAGGACATGTACTATTTTGAAGTCATGTTTGGTATTGTATCAGCCTATGTGTTGTATCCTTTTCAAACAAATAATTAATAAGCGTAATTAGAGCAATGTGTAAGTAAGGTAAATGCTTATTTATTAGGTACTTTACTTTATTGACTCATCGCTTCCAAAATCTCAACTACTGTGTGAGTGTGATGGCCATAATGCATGTAATATTTGCGAACGCCAAACACCACGTACGTGCAAAGGTCATGTTTCTATGGGACTACTGTGGTCGGGGGAAAATGTTTTTGTCTACATACATATTTTAATAACCTACTACAAGTAATGAATGAGGTTAAATTGTTATCATTAACGATAATCTACTAAACATATTTTTTAATGGATGTGGTTTTTGCTTCCGTTAGGGTTAATTAGTTTTTATACTTTACACCTGTAATATTCTCATAAAGCGGGTGCTTACCGAGTGCGAATTACATCTAGTCTGCGTTCAGACAGATACTTTCCCAACGATATTTTTTACACATTATTTTCCTTGACTCAAACTTTTTTAACAGCCTACAAACATTCGCCATCCCCGGTTCCTTATTCCTATCAATCCTGCTGGGTTTCCTATACAAATTTCCCATTGCTCTCTTCCTCATTTGTTTCTGTTCGTCTCTGGGCGCCACATTATGCTACACCATATCGAATTTAGTCGGACGACGGTTAATCTGTCATTTCTGGCCGAAGAAGACTGCTGAATGGACCAATCAAGTGGACAACCATCGTGATAGTCTCTTCAATTACATGTTATTCCTTCGAATGACGCCAATCTTGCCAAACTGGTTCATCAATCTAGCTTCGCCAGTAATTGGTGTACCCCTATATACATTTGCATTCGGTACATTCTTTGGTGTGGCACCACCTTCTGTCATTGCCATACAAGCTGGCAAAACACTACAAAAGATGACAAGTTCGAGTGAGGCTTTTTCCTGGACTTCCGTTGGTATACTAACCGTGTGCGCTGTTTTGGCGTTACTACCTGGACTGCTGAAAAACAAACTCAAAAAGAAACTAGAATAAACTATAATACTGAGAATGTGTGTTTACGTTTGACTTTAAATGGTATAAATTGAAAATGTATTTGTTATTATATTATTTATGTGTTAATTATATTTTTTAGCAGAATTTTGCCCTGAAAAATTGAAATTTCAGTATTGTTCGTTTACAATTACATATTATGTATTTATTTAATTTTAATAGTTTTTATTTTTTTCTTTAAATTTTTGTGAAGATTCTCAATTAGCCAATTTATTGTACAACTTTTTGTGTTAATACAATCATTAAATTACATAATGTAAGTAATTCAATGAAACTAAATATTAAAATCGTATTGTACGTTTGTATAATATATTTGCACATAATAATTAATAGGTGTTGTTTTATGTAAAGCAAATAACGATCAGCATACAATATATTTTAAATGTACTGATGATATACAAAGCGAAAAACATTGTTTCTCTTATAGGATGCTGTGACAACAACGAACTCATTTCTACGTAATTTGTTATGGCCTTTTACTTGGTATAGTCCTGGAGGTACCTGAAGTTCTTGCAAACAAAAATTGTATGGGTGGTCTAATTTTAGTTCATTTTAAGTTATAGTAGTGAATTCCAAGCTGGGCGAAGCCCTGCTTCGGAGGTTCGTCAGTAGGGGTACGCCACAGGTGATGTGATCTCACCTCTTCTTTGGAATCTAGTGGTGAATAAAATACTTCTCATACTTGAAGGGGAAGGGTGCAAAGTAATTGCCTATGCAGAGGAAGCAAAGTTGCTATCGCTGTCTCAGGAAATCATATTCACCCCAATCATGGAATCCGCCAGAGGGAATTGATTCGACGATACCGAAATATTCTTTTCCGCGAACAATTCCCTCCGGCGGATTCCATTATTGGGGTGATTAACACGTTTAGGGATCTTATGCAGAATGCCCTCTCTAGGGTCTCTAAATGAACCAAAAAATGCGGGCTTGGCGCCAATCCCCAAAAACTGAACTGGTTCTCTTTACAAGGAAGTACAAAATTCCCATCTTTTTTCCCCCAAACTACTCCCTGACATGGCCAAGTATTTAGGCCTCATTCTAGACATCAAATTCAGTTGGAAAACTAATATACTGAAGAGGGTTCAAAGAGCCACCACAGCATTATACTACTGCAAAAAGCCTATTGGTAGCAAATGGGGAATGCAGCTTCGATTTACATATTGGCTTTATGTATCCGTTATTAGACCTATACTCACGTACGGCCGGCGTCGTCGTCTTGTGGATCGCGCTTGAGAAGTTTATTCACTGTTTTATGTTAATACCTACGTAACGTATATGTACGTAATAGTTTGAAATGAAAGGTATGGACAATGGCCGCCAAAACATAATCTGGGGGGCTTATTCCCAACTTATTTCATGACGGATTGGTATTTTTGTATTTCCAAACGCGATTCGATCCATTCAAAAGCGATAGCTATTTAGGTGACGGTTTGCTGGCGGATTTATTGCGGATAAAAAATAAACTAAATTCTTGTGACGGGGAAAAGCTGTCAAACTTTTGGGAAAATAAATGGAAAATTGGAATTCTACTTGGAATAAACTGGAAAGCACAGTTCGCATTTGAGAATAAGCAAAAGCGAAGACGGTCGAAATCGAAGTACATATTGCTTTCAATACGATCCGCCGCGCATTTGGGAATAACCCCCTGGGTGATCACAGAATCCGTCGTATTCGGAATTTTGCTACGAACCCCGAAAGAACAATCACAGAATCCGCCGTAGTGGACATTTTTAAATGCGAATTAATTTTCTACGAACAGCACAATTATTCCCCATTTTCGATTCGAATTTAGATAACAACATTTTGCATTTTGTATCATTGATTAGAATAAAAATATATTAATCATTTGTGCTCCGGAATACGAATTGTCTCATCTAATTTATGTTCACCGAACATTCGCAGAACCTACCGTGTTAAATCATACAAATAATCTATACATTTAACTAAAGCCTCTTATTTGCGTTGTCGCTTGTCGTATACGTCTCATGATCTGTCGGAATATGATAGATATGCTGAGTCAAAAAACAAAAAGAAATCTCTAATCGTTTGGTTATATTATAATATGTATATATATTTTGGTAAATAGTAAAAAATAGCATATTAAAAAAAACAACAATTATACTTATTGTTAAAACATATAATAAATTAGTTTTCGAAGGCACGTTGAAATGGTTAACATCTGTGATTACGTTAGAAAAATACAAATAATTTGCTGAAATTCGTTGCTTTTAAGCAACATCCCTAAACTTGGTAAACAAACTGTAGAGCACTCGAAGCGTGGACTTGAGATCCATGTTGACAACATCTATTAGAAGAAACAAAGTTAATACAGTTCTTCAACATCTTCTCCCTTTATTTACCTTCAGGTCTAGCCTTTGGTTTGGGAAGACCAACATCCTGCATCAGGTCGAAGGAAAATCCCACATTATGTACCATTTGATCTACATCACGTGGCGTCAAATGAAACTCGTACAATGGCACGAAAAATCCACCAAGCAAGCCCATCAGCAGACACAAATAGACCCCGTCTCGAAAATCGGTGCTTAAATCGTTGACTTCGAAATTTAATTTCGACAAATGTTTGTTCACGAATGTGATCAATGATTTCTTGACTACTGCCAGTTTCTCTGGAGCACAATCGAAGAGTGTATCGAAGGCGTCTTTTTCACAACGCATGCCAACATCATCGTACTCGGAAGTTATTTGTTCTTGGAATTTCCTTTAAAATGAATACACATTGAATAGAGACATATGTAATGAGATAGAAGACTTACTGTGCATTAAGAACTCCACCATTCTTCTGGGCAATAACGACAGTGACGAAAATATTCTCTGGTAAACGAATTGGTGCACGGAAATGACGTACCAGCGCTACTAACAAATGCAGTATTGCAACGATATTCTTTGAGTGAACACTCTCGACAGACCATTTTGGGATTTTCTGATGAAAGCCCAGTGTCTGAAAGGGGTAGTTGGAAAATAATAATTGATTTGCTGTGTCAACTCGGAAAGTATGGGTGTTAAAATAAATTTTACATTGAAGCTACAAATAGAGAATCTTCATATTTACATGATTTACTGCCCTTAAAACGATGCCGAGTTTTTGACGTTGACCCTCCTCCGATTGGGTTACTTCGAGAACATCGAGTTTTCTTCCAGTTAATTTTTCCCATAACTTGTGAAGGACCTGCATTAGAATAGAAATGTTTTATTTGTGCAATGTTGATTGGCTAGATAAGGCAATTGGCAACTTTGGATCACTTGAGTGTTAGAATTTGTAAGACCATTTTAATATACCTGCCCGTCGTACATGTCCTCATCCAATTGTTGAACAATTATTCTTTGTTCGGCAAGTTCATCATTAATCCAATCGATCAGGATTTGCTGCAGTTTATTTAATTCAGGATCCTTTGCTGATTGAGGGTCGATGACTGCCCTTTGCTCATGGTCACCTGCAAATATTCACGGAAATGAAAAAGATTCAACTTTTGTTTGTGTGTACCTTCACTTACGGAGAGCATAATCCTCCGGTGGAATATCAAATTGGTTTGGATTGCCTGGAGAGTCGATGGCATGTTTTCCCTCTTCCTGAACTTCTTGAACTGAAATAATACAATTTGGTTTTTATTTGTGACTAGGTATATTTTTTTCAAGGCCTCTATTTTGAGAGCTTATTTTCTACAAACAACACCCACAGGCCACAACCCAACATACGATGAAGCATGGAGATGGCTTTTGCAATGCATTATTAATGGAACTTTACAATGACGATAACATTTATAAAAATGGCTTCGGCAGAACAAAAATCTTTTTAAAGAATTCCAATCGGCTTTCCCTAGAATCTAGACATGGTGTCATTTCATTTAGCGTTCGAGTTGGGGCATGAAATGACTCATATTTCACCTTGAAATATATATCATCTCTTCGGTGCTGCTAACTAATCCATATGGCTTTTGGTTCGATTAATTATGTTCTTTACTACCAATTAAATGTTCTTTTAAACCAATGTGGTTGAAACACAAATTGTTTCTTTAAAATTAGAGCAAATGGCGTACATGCTAACGCCCACATTCAAAGGCTTTAAAATCTAGTTAAATTTGCATTATATAATTCCTATTGCTGGACATTACCTTCCTTGATGCGCTTCTTCCTGCCAAGTGTGCCAATTTTATCCCAGAAACTTTCCTCCTTTTCACCACTTTTAATAGAATTTGGAGTTCTAGGAGATTTTGGCCTAGGAATTGTCGACATTTTTTTATTTTTATCCGCACGTCACTGAGTAAATTGCTTTTTGTTTATATTTCGTGCTGATGTCATAAACTAGGTCTCGATTCCACACCAAAAAAAAACACTACCTACTGAACTGATTACTGATGTTGAATTCGATTGGCAATCTGAGATTTTTTAAGATTTCTGTAGATTTCGTCTGGCCAATCGAACAAAAAGAAGTATACTGCGCTGTTCTTTGTTGGTGTTGGTGGTGTGGCTGCCAAAAGTTGTTTACCTTTTTTGTTGTGAAGATTTTTTTTTCATCATAATGTAAGTGTATTGGTAAATCTCGAGCGTCTCTGAGAAAAAATCTAGATTCGCAAAAGTGCTCTCGACTCTGAAAAAGATTGCTTTTTTTTGTACCAAACGAACGAAAAAAGTGATCTCGGGTGCTTTTTTCTGGCGAATCGAAATTAACATGAAAGAAAAGTAGCAGTAGTGAGGAAGCAGAGGAGCTATGCAAATGCTCAAGAATCGATACATATGTGTGAAAGAGAAAATTACATGTCTTTGCCAACTTAAAGAGTGAGAGCTTAATTTTGTAAGATAGAGGGAAATATAGAATAAATCTGCAAATTTCAACGAATCTACCATAAGGTGAATACAAATTCAACAAATGTGTAGCAGGATTGACTAGGAGAAAAAATAAGCACATTTCAACTAACGATAACAATAACAGAGGAAATAAAAACAGAGCGTAATTTTCAACTTCTATTCATTGTCTGGTCGAAGTTGATGTGATCACACAGTACCTAATTATTTACGCCTTGCTGCGTTATATATTTTAGTGAACAAAATTCGTTGATGCACGTTCGGAAAACGGATACAATGAACGTATCCGAACGGATGCCATGATAGGACCGCATCTTAATGGCTGAACAACGCTGTAGGTAGGTAGACATTGCATTAACCCAAGTAGAACTATTAAGTTATTTTCTTTTACCCAGCTCTTGCTATTGCTAATGCCCGAATGCCGGAGATTTATAGAGATTTGTAGAGGAAATGGAAGAATTTCTCTCTCATTTGCATTCCCGCAACTGCGATGCGACAGTAGAGTTACCTAGTGTGGCCGCATTGTCTTTATAATTTGGGCAATGCTCCGTGATTTTAACGATATCCAGTCGAGCTCTATTGAGTAGGTATAGTAGGGTTTGTTCTATTCTTATCATAGGTAGGCCATATTTTCATTAATATGACACAGCTCGTTAGCCCTTTCCATTGGAAGTTGGCCTTCTGCAGAATGTATGAGTGGATTTGTTTCTTAACCGCTCCTAGAGGATTGTGGACCCTTGGCTGACGTCTGCCTACCCAGATCATTTATTTTTATGTCACTATATCCTGAAAACCAGAGAAATGTGACCTTGAAACGTTCGCCCAGGCGGGCAAGCTTGTTCCGACACTCCAGTCGATAGTTTTGATGGCTGCTTTTTTACCAATGATAATAGCAATGTTTTGTTATTTTGTATGCGCGTTGTGTCACGCACTAGTTGCGTGCAGGACTTTTGGATAGCCAGCTAGCAACATAGCGCAAGCGATATGATATTGATACATACTTTTATTTACATCCGTCGAAATCGACACTCTCAGCTAGGTTCCAGAAATCGAGTGAAATCGAAATTGCAAATCGAATGAATTGGTTTTCAGTTTTCTGCATTTCGGGCGATTCGGAAACTCCGAAATTTTTTCCAAATCACAATTTCACTTTGTCTCAATTCCAAAAATTTTGAAATCGAAATCGAATACAGTAAAATGTAGTTATGTAGAACACACAAATTCATTTCCGATTTCATTTCGAGTGAAAGTGAAATGTGGAACCTAGCAGTCTCTCTCGATGGTATCGTATAAAACAATTCAATTCTGGGGGTTTATTCCCAAATGCGCGGCGGTATTTTTGTGTTCCCAAAAGCGATTTGACCCAATCGAAAGCGATAGCTATTTATTGCGGATAAAAAATAAACTAAATTCTTGTGTCGGAAAAAAGCGGTCAAACTTTTGGGAAAATAAATGGAAAATTGGAAGTCTAATTGGAAAAAACTGGAAAGCACAGTTCGCATTTGAGAATAAGCAAACGCGAAGACGGCCGAAATCGAAGTATCGCTTTCAATACTATCCGCCGCGCATTTGGGAATAACCCCCCCTGTCTTTACAGGACGATTATTTCAGTTTCAGTTTCAGTTAAGGTGCAGTTAAGGTTTCAGTTAAACTGATATCTAAATGCAAAAACTGAAGCGTCTAACTGCAACTGATGGAATTCCCATACGTTTTCAGTTCAGTTGTTATTTTTAGCAGATATATCTTCAAACCTTCGGCTAATACTAGACTGATGTCTAATGCAGATGAAGATGTTGTTCGTAAATCGTATTAATAATCAATAAAAAGTAAAAGTAATTTGTTCATACGTGTAGGTAAAGAAAATACATTACAGGTGAACAACAAGAGTGTAGCATATTTTTAATTTATTTGAATTTTTAATCTGATGTATATTAAAAATATATTATGTATATATATTTTACATATTCTTTATAATTAAAAATGTGTTACGCCGCTTTGGTGGTAAAAATGGCAATCAATGCTACATATACTTCTGCTGGAGAAATTTTTACATTTAATTTATACACACACACACCTTATCCTCGTGACCATATATTTGTACACAGTTTAGCAGGCAAAAGTTAACTACTGAACGTATTTTATTTCATCGTAAAAAAAACTACTCTGCCTGCAGACAACAACCGATAAGGAGTATACAATACCACTTTGCGTATCACTACTGTGCGCCCAGCAATGTTAGACATTGTGTTAAATGCTCGATGTAAATAAAAAAATAAATATTAATTCATAGAATACGAGTTTTGTGTTGATTATAAAATAAATAATAAGGTTAGACTTTTTTTTGTTTAAATGTTCGATCATTAAAATCGTATGAAGGTATAAGAAAAATCACGAAATGCTGCAGCTGTTCCTTGTACTGTGACTCTGCGTGGGCGTCTTACATCGATTCTTACTCTTTGAATGGGTCAGTGTGTTGAAACACTGATTCGTTGTCAACGCATACGATTTGAGGGTCGACTTGACGGATGGTGGCAGAGGTAATGCCTCTATTGCGTATACACTAGTTCGACGGACAATGGTCCGGCAGCAAAGCTCCTGAAGTGAAAGTACTGCCAAAAGAATTAACATCAAATCAAACAGATGCAAATGCAAGTACTGCTTACCTTTATTGCTACGCCATATCCTTTCCATTCCGTTTCTGTGCAGTGCCATTCGGGCTAATTCACAGAAGGATTCTCTTATGTTAAAATCACAAAGTGGAGATATTTCGAAACATGACATATTGTTTCGTGAGGCATACAATTCGGCTTGTTTAGCTGCCACTTGTCGTTTAAAGGCTAAATGTAAACGGTTGCCAACGAGGACTTTTGGTATTCCGGGTGCGTGCTAAAACACATTTTAAAAAGCATATTAAGTAGAATATGGTTAATCCAATATCTTCCTACTTACCTCTTCAACTTCTTTTAACCATCTGTCGATCCCATCGAAGCTCCATTTATTTGTTATATCATAAACTAGGATAATTCCTTGTGCACCCCGCGAATATGATCGGATAATTGTACAAAAACGTCCCTGACCAGAGGTATCCCAGAGCTGTAATTTTACTCGTTTTCCCTCGAGCAGAATTGTCGTTGTTTTATATGCTGCAAATGTAACCGCACCAAAAATTAAGTGCACTTCTTAAGTCGAGTTATGTGTGAATTTACCATTTCCACTGCAGAATGGACTCTCTGAAGATGCGTCTTCTAGTCCTGATAGGATTTCGTGTTTGCCTACGTCGCTATCTCCAACAAGTAAAACTTTCAACAAGTAATCGTAGTCCTTGGCCATTATGATTAACTAGTGTTAAAAAAAGAAAATTTAATTAGCAAGGATGTAATAGGGGTTTGCGTTATTTGCTGTTTACTTCATGAGAATACTTTGCAGTCTTATAATCTTCTACTCATTAAAAAAAAATCAAAATTCGACCATAGCACGTATTTTCATCCCCGCCATGGAAAGCTAGAAACTTAGTTGGCGTTACCTCAAGAATAGCCATAGCGAGAGCACTCGTACAAAATAAGAATGCATAGGTACCTACACACAAACCTAGCTGATTAAAGCACACCAAGATAACAGACAAGTTAATACCACACGCAGTATTTTTATAGAATATTATATGACAACGAGCTAAGGGAAAGCTAACAAACTGCAATAACCTCTTCTTGGTTGTATTTGTTGCTCAAATGCGAACAGAGATTTATTTAAATATTAAACAAAACAATTTCTAGAACTGTTTGTTAGCAGCCCAATATTTCATGGAAGACCAATTTGATACTAAGCTTTATCCTCTATCGGTACGAACGAGCATGTAAGATGACACATTTGCATAAAGTGGGGTCTGACATACATTTCTCGGAAGTCCATATCGGTATCATATTATAGTCAGTTGTTGAATTAATATTAAAATCAACTTCATGCGTGTAATTATTCCAGCAACTTATTTTATTGCACTCGAATTTCGATCGATTATTTAAAATATAGGTACCTACAGCTTATTAGGTCAGTTATAATTGTTTGTCACAAATGAAAGACTATTGAAATAGCAAAATGTATTCAGTTTCACTTCAGGTGGTTTAAGTTACTTTACATCTTTTCATTTACCCGATGAAACGTAATATAATTACGCACTAACACTTCTACCAGCTACATAGTTGTTAACAATGCACCTGTAAAATGTTTTAATGCACAATGAAAACGATATCTTTTTTTTTTTTTGCAAATTCGGGTTACCTACGTACCTTGGGTTTGAGGAAAATACAGGTATTTCACTTTTTTTTCTGCGTTTTATGATTTCTAGTAATAGAAATTATTTGCACTAAAATTTAAAGAATTTTAAAGCAACTAATTGTGGTAAATAATGTAGAAATGCAGATTCCCATTTTTAGTAGTTTAGGGCGTAATAGTTTTCCTGTCCAAGTAATGGAGAGACTTGACCAGACTAACAAAACAAAAAACCACAAGATCAGTAATTTTTATTGAGTTCTTTCTGCCGGCAGTGTAAGTATTTGGTACAATGCGAAATATATAATATACGAATATATTTTTTTCAATTTTATAAAAAAGTTTATTTGATGTATTTTTCCGCAATCCAAAATAAATCCTCACTTTTATGTCAAATGAATGCCGGGTGAAGTTAGAGACAGTTGATGTAGTAGCTGCGTTCAGAAATGCAAAATTGGTTTACCATCAAAAGATTTGGAATAGGTAGGTAATAGATTGTAGGTCGATTTTAGTAAACCCTGAAGCGATTGTGTTTAATTTCATGTATATTTTTTACAGGAATTCTGTGCTCTTTTTAGCAGAAAATATTTATAAATCAAAAGGAAATGATTCGAAATACAAGTGAACGCACAGAATGTCCAAAGAAATACATACAATTCATTCGATTTTAATGCCGCATTGTGACAGGTTAAAGGTGTGTTATGTGGAGTCATTCTGTTGAAGGTAGTTACGATCGAGAACACTTTTATGCTGCTCCATTAATGTCGAAAACAATCTCACCGAGACTTTTGATGCAAAAACAATAACTAACTATTGCTAATTTGAGAATTGAAAAACGCAGTGCGTACCCCAGCGGCTATAATTTGAACCCTTCTAGATACACAAATTTGAAAGATCATAGAGAAAAAAGAACAAAATTGGGGAAAATAGACAAAATGGTATAACCATGTACAACATTCTCAGTCTGATTTTGTGGAGTTTTGAAGTCATTGAGGATGCATTTATGACCAGACCAGTTACATTACTGTTAGCTGAATCTGGACAATAAACAACAAATTAAATTTAACAATAATAAAAAAGAGTATAATTCAAACAACAAAATTGTTTACACGAAACCAACACAAGTTTTTCATTCCACTTTTAAATACGATTCGAACATATTTTATGGAGCCGGGGTCATTTTATTTTTAATAAACAATACTTGAATTTGAGACCAACAAGGCGTTTACAGCAATTAATGACATATTCCTGTGTATCTGAGAGGTTTCTTTTTCTCGCCACCAGATATCACAATCACAAGGCAACTTGTACATTCGTCAGTGTGAAAATACAGGCGAGGCGACATATCGCTACCGCACTTCTACCGGTACTCGTACCTACCGCTACCGTATATACCGCTCTTCGCAACCATCTATCTGCACATCTATCTCAGTGAAGTAAAGTAAAGTAGAATCTTTGGCCCTTACTGTGATTGTCGATCAGCGATCGTCACGACAATTATTGTCGATTGCGTCGATTGATTTTAGCTATTCGTACGCACAAATTTTGTTCACTTCCAAGAGAAAGCATCGATCAGACATTTTTAATCGACTACAAGCGACTGTCAAATCGACAAATATCGATCGCAATCGACAATCACAGTTCTCGGTCGATCGACAGCTGTCGATCAACGATTAACAATCGACACTCACAATATGGGCCTTTAACACACAATTACAACAACTACACACTGCTCGCCACTTTCGAGACCCTATATAGATTTTGTAATTGCGGACTGAAAATTCTACTTTACTTTTTTACTTCACTGAGATAGATGTGCAATAATTTCAATACAAATTGAAAACTCATCATAATTCAACGTCAACTTATTACTAGTCGTCCACTGAACACAGCTAATAGGAATAAGAAAGAACGAACTGAAATGAAATATGTACCACACCACAGTTCCACTACCAGTGTTGTCGTCTGACTTTTTGAAAATGTAGCGTGGCGGATGTTAAAACTAAACTAAATTATTTAGTTTGTTTGCAGTAGATTTACTTAAAAATGCGAAAACACATAGCCAATGTCATGCTCTTAGATATTAATAGAATTTATATAAATTTATTCTCTGTTTTTTTTATGCTAACACTTTATAAATATTTTTATAAAAAAATATGTATTGAAAACGCTACAATTGTAGCAAAGGGCAACGCTGTCACTAGAAACCAAATGGAAACACGAACCGCACTGCTGCAAAAGAGACGGCTGATGGAAAATGGCTGCTTGTCAATTCTGCAGCTCTTTTGTGTGACGAGTTTTCATTCGATTTTTTCTGTTGTTGAAAAATAGTTCTTTTGAAGTACTTATTTTTGTTGTTTTCTTTAAAAACTAAATAAAACTTTACAATAATAGTGCGGCTTCGCAATAAGCGCAGTATTCCGTTGTTCAATTTCGGATACTGAAATCTTCCATTATTGCGTATCGTGTCCGTTCATCAAACACATTTTACATTTAATTACCAATCCACCTGCAAAAATCGAAATAAAAAGGAAATCAGCAAAACCAAATAAGTGCCCCAACGTTTAATCACAACAGCTGCAGTAAAATTGTTGAAAGAAATTTCACATTTTTAATAAAAAATAAAAAATATTTGTCCACTTTAAAAAAACACTCTGAAAAAGAACTTGAATGATATACTCGTCTCCCTCGTTGCTATCGAATTTATTTGGACGGACTTCTCTTCTGTGATTCGTTTGCAATATATATGTAGAAAAAAGAAAAAAAAATTGCTTTTCGAAAAAAGTGGCACACACGGAAAACAAAAAGAAAACGGGAGTACCTATTCTGTAGCAACCAATTTTGAAGATAATTTTCGTCAAAATTCGCTTCAAAGGGAACTAAATTAAAAATGGAGAAGCTACGCCAAATGAAGGACAGCAGGAGCTCCGAAATCATAATTGGAGGAAAATACAGAGTAATCCGAAAAATTGGTGAGCAATTTTTTTTCTTGTTAATGTTTAATCCCCCCAAACCCCCCAATAAACGACGTCGTCGACTTGCAAGAGAGACTTTGTGTTGGTGTACATGCTGGAAGAAACGCATTTTGGAAAGGTTTTTTTTTTTTTTTTTGTTCTCCGTTTCAATCATGTATACGATGGGTTATGGTGAAATTCTAAATTATAATTCCATCTGAAAGTGATTTTATTTCATGTGTATGATTTTGTATTCTTTACGCAAGGGCAAAACTCGTTTCGCAGGGCAGACGAACAGCAAGTGTTTCTGCGGCCATTTTTAGCTGCACCTAACGGGTTGCTGCTGGCTGAGATTTTCCTCATTTTGTCTACAAACTGTTGCAGTATGTAAGTTCCTGTCTTCTAATACCAAAGAGTATTCGTATTGGAATCCGTTTTGCTACTAATTGAATTAAATTTAAGACGTACCTAGGAATAATTGTGGTTATTGTTTGTTGATTGGGAAACAGCTGCATTTAGATGTTGTATTGTGGTCGATATTCAGCTAAAATATTTGTAAAAAAGCGATGAATCACTGGACCAACATTTATTACAAAACGAATACTTATTATAGAGAAAAGTGAGTTTTTTTTTTAAGGTCCGTTCTGTGTATGCAGCAGTTTTGGGTTAAATTTGCATTTTATTGATGTGTTGTTCCCTTTTATTGAAACTGTTCAAGGTATTTCCTATTTCGTTTGGTTAGTGAGTATTTATGCAGTTATTATGAATGATAAATTGTAAAAATTTTAGGGAGTACACGTCGGAGTCGTCTTTGGTAGGCAGCTTACAGGATGCAATACGCCCCAGTAAACAGAAGGATTTGAGGTGTGCAAGTCAAAGTGTTAAAATCGATTTAGCTTGTGGGTGGACCTAGTGTCCCCCTAGTGTCGATTTTTGTTTAGGCCTTGGAAAACTACCGAAAGACAAACATGTTCAATGAAGGTCAAGTGTTTTTGTTATGAAGAAATATTGACAAAGCAACACTTCAGCACGTTTTTTTTTCTATGAGATTTGTTAGTGTCATATTTCACAAATTGTAATGGCTCTAATAACTAGTTTTCAAGTTTGTGGCAACTTATATACCTAGGTATACAAGTACCTTTATCAGTCTTGAATTTTTGTTCTTATTGTTCGATCTTGAATGTTCTTGGAACCAAATGATAGGTTAAACAAATGTAGCTTGAAATTTATTGTGAATGAAGCAAACTTCTAAATCCAAGCGTTAGGTGAAGCCTATACAAGACACAAAATTAGCAGCACCCAGCAACCTATTGACAAGTAGAGCCACGCATGCATTTAACGTTAAAAAGACACATGTGTTGTGTATGCTATGTAGATATGTTGTGAATGATCCACTTTTATTTTTCGTTCTTGGCAAAGCATTTAATACCTTATGCCTAAAGGCACTTTAAGCCAGAAAACGATTACGTACAACCTTTTCAATTGAATCATTGTAGCTAATGTTTGAAGCTATGAAGGGGCTAGACGATGGGGTTTTTTCTTTGTCATCTATACATTTTCTAATCATTGAAATATTCAGCCTATCTATTTTTTGCATCGCCCCATCTTGTTTGATTTCTGTTTCCACAACATTTTGGGGAATATGTTTTACTGTGCAATGCATAATAGAGTATAAAACTAACGATACTAACCCGTTGCGACATAACATATAGGTAAAAAACAAAGTCAAAAATTGACATTCTTTCCCAATATTTTTACGCATTCTGTCATTGGAACAGCGAAAGCTGTCAATTATTCGTTTATGCGTCGTGTATCAAAATACAAAATGAATTTATCGCCAGCTATGATTGGTAAATCAGACAAAATCGACTTCGAGAAACTTACGCGTATTTCAATATACTCGTTGGTTCAGATTTTTATCGCAAAATTATTCTCAACTATGAAGCTATTTCTGGCTTCCGCATTTGGGCAAGTCAGCAAGTCGAGGCCATGCAGAAAATCTCATTTTACACCCACAATAATTGACTCTTTGGTGCGAAATTCATTGGCCCATTCTTTTCTGGCAATCAGGAAGCAAACAATTTATAACGATAATCGTGAGGAAATCGTCGTTTTTTTAGGTTTTAGCAACTTCTCTGAATGATTTCTGCTGCAAATTTTGAACACTAAAAAAACAAACAAATGGGGCGATCTTGTTGGCTGTATTTGAAAGGCTTTTTCAATAGATACTTGCTTGGAAGAGGTTACGCTACAGGGTGGACCTGGGCAGCAAGCAATATGCCTATCCAGTTAGCGCGGTCTTTGGTAAATGCCTCCAGTTGCGCGCCACCAAAAATGTTATATGTACCATCTTTATACCAGGCCGGTGTCGCTGAAAAAGAATTATGTATGTACATACTTAAAACGACCAAGAATATCTTTATCCGTCTTTGCAAACTTACATGCTTAGTGCATCTATAGATTAGGACTGGAATGATGAGGGATTATAAAAAAAGCCTCCTACAAAGACAGAGTCCCTTACTACTTAACCTTAAGGTTACAGCTGTCCATTATGATTTGTCGATGTTGTCTGTTTCTTCTTTTTCCGAAGACAAGTTGACTAGTACATACCCGTATTTATTTCGTTGGTTTTGCCTTAATCCAAGGTCTAACCCGTTTTCATCTCCTGTCCCAATATTTTAAACGCGCCAATAACTCTTCCTTGTATTCCACCAATGATGTCTAATGTCGCGTAGACACAGTCTTTTGAAAAACGTTGTCCAGCAGGAGTCACTTGGCAGCACATCACCCTATCTAATTCTTAAGTGAGATTGGTAAAAGTCATCTTTGTGAAACGTATGATTATAAATGTACATACTAGGTGTTCATTGCGTATATTCAAAGAAGCGCTCTGACATGAAACAAAAGGGCCTGATCAATAATGAGTGCTCACAAATCTTTGCTGCAGAATTGGGAATAAATCATTAAAATTACGTATGAAATTTGGAGGCCCTATCAGGTTTCGGTTACGAAGTTGTCACCATCCGATACTCAAAGTACAATACGCAAAATTATTACATTTTATTATGTGCGCACATTTTGTATGACATTTCAATATCAGTAATTTGCTAGTACTTTAATTCGCGGCAGACGTCGCCTCGTGATTCGCGGTACGGTCATGGGTGTCTGTCCCTTGGATTAGCAAATTATGCATATAACCCTACAATGTATGTATTCTCAAGCCGCAAGAACCATAACTTTTTCAGAGATCTTTGAAATATTTACAGGCGTTTCGGTGCTCCTTTATAGCGAATTGGAAAAAAGGTTATCGCCATTCTGCTGTATGTGCGTGGTCGTGTAAACAAAACAATCCATTCTATGTTATCAAACAATCAATAAAATTGCTATCTAATTGTATTGATTTGTTTCAAAATCATTAATAAATGTGCCTATTGAATTTTGTTTTTGTAAATCCAGCTCTTTACTGCTAAGTTAAGTATTACGAGTTATACTTTTCAAAGTACGAGAATGTGCGGCTGATGGGTAACCTCACTGCTAATGGTATCTGATTCATCGGGTGATAAGTAGATCAACTAAAGTTTGTCATGATTCGTAGTGAACTAAGTGTTTTGCGGAATATGTATTTAATTGTGCAACGACGACCTGCTTTGGTGAGTTAATTGCTCTCATTTACGCGTACGTTGTTCCTCTTTCTATTAGTTTCTCTTTTACCATCTAAACGCACTGACTGTCGTAAACCCATGACAATGGGTTATCATTTTAATATATATTTTTTTTCGTATACCATATTTGAATTCATTTATTTTTCTTCTCTGTTTGCAGGTAGCGGTTCATTTGGTGACATCTACCTTGGTATGAGCATACAATGTGGCGAAGAGGTAGCAATCAAAATTGAAAGTGCCACCGCCCGGCATCCACAATTACTTTACGAATATAAATTGTATCGGGTGTTGAGCGGCGGTGTTGGTATACCACGAATTCGTTACTATGGTCACGAGAAGAGCTTCAACACGCTTGTTATGGATTTATTGGGACCATCTCTGGAAGATCTCTTTAATTTTTGCACACGTCATTTTACAATTAAAACTGTTCTCATGTTGGTCGATCAGATGATCGGTCGCCTGGAATTTATACATTTGAAATGTTTCATACATCGTGATATTAAGCCCGACAACTTCCTAATGGGCATTGGACGACACTGCAACAAATTGTTCTTAATTGATTTCGGTTTAGCTAAAAAGTATCGCGATCCTCGCACGCGTGTACATATTCCCTATCGCGAGGATAAAAATTTAACTGGCACTGCACGTTATGCATCCATAAATGCTCATCTGGGTATTGAGCAGTCTAGACGTGATGACATGGAATCACTAGGCTATGTTATGATGTATTTCAATCGTGGTGTGCTTCCATGGCAGGGCATGAAGGCCACAAATAAAAAGCAGAAATACGAAAAAATCTCCGAAAAGAAGATGTCAACTCCGATAGAGGTCTTATGTAAGGGTTTCCCTGCTGAATTTTCAATGTACTTGAATTATTGTCGTAGTTTGAGGTTCGAAGAACAACCAGATTATATGTATTTGCGGCAGTTGTTTAGGTAAGTATTGCCTATTGTGTATGTGCCAGTATATTATATTTATTTGTATGATACGTGTCTACCTACCAATTGAATTTTTGAAGGAATATCTTGGAATCACTTAACTTTTATCGAAATTAAATCGTCTTTAATGTATAATTTAACCGACGTTATTTAAGGCGGACGTCCTGTTTACCTGTTCAATTAGCTGGCACCAAGTTTGCTATTGTTGCTTTGGAACGGTGCGCGCTTTATTTCGGATTGTTCATCTAAAAGACTCATGTGATGGGATGCTGCAATGTCATAAGCACCAAGTTGTGTTGTGTTCTTCTTAGGAACAAAACTTTGACTGCAATAAATTCAATTTCTTGTCGATCGAAACAAAATCGGGTAAATGCATGAAAGTTGGACCTTTATGGCTGAAACGTGCGGCATGCATGTGCATTTTTCTTTTTGCAAATTGTCTATCATCGCCTCCGCGCATTGTCCCCTTAACAGCTATCTTTATAGTGAACTAACGATGTTCTGGGTTGACCACACACGCAGATCAGCGCAACATAAATTGTGTTTACTTCAAAGCGCATGTAACAACTCGCGCTAGGCAACCTTTCGTTTGGTACTCGTCTATAACTACGTCTATAACGCGTGTTCTATCTTCTTTCGAATACGCTTGGCTATTTTTTTTTAAATTAACTGCAGTGTAATTTTAATCGGATATTATGGACAGAAACAATGTATTGAATGACGTATGCTACAAAATATATATATATGCCATTTGTATAACAATTTTGTATGCGTATTTAATAATAATACATTCATATATTTTTCTAGAATCTTGTTCCGCACCCTTAATCACCAATACGATTATATTTATGATTGGACAATGCTTAAGCAGAAGACCCACCAGGGTCCAGCGAATGCAGCTATACCCCAAGGAACGGCCGAGCCTCGCAACGAACGGGATAAAGAGAAAGAGAAACAAAGCGGAAAAACTATGCTTTCCGATTAAATTAGATTAAATAATAACAAACAACTTTATTTCTTTAAACGTTATACAACTGATAATATGAAAACAAAGAAGAAAATAATCAGCAAATAAATTCGCGCAGAATAAACGAAAACCACAACCTACGACATGATGACATTTCTGCAAAACTAATTTGCACCACAGAGGTTTTTATTTACGTCGTCACTCCCCATCTTCCCCCCCCCTCTCTATCTCTCTCTCTCTCTTTAAACTGTAACCCAATTGAATCAAAATACACACATTCTTTTGAGAACAAAACAAGGATTTATTATATGTTGAACATTGTAAATTAATTTATTTTCACGAAATCCTTAGACTTTATTTAAAGATTTTGGCTGAACATGAAAATGGAGTTAACAAATAAAAACTAACATCTGAACTTACACAGTCCCTTGTAATTGTATTTTCTTTAATTTAATTCAAAGTGTTCTTCTGTGGAGCAAACGGCTTTGGGTTTGAAACAAAAAATAGCTTGGTATTTTAATTTCGTACATAATATGTTTCTTTTTTTTTTTTTTTAATTTGTACGTTTCCGCTCATACATTTATGCATAACTTTATTTTTAGTTTCACAAACGAAATTTTTTTGTTTCATTAAAAACTTATATTCTACATAATACTAAACAGCTTTTTTGTTTATTATACTTTAGTTAACATAATATAATACTTTTCATAATAGGTCCTTAATAAAAAAAAAGAAGATATATATTGAAGCAGAAACAATAAATAATTTTGTATGTAAGAAACCATAATCATTTCGTAGAGTAATATATAAATTAAATAAAACGTCTACAATATAAACAAAATGGAACAATTTCTAAATGCATAACATTACTTATTTACCTGTAATTACTTATTGGTTAAATAAATAAGTGAATAAAGCATTAAAAAAATAAATAAAATTAAAACGGAAAACCATAAATCACAATGTTTTTATTTTATTAAACTTTGATATGTTTTTCATGGAACTCTGCTTGAGAGTGGTGCAATAACCCAGCGCACACTGAGTAGATAAGTTATTTGGCGAATTTATTTTTAAATGTAAATACATATCACCAAAATATATTTAATTCCCACTTTTGCTTGGTTGTTGTTACGAATGTAACATTTTTTAATTTGACCGACTTTTTAGTTTAGATTTAAGCCCAAGCACTCCCTCATTCATCCGCTGTTGAAGCTACAAAACGATATCACCATGGCACTCAACAAGAAGAAAACAACTGTTGCATGGTTGCTGGACATTAGAAGGGCCTTTGACAGCATCTGGATCACAGAACTCGGCTTTCGCAACAATTTGGTAAGATTAATTAATAATTTCCTAACAAATTGAATATTTTATGTACAGGCACATCACGGAAAATCGCCAATGAAACGGATCAACGCAGGAGTACACCAGGAGGTAAAGACTTGGACCGATCCTCTTCAACATGTAAGACGCTGCTTTATGCTGATGATTCAATAACATATACTACGTCAATATATCCAGAGATAGCTGCTTGAAGGGTTGAAATGCCATTTAAGGACCTTTGGCACTACTATCTGAAGTGGGGACTAAAGATAAACTGCAGTAAAACGGAACTCATCTGCTTCCCGACGCCCGTCGCTGTAGCAACATTACGCTTCCAGATAACACAGAAGTTTTGGCGAAGACAACTACCAAATATACCTACATCAACTTCACCGAGAGGTTCAAGTTCAACCCACATGCTGATGTTACCCTTAGGAAAGAAAATTTTGCTCTCCATCTGGTAGATCTACTACAACATTCGCGCAACGAATTAAGCCAGAAGATAAAATTACTAGTATACAGCAGCTCATCAGACCAGTAATAACCTACGGATATCTCATATGGTTCACTATCTCACCACCGACAATGGCCTGGGAAGATCGTAGCAGTAAGTACTGCGTTCACTTATCAATCAAAAGGAAACATATTTTCCAGAAAAAAATGCTTGTGCTTACGATAACCCTTCACTTAGTGCAATAGTTCTTTATTGGCTTCAAAGTCGAATCAGCTTCATCGACCTTAAATTCTAAAAAAAGAGTTGTGGATGGTTTTTCTCTTAATGAGTTTATTCAGAGGTAAAATAAATAAATAATTAGGTGGCGCAACAGGCGGGTAGACACCCTAGGCCTAGCTTCTCGCAACCATTCGTTTGTGTGAGTTTCTATTTTTGGGACGAATGGAATGGACCTACAATTTTATGCCGAGTCCGAACGGCTGAATTGAGAAGCTTTTTCAGGACAGTTATACTATCGGATGTTTGTCAGACGTTCGCGAGAGGTGGCGCAGTAGAAAAAAAACCTTAAGATGTAACCTCGCAAAGTCGTCCAGCTACTGCGCCCAGTGGTTTCAGAGGTATCACGAATAAATTCCGATGGACATGTTTCCCTTGTCAGCAATATAAATGAGATTATTGAATGGGAAACATTATTCCCTAATTGGGGATTCGTTGAAGAATCATTTATAAATTTTACGAAACAATAATTTCTGATTAGGGAAGAATTATGTAACTAAATTTCACTTTCTTTATGTAGTGAAGTAAAGGGTTTTTCAACAGGGACGCTACAAAAGTAGAGCGACAGGTTTGCTATTTTATGATGGAAAGATATACGAGCCAACAACGAGTCGAAATTATTAAAATTTACTACCGAAATTCGGAGTCAGTGGCCTCAACGTTAAGAGCGCTACGTCCAATTTATGGTCGTCATAATCGTCCTAGCAGATCAACAATCGAGTTCCATACATAATGGCATCGAACGTACTTTCACAGGAATAAAGAATTTCATTGATATCCAAAACCATTTTTGTTTTATTTAAAAAAAACTTTTGTAGCGTTCTTATTGAAAAACTCTGTATAATTGTTGAGTCGTTGATTATACCCCTTTTTGTCGTTGTCGTTTATGGCTCTAAAAAAACGGCACGACGACACGAAAGTCGTGTCAGTTACGCAATACCAAATTCCAGACGACTCGACACGATGTCATCGAGCAATTTTCAAACTAAAAGCTTATTTTGTTTGAGTGCTAAGTATGCCATCTATTAGAGAAAGTTCGAACTAATTTGAATAAATCGTTATTTTGCGCGGTACAATGTTTACAATCGATGGCACTGTGTTCTATGTAAAAAAAAATGGAAATGGATGGCGCCCAGATGATTCATACTTTCGCCGCACTGCACCAAAACGGCTAGTGCTTATGTTTTTTTTTTCCTCATAGGTTTTTTATGAAACTGGCATTTCATTAGCAGCGAAAATCTGGATTCGCGAAAGTGCCCCCGATTCTAAAACAAAATTAAATTTTGTATCAATCGAACACGAAAAAATATCTGGGGCCAAGAAAAACTGCTTTTTTTTGCCAATCGAAAACGGCATTAGGGTAAACATTTCGTGAAACAGGCCTAAAGTCAGCTGATAAAAGTGACAGCGGTGAACTGACGAACTTCACATTTGTGTTTACCAATTTCTAAAGCAAAAAAAGGAAATCCACCCATAAAAATGTTCGCATTGAAAAAAGCTAAATCTTTGAACATTTTTCTTTCCCTTAATACTTTGATTCATCGACAAACAAGATTCCTAGAATATTTGCATAAGCTTGATGCGATACCTTCGACAAGTAGTGATGCAACACTTTCAGATGAGTTGGATGCGTTGGAAAAAAATGCAATTCTCAGAAAACATCCAAACAACATACCAGAAATTCGCTCAATATTGGAAAAATTAAGAACGCAGCATTTGAATGGAGATGAAAACAAAAATTTGCAACAATCTCTGCGAGACGAATTATTGAAGCTACCGAATAAAACTCACCCAAGAGTGCTAGACTATGGTGACGATCCTAAAGAATTCTCTAGGTACAACAAGGAGCCACAATTTGGCTTCAAGCCAAAGGAATTTTCTGAACTGGCATCAAAGGCAAACCTTTTTCGTATGGATCATCTTGGGAATTTCACTGGTCACAAAAGTTATTACTTAATGGGTGCTGCAGCCACATTGGAACACGCACTGGCACAGTACTTTTTGGCAAAACTTAAATCGGTTGATTTCCGATTGATTTCTGTTCCTGATATTTTGCCGAAGGATGTGATCGAAGGATGCGGCATGCAGACTACTGGCGAGAGAACGCAAGTATTTAGCTAAAATATTATTTAAAATGGCAATATGAAATGAAAGAGCTGAATGACACTTTTCGTTTCTTGTTGCAGCTACTTTAAGTATGTATTATTATCTCATTTATTAATTTTTCTTAAATTGATTAGGTTTACAAACTAAACACTGGAAAATGTTTATCTGGAACATCCGAAATGGCATTAGCTGGGTACTTTTCAAATAAAATATTCGACGAAGCTGAACTGCCAATTAAGGTTACATCGGTTAGTAGATGTTATCGTGCTGAAACTTCTGGCTTGCACGAAGAAAAGGGCATTTATAGGTAGCTAATTGACAAATAATCTTGGTAACAAAATTTACAACTGAACAACTTTAACCTGTTCCAGGGTGCATCAATTTACCAAAGTCGAAATGTTCTCGGTGTGTACAGAAGATAAGTCCGAGGAAATGCTGGAATCGTTTAAAAATATCGAAATTAATTTATTTGAACAACTTGGGATATACTTTAAGCTCTTGGACATGCCACCGTCAGAGTTAGGTGCGCCAGCATATCAAAAATACGATATAGAATCCTGGATGCCCGGTCGACAGATGTGGGGAGAGATCTCCAGTTGCAGCAACTGTACTGATTATCAAGCGAAGCGTCTGAACATCCGATATCGTACATCAAACAATGATATGAAATATGTTCATACGGTAAATGGAACTGCGGGTGCAATACCGCGTCTATTAATTACTTTGTTAGAAAGCAATCAACTGGAAAGTGGAGGATTTCGTGTGCCGAATGTGTTGAGAAAGTACATGAACAATATGGAAGAGATTCACAAAGAGAAACGACTACCAGAGCTAAAGTTAGTAAAGCACATAGCATTGCCGAATATAACTGAAATTTAATCAACCACGAATGCTATTTTGTTTTTTTTTATTAAATTTTGTGATATTTCCCAAGATTTAAGTTGCTGTATCTCATTCCGCCTTCCTTATTACTGTAGCGTGTTCCAGGCGGAAATCATCGCAAGGAGACCTAATGCACCGCATGCAGTACCTCGAAATAGATCTGACCCATGCTGGACCTCAAGCGCCCCAACATATTTGTATCATTCATTAAAAAGATCCATTATAAGTCATTACGGGTAACTGCATTATTGGCAGGCATGCTCTCAGGCTGGGCCTTCCTATTAACGATTTCTGTAGAAGCTCCATGGACGAGGAGGAGGAAGAGACTATTCTTCATCTCCTATTCATATGCCAGCCTTCTCATCTCGTAGAGAACTACATTTCGGAGAATATTTTCTTCGGCAATCTTGGGGAACTCGCTATTATAAACACAAGCTTTCTCCAACGCTTTGTTCTTAGCTCACGTTGGTTCAACGGGTAGTTGTGAGATCTGTCGATGCTGTGGTATCACAATAGGCCCTCTCTGGCCTAAGTGAGGCAGCACTTGTTACGGCCTGCTACCCTAACCTAACATAACCTAGCGGGCTTTTTCTAAGGAACAAGGTTAAATTTTCATTTCTGCTTCTACCTCCATTACTCTCGAAAACCATGATATTTGACTTTTCTAGTGATCGCAGTAGCGCAGTTGTTAGTGTGCTGGACTACTGTGCGGGTTTTCTCCTTTCATGCATCCTTAATTTTTAAGAGATTAAAGAAACGTTCGCGAGATGTATGATGCAGTCGAATTTGTTGCTTCGTAAATTTCAGATAGGTGGCAAATTGCTCAAGTTGGGGACGTTCAATGTCTTTTCGATCGCAAATTGTGTCCCACAAGCATAAATTTTGGGCCCACTGATATTCTTGATGTAGTTATGTCAATGATCTGCCATATCTCGGTCTTATGGAGCACAGTGCTGTCTGTGTTCATGAAGATCTCGAAAATATAGCAGGCTGATCTAAAACGAATGGTCTTTTGTTAAGCCCTGTAAAATCAAAGTGCCTTGGCATCTCAAGAAACTCCTTGGACTTGTCATACCTTCCCTCTGTGATTTTAGACAATTCTCTTAATGAATACTTTGAAATGGCCAAACATTTTGATATGATCCTTCACAGGACTCTATCCTGGGATAATCACATAAATGTCGCAACCGCTAAAACGTATGCTGTTCTTCGAACATTGTGGGCAACTACAGCTTTCACCCCCTTAAAAATACGTCCCACGCTAGCCAAAACGCTGGTCGTACCAAAATTGATGTACGCCACCTATCGGATCTTAACATAAGTACGAACCATCGATCGTCTAGATAAAGCAAATATATTGTGTGAAAATTACAAACTTTACTTACAAACGGCATGCAAAATGCAATCTTCGCTTGAGTCTAGCGGTAGGTATATGTTATACCCATGATTTTTGTCTGGCAGTTGTGATTACTCGGGGAGATCCTAATTAATGATTAGATAAAAACCGATTCCTTTTTTTATGCAGGTTTATGCATGTCTGGCACCCTTCGGGCCCAACCAAAATGTCTAGCTTTGCTAAAATGACCTGAAAAAGTCGCTTCCTTTTTGACACTTTATGGCCCTGCCCACTCAGAAAACCAGGGGGCTTATTCCCAAATGCGCGGCTAATCGCTTTGCATGGCAGATTTGTATTTTTGTACATATTTCCAAAAGCGATTTGATCGAATCAAAATAAGCGATAGCTGTATAGTTGACGGGTTGTTTGTGGATAAAAAATAAACTAAATTCCTGTGGCGGGAAAATGCTGTCAAAGTGTTGGAAAAATAAATGGAAAATTGCAACTTAAAAAATAAATAAATAGGTGGCGCAACAGGCAGGTGACACCCAAGGCCTAGCTTTTCGCAACCATTCGTTTTGTGTGAGTTTCTGTTTTTGGGACGAATGGAAGGGACCTACAATTTTATGCCGAGTCCAAACGGCTGAATTGAGAAACTTTTTCATGACAGTCATACTCTCGGATGTTTGTCAGACGTTCGCGAGAGGTGGCGCAGTAGAAAAAACTTTAAGATGTAATTTGTGTTTTTCCGGGGATCGAACCTGGGATCCCTCGCACAATAGTCCAGTACACTAACCATTGCGCTACTGCGCAGCAACTTAGAATGGAATGGAAAAGAACTGGAAAGCACTGGAAATATCATTTTCACCCTCGTTCTCGTTAGCATTTGAGAATAACCAAAAGCGAAGACGGTCGAAATGGAGGTATCGCTTTCAATACGACCCGCCGCGCATTTGGGAATAACCCCCCTGAAGTTGATTTTTGTGATTATTAGCTTAAGTTTAAAAAAAATATACAAATTAGCTTTGCTAAAATTACGTTGCATAAACGTTCACAAGCTCTCCGACTATAATAATGTATTTTTGCATAAAGAGATATTTTTTAAATTTCTTCCTGAAGTTAACACCCAACTATTCTAAACTTTACTAACGGACCACACAAATAGTTTCGACTAGACTAGTTGTAATTGAAGCTGTGGGAACTGTCCAATTAGAACCTATTTCCTTGCCTATCTTAAGTCACGATTTACAATTTAAATGTAGTGTTAATGGCTTAAGCTGGACTACAACGTTCTCCCTTGCAATTGCAATCCTAACTTGGTTCTTCCTTAAGGCTTTCATTTTCCCTGGCACCCATGCTGTTAATCAGGCGTGAATATCTATCTTATCCCAGTCGCGAAATTGGCAAGTCATTACCTTAGGAATAGAGGTTCTTGCAATACCAACCATGGAATGAAGCTTTATTACAACTAATAAGACTTCGTTTCCCTTAAACTTATTAAACAAAGGCAGTGCAACTGCATTACAAAGGCCATGAAAGGTAATACAGAAGAGAATCGAGTACCTATATTAGAAATTAGAGCATATAAAGATCGCGTGACGCGTGATCTTAACGTACGGGCAAATCATCATTTTTTGTTCAGTTTAGCTATTTGACCTCGGAAGTAAAATGTTATTCTAAGTAAAAATAAATAATTTTTTTTTGTGGTAACCTGAAATTTAAACTCGGTAACTCATGAATTTCCTACTTCCTAGGTAGTGCATGATAGAGGTCATGAAAATACCACTTACTCGGTAATGTAGGACATGTAAGTCATGAATTTCCTAGGTAATGCATGACAGAGGTCATAAAAATACCGCTAATTCTTACCGAGTCTTGTTAATCATGAATATACTACTTCTTAGGTAATGAAGGATAGAGGTTATGAAAATATTACTAACTGCGGGATATGGAGGTCGCTTACTACCTGTATAGGCGATCGCCTCCCTCCTATGACATGACCGCGTAAAAGTAATTACTTCTAGACACGTAATCGATTATGGAATGGATCATTTCGCGACTGGGATGTTAATTGTTAAGTATATAGTGTCTCACTTACGCAGACATTTTTGGGTACAGCTATAACTTATGACAACAGATACTTACATTTCTATAAAAATTACAAGTGTTGCATTATTACATATCAGCATTATTAATTTTTTTTTTAATTTGGGATTTGGTCCTTTCCATTATTATTACTCGTCATAATCCAATAAGTTAGAGTCCATACAAGTGATGATCTCCTAATTTAATAATTGCATCGACTAAAATATGCGATTTGAAAAACCTACCTGTTTACACCATAACCTACGTAAATCCAAATACATTATTTTAATTTAACGTAGAAAACAATAATAATAATTAACAAACCATTTATTTAACTGTTCATCCGTTTCAATCAATTTTATTTTCATATAAGTAGATACTATGCGAATTAGGAAGGAGATACATTTAATCAATTTAAAACAAACAAAATTACTTTTATGTCAAACTCATAGATTAGTATAATTATATATCTTCAAAGCTTTTATGCGCCCCTATTTGGAATTAAGTAATGGGTGCGTGGGTACAATCATTATGTGAGCTCTGAGTAGCTGCTCAAGACCTTGGCGGCTTGATAACTTTACTAGCCGGTGGGGGTATCTTACAGAAGCCAGCCGCATCAAATACCGGAAGTAATTCACGAACACGCCCTGGAATGCTGCCATCTAACATTCTATTTGCGAAAAATAAACCAAACAAGAAAATGTCATAATCAAAATAAACGTTATTACGCTGGCATTGGTAACCTTCGCTTGTATTCGATTTTTGCGCCTTTCATGGGAATATTAGCTTCGGTCGGGAAGAAGGTGGCGTCATAGAAATTCAACCCATTTTGTAGCAATATATTATACTCATCCATTGAGGCTAGAGTGACACGGATGACTGCCGGCGCAGTTTCCCTCTTAATAGTATGTCGTTCAATTTTATCAGCGCTCACCACCTCTGTTTTGGGTGTAGCATTACCTGGAGAATAGGAAAAAATGGATAAACGACCAACTCCAACCAAGTGATTCAAGGTTAAATACACTTGCCATCGGCATCTTTTTCAGTTGGAGGTGATGACGAATGATGAACATGTATCCTCACAACTTCGACTACAGACTCGAAGCGATAGAGTGCATGTCTGATGTCTTCGACCGGCAAATCTTCGGGCACATCCAAAACGTATAAGGTAAACGTTTTTCGTGGTCGGCAAGGAATGGCTATCTAAAGAAAAACCAACATTTACAAATAAAGCGAGGGTATAGTTTTATTTAAATATAGTACATATGGGTTATTTTTAAATGCTTGTAAAATTTCTTTTTTAATTTACATAAGAAGAAGTGCGTTGGTATAACGAGAGGCTATATTAAAAAGTAGGGTCTTAGCAAAAGAATCTGGAATTTCAGGAAATCTAGGCAAGCAAAATTATCGATCTTATAGATCAAAGTGCATTATCATATCGCTGCGGAGAGTCAGAAACTCTGAAGTTTAAAAATCTAATCTTTATTAAGACATTCATCTGTTATTAGCTTTCATTTCGAGGATCTCCATATCTAGTTTTCTACACAATTCTTGATGCCTGAAATTAAATTCAGTTTAGACTAAAATTCATAAGATTATCTTAAGAGTGTTATGAAAACAGAGCCCTTATGTTAAAGCAAAAAAATATACATAGAAGTATAACATTTGGTGAAATAAAAGCATAATTTTACAAATTTGGAAAAAACATAGTATAAATAGAAAGTCTCCGCTATTCTCGAATGGAAAGTCGCATATAACGAAAAACAAGAAAAACTATGGCTTGTTTAATGATTATTAGGGTAAGATTAATCTAAAATGGACAATTAAATATGTAAACTCAATAATAGGCTGAACTGAACTTTAGAACCACGTTCGCCTAATACAAATCAGTGAACTTTTGAAACATCAGACACAACGGCGCCACGCGAGCGTCTGAGAAAAAACCGAGAGTAGGTATACATGTCATGGAAAAGATTCTCAATTCAGCCGTTCGGCTTCGAACTCGGCATAAAATTGTAGGTCCCTTCCCTTCCATTCGTCCCAAAAAAAAAGAACTCGCACAAACGAATGGTTGTGAGAAGCTGAGGCCTAGAGTGGTTAAACACGGACCTGTTGCGCCATCTAAAAAAAAAATAAATAGGTGGCGCAACAGGCGAGTGACACCCAAGGCCTAGCTTCTCGCAACCATTCGTTTTGTGTGAGTTTCTATTTTTGGGACGAATGGAAGAGACCTACAATTTTATGCCGAGTCCGAACGGCTGAATTGAGAAGCTTTTTCATGACAGTCATACTCTCGGATGTTTGTCAGACGTTCGCGAGAGGTGGCGCAGTAGAAAAAACTTTAAGATGTAATTTGTGTTTTTCCGGGGATCGAACCTGGGATCCATCGCACAGTAGTCCAGCACACTAACCACTGCGCTACTGCGCCCACTATTTATTCATTTTTTTACTAGCATGTTTTTCTGATTTTCCTTCCTTCTTTCTGGCGCCAGTTAAGATAAGTTTTCTCATTCATATGGACATTCGTTTGTCGGGCACTATCTCACTATCTAGGTTGGCGTTTTATATGGCGTTGAAAAGAGTACGATTAGACGCTTCGATTGAGGGGTAAACGATTCCTGTGGCTCAAAAATTGTGGCAGAGGACATACAATTAAAAACTTTGAAAAATTATTCGAATACGTATTTGCGTGGAAAGACGCTTATGTTTAAACTTGACATAGATTCAACGAGTTTAATTCCAATACCTCTTGCATATAGGTTTACTTTATTTTGTTAGCAATTTCATATTAACCATCACCCGTCTCAAAAGTGTAAGTATATTTTGCACGTCATGACATTTTCACACACATGTGCATATTGATTTTGTGTTGTGAACTGTAATTTATTTATACCAATTTGAAGTTTTTTAGCTTTAAATTTCTATATTTAGTATGGCACACGTCTAGAAATTATCTTTCGCTAAATATACTTACACTCTTGGAGTAAGAACTCTAGTGGAAAAATAAAAAAATAAAACTTTTATTTAGATAATGATTTAAATAAAATTTGATCAAAGATAGTGCCGAATGAAGGAAGTACAAAATTAGAGGTTAGTTCCAGAAAACGTATTAACTTATTTTGTGTGTTTCGTAGTTAAACGTTCTTAACATATGAATTAGTTTTAGTCTATGAAGTACCTTACCTTTTACCTATACTATTTTGCTTTTTCGTTTGTGTGAAATTATTCTTTAGAAAAATTTGACAAGCTAATCCAAAATTACTCACTAAATTTGGAAAAAGTGGGAAAAAAACCTTAACCAAAGGTTAATTGCGCTTAATAATAATCCTTGGGTAAGATACTTACTACATTAAATTTTTATTTTAATGTTAAAGAGGAAATAAAACGTTGAATTTCAGTTAGGATCGTGAAATTAGATAAATATCTGTTTTAAGATTTGAGTTTGGTAACCTTCTCTCTTCACTTTCATAAAGTGTCAGAAATTAGCCGAGGATAACTATTTATCGCAACACGGAACACGGAAGGCACTATTTTCAACAGATCCGTCCAGCTGCTGGGCTATATGCGGACGATATTGAAATCATCGGTCGTTCCCAGCGTGTCGTTCACGGCGATTGAAGAATAGGCGAAATCCGTTGGCTTTGAAGTAAATGAGGACAAGACTAAGTACATGCTATCAACAAACAAACAGGTATCCGTCCACCACCTAGAACAAAACGTCACTATTGATAGCAACAACTTTGAGGTAGTTAAGGAGTTCACCTACCTCGGAGTAAACATGAACTCCACGAATGACACCCTAGTGGAGATCCGGCGAAGAGTTACCCTAGGAAACTGTTGCTACTTCGGTTTGGCAAAACAATTGGGTTCAAAACTCCTGACTCGAAGGACGAAATGTGTGCTCTACAAAACCCTTATCCTACCAGTTCTGCTTTTTGGCGCCGAGTGCTGGACGATAATCAAGACGGGAGAGCTGATACTGGGCTCCTTCGAAAGTCAAATACTTCGGGGGATTTTTGGTCCTGTGTGCGAGAAGGGCGAATGGAGGAGAAGATACAACCGCGAATCGATTTAGCCATGTCTGTCCGTCTGTTGAAAGCACTATAGCGTCCAAACGAATTGACATAGGCGACTGAAATTTTGTGAGAGGACTTCATTTTACCGTCGTTAGATTAGTATTGAAAATGGGCTATGTCGGTCAAGTAGTTCTGGTACCTCCCTTACAATACCAATATAAGACACAATATGCGTGTACCTGTACAGTATATACAGTAGAGGGTATCAAAGCATCGACCAGGCCGATGCACTTTTACTTGTTTGTACTTGCGATCACTTTACTCTATACGAGTGACTTAGGCCCGTGTAAATTATTGCGGATATAAGCTGGGAAAGTCTAATATTCACCATAAATATTTATGCACAGACATAAGAATTTCAAAAAATAAGAAAAATATAATCTAAAAGCAAAAATTAGTGCCAGCTTTATGGTGGGACAACCCGGGAAGCATCTTGGGGCGCCATTATCAGATGAGGAGGCGCCTTATACTGTGAATGTTATTGAACGAAAATTTAGCCACATAACAAGAGATTCGCTCATGAATGTTATTGGTGCGTTTATTTAGATCACCATTGCCGATGGGGATAAGGTAGTCCTTGTCCTACCCTTTGTGTGTACAGTGTACCTTCACTCGGTCGGAGTCACACAATTTACCTATTTCGGTACATATTTACTAAAGTGTGGAGGTGTGGAGGTGTATTTGTTTGTTATAGAGCCGTGAAATTAGGCACAATGGTTAGTTTGTGGAACGGAAACGGGTATAGGCTACATTCACAGTTCAACAACAACAACAGCTATGCATTTTCGTTAATTAGGTACAGGCTTGTTATGCCACTCTCTCGGTTTTAGTTTTTTGCCAACATTTATAAAAAAAATCTTAATTAAAGGACAGCATATTTTTAGATTACCTAAAAGTGGAATTTGTGACTTTTAAGTCTTTACCTATAATATAAATTGTAGAATTGTAGTATAGATAAATTCTTTTAATTTTGATTTGAATTTCAAATACTGTATCGGATGCGATTAATCACATCCATTTTCGTTTGGTAATATAAGTTGTTATAGGACTTAAGGTGCGCTTTACATTATTTAATTCCAATTTTCATTGCCACTAAAAAGATTCCAAAATTCCGCAAAAATATGACATTTTGACAAAAGGTAGTGGGTCAGTGGCTTGGTTAGTGTGCCAGACTACTGTGCGAGTGGTCTTAGGTTGGATCCGTGGAAAAGCACAAATTACTACGTCTGACAAACATCCGAGAGCGTAAATCTCATGAAAATGTCAGCCGTTCGGACTCGGCATTTATATTGTAGTTCCCTTCTATTCCTCATAAAAATGTAAACTCCTACAAACGAATGGTTGTGAGAAGCTAGGCTTATCGTACCTATATGGACCTGTTGAGTCATATCTATGTTTATTTATTTTAATTAGAAAAGGACCTCAACCCACTGCAGGCATCAGTTGGCTAAAAACATGGCTAACTGGAGAAGCTTGTTAATTGTAGCCTTCGTTCACTCTGAAATCGTTTCTATATAATAGAAGATCAAAAGATCCATATAATTGATTGACTTTTATGTGGAAACATATTTAAATTTCAATTAAAATAAACATACTTTCTCAGTTCATTATTTTCACTATGGTTTAAAAAATAATGTGTCTATATTATTTTTTAAACCTTTGCACGAGGTAATTTACACTTTTCACACCTATCCATTTCACAAACAATTAAGTACATAGTTTTTATTGTATTCAACTTATCCGCGACTTGAACGATAAAGCTCCTAACCTTCTATGATGGTGCTATAGCTATAAGGTAATCCAAAATCATTGGTGCATTCAACCAATTAATATTTCAACACTGGTGCAGATTATATGCGTTATATATGTGGGTAGGTAATAATTTTCTTTTTTAATAAGTTAATAATGAGAATAACTTAGCACATTACTTTTCGATAGAATCTTGCTCCGGTGACTTTATGGAATCCCTTCTTGTATATCGACTGATAGTCTTCCGGATGTGAAAACTTAAAAAGAATACCAGTTGCTGTCTTAGTCAAACTAAAACAACCCTTGAAACTCATATTTTCACATATTTTAGCAGCACGGTCCATAGACAATTCATAGGATGGTGTCAATAAAAACGCTCCTAAACGTGTCCAATTTGGAAGATAACACACAATTTTATTTTGAATATCACTAAGTGTTGCACGATATTGCCGCTAGTTACCTTTAGCCAGAAAGTTATCATTCACAGAGACTTCTGAGTCGGTATCATCATCCCGTTTATCTGTCCACTTTGGTTCAGAGGACAATTTATGGGCTGCCATCTTACTAATCAGGCTCGATTGTGGCCGAATACGTGAAAAGTCATTCTTTTCCAATTCGATATCCGAGGTATTCCCCAAGTATGACATTGTAAGGATTATGCACTTTGTTTTATTTGTCCAAAAAATTTATAGGAAACCCGAACCACAATTAACTCACAACTCAAAAAAAAAAATAGTCCACTGTAGGTGAAGAACCTTAAACTCGATCTAAGACTTTTTTTCAAACACCACTCAGTTTTATAGGGGACAGAAAAAAATGCTTCATCGCAAAAAAAAACAACAAGTAAACCGCCCGCTACAAGTACCCTATACCTATACGTTAAATTTGCTCAAGATACGTTTATACTTGGTCGCTAACTTAATAACTCTTGAGAGGAGACGACACGATGTGTATATTTGTCTTTTAATTTCATTTAACAAAAGTCGTTACAAATAAACCGTAAAGGAACAGATGAACGAGAATTGTTTTCGCTTGATTTGTTTTGTGACATCTCGCGACATAAATAGAATTAGATACAAGATGATGCTAGCTAATAAAAAAATACGCAATTTGATTCCAAAGCGAATTAATAAAATACTCAATACAACTGAACGAAGTAAATTGGGTTCATCGCTTATTACAGTGCCATTTTGAAAAGTAAAACCAATCGACTGGTTCCCGTTTCTTATAAGGTAGTTTCTTCGTGTGTATTTGTTTCTACAGTTAAAGAATCACAAAACGACATAAAATAATAAGAACAAAAATTTAAGGTCGAATAAATAGACTACATCCGTTCTCCTCCCACGACTTGGTATCAGTTTGAAGTGGTTACTTTTCGCATACTCCAATTAAATAGTTCATTATGGAAGTACCACGGTTATAAGTAGATTTGCGAACTTGTTCGTATTTGAATATCGATATAATGGTTACTTATGGGTTAGTGGAACAGAATATCGGGTGCATTGAATAAAAATATATTTTCGATTATCTACTTAAAAGAAGTATGGTTAGAGCATGCGGGTCACTGAACACACCTATTAAAATATTGCAATGAATATAATATTACATAATTGAATTAGTCGCAAGGTGGCTCTAAGAAATAATTCCCCAAAGGAAGGCATATTTCGTCATGAAATACTAACCCCACTATCAAAATGAAATAAAGGCCCAAAAGTGGAAGTTGCTAGAAAAATCTCATAGTAAGCGGAGAAATTAAGGGTGTCCCATAATTCACCTAAAATTTGAATTTTGCGCCATTTAATAGTGCAGTGATGCCAACAGAAAAAAGATAACAATGTGACAGCTGACAGTTAGGGATTAGTAAAAAGGAGCGCTATACGAAAGAACAACGCATTTTCATTGTTGGGCAATATTTTAAAAATAATGAAGGTTTGTTCGAACAAAATTATCTTCAGTGATGAAGAACATTTTCATCGTCAAAATTGTTGAATTTGGGGTTCAGAAAACCCACGAGTAATTATTTTTGAGAAACAAATGTATCCACAACGCGTGAACTGTTTGGTGCGGATTTTTGGCTGTAGGCATTATCGGACCGTTCTTCTTCGAAAATGCGGTTGGTCAGGCAGTTACAATTAATCGTTATCGTGACATGATAACCCAGTTCTTAGTGCCTAAATTACAAGATACGGATGGGACCAACATGTGGTTTCAACAAGACGGCGCCACATGCCATACAGCCATTCAACTACTCTGTGAGTTATTTCCTAATCGTGTAATCGACATGTAGCCTGTTCCTTATGAAAAAACATCTTCACCGAATTGGAATCTCACCGGACCCCACATGTAGCCTGTTCCTGGAGAGTGATGAATCCTCTCTTCATATTCTCATGGCATGTCCGGCTCTCTTCCGTCTCAGAAAGAAAGTCCTTGGCGAAGAAATCGTCACTACAGCTAAACTTGCTGACTTAGCCCCAGAGAAGATTCTTATCTTCCTGACTGTCTCCGGAGTCAAAAAATGGCTCTAGGATCTCACATGGGAACGGGAAGGCACAATAGGCTCCTTTAGAGAGGCCGCAGTGCCAAGGCCGGTGAATGCTCTCCCGACTATTTAATTTTATTTCATCATCATGAACATTTTGTTTTCGGCTTTATGTATCTCTTACGTACATGCAAAATGAACGTCAATAAATTGTCGTAATTTTTATTTAATTCGCCATTGATTACAATTAAAAATTAACATGTTGGCGTTTTCTGCTATCAATATTCTGTTGGTATTTGGAATAACTTTGCTTGCATAATATGCATTATTGTCAAAAATCAACGAGCCTGACATATAATAGTTATTAAGTCTTCATTTTAAATACATGTATTTACACAATTGATAATTTTACATGAAATTTATCTCTATTCGTACCAACGAATGACAGTAATTTAGTAAATGTGAAATAAAATTGTTTATTCATAATTTACCGACTTCCTGTTTAATCCATTGCAAAAGGAAACGGAAACGATTGTCTGTACTAAACGTTACCATTCACAATCACGAAAATTCATTTTTATCAAATCGAACACAACTGCTGTCAAAATATTGCGTTCAGCTGGTAATGGACTGACTACCTCTTCGCTTTCACAGACAGGTCAATCAGTCAATTGAAATGGACTGATTTCTCTAGATTGGCTAACGTTTTAAATTGAGCTTTTACTAGCAGTTGGTGGAATATAATAGCGAAATTAAAACTCCAAGCATGAGCTCATATCTGCGTAGTGCGCGACAATAATTTTTTTACTTAAATATTCTAATTGCTTTGCCGGGTAAACTAACCATAACCTTCCGTCTGTCTTTGTTTACAATTCTAATCTTGGTGAAAAATACAAAAAAAATCCCCCAGCCATCGCCTGACTAATGCAGAATCGCAGTGATATTTATAGAGAATCTAAATATTTGATTTTAGTATTAATTTCAATTTTAATTCAGTGAAAATTATGGAAAAAGAAAGGTAAGTTGATTGGCCTTTGTTCAATTCTATATTAACTTGGATATTCTAGATTTTCTTTGCTGCTGTTAGATCCCAATGAGATCTATTTTGAAGACTTTTCTGTGGATCTTCTTCCTCAACAAGACAATAATACAATCAATGGTTCAAGTCCGATTCAAGGTCGCCTTAAAATGTGTTCCAAATCACTGGTTTTCGAGCCCAAAAAGAAGCAAATACCATTAATCAAGGTGTACTATAACAAATGTTCGGATATATGCGATGATGCCAAGGACAATCAGCGAAATTTATTACATATTAGGTAAGCTTTACTCCAAACAAGGTGACTGTAATTTAATTCATGTTTTACACAGGTGCTGCCAGTATGTGGAACTGTTGGAGAACAATGTGATTGCTCCGTACAAATTCATAACAAAAAACCGATCTTTTATGTTTAGTTTTCACTATGTTCAAGTCGGTGATAATGTGCTGCCCCTGTGTCAACAACTCAGACGCGCATCCAGCCTAGGCTCCACCGAACAAAATAATATGGTAAGAAACAAAAAGCCATTCCTATCAATCAGAACTTGTGTGGACATTTCCTTGAAGATTGCTGCCATTGTATTCTCGCGACACAAGAGAATCAAGTTTGATCCACTTTGGCTGAATAGCATCTATGAGAGGGTTTTGGTTGAGTACAATATCAATGAAGTCAGTCCACTTGTATTGAATCCTGGACGAATTTTACTTACGAATTCATGCATCTACCTGCAGCATTACAACAATATACGATCAGTAGGATACATTTTTATATAGTCTTTGAGTCTAAGCACTGAATTGTCACATTTTCAGGAACCTGTGATAAACATTAAACTTGGTCTTATTACAAGCTTTACAAAACGACGATACTTGTTGAGGCACATAGTAAGAATCGTAGGTGCTTGTATGGACCTTACAATAAATGTTTCCTATTTCAGGGATTAGAGATTAACTGGGAGACCAATCAACACTTGTATGTTTCATTTAATAATGTAGCCGACCGCAATAATTTTATTTCATTGGTTGAGGAGCAATCTGATTTTAAGCCGCCGAACATAGAACCACAAAGCATGACGTTGAAGTGGCAAAATCGCCTGATATCGAACTACGACTATTTGCTATATTTGAACGGGTAAACAAAAAATTATATTTGATTGCAATTTTAGCTAACCTAAAGATTATCTCAACAGACTGGCGGATAGATCTTTTAAGGATTTAACACAGTATCCAGTTTTCCCATGGGTAATCGGTGATTATACTTCGGAAACATTGGATCTAAACGACCCAGGAGTCTATCGCGATTTGAAGAAGCCAGTTGGAGCACTAAATGCTGAACGATTGCAACGACTTCGCGAGAGATACGAGGAAATGGACGAACCGAAGTATGTATAGAGTTATTGTATGCACATGTTTTCAGTTGGGCTAATAGCAGACGAGGGAAGCAGAGTACTATAGCTTTTGCAATCAAAGATCTTAAAGATTTTATAACACTTCTGTCGTTAAATAGTCGTTGCATTTGTTTCTGTTTTTACTTTCTTCTGATTATTATTATTTGATAAAATTTGTTAAAGAAAACTTCGTCCGCCACTTCAACTTTGGCTATATCTTTGATGAATACAAGCCTGGAGTTCACCTGTTTTCTCTTATTAACTCAAGTTCCTATTGCTTTTTGCTATTCATCAGGTGGTAGTGGTGTCAGAGTCGTACAGTGCATTTATAGTCGCAATCGCAAACTTTGTCTTATTGAAACGAGAGGGGTACAAGTCGTGGTACTTTTGACTTGAATCAAAATCGTTTACTATGAGCTTCTCTACAGCTTAAATGAACTAAACTCTGACTTCTGCCACAAGACTTTCAATGTGTACCAGGTACGATTATTATTAGCATTAGAGAGTACAAAGTGCCCAGTATTGGTGTCTCTTAAACCAGTCTAGTCGTCTGGCCGATAGCGTTATTTTAAATGCTGCGTAATGAAGTCAAGTTCCACCGATAGGTGATTATCTATCTGTATACTTAATTTATTACCAATTCTTACTGCAGTTTCTGTGCTTCCTCGTCTAATCCTTGAAGCGATTATATGTTTTGAAGAGCTTACAATTTTAAAGATCTAAAGAATCTGCAAAGATGTAAAGTTCTGTTTGTGCCTGTTCCGAAATTCCTGCATTTCCATTAATCTAACTTCAAGTTGAAGGTACTGTACAATTCCAGGTACCTCTATGGATCCCATTACTCAACACCAGGTTTCTTCTTATTTTATTTAGTAAGTTCATAACTGCAAATCCACATGCTAAAATTAAAATATTTACTGCGATCCTATAGATTCGCAAATATCCTCATTTAATGTTGTGTTTGCAAAACGGAAAATTTGATCACCCCGACAGAATGTTCAATAGTGTACAGGATACTTTTAAAAACTGTCTCACCAACATGGCTGACTTTAAGGTATGCAATTAAAGTTTCAAGTGGTATAAGGTATTTTTTACTAAACGGTTTATTTGTTGATAGGAACTAATACCTGAATTTTATGATACAGCACAAGGTGGAGACTTCCTATTGAACACGTATAAAATCAATTTTGGCCAACGGAGTAATGGTACGGGCGTAAATCACGTTCAGTTGCCGCCGTGGGCGAAAAACTCTCCATCACTATTTGTTTCGAAATTAAGGTATTGTTGGTAATAATGACAAATCTTCAGAATTTTTGTAATGTTTGCTGTTCTTTTTTTTAAGGGAAGCGTTAGAATCGGAATATGTTTCAGCGAACTTACATCACTGGATAGACCTTATTTTCGGGTATAGCCAAACAGGTCCGGAAGCTGTTTTAGCTGATAATGGTGAGTGGAAATGGTCACGGTTTAATGAAAAGGCTGTAGTGTAGAAAGTGGAATGGTTTTTCTTTTGAAATAGAATGAATTTTCCAATATAGTGTGATCCGACAAAATTCTAATCAGGTGAACTTATGACGCTCTGCGTCATATTTCCACCGATTTCTATAATTCTATGACAGCTTTGCTTACTATAACCCACGTTTTTCATCATTTTAGTCTTCTTCCACTTGTGTTACGAGGGCTCTGTAGACTTGGATTCAATAAACGATCCTGTAGCTCGTCACGCACTTGAAATACAAATATCCGAGTTTGGACAAATTCCCACTCAATTATTTAGTAAGCCTCATGTATCCCGAAACTCTATAATACAAAGCAAGACTGAAGAGAATTTCTCCAAAAAAGGTGCGTTATTTGGAAGTATTATTGCCTTTGTTTTGTTAGTTTTACAATTTATTTTAGAAAGCAATCCCCATCTAGAACTAAAAGAATTTTATTCCGCCCATAAGGACTCGATAACGTCGATTTTAATAGATGGCGACACAATTTTGTCAACTGGCAAGGATGGCCTATTGAAATGCTACTCGCTCAAGGATAAACGGCAAACAAGGTGAGCTAAATCATTCGTCTTTCTATTCTCATAAAACATTTCATTCCTTTCCAGGAGTATATCATTTGGAAAACTACCAATCAGCTCATGCGTAAAGATGACTGAGTCGAATCTGTTCATTGTGGGCTCTTGGGACAATAACATGTGAGTAGAAGAATGAAATCCATTTACAATTTGTATTTATTATTCTTTGTATAGAAATTTATATAAGTGCAATTATGGAAAAGTGTCAGATGTGATTCCAGCTCATGATGACTCCGTTTCCTGCTTAAGTCTAGACGAAGAGCTTGGAATTTTAGTTTCAGGCAGTTGGGATTGCAGTGTCAAGTAGGAACGATGAAGGCTCCCAATAAAGATATTAATTTATTTTTGTTTTCAGAGTTTGGAAAGGCTTCAAGAATCTCGACGATAAAATGTATCGTCTTTCAAGCTCAATGATAGCGCACAATCAATTCGATGCGAATATCACGTGTATTGCTATTAGGAAAACTATTGATTTCTTTCAGGTGTTTATAGCGACAAAGAGTGGAGACATATTTGCCTGGGATTTGCCTTTAGAAACCATAGATTTCGCATTCAATAGCCAATCGGATCCACGTCTATTTCAGAACCATCCAAGTGAAGTGTCCAGTATTTCAATGAATAAGAGTCAAACCAAACTTGGCTCGTGTAGCAAAGATGGATTAGTTCAAGTAACTGATATGAAAACTGGTATGAATCTGTTTAAGAAGAAATTGAATTCAAGGCCAATGTCGTTGAGTTGGAATGAGAATGATTACCTGATGAATGTGAACGACGATGGATTTATATACATTTGGGATTTGGTGCAAGTCAAGTTATATATTCATGTGAAAATTTTCGAAGGTTGGCACACGTTCTTGAGCTTGAAGATAGTCTAATTTCTTTTGTTTTTGTTTAGGTCCTTCATCTGTCATCGCGATGTCGAATAATGATGACGGGCTCATTGTAACAGCTGGGAAAGATGGACGTGATTATAAAATCAAATGTTGGGTGATATCTACTCAATAGGATTCAAGTGTGATTATAATATTTAAGTTAAGACAAAAGTATACAATAATAATATACATGATATTTACGTACAATGTTGCATTTTTAATGAAAATGAAAAAAGGGCACTTGAGTTGTTTATATCGATTGAACTTAACAAAAAAAAAAAACCCTCAAAAATGCTGAATGAAGTGTAACATCATATAAGCATGACATACGGCGGATTAATTATTAATTTAGTCGATTTTTCAGGACTTATCAGGGGGCTTATTCCCAAATGCGCGGCGGATCGCTTTTCATTGCGGATTGGTATTTTTGTATGTCCAAAAGCTGTCAAAAGCGATAGCTATTCAGGGGGCTTATTCCCAAATGCGCGGCGGATCGCTTTTCATGGCGGATTGATATTTTTTGTATTTCCAAAAGCTGTCAAAAGCGATAGCTATTCAGGTGACGGATTGCTGGCGGATTTATTGCCAGCAATCCTCACAATAGCTATCGCTTTTGAATGGATCGAATCGCTTTTGGAAATATAAAAATACCAATCCGCCATGAAAAGCTCATGGAAACGCTGATAAATCGTATCTTGTATCACGTAAACTCCTCAATAACCGGCAGTACGGTTTTCATGGCAACAGATCCACTGGTGATTTGATGACTTATCTCAGCGAGAAATGGAAAATCTCTTCATCACTTCGGTGAATCGATGATTGTTGCGCTTGATATTTCAATGGCGTTTGACCGAGATTGGCACCAATATCTTTTGTACACCTTTTGTCGAAAATGCGTGCTTATAAATTCGATGCGCCTCTTATTGGAAACTACATTTCTGGCCTTTCAATTCAAGTGGTTTTGGATGGTTATAAGTCTGAAATTCACCATATAAATGCTGATGTTCCCCAAGGCTACGTTATGATCCAACTCTCTTTCTCATTTCATAAATGAAAATGATACCTTGTCTGCAACTTCTAATCAAATCCAATTCATTCCTTCGCTGTTGACAGCACTCTTAGCTTCTCATATTCTTTCCAGCTCATTAAATTCCGACCTTGACAGCATTTTAAAATGGGGTTCAGGTTCAGCCAAAGGAGTGGAATTTAATTCTTCAAAAACACATTGCTGTCTGCTGTCTCTGAAGCAAAACCCGAACCTACAGCAATTTTCCATGAAATGCACTTGCATCGCCGAAACCGAAAGGCTTTCCATTCTCGGTATGTGCGTTCATGAAAACCTTCCTTGAAATGACCATGTACCTACCTACAATAAGTCGGGCGTCGCACAGTGGTTCCTCCCATAGGCCAAAAGTCAAAATTTCAAAGTTAATCAAATTGTTTTTTTTTAATGCAGTAATTATCTATGATAACGGGACAGTTAAGTGACATTAAGATGTATGATTTAAAATTAGTTGTTGGTTGTCAGTGGCATCACAAAGTTGAGTGTTTTTCGCAGTTAAAAAAAAAATAAAAATCTGAAAACAGGACTTAGCATTAATCAATTTTAGTAGATTGTTTAAAGTTAATTTTGAAAAAAAGGTGATGCGAATAATAAAACAAATATAAATGAAGGTATTTAAATGGTTTTCTAAAGATTTTTCTTAACTTTTTTGACCTCCATTGGAACATGAGGCATGATTTGTGTTTTTTTTTTTTTTTAATTTTTCGTGTTTTTCTAAAGAAAAACACATCAAGTGCCGATAAATGCCGGTTATAATTTATACATCAAAATTTAGAGCTATTTTTCTTCTTTCAGAATATGTATGGCTTTTTGAGCGCAGATTGGCGCAAACCTTAACATTTTGACACGAAGTAAAACACTGATTTCCAACTTTTTTTTTAGATTGAAGCAATATGATCAAGCGAATCGATATTTTTAACATTTGGCATTCGGTGAAGAAAGGTGGCAGTTATGCAAGATCTAACGAAACATGGACAATTTTTAAACAAATTTATAAAATAGAAGAATTAGAAGCAAAAAAGAAGATAAGTAACCTCTGTAAATCCTTTCAAAGAAGGTGGGAGGCTTGCTCAAAGAAAAAAAAACATACTTTTGTCTAAAAACAGTGCCTGGCTTGATTTCGAGGAAGATTTTAGTTCTGTACAAGACCGAGCAGATGAGAATAATTCGCAAACACGTCAAGGCAGGCCAAAAAAGCCATTTTTGGAAAGCTCATCTAGAACGAAGAGGAGACGTATTGCAGAGATCGTTGACGTCATCGATGAAGATATCGCTTGTGCTTTAAAAAAATGTCAGTTCAAAGAAAATGTTCAAATTAAACAACTTGATTCAAATGATGCTTTGAAGCTTTTGGTTGAGGCAAAATTGTCAAAACATCAGTACCAAGTCATCAGGAACTTGGTGAACCAAAAAACTGAAGCCTATGTTTTTCCAAGCTATGTAAAAGTTCTTAAAGCGAAACAAGAATGTTATCCAGCACTTCAAACAATAAAAATATCGGATTCATTAGCTGAAGTTTCGCTTCAAGGACTCGTTAATCATACAGCTGAACGCATCGTAGAATCCCAACGAGAAATTTTTGAAAATTTGGATTATGATTTCGGTAATAAAAAAAATTAAAAACAAAGTTTTGTATTATATTGTAAAACTTGTCCCTTCATTTTTTAGCTGTGTTAGTAGTAAAAAGGTTTCGTGTTTGTTGCAACCGATAAGTTCAGTTGCCTATATAATAGTGTCGCTCGTCATGTTGTGTTCGTCTTTTGTAAAAATATAATTTCACTGTGGCTACATGAACTCTTGATTTAGGTAATCTAACTCTAATCTGCAAATGGGGCTTTGATGGAAGCAGTGGACAGTCCAAATACAAGCAAAGAATATCCAGCGAATTCAGCGATTCGGATATGTTTATTACATCATATGTTCCAATACAACTTTTTTCGCAAGAGGGCTCTGAATCTGAAAAGAAAATTGTATGGCAAAATCCTCGACCAGGATCAACTCGATACTGCCGACCCATACGTTTTCAATTAAAAAAAGAAACGGCAGACTTGAGCAGAGCTGAGCAAGAATATATACAGAGCCAAATAAACGAACTCAGTGAAACAATTATTAATATATCGGACCGTTTTATCAGCGTAAAGCATATACTTAAAATGACAATGGTTGACGGTAAGATATGCAATGCCTTGTCACATACGGCTTCACAACAAGTATGCTATATTTGTGGAGCAAAACCAAGTAATATGAATGACATTCGAAGCTCCTTAGAAAGAACCATCAATGAAGATTTCTTAGATTTCGGCATATCTCCACTGCATGCATGGATAAGATTTTTTGAATTCTTCATTCATTTAGCTTATCGGTTGGATTTCAAAAAATGGCGCACAGGAAGCAATGAAAAACATCTTTCGGACGCACAAAAAAAACGTATCCAAGGAGAATTTAAGAAGATTGGGTTGATAGTTGACAAGCCGAAACAAGGTGGAGGGAATTCAAATGATGACAATACTGCCCGAAGATTTTTTGCAAACCCATCTGTATCTTCCAAAATAACTGGTGTAAAGCAATCGATTATCGAAAGATGTGCTGTTATTTTAAAAACTTTGGCAAGCTGTTTTGCAATTAATGCAGAAGCTTTTCAAGAATACGCACAAGAAACAGCCCGAGAAATCGTTACAGAATACCCTTGGTACCCAATGCCAGCTTCAGTACACAAGGTTCTAATTCATGGAGGACAAATCGTGAAACATTCCATACTACCTATAGGCCAATTTACGGAGGAGGCAGCTGAAGCTAAAAATAAAGATGTCAAGTTTTTTCGTTCAAAAAACACGAGAAAAATATCAAGGATATCAACAAACACCGATTTGTTAAATAGATTACTGCTGACTTCAGACCCTTTGCTTTCTAACGAAAGAAATTAAAAAAAAATCAAAAATCGACTTTGTCCAAAGAAATTTTAAATTTATTGATATAATTCTTTGCAAAATATAATAATATTTAAAACAAATCACTTTTTTAATTATTTAATTTATTTTCCATCAGGTAAAATTAAATTTAGAGTTTTGACCGCACTTCCCATACAAATGGAACCACTGTGCGTCGGCAAGAATGATGCGAAATCGAAATGTCTAGGTTGTCTCAAATGGTGTAAGAAATATTCTGATCCGGCTACAATATATAAGGCGTTCATTCGCACCAAACTTGAGTACAATTTTCATATCTGGTCTGGTGCACCTAAAACCATATTACACCTAGATACTAGATAGGATCCAAAATTCTGCCTTAAGCCGCACAACACGAATGTGGAATGCCTTGCCCAGCTCTGTCTTTCCTCCTCAGTATAACTTACGGACAGTTAAAACCAATGCGCATCGAAATCTTTTATCTTCTCTATCCCAATTTCCTTAGTCATCGTAAGTCGAATTTAATTATCTGGATTCAAATTTACCTGAACGTGAAAACTAACTTCTGTCGTTTTCGGTTGGTCGTCCAGAAACGATCGGAAGAACTCTCCGCGATTCTCCAGAAGCAAATTTCAGTAGAAAAACTGTCAGTTAAGTGCCAATCGAACGGTGTCAGAAGCGTTCGCATTGCTTCCGGACGGTCCTGGACAACCAATCGAAAACGACATTAAATTATTATCGGTGTCACTTCTTGACAGCGGCCACTCCATTTGTTACTGGCATTTATTTATGCAAAAGAAGAAAAAAACCATTATCGATATTTTTTGCTCACCTCTCTAGCCCTTGCTAATTTGTACGATACCACTTCGTTGAGAACCAGAGTGTCTTGCGTTACCAACAAACGAACTAAAGTTTGTTTGTACATATCACCAAATTCGTTAACATTTCTAAAAGATAATGGCCAGTTTCACAGATTTGAAATCTAGTTTTGCTTTCGTTTAACGAATTTTCGGTTTCACAAAGTTCGTTTAAACCCAAAGTGAAGCTTAACTCGCGGTTTAAGTTTAACGCCAGCAGTCTGTTGGCTAAACTTTCGTTTAGTGTGAGGTTTATTTTGACAACTGCCATTTCGCTATTATTACATCTTTTATCCTCTTCAGAACAAACATAGAAAGTCTTTGCGCGGTACTAATAATAATCATTTTTAGTGTCCAGACTTACTTTTATGAAGTCACAATAGCAAGCATTTGAATATAAAATTATATTTTGTGACCTTCAAAATATTTAAGTTGAAGGTTAATAATGGTAATTGGTAAGGCCCTTTGTATATACATCTTATTCATACAAATTTACATAAAATTAATTTAAGGTAAAGACTAAAAGTGGTTACTATATCAACGGGGACAACATTAATTTATTATTGTACCTAGCGTGATTTTTCTATAATTCTCTACACATTTTTGCACGATCTGCATAAAAAAAACTGTCAAATATTGTTTTTGCTAAATCATTGGAAGCTGCTACGACATGCCATTAATTCTTACACGCGTGTCAAGCCATCATTAATCACTATGCATAATATTATCGACATAGTCAGAAAACCCAACAAACACCGAAAAATAATAAATCAATCAAAAAGACTGAGTCACCGACCATAAACTCCGTAAAACTACATTTCTTGTTTTACCTTATTTACCGTATGAAGAGTCTGCGGAAACGCGGTGTACTCTTATATTATTCAGATATGGTAAATTTGAGTAGCCTAATACAGACTTCTTAGAACCGAACTTAATACTTTCTATGTCTTTGTATTTTTTGCTGAATATTAGAATATTTTATACACTAGGTACTATTATGAGATGACTAAGTAGCAGCTGCTTGCCAAAACAGCCAGAATAAGGAGTTGAATTTAATTGTGGCCATAATGAAATAAAATAGCAACCACGTGTTGACTTTAGTATCTAACACGTTTTATTAATTGATTCAATTTCTTTTGTGTAAACCCTCAAAAGCCGTTTCGCAACTTACCTATAAATATTTATTTTCGACAAAGTGTGCAATAACCGCATTTGGAAAGTAATAACCTAACCACACAAAAAAAAGAAATATAAACATAAAAACGCTAAAGGCGTGTGTCAATTTAATTGGGTTATCAATTATCATTTACCTATTTTTGTTTTGGTTTTTTATTTCTGCGATCAAATTTATGGCAAATCGTATAGGGTATATTGCTGTTGTTATTATAACAAAACTATTTTTTTTACGTTTAAATTGTTTTATGTGCAGGCTCCGAATGCTGGCTTAAGGACCAATCACACGAGAGCGACCAACTACCTACGAACGAACGAATACTCGCGAGTTTTGACAGTCCGTTCATATGAACACCTTTAATTGTCGCGGCAGTTCGCGAATTTCAGCCATCAGTTTCTACAAGGAATTTCTCATTTGAGGTTAAGTCGGAACGAATTTTTTATTCGCTAGTTTGCGGAACGCGAATTAAATGATGTGACAATTCACGCCAGTGGTGTTTTCGTTCCAAATTCGAAATTTCGTTATTTAAACTGTTTATAAACTTGTTTTCTTAATATATTTTGATGGGATCTTTAATTATCCTCCTACTGGAATAATAAAATGTGCAATTTTCTGTTTATAAATGCATAAAAAGTAGTTTGTTCGCATTTCATCAAATTGTTAGTTCGCTTCCATGTGAATGGTCGTTAAGTCCGAACATTTTCGAAGTTAGCGACACTGGGCCTTACAAATGACCATTTTTAACATTCAACTTAAATATTTTGACGTATTTCGTAGTAGATGATTTTAAATGGAAACTAGCTGGACCCAGCATAGCTTCGTTTTGCCTGCAACAGTTAGCCAACAGACGGCAAAATCAACTGTCAGATGTTGACACCCAAAACGCCACCTATCGTAAAATGCTAATAAACCGATTTTCCGGAAATTGACCCAGCAGTTATCAAGTTATACCTCAAGTATATACCCCGAACGAATTAGGTACACAAGTTTGTCTGGACACTAACAATGATAGTAAAATAGCAATTATTTTAATAATAGCGTAAGATCTCGATTTGAAGTCTCAAATTTGCACAATCTCGTATAGACACTTTTCGATAAAGACAAGTCGAAATCATTTCTAATGGCTTAAGTACACCGACCATAAATACCTATACAAATATTTTAATAACAAAATATGTACACAGCGAATTTGTAATTAATTCTCCTTATTTCCTTTCTCTTTTGTCCATATATAAATCAGTATTTATTGGAACTATTTAATAGGGTATTAAATGATCAGTTTTATATAGTTAGTTAATTTTACCATATGCGCTTTTCTTATTGGCTGCGAATTAACATCACCATTTTTGAATATTTAATTAAATAGATGAATTAATTAAATTATAACCCGATCTTCTACTGTTTATGTAAAATTCGCAAAAAAAAAAACAATAAAACAAATAAAAGAATGCATTTTGTTGTTGCTGTAGTTTAGGCGGCTTTTAAGTGAACACACACGTTTAATATCTTATTTCGTTACCAAGTAGAATTTACTTGTGTCACTCAATCTCAACACGGTGTTTGCACACGTAATTAGAATATGCTTTTAAGACTTCGGTTCAAACTAATGGATAGACAATAACTTTACTACAGCTTAAACTCACAATTGAAATATTGACGTTTATGTGTATTCAAAGAGGAGAATAAACGGGTAGACCTCTGTTCCTGTATTGGATGACTAAAATAAAATAAATAAGGTCCGTATAGGCATTCTAGGTATAGCTTCTCACAATCATTCGCTTGTGTGAATTTTTATACTTGGGGCGGGTGGACTCACAATTTTATGCCGAGTTTAAAAGGCTGAACTGAGAAGCTTCTCAGTCGGATGTTTGTCGGACGTTAGTGATAGCTCGCATATTTGTTTTTTTTAGGGGATCAAAACTGGGGCTGGGGCCCGTTTGCGTCGCTCACAAGTCTGGCACACTCACCCCTGCGTCCATTTGGACGATTGTTCTTAAAAATTACTTTCAGAATCAATAGGTGACAATTCAATTGAAAATCATTTATTAACAGTGGCCTTTAAAATTTTGTAGGTTATCTTGTGAGTTCGATTAAATGTACCGTGGACGATAAAAATGGTTATTAATCATCAGTTATTGACTGCAATCATTATGTTGTCTGATTGCTAATTAGCAGCTTCGTTTGCGGATTGTATACGTTATGTGTGTCCGGTTTCGCATGTATGTATCAGCAAATGGCTCTAAATATTTCTATTTTTTAATATTAATAAAAAGAATTGAATTCAAGGGCTAAATAGCATCATGTATCAGTATCAGTAGTTTGATAACTGATTTATTTTTTATTAGTGAACAAACTTGATGACTTTCCAATCAAGTAATAATCTAATCTCAATGTTATGCGGAACCTTTTAATAATATTAATCTTGAGACATGGCCACAGACCTCTTTGAGAGTACCCAATTGTCTTGCCCCGTGGGAAAAGACATTATGCTTATTAAACATCAACATATTAATACTTGTCGTCCCTTCACGCTACACAATTAACATTAATATGCGTTAACGGATTGAAATTAATACAGTATTAGTCACATAAGATCAAGATTTTTAAACAAAACCATGCTCCAACCATATAAAATCTGCTTTTGTTTTCCTACAGGTTTTTGTAGCTCCATCTTGTGTTTTGTTTTCTTCTCATTTGACTCTGGCATTGTTGCGAAGTATTTTATGGTTATTATTAATAAGGCTCTTTGCCTTGAACAAGACAGAACTTATCGCTCTTCCAGTTGATCGTCGATTACGAAGAGATTATCCGCTTTGTGAGGCCAACACTCGATCAGTGTTTTACATGCAACACTCAATTTGTAAAATATAGTCTGCAACCAAAATTCTTCGGTTATTGTCGGACAGATCCACCTAGTGTCAATTTACAGTTTGCCAAAAGTATACAAAACCAAGTGTGGTCCTTGGCCCTTGGGCAAATGTTACAGGAGATTTAAAATGGTTAGATAAATAAATAGGTGCCGCAACAGGCCTCTGGACACCCTAGGTCTAGCTTCTCGCAACCATTTGTTTGTGTGAGTTTCTATTTTTGGGACGAATGGAAGGGACCTACAATTTTATGCCGAGTCCCAACGGCTGAATTGAGAAGCTTTTTTCAGGACAGTCATACTCTCGGATGTTTGTCAGACGTTCGCGAGAGGTGGCGCAGTAGAAAAAAACCTTAAGATGTAATTTGTGTTCTTCCGGAGGTCGAACCTGGGATCCCTCAGTACAGTAGTACAACACACTAACCACTGTGCTACTGTGCCCAAATAGGAAATCACCGGATATAAAATCAGAAAAGTGTAAGCCAGCCGTAGTATTGAGAATCAGAACAAACCGGACTTTGACAAAATCGAAATATTGCAGACATAGAACCACTCATCTAAGGCCTACACCCTGGAAACTCTTCACATAATTAACAACAAACACAATATGGACATTAAGCAGGACGTAGATATTCAGTGTACTGCTTAGTCATTTCGAAATTGTAAAGTGTTTTAACCGTTTCAAATCTCTATAAGACTTCAATTAAATCACAGCACAAGTTCATAAATTTGCGTTAAGACAAATGACCACAACAAAACGAAGATGCCTTTCGAATTTAACATATCCTTAACATTTTTAACAGTTAGATTTGTACAGTTACAGAGAGCACATATGTAGTAAGAAATAAAATAATTTATCAGAAGACAACTAAAAAAAGTACGTATACGCCATAGTGAACCCGGGACATTTCATCGGAAAGAAGTCTGAATGTTCTACGCTTCTCTTTAAGACTAAATCGATTCAAAAATTTGGAAAGAAAATTTCCCCACACGTTTTCTCTCTCCTTTCGAGTGAATTTAGCCACTTATGTACACATCATATATATATGTATAACTATATGTGCATATATTCGATAATGCTCAAACACCAGTGTGTTACAGAGTGTTCTGTTCATGCTGTCGGTGTGTACGAGAATTATTATCATGAATTAACACAAATACTATCGCATATACACATTTTTTCATTCATAATTATTCGCAATACACTAAGGCCTCGCGTGTCCGAAAGTGGTTTGAAAATCTTTGTAAAAGTTTATGCTCCCACAAGGCCCTTTCAAGTATTTCAAATGTTTAAATAATGAAAAGAAGACATTTAATAAAAACGTAACAGGGTGTGTTAAAAAATGTGAATTATTCAAAAACAAGCACAATACCTACATTATTTTATGCACACACGTAATATCAAATTTACATACACGTAATTCAAATTTAAACATAACTTACTTACTTGAAAGACCAAACGCTCATTTTGTGAGAGTCCTAAAAAACATGCTAATTCAACAAACTACAATCTCATCACGTCATCCACTGTTTTGACTCTAACCAAAGTGTTCAACTCCTCATCATTTTCTCTAATTTTTAATTCAAGTTTCAACCATAAAATATATTCAAATACCTGCCTCGAGAAAGTAAGTTTTAAATAAACATATTATTGAACCAACAACAAGTCAATGTTAAAGACACAAACCCAAGAACCGGACGAACGGAATGAATCCGCAATCAAAACATCGAAACCCTTTGATATAGATTTTTTTTAGTAAATTCACTGTTTTTCTTGCGGAGCCCACTTACCACTAACCAACCAAATTCGCCATATTGTCTACAAGAGAATATTTTATTTATTTCCAATGAAAACAGTCATCGGAAATATCAAAACCACCATATCCACCACTACTATCATCACCGCCAGAACAAAAGGGACATCTAATAGAAGAGCTAACATATTGGTAAATGATTTAAGTGGTTCTAGATCGGTGAGAGAACTAACACATCATTCGCAGATAGATGGTAGATTAGTGTCTTGTACATAGTATAATATAGTATATAAGTTTAGTCAGTTTCAGTTACCATCTGGTTTCTATCTCTTCTTTTTTATCTGCATTTTCTTATACTAATCAATATTGTTTTATGGAAATCAAGGTGGGGGCATTGATCAGATAATATAATATTAAGAATATATATAAAGAAAAGGCGAAAGATGTTGGACATGCTATTTGTAATTTAGAACTTGAACGGTATACATTCGTTATTTGGATTTGGTGAAAAAGTTTTCTCTTAATTTAATTTTTGCAATTTTTACTTAAATTTAATACAAAAGTGTTACAATATGCATAAAATTGTAAGTTGTGTGTGCAACGTATTGACACGTTAAGTAATATTATGTGGAAACTATTATAAAGTGCGAACTAAACGTGAATAGTGATAAATAAATATTTGAATAGTTATAAAGTGTAATTGGGTTTTGTTAGGGATGTTCGGATTTTTTTAAAGGATAATACTATACTGAGTTGAAGCTAAGGAATATTTACTTTTCGATGGAAATTTAGATAATGACACAAGTTTTTTTTTTACTCATAAATGTGAAATTTGGGGGCTCAATAGCGCAGTGGCTAATGTGCTGGACTAATGTGCGAGGGATCCCAGGTTCGATCCCCGGAAAAACACAAATTACATCTTAAGGTTTTTTCTTCTGCGCCACCTCTCGCGAACGTCTATCCGAGAGTATGACTGTCCTAAAAAAGGTTCTCAATTCAGCCGTTCGGACTCGGCATAAAATTGTAGGTCCCTTCTATTCGTCCCAAAAATCGAAACTCACACAAAACGAATGGTTGCGAGAAGCTAGGCCTAGGTTGTCTACCCGCCTGTTGCGAAACCTATTTATTTAAATGTGAAATTTAGGAAAATATTTCGATTGGCATTATGAAACAACTATTTTTGAGATGAAAACTCTGGAAGAGAAAAATAATTTATAAAAAATATAAAGACATATTATTTTGAAAAAAGGATAGAGTAAAACGAAATTTTTTAGACGATTTAAAATTTGTAGATGAAATTTTTAGATGACAAACTACGTCAAACGCTATTTAAAAAAAAAAAAAACTGACATTTCATCATTTGCGTTAGAAAAAATTCTTCGGTTCAGCGCAAAATTACCTTCTGGTTTGAGACAAAGGGAGGACATAAATGAGCTGTCAACACAATTTGATTAAAAGCATATAGAATTGGAAAAAACAAAGAATAGTGAGGTGTAGGTTGTCGATAAAAATTGGAATGAAATAAATAAGACTTAAATCAAATCAAAAACATTTACTTTGGCGTTAAGAGAAACGTAAACAAAACCAAATGTCGTTATTGTTCCGCTTGCGCTAGAGATTTAGCGGTCGGCCGTTTCACCATCTGGGATATTATGTGCTAGACGTCAAGCGGTCAATGGAACGCGAGCAATAATATAAGTGAAGAAAAGTTGTTCAAAATTTTGACAAATTAACATTAATGCTAATCGATAAGGAAATATTTGTGACAAATTGTAGCGGTATCTATAATTCAGCCACGAGTCCTTAAATTCATTTCATTCATTTTCAATGGTCAGCTTGTCCATTAAGTGGGTCGCGGGTGTAGGTAGCTTCATAGTTCTCGATTAAATTAAAAATTATTTTAATCTTTCGATTTTTTAAAAGGAAATTTGTAGCGCATATTTAAGGAAACTCATATCAGTTTCAGTTTCAGTTTAAGTAAATAAGTACATTCGGAGTACTAGTTTAGCAATGTCTGATGTGACAGCTAGCTGACGCCAGATGTCATATATGGAGATACCAATTTAATCACAAATTTTTTGTGTGAGCAGTCAGTTGACACTCGATTGTATTGAACCAGATGACAGTGAGAAACACTTTTCAGTTCTAATTTTACCATAAATACAGTTTTTGACATTTACGAAAGTGTTGAAAATAGAAGTTCACCAAACTTCAATTATAAAAGAGAGATTTAACTAATTTCACGCTTTAATTAATTTAAATTTACAGCCTTATCTATAAACTTTATACAATCTTTATAATAGCTCTAAACGCAAAAACCTAATATATATTATTATAGAGAGTGTATAAAGTTTATAAATAAGGCTATTAGTGTTTTATTTCCTATTCGCCATTTTAGCAAAAGTCAAGAAAACGAAACCGTAAAAAAAAACTAGCTATATGATTATTTAGTTTTTTGACAGCTGAAAATTGATTTTCCACAACGATAATGTCAGAAAATGATCCGAGGATAATTATTTAGCGCAATTGACACACGGCCTAAAACAAACTGTCAAGTAATGCAATTCCTTTATGACAATTGATTAACGTTTTCAAATAGCAATAGGTTTGTCTAGTGATTGAGAACTATGAGTAAAATTGTTGTCTTAAACTGGTCTACTTTAGAAAATGGGCAAACACTTATACCACACCCGTACAATCATTTGCCTGCATTATTTCAATTATCCCTTTGATAATACAGAAAAAACCTTCATAAGAATTAAGAATATTCGGCCCTATCATGGTATCCGTTCGGAGAGTACTTTTCTCCGCAACGCAAATCCAGTCGGATACTAAATTTGCGTTCAAAGTATCCGTTTTCCGATCATGCATAAACGCATTTTGTTCACTAAAATCTTTCCGCGATGAACAGATGTCGGAAACAATCGGAGAAAAATTGACGTGTGGCTGTCAAAACCAGGTGCAAAAAACGCAACCCATCGCACTGAAACGTAGACTGCCGGTGTGCGTTACGTATTGTCGGAGAAATGTTCCGAACAGCTTATCGAAACGATTACCATGAAGCAAAATTCTCCGATTCGTACAAAATCGGAGAATTTTTCTTTCGGAACGGATACCATGATAGGGCCGATTAAGAAGAGAACCCATTCCGAAACCAATTAGCTGTTTCAAGGTTGATCGTATTCATTGCTGTTCCAGTTTTGCAAAAACTAGCCGGTAGCTGAACTCGTTGAACTCCCTCATTTGTTGATTTAAAATATCAAACATCATGCCAAAATTCACATGACATATACAATTATACACGCTTATGGAGTTACCACGAGGATCAAAAGGTGTAGACTTTTAATTTGCACATTTTAATTATGTACTCGTATATGCAAATTGGAGATCTATTCTTTTGATCTTTAAATGCTTGGGGACATGAAAATATTGCGAATCTTCTTTTCTTAGTTTTGACAACCAGTTTGTAAAAACGATTGTATGTATGCAGGTATTAATGCGATTAAATTTTGACATAAAAGCTTCGTTGAAAATTGCCACTTAAAGGAGATATATTTTTGGCATGTGTGATGGGTGCATTTGAATACTAGTGGTTCTAGTTTAGCCTTTGATCATAATAATGACGATCAAAAAGTCTACCTAAAATAAAAACCTTCTCAATGGAAAACTATATTAAAAGTGTTTAACTGAATTTAAGTGGATTTTCTTTTATTTTTGACACAAGCTTAAGCCCACATATTCATATTTTCGGCGATCATTAAGTCTAACAACTGGCTAGTTTTTAAGTTGACCAATAACTTAGTTAACATTTCAATTTGACTGTCTAAAGTGACGTTAATGATCGATTAAGACGAATAGACTTTTGAATGTGCCCAATTGTTCCGCCACATACTGATGATCAAATGTCAAATGCAAAAAGTTGCCAGATAGTTCGATAAAAATGAATAAGAATATAAGAGTCGATCTACATTTCATTGATGACTTTTGGTCGTCAAAAATAATGGTCATTAGCTAGAATTTGCAACGAATTTTTACGCACACGCCGGTCGTTTAAAATATTTTATAGACTTTTAAAAATATTCGAAGTTTAATTGTATGTGCTCAAATAATATCTACATAATCAAAATCATTTTTTTGTTTACAGATAATATTCATAAGTCTGATAGCATTGACATGTGCCGGCATCCTTGATACACAAAAGAAAAATGACGAATTGTTTAAATATTCTCCAAATGATATCTACACATTACCTGAAGACGTAGACGATGACAAACCTCCAACTCATTTCAATGGAGAAATCATGAAAGCCAAGACTGAACTTTTTGAAAATATCAATAATGGCAAAAAATTCAAACTACAGTAAGTTACCTATAGCATTTCACATATAAATTTATTATTCACTGAATTGAAATATAATTTTTTATAGTCAATAACTATTTAACCTAATTATCATAGAATTGCTATTTTATTATAAGTTTAAACAATATTTATTATGTATTAGATATAGGTGTGTTCTATGAATTTTGCAATCGGCTTTCGGTAATTAATTAGCATATGTATATTTTAGTTCAAAACGAGCAGATAGCGTATTTGCAAAATTACACTAAAACCAAAAATTAGTAATATATTAAATATAAAAAAAAACCTGTTTTATTTTGACGCCGAGTCAAAGTGAAATGCGATAACTTGTGGTTGAATTTTTAATAGAATCGGCGTGTGTTTGTAGTAGACATGCTGTCTCACAGGTGCTGCTGGTTTCACTTAAATTCTGAGATTACCTAGCTAAGCTTATAGTAAAAACAGGATCCTATATTATGAATTGATTTTAGATTTATGTGATTACGATTTTATAGTGGCATGTTACTTAGAAAAGACCATTTATTATATAAATGTCAGTGGAGAGAAGCACAAAAAAAAAAAAAAAAAAAAAAAACACCACTCCCACGAAAAGAAGTATAATTTAACAATTTTAGAAAGATATTTAGCATTTTATCAAATACATATTAGTTTGGCGATATTCAAATGAATTCCGGGTTATTAGTATTCAAATAAAAGCGGCACTGCAAAACTGAAAAAGGACTTATTACTACGACAACGAGGTAGAATATTCAAAGATCATAAAACGAAACATGTTCTGGAATTTAGAAAAAGGAAGAGTGCATTGCAGTTTTCGAAACCGGTATTTTATGGATTTATTATCTGATTATAGTTTATTTTTGAAGTTTATAGTTTCTGTTTTATTAGTCGTTAGCGCTGAAAATGAAATCATTAAAGATACGAACTTGATCCGTTTAGAAATTAGCTTAATTAAGTTGACTTAATTTAAGATAGCTCCTAGTTTCAAGGTCCAACGCATAAGTGATGCTTTATTGCATCATCAAATGACGATAGTTTGGCGCCACTGCCCACGCGACTGATTGCTTGCGGATTATAATTCTGTCTACTTTTGAGAAAGAACAACTAAGTAGGACTAACTTTATGTAGGGAATTAGTACCTTCAATCGGCATGGAAATTAATACACTATATATGGAGTATTTGGCATCACTTTGTAAATTGTTGTCGGAATCTGAATTAAATCAGCTTTTGGTTAAGTATTTGATTAAGTAGGGAAATCCAGGGGTAGAATCGGCTCAGGTGATTTGTAATTATTACAAATTTGACAAATGTTGTCACCCAAAAGTATTTAAAACTTGCCATCCTTTTTTGTCAAAGGCGCTAACTGCTGTAATGAAATTTTTAAGCTATATATACAATGTATGCTTTAAATTTTCTAAACTACAGTATGTTTAGATAAGTTCGGAGATTAAACGGCAACAGATGGATACAAAAACGCCTAGTGTTGCTTTTATTTTCTTCATATTCACTTTCAGTTCCTAAAAAGAATTACCGAGGCACAAACATGTTCGATTTGTCCTAACACATCAAAAAGAAAAAAAAACTATTTAAATCAACACGTATTTGACAACTAAACTGCTGTCACAAAAAATGATCACACAATAATGTGATTGTCACTTGTGATAATTGGTCTGAGTAAGCTGATTGTCTCAAGTGAAAATTACTGATGTGACTATGAGGGCATTCAGGAGCACAAACCAGTAAGAATAGACCGCCGACTTCCCGTACACCTACCCGATTCCCCCCGGAAAGAATTTCCCTGTCTGTGAATACGTGTAAATGTCAAAATTAATGGCGGCAATGTTTTTCTATACAATACCATGCGACCAGGATTTTTCAAGTATGCGTGCGTTAATGGCGCCCCTTTGATTTTGTACAGCACCAATACATGAAAAATCCTGGTCTCGCCGGCAGCTTGTAGGCAAAGCCCGTTATGTGGGAGGAGTCGACGGTCTATTCTTACTGGTTTGTGTTCAGGAGTCTAGTTTAGTAAGTCTGACAGCTCTCTAACTTCATGTTGCTGAGTTTTCATTGTCGAACTGGTCACATGAACAGTTTTCTCTGTTGACGTTTGCTCTTCTCAGTTAATGCCTGCAACGCACCTACAAATCAAGTCAACAATTTCTCGACTCACTACTAAGTTGACATCTTTTCGTCATCGGAGAGCATGCGAGAGCGCAGTTTCAAATTTCAATTGATTGACGTGTAGAGCACCAATCAGAAACTCAGAACACAGAAAAAAAATACAATTGTCAATAAGTGAGATACCGACAATCACAATCACAAATCACCAATTCGTTGCCGTGAAATAACGCAGAGCGAAATAAGGTCGAATTTCGAAATTTGGCTTTTTTTCCCGTTATAAAAGCGAAATAACTCCGAATTTTGAGATTCGGCCTTATTTCACTTTTAAATGCGAAATAAAGCCACTTAAGCATTTGACTTTAGACACTAGTCTCAATTGTCGCCACCAAAATCTTGTAGGTGATATTACGAGTAATAACCTAACCTAACCTATATCGATTGTGTTCAATTTAAACCGCGTACTCGAGTAAACCTTTTCATTCAAGATTTTAGTATTCAAACTGACAGCGATCCTTGAATCGATGGTCATTGTCAATTTAACAAATACACATCGCAATTTGTCAATAATTTCAGAAAAAACAATAGTCAATAGTAGCTGTCAAGGATATAGATACAAATGATGCCTGTCCTAATTTAATTTACAAAATTAAATTTTTGTAATATTTATATCTATACAAAAAGTACACCTAGAACTATGCAACATTTTGATTGCAGCAATTGATTATGATGACTATTTAATAATTCAATAGTATTCTCTAACTGAGTCTATATGACTCGCCGTTTGTACATACAAAGAATCACACAATTTAGCGGGTTTTTTTTTATGAACCACAGTTATTATAATTAGCGTGAAATCCTGTTCTGTCATTCATTATAATCAAGTTAGATTTTAAATGATTTTCTCTGTTTATGTCGCTTTAAATGTACAACCAAAATTTAACTTCATGTCGTTGTGCCATCTGTCAGTGAAAACGAATCTCAACAATAATATTAAAAATTTTAATTTGCAATAACGATTCTGCTTTAAGGCACTATTTCGGTTTTTTTATGTTCTTGTTAATTATATCGTAAATTCTCTCATAAAGATATGATGACAAAGTTAATTATACCTAGTTATGATTTAACTTTGCACGCCTGTCAATTATGTAAATCGAATTGAGCTCTCAATAATTATTGACCATAAGCTTGTATCAATTGAAACTAGTAACCGGCATCGGCATGTTTAAAACGATGTACAAATCTCATAGAAAAAAATCCATTAATTAGCGTAAAATTATAACACCGTCACCGGCTAATTTGTTTTGCAAATGATGGACCTCTTAGTTCCGGAAAGTATATTCGGTTATGGTTAAAGCCAAGACGATTAGGGATTTCGATGGCCCTTTTCGAATTGGGTTGCTAGTATAGTAGGCACATTTATGGAAATGTTGTTCTTTTGATTGCTGTTCTATTCCAAGACTTGATTCAATATTTTGAAACTCGTATTTGCTCAACGGATATTAATAATATAAACAAGTGAGCGTGTGCCGCCTGAAGATAATTAATTATTTAGATGTTATTTTAAGCGTGGGCTTGTATGAAATATTTATGACTATTAATGCTTTGTGTATATGTATAAACAAACCCGGAAAATATTCAAAAATATAAAAAATTGATTTCAGATTTGCAAAGAAAAATGTGTTTATAATAAAATATTGTTTTTAAATTATCACCTAATTGGGTAGTAATGGGTTTTGCGATTATTATTATTTGATGAATGACATTTTTGATGCTGGTGTCTTGCTTAAATTAATTTATCAGGAAATGTAGAAAAATACTTTATGTGAAATGAGCATGCCACCCACGAAGGCAATATTTTTATATTTATTTCATTGATATTTTACAATGAATCTATTTGTAAGGTTCATTGAACAAAGCTTGTCATAAACAAGACAGCGTAATTCCGAAAAGCCAAACAAATTATTCTGAGATAAATCTAAATTCAAAGTCGTGATTGATGAATTGAAGACTTTTCGATATAAGTGGGAAAAAATGCGTACTCAAGGTGATGTAATAGCGAATCTGACAGCTGACAATTTGCCTTAACAAATGATGAACATTTTCAATTCTTATTTTATGAATGAAAACAATACCGCATTAAGCCTAGTACGCTGCTGTTTCGGAACGAAAAATCCCATACAAAAGTGACAGAACGAAATCATGAACGAAAAATTTCGCTCTCCTTTTCGTTTTGCAGTACGCTGCTGCTGCAAAATGATGGAGGAAAAGTGGGCAATTGTAGTAGATTGCTTGGTACAATTCTCCACTCTCTTTTCGCACACAATTTATTGTCCGGGACATTAATTGCTTGCGGAAATTTTACATTTCATTTTTTTCGCGGTAGTTGTGTTCATATTTTGATTTTGAAATGGAAGTATACGACGAAATCTAATATTTAAATTTCGAAGAATTGCAGCAGCCAACACAACAAGAAGATGAACCAACACAATTAACAATTATTCGTATGTCGACGGTGACTGGCATGTGTTTAGTTTTGATTTATATACATATTTTTAAAATTCTATAATTTTAATTAGGATATAATTGCTTTCAATTTTACAAAACACAAATTCCTGCTGTTGTCAAATGTCACTTGTAAAGCAGCTGATGCCACTCTCCACAAATTATTTTCCGCTGTCTTTTCGCACACGTTTCGCTGTGCAATTGGAGACCACCGAAAAATTTCGTTCCGAAACAGCAGCGTACTAGGCTTTAGACAGTAAATTAATTTCAAACTATACCGAACCTGTCAGTAAACTAATTCCAAGATGTTTCGCTATTTTTGTTTTTTATCGTGAATTTGTCAAATTATAAAAAAAAAAACGAATGCGAATGCAGGGTACTTGCATAGGTTTGGGCTAAAGGTACGTCTATAGTGAACCAGCTTCTCGCTTTCCGGCCGCTGGTTCACGTTGGTTTAAAACAAAGTTGGCGATGAATGGGAGCGTTCATAGTGTTCCCGCTTCCGGCTTTTACAAGCTTTTACCGGAATGAATTTTTAATCCTTGTTGACGCCGGTAACCAGCTTTTAAGCGTGTTGTTTAGGTTTTTTATACTAGTATTTTGATTTTTCGATTTACATACTTCTTGTATTTTTGTTTTGTTATACGGTAATATTAAAATATTAAATATAATATTTTGGATAATCTTATAATTTTAATATATACAGAATACAGTGAAAAGTTTGTAATCAATCAATGAGTTTTGAGCTTAGGAAGTAGGGAATCTCTTTTCCACGAGATTTGTTACACAAATTACATCTTTTTTCTACTGCGCCACCTCTCGCGAACTTCTGACAAACATCAGTGAGTATAACTGCCCTGAAAAAGCTTCTCAATTCGGCCGTTCGGACTAGGCATACAATTTTAGGTCAGTTCCAGAGATTTCATTCTCTGCGTGCCTTTGCTATTTTTTTTACATAGAACACAGTGCCATCCATTGTAGAAACATTGCAACTGCGCAAAAATAACTTATTCAAATTATTTTAAACGATCTATAACAGGTGGCAGTATGGCACACTCAGCACATAAACCTCGACACAAACCAAATCGCACGAATTGCTCGATGACATTTGAGTGTTTTCGTTTCTCTCCGCCGTGAACCAAAAGAGCTAGTGCTTATTTTTGCTTCAACGAAAAATTGGCTGCTAGCAGTCTATGTATAGTATGTCAATGCCTCTAATTTTCAAGTGACACGCTTTTTGAAAGCACGAAAAAACCACTTACATGCTAATTACTGATATCGCCAATAGATTATAATGTCGCAATTTTGTTTACGTTTTACCATGTTTTATCATGGAAACGAACCTTTTTGGACAAAATGCCATGAAAACGAACCATTTTGCACAAAATGGCAGTATTTGGTTTGGGTTTACGTTCTTGTCAGAGCAAGCTTTTTAGGTAAATTTTTTACCAGAAGGGGGCTACTGCGTTTGTGTGTGAGCTTGCACTTTTTCACTTTTTGGCTTTTTGCCGAATATAGTTAAGCCTTAATGCTGGCTCTGAGTACTGGCGTGAATGTCGCTGCTAAGCTATAAACGTACACTATAAACGTACCCTAGTCTTCTTAACACACAATGGCTGCGTTTTTTTCGTCCCCGTCACGGCTATAGGATACGTAACGCAAACAAATCCCTTATTAAAACAAATAGATACTTAACATGGATAATCATCGAGGTTAACACCTTCACGGGGAAGAGAAAAGTGTAGCCAACACAACCTATGTTATCGATAACTTGTAGGGAAATGTCATAAATGACATTTGACATATCAAAAAAAAATATTTTATTTGCACAAAATCTGCGCTTTAAAGATGCCAAGATTGTTTTTGAGTTACTCAAAAATTGTTTGCACTTTTGCAGTATCGTCAAACATTCATAATTTTCCGTCCAGCGGTGATTGGATTTATCTGACACATGGCCGGTGTTTATTTGGTCATTAGGATTATTTTATTCACATGAGTTGCACATTTTACTAATCTAAGCTAGCATAAATAATTAATCCATCAAATTGTATTAAGAAAACAAGTTTTAATATATGTACATAGTTTAAATAACGAAATTTCTAATTCCAAACTTTTTGCCGCGAACGAAAACACCCTTTGTTTGGAATTGTAATTGGAAAATTCGTTATTTAATTTCTTTTACAACTTTTTTTCTTAATACAATTTGATGGAATAATTAATTATCCTGCGCTTACAATAGAAGGTAAAATGTGTAATTTTTTCTTTATAAATGCATGAAAAGTATTAGAATTTCAATTGGCCCATTGAAACTATTTTCTTTAATTAAAATTGTACTGATCAATGTCAATTTTCCTACTAACTTGCCAACTAATTTTTCATTCTTTGACGTTCGTTTTTTTCGGTAATCCTTGATAGAGACGCAGCTAATAGGAATATCCCAAAAATAAAAACTCATACAAACGAATGGTTGTGAAGCGATGCCAAACCTAGCCCAATTGTGAAATTCTAGCACTGTTTCATTCGATCTAGCACTGTAAATTTACCTTTTAGCACTGTGTTTAATTTATATTTTCAAGCATTACACATTTAATTATTGCTGTAAAACTGTTTTTCTGTGAAAATTTAGTTAATTATTTAAAATTAAAATTTTGTTCCAGTATTTTGTACCTACGTCAAAAACGTCAAATCAGTGCAGATATATACTAAAGTCGTTTGGTCTGGCCCTAAACCAGTCCTGAAATTACATTTCTGGCTCTAAATCACATTTTTGAGTTGGCATATCGCTGCTGGCCTAAGTTAGCTATACGGATCTGTTGCGCCATCTGTTTATTTATTTTTATACCCTCCACAGGAAGGTATATTCACTTTGCCATTACGTTTGTAACGCCAAGAAGGATTCACCGGAGACCCTATAAAGTATATATATTCTGAATCAGGATCACATTCTGAATCGATTTAGCCATGTCCGTCTGTCTGTCTGTCTGTCTGTCTGTCTGTCTGTCCGTCTGTCTGTCTGTCTGTTGAAAGCACGATAGCGTCCAAAGGAATTGACCTAGGTGAATGAAATTTTGTGAGACGACTTCTTTTTACAGTCGCCAGGTTGGTATTGAAAATGGGCTATGTCGGTCAAGTAGTGCTGGTACCTCCCATACAAAACCACTGTTAGACCCATGTCTCTCTGTCTGTTGAAATCACGATAACGTCCGAACGAATCGACTTAGGCAACTGAAATTTTATGAGAGGTCTTATATTTATGGCCTTCAAGTTTGTATTAAAAATGGTCCATGTCGGTCAAGTAGTAGCCAATATTTGACCCATATATCTCTGTCTGTTGAAAGCACGATAGCGTCCAAACGAATCGACATTGGTGAATGAAATTTTGTGAGAGGACTTTTTTTAACCGTCGTCAGGTTGGTATTGAAAATTGTCTATATCGGTAAAGTAGTTCTGCTACCTACCATACAAAACTAATATTAGACACATACTAACTCGCATGGCAAACATTTTGCATGACCTTTATGCAGTGGAGGGTATATCAAAGCATCGGCCAGGCCGATGATAACACTTTTACTTGTTTTTTATACATTTTTGCATTATGTAACTATTTTGCATGGAAAAAATAATTTCTTGGTCACCAACTAAGTCAAAAGGTACTAATATGTACTAACGGTAGGCAAAATCAAAACACACAAAGCTTAAAATTCATTGACATAAACTGACAGACTCTTATCAATATTGGATGTTGTCGGATAGTTAAGTATTCAAATAAATTTAAAATCTCGTCTCTAATAACAGCCTTTGGTGCATCTTTGGGCGACGGCAATATTTAAAATCCTGTTATCAAGGCTTAGTCTAATTCATCAGATTAGTAACTAATCATTAGTTTAGCTTGAAAAGCATAAAACCAGTCTTACTGACTTAAAGTGCATGAGCTCATCCGTGCATACATAAAATCTGTTAAACCTAACATTCAGCTAATTAACTTAAATAAAATTAAAAAGCGGCATACAAAAATCTATTGATCAAATAAACATTTTAGTACCTTCTAATGGCTTTATAATAACTAACTAATTAATCTAACTAATACTATGACTTTGATTGATAACTCAAAAACCCATCGGAAGTAACCAATAAATCAGACAAACCCGCTTTAAAAACAAGTAATACGAGTAGTACCACTAAACTCTACTAATAGTTATTTTTTTTTATACAATATTTTTGTGTATGCAGCATTTATTTTTATTTCACCCACTCGCTGTTATAGATGAATATAGTGTTTTTTTTTTAATGTATAGCGATAGCCGATAGCGATCATTGTTTATATTTTTTAACCGGTAATTCTATTTATTCAATTATCGATGACTATACATAATGTATAAATATATATTTAAATCAAAACCGCCATCTGGTTGCTAAAGCTGCGCATAGTAGTCATAAAATAGAGTATCAAGGCGATCAGATGATACAGTTTTCAATGAACCAAGGCTGCTAAAAGAAACTATATTATGAGAAATTTTAGAAAGAACATAACTTAAAAAAAAACAAAAAAAAACCTGGTCACGGTTATAATTTTTATGTTAATTTTATTCAATATCCAACTGAGTGCCGCTCCTTTATATTTTACTAAACTAGATATTCTAGTTCTTCTTTTTTATTTAACATAAACACGAACCAAACTTGTGTGTCTCCTACACATTATTAAGATGTTGCTAAAGTTTTAATAATACATTATTTTAATGGTTGTCAACAGCATATATCTACATACATATTATTGTTAATTAGATAATTGATTCTCGGAATGATCGGCAAAATGTATAAGTGGGGGTTGCCAGAACCGGGGTGTTAAATTGTTATTATTAAGGCACGATGCGCCTTATAAAAATTCTGGTTTTCAATTTTTGCTATATTTAATTCAGTGAATACTTAAACAATTATAACACAAGATTAAGAACAATAATTTAATTTAATTTTAAAAATTTCAGAATCAAGACTCAGAATGGAATCGAAGTCCAACAAGTGGGTAAACTAAAGGACAGTAAAACTTTCGTCGTAAGCGGTCAATATTCATTTACTGGCGCTGATGGTAAACGTTACAAGACTAGGTAAACATTTTTTTCAATCGAAATGCCAACAAAATTCTTAGAATCACTTTTACATTTGTTTCAGGTATACTGCTGATGAATTCGGTTATCATCCCAAGACCGAGCTGGATCTTGATATCCCTGATGCGTTCGCGTCAGCACCCGTGAAACAGAATCCCTTCAAATTCTTAAACCAAAATTTAAAGAATCCTGACTTCTTTTCGAAGCCACAGACAGCAAGCATTATAAGCACAAATCTACAAGTTCCAGCTCCAACGCCATTAATTGAACCAGCTGGACCATTGAGAGGTAGTGGTCAGAGTGGAGATGACTATAGTTTCCAAGGTCAAGATGATCCCAATTACAATAATCAAAATGGCCAAAATGAAGACAATTACAGTTTACAATATGAAAACCAAAACGCAAATCAAAATTTAAATCAATATCAAGATCAAGAAAATGTAGATCACAGGCTAAACGGTTACGAATATGCTCCTCCAACGTAAGGCAATTTTAAAACTTACTTTTTTTTTAATTTTGGTCTAATGGAATTTCTGTTTTTTTTTCAGGAGACATTATTTGCCTGCTGCAGTCGATGAGACGCAATACAATGTACCTTCTTTTGTTTAATATACTGTACCTTTAGTTCGTAGTCTAGTTGTATACGTTTAGTTAGTACTTTTAGTAAAACTTGTCATCATTAAGCATAAGTGATAAAAACTGTACATCACCTAAGGTTAAACCTAATTACATTTTTTTATATCCGACAAACTACGAAATTTTTTTATGTGAGAAGTTGTCCTACAGACAAGTTTCGATAAGTTTTATTTTAGCATGAATCACTGTCGATACCGATCGAATGCCACTTGACACTCTATGCTATCTAGGGCGATACAATGTTACGTATTACGTAATGGTTCTTCGTGTTCAGTGTGACTGCATTGAATCACTACTTTACCATCTTAGTATGAAATAGGACAACTTTTTATCCATATTTTGAGAATTGAAAGTTTGAGATTGTTTGTTGTATGTCAAAGGCAAAAAGAGAATTTTCATACTAAACTAGCTGTAACTTTCCGACTTTGCCCATGCTCAGGAATTGTCTATGTTTGACATGACTATACACATCAAGGTTTTAAAAAAGTGCGAAAAATGCGAATAAATCGATTTCCCGGAATTTTCTTTGTGCCTAAACCTGAGATACAGCAATGCGAACAAAACAAATAAAAGAATCACGAAAATCGCCCCAGCGGTTATCGAGTTATAACGTCATCGAGTTTCACCCCGAATGAATTATATAAATAGAAGATTACAGTGCGTAAGCTCAGTGCCACACTCAGGTCAATCCTGATCCATATTGTGATGCCCATCAGGGGAAAGAGGTTGTACCTTACCTATTGAAATCCTATACACAAAAGCTTACTGTACTGCTGGTGTGTTGTTGACCTTGGCAGTGGGAGAGGAAGGGGATCCTGTTCTCAACAACTCCCTCATCATCGCAGCCTCTTCAAAAGTCCTTCTTTCGACAGGCGCATTTTTCCTCATGTGTTACCGCAGGATAATGTGGGATTGGGATTTATACGAGGGTGGAAAGGTATCTTCTTTTCCTATACTCCCGCATGAGTCTATTGGTATGGCTTCATTGAACGACATAGTTTTCTGTGGAACATGTGGGTCCATCTATAGCGTTCGCCTATTTTGACGCTATTTCACTGTTTCAATCTTGCGCCTAAAGGGGGTATATTTAAAGAGGGATCGACTCTTTTTTTTAACGGCTGGCAAACTTTGTCTTACTCATTCGTTTTCTCATTATCTGAAATGCCTTCATGTCCAAGCACCCAGCAGAGCGATGCCTGCGCACTGTGTTCCAAGAATCTTGAGTTCTTTAGCGACCACATTTCACAAGCTTCGAGTTTTTGCTTTATATAGCTGCTGCTTGGCAGCCGATAAAGTGGTAATGCCCCTACTACAGAATCGCGGATTGCTTGTATCACTGACAGGTACTCCGCACGGCTATGGTTAGGGAGCTGTAGTGATTTTGATATGCCGAGCTATTCGGAGAAGATTCCTAACCCTACCCTGATGTCCATTTTAATCCATCTGTATTCTGTATATTCGGCAATGGATTGCGTGTTAGGTATAAGTCCATTTCCCTGGAGAAAGGTCTTCTGAATTCTGAGTAAGGCCAGATCTAGTCTCTAGGTAGTACCTGGACAAAATATTTCTGTAGGATCGATGAATGACTGAATGACCCATTTAGTTGAGTTTCTAATTTACTGAAACTCAAATAAAAATCATTGACCATTGATTTCTTCATAAAGTGTATTTTGTGTTGTAATTTTTGGTGACTTTTGTGACCTATTTGCAATCGAAGGCCCAATAGAATTTATCCTAGCTAAGCTATTGCTATCCCTAGTACATTTGAGGTGAAGGTGAGACATGCTTAATATTATTAGAGAAATCAGTTAACTCAAAACCTCTTAATACCTATGTATATTAGAATATTTTCTGTACTTTTAAATTTAGTTTAACTCGGTTTGGGTTTCGATATACAGCAATACAGCTTTTAAGAGTTGAGTCATTTGTGCCTTCAAGCGACTTAAAGCACATAGAACCAAATGTATGAGAACACACGTTAGCAAAATTTTTCAAAATTTTGTCAAAGTCGGTACGCAGGATCGAAAGAAAAAGTAGCTACAAGTTTTTGCTCAACAATTGTTTTTGGATAAGGTTGTAAGAATTCTGTGAATACAATGCAACAAATCAGCATATAACGTTTTGCGTTTTATTTTTATTCAGTTTCAGTAGCAGCTGCCTGTACTAGCTAAGCTATGGCTACAATTTCGTTCGCGACGTAAAAGTTTGTTCTGCTTGACTACGTGCCAAACAGTAACATCTGTGGTGGTTTCCCTTAAGAGCTTGTTTCGCATTTCTGCAGTCAGTCGATTCACTGGATTCTGAGATGATGTGGAGCTAGACAAATCTACTTATCTAACTACATCTACAGCGACTATAATGGGGCGTATTTAGACACGTATTTTGGGGCATATTTTGACACGTATTTTGGCGCGTCTTTTGAGGCGTCTTTTGGCGGGTATATTAAGGCGTATTTTAACGCGTATTTTGGGGCGTATTTTGACGGGTATTTATACGCGCCATTCCACTTGCCATATTCATCGCCAAATTAAAAGACTGCACTTTTGTAAGACCAAAATTAAACAAATTAAAACAAAAGTTATGCTCGTCAAAAATATATTCATTGGTATTAATTGCTATGAATCAAGTTATTACTAGTATTCCCTGTTGTCAAACCATTGCCACTCTCTGTCATAACTTTGGTCCACCACATATGTTTGACACCTTCTATTATACCTGAAATGTTTAAAATTCCATTAATGCATATGATCAGTGTTGGGATGTCGAGGTAAATTTACCTTTTCGAGGGAAAAACCATGAAAGGAAAATGCATAAAGGGAAAAAGGGAAAAAAATTGTTCGGTAGTGCAATTCTGAGGGAAATTCCGTCAAATTGAAAAATAGAAATGATGAATGATATTTATTTAGGCCCTGAATGCACTGAGTTCATGACTACAAATCTTAATGAAACTGAAAAAGAAGAAATTATTGGCCAGTGTATAAAATTTTATTGCAAGGCAATCGACTTCCGATAAGTAATAGTATAGGTCTATAGGAAATAAGCTAGAATTTTTGGACCCACTTTTAGCTGCAGCCTTTTTGATTTGTCTGAAAAATTGTGACAAATTTGAGGTGGAAGTTGAATGGCGCGAGCTAGCTGCATCGATTCCTAGTGAAAAGAAATCATCACTTAAGCTTTTTCCAAATTTAATAAAAGCAGTCAATTATGCTTTGTCATTACCTCACTCAAATGCAGAATCTGAACGCATTTTTTCAATAGTAACAGATATAAAAACTAAAAAAGGAAATGACTGCCTAAATGCTATTTGCGTTACCAGATCCTCATTTCAGAGTGATGGCATGAATTGTTGTGACTTCGTTCAAGCCCAATCAAAATCATCTAGACTTGATTAATCAGAATATTTATGTATAACGTTGAGCTTGTTTTTAACTTTTTTACTATGTGATTAATATTAAACAAAAATGTGATTGATAATAAGCTAAATGTTCAACCAGATCAAACGCGTTGGTTGGATAAAATTGAGGGCATCGTACATTAGAGTTGAATGCGTTGAATTCGAAATTGATGAGTTGGGCACTAATTTATTTTGTTACTTTTTATTGATGAATTTATGTTTATTTCTTTATATAAATAGAGAATGTTTATTTGTTTTCTTTTTTGTCAATTTTTTTTATTATTTTGGTATGTAAAATAATATTTCTTTCAAAAAAGACTTGAGGGAAAATAAAAGGTAATTTCGGCAAGGTACGGAGGGAAAAAAAGGGAAAAACGACACTTGTTTGAGGTAAAAACCATCCCAGGAACATCCCAACACTGCATATGATGACATAAAAATGTTAAATATCAAAACTCACCACCTAATACATGCAATTATTGGAAAGTCCTTGCGGAAGCATTGGGGTCTCAAAATATTAAAATACGTTATTCCAACCTTATCCGACACAATGGTGTTTGCCCTCTTCAAACAGTAATAGAATTTCTCATCACAAATGCAATGCGATCTCGTAAAATAGCCCGTATTTCGCAGCCCAAATTTATTAGATCCAGATGATATAGTAAGTCGACACTTATCATGCGTCCGACAACAGCTATCTGTTGTAGAAAAAAATCCAAGAACCTGATCATTCCAAGCCAAGTTTCCGACACCACACCATATAGTACCTGATTAAGAGTAGGTAGTAAGCAATGTATCCTTATCTTACACGCACTTACGAACCTGGTAGTACTGAATAAAATTGAGCGCCCGTTTTCGATTGGAAAATTTCAGGTGAAGTTATATCTAGCCCTTCTGTAGTGACTTTATCAGAAAAATGTTTTTTGTTGTGCGCTATAAGAATTGCTGTAAGATCTGCAAAACAAAATTAACATTATACAAAAAAAATTAAAATATTTTGTTTTGAGTTACTTGTCTCTATTGGGGAGGACGGCATAGTCAAATCACGATATGATTCATCATAAATGGATGCACCAAAAACCTGTAAATAAATTGGAATTGAAAAATGTTTGTTCTGTTTCATAAAGGTATAATTTTGGAGTAAGAACATGGGACATTGTGAAAGTGACTACAGACTATCTACCCCCACTCTTGTTTCTAGAAGGAGATTCACTCTACCAGATTCGAACAGAACAGAAGCGAATGGGAGATCAAAGCAGTAACAGAAAAAGAGCAGATAGCTCTCTATACCGACGGTTCTAAGAGAATCATTCCGAATCGGAGATGACTGCACTGCACAGTATTTCTAGCGGAAATAGCTCCTATAACCCTTGAGGCAAAGGACCTAATGATACGTCACATTGCCGATAAACAAATCACTATAATACTCTGACAGCCATAAAAGCCGTGGAGTCAGTCTGGGTAAGCCATTGCAAGAAATGTATTGGACGAAATATCACAAGCCAACGCGCTAACCTTATGCTGGGTACCAGGGCATATTCCGGGTAATGAGCAGCTTGCAAGAAACGGGTCGAAAATATACGCAACCTTGGCCCTTGGTTAAATCTGCAAGAACTTCGCAAATCATGCTTGCAAGGAAGATTGACATATATTAAGATTTATTCATTCCATTTGTAGTTAGTACAATATTAATTATTATTTAAGTAACTTACAAGAAGGCCTTAGTGTGAAACAAGATAGAAAAAAGAACTATAAGTTAATTATAAGTGTTTTTCATCAGGGAATGGTTGCCGAATGCATCGAGTATCAGTTCAACTGGACGTATTTAAATTATATAAAGAGTTTGAGGAGTGAGTTAAGCTGAAAGGTGAGCGCAGTCACTACATAATTACTTTGGATAAATTATTGAATCCTGGAGTAGAACAAACCTACCCTGGACCAATCTCAATACCTGAATACACAAAAGAATTAAGGCCAGAGGTGAGAAAAAAGAGATCCAAATTCATGATTGGACTGAGCCGCAAATATATTCGGATACTCATGGGGACAAAGGGATTTCTGCGGAAGCTGTAGGTAGGGACGTTAGAAAAATAGAATCTATTTGCCACCTACTTTGCGAGTTCCGAGCCCTTAAAAACAGCAGACAGATGATTCTTAACAGCTACCTCTTCGATGAAGAGGATCTGAAGAATGTAGATCTCAAGGAACTCCTGAGATTCATACTAAAATCATTCCAGTAGGTAAACTACTACAGAGTACATCCTCGGTTATTCTAAGGACGAGCTGGAGGATATGGATGCAACAGAGCTCAACGAATTATACTGAATCTAGGTGGCTCAAATAAAAAATGCGGTTTAATTCTTGTCGTCCAGCAGAAATGCAATGGATGGTCCCCGTAACTGATGGACACAATGGACCCAATTGAAGGTCTAAGTGAAGCTGTGGCAACCGCAAGAGCACCCATTTACCTATCTACCTACCATGGGACACTTCTCTATTTTCGGCCTTACGAACATGGAACTAACTCCCACTAACGCCAAGGATATACGGTAAGTTCGTTTACAAAGTAGAGGCTCTTGGATTCAGTCCATGTACGTTGGACATAGGACCGAAACAAATAATTATACCCCACGATCAGGACCAATACAATCCCATACTAAGGGCAGGCTGTGTGTTAACTGAGCTAAATAATAATTATCCTCGAATAATTTTCTAACACTATCGTGGTGGAAAACGAATTTTCTGCTGTTTTATCCTAGATGCTAATTGTTTGACATTTTCTTTTGATTGACTTTTGCTAGAATGTTGAAGAGGAAATTCGATAAATCTCTTCGAACTTCGAACTTCTCTTTCCAACACTAACTATGTGTGTAAAATTGAGCCAGCCTGACCAAGCCTATAGGAAAATTCAACATTGCTCTTTCCATCACCCGTGATTAAAACCCCTAAAACTTGAACGTCTCCACCTGTTTCAATGGGACTCCACTAGCATGCAGAGTGCATTGAACAGGCGATCTGGAGACGACCATAACTTCAGATTTGTTCAAATTCACCGCTTCATCTCAGCTTTAACACAAACGGGTACAAACCGATCGAGTGCGCATTAAAGTTCAGTCTGAGAGGACCCAAGGATCACCGAGTCATCAGCGATGAGCAACTGACTTATTCTCAGATCTCCCAATTCGAAACGTTATTCGCTAAGATTGCGCTGTTACATTCAGTCCATGGCCTTTATTGTGATTGTCGATCAGCGATCGTCACGTCAATTGTCCACTTCCATAAGTAAAAGCATCGACCAGACCTTTGTAATCGACTACAAGCGACTGTCAAATCGACAAATATCGATCGCAATCGACAATCAAAGTTGTCGATCGATCGACAATTGTAGATCAACTATCGACACTCACAATAGGGGCCCATATTTTTTTTTGGCTTGAGCCGCTCGTTGGCGTATTGAATGTGCCTCATCGCTGCTTGCTCGAAAAAATCCTCCGGAACGTTGTAGTTGGCGTAATGCATCTTTATAAAAAAAAATTTTTAGTTAATATGAGCTTATAATTTTTGTTTTTTAACTTACTTCTTACTTCAATCATACCAATCTGCCAATCGCTGGGAGTTTCGCCGCATTCCCAGGCCACTTTAATGACACGATAGAGCCATTTAACTCCCTCTTTACCTAAGGGAGGCCTTAAGCATTACTTTCCGGATCTCATCCACTCCGGCAGATGACATTTTGAAACTAAATTTCGAACTCCAAAAGAGGGCTAACATTTTGTATGTGAAAATTTGTATTTTTAATCGAATCGATTGCAAAAGGTGGATTTAATTATAATGGAGAACGGTATAAATAGCATTTTATGGCCCCTTGTGAGTGTCGATTGTTAATCGTTGATCGACAACTGTCGATCGATCAAGAACTGTGATTGTCGATTGCGACGATATTTGTCGATTACAAATGTCTGTTCGATGCTTTCTCTTCGAAGTGAAAAAATGTTGTGCGTACGAATAGCTAAAATCAATTGACGCAGTCGACAATTATCGTGACGATCGCTGATCGACAATCACAATAAGGGCCTATATCTTCTAATGCCCTAATTTCTTATTTAATTTTACTTTGCTTAGCCCGTACTCTTAACCATTAAGTAATGAATTTTTAACAATGTCAGAAAGAACTCAACTTCTCAAAAAGGATAACAGTCAAAAGTTACCCAGAGAAATGTTATTTATTTATTTATCCTCGGTCAAAGGATAATTGCTTACGTTAATTTATTTCAATTATTCACCATTATGCAGTATTAAATAATTTCGTTGTATTTCCACGTGAAATTTTCCCACAATTCTCTCACGGATTTAGACTCACCTCATTATTTGTGATCTCCCTATCAAACACCATTTGACTCATTGCCCTCGACTGCAGCGTTGTGTCCGCTAGTAAGACTATTACCCCATAAATGAAGCGGAGGAAAATGTTCACTACATTAGTTGGCATTTTGTAGATTATGTTCCTTAAGTACAAATTATACGTAAATCACTACAGAACATGCATCACTAAGCATTCAACACTTAATAGACAAACAATTCCCGTTTTTTTTTTTTGGTGGCGCACTGAGAAAGACCAAACAGCTTTCTAACGCATCAGATCTTAATTTTAATTATATGGTCATCCGAAGTGGAAGACTTTTACCGAAATTTTGAAGAACCGATTCCACCGCTATATGAGCACATTCGCTTTCAAACAAAGACCAAAATCAACTAAATGGCCACGGCCAGTCCAGATCCACTGATCATTGGGTTAGATCTTCTTAATGACTTTTTTATTTTTTACAAGTCAAGTAATTTTGTGGAAAAAGTTTGTACCATTGTTGTATACACCTATGGAACTTAACGAAAAAGAAATTCTCTTCTTTTTATGATTTTGTTAATGGCCAGAGGAATTTCACGGCTGTGAAGATGGTCAATAATGAATTAATGAGCATGACTGCAACAAGTGTATACCCTGCCCCTTAGGTTGTGGCGTAGATAATGCTGGTTTTTGTCTTAATTTTGTTTAAAGATTCTATTGTGGAGTGTATTCATTTTTTTTTTATTTTGACTTATGAGTAACAGCGCGCACAATTGGGGTTTCATAATTCAACTTGTAAGAAAGTATCCGTTACTTTATTTTTTATTGGTGGTGCACTCGCATTGTATGTGTGCTTACTTTCATTTGTTGGTTTTGATCTCTTTTCTGAATTTTAGTGAACCCATTAAGAATTAAGTACTCGTATGTGTACCAAAGTCTTATGGGTTTCAACAGGTAGATTGTGCTTAACAAATGAGATCGAGTATCTGGCTCATAATTAATGTATTCTAGAGGTAGGCCAGCAGTCCGTAATTTGAATGGTAATAATACAATTAATTAGGTAACAAATATGAAAATGCATAGTAGTGCAGTTCATCAGAAGCAGAATATATCCATTTTAATAGTTCATATATCCAAATATGGTATGTAGGGCATTCATCTTGTCGTACCAATAAAAGACGTTTCTTTCTTGCATTCCACCAATTATTCCTAGAAGAAAATTCTTTCTGAAAACTACAGCGTTACATTCTTTGTTACCGGTCAAGTTAGGTAAGTGGGTTGGCATAACAGGAGAAACATTTTAACGTCACACTTAAGATCAATCTGATGAACATTCAGTTCTAGGGCGGATCCCTTTCTTTCCAGCTCATCTGCTTCTTCATTCCCAGATACAGCTTTGTGTAAGAAGAACCCATAATAGCTTTACCTTGTACTGCACGCCCAGAATCCGTAGCTCTTCGCGATAGCGACTTACCAGGCTTCGATTTTATCTGTACGGCAGAGATTCCTTTAATTGCCGCTTGGTTGTCAATGATAAAGGTAATCGGCCCTAGCGAGGTATCCATCATCAGAGGCTCAAATTCCGAGGTAACCGTCTTCGCAAATGCGACAACGCGACGCATTGATTTGACATGATATTGTTTCGTGCAACATCGGGGGTTTCCTATTTGGTGCTTGTTTTAGCTCTGGAACACACAAATTTAAGCAATAAATGCAAAAAGTTACTAAATTGCCAAATAGTTGTTTTTTATTGCTTACATTTATCAACACTTTCTGTTGGAGCATATCGGAATAAAATTTGTATGAAACAGTCGAAAATATCAGACAAAAATGAACTTGATCGAACATCGAAGCAAAAATCCTTTTGCCCTTCTTTTCTTTGAGCCTTTCATCCCTACCGGCTTCGCGAAATAAGGCCAAAAATGTAAAAATTAAATAAAGCCCCAGTAATGTGCATACAATATAACAACAAAAGAAATTGTCTAGATTTGGGGTGTAATTTCGGCTTCGTGAAATAAGGCCCCGAAAGTAAAAATGAAATAAGGCCCCAAAATTGGGGTAACTTTATATGAAATGAAACTCTAACATTTTTTTTGGATTTATTTGTTATTTTAAAAAAATATAATGCACACTGAAACAATTGTACTTGCATAGTGTCCTGGTACGATGTGTCTAGAATAAGGACAAGGACTTCAGCAATCAGCTCAGTTCTTGAAATAACTTTTAATTTTAGCTTTAGAAAATTTGAGAAAATAAAACTTCAAAATTCGCGCGAATTGAAAAAATTAAATAAAGCTTCAAAAAGTGAAATTACACCCTAATTTAGAAATTTTTTTTATTGTTGTACTGTATGTATATTATTGGGACCTTATTTCCTGGGGCCTTATTTCGCGGAGCCCTGTGTTTCCAGCTTCTATTCTGTTTTAGCCGAAGAGCACTATTTTGTGCATTGAAAAATATAGGTTTTAAAATTAATTATATTCCCTATTTAGTGGTGCCAATTATTATTATTATTATTCATTCATTTCTGTTTTCTTATGAAAATGTCTTAACAATTTTTATAAGTTCCTTCGAAGCTTTAGCTTGTCTGCAGGAGATTGACTTTCTACACTTTTTAAATATAATAATGAGCTTATAAGAGCAAAAGTGTATATAATTCCAAAATTAAATATACATATTTACTTTTTTTTCTGGCTTTAAATATATGTATTTATATTTATTAAATTTATAGATTTATACCTACCAAAATTTATAAATTTCAAAACAAATTAATCGGTTTTGGAAAATTTCACTTTCGGAACGAAATACGGAGTAGGGCCTCTGAGTTGTTTAGCTTTTGGATATGGGTTGTAGCTTCGTTACCCCAAGCTAGTATGTATACAATACCATAGCTTTGTTAATTTGTTTTAAAAGATGTGCAGTGGCATTGTATCGCATATGAGTGCATATAAAGGCTTCTGTAGCGTAGGTCTACGCTTAGTTTATCGATGTGTTTATCCCATAGAAAATGATAATCAATGACTACTCCATAACACATTTGTAGCTTTTTACTAATTCAATAATCTCGTTTGCAGTGTTAGGGCAGGCATCATTACTTAAATGTATTCTGCTCTGTATGGATTTGAATTGTGGACTTCGAATGTGCATCATTTTGGTTCTTGAAGCGTTCATAATCGTGACACCATTTTACTGCGGCATTATTCTCGTCGGTGCACCCTGTGTAAAGGCAATTATATTACGGAATGCTCTTTTTAAATATACGAAGTAGCTCGTTCGTGTAAAGGATAAAGAGAATCGGAACTAGTTTTGATCCCTGAGGAACTCCACATTTCACGTCCTTTTTCTCACTCATCGCGCCCTTAATGTTGACGCAAGACAGTCGTTGCTCAAATAGTCCCTAAGCCAATCAGCCGTTACTCCTCGAATAAGAATAGGGTATGTTGCATTGTGACCTTTTTAGTGCACAGGGTAGACTATGGATACTTACCCATATTCCCGTTGGCGTTTGTCGTATACGACTCATGTAAGCGATCGGTTGGCAGTATATATAAATATAATATATACGCTCAGGTTTAGAAGTCTGCGAATTTTACCTAAACCAGCGATTTCCGTCATTAACTTGAGTTTGGATAATGGCTACTTTGTTTGTGGCGCCATAATGTCAGTTGGGTATTGAAGGCACCATTACCGTATTATATCCGTACCAATTTTCGAATAATTATTATTTTAAGACTTGACATCCACTTCCTGCTTAAGATTCGGTTATCAATATGCATTATAATGGGTATGTTGCTTTCCTGACTTTATCATAAACATTTGGTTTCCAAACTATTTCCATATATTTCGCAATCTCTGCCTTCGCACTAGAGGCCTTCCCCCAATAGCGGGTGACTTGAATTGTGCTATAATTATTTATTTTGTTTGCGAACAGACAAGCTCTGCGGATCGATTCTAAGACCGCTTCGCCTAACAGTTCGTAAGCCAGTCGCTAAATAATTGTGTGGTCTGCATATGTTTTTGAATTTCATTTTGTGTGCACAAGGTGCCCCCGTTTAGCTTTGATAAAATCCCTACAGGATTAGCTTTATCCAGAAACAAATAACTTACCCCTGCCATTGCATATTCCTGTCGTAAAATAAAAGACGAATACGTAAGCCAATTTAGTGTTATGTACATGCAATACTATAAATTTTGTATTTTTTTCGCACTTTTATTTTGTTTTTCTCTATATAGCAATTCTCTTAAGATTAAAAAAAAAAAAAACAAGGAATAAACAATTATAAATAAACAAAAATAGTAATAATAATAAATTGTGTGATCATCTTTTTGTTTTATTGTTATTACAGAATTTAAATAGAAACTACAACTGCTACACACATTTGTTTGTTGGTTTTCGTTTAAATAGTTATAAATAAATATATATGTATATTTATATTTACATATATGCTATATGTATGCATCCATATGCACATATATTTATATATATTATAAAAAGTATAGTCATCTGAATCTAATTTGTTTCATTTTCGTCTAAACACAATAGATGAGGAAAAATTGGTTCTTAATGTTTTCACTTTACAAATAATAATAATAATATTAATAGTAAATATACATAATATTATAGTGTTGTGTTTATTCAGTTGAATTACTTTAATAACGCCTCTGTTTAAATTCTTCCTAAAATAATTACTTTTGTTGTTGTGGTTTGAAGGTGTTTTGATTTTTTGTTTATTAGTTGCCGTGGTTTTAAATAGTTTTTGTTATAGTGTTTCGTTTCTATTGATAATAATAATAATTCTGTTTGCTTTTTTTTTCTTTCTCCTAACTAGATGTTCTTGTTTTATAGATATTTGTTTTTGTTTTTCATTTATTTGTTCCAAAAGTAAAAATAAATTATTTATATATATTATATATATGTATAGAGATATAATATATAAACAATTAATATATATTTAAAGGATAAATATATAAAATATACAAAATAAAGAAGCAAATTAAGCGAAAATAAATGTCATCTTTTTACAATGTCTGTCTACGTGTTACACAATTAACTGTTTTTGTTTTGTTTTCTCATTTTGTATTTATTTAAATAAATTTGATTGAAATAATTTTATTTTCGCCTATTGGATAACACAGCAGCCCTTTTTTTTGTTCTTTTTGTCGTCAATGACTACGTGACTAGCTGAAGTCGGACCTGGAACCACCTTATTTGACACCTGGGTCTGAGTGGTGCTTCCATTTGCGTCTGACACACCATTTGCTGGTGCTGTTGTTGTTGCTGCTGCAGTTGTAGTCGTCGTCGCTGGCCGTTTTTGGGGTGAATTTGTACCATTTTGTGCTGACTGCGATTGCGCAACCTATAAATAATTAGATAACTGTTGTAATAGTTGTTTTTGCTTTATAAATATTATGATGATTGTCACCTGTATTTTTGTCGCTCCATCTACTACAGCCGTTCCATTTTCAATTGAATGACTTTCTTTTTGTGCACTTCCATTTGAAATTGCGTGGTTAATATCACCGGTTGGTGTAATTGGTTTTCCACCTATAAAAATGGAAAATGTATAATTATGTATTAAGTTGAGTGCATTAACCGTTAAGAATTTAAGTGAAAAAACAGTTTGATTATTGTTTTAAAAGATGACATGATGAAAAGGAAAACTGAAAAAAAAAGTTGTTGCTTTACGATTTATAATTTAGCAACACTGAGCAGGGAGTGCAACTTAAGGTATTTGTGAATACAGCTTAAAAAAGTATTTAACCACAATAACGTGTGAGTTTGTAGTTTATAGGTACACAAAAAAAACAAATATAGAAAAAAATAGAAGATGTTTAGTTCATTACGCGTTGGCCTTCTATAGCAGAAATTTGCAAAACACACCTAAATAACAAAAAACATAAAAAAAAAAAACAATCAAGCTAGAGATAACTTTAGGATGTATTAATATCGTAGCCAACGCAATTTTTTTATGTTCTACTTTAAGTTCAATACACTAGTTTACTAACAGATAGGTTCCACATTTCACTTTCACTGGAAATGAAATCGGAAATGAATTTTTGTGTTCTGCATTTCACTGTATTCGATTTCGATTTCAAAATTTTCGAAATTGAGACAAAGTTAAATTGTTATTTTGAAAAAATTTCGGAGTTTCCGAATCGCTCGAAATGCAGAACACTGAAAACGAATTCACTCGAATTGCAATTTCAATTTCACTCGATTTATGGAACCTAGCTGTAAGTCTGACAGCTGACTCCTTCAGCTTTTTTGAACCTAAATTGCTCAATTGATGTAGAGAGTAGTGCTTGTTGTCTAATCAGTCGCTTTATTGTATTTATAATACAATTCAGCGTTACTTTCGTCAGGATTGCCGACAAAAAAAATTAAATCTGACAGATTTACCAAAAGTTAAAAAGAACGTGCCGAGCCAACAAAACACCCGAACAGACACATAGATGAGCAATGAAACCTTGTAGTAGATTCACAGTGATAGTTGAGACTATTGAATGGCGAAAAATGAGGAGCACAGCAATATCTAAATCAAATCTAATAAGGCTTCTGGAAGAGACTACCTGTTAGCCGAGCTATTTAAGAAAGTATTCCTGATGAATTAAACCTCCACATCGTTTGTCCGGTCCACCAAGTAAGGAGACACTGCACCAACTATAGAGGTATCAACCTCCTAAACATGGAATACAAGATTCTGTCTGCTGTACTGTGTCAGCGCCTAAAACCATTTGTCAACCAACCAATTGGCCACCACCAGTACGGTTGTAATTACTGCACGTCTGCAACTGACCAGCATTCAGATCGTGGAACTAAATAAATCCAGATTGATATCCCCCAAATCATTTGATTTTAAGGCTCCATTTGACAGCATTTATAGAGACGAGTTATGTAGAGTCATGGGTAGTTCTGGTATGCATGCAAAATTCATCAGGAGAACACTCGCGAAGACGGCTAAAATGGGTTTAGCGCGTTAATGAGGGCAAAACCAAGTATGTATTGTATATTATGCTGTCAACAAGAATCGGAACCCATTGACAGAACGTCACAATCGACAGATTTGGGGTATCGGCGGACTTTATCTACCTCGGCTCTGTTTTATATAAACTCTGATAATAACATCTTAGCAGAAATTAAAAGAAAAATTACTCCTGCCAATCGTTATTTGTTTGGTCTGCGAAGGCAATTGAGTAATAAAGGCTTGTCCCGAAAAACAAAGAGGCTCCAGCACGAAGAATCTTTGGCCCCTATTGTGAGTGTCGATAGTTGATCGACGACTGTGATTGTCGATTTCGATTGATTTTTGTCGATTTGACAATTAGTCGATTACAAATGTCTGCTCGATGCTTTCTCTTGGAAGTGAACAAATTTTGTGCGTACGAAGTCAATCTACGCAATCGACAATTGTCGTGACGATCGCTGATCGACAATCGCAATAAGAGCTTTTGACTTTAACCCGGAGGAACAACGCCCTAAATGAGGCGCACAAATGGAAGGCGACCCCAACCAATTGAGAAGGCAGTTAGCAGTACCTATCTAACTACTTGTTGGCACAAGCAAAGAGTCGGGATCTGAAACCAAATCACGTATCTACCTACATAATCGCGCGGGCGGAATATTTTTTGCTTCCCATGTAAAATTGACACATGTGAATGTCAACTGAGTACTTAGCCAAGGAATTCTTGATTAGGTTTTGTCGGTTATTATGTTTTCCCTTCGTATTCAAAACCTACAAATTTCCCACATGATCAGTCGAGCCGGTCCAGCTCAATCAAAATTGACAAAAAATTACGTCAGCTAGCAGCTGTCAGATGTAATAAACTAGTGTTTTTAAGGTAACCATTGTCTCGTTCTCGTAGATATCCAATTAAATACTTTTGATACGAATTATATATACTCTTCCCATCCCCACAGCTGTGTCTATGCTTTGCTGGCGCGATAATGTCAAATTAGGTTAATAATTTATTTTTAAAGAGCCACGAACCTCAAAAACGGATGCAGACTATTTCAAGCAATATTCATGTCATTCGTGTCAATTTCCAAAATGAGATATTTAATTGGGCTCACGAGATTGTTCAGCATCAGCATGTCTACCTAGTTTATTTTTGACATTTTCTCATAATTTTCAAGATAAAGACCGCATTTGGCTTTTAGTTTATTTTTTTTTTATGCGGCGGTGGGAGCGCTGTGATAGGTATTCATTTAGAATGTCTTTTGTGTATGGTATGCGTTCGTTGTATTTAATAGTTTATCTTCAGGAGAGTCTCTAATTTACTATGCAGTATAATTTAAAAGAAAAATGTACTGCTACGATACAGAGTAAGAAAATATCGGGATTTTTCGGTTGAATTAAACCCAAAAAGGGCATCATCTTACCAATTAAATTAACAGGGGTTTACACTCTGGAGCTGTTTGGTAATATCTAAACTAAGCATTTTAATTTTCCAAAATAAAACGTCTCGTTCGAAATGAAAAAAACAAAAAACAAAAAAATTTATCAAAACTACATGAGAAACTCTAAGTTATGTGCAAGTAAGAACATTATTTTTATTGATTAAATTCGGATTATAATGTGTATATGTGTATGAATAATAATAGTTGATTAACTTATAGATTATAGGAAACATTTATTTTATCATAATTATAGGAGTATATAGATTTAGATGGTATATACAATGTTTCTTCTTAAATATTTTTTTCTTGGATGACTAACATGTATATAAATGTATAGTTAGCGATCTTAAGTGCAAACATGAATTCATTTTTTAAACATACCTTTTATCATGTTTACAATTTCATCAGCCTCTCTTGATAAATCACCTCCAGGTCTGAATGGATTGTCCCAACCAGAGTCGGTACTGTAAAAAAGAAGAAGAAAATGTTTCGATTGAATTTAATAAAAAAAAACGGAGTGTTTAAGTGTTTCGTTTCTAAAGCGGTCCATATATGTCATATATACATTTCGTCTAGAACCGATAGTTATTGCTATCGAAAAAAGGTCCATTTCTTAACAGGGGGAATCAGAACTGTCTTCCCAAGTAGATTATAAGGAAAATTGACTGTCGGAATTCAAACTATTCAACAACAATCACTTAAGAGGAGTCTGATTATGATTTACTAGTGTAATCCAAAATATCTAACTATCATTCCTACCAAAAGTGACTGTGTCTACGAGTTGTTGTTGTTCTCTCAACAACTATTCATACACACAAAAAAAAAGCTTGCAACAATTGCTGATGTTACCCTTAGGTTAGGTTAGGTTAGGTTAGGTTAGGTTGAATAGGGCGTGAGTTCATCACATAGGACTAGGCACCATATTGGACCCATCATCCCTGGGGAACCATAACGGTCAAATAACCTAAAACACTTCGCCCAAACAATTAATTTCCCTACAGAACCTGAAAATTGCCTCAATTTTGTTCGCGAGGCCAACCTCCTCCAAATTGTCGAAGAAGTACCTACCAAGGTATTTCCTCCTGTACCGAGCAATAGCTTGACATTCACAGAGAAGATGGGTAATATCCTCTGTGGCCTGTAAGCCTTCGCAATACCTGCACATGTCTATATCTGTTAGATCTTACCCTTAAATAGCACAGATGCAAGCAGATTTTAAACTAACAACCCTAGAGCCAGTTTCAAAGGTTCAGGATAAAATTTGGGATAGTTATCTCAACGCTATCGAACAGATAAATGTTGTTAATATTTAAGCACTATGCGGAGAATAGAAGAGATGAGCACCGGCTTCTTAAGAGGAAAAAAAAGAGCTTGAGAAGCGAGCGATCTAGGAAATAGAGAGATGTTACTGCAGGTAGGAGGTTAGGAAGTTTTACAAAAGGGTGAAATGAACCTGACAAAGTTACAGAGCCCGAAATGAAGCCTGCAAGGACGTACTATAGAACATCGTAGTAGAATCGCAGTCTATGCTGCTGATATGGAAGAACTACTTGTGCAAACTTTTCAACGCTGTCAGGCGTCAGGCAGAATGAACCATTCATTCTGGACGATGAAGATCAACAATTCCGTCCACCCGACTTGGACGAAGTAAAGATAGCTATATTTAGGCTTAGGCTTAGGTAAAACAGTCCAACAAAGCTGCTGGAGCAGATGACCTAGCCGCCGAGCTGTACAAAGAGACAGACCATGATTTTTGGTTAGAAACATACACCAACTCATCTTTAAAATATGGTTGCATCAGGAAAGTATGCTGATCGTTAACAAACTGATCGGTTCCTATAAGTGTGGCTTTAGGCCAGAAAAGTCCACCATCGACCAAATATTCACACTCCGGCAAATATTGGAAAAAACCCATGAACTTAAAATTGATACCCACTATCTTTTCATTGATTTTAAGGTTGACATCATTTATAGGGGCGAGCCATACAGAAAAATGTCTAGTATTTGGCATCCCTGCCAAATTCGTCCGTTTGTAGGGAATGACGATAAAGAATGCACGCTGCTGGATCAAGGTCGGTAAAGAACTAACCGAGACCTTTGATTTCAAAGAAGGATTTAGACAGTGCGCTGTCATGTGACTTCTACAACATAGTTTCTTGAAAGAATGGTGCAAAACTCAAACGCCAACACCACAGGCTGTCCATTTACTAGCCGACGACATCGATATAATCGGCAGAGCGTAGCGTGATGTTACCGGGGCGTTGTTGGTGAGAATCGAGACGGAGGCGGCGATAATGGTTTTGGCGGTCAATGAGGGAAAGACATTTGCTGTCAACAAGAAACGACACCCAACACCGTCATCTTGGACATAATGTCACTATAAGACAGATATAACTTTTAGGTGGTCAGGGACTTTGTCTACCTAGGCTCCGCTGTGAACTCAGGCAATGACACCAGCGCTGAAAAATGAAGAATAACTTGCCAATCGCTATTTCTTTGGGCTAAGAAAGAAACTGAGTAGCAAAGTTCTCCCCCGAACAACTGAAGTGTACGCGCTGTACAGCGACGTCGACCTAGCCAGAAGAGTGAAGATCCAACGACTAAGGTGGGTGGGTCATCTAGAGCGAATGGACGCGACTGCTCTGGCTCGGACGCTCTTCGAAATCAAACCAGAGGGACGGCTCAGAGGAACACCGCGACTTAGGTGGCGCACGCAAGTCGAAGCAACTTTTGAAACTGGAGACAGCTGGATAAAAATCGTGCCCGGACTGTTGCGCCATCTTAAGAAAAGTAAAGCTACGATTACACGGCCATTTTTTCGAGTCATTTAAATGACGCTCTGACGTAAAAATCGCGTCACAAAGCAGTCATTTAAATGTCGTTATAAAATGTCGAACCAAATGACATGTATTTAGTGCCATTTAAATGGCGAAAAAAAAATGGCCGTGTGATCGCTCTGCAATGACGCCTACGACAAATGACTAAACCTTTCAGCTGTTGCGTCATTTAAATGACATCCCAACGGAAAACTCTAAATGACTCGCAGTGTCCGTCATTTGATTTTGGGACACAAATGACGATGATAGTCATTTTGTGTCATCGTCATTTTTCCATTGACGAATCGTAGCTTCAATGTCGCTCTACTGCAACATTTTTTCCTGACGTCACAGCGCCATTTAAATGAGTCAAAAAATGGCCGTGTAATCGTAGCTTAAGCAAAGTTAAAAAAGTGAAAATTTAGAAAATTTGACTAACCTTTTAGGGTCGCCTACTCAATTTAAAAAAATCCATGTTAGGACACTTGTGACTACAATCTAAGCTCGTCAACGAAAAAATTGCTCTAAAACTACATATATTTTTTCTAGTCATTTTAAATAAATATTTTGCTTATCTTCCACTTAAAGCCTTTAACAGCCACTTGAAACGGCTGATAAGCTATCAGAGACTTCGTCTGACAGATATCACTATCCGAGACCTTTGAAACCAAAAGTTGAAGTTTACCCGGCAGATAAGTTCCTGATAGGCCATCAGCCTAAACCGTCAAAAACGTCACAACAGTGTAGATATATACTAAAGTCGTTTGGTCTGGCCCTGAACTAGTCCTGAAATCACATTTCTGGCTCTAAATCACATTTTTGAGTTGGCATCGCTTTCGTGCATTGAAGCTATGAGCCCACTTTATTTAACACATTGATAATATTTTCCACCAAGCAGATTGCTGCATAAATTTGTGTTAAATAAAAATTCAATTTATTTTGTTATCAGAGCGACAAAGTCTTTCAACAGATCGCAGGCGTGTTGCATAATTTTCAAGAATTCCAAGCACGTTGCAGAAAGGTAGGGAAAACACATAGCCATCTCGGTACTTACCAGACAGTTAGCTTTATGAACCAACACTGAGTCAGGCTTGGGCAAGTGTAGATACCTCTACTAAGGTGAACTAATAAAATGCGTGCGAGTATAATAAATCAGATGAAGTACGTATGGGCTTATCCCATTATGTGAATTTGTTGTGGTTAGAATGAGGTATTGCATAAAACAAAATAACTTTTACTGACGTGATTCACTGAAGTGCATATCATCAGAACAGAAGGGAGTGGTATGGCATTTAGTCCATAGTCGGTTTTTTTTAGTTCGTTGCAAGTTAAAAAAATTGGTATGTATCAGGTCAACAGACCACAGCGAACAGCTCTGTACTATAAACGGTCTAATCGGTGAGTGCAATAAGAAAAGGATAATAATACAAAGGAAGTTTATTTTTTTATAAATACACTTGAAACATGAGTTTCAGTAGGTACTGAGTTGTTTGAAAATGGGAATTCATTCACGCAGGCCATTACTAGTGCTGCCAACAAACCAAATACAATGCAGACTGCCATGCAGATTTTGTGATTTTAAAAGTCTGCAGCTGGACTGAAAATCTGCACAATGCAGACAAATCTGCACTTATGGCAACGTAATAACGATACTCGCTATTCCATTTTTGAAAAGTATAGACGCATTTCAATGTCAATCTGACAAAATGTTACCAAATCATAACATTTGACTAAGCATCACAGTTGTATTAAATAAATTATATAGAAAACCAAAATCTATAGAAATTTGTTTGAATTATTTTTGAGAAAGCAACAGCAACTATATACATAATTTGTAAACAAACAAATTGGTTGATAAAATTATACGTATTTCGAATATTAAACAACAATAATGCATCATTAGACGTTTTCGAAGAAGCCTGATGATAAAATAGTAAACGGCCATAGCAAGGTATCCATCAAAACGAAGAATTCTCCGCAACGCATACTTTGTCGGAGACTCAAATTGCATTCGAGGTATCCGCCTTCGGAAAGAATAATTAAAATGCGACAACGCATTGATTTGACATGTTGTTTCGTGCTACATCGGGGTTTTCCTATTTATTGCTTTTTTTCGTTAGCTTTTGCCCTGGAAACACTTATTTAAGCAACAAATACAATCAATTGCTTTGCTAAAATATTTTTTTCTTTATTGATTTATTTATCAACACTTCACTGCAAATCATAAACAAATTCCGCAACTAATCCCTGTCGGAGCATATCGGAAGAAAATTCGTATGAAGCTGTCAAAAATATCAGTAAAAACGCACGTGATCGCACTGAAACGCAAAACGCCAGTGGGCGTTGCATACTAGCATCCTTCACATGTTCCCAATTGCATTTGATTTGAATTTATTAGGTAAATTAGAAAATAAAAATTTATAATGACAATAAAGCGGGAGACTCTGTCGTATACGTAACCTTTTTTAACAACCTTGCATTGATATATTCACTTCGCTATATACATATATTGTTATTTTAGAAAAAGAAAGAGTAACCTTTACAAAAACACTTATAGATATACAGACACATACATTTTTGGTACAGATTTGTATTAAATATAGTACAGTCGTTCAGTACCACAATCTAAGGTCGTCAACGAAAAAATTGCTCTAAAACTACATATATTTTTTCCAGTCATTTTAAATAAATATTTTGCTTATCTTCCACTTAAAGCCTTTAACAGCCACTTGAAACGGCTGATAAGCTATCAGAGACTTTGTCTGACAGATATCACTATCCGAGACCTTTGAAACCAAAATTTCAGTTTAACTTGTAGATAAGTTCCTGAAAGGCTATATATCAGAGAGTTTATCTGGCAGATAAGTTCCTGATAGGCTATCAGAAACTTGACTCAAAAATTAAAATGTTTGAACAATCAACTTCCAAATATATTTATAAGAACTTACAGTGAGCGTCAAAAGTGAGTGAACACCGATGCTGTTAGATTTTTTTTTTAGGGTCTGGAAACAAGTTTTAAAAATCTACAATCTGTAAAATCTATGAGCAGCCACCGTCCGCCCATATTAATATTTATCAACAACGGCTATACCTAAAATAGGGTTCAAGTAGCGTTAGACTAAAATGACATACATCACTTTATTTCGCAGAAGTCGGTCAGACTTATATGTCGTCCCACAGGATATATAAAATATATGGTTAGGGGAAATCAAAAGGCACTTAAACTCGTTACCACGCAATACAAAGTGTATTCAAATCTATTGTGGAACTTGTCAACAAAGACCATTAATGATTTTAAAAAGCAAAAGCCTAACGGAGAGTACCTAAAGAAACCAATACAAAAATATTTAGATTAGGATAATCCAAGAGGTCTTCGAAAGAAAACGATGAAGAGAATATACGAACTTTTTTGCCACAAATCTGGAGGAAATTCTAAAATTGTAGGTGCTCTCGATTCCAAATCTCTTCTTAAGGCTCATGAAAGACAAAATCTAGGCCAACTGCAATTACTCGCGATGACGAATGGCACAGCTGGACTAGTTTAACAATTGGTAACGCGCGCCGCTATTTGGAGCACATTGAGGACACCAATTGCTACATACCGCAGCTATTTTCTAACCCACCATTACTTCCAGATGATTCTAGGACCTTGATGCATTCTTTATTGCTAAATGTATTCACTTTTTTATAGATGAATCTAAAACTGTGGACTGGGAAATTGGTGCAGTCTTCTCCGATAACTAAATAATAGCCTCTACTTCTGGCGTTTAGCAATAACGCCTAAATAAATCTGGAAATAACGCCCAAAAAGATCTCGTAAAATTTGTTGTTGCAAAATTGTTCGACATTTTCGGTATAATTTCCTTAGCAGGGTTCGTTATTTATGACAAGCAATAACGCACAAAATAAAAAGTGCAAATGCATAAACAGTGGAAAATGGGTTGGGTACGAAAACTCCAAAATTAAAATCCCCAAACTGAAATCCCCAAGTCAATATCCCCAAACCCAAAATCTCTAAATCCAAAATCCCCAAAACCAAAATACCCAAATAGATTTTGAGTGTATTTACAATGCTTTAACTGTAAAATAGGTATATGCAACACCCCTGCTTGGCTTCACTGTTGGATTTGGAGTAGGTGCAAGTTTAGGTATACTAAAATTTCTTTTAATATTTTGAATTAACATTTTGGGGATTTTGTGTTTGGGGATAGTCAATTCAGGTATTTTTCAAAAGGTGGGGATTTTGCACTTGGGTATTATGTATCCCGTGGAAAATGTATGGGAGTCACGGTGTCTCTGTTGGAATCGGAATAGATGGGAGTTTGGAGTACTCCAAATGTACCTAAGAGTGACCCCCAAGCAGAGGGTTGCAGTATTAAACTGCAAATGCTTTTTGGGCTTTATTTCCATCTTGTTTTTTTTTGGCGTTATGCATTTTTTGGGCGTTATTTCCAAATCGATTTTGGGCGTCATGCCTAACGCCTCTACTTATGTCTTTTCCGAAAACTGTAGTGTAATTCCATGCGCGAAAATAATGACATTTTATCCGTTAAATACGTCCGCATATTTTTGGATAGATAAGGTTATTGCCGCTTGCCATAAATTCTTTGATTTGGCCTCTAACAACTCTATAGTATCTCTAGACTCAGTAGCTCGCTCACCTCTTAGGGATATGGTGAAGAAGTTAAGTATTCACCTTTGCAGGGTGCCGGCCGGAGCATAGGCTCAATTCAGGGAATATTTGTGGGGCTGTTGAAGTCACCCAACTTGGAGCTACTCTAAGTATTCTAACAAATAAAAGTACCTTTTACAGAAGCCCGGCTCTCTCAAAAAAACGAAAAACTCTCTCTAGGAGCTTTCTATTATTTGACAGACATTATAGAAGTCGATTACTTTCCATTATAATTTCTTAAACTGGTTCAATGAGCAGGAACACTAGGTCCAAATATCATATGGGACCTTCTAATGGTCTAAGTGTGTCGGCTCTTGCTGACAGCCACTTTAACCTTACCTAACCAAGGTATACTTAAAAACCAAAAGAATGGAAGTTAAGTTAGCTGCATCATAATCAATAGGAATAAAAAATAATATTTTAATGTGCATATCGTCTTATTCTAATGATTAGAATATTCAGATTCGCCATTCGTGCATGCATTTTCAGACATTTACGGAAAATCGGGCCACCATACATCAGAAGAATATAAATGTTTCCTCTTTCCTTCTTATGACACTTTAATGCCACTCAATTACTAAACATGTCACTCATCATGTCAGAATGATTTAATTCCAAATGATGTCAGCACCCAAATAATCCTGTCACAAATGACATGATTCGTGTCACTGTAGTATTAACTACAGTCGATGTCAATTTATTTATTTTTTTCTTTTTTGACATATAAATGACCATATGCGCCGTCGGCAATGTAGAATGAAGATGCTTACAGATCAACGACCCTGATTCTCGGTAAAACTTGATTTTGCTGACTGATGAATGATTTCTACATTTATCATATGATGTGAGGAAGTAAGTTAACTTAGTGCCACAAGAAATGACACCACAATTGTTTCTTTTGGAAGAGTATCGTGTTATTCAATTGAAAAATTCCATTGAGACGCCCGGTATGTAAAACAATTGTCCACTAAATTTTGATGGATCACCACATTCAATTACAAAAAAAAAATACTAACATAAAACAAGAAACACTCAGCAATGAAAGAATGAAAAACACTCTTTCCAATGAAATCCACCTACATTCTCAAGCAATCACTTTGCTTTTTCAAAGGACAGCGCTTTTCAGATTTTCTTAAGCGGAAACAACAATCGGATGAATCAAATCTCGTAGGCATCCGTGAAATTTATTCGCACAAGACTTAATAATGCGAAATATTGAGCACTCACCCATGAAAGTATGCATACTTAGACTTAATTAATTCACCAACACTGTCCTTTCAGTATTTCAGACTATAAAAAATATCCTGCTGAAGGTTAAGCAAATATTAACATTGCAACGGTCTGATGGTTCGAAATACCATTTAAAAAAAATATATACCTTGAACAACACCTTGACACTTTCTGATGTCACGCATGGTGAGTAATATTTTTACTTTCGTATGAGCGGAGACTGAGTGCATATAAGCTCCCCGCCATTAAGGAAACCGCAACGGAAGGAAAATAATGAAAACAAAAAAAAAAATCACTTGATTGTCGCGCTGCAGGAATCGTGAATACGTATTTAATATGCAAATTGAATAATACATGTGCAGCAGGAAAATCGATAATATTTGTTGAAATTTACCTGTCATACTGATCCCGAGGAACTTGTACAACATAATACAAAGTGCCTCCATGGCTTTGTGATGTTTTGACAGCTTCTGTTACCATTTTGTTTTTTAATGTAAAGTTTTTCGTATATAAATTTGTTTACGTGGTTTCTTTCGTTTATTTAGAAATTAAATTTTCATATCACACCTTCTACAAAATCACAGAACAATCAGTCGACCTTTATTACGAAAAAAAAAAGAAACAGAAAAGGCCATATAAGACAACACTGAACTTCAACCCGATGACACTATCGAATTTTTCCGCATTTAATTCTGGAACAGCGCTAATAGTTTTTAATTGGACTATTAGTTAAATTAGATGAACATCAGCGTGGCGGTAATTCATCAAATTTAACACGTCTAGATATAGTTCAGTTTATTGCTCATAAAAAAAATTATGACACTGTCCTAAAACCGACTCAAAGCCACTGAAAAGGAACAACCCGAATTTATTACAAATTTTTAATGAACTGACCGCTAAACATCGATAAACACTGTTTAAAGATTCAAATTCATATAGAGCTGGGAGTCTCCCTTCAAGTAGCTGAATCAGAAATTCTATTCGCCCACAGAGAGTGTATATCTATCTATTTAGTGTTTCCGTATTCTCGCAACGTAGTTCAAGGTTAGACCAATAATATACATTAAAATAAACACAGCACAAGTCGAAAATCACTTCAAAAATCGATCAATAGAATACGCACGAGTACACGAGAACGAGTATTGGTCAGGGTTTTTGAAACGAAACCAAACACCTCCTATATATCCACCACTTTCATGATGATTTCAGTTCCATTTGGGATGGGATTTGGATTTCCTAAAAATATAAATGATGCACTTGAGAAAGAGTGTGGGCTATCCCAATCTCAAGGCGTAGTATCGCGACGATATAATATTTTCGCTTTTTGTTCTCACACACAAAACACTGAGCACTGACCGACCGACTGATGAGTTGAACTTTTCCACTTCGATATCGTTTAGAGGCCTACTAAATACACAAGCTTAACCCCAATTAATTGCAAACAAATTTATATGACCTTAATCATAATTTATTCCAAAAGAGATACGCTATTCAGAACAGATATGATATTATATTAAAATGTATCTCGATGAGTCATAGTTGGGCGAGGGTGAGGACGAGAGAAAAACTTGATTTATAATAATGTTCCGTTCCGGGGGGGTTTTTTGTTTTTTTATGTTTTTACGATTGCCATCCAACTTGAAATCGGGAACTGGGGACACAAAGCGCTTCCTGAAGTGGGTCATTAGGTCAGCACGACACTTGCACTCCCGATTTTGGGGAAGCTTGCACTACAATTACTGCTGCATATATGCATACATTAAAAAAAAATTAATAATAATAATGGAGCTTTAATGGAACGTCAGCGAAAAGCAATTTTTTTTTCTTAAATTTAGTTTATGTTTATATTTAATTTTTTTTTTTAATTTAAAAATATACTTTGAAAAATTACAAAAAGAAAAACGAATTTCCTCCGAAAATGTATTATCTGAATGTTTTCATTTTCGTTCGAACTATTTTAAGGCGCGCACTCAACTGAAAGCTTTTTTTCATCCGAGTATCTCGAACAGAATATACAAAACTCGCTCTGCGGCAAAATTTCGCCATGGATATGGATGTGTGGTGTGTTAGGTACTACGCCTGTGCGCTGAAACCAATGGAATTTCTATGAAGTCATCCCTCGGTTACAAGAGTGAAGCACTGCCAGCAACAGCAGCAGCATCATCTAAACAAAAAAAAAAAAACCTGAGAGACACTAGAGTGAGTTACAACAACAGGCAGTTGGTGCTCTTTGCAACTATGATGTGATGAGTATTTCGTTTCAGGTTGCGCGTCGTATCTGTGATGTGACTATAGGTATTTCGCTGGTGCTCTTTAATTAGACTTACAGAATAAGAGATAATAGAGGATCAAGTTGTTTAGCTGTGATTTTTTGTTGGTTTTTTTTTTTCTGATTTTAAAATAGCAATGATTTTTTGAACGACTTAGTGCATTTGCCAGATGCATTCCATATCCAGACGAAGAAATTCCAAACGTGACAAGTAGACGCATTGATTGCAGTTTGCATATAGTGCTATAGATGGCACGGTATATACAATACATGCGTATATGTGATGTGTGCCTGAGGCTGTTTGATGTAATATTGATGAGATAATGACTATGTAAACAAACACTTTAACCAGTTGTGAGGCGTAATATGTAGATTTGTAGACGTTGCGCGGGTAAGTGCGTCTCCAGTATGTCTCAAGGAATCATTTATAATTGAACGTTTTTTGATTGATAGTCTTATTGCATCCGTTGGATGTAGATGCATAAATTCTCTATTTAACCGATAGCGTTCCTTAATTACTTTATCATTGACTGGTTTATTGAGTTAAGTGAATATAGATTTATCGCTCCTTTAGGCGAAACGATGCTGAAGGGAATTCAGAGACAAGATGGAAAAAATGAAGAACTTGGGAGTTTTCTTTGATTTTAAAAACACTAGTGTGGTATAGAATTTTCCTACAGAATTTTTTTTATCCTTTTGATAGAAAATAGAGATTTTTAATTAGATAGATAGATAGATAGTTTTATTTCGTATACAAATTTACAATAGGTTTTGTTACCACACATTTTACAATACAGAGATATGATAAATTATATCTTTCTTCTGAAACATTATACATTAGGGTAATTTTAAGAATTGCATTGAAAAACAATATTAATTAATTCTGAAGGAAAATACGAAAAAAACCTCCAATGGAAATAGAAAAAAAAAAAATAATAATAATATAATTACTAGACAATAAAAAATAAAAATCAGGTACAAATAATAATTTGAAAATGAAACCAACTGAAATAGTCAAGTATATAAATAAATAAATAAATAAGTAAATAATTAAATAAATAAATAAATAAATAAATAAATAAATAAAAAAAATAATAATAAATTTTTAATTAGAAAGCTTATATTTTTTATTTATTCATCGATTATACAGATTGGGGTTATGTATGGACTAGCACATCGGATAAATGGCCGCCAAGGCTTTGCTGGCAACTATACGTACTCTTTTTTAATTTTCTATGACCGTTTCGCATAAATGTGGCTGAATTTCATTAATACACCTCCCAATTTCCTCTTTCAAGTTGGTCGTTGTGGGCTTGTTTGCATAGACCTAAGACATTAAAAAACCCCAAAGTCCAATGGCGTTAAGATCACAAGATCTGTATGGCTAATTCTGATCGCAAAAACGGCAGATTACACGATTAGGAAATGACTCAACTCACGCAGTAATTGAATTGTTTCTCTGGCTGTATGGCATATGTGGCACCGTCTTATTGAAACCACATGTTGGTCACATCCATATCTTGTAATTTAGGCACTAAAACCTGGGTTATCATGTGACGATAACGAACGCCATTAATTGTTACTCCTGACCAGCCGCATTTTCGAAGCGTTGTGGATGCATTTGTTTCTCAACAATTACTCGTGGGTTTTCTGAACCCCAAACGAGAGAATTTTGAGGATTAACGAAGCCATCATAAGACGAAAATGAGCTTCATCACTAAAGATGATTTTTTTCGAAAATTGCCGACTATAGCTGAGAAACCTTCATTATTTTTAAAATATTGTTCAATAATGAAAATGCGTTGTTTTTTTCTAACCTGGCTCCATTTTTACTAAGCTCGAACTGTCAGCTGTCACATTGTTATCTTTTTCGTTGGCATCACTGTATTAAATGATGCAAAATTAAAATTTTGGCTGAATAATGGGACACCCTTTACATTTAATATACACACTCTAAGCAGATTATTACTGTTCTTATGGGGAAAGGTCAGTAACAAGGAGGAAACTTGTTACACCCTGCTTATAGACATCCGTGTTAAACCGAATTCGACAGATCGTCTTAAAAGAAAACTACAATTTTAAGGTAGTTAAGAATTTTATTTACGTCGGTTAAGTTAAAAAATCTGGCAACGAAATCACAATCAGAAATTAAACGAAAGTTTTACAGTGGGCAATCACTGTTATTTTTGCCTTAATATAGAAAGCAACTACGTAGTTTCTCAAGAAACAGTTTTGCGAATGTCTGACAAACATCTGAGAGAAAAATTTACCTGAGAAGCTTCTGGTTTTTTTTTTCGCAGAAAATTAAAAACGTAAATGAATAAGCTGTCCTTGTTTTCCTTCCACACGAAACCATAATGTACATATGTATTTCGTTTTTGGAGTTACATGAAGCAAAAAAAAATGATAAAATCCATGAAAAAGCTTTCGTTTTTTTTGCTTTCGCGCAAGCGAAAATTCCTTTTTACATAAAGCAAAAACGTGCGTCCAAACGATTGAAAGTTTTCATCTTACAGAACCCCACCCGGAATTTGTCTGAGTGGTCCAGAATTTGGAATCCTCTTTTTTTTTTAAATAAAAAAACTCTTTTCCGCTATAGCAATACACTCATAATTGAACAAAATTCGTATATAGTAGTCCCAAAAAGTAAGCTACGTACGAAACAGGATACAAAGGCTTAAAGGAAAAATACGAAAAAAAAACTAATTAATTTCTTGATGCAAATCACGCTTGCTACTGGCCACAGAAGACTATAACTAATTCAAAGATTGTGATGTGATGAAAGTGGACCGCAAACTTTTTGTTTGACAGTAGACATTTGATTCCCAGTTTTGTATTTGTAAAAACTTTTTTTTTAATAGTCCGACAGACGCCACTGACCGGAAAATTTAAATTGTCAAAAGGCTGGACGTAAAAAAACATTCATATGAGCACACATCCGTTTCCTATGACTTTTTCATGTAAGACATACCAACATTTATGTCACATCACTATTATGTAAGTCACGTGCGTAAAATTGTATAACAAATGCCAATATGATGTATCTGAAACACATGTCCTTACAGACTTGTGTGTGGAAGTATCATTTCAAAAAAGGTAAAAATTATTATAAGGAAATTCTGAAATACAATTTCCTGCTCAATCTAAAACATGTCAAGGAAATCTGCATCCCCTGTATCCTTTAGGCGGTCATAACTTCGAGTATCTACCCATAAGTAGACACAAGTCGAACTTATCCCATCCCTTCCTTTGAATTACCTACGTAAAAATGAAATACATATTTCATTCAATCATCAACTATACGAGTGATAAATAATAAAACGTATACAGATGCCACACACATATTTTATGTATTTCATGCGTTCCATACTCGTAGAGGAATTTCTGACTTCATTCCCACCGTCGTCAGTTGACATCAGGGAAAATTCAACAAGCTTGTGCTTAATTTGTGCATATAAATGTGTGCTTAATTAATAGCAACTGTTATTGTACATGTACAGTTTAAACTAATGGTACAAATTAGGAAATTTTCTCTTCTGCTAGTTTGTAAGATGCTTGCGAATGATTTGTGTTTTATAGTTGTTTAACACCAAAACCATAGACCCTTCAAACTCTTTGAAAGTTGGTTTTTTCGTTGGTGTAGAATTTCTGGTAACAAGTGTATCGTGTAATGCACGCGGAAGAACAAAACAGCAAACTTCTAGATAAATTACATGTGCAGTGAAAGTCAAAAGTTAATGAACACCTATGCTCTATTATAAGTTACCAGATCTTATTCTCAGCTCATTGCCCCAAATGTCGACCAACCATGTGAACTTACAATTATGACAATATTGTCAGATCTGGCAATAGACTGAACATAGCCTTAGGATCTTGAAACATGTCAAAAATACCAACAATCTGTAAAAGTTTCGATAACGAAATAACAGTAACAAAACGTATTTAATTTCGACACCATTATACAATACTTTATAAAAAATATAAATAAAAATATATTATCCAAACTACGGAGACAATCTTCGTAAAAATTTTGTAATTCCCCTTTTAAACCTTTTAAACGTTATTTTTTAAACCTGTTGCCAGATAAAGCACTTCGATTTTAAACCGCAATCCGGCGACTGGTTTAAGTAGATTTTTACAAGGTTTAAAACAGTTCCCATAATCTTTACTCAGTTTGCAAATAGACTTTCGAATGCGGTTAAAGTGGAGCAAAGTCCAGAAGCAACTTTTCCAAAATATCTTTGCGAACAAAATTTTAGTTTTCAAGGATATTTTAGCAAGGAAATGTGTGTGACAGGTTTTTAATTCACTTAAGTATCATTATTCTAATGGCGTAAACAGAGCAAGAGCGTTTGATAAAGGGCGCCATCATTTACAGTATTACATTTCTGACATTTTGTCTCTATTATCTATGTAACGGGTTTTTCAATAGGGATGCTACAAAAGTAGAGCGACAGGGACAGCAAACGACGCCGAATTTCTTGCAGCTCTTTTGACATTTCTCTTTAGTAAGGTTTGCCATTTCATGATGGAAAGATATGTGAGCCAACAACGCGTCGAATTTATTAAAATTTACTACCGAAATTCGGAGTCAGTGGCCTCAACGTTAAGAGCGCTACGTCCCGTCCAATTTATGATGAGGCTCATTTCTGGCGGAATGGCTGCGCCAATAAACAAAATATGCGGTATTGGTCAGGCAGCAATCCACACGTACTCCATGAGTCATCATTGCACCCCGAAAAAATTACGGTTTGGTGTGGTTTATGGGCCGGCGGCGTCATTGGGCCGTACTTCTTCGGTGATGATCAAGACCGGCACGTTACTGTGAATGGGAATCGCTACCGTTCAATGATAACCGAATATTTTTGGCACCAATTGGATGAAATGGACTTGGAGGACATGTGGTTCCAACAGGACGGCGCCACAAGCCACACAGCGAATGTCACAATCAATTTATTGGAAACCAAGTTTGGAGAACGTGCGTTATCTCACGAAATGGTCCAGTCGCTTGGCCGTTTCGGTCGTGCGATTTGACGCCGTTAGACTATTTCCTGTGGGCCTACGTCAAGTCTATGGTCTATGCCAACAAGCCAGCGACGATTGATGAACTTCGTACGAATATCGAACGTGAAATTGCAGCAGTATCGGCCGATTTATGCTTGAAAACCGTCGAAAATTGGGTTCAGCGTCTGGACTTCTGCAAGCTTGCCCGTGGTGGCCATGCAAAAGAAATCGAGTTCCATACATAATGGCATCGAACGTACTTTCACAGGAATAAAGAATTTCATTGATATCCAAAACCGTTTTTGTTTTATTTAAAAAAACTTTTGTAGCGCTCTTATTGAAAAACCACTCACTGATTATCAACGCTCAGCCTAGCCTAAACCCTTTGCACAGAGGTTCCCTTTATGATGTAAGCAAGCACTAAGCAAGGATTTTTCGAAATTCAACCAAAATTCAAGGGGTAAAAGGGTGAGTCAACGTTTGTATAGGAACATTTAAATTTTTCATCGGATTGACTTCAAACTCGGTTGGTCTACTCTATAATAAGGAATAAAGATAATTACTTTGTTCGATTTTGGAAATTTTGCTTGGGCCCGAGTTATTTGCGATGACCCCCTTAAAGGGGGCCTTTTTCAAAACTCACACCGTTTGTCGTATCAATTCGAAACTTTGTAATACCTCCCAACCTATTTTGCCGTTGAATATGCTTATCGTTTCATCTAACTTCAGCGTACGTACTCCAAAGATATACAAGTGTAATTTTGTAAGAGTGGGATCATACTGCTAGAAAATGGTACACATCTTCACGATCTTTCCGGTTGCATATGTTGCACAGTATATGGGAAGATCTGGGTAGTGTGGAATATAATTAAGGATTTGCAAATTAAAAAATATGTTAAGGGATGTCTCGTAGATAGTGGCTCAGTCTGCTATAATATGATCTGTGTTGAGATGCCATTGCTCTAATTAAAAATTAATCATGTAATCTTTGACCTGTTTTCTCCAATATGGAGTTAAGCATATTTTTCAGAGATACTAACTACTCCTTAGGTATGTTTCCTGCGCGATATTTAAATATAAAAGAGGCAACTAGCTGACTGTAAATGGATCTCTGTGTACCAAATCCTGAGAGCTACGCGAGCAAAGCCGCGGGCAAAAGCTAATATTTTTTATAAATTTGTTCTATACTCAAAATTTAACATACCTACAATGGAAACCCTTCAGAACGTTCTTAAAATCTTCACAAATCACAAGACACATTTGAATAATAACAACATACCTTTGCCCGAAATGTCAAATGCAATTATTTCGTAGGTTAAAAAATACTTCAAATAAACCAAAAGCTTAAACCACGTAAACCGAGTAAATATTACGTAGGCAGTTTTTATTGTTATGGGTTTAAAAGCGGATGGTATTGTTAGGTTTATTTTCTTGGTTTAAAAGCGTTTTGTCCCAGTATTTTAAGCGAGTGAATAATACGGTCGTAAATATACGTAAATATTCCCTCAAAGTGAATTGGCAGGTTAATTTATTTTCTATTCGCAGTTTGTACACAGCTTTGATGTTGTATTTGCCAAAATGTGTAAGACAAATGGTAGATTAACAATATCCTTGTGATTTTCAGTATAAGTCATTGGTTGATTACTTTTCAACCGTGATTTCTAGACAACAAATAAAATTCGTTTTATGTACCTACATTTATCAGCCTAAAAGGTAAGTAACTGACGAAGTTTTAGACTGGAATGCAGCCTTCGAAACAGCGAAAGAAATCTATAGTCAGAAAGTGCATAAGTAAATATTTCACCAGCTGCTAAATGGGCTTCATAGAGAGGGTAATAAGGCAAGAAGAGAATCCACGTCCAACCCATAAAAAACATGTTCTATACACTATACCATGGTTGGTATATAGAATATTATGCCTATGTAAGAATTATCTATTTAATGACGTTTAATAGACTATAGACCGGGCTTCCTGAAAGAACGAACGAAATTGGTCTGGAAATAACCGACGATAAGACTAAACAAATGCCAACGGAAAAAACAGACACATCTGTCAACCGCATGTGACAAAACTTCGCTGTTAAAATTATAGCATCTCAAGGAAATAGAAGAACTCCTTAATCAAAAGCGCTGTATACTTCTGTTTGGCAAAACTCGCGACTCAAATTATGAAATTTTCTCATACGTATTTGCGAATTTGTTCCTACCTTGATATTGAATAACATAAATGCCAACTATAAATATCAAAAGGAATAAAAGTCGTCATCAACAACGTCTACTCATTTTTTTTTCACGAAGACTACTGAAAATATTAGATGCATAAAAAAAACAGAAACATTCCAGAAGGGGAACTAACAAATTGTATTCGCTGTTATTCCTATTTTTTGTATATAGTTGGCAAAACAAATGGAGAAAAAAAAAAAAATCCCGCCGAAATCGAAAAACATGTGGGCGTTATGTGGAACATGTATTAAAAAGCATTACGGTATCTTTGGCAGAAAATATTTAAAATAAATCGTTTTCCGAAATTGTGGAACGTTTAAAAAAATATGTATGTTTATTTTCATTATCTAATAAGAAAAATGCCTAAGAAACAATTATCTGGAACAGATACGTTATTTTTATTTACTTATCCGCCTAAATCTATTTATTTTTAAAATACCACCTGTAGTTTAGTTTTTTTTAAGCGGGGTATAACTAATTGGAATGTCTTTATGTGTTTATTTTATTTATAATATTTGAATTTTTAAGAGCTATACTATAGAGCGCTTCATATGGAATATAATTTTTGCAATTCAAGGAACTTCTGTTCCCTTATTAGTATATTGCAAACAGTAGGAGCGAAGAGGATTGATATAAAGGTTAGAAAAGAGGTGATGCTCCAGATTCATTTCAAACAATATTGGGTTGTAGATATCCAATCCGTAATAGGTAGATATTCCGTCGGACACATATTGCATTTGTATATTTTCACAGATTGTTTGAATTTTATACCTTAGCTGAAAGCTATTATCTAACAAAATGATTGTACGTACACATCGAGCTAAGCAACGTGATTCATGCTTCACAGTCACATTGACCGTTTTTTCGTGTTGTAATTAAAGTAAAGTTTATATTCACGTGACATAATGGTCACGTTTTCAAGACATGCGAGTGTCCCTACCTTCTACAGCAGATTGATGATTTACGTTTGCAATTCTATACAATACATGGGTGGTATAGAATTCTTTTCAAATTCAAGTGGGCATTTGTGCGATATAATTTTGCAAAGCTGATGTATACTCCCATTGAATTTGTTGGCAGGTTCGAATGAATATTTATCTGCTTCATTAATCTTTAAATTGAGTGTACATGTTTTAAGAGCGGTTTAGTGATAATGATCAAATATGGTATCGCAAGTAGGAAAAATTTAAAACTATTACTATAGTTAGACTAGAAGCCAGCTCTGTACCGAATCGGATTTTTCGTGAACGAGCAATATGTGAAGGACCGCGTTAGGCGATATGTCATTCTATTTGGGCTTTGCGACGCTTTATTCCTTTAAATTTTGGGCGATGTGGTGGTTTTTGGGTGTTATGACATTTTTAATTTGGGCCTTATGACCTTGGACGATAAGACGATAAGAAAATTGAAATTTCAATTTTAAAACAGCCTACAGAATAAACATGCGGTCAGCGTAAAAAGTAAGTGAACACCGATGCGGTTTTCATTTAAATAGTTTCAAGTTTTTTAACTTTCTCGTATACGTAGTAAGAAAAAGATATTGTTTTCGTACAAAATTTTGAACTCGAGATTTTGATCAATATTGATATTACGATGATAGGGGAACTCAAAAAAGTGGGTCTCGCAATTCTGTCCGTCCGTATGTCTGTCTGTCCCACCCCTGGGGAATCTAAACGCTTGGACGGATTTGCTTCAAACTTCGTTTTTAGAGTTTGTAGGCTTCCTGCTCGGGACGTTTTTTTTTTATGCTAGCCCTAATATTAACGGTACCTCCCATATAAAAATTTTACGAAATATGACGAAATATGCCTAAATTTAGATTTTTTCAAAAACGGCTCTAACGATTTGAACCAAAACTGATAGTTGAGTTAATGTAAGCATGCTTAACATGACTGCATACCCAGTTTTTCGCTAAAAAGTCCAGCAACGGCAGTTTTGAAAATTGGCTTTTTCTCGAAAACGGTAAAAACGATTTTTAAAAAAAACTTATTTTTAAGGTACTATTATCATTCTTAGCTTTATAGTAAATTCAGTTTTTCTCTAAAAAGACTGCGTCCTTTGATATCCACCCAAATCCCTAATAATAGTACTTCAAAAAACTGCTCATATCTCAAAAACGCCATTTTCGATTATGATAAAAATGTTACTGTCACGTAATGCTTAAATCCGTAGTAATACTATTTGCTCAGTTTTGAGCTAAGCAGTTGAAAAACAGTGTTTTTTGAACCATGAATGCGTCCTTCGATTTCCACCCCAATCGCTGAAAACGGTCCTTTAAAAACTACACATATCTCGAAAACGCCATTTTCGATTTGGTTAAAAATGTAACTGCTATGTAATGTTTATATCCTGAAGAATACGTCGTACTCAGTTTTCAGCTGAACAGTTTAATAACAGTGCTTTTCGAAGCCAAATTGTAACATTTGTCAGCATAATTTTACAAAAAACCGCTCTAACGATTTTGATCAAAATACATATTTAAGACAACATAAGCATTCTAAACTTGATCACGTACTTAGTTTTTCTCAGAAAACTCGAATATTGCAGTTTTATGAATATTTCTCAAAAATTACTTCCCAAATCCCGACCATTGAGACCACTTTTTTTAAATAATCAAAACTGAGAATTCGAAATTCATCGCCCCCTTGCCTCCTTCAAATGTCAGTTGTGTTGAAATTTGAAAGTAAGTAATAAAGTGTTGTAGTTAATACGTACATAATGTCTATGTAGTATGTATTACGTGTTTAGTTAACAAGGGTTCAGTTACTAAACCTACTAAAGATGTACGTAAGTGGAAATAATTTTAAACGTAAAATTTGTTGAAATGACTCTGAGATTCTGCGAGATTCGCAATAAACGAGAAAGTTTCGTGCAACCCAGTCGTGCACATTTTTTTTTTTTTTGGATTGATTTAGATTTTTGAATATTTTTAATTTCTTTATTCATGTACAAAGTTTTAAATTGATACGAAGAACGGTTCGTGAGTTGTGAAAAAGGCCCCCTTAAAAGGGGTCATCGCCAATAACTCGGGCCACAAGAAAAATTTTCAAAATCTAAAAAAAAAATGATGTAATTTGTTATATATAGAGTTAGAGTAAACAAGCAGAGTTTAGAGTCGGATGAAAAATAAAAATTTGCTCATATAAACTTCGACCCCCCCCCCCATTTTACCCCTTTATAACATTTATATAATTTCTTTATTCCTCTGTGCAAAATGTTTGGGTTTGGGCTGCGTGTGGATCGTGGATAGTGAATTTCCGTTTTTATGTATGAGAAGAATAATATTAATAAAAGGGAAGTTGCCTGGGTAATCGAAGAAAGGGGCGTGGCACCTCCCATACAAAAAAAAAATCAAAATCATAGATGGGTTTTCCAATAAGAGGTGTTATTTTGGTATTCAAAGAAAAATGTCATTTTTTGAGATAAATGATCGGATGTTTATTTCATAATAAAGAGGAAGGTATGCCGTTAATAATGAAAAACAACATCAGCCAAATGGCCACCACGAGCACGTTTACAGGACCATATCCTTTTCATGAAATTTTCCATAACAAATCGCAAAGTGGCTGCCCTATGTCCTCGATAGCCTCACGAATTTTATCTTTGAGGTCTTGAATCGACGCTGGGCTGTTGGCGACGTTGTTGATGATCGGCCGGCTTGAGTTCTTATGTTAGCTGAACTTTATAAGTCTTAAGACCATGCAAAATACGGTGTAATGACGTTTGTGGAATGCTCAATTCCAAAGAACGACGAGGGATGGACAAACCTGGGTTTTCTTCAACACGTTGGGCTACAGCAGCAATATTCTCAGTTGTTCTTGAGCGACGTGCACGGGTTTTATTCTTCACATCACTAACTTGTCCCAACAGCGAATTTTTCCACCAATTTCTGTATTGCGGTTCGACAAGGTGCTTCACGCCGACCAAAAAATGCTTTAGTTTTGCGAACTGTGACTGCAAGATTTTCACCATTTTTGTAGTGAATTTTAATAATTTCAATGCGTTGTTGAAGCGTGTATCGTTCCATTTTTAGTAATGGCGTAGTTTCTACTTGTCAAATGTCAAAGAATAAAAGCTTCAAAAGTGACAGCTACGGAAATAGCGGGCCATTCACAATAACACCTCTCATTGGAAAACCCTTTATATCTCGAAAACTACCAAACCGATTGAGCTTACATTTTCAGATAATCTTAGCCCGGGAGTTTTGTCAAAATTGAACAAAGTTGCACCTTAACGTTTTAGAGAAAATGTGACATAGAAACTCAAGTGGGTTACAAACGGGACATCCGTAGGTAAACGTGTTTAAATTGGCGAAAAATGCAGTTTAACTAAATATGGCTTGACAATATTATCTTTTAATAAAGTATCGTATTACCGAAACTTCATTACTGGCTTTCCAGATATGAAAACAAAAATTCCGCATTTTCACATGACAAAAGTGTCAATAGACAGTATGAGTCAAGGGTAGGTACCTACGTGTTTGTCGATTTTAAGAAAATGAACGTTAAAACGTGAAAACTATGTTCATTTCTCGCGACCCACAAGAAATGTGTGGTGTGCGTATCTAAAATGTTTTCGATGTGCGACCACCCGACACCAACCCAAACTAGATCAGCAATTGGAAACTTTCGGTTTTAAATTTGACATTTTCTTTTGAGACAATTGCGATGCGATGAAATAAAAACTTAATGTTGCTCCAAGACATGTTTAAATGTAAAAGGAAATTTATACGGAGTGAGTAGTTTTAACGTAATGCCATAAGGCGTTAATGCCATGAGATTACCGTTTTTCTTAATATTTTTTTTCGTTTGCATCTTGCACAAAACTAACATACATATTGAAGCATCTCGGGGAGCTGGCTGTTGAAGCGTTATAGGTTCGAATTTCCCGGAAGAAGTATTTAAACAAGTAAAAGTGTTATCATCGGCCTGGCCGATGCTTTGATACCCTCCACTGCATAAAAGTCATGCAAAATGTTTGCCATGCGAGTTAGTATGTGTCTAATATTAGTTTTGTATGGTAGGTAGCAAAACTACTTTACTGACATAGACAATTTTCAATACCAACCTGACGACGGTTAAAAAAAGACCTCTCACAAAATGTTATTCACCTAAGTCGATTCGTTTGGACGCTATCGTGCTTTCAACAGACAGAGATGTACCTATGGGTCAAATATTGGTTTTGTATGGGAGGTGCTAGAACTACTTGACCGACATAGCCCATTTTCAATACCAACCTGGCGACGGTAAAAAGAAGTCGTCTCACAAAATTTCATTCGCCTAGGTCAATTCCTTTGGACGCTATCGTGCTTTCAACAGACAGACAGACAGACAGACAGACAGACGGACAGACAGACAGACAGACAGACAGACAGAAAGACAGACAGACGGACATGGCTAAATCGATTCAGAATGTGATCCTGATTCAGAATATATATACTTTATAGGGTCTCCGGTGAATCCTTCTTGGCGTTACAAACGTAATGGCAAAGTGAATATACCTTCCTGTGGGGGGTATAAAAAAAGACCTCCTTATGTACATAGATATATCTACTTCAGAGTTATGTATTGTATAAATTTTACATAATTATAAAATAAAAACAATAAAACGCTAGGCCCAGGGTTTGGCAATTCCCCACATGTCAAGAAGATTATTTATTGTGCAGCGATAAACTCAAAGAAATATTTTCGACCGAATATTATCGAAATATGACGTACAAAACTTCGACTTTATCAAAAATGTTGCCAACCTTGTTATCACACGGCAATATGAACATAGAGCCACTTATACTTAGAGATCCGAATTCACCTACATAAACTATTAAATTCTCCTTTTTGAATAGATCGACAGAGTCAATTGGAATTTTGGAAAGTTGTGTCATTTGAAAAATTAGCTGATGACAGCCAATCCCCGATTTAATTGACACAACAAGCTAGCCACTTGATGCTACTATCTGTCATAATCGTGCATATTCTCCTTTATACCTTCCACTTTCGAAACTCATGAAAATTCAAATACTTTTTTTTTTTTTAATAGTTTGAAGTTGTCTCTGTTTACATCAGATGCGTGTGCTATTTCTGAGTAGAATATATAGCGACACAATTGAAAACATCAATCACAAAAAAATACAGGAAAGTGTGTTGGAAATAAATTGGGATGCCTGCAACCGCCTCGTTTATTTTGGGATATAGAAAAATGCTTATTGTATGAGAGAGGTATTTTTTTTAATAAATCCTCTAAAATTCCAGACACTAAAAAAAAAACAAGAAACAAATTAAAAAATAAATAACACATCATTAAGCTTTGCGATTCACCTAAATTTTGTCACGAAACATCTGTGCGCGCAATACCTACACACAAACGGGGGCAATATCCTCTCGACTCGAATGGGCGAGGACGAGGGCGAGGGCGAACCCGAACATCTCCCTTTTCATGTTCATTACTACATTGCAATTCCAGCAGTGCATAAACACATGAGGTATCTATCCACTTTTAAAGAGATTTTGTAGCTTTTTGAAATTTAGTTTCAAAAGATCAACCCTAACGGGAATATAAACAAAACTGATTGCTTCCTTGTGTTTTCCTTAGATTTACTACATACTATGTAAACTTTCATTTGCATGGATATGGACACGGACACACTATATAATGTATATACATCAAAATTCAGTCTATGACCTCATTCCACACCACATATGTACGTGTTTATTTTCATTTCCGATACTTTTTTTTTCTATCTTCTTCTTGATCTATTTTAGAACTCGGGTTACATCACACAGTCTTTGCGAATGCAGAAGAGCATACTTTAGTATGCGCGCCTCAAGTTGAATGAACTGTGCCGCAAAACAAAGCATGCAGTACATTACACCATGAAAAGAGTTAGTAGGACACAAGCACTGACGGAAAACGAACAGGAAAAAAAAAATAATAAAAAAAAAAAAAACTTTGTAAACTCAGCTACCACCGCCGCCGCCGCCGTCATGTGGATGGATGTATTCTCGAATGAACAACCCAATGTAATAGCAACACAAAAAAAAAGTTAGATCCCTCAATGGCGATACTGTGCTTAAAATGGTCTAATAATTCGAGTATCTGTTAATTCAAGAGTGTACTGTGTGCATTACGATTATGTTGAACACAAAATGACGATGCAATTTCCTCGTGATGGTGGGTGGTATGGGAGGAGGAAAGATGCGGTCGCATCGGAGACAATAGATACTGTATACATCAGAAGTGTACTTATTCTGATGTAGTATACAAAGCTTTCTCCCCTACGGTACCGCTCTTTCAATTATGTACATTGTACAACCTCGATAATTTTTTTCTGTCGATTCTACGAAAAAAAAAAGAACAGAAAAACGGATACCCGGTGATGGAAGCTATTCTTGTGTTACACGAAGATGCATGACAGATGCATATCAACGAATCATGTACATACGTTCGACGACAATACAAAATTATATCCTTTAGAACGACATTTTTTCGACGGTGGTCTTCTGTGTGCTGCATGAAATTGGGACAACGTCTCTGATCCTATCCGTCATCATACATCGAGTGAAGTTGACGAACGGAAATACAAAAGGAGAAAGAAATGACAAGTACAAAAGGTTGCCACAATCTTGACTGTCCTTCTACGAGACGGTCTTTCTTACAAGAGTAATTGATTAAGAAGTAGAGTGGAAAAAAAACCCCAAAGAATAGGTTGAAACGAGGACATGAGGTGGATTGTGTACAGGAAATTCGACTCGACTACTTGAGCAATATAGTCGAATAGGTGTTTTGCTCCATTTTGTCAGATGGTGCTTGCTTGGAGTCACGTTGAAATACAATTGGATGCAAGGTTGCAGAAGGGAATTGTGTTGTTACATGTACGAGGACTATGTACCTTTTGGTATACCTGCATAGGATGAAACAAAAGCAATCTTCAGTTAATTGTGTGTGAAGGTGAGAGAGAGGAAGGCTGAATTGAAAAGCTTTCTAGTTATGCTCGTTGTTTGCCAGATGTTCTATTGAGTTGGGGACGATTTGTGTTTTTGTTCCAGGTGTTGAACCTGAAACTCCCTCCTCAGTTGTTTAACACAATAACTATTGAGGCATCTCTCTGATACGAGTATATCAAGATATCTATGGAGCATTATACATTTTGAACTGGCAATGACAATCCAAACGCTCTGGTCTGGGTTTTCTTAAACTGTGCAAGAAATATTTATACCCCGCAGTATACATACATATAGGGCGCTCATTCGCCCCAAAATTTTACTAAAACTCCCTTGTCTGCTCTGGGGTGCCGGGAAAAACGAAGTGCACCTACCTGACAGGATCAAAAATCGTGCGTACAAACTAATTGGAGACTCGAGTCTTATAAAGAATAATTTGTATTTTTGTGGGGGTTACAAGAGAATTTTATTTCAAAATTAGACGGTCTAGAAGCCTTTAGGAATGAGCATGTGAATACGGTAATTGGTGGACTAGGTAACAACAGACTGTTAAACTGCAGCGGTAGCCATCAATGTACTAGACAATGAATGCCTTGACTTCCGTCCATTCGACCAATAGACTCCGAAGTGAGAGGTGTCAGGTTCAACCTCTGAATAAGTAAAAGCTACACTGGCGATCACTAGGATGAGGCCAAACATCTTCGAAATCTTCGAAAAAAAAGCAAAAAATTAATAAAATGTTGACATTTTATGGTTTTAAAACATTTATTTATTATGTTTTTCTACATTAATAATAAGTATGCTTGCCATTTTTCGATATGACCTCTATAAAACGGTTTGTAATAGAATCATAGTTTTTTTTAAATAATTAAGAGAAATTTGGGCCCCAGGCATCACGAATAGCTTCGATTAAAGTGTACTTGTCTTCAAATTTTCTGCCGCCTTCACTTTAAGATAACCATGCCCAAAGATTTTCGATTATGTTTAAGTCCGAAGAGACAACGGGTTTCCATTCATTGCTCCAAGCGACTTGTTCTCTTGCAAAATTTATTCGATACTTGTGTACTTGCCTCAAAAAAGGTTTCTTTTTAAGTTTTCTTCTCTGTATAGTACCACTTTTTCGTATTATCCTTCGGACCGTTGCTATGCTGGCTAATACTCAGTTGTTGGTTCTTATTTTAGTCGCTGCGGTGTGGTAGAGTAGAATTTGAGGCAACCCGTAGAATTAATTGCTTTTCTCGCAATGTTTTCACTTCTGCTGTGCGTCCTTTTTGATTTTTCCAATAGTGATGTGGATCCGCAAGATATTTGTTTTCAACAGTCTTACTTCTATTTAGCCTCCTTGTAATTTCTCGGAATGAGAGAACTAACTCTTTGAAAGCATCTGTTTTCCTCTTTTTGTCGCTGTCAGTCTTTCCGGAACCCATTTTTTTTAAACTAAATAAAAACAGTTCTCTTCAACGCTTTTTTAAATATTTTTAACAAAACGTTGAAAAAAATCGTTGCTGTGCACTCCTGCAACGAAATATTCGCAATGGTAGTACAGGTAGTTCATTGTTTGATCTTGGGAAATTCCAGCCGTAGTTTTTTTATTAACCCTTTAATTTTATGACTTACTGTTGGTAACAGGTAGTAAAAGTTGCCCGGTAAAAGATTTTCAACAGGTATAAAGAGTGAAAATCGATTGCGAAATGTATGGCCTCATCCTAGTGATCGCCGGTGTATAAACTATGGATAACTTTCGCGAACGAAGTTCATTATACATACTGCTAAAGCCGGCGATGTACATTTAACTTAATAAGCTAAGCCCGCAGCATAACAGAACATAATCGTTTAAATGTCAAAGAAACATTAGTTTTTACTAATGGATTCTCAAACTAATAGTTACTGAGAATAATACAAAAAAAAACGTAGTCTCTTGTTTAATCGATCTTTATTTGGTATATACATTGACGCGGAACTATTTGTTTTATCTTTCTCACAAATGCGGTCATATACGAAAGCCAGGTGAATAACCCCGCAAATTAACTCGAAATTGGAACAACATACGAATTTATAACTTGCTATGCGTAGCATATGCGATCCAAATGCGAATTATGGCATTTTAACTGTCACAAAAGATCGAAATTTCCATCATGAAATCACGATTTAACCGTTATGAATAAAATTATCTGCAGCCCACGTCTGTTCATTTGAGAAAGGAGCAACGTGATTTTATAGATGACTTTAAAATATGTGATTATATCTCGAGAAACTGATAAACGACTTAAAATCTGTAAGCCTTATTAATACCATTTTTACCCTTCACTTTAAATTAATTGTAAATCACAATAGACATTTTTAATGGAAAATTCCGAAGCTTAAGCAGTCAATAAAAAAAACTCGTGTCTTCTCTCTCTCTCTCAAATTTTATCTGGCAAACTGATAGTGAACTTTTCTGAATAATAACGTTTTTAATTTGTATTCCATTTTTTTTCCGTCTCAGCTATCAATTTTTTGTCGCCCTTGGCAGCTTTTGGCAACACCCAGCACTTCATCAAATTGTTTTAAAAATGGCCGCATTCCATTGACAGCTAGATGTCTAGCTCTAGCACATAACAGAGGAAGAGGAACGCTAAATTAGACAGATCTCTAGCGCCAGGGGCATAATTTTGTGTCCTTTTCTGACAATTTTAAGATTGGACGTGTAAAATTATTTAAAAAAGTTAACAAACTTTTGCTTGTTTTTTATTAAATTAATTTTAGACTTTTGATAGATTTAGTTTCGCAGATCGTTTTTTTTTTGTTTTTTCAATATAAAGATCGGGCCATCTAGTGGTTTATTTTTAAATCATAGGTAATTTTGACACTGACAGCTGTTTCGCGGAACGAAATCAGTCGCTTTACGCTTGAACAACGTTGGGAAATTTAAAAAAAAATATTTCTAAAGTGAGTGCTGTGTAGCCCAAACAGTGTGTTTTTTGAAAAGAAGTTTTGTCCGAAATGAAGCACCCACCGCGCCTGCTGTATGAAAGTTTGTGCAGACTGGTATTTCCGCATCTGGGGCTCTGAAAACCCGCACACATTATTGTCGAGAAGCCAATGCATCCACAGAGAGTGACAGTTTGGTGCGGATTGTGGAGTGGTGGCATATTGAAATTGAAGATATCCATTTGGACGACCTCTGGTTCATGCAGAATGGCGCGCCATGCCACACAGCCTATGCCAAAATCAATCTTTTGCACACCAAATTCTTCAACCCTATTATCAGCCGCCTTGGCTACATCAATTGGCCGCCTCGGTGCTTCAATTTGACCCCTTTCCACTTTTTTTTGTGGGGAACCGCGAAGGACCTATGTTATGCCAACAATCCGGAAATGATTCAAGCACTTAAGGCCAATATCATCCAAGCAATCCGTGAGCTACAGCCCGAAACCATCAACAAGGTCTTAAAAAATTGGAGTGACAGAAATGCACTTAATTTTACTGCCAAAACTACGCGTTTAAAAACGGATAAATTCTAAACAGGGGATTTTAACGAGGGATTTAAAAAGTATGTATGTAGTAGGTGGAAGATTTTGGCATAGGGGATTTCGTCCCGAGAGATTTTGGAAAAAGAGATAAAAAAAAAGAGAGATTATGTCCGCTAAGGGAGTTTGGAAAAGGACATAACGTAGAGATCCCGTGCTAGAGCTCTAGCGCAAATGCTGAAATGAAGAAGAACTAAAATAATTAACAACTACACTCTACTTGACACTTCACACTATGTACAGTAGAACCTCGTAAAGATACACGGTGCTAAAATTGAGATGAACAGTTTGAAAAGATGAACGGAATATTTTGACCATTAGAGTCAGTGCTCGAAGAGATGAACGGGTTGAAATTTGGATAGTCGAAAATATGAACGCTTTATTTCAAACTAAAGTTATTCTATTTATATGTAGATTATTTACTTCCTGTTCATGTTACGTTAATAAGTTTTGTGAATAGTACTATTTTCGATCTTGTGTAAATGTAAGTAAATGTAAGGTTTTTAAGTAAAATAAAATGTGAAGTTTTAAGGGAATTCAAAACTTGTATTATCAAAACATTCCAAAATAATTTGGAATTTCTATAACACCACAATTATTGTGGGAATAAAAATGAAAAGAAATACTTTACTTCCTTAGTCACAAAACTTCGATTTCAGGAGCAGATAATCGCCAGACATTGCATAAATCAGAAGTGTCGAAAATGTAAGCTTCTTGTATTGATAGTTCCTGAAGCTATGTGGGCGTTATGTTCCTGTGATTATATTGAAAGCTATCTAAGACTATAAAGGTGCACGGCATTTTCAAGGGGACAAATTAATTCAATGTGACTGATGGATGGATTTAATCAATGTAGAAAAACTTAGCCCTAAAAGACATGATGTGTAAAGAATAATACGGTTGTCTATATAGTCAAGGCACCGTGACCATTTCAACCATCAACATCTGCTTGAAATATGCAGAGCAATGTGGGCGATGTTTGCACACTTTTTGATCATTAGTACCGCGGTTTATTGATTGCATTTGCACCTTAAAATGATATTGACAGATGAATGTAGTATTAATTGACTGTGCTGAAGTCGTGAGGTTAGGCTAGGGTGGCAGGTTACGAGCGCATCCACACTTAGCCCAAAGTAGGCCCATTGTGACATCGCAGGACTCGGTAAGCACGCCACAAAAAAAAAAAAAACCGACGCAATTTATGTACATACTACATATGTTCAACCTAATGACATTTCGTTGTTCATTTCTGTGAAAAAATTAATGCTCATGCTCACACCATCAGATTGTTCAATCTACCGACGATCACTATCTCGAAAGTACACTGCATTTGCCCACACAACAAACGTCTTGTTCAAGCGTATAAAATACAAAGTATCAGACTATAAACTGTGGTAATACGGTTTGTGATTATAATTCCAATTCCTAACGATAGCAGACTAATTACCGCTCAATCTGGAGCAAAAAAAAAAACAAGAAAAATATAGCTGATGCAACCAAAACAAGGTCAACGTGATGTCAAGTGATGACACAATAGAGAAAAGCCATAAGAAAAAGAGAATAAGAAAATTGTGTTTGCCCAAGTTCTACGCCTTCTAACGGAGATAACAAATTGAGACCAATATTAATCATGGATGACACAGCTAAATTCGCATCATATCATCTGCGAGTAGTAATTTAGCAAAATCTTTTATAAGCATCTTAGGATAGAAACATATACATAATAATAATCCCCATCAATATTTTATGTATAGGTGTTTGATCACTTACCTCTGTTGTCTGTCATAGGATGTGGGTGTTGCCGTTACAGCTGTCATGATGTCGTGTTCAAAATCACTTGGCTCGGTACTAAAAGTATCTGATATCAGCAGGAAACTGTTATCCTTATAGTGCGAATAGCTATCGGGCGGACTAACTTGTTGTGGTTGGCTACTTTGGTAAATTGACACTCGTACTTTGGAACGTTCTAACCTAAAATAAAGCAAATGAAATAAAATTGGTTGAGATTAAAATTAAGTAGGTATAAAAAAAAAATCATTTCGATTGACATAATGCTCCAGTGAATTGTTTTAATATAAAATGACGCGATAAACGGTACTTTGTTTACTGTCAATATAACAGAAAATTAATATTATTAAAAAAACAATGCTGATGCTATTTGCAGTCTCTTCTACGACTTTATTTATTTTATTTTTCTTTTTTTTTAATGAAGTAACAAATTGTACAAATGAAATGACATAATTTTTTTTTTTATTCTTGATAACTGCAATCTGTAACAAAGCCTTGAACGTTCGTTATTGCAATGATAACAAGTGATAAACAATTTTTTCTATTTTGCGGACTTCTAGGGCGTGAGAGCTGAGAGGATTGGATCAACAGTTTAACTGATTTAGGTAACTGATTAAATAGTTGATGATGATGATATAAAACATTGTTCCATAGGCGGAACATTTGCTTAATTTAGTTTGACTTTGAGTGCGGGGGTGGGGTTATCTTCTAAGTAAGGGGGAATTAAAACATTCAGGAAAACGTATAACCAAAGTATTAACTAATATTAAATACGCTGGAATATCTAGGCTCTATTACTTGACTTTGGATACGCAACACTCATTTTAAAGACCTCGATTCATCATGTGGCCCGTTTTTAAGCTGACGTTTATGGAGGGGTAGCTAACAAATTTAGTAGAGAAGCTGATGAATATTTTAAAAAGCTTCCATAGCACGTCGTGGGATCCTGCGTTTAACATGACGAAACCGATGAAGCATGGACCGCTCCGTCCGGAGAAGTAGCTGCTCGACATTGAGTTCCTCACGTATTCTGGTATTTCTAATGCGATCTCTACCGGTCACACCAGCAATACCACGGAGAAATCTCATATCTGCAGCTTGTATCCGCGATCTTATTATTTCGGTCATTACCCAAACCTCATGATCATGACCATAGGTAAGAGTTGGAGCAAACACCGAATTAAAGACTGACAACTTAGCTTTGACACCAAGTTCAGTCCTCCTGACCAGTCCTATATCAGGAAAACTCAGCATTGCTCCTTCCATCACCCGTGCGAATAAGACCACGAGATACTTAAACTTCTCCACCTGTTTCAATGGGACTCCACTAACGTGCAGTGCAGAGTGCATTGAACAGGCGTTCTGGAGACGACCATCACTTCGGATTTGTTCACCTTAACCTTCATTTCAGCTTCAACACAAACGGCTACACATCGATCAAGTGCACGTTGAAGTTCAGTCTAAAAGGACCCAAGGATGACCAAGTCATCAGATCTCCCAATTCGAAACGTTCTTCGCCAAGACTGCGCTGTAACATTCAGTCCATTTAAGTAATGAAAAGGAGAGGAGACAAGACGCACTTCTGGCGAAGTTCAATGCCCACGGTTAAAGGTGGGCCATTTTTATACTCGATGCATTTTTGAAGGAAGGAAGGATCTGTGTACTTAGCTTAAAGGATCAATCTTCAAGCATCGTTATGTCGGTACCATGACCTTACGTTTCGTATTACAGGTAAGTGTATTCAAATGAAACCAAATATAGCAAAAAATCAATTTTGTTGTTTTAATCTGCAAAATTTCCTCCTAAAAGTTAGGTTAGGTTGGGTTAGAACTATGTATGACGAATTTCCGTTTGCAATATTGAAAATTTCCTCAAAGAAGTAGGTACATTTAGTAGTTTTATTTCTTATCAAAATATATATATGTAATATATTGTGCTACCGCCAGGCCAACTTTCGCAGGTTATTTAGTACGAAAGTTGAGCTGAAATATATAAATGTGTGGCCAAGTTCCAAGATAGACAGGTGGCCAACATATGGAACATTTGTATGAAATTTTCTTGGTGCTACTATACACTGATTTTTCTGCCTGAAAAACACTACAGTTATAAGGCAGTCTAAATGACTGGCTTAGGGAATTTAGAGCTGAGAAAATCTCAGGTTCTGTACCTATACTTGTCTGAAAACCGTCTAAATATATTTCTTTTGCGTTGGATTAGTATGGCATATCTACTTAATGTCGAAGTCCAGGACCGTAGTTATAGACTTCGTAATGACACGGCTTTCAACGTCCCGAAGAGACCGAACGGCGATTAGGAGACGGCGAATGGTCTGCCAGATCATCTTGTTTCCAGATCTCTAATCACTTCAAACTTTCACACAGTTCCTTACAAACCGAGTCTTTAAAGTGAATGCACACCTTAAAGAACTTCTTCGTCCTGTTCTTTCTGATGTCTTCGTGAACGCAGGGCTTTTCAAACTATTCATTTCTTTTCTTATCACTAGCATCATCAACAACTGTCGTTCCTCTGGAACAGTAGTTCTGTGTCAAACAGCAACTTTTCCAAACAAAGTGGTCTATGCTTCTGTAAAACAAATGTCACCGAAATCGATTTGGAAGACGTATAAGTATACCTATAGGCCCAAGATGAGATAGTTAGATCAAGTTGGTTATCATTCCTTTACCAACCCGTTCAGGGATTGCTTTTTATGATGATTTAAGGTCAGTCAGTGGCAGAATATCAAGAGTTATTTAAGCATTCTACACCCGATAGACGGAACATTCACCCCAATTGTAGTTGTTTACGACTCTAAAAAAAAAATGTCTGAAATGTCAAAAAATGTGGATTGAATTTTTCGACGACGACGGTCGGTATTGCGTGAGGCGTTTTTTGTAGACATTTATGTCGTCGACTATTTTGCGGACGACTGTGTGATAATGTGTTAAAAGAAAGTATGTGTATTTAATTTTTAAATAACTAAAAGACAATTATATTTGTTTTGCAGAATGGAGATAAAAAATATAAGACAATTTCTACATTTAGTAAACGAAATGCAGAACAATATTCCTTTGGCAAAATCATTCACGAAGGCTTAAGAAAATTGATGTTAATCGGCAATGGGACGACATAGCCTTATCTCTGAATTGTCTTGGACCACCTTCGATAGTCTAAAATACATTTTAAATCTGAAAATAATTGTTATTAAAACAATGTTTGCTTAACGTCGGGCAAATCAATGGATTTGATTTGGTTCAAATTTCCTTCCTTAACTTTACCAGATATTTTTTCTAGTTTTCTTCTTCGGCACTGCTTTCAAAAAAAACATCTCAACACTATTCATTTTTGATTTGTTTTATTAAATAATTAACCAAGTCACAAACAAAACAACAGACCAAATATAAATTAGTCGATTGAAATGTCAACCACATGTGTCATAGTTTTTGGAATATATGTGGATTGTGAGAGTTCAGAGAGTCGAGTCGTTTCAGTTACGCAATACCAAATTCCAAACGACTCGACACGACAAATGTTGCCTGTCGTTTACGACAGACGACGACGACAATAGGGGTGATTAATTTGACATGTCGCTTATGGATTGTAATGTAACAGAATCGAGCTTAGGTATTTCGTTTAAAATAAAAAACAGAATAGAATGTTTTATGTCAAAAGCTATAGCAGGCACAAAAATATCCGTTCCATTAATTTAAGGTAATTTAATTCATGCAACTGCGACCAAAATTCTAAGCGCCTCCGTCCTTGCTCATTGGTTTAAAGTCAACTTTCCAACATATGGGACATGGGAGTAACACAATCTTTCAGAGGTCTCTTTCCCTCCCTTTTTAACTGAAAGCCAAAAGTAAAATCATCAAGACACGAAAATTGGTGAACAAATAAAAGTATACAAATACAAACTGATTATACCAATAAACAATGTTCTTAATCAACAAAAATTATTATTTCTATTTTTGCTGTTTGTTTATTTAAGAATTTTTCCGATTTCTTGTTCTCCGGCATTGGGAATCGACATTTCTATTGTTTATTTATCGCTTGGATATTGGCCAAAAGTCTATTCAGATGATTACGCAACGCGAAACTGAAGATAAAATGAGTATGGGCACGTCTTTGACTCACTGAGTACTGACTGTTTAAGAAGCCTTAATAACTTGTATGTTTAAGTATGTTTTATATTATGGCAACAGGAAGAACAACATTAACTTGCTGGGAGCTACTGTTCGGACAGGAGTATTCCCCACCAGCCAAGAATTAGATTTTCCTCTAGCACCCCAAAAGGAACAATGGGGAGACAGACAATCTCTGGGAAAGGTTTATTCATATCAAATGGCGTGCGAATAAAAGTGGAAGATCAAGAAAATAGCAAAGCTGAGCTGCTTGTGGCATTTGTAGGTCAATGACACGAATTCACCTGGTCTCACTACATAGAGTCCATGTGATCGAGTCGAGAGGAACAACGAAAAGGAAATCTAAATTGTTCTAACAACAAAGAACACACACGCATAATTTACTCGTATACAGAATTTGTACATCATTTGCGCTTGATTTATATTGTTTTAGCCAATTGAGCTGAGGAAGCCTGATCTGGCATGACGGAAATAAAAAGATGTAGAGAAGTGTAGCTCTTTGTGGAGCGCGAGAAGGTAGGTTTACTTGGACTTCTGAGAACTTCTCGTTATTAACTTTCATTATTATGAATGCGAAGCAAAGATTTAGACATTTTAGTGAACAGAAGCCCCGGTGCTGGGCCATTAAGTGTGAAAAGGCTTAAAGAAGAGATGTTTATCTTTATTGCTTTCAATTGATTAGATACAAGCTCTTCTTGTGATGTTTCTCTGGAAAGATATTCGTGAGAAAAAAGAGTTAATGAATTTGCCACGGAGCATGAAGCATTTAATGGAGACAATAGTTATGAGGAAAATAAATGGCTTCAAATTTTTTTTTTTGTGCGATGATGGAATAGATTAAGTTAGGGATATGAGCAGAACATCGCTAGAAAAAAATTCTTTGACAATTTTCCCACAAAGAAACGGGAGAAAGTTTGAGATCTATAGGAAATCTGTAGGAATTAAATTTCCTGGTGTAACTAAACTGGCTAACTGCAGTACTCCAAGTTGGTAGAAGTCGGTCCCATTTGTGCATGCCGTATATGGGTTAGAATCGGTGTTAGACGACTGATTCATTTTTTTTAAATTCAGATCGTAGTCGGTCGTAGAGTTCCGTTCTCCAAACGCCAACGCAAGCTGGACCGAAAATCACTCGAATAATTTTTGGTTCAAAAAGATTTAAAAGGCCGAGGATATCTCGAGGGATATCTACAGCCAGCGAAAATTAAAAAATTTCCAAACATATTGAAAACGCTTAAAAGTAACACATTTTTGAGCTTGTCAAACAGTTTGACCTTATAGTACCTACAGCGCCTTTAACCTAAGATTCATGAATGAAAAAGCTCTGTGCGACTCTGTGGGGCATTTTAGTTTCTGTTCGTATACCCGAGAATGCAGTAAACGCAGTGGCTCAGTGGTTAGTGTGCCCTTCGCGTCCTAGGTTTGATGTCCGGAAAAACCCCAATTACATCTTAAGGTTTTTTCCACTGCGACACCTCTCGGGAACGTCTGACAAACATTTGAGAGTATAATTATGATCCTGAAAAAAAGTTTTTCAGTTCAGCCGTTCGGACTTGATACCTTTCGTATCAAAAAATAAACAACTAGGTTCCAGAAGTCGAGTGAAATCGAAATTGCAAATCGAATGAACTCGTTTTCAGTGTTCTGCATTTCGAGCGATTCGGAAACTCCGAAATTTTTTCGAAATCACAATTTCACTTTGTCCCAATTCCGAAAATTTTGAAATCGAAATCGAATACAGTGAAATGTAGAACACAAAAATTTATTTCCGATTTCATTTCGAGTGAAAGTGAAATGTGGAACCTAGCCGAAAACCTCAACACAAAAGAATGGTTGCGAAAAGTTAGGCCTAGCCCTAGGGTACATATACGAAACTATTCATCCCATTTATTTGTATGCGTTAAAGTTTGTACTAGTTTTTATTGAGATTTTGTAACGTTTTCTAATTCACCTTTTACCTTTTACCATCTACCATTTTGCAATGACTGTCAAACCATTCCATGCGATGTGCAATTGCGACAGTCAATCATACTGTCAAATTGTGTTTACTATAAACAGCGTATTGTCAAATATTTGATGTTAAACTGTTCGACTGCGTCTGGTACTGAAAAGTGTCAAATATAAATAATATATTGTAGGTGACTCTTGGAATATTTACTTTAAATAAGAACCGAAGCCTGACGAAGGACGTAACCACGTCCGAAACCTTGCAAAATAAAATAAGAATTTTCTCTAACCTAGAGCCCGCTCTCAACACAGTATTTCAGGTTTTTAAATAATGACTCGTAGCAAATAATACCTAGGCTCTTACTATAAAATTGTTGCGTAACATTTAGCATTACAGTCGCTGTCATCACGTTGAAGTCAATAGTTCACCTCTAGCCTATAAATATTTTCAGAGCTCCTTTGTACATACTTAACGGAAGTAAACTCAATAAAAAATTCTTAACCTCAGGAACATCCTTCGGAAAAATGTAAATAACCGATTTAAAACCGAGGTCGACAGTCCCATATAGTCGTTCTATTTTTGTATAGTCACAAGTAAACATTTTTAATCCACTTAAAGTAAACAATGTCGCCGCCATTTATTTTAAAATATTTACAGACATTGTAAGACTATTTGTACAGAATGTAATAAATTTCTCAACAATTGTTCTGCGTCATTTATAAAGGAAACAAGTTGTAGTAATCTTTTCATGCAGATGCAGTATATTATTCTGGTAAATTGAAAAGTGTGCAACAGTCGAACGCATAAGGCATCTCGCATCCTATATGCAAAACAACAATGCAAAACGCCAACACAATCCATTTCCATTCCATTACTTATTAACGCATTCAACCGTTTCAATTAGATATACAAATAAGTTCGCATTTTGTACTTTGCTTTCACAGAATTTCTTTTGCGTATATTTTGCGTTGGCTGCTTAATTTGATATTGTAGCTGAGAGACTTGACTTGACAGCTATGGCTAGGAAGTCTGCAAAGAAAATTATATCATTTGTCTGCCAAAATGGTAGCAGTGCGTGGGAATGGAAAATGTAGAACATTTCCGTAATGGATGGTCAATCGTATTGACATAAAGAGAATAATTGTCTTTACTAACTTAGCGGGCTTCAGGGAAAGCACAAATTGTCGCGTTCGTATACTGCGTAATATGTCATTGTTCAAAGTTGCTTTCGATAGGTTTACCTCTCGAAAGGGAAACGATTTCATTTTTAATTGATCAGGACAGAATGTAACCTAATTAAGCACTATTTTGTAAAATTTAAAATGATCTGTTGCGACGAATAGAAGAGACCAACAATTTTATTCCAAACGACTGAATTGAGAAACTCTTCCCTGACATTTATATTATCGGATGTTTGTCAGACTTTCGACAGAGATAGCGCAGTGGAAAAATGTGTGTAGTAGTAGTCTAGCTCTAGCACACTAACCACTGAGCCACTGCGGTGCGTGACATAATGCTATGTGACTTATTTCGAAATAGGTATGGCCCTATGACGCTTTCGGAAAGCGAATAAATATGGGGGGTCAAGCTGCACCCCTACAACCCCCCGCCTGGGTTCACTGCTAGTTTACGGGAAAGGTGCGCGGTTGGGTAAATGGTATAAGTTTCCTTAAATCCACGCGAAACATTGATAAAAAGAAACTTTGCATACACCCAACCTGAAAATGACTTGAAAGTGACATAAGCCCATAATGGCATTTTGACGCATTATCAAAGCGACATAAGACCGACCATACGTTCAAATATGGCTTTATGTCGCGTTCCGAAAGCGCCATAAGGCCATATTTCGAAATATGGCCTTATTTCACGGCACCGCCACTGCGCCCACCGTTGACATAATAAATTACCGCGTTTAGTTATGAGCGCTGGCTAACCAGCGACACGTAAAACTATACATACAAATTTGGCAGAAGATGCCAATTACCTCACAAATTTCTGGAAGAAATGGTCAAGTGAAACGGATTATCCAAACTAGTTGCAACAGAGATCGTCATTTATTCGCACCGAACAGCTTGTTCCTGTAAAGTGGTCATTGGCTCTGGTACAAGTATATGTCATTATGGACCCGTCAGATTGCTCAGAGTATAGTTACTTTTTAGAACTTCTTCCGGACTCCTAAAGCGTTCTATTGCAAAGATATGCCTTACAACTTAGTCATACATACAACAAAGCAGGTCTATCAGGGGTTAATCGTTGTTTGTATTTACTTCGAGTTGGACGTCATGTTTCGTAATTTTCCCTCCAGTTTACTATAATTTGTGAAACAGTTTACTGATCTAGTTACTACTCCATATAATAAGCTCGCCGAAATCCGCTGGCCTTGAAGTAAATGAGGACAAGACTAAGTACATGCTATTAACAAACAAACATCTGTCCACCGCCTAGGACAAAACTCAACGAATGACACCCTAAGGGAGATCCAGCGAAGAATTACCCTAGCAAACCGTTGCTACTTCGGTTTGGCAAAACAATTAGGTTAAAAACCCCGAACTCGAAGGACGAAATGTGTGCTCTACAAAATGTTTATCCTGCCAGTTCTGCTTTATGGCGTTGACTACATTGGATCGGCCACATCGAGCGAATGGACAATAATACTCTAGCTAAGATGGTCTTCGAATTCCAGCCCCCAAGTTTGAGAAGACAAGGAAGACCGAACCTCCGCCGTTTCAAAGCCATATAGCGGATGCCAGAGCGCTTGGTCTGGACAAATACACGGATTCACTATGTCTTTGAACTAAATGTACATACTAACAGGCTAATAGGCTAACAGGCTGATTGCACCTTGTGCGCATTAGAAGATCGATTGTTCCACTGATCGCGTTTCTGCCAACAAAAATCGGCTATCATGCCTCTGACTGAAGCGCTCTCCGTTGACCGTAACGTTGTTGCCACTTTCATTTTCTAAGAATAATGTGGAATGGGAATGCGGCGAAATTCGCAGCAGGCAGAAGCACAACCGATCACTTATTCACTCTTGAGAAGGTTTGGGAGTATGCTACACCTGAAAGTATACGACCGAGTCGCTCGAGGTAAACTCTGGAGTGTATTACAGTTACTGGAGTATTGAATTCAATCTCTTTGCCCAAACTGTAAAAGTTGTGTTCGGGAAAAGGGCGTTAAAGCATGTCCCCAACCAGGATACCAAAACGTGCTTTGAATCCATACCATCCGGCATCCTCCAGGTAGACCCAGGATGGGATGGTAAGATAAGTTCATAATCTCTCCTCTACTCGAATGGTGATTGCCCTTGATGATTTACAGTCGATGACTTAGAATCGAGAGCTATGGAGTGTCCACTTGAGCAGCTTACACCCGCGACCCACTTAATGGATAAGAGAGCCATCGAACATAAATAAATGAATGAATAATAATGCCACCGGCGCGCTTAAAAACCACACCGAAGAGTTACACTATGAATCAACCGCCTACTCTCCGACTGTTTGTGGGTTTCCGAGTTCCAAACACGTCAGATTTGAAAAATCTCTATTTTAGCAAAATCGGTGCCATTATAACTAATGCAAAGTCGAATCAGAGAATCGATAACGAAATTGATACGCATTCCTCTTCTGTTCCAGAGTCATTTGAACTTTGCAAGGCGAGGTCTTTTTATGCAGATACTCAATAGTCTAAAGTGCAGCTAATTGTTAGTTGCTGAAATATGTTGCGAGTTTATGTTCAAGGATAACACACTTTCAGCAATATGCTCGAACACGAGGATAACCAAACCATGTAATCATCATAAGCAGTTGATGTACTAAATTTGCACCACTTCGGCTACACAGAATCACACACACACTTAAGGTATATGTTTTGTTGGGGTAGGTCGAGGTTCAGAATTTAGGAAAGAGTGTATCCCCTCACTTTGGAAATAAGGTAGCAATAGCTACGTATTTTGAAACGTTGTTCAAGAGTAAAGCGATTTCAAACCGTCAACATTATGATACAGTTCTTTTCTAATAGCAGCGCAAAAAAGCTGCCAGTCTCAAAATACCTACATGAGACGAGTAATCAGCAGATGTGTTAGAATTATACAAATTATCGGTCTGAAAAACCCATACGCGTGCGTATACATGCCCACTTAAAAAAGCCGAACTTGCCGTCATCGACAATTTAATTGCTGAATTAAATTTTCTACCAAAATAAACATCCGCCTTGACCACCCAAATGGCGGCAATTCATTCAATAATTCAATGTACCTATGCTAACAACAATCTCAGCGAAAAAAAAAGGAATAGATACAAACTTAACCGCAATAATGTAGCTATTCTTGGCTCTGACTCATCGCGTGATAAAATTGATTTTCCGTCACGCTCGCCTAACTATCCAAAACTAAAAGCACAATAATTCCAGTTTACCTTCCAGATAGTATGTGACGGTATGCGATAGTTACAGTACGGCGCTGACGTTTCTATTCGTTCCCCCGTTAGAGCGCGAGGTATATTAGCATTTGATTTATAGCTTAATCCTAACACTTACCACATAATTGTATAGTGGCACCAACTAAAAGATTTCAACAATCAGTATAGGCTTACTACCAATTGCAATATCTACACAGTTACAGTCATTCTAATAAATTCAAACACAAGCATTAAAAATTAAAAAAAAAATGCAAATGAAATCATGTAATTGCCGCTGGTCTACAGAGCGGCACAACGTTTTTTTTTTTTATTCTGATTTTAATAGTAGCACCCTATTCAAATATTATGTAATAATAATTATTTGACACTCCATTCATATAGCAGGCACGAACTAAAATGTAAATCGCATGTCACGTCGCGTCGGTCGTTTCGTTACTACGTACGTATTACGCAAGCAGTTTGACCCACAATCAGTTGACCGAGAACGAGAGAAGACCGCATTCAGATATCGAATCATTTAAAATTCAATTAGTCTTTATCAAAATCGAGTTAAAACACATACATATATATGCACGAGTGAAGTAAGACAGAATGACATCATCTGAGATCTGAATCTGACTGCAAGCTGCGGCGCGAATGAACGTATGTCAAACGCATCGACATCGACATCAACACGAATCAGTATGATGTACGAGTAATCGAATCTATCGAATTAAAGAAAATTAAATTACCCCACATAGTTGACACCAACCTGCTGATGACATTTGAAGACAATAGCTTGATGGCAATAATATTTTGTTTGCCGAAAAAGAAACGAGTTATTCCAAGTTCTGATTGTGTAGCCATTGTTAATGTCAGCGCAGGCACAGAGGTGCCTTTTTCAAGGCTAACAGCAATCCAGTTTAAACTTAACCCTGATACTATGTATATAGTGGGTACCGAGTTTATAATTCACCAGTAAGTTTGTTTAGGTTTTAGAAGTCATTTTAGAATAAATTTGTTTATTTTTTTTTAACTTGATTTCTTGTTTTTGACCTAGAGGCACCACACGTAGTCACAATTAAGTGCCACGACCACGATAGCTATACTATAACTAGATGACGCCATCATCGTCACAAGTCGCTAAGTCAATTAAATTAAAGTGGTTACTGGGTTCGGGTTAGTTTTATTTCGTTCGTTCCGATGAGAGATGTTTCTGAATATGCAAGGTCACTCTTGTGCTCATTCATTTGTTTACCAAGCATTCTGCGTTCTCAGCCAACGCAGATTTTAGTCGAAAATACAAAAAAAAAATAATGTTACCCATCAGATGTGAAATAATAATTTCGTATATAGGTAGTTGGTAAGTTTTTTTTTTCAGCGCATGAGTTGGTTTATTACCTTTTGAAATAAAACGCATGGTTTTATTTTGCTAGCCGTGTTGTGATACATTTTATTAATTTTTTTGTTATGAGAGTCGCAAATTTTATAATATCACTTTATCTATTTTCGAGTCACTGAGGAACTTAACTCGGACAGAAACGTGTGACAATGGCAACTAATCGCCCACACGTCATAGAATGGCGGATGTTATATGTAGATTCGCACATCAGTGGATGAACAATGATTTAGGACCGAGAGACTCACTTTATAATGACACACATGAGTCGTGACATGGTTTGGTTTGGAAATATTTTTTTTTTATTTCTAATGGAACGTGCAACACGCAATTTAGACAATTGGCGTACCTAATGCGAAATATTAGCAAGCAAAAGTTAAAAAATCGAAGAAATTGATTTTCTTTATTTCTTATATGGAGTAGGTAGGTGCACAAACTAAATTTGAAGTAGATCGTATGAAAATACGAATTTTTCCACACAAAATTTGAGCCCCCCTTTTCCCCCTTTCGGAGTTCGAATTTCCGCAAATCGCTTTTTAGTGCTTACTTTGGCCATAAAAGGAAATTTATTTCAAAATGGTAGCTTCCTAGCTCTTACCGCTCATGGGCACCAAACAGTCACGGCAAAAGGTTTTATATCAAAGGGCACTAAAGGCACACACCCTTTTTACAGGAACACTGGATGTTTTCGACCACCCGCCTCTAACTTCGGAACCAATGAAGCCACAAACTCAAAGCATTTACCAATAAAGGTCACCTTACCAAATTCCATCTCTGTAGTATTATTAGTGGTTCTCAACATACAGGACTTAAAATATCACAAAAACCGTAACCGACTGACTCACTCACTGACTTACATAGATAATGATCATCAAAATTATAAAGCACTTCCTGCCATCCTACAAACGCGGAATTTGACAGAATGCTAGATCCCGAGAAAAGTCGAAAACTTTAGATTTTCCTTTCAGGAGGCGTGGTACTTTTGAAAATCAGTTATTATTTATTTCGGCCACTTCCGATTGCCGTAGAATGTTGAATTTTGGGTAGAGCGGTAGGGCTTGCAGTTTACCTCCATAAGCATCTGAAAACTTGACCAATTTTTTTAACATCAAACCTTCTTAAACTAAGAACTTGACGTACATTTAGATCGCATTATTATTACTTTTCGTGGCTGTCTAGTTACACACCTAATTTTTTTTCTATATAAGAGAACTTGGCTCGCTGAACATGTTAACACAAGTTGTGTTTTTATGAAACCTCGCCAGCCAGTAGTTGGAAGTTGAGGCACATTTCACATGCTAATTAAAACAACAACCTGCTGGCAAAAACTCTTGATTTTCTTCCCAGCCGGAGAGCTGCTGGCTGGCAGCTGGCTAAATTCAATTCACAATGAACAAACAGGTGGCGCTGAAAGCAACAAGTGACTTAGAAACAGTTGGTGGAAATAAATTGTTCATTGACTCAAATCATGGCATACAATAATTATTATGTTATTATTTCATTACCAAAAATCGTATATATAATTAATTTGTGAATTAGTACAACAAAAATCAGTGTTTTCCAAATTTAAATAACAAATTTCCGTATCTCATGCATACAACATTCCAGAGGAAAATGTCAGAATTTATCTAATATTTCTACCAAAAGCATAATTGTATACGAAATGCTGGTATGCTTTTAGGCTCATTGCTGGCTGGCGAGGTTTCAAAAAAACACGCCTATAGTGAAAACTTACTACTAAAATAGTTATTCTCTAGAGAAGATAGGTACTTTTCATCATTACAAGCAGATTATGGTCGATATAACCGTGCATAACAGCATATTATAGGCAATTTGGTTTGGTATGGTGTTTGGTCCATACTTATTCGAAAAGAAAAGACATAAATATTTTATATGATTTGTAGACGTTGGATTTCTTTTTGTGGGGCTATACAAAAGATCGTATGCATATACAGTTCGCAAACTCCTGTCGCTTTAAAAACGAATAATCGTCAAGTATGCGCAATGGGTCAGTGGTTCGTGTGCTGGACTACTGTGCGAGGGGCCCCAGGTTCGATCGCCGGAAAAACACAAATTTCACTGAATATTTTCACTACAATTTTCCACTGCATAACTGTCCTGAAAAATCTTCTCAATTCAGCCGTTCGGACTTTGTATAAAATTGTAGGTCCCCTCCATTTGTCCCAAAAATAAAAACTCAGACAAACGAATGGTTGTGAGAAGCTAGGCGTAGGTGTGTATATACGCTATTTTAATTTTTTTTTAAATCGTCAAGTTCTGGCCGTGTTACTGTATCTGCGGAAAAATCATCGAAAATTACCATGACATTCACTGATTAAACCTCTTAAAGGAATCTGCTGATCAGCTAGTTATAAATCGAAGCATTGAAGGATTTGTTACCAAAGTTTTTATTCTCTCAAACGACGTAGGTATGAAAATCTCTACAAAATGTATTTCTGAGATGTGCAACAGGTGCAATATCCTCGCAAATATGTCAATCTAACCTTCAGTGACAAAGCAAAATATTTGGGCCTTATCCTGGATAGGAAGCTTAGTTAGAAACTTAACATCCAAGAAAGAGTCAAAAAGGCTACAGTAGCACTCTTCTCTTGCAAAAAAGCTATTGGTAATAAATGGGGTATACAACCTCGAATAATCCACTGGCTCTATATCTCAGTTATAAGAGCGATACATTCACCTAATTTGGGTGCCGGGGCATGGAGACATTCCAGGGAATTGAAAGACCGATGAACTCGCTAGAATAGGAACAACTCAACCGATTCTGCCGGATAAAGGCACCATAGGGATACCAATCACTACTTGCAAACAAAAATTGAAGCTGAATGCTATCGAGAGTGCAAATCTTAGGTAGACAAGTGGCATACTTTGTCTAGAGACAAAACAAATTTGGCCTAAGCTGAATTTGAAACGCTCTAAGAGATTGATCTCTCTCAACAGATTGCACATCGGCACTACAATACGTGTCATTACTGGACACTGCCTGATAGGTAAACATGCCGCAAGGCTAAGCCTTTTCGCAAACGACTTTTGCAAAAGCTGTAGGGTTGAGGAAGATGAGGGAACTATCCATTACCTTCTTTGTTCCTGCCCAGCTCTCCCCCGTAGAAGGAAACTTCACCTAGGAGCCTTCCATTACAATGACTTGAGCGACCTGACAAACACAGACATCAGAAGCCTCTTACGCTTTATAAAGAGCTAAAAGTGGTTCAACTAGTAGGGAGATCTTATATGATCCTTTTTTTCGTGGTACATATCACAATGGACCTATGCTGGGCTTAGTGCGTGTTGTCGTTTCCCAGCTGGCAGCCACTTTTAACCAACCAACAGTTCCATAATACTGGAAAAGTCCTTTCTTCCGTTATCCCCAGAAACGACAGATCTGCTGTGCAAAACAGCCCTGGAAAATGGCAGAATCATCTAAATTCTAAACGGACCCATAAAAAATACTTTACGTATTTTGAAAATTTGGAGAAACGTCACAATCATTTTGCGATAATATAAGGACTAAATCCTACCTTATGAATCTGAAAAGGTATACAGCGATCGATGAGTATAAAGGACTAAGTCCTGGAAATACTACTGACTCTACAACCCATCGAGCTCTTTACGGATAATGTCGCAGCGAGCTAGGGCGCATCACTTAAAAGTATACGTGGAAAAAAATCTACCCTGACCTCGTCGATATTTTGTAAAATGACTGAAGTTTTGAAACTTGTCAGAGAATAACATTGCTAGTCGGACTCTTCGAATACATCAGCCTGTTCACAATTATATACCTCAACCTCACACAAGTGAGAATAATTACGACAAAAAGTCTGAAACTGTAGACTACAGAGTTAGACCGCTCAAATAAAATGAGTGAGGCATGGTATGTATTATCAAACTGCAAGATAATTAAAATACTTCTTATTGGAAAAGCAAACCTTTACCGCCCCAACACATTTGTAGCTAGATGTAAAAAACTTCAAGAGGTTGCTAGTAAATCATAAACCAAGTTAAAAGTAATCCTTGAAGCTTTACTGAAACAATATCTGTTTCTTAAAACTGTTTGAAGTATATTTATAGAATTTGGCAGCAGTAATTAATTTTTTCCTATGAAATTAAAAGCTCATTATTTTCTTTCTATAGAATGAGGGCAACAACCAGACACCAACTCATTGATGAAAAAATTGCTATATAAATAACTATTCGATTACAGGGTGTAAGGTATTTAGAACAAGTCTACTGAAAAATGTCGTTTACCTGCAAACTTTTTCTTCTTCTAATATACAAAAAACAAACTTCTGTTTGAGTTACATAAATCTAAAAAAACCTTTTCGCGCTTTAAAATAGGCATAGCTACATTTCGTGATGCAAAAAGGTCATTGCCCACTGAAAGATTTCAAGACCTCTAAAATCTGTGACAAACTCATTGCCCCGTAGCTGTTATAAAAATAAAAAAAAATACGGTCATCGGCTTTTCATTAAAAAAAAACCAAACCAATCGTCTGTATTTCTTTTATAAAAAAAAAAACACGAAAAAGAAATAATAAAACATTTCAAGCTCTCAGCCCTTTGACATTTCATTCAAGACTTCCTAAGAAAAAAAAAAAAAAAATAAACACAAACTCCATGGTCACTCTTTGTACTCAATATATATCTACCTCAAGCGATATCTCGTGGTTCGTGGCCGTACACAAAGAGGAAGTTCAAATCAGGAATTCCATTCAATAGAGATTTTGGCAAAGCTCCAAATAGACTAGACACAACATAAATTGTACAATTGGTCAACTGGTTTTGATATTTTTTTTACTTTCTTGTCTTAAAGGGCAAATTAATTTATGCAACAATTTTTGAGGATTATCATCTATCTACATATTCTTTTTTAGCATGCCAAAATGACTTTATTCATTTGGAGTTAAGATATTTTATTCTTATCAATAATTTATCATTTTTTGATAAAATGGCTTGCGTATCAAGAGATTAATACATTTCGATGCGATAACATAGCAAAACAAAATATTTTTCGTATGTAATAAAAAAAATTATTATACAATCGTTAAGAATTTGCTTTAAGCAAGATGCATTTCATTTGGGGGATTTTTGTTATTAGGTAAATCGAATGAGAAGAGACATAAAGGCAAAAGTAAGTCACTACTTTTAAAATTGATGTCAGTTTAAATATTTTAAAGCTGCTAACTAGTCTGCAGGGGAGTGTAGGATAAATGTACACGTACCTACTATTTCTTAAGCACAGAATTGTTGGTGTAGTATCAGTCACCGATGCAGTGGTATATGGATATGGTATTGTCTTAGCAAAAAAAAAATTTTATCAAAAATGCGGGGTCGTCGCAACTCATCTGCTGCCAAGTCATACCTCATCTATGAGACAACTCATCCATGAACACGTAATCTCAGTTAAATTGTTGCATATAAATAGTTTTTATTTGCATAGGTACTACATATAACAACAAGAATATCGCTATTTACATTGATAGTCAGGCTGCGCTAAGGGCGCTAGAGTACTTCATTATCAAATCTGAACTACGCACAATGCTCAGATCACTATGCGCGCATAACCAGGTCAGATTGTGTTGGGTACACGGACACTGCGATATTGAGGATAACGAACGGGCTGATGTTCTGGCGAAAACCGGAGCTGAGCTTCCACCTAATGAAACAATTGAGGGCATAAGACCACCAATAGCCGTGGCCAAGAGAATTATTCTCGAGTATATCAAAAATAGGGCAGATCAGAGATGGTTCAATATAGTAGGGCACAGGGTCTCAAGGCTCTGTGGCCTAAGCTAGATAGGAAAAAATTTGTAGAATTACTAAAGCTCAGCAGATCAAGGCTAAGAATGGCAATAGGGATACTCTCCGGGCACAGTCTTCTAAGGAAGCACGCTATGAGATTAGGTCTAACAGATACAGACATGTGCAGGTATTGCAAAGACTTACAGGCCACAGAGGATATAACCCATCTCCTCTGTGGAGGAAATACCTTGGTAGGTACTTCTTCGACAATTTGGAGGAAGTTGGCCTCGCAAACAAAATTGAAGCAATTTTCAGGTTCTGTAGGAAAATAAATGGTTTGGGCGAAGTGGTTTAGGTTATTTGACCGTTAAGGTTCCCCAGGGATGGCGATGGCTCCAATATGGTGCCTAGTCCAATGTGATGAACTCACACCCTATTCAACCTAACCTAACCTAACCTACAACATATAATACAAAGCTTTTGTCGTGGGAGAAGCTAAAATGATGAAGGGCGACATGTCCTATCGTTATGAGAAGACCACAAATGAGTTGTATAAAGGTGATACACTAAACTCGACCCAAAAATGCATGCATATATGGACCATATATCTAGGCAAATATTTGCCGAGTAAACCTTCAGGCATGCTCCCCCGTATTAAAAAAAAAAATGCATATACTGTATAATAAGCAACGACTACTACCGAAGCTATATATGGACTTTGATGAGGTATTTTATAACCTATTCGTCACTTACAGGCGATAAGAGAGAACCTATTCGTCACCTACAAGCGATGAGATAGAACCAATCCGTCACCTGCAAGACGACTGCCCAAATTTTTACTAGATATAGGTATTTTAAATAAAGAAAGGGCTTAAAGACTTGTAGGAGTTCTGGATGGTTCTAAAACAGAAAAAGGTTCCTTATTTTTCGAATTGTATTTTGCCATATATTTAAAAAGAGCGAATTGATCCAAATTACTGGTACAAGTGAGCCAGGACGAACATCACTACATATGGAATCCACCTGACAGTGAGACTTCTGGTCAGTAATTCAGGTTCCTGATACACTGCTACACCGGAACGGTGTCTGTAAACTGAAGTGGAGGACATTCAGCTGGTGAGGAATAATAATAAAAAACAACTTGATGTTTATGGTTTTGTCGGGTTGATTATGCTAAGACCGCAGCTTTCGGTTAAAATGACTAGTATACGGAGAGCGTTGACTGCTAAATATCAGAGTGTTTGAGGATTATTTCCCAAAGCAAGGAAGGCTGTGTCGTCTGCGTAGCTGATGGCAATTCACTAACGAGATCAAAAGTTCCACGAAAGCTAGATTCCAGAGCAGCTAAAGATAACACTTTTCCGTTGGGAGATCCGCACGGTAGCCAACTCGTTATTTTAGTACGCTTGTTGTATGATTGGGTATCAGTTGATGATCATGATCCTCCCAGAAATTTTGAGAAGAAGAGATGAACGTCTGACTCATCTGAGATCTTTGAAAAATATTTGTGAGATTGGTTCTGTTTTCGGAATAAAAGAAAATTGGCTTAAGATTATGTTTAAATGTAACAAAGACGCTTTGAACTCTGAAGTTGGACCGGGAAGATGTTCAAAACTGAGATCAGGATTACCATAGCGCCATCAGGTACTCTTAGGTTTCGTTTATTAGTATACACTAGTGTACAGTTGAGTTTCGAATAAGTATTTCCGCAATCTGAAGGACTCGCATTGACTTTATGACTGTATAGAAACAAAAAAAAAAAAAAATTAACACAACAGGTTTCTAGGCCGAGCTGCCCACCAGCATTCGTTTGTGTTAGGTTTTATTGTTGGTACGGATGGAAGGAAACTACAATTGTCTGCCGATTCCGAATGGTGTTCTTTGGACTCTCGAATGTTATAGTCAGAGATTGAAGATAGGAGCCCATTCGAAACAACCCTAAAAGGTAATGTGTGCTTTCGCGTCTTGAACCTGCCTGAGATCCATTGCTTATTAGTCAGCTTCAAGCACACTATACCCCTACAAATTGTTGGATTGAAACTAGGTTACCTCGACTTTATTGTGGCAGATGCCATGTGGACAGATCTCATGAAGTTAATTGACTACAGGACTATTTCTGTAAATTTCCCAAAGACGACCACTTTAACTTTAACTTGCGGTTAAGTTAACTTAAGCTAAGTGCAAAACCAATATCTATATCTGGAAACAGATGTCAGGGCGCTATTGAGAAAAAAAATAAAAACCTTCTTGAAACATATCTCAGGGGTAAACAGTAGCAACTGATTAGCAAAGCAAATTGTAATTAATTCAAAAAGTGTCCCACTTTTCCTATCCTACTCACACTTAACTTGATATATTCTTTATAAACCAACCCCAACGTGACTGACCGATTGATGACCATATACAGACACCCAGTAAACCAGTTGCAGTTGAAGGCAGATTCACTCCTTACCAAGAAATTGGATATACAAGTTAAGTATCGATTAAAACATTCATGTAACAGAACTAACCGCATTAAGATTATATCATTAGATGGATACATGAACAAGTATTTGTCGTATCAAATAGCCAATGTATCAATAGAAAGAAAAATTTTCTAAAAATATCTTCGTTTTGTTACTGAGTGCAGTAGATTTCATGACCCAAAGTCGGGGAAGTTAAGCGCATTTGAACTATTAATGGTGACGAAAATTGAGTTGGTTGTGGTTGTGCAAACTAAAAAGTGCATATACATACAATAATGCATTCATCGTGCTTACAAATGACTTCCTTTCAGATCGCGATTATTAAAATGTAACAGGTACTTTTAAGACGAAATCGAAAACACTTGGTAGGTACTTTCGGTCCACCAAATTTCAGTATGAAGTTTAACAAATAAGTCCAAAATAATATACAGATAGGATCCAGAAATCGAGTGAAATCGTTTTCAGTGTTCTGCATTTCGAGCGATTCGGAAACTCCGAAATTATTTCGAAATCACAATTTCACTTTGTATTAATTTTGAAATCGAAATGGAATACAGTGGAATGTAGAACACAAAAATTCATTTCCGATTTGAAATGTGGAACCTAGCAGATAAATTCTTCCATCTTTTAATGGGATACTAGGATTCTTGAATAATTTACATTTTCAAAAAAATAATCATAAGAATATACCAATTATATAATTGCAGCAAAAGTTTCATACAGCTGACTGGTTTATCTATTTTTTTGTTTACCTTCTCGAATACGTAGTACAAAAAGATACTGTTTTTTTAAGTGATGTCTATTTTTATATATTATCAATATTGAATCATTATACAACAAACAATTTAATTTATTGTTATCATCTCACAACGTCTGAGGTCATGCACCGAATCAAAATTATTTTGTTTAGGCACTGATAAAAAATGTGTTTCATTAAATGACACACACCTACCACGAGCGTCTTATTCCAGTTGGAAGGCAGACCAAGTGGTTTCAAACATGCTGTCGGACAACGTGGAGCTTAGGTAAACTGATAGCACCAACGATAAAGTATACACTTGTTAATGTAAAATAAATAATGAATCAGTTTATTCTCTGATAAAAATAGTACAAAAATGTGTACAAGTGCTGATTTTAGACATTTTCGAAGTAGATAGGGGTAGGAGTAACTTTTGCTCCAGCATTTCCCTCCAACACAAGTCCATTATGCTAAATGTTCTTATTTTAGTGGGAAATCTATTTAAGCAGCTTAAAGTTAGGTTAGAACATGATATACATAATTCGAGCTAATTTGTGCTATATTCTTCGTATTAATTATTGTCAAATCAAATTATTGAAAGTTGGAATAAACTTAATTTTCCCTTCATGCTTCATCTTACCCCCCGACAAAATTTTTAATGCCCTACTTATTAGAGTTCTACAGATGTCCAGTCCATGTTTTCGAGGACAATAACTGCACGAGTTGAACCACTTGTGTTTGCTGAAACGTATTCTGAAGTTGAAACAGAACCTGAATTCGATTTCCAAACAATTTGTCAAAAGAGTAGAAAAAACGTATTCTGTTCTGTATACATGAACGCGGCCGTTTCTGTTGACGCTATGAATGCGAAAAATATTATAGTTTGGACGTGACCGTCTTACTTTCAGCCGCTATTAACAATAAGCGAGAAACATGACACTTCTAAGCAATTTTTTTTTAAATATTGCTTTTCTTGCGCCAGATAATTTTTCTTTATGTCTAAAATCTAGAGGGTTGCTTGAGGTTTACCAATCCACTTACATATGATTTGACATTTGTCGTTAATTTGTTTACGTTTTACGGGAAGTCTTTGTCCGACTTTTGTAGGAATGAGATTTCTTATGTAATTACATATAGGTATGTATTCTGAAATTAAATTTAAAAATGTAACGTTTTTGTAGGTTACAAAAAACCTCCAAACAACAAAAGGTAAACGCATTTTGACAGCTCAAAACCGACAAAAAATCAGTTAGTTACGTTTTAGCTGTTGTTATTCGCTCTTAAGGCACCAAGTTAAAGTGACAAAGAACAGAAACATGAAAAGAAACTGAAACAGAAAGCTTTTTCGTTCTGTATTCAATGCTGGTTCTGTTTACGTTGCTCGCTCAGCTACACAAAACTGAAACAGATTCAGAAAAACGTGACAGCCGTCTATTCTGTCAAACGCGGCTGTGGTACAACTTTACAATTTAAATAAATAGGTAATATCGCAGAAGCATTACTTCCATACGTTGTTTGAGAACTTCCGACAAACATCCAAGAGTATAATTGTCCTGAAAAATCGTCTCAATTCAGCCGTTCGGACTCGGCATAAAAATTGTAGGTCCATTCCATTAATTGCAAAAATAAAATCTTACACAAACCAATTCCTATACGGACCTGCTGCTATTTATTTATCTTTTTTGTGTCCTGTGTGCAATTGATTGGAGATTATGTACTTTCAATATTTTAAGGGGGGTCGATGAGAAATTGCAAACAGCTGCTGAAGTTATGGTGAAAGCGCGCGCCCTCTTTTCTGCAAATGAAAGACTCAAGACCATCAAAGAAATAAATAATGTAGTAAATGGCACTGAAAAGTTCAAATTGCCTCCAAATATTGCAGTCGACAAGACGTCTATGAAATGGTCTCCACTTGTCTCTACCCATGTCCTCTCTTCAGCTCTTTCAAAGCTTTCCTGAGGGACAATCGCAGACATTTTTGACAGCAAATCCTAAAATGCTTATATGGTTGTACATTACAGTGTCATTAAATGAATTAAAAAGTGAACCTAAAAAAAAAGGGAAAAGCATGGCTTTTTGACAGATGCGCAGAAGGAAACGAAAATGAGTGCTCGGAATTATATTACCTTGTATTCATACACTCCGTGCCACTTGATTAGGAACAGGCAGTTTTTTGTTTTAATTTTACGATATTTTTCAAACCCTTTGCTATTCTGGGAAAAAAAGATTGCAGAAGGAATATATTATGTTAATATTGTAAAAAGAAAAATGGGATTAAGTTGATAAATGCAACTATTATGACACTTTTCCCAAAGGGGTCGTAAAATTAACCTGTTTTTTTCGTGTCACTTGATTAGGAACAGTAGCTAAATCTACCTGTTAGAAGCTTAAAAGGTAAAAAAACAATACAAAATTTGTTTGTATAAATAAATGTTGGTTTTATTGAAAGAGTGGAAATAGTTTTTAGTAATGGGTACTACCTCCTGATCGCTGAATCACTTCAAGTAGCCTGCTGTGTAGAGATTTATAGAGTGCTGTCAAATAATCGAGCGAAATTTCGGACCAGACTCGTTTTGTGGCTTCAATAATCACTTCCGTTTCTTCATATTGCTGTCCTCCTTCGTAGACTTTTCCTGAAAGCCAACCCCACACGTTTTCCATGATGTTAAGGTCCCGTGAATATGGCGGCCATGGAAGTAGGCTTACATTTTGGCTCTGAATCCAGGCTTTTGTTGTCCGTGCCGTATGTATCGGTGCATTGTCTTGTTGGAAAGTCCATCTCTGTCCACCAAATATCTCCGAAAACTGCGGAAAAGCTCTTTCCAGTATCGATTGGTAGGTGATTGCCGTCATTTTGGAGCTTTGGAAATCCAGCTCCACAGTTCCGTAATAGCTTATTGCTCCCAATACCATTTTTACACCACCTACTTTGCTGTGCCGCCTTTGAATATGTATTTCTTCTTTTCTTAAATCATGGAAATAACAGCTGTATCCATCAGGTCCGTCCAAATTAAATTTTTTTTTCATCAGAAAAGACGACGGTATGCCACTCTCGATTCCACCTGATGTGACTTGTTGCAAAATCAAGCCGCTGGATATTACGTGGTTTCCTCTTCATTTTTTTATGGCGAATATGGCTGGCCTGCTTTATCACGCGATAAACAGTCGATCTGCTAGCTGTAACTCCAGTTTCTGCCTTAAATTGAATTTGAAGCAGCTCTCAATATCGCCCGCCTTTTCTGACATGTTGTTGCTTTGCTGACTCTTCCTTTGCGGTTTTTTCCATACCTCTCCGGATCCTTAATAAATCTGTGAATAAATCTGTGTACAACAGTGGAACCTCTTCCAATCGGCTATGATGGATTGTCCTTGTTCCCGGTAAGCTCGAATTTGGCCAATTTCCTCCTTGGTTAATGTCTTTCCTTTACCCATAGTTGCTGATTGTATGAAGTTATTACTTAAACTAAGCTCCCTAATACTCAAAGCATCCTTTTATTTGATTTAAATCATGGTAAAAGGTAGATTTAGCTACTGTTCCTAATCAAGTGACACGAAAAAAACAGGTCAATTTTATGACCCCTTTGGGAAAAGTGTCATAAAAGTTGCATTTATCAACTTAATCCCATTTTTCTTTTTACAATATAAACATAATATATCCCTCATTCCTTCTGCAATCGGTTTTTCCCAGAATAGCAAAGGGTTTAAAAAATATCGTAAAATTAAAACAAAAAACTGCCTGTTCCTAATCAAGTGGCACGGAGTGTATATGTACCTTCCTTGACCCCAACCGACCTGCGATTTTTGAGTGATCGAAATCTTTTTACAGAAACGAAAATCTAATCATAGGGTCTATTGGGGATAGCCTAATGCTACGTTTCCACCGGAGATTAACTCCGATATTAGGAGTAATTTTCGTTAATCTCGTATAAATCTCGAGATTTATCATACAAAAATTAATCTCATAAAAAAGAGATTAAAAATGAATCTCCTAAACTGACTAGGCTTACATGTAGAGTTCGGTCTCTGAACACACTCTCCACAGGTCGAGATGTCTAAAATTAAACACAACCAGAGCTACATTTGACATTTATGTCATATGTGAGCAAAAGAAAAAAACACTTTTTTTACCTACCCCTAATAGCGACTGCTTGCCAATGCAACCGTTAAAACGTTCATACTTATTAGTTTTGAAGACAAAATGATGCGGTAATAATATTTTTAGATTACTGCCATATTTTATTTTCACTTTTAATTTCGAAAGTTGTTTAATTTTTTATCATTTGTCACACTTGATGACAACAACAGCTTATGACAACATCTGGTAAAACGTCAGATTAATCTCTTTTTTTTTTTTGGTGGAAACACTTCAGGATTAATTTTAAACCTCTTGCACTTAATCTCATGGTTAGCGTTCGGTGGAAGCATAGCCTAAAAATCTGTCCAAACTAAATTTTTTTTTTTCTTATAAAAGTATAATCACCAAACACCAATTGCTTTACCCTACGCAAATCCAATATAGCTATATGTTACACCAATCTGATCAGACTACTTGGCAACTCTATTTATTGAACCCTCTTTTGGATTCAACATGCACACACAAAATGCCCCCAATGCAAATTAAAAAAGACGTAAATAGGAAGAAACTGCTTCACATCTGTGTGGCTTTTCTCCTACGTTCCCTAAATATGTAATCTCTTCCTCGATTGTTAATCTGTTTCCAGAAATTACACCATTAAACAGGGGGGGGGGGGAATAAAATCGAAAGTAGGCGGTGGTGGAGGTAAATAAATCAGTTGACCTTGTTCAGAAACCGAAAATGCTCAATAACTTATTGTTTTCTCTTTCACAATACATATATACACATATGTAACATACTTCACACTTCAAAGTTGAATATACTTACTGGATTTAGATACGGATTCCAATCCAATTTGCGTTAATTTGCACCTTTTTTTCGAATTCGAATATTAAACTTCACATTGAATATGGCCAAGCACTTATTTCCAAATTGCACTTTATTTATCTTTTTCTAAAAGATATAAAAACACTCGTTTTTCCCCCGTGATATATCTTACTTCGTATTTAGAAAATTCAATTGCAACAAGGTGCTAGATCGAACACTATTGAAACACAAAAAAAAAAAAAAAACACCATGGACAATTGATTTCGAAATGTCAAAGGACACGCGCGAACTATCTCGAACAGTAAGTTCAGTACAACAATAATTCAAGAGCGTAGAAAATAACACTGTTTTTACTTTTCAAAAACAATTCATTTACACGGTCTATCTGAAGGGGTTTCTTTTTCGTTTCGTTATTTATTTTTATTTTATTTTTTTTTACTGGCTATGACATCACCCTGGAATATAGGAAACAGGAATCGAAATATCTGTGTTAGTTTGCTTTGGAATCACACACCACTCTATAGAACGAGCATACAGCAAAAATTGCCAAAAGTATAAATTGACGACGAACGGAACGACAATTGAAATGGCGAACAGAGCAGAGATATGTATATTCGACGAAGACGAGCTGAAGTCATGCGCGTTGGAAAACAAGACGACGACGATGATGACAACACACGGTGTGGCGTACGGTACAGATAACTCTCTGTGGCGAGAACGAATGCACTGCCACTGCTAGACATAGATAGATAGTTTAGCTAGTAAGTAAAATATATCGGAGCCGCTTGTGTATATGTATCTATTGCTGGAAGGGTATTTGTACGCGAGAAGCCTGCGGGCAGACGGTTTTTCTAACTGGAGAATGAGTTTGTGTTGCACGTTTTCAAACACATACGCATTTCCTCTGAACGTGTAGTGGTTAATCCAAAACAAAATAAAAATTGTTTACATCTCTTCTCTTTACAAAGGTAAATCCAAAAGATACAAACAGAAATTAAGAGCTTCCACGAACTCCAACTCTAATTAAAGAGAAATAACAAATATTATGTTGCTTATGCTGCCATCCCTCTTAGAAGCCAAGCGAAAATGAAAACAAAAAGATACATCTGTCGCCTCGATATTTAAGAGAGTGCGATGTCATTACAATTTGCAAAACTTAATTATCTTGTATATAATATACACCGTCACCGTGCAGTGCAGTAGATTAAATCCATACCATAAACCATAAAGCACCCTGTTCCTGCCTGTACCCTGTGCCCAGCGTTGCCATATTCACAGTTTTAACTGTAAATTACAGTTGTTTAGACAAGCTTACAGTTTTTAAAATTACCTCCTACTACAAATTACAGTTTTTTTAAATTTCAGATTTGAAAGAATAAATTAAAATGTTTTCGGTTTTTTTTTTAATTACAATAAAAGTTTAATTTTTTCCAGCTTTAAACAAATCTCAGGGTATCCCTGTAATTACATTGCAGTTGCTGCTTCGATACGGCAATTTACTTGTCATTTATGTTTAATAAAATTAAAAAAAAAAACCGTAATTTAGAAAAAAAATTTTCGTTTTCGTAGGTTACAGTTTTTTGCTTGGAAATACAGTTTTTTCTTTGGGAATTCACAGTTTTTTGAAAAAAAAATCTGGCAACATTGCCTGTGCCAGTGCCAGCCCATAACGCACAATACACTATTTGCGCTCGAATTTGTGTACATCAAACATAGGGTAGATTATGAAATTTTGGAATACGGCTACAATAAATAAACAATAAAATTAATTTTAATTGGAATGCAGATAAATCAAAACCGAAAAAAATTAACAACATTAATTGACAGTCATAGAATTTAAGTAGTTTAATTAAAAAAAAGTAACGGTAGGTATCTAAAAAAAATGTTTTGTAGGTTATTCGTTTTTGTTTTTTTAGCGCAGATAGGTATGGAGAATGGATGGAGGTTGCTTCTTGGAGGTCTGAACAAATATGGTGCACAGTGATCATGATATCGCAATGCGCTTGTCGTTCATTCTTGCTATATTCATCGGTGTTCATCCGTTAAAAAATTATGACGTAACAGTTGCGTAGAAATAAAAGTAGGTAGATAGGTACTATTAGTCTTAATTGAATTTAATTAAATAAATAGGTACATATAAGCATGTGAATTTTTAATGTGGGTGTTTGTTCTGCATTTAAGTGCAATAGAAATTTAAGAAAAACAAAAAGAAATATGTAAGAAACAGCTACATAATTTACTTAAGGAGAAAATTATCTTTCATTAGACCCAATTAGATAGTAGAAAACTTTAAGACCTTATGCTTATAGCATGCATTTTGTTAAAGATGAGTTCATAAATATTATTGAATGGGAAATGTGTAATCTCTTTGCTCTTCGCTGATGACTTGGTCATCCTTGGGTCCTGTCAGACTGAACTTCAGCGCACCCTCGATCAGCTTGTAGCCGTTTGTGTTGAAGCTGAGATGAGGGTAAATGTGAACAAATCTGAGGTGATGGTCGTCTCCAGAACGCCTGTTCAATGCACTCTGCATGTTAGTGAAGTCCCATTGAAACAGGTGGAGAAGTTCAAGTATCTCAGGGTCTTATTCACGAGTGATGGAAGGAGCAATGCTGAGTTTTCCTGTAGGATTTGTTAGGCTGGATCAATTTTGAGACATCTTTGGTATTCTGTTATCAGGAGGACTGAACTTGGTGTAAAAGCTAAGTTATCAGACTTTAATTCGGTGTTTGTTCCAACTCTCTTATCCATTGTCATGAGGTTTGGGTAATGACCGAAAGAATAAGATCGCGGATACAAGCTGCCGAAATGAGATTTCTCCGTGGTATTGCTGGTGTGACGCGTAGAGATCGCATTAGAAATACCAGAATACTTGAGGAATTCAATGTCGAGCTACTTCTCCGGACGGAGTGGTTCATGATTCGGTGGTTTGGTCATGTTAAACGCATGTCCTCAACCAGGATCTCACGACGTGCTATGAAATCTTTACCATCAGGGAGACGTTCTCTAGGTAGACCAAGGATGAGATGGTTAGATCAAGTCCATAATCTCTCCTATACCCGTATGGGGATTGCCCTTGATGATTTAGAGTCGATGGCGGAGAACGGAGAGCTATGGAGGGTCCACTTGAGCAACCTGCACCCGCAACCCACTTAATGGACAAGCGGATTATTGAAAATGAATGAATGAATGAAATGTGCAATCTTTAAAATCACAGTCTCATTTATGCTTAGTAATGTACATTCTTTGGTAGGACTTTTGCTGGCTGCCTGCAGCTTATGCTCCTGTTTCAAATTCCCCACAATATAGCCGTTTAAATAAAATGGCTATCCGCAAAAATAAAGAAGTGGTTAAGAGTATTGTAATTCTAACAGTTTTATTGCGCCGATCCTAATGCCTCTGATAACTTTGAAAAATAAAAATGAATCCTTTAAATAAAGCATCGAAAAGGACTTCCAATGGCATACGATGGGCTGGAGAACTTAGAGAACTGGGAACATCTGTCCACCGACTGAAAGAAAATCTCTTTACACAAACTGAATAATTCTTTATTTTGGGTTAACTAACTAACTGAGCGAAAATGGCCTTTTAAAGCCATCTGAAGCTATGATGATAGAAATGAAATCTTTGAAAAACGTTGCATCATGTGCAGTGATAACATTGGTCTATAATGGTAATATCGTTCTTAATGAAAAAACCTAGTATTTAGCTATTTCGCGAAAATGTTTCTGCTCTTCGACTTTGATTATATGGAGTAAGGCAATTCTCTTGTAAGTATCTGATAGTGTTCCGCAAACATCGACAATCGCGAAGAAGAAAAATTAAAGTGACAGCTTAAAAAATTGCAGGAAAACAAGAGCGATATTCTATGGCCAGAAGTTCAAAGCTACATAAAAAGTTTCTAATACATAAAGTGCAAAATACAGGAGAAAACATTGCAGAATTGAAATGTTGCATTTATCAAAACTATTTGCGGCTGCTGAATAATTCAAGTACAGTAGAAGTTCGGAAAAGTTGACTCTCAGAAAAGTTTACTATGCAGAAAAGTTGACCAAATCTTAGCTACCAGACGTTACCTTAAAAAGTTGACTTTTGGTCAACTGAGTTGACTTTTGGTCAACTTTTTAGAGCGTGACACTTTTTTTTTACTTGAATTCGGTTTTTTTTTATTAAATTTAAATAAACGATGTAAAATACTAACACAGCCGCTACGCATTCCAAAGAAATGTATGTTCGCATGCTAATTACATTTGATTTATATTATTACTGACTTTTTCTTACGTGCGTATTGTCCATTCGCACATTTAATTTTATTTGCTGTCCGGTAATTAGGTAACTAAATTTTGGCAAAAGAATGGCACAATGGAATAAAATACCTACTAATTTTCAACATATATTGAAGTGTCCAGAAAAGTTGACTTTTCGGAAAAGTTGACAAGCTCTGGGACATTTCGATCAACTTTTCCGAGCTTCCACTGTAATAGGGATTGTGCAATGTGCACTGTTTCACAATTTTCGAACAAGGCACTACTCCGGCCATAAAAATCGCTCTTCTGTCCACTACAAGTTTTTTTTACGACGGAAAAAATAGCCCATGGTAAAATAAATGGGCTTCGCGAAATACCTACTCTATGGAAAATTATTATATGATAAAAATAAATATAGACGTTTTAGACAATCTAAGCCTAGCTTCTCACAACCATTCGTCTGTGTGAGTTTTTCTTTTTGGGAAGAATTGTAGGCCCAAATTTCATGCCGAGTCCGAGCGGCTGAATTGAGGAGGTTTTTCACGACAATTATACGCTCGGATGTTTGTCAGACATTAGCGAGAAGTGGCGCAGTGGTAAAAACCTTAAGATGCAAGATTATTATGATAATTCTAAATTTGAGAATCCCAGGTTTTTAATATGCAGTTACACCCTTTAGCTGTCCTTACCTGCTCCCAGACTGGCGTATTTGAAATATTGGGCATCAGAGCAACATATTTACGGCATAATAAATTCATCCGGTTACCTCTCCGGTTAATTAGGTTACTGCGGACTCTTTGACTATACCAATTACCAATTTTTAAATTCTGCCCTTTGTAGTGGCTATAGAGACAAGGTAAGGAGGCAATCATTACTCATATTCTTTGTAATCGTTTAGTAGTCTTGAGCATAATAAGAAATCACTTGAGTGGAGCTTATATATATAGCTGTTAGTAATTAAAAGACGCCTACACCATGGCAAAGCTTCATCTTATTCTCCGGATTATACCTCACTCACTATAATAATCTTGAGTATTTATTTATAATTTATGAACTCTTCAACTGACTTATGAATACATTTGATCAAATTCTGGAGAATAAATAACGAATTCAAATCGATTATCACAATTTAGTCAATATCTATTAAAACGCATTTCGCATTATTGGAATCTCATGTTTTGCAAAAGAGTCAAAACTGACAGTTCAAATTCGCGAACCTCCACGACCAAAACAATGAAACATTTGTTTGTTTTGTATTTAAGTAATTATGTCAATTGAAATGATAAATGCAATATAATTAGTATAGGGTATCATTGCATCCGGTCTAGGGGCATTACAGTGTTTCTACATTTGTTTATAATGAATTCGAATAATAAATACATGCCGCGCAAAGTACTGAGTTTGAATCTATATTTTAGAAGAGAAATATTCAATTACGACGATCCATAACCTCGGAAAACCATAACAATAATTAGCATAAATATGATGGTGGTTTTCCATTAGAAACATTCGTTAATATTGCCCGGGGGACTAAACATAGTCTGTAATGTAGCCCCAAAATATTAAGTGAAAAATTGATTTTCAGCACTTCTCAAATGAAACAAAGTAATTTAGGTAGTCAATTAAGGGTACCCATATCTTGTCAATATTTTGTCCTCAAGGCTTAAAGAAATGTTGGGCGGCTAATAGTTTGATTAATGGACTCACTCAGTGAACCATAAATTTACTTTTCTTATATGTATCTCAAACTTTCGAAATACTTATCTATCGAGCAGGCTCTTAAGGGCTTGAAACTGAAAAGTAAACAAAAAGAAAAACACAATTTCTTTGATTGATTGATATGTTTGATCTGCCTTTTCAAAACCTTTTAACAACTTTCTCTTGTCCAGCATCATTGGATTTTAGAAATTGCAATATTCTGCTTAACCAAAAATCAACACAAGTCGCACTGCATCATCTTAGAATACCGATTCATACAAATTAGATGATTGACAATTCGCAAACGTTAAAAAAAATGCAAATGCCAAATGACAATAACAAATAAAGCTAAGTGTAGGTGTGAATTAGCGTCACTAACAAATTACACACGTAATAGTAATTTAATTACTGTCTGGCATTTTAGAATGAAAAATTACACAGTTGTATTAAATCGTGTTTTTAGCATTACAGCTATACCTACACGTAACAACCGTTAGTAGATTAATCAAACTTAAACAATGTGCATTTATAGCAGAACTGTATAAACAAATACGTTAGTAAGGGAGACATTTATTTTGAATTTTGACTTACAGAAAATATGACATACATAATTATTATATTTTAGAGTCCTCTAGACTCCAGAGGAAGCCTTATTCATAAAGGGATTCTCCACATCTTCAAAATTCAGAATTTTTATATTCAATGAGTAGTAGACAAGACACAATACATATCGTATGTGGCATGTTGTTGTTACATAATTTTAATTACAATAATTTGAAGGTTTTTATGGACCAAATCAAAACATTTAGAATTCATCCCTCTGACGGCAGGCAATCCAATTCTTTGTCCAATTACTACGTTGATTTTGTGACAGTTAAACTAGTCGCAAACTCGCAAGTGCAATATTCTATTCCATTATCCGATTAATAAGTGACAGGCAATACGGATTTCGGAGCCGTGCGTCGTTCCACTGGAGACCTGTTAGGCTACGTAACGCACTTATGGACGCAAGCAATTGAACAACATTGCGAATCCAGAGCCGTAGCCTTGGACATATCAAAGGCAATTGACCGAGTCTGGCATAGAGCCCTATTATGCAAGTTGGCGTCTTATGGATTACCACAACAACTCTGCGGATGGATGCAAAATTTTCTTCTGGGAAGATCGATCCAAGTTGTGGTAGATGGTGTATCATCTAATTCGTTTGCTATAAATGCAGACTTGGCCCAAGGATCTATTCTTTCCCCAACTCTATTTCTTCTCCACATCAACGATTTGCTTGGATCGACAAATAATAATATCTACAGCTTTGCTGATGACAGCACTCTTATATCCTCTATCTCGAACAGTGGGCCTGTGAATGCGGCTACATCACACAGTCAGAGATGTGAACAAATTAGTTCTCTAAATGGTGATCTGGACAAAATCTTGAAGTGGGGAAAAGACAAATTGGTTGTATTTAATGCGAACGAGACAAGACACAGCTCACAACATTTTCCAGGAAAAATGCATCAACAGTTCCTCAGATCCAAATGGATGACCATCCAATCCATCCCAAGGACTCAATGCACCTTCTAGGAGTCACAGTCAATTCAGGAATCACATGGCAGGACCACATATCCTATATCGCAAGATCGGCGTCCGCTTAGTTGAGCTACCTATTTAGAGCAAAGAGTTAGATACTTTAGTCCCAAGCAACTTCTCCTTCTCTACAAAGCACAGGTTAGACCAGGCCTGGAATATTGCTCCCATATATGGAGCTCGGCCCCAAAACATTCACTTAACCTACTTGACAGCATACAGAGATGAGCAGTTCGACTTATTGGAGACCCTACACTCACATCGAATCTGCAACCGTTGGTGCACAGAAGACAAGTCGCTGACCTATGCTTGTTCTATAGGTACTTCCATGGTAGATGTTCCGAGGAACTCAAGGACATTATCCCTCGAAATGCAACTTTTGGGCGCCCTACAAGACAGGCTGCTTATGCTCATGACCATACAGTACACTTGACAACCGCGAGGACATCATCTTTCCAAAACGCCTTCTGTTACAGGACAAGCAAACTTTGGAACTCGCTTCCTGGGGATATATTTCCAGAAGACTAAAATTTGCAGCAATTTAAGTGCCGAACTAACATACATCTGTAAGCATCTCGGGGCGCTAATGAAGCGTTATAGGTTTGCCTTTCCCGGGAGAAGTATTTAAAAAAAATACGAATAAGACTAATTTTTCGGTGCCATGAAATAAAGTCTTATGCAAAAAGGTCCAAAACGTAATATATCGTTTCGACAATAGCAGTCTCTGTCTATTGCCACTGATATGATAGACAGGTTTTGTGAAAACGAAAGCGGTTTTCGTTTTGTGTTTTACAGAATCCCGCCTAGTGCTTTAAAATAGCATTATCAGTCATCAGTATCACTCTGTTTTAATAATCCTTAACATAGCCTTGCCATGTCAAATGTTTGGAACAATTTTGTTTGGAGTCCAATTTTAAGATTGACTGCAATAATTGGGGGACGAAGAATCGACTTGCAAATTAAAAAAAAAAAAAACTATTACTTTTACATCACTTTGCAGTTTTGTAATCAAATGATACAGAGATAGATAGCAATCTAAAGACACGTTTGGGCAGTACCTTACCTCTACCTACCCTATACACACTCCAACATTAATATTAACTCTGTTTCTAAGGCTACGATTACACGGCCATTTTTTCGCGCCATTTAAATGACGCTGTGACGTCAGGAAAAAATATCGCAATAGAGTGACATTCAAGATACGATTCGTCATTGGTGATTTGCGAATGAATGGCGATCACACGAAATGACTATCATTGTCATTTTTGTTCCGAAATCAAATGACGGACACTGCGAATCGATTTCGATTTTTCCGTTGGGATGCCGTTAAATGACGAGCGAAAAAATGACAATCACATAGTAATGACTTGCCTCATCAATATGACAAATGTCACCTCGCCTTTTACATATTTCGATTTCACATCATTTATCTGTTTTGCGACCAGACGGTAATTAATGAATGACCAATGTGAAAAATATAGCTATTGTCATTTAGTGTTTTTTTCTCTCGACGAAGACGCATACGTGCGACTTTTTTTAACTAAATTAAATAAATAGCAGTGAAAAGAAAAAAAATTATAAAAAAGAACTTTTGCGATGATGGTGGAATTTGTGGAGACGCCATATTTAAGAGAATGAGTGCTGGAAAGCAGTGAAGACGATTTTGATTACCAGCCAACGCGACGAAAGGATTTTGTCCAGGATTACTACTCGAATTGCGCGAAGAATAACCTGAACTATTTGTTGAGGTTGGTGAAGTCCTTGACCGGACTTTGTTTTGTGCGGTTTCGTCACGAACGCCTTGAAGTTGCTGCGCATGCTATTCCACTTCTTTCTGGCTTCGGTTAAATCAACTGCATCGATGGACAGCTCTAGTACAACAATTTCCCAGGAATCGGTTTTGACATGCTGAAATTTGTATTCTGGAACTGAGCTATCTCAAAGCGCCCGTTGCTTTTGCACCGTCACAATCAAACGCGATTTCTCTTCATCGCTCCACGAATAGCTAATTTTCGTATTGATTCAATCCCGCTTTATGCGTTTTCGGTAATTTTTTTGACTTCGTTGTACCTTGTGTACTATTCAAATTCACAACATTCACGTTCACAACTGAACAAAACTCCAAATTGTCGGCACGGCGACGGTTCGTATTCCATTTCTCTCAACAGTTACCGAACAACACCACAAAAAAAAAGTCCAAATGAAAGTCCGGATATCGTATTAAATGCTGCGTTATTTGTCATTTGCGTAGAAAAATTGTATGGCATGAATTTCGTGCCTTGTCATTTTTTGGAGGCTGCCATTTAAATGACGCAACAGCCAAAAAGTTTAGTCATTTGTCCTAGGCGTCATTAAAAAACGATCACACGGCCATTTTTTCCCGCCATTTTAATGGCACAAAATTCATGTCATTTGTTCCGTCATTTTTCTAGTCATTTAAATGACGCCGAAATATATAGTTATCCCAAAAATTGCGATCACACAGAACGACAATAAAATGACGCGATTTTTACGTCAAACCGCCATTTAAATGACGCGAAAAAATGGCCGTGTAATAGTAGCTTAATTACTTCCACAAAATGTCAATCCAAATCAAAGAGAATATCACTATTCAATCTGTAAATATGTATGTATTTCTTACAACTATTATTATGAATATGTACTTACTCTTCTTGCAATTCGATACCACTGTCATCTAGGGATGAGTTTATTCTACTGCAAGTTGTGTTGACGTTACTATTACACGTTGACTGCATACCGTTGAAACCATTTTCCACAGAAAATCCAAATTCACGTTCAGCATGCTCTGGTAGGGGAGTGGGAGTTTCAAATACTAAGGTTTCAACCATTGAACCTTTCGATGAACCAAACGATACTCTAGAATGAGAAAAAAAATGCTCATTAAAATATGTTTCCTGAGATGTGATATTATCTACGTGTAGTATAATTTAATAGATAAGTGTCAAGTTTTCGTTTCGAAGCTAACCCTTTGTGGGTTTATAAACAGTAGTTATTTATTTGCTCCTTCCTTCGAAATTATACCTACAATTTCGATTACAAATGATGCTCAGATATTTTTTAGAAACTAAAAGTTGTCTAGTCAAGACAAAAATTATTAGCTTCCGAAAAGAATCAATGAAACTTAAAAGCAGTAAGACAATTATCTTCGACTATGCCGAAGCTCAAATACCCGGAACTATATTATTGTAAAAATAAAAAAAATATTTAAGTATTAAAAAATTATATATTTGTATGGGAGGTATGGGTAGTTTTAATTCGACCAAGCTCATCTTTTGTCAAAAAATTTTAAATATTAATAAAACAATATGTGCAAAGTTTAAACTTGCTATCTTTATTGTAGCTAGTTAAATTTAATTTTTAACATCAAAAAGCTATATAAATCCGATATTTTTGTATGGGAGGTAGTAGTAGTTTTCATCCGATCTTGCTCATCTTCGAACTTAGCCTCAGTTTGGTGGATAAAAGTTTACGTACCAAATTTCAAGTCGATAGCTCTTAAATTACGGCCGTAATCGTGCGGACGGACAGACGGACAGACAGACGGACATCGCTAGATCGACTAAGAAAGTGGTGCTGATCAATAATATATATAGTTTGTCATACCTACAACGCCTCCTTATGTGCGTTACAAATGGAATGTCAAAGTGAATATACCCTCGCCACAGTGTGGTACCGGGTATAAATATGATTAAAAAAGCAAAGCAATAATTTTGAGATACAAAATTAAGTTTAAGAATCCTAGATCTCTTTCCAATAACCTAAAAAATACGGTTGTTTAGAATAAGTTGACCAATAATTGCCCACCACTATTTTCAAGGGTCGGACACCCAACAAGTGAGAAACGTTGTGAAGTATATCTACCATCAATTTGCCACACAACACACACATACCTAATACTACTTGTATAGCCGTGTACTATTATATAGGATCAGTAACGAGTTCGTCTAAAGACGTAATTACTCCATATACATATATAAAGGTACCCCCAGATTTGTTGCTACTCGTATTGATGAAGATTTATTGATATGTTTCCTCAATTTCATGTGAAAAAGGGAAACCTCGTTAAGCTGCATAATTCAAAACATATGTCGGAGTTGAAGAGCCTTAGTCGGCAGAAGTGTAGAGAAGTCTATTGTAAAATACTCCAAAAGGTATCTGAGTCAAGTCGCAACGCTATGAACTAGAAACATAATAGTATTGTGAAACCTTTCTATGATGAGTTCTACTTAGCTTGATGGGAGTTGCCTGTATATGCAACTATAGCTATACACAATTTGAGCTGACACTCTGATGAGAGAGTGCAGTATATTTGATGTAGCCGATGGCGGCTACTTTTAATTGCAGTACCGAGGTCGTTTTTGTACAGTGTACAGTGTACTACAGCCCCATAATGTCTATTAGACGTTGCATTGTGCACGGCATTTAATTGATGTTCACTTATCAGGTTCTATACAAAAACTTTCTAATGGTAAATTAAAACTTATTGTCAAAAATTTGGATGGTCAATCATTTAACTTATTGCATGTCGTAGTTGGTTTCGGTGCGTTTTAAACTTAAAATAAATTCGTTATAACAGAAGACGGCAATCATATTAATTGAGATGCTAAAGATACTTTAAAATGATTTTACGATCATTATTTATTTTTAGGACGAAGTCTGTGCGATTACAGGGCTTTTCATTTGCAGGTCCTGCTAGGAAGGTAGTTCTAAAAAACCTTTGGCACCAGTGCCAATTTGTGAAGACAATTCTAATTCTGGCCATGTCTGTATATTTTGGATCCCTTTCTGGTAGAAACAGGGAGACGTTATTTAAGAATCTCCCGCTTCTGATGTATGGTGTCGAAAACGGATGAAAACGGTTTTGAGAGAAAGATTCTTCGACTACAGCAACGTTAACCTGTTCATAAAGCTTTTAACACAACGGCTGAGGTGGCATCACCTTTGAGAGCGTAACTGCACGCAACTAGATATAGACAGGGCTGACTTTATGCGACTTACTAAAGTTTCATTATCCCCTTTTTTTGTTTCTATCCCCAATGAGACAACTTTTTCAAAATTGTCCATATTTGCCCCTTTTCAATTTTGAAAAAAAGCATGTTTTTGTATGAAATACGAAATGTTACATAATTTAATTAGTGGGATCTGGATGCGTCCTATTTCTATCAGCTATTGTCCTATTGTCATAATATTAGCCATTTAGCCATAACTTTCAAGTGCAATGCAACAATGAGATTGAACGAGATGAGAATAATGCGTAAGCCATTTCAACTTTAGTGAATTTAACTTGTTTTGAGTTTTTTTTTTGTGCCATTTGTGGGCATATTAGTATTGCCCCTTTTTGTATGCAAATCCCCCTTTTTTTGCGACTTTTTCAAAATCTTCGAAGTCAGCCCTGGATATAGGAACCGTGAAGGCGAGGAGACTTTAATTTTTTAGCTTCCACCCATCTATAGCTTCTGATTTTAGTGAGTTTCATAAAAGCCATCTATACACACGAGAAATAGGCGCAGTCGCTCAGTGGTTAGTACGCTAGCTAGACTACTGAGGGAGGCCTCTCAGGTTCCATCATTATGACTATTGTTTTTGGTGCGGATGAACGTGGGTAGGCAAGTCCAATGAAGGACCTGTAAAGTAAATATGGATGACGTTAGCCACGGGGTGAACGATTCACTAATTCCTTCATTTTCAAATGATTCAACTAACTGCGTCCAATTATTAATTGAAAAATTCTTAACAACCAACACTATTCCACTAAAAAAAAATATTAACATAATGTTCGTGTTTAACTATTGGCGTGATCAACTCAATAAATTTGTGAATAGCCTCGACCTCGTACATCTAGTTGATCAACTCATTTGAATTCAAAATTGATGACTGAGGAACAGACCACTCGTATAAGAAATTTATAATGGGGCACGATAATCTGCCATATGAAGAAAATGCGCCTGAATAAGAAGGAGTTTGCAGAAGCTACGGTGACGCACTAGGAACAAATTCATGGGAAGCGACTTATTACTTCCTTGATCTTGACGAAGAAGTCTAGCACAACTTGCTCATATGTATTAGCAGAGTATAGAATAGTAAAACAGGTCTTATCTGATGTGCTGATTTTATTCAAATGAAAAATAAATTCAAATAATTTTGAACAAAGAAAAATACCTATAATTTCTATGATTCAATAAAGCTACGATTACACGGCCATTTTTTCGAGTCATTTAAATGGCGTTCTGACGTAAAAATCCCGTCACAAAGCAGTCATTTAAATGTCGCTCTGTGTGATCGCCATTTTTGGCAGCGTCATTTAAATGACTAGGAAAATAGCGCACCAAATGACATGAATTAAGTGCCATTTAAATGGCGAAAAAAAATGGCCGTATGATCGCTTTTCAATGACGCCTAGGACAAATGACTAAACTTTTTGGCGTTTGTGTCATTTAAATGGCAGTCTCCAAAAAATTGCTCGCAGTGTCCGTCATTTGATTTTGGGACACAAATGACGATAATAGTCATTTCGTGTGATCGCCATTTTTTCAATGACGAATCGTAGCTTAAATGTCGCTCTAATGCGACATTTTTTCCTGACGTCACATCGCCATTTAAATGACTCAAAAAAATGGCCGTGTAATCATAGCTTAAAACAGGTTCATACTTCCAACAGCTTACTTACTTACTTAGGTGGCGCTACAGTCCGTGGTGGATCTGGGACTCAACCAACACGTGTCTCCAGTTAGTCCGATCTTTGGCTAACCGCCTATAAGTTGGTTTAGGGTACTTTCACGTGTGGCGCTGTCTTCCTCCACTGCGTTGTCCCTCCGGATTGGAATCGAAGATTCTTCGCGTGTCCAGCCATCAGACATGTCTTAGCCATCTTAGTCTTTATTCTAGGTCCAGGTCGATGTCGCTGTACAGCTCGTAGAGCTCGCTGGTAAATCTCCTCTTTCAAAGCCCGTCAACGCGAACGGGTCCGAAAATCACTCAAAGAATTTTGCGTTCGAAACGACCAAGAAGATCTTCATCCGCCTTTGTTTACGTTCATGCTTCTGCGCCATAGAGCAGGACTGGAAGGATGAGGGTCTTATATACAGTCTCCTCAGTTGCCTTCTTAGGCCAAAGAAACAGTGGTTGGCAACATAGAGCAGGACTGGAAGGATGAGGGTCTTATATACAGTCTCCTCAGTTGCCTTCTTAGGCCAAAGAAACAGTGGTTGGCAAATGCAACTCTTCGTTTGATTTCTGCTGTGGTGTCATTACCGCAGAGTTTATAGCGGAGCCGAGGTAGACAAAGTAAGTCCCTAACCACCTCAAAATTGTAGCTGTCTATCGTGACGTTCTGTCTGATTTGTTGATGCGACAGCTCGCTGTATTCTGCCTATTATGTCAATATCGTCAGCGTATGAAACGTATAGACTTTTGGAAAATTGTGTCCCAAGTATGATGTTGAAAGTCACATGATAGCGCATCACCCCTAATTCCTTTTTTTGACAACAGTAGATTGTATCTGACCTTTATAGAGTGGCAATCGTTCTCCACCGTCATTCTGCACAATCTGACAAGTTTGGCAGGGATGCTAAAACTAAAACTAACCATGGCTCTATATAGCTCGGCTCTTTAAATATACTGTCATATGTGGCCTTATAATCGAGAAAAAGATGGTGAGTATTTTCGACATTCGTTTATTCGACAGATAAAGCTAAAAATATTTGTTGCAGGTACGTTCTAACATAAAATAATTGGATCGTAACTACAACAAATTTCGGATTCCTGTAAGTATTTTCTTGAGGGTTATTTTTAGACCATGCATTTGGAATTAGTGACTGATTGGCGGGCACTAGTATTTTAACTTGGAGACGTGTCGTAGTCTCCGACATAGGTTATGATTTATGAAGATGATTTTCGAGATGTATTCAATAATAATTCTTTGGTCCTCCAATTTAATTGTCTTTCTGAACTTAAAAGTTGTTTAATCTCAGTCTCAGTGCTCGTATGTGGATGATTGACAATTGCAAAATCGACTTAGATCCTTTCGCGATCTTAAGATGCAATTTAGCTAATTCCGTGTCTTAAATATAAATGTGCTTCAACTATTAATATAGCTTTGACTCTGTCACAGGTAATTAGCAGTTCATTGGTCCATTTCTTATCTTTACCAACAACTGCAAATCGTTCATAAATATTGTATCTACACATGTTTCAACAGAAAGCAATAAATCATACATGCTATTAAGCCAAGTCACCATCTTCGATCATCATTTAAAAATACATATTTCCAATTTAAATGCGAGAATCTATTTAAATGCGAATGAAAATAATTCTTCGGCGATAGAACAAATCGGCAAACTAATAAATCATTAATAGGCTTATTCACAATTTAGACTGTCACTATATACATACATGTTCGTATGGCTATATAAAATGTATTCATTTCTCTTTTTGGACATCGACTATAATTTTGTGTGTTTATTAAAATGTATATGTTTTTATGCAAAAAGAAACGATTGACTGTAATGGCTTGAATATATTCGAATGCAAATCATAGTTCATTGAACTAGCTGTTGAAAATAAAATTAAAAATCAGACACGTGTATTCAACACATATCAGAATGACGTTACTAACTTTTATATCAGCCCTATAGAAGTAATTTAAGTACGAGTACAGTCTGAAACAAATCAACATTCATTAGCGAAAACCAGATTACAATTACAATTCATTCAATAAAATTACAGTCCTAATGAAGCTCTTTTGATATTTTAAAAAGATGATTCGATTGTTCTTTGCAGACAGTCTGGTAATAATAAAAACGTCATTACGAGCGAAATTTAATTTAAAAATCGCGACAAGGCAGTATTTCATAAGACAATCATTGCCAGTGCGAACCATTAAAAGATACAAAGAAACAAGATCGTTAAACGTTATTGTTTTAAAAGCGTAGTAACAACAGAGACAGCGATACAATAATACTCATCATATTTACGTCAAAAACAAATCAGATAATGATGTCATCGTAGGTACATAAGCGATAGTGCTGAAGCACATTGACAACTGCTTGCAATCTTCCTTCTGTACGTAACGTATCTGTAGTTCCATAGCTTTAGTGTGACACTTTTTTAAAATTTGATTGATAAGTGACGGTTGTTATAAAAGAAAAAAAGTTAAAAACAGTTCTTTTAAAAGAGTATGGGATGACACATATTTTGGTTACAATGGGTAATCACCGTAAGTAGTAAGTAGATTCGAAAATAGCTCTTCTACAATACCAAGTAGCGTAATTTGCATGCCATTTAAAATATAGGTATTATTAGCTATCAGGGGCCTGTACCACGAAACAACAAGTATTGTGCAATAGGAGCATTTTAACACATTGCTCCGATAAATTGCTACTGTTTAACAATACTTGTTGTTTCGTGGTACTGGCCCCTGATGTTAAATTTCACTTCATTTTCAAAGTGTCGCAGGACCATTTTGTCATGAATTTCTACCAAGGGGTATATTTTGATTAATTTCTGAATTACCAAATACACCATTCGCCAAGAAGGTTAAGCTACCTTCCGTCAAACCCCCAAGCTCAATGGAACTCCACTCGAGTTCGTTAGGAGCGCGCCAAATATTTGGGGCTGAGACTGGACAGCAAGCTTTTATGGAGAGAAACTACTGCCAATGCGCTAGGAAATTTCTAGTGGCTCTATACTTCTATAAAAGGGCGGTCGGCTCTATAGATGGGCCTTTAGCCGAATATAATGTATAGACTTCATACTGTGGTTATATACGGCATCGTAGTGTGGTGGCCGGTATTGGACAAAACCTCTTGTCATGCTTGTCTATCACGGGTGCACTGAGAAGATTTCCAACAACCGCACTACAAACCATGCTTAACCTACTTCCCTTAGAAATTGTCAGCAAAGAAGGCGCAACAAACGTGACAATCGGGCTATGATAAGGGGGGCACTGCAGAGGACAACCAACTGGACATGCCAACATTCTTCTACAGACTACAGACCCCTACTGAATACCTACCTACAAAAATCATCTTCGAAAAAGTCCTATAATCATGAAACTGATAGACCGGACAGGAACCAATGGGATTCACGAAATGTACTATACACGACAGATCGCTCTGTCAATATTCACAGATGACTTAAAAACACTGGAGGGTGTTGGCGCGGGGATCTTTTCTAAAGAACTAAATCTGGGCATCTCCTTCTGTCTTCCAAAACACCGCAGTGTCTTTCAAGTCGAAATCACAGCTTGACGCTATAGGATGGGTGTCGAGTAATTTGCAAAGGGATATTGTCATCATATTCATTCATGGCCAATGTGCAATCAAATCTCTAATATGAAAGAAAGCGAAAGAAGTTCAAAAGTGGTGGAAAATTCCCTCATATCTTTCAACGAGATAGCTAGGCATTGCAACCTCACCATGGGTTTCTGGTCACTGTGACATCCCAGGGGTCTGTGCAACAGGCGAACTATAGCTACACTAGGCTAGTAAAGGGTGTGTTTTTTTTTTTAGTTTCGCTTTTTAAACTGGCAACACTGTTTCTAAAGATTGTCAATTTGACGGTTGAAAGTTGATTTGTAGTTAGTACGTATTGCCATTTTACGATGTATTAACGTCAGAACAACGCGTGCAAATTGTTCAAATTTATCAGCTTGATAATGATGGGTGGAGAAACCCCAGAAGCCTTTGTCGAGACGCCCTTACATCCATTAAAACTAATTGTTTGGTGTGCTGGGCTGGTGTGGAATAATCGCCCCATATTTCTTTAGGGACGATGCCGATGACGATGAGAGGGCTATAGAAACAAGATTTTCGACTTCTTCGTTCCTCAGTTGAATGACATTGACGTGACAGAACTTTGGTTTCAAAAAGATAAATACAGACGACAGAATTTCAATTCACCAGCCTTTCATCGACCTTAAGGTGGAATAATGATAGTACACAACATTCGTGGCCAGGAACTATAAATAGAAATAGCCGTATCGGATCATATTCCAATGTAAAGAAAGAGTGCTTTTTCTAGAGGTTAGTTTTTTGAATTGGCAACACTTTTCCAGCTATAACCAATTTGATAGCTGACAGCTGATCTGTGCTTATTTTGGTTAGCCATTTCCCATTCCCATGAGTAGATGACATTCACGACACAAAGGCCCCAGCTATTCGAAAATTCGACTTCCACATTGTCCTTTATCTGAGGACCCAATATGTGCCAGAAACATGGCATAAAATTATCTTTGCATGTGTTATATGTACAAATATGTGTTTCATTTTAAAGTTCTGGACCTCAACACCCTTAATATGGTAGTCGAAAAAGTCTCCATACTACAGACAAGGGAATTCAACCTCCTTGATAAAGACAAAAAAAAACCGTTTAAAAGCTAAGCAGTCGCGAATGCCAGGGTACTTGGCCTGGATAACTTAAGGCAAGGTCCCAGGGATGAAAGTACTCGTGCTGCGTGATGGCATCAATCTCGGAAAAGATTGTCATAGAACATTTTGTGAGATTGTGGCTTGTGAACGTTTAGGTATTATATGAAAAGGGTGTTTTTTTTAGAGGTATAGAACTTTGAAATGGAATAAAACAGAGGTGAGTTTTGTAAATTGACATGAAATTTACTTCCCTAAAAAGATAATCTTCTGGCATTATAATTTAAATATGATTTCTGGCATATGACGGCTGGCTCGGACGTAGTCTAACCTGGAGGTCCTACTTTCGATGACTTTTTCCAACATTTGTGGCCGTATATCGGCAATAATGCGGCGAATGTTGTCCTCCAAGTGGTCAATCGTTTCGGGTTTATCGGTGTAGACTAGCGACTTCCCATATCCCTATACAGAAAATAGTCAAGCGGCGTTAAATCGCACGATCTTGGAGGAAAATTCTCGGGTCCGCAACGTGAAACTATGCGGTTACCAAACGTTTCCTTCAATAAATCAATTGTAACACGAGCTGTGTGACATGTTGCGCCGTCTTGTTGAAACCACAGCTCCTGCACATCATGGTTGTTCAATTGATGAACGAAAAAGTCAGTAATCATGGTTCTATTAGCGGTCACCATAGACTGTAACGCTCTGGCCAGCATCGTTTTTACGGACCAATTATTCCACCAACCCATAAAGCTCACCAAACAGTCAGTTTTTGTGGATGTAACGGTGTCTCAACACACACTTGAGGATCATCATCACTCTAACTACGGCAGTTTTGTTTATTGACGTATCCATTCAAGCAAAAGTAAAATGGACATAGTGCGCGATACGTATTTCGAACAGAACCATGATTTTCGAACTAAATTTGCACAATTTACAGTCTATTCATGTTGAAATGCTAAACCAAACTAAAAATAAATCACTTCACAGCTGACAAAATGGCCGCCAGTTAAAATAGTGTTGCCAACTTAAAGTTCTATATCTCTAAAAAAAAACAACCTTAATTATCACTGATCAATGACAGTCATGGCCATTTGAGTGTCAATAATGCAAACATCATTGTCCCCAGATTTTATATTATTTGGACAAAGTATCACCACTTCATCAGTTAAAGTATTAGGCATTTATATCATGTATACATATACAGTTTACAGTTCTGCCAGTTAATTTGTGGGTATTTGCTTTCGCCAATCCGATTATACTTGACATGGATTTTTAGCTGTTTTGTCATTCAGTTCAAGTCGTTGCTTGAGCTTGAGATGTTCGTGCGTTGAAAATATTTGTAAATTTCGCCTCTCTTTTCAATCTTGCATGTTAACCAGACTTTAGTGAAAGAAATACATCCAGGAAGCAGGGGAAAGTTTACTGAAAATTTACCAACAAACTGATTGTTGCCAAGTTAATGGCAGCCAGGTATATACGTAGGTAGTTTCTGTAATGATGCGGTACTATGCTTAGTTTTATAGTTTCCTCCGTTCAATTAAGTTCCCTTTGTCTTGTATGCATTTGTCTCACAAGAGTGTTTATATTGCACTTCAACACGAAAAAAAAAACAAATTGTTCATTAAATTTTTCAATTGGTTGAGTACAAGACTTTCTACATAATTTCCATTTCTTGGGCGCATTTGTTGCACTCATTTGGTATCTAAGAGGAGTTGGTATTAAGTTCATTTTTATGTACTATAATTTATTTGATTTGTCGTAAATTCAGTTAGAACTGAAATTACGTGAGTTATGTATGTTTATCGACAGACCTACTTACACCATCAGCTCAAGTTCATAAAGACTAAAATAGCAGTCCAGATAATTATAGTTCTTGATATAATTTAATAAATATAGCGGAACAATGCCACAGGCCTTCGCTATATCTATACTGTTAATTTAGTTAGAGAAGGCTTTCAACAGCCTACATTGAGATTCTAATTGACTATATAAGGTGCATATAGGATACACACTTATCAGACTCAGACAATTATGGAGGACCGTTTTTATCCATAATCTTTTAAACTCCGGATTTTAGCTTAAGTGTGCGAAAAGGTTGCTATATCGCGTGTTATAATTTGTTAGTCAATGGAACTTGGCTTTTCTATAAAGGGTGATTCATAGACTTGTTTTTTTTTCAAAACGTTTATTTGATACATCATGCGTCTCATGGACCACGGTGTCGTGGTACTCTTATTCGGTATTTTCAAAACTAGTTCACGCCTCCCTCAACAACGTCTCCAGGTCATTTAGCGAAATTTAGAGCGCGAAACAGTTGCTTCATTGGAAAATAACTTTGGTGGACAGCTAATAGTTGTGTTTTTATGAAACCTCCCCAGCCAATGGTTGGCAGTTGAGGCACATTTCACATGCTAATTAAAACAACAACCTGCTGGCAACAACTCTTGATTTTCTCCCCAGCCGGAGAGCTGCTGGCTGGCAGCTGGCTAAATTAAATGACCAAACAGGTGGCGCTGAAAGCAACAAGTGGCTTAAAATTTCCGTACAAATTGCTTAAATTATAATTGCGTTCTTATCTCATGCACACAACATTCCAGAGAAAAATGACAGAATTTATCTAATATTTCTACCAAATGCATAATTTTATACGAAATGCTGGTATGCTTTTAGGCTTATTGCCTAAATTCATTCGGCTGGCTTCATCTTGCTGGCAATTGTTCTGGCAATTGTCCAAATGAACGGCTGGCTGGCGAGTTTCAAAAAAACATGCCTAATTTTGCGTTTCCGACCTGTCTACAGGCCACGTAAAATTATTTTTAGACTTTTTTCAATGGGGTTGTGTGAGGTCAAAAGGCTTCAACGATAAGCCAGCTACGATCCACAATTTGGAAACAAACATTAATCGCGTAGCATAGTTGGACAAATATTGGACCTTCAGAACGGACCGCATGTACGGCGTAGTCGCGGACAAAATTTACACGAAATTATATTCAAAATGTAAATGTCAGACCATAATAAAGTTTCCACCAGCCAAATTAATTTCATGTATTTTATTTAAAATTAAAAAAAACAGGTCTAAATGAATCACCCATTAACATTATAGCATCATTTCAATAATGACGCAGCAGGAAGTTGCTTGACAAACCTCCGGATATTGTTTCAATCACGAGACTATTTGATTTTCTTTCAAGGAGTGCTAAGTACTCTTCATCCTACACGGGGCTTATATCATAAAAAGGTCATTTGGATCTACACGGCTATGATAAGGCCCTTTTTTTAGCCTATGCATCGCGCGTCGGTCGGTTGCTTGGTGGAGACGGCTTTCGCGAAAGTTTGTGACTGCCTTATGCATAAAACTCCCAAGAACGGTCTGATTTAGTTTCATGCGGGTGCTTTCACGGGCACGCCGGGCTTTGCTCTGCTTAATTTGCTTCTGAATGAAACCTTTATAATGGGTTCTACTATCAAAGCAATGTACCATCTCAGGCGGGATGGTTTTTGGTATCACCCGCACTGGAGATCCGATGATATTGCGCGACACTTATCCTACGACCCTAATTCTATAGGGGTACCTATGTATCTATGGCAATGACACCGGAACCTCGGCTGTTGTGTAAATATATGTTGTGCCGAATATATTGTTTAGAATATGTGACCGAGTCGTAGTATAGTCTGTATAGCGATCAACACTGTAACCAGTTCCAAAATAATTCGGGAATGCAAGAACTCTGTCGCAAGAATGAAATCTTTCACTCTTGTCTGGGTCCCAGGTCACACAGAGATTGGGGCAAATGAGAAGAGATTGCTAAGCCCAGCTCAGAGGATAATTTCTCGGGACCAGAACCTGTGCTGGATCTCTCTGCGTCCTCTCTCAGGGCCTCCATTGACGACTGGGTTCCTAAAAAACATAATTCTGTACGGCAAGGCTATCCAGGATGTGGGCAGACTAAACGCATGCCACCGAAAGTCAGTAAAGAATTCTGCGGCATTCCTACCATCTCTCAGCAGAAGAGAATGTATAGACAACTTGCTAAGCATTTGAGTGTGGTAGGCTTAAAGAGAGCGCGAAGAAACTTTGGATCATTTCCTTTGTTATTGTCTCGGATCAGGTAGCAGATGTTTGCCGCTGATGTGGTGAGTGTTGATACTAGGGCGCTTGTCTCAATGAGGTTGCTATAGTAAATTATTGGGAATTCTAAATATCTAAATATCTATAACTAGATGCTGAGCCCATATATTGGCGGAGTGCACAAGGTCTAGAAGACTTCAACAAATAGAATTTCATTCGATGTCAGGTTTGACTTTATCTTCATAAAACTTCATATCGAATTCAACTAACAAATTGGATACACATTTGGTAAAATATTATCTATAACAGTTTACCCACTTGAGCTAAGTAGCTCAGGAGTTCTCAAAGTCACTGGCCCTTACCAATAATCATTTTTAACCTCCAACTTAAATATTTTGACGGTTACAATAAGTTATTTTTTTATGGAAATTTTCGCCATTGTGACTTCGTAAAAGATAGCCCGGACACTAAAAATGATTTAGTACGGCGCACTGTGTCTATCGCTAGATTCTTAGCGACCACCCTTCATGGAAGCGTATATCTGCAGGTAAAGGACGAGAGCTAAACAAAAGCTGTAGGCCTCCCTTGACAAGACGCAAAATAAACCTGAGCTTACCCTGAATAGGCAATTCTTTTCACTTTGCCTATAGCTACACCATGTGTGCCACGGTTGAAAATCTTCTTCCGAGGGTTCGCTGGTTCTTCTTCTTGGACAGTATCGAACATTTGAAGCTAAATTACCAACTTGATACCTGCATACATTTATATATTCGTCCGTGTCGACAGTGAATTGAATAACTGCAACTGTTGCATATGAAGTTTTCCTCTTTTAGAGTCTTCTCAAATGAACTTTTGCCATGAACTGCACGTGTCTTGGACCTCTCTAAACAATCTTTTCACTCTCACTTATATTTTTGTTAATTTCGTCAACAATCAACCTGGCTGTCTGCCATAGCCAGAATGTCTGCTGAGTGTCACGCCTTTCATGGGCCAACTGCCAAATCTGTGATTAAACTGACAACTGCCTGACAAAATTGTGATAAAACTTGTTGATGGCTGTCAGGATTGCAGTCAGATAAGCTGCAAATTGTATATAGTCTCATTGGCACCTATTTTTTTTCACTTTGAAGTGCCTTTATCTCGTCCATTTGGCGCCCTCCACTTTTTATGTGCAAAGTTTTCCTTGGAAAAGTTCTATACAACCGCCCGCCAGTTTATCTGCGCACCAAAAAGAAGCTCATTAGCTTTGTCTGATATAAAGTGCAATCCATTAAAAATATCTATTTATAGTCCTCGCAAAATGAATCTCCTTAATGGGTAGAAATAAAACACGCCGACCGACGTGTACTTTCAGACAGTTCTTCTGTATATATACAAACCTAGTACCATCATAACCCAAAGACTGCATGGGTGCACATTTTGGTCAAAAATAATACCACATAAATCAAATTAAGAAAATCGCCAAATAAATATTGTTCAAAGGAAACCATTTGCAATTGCAAACGCAAAACCACACAAAGGCACATCATAAATGCAGTTTTTCTATTTTCAAAACGTTCCGTATCCATGCCTCATCAATTCAAATGTAGGGTATCTACGTGCAGATGCAGTTGCAGAGACACTCCCGCGCAATAGAATTCAGGAAAAAAAAATACCAAACCGGGGGAGAATTTATTGGGGCAATAATAACAACAACAAGAACAGAGCCAGCGCGAGACGAGCTCATCCCATCGGCATTTAATTAAATAATTAAACTTTCCGCCATGACATTCGTCGTGTGGTGTACAGCTAGCGATGCATTGTGAATATCCGGGCTACAGATACATTTGTGTGTCACAGTCAATTGTTTTGTTCTTTTTGATTGGACATAATTTAGCAGCAAATTTTCTATACGCGTCTTCAATTTAAAGCGTGGGTCATTGACCTAGGTGCATGAATTTGTCGCTGCTCCTCTAGATACGGGAGTATTTTTGGAGCACCAAGTATACGAATAGCCCAGTGCCCAGTTCGTTGTATTCGGTCGCCCGACCCCGACTCTTTAATTTTGATTAAAAAAAAAAACTGTTATACGTATACATATGCGACTTCCACGTTGCAGAAAATGTCTATTTTGGACTCTTGTAGACAACAATTTTTGACGTCACTCGATATTTTGTACACACATCTGTCTAATGGACGCAGATTAGAATAGCCAACTCGAGAAAGATTGTTTCCTGTGCAAAATATGTGTGTATAGTTATTGAGGGGCAGTTTCTATTTTTAACCTTCCAGCCGAGTGGCCATATGCATATAATGTTCGCCATATAGCAAATTCAATGTTTTGTTAAATATAATTTAATTTGTACCTATACACCGATGGACGAGTATATCTTTGCAGAGGTGAACTGCATTGGCGCAAAGCCAATTGGAAAATGCAATCATTTCTGGCGAAAGGCGAATTAAAGACGCAAATCGCTTTTGCGATCGGGGGTTGTACCTAGGTACTGAATTTTGCTCTATGGAATTCAAATTCAGCTATTTTGGTTGCCTTTAGCACATATTTTATTTGGTTTCGTTTATTTAAGAAATTCTAAGGTATTTCGCAGAAATGTGGTAATGAATGTAATGAGAGCAATTTTTTTTTCTTTGACTTTTTCAACGGAATTTATACTGCGATATAATGGATTGCATTTTCCGCTGAATTTTTCACACCACAATGTATTCAGAAAGATTAAAATGTTAATGCGAAGTCGTTTCGTTAATTTTATTCTCAGCTGTAATTATGTAGGGGTGTTCGACTCGGAAGACCGTCGGACATTCAACGATAAAATTTAAATATATCATCGGCCATTGTTTTTATGTCGCAGCGTTGTTATGGACGAGTTTATTACATTTTTTGTATTTTATGTTTGTGGTTTTGGTTAAACACATTTTTACACAGGTCAAAATCGTTAGCTGATCGTTTATTGTTCAAATATCTACATATCTTTTTTACATTTTTATTTTTATGTATAGCTTGTCTCTTATTTGCTTATAAGTATGTATAATGATATAAGTATACGCCTGTCCAGTTAGCTCGGTCTTTGGCTAACTGCCTCCACTCCATAGTTGAATTGTGCTCCACAATTTGGTTGAGGTACTTGTGCGCGCCACCTAAGGCAAGCTCTTCCTTTACTGCACTGTCCCCTTGGGTTGGAGTCGAAGACCCTTCGGGCCAGAGCGCTAGTGTCCATTCGTTCTACATGTCCTAGCCATGTTAGACGACTGATGCGGAATTTTTTTTAACTAGGCCGATGTCGCTGTACAGCTCGCATACAGTTCGTCGCGGAATGTTTTCTTCCAAAGCCTGTCAAAAGGAAACGGGACCGAACATTTTACTAAGAATCTTTCTCTCGAAACTATAGGGACAGTATATCTTCATCCAATGTAGATAATAGTCCAAGCCACAGCGCCATTCAGCAGGAATGATCAAGGTCTTAAATTTAGCTAAGATGATCTTCCAAAGGACAAGGGAGACCGAACCTCCGTCATTCTCCCGCACGCAGTCATCATGTCAGGGTTTGCAGAGAACACAAGGCTGTAGGTGGACGATTTTTTACTCCTCGGAAGCCCTATTTATATAAGCAAGCATCATCGCAATGCCAGAACTGATCAATAGGTCTATCAAGTTCGAAATTTTGTACAAACAGAAACAAGCTTAATTCTACGCATATTGGAAAGTTAAAAAATACATCCGTTGCTCTGATTTATATAATTCACAGAAAACTTGTCAGAGATGAAGGTTTTAGTAAAGACAATTCGTTAAAGGTCTTATATATATAATTCTTCTGTACGTGTGTTGTAATCGAACTTCTCCCAAACGGCTAGACCGATTTTGATGAAATTTGGGGTGTGTGTGTTTGAGTGGGTCCAAGGATGGTTTAGATTCACATTTGGTGAAAATTGGACAAAAGGGCGTGGCACCTCCCGACACCCATGGGAGCTAAAGTTATAAAATTGTATAGACATTGATGCGCATTGTCCAGACAAACAACCGCGCGAAGTGTGGGTGGGATTGGAAACGGGCTATGGCACCACTCTTATAACAAAGTTATTTAAATCACTATATCTGAACATTTTACAAAACCTGGCGGGATTGGACAAAAGGGCGTGACACCTCTCATAACAAAAATACACATTTCAAATGGTATTCTACGACATGTCATGAGAAAAAATATACCTAGACCATTGACATACTACACATGGACTGCTAGTGAAATGTCAGTCCATATGTACCTATAGTATGTCAGTGGCCTAGCCCTAGACTATACAATTCGTGGGCACACGTCTGAGGAAATATCTATCGGTCGAAGCACACGGAACACAGAATTAGTCCGGACACATCGGTTAAATAAAACGGCCGCGGAACAGTTGACGGACAATGGAAATGTACAAGAAAGCAAAACATCGTTTGTCGGGTCCGCTAGTAATAATTAATTAGTGTGCAGGGGGGTTGCAGGGGGGGCAGCATGCCCCCCCCCCCATACATATTGTACTGTTTATGCATTGTGGATTTTATTTCCACTTCGATTTGGACTTTATTGCACTTTTGAAAATGAAATAAAGTCCAAAAATCGTTTTGGACTTTATTGCAATTTCAGAAATGCAATAAAGTCCAAAATTACTTTTTGGACCTTTTTGCATAAGACTTTATTTCATGGCACCTGGAGGTTTAAACTGTTCAGCTGATCCTGAACTTGAATTTAAATTTTAAGTTCAATTCGTTTGGTTTCACATTATTGTGAGCAAAACGTGACGTAGATTAAGGCCCCTATTGTGAGTGTCAATAGTTTTGGTCGTTGATTGACAACTGTGATTGTCGATTGCGATGCGATAGATATTTGTCGATTTGACAGTCGCTTGTAGTCGATTACAAATGTCTGTCGATGCTTTCTCTTGGAAGTGAAAAAATGTTGTGCCTACGAATAGCTAAATCTACGCAATCGACAATTGTCGTGACGATCGCTGATCGACAATCACAATAAGGACCTACAAGTGTTTTCTTTTCCAAATACAATAATTCTGAGAAGGCTGTCTCAAATATAGGTTGTGTCAAGTATTGATTCCCTGATAGTAAAGTGTTATAAAGTTGTCTTAAATTTGTTGGTCATCTTTTTCAATTTACAAAAAAAATAAATAATCCATTTATTTCTTCTAGCAGGTAGAATTTTTCCTTTTCCCTTATTCTGAAGCCGAAATCTCCTCCTGAAAAAAAAATGCTCATAACCTGATACCACTGATCCATACACCCAGTAAGGCCTCTACCTCTATTCTCTACTATTTATTAATTTAGTCCGAAGTCCGAATAAGTCATTATTTCAATAGCCATACTTGTTTTTTTTTTATTAAACTCGTCTTTGTAACTTTTAAAAGAAATGTTGAATAATATAACAGCTGCAGACATTTATTTAAGGTTTTGTCTTGTCACAAGCTTTAAAAATTTAAATTTTAAGTAATTTTAAAATTTCAATGAACGTTAGTCTTTATTTTTCAGCGATAAAATATTCAAACCACCAACTGTTATTTAAGTAGCATAACACGCCGAAAAATGTATTAGCCATAAGTAGGTACCCATCTGACCATTAATCTTTCCAATCAAATTGCATTATTTTTAGTAAGTCCATTCAAGGCTATATAATTTGGCTAACAACGTTCGACATGAAATGTCCTAGATTTTCCTTCTTTATGTATACACTTAATAGTACCACAGTCCATAGTCAGAGTCACTCCTTCAACGATGTCTTGTTGTGAAGCACAATTTATGTGGGTATATAAATATTGATTAATTTCGGACATTTCCATTTCGATATCAGCTTTAATATATATATAGGCCCGCTGCTGCTCCAGATAACTGCGAGTATATAAATATAACCAGGGATGGAACTTTTTTAATTAATGATTCTGCGATTCGCATGCTCATTCCAATGGCTTAAAAAATCGATTTTATTTTATTGTTGGTGTTGATTCAACCCACCCATCTAGCTGAGCAGATTCAAAAATGACAAATTCTTTCACACAATACTTCAGATTGACGGAAGTAAAACAGTTACTACGAAGTAAGCCAATGTTTATATTAGAAATCCCTTTCCAAACAAAGAACTTAATTACTTTTAGAAGTGCAAGCCTTAATATTACTTTCCCAAAATGCGCACCAAGGGCAAACTTCCGCTTAACCTATATTCCATTTAAAAAAAAAAAGGCAAGTCATAGTAGAAGAAATTAAGGGCAAGCCCCTTTTTCAACAGCAAAGAGAAACCAAATCAAAGGGAAATACCTACTATATCTATAACAGATATGAAAGTAATTTAGACAGGGAGCCGCCTTCCCTTATACCAAAAATAGAAGCAAAACTCCCCCGAAAAAAAAAACACAACGTTAGACGTGTCTAAGCGAATATACCGTTTTTTGTGATAGATACACGTATTGTCTACGTGTGCGCATGTTTATGTATACCTTTCACATTTTGTCTTACCTCAACTCTGGGACCTTATTGGAATAGAAATAGAAATGGAGAAAAGCAAATTAAATTCTATGAACAGCTATTACTTGTATCGGCTCTTTACTTTGAGTCGCTAACTTTTCAATTAAGATAGGTACTTGATTGGGTTTGCAGATAGGTCAAATATATGGAAGTACATATATGTATCGTCATACAAAAGAACTTCAGTTGATAAAGAACGTTTTTCTTTTTAAAAATAACCATACAGTCTGTATGTGGGGTACTGTAACTTATGGCGACGATTTGAAATGCCATGGAATTTTGGGACTCCCCCGCATCTGTTCTCCATCATTTGAGCGCCCCTTCTTCGGTTCTGAACTAGAACTACTCCATTGCGATGCATTATGTCGGATAGATTTGACTGCCCTTGATTAATGCATTCATTTTAGATAAGGCACAAATGAGTTGTTTTCGAAATACTGGGCTTTAATATATCTGCATCATTTTTATTTCCCATTTATTACATGATCTGACTGTTGTATATAGCCCGCCTCGTAAGGCCTGCTCACACTGGCACCTGCAAAATTAAAATTAAATGCCTCTCACGATTTCTCTAACGTTGAAGTGTGTGCAAAAAAATTGTCCCAGCTTGCATTACCATATAGCTAATTCCGATACAACTTATATTCAACCAACTAAACCAAAAAGTGGTAATCTCTCTCAGCTTAGGATTTGGGCCGATGTCTGAGTACTTTTTATACTCGTGATGATTAGATATACAAGTAACACACATTCAGAGAAAAGCGCATAATAAGCGAAATGACAGGGAATTCGTGAAATCAGAATTGAAAAAGCTGTTTACGGCGAAGAGATGATTTTGCAATGTTATATGGTTTAAGGATTTGAAATATTGACGCAAAAAATTGAGATATTTCGAAAGATATGGAAGAACAAACTGAAGGCTTAATAAACAATGATATCTGTGTTAAAGGCATATCAAAAATGGTATCGAATTTGAACAGTTTTGAAAAATTTAGAAAAAGCAAACTCAAGCATAAAATTTACAAATTTTAATTGTAACTATAGTCATTCATTACAATTTAATAGTAAATTTCGCTTATTTTTTACTATTTTTTTTACCTTGAATTTTGTTTTACTATCTGTTGTGGGAGGCCACATTTTCCGAAGTTTTATAAATCTGTTTGTATCGCCTGCCGATAGATAGGTTCATAAACGCCAAATTGATTGTATCCATTTTGTAAAGAATTTCAATACTTTAAACTGTATTCCGCCTTTTTTTTTTTTGTTTGGAAAGCTTCGATTCTGATGTCACAATGCAGGAAATACCCTCGCGGTTCCCCAACACGATAAAAAAAAAACATAAAACACAAATTTTCAAAGAAACTAAAATAGTAAAACTAAAAAAATTGGAATTAAAATAGTAAATTTGCTATTTAAATTGTAAATAGATGGTTTTACAATTCGTATAGTAAAGCCTTTACAATTTTTTTCTGTGAGTGTAGGCTTTGTAAAAAATAAATAAATAGTTGGCGCAACAGGTTCATATTTAAAGCCCTTCCACATTCATTCGTGTTTTTTATGTACTAGGAGACGTGATAAAAAGACAAAAACGCTGTCCAGTAGGTACTTACCAAAGTCACATTTAACAATATATGTTGAAAAAGAAAGGATTAAAAATATGCGGGTAAGACTAACAAAATCAAAACTCTTTACGTATACTTATGTTGCCATACATGTCTCCTTTCAGAAACAAGAAAAAAGATTCAAGCTTAAAAAGCTTACATTTTCTTGGATTTTTTGAAACACCATATGGTCACACCACTTAATAACCTCTGTGTTTTTTTTTTAATTACTAAGGCTGTGAATGAAATGTATTTTTTTTTTTTGTTAATTAAGTTGGGGATCCTCCTCTCTCGCTCAAAATTTTGTTTGGCTACGCATTTGGGTTCATTGCAAATCGATCATCCCCTTCGCATTCGTTTCCTGACTCCGCCTTTGGTTTATTTACATGCGCAAGTTGATCGCTCATATTGTGCAGTGTGCCAGGACCTACAATTTAAAATATAGTCTGCTTGCCTTATAGATACATTTAAAACTGGGCAAGAAGTGCATTTAAAGCATGAAAGGAAATCCACCGTAATAACGGTTTATTAGTGATGTATAGGGTGATATGCATCATTTTGAATGAATTAGAAAAATGAAAGAGGGTCTTCAAAATTTAGCTCTTTCTTCATAAAAGCTTGGCAGTACTCATATCACAGAAATTCGTAAAATGTTACTCACAAAAAAAAAAAAAAAAAAAAAAAAAAACAAAAAAAAAAAGACAATTATCTTCGACTATGCCGAAGCTCAAATACCCGGTACTGTATTATTGTAAAAATAAAAAATAATATTTTAGTACTAAAAATATATATATTTGTATGGGAGGTAGGTATGGGTATTTTTTATTAAACCAAACTCTAATTTTTGTCAAAAAATTTTAAATATTATTAAAACAATATGTGCAAAGTTTAAACTTGCTATCTTTATTGTAGCTATTTAAATTTAATTTTTAACATCAAAAAGCTATATAAATCCGATATTTTTGTATGGGAGGTAGTAGTAGTTTTCATCCGATCTTGCTCATCTTCGAACTTAGCCTCAGTTTGGTGGATAAAAGCTTACGTACCAAATTTCAAGTCGATAGCTCTTAAATTACGGCCGTAATCGTGCGGACGGACAGACGGACAGACGGACAGACGGACAGACAGACGGACATCGCTAGATCGACTAAGAAAGTGATGCTGATCAATAATATATATAGTTTGTCATACCTACAACGCCTCCTTATGTGCGTTACAAGTGGAATGCCAAAGTGAATATACCCTCGCCACAGTGTGGTACCGGGTATAGAAATCCCCAAACAATATATACGCGAATCAAAATAATTAATAAACATAGAAAAAGCAGGGGAAAATAAGAATACCGAAAATGCTTTAATTTATTTTTTTAAAATGAATTTTGTGACGCCAAATGTCATTTATGGCAGAATCGATATCATTTTTCGATAACATTTAAAGCGATGATAGTTTGGTTGCACAGTTTTTATAGGGGTTAACGAATAAGCCTCGATAATAATTATCCCGGCTAACGAAATCTATATAGAACTGAATTTGTATGAAATTATTTTGCCAAGCGTATATAAAAACACACCTTTACAACATTTCAGACGTTGTCCGTGGCATATTCGAAAGCATTGATTCAGGAATACTGCAATACTCACTATCTGATGGTCAAAGATAGTGCAACTAAGGAGACCTCTCTGAAATAAAAAAAAACAACTATGGTCCCATTTATGAGACGCAGGAAAATAGGTCTCCTTAATCAGTGCGCTATAATGAATCTAAGTTCTAATGCAAGTGACAAAAATATATTTACCTTCTCAGACAAAGAAGAAGGTCTCAAATCTCTTGAGCTATCTGTCACCAAATCCAAGATTATCCTTGAATCATACAAGATCATGTCCCAGGAAAAATCGTTGTCTTCCTGATTGCCTCCAGAGTAAAAAGATGGCTCTAGGACCTTACTCAAGAAAGCACAATAGACTCATTTAAAAGAAGCGATAATGCCAAATCGCCATGAAGACTCTCCCGATTAATAATCAATATATCTACAACAATTCAAGTGCCGAACTAACTAAAGGGTGATTTTTTGTTGTTTTGTTTTTCAGCCTGATATTTTTGACAGTTTACGCTTGATTTGTGACACGTGTCAAGGTAAACAATTCTCTGTTAGCATTGCCATTTCACCATGAATATAAACTTACGTCCGAACAACGTTTGCAAACTATTAAATTTGATTACCAAAAATCGTGCACAGTTAAAAATGTGTTTAGATCACTTCGTCCATATTTTCGTCGTCGTAATCGTCCTACTGAGCAGGCTACATTAATAGTCAAATTTTCCGTATATGGTCTGCTAAGCAACCAGAAGCATTGCAATAACTGCTAATGCATCCACGAAAATGCATACCGTTTGGTATGGTTTATGTACCGGGCCGTATTTCTTCAAAGATTATGATGGCAACAACGTTACGATCAATGGTGCCCGCTATCGTTCGATGATTTTTGACTTATTTTTGTCCAAAATTGAAGAGCTGGGTTTGGTCGACATGTGGTTTCAACAGGACGGTGCGATATGCCACACAACACGCAAATCCATGGACATATTACTAGGCGAATTTGGTGAGCAATTCATCTCACATTTAGTACCTGTGAATTTGCCGCATAGATCGTGCGATTTGACCCCGCTAGACTATTTTTTGTGGGGACATGTGAAGTTTCTCGTCTATACGGATTAATAATTATAATGTATGGACGGAGCTAAAAATACTCGTAGAACTCTTGCCTAACCCTAACACAATTTTAAGCTTTTTCGTTTGACCTATACTTATAGATTTATGAGTACATGTATAATGGGAAGCTAAATGTAGTGAGGTTAAAAAAAAAACAGCTTGCACCCCTTAAAAATGACAAATTTTGAACAACGTCAAAGTAGGCATTTTCTAATTTGTATACAAAGTTTCAAGTCAACAAAGTTTACCCTTAAAGGGGTGGTAGGGGATTCAAAATTTGGATTGCTAAATTTGAACTTAACAAACATACCTACTACATGCGAAGTTAAGTAAAGGACCAGGAAAATCCATATTCGTTATTATTATTGATTAGAGGTACACCTGAATTTGGTACGTGCCAAACTTCGGTGCCATTAACCTAGATGTAGTAAATATTTCGCGGTTCGCATAGTGGTTGCGCCAAACTTTTTATTGAAGAGTGCACATCAACTTCAATCGAAGTGAAGATTTATGCTACGTTTCCACCGGACGCTAACCCCAAGATTAAGTGCAATAAGTGCTAACAAACAAAAAAGAGATTAATTTGACGTTTCACCAGATGTTGTCATTAGCTGTCAAATCGAATTGTCACAAATTATGAACAATTAAACAATTTCTACTTTCGAAATTAAAAGTATAAACAAAATATCAGTGGCAGTAATCTAAAAATATTATTACCGCATCATTTTGTCCTCAAAATTAATATGTATGAACGTTTTAACGGTTGCATTGGCAAGCAGTCGCTTTTAGGTTAGGTTACCGAAAAAATGATTTTTTTCTTTTGCTCACCAATGACATAAATGTCAAATGCAGCTCTGTTTGTTTTTAATTTAGGAAATCTCGACCTGTGGAGAGTGTGTTCAGAGACCGAAGTCTAAGACTTTTTATGAGATTAATTTTTGTATGATACCTAGAGATTTAGACGAGGTTAACGATAATTAATCCTAATCTCCGGTGGAAACGTAGCATTACGTGTAATTTTTTTTCAAATGTATTTTAAACCAACATCAATATTTGGAGGAACAGCATCTTTCAAACAATTTTCGTACTTAGCTACAATAAATTGAGTATAAAAATAAGTCTTTAAAGTTATACCTAGGACCTAGCGTTTAACTTATTTCATATAGCATAGCCTTTAATATGCAATCGAATAAACACTTTTTGGAGTTTATTCGCTTTGGCTCCAAATTTTAACTCAATAGGCATAGATTAGAGGTCATGTCGTACAAATTTACAAAAATTGTTTACAATTTAAAAGACGACACTCACGCCATTTTTGTTTTCCAACTACAAATAGAACACCTAAGCGATGGAGGTATGTGCATAACAAAGGTTTTTGATTTTTGTATTTTACTTGCAGCTATTTAAATAAAGCAGCAACGATATCGGCGAAAAAGTACAGTCTACAGTTTAAACAATACAGCACTTGAACTATGCAACCTATACCTAACCACTTCCTTTCAAAGTATGCCACATCCTTCCCCTGCCGTACTCTCCCCAACCTAATTAAATTCCACCCTTCACTAAGAATACAGTAGAAATGTCAAGATAAGAGGAGAGCCACAATGAGCACACTCACAGAGCCCTATACATAAGAAGTTAACGTGATTCTGTCTCGCACTATTTAAAAATCAATATTTCAATCACGTGGAAGTTTAATTTTAAATAATGACGTTACAAAGAAAGGCGCGCAATTATTAATATTTTTTTTCTAACTTCTAGACTAGAACGTCTGAGTCTGAGTAATCGTTGTTGCTTGTCAGAAAGTGCGAGAATAATAATATTTTTGTTGACGTGTGTTGACTTTCTGCGGTGTCAAATGTCATCTTCCATTCATCGTTTCAAAGATAAGAAAGGGTTCTCAGAACTCGAACGGTGTGTTGACTATAACTTTTTAGTTATTTTTACTTATTAATGCAACTTGTTGTTGTGACAGTTATAAAGCGTTTTGCAATCTAGAATATTGTTAGGTAGGTACGTGGAGCAAACACAAAAGGGGGTCCACTACGCGCTAATAATTACAATAGAATTTATTTGCATAAATAATAAATGCAAATTCTGAATAAATAAGTTTTATGCAAGACCGAGAATAATGAAAATAGTTTGATAGAAACCATCCTTGGGTTTCTAAAATGTCATAATTTGTTTCGAGATATTCCAAGAACAAGTAAAAGTGAAAAAAAGTGTACCCAACTCCTGTTTCACTGAAATGCCACAGTCGTCGTACAATCGATCTATATCTATATTTAGGGCTTTGTATAGCTAGAATTATAGACTATTGTACAATTTTAACTTGATTAGTTTATACAAAGATTTACTGTGCGATGATTGATGATTGATAAATTGACGACTTTTAGCAATCCCTTTTGACGTTAGACACAAAACAATTCTATCAATTAAATTCAATTATAAATAGGATCTAACTTCATTGTGCAACTGTTTTCATAAATAATATAAGGATAAAGAGGGTATAAGGAGGACTGCCCTGCCCTACCTACAACACTATATGCACCATGACGACAGTACTTATTGCTGACAGGTCTTTGTAATCTACGCCCCATTAGTATGTATGTACTCTGTACAATATGCATTCTTGTTTCTGATAGATATTCACTGCAGACTAAAGTGGTTATAGATTTCTTTTGTATTTTTCGTATAAAGGATTGGGAAACTTTATGTCAAATTTATAACTGCAGCTGTTGACATCGATGACAGCATCATTGTGTGATATTTGTCAATTAGCACTTAGCAGTCATAATTCAAAATCTTTTTCCAAACTGGAAGATACAGATACAAAATAGATGACCCATAATGCAGGCTAAATGTATTTTTAGCACACACAGTGTTGGAATAATCGATTTTGTGATTGTCAGGCTCTTTGTGACTTTTGTAATATTGTTCTCCAATCTCCATAAATATCCCATTAAAACAAGGGTTTCGAAATCAGTCTATACTCCATAGCCGAGTTTCCCAAAGTGTGTTCCGCCATGAAAATCAAAGTGCTGAAAGATGGGAATATTCTATCAGACTAGCTAGTTTTGTGCTTCTGCAATTTTGTCATTTTGTTCGCAGCAATGGAATTTGTGTATTGATTACACAGTACAAAAATGCATAATAATAAATCGTGTACCTACTCCAGAACTTTAGGCTATCAAAATGGAAACGATTCAATGGCGTTGATAACGAATAGATTCGGTTGTTCTACTAAGCTTGTTTTCGGGGAAATAAGAAGACCTTAAGTTTTGAGAACCGCAAAAGAAAGGAGATTGGACGCACAACTACACCAAAGAAAGTTTTACCGGACAAGTAGAGCCAATCCATTTTTAATGTCTAAGAATTAGGGAGATTGTTGCACCTAAACTTCATCAAGAACTCAAGGCCAGGGCTATTAGGCGCTGTGTCATAAAAAATACTTTATGTCAACAAAATCTTAAGGAAGAGACGAAATTTCAAAAGACTCCACTTATACAAAAACCATTCCATTTTTGGAAAAAATTTCTTTGGAGTGCCAAATCCAAGTTTAATTTATTTGGATCCGATGGAAAAGTGTATGTAAGGCGTCCTCCAAACAAAGAATTTCAGCTACAGTAAACGTCTCAGACTCAGACCATAAATCATGCAGGATAGAAAGTAATGGTCTGCGGTGCATTTCTTTGGCTTGGTGTTGGCCGATTAGTTGTATACAAGTGTCGACCCTTGACCAACAGGCTTATAAAAGCATATTAGAAAAAAAAAACTTTTTTTTACTTACAGATAACAAAATTAATGTTTTGGATTGACCCGCGCAAAGTCCCGACCTAAACCCAATTGATAACTTGTGGCTGTGGGACGACATCGAAAGAGCATCTAAAGCCAAAAAATCAAGAAATGCTAAGGAGCTTTTCAAAAACAATAAAGCGGTCTAGAACGAACTATATTAGGATGCCGATTGGGCGCAGTGGCTGAGTGGTCAGTGTGTTGGTGGTGGACTACTTACTGTACGGGGGGTCCCAGGTTCGATCCCCGGAAAATACAAATTACATCTTAAAATTTATTTTTTCACTGCGCCATCTCTCGCGAACGTATGACAAACATCCGAGGCTCTAACTGTCCTGAAAAAGCTTCTCAAATCAGCCGTTCGGACTCGGCATAAAATTGTATTTCTCGTTCATTTGTCCTAAAAATAAAAACTCACAAAACAAACGGTTGTGAGAAGCTTGTCTTATACGGACCTGTTGCGCCAAATATTTATTTATTTATAAGATGCCGGATTTTAGTAGAAAGTCTTCAGAAAAGATTGACTCTCGTTTTAAAAAAATACAGGCTATTCCACTAAATTTTGATAATTTTTATAAGTTTTGGAAATTTAAACTGGAATTTTAAAGTTTTTGTTAGTTAAAAATGTTTTTGAATATTTTTTTTAAATATCTACCTACTAGATTTAAATGTTTTATAAAATGCTAAAGGTAACATCACATGCATGTTACCTCTTATTTCTTTAATTTAATAAAATTTAAAAAAAAAATCGGAAAATAGTAATTGCGGGTTCTCCATAAATACGAAAAATGGCAAAACGGTGAATGAGGTGCTCCGTGAGGAATTTCTCTCCAGAAAAGTGCTCCGCTACCAAAAAAGATTGGAAACCGCTGCTCTATAGGATATTGATAGAAGTATAAAGCATGCCAAAATTGATGCAACATGTCTGACAATAACCTCAACTAATCGATTTTGACGGATATACAGCAATGATAAAAATACATTCCCTTACGAGGAAGAACTTAGTATGTAGTTCGTATAACTACGTTGGAATTGGAACCTCTGTGAAAAATCAAACTGTCTGTAAAATTAGCTCTCCGTGAGGTTGTTAACTCAACTCCTAAAGCCAAACCCATTTTGTTTTAATACGGGTGAATTTTTTTTTGTTTTCCTTCGGAATCTGAGTACCTACACTCTTATGAATGTTCGGGGTCAATGGTAATTATTTATTTCTCTTGTCAACCATCCGTATGTGCCAATTTTAGCACACCCTATACGCGTTAAGAAAACTAAAAACATCCCCTCTATATATGGCATTTATATGTCAAGCGCTCCTTCAACACGTTTAAATGTATATCGCTCTATTACCTTCACTTGCATCTGTGACCTCCTTATCTGTTAGACTTCCATTTAAATTGCATTTTTCTCTTATTTTCACCTCTGAAACTGTTAACGAGACAGAACCGGAGGAAAACTAAATAACAATTATAAGCAGCTGCTGGACATATCTTTCAAACATCACAATCACCAAAGTAGTAACTTAGTTATAGCACATAATTTCGTCTGGCAGTAAAAGTATCGGATTGCTTTTTGTTTTTATTATTTGTATGATATTTTATGGCATTTTGACATTAGTAGCTCCATCCGATGCTCGCGCTCCTTCACCTTACGTTATATTCTCACACCAGCTATACAAATCGAAATTTTTCTTATTTGTGTACGCACACAAAAATAGGAATGTTAATTTTCCTCAACTATCGGTATGCCTTACAAAACAAATGGAGCAGATCAACCCATTACAATATATGGGCGATCAACACTAGGTACATTCGTGAGTTGAGGTTGGAAGACAGACAAACAGTGCTGTCGTTTGAAAATGTTCGATGACATTAGGTCGTTAAATTTGTTTGTGTTTTTTAATGGTTCATATTCCATAGCCCTTTTGATAATTTCGTATTTTAATTAACATGGACTTTTAAGTGCAAATTTTACATCAGAAAAGAATACCTAAGAAATACGAAAATATATTAATCGAATAGAGACAAGGAGTTAGGTTAAGTTAGGTTAAGTTATGTGCCCGGTTTAGCAATTGTGAGCCACATGAGAGGGGGTGGCAACAGGAGGACTAGAACCTTGATGTGGATTCTAGATGTAGACAAACTGCTGGAAAAACATGGACCAAATTTTGTTTAATTTATACATTTTGTCGTGAAAAAATCACCCTAGTTCTGAGATTCGAATCGAAAGCCATACTTTTTCAGCCAACTGTCATGACATTCCAACTTTCCAATTTGATGAAAATTCGTTTTTTTGTTCATTTCTATCCACATGTCTCTAAAAAACAACAACAACGTCTTCCAACGATATGAAACATGAGTCGTTAACGAAAAACGTCAACGGGAATAGGGGTGATTACGAGTATTCGATAATGAACTTCTTTCCCTTGAAACTAAGAATGTGGGAAATTCATTCGAGTTAACGTTTTGAATATGAATTCGAAGAAGAACTCGATCATCAATTGACAGGCATTATTCACTTGCAATTGACTAGTTATGTTATGGCTATTCGCGAAGCCGCTGAACTGCTGAAGGTGAGATCGATATCGAATTCAGACATCGTTATCTATACCGGCAGTCAAGGAGCTATTAAAGCACTGGAATCACCAATATTAAGATTCAAATTGGTGATGCACTGTCGTAAATCTTTAAATACGATCTGGGGTATGTGTATACGTTAACGCTGGGTCCCCGGTCATAGAGATATACTAGCAAGGAACGGCACGAAAATGGAACTCTCTGCTGATAAATATGAGCCCCATGTGTCAATTGAAACGTTGAGATACAACATCAGCTCATTAGCGCTGCAACAGGCTAACGGAAGATGGTGTAATCTTAACAGCTGTAACCATACGAAACAGACATAAATAAATAAATAAATAGGTGGCGCAACAGGCGGGTGACACCCAAGGCCTAGCTTCTCGCAACCATTCGTTTTGTGTGAGTTTCTATTTTTGGGACGAATGGAAGGGACCTACAATTTTATGCCGAGTCCGAACGGCTGAATTGAGAAGCTTTTTCATGACAGTCATACTCTCGGATGTTTGTCAGACGTTCGCGAGAGGTGGCGCAGTAGAAAAAACTTTAAGATGTAATTTGTGTTTTTCCGGGGATCGAACCTGGGATCCCTCGCGCAGTAGTCCAGCACACTAACCACTGCGCTACTGCGCCCACATGAAACAGACATGGCCAAGGATAAAACGGAGAAGGACAAAAAGCCTGTCAGCAGAGCAAATATCAGTACCCTTGTCAGAGTATTAACAGGTCACTGTGTACTACAAAGACACGCTGGTAGGCTTGGAGTCGCTGCTAATGATCTTTGTCGAAGTTGCATGGATGAGGTGGAGGGTGAAACACATTTCCACCTACTATGCCCAGCGCTATCTTCGATTAGAAACCAAACTCTAGGTGAGTACTTTTTGTGGAGCCTGCAGATATTGCCGAAACGGATATCAGTAAATTACGGAAATTTTTCCAGAAATCAAAATGGTTCCAGGAAATGACCGACCCTGCTAGTGGTATCACAATGGGCCTAACTTGGTCTATGTAAATTACTCCGTATGAAATGGATAATTGCCACCTAACCTAACCTAACATCGTAATAATTGACAAGGATAAGTTCGAGGAAACCATCGGTGGCATCATACACAGATGAGTTAAAATAACCTATGAATGGTTCCATACAATACAGCCCTCTATAGGTATTTCGCGATTGGCAACATTACATTTTTGACGTAACGTATAACACTTTCATTCGAAATGCTTTAAGGAACTTAAATTTAAATAAAAATCATTTATTTTGTTTGAACGTTTTTGGAAATATTTTAACAAAAAAGTCAGTGGAATAAAACACCCAGTTACACTTTGAATACATTTCAAGTCCTTTGCTATGCTGTCAAAATTTAACAACCAAGAGCCTACTCTCAACAAATATAATTCCGTCACTGTGTTAGCTTCAATTTATTTTAGTATGCCTAGCCTATACGCAGAGCAAAGCAAGTATCTTCATTTAATTGCGATGCACTCTAGTTTATTCAATTTGTTTTTATTCTGTCTACTATACATCTGAGCAACCACATGTGCTAAATGTCATAAAAACCAACAAGTATAACATTTTCGTTTCTTTCACGATTTCATAGAATTTATGAAGAAACTGTTTAATTGCACTAGAGCTAGGTCTTCTCAAAAATAAGATTTCAAAAGCCAAAACAATGGATCTTGGATTCGTGGAAATTTATTTAATTAAAATGTATATTATCTACCTCAAGTCGTATAGGTCTTATAATCAAGTATTTTAAGCAATTTGTTTGTTTGATTCCCGTCGCGCGTAATTTTTTCTTTTTCATTTCCGCTTTAATGATTCATCTATAATTATGTCGTTTGGCAGAAAGTAACGAACTCGTCTCGTCGCACCTTCTATGACGTAACTTTTAGATTTGCTAACCACGCAGTATTTAGTTTTGTATCGTACGAATTTTGGCATAGTTTTAAGATTGCATGCAGCTACATCTCGAACGCATTTTGTATGCTTGCGAATAGCGATTTAGCAGAGGTGTAGTTGGACTTACAGTCGTTATATGGTAATCATATACCAATGCGTAAGACCATTGCCATTGCAAGTTTTGTTGGGCACGTCACCACCTCGTAAAACTGTCAGATCAGTGCCAATGCCCGATAAATTCAAGTGGGTCTTTATATTAGGTAAGCGGTAAGCCCATGCCGACATGAATGCGATGTTAAGGCGGCCATAATTCTTCAGAGTCATTAGCAAGTGCAAAATTTCGTGAACAAATTTGAAAGTTGGCGCAAAAATAGAACACGCACAAACTGATTAAGTTTACGTATGCGTTTCAGGACTTTTTGAAATAGTACAAAAATCAGGCTTGAAGTTTAACCAACCAGCGGACACACTAACGAGTTTTTGTAAGCGATTTGGTTACCAAACAGAGTTTATGAACGACCCTTATCATTCACGTATACAGTACTACTATACATGGTGCAGGAACATGGACCCAGTCTAAGGCAGTCTTACTCAGTTATATTGAGCAAAATATACTCTGGCTGAGCATTTACTGAAGCATCTAAAAATAAAAAACAGAATAAGTAACAATGAAATAAACAAGTGACTGAGATACAGTAACTACGATAAAACCGAGTCTAAGACAAGTCTGAAGAAGGAGGAGGCAAATATTTTACTACAAGCCAGACCCATTGAATAGACGAGGGCTTCGGTTGTGGGAAGCGTGGGAGCTGTTGACCTCAACAGTTGATTTTTGAGGATGATGACAGTAGGTATTTCGCCAGCTCATTCAAATTCTTTATAATCGTCAAAGACATTGAGAAAATTCCTAGGTTTTAAGATACAAAAAAACACCTACTATACTACAATGACAAACAAAGGCTTTAAAAAGGTTTTAACGTTTTATATGACTATACACAAGAAGCAAGCAATGTGGACAAGCATGAATCGCCGTGTGAATCGGATTCGACAGTATATAAACGATGGGCCATCTGGTGGTTTCTTTTTAAATCATAGGTTATTTTGACACTGACTGCTTGAAATCTTGACAGAAAGTCAGTATCATACCCAGGGCTGACTTTATGCGACTAAAGTTGCATTTTTCCCCTTTTCTTCTTTCTATCACCAATGAGACCACTTTTCCAAAATTGTCGACATTTGCCCCTTTTCTGTATTTCTTTGATAATTTGCCCATTTTGAAAAAAAAAACGCGTTTTTGTATGAAACACGAAATGTTGCATAGTAAATACTTCACGAAACTGGTTCACAATTGTATGAGTCCTTTTTCTATTGGCTATTGTCCTATTGTCATAAGTTTAGCCATTATAGCCATTAAGCCATAACTTCCATGTTCAATGCAACAATAAGGTAACGAGACGAGAAGATGCGTAAGCCATTTTAACTTTAGCGAATTTAAACTAGTTTTGCGTTTTTTTTCTGCCATTTTTAGGCAGATTAGTATTTCCCCTCTTTGTATGCAAATCCCCTTTTTTTCGACTTTTCCAAAATCTTCGAAGTCAGCCCTGATCATACCCCCGAGGAACGAAATAAGTCGCTTTACGCTTGAACAACGTTGGGAAATATTAAAAACTTATTTCCAAAGGGAGTGCTGTGTAGCCAAAACAGTGGGTTTTTTTGACAATAAGTTTTGGCCGAAATGTAGCACCCACCGGGCCTGCAGTACGCAAGTTCGTGCAAAAAGTTAGTTAGACTGGTATTCCAGTGGACAACACTCATGGCCCCATCGTCGTACGAAGAGTGAGTGACAGTTTGGTGCGGATTGTGGATTGGACCATTTTTCTTCAACAATGAAGCTGGGAACAACGTTTCGGTCAGCTGTGGGCGTTACAGAGCCATGTTAATCGGCTTTTTTTTACTGAAATTGAAGACATGGATTTGGACGAGCTCTGGTTCATTCAGGATGGCGGGCCATGTTACACAGCCTATGCATACGCCCAAATCGTGTTATCAGCCGTCTTGGCGATGTCAATTGGCCGCCTGGACTTTCTTTTGTGGGAAACCGTGAGAAACCGATAGTATGCCAATAATCCGTAAACGATGCAAGCACTTAAGGCCAATATCATCTAAGCAATCCGTGAGCGCAGTAGCGCAGTGGTTCGTGTATTGGACTACTGCGCGAGGTATCCCTGGTTCGATCCCCGGAAAAACTCAAATTACATCTTAAGGTTTCTACTGCGCCAGCTCTCGCGAACGTCTGACGTATTGACTGTCCTGAAAAAGCTTCTCAATTCAGCCGTTCGGACTCGGCTTTAAATTGTAGGTCCCTTCCATTCGTCCCAAAAATATAAACTCACACAAAACGAATGGTTGTGAGAAGCTAGGGCTAGGGTGTGTATACCGCCTGTTGCGCCACCTATTTATTTTTATTTTAATCCGTGAGCTACAGCCCGAAACCATCAACAAGGTCTTGGAAAATTGGAGTGACAGAGAGCGAAACCAGCCGAGGCAGCCACTTGAACTACGTTGTGTTCCACAATTAATGGGAATGTTTGCTCTTACCAATAAAGCCGAAAAAAATGGAAAAAATGTAGTTTTGTTCATTTTATTGCATTTTTAAAAAGAAACTTGTATTTGGCCCACCCTCTATAGTTGCAGTTCTTGATAAGGCAAGTGTTTGAATATAACCTAAGCAAGACGAACTTGTACAGTGAGCGTCAAAAGTAAGTATACACCGATGCTCCTTAAAGCTTTCTTTAGGGTTTTGAAACAGGTAAACAGTCTGTAAGAAGTTTGAAAAAAGTGCTTCCAAACAAACAGCATTAGTGTACATTTACCTCTGACGTTCACTGTATAATCAATTGAGTGAAATTAGTTCTACACAGTAAAATACCCTTGTTTTCAATTCTGTGCCAAAAGATCAGATCATACCGCACAGATCAGAACATCATTATTGGCATATTTGACTGTTCGTGATGAACTAGAGATCGGCTAATACCCTACGATATTTGTATTCACATTTTTTTCCTTAACTCCAGAATACGCCTATGTGCGTCGGCTCGGCACCCAATAATGTAAGCACCAGACTATGTCTTTGGAACAGACAAAACATCTGGTTTAAAATAGATGTGCCACGGTAGAACTTTAGAAGCTGTTGCGTGACTAAATAAAAAAGTTAATACTCGAATTTTAACAGACAAACAACATTTAATATGTTTGTCGCATACAAACATATTTACTAATTAGAGGGTATTTTACTAAACGTCTGATACCTCAAGCGTTCCGCACCATCAGTTCCATTCCAACAATTAAGTGATGTTTACATAGGTGTGCATACATTTATATACAATGCAGCCAATTGCTATCTTCTTTCAGCAAGAAGTAGGAAAATATTCATATTCAATCGGTGCGTTTGTTTGCCTATCCTATGTACCGTTAAAGTTAAGCTAAAAAGGCGTTTTGAAAACAAACGACCCTTACCTATCAGTCATGGTCACGGCTATTTGGTTTTCTTACACAGTTTTTATGTTTTCTGTATGGCTATGGCTGCTTGTTTATATTCATCTAGAACTGTTAAACTATTCACAACCGAAAATCAGTGACGATTTATGAGCTTTTATAGGGTATTCGGGTTAAAGTCCCATTCCAAAAAATATCAATTTTTTAAGCGTGTCGAGTGTATGCTATAAGCCCACTCATGCGTAAGATTTCAAGCGATTGTAAATCGATAACTATTAAGCTGTCGAAACTATGAAGCAGTTATATTTAGTTTAAGCTGTATTCACAATGAGACTGCAATTGAATAAGCTAACTGAGACTTAAAAAGGTTGAATGCATTTGCATTTGGAAACCCAAAATTACCCAAAAGTGTAATTGATCTCGCTTTGCAGCTCTCATTCAATCACACAAATAGCAAGAGCAGGTTAAAACTTTAACTAATAGAAAAAAATTTCAATTCGAAAACTTTTTGCTGCAAACTTTGAAGCTGTCTTGCCGCGAATTTTCAGATTAGATTTAAAATCACAGTACTACACTTTCCACACATCCCACACATACCTACCTGGGTATACAAAAATCGTACTGATCTATTAACGTGAGTAAAACCCTGCCCACAATGACATTTTGACGTTTAGTCAACAAATTTACCTGCTTACAAATATTTCTTCATTTTGCTGCTTTTATTTTTACACTTTTATTATTTACACGCATGTTTTTTAACTTCCTATCTTCTCTCAACCGTTCGGGTGTGTGAATTGTTATTTTGAAACGAATGGAAGGATCCTACAATTTTATGTCAAATAACTGAATTGAGAAACTTTTTTTGGGTACTGGACGCTCGGGAGAAGCATTTACTTACTTTATGCCTTTATGGGCAGTGGCAGTATAGGTATATAGCTGTCTTCTCCGTAGTTTGAACAGATGCCACTAGAGAGTACACCGAAATCAGAAAAAGATATACTGCTAGGTTCCACATTTCACTTTCACTCGAAATGAAATCGGAAATGAATTTTTGTGCTCTAAATTTCACTGAATTCGTTTTCGATTTCAAAATTTTCTGAATTGAGACAAAGTGAGATTGTGATTTCGAAAAAATTTCGGAGTTTCCAAATCGCTCGAAATGCAGAACACTGAAAACGAATTAACTCGATTTGCAATTTCGATTTCACTCGATTTCTGGAACCTGGCTGATAATCTGTCAATTGATTTCAAAAATCAAATAGAAATTTGACATATCAAAAATTATTACCTCAATTGACAAATGTATAAGCTGGCCTGCGATATCTGGTGGCGAAGAAAAGTACATACAGACATACCTGTAGACATACAGGAATCTGTCATCGGTAAGCGGTACGTGTATTTCTGTACAGGTAATTCATTGTCCGTCTAAAATTCAAGTATTGTTTATGAAAAATAAAATAACCCCGGGTCCATAAAATATGTTTGAATCGTTTTAAAGTAAAATAAAAACTTGTGTTGCTTTCGTGTAAACAATTTTGTTTTTTGAATTATACACTTTTTTTTAACTGTTTAAAGTTCTTTAAATTATTGTTAATATTCCATTTATTGTGCAGCATTATCCCAAATACCAATGGCGGACCCAACTAACCGTGACTTATCTCAGACTTTGTCGATATAACCATCTGCGATATTGCAGAATATTTTAGCGGCATAAAACACTCCATTCGCAAAGGGGAAGACCTCGATAAGGCTGGTTGGGTCTATGCTATAGATGTGATACCAGATTCAGCAAACAGTGAGGTAACTGGTCTGGTCATAAATGCATCCTCGATGACTTCAAAACCCCACGAAATCAAACTAAAAATTTTGTTCATGGTTAAACCATTTTGTCTATGAGTTTGCTTTGGGGTACAGCACAATGAGACGCTCGATGCAACACTTTTTCTTTAGTTTCCATAAGTATAAACTAGTTAAGGAATTTATTTTTATGTTTTTACTTAAAAAATGTATTTATTTTTCACAATATTTAATTATTTAATGTCGCTTAGCTTCTTTTACGTACCTATATGTTTTCGCTGATCTGTCAAATTTGTATGTCTAGTAGGGTTCAAATTGTCGCCGCTAGGGTACACCCTCGCCATTTCTCAATTATAGAGCAAAGTGGCTTATACCTACTGTGCTATTTTAGAGCATGTTAAAAAAACGTGTCGTTAGATACGTCAGATAAGTAAACGTCAGTCTGACAAGCATCAGTCATCTTAAACTCAGCTATAGTAACGATTGTTCAAATCAATAGCTTCTTTCCATTTTCAACGAGAAACCTATTTATAAGGAAAAAATGACGTCTCTTTGAACTTATAGATTTATATCCAAATTCACCATAAATAGTTGCAATTCTACGGCTCTATTTTTGTGATTCGTTGTAACCATTCGTAGTTGCTATCGTTAAATCATAAGAAATTAGGAATAAATGTCTCCGATGTCGTAGGTTAAGTTAAATATAGGCTTCATCTCGATCCCACCGAAGTTGTATATAATTATGGTTTTAACTGACACAGACTTGTGATCTTGTGAACAATCTTAAAATTGTCAGAAAAGAGCACAAAATAATCAAAATGAAATGTCACTTGGCGGTTGGCGCTAGAGATCTAGCGGCAGCGTTCCTCTATCATCAGGGTTATTATGTGCTAGTGCTAGATGTCTGTCGGTCAATGAACGCGGCTAATAACTAGGCTAATATTATGGACTAACAATTGCTCCGTATAGATCGCAGAATTAGTTTACTTTATTTTTGCTTTTGACCATATTTATACTAGTCCACGCATTTTTTGTTCGTTAACCTTGAAGATGGGTATTAAAAGACTACTTTTCAGCCACAGTTTGTAAACCAAGTATTTTTTTTTATTCTTTAGTAGATATTCATATTATAGTATATAGGTACATACACCATTTAGAACGTTCGCAAATTCTTTTAAATATTGTACACCAACGTGATCCAATTAAATTTGCGTAATTTCTTCAGGGGAGGGTATAAATTGCCTCGCCACCAGTCTCCAATCAGCGAGAAAAGTTTGCTGATAAAGCATTTTGGAACTCAACGACCTCTGATTTTATTCAGTCATTGCCATGGCTTTTTTCTTTTCTTTTATCATTATTGTATTTTTATTTCGCTTCTTTCCAATTCAATGTGAGTAATAGTTCGTGATATAATTTCAAATGAAGAAGCATTCATTCCAAAGATTTTATCGCTTTCCAATGGCGTTTAATTATTCATCAATTAGCCTAATATCTAATAAGAAGTTTGCCAAATATTTGAATATTTGTATTGTATCTACAAGTAGGCATAAATTGTGTTTTTTTTTACAGCGACTGATAGAGTGGAACTTAAGTAAATATTTAGGCAGCCATAAGCATGACACTACTTTTTTAAGTAGGTGGATGGTTTATAGGCTCAGTGAGGAATTGGATAAATGTGACGGGGCGGGGGTTCGAATTTCAATAGATAGAAAAAGCACTACACTTTGCTGAATATTGGATCGCACGGTAATTTGAATCAGCAATGGCCCCTGCATTATCATATATGAGTATAGTACCTACCTACCTACTATATTATACTCTGCCTTCAAACTTATCTTGGGTTTTCGTCCGGCAAAGGCTATCGTTCATTTATATCTAAGATCTCCATATCCCCACTAGAACCATGACGTCTGAAAATCTCAGATATTTTCCCAACTGTAATGCAAAATGATAGATAACCACAAAATTTCTTGACATTATATAACTTATGAAGGTTCTACTAAGAAGAAAATCAGAAGAAAATATTTGAAAAACTAAATCTGAGCGGAATATCGTTTGAAGGGGAATACATATGTATTTCTAAAGTTCGATATATGGTTGGCTGAAGCGCATAGCTTTAGGTGCTAACATTTTTGGGTGCACAAAGCTTTGCTGAAAAAAGTTGCACCATCGATTCGAACAGTGCAATAAATGTGCATCAGAAGAGAGGACCCCAATCCCAACTTCTCACAACAATTGCCATGCTGGTAGTCCGCAATGCATGATATTCAAAATAATATCGATGAATAATTACGACTATGAATCCGCGCAGGACTTACTGATTTAAATGACAAGGGAAATAAGAGTCGACGCTGACTCTGTCTTATTTTTGTGAGCCGTACAAATCTTTGTGTGATTGCATCAGCTGAATAGACGACAACTCAAGGAAAGTATGATATGATCCTGTGTAGGATATGCTCTGCAAAAGGTCGATAAATTGCATCCACTTCTATAGCAGTGTTCTCGAACTTTTTCAGCACGGGACGAAATGGCGGCTAAAATACCACCCACATACTTTTAGGGCACCTTGTACACGAGTGTTGTAAAGTGATAGGTTTAACAAAATCTCAATTGCTATTATTCGAAAGGTCTAACTGGGCCAAAATAACAGCAGTGCGAATAAAATCTGTTAAATCTATTAAATATAAACAAATTTGGCATAAACTCGTTATGTACACTACCAGTAATCAAATCGGCAAGTCATGTTAATTGATACGGTAACTGCTACCTGACCAGAACGGACCTTAATGTGCGCATAGCCACTTGTCACAATGATCGACTGAGGTTAAAACAATGATACGTCTCACTTGTCACTTCATTTCGACTATGAGAGTATTAATTTGTCACTGTCACGTTATTTTACGGTGGAAAAGCCTATTTGAATAGGGTTACTCGAACTCGATTTTCCAATATTTGTGTAAATCAAATACATATTCAGGCGGAGAAGTGGGAAAATAATATTAAGATACCGAATACTGACCCTTGGACAAAGTTCCTCCTTTCGGGACCTGCAGTTTTATTTGGAAATGAACACAAGTTGGTATAGTGCTCGGAAAGCAAACATTTCGCCCCTGGTTTGGCGTTTTACTGCCGATTTCACATCTGTCTTGCCACCCTAGGCAATACCGAATACAAAATGAAGTGAATTTTAGGGTGCGGTGGATATGGGGAGTGTGCACTATGATTTATGAAAGGGCATATATAGTTCCCAATAGCTGAACTAATTTCCACCACTTTTGTTAAAACTTTGCGCGTTAGGTTTGGCATTCTTTTCAAAGCTTTTGTTTTCCTCAAATACAAGGAACGGCATCTTTCACCGAGCCCTCTACTTTGGGGGAAGGAGATGACAATTATTTTCAGAAGCGCGCAATTTCTAGGAAATCACAGATTGAACTAAATTTGTATTAGGGTGTGGTGGAAATGAAAAGATATTATTGTAATACAGATAAAACATTATAGTACTAGGTAAGACTGTAACTCCCCGTGTAAATCTGGATTAGCGAATTTTACACCCGACAAATTAAGCCTATATCCGCCAAATTCACTCAAAGGCATGCATAAAACCTGTACAGTGTACCTATGTTTTTTTTGTACACATTTTGCAAATAAAATGGCGTAAATTTGACATTTCGTTTTAAGCATCAAAAAGGCTAAATAAACTCTTTACTATGTTAAGAATGTATAATGTTTTGTTTTGCCAGATGAAGAAATGGTAGAAACTGGCTCCAATTTGAAAAAGGAACCTTTTTACTTTTCTTATTTCGTAAATTGTTTGTTGATGATAGAACTACAGTTTTTAGTAAATTAGCCTCTCGCAGAAAACATTTTGGTCCACTCTTCTAAATTTCATGTAGGTAGAATCTTGGAAAAGTTAACTGGCAAAAATAATAATCGGTCGGGTAAGGTTTTATCATTTTCTATCCCAAATTCTATGTATCGTTTTTATTTCTATGTATTTTTTTCGAAAAATTATGGCCGCTTTTACTGTGTTTCACTTAAGTATGGATTATCTCTCAAGTTCCACTCAAAGGGGCCGATTTATGTTTCATAGTGCCATATTTTAAAACGCATGTACATATACCTAGTATTAGACACTTATGTCGTTTTCGGTTGGTCGTCCAGAACTGTCCGTAAGCAATCCGAAAGCTTCTAAAAGCGTTCGATTGGCACTCAACTGACAGTTCTTCTACTGAAAAGTAGAAAATTTGATTCTTGATTTGATTTCAGAATCGCGGAGAGTTCTTCCGGACGGTTCGGGAGGACCAACCGAAAACGACAGTAAATATTGCTGACTCGTATCTTTGACAGGTTTCAAGCTGCTCAACTGTCAACCTAATTTTTTTGGTTAAACTAAAGACGAAACAAAAAATGTGTTTGTCTCTAAAGTTAAAAGTAATTTTTTGTTTTCAACCCATTTTGCAAATCAAATAGATTATTAAGTGCTGCCAAGTGGGGTGAATATTGTGAATCGAAGTGAAATTTATTTCTTAGTCTCTACTTAAAACTTATGTGCACTTAAGTCTCCACTGTAAAACCTGGCATTAATAAAAACTAATTTGAAAAAGTTCCAATGCTGATGATGGACATATCAGTTTCGGTTATAACTTTTTGGGATTCAACTGTGTTACAAATTGTACAGCTTTGTTTATTTTTCTTTGACGTTTCAATGTTATACAAATAATAGGTATTTCCCGAACGTGTTTCGCTAATTTAATTTAATAAACTTTTTCCTAAAATTGAGTCAATTTATAGTAAAAAATTTAAGAGAGAATTTTACCTTTTAAATGTTTTCAGAACAAAGAAGAACATATTTCAGAGTTGGATTTCATATGTGTAACAGTGCATGTGCATTTTTAAAAACGCTCTAAATTTTCCAAAATGGCAACTTTCAAAGTTTGACGTTTTAGTTATGTATATGTGATTTTCCTAATCAAAAGATAACCTGAAACGAAAATCTAACATTCCAACGAGCAAATTTGACTTTTCCCCAATTAATTATTTAAGTATATCGATTTAATTAAGGAATAAAACAAAAACTGTTCACACAACTCACCTCTTTAATGTGACACTCTTTGTTCCACCCACTTTACTCAATTTGACTTTCTTGAGTTGTTTGCGCCTATCACCTTCGCTAGTCGTTCCACCCGTCTCTGTATCCTCATCACAGGTGTCTGGAACCTCTTCCTCCTCAATACAACTGTGGTAGGTGTCACCCCCCTTCAGACTGCTACTAATGGTATTGTTATTGCCGTTACTTCTCAACGCTGTCCTATTGCTGGTGTGGTTACTGCCATGCAAACAAATGGCACTATCTGTTGACGTGGTGATGATGGAACAGCCAGACACTAAATTTTTTCCATTTGCACAAATCTTCTCACTGGCATCGAGTAGTTTTGTGTTCTCATCACAATTGTCAATGCTGTGACAGCCGTCATCATCATTGTCATCACTGTTGTTCATTGCGTTGTTTTCAATTATCGCAGATAGCAGGGCATTACCGCTCTGATTTATTTTATTGCTTAAATTTAAATTTAAGTTCAGGTTTCGTGCCGCCCCCCCTGGCTGCTGGTGAGCGCTACCAGGGGGCGCTGATGCTGCTAATGCGGTGGAAGATCCTTTGGAAGCAGGTGTCTGTTGCTGTTGCATGCTTCGTATTGCACCATCACCACCATGTATGGATGGAGGCGACGATGCCATTGTGGTTGTCGCTGTTGTCGTTATCGTCGCTGATGGCTTCCCTTCTACAGGTAGCATATAAGAGAGCATAGTGAACGAAACGCTACAATTTATTGGATTCGACTAGTAACTAATAGATTTAATACTTCTTTTCTTCTTGCACTAAATTCAAAACAAAGGAAACGGTATAAGGACTTTAGGTTTAGATTCTATCACAGGTATGCCTATGTATCTTCTGTCATCACTTTCGCACGGACCTACGCACGTATAGGCAACATTTTACTCGAAAGATACATCAGGGCTCAAAAGATAAAACAACTTTAGGTTGACTTTAAGTTATGACTAAGGACAGAACTAGCTGGGGGTACCTATAGCCCAGTTGGAATTTTCAACAAATTTGCACAAAAGATACTCTTCACAATTGATTTTGTATACACATATTGATTTTTCTACTTTATTTTCGTATCTTTTTAATCGAATTAAGCACTCTTTTTCGAAACAATCGCATTCAGATTCAACGGGGTGCATCCAACCGGAACCATCTATTAGTTATCACTATTCAGCATTAAACAAATAACTCTATTTACAAAAACGGGTGCACCATGCACAGTAGCTACTTGTGCAAATATGCGACGTAGGTGGTAGGTGTATCTCAGACAAGGTGTCAGATCGTAGACCACTTTCGCAAGTAGCTAAACTGTGTTCCAATGCGATGACATTTGGAACTACAACGAACTTTAGGCAAATTTATATTTCAAAAAACAAAATTAATTTGCACTAACAAAACCGAATTCGCGTCACGATCTAAAACGTATGCAGTAAATAAAATACAATAATTTCTTCTTCGGTTTTTTTTTTTTTTTTTTTATTTCGAACTTGGTGTACGGAGTGGTGTAGTGTACGGTGTACCGAACTGTGCGCCGTGAATCGCCCTCGATATAGTTTTGTATGCGGCGAATAGATTTTGACGCCGCGCACCACACCGGAATTTACTTATTTCGTTTTGCTTCCTCTGCTTCTCTGTGGTGTGGAAGAGAGATTAATGATGGGCACTGTAAGTATCTGATACTGTGATGGGAGATGGTCTCTTTTACTCGCAAGTGGCACGGGCGCACCACATCACGGCCGGGCCACGGCGCTCTTTAGCCCCTGCAATTAATGAAAATGTGTGTATTTTCTAAACGACACAAGTCCACCAACACACCCTCACCCTCATCGCTACGCTCAAATCACGTTTTGCGTTGTTTTTTTGACTGCCTGTGGTTTTTGAACATTCGCTCTTTAGTCGGCCATCACCTCACCATCACCACATACTACAACAAAAACAAAATAAGTTTAGCGGCAATTTAGTTAAAAGTGACTACGTATCTCGCTGTTTGCATAACGAAACACAATCTCGCAGATACCTATTACGTATCTGGAATCTGGTGGACAACCATTCAATTGCTGTTTGTTGGCAAAGCAAAACCAGTGGTGGCGAAGAGCGATGGGTAGACGTAGAATAATGATTTTTCTGTTTGAGTGTGAGTTTTTCGTATCTTCATGACATGAGAGAACACGGGAGCGAATACGTACTAAATAAACAAAAAAAGTGAGAAAAATCGCATGCGCTCAGTATAAGTACTCAATTGTGTCTGTACAATCTACATACACTGTACAGTATATCTTCCATCTATAAACGACGTATATGAACATCGTCTATTGCGTTTCAACTTAAAAACAACAATAAAGAGGGGATTTCTATCTCTTATGCTGTCTTCGTGGAAAGAGTTTTTCAAATGGTTACTTGCAGAATGCAGAGTTTGCGTTTGGTTCTCTTCTGAAGTAAGATTCATCAAGTTGAAGGGAATTCTCGTTATGATGAGATTGAGATGACAACTAAGAACAGTGGTGAGCAAGAACTTTAGTTCAGATAGAAATATGTACACAATTATTTCATTCTTAGGCCGTGTGTCAATTGCGCTAAATATCTTCGGCTAATTTTCTGAAACTCACGAAAGTGTTGAAAAGTGAAGTTCATCAAACTCCAATCTTAAAACAGAGATTTATAAATGCAGGTGTTTTATTTCCTTTCAGCGCAAAGAACAACGTTTGGGGATCAAGATTAACAAATACAAGGCGAAGTGAACTCCTTAAATCTATGAAAGAAGGCAATGCCTTAATTACCATTCAACTTGAAATCCTACATACTGGGCCACAGATAGGAACAAAATCCCGGACGTTGTCGACTTCTTTATAACTAAGAATATCTCCTCAAATACTACTCGAGTGCAGGAAGAGCCACACCTTGTCTCAGATCACCCATCTGTGTTGCTTACACTTGGTAATAAAATAATAATGAAGCGTGAGTTCCCTACGTCCAGTGAACAAGCTAACTGACTGACTTTCAGAGTTTCAGACATGTATATATTTGCTAGAGGAATGTATCGAACTATCCACAATAATCGATACAATAGAGCAAAGCAACTAGAAAATTAAGTACGTACCTACCTACTTTCACTTCAGATATAGTAAAGGCTGCATGAGCTGCAACGCCTGAATCAACTAGTAAAATAAAAGGAAACGTATCCCAAACAACTTTTTGAAAGAAAGTTTGTTTTTGACTGCTATATCAAAGCTTGAACAAATAAAACTTCCAGAATTTCCTTGGTTAAATGCTGTTAACTGGCCAAAATCGGTTAACCAAACCATGGATTCTCTGGTTAAAATTTGACTGAACAAACAGATTCTATGGTTATCAGCTGGAATAACCGTTGATTAGAGTTACGCAAAGATGAACAAACCGGCCCTTAACAGACTAAACTTTAAACAATAAACTTAGAAAAATGATCAAAGAAAAGAAAAATTTGTCTGTGCAAAAATACCTACCTTACAAATCTGACAAATGATGCTAGTACGGAATACTTCATTGTGGAAGGCTAAAAAATGAAAACGTCCATCGACCATCCGTATAGGTAAGTACATTCAATCAACCAGTTTAAAACAGCAGTGAAAAATGCGAAACATAATGAAAATGTCCAGCAGTAACCTCTAAGGAAATATCCACTGAAATAAAAGACAAGATTAACCCGAAAAAAGCTCCGGAATTTAATTTAATTACGGGTGAAATTCTAAAAATAGTGCCTAAAAAAGATATGAACAAAATAGATAAAGAGTAGATACTCCGCTTCCGCATTAAAATATATAAGAGCGGAAGAACCGCCAGGTAGTGTGTTAGGACCTGTACATTTCCTTTTATACACGAACGACCTACCACAAAACGACGAAACTACTGTTGCCACATTTGTAGACGATATCTACTGCTGTCGCCAGAAAAACTTGCAGAAAGTTACAGAAAAACTGAAAAAGGATAAGGTAAACGATAAAATCTGACTGAAACAAAAATTGGCAAATAAAATGAAATAAAAGTCAGTCCACTTCTCACTTCAACTAAATATACGATACTAGTTCATAGGGAGGTATTCATATTCATGTCTCCCAATATATAATAAACTGCTTCTATATAAGCAAGCCCTAAAAAATATACACATATGGTCTCCAGCTTTGGGGCTGCACAAGTAAGATAAACCCACAAAGTATTCAATTCTGCCAAAACAAGGTTCTACACAATATTGTTAATGCGCCATGGTACTTACGTAACGCTGATCTATCACCCCTATCGTGGAATCCGCCGGGGGGAATTATTCACGGAAAAGACTATTTTGGTATCGTGGAATCCGCAATGTCAACAGTTCCCCGTTCGGGAAAAATTCGATTTGAACGTTTTTAAGGATACAGTGAAACATATTCACAGTACCCACTCGGGGAACTGTTTACTTTGCGGATGCGACGATACCAAAATATTATTTTCCGTGAATAATTCCCCCGGCGGATTTTACGATAGGGTTGTATATAGAAATCTAAAAATCAACAATTTGGTTAGAAGATTACGAAAAGTAAAACCATTCGTAATGTAACTATAGCGAGCACACGGCTGCTTTTTCACCTCAATATCCACAAATGAACATGGCGGTCACCAGATCATCAAACCGTCATGTCAATTAAATTGATCATGTTGCGCTCGACGTAAGCACTCCTCCAGTATTCTAGATGTCCGAACGTTCCGAGCGGCCAACATAGACTCGGACCACTACCTCGTTGTAGCCAAGTTACGGATACGTATTAGGAAAGTATGTCAGAAAAATAGAGCCTCAGGATTGTTTGCCCGGTCCAAAAGAAATGAGACCCACTAAACTGCGCCAACTATAGAGTCATTAGTCTCCTCAACATCGCATATAAGATCCTATCTGCCATACTGTATAAACGCCTGAAACCGTTCGTCAAAGAACTGATTGGTCCCTCCCTACCAGTGCGATTTTAGGCCCGTTAAGTCCACAACCGACCAAATATTCACACTACCGCAGATCCTGGAGAAAACCCAGGTTGATTTTAAGGCCACATATGACATCATTTATAGAGACGAGCTATACAATACAGAGCCATGTCTAGTTTTGACATCCTTGCCAAACTTGACGATTGCTCCATAAAGGTCGCAAACAATCTCACCGAAATCTTTGATGTCAAAAAAGGATTTAGACAAGGTGATGCGTATGTGACTTTTTCAAAATCATTCTTGAGAAAATTGTGCGAAACTCGCAAGCCAACAGCCAGGGGCTCAATTTTTCCAAAAGTCTCTGCACCTACTTGCATACATGGGTCGCGGGTGTAGGTTGCTCAAGTGGACCCTCCATAGCTCTCGATCCTCCGCCATCGACTCTAAATCATCAAGGGCAATCCCCATACGGGTATAGGAGAGATTATGGACTTGATCTAACCATCTCATCCTTGGTCTACCTAGAGGACGCCTACCCGATGGTACGGATTCCATAGCACGTCGTGGAATCCTGGTCGGGGACATGCGTTTAACATGACCAAACCACCGAAGCATGGATCGCTCCGTCCGGAGAAGTAGCTGCTCGACATTGAGTTCCTCCCGTATTCTGGTATTTCTGATGCGATCTCTACGGGTCACACCAGCAATACTACGGAGAAATCTCATTTCGGCAGCTTGTATCCGCGATCTTATTCTTTCGGTCATTACCCAAACATCATGACCATAGGTGAGAGTTGGAACAAACACCGAATTAAAGACTGACAACTTAGCTTTGACACCAAGTTCAGTCCTCCTGATAACAGAATGACCAAGCTGTCTCAAAATCGATCCAGCCTGACCAATCCTACAGGAAAACTCGGCATTGCTTCTTCCATCACTCGTGAATAAGACCCCGAGATACTTAAACTTCTCCACCTGTTTCAATGGGACTCCACTAACATGCAGAGTGCATTGAACAGGCGTTCTGGAGACGACCATCACTTCAGATTTGTTCACGTTTACCTTCATCTCAGCTTCAATACAAACGGTTACAAACCGATCGAGTGCGCGCTGAAGTTCAGTCTGAGAGGATCCAAGGATGACCAAGTCATCAGCGAAGAGCAAATGACTTATCCTCAGATCTCCCAATTCGAAACGTTCCTCGCCAAGACTGCGCTGTAACATCCAGTCCATATAAGTAATGAAAAGGAAAGGAGACAAGACGCACCCCTGACGATGTCCAACGCCCACGGTGAAAGGTATTGATTTAACGCCGTTTACCCGAACACAGCTTTTACAGTTTGTGTAAAGAGATTGAATGGCTCTCAAAAGAGAACCATCAATTCCATACTGCTGTAATACACTCCAGAGTTTCCCTCGAGGGACTCGGTCGTATGCTTTCTCCAAATCTACGAAGCAAGCGTAAACAGGTGTAGCATACTCCCATGCCTTCTCAAGTACCATTCTGAGAGTGAATAACTGGTCGGTTGTGCTTCTGCCGGGACGAAAGCCGCACTGCTCATCTCCTAATTGTGCCTCGACCACAGCTCTGCAACGCGTTTCCAGCACCTTGGCAAAGACTTTTCCGGGGAGACTTAAAAGTGATATACCCCTCTAATTGGAGCAATCCCTTTTATCCCCTTTCTTGAAAAGGGGTACAATCACCCCAATCTGGCAATCGCTGGGTGTTTCGCCGCATTCCCCAGGCCACTTTAATGACACGAGAGAGCCATTTGACTCCCTCTTCACCTAAGGCCTTTAGCATTTCTGACCGGATTTCATCCACTCCGGCAGATTTGCCAGCTTTTAGCGATTTGATCGCAAAAGTGAGTTCCTCTACCGTGGGACTATTTTCCGCCCTGCTAAAGGCGATGGTTCTGTCATCCTCGATGCCCTGGATTGGATTGAGCAATTCGGAAAAGTGCTCGCTCCATCTGCGCAAGATGTCCCCCTCATTAGAAAGAAGTGTACCCTCTTTGGATTTGACTCCTTCGATACTATTCCACTTCCTTCCTCTAAGACGGCGGATGGTCTGCCAGAACACCTTGCTTGCAGATCTGTGATCACGGTCCAATTTTTCGCCGAACTCCCTCCAAGACTGTTCTTTGGCTGCTTTAACAGCCAATTTGCAAGTTCTTCGCGCCTCAATGTACCGGTTTCGAGAAGGAGAGTCCCCCAAGTGAATCCACACCTTGAAAGCCTTCTTCTTCTCTCTGATAGCTTCTTGAACTCCGGGCATTTTAAACCACGCAGTTCTTTTCTCACCACCAGCCGCCACACCGAGCCGCTTCACTCCGCAAACATGTCCTGCAGAGGCAATAACTGCTGTTGAAAACAGCTGCCACTCTTCCTCTACATTCAATGGAACATTTGGAATTTGTTCAAACCTTGCAGATACCTGCCGTGCAAATTCCTCCCGTATCTCATCGTTCTGTAGTCCCTCCCACCGTATGCGCGTAACCATTCTTGGTTTACGCTTTGGCAGGATAGGTATTTGATCGTTGAGATACAATTTGCACAACACCAGGTGATGATCAGTTGACAGTTCAGCCCCTCTCAACACACGAACATCACAAACCATCCTTTTAATACACGATGATACCACAAAGAAATCTATCAGCGATTTCTGCTGAAGACTTTGACGGTACCATGTGTATTTATGGATATCTTTGTGTGGAAAGAAAGTGTTCATAATGGACATTCCATTTGAACAACAAAAGTCCAACAACTTCTCTCCGTTCGCGTTCTGATCGGGGTCACCGTGTTTCCCAATCGCGCTGCTCCATGTCGAGAAATCCGTCACTGGTGCATTTGCAAAAATATTAGCAACCAGAGTAGGCAAAAATGGATTTAGTGCTGAATGAGGGCAAAACAAAATATACGCTGTCAAAGTGACAACAAGAAGAGACACCCAACATGGACGAATCGGGCAGAAGGTCATGATCAACAGCTATAACTTTAAATATATTTCGGGACTTTGTCTACCTCAGCTCGTCTATTAACTCTGAAAATGGTATCACATCAGAAATCAAGCGAAGAATTTCACTTGCTAACTTGGAAGATAATTATGTAGCCCAATAGACTCACGGTCTTAGTAACCAATTAAGTTATTAGTTTAAAGTCCTGTTTAACAATTAAAAGTAGGTAAAACCAAAGTTGAGCTCCTTACAATAAGACTTTACCAAACAGAACGCGTTATAAACGACGCAGTTAGAATATTTTACGCGGCGTTAAGATTATTTTGACTCGACGGTCTCAACGCCGCGTTAGACGACGTCAAACAGGTAGCTATGTATCATCAAATTCTCTCAACATGGCAAAAGCAGCTCTGATGACGAATTTTTGATTTTATTTGCCGTGTTATGAAATTTTCGAAAAAGAAAAATAATTTGGGTGCACGACATAAATAAAAAGAGAGAATAAGTCGGAGAATACAGTTCTCATTTAATTTAATTCACCCTTTAAAATAATGTTTTTATACATTTTATTACCCATATCGTAAAGACATGGGTAATTTCTTACAAATTCGATTAATTTTTCCATTTGAAACTACAAAAATGACTCACACCGGCGTCAGAGAATAATCTGTAATTTTTCACGAGAGCGCGTTTTACCGCCGCATTAAAACGCCGCGGTGAGTTCAAAGCGCTCTGTTTGACGGAGCCTTCGACTCTGTCTTTTGCCACAGATTCTAGAAAACGATATCGATTGTTCGATTGTTTTTATTTTAGATGATCTGGCCAAAATATGACTGTCGTTATTTGCACGGTTTGTTAGAGATCGCCAATTGGGCCCTTGATTTTTATGGCCGCGTTATTGGTCATTATTTCTTTCGAAATGGGGAAGAACAAACAACGATTGAAATGCGAGCCACAAAGCGTATCATCTTATCTTGCCAATAACCTGTCATTCACATATGAAAGACACGGCCGTGGTGGAAGCATTGTGTGTTTTTTAGTAAATTGGTTAAAACACACCCAATAAGTGTTTTCGTCTGATAGCCGAGATTCGTTTCTGTTTTAATTGACGTAAGTTGATTGTGCTTAGTTGGTAACTAATGTCGTTTTCGGTTGGTCATCCAGAACCGTCCGGAAGCAATCCGAACGCTTCTAAAACCGTTCGATTGGCATTCAACTGACAGTTCTTCTACTAAAAAGAAGAGAAATTTGCTTCTGGATTTGAATTCAGAATCGCGGAGAGTTCTTCCGGACGGGTCTGGACGACCATCCGAAAACGACATTACAGATATATTCCAGACTTTATTAACTGTCAACAATGACGTCCAATTAAATTCTTTTCTTTAATAACCGAATAGTTAGTTCAGGAATGTTGTGCGGGCGCGTTCTCTTATAGGCAGGCACGTAGCAGGGGGGGGGCTTGAGGGGCTGAAGCCCCCCCCCGAAAGTCTTTAACAAAAGGCAAAAACTAAAATTTTCTAACTGATAGCTCAACCTTTTTTTCCGGGAAAGGCGGACTTATAACGCTTCAACAGCGCCCCGAGATGCTTGCAGATGTCTGTTAGTTTCAAATTTTGCTTGTCCTGTAACAAAAGGAGTTTTGGAAAGTTTATGCCCTCGGGGTTGTCAAGTGTACTGTATGCTCATGAGCATTAGCAGCCTGTCTAGTGGGGCGCCCAAAAGTTGCATTTCGAGGGACAATGTCTTTGAGTTCCTCGGAACATCTACCAAGGAAGTACCTCTACCTATAGAACAAGCAGAGGTCAGCGACTTGTCTTCTGTGCACCAACGGTTGTAGATTCGATGTGAGTGATGGGTTTCCAATAAGTCGAACTGCTCGTCTCTGTATGCTGTCAAGTAGGTTAAGTGAATGTTTTGGGGAAGAGCTTCATATATGGGAGCAATATTCCAGGCCTGGTCTAACCTGTGCTTTGTACAGCAGGAGAAGTTGCTTGGGGCTAAAGTACCTCTTTGCTCTAAATAGGTAGCTCAACTTACCGGACGCCGATCTTGCGATATAGGGTTGATAGGTCATCCATTTGGATCTGAGGAACTGTTAAAACATTTTTTTCTAGAAAATGTTGTGAACTGTGTCTTGTTTGCAACTGAAACTGAAATGACCGTAATGGGGCTTAATATAAATTCAAATCTATAAAAATAAGGAGATAATCCCGGTAGGCATACAGTATTCAAACGCTAGGTATGTACACTGTGCAAGCCATAGCTTTAACCTGGCTCTGAAATGTCAACTCCTGCAATTCGCAATTGCCTTAGTGTAGTTAGTGAAATAGCTTATTTCTTCCGCAACCTTTCAAATGCATATTATGTAACTTTCAAAACTGTCATAAAAAAACACGCACCAGAGAGCCGAAAAACTTGACTTCTGCGCCTTTGTGAAACGAAATTCATTGAAAGGAATGACAGTATTAGTACCTTTGTAGAGCTTTTCAAATGCATCTCAATAAGTATTGAAAAAATAACTAGCAGAACGTGGGTGATGTCTTCGAAAGTATCAACACTCTTGGCAGTGGTCCAAAAATGCGATTGCCTAGTAAGCCTCATTGTATACGAAAAACTTTTCAGTTTAGCGCTGCCCTTATCAGTTTCCCTACAGAACAAATCCTTAGATTTCGTTTTTGCAATCGACCTCACAAAAGAAGTTCTGAATTCTCTTAAGGACATCAGAGAAAATGCCGAAGATTTTTTCAGAGAGGCTTTTCAATCCGCATCCTTACTTGCCGAGGACTTATTTGAAGAACTTCATTGAAACAAACAACGCATTTCAATCCAGAAACCTCTCCTTCTGCTATGATATCTGTTCATTTGGATACTATTGTGAATCCAGATAAGGTGATTGGGCCTCCGCACACGAGACTAATTCTGCCGGCATAAAACTGATTTCGTAGGAGAGGGGAAACAAACGGAATAAAATGTTCTGCCGAGTTTGAGCGGTTGAACAAGGCATAAAACTAATACATACACAACTTTCAAAATATTTCAATTGTGAAAATAATACTACACAATAAAAAGGGGTTCATATATATAATTTTTCTGCCGGCAGAAATCATCCCGTGTGCGCTCGAAGTATGGTATAAAAACAGTTTTCTGCCGGCAGAATTAGTCTCGTGTGCGGAGGCCCATTGATCTCATATCAAAAAAAAAAATCAAGACGTTTTCTGCTTTGAAAAAATGTGACTAATAGAAATCAATGAATTGGAATATACATAGTTTTTTGTTTCGTAAGACTTGGAAGCAAGCCCCCCCCGAACCAAAATCCTGGCTACGGCCCTGCTTATAGGGGAAGGAAACTCAAAAAGTTAGGGAACGTTTTGGAAGTCAACAGTAGTATGACAATGTACCCAACGTACCCTCAATTATTTTCTAAAAAAATTAAAAATCAAACAAACTAGTCAAATTAATGGTGGAGTCTATTTTAATAAGGAAATCAAGCGCTAACCCTTTGCTAGACTTTGCTCACGTGCAACATTTAGTATAAAAACCACCGTCGACGATAATTTCGTCTGATTGTCGCATAATTTCGGCACAATTACTTCCGAAGATCTTCAAAGAATTAACCAACTAAGTGTATCACATAACACATTACGTACCTTCATTATAGTCTACCTTAAATTTAGCAAAAAAAAAAAAAAGATCACATCAAAAGTAAATCGACATACAAGACACTAACAGGGAAAGTTAGATTGTTTCCGTCAAGCTTATTAAAATGTATAATGGATGGCTGGTCAAAAACCTCGGAAACGCCAGATATCATTAGCACATCTAGTTAATGACTTGTAATTTCCGTGGTACAATGTAATTGGCATGCTTAAGAGATCGGCATCATTAAAATACTTCCAGAATTAGAATGTGCTTCTCTTTTCTTGGATATAATTTAAAAATAATCGTTTACCTCAAATATGTCATCGTTCTCTGGCTGGATACATAAGACATAAAAATAAGAGGAATCCAATGCCTCATGAAAGTATCGAATTCCAGTCACAGTCTAATAGCTTATAGTACCTTTCTATTTCGATTAGTGAACTGCGAGGCAATAATACGAATACCCTTTCTAGAAATGTGGATTCGGCTAACTGCATGATTGGTTTGCATTTTCTCTCTTGTACGTGCATATAGCTGTCAATCGAGAAATCAAATCACAGGCGGATTTCAGTGCGATCGTTGATCTTGACGCCGCCGACGATAGATAGAACTGATACTGTTGCAAAGTATTGGATTGCATCCTCTACAGGTATTCCAGTATGTATGCTTATATCGGCGGGTAAACTACGGATTACATTCACTACCGGTGCGATGGGAGGTTTTCCTTTTAGAAGTTAGCTTGCTGTTGACTTTTTAAACTGATCACTTCACTGATGAGTGCAAACTGCAAATGTGGCGCAGTGAAGGATGGTGTTCTTGACTATTGACTTAGTGCAATGGATTATTATTTGTCTATTGGATGTCGTGTTAAAGTTTTCCTTTTTATCTATTTAATTCGCATTGGATTGCAACAAAGTCGATGTCATTACATGTGACATAGGAGTCGCATTCCTTGTTATGCCGGAAGTATAACGGGCGTCGACTTGGATTGATTGAAGCATGAAACTTAGGCGTACATCAACATCAACATCAGGAACGAGACCTGAGAGGAAGTCTATTAATTGATGCGAATTGAGAATGACGCTGTTTGATTATACCAAATATGCTATGCATGTATCGATGTATCTGTCTAATAGAAATCAAATCACCTATGATTTTAGTTTTTTAACAGGTTTTAACTCGACACAGTAGATACTGATGATGCAATAGATGCGGTGTGTCAACATAATGCCCAAAATATGCCTGCAACTTTTGTAAATTAGGGGTGGGATTCTGTAAAATACGAAACGAAAAACGCTTTCTTTTCACTAAACCTGTCTCTATCATATCCGTGGCAATAGACAGAGACAGCTATTTTCGAAACTAACGTTTGATCGTTTTCATTTTACATAATTTGGCCCCAGATATGCGAATCGGATTCGGGTGGATTCGAGAAGAAAATTTCAAATCGCTGGCGATTTCTACCAAAAAAATCCCAGGTATATAATGCCATTCTAAATCACTCGACGCCAGACATAAGAAAAGTTTAGGTCTACATATGTATTTACAATTGGATTTAGTGCGAATAGTGTGTATCAATCTTTAGATTTTCCGGAGTGTAAAGATTAGGTCAATGACTTTACTGTCATAAAACTGCAGAGATATGGCTCGATCAAGACATTAGCAAAGGTCTTATCTGCAACACAGTATATAGCCGACAATTTATTTACTTCAATTGAGACCTATTGGTTATTTATTGCATTCCAAAGGGAAGATCTCCGATCTCCCATATAATTTCCTCCCAAACTCTTTGTCCTAGAAAGCTGCAATTTTGCAGAGAGGTTCCCTTTTATAACTTATAACATATACAAGGCATAAGGAAGGATTTTTAAAATTCAACCCCTAAAGGGGTTAAACCTGGGGTCAAAGTTTGCAGAGGGATATTTTTTATTTGTTTAATGTCTAAAATGACTAAACCAAATTTTCGACATTTTGCAAAAAAATTTCATTTTTCTGAAATCGATTTCCAATACCCACTCTAAAATATTATTTAAAGGAAGGTAAATCACTTAGTTTAACTTAACATAGAAATTAAGCACTTTTGTGATAGGCTCCATTGAACCTATGAACGGTTAAGTCCACTTCCCCTAGTACAGCGGGGTTCCCATTCTTTTTCATACTGCGACTCCCTAGATAGGTAGAAATATTTTTTTCTTTCTACGCCCTTCTAAAAGAAAAATGATATGTGAATAGAAGCTTATTTTACTGAAGATTTCAATAAGGACCCCCAGGGCGTCGCGTAGCATAGCAGGAACCCCTGCCCTAGTACAATCGCTCCTATATGTTCGGTCCTTTCTTAGAAACACGTTACAAGTCTGGTTCTGGGTTTAGGTACTTAAATTTGTGAGAATCAAGAAAATGTTCCTTCTCCGTGATTCTCATGAATTCGCGAATCTTAACATTTTTTTTTAATAATTTTTCTCTTAAAATCCCCAAAGTCTTAAAAGCACCGAAAGGAAAAATCTGAAAAATACCGAAAAATGATTGGTGTTCAAAATCGCGATTTTTAACACCAATCATTTTCATACTTTTTTTCGACATTTTGTGTTTTCAAGATTTTATGGTTTGGAGATTTATTTTTTTGACATTTTGAATTGAAATTGAAAATTGTCAGGGGTAGTGGAATTAAAAGAAAGAATTAAAAGTAATATTAATCAAAATGAAACTTTATTAATCATAGAATATGAATTTAACGAGAGTTAAATTAAAAGTAAAAAACTGAACCGAATGGTTGCAACAAGGAAATCAATGAAAGAACATAAAGGTTACTTCAAAGTCAAAGACATAAAAAAAATGTAAAGTGAAGAAGACAAATATATTACATATAGGTGTATATGCTGTCGTCCGTTGGAACATATTACGTGGTCTACAGATGGGATGACGTTAAAGTGCTATTCCCAACAAAAATAATATAAATAAATGCATTCAATTGAATTTAAAAATTTAATACAATCTTTTGATGCCAAAATAATGGCGGAAATCTCAATTGAATACTTTTAAAAGATTGCATTCCCAAATGATTGCATGGTATTGCAAACCACTCGACCTAAAGTTGTGATAAAGTATAGTAATTTAAGTTCCAGATGATTTGCAAGTAACTTTGTTTTTCGACTTTCTCCGATATTTTAGACAGAAAAGTGGTACATACATATAAAAATGTATACTTACCTACTTTTCTTGAAATTGAGAGATTACCTTCCTCGATCAACATAATATCACTAAGCTATGTTAGGAGTATTTTATTGAACATTAATCTAAGCAAACTAAAGTTAAGTACATATGTATGTAGAATATTCAGCACGCAATTACAAGAGAACACTTATCTACTTTACTATCCTATGACGAGCTATGTAGATGTTCAATAAAACACGGCTATTGTGACAGTAGGCCTGTTTTATTTGCAATCCATTTCAGTGGAGTAAAGTAAAGTAGAATTTTTAGCACGCAATTACAACTATTATCATAGATTCTCGAAAGTGTCGAACAGTTTGTAGTTGTTGTAATTGCGTGCTATAAATTCTACTTTACTTCACTGAAATGGATTGCCAATAAAACAGACCTAGTATTCGTCACCTTTTCACATGGCAGCTACTGCTATGTACCTAAATGTATATGACAATTTGTCAAAAAGTTTAATCATTACACCAGTCAGACTGAGAGTCAGTGACAGTTTGCAATTTGGACTAGTGAAATATTGCTAAATAAGTTATTTGCCATTATTTCATAATTTATTGTAGCAAATAATAATATAATTTTATCTCTAAAACATTTTTCATTATAAAATATAAATAACTCTATAAAACAAAATGTACTACCAATGTGTGCAGAACCTAAAAGAATTCCATAAACTATTACATTCACCGGAAGAATTCTTCTATTACGATATACGTGCACTCATATACGAGACTCGAACAGTATTTATATCTATCTTTTTTCCACCAATGGACTTTCAGGGTGTTTTCTTCATTTTTTAACTGCCTATCCCATTTTTCTTCTCTTCTTTTGTCTTTATTTGTAACTGACATTTCTGACTGGATTTGACGTACGTTGTCTTGTCCAATTGTCCATCCATATACATTTTTTTGTTGGAGGAAGTTGGTTATTTTCTGTGGCTGAATTAAGAAAATTAATTATTTACCCATCTTATAAATAAAATATAAAGGTAAGTTACAATTTCATTATTTAGAAAATATAACGCTATTTAAAACGCTGTGTGCTTCTCAAAATATCTCCCATATCAAAAACTTATTTAAAAAAAAAATGAAAAAAGTTCCAAATGTTTTTACAGTGATTCATGTTTTTATCTTATGTGACCTGAAAAGTTAATTAAACAAAATGAAATCATTTCCAGCGAATAATATTTGAATTGTGTATGCATTTTGTATCGGAAAGGTTAATTTAATAAGGGAATTCCATTGTGCAAGCAACATCTGTTGCAAATTGCGGTCAATACAATTCAGTTATGTGCATGTACTTGCATCATAAGTCAACGTTTTATGTAATTTTTCGCCTTATATGGACACAAAAACTCTCAATCCTGACTTGATTTACAAATATGGCTTTTTTCAGCAAGTACACACTAAAAGGCAATCACAAATCGCTTCAGTTTTGGAGAAACTCTGACTGCGGGGCGAACAAAATGATTAACCTCTGAGTCATCACTTTTGTTTCGTCGGTGCTTCGGTATCGGTAGTAAAAGAAATACCCTCACATAAAAGTAATTCATAAGCAATTTTATTTCGAAGAAGCTGATCTGATAATATTTTTTGGAAGTTTGCTTTGTGACAATTTGGGTGTGTTTTGCTGTTTTGCGACACACTCCAATGATGAGTGTATTGTACTGATTTGGCAATTGTAAATATTGTGTTCAATTGAGTTTCCGTATGATAATGGAAGCTACTATGGTTCGCACAGTGAAAGTAGACTTTATTTTATCATCTCTTGTTTATGTTTTTTTTAAACTTATATGAATCACTGAGCTGGTTTGATGATACATATCAAATTCCTCTAATCGCAACTTGAAGCGCTCCAAGGCTGTTCATTTTTTATTTTGCTATACGAAGTCCCTCGATTATTATCTCGAGGTATAGGACAACTGTCTTTGTACATATGTCTTCAAAATCGGAATATATACGCCTGGTCTAGGTATGTATTATCCCAAAGGACTCTGCGGCTATTTCAAAATCTTAACAGCATTTTCCCCCAAGCCTGACATAGCTCTTAGTATAGTCTGTGGCTGTGGCCATCGATTCTTACATAAATTCAAGGAAATGTTACATACAGTACACGACTGTACTGAACACTATCTATTGGAACATTCTCCTTATTAACAGAACCATCTCAGTCTCGAATGAATTGACGAAATGTTAATTGTACCAAATTTCGACAATTCCAAGGGCGTACAACGACAAATAACCCATTGCCATTGAGTCTACTCGATTTTCAGTGACAGAAAGGTACCACAAAGTGGTTGAAGGCTTTGTGCAAATCCTTTTGTAAAAGATTGTACAGCAACTAAGAGTAACTGCTGTTGACTACACTTAAGCATCTCTTGGATTCATTCCACTAGCGTGGCGTCAACTCCCATATTGTCAGGATCACGGAAAAGTGCATAATTCTTTCGGTTTAACTAATGCTGCTCGATTGTATTTTTATTGGGACACTTAGGTGCATGGGTGAATGGCGGATATCGTACAAGATTGGTTTAAACGTAAATTATTGACATAGAGCACTTAGTTACTTTTTTATTCGATTGTTTATCGTGTCATAAACAGAACATCACATCTCATTGGGATTTTTGTGGAACCTTGATCCAATTGTATGCAAGAGTTGATCCTGCTTTGAATAGTGTCTTAATTGCTGGAGGAACTAATTTTTCATTATCTTTCCCTAGCAAAATGTCTTCCCGTAAAACTGCCGGCCGTCGTGCTACCACAAAAAAACGCGCACAGCGTGCCACCTCCAATGTATTTGCCATGTTTGATCAGGCCCAGATTGCCGAATTCAAAGAGGCATTCAACATGATCGACCAGAATCGTGATGGTTTCGTGGAGAAAGAGGATTTGCATGATATGCTTGCATCCCTGGGTAAGAATCCTACCGACGAGTATCTGGAGGCCATGATGAACGAAGCTCCGGGACCAATTAACTTTACCATGTTCCTGACTCTGTTTGGTGAACGTCTGCAGGGAACCGACCCCGAAGATGTCATCAAAAACGCCTTCGGATGTTTCGATGAGGAGAACAATGGCGTCATGCCAGAAGATCGTCTGCGGGAGCTGCTTACCACCATGGGCGACAGATTCACCGATGAAGATGTGAGTACATTTTTATTTCCACAACCAAACAACCACTAAATGTTGTTTTCTCCCAACCCTAGGTCGATGAAATGTACCGCGAAGCCCCGATTAAGAACGGTCTGTTCGACTACATCGAATTCACAAGAATCCTCAAGCACGGTGCCAAAGATAAGGATGAGCAATAACTCCATAGCACTGTTTAAAATTCCTTTTTTTAGCCAGCTACTTCTTGCTGTGTCGTTAGACGAATATTGGTTATTAAAAAACGAGAAATGCATTTTATTTACTTAATTTCAGAATCATTTATTTATGTTTAAATTGACGGTACATACTATTGTTTTGTTTAATTTCGGAAACAAAGTATCTTCAAGGAGTGTTAATGTGACCATAGAAAGAAAATATATAATTATACGTTATTCGGTGCTGGGCCCTCGGACAGAGTAACGACAGAGTTGAGTTATTAACATCCACGTTTTCAAGTATTATTGTATGCGGATTGTAATGATCCCCTTCTAAACTAAACAACTAACCCCTATTTATGTATGTCCTCTCTCCTTATGTTTTGTCAAATATTTCCATTTTTACATGAAATAAATTTCATATACCTTTACCTTTTATACGAATACAAATGTGATGTTGTAATTTATTAGCTAAACTAGGTATTTGCTCTGATTTCAGTAGGACTTAAAAAAACCTTTGGACGATGTGAACTTGTTAAGCATTATGGACGTGGAAAATCTGCTACGGTCAAAGTGATTTCTCTCGATAATCAGCTATATTCCACTTGACGTTTGTCGTAATCGACTAGGTAATATTTCATTTCGTTATAAAGGCAGTGTTTGTAAAAACGATTCTAAATGACTGTGAACACATAGAAAAAGAAAAAATCTTTAACAAAAGTTCGAAAACATACGAATATCGTTTTATACAACGACACGACACATGATTCGAATTTGGTCGTAAATGAAGAGACAATTAAGGTGCCGTCACACCATGCAATCACCCTTATTCTACGTGGCGTTTATATTAAACGACAGCTGGCGTTTTTTGAGTCGAGTCGCTTTAGTGTCTGTCGTTTTAAGGACCATTCAGATGGGAGCGAACGAACGAATTGTTGAAATGCGAACAAACCACTTTTTATGCATTTATAAACAGAAAACTGCACATTTTACTACTCCAAGATGAGGATAATTAATTATTCCATCAAAATTTATTAAGAAAACAAGTTTATTAACAGTTAAAATAACGAAATTTCGAAATCCAAATTTTTTTGCCGCGAACGAAAACACCCTGGCGCGAATTGTCAGTCTATTCACAATCCACGTCATTTAAATCGAGTTCCACAAAGTAGCGAATAAAAAATTCGTTCGAACTTATGGTCGCCATATTACAACAGTTTAAATCAAGAAGACGAGCTTAATAAGGTGTTCGTTTTCTATACTGTAGGTATTTTTGTTTTGTATTCGGCCCTAGCGAGGTATCCGTCGGAACGGAAAATTCTCCGATTTCATACGAATCGGAGGATATTTGCTTCGAGGTATACTTCGGAACAGCTTTTCGGAACTTCTTTCCGACAAATATGCAACGCACACTGGCGTTTTGCGTTTCAGTGCGATCAAGTGCGTTTTTACTGATATTTTTGACAGTTTCGTACAAATTTTCTTCCGATGTGCTCCGACAGGAATTTGTTGCGGATTTTGTTTACGATTTGCAGTGAAGTGTTGCTAAATGAAAGCAATAAAGAAAAAAAACTTTTAGCAAAGTAATTGGTTGTATTTGTTGCTTCAATTTGTGTTTCCAGACCAAAAACAAGCATTAAATAGGAAAACCCCGATGTACCACGAAACGACATCACGTCAAATCAATGCGTCGTCGCATTTTAATTATTCTTTCCGAAGACGGATACCTCGAATGTAATTTGAGTCTCCGACGGAGTATGCGTTGCGGAGAAAATTCCGTTCCGACGGATACCTCGCTAGGGCCGATTTTAAAGTGCCAGTCATTTTAAAACTGGCTTCGATATTGCGTTTTCTTGCGGTGTAGGGAATGATTTTAATTTGGGTTTTGCCCACCCAACCCTTAGTAAAATCCTAACAGAAATGTCTGCCATTATCCAAGAATATGCCCAAAATGAATAAACATGCATTACACGGTAGAAAAAAGGAATTGTGCAAAAATTATGTTTTACCAAAAGGCTGGAATTTCATTTCATCGGGGTTTGTTATTTTCACCCTTAATAATAAGAGAATAATTATGAAATCACTGCATAAATATAATAAACAATTACCAAAACTCACATGTTTTTTCTTAAATTTGCATCCTGGTCGTTTAAGAATTTGTAATCGACAATAATCGGCGTTTTATGAGTCGTTTTGTGCAACTAAAACGACAGTCAGAATGCGAAAAACTGCGTAGAACTTGTGTTCCTCACTACTTAAACGCCACATTTCGTTAAACGACATAAAACGCCTAGAAACACGCCACTCGTAATACCTATTTCAAAAAACGCCATTTGTCGTTTAATATAAACGCCTAGTAGAATAAGGGTGAATGAAAGTGCTCGCAGCAATCATTCCGAGAATTTGAATTTTGAAATTTTCTTGCAAGTGATTGCAGAGAGTTGTCACACCATGCAAGCAATTGTGATTGCTGCGAGCGACTTTTTCTGTACACGCAATCACTTGCTGCAATCACTTTTCGGGTCGTCACAACAGACATTCGCAAACGATTGCTGCAAGTGATTGCAAGGATATTGCAGCATGTGAGGCAACAAAATGGAGCTCATCGAAAAGCAATTTGGATTGGATGCGACCGTTTTGGGAGCGTGGTGCGGAAAATCCCTACTATGCTACACTTATGAGAGACTTTGCACACGTTTCGGATGATCAATTCAATTTTTTGTGTGAGAAAGTGCGACAGTTTATCCAAAAACAAAACGCACGACGGCGTGTGCCCATCAGCGTAGAGGAAAGAGTAGCGGTGACACTGAAACACCTTGCACATGGTGGTAATTATAACGCACTGTCCCAACTCAATTCCCAAACATATGAACTAAATCCCACTGCATATTTGGTGGGACTTAGTTCATTTGGCTAGTGGGAGTTAGTTCCAGTTGGGACTTAGTTCGTAGGGTCAAATGCAGCTCATCGAAGAGCAATTTGGGCTCCACCGTTTTGGGAACGTGCTGATCCGTACTACGCTATTTGAAACAAATGATAAACACAAATCTCTATATATAAATGTTATACTTTTAAATTCATTTTTATTCATTCATTATTTAAACTCACTTACTAGACAAAAATGACTAAATCTAATTTAAAACTAACATGTATCTTAATCTAGCTTACTGGCTCTTAACGAGCACTCTAAACTTAACTTTATTCTTATAACTATTGCCTTTCGGCCTTAAATCTATCTATTTTATATCTATTGCGCTGTTTTTTAATTTCCAAGAAAACTGGCTAAAACTTGGATGCTTTATTATTTTATTTTTCTTAAAACTACCTAAAACTACTTAAACTACCTAAGCTACTTAACTTAAATTACCTATAATCAGGGTGATGAGCAATCTCTCGATTAGTCACCATCCCGATTGCGTCGATGGGCGCCTGGCAGTCGCCAAAATGTGCACACGCGCCGCCGGGACTCGAGCGAGGCCATAAGCGTCGGTCAAGTCTCGGTAGCACTCATTCATGTTGACGAGCCCGGCCCCTCCCAAAAACCCCCTAAAATACACCTAACTAACTTACAAGCTAGCTTAAAACTAAGGAGGATGTTACATAGGTAACGCACCGACCCGGGAGAGCGTGTCTGCCCTCACCTCTTCCTCAAGCCACCAAAATTCGGTGAACTGCTTTAAGGTATCAACCGTGTCCCTATCCGCAATTGCGGTATTAAAACGGAGGAGCTCCTGAGCATTGGCGGCGTACCCGTCGTGGATGAGCCGCTTATCCCTCGCGCCGCGGTGGCTGTGGTACAATACCGGCACACCATCTTTATTCTGGACTAACCCTTTCATGTCTGCATGAAGAAATGCCTCAGGCGGGACAAAGCCAGACCGGAGCGTACTCTCGTGGTACATTAAATTCGGGTAATAACCACCCGAGATCAGATTGTTAGCGTTGGCCATCGCTCTTGCAACGTGCCTTCGAATCACCTTAATTAGGAAATTGTCAATCCTGTTCAATCGAGCCCCATCGTATAGGGTCTTGTTGGGATAATATTTTATGTACTCAGATTCGGGAGTTCTAAACAACCCTAGGCAGGTCCTGAGACACTGTCTCTCAAACACCCGAATCTTTTCCATATAGGAAGGCGCTATATTAAACCAAATGGGACAGCCATAAGCGATGATCGGCCTTATAAGGGCCACGTAGCATATGACCTTTACTCTGGAAACAAGTTGACTGCTGCGAAACAGTCTCCTTGTCAGAGCATAAGCCCTCTTGGCCCCAGCAAGACAAGCATCTATATGTTTGTCAAAATATAGATACTGGTCGAGCCAGATGCCAAGATATCTGACCACGCTTCGCACCGCCAATGGTTGTCCATTTTGTCCAATAATGGCTAATTTTCGCCAGTTTTTTCTGGTATCCCTAGAGGCCCTAGCCAATGGAGTTCTGAACAGGATTGTTTCCGATTTTTGGAAATTGATTTTCAATTTCCAATCATCGCAATACCTCTTAATTTGATCGAAGTCACGCTGCAAAAGGATGTTGATGACCTCGACTTTTGGACCTGATCTGTACGCCACTAAATCGTCTGCGTACGCTATAGCATGTCTGAGGGAACCCACCAGATCACTCGTGTAAATATTAAACAGGATCGGAGAATTCACCGCTCCCTGTTGTAAGCCGTTTTTAATTTCAAAGACTTTGCTCGAAGTCACGTTGCCAGCTTTGACAACGAACTTCTTTCCCATAAGCATGTCATAAATCATATATAGCAATGGTTTTTGCATACCCAACCTCGTCAGCTTATAGAAGAGCCCCTCCAACCATACGGTGTCGAAGGCCTTCTCAAAGTCGACCAGGCAAGCACCCGTGCATTGGTTCTTGCATTTGTGCCACTGAATGTCGGACACCAATTTCGACGCGGCATGAATCGTTTCATGCCCCGCTCTAAAGCCAAACTGATTGTCCGGAATAATCTTATTTTCTTCAGCCCACTTTAAAAGAGCTCTATTAACGACCTTTTCGAATACCTTGCTAACATTCGGGAGCAAACTAATTGACCGAAGATTAGCCGGGTTGGTCCTATCTTTCTTCCTTTTGGGGATATAAATGTTATGTTGGTCTGTGTATGTAAGCTTCAAAAACTCGAAAAGAACTTACATTTTCAGACAATCTTAGGTATTGGCCCATGAGTGTTCCTGTCAAAATCTTTAAAGGAATCGACATAACACACAATGCAAGATGTTTTGTTTACAACCAAGTAGCTCGAAAATCAGCGTTTGATTGCACGCAATCGAAAAAATTGCAGATGTAGAACGTGCAATCGGCAATCGATTGCCGCAAGTGATTTGCATTTGCAGTAATTTGATTGCAAGCAATCGCATGAACTAGTCAAACCATGCAATCTTTCCTCCTGCAATAGATTGCCCGCAATCATATTACTTGAAGCAATCGCTTGCATGCAATGACTTTTCAGCACGTCACACCGTGCAATATTTAATTGCAGCAATCATTTTAATTGCTGCGAGCACTTTCATTGCATGGTGTGACGGCAAGTTTATGATCTGGCAGAAATACACGCAAGATTGATATTGATATATATGCGGACTTAACAGTATAAACAATAAACCAAGAAAAACGATCAAAGAAATGAAAAATTTGACTGTGGAAAGATACCTTACAAATCTGACAAATGATGCCAGTACAGAATACTACCTGCGGAAGGCTACACAAAAAAATGAACAGACCAACAGCATACATTCCACCAGTTAAAAACAGCAGTGGAAGCTGGGCGAAAACAAATAAACAAAAGGCGGATCTATTTGCGGAACATCTTGAAAACGTCTTCCAGCCATACGAAGACATTGATTATTTACATCAAACGGAAGAAAATGTGCGAAGACGAGAGATTGATTCCAACAGTAACCTCTGAGGAAATATCAACTGAAATAAGAGAAAAAATTAACCCGAAAAAAGCTCCGGTGTTTCATTTAATTACGAGTGAAGTTCTAAAGAAACTGCCTAAAAAAGGTATGAAAAAAATAGCACAGATAATAAATGCAGCGTTTAGAGTAAGGTATGTTCCACGCATGTGGTAAGTCGCGAAAGTTATTATGGTACCAAAGCGGGGCAAATTGCCCAGTGAATATCGTCCGATTTCATTGCTGCCGCTTTTGATAAAGTCTGGCATGAGGGATTAGTCCATAAGCTACAAAAATATCTTCCCGAACAATACTCAGAAATACTAGAGTCATATTATATTTGAGTGATTATTTAGAATTAAGCAAGAGTACTTATCTACTCTGCATTAAAATATATAAAAGCGGAGTACCGCAAGGTAGTGTGCTAGGCCCTGTACTTTTCCTTATATGTATACACGAACGACCTACTACAAAATGACAAAACTACTATAGCCACACTTGCAGATGATACTGCTGTACAAACCGTGCAGGAAGTTACAGAAAAACTGCAAAGAACAATAGGTTATATATCTGATTTAACCAAAAAATGGCAAATGAAATTAAATGAACTGCAGTCAATCCGCATGTTCACTTCACTAATAAAAGCTTACAGCACATATACCTGTGTACATTAATAACAAAGAAGTTCTTCACTCGAACTCAGCTAAGTATTAAGGAATGACTCTAGGCGCGAAGTTGCGCTGGAAAACTCATGTCAAGAAAAAACATGACGATACAATAAAATGTATTGGTTCATAGGGAGGCATTCATGTCTCTCAATATATAATAAACTGCTTCTATATATAAACAAGTCCTAAAACCAAAATGGACATAATGGTATCCAGCTTTGGGGGTGCACAAGTAAGATAAACTAACAAAGCATTCAATGCTTCCAAAACAAAGTACTACGCAGTATTGTTAATGCGCCATGGTACATACGTAACGCTGATCTACATAGAGATGTAAAAATTAATACGGTAGAGGACGATGTCAGGAAGGTCGCAAAAAGACATGAAGGTAGGCTTCGCAACCATGCTAATTCAGAAATATTCGAACTACTTAATAACAACAATTTAGAAGATTACGAAGAGTAAAACCATTCGAACTAGCTAACTAGGAATAAAGAAAATAAACATAATTTTATATCACAATTACAATGAGCTAACCGCAAGTCCCACACAATCGCAAAGCTCGCATGCTATGTCTTTCAACAATTTTACACGCAAACAAAATAAATAAAAAAATATATGCTGTGTCCTTGCTGTGCTTTAACTAAGATTGAAAAGCCGTCCAAGTGCGAGTACACTCGCGCAATGAGGGTTCCGTACTTGGCCAAAATTATACCTGATGTTGTGTGCAAATTCCACCCATCTACGTCAATTAATTTATGAGATAGACCTATGAACAAAATTCGTAGCGAAAACAATAAGTTTCCGTCTTGTCCCTATGGGAACGGAACCTTAAAAACATGTGAAATTGTTTTGAGCAGAAGTTAGTTAGATGCGATTTATCTCCTCTCCTATCTAATATCTCAATAAACAACAATTAAATCACTTGTCAACAAAGGTATCAAGGTGGTCGCCGACGCAGAAGACAGTTGTGCTGGGTTCAGGATAATATCTTCCCACCATTAGCTCAGTTATGGAATCTGCGCTATCAGAACTATCAAAATGTACGGAGAACAACGGTATGTCGGCTAACCCCAACAAGACCGACATCATTTAGTTTACTAGAAGACATACACTCCCGCTCATCTGAATAGGTTCAACATTATTTAAAAAGTAAAAAGACAATATCTCGTTAACCAAATTGCCGATTTTAATGAAATCAATTTTTTTGTATAGAATAATCAATTTTTAATGAAACACGAAAGTTTGCGGTCTCTAACACACGTATATATATTTTTATTTTTATGTTTGGAAAAACATGTCAAAAAAATCCCATTTATTTTGGCTCATCAGAATAGGTTCAAGGGCAATGATTCTAGTTTGTGATCTACAACGATTATGTAACGACGTCAATTATTTTGCTTTTTTAAATTTAAAGTAATTACAGCCTTTTTTTCTAAAATTGGTCGCGGAAAGCAATTAAACAACTTTGAAAAAGGCCAAATAAAAGGATACTTCAAATTTGGTTTAAAGCCTGGCCAAATCGATTAGAAGATTGGCATAAGGCAAAATGTAGTTGGTAGTTTTATTCAGAATGAATTAAGCTATAATATCAATATGAAAGGAGGGGCTCAATATGCGACAACATCAACAGACAGAAGACTTATCATCTGAACTGCTTCAAATTCCCAACGTTCTGCTGCTAGAATCAAGAAAGAATGCGGTGCTAACGCAAGTCTGTCATCTGAAAAACGCATTATTTTGAGTGCCAAGCATTTGAAGAGACTGATTGTAAAAAAAGAACACATCTCAATGATTTGCGCAAAGCTGCACGACTTCAGTTTGCTCTAGAGCATATGACGTGGAACAAGGAGTGGCAGATTGTCGTGTTTTCCGATGAAAAGAAGTTTAACCTGAATGGACCGGTTGGCTAAAACTATTACATTCACGACCTGCGAAAGGATGTATGTGTTTTAGGTAGTCACCACACCTGTCGGGTACATCGTAATGTTCCGCATAAATCATATTTTGGGACTTGGGACTTTGTGAGCTACAATTTGTTACATCGAAAATTAACGCGAATCTATACAAAACTATACTAGAAAATGCTTTTCCTAATTTTTCGAATATTTTTGAACGGATGCCATGGACAAAGGCCCCATTCATACCTAGTGGAGTGTTGTTAAACAGTGGATAAAGGATCAAAACGTGAAATTGCTCGAGTGGTTGCCATACTCCCCGGACATAAATATTATTGAAAACGTTTGGGGTCTATTGTCCAAAAAGTATATGAGGACAGGGGACAATTTGAAAATCCTGCAAGCCTAATTGGCGCCATTAAAAAAGCCGGGTCAACAATTTCACTTGGAATTATTGAAAAATTTTATAATTATTTTCCAAATCGTATCTACGAAATTATATTGAACAAAGGAGATAGTACTATGTACTAAATTACACTTAAATATGTAGCTAAATGTTAAAAACAACCAAATCTGTGAATAAGTATTTAATATATATATATTTTTAATTTGCAATTTTTGAACCTATTCAGATGAGCCAAAATAAATGGTCACTTCTAGATACGTGTTTGGAAAACTAATCATAAAAATATAAATACGTCTGTTAGAGACCGCAAATTTTCCTGTTTCATTAACAATTGATTATTCTATATAAGAAAATTGATTTCATTAAAATCGAAAAGTTGGTTACAGAGATATCGTTATTTTACTTTTTAAATAATGTTGAACCTATTCAGATGAGCGGGAGTGTACATAAGCTACAAAATGGGAGTCACCCACCAACATTAAGGGGCATTCGCCTTAATCTCTTACTCAAAGCTAAACACTTAAGTGTTCGTGTTCAAGTCAAAACTAAACTGGTAACGGAATACGGAGGAAAGAATGAAGAAAGGACTTCGAGCAGGAGGGGGTGGATCTGAAAAAGGTACATGCAAAAAAATTGCTGACATAAATATAATGGGCTCACTAAAATCTACAGCACAACTGGGCCTAGAAGCATTGCTCAACCTACACAACCCATCGATATAGTCAGTTCAGTAAGAACGTGGCATCCAAAGGTGCTATCAGACTAATCAGACTAAGAGAGCAGATTTGGATTCACTCGCACATACCTGCGACATCTTTGATCAGAGCGGACTTATGCCATTCACGGACTACAAGAAACCAAGGCATGACTTTGAGAAGAAATTTAAAGTCTGTATACCGGACAGGCAAGACTGGCTCTCCCCGAGTTTTGTCATAAAAGGTATTCAGTATACGGTCGTATACCCATAGCCACAAATGACTCACAGACGGAGAATGGAACGGGACCAGGAGTTTTCTCAAGAGAACTAAGTATCATCAGCCATTCATATCTACTGGAAAATCAGTGCAGCGTTTTCTATAGGCAGCAAGTGAACTACAAGCAATGCAAATTTCCTTCTGTGTGGACCGCTAAGCAGCACTTAAAGCGATTAACTCCAATCTAGTAAACTCCATCCAAATCTTTAAGTCGGTCCCTCTCGGAATTGCGAGCAATAGCCATCATGCAGTACTTCTGTGCTGAGTTCCTGGACATATAGCTGTGGAAGGGAACAACGTAGCAGATAAACTGGACAGATGCGGCCAAATGGACATAATATTAGTTGACAGACAGTACTACTTGCTTTCAACCCAGCTAAGAACGTCATTATGACAATGTCTCGTTACCCTTGGCTAAAGAACTTTGGAAAAACACTTCCGGTTGTAACATAACTCGCAGATTGTGGCACTAAAAAGTCAAAGATGTTAACATCTTTTGATATAGAACCCAAATACGAGTGCTCATCGGGATAGATACTGCATCATTTGAAATAGCCAAAAGACTGGGTATCTTTACGAATGACAACTGCAGAAGTTGAGGTTATGAAGAGAAAATAGAATCTGTGGAACATCTCCTGTATCACTGTAAAGTGTCCAGCCCTTCAATAATATTGACGGGTTGAAAGATCTAGCAAAGATACCTCTACCAGATTTAAGAAGATTTATCTTGCTCTTTTCCGAGATGAATGCCAATGGACTACAAAAGAAGCCACGTAGACGAAATCGATATCAATTTACACAGATGAATCAAAAATGAACTGTGAAACTGAACTGTGAAGAGGAATCAAATTAAACAGCAATACAGGGGAGGAATCTCATTTTGGCAGCTGATACAAGCTGCGATCTTATTCCTTATTATTATTACCCATATAATAATCATTATTTTCATTTACAAGCAGACGGCTATAAAAGCAGTCTGTGATATTGAAATACAATTCAAGCTAGTTCACCGCTGCCTCAAAGAACTCTAGGTTCTTTGCTCGCAGTACCCCACGAATCTCTGGTTGGGTCCGAGGACATTGTGACAATGCCGGCAATAAGAGGGCTGACGAACTGGACGACCATCACTTCAGATTTGTTCACGTTAACCTTAATCTCAGCTTTAACACAAACGGCTACAAACCGATCGAGTGCGCGCTGAAGTTCAGTCTGAGAGGACCCAAGGATGACCAAGTCATCAGCGAAGAGCAAATGACTTTTCTCAATTGGGAACATTCTTCACCAAGACTGGGCTGTAACATCCAGTCCATATAAGTAATGAAAAGGAGAGGAGACAAGACGCACTCCTATATAAAAGCCTTAAAACGACTCAATCAAAGCCATTTGCGCTTAAGTATTGACAAGAAACTTTTTAACGGCTCAACATGCTTACTTATAAGAATAAATCGTCATAAGGAGTAGGTATTGGGAAATTTTATCGAATATCAGTCTATATGAATAATTGTTTGAGAGAAAAAACAAATATTTATAGGCATTGGAAACAATTGGGGTCGACAAGCTCGCATCACTCACTGGCTTTACGTCTCGGTCATAAGAGATATACTTACGTACGATGTGGTAGTCTGGTGGACTGCCTTGGAAAAAACAAACACTTTCAACAACAACAACTTTTAAATCTTCATTTGTACAGTGTACTAGCTCATTCTGTGAGGCGAGGGAGCATTCTTGGAAAATGAATCGATACACTTTTTCACGGATGGATTAAAAACTGTGGTTTCAGTTGTTTTTCAGGCAGAAATAATGGCGATAAAGGAAGCCTTATCTTGGCTGAAAGAAAACGTGATATTTGCCAAAGATATCAGTAATTTCTCGGCTAGTGAAGCTGCAATCAGGTGCCTGGAATCCAGTCTCTTTTTGGGTAGTACAAATTAAGACAAGGGTAGTACACCTTCAGTAGTACGGATGACTGATGAGTAGTAAAAAACTACTATTGTAGTACAAACGATAGCATTGGGTAGGGTACACGTACAACCAAACTTCGCAACTACTATAACTGTCATAAAAGAAAATTGCGATTTAAGTGTTTTGTCGTACGGACGGTGCCACACGATGTTGCGCTCCCAACGCCAGGTCCCATAAATCATAACGAATTAGCGTTTAAAGTGCGATTTTGGCAGATGACTTGCCTCCTTGTCCATTTTCGAAACCCTCTCGTATAGATATTAACGGTGTTGTCATTAGTGCAATAAGATAATGCACCTTACAAATAATCATTTTTAACATTCACCTTAAATAGTTTGTAGGTCACAACTCACAGTAGATATATAGTTAATTATATATGGAAAATTTTCACAATTTAAAAATGATTAATAGTATCTACCTACCTAGACCTACCTACCGCGCATAGCGTTTTAAGTGTTTCTTTTAGGGCGCCACGCCCCCTAGTTCGTACAGTGTTTTCGACCTCTTCTACAGACAGCTAGATATACTACCGAGCATGGATATGGCCAATCTGATTAGGCCTGTATTAAATGAAGAAGATTAAATCTAAATGTCCTGATTGTTAAAAGTGTTCGTACCTACGAACAGATAAATTATTACCATGCCCAGTTTCAATCAACTTTATCTCATCAATAACATTTGACAGCATTTTCTGTGTGCTTAAACAGAGAAAACATATTTCCAAGGACGAAAATGCGCTATGTAGGAATCTTTGTATATATAACACAGCTTTTGCCTCATAAACCCTACATTCCCCCATTTCGTCTAAAAGGAAATATAGCTGTCTGAGCTAAAGTTGATAGATTCATCCTGAAATGGTGTATATACCCTCCGGTGGTGACCGGACGTTCACACCCAAATACAAACAGCATCTTTCATAGGTATGTATATCGTAGCTATGTACCTACGTAGGTATGTTTTACGGTTGTTCTCTAGTACCAACTTGCCACTCTCCCTCTATACTCCATCCTTTCTTTTTTATCATCACTAACGATTTGGGTTGGCATGGCGAGGGATACTATGAGGGTAGCTATGTTATAATCCCTTGAGCCCTAACTGAATTATGACAAAAAGGAAACGAGGAATGCGAAAGGTAGAAAAAATATAAGTATTATAACAAACGGATCTTTCAATGGACTTTGTTGTCGACTCTAGTTTTCCAACCCTCGTCTTGGAGACAAAAATACAGATTGTTTGTGAAATTGTTTGGAATGCGGACGGATGTCGGTATAACATCCTCAACAACGGGATTAACGCACATTTCTAATAATCTACTAGATCACTTGCCATCATAAAATCTGATAAACCACCATGACTAGGTAGATGGGAAGGTACCCTGCCATCTGTAAATTGATAACTCGACGTTCCGACTCGTACATAAAACTTTTGCCAAAAGCATCAACCTTGTGTATTGCCCATCTGCCCTCATTCCATTGCTGCCGCAGTACACTCAAATAACCCAGAAAGTACATAAGCGTATGTATGTATCCGGCAGGCCAGGCCAAAATTGGCTCCCAACTCCAGAAATGGTGGACGGTCGTATATTCCATTTCCAGTATCTACACACTTTCTATTTATGTAGCAGTGTAGCGTGTAGCTACTGTAGCACATAAAGGAGGCAGCACCGACAGCCAACAGCCAAGCCAACAGCTTTCCAAAACAAGGAATAAAAAGACCATAATATCGATTCGGTTCTCGAGAGCTGGTTTTGTGATTCAAGAGGTCGTTTTTGTTCCTCATACATTTCTGTTCGTTTTGTGTGAATGGCATTGTGTGCATTTAACGAGCATACATATAGGTACCTATCTATCTATAAACTTGCTACAATGATAGATAATACGAGCTACGACTACGAGCCGCAGCCATCAGTGATTCGGCATAATGGTTCGGGGTATCAATTATTTTTTTTTTTAGTACATAGACAATCCATCTTTGTTGAGTGTATAACAATTTTGGAGCAACTACGCAAAGGCAAACCACATACGGTTGCCGCCCCTCTTTGTACGTATCTAAAAATTTAAGACCACATCGGTCGATCTATTATCGCTCAAAACAAACAATCTGTTGTCGCCAAAGCGGCGCGGATTAAATCATGCTATCGAAAAAGTCTCCACAACAAATTAGTATTAGGGGATTTATTTCGAAGGCGAAATGCGCGTGACTGAACTATGTCATGTCGGCACAGCACTATTCATATTCAGCCATTGTATCATCAGGCTAAGGCAACATACAGTTTTCGCCTTGAAGCTTACATCTGCTGTTGCTGTGTGCCAGACACACACGCACACATAGCTGAATACGAACACAAACCAAAGTTTTTGGAGAGTTTTTTTTTTCCTGCATTTGCCGCAGTCACAGAGAAACGATACACATTCGCAATCGCTGTTTCCTTCATTCTGAACCACGTTTCGAACATTGTTCGATGCGGAAGCGGATTTATTTTCGGAAAGTGAAGTGATTAGCGTAGCGTAGAAAGAACAAAGAAGTGACTCGCATTCGACATTCGTCGGTTTAATTAAGGGTGGGTACCTACTGGATACTTAATTCACATGCAATTAAATTGCGTGGATTTGAATTTGGAGAGATTTATTCGTAATGGGGTTTTGCATTGTCCGTGGGTGTAAATCGCGATCAGATAGTAATAACCGTGGAAGGAAATTTCATGTTGTGCCGAAGGATATAGAGTTGAGAGAGAAGTGGATTGTGGCAATTGGTCGTTCGAATTTGCCGAAAAGTGGAAGTGTGTGTAGCAAGCATTTTTTGCCACAGGATTATCAATTGTCACGCTCAGGTAGAATTTTAAAATTGCACGTTGGTTTTGTTTGTTGTATTTATTGTGTTTGTGGTTGTGGATAACCAAAATGTTTGTGTTTTGTATAATGACATTTGCAGCACGTGCTTTTGTATAATTTTTTTGTGTAGCTATTTTTGTATATAAATGATGTACCTATTCTTTTAATTTTATTTTTGCGAAATTAGTGTACAAAAGTAGACTAATTTTTTGACATCATCTGTCTGTGTCAAAACATTGCAGTTAATATTTATTATTTCAACATGTTGAACATAAAACAATAAACAAACTAATAATCATAAACAAACGTCAATCAGCGAGCCCAGATTCATCCCATTCCCAACCTTGTAATATTACCTCCCCCTAGCTAGTGTGCTGTGATAAGTTGTTGTCGTTCCCTCGATTAAAACAGCGGTCATTGTTGGCGGGTAAATTAAGTGAGTGTTCCATGTGTTTGGTTATTTTTCTAAGCAGATGAATGGAATAGTTTGTATTTGGTTTAATAGGGTAACATTCGTGTTGCACTGTTGCCTCTACTGCTAGCACGATGATAGGTAGCTGTAGTTTCAGTTTTATATTTATTTTCGGCCTTACTAATAATCAAACCCTAATTCCGACTATTAGTTGGCTGCCAGGTTTAAATAAAATGTATAGCTTTATTGAAATGGTACCAATAAACATTTTGATCTCCACATTTACTAGTGCGACAACTTTATTGGGATCTATTACATTTTCTGTCATTGCAGGACTCAAATTCCATAATTTGGTTTCGCCGAAACAAGACCACTGACCATGTTTATGCCGAATAAATTATTCTAAACGAATTTATACCCAAATTACAATTAAATTTGCCCATCAGATTTCGCCCAAAGGCTTTAAAACGCTTATTAAAAGCAAAAACCGAAACACGAATTAGGAAATCTACAAATTGTCAGCTGTTTTGTCAAATTCATACGAAAATTAGTAATGCCGTATCATACAAATAGGGTATATTTTTAGTACTATTTACAATACGTTTTCCTATGCATTTCGGAACTTTTGTATTCATTTCGAAAATTGAGAGCTGTTCTAATAAAATTCATTTCAGATTATTGAATAATAATAAGAACACAATTTTTTAATTATTCGTAGGCTATTGATGCAAAACGAAATTTGTCTTGTAGTATACAAATCACAATTACAATGTTACAAATAGAAAAACTACTGAAACATCACATGAATATGTGAACATATGTAGGTACTTTTTGCGGATTTCATGGAACGTTGTTTATTTTGTACCTACATTTACAAAAAAAATCACACTGATATATAAAATATCATTTATATGATCCAGACTGTTGACTTCGTTTTTTAACTTTCAGAATGAAAGCGACACCAAATAAAATATAACAGCATTCTTTATTAGATTATAATTTAATCTGTTAATTATCAGTGTCTCAGCTAACTCGAAACTGTCATTTTAATTAAGAATTAAAAAAAGTTCATTTATAAAACGCCATTATGATTTAAGCAAATTGTATTACGCAGTTGTCATGAGATTTTTTTTACAGAATTTTGTTATTTAAATTTGGATAACACTGTTTTTTGTTGTGCTAATGCACAAATCAATAACTATATATAAGAAATTCGGTAGTGAACTAATAACATAATAATTATTATATGCCATGATTTGAATCAACGAACAATTTCATTCAGAGTTAATTTGTTACTGAATGCCTATTTCGGCATTTACATTTTTGACACTTGATTAAATGAAAATTTGAAAAAAGATTATGAATAACGTTTTCTGCAATTAAACCAACATAAACCTTAAATCAGATTTAACTAAGTGTTATGAATAAGGCTGTAAGTGTATAAGCCATTACATTCTATAAACTACTGCTTGTAGTTGAAAAAAAAACTTTGCTTTGACAGGTAATTTAAAATGTTAACCAAATGTTCTTAATTAAAGACATCGACAGAAAAGATCCTTTTTGTTTTTTTATTGTGTTTAGGAATGGAATATTCTATTATTTGGTGTGTATTTCAATGATTTTGCTCAATTTCAATTTCAGGCTCAGCAAACATTTGAATTGTTTTATCACAACCAATAAATTAAGGAATCATGTTACACAATTACCAAAGTTAATTAATATATACAAATGATCTGTACAGGCAGATCAGATGCAGGGTATTTAAATACACTCCTATTACAATTTTTGATACTCTAATTTTGATTGCATAGGCAACACTCCTCTTGAAAATGACATAAGGGTAGACCTATTTAGCTAATGGCCGAGATAAACATGACTTTCTCAACATTAACATTTAACCCTACAGTTAACGATATTCTGGCAACTAAATTTGTTTATTGGTATGAGCATTTTGGAAAGTGTGTAGTCTTTGTGTTAGCTGCCAGACTAAAGTTGATTATTGGTAAGGCGGTTTGTGTTTTTATTGCAAATACATTATGTAGGTAGTAGGTACCTACCTACATATCAATTAGCAAAAATTCAATAAACAAAAAGGGTTCGCAACAGGTCTATATTGGGATGGGACCTAACCTTAGCTTCTCACATTCTTATTTAATTTTGAGACAATTGGAAGAAACCAATTTGATGTCATTATGTATCCGGTTGGCCAAGTTGATAAGCAGGGGGAAATTCTTGAGGTGTAGGTACCTAATTTACGTTTTTTCAGGGCTCAACCGGAGATCGCCCCCTAGTAGTGCAGCACACAAAACGCCAATACCTACTTAAAAGTAGGCGTGGAACAAAAAGTTTTGTTTAGTGAAGCTAAGTATACCTACGCAGCTCAATCGAAACTAAGGCGGTCTTTTTGTGATTGTCGATCAGCGATCGTCACGATAATTTATTGTCGATTGGTTTTAGCTATTGGTACGCACAAAATTTGTTTTCACTTCCAAGAGAAAGCATCGACCAGACATTTGTAATCAACTACAAGCGACTGTCAAATCGACAAATATCTATCAATCGCAATCGACATTCGACAATCACAATACCAAAATTGACAATAGACGATCGACAGTTGTCGCTCAACGATCAATTAATTATCGACACTGGGCCTCCGCACACGAGATTAATTCTGCCGGCATAAAACCTTTTTTGTAGGCTAGGGGACTGAAGTGAGGGGAAAAAACGAAATCAAATGTTCTGCCTAGTTTGAGCGGTTGAACAAGTCATAAAACTAATACATACATACACAACTTTCAAATATTTCAATTGTGAAAATAATACTACACAATGAAAATGGGTTCATACAAGGTGGCGCAAAAATAGCCTTCCGATGTTTTTTGGCTGTAATTTAAAAAAAAATATGAAAAACTTTGATTCTTCTTGTGGATTATTTTTATTTGGTCTTTTAATTTTTTTTACATCAAGTCGAGAATATGATGTCATGTAAATGGCCGCCGCCACAGTTGATTGTCATTTGAGCCCTTTTTATGGCATTTTCCATCACTTTGGCCAAAACTTCCGGCGATAGGTCCTCACATTCTTGACGGATATTGTCTTTAAGAGCTGCAAGAGTCTGAGGCTTGTTGACATAAACCCGCGACTTCAAAAAGCCCCACAAAAATAAGTCTGGAGCGGTCAAATCAGGCAATCTTGCTGGCCAGTACAAATCGCCAAAACGGGAGATTAGGCGCCCGGGAAATGCATCCTTCAGCATATCGGTTGTGGCACGTGCAGTGTGTGCCGTTGCACCGTCCTGTTGAAACCACATGTTTTCCAATCCCAATTCATCAAGTTGCGGCAAAAAGAACTCGTTGATCATTGCTCTGTAGCGCTCACCATTCACAGTAACCGTTTGGCCCGCGACGTCTTCATATCCATGACATCTTCGGCTACAGCAGCAATATTCTCTGCAGGGGTCTGCCACGCCTGGCAGCATCTCGTGTTGTGCCAGTCTCTTCGAGGCGAGCGACTAAACGTCGCAGTGTTTCACCAGTAGGCGTTGGACGGCTAGGAAATCTGCGACGAAATTCACGTTGTGCCAAAGTCACCGACCGATTATTGCTCGGATATTGTTGTGGATACAATGCCGTTTTCGATTGGTCGTCCAGAACCGTCCGGAAAAACTCTCCGGTTCGAGATGCCAATCGAACAAGCAAACAGATTTTATTTAAGTTTGAAGTCTATGTGTCGCTGTATTTATGAAATTTAAGAGCAATTGCGTTATCATCACCATCACTACTTCTTTATGACGAGGAAGATGGTGAAAAGATAAAATTGAATTACATAACTCCACCGGAAAATCCATTTTAATATTATTTTTAAAATTAATTACTTTTATCTGATTTAAAATGCAAAACTATCAAATGCGATACAAAAAGATTACATTATTAAACGAGTTTGACGTTTATAGTGTATGAATGTATTACTGCTTCTGGTTTTGATTCTGAATTCAAATCCAGAAGCAAAGTTCTCTTCATTCAGGAAAATAATTGTCAGTTGAGTTTGAGTGCCAATCGAACGCTTTCAGAAGCGTTTAGATTGCTTCCGGACGGTGTTACGCTTTTTCTTCCTTGTTTTTTCCTTGAGGTTTTCATTAAAAAACGCATCCTTCCTTATTTACTTCTTCGCAACTAAAAGCACAACGATAACAAAAAACTGGCATTGGGATTACCAACAAAACAAAAAACAATAATATGCACAGACAGCCTCTACACTTTGACGGCTATTACTAATTCCAACAACAATTCGCACACTATCGAAATCATTCGGGACAAATTAGTTAAAAACCAAGGCAAGACCAAACTTTTATGGGTTCCTGGACACGCAGGAATAAAGGGAAACGAAGACGCTGATGCCGCAGCTAAGCACGCGGTTAATGAACCAGTTTTTACAATTATGTAATCCTTAACAAAAGAGATACTAAAAAGCACATCCGAGCCTGCGCTCACGAAATAGATAAGGAATACTGGTCCACATACACGCACCACTACAAATCACTCAACCCGGAAGGAACTCTAGCAACTTACCCACAGAATGCATCGAAATGCATGATCAAGCCATACGTCCGACTTCGATTAGATCATACGCTTCTAACACACGGATACATATTCACTATAAGGACAACCGCCCAGGGCGCCCACTATGCCACCTATGTAATGCCAACGAAACACTGACCAAAGCATTTAATCTTCGAATGCACCACAATTCAAGCCGAAATTCGTAGTCTATCTCCCAATTCCCAATTATCCCAACTTCTTTCCATTCCTTCCCCACCCAACATCAAAACAGTTTATTCTCTACTATCCTTATTAGATTTACTTAATAAAGTATAATACTTTTAAATTTAGATAATATAAGTATGTACATATAGCCGAAAGCCCTGGTAGCTAGCGCTGTAAGTTTTTGTATTAACTTTTAATTTATTATTAGTTAATAGTTTAATAAATAAAAAAAAATAAACAAACATACTTACTTACTTACTTAGGCGGCTCTACAGTTCGGGGTGAACCGAGGCCTCAGCTAACAAGCCTCTCCAGTTAGCCCGATCCTTAGCTAACTGCCTCCAGTTGCGCACTCCTAGTCGATTGAGGTCGCCTTCGACTTGCGCGCGCCACTTAAGGCGAGGTCTTTCTCTACTGCGTTGTCCCTCCGGGTTAGACTCGAAGACTCTACGAGCCGGAGCATTTGTTTCCATCCGCTCCACATGTCCTAGCCATCTTAAACGACTTACTCGCAGTTTTTTGACCAGGTCGATGTCGCTGTACAGCTCGTATAGTTCGTGGTTGAATCTCCTTCTCCAAAGCCCGTCAACGCAAACGGGACCGAAAATTTTACGAAGAATCTTTCTCTCGAAACGGCCGAGGATATCTTCATCCGCTTTAGATAGAGTCCAAGCTTCAGCGCCATAAAGCAGGACTGGGATGATCAAGGTCTTATACAGAATCTCCTTAGTTGTTCGGGATAGGGCTCTGCTACTCAATTGCCTTCTTAGCCCAAAGAAACAGCGGTTGGCAAGAGTTATTCTTCGTTTAATTTCTTCTGAGATGTTGTTGTTAGAATTTATAGCAGAACCGAGGTAGATAAAGTCCCTCACCACCTCAAAGTTATAGCTGTCGATCGTGATGTTTTGTCCGATTCTACGATGTTGGGTGTCCCTTCTTGTTGACAGCATATACTTGGTTTTGCCCTCGTTGACCGCTAGACCCATTCTAGCCGCTTCCGTTTCTATACTAGCAAACGTACCAGTGACAGCCCGCTGTGTTCTACCAATTATGTCAATATCATCGGCGTATGCAAGTAATTGGACGGACTTTTGAAAGATCGTGCCTTGCGTGTTGGCCTGTGAGTTCCGGACGATTCTTTCAAGTATGATGTTGAAAAAGTCGCACGACAGTGCGTCACCTTGTCTAAATCCTCTTTTGACATCAAAGGTTTCGGTGAGGTCGTTACCGACCTTGATGCAGCAGCGAGCTTTCTCCATCGTCATCCTACACAATCGAACTAGTTTTGCAGGGATGCCAAAGCTAGACATGGCTCTGTATAGCTCGTCTCTATAGATGCTGTCGTACGCGGCTTTGAAATCGATGAAAAGATGGTGGGTATCGATTTGAACTTCTTGGGTTTTTTCCAGGATCTGCCTAAGTGTGAAAATTTGATCGACGGTGGACTTTCCTGGCCTAAAACCGCTCTGATAGGGGCCAATCAGGTTATTTATAAAGGGTTTAAGGCGTTCACACAATATGGCAGACAGGATCTTGTATGCGATGTTTAGGAGACTGATACCTCTGTAGTTGGCGCAGTTGAAGGGGTCTCCTTTCTTGTGGACCGGGCAAACGATGCTGAGATTCCATTCATCAGGCATGCATTCATCTGACCAAATTTTGGAGATGAGTTGGTGCATGCTCGTTACCATCAGGTCATCTCCAGCTGCTCTAAAAAGCTCGGCAGGTAGACCATCAGGCCCTGCAGCTTTATTGTTCTTTAGCTTAACAAACATATCTGTCAAAATTAAGCTTGAGAAAATGTGCCGAACCATTAAGGGGCGCCGTAAATTTTGACAGATTATCAGCCGTATTAATAATAGATCTCAAACCATTCTCTAACTCACTTGTTACGTAACTGGTAGTTAAAAATTTAACTCACTGACTAAATTTTCTTATTTATAAGGAAATATAACTATATAACTAATTGACGTGTTTCCTATTATCGTAGGTTTCTGATGGCAACGCTTCTCTAAATTGTATTAAAAACTAACAGGAAAGCGTCCTTTTTTTCTGCTGCCACCTTCTTCTAATGCAATTAGAATTTTCTTACTCTTACTAATGCAATTAATTTTTTTATATTTCGTTTTGAAAATCGATATTTATTTTTGAATGTTTATTCTCATAGGATTTTTTCGATTATTCAAAAAGGGTGACCTATTTTGCTCCACAATTTTTGCAAATTTATTCAATTATTTATCACCAGGGCTCGAATTTATATGCACTAAAAAATTCAAAATATGCGCATAAAATATGCACCTAAAAATGAAAAATATGCACTAAAAAATTATAAAAATAAACACCGAAAAATTAAAAATATGCACTTAAAGGAACATAAAACTATTAAATTTTATTTTGTGGCTATATTTTCCCTTAAAAATCAAACACTTTTTATCCAGTAAATTCAATTTTTAAACATTGTTTTATTTGAACTAAGAAATAAACTAATTTTCATTAGGTATGCTTTATTTCGAAACTGTTCAATTTTTTTTAAGTTTTCGAAGGTACAACTTTAGCATTTCGGTCTTTGGAATGTCTTACGGCCATATTATTCACCCACTTTAATCCGAACTAAAGTTTACACCCGGGTTTAAGTAAGTTTAGCCCAAAAATTTAACCAAGTCCATAATATTCAGTCGTTAAACCCGATTGAATATAAATTGAACTCCGCAGACTAGTTTAAGTACTTTGACCGGGATTAGAACTCAATTTCATACTATTGACTATTCTTTTTAGACACATTTTTTACATTTCTCGCAGAAATTAAATGAAAGTGAAAATATAATAAAAAGCAAGAATATAAGAACAATTTTATTAGTTTTGACAACGGTTATGGCACCGCATGCACATTTTGGATTTAACTTTATAGAATCTAACATTTTTCTTTTGTTCTATTAAAAAATAAATGTATTAATATTATTGTACACCAATTCACTTATTTTACATTGGACACAACAACTAGCGATTTGGACCAAATGTTGATGTCACAAAAAATCAAATCAATCCCCAATTAGTCAAAAACAGCAAAAACAAATGTCATTTTATGTGAAATTTGAAATTACATTGGTTTAAAACGGGCTAAAATCGGTTTAAACTGTTTTAAATCCGTTTTTGATCCAGCGGGTTTAATGCGTGTTTTTGAGTGAATATTATGGATATGGGTTTAAATTGTCGGGTTAACGACCGGGTGTAAAATTAACTTAAACCTGATTTACACGGGGTGAATAATATGGCCGTTATACATAGAAAACGATCGTTCTATGTTATGTTATGTTTCACAAATGTCAATTCACTTATGTGGATGTTTATGTTTTTAGTGATTGGTATTGAAAAAAATTTTAAAAGTGCGTGTGCAATTTATTGAAACCCATGTTTTTCAATTTATATTTATTATTTTGAAAATATGCACAAAAATATGCATTTATTTTAAAAATATGCAAAATATGCATTTATAGTAAAATATGCAAAAATATGCACTAACGATCAAATGCCAGTTTAAAGGAAATTTCATGATTCGTAAAGATAATAAAGTCCCTTTCTTCAAAAGTGTCTCAAAAAAAACATGCATTTGCATGGAAATCCTAGCCCTGTTTATCACCCTTTTACCACATTCATATCAATCAAACGAAATTAAACGCGAAACACCATTTGTCATTTTGCGCGGGAAACATGTTTTGCAAAGCTAACAAATCGCTAACACACCTACCACGGTGAGTTAGTTATGTTAAAGTTACGAAAGCTTTGTTATCTTCTAAAAATGTTTATAAATAGGAATTTGGGTTTAACCAATGGGTTAGTCATTAGTTTGGGATAGCACGAAATTCCGCTATTATTAATACGGCTGTATGTATTTATAAAGTACAGTTTGAAATGAAAATTATTATTATTATTATTAGGCTAAATGATATATAATAAACTAATCTTCTCGAAGTTTGCATATTTAACTCCTTTTAATTTGTATATCGTTCCCAGGGTGTTTTCATAATTCTCCTTTATAAAGCATTCGCATTATACATACTTTCTTTAACTCTATGTTTATATTCGCATTTTGCTCTTCGGCGTAGATTTGGACAAATGAGAAAGGAAGTTATTATTTCTTGGAACTCGAGGAGAATGATATGCAATTCGCTTGGTTTCTTGGACCTATAAGTTATTCAGAGTCTGGTATATTTTTTTCATTTCATTTCATTTATTTCATTTAATGGCATTACACATTAAGATACAATATCTTATAAAATAGCGTAAGCTTCAATAAATATTTTGATTTAGTTGACTCAGATGGTAAGAAACAATATGAATTCATTATAAAATGTTTAATAACTACAATTTTTTAATTCATCTCATTGAGAAAAAAAGTAAACTAGAAATACAAAAGGAATTTAGTAGAAGGAAATAAAAGGTAACAAGTTAAGTTATACATACAAAATTTCGTCATCATCATCAATAAAGCGTGTTCAAATACTGTCTTAGTTCTATCCTGAAAAGAGCTGCACAACTTATTAATCGAACAGAAAGGGGGAGGGAATTCCACAATCGGACTGCGAACACAAAGAATTGTCGGGTTGATACCAGGTACATACAGCGAAATGGTACCAGGTTACATGATCTATTAAAGCGCGGCATACAAATCTTATTATAAAGGTTCACAGGTTGATGTGTTTGCATAACATTATGAAGCAAGGCCAATGTCTTAAATTTAAAAAGGTTATCAAGCGTTAAACCATTAATTTGCTTAGAGAAGTGAGATATGTGATCATGTTTTCTCAATCCATAGATATAACGCGCAATACTATTATATGCCACATTCAGTTTTCTTTTATGTTCGTTATCGCAATTGCTAAAAATTTCACAACCGAATAGCATTATTGGTATGACTAGTGTTTTCGCTAAAATAATTCTAGTTTTCAGAGGTGTTATTTTTTGACTTGCCCATAGCATACGTAGGCTTCCATAAACCTTTCCAACTGTTAGTCTAATATGGTCATTCCAAGAGAGAGTATTATTGAAAGTTATACCCAGATTTTTCGCTGAAACAACAAATTCAATCGGCGAGTCGTTCAGGTATAAATTAGGAAAACAGGAGGTATCAATGGATCTTCTTGAAATAACCAAACATTTTGACTTAGTGGGATTTAGGCAGAGCCCATTAGATCGGGACCAGCACATAATTCTGTTTAGATCTTCGTTCACTTCATAAGCTGCATTTTCCACTAGGCCCAAAGGAAAACTTTTTCGCACCTGAACGTCGTCAGCATACATGTCGACCAAAGAGCTAACTGCACACAAGGGGAGATCGTTTATGTACATTGTGAAGAACAATGGGCCCAATATGGAGCCTTGTGGAACGCCTTTACACAGTGGCAAAAATCGGGAAATACAGTTGTTTGACACAACCGCCTGATATCTGTTGTTCAGGTAAGAGGATACCAGATTCAGGGAAAAAGACGAAAAGTTGAATTCATTCCTTAGCTTGTTACATAAGACAGTGTGGTCCACTGTATCGAATGCCTTAGAGAAATCTAATAAAACGAGAAAAGTTACATTATCATTGTCAACAGCTTGCCTTATGTCTTCAACAACATTAATTAGTGCAGTTGTACAGCTATGCTTAGGACGAAAACCAGATTGATTTTCACAGAGCAGGTTGTTGTATTTTAGATGTCTTTGTATTTGAGATTTTAAAATTTTTTCTAAAACTTTGGAAAAAAATGGTAGAATAGCGATTGGCCGAAACTCATTTTGATTTTTGGGAACAGGTATAATTTTTACATTCTTCCAGGTTGTGGGAAAAAGTCCCGTCATGATGATGGTATTGAACAGATGCGTTATTGATTTTAAAATGTAAGGAAGGATGGCTTTGGCAAAAACCGGATTAATTTCATCAAATCCAACCGAATTTGATTTAATTGAAATACAGCTTTCTAAGACATCGGATTCATCAACAGGTGTAAAGTTAAAGCTAGGAGGTGAAGCAATATTATTTAATCTATTAGGACTTGGTGCAGATAATAAGGGATCGTTAAGGGTAGGGGTAGGAAGAGAGGTAAATTTTAAATTGAGATCATTCGGATCAATGCTTTGCAGACTACTATTTATTTGTTTTCCTACTCCAATACTTTTGATGTTTTTCCAAAGCTTATGCTTTGCCTGCGAGGGATCCAGTCGTGGAGCATAGAAACGTCTTTTTGCTTCACGTATTTCACAAGTCACCTTATTTCTGAGAGATCGATAAACACCGTGGAGTACATCTAGACGAAAACGCCTCCAGCGTTTGTAAGCCTGGTCACGCTTGCTGATTAAACACTTGATTGCATGTGTAAACCAACATGGATTACTGACTTTGGATATGGTGATGAGTGGAACGTGGATATTGAAGAGATTGCGAATATTGGTTTCAATAAAGGTTAATTGGTCATCTACTGAGGGCATAGCATATACACTAAACCATTCGATTGATCTAAGATCATCCTCTAACATACTTTGGTTGACATTCTTGAAGTCTCGAAAACTAAAAGAGTTGTTAAAAATTATAGGTTCGCATTCAAAAGTTAACTGTATTAGGTCATGGCGCGAAAAACCTGGAGCTGGGATTTGATTAAAATGGAGGGCTTTATGAATATGGCTCACGAAAAATACGTCTAAAAGTGTGCTATTATTTTCGGTGAAGTGAGTAGGTGATGATGTGTTTACTGGAAACAGATTCAGAGTTCTCATACTATCAACCAGAGACGAATCTTGAAGTATGTTGCTATTAAAGTCTCCAGCCACTATAATATAAGGAGATATAAATGAGTTTGGGGCGTATACTCTGAGCATTAATGTGACAGATTTGCAGTCCAGAACGCTGACTGCACATGATGTTTATCATTGTTCGCGTAGTACTGCTGCCGACCGTTGCGGATTCCCTAAAACCAAGCTCATTTGGACCAACCATTTATGACAAGCAAAAGTGGGTGGCACCCAAAAAGGCCATCCTTCTCGCCGACCTTCCAAGCTGCACAGACAGAACAGGAAAATGAACCAACAGTACATAGAACACAACGAAGATGATGATGAGATATGTAAAACTTGTAAAAACATTTAATTTTAAAATTATAAAAACAAGAATCCATAAGAAAAAAGGAAAAAATAAAGTTCAAAAAAGAAAAAAAAATTAAAACTAAGAACATAGAAAGAAAGTAAAACATAATATTGTAGTAGAGATTAACAGATTAGAACAGCAATCAATCATCCATTGGGGCTGGCAATTCCTTCAAGTTTGCGATGTTTCCAATGTGAATAGCTTTGTCATCTGCATGATATTTGACATACACGAGACCACGCAACGTAAACACAGAAAATAGTTTGTTTTGTTTTTTTAATTGGAGTGCCGCACGCAGTAAATTGTTGTTATTTTTGGTTAAACACTCGCGCATATAAATAGTTGAATTAGAGCTGAGACCAAGGTCCTTAAGGCATAATTGTTTTTTATTTGCTTTCCGGTATTTGGCAATAGATGTTAAAACAAAATTACGTTCGTACGGTGACCGAAATTTGATAACGATCGTTGAATTATCATCAGCTTTCGCGCGAGTGCGGAAAATGTCTTTGATAAGCGGTGGTTTAATGTTTACAACGTGACAAAGGTGATTAAAATAGGATTTAAGATTTTCATCCGCAGTGCGGGGGATACCAAATAAGAACGCGTCACGTGCTACACTTTTATTGTCTTGTTCGTCTTGATTTATTTTGATATTAGCAAGTTCGGTTTTGAAATTTGATAGATCACTTGTGCATATTTTAAGTGAGTTTTGTGTGTCCAACAATTCTTTGTTTGCATTTGACAGAGAAATTTTTAAAAGTGAAATATCTGATTGAAGTGAGGCAATATCATTGTTTGTTGTTGTTTGCATAATCTCGAGTTGTGTTACTCTATTATTGACATCAGCGATTGTTTTCTGAAGTTCGGTGAACTGGTTTTCCATCTTACCCGCAAGTTCGTCGCTGTTTAATTGCATTTTGGATGAGAGAAGGGAAATTATTTGTTCGCTTTGCTTTTTTAGCATTTCATCCATTTTCTTCAATAACTTAGTGTCATCTAAGGCCATTTTTTTTGATTTTTGATGTGGCGATGGCGAGCCAAGCGAAGTTCGAGGTGAGTTTGATTGTAGAGAGTCAAGATTAGAATTTGCTCTGCCGCGTTTGTTACCGGACATTAATGTATTAGTGTATTTTCAAATGAGTTTGATACTGTTTATTTATTGTTTGGAACTGTATATGGGGTTCGACACTGATTTAAGGGGTTTGACGCTGATTGATACCAAACACAAATCAAAAAGAACAAAGAAATTATAAATCAAAAACCATATAAATCGGTTTCAGTCACTCAAATGCTAACTTTTTTTACACGATTAGTATCCAAAAAAAAAATTCGATATAATTTCACGCAGTGATAATCGATTTGATTACAGTTTAATTGATCTTAACTTGATACAAATTGCCTGCCGAGAAAAACACGTCTATTCCGTTGCACGTTTCATACCGTTTCTTATCAAATTCCTTTTCAAACTTTTACAGTATAAAAGCAGTGAATAAGCAATAGGAAAAATGTGCTGCTTTAAAAAATCCTTCCACATAAGTTTAACGCAATCGAACTCTTTTAGTAACTGGTGGTAATGTTTAAATTGTTAAGCTATAGATACTATTACACATGTCGGAAATCGTATAAATTTGTATCCTAAAGTTGTGGTTACCTTGACAAAATCTGACGTCATATTGACAAAAGCATGTCAAAAATTAACACGATTTTCGACTTGTGTAAAAGTAGCTTAAGCTTTGCCTTTTTAAATTTTCAATTATATTTATAATTATGTACAAATTGTTAAGTTTTTTCAACTTCTATATATCTACTAATTTGCAAACATAAAAATTGTTTTATTTCAATATATGAATGTTTCAATTTGCCATATAAAAATAAAAAATTCCTTTTTGATATATTAAAAACCTTAGGAAAGGAACTACAAAAGTCATCTAACAGTTATTTAAATGAAGTAAATTGACTCAAAAAACATGAATGGCTGCAGTCGAGGCCAACTCAAATTTAAAAATGAATGATGACAATCGTACACTCCACCATTATTTATTTCATAAATGTGTTTATGATTTGAAAATAGTTTCATTAAATGGACAAGCCTGGGCAAAAAACAAATCCTCTCGGCGATAGTCTTTGAACCAAAGCAAAGATTAGTCTTGATGTGTGATTCACTGTCACTTCTTGATTGAAAATCATTAGTCTTGGTGAAAATCGAGCAAACAGTGCGTATAGATCAGATGTGGTACTAATGAGCCCACCCACCACATCGGGGTGAAACGCATTACTGTAGTCGAAGCCAACTCAAATTTAAAAATTTGTGATGACTGACGGTTCATCAAATGACTTAGGGCCGGTTTTACAGTGCAAGTTTAAACTCAAGTTTAGTTAAACTCATAAGCAAGTTTAATTCAAGTATACTTAAGCCGTGAGTGTATGAATGTGGAATTTGAGCGAACTTTTAGTTAAACTTGGGTTTAACTAACTGTTTTGTACGCCATTGTAAACGTATAACTCACGTCACGTGTATTTGAAATTTCCATCAGTTTGGTTTATTGTGTCAGTTTGGCTATTTAAAAAAGTGAAGTATTTAAAAGGAATAAAACCGACATGCCTCCGCTAGCAAAAAAACGAAGAGTCATCAGAAACATGATGCATCGGACAGTGCATTGGCATGGAGGTTACAGTGGAACGCCCGATGAAGTACGCTCAACCCTAAGAAGAAGGTAAGCTAACTGCATCTTTCTCTATGTTTGGGATAAAGTCCATGTGGACCTAAAAACCAACGCCGATGGAGTGGCCGTTTGGAAGGACAACTGCTGGAGGGCAACTTATCAGCTAGCTGCAACATTAAGTGAACGTGTGGACAACACTAGCTAAGCTTGCTGACACTGCGCACTATGCATTTAGTATAATATTTATTGCTATGCCAATATTGATTGCGACGGTTTCCGAAGCCTGCTAATAAAGTGACATAAGTCGTTACACTTGTGAAATAGAAATGGCGCATTTTGTGTTGTAATTTTTGATTACACCCCAAAGTTGACGAGTACCGGCTGGAATAGGTTTTGCTACACCGCTCTAATGTAATAGACGGTATACAAGCATTTTCGAGAAGTACAATCAAAGATAAACATGTGAACTAATTGGTTACATAAAAACAACAATGATGCAATGTTGTTTTGTCATAAACCGGGAGGGAGATCGTACTACGAAATTCAGGGAAAAATCCCTTTTTAAACTTCCATCCACGGCGGGTTGTTAAACAAGGTTTAACTCTCGATTAAGTTTAAACTAGCACTGTGATACACCTTTTCGTGTTAAACGCCGGTTTATATGATGGTTAAACGGAGTTTTAATTTGCACTGTAAAACCGGCAAACAGGAATTAATTGTATTTTGGGAAATCTAGTCGGCGAAAGTTGCAGATCAAATTCAGGCCGCATGGATAAAAAATTATATTATGTGCGTGTCTTTACCACACAGCCTGGCGAGAGGTCAAAGCCGTATTCATTTCGAAGGCGGGGAAGTCTAGTCACACCACCGCCAAGGATTTCAGGCCTAAGTCTAACATCATTTATCTTGAAAACGTTTGAAAAACCAATGAACGTCTTTATACGCAGTCGGCTAGATGGCAATGCGATTTCTACATCTAAGCACGCTTATATTAAAGGCAAAGGGGTGGAAGCCGCATTGTATGAAGTCGTTAGCACTATAGAGAATTCAATAATAGAGTTAAAGAATATACACAAGCTGCGTTCCTACACATTGAAGGAGCCTTCAATAATGTTAAAACGTGCGCAGTAAAAAGAGCACTACATAATCTAAATGTTGACCAATCTATCACTAGGTAATGTGATTGTTAACTTACTTAGTGAAAGAAACAGCAACACGCAACTAGGTGACACTGACCTCAGAGTAATCGCTTTAAGATGCACTCCACAAGGAGGAGTCATCTCCCCCTTACTCTGGGGACTTGTCATTAATGAGCTACTAATGAAATTCAACAACATGTGGGGTCACGGTAATTGCATATGCAGACGACGTATTCCTGTATTCCTGCTTTCAAAAGGGAAATTCTTACCGACTTATTAGGAAACTCACTAAGAGTGCTCAATACGTGGATAAAACAATGCGGCCTTGGAGTTAACCCCCCAAAAAAATTAACTTGTCCTGTACACAAACAACAAAATAATACCACTATTCGAGGAATACTCTTAAAGGAATACCTCTAAAGGTGACGGATAGGGCGAAATATTTAGGAATGATACTAGATAGAAAACTTATTTGGAAGCCGAATGTCAATGAAAGAGTGAAGAAAGCAGCTAATGCTTGCTACGCATGTCGAGGTGCATTTTTGGCAGGAGGTGTGAGGCCTATACTCATATACCTATGGCAGCGTAGTCTGGTGTCAAGCTGCGGGCAAGGCGACCAATCTTAAGGTAATAACAAAAATACAAAGACATGTATAGTATAGGGACAACCAGTGCGATGAAAACCACTAACTAACTAATGGCTGGACTGGAGGCAATTCTTAATCTGACATGAAGGAATCTGCTAGCAAAAGTGCGTCTTAAGGGTTAGCCAAACTAGTATTTGGAACCCGGGCAAATTTTGTTAACGCACATATTCTAGAGAAATAAATTAGGGACGTCGTCACTTTTGACTATATGATTCCACATCAAAACTTTGATAGACCTCGTTTCCGAGTAGAGATGTATGGAACGCAAATGCACCCACGAAAAGGAAATCGATATCCATCTACACAGATGGATCGAAGATGGACTAGTGGAACCGGTGTCGTATATTCACGGAGGAATTAAATACACACTGCTCAATCAGGCTTCCTGTTAGCAGCATAGTGTCTTCCAAGCAGAGGTTCTGGCAATCACGTATAAGGTCTCATTGTTGGCAATACCAAGAAATGAAATTACCATTTTTATTGACTGCCATAAGCGGCTATTAAAGCAGTTTCTACTATTGAAATAAAATCAAAGTTAGTTTACCGCTGTCGCGAAGAGCGTAAGGTTCTCTGCTGGGTCCCTGGACACAGTGACAAAGCCAGCAATGAGAAGGCCAACGTACTGGCTAGAAATGGGTCTGCAATGGATCATGATCAAGCACTCCAGTCGATCAAGCCACCACTCTGTAATCTTATAGAGAGTGAGTGGAGAATAAGATTCGCACTAAAACCAACAACAGGTGGAAGAGACTAACGACCTGTGAAGTATCACGGAAGCTTTGGTTAAAATACGACAGCGGCCAGACCATCAAACTTCTACAGTTCGACAGGTCCATAATGAAAATAATTCTCAAAGATGACGATGTATATGTCACTGCCCGAATCTCTGTCACTTGAGGAACAGAGCACAACACTTGAAAGTCAGTACTTCCATGACCTATACCTAGAACTTTCTGATGTCTCACTTTCTGATCTTTAGATACGATACGGGTTTTTGAGGATATCAGAATGACTGGACGGCTTCGAGTACCTAATCACTAGTAGAAGGGATATGAGGCTAACCATCCCAAAAGCAAAGGTTAACCCCCATTTAAAAGGGCATCACAATGGGTCCACAAGGTAGACTTAAGTGTGGCACAAGGATGTACACTGTTCTGTCAACCCGTAAACCTAGCCTAACCTACCGCACAGATATAGATAAACAAAATATTCCCGCAGCCTACCGGTTAAAGTCAATGCGCGGTACTAATCATACTTCGTTAAATTTTATAAACTCACAATGGTGAAAATTTCGATATAAAATTATCTATTATGATGGTCAAAATATTTTAGTTGAATAGCCGTATTTTATTATGCCCCTGATGTAGTCCAAATCACTTATTAAAATAAATATGCATCAACAAAAAGTGATTTAGTTTTCTGTTTGGAAGAATTTTGATGATCCAGAAGATGGATTGTGGGCGCAGTAGCTCAGTGGTTAGTGTGCTGGACTACTGTGCGAGGGATCCCAGGTTCGATCCCCGGAAAAACACAAATTACATCTTAAGGTTTTTTTTCTACTACGCCACCTCTCGCGAACGTCTGACATCCGTCTGACATCCGAGAGTATAACTGTCATGAAAAAGCTTCTCAATTCAGCCGTTCGGACTCGGCATAAAATTGTAGGTCCCTTCCAATCGTTCCAAAAATAGAAACTCACACAAACGAATAGTTGCGAGAAGCTAGCCCTAGGGTGTCTACCGCCTGTTGCGCCACCTGTTTATTTTTTATTTATTTAGAAGATGATTCAAGCTTTCACTGCTTGGCGGTCCATTTTGTTCGGGTATGTTGGTAGTTCTATAAAAAAAATTGGCTTACAAAATGTAGACAACCAACCAACCACTCGTTTCTCGCATAAAATTTGTGTCAGCTATTGCTTGCTATGGAGATTAAATCTAGATAAAATTAACATTCACGTGTGCAAAATAGCATGTGAAAAACTATTCATATTGGTGAGAGTATCTTTGTGCTAAAAGTAGCACCTTACTTCATGCAGACAAGCGCTTATCACTCAGCCGTTACATTTTTGTATATACTTAAATGAATTATGCTTATACGTTCAGGAAAGTAGTTTTATTTTAACAGTCAATTAATATTCTTAGTTGAAGTGGATTACTTTTTTTTTTTAATTGCTAATTTGTACATATGCCAAATATAATCCAAAAGTTAATATTGTACAAGCAAACAAACCTTATAAAAACGAAAAGCGAAAACAAAACGACGAAGTTTACTTTTATAATTTACTTGACACTACTAATGCCAAAACAAACAGACATTAAGTAAAAGTCGTACCGTAAAAAAAATTTTCCAATTTTCTGCATGTACATATTGGTATTTAGGTATTCGTATTTACCAATACACTAAATCGTTTAGACGCACTGACAGACACAAATATTAAGTCTAAAACACCATTATACATACTATACATTTTCTATTAGTATAAAAAAAAAAACATTTTCATTATATTTAAAGGACTTTCGGAGAGTTTATTGAGATCAGCTGTTCCTTCTCAAAACCTTGTACCAAAAAATGAAGACGAAAGCGATGACGATTTGGATTTTGAGAACTGTGATGATGGTGACGCAAGCTTAAATCAGTATGTGAGTATATCTTATTTTAGTTTTTGGTTTGGAATAAATCATTCAAAAACTACAAAGAATGGCGCCCAATGCATGTGGTAATCTTCTAAAGATGCGGTAGCCCGTGCTACCAACATGCACGATTCGCAAACCCGAATATTCGATGCCAGAAGTGCGCCCAAAACGTACTAATCCACACCCTATTTCCTTCAATCACTCTCTCCGCGGGACTGCCGTTAGGTATTACTTTGCGGGGCTGGTTAGCAACTCATGCTAAATCCTCTGGGTCCGCCATTACGGCTTTTCTAAGTCTTTCAAGTCTCCTTAATTCTTCGTGTACACTTGTTATAAAGGAGCATACCTCCAGCCAGTCATCTTCTGACTTTATTCAAATATGGCTTATTAGACTTTGGGGGTTTGGTAAGTTCGCTCTTCCCCCTGCAAAGCGCCTACAATGGAACATTGCGTGCTCCGTATCATCTTATTTGTCTGGATATTCGGGACAAAAAGGCAAGCTATCGTGACCAAATCTGTGAAGGTATTTCCGATAACCGCCGGCCGTGCCCCGATATAAGAACTGCTTAAGGTGGTAGTTGCAGCCCCCGTTTGTTCTTTTTGTCCAGACTTCGATGGTGGAGATCAGTTTGTGGATCCATCTGCCTTTTGTCGTGTTATCCCACCTGGCTTGCCATAGTGCCATCGATGTGTCCCTCTCTTCTATATTGACCCTTCTATTAGGGACCTCTTGCCGTTTGGATGTTTGCCGAAGGTAGATCCTTTGCATCTCGTTAGAAAGAATGTCGATGAACAAGATCGTTCGAAATTCCCTTATTGTTTCGTATTACGCAGAGCCTGTATACTGACGAGAGATTTCTCCTTGTTTCGTTTGTTTATAGAGACCCCGACCAGACCGGTGCAGCATATTGAAGTATTGAGCTGACCACTCTGAATAGTAGAATCATCCATGTCCACCAATGTTTGGCAGCATTCGGGAAAGAGCTTCTTGCATCTGTGAGGCTTTCCTAACGGCGTACTGGATGTGCGTTTTAAAGATTAGCCTGTTGTCGAGCATTATTCCTATTCATAGGTACATTAGAGGCTTCTTAGACATAATGGTTTGATTCCCAACCCGGAAATTTGCAAATTCCACAGACTTTCGGCTGGTTATCAAGACAGCTTGTAGTCAGCTAGTTCTAAGCCGGCAGACTCCAGCCATTTTTATTTCTCTATCTCGTGAATGTGTTTGGCCACCATCGACAGAAAAACCGATCACCTTAACTCCTTGCGGCAACGTTAGTCGCAGGACTCCGTCACGTCATACATTATATTCAACAGGAGAGGTCCAAGAACAGAGCCTTGTGGCTCTCCATTGCATGTACCTATGTAATTTTTGCTAAATGTCTTATGTACGTGAGGCCCAGATTTGTTAAAAATGATTATACCTAGTTTTTTCATAGTTCAAGATTAAAGAAAATGTATGAATGCATCTGTGAATTTGTTAGCATTTAGCTGTGAAGTAGCTATAGGACAAATTCCTATTGATAGCGGGTTGCTTTTGCTAGAACTCCACAAGCTGTTGAACATTTCTAAATTTTAGCGCAAAATGTCTTGTTAAATTAAAAACAGGAAAAGTGCGGCTTTAAACTATTTAAACCCACCATGCTTGAGCCAAATATTTACAATTCAATTCAAAGGTACAAGAATTCCAAATCGACAAGCTACTTACTTTATAGATTCTGTTAATGGCGCCATATTCCAGGTCGGACCATCTATAGCTACCTCTAGTTGCCATGTTGGTTGAGATTCATTTCTATAACGTCACCTTTCGAGCGCCATTTAGGGTAAGATCATTCTTTACCGCGTTGTATCTCTGCAGTAGAGTTGATGATTCTCCGGGCCGGAGCATTAATTCGTCTAATTAATGCTCTATAAATCCTAGGTATTTTTGCCAAGTCTCTAGGACTCCTTCGATATAAGCTGGGCTAAAGATTACGATATATGAAGTTCGCTCAAAGCTACTGAGTGTGTTTTTATCCGCTCTTCTCTGCGTGGCGGCGTTAGGCAATAACGCCCAAATCGATTTGGAAATAACACCCAAAAATAAAAACTCGTACACTTAGTTGTTGCAAAATTTTTCGTCATTTTGGGTGTTATTTACTTTCCAGGGTATATTTTTTTTGACAAGCAGTAAAGCCCAAAATAGTAAGTGGAAATGCATAGACAGGGCAATAAGTATGCAAGATGCAACCCCCCCGCTTGGGTTTTTTGTTGGATTTTGGAGTAGGTGGGAGTTTGTACTGCAAAAAAAACCTTCAATATATACAATTTCACAAATATGACAGAAACCCCAAGCAGGGCGGCAGCATGCCCCCATACGTATTAAACTGCAAATTATTTTTGGGCTTTATTGGGCTTGTTGTTTTTATGTCCAAAATGGCGCCGATCGACTGTGAAAGTCCTTTCTTGTGGACAACTTTCATTTACCGGCAGGTCCCAGTCCCATCTTTGGCGCTTCTCCCTCAATACTGACAATTGCACAACTGACGGCTCGTCAATTTCTTCTGATTTTGTTAATGTCATAAGCATGACCCATGGGCGTATCGCGTATTAGTAGATTGTACCTCTGGAGTTGGCTTTACATGTTAATATAATAATAATACACACTTTGCCAAATACATTTATTAATCTGTTAATTAAACCAGCATTCCAGTCTTAGCTTAAATTGGACCTTATTCTATATCCGGTTTCACCATAACTTTAAACAGGTTTAGCGATTTTGTTTTATGATCAATTATTTCCATTAACGCGCAGATGACACAGCCGAAAAAGACTTGTTAAACTGACTGAGCGGCCAAACTGGTTTCAACTTTTTAGAAAGTCTTAGGTATGTAATGTGTGCAATATTCATCTACATTTTAATTATTTTTTAATTACGTACCTACTTAGGTTAAGTAAATATCTAAAAACAATTATGTACAGATAATGTAATTTACATTTTATAAAACTTTGGCAAAGTTTCCATCTTTTTTTTGCTACATCATCATTAAGGGTAAAACTTTCATTTTCCAGACGCCATTATAATTTTACCAGAGCGCATGTACCAATTTTTATTATAATTTCTTTTTCATGTTTATTTATAATAAAAATAAATGTATACATACCTGCTAAATAAATATGGATGCCTAAATTTGGACACGCAATATCGCGGCGCAATCAATAATTCATGCAATCAAAAATAACCATAAAAAGTCTCCACTCAACCTTAAAGAATTGAGAAATCGTGTACACTAGAAATCAAGACACAGCACATAGCAGAAGTGGAGACTCATCAAAGTCTGCCATACTGCCAAGCTCTATATACAGCGCCAACAAGCGTATGGTAGCCACAGCCACAGCCACCACCAATTTTCAAACAGGGCAACATGCCAATAACCTCGTTATTTTCGCTGAAAACTTGTGCGCCATGAAACGGGCGGACACTCAGCGCTTGACGTTGCGATTGCGATGGAAAACTAGTGTGATACGTCTGTCCCCACAGCTCCCTACTACAGAAGGCATGCCAATTTATGCCATTCATCTAGATACAAATATAGCTATATACACTACAGTACTGAAAGCAAAACAAATAAAAAGTATCTCCGTTCGTTACATACTCGTATACTTGTATAACTTGGCTTGCTGAACTCGTGCTGACTTTCGTTTTGAGTGGCTGACGTTGTCTTTTTTTTTTTCGTTCATTTTATTTTTTTTTTTTTTTCATTTTATGTGCTTAATATTATAACGACGCAGTTTTGCTTATAGGCATTTCAGCCGAGCGACTTCGGTATTTATGGCATGTCAATTAATTTGACTTGGAATAAGTAGGTATACGTTCTACAGTGTTGAACTAAATTTGGAAACATGTTCAAAATTGTGTTAGGTACATAATATGCTTTTGAAATGTTTTTTGAACAATAAAAGGACGTTTTTGAAAATTCTTTTTTTTTTTAATTGTTGTACCTACCTACCTAATTTTTGTTATTATTTTTTACAGCAACCGCATTATCATTATGTCCCGCTTTAGGGGAGAAAGTCCTCCTCTTTTTATCACTCAAAAATGATTTCGTTCCCCAAAATGTTAATTCACAATATTTACAGAAATTTTCGAATACCTAACCTTGCGTCTACTCCAAATCCAAAAGTGACCCCAAACAGGGGGGTTGCAGGGAGGCAGCATACCCCCCCATACCTATTTTACTGTTAATGCATGTGAATACACTCGAAATCTATTTGGGTATTTTGGTTTTGGGGATTTTGGATTTGGGGATTTTGGGTTTGGGCATATTGACTTGAAGATTTCAGTTTGGGGATTTTAATTTTGCGGTTTTCGTACCCAAACCCTCATACATCTGTACAATCCTTGCATTTTATCTAGGTACTCGCGCAATTATAAGACCAAGCTTGAATGATAAAGCTTATCCCTTCGGATTCGGCATAAAATTCATCGTCAACATTTTCGATCACCTATCAAAATGAAACAAGAACTTGCTGTTATCATCAGTGGTTGCGTAGCTTAGTGGCTAATGTGCGTAACTACATAGTTAGCAGGGTTTCAGTTTCAAATTTAGTCACGTAGTATGGATACTTGTTTACGGATGTGGCGATTCGGTTTTTCCATCACTGTGCAACTTAGCGTGAAAGGTGAAAGTCTGATAAGCATTTGATAATGTGTATAAGTATATAACTGTTTTGAGAATGCATTGATTGGAGCACTCCTTGATTATTTACTCTACACCACATTTGTGTAAAGGTGGTTTAGTACACGGCATGTAGAAAGCCACATACGTATGTAGTACTGACGTCATTTTTACGTAAGCATATGGTACGTACAAGCTCTCTTTGTGACACTAAAATATGGTACACAAATGTATGTGTACGAAATGTGGCAGTCTCTGTTCACGTCAGAGCTGCATACGTATGTGGCTTTCTATACATTCCGTGTACTACCAGCTTAACACAAGCAGGCAAATTTAAAAGGCAATTGTAATTACGTTTTTTTATGACTGAGGATGACAAAATGCAACATACATTCAAAAGCTGTTGGGCCTGACAGCATACCGAGCGAAATTTTGTAAGCAGCTGGAACCTGGAGATCACTTCGTAGAGAGCATGCACAAAAGGATCTCCAAGGCTTATTCAGATGAATTATAAAACCAGTCTCCTTAGCATCATCTCCTTGCCAAGATCTTATTTGCCATATTGTGTAAACACTAAAACCCTTCGCAAACAGCATGATTTGCATCATATCGCAGTGTGGTTAAGGCACTCCACCAAGTCCAAATCGATACTTACCTTTTCATCGATTTCAATAACCACGAATGGCAGTAGCATCTACCTACAGATAGAGGCAAGTTTTAAATGGAGCCTATAGCCATGCCACACTCATTCCCTCGTATAGGATTTTGATAAAAAAAAGCCAAAAAGGAATCAGACATTAAAGGACTTATGTCTTTTTTAACATTATATTTCAATAGCCAAAACGATCTTGCATAAGTCTCTTCAGTTGCAGGTAACTTTGCATGAGTCAAGAATATCGATATGCCTAAATTTGTCCTCAGATTTGACTATAGGCGTATTTTTTGGAGAATCTATAGCTAGCTCACTTTTACTTTTACATGCAAAACTTGTATACTCACTTCTGGTTTTGTTATACTCACTTCCCAAAAAAATACGCCATGTAATGTATACATTTGAGATTACATATAGATTACATATTACTTTTGTAGTGAGCTAAGGAAAAAAATTTATGAAAATGTCGCTTTTTATATAAAGTTACAAAGACGAAAATTGCAAACGTATAAGAAAAGTTATATTTGTCATCCTTTTTTATACCCTCCATAGGAGGGATTCACCGGAGACCCTATAAAGTATATATATTCTGAATCAGGATCACATTCTGAATCGATTTAGCCATGTTCGTCTGTCTGTCCGTCTGTCTGTTGAAAACACGATAGCGTCCAAACGAATCGACATAGGCGAATGAAATTTTGTGAGAAGACTTATTTTTACCGTCAGGTTGGTATTAAAAATGGTCCATGTCGGTCAAGTAGTTCTGGTACCTCCCATACAAAACCACTATTAGACCCCGTCTCTCTCTGTCTGTTGAAATCACGATAGCGTTCAAACGAATCGACTTAGGCAACTGAAATTTTATGAGAGGTCTTATATTTATGGCCTTCAGGTTTATATTAAAAATGGTCCATGTCGGTCAAGTAGTTCTGGTACCTCCCATACAAAACCAATATTAGACATATGCGTGTACCTATACAGTACATACAGTGGAGGGTATCAAAGCATCGGCCAGGCCGATGATAACACTTTTACTTGTTTTCCTAAAGGAATGATTCTTCTCTATTTTAAAGTGCATCAAACAAGCACTAGAATAGATTTTAAATTTCATCATAAATGCAAGAGATCCTATCATTGCAAATCACAAGAACAACCAGACATTTTTAAAAAGTAAAATTTGTATTTTCTGCCATTACATGATCCAGCAAAAAAGAGTTTTGTTGTAAACAAACAAATAAAATTAGTTTTAATTTAAACAATTTTAATAGCCGGTTTTACAGTTTAAACTCAGGTTTAGTTAAACTCGCAAGCAAGTTTAAGCCAAGTACGTTTAGTTAAACTTCGGTTTAACTTTTCTCGTCAATTAGTTTGTCTTACACCAAAATCGGTGTGTGCACCAGCCCACACACAGCACACATTTCCATACACCGACTCCGGTGCAGACACATGGCCCTGCCATCTTAATGCAGGGGGCATACGGATATTTTTTACTAGGCTTATGTCGCTGTACAGCACGTATAGCTCGTTGTTGTGTCTTCTTCGACAGAAATTGTTTTCTTGGTCGACGCAAACAGGATCATAAATCGTTCGTAGGACTTTTCTCTCGAATACAGAAAGGGAGTCTTCATCCTTCTTGGTTTTCACCTAGATCGACTGGAACAGGTCGATATTTTACGGGATCTTGGCTGTCATCGCCAATCAACAACTAGTAGTCTCTCCAAATGGCTAACACTACAGTGTTTCCATCCTTTGTGATAAACCGGGAGGGAGATCGTACTACGAAATTCCGGAATATAAACTCAGTTTAAACCCCAATCCATGATCGGTTAAGTTAAACTCGGTTTAAACTTTGGATTAAGTTTAAACTAGCATTGTAATATGTACACCTTTTCGTGTAAAATGTCGGTTTAAACTTGATATCTGGTTAAACGGAGTTTAAACTAGCACTGTAAAACCGGCTATAAGAAAGTTAATGAGTCTTTGAATACTGATTAGTGAGTCAAAAGTATGTTTAGTTAAATCAGTTTATTATATTAGAAATAGTGAAAGTATGTAGGTACCTGCGTTTCCATTTTTATCGAAATAAGCTGTAAATTTTATTAACTAAGAAACTCTCAATTGTTATAGCTTCTGGAAGAATCTATTCTCTTAGCAGCTAAAATATATGAGATATCTCGGACTGGAAATATTCCATTTTTGCACAATAGATTTGGTACTTGGCCAAATTAAATCGAAATAGCTAGAAAGCTTTGCTTGAATCAGTATTTCCCATAAACTTTATATTTCATCATAAACTGTTTTAACATGACAACGCCCCTATACATTTTCTATAGCTCCAGAGGTAAAATCATTCATTGCAAGTCAAAATTGTCCACCTACTTCAATGACCACCATATTCATCAATCATCAATTATTACCCACCGGACCTTAAATTAACAGAAAATGTATAAGGTTGGCTCTAGGTACATATACCTAACCTATGATATAAAGGATAAGGAGAGAAGCAATATGATGACCAAAAAGTTCTAATTCACACCATACAAATTTAGCATTGAGTTAGATTTCGCACGACTATTTGGAATCTACACTCTCCACTATTAGCAGGTAAAATTTGTTTCAGAGGTAATCTTTGCACCTACTAAACCGATTCCAAAAAATCCTGCACTATCTACTATAGAAATGTACACTGTCCTGTAGCTGTATGTGATATAGGCAATACACATTCTACTACCTACATAACGGCTATAAATATTTCAATGAAATTATTTTACCCGTAAATAAATAAATAAATAGGTGGCGCAACAGGCGGGTAACACCCAAGGCCTAGCTTCTCGCAACCATTCGTTTTGTGTGAGTTTCTATTTTTTTGGGACGAATGGAAGGGACCTACAATTTTATGCCGAGTCCGAACGGCTCAATTGAGAAGCTTTTTCATGACAGGCATACTCTCGGATGTTTGTCAGACGTTCGCGAGAGGTGGCGCAGTAGAAAAAACTTTAAGATGTAATTTGGGTTTTTCCGGGGATCGAACCTGGGATCCCTCGCACAGTAGTCCAACACACTAACCACTGCGCTACTGCGCCGTGGTTATTTTACTCGTAGGTATATGTATTTTGACTTTGCCTTTTCTTTAGGTACTATAAAATTGAGTACGAATTATAATACATCCTCTTGGGTACATGAGAAATCACTGAGGGCAGCAGAGGGATCATCGCAACTCATCCCCCAGCAAGGTCGGCAATGGATGCGTGGCCAGGCATCATATATCACATACACACATAGTAATATACACAAGGTAAGGGGCAAAAGTTATACCAGACGATATGGCTGTAATTTTTTTACGAATGAAAAACTTTGGTTCTGCCTCCGGCACCGAGAATTTATGACCATTCGAGCCCGATTTATAACATTTTCCATCACTCCTGGCAGAACTTTCGGCGATAGGTCCACACATTCTAGACGGATGGCTTCAAAAGTCAAAAGTGAGGTTTGTTGACATAGATTTGTGGCTTCAAAAAACCACATAAAAAGAAGTGTGGAAATATTAATTCAGGCGATCTTGCTGGCCAGTGCAAAAACAGCCAAACCAAAATGCAGCCTTTTCGAATTTTGGTTGTGGCTCGTGCAGTATATGCGCCGTTACTTACTTTCCTACGCTAAACAAATAATTCACGCGGACGCAACAGGCAGAGCAGGGTTTCAGATGAAAACATATAGGATACTGCCAGGCTCACCTGGCAAGCTCTGGACACAAAGAGATCCAAGGAGCTTCTTCAACTTAAAAGATCCAGCATCTCGAAAGTCATTAATATAATCTCCGGGCACTGCATACTGGGCAGACACGCGCAAAGGCTCGGTCTGCCATACATCTAATGGCTTCTGCAGAAGCTGCCCAGATGAAGAGGAGGACAAGTCCGTCACTCACTTTCTTTGCAGTTGCCCTGCCCTGGCCAATCTAAGAAAGGCCCACTTAAGAAACTATTTTCTCAATGAACTCAGTGATCTCTAGGCAATACTAGCGCCGCTAGGTTAGGTTAGGTATGAGGGAAGTGCACAGCTTTAAGAGTGCTGTGCTTTCACGGGGGCCTTTTGGTCCATTGTGATCCCTTGGTTTTTGGTCGTGGATTAAAAATTTTCATTTTATTGGACAACACAAAAAACATGCATAAACACTTTACCTGGTTTCTAGGAGTTGTTCCTTGGCGGGGTGGGACTACTAAGTGAACCATCCCGTACTTTTAACAAACCTGATTGTATTCGTCAGTGGTACCTGCACTATGTCCTCTAGGTCTCCGAAAAGTCTGTCTCCCATGTATCGGAGTCGACTGGTTTGGAGGTTTGGGCATTCGCAGAGCAGGTGCTTGATGGTCTCCGTTTCCTCTATGTCTTGACAGCTCCTGCAGTAGTCTGGTGAGTTAATGCCCAGTCTTGTGGCCATGGTACCGATGGTACAGTGGCCTGTTAGCGCCGCTAACATTCTTAGCTTTATAACCGTCAGCAAATGGCTTACATGAGTAGCCAGCAAAGAAATAGCTCCCCAAATCCCATCAGTGGTATGCACTTTAAACTAACTAACTAGAACTACTTCATACTATTGGAACCACATGTTCTCCAGTCTCAATTGATCCAATAACGGCCTAAGTGTTTCTCTCATCGAGAGCCACTTTAAACTAACTAACTAGAACTACTTCATACTATTGGAACCACATGTTCTCCAGTCCCAATTAATCCAATTATGAAGGAGGAATTCATTGTGCATAGCTCTGTAGCGCTCGCCGTCCACAGCACCTATAGTCGTTTGACGTTTCACCTCCGACGTTTTCATCGTCAGACATAAAATACAGCTGCCATATTCTAAGCAGAAGTGCTGCTCCGGGGCTGGCAAGATCTCATGTTGTTTTATACTTTTCTATAGGTGATCGACTTAACGTTGTATAGTGTTTACCCAATAGCTGTCGGACGACCGGAAGATCTGCGCCGAAATTCGCGTTGCGCCAAAACCATGGACGAATTAGTCCCTAAAAAATGTAAACAATTATTCCGCGTTTTTTTAGGAGTACCTTTAGCGATCTATGTCTTGTTTATACATATACAAAGTAAAATTGACATTGCAAAAATAATAACATCTTCCGATAAGATGGTAACTTTTGCGCCATGTTGTAAACATGTATTATAGATGTAAAGGATTTATACTGTATACAGGACCCTAAGCCTAGTTTTTTGCGCACATCAGCATTTGAAACGAATAATATTTTACGATCTCGATCGGCTTCTCAATTTATCTGTTCGGATTCGGCATAACGTTTGTAGTTTAGTTTTATTTTCTCAGGAGAATTACTCTTAAATGTTTGTAGAGAGTAGAGACGTTCGCTATAGATGGTGGAATTAAGAACCATAAGGGGTAATTTGTTCGGTAGGTGGACAGTTGTGCCAACTTTAATTATTACAATTATATATACCTATAGATACCTATAGGCTTATAAGAAAAAAAGTTGTAAGAGCTTAAGACCCTTGTCGAGACCGCACCGACAGCGAGCCACCACGATCATGACGGTTGTTGAATGCAAACTAATTATAAAGACAGTGTTTATCTTGTGTCTTTATCTAGGTTTTTTGTATTTTTTTTTATTTAAAGTGTGTGAAAATATTTAAGGATAGTTTCACAGTTAAATTGCACTTCTCGCGACTCGAAATGAAAATAATTAAATCTTAATTTAGCCATGCCCCGCGTAACCCATTTGACCACGGAAGAAAAGACAATACTGAGAACTCACAAAGAGCACACACGGCCTATCAAATCGGTCAATTGCTACCAAGATAGGACGATCCCCTACCGTTGTGAGTAATTTTGTTAATTTGGGTGAAAATTATGGCTTATGGTCCAGACGGTTTCAGCTGTTATTGGCGTGATTGGCGAGACGAAAAAGCAGTGAAAATGAGCCGGCAGGAGGAAGCGTGATGGTTTGGGGTGCGTTTGGATTTCATGGAAAAATCCCTTTCATGTGGGTACCACCCAGAATGAATGGTATAAAATACAGGGAATTGCTGGAATATGCCCTAGACGAATTTGGAGAAATTTCGGCGGGTGAACATTTTATTTTATTTTTCGCGCGCTCGATTCGATTCTTGAGGGCTTTTGTTTGATGATATAGACTTTATGAAGGTGTCTATTTTGGACCTAGACTATTCACTTGAAGTTTCAGCTTTCGGTTGTTCACCAACGAAAAGTATTCCATTTTTAAGTGCTATGAGAATGCAACACTATAATGAAGAACCTCTGAACCAAGAACTTCAACTTAATGTTCCAGATCACAATAGAAACAATGGAAGTTCTATTTTAAGAAGAACAAATCGAACCATCAAACCTGGCTGTTGTTGAGGGTCTGAATTTTCGATTCCAATATAAGATAAAAAGTAATTCTCACCTGGTCCGAATTTCCGATATATTGTCGGATCCAATCCGGTGCGGTATGTTGGGGGTGCGAATTTTCGGTAAACCCAATGCTCCCATTCACACGGCAAGAACAGTCCGCGAATGGTTTGAAGTCAGTGGGACAAGGTGTTTACCATGGCCATCATGTAGTCCCAACCTTAGCCCAATCGAAAACTTGTGGGGGATCATGGCGAAAAAAAATTCGAATGGGAGGCAGTACAGAAATGTGGAGGAGGTTAAAGCACAAATAATCCAGGCACGGAACGAGCTCAATGATGAAGTTCTGCAAAATTTGATAAATTCCATGCCGAATAGAATTTTTAAAGTTATTGAGAACCGAGGCGGCTGTACGAAGTATGTACTGAGTTACAGTTTGATAGGTAAAACTTAAAATTTCGTCGTTTTAATGCTTAAAATGCTTACTGTCTTTATATGTCCTTATATGTATTTTGCAGGAAAAATTAATGTTTTTGGAGCTCATTAACGATGAACCCAAAAAACAATCCATGGTGTTCGAAAACAAGTTTTTTTTTTTGATTATGAAATTGAATAAAATAATTATATTTTTTCCATTTAGAATTATACATAGGTACTCTTAAAATTTCCTCATTTCATAGGTAGTATGATCAAATCAAACAATGGAGCCTGAGCCACCCTTGTCTTTATACTTGTTTCGGTCACTGTATCTAATAAATGGAATTAATGAGGAATCGAAATAAATGGCTTGACCTTGTCAATGTGGTTTAAATTTTAAAGGGGTGTGGGTTGTGGACAAGCTGTCAAATTCTGCAACAACAACAAGAACCATGCGAAGGTCGTAATTCTGTAGATATGTGGTACTTACCCACATATTTCTTTGATTCGAAATTTACGTATAGATAGGTATAATTCAGCCATCAATACTTAAACCGCTTTTATAAGATTGGATACCCAGCTTAAACTCCCAAAATGTAATTAAAGTAGGTACCTACCTAACATGCAAGTCCCCCTTTGATTCATTGTGAATTGTCTAGCCCACCCAATGTCAATCAGCACCACCGCTGAACGAGGCTTAAACTATAAGACTCTCCGTCAACTGGTAGGTAGGTAGGTATAGGTCTATGCACACACAATGAATGTGGATTTGACACTGTGACTGACATTGACATGGCCTCATTCAAGGAAAATGCTGTGAGCTGTGCTTGTCAGTTGTCATACTGTCATATACATTTATCTGACGTGGCAGTTCATTAGATACCTATATTACATATTCAAAATGTAGGTAATCAGGAATTTTTATATAATGTAGGTATGTATGTATCTAACTTGGATTAAAAAAGTTTCCCAGTAAATTCTCTTATCTAAATTTTATCATTCCCACATTCCTTTGATCACGCCCATATAATTTTTATAATCAGTAAACTTTATAGGTACTATCTACCTATACCTACCCGCATACAAACAGAGTTCCTTTTTGCCCATCAAACGAAATTTTTTATCTTTTAAAGATCCTTTTAAGTGCCCATTTAGATTCGTCTCTATATACTCGTGCATCATCATCTTTATGTTGCATGTAGATACATACATAAATATGTAGGTACCTACATACATGTATACCACGGGCAAAGCGGAATACCGAAAACTCTTGTTTTGTCGACTTCCTCTCGCATTCTTTGTATACTTTCCACAAACTTTGTAGAGTTTATTTTTGCTTGTCTCGTTTTCTCTACCCAATGTAAACAGGTTTTATAAATTTTATTACGTTTCCCTTGGTTTTATGGCTTTGTGCATTGCATTGTGCTTGTTCCAGATACAGAATTACAGATACGGATACTGGTTCGTTACCCGTAGTGTCGGTCGACATGCTTATCGATAAATTATAGTTATGTATTTTAAACTAACTTACCTTTAGATTGCCTGCATCTTGGCTCATAAATCCAAGACTATCAAGATACGATTGCTAGCCAAATTGTATCTGTACCTACCTGCCTACGCAATCTAAATTTAATGAAGAAAATCCTTCAGATCAGATACCCATACGAACCACTCTACTGGTGCTGGCAGAAACCCGGCAGATTAATTATACAAAATCAGCATCATCGGTTCGGTCATAAGCATTTTAGTTTGGCAATGTGAGATACTTTTGTCGAGTTATTCGACGACAAGTCATTAAAAATGTGGGGGTTAGCTTAAATAGAATTTGCCGTGCCAGCCGCAGCCATACCGAAACCGAACCGATGCCACTTGTGCTATTTTTGTATACTTTGTAGAGTTTTTGCCTTTGCCTTGCCTCTGTAGAGTTGTGCACCTCTCTTGCTTCTCATCCATATGCGGGTTGATTTTCTGCTGTGGTGTTGCCGTATGTCTCCACTCCTAGTGCTGTGTGTACACTACACCAAACCAATTGTATCTACTCTACACTAGGGTATATTCAGAGTGGTTTTGTATAACTCGCACCGCACAAACTGGCTGACGTTGCTATCGGTTGTGTTCATCTGGCAACCGGAGCTGAATTCGAGTTTATGTTCAACTTTGCCCGAAGATTGTTGTTGTGAAAGAGACACCGAGATAAACGCGAGGGTAGAAGCTAAAATTCACATAGATACACACATATATTTTCGTTTTATTCTATTGTGCAAATGAGAACAAAAAAACCGAAAAAATTGTTTATATCATGCAAATAATCTTGCCGCTAAAGTTCCTCTGTAAAATGTGCGTTTAATTGATTACTTTTACTACCTATACCGTGTGCAGAAGTGTGGTGATTAAAGAGTGCGGATTATATTAAAAGTTGGTGATTTACTTTGTTTTGTCATCATCGCCAACAGTGACACTGCTTGTTCTGTGAAATTTTTCTGAATCCCCATGAAGCAATGAAAGTATGTATCGCTAGTTTAGAAAAGAATTCTTTTCTCTTTTTTTTTTTTGGTTATCTTCCTAAACAGTGAAAAATAAATTTGAATTACCGCTCTTTATGGTCTTCAATCAATCTGGCAAACTGACAGCTTTAGAAGTACTATGCTATGATGATAATTACTCATGTGTATTTGAGAGTATTGGTGACAGTTGTCTCCAATTTTGTGTGTGTGTATCTCTTTCTGTTATTTATTTGTATTCAAAGAATGGACCTCGATTGTTTTTAGATTTCAAATGAATATGGATTTAGAGCAAACATACCTAACCAGCTGAGATTAGCCGATGATTTCGATCGGGTGTTTACATACAATTAATGAACGAACGCTGTCAGGTTTTATGTAGGTACTGACAACTACGTATCTGTTAAGTGAATAAAGCAACAATTATTATCATTATCACCCTTTAAATTAAGTCGTTAACATTAGTCAGTCATCCATCTATAAACAGGGTTTGTTTAGGAAACGCAACCAAGTTCCCATGTGGGTATGTGATCAAAGGAAAAGTTATTAGGTGTGCTTGTATTGCAGCGTAATTTGTAGTGAGTTTCATGAAATGTCAAAAACTCTCACGCTTAAAGAAACGCACCTGTTCATTTCTTAATACAAATACAAAATGGCCGACTGAGTTGTAAAGTGAGGGACGAGCTGGAGCAGCAAGTGGATTCCGACTTGGAGCTCTCATCTCCCAGTATAGGTACCTACCTAGTTTGCTTCTATCACTAACAGTGACAGTGACAGACATACTGTCAAGGCTTATGTCGTTATCGAACACGGTCGGTGATTCTGAATTCAAATCCAGAAGAACTGTCAATTCTTTTCAAGCGAAGAACTGTCAGCTGAATGCCAATCGAACGCTTTCAGAAGAGTTCGGATTTCTTCCGGACGGTTCTGGATTACCAATCGAAAACGACATTAGTGTTTCTATCATACCGTACTCCAATCCAACTCGTAAACGTAATATCTACGCTTTTCAATGATCCTGCCAATTATTGTTAAATATGTTATTTGAATTGATATTTTTCTTCTTTAGTTTTTGTTCTAATAGGCGGGGAACCGGTGACGGTGACATCAAAAGTCCCGTAATCGTTGAATTGAACATAATTCACCCACCCTTATCGCGAATAATATTTCCCCGGCAATTTGATTTACATTGCTGACAAGGGAAAAAATTCCATCGGAATTTATTCGTGATAGGTACCCCTAATTATTTTGTGTAAATCGATGGTAACTAGATATACGAACAAAATAAGTTTGGTATGACACAAGCCAAAAATATATTTAATTAAAAACAATATCTATAATGCTTTCCCGTCATCGCGGAAATTGATGATTCTTTGAGCATTTTTTTTATGTCAAACCCTATTCAGCCGGGAAAGAATGTCATATTAAAAAGCGAAGTAGCTATTCGCACATTAATTTTGACAGATTTTGTACTGAAATGACGTTTGCCGATGTTCGGGATAATGTCCGAAAATTATTATACTGGAGTTTAGAGTCCCCAATTTGACGCAATATAAACTTTGACATTTCGTAACGTACCCGTGTCCCGAAAAACGTGCGAATAGCAACAAACACCCATTAAAAAGAGATCATCCTTCAGAACGGTACACATTGCGCGGTAGCGGTAGCAGTGTACAACGTAACGCCATACACATAATCCTATTCCCTATTGCGATAAATGTATAGATCAATTCATCCAGAGTACAAAAATAAATTTACCGAAGGCACTCTTCCTAGACGGAGGGAAAGTATACTGATGATCCGATGGCTGCTGATCCGCCATTTTGTTTTCTGTTTTATAATATCGCTTTTCATTGTTAGACTATAGCTACATGAACTGTGAACATAAGTGTCTGTGTATCACCTACATCCCCCACTCAAAAAAAAAAAATGATAATAGATAATAATCACCTCCCAAACCTTCACCTTACATATTTTATATGTCACAATAAATATCTTTAAATAAATAAAAAAAATCGTTTGAAAAATGTTATCTAGAGCTATGCCTATGACCCTTTTCCTCGACCTCACGAAAATGTTACTTTTATTTAAAAGCTTCTAAAAAAAACAAGTATTCGATACATATATCGTATATGTACATGTACCTACATTATATTGTATCTACTATTATTTATATTATGTTAAGTCATATGACAATGATTGCTTTGATATTAAAAATCTTGAATTTTGATAAATAAAAAAAATATAAAGCAAGGGTCGTACTGAAGTAGTGACCAAGTGGCAGTTGGAATCCCTTAAAGCCTGTGTAACAAATGAAGACGCGTGCATCAACGCGGAGTGATGACAGTCTGGGTGCCACTTATCTCGAACACGTTTAATTTTCGAGTGGTAAGCGGCTGATGACAACATGGATTTGTAGAGGCATATAATATTGTAGAGGCTGGTGACGACGTGGATTTTGGCATTGCAACTGCTTATCTTTGGTTAACCAAAAACTAAAAACATGCGAGATGACCAAGAATTAAACGACGACACTTAAAGAACTGATGAATCGGTGGCACCCTACGTTCTTTGCCACTTCAGTTTCAGTGTGCATTAAATCACGTTCATAGCACTTAGCCGCCATTCCATCGCTCGAAACGCATTGCATTCCTATATGCCAAATGCCACTTGGTCACCACGCCACTCCCACACTACTTCAATGATGCGCGCCTTCCCTAAGACGTGTGCGCTTAACAGTCTTGGAAATTAAGATTTATGTACATATGCCTTTTAGCAAGAAGTTATGGCCTCTGATCGCGGTCAGATTTTTTTTTATCTACACCAACAGTCAGGACGTCAGGCAGTCATATAACCAAATATAAATGGTCGTATCTAAAGTCTCTAAAGGAGATATCGAATAAATTCCAAAACAAACTTGGTGCCTGGATATAAAGAAATCATAGACAATTGTAGAACAGCCCAGTATTATAGTCAATAAAAACGCTAAAGTTTAGCTGTGGAATGTAAGAATAGTTTCAACTATCTGAGATAGACAAAGCCACAACAAAGAAGTCGCAGAGCAGACAGCCTGCTAAATATCTGGAGATAAATGTAAGACAATGCACTTGTTATACTTGAAATATCTGTTATAAGTGGCTTGTAGATAAAACAAAATAAATAAATAAACATGGAGGAGTAGAAGGAGAGGAAACGCCCTTTCAATAGCTAAGTACTTGCCCGGCACCGGCACTTTCCTAGACAAGATATTAACAAAAAAAAAACCTAGGAGGTTGATGTCCAGGCCAGCGATACTATATTTGAAGATTATTTGACATTTTGACGTTTTTTCTTTCGATTTTGTAGATATGTAGTACATATTCTCAAATCTGTTATGCTTCTGCTATAGTCCTTTGATTAATTGACGTTAACCTACTTACTGAATACTTCTTCCGTGAAATGTGTTGGGCGGTTCCATTCTTTATCACCATGTAAAATTTTACATCGCTATTGTTAACCGAAATAAAGCTACAGCCATTAAGATAAGTATATAGATAATTTTATCATAAAATGGCGGTAAAAGGCTCATTTTGAAAAAATAATAATTTAAAAAACTAATGAAAGGCTCTTATAGGTACTGCACTAAAAAAAACCAATCTATTTTTAAAAGGTTTATCCTGGAAGGGTCATTAGAGTATAAGCCATGTTTGTGTAGTTTATACTCAAATAATAAAATACATAACTATACAAACATGAGTTACACTAACAGCCCTATTATGGCTATCAAATATCAATTATTTGATACTTGATAAGATCTATCAATTCATTGATAATTTGGTATTATGAGTATCAATTGATAAATTTTACACCATTGTGAATACTTATCAACATGTCATTGAGAATGGGTTCTGTTTTGACGTTTGTCGTTTCTGATTTGTAGCTTGGTGTTGTTTTATGGCTGAAGACTAGTTTTGGTTAATTGTTTTTATTAAACAACAGTCGCTTTTTTCGCAAATCAAAGGAACAATTGTGATTGATTGTGCAATGCCAATATTAAAGTTATTCCCAACGCTCAGTTGATGGTTTCCTTACTGAGAAAATAATTTTAAAATCGCTGCTAGGTACTCGTAGTATATGTACATTTGGGATGTCTACCGAAGACATTTCGCTCTAAAGTCTTTATATTACAGTAAAAACGAGGATACACATTTTTTAATTTGATGCGCCCGACCCCGAATATTTGATACGTATCAACGAGAAATTTGTGGTTGATAGAAAATTTGATGAATATCAAATTTTTTGATAATCGTAATACCAAGTTTATCGATAAAACTATTCACAATAGATCTTAAATCTAATACAATTCACAATTCATCAAAAATGTTGATAGGTTGATGACCATAATACCGATTCATTCATTTTGTTGATACGTATCAATTATTATCAAATATCGTGTTGATATTTGATAGCCATAATAGGGCTGTAAGCTCCTTCCAGGATAAACCTTAAAAATAGAATGGGTAATTTTTATTTTGTTTGCTTTTTAGCACAGTAGGTACCTACATAATACATTTAAACGCGTTCCATTAGTTTTTTAACTTATTTTATTTATTTTTATTTATTTTAGAGTGCAGTTTCTTGTCTACTTACAAAAACTTGTTTTTTAAAATATTATTTAATAATAATTGTATTGCCATCTAAATTGAAGCAGCGATGCAAAAGTTAAAACTTCTAAAGGCCGTAGTACACGGCATGTAGAAAGCCACACACGTATGTAGCTCTGACGTCACCAGATATTGTACACATATTGGTACACCTTTCGTATGTACATACGAAAAAATATTGTACTAGTACACTGCACGTAATTTTTGTCTCAAAATTCATATTTACATACGTAAACTTTGCGGTAACATATGATGTGGTTACATATGGAATGGTTACATATATATGGCTAGTACACGGTATGTAGCACAGCGCGCACACAACGTATGTGGATATAACAATTTCAAATCTATATGTGCATGTGGCTTTCTAGTACACGTTACAATGTAACCAAATTTATTACAGACATACGGTTGGCCGTTGGTTATTTGTTTATGATGACGCTAGCCGCTGTTTTATTGCTCTGTGTGCTTATAATGTGCACTGATGTTGCTGTCGTTATTTTGCAGTCTTCCACTAGAAATGTAGGTTCATACTCTAATTGTTTTATTGGTTTGGGTGCATTTAAGTTATCGTGTCGCGTTCGCTGACCCGGGAATTCCAAATTAACAAAGGAACAACTTTATTTTCCAGCATTTTCTTTTTATACATTAATTTTTACAATGTATAGGGTGGGCCAAATATAAGTTTCTTTTTAAAAATGCAATAAAATTAACAAAATACATTTTTTTCATGATTGTTGATGGTTCGGGCTGTAGCTCACGAATTGCTTGGATGATATTCCATGAACCAGATGCCGTCCAAATCCATATCTTCAATTTCAGTAAAACAAAAAAAAGTCGGTTAACATGGCTCTGTAACTCCCACCGTGGACCGGAACGTTGTTCCCAGCCTCAGTTTTGAAGAAAAATGGTCCAATAATGCCACCACTCCACAATTCGCACCAAACTGTTACTCTCTGTGGATGCATTGGCTTCTCGACAATAACGTGCGCGTCTTCCAAAACACAGATGCGTCAATTTTGGTTGTTAACGTAGCCGCCGAGATGAAAATGCATCTCGCCAGAAAATATGATTTTTCGCCCAAAATCGTTGTCCAATTCAAACTGCTCTAAGGCCCAAACTGCAAAGCGATAACGAAGCGGATGTTCGTGCGCCTTCAATTGCTGAGTCAATTGGGAATTGTAAGCGAATAATCCGAGATATTTGTGCAGAATTCTCCTCAGGCAAGTGCGTGAAATGTTAAGTTGTTGAGATTGATGGCGAGTTGATGTTCGTGAATTGAGTCTCACACTCTGCTACAACAGCCACATTCACTAGCATACCAGTCTCACGAACTTTTTGCACAAACTTGCGTACAGCAGACGCGGTGGGAGCTTCATTTCTGACTTTCTGCCAAGATTTCGAGCGGGAAACAGCTGTCAGTGTCAAATTAACCTATGATTTAAAAAGAAACCACTAGATGGCCTACTCTTTATATTTCTCGGAAAGAAATACGAATTTTACAAATTACAATCGACAAAATAATTAAGTTGAAACAATTTTCATTCCAATGAATTACAATTAATTGATTGCCTATGAATATCGTGTACCTCAACTTTAGATAATGATGTACATAATACAAAAAACTAATGCTGGGTTTCCACTTGTCGATTTGAAATTGACAATTGACGTATTCGTACGCCAATTAAAAAATTGGCAAGTGGAAATAGCGAAAAATTGCTTGTCAATGAATTGACAAACAGCGTTTGATTGACAAGTGGAAATAGCTGAATTTTCAAACAAATTGTCACTCTGTCTATAATTGAAAGTGAAAATTTTTTGGCATAAAGTTCATAAGTTTGTCAATCAAGATCAACTGACAAACGATTTTTTGCCAATAATTGACTTAAGTGTAAATGAACTGACGGTTGTTTCGTTTAATGACATAAACTTGAGAGCTGTCAAACTTTGTCAATCAACCGACATGTGGAAACCCACCTTAAATGATGCTCGTTCAAAACATAAACTGAAATGCTTAAATTACATTGGAAAAATATGGCTACATGGATCATCATGGTGCGTCAAGAATTTTTACAGGCACATAATATTGTGACTGCTATATACGTATGTACCTACCCACTCGACAATATGTAGGGTATTGTCACAAATCGTAGTACACGTATATCGAAAACCACATTATGCTAAAATCTTCCCTTAAATGGGCAGTGGAAGTCAAAATCCAAAAATTCAAAGTTTTAGGTTTAGAGAAGGTGCTTCAAATTTGGCTTGCAAGATATGAGCATAACAAATTGTTCACCAAATTAAGTAAAAGCCTTTAAAACTTGCGAAATAGATAGGTATTCAAATATAAACTTAAATGGAAAGAAATATCCGTTAAAATATTATATCGCGGAAGAAATAGAGGAACATTCATAATATCTTAAAATCTCACACAAATAAGCCAAAAGGGAACTTCTGGGCAACAGGGCATCAAAAGCACTTTTTTCATTATTTTTGTAAACCTTTTTAAATATGATATAAATAAAAAATATATATAACAATTGGTTAAACAGTCACAGTAATTATATTTGACACGACAATATTTGACACGGCAATATTTGACACCCTCTAAATGCTTCCTACCTCCATAGATAATAAGTTATATTCATATATATTTATATATTTACAAACATAATAACAATAAGAGCAATTTACTAGATAAACACGATAATATATGGCAATCTATGTCACGTAAACATGTTTACCAAATCCATATTCAGCTACAGTCTGCACCTACATACAGTATATATAGCATCAAGCGCAGGACTAAAAATCAAATGCGGTAAACATGTTTTCAAAATAAAATAAATGCTTGAATGTTGAAGGTGAAGCTGCATAACAGCAAGTGCAGCTGTGGTAAACATGTTTACCAAATTTACGCACTGCCTGCAATTGTATAACAGTAAGCACAACAAGTATAATAGCAGCATAGAAAGAGGAAAGAGACAGACAACAAGTTGTTTACAATAATTTATTAACTTCACTTGTGATGGACCCTGTCTGTCTATTTGTTATAACTTTTCACGATTAAAAATCTAAACCTGAGGAAGGACTTTTTATACTGAAAGGAAAGAGAGTGGGTAATAAAGTCAACAAAATGGTTCTGCAAATGAAGGTGGATGTGGAATTTAGAGAAATTGATGTGCACTGTCCGATTAAAGCACTTCGGCAAATGTGGGCGGAATTGGAAAACGGGGCGTAGCTCATCCCATACAACAAAGTTACATTTTTTAATAGACTATGCGGGCCTTCCTTCAGCCTGGACACTAAAAATGATTATTAGTAGGGAACGCGCTGTATTATGACATTTACGAAAGTTTAAGCCTTAAAATTTGGTAATGCGTTCGAACCAATTTATAAAAGGTGGGTAAATAATACGTATCTAATGTTGGCGCGAATTGTCCAAGTTTATTCGCCATCCACAACTTAAAAATGCGTTCTACAAACGAGCGAATAAAACATTCGTTCGAACTTAATCTCAAATTAAAAATTTTCTGATGGCTAAAATTCGCGAGCTGCGGCGACCAAGAAAATTGTTCATGTGAATGGACTGTCAAAACTTGCGAATATTTGTTCGTTCGTAGATAGTTGGTCGCTCTCATGTGAATGGTCCTTTAACCCCCATCGCTCGTTGGCTTTTTTCCACTTCTGAGAGTTCTGTTGCAAGTAATGAGAAGGGTATGATTTTATGACCTTTTAATTACGGCTATCGTCTCGTTTAGTGCAAATATTTTTAGTGCTGGTATTTCTACGATGACTTTTAACTTAGTAATAAATAAAAAGAGCTATGTCGCTCTCAATTTTCTACCGACTACTGAAAAAAAAAAATATTTTTTTAAATAAAAATCATTGTTGAATGATGGGTTGCCAATAGTTGGCACAAAAATTGGGGGTGTACACTCTTTTTTCACAAGTTTGTGTGCTGCTGCTGAAAAAGGAATCATTTAGAGATTTACACTAACAAATACAAAAAAAAAAAAAACAGGAAAAACCCGCGTCAATCGTGAGATGTATGATAAAATATAGAAAATCCTACAGTGTCACGCGTAGTATATCGTCAGTCATGCTGTCAGAAAAAGTCAGTCATTACGTCCCAACAGAATTGACAAAGTGATCACTCTAATCTGTCATTTGTAGTGACATTCAATTCGTGTTTTTATACAGGACTTTCACTATTTCAACACATTTTACGAGTGTGTATCTAGTTTTTGCTGTGGATAAATAAAGTTTAAATCATCAACGACAGTGGCGTAACTATAGGGTGGCAGGGCTGGCAAAATGCCACGGGCTCCCGACCCAAGTGGGCCCCGGCCCAAGAAGCCGCAAGCTCAGAAATAACCTAACATTTTTATAAAAACTTTTTACCTAAGTGTTAAAAAAAAAAAGCTCTAAAGCACTTCAGTCTAAAGCCACCGATCTTTCAAATGAATTAACCTTAAAGGGTTTGAAAATGTGTCTAGGCAAATTGGAAAGGTATAGACAAGAATTTGCAAATTTAAAAATGAAAGCAAATAGTGTACCACAAAAATGATCCATCAACCCCAAATTTTCTAAAACTGGTCAGAGGAAGGTAAAACGCCATTCTGACGAACTTTGCGAAGATGAGCGTCTCCAAGATCCGGAAAGTTGGTTCAAAGTGAACATATTTTATGGAGTATTGGACATAATTATTAATCAACTGAAATCGCGTGTTTCCAATTTCAGTGTTTTGCAACCTTTTACTTTTTAATTTGTTTATATATATTATATATATACAAAAAGACATATCTGAATCATTTTCCAGGGAAATTCTGAGTTTTTGCCCCACTTTCAGAGACGAAATAGAGAAGTCGTCGTGTATTAGAGAATAAAGAATTATTTAATGTCGTGCAGCTTTCCTGAAGTATGTACACACTTACTTACTTAAGGTACTACAGTCCGGGTAGACCTGGGCCTCAACCAACAACAACAAGCGTCTCCAGCCAGCACGATCTTTGGCCAGCTGTCTCCAGTTTCGCACGCTAAGTTGGTTAAGGTCCCCTTCCACTTGCGTGCGCCACCTGATTCGCGGTCTTCCTCTACTGCGCCGTCCCTCGGGTGTGGATTCGAAGATCTTCCGGGCCGGAGCATTCACGTCCATTCCCTCTAAATGACCCAGTTGGACCTTCACTCTTCTGGCTAGGTCGATGTCGCTGTACATGCTGTATAGTTCGTCGTTGTATCTCTTCCTCCATTCACCCTCTATGCAGACGGGACCGAAAATTACTCGAAGAATTTTCCTCTCGAAGCAACCAAGAGTAATCTCATCCGCTTTTGATAGAGTCCATGCCTCTGCACCATAAAAAAGGACTGCTGACACTCTGTCCAAGACGTTGGTGTTGGGTGTCCTTTCTTGATGACAACATATACTTTGTCTTGCCCTCACTCAGTTTGTACTGTATTAATGTTATTTATTACAATTCCTGTGCTGAACGATCATTTTCAAAACTAAAATTAATAAAAACCTATTTAAGAAACTATGTGGGACAAGGGCACAAGGCAGGCTACGTAACTTCGCTATTCTGCCTATTGAAAATTCGATGGCCCGATCTTTAAATTTCGATGATGTTATAGATACCTAGTTTTGCGGAACATAAAGCTCGGAGAAAAGAATTTTATTAATGAATATATCATTCAAATTAAACTATTATTTCATTACAAATGTATAAACATATGCTCTTGAAAATAAAATTTATTAGATAGAAATTTTACTAAAATGCACACAATATTATTAATAGTGTTGGGTAACTATACTTAAGTGGTTTATTAAAACTAAATTACAACGTGTCAATTTTTACTGGGAGGGCCCCATCCAAAGAATTTGCTACGGGCCTCAGATTGTATAGTTACGCCACTGATCAACGATGTCCAAAAAATAATTAAGGCCCGACCAACGTGAGTAATTTCGCAGCGTTAAATTGACGTAATGTCACCTGGCTTACGGTTTCATATCCTCGTAAAAATGGAAATAATTTATCAGTTCACAAAGGCCACATCAAAGATATTAGTTAAATTTCTAGTTTTTATAGTGGAATTTCATAAATTTTATGAGGTATTTTATTATTTATGACAAGATGTCATAAAGCTGTTAAAAGTGATTTTCAGATGTTTCTCATGGGTCGTGTTGGAACACCTGAGACCTGAACCTGACTGGTCGAAAATGAAATATATATTGAGCACAAACCAAACTGTGGTTTCGGTTTGTGAATTTGAGCGTAGTGTTGTTCAGTTTCGGCACTCAGGAGGAAGAGTTGGTATCATTTTAGACATGGAAGATATTGGAAATAATTGTTTGTTAGTTAAGCCTTTTTATTTATTTTCATTAAAGAGCTTAAAAAGATGAACAATTTCTTTGTGTTTTTTTCGGTTTGGGTTAAAGCAAAATTTATACTTATTTTTATAGTCAACTAATTTCAAAGTTTCGATTTAAAAATATTCGCCAATTTTACCTCAAACTTTTATAACGTTAAGTAATCATTGTTTATTTGCATAATTCATCCCAAGCCCAAGTTAGGTAGATATTGTATATCCTATGTGTAATACAGTATAATTTATTTATCGGTTTTTCCAACTCGGTCGTACATATACCTACCCACTTCAAAGACATTTAAAGGGAATTATGTAAGAATGGGTTATAGAAAAGGGTACCTACATATCCCCTCACACCACGTTCTTTCCGGTTGCATATATTACACAGTATAGGCATTTCTGGGCGGTATGTGGGACAAAATAATTGTAAGAGCTGCGTAAAAATGGTCTTCATCACATTTATGGATTTGTCAGTATTCAGTTGTCCCTTAAATAGAGCCTAAGTTTCAGTCTGCTATATATTGATCTGTGCTGATATGCCAGCGCTTCACATACCTACAAATTGATGACCTGTTTTCTCTAGTAGGGCGTTAAACCTTCTCTTAACAGATATCTACTAACTGCTCATTGGGAATAACGAGTGACAGATAAATTGAATCAGGTGCTACCTTTTCCATTCTTGTATACGCAAATTCAAATTTTACAATTGTTATGCGGTAATTTATGTATTGGCTTGGCAGCTACCTACTGTAAAAGCTGAACTGGATATCAAATCTCATGAAGATCAAGGGAAATGGAGAAAATCAACACTTATCCCGCAAGCATTTCGAAGTTGTATCCGTAAATGACCCTTCCATTTACATTATAAAAACCTCTTATGTAGGTACTACAAAAAAACCTGCGTCTTAAACTCTTGCGTGCATGCTGGAGAGCACTTCAGTGATGGACAAGAAAATATCAAAATGTGAGGAGTGGATTTAAGAGTTGTGGAGTAGGAACCGAACACCATTATCCTTCTTAATAAAATATATGTACTTATAGACGATCATTGCCCTTTCTTGTTACTAGTTTCTTGATTGCGATACCAGAATTATTGTTACGAGGTTGTAGAAAATACCAACAACAATATTGTAGATACACATTATTATACCTCCGCGGTACGAAATAAATCGTTTTGGGCTTGAACAAGAATTCAAAATACAGTGGATTCCGCTTTATTTTGGACACATCGGGCTAGACTGTTTTGTCCCAATTAAGCGGCTGTCCCAATAATACGAAGTCATAATGAAGTATAAAAAAAAATATACAACAAAAAAAAGATTTCACGTATAATGTCGATTTTTTTACAGTTATCTACTTGTCAAAGTACTTCTCTCGGCAACTTACGAAAACGAAACTAATAGCAAGCCACCAGGAACGTTGACAAAACAACAACAAACCGCTTTGCTGACACTTCTTCTGGAAATGCAAAAAGGCAAAAGAGTGCGCAACACCACGAGAATGTGATGTTTCTTATGCTGGATTTACATTACCACGCCACGCAATTTTGCATGACTTCAGAAAGAGAGATCCGTTTGCTACAGTCAAGGCTAATGATCTGTAAGAGTGAGACCACAAATCTTCATAAAAAAGTTATGGCGGCCTAAGTTCAACTTTTAGACTTGTGGTCTCACTCATAAACATCACTAGCCTTGACTGTGGAAAGACGGATCTCTCTCTCTCTCTCTCTGATAATGTAAATCCACCATTAAATAGCATTGGGTCAATTTGCTTTCTCATCGTCGTTGACAGACGAGCAATGTGGCGTTATTTTTTATGTTGAAATATGTTTAGATGTGTGTTGAATATGTCCCGAATAAGCGGCTGCTGTCCACAATGAGCGAAACAAATTCAGTCTAAAATATGCATTCGTTTCCGTTCTTTATCCTTTGTCCCAGTTAAGCGGCTGTCCCGATTATCCGGAAAGCGGAATCCATACGTATCACATTATATTTGTGTATTTATTTCCAAAGCGGATGCTGTGTTGCCGCGAATTTTGAAAATTCCATTAGAAATAATTCATCAATCGCTCCTACTACCTTCTATACGCAAGTTTGTGAAGAAAGTTTGAAAGACATGGTATGGCATGCTAATTGACGACATAAGTTATTCTGATGTCTGTCATGTGCACTTAAAAAAATGTATCCTCAATGTCAATGTATGGTGTGACGTGTTAGGTGAGCGGGCCATATTAATTTTGTAATCAGTCGTTTTTGTTTCTGCTTATCGGCCTTTGCAAATCTGCGACTTGACACAGAAGTATTTTTTTTAATACCATTGAAGATCGGTGTGATGCCAACAATAATGTCAACTGTGATTTTGTCAAAGAACAACATCAAAAACTGAATCTACGGCCACACTAGTTCCACACATTTTTAATCACATATAGACCACAAATTCTAATCGGTTTCCGATACAAAACAGCGGCCACAGTAAATGGTATCATTTGAGAATCCACAACGTTTGCGAATCACGGAAACAGCCATTGACTAGTTATCTAGATTGCGTGAGCACCTATTGTATTTCCAAAATGACGACTAATGTACATAGGTATAGGTAGGGTATGCATATCAAACTTCTAAAACTGTTCTTATTTCCTACAGATCCATAAAAGATGTCATTATGGACCAAAAGGTATAACATAGCTCGTTAAACTTTAATATCATCATAAAATGGCAAGGATATATTTTACAAAGTCCATAATAATTTAGCTGGAAACACAATTCGTAAGAAAAACTATTTCTAAGTTATTGACACGAGAAGCTGTAAGAAGGAACTAAATCGTAAAAGCGGAGTGCACTGTTTTTCATTTTTATTTTTTTCATCGAAGCTGTACTGAAACAGACCCTTGCCACTCACATAACTTCGAAATGTTTCTTTTTACGATATACGTTCCCCCGTATAATTTTATAGTTTTTGGAGAATTTTTGTCAGAATCTTACCATTTTTACGATCAAATTGATGATTGTACGAGATAATACTCAAAAACAGCACTTTGGTGAAAATGTCATTTAATGCAAACCTGGTATATATTTGTGGAAAGAAAACTGCTACGCTGAGAATTATTTTACACATCTGTTTGGAAATTATTTCCACTTTATCGCATGTAGTTTTAAACTTTCAGACTGATTGCTCCTGACTGACTAGCTTTGTAATTGCCTAATTATTAGATATGGGGAACGAATATTTATGACTAACTATTTAGTTTAGTTAGCCCGATCTTTGGCTAGCCGCCTCCAGTTGCGCACTCCAATTTGGTTGATGTCCCCTTCCGCACTTGTGCGCGCCACCCAAGGCGAGCAGTTTCTCTACTGCGTTGTCCCTCCCGATTGGGATCGAAGACTTTTCGGGCCGGAATGTTGGTGTCCATTCGTTCTACATGTCCCAGCCATCTAAGACGACTGATGCGTACTTTTCTGACCAGGTCGATGTCGTAGAGTTCGCTGTTAAATATCCAAAACCCGTCAATGCAAACGGGACCAATAATCACTCGAAGAACTTTGCGTTCGAAGCGACCAAGTAGATCTTCATCGCCTTTGAACAGGATGGGATGATGAGGGTTTTATATAGAATCTCCTTGGTGTTTCTCGACAATGCCTTACTAATCAATTGCATTCTTATGCCGAAGTAACAGCGGTTGGCAAGTGTAATTCTTCGATTGATTTCTTATTTCAGAGTTATAGCGGAGCTGTAGCTGTCTATCGTGACGTTCTGTTCGATTCGTCGATGCCCCTTCTTATTGACAGCATAATGTATTTTGTTTTGCCCTCATTCACCGCTAAGCCCAATTTTGCCGCTTATGTGCTTATACTTGCAAACGCGCACCAGTGACAGCTCGCTTTGTTCTGCCAATGATGTTGATGTCGGCAGCGTATGCAAGTAGTTGCATAGACTTTTAGAAAATTGTGCCCCTGGTGTTGGTTTTCTTAAGTATGATGTTGAAAAAGTCTCATGTCAGCGCTTCACCTTGTCTAGATCCTTTTTTGACATCAAAGGTTTCTCTATTTAACTTTCTTATTCTAAAAAATATTCTTGTCAATTTTGGATGCCAAGAAGATTCAAACTTGCTGCTTTTATAAAGTGATTGGGCGATAGTATGTTTATAAACAGTTTCGATACCATTTTCACTTTCTGCCGGTCATGTGCAACGGCCGACGTTGAGATGGTTGCTCGATATAAGTTATTTTCAGCTTCGAAGAAGTAAACGAGAGTAGCCTAACAATACTTTTCTTCTTGACACATTTTCCGTTAATTAGAATTCCGAGATCAACAAACTAATTTCAAAGGAGTTTGAGCAGATGTGGCCCATCAATTAATTGGCCTTGGAAAAAATAATGGATACTGCTCCCAGACATTGGGACATTGGCCGCAATGGAACGCGGCCATTGTCAGTACTATTTTTAGGATAAAGTCAACGTTAAATTTCCTTCGTTTCTAAAATTCTTTTCTTTTTATTGAGATACATGCTGGGTTACATTAAAAGCTGTGTCGAAAGAACTATGGCAGAAATACCTGTTGAAGACAAAGTGCATCCACTGTTTTACGGCTTAGAAATCAGTTTTTCTACTATAAACATCTAGATTATGCATTCATCTCAGGAGGGCTAAAAGTTCTCCTTTATCAAAATCCTTCAGTTCTTCTTAGAAGTAACTGATGAGGAGGAGTCCTCTGATTTGGTAGAACCACTTAGATTTAAGTATGTGAATCTCGGGAGTCATTCATTTATTGTCTGCGTTACACTTTGGCCCCTATTGTGAGTGTCGATAGTTAATTGTTGATCGACAACTTTTCATTTCTCTTGGAAGTGAACAAATTTTGTGCGTACGAATAGCTACAACGAAACGACGCAATCGACAGTTGTCGTGACGATCACTGATCGACAATCGCAATAAGGCCAAAGTGCCTAAAATATGTTTATTGCTAGTGATTTATAAAGTCAATTGACAGATCAAAGCGTTCTCTGCTTTCGTTGTTGATACCGCTATGACTTCCTGTTTAAGAAAGAAGACAAATAATACCGAGATCGATCAAAATAGGTTCATAGTTTAAATATCAGAAATGCATTCATGTTCTTTCGTCAAGTCATATGAATTCTGCGTGATTATCTACATATTATTATGTAAAGTGGCCTTCAAACTTCTTTTAATTATGGTCATAAGCAGGGTTGTCAGATGTGGCGATTTATCGCCAAACAGGCGACACGAAAATCGGTTTGGCGACGCACCCAAAAAAAGGCGATATTCTTAGACTTTGGCGATTTAAATTTGTTTAACCAAAATCCTCATATTTTTCCTTTTTTTTATAATTTTTATTCAAAACTTACATCTGTGATGACTGTGACGAAATATTACAATTAATAGCGAATGAACCCAACTTTAAAGCTTGGAAAGATATTGATTTAGGGTCGGATTTTGAAAGAGTCGCTATAGAAAACAGTGCGGTAGCACAGAGCATGTGAATGAAGTTAAGGAGCAAGTAAACGATTTAATTCTTGTTTTACTAAGAGAAATGCGAAAAAGATTGTCTGACTACAACACACCGTTTGTTTCTTTGGGATATTTTTAGCCAGGCGTTTGCTTAAGCCAACTGCGACCCTGTTTTTAAAGTCTGTTTGTAGGCTTGATTCCACCCAAAAGCGTGTAACATACTGAGGCTCAGTGGGAAAAATTAATTTCTGTCAATTAGTCAAATGAATCAAATCAAAATGAATTTCATCTATCTAGAAAGTTCCCGAATAAGACGTTTTGAAGTTTTGGAACAAGGTGTACAAAATGACAATAGGACAGCCAGAGTTTCAATTTAAAAATTACGACTTGCACTAATTCATTTGATTTTTATGGTTCTTGAATTTGGAGAGTGTAAAGTTTTGAAATTTGGCGATTTTTTTGGCGTTTTATATTTTACTTTTTGGCGATTCCGGTTTTTAAAACCTGACAACCCTGGTTATAAGTTTTAGATGAACCCAGACCACGATTAAGTAGATTCAGCAACACGAAAATTAAACTTCGTATCATCTATGTCCAATTTTATATTTGATGGCAATGAATCGCTGGACAAATTAGAATTTTATCAATTTATTCAGGTTCAAATATGACCAAAAACAGACTGGCATTCACAAAATAATCCCGTCAAACGGAAGTTTTGGGGTAGTATTGATTTCTTCCATTCTATAATTTTTTTGTGGAGGGTTAAATCCGAAACTGAAGATTTCTAACAAAGTTTCATGACAGAACATTGAACAAAATGCGAAAAAAAAAGATAAAAATCATTTGCATTTTACCCGTAAACGTTTTCGTAAGATAGATAGATACCTAGATATATTGTGGAAGAAGGTGGTATGGTGATGGTGAATCTCAAATCACAGCGGCCGCAAGTGTGTCTATTGTGATGTCATCCATTTAGAGCTCGTCCATATAATACCGAAGTTTGTTAAGAGTACAGCCGGCTCCACGAATTATGGCGCGTGAATTTGGACCCATTTTAGACTACATGAATTAAGACTACAATACCATAATGAAACTAGACCGCGAGGCCTTAATGCATAAGGTTATATGAATTTTTTGATTTGTAGTGCACAGAATGGGCTACGGGTCCTTTTCTGGCTATTTCGTCAGATTTTTCATCGCCTTTGTATCTAATGTGTCCCAATAAGGTGAACTCTGTGGAGGAGTTCAGGGCAGTTGTTTTACAAAACAAAAAGTTTTTTGAAACATACTACGTTTGACTGAAAAAATTTCCGGTTTTGCAGTGTTTTTGGAAAAAGAAAGTACATATTTTATAATGTTGGTGAAGGGCCGGTTTGTTCAGAGTCGGTTAAATCTGCGGTTAGGTTATCATAGATTTAGTTGAAATCATGATTACATACCTGTGGTAACCAAAATGCGTTTGGTCACTTATTTATCACTTTGGTCACCAAAACCAAACCACAACTATTTTGCGTTTAACAGTTTTTGAAAGAAAATTGTTTTGTTTTTGACTATAATATGTCAAAGCTTCAGAACATCCTTGGTTTAATGCCGTTTACCGAACAAAATCGGCTGGTTATACATATATTTATCGGGTTAACTAACCAAACCATGAATTCTCTGGTTAAAATTTGACTAAACAAACAAATTCTGTGGTTATCAGCTGGAATAACCGTTGATTAGAGTTAACCAAAGATGAACAAACCGGCCGTAAATGCTGCGAAAGAAGTTTTAATTAAATCGCAAGCTGCCATCAGACTCGCAATTTAATATCGGAAATTGATTTTTTTTGTAAATGAATCTGAATAGGTATCTAGCTATAATAGCATGTGCGAAAGTGGTGCTATGGTAACATTTTATTGATTCAAAATAGATTGGGAGTGAGAAAAAATATTGATTTATATATTTGTTTGATGGCCAAAAAAAATCAGATTTACCTTACCTAGGTACCTAGGACACAGTGGCAGATTGTGGGCCATGGCCCATGGGCATGGTGTGATATTGCGAGCCATGTCCAAGCCAATGAAAGACGGTAAGAATTTGATGTTGCTTCTATTAGTTTGACACCTCTCCGTATTGTTCTATATTCTCTTGCTGTGTGTCTATCTTCTTCATCACTTGATTTATCATTCGACCAAGTTAAAACAAACATTTTAGAAAGTTGTTTTTTCACTACAAACTCTGATTAAACAAAATGACACGAAGTCAATTTTTGTTTATTTAAACCTGAAATGCAGGGTTGATCTATCCAGACCCATAAACACTTTGACATATCGCGTCAGTCAGCTGTACATATACAGATATTAACTATCGTTTTAAACTTACCCTTTTTGGTTTATGTGTACATAATTAACTAATGAAATTTATTTATTTTTATTTTCAGTACTCAGAAATGGAATTTGAAAATGAGAATACTTTTGATGAATTTACAACTACCATTGACAGATTGGATTTAGAGAAAGATAAAGGTAACGATAAACATTTAAAAGATTTCAAATTATTTCTTTCGTAAAAATATTTTTCTCGTGGCTGTATTTTAAACCAGTATTTCCGCTAACAATTCCAAGGCCCAAAAAATATAAACTCACACAAACAAATGGTTGTGAGAAGCTATAAGCCTGAGGTGCTTATACATATATACTTGTTGCGCCATCTATTTATTTATTTCATCTAACAATAAAATCATATACCTACACAAAGCAGCAAAAGAACACGCAATTCGATTTCAGGGAACGATACCTCATGGGAAAACTATACCGCAATCAAGTATCACAAACGGACTGTAAACTATCAAGCACTTAATTGAAGTAATTGTGATTTGATGCACACATGTGCTTCGTTCGTAAGCCCAACCTGTTCTCCAGTGAAGATCATTTGAAGTGGGTACACAGTACACACGATTTTAAGTGCATTAAGGTAGATACATATATGTATATCTGAGTAATATCGGATTCCAACATATTTTGGAAATACATATGTATGTAGGTGGTACATAACTAACAGTTACATAAGGTCTAAATATTTTTCCTCTGGACATTAAAGGTATCTGAACAAGCTAAATGAATGACAGCAATCATTTTTAGTGTCCATAGCTAAAATTTTCCAAACTATTAGATATCCTGGATGTTACAGTGCAGTCTTGGCGAAGAAAGTTTCGAATTGGGAGATCTGAGGATATAAGTCACCTCCTTTTCGGTGATGACTTGGGTCCTCTCAGACTAAACTTCAGCGCGCACTCGATCGCTTTGTAACCGTTTGTGCTGAAGCTGAGATAAAAATAAACGTGAACAAATCTGAAGTGATGGGTCGTCTCCATAACGCCTGTTCAATGCACTCTGCATGTCAGTGGAGTCCCATTGAAACAGGTGGAGAAGTTTAAGTATCTCGGGGTCTTATTCACGAATGATGGAAGGAGCAATGCTGAGTTTTCCTGTAGGATTGGTCAGACTGGATCAATTTAGAGACAGCTCGGTCATTTTGTTATTAGAAGGACTAAACTTGGAGTCAAAACTAAGTTGTCAGTCTTTAATTCTGTGTTTGTTTTAACTCTTACCTATGGTCATGACATGACTGTCGTGAGGTTTGGGTAATGACTGAAACAATAAGATCGCGGATGCAAGCTGCCAAAATGAGATTTCTCTGTTGTATTGCTGGCGTGACCCGTAGAGATCGCATTAGAAATACCAAAATACGTGAGGAGCTCAATGTCGAGCAGCTACTTCTCCGGACGGAGCGGTTCATGCTTCATTAGTTTGGTCATGTTGAACGCATGTCCCCACCCCAACGAGGATTCCACGACGTGCTATGGAATCCGTACCATCAGGCAGGCGTCGTCCTCTAGGTAGATCCAGGATGAGATGGTTATATCAAGTCTTTAATCTCTCCTGAATCCTGTATGGGGATTGCCCTTGATGATTTGGAGTCGATGGCGGAAAATTGAGAACTATGGAGGGTCCACTTGAGCAACCTACACCCGCGACCCACTTAATGGATAAGTGAAAATGATGGTGATGATGATGATGAACTCTTAGATAAAATTGCGAATTCTTTAGGTACTACCTAACTAGCTGACATTTCAAAATTAAAGGTGAAAGTTTAAACATCTTGAATTGGTCTCGATATTATAATATCATTTCGCGCGTACCACACGACATATTGGAACATTTGAGTGTTTGTCTTTGAGAACCTCTGACGATCTCAGACTTGGACTTAAACACCCCTTCGAGGTGGTTGCAGACAACTTTACATTTTATTTAAACAACAGTTGTTGCTTTTATATCCGCCTGGTTATTAATGAAAATTATAATATCTTGGGCATGGTAGAGTAATCACTGAGGCATGACTGTCGGCTTTTGTCCCTCCGCTTAAAAGGAGGGATTCTGCTGTCACGCTGGGAAAGTTGAGCGCTTTCGAGAAAATGTCCGCGTCTATGCCTTGCCTATTGCCTATATCTTTCAAGCATTTAGTTTTTAATAGATTTCCTATTTCCCATGTCTATTTACTTAGAAAGATGGATGAGAAAGGTCTATTAAAGTTGAGGTACCTATATGGGAGAATTAACTTAGAATTTGGACATGACCATTTGGACGTGTCGTCGTATTGACTGAATCTAAGAAGAACACTTTTTGCCACAGATTCTTCCATATTTATGTACAAATCTATTGACTTGGCAGCAACGACAGTTTTCAGCCAGGCTGTGGTGTGAGTTGTTTTCATTACCACCATTGTGCCAATATTTATTTATTTATTTATGCCATTAAGTTGAGGTTGGTTGCTTTACTGGCGACTTGCCACCAGACTTTCAGGGAATGATTTTGAGTTGATTATAGGTACATACCAGTTTATTTGTTTATTCAATTTAAAAATTGTACAAACTATTGGACGCAGTTTTTCCGTCTTGTAGGGCATTCAAAATTCGCATTTCAAGGTTTAGGTAGTTTTTTTATACTGACATTTATTCGCTATGGCAATTATCTATTAATAAGTCGCAAGGACAATCGCTGGATGTTTGTGGCATCAATCTTTAATTCCATTGTTTTTCGCATCGTCAATTGTATGTGGCGTGCTCACGTGTCGGCATTCGGCAAACCTTCCGCTTTGTTTTGTATACGTGTACGCGAATTATCTGAATTACAAGAAGCAGCATGTGCATTGTGCAATGTACATGTGCATGCAACGTAATTGACGTTATATAGACAATTTCGAAAACCGCTTCATAATCAAGCGATATTTAACCATAAACGTAACACTAAACATAAATGGATTTACCGGATTTTAAAGAGGATCAACCTCTATTCAACTGGTACATATTTGAATTTTTTTTTTTTCAATTTTGGGGTTGGATAGAATCGGCATTATGATTAATTACCCTAATACCGTTTTCCATTGTTCTTAAGATGGGATTGCACGTGTCATTCAATTGACAAAGTTTGACAGTTCTTGTCATTGAGCCACACCCATTAACGTAATATACATGGACGACTAGTGAAATGTCAGTTTCATACAAAACTGCGAGGAAAAATGAAGCAAACATAAGCACTAGCACTAGTATGACACCTCTGCTCGTCATTGCTATTTTGTGCATAAAACACAGTGCCATTCATTGAAGAAACATTATGCAACTGCGCAAAATAACGACTTATTTAAATTATTTCGAACTTTCTATAACAGATAGCATACTCAGCACTCAAACAAAATCGAACGAATTGTTCGATGACATTTGAGTGTTTTCGTTTCCCTCCGCTGTAAGCCAAAAGAGTTAGTGCAGTGCTTATGTTTGCTTTAACGAAAAATTGGCTGCTAGCAGTCCGTGTATAGTATGTCAATGGCCACACCACTGGCAATTCATTTCCACTTACATTATGTCAATTTATTAGATAAAAATCGTTTGTCAGTTGTCGTCAATTGTGTCATCAAATCAAATGAACAATTTAAAAAAAAAATTATTTAAATGGCTCTGGCTTCTAGTGTTTTATTGGTCGAATTTGATTTGGACTCAGCTGCAGGCAGAAGACGAAAAAGCCGAATATTTTCAGGCGCAAAATGCGTATGAAATGAAAACAACTGACTTCGAATTTATTTTGCAAAATGTGAAACCACTATTCATAATAAAAACACATTCATGCGAAAAGGGGTTTGGCACCACTGCCAAAAGATTGGCATACCTTGTATATCACAATCTGTCTATTCTTTGACAAACAATTGAACATGATGCCAATTAATTTTCACTATCAAATAATTGGCAACTCTGCGATTTCCACTTGTCCTGTGAATTCTTTGTCAGTTATTGACAAGCGCTGTTAGTCAATTCAATGACAAGCAGTTCGTTATATCCACTTGCCAATTTTCTAATTGGCATAACAATACGTCAATTGTCAATTGTCAATTTCAAAATGACAAGTGGAAACCTAGCATTACTCCTAAATTTAATTAAATAAATGTGCACCTATACCTTTGACAAGTAGTACCAGATATTTTTTTTTAGTTATTACCTATGTCGATTTGCATTGGGCTTTTACAGTTTTGATTTTAGATCTCAGATTTTTCCTGCCCCAATGGAGGATGAGATGTTATTATTTTTTTTTTTCTTGCATTTATGTTGGTGTGTTATTTGACATTTAAGCTTTTTTTTGTGGCAATTTGTGTTTACCAATGTGACTAGTTTTGGTATTAGTGAAAGTATATGCGAATCGAATCGAGATTCGCAAAAGTGATCTGAATCTTAAAAAAGTGCTTTTTTTGCCCAATGAATTTGACAGACAGAGCAGAAAAACTGGTCTGAATCTGCAAAAAAGTGCTTTTTCTCGCCCAATGGAAATCGACATTAAAAAAAAGCGTTTATTTTGTTCTGCCCAATGGAAAGCGAATTTGACAGACAGCTGATTTCTAGAGCAGAAAAACTGGTCTGAATCTGGAAAATAGTGCTTTTTCTTTTTCCCAATCAAAATCGACATTAGTGGATTCAGAGTCCCCTTTAAAAAAAATTAAATTCGAAAGGGTTCAGAAAATGGGTTTTATTGCGTTGTGGAAAAGAAAGTTTTGTTGCCGTACTCTGTACCTATATAAGAATAACTGTAATTCGAACATTCGCATTACTTTATAGTAGCAAATAGAGATTTAAAACTGTTCTTTTGTAATCGTTAGTGAATTGTTATTCAGTATTTTGTTTTTTTTTTTTTTTCAGACTTACCGGCACTCACCTGTGTTGATCTGTTTCCGGATCCGCCACACATGATTGCTCCACCAGATCAAAGTCAGCAGGATGACAGCTTGGCCGACGAAGACGATTTTGTTGGATTTAAACTGTCTGAAACCAAAATCGAAGAGAACGCTAAGCCTGAAAGCTTAAACGATGATTCAAGTTCACTTTCTCATTCATTCAAGATTGACACCAAATTAATGAGATCTAAAACGTACATTGTTCCTCAAACAGACGCTGCTAATAATCAAATAAATCAAAGCCCTTCTAGCAACCAATTAAAAATTGCTTCAATCACTACTGTTTCCATTGCCGGTAGTCCACCAGTCTCGCCAGCTTCATATTTCTCGTCCGCCGAAAGCGTAGCTTCCTCTGCATCCTCATCGAAAAAGTCCAAGAAGCGGTACTGTCGCGAATGTGATATCTACTTTCGAAAAACACGAGAGTTGCATCAACATCTCAAGACACATATCCGTATGCCTGACATTCGAGTGGAGCGACTTAGAGATGACAATGAAAAAGTCAAGGAATACCTAAGTTCGCTTAGTCCCAAAACAAGCCCAACGCATGGCAGTCTAAAGCTGAAATTGAAACTTCTTGGTTCGCAAAATTTCGAAGTAGTTTCGAGTGAAAGTGAGGAAAAACCTGTCGAGGAGCCCGAACAGGCTCGTATCCGGGTTTTGAAGGCAGCAGACATAAGATGTAAACCAGAACTTGATGAGAACGTGCCCTTGGATCCATATTCCCAAGACATGTGCCCAAAGCTTCCAAATGCAATTATACCCCCGGAGAACAGATATTTTGAGTGTCCAACGTTCGACGGGCTTGATAATTTCTCCGATGAGATGTTGAACACAGGCGAAGCCACAGAGGATCTGTTAAAGAAATTACTGGAAAACAACAAGGAACCACAGTCATTTCAAAGAGAACCAGACTGGTCGGCGAATGCAAACGAGTTCATATCCATAGACAGTCTGGCACCACGGTGTAACGTCTGTCATATGAATTTCTCCCACCCGAAGTACTTGTATGAGCACAAACAAATTACCGGTCATGATTTTCCGAGCAGGATGGGACCCATTCCTACGTCACAACCCAACTATGGACATCCGCCGCAGAACACTTTCATGCAAGCGCCTCAAAACATGCCTCCGCTGTATCAAATGGCACAAATGCGAGGAAACTTTCCCCCTTACGGACCGAGAATGAATTCGAGGCCGATCCTGCATCAATATCACCAGCAGCAGCAACAACCATCTCCTCCGCCAGGATTTCATCCGTCACAGTGTATGATAACACGCACTCCACCGCCGCTATACAGGGTCAATGGAAATCCAGCAAACTTCCCGCCACAGAACCGATTCCTCGAGAAGCGGAATATGGAAATGTACGGACCTGGTCATTTCATAGGGCAACCCCAACAAATGAATGATATGATGCGCCAGCCTATATTTCTAAAGTCACGCTTGCAAAAGGCAATCCGAGGGCGATCACAGGGGCCTGCGAATGAAATGCCCACATCGCCCGGTATTCTTACTCAGCAAACCGCCATACGGCCAAGATTCCTTGGACCAAATCCCCAACTGCCTGGTCAGATGCAGTTTCAAAGAACTCCCGCACAAAGCCCACCCAAACTGGGTGAGCCACCGCTCAAAAAAATCAAAACCGAACCAGGACAGAACCAGTTCTCTGCGCCTTCACCGAATGGCATTAGTTCTCCTGGAATTAGAAACTCACCTGGAATTCGAAATTCGCCTGGAATTCCCATCATCCAAAGCGTGCACAGCGGAGTCAACGCAAACTTTCCCCACATGGGTAACAAGCCTAAAGGGCCTTCTCCTGGTGTTGGCGATCAAGCTAACTCAACGCCAAAGGGTGTGGTTAAAAATCCAAAAGACGTCGCCAACATGCTCGCTAACAGAGGTATCACAGTAACCCACAAGGGCAAGACTTCTTTTGTATCGCTGGCAAACAAAGGCGGTAACGCAGCAAACGCCTCCGCTCAAGAGGCTGTGCAGAAACTTCAAGCGAACAACTCAGTAAGCATTATTTCTAAGAAGAGACCTTCAGAGATCAACATTACAAAGCTGCCCCCTCCAAACTCCCTAGAAGGGGGCAGCCGCATAACAACGAAATTTCTCTCTTGTCCCGTAATCACATGTAAAGAAAAGTTCCTCACCACCGAAGGTGTAAATAGACACGCTTTCCGTTGGCATGGCATACCGATGCCCAATCCAGATCGATTGCAGAAACGCATAATTCGATGTAGGCTATGCCATCACATCTGCTCGTCTCAGGACACTTTGCAAGAACATATTCGTCGCGAGCATGAACCGAGTATTAATGAGATCGGTATACCCATAGTAGACTTGCGAAACGATGAAGTTAAAAGGAAACTCGCCGGCTTGGGTATCTTCAACTACGTACCATTAACTGCAGCAGGAGCGAGCACAAGTTCGTTGGCGTTTCCCGTGGTGTCGGTTCAAGGAGCTGCGAATCCTAGTATTTGTAATCTCTTAGGATTGGGAGCAAGTTCAGTACTTTCGCTTGGGCCTGTCAAATCAATAACAATAAGAAAGCAAAGTAATACAAATGAAAATAAATAAACAAAATACTCGTAATTAGTTTTAGCAATAATTTTACTGATAAACTGTAAGTTTTTCTATTTATAAAAATAAAATGTTAGAGACAAGTTAAGTCAGAGTTTTGTGTCATCTCTCAAGATATTATTGCATAAATGACGTTCTTCGGTCCATGCAAACTGTACAAATCATTTCGCTATTGAAAAATTCAAGTTCTTCGTAAAATTGTAACCCCCATTTTAAAACACAAGGTTGAAGGTTTGACAATGTCCACTAAATGATAAAATGACCTTTAACTAATGTTAGCTGGAAACAATCAACCGGTTTAACTTTCGAGACCGACATGTTTGACAACGTCCACTGAAGGCACTAAATGATGAAATAACCTTGGGCTAATGTAGTTTCTATTGGAATTTTTATTTATCTATATTTCACACTAATACCAATTGCACAGCTGGTTTACGTCATTCAGAATTTGTTTTCAAAACGAAAACCCTCTTCAGAAGCCATTGACGTAGGTACCTAATTGCAATAAGTTCTGCCATACAATACCTAAACGTCATTCTTTTAATTTCCGGATTTTTTTTATTGTCGGGTTAGGAAACACTTCACTGAAGCAATCGGACGCAACTCGGCAACTGGTCTATTGTACAACCAGGAAGAAAATCCAGTACCTACTACCGCAGACTTTCTACTGACTTTCGGGAATCGGGAGCATGCGTTTAGTCTGCCCGCTTCCTGTAGACCCAGCGCAGGTTCTGGCCACGAGAAATTATCCTCTGAGCCTTGCTTAGCAATCTCATCGGATATCTATTGCCCAGTAATCCCAGTGTGGCCTGGGAGCTGGGACCCATACAAGAGTCAAAGAGTTCAGCTTTGCGACCGAGTTCAAAGAGTTCTTGCATTCCCGAATTATTTTGGAACGGATTACAGGGTGGAGCAAGGCCTTAAGCGAAGCTTGGCTGTCGCTACAGACGCCGGTACACTGACCCCGCCACATATCCTTAACAATATATTCGGCAGCCATCAGGATAGCATAGAAAAAAAATAAATAAATAGGTGGCGCAACAGGCGGGTGACACCCAAGGCCTAGCTTCTCGCAACCATTCGTTTTGTGTGAGAATGGAAGGGACCTACAATTTTATGCCGAGTCCGAACGGCTGAATTGAGAAGCCTTTTCATGACAGTCATACTCTCGGATGTTTGTCAGACGATCGCGAGAGGTGGCACAGTAGAAAAAACTTTAAGATGTAATTTGTGTTTTTCCGGGGATCGAACCTGGGATCCCTCGCACAGTAGTCCAGCACACTAACCACTGCGCTACTGCGCCTACATAGCATAGATCTCCGCTTAAAAAAGCTGGGCTAACGAGTAGTGAAGTCTAATCTTGTCGATTTCCACGAAGACACCAGCACCTGACACTTGACTAGTTTTGGAGCGAAACGTGAAAATTAGACTACATCCCAAACCAGGCTTAGACTCTAGCTCAAGCTAGTCCTGAACGCAACGAAATTCGACTCTAAATTTGCACAACACCCGAAGTTCCGGTGTCATCAGACGGCATATCCATAAAACTATGGTCGTAGGATAAGTGTCGTGCAAGGTCATCGAAACTCCAGTGTGGACCACTGCATAGCAACACAGTGAATTAAATTAAATTAAAGACTTGGCAGCATTGAATTTTTAAATTCAGCTACTGATGCATACGAGGAAAAGAGAGACGGGGAATTATTTGTCGTCTGTGTTGCACTCTCGCATTTTTCCCGCAATAGCAACCGATGCAAATTGAATTCTTAGGCGTATTTTTTTGAGAATCTATAGCTAGCTCACTTTTACTTTTACATGCAAAACTTTTATACTCACTTTTGGTTTTGTTATACTCACTTCGCAAGAAATAAGCCATATTTCATCTGCAGCACTGCTTTCAGTGAAGCGGCCAGCATTTGGGTATACGATACCGTATATATAAGGTTGCGTAGTACGACATCTCATCCTATTTTATTTTGTGTCGAACTCATTTCGAAAACCAGCCGAAAACTATCGACTTTTTCGGTAGGTATGAGGAACTAAAAAAGTTTTTTTTTTCTTAACTTTAATAAGTGTGGATACATTCAATAAAAATAACTGCAATCTTCAATCTATAAGAAAGAGATAACTACAGTGAATTTTATATCAGCAAAATTGCAAGAAATTCATTTTGCTGATTTTCCTCTAATTTACATCATTCTGCTTAAAAACTAATTTTAAATTATATTTTTTTTCCTATAGGGATATAGGGAGAGCGAAGAATGCTTCATGCACCGTCAAGAAATTAAAATTTTCTTGGTATGTCAGACTCTTACTGACTAAATTTCCCCTCTCCCTATGGCCTTTGGCTTTTTTCAACAGCCCCCTGGAACCACTATCCATATTACTTTTTTCCATTATTTTCCTTCTAACTCATAAACTTTCCTGTTCTTCTATGAGGGTGTGCTCTGGCTTTGTTCTCTCTTCTTGGTTTTGAGCACGGTTTCGACAAACACTGATACCCGTTTCCAGCTGCGTTCGCTTGCGATTATCTTCCCAATGATATTTTCAGGGGAATCTCCGATTCCAAATCCTTTCTTTCTCCAAATCATAATGTTTAGCATCACGGCATTAGTTAGGATTAGGATTTGAATACAAATTTGCTGGAAATACGCTAACGTAGGTGTCACAATGTAGAAATTTGTCCCAAATAGCAAATTTGAGTGGTCGGGTTACAGAAGAAGCAGCGAAGATTTGGCATTACTGAATTTCATCGCTTTGCTGACAAGCCCATCTAACTGCTTAGTACTATAGTTTATGCATCTCCGCGGAATGCTGGCGTCAGCTGATAAAACTGACATTTTAGTCTGTGTGTTTCTGTTTTTCTCGCAAACAGTAAAAAAATGGCTACTCCTTTGGAAAATCTTGAAACTCAACTTGAAAGATTTATTGAAAATGTTCGTCAAATACGCATAATTGTAAGCGATTTTCAGCCACAAGGACAAAATGTATTGAATCAGAAAATGTAAGTAAAAATAGAAGCACATAGTTTATTACCCTACACGAACAATAAAATACTTTGACTATTAACTACGACTTCGTTTCAGTCAATACATGGTCACTGGTCTGCAGGAAATCGACAAACTGAAGAATCAAGTCCAAGACATAATGGTCCCCTTTGAAGTATTCGATTATATCGATCAGGATAGGAATCCCCAGCTGTATACCAAGGATTGTGTTGAAAAAGCATTGGCCAAGAATGAGGAGGTCAAGGGAAAAATCGACGCATACCGCAAATTTAAGTCAAACATTTTGGTGGAGCTATTTAAGACATTCCCCAATGAATTGAATATGTACAGAGCTATACGACCGGACACTTAAATAGAAATATGTATAAAAGTAAATGAAATTTATTGTAAGAAACACTCGGCAATGAAAACCAAAGTGTGTAGCTTATGTTTGAAGGATGAATAGTTTGCTAAAATTTATGACCTACTCAATATATCGCAGTATCTAACTAAATACATAAAATTGTTTGTTTTGTGGTTTCTATGTGGTAGTAAGCACTGCGTCAATTGGTATATTATGGGACTACATTTTTGGCGAAACTGATGCCACTAAGCGACCTTCGAGTTTCCACGGATCGTCAACCCAAACCCAATACCTTACCCCTTTACACCAAACTAGATTTGAATGATTCTGGATCCAATAAATAGCTGGATGCTTCTTTTTGTATAATGTGGCTGTGGGATTCTCGGCCCTGAAAAACGTGTATGGCTTTACATTGACGTGGTTGGTCCTATTCTTTTTAACCACGAGTTCGTGATCGATGGTATACGAACAACAGCAATAAGTCCAAGCATGACCGAAACTTCACACAACTTCCTTCTGGTTCACTATTGTTATAAAAAATGTCTTGGATCGCGAAAAGATTTGGGTGCTGGACAGCGAGACCATATATACCCAAAGTAAAGCTAAGGAGTCCTAAAGAAACAACTGCTGTTTGTTTGACCCCCTCGAGTTGTCATGCTTCGAACCATCAATGGAAATCGCTGAGCTAATAAACATCGCCGGATGTGAAACAATTTTTACTGAGTAAAGTGTTCAAATACATCAACGAATTTCCTTGAATATGTGATCTTCGTACCTTAGCTGAAAGCAATCTATTAGTTACATTAAGCAAAAATAGTTAGACCTCTAGTGCTTATGGTAAGATCTACATTTTTTTATTTAAAATGACGTGAGGCTATAAAAGTCCCCAGTTGAAGTGAATACAGCAGCTAAATTATTAGCGTTAGTGGACTCCTTTCTAGTATGGCATTGCTAATAACTGTTTTCTACCACTAGCATCTAGGTACCAGAAACAGAAAGGTTGCAACATGATTAGTACTATGCGTGTTTTACTGAATAACAATCCCAGCAAAGTAAAAACACTCCCAACAATATATTTTATACTGGGTACTTTATTACAAATGTTTTTAAATTGTTTTATTGCGTATTTGTTTAATATTTAAATATAGACACGGGCATTTTGATTGTCGAAAATTTATTAGCGAATTTGTCAACATATTTATTGACAATTTAATTCCACATTCGTTATTTGAATAAATTTGTCAAATAACTAATGTGATTTTCCATTTGGGACATTTTTGATCCGGATCCCTTTTTACGTTATTTTTTTTTTTGATTCGGATCACTTTTTGCAGATCTCGATATTTTTCGATATTTACACATACTCTCACTAATACCAATATACCTTGCACAGCTGTTTTACGTCATTCAGAATTTGTTTTCAAAACAAAATTACGAAAAGCCTCGTGAAAAGCAATTATTCAGAACAAAAACGTAAATAATGGACATGGACTTCATTTTGGAGCAATTACTATCATCCTCGTCATCTTCTTCTTCTTCAATTTCGATTCTTCGTTGATATGATTACCCACATTAAGTTCGTATGTTTTCATCGAGAAACGAAAAAAATTTGCACAGCTGATGTACTGTCTAATAACGCACTAATACATTCACTAAAGCAGATCAATCTGCTATCGTGTTCTATTCCACACGAAAAATCTGAGATTTGAAATAAAAATCTAAAGTCCCAATGGAAAACGACATAAACCTCTGGGCCCAGATCTCGTAAAATGAGAACGATCAAACGATATCGTTTCGACAATAGCAGTCTCGCTTAATCGTTTTTATTTTACGTGATCTCTGACCCCTGAAAAGGAGAATTTAAAAAGAAATGAAAAACAAAAGTTTCGGTAACAATTTTCTAAATTTTTAGTGAACAAACTTTGGGTTTAAAATTTAAGATATTCTGTAATTTACATATTGCAGATCAGCATGGTTTGCATGAGTACGGTCAGTTATTATATCTCTTAATAAATGGATGGAACTGTGAAACATATTGGAGGACGAAAAAAAATATTTAAGAAAAGACAAATGAAGATTATGGATTTCGTTATATTGTTAAATTCCCCAATAAAACTTTTTTCCTAAAAAGTGCGTATCTTTACAATTCTGGAGCAGAGAACATATTATTGTGCAAACAAACAGAATTGTTCCAACTTTCCTTTTGAATTCAAAGATGTCACTAGCAACACACAAAAAAACAGCATCAAATTGACAGATTGCATCAGCTGGCTCTGACATTCAGTCCCTCGTTTTAACCTAATCGCACGTGCAATTTTGCATTTCGCTGCACTTTGCATTTAAAAAAAGTATTTTTCTCACATTCTCATTTAATGTGATATTAAATAAAAGATAAAATGTCACACACATTCGATCGTAACTTAATAAAATATGCTTTGTACGGTGTCTCCGCGATTGTTCTGTCGGAAATTGGCTATCGTTACTTCAACCGGTGGGCGAATCGCTGTTCTCAACTCCGTGCAGTAGAGGCCGATAACGAAATCGCCGATGTCATCTGGATAAATGAATTAACCCAAGAATGCTCCTTTAAAAGTCCTAACAAATCAGAAAAATTCAAACATGACGATGAGAATTGTCGGAATAAATTCTGCTTAACTCGTAATATCGGGAAACTCATCACTCTAATTGACAACGCGAAATATTCCATTGATCTTTCGATGTACATATTCACGTCGTTCGAATTGTACCATGCATTAGTTCGGGCGTATAAAAGGGGTCTAGAAATCCGTATAATAAGTGACCAAGAGATGGTCTATTCGTCGGGATCGCAAATTACAAGTCTAACCAAGTTCGGTGAGTACACAATTTGCATGCCAACATGCTTTCTTCTATGAAAATTAAAAATGTTCTTTCTATTGTGTCGTCCGATTGCAACTTGCAAAAAATGCACGTGCATCGTGCACATTTTTTAATCATCCAATACGTTAGTTTTTTTCTTTTCTTTGATTTTACACATGATTTTAATTTTATTGGAATAACAGATGGGGATCACTCAACCATGCGGTTTGAAAAGATCCATTTCTATCAAACCAGTATAATTGCAAGAGTAATTTCATCCGCTTGCGTCATCGTACTTGCGTAATGCATTCGCATTGATCTGCTTGGAGATTATAAAATTTATCGAGAACTTTTAACTTGTTTTTGTTTCGGCTATGCGGTTGATATACCGTATACAGTTTGGAATGGCTTTTGTTTGTATAAACTTATTTATCAGTGTTTGTCGTGCTTTCTAATTTTTTGTTGCAATTTGCACGTAATTAAGCAACCGGCATGGAATGGTTTTATTTTTTGCAAGCTTTTTTCTATAGTTACTGCACATACATGCACAGTTTTCTTATAGAAATAGTCATATGGTATTATTATTCACACAATACGTTGGAGGAATATTGTTTTAAGCATCTTCGTCCATACGAAAAGTACTATTTTATTGTATCAAAGTGTTGGTTCTTTCTGTACTTGCCAACGATTTATTTCGTTCGGTTGTTGTCCACGATAGCGTGAAGTGTATAACAGTTTTAGTTTGGTTTCAAATCGTACTAGAAATATGAAGAAACTATTGTGAGTTGCCTTTGGGGTTGGAAATGGATTCGAGGTTGTTTCTCATTTCCTTTTTCCTCTTTAACATGGCGCTTGGTCCTAACACAATCTCAATTGCTTTTTGACTGCATATGCATATGCATGATGCCTTGAGCTTTGTGCGTTAGTTTCTGAATATTTTAGAATTGTCGATGCCCTGTATGGATATAATGGCGTATTTTTTTGGGAAGTGAGTACATATAACAAAACCAAAAGTGAGTAGGTATAACAATTTTGCAAAACGTTTATATACTCACTTTTGGTTTTATTATACAGAAGCTGAGCTTACTGAAGATTCACTATAGGGTTTATCAATAAGGATGGGTCCACTTTGCAATGGATTAAAACAAGATCTGTGCGAGGTATTATCCGCCGCAGTTTCTCATGAATCCGAGTGGTCCAATTTGCCGCATAGGTCCGGCTGAATTTGAGCGATGGCATTGGTTATGTTGGGTTTAAGGACATCGGTCGATTGCAAACCCACAAGAAAAATCTAGCGAGGTTATCTTGGCGGTCAATTCACGTCACCTCTGCTACAGATAACCATACCCTCCATGGCGTCTGCTGTGGCGTCTTGCTGAAACCACATGTCATCTACCTGCATATCGTTCAATTTCGTCCAAAATAAATCGGTTAGCATCGTTCTGTAGCGCTCTCCTTGATGGTAATAGCCTTTGCAACGTCATTTTCAAGACAAAGTACGGAGCAATAACACCGCTCACCACCGCTCTAAAATCCGCACCAAACAGCTTTTTATGGATGAATTGCCACCTCGTGTGGGTTGGCGTTGCCCCGTATAATACGGCAATTTGGCTTGTTAACATTGAGACTCATCCAATAATGCGCCTTGTCGTTAATCACTTTCAAACGGTTCGAAGCCCAGTCAGCGAAAAAACTGTGATGTCTATGGTCATTTCATTATCACTGGTCACGGACTGCGGCAATGTTCTTGGCCGATTTGGCGTGCCTTTGTAGTACGGGTTGATTGCTTACCTTTTGCACTGACCAACACTCATTGTTTTGTAACTTGCCAGTGTTTTGGCATCAGTGACTGAACAGTAATCCCACAGAAGGTTGTGTCTGTACCGTCTCACAGTTAGGGAAAACCTGGATTAAGGAAAGTTTTGTATAGTTCAAATGACCTTTCCATTGATGCCAAAATTTACATGAAGTAAGTTCAAATTATGAGCAGAATTAACTTTAGTTTTGTCAAAATACTTATGCCGACCAGTGTATGTTATATGAGAGAATGAGTACCTCACAACTGGTTGAAAGCCTAAAAATTTAGAGTAATCCTTCTCGGTCAACAATAATACCACTCGCTTCATAGAACACTTGTTAACAAACTTACAAAATATAATAAGACTATCATATCAACTAATTTCTGATTGAATTTTTTGTATTTAAAACGAAATTACTTATTTATTGTGTATTTCATTTTTAGATATACCCGTTCGGTATCCCAGGGCGGTAAACATGCTAATGCATCATAAATTTTGTATATTAGACGGTCCGACTCGGTCGCGCGCGGTGTCGGAAGCGCGAAAAAAATCCTCCTACAAACAACTCCAAGGAATACTTTTCACCGGGTCACTCAACTGGACACATCAGGTATGTAATAGCCAAAATTAAAACCACCCTTCTCTGCCAATATTAATGTATATATTCTTTTATTTCAGGGATTTAATTCGAATTTTGAAAATTTGATTATAACATCAAACGTAAAGTTGGTTGCAAAATTTGAAGAAGAATTTCGACGAATGTGGGTATCGCTCAACGACTTTGATCACTCAACACAAAATGCACAGGAAAAGTGAGTCTGAATAAATTCATTTAAAGTTGCTCAGTTTGAACGACATACACACAGATACTGCATAAAGCAAACAGAGATATTATTATTAGGTTTTCATTAGTTATTAAAACGTTAGTGTGCACTTGAGGGTACATTCATTGTTATTTCATTGCAGTTCCATTTCATTACGTTAATTTTTATAATGATTACGAAAGTGATTTGAATTACTATTATTATTCACAAATTGTAACAATTGGTCAGACTTATTAGTCCCTTTCATAGAGGCTTAATATGAATTGTATTTTTTTTCAAAAACATCTTTTTGATGGCTAAATAAAATGTGAATGATTTTTGTTTCTAAAATAAGTTTTCATTTCCGTTTCATTAGATCGTCGTTTATGCTACAAAAAGCACCGGATAGAAGTAATACAAAAAATTAGGGAAATTGTTAAGCACTTTCTTCAAACAGGATATAAAGGTACATTAATGTGGAGGGAGATTAACGATTAAGTAAATACCCATAACGGGGAAACAACGTCATATGATGGCAAAAGTTATTAGACCTATCAGTGTCTCGGCGTTCATCCTAAAGAACTTTGAAAGAATCCGATGCTTATGTTAAAAGCAAATGTGACAATAACCTGCAAATCAATAGAAACAGCTTTATGAAAAGTCGTAGGAAAAATGGAAAAAAACTTACACTACAAGGAATACGCCCTGGTGGCGGCATTTCTAGATGTAGAATATGCTTTTAATAAGTAAGTGCTACTTCTATTAAAAACGCTCTAAAAAGAGTTGACACTGAAGTTGGTATTTATGAACTGGTTATGCCAATTGCTCAATCGTAGAGCTCGAAAGTATCTTTCAACCTTTTCGAAGGTCTTAATATTACTCTCAGTTGTTAAGAATCTTAAATATAATCACATAATAACCAGTTTCTTAGCTTAGAGAGAAACCTTTATTTTTTTTTAAGGTTTCGGTCAACCACTGAGAGATATTCATTCATTCATTCATTTTCAATGGTCCGCTTGTCCATTAAGTGGGTCGCGGGTGTAGGTTGCTCAAGTAGACCCTCCATAGCTCTCGATCCTCCGCCATCGACTCTAAATCATCAAGGGCAATCCCCATACGGGTAGAGGAGAGATTATGAATTTGATCTAACCATCTCATCCTGGGACGCCTGCCCGATGGTACGGATTCCATAGCACGTCGTGGAATCCTGGTCGGGGACATGCGTTTAACATGCCCAAACCACCGAAGCATGGATCGCTCCGTCCGGAGAAGTAGCTGCTCGACATTGAGTTCCTCACGTATTCTAGTATTTCGAATGCGATCTCTACGGGTCACACCAGCAATACAACGGAGAAATCTCATTTCGGCAGCTAGTATTCGCGATCTTATTCTTTCGGTCATTACCCAAAGAATGTCAGATATCACTGACAGAAAAACATAAATCTCATTTGTACATTTTTCACTAACTATTGACATTAGTCAGCAGCGCATGCGAAATTAGTGATTTGAAGAATCATTGCTTAACACTCGTCTAAGGAAGTTTAGTGTCCCGGCTACACAAGTAATGAGAAAAAGTATTGCTAAAACCCGCGAGAGTTTACTTGTAGTCAAACTTAATTCTAAAGTTCTTAACTTATTTCTATTACCCATTCAGATGATGATATCCCGTATAAAGCCATTTTCTTTATTCATAATATAGCTAATATAATTTTTGTTAAATAAGAACGACTACACTAAATTTAATAATATTACACAATTACAATTTTTACACAATACAAATTTGATTTTTTTAACTTACTTTCGAAGAATGAGGTCTTTGGTTGATCATTTCCACTTAATTGTTATGGAAAATGTTAACTAATGAGCGATATATCTAAAATTGTAAAATAACAATCAAGCAAGGAGTGAAAAGGTAAGTGTTTATAAATAAATCTCAGAGAAAGACCTTAATGTCGAAGCCGAATGTAATATCTCTCAGTGAGAAACCAATTGAAAATAAAAGTTGAGAGTTATTTTCGAGCTCTGCTCAATAGTAGAAAAAATAGTTCTTCTCTAGAACAGAGTTCTACACAGATGGGTAACAAGAGGAGCTCTTTAAGGAGAACCCTGTTATTGATAAAATCCTTAAAAGGCTAAAATCGCAGGGCTTGAATATGGTGTGAGCTTATCGCAGTGCACTAGGCACCATATTGGTCCCATCGCCATCCCTGGGAAACCTAAACCAATTTGCCCAAGCAATTAATTTCGCTACAAAACCCAAAAATTGTTTCAATTTTGTTTGTGAGGCCAACCTCCTACAAATTGTCGAAGAAGTACTTTGCAAGGTGTTTCCTGCTGTACCGAGCAATATCCTGACATTCGCAGAGGAGATTAGTAATGACCCTGACCCTGTGGCTGTACCCTCCTTAGCTTTAAAACCATATGTATAAATTGAAATTTAATTTTCATTCGAAACTTAATTCTTTCGCCATCGTATTTCGTACGGTGTGTCGATGTCAAATTCCCCAGATGTTTATCCGTTTTATCAGGGATGTTGGAGAATGATTCCCTTAGTATGGAGCTATGTCCTACATGTCTGGTTTTGAAGAACGCTGCGTTTAGTTAATACTTAGTAATAATAGTTCAAGGAAAATTCTTAGACACATTAAGTGAAATTATGGAAGTGTCTTAACAAACGGACAAAGGGAAATTGACTTAACGTCTACCCATCCAAAACGGAACTTGTTATCTTTACTAGGAAGTACAAGATACCACAATTTAGGCTCGGCCATCGTGTATCCAATGCTCTGTGGGCAGAAACGAACCACAAACGAAAGGATATTTTTAAACTAAGCAGGGTAAACCTGAGAATAGCAATAGGAATACTGTTTGGCTACTGTCTTCTTAAAAAGCATGCCAAAATGCTAGGACTTTCAGGCGGTGCCATGAAATAAAGTCTTATGATCCATAATGTAATTTTAGTACGACTTTTCGAAAACCATTAATAGTTACTGCCTGAAAAGCCGAATTTTCGAAGAAGAATGGTCTGATATCCGCACCAAACAGTCATTTGTTTCTCAACAATTATTCGTGGGTTTTCTGAACCCCAAATGGGACAATTTTGATGATTAACGAAACCATCAAGATCAAAATTAGCTTCATCACTTTGGTCGAAAATTGCGGACTGTAGCTGATAAACCTTTATTATTTTTAAAATATTGAAATGAAATATTGATAAATGAAAATGCGTTCATTTTTAGGTGAACGTATTTACCCAGTCGTTTTGCTAGTTGTGCTGGTTAATCAAGTAATAGGAGCTAATGGACACCCACAAAACTATCGTCCAATAGCGTTACTTTCAATGCTCTCAAAAGAAATGGAAAAGGCAATTAATATGTCGAAATAATCATATACCTAGAAGGGCACCGATTAATAAGCGACAGGCAATACGGATTTCGAGCCGTCGTTGAACAATGTGAACAAATTAGTTCTCTAAATGATGATCTGGACACAATCTTGAAGTGGGGAAAAGACAACTTGGTTGTATTTAATGCAAATAAGACACAGCTCAAAACATTTTCTAAGAAAAATGCATCAACAGTTCCTCATATCCAAATGGATAACCATCCAATCCATCCCAAGGACTCAATGCACTTTCTAGGAGTCACATTTAATTTAGGAATCACATGGCAGGGCCACATATCGCAAACCCGGCGTCCGCTAATTTGAGCTAACTATTTAGAGCAAAGAGGTACTTTAGCCACAAGCAACTTCTCCTTCTCTACAAAGCACAGGTTAGACCAGGCCTGGAATATTGTTAACATACTTGACAGCATACAGAGGCGATCAGTTCGACTTATTGGAGACCCTACATTCACATCGAATCTACAACCGTTGGTGCACAGAAGACAAGTCGCTGACCTTTGCTTGTTCTATAGGTACTTCCTTGGTATATGTTCCGAGGAACTCAAAGACATTATCCCTCGAAATCCAACTTTTGGGCGCCACCCAAGACAGGCAGCCAATTTTTATGACACTTGACAACCGCGAGGACATCAATTTTCCAAAACTCCTTCTGTTACAGGACAAGCAAACTTTGGAACTTGCTTTCTGGGGATAAATTTCCAGAAGACTGCAATTTGCAGCACTTTAAGTGCAGAACTAACATACATTTGCAAGCATCTCGGGGTGCTGATGAAGCGTTATAGGTTCGCCTTTCCCGGGAGAAGTATTTAAAATAAATAAATAAATTCTTATCTCATTGGATAAACCCATCTATCTCCATTTTACAAACTACTGTGGTTCCTCGTCAGTAGATACATTTGACAAATGATCAACGCCTTTGTTATAGTCTTTTATACCTTTTTATGGAGACTTTCTTATTCACTAAAACGAGTTCTCACATAACTCATGGCAAATATACCTATCCAATAATTTGCAACTTCTCTGACTATCCATTCAAGCTAATAATAATTCGATTTTGATTTCAAAGAACGTTTAAAATGCGTTGATAAGTTGAGTAACTAAATACAAATTATGCAAATGTGACTTTTGTATTTTTGAATTCAATTAAAGTTCGCATCCGTGATGAATATTTTTATTAGAATCTTTATAGTGCAAGTCAAACAATATGTTTCAATTCTTAGAATTTATTTATTACGTGCTTACAGCTCAGTGGTCAAGATAAGAGAGAGAGATAATGTATAGCTTAAAACTAATTGAAGTGTAATTCGGTAAATGGTAATGCGGAAAATGGCTTAGCGTAGGTTGGTAATAAAGTACAGGGTGATGCTAAACATTAAGCATGAGTTACTTCAGTCTGCAATAAGTAGCACATTATAGATTTCATGTTTAATATATAACATCTTCCCCCACTAAATTAGTTATGATAAGTAATAAAATTATTCATAATCTTACATTTTAAATGCAACTTAAAACGGTAAAACAATTCATCAACGATATTAACAACTCAACTAACAAATGTCATCATTAGTTACATAAGTATATGTAATTATTCCAATATAATTTGATTTTTTTCCAAATTTAAAGATTTAGCAAGTTCTTTATTCTTAAGTCTACTAGACCTTCTAATTTCCATATTTTTTAAGAACTTTCTCTTTACTCTAAGAGGCCGTTTACTCTGCCTATTTATAATTTGTGTGGGATCGATATCTGATATAAAAATCTTATCATTCAAATTTCTTTTCCGAATTTGATTCTCATGTACAAAGCGTTCTACTTCATTGACTCTTATAAAATATGTTAATTTACTAACAATTTTAGAAACTTTTGCTGGAATCCATTTAATCATATTCATATAATGGTTTCTATACAAGACTTCTTCCCCCACTTTAAATTTAGGTCTTAAAATAATTTTACAATTATTCCCTTTAACGCTTGGTCTTGAATTTAAATTTACATTTGTGTTATTGTCAACAGATTCATTTTCGGTATTTTTATTACTATTTTGCCTTAAAGAACTTAGGAGAATCCTTGGCTTAAAGTTAAACAACATTTCAGAAGGAGACTTGGAGGTAACTGTTGATGGAGTGTTGCGATAATTAAAAAGAAATTCATTTACTTTATCTACTAACGACATTGTACTATCCTGTTCCAAGCATAACTTTTTTAAAACCGACTTAACTGTCTGCACTCCCCGTTCTGCTAATCCATTCGATTGTGGGTGGTATGGAGGGGATTTTACCAGATCAATACCTTTACATTTACAAAATTTTACTAGCACGCTCGAATTGAAAGGCGGTCCATTATCCGTCACAATACAACCCGGATAACCAAAAACTAAAAACAATTTGGACAACTCATTTATTAATGACTGAACAGTTGTTGTGTTCATCAACCTCACGTCGCAATATCTTGAGTAAGCGTCCATAATAATTAAAAATGTTTTCCCGCCAAAGAAGAAAAAATCTAAGTGAACACGATCAAAGGGAGACTGCGATGGTGCCCATTTCGTTTCAACTTTTTCGCGCGGAACGTTTTGTGTTTTTTCACAAACTTCACAATTTCTTGCGAATGAGCTTATTGACTTATCAATGGCTGGCCACCACACGAATGACCGTGCTAACATCTTCATCCTCACTATACCCGCGTGGTTCTTATGCAGCAATTCGAGAACACTCTTTTGTAGCGGGGTTGGAACAACAACTCTGTGCCCATATAACACACAACCATTTTCAATACATAAGCTTGTTTTAATTTTAAAATATGGCTTTACATCATTTGATATATTATTTGGCCACCCTACTTGTAAATACTTGAAGACATCTTTTAGTGTTTTATCGTGTTGAGTACTGTCACGAACGGTTTCCGTATTCACTAAATTATCTTCAACATGAAAATAATTTACTGGCGTCTCTTCCACATTTGAGTCACCACCCAATGGCAACCGTGAAAGGCAATCTACATGGCCCATTTTGGAACCCTTTCTAAACGAAATTTTATAATTGTACTGGGACAATAAAATAGCCCATCTGTGTAATCTCACAACAGCAACTGCTGAATTTCCCTTACTTGGGTGAAAAATCTCCTTAAGTGCCTGATTATCAGTGCAAATAGTAAATTCGTGCCCATACAAATAGTTATGGTACTTGCCTATTGCGAAGATAATGGCCAGTGCCTCGCGATGCAACTGCGAGTAGTTTCTTTCTGCTGCCGATAGAGTACACGATGCAAAACTAACTGGCTTTTCTTTGCCGTCTACTAGATGACATAGAATCGCTCCGACACCATAAGGACTGGCATCAGTGAACAAAACAATTTCTTTATTAGGGTCATACAATTCTAAAATTTGATTTCTCAGAAGGAGGGTTTTACTTTTCTCAAAAGCTTTTTGGCAATCCTCTGTCCACAAAAACTGTGTACCTTTTCTCAATAAGTTATATAATGGCTGAATTTCTGATGCTAGATTTGGAAGAAAGTTATTGTAATAATTAAGAAGACCTAAAAAAGATTGCAATTGTTGAAGATTATTTGGAGATGGGGCTTGAACAATTGCTTCAACTTTCTTGTGGTTAGGACTAATTCCCTTAGAACAGAGTGTGTGACCTAGATAATCCACGGTATCACAAACAAATTTACACTTTTCGACATTTATGTGAACGTTATGCTTTTCTAGACGACCTAACACTTCAAAAAGATTGCGTTCACAATCAGCTGCAGTGGCACCTCCAACTAAAATATCGTCTAAATAGCAAGCAACGTTTTTCAACCCGTGAAGAATCCGATCCATGACAGATTGAAATATTGCCGGCGCACTGCTTATTCCGAAAACAAGACGAGTAAATGCAAAAAGGCCTTTAAATGTATTGATTACCAAAAGCTTCTGCGATTTTTCTGTTACTGAAAGTTGCTGATAAGCACCCTTCAAATCAATTATTGAGAAATGAGAACACCCCGACAACCCTGCAAAAATATCCTCAATACGAGGTAGTGGATAATATTGTGTTTCTATACACCTATTTAGGGTCACTTTACAATCAACACAGATTCTTATATTACCATCTTTTTTTGGCACTATTACAATGGGGCTGGCCCACTGGCTAAACTCAACCGGGACTAAAATTCGTTCATTGACTAGCCTCGCCAACTCGAGTTCTACCTTTTCGCGCAACTTGTACGGTACCTGATAAGCAGCATGAAAAATTGGTGATTGGTCACTTTTAAGCACTATTTCTGCTTCGTACCCCACAATCGGATGGACTAGTTCTGGTTCAGTTATTTTTGGAAAACTTGACTTAATTTTACTTAAAAATTGTGCTTGGTTACTTACAGTACAAATGTTTGACTCGCAAAACTGTTGTCTCCAACTCGGATACAATTTGTCAATCCACGTACGTCCCATCAGACTTTTCCGCGGCACATCTCCAACAACAACAACAATAGGCAACATCCACTCCCGACCTCCAAAGCTCACTTCCAATTCCAAACTACCAAGCTCACGTAACTTAGAACCTGTGACTGAACAGAGATTAAAACTAGTTTTTTCTAATTCACAATTTTTGAACTTATCTAAATATTCTTTTTCACTTATGATAGACGTTGTTGCTCCAGTGTCAATCTCCATAGAAAGCAACTGTCCATTTGCCCTTACTGTGACCTCTTCGGATTTATTGAAAATGCTTACGCTATTAACGGATTTAGCATTCAATCTTAATCGACACTTGCTCGCTATGTGCCCCTTTTTGTTACAAGCAAAACACTGCCATTCCTTTGCTGGACACTGGAACTCCTTATGCGCACTGCTCCCACAACGAAAACAATAATTCGGCTTGCTTTTGCTACTCGTACCAAAACTGCTGGGAATAGTTTTTTGTGTATGGTTTGAACTCGTCGCCGTTGAACGTGGTGTTTTGTCATGACGTGAACTTGCATTTTGATGTCGTAGCAAGTTTTTTTTTTGTTGATTATATATCGCATTTTGTGACATTGGTTGAATAGCACGTGATGCGTTTTGCGACGCCTCCACATTCAATGCTTGTTGACAGACTTTCTCAAAAGTTAATGAGTCATCGCGTAATAGCATTTCCTGAATCTTATCACTCTTAACTCCGACAATAAATCTGTCCGCCAGAGCTTCATCCAGGATGAGAGATTTGTACTTTGCTAACCTTTCATCTTTGATATCTTCTAAGAAATCTCCAAATCGACACGTTTGGGCTGCAGATTTGATGCGCACAATAAATTCGTTCAACGATTCGCCGTCTTCTTGATAAATTTTATTAAATTTATACCGCTCTGCCCTTTTGTTCTCCTTTGGAGCAAAATGATCTCGCAGCAATTTTAACAATTCTTCAAATGATTTTTCACTTGGCATTTTAGGGATAGTTAGTGACATGAGGATTTCGTAAATTTCCGCTCCAACTATAGTTATGAATAGCGGCGTTTTTGCCTCTTCTTGGATGTCATTTACTATAAAAAATTGTTTAATGCGATCTTCATATGCTTTGAAGTTACTGCCCGGAACAAAAGGTTCGATATTTCCCACTAAGCGCGACATTATTTAATTTGTTTTAATACAAAAAAAATTAAATGTTTTGCAACACGTGTTTCGCAAATCCTCGTCGCCAATATTAGAATCTTTATAGTGCAAGTCAAACAATATGTTTCAATTCTTAGAATTTATTTATTACGTGCTTACAGCTCAGTGGTCAAGATAAGAGAGAGAGATAATGTATAGCTTAAAACTAATTGAAGTGTAATTCGGTAAATGGTAATGCGGAAAATGGCTTAGCGTAGGTTGGTAATAAAGTACAGGGTGATGCTAAACATTAAGCATGAGTTACTTCAGTCTGCAATAAGTAGCACATTATAGATTTCATGTTTAATATATAACAATTTTGTTTTCTTTTTTAACATTTTTTTTACTGACAATTATCGATAGGTTATAAAATATATTATGTTATATGTATATGGTTTCCAAAATTCCAGCTAATAACTATTCCTCATTGGACTGAGTTATGAGAAGTTCTAGTGAAACATCTCTCGTCTATTGTTTATGCATAGAATAAGATTGTTAGTGCGATGACATCCACTTTAGAGTGATTTACACAAATTTGTTCGGGAAAGGTCATTGTCGGCATATTGAAAGGTGACTTTCTTTCTCATTCTACATACTATATCTATTCAGTGATATTCTCAAGGGTATTTTGAAATTGTTTGTTAAATTGCACAAAAAAAAATAACTCAGCAATTTAGGACAAATGACACTCAGTGTCAACAGGTAGGGGGTATTCCTTGCATCGTAGTTTGGATATTACCTGTTTCGATGGTACATTGACAATCAATATTGTATTAACAGAATGGAAACTGTGGTGGTTTTAAAAATTTTGAAAATTAACACCATAAATCAATCTGTTTATTCACATGCACATGTGTCGTTGATACTGGTGACAGACAAACAGGAACTGCATTATTATGTTTTCCAAAGGGATTCGTTTTCGATATTTAGTTTATTTTCATTTCAATAAAGTTTGTTTTATCAAGAGTACCAATCGGTTCCTATTCTCCCTTGTCCCTTCTCCAGTTTCTTCTATTTATTTGTCTTTTTTTCCACCATTTCCAAAATTTCTACCTGATAGATATGTTGCTGCTTGCAGTAGATCCATATTTCCCATCTGATTTTTGTTATGTCCGTATGATTGAAGTTAATGAAATCGCATACAAGTTAGTGTCTACGTGCTATTATAACATTAACCATCAAGACATACTTGTATTGATATTTGACCAGATAGATACATTTTTTTTGTACATAAACTGCTAGGTTCCACAGTTCACTTTCCCTCGGGAATTAATTTTTGTGTTCTACATTTCACTGTACATATTCGATTTCGATTTCAAAAATTTCGGAATTGAAGCAAAGTGAAGTATTGATTTCGAAAAAATTTCGGAGTTTCCGAATCGCTTAAAACGAATTCACTCGATTTGCAATTTCGATTTCACTCGATTTCTGGAACCTAGCTGAAACTGTCTATTTCAAGCTATACAAGGAGGCGAAAGTTGCCACCCGATGTTCTTTAGCTGCATTTTTTTTATAAATGAAAAGCTTAGTTCTTTTTTTGGCTTATGTTTATTTGATGTCTTAAACTCTTAAATGATATTGGCTAAGTATAGCCGCCGCCAGAATTGATGACGATTTAGGCCCGATTTATGGCATTTTCCATCACACTTGCCAGAACAACACACCATATGCAGTATCTAACTTTGAGTGGTTGAAATAGCTCATCGTGGGTTATCTGCGGATTCGGTGCCCCAGAATCGATCATTTAGCTTAATCACATATCCTACATCAAAGATGGATATGGACCTCGTCACTCATGATGATTTTCGTTGAATAGTTATCTGCCTTGTGGTCGCGAGATTCAGGATGGCTTGAGCGTAGGTTACAGGCGCATGGCGCTCAACAGCTAACAGCTGATGCGCTGTCTGCAGTTTGCACTTTGTAATGGAACATCTTACAGTATTTCACTAAAATTCTCTGTAAAGATCGCAGATAGATGCCCAATTTCGTGTTACGTCGTCTGGTCTCTACTCCGGGTCCTCTGCGACATGTTCAACCACAGTTGGGATATTCTAAGCTCTGGGGCCTGCCAGACTTTAAAGCATCTCGTGTTGTCCCATACTCTTCTAGGCGAGCGGCTAAACTTTTTTCGGTCCCGTCTGCATAGACTGTGAATGGAGGAGAAGATACAACGGCGAACTGTATACAGCCACATCGACCTAGCCAGAAGAGTGAAGGTCCAACGACTGCGGTGGCTGGATCATGTAGAGCGAAGGGACGTCAATGCTCCGGCCCGGAAGAGCTTCGAATCCACACCCGAGGGACGGCACAGTAGAGGAAGACCGCGACTCAGATGGCGCACGCAATTGGAGGGGGACCTTAACCAACTTAGCGTGTGAAATTGGAGACAGCTGGCCAAAGATCGTGCTGGCTGGAGACGCTTGTTGGTTGGGACCCAGGTCCACCCCGGACTGTAGCGCCACCTTAAGTAAGTAAGTCAGTTTTGAATTCTGACAGTAAATTTTCCGTACGTGGGCGCAGTAGCGCAGTGGTTAGTGTGTTGGACTACTGTGCGAGGGATCCCAGGTTCGATCCCCGGAAAAACCCAAATTACATCTTAAAAGTTTTTTCTACTGCGCCACCTCTCGCGAACGTCTGACAAACATCCGAGAGTATGACTGTCATGAAAAAGCTTCTCAATTGAGCCGTTCGGACTCGGCATAAAATTGTAGGTCCCCTCCATTCGTCCCAAAAATAGAAACTCACACAAAACGAATGGTTGCGAGAAGCTAGGCCTTGGGTGTCACCCGCCTGTTGCGCCACCTATTTATTTATTTTACTTTTAAATTTTCCGTACGTATAATCTACTTGGGAAGACATTTCTGCTTCAGGAAATGAAGTTTGCATATCGATTTGTCAATTGACCATAAGTAACTACCACTTGCGCCAACTGAGCGATAAGAACAAGTCCGCCAACTGTTTATTGCATTTCTCTCTGGTTTTCTTCGCCTAGATTGTATCATCGGGCGCTCTTTGACTATTTTGGCATTTGTAGAGGATTTCTTAGAAATTGTAGCATCATCTTTTTCCTCTATAAGAGCGTGAGCCCATATATGTAGCCTTGATGCTGATTGTCATTAGCCGTTCACCAACGTGTTTAAGCTCAGAACTACTTGCCTAACTCTGCTGTTTTTAATAAATCCGCAATCAAATTGACGCTGTTTTTAAAACCTCCCTTGAACCGTTTTGACGAGGAGGATATTAGAGCCGACTTTGACCCAGCTTGTTTCCAGCTTGCATTTCAACAAACGAAGTTATGTCCACGGAGCGGCAAAGTCGCGACTACAAAAATTCGGCTTTCCCGCTTCGTGGAATTTTGTTTATATGCCAGCTGCAAGGAAACTGTAAGCGTACAAGCTGCAAATGACGAAACCGTGCGTATGAAGCGCAGCTATGTGGACAGTAGCAAACCTGCGAGGAAAAATGAAGCAAACATAAGCACTAGCCCTTTTTGTTCAGTCCGGCGAAAGTAGGAAAGAGGTTTCAACCTCTGCTCGCCATTGCTATTTTTTACATAGAACACAGTGCCATCCATTGTACAAATATTGCAACTGCGCAAAAATAACGACTTATTCAAATTATTTCAAACGTTCTATAAGAGATGGCACACTCAACACTCAAACAAAATCGCACGAATTGCTCGATGACATTTGAGTGTTTTCGTTTCTCTCCGCCGTGAACCAAAAGAGCTAGTGCTTATGCTTGATTCAACGAAAAATCGGCTGCTAGCAGTCCATGTATAGTATGTCAATGCCTAAATGTCATAAGAAAGCTTCTAAATTCAGTTTAACAGCATATATAAAAGAGTTAGGTACTTTTGTCCCAAATAAAAAACTCACACAAAATAATGGTTGTAGGAAACTAGGCACAGGGTCCTTTCCGAAATGTTGCGCCCCCAATAACGTATAATATAACCCATACCAATACCTTCCTATAGTGTGTGACATTTAACGACTCCTGGTTAGTTTTATCTAATTAAAATGCAATACATAAAATTAAAAAAAAAATAATCAAACAAACAAATTTCCTATCATTTTATTTTGAATTCTTGCTAATGGCGTGTTTTCCTTTCTCAAGCGGCAAGCTAAAATGTCCATAACACATAATATAATAATGGAAGTGAGAATATCATGTTAACTCGAATGACAACCCTCATCTAAGCAGAGAAATGCAGTTCATCCCCAGTTTTTACATTTCAATTAACCATCTAATGTTATCTTAATAAACGCATTGTATGTATGAAGCAATTAAAACAGTTTATTCGTCCCGACTCTTTTATACGGGCGGTATTATGAATTCAATAAAATTTATACCTACATATTTTAGAAAGTAGGTACATGTCTGTCTAATATATTTTTAGAACTTTTTTATATCTTGCTATTAAAACTGAGGATGTAAAAAAGTATCATTAGTGCAATTAGATCATAGTGTCATTACAACCAGTAAGTAGCGTTATGTTAGGTTAGCCAAATGTTTGTGTCCAGATGGTTATGCTTATGATGGCACTTAACTGTCAGAATACAATATAGGGCTGCTCTAGTAGGTATGTGGCGGTAGTACTGGATATCAAAATGAGTGGCGGTGCATTTACAAAACACACCCACAATAGGCTAGCGCGGTTGCATAAAATCAGCTTAACATAAGTCAATTCCTGCATCTCATACCTCGCCTATACATACGTCATATAGCCTTAATTTTTAAATGGTTAGTTTTCGTTTTACGACCAATTTTTTTTTCGTTACAACAACGGCCAAATAAAGAACAACATTTTCTTAAATGTTCTAACCATGCAAAAGACCACAGTATTTTGTATGTAACTTGCCTACTTGCCTCCTTTACGCTGCGAATTTGTTCTTGCTTGTTGTTTTCTTGATGTTCGATTCTTTTGTGCCCCATACCGAAATTTTAAACCAAAACGAGCAAAGCGAAGAACGCAGTACATACAGGGTGGCGCACCAATTGTGCTACAATAAGAAATTAAAATATTTTTTTTTTAATCAGAAATCGTACATTTCATTAATTTTTTTATTGTATAGGAAATTCAATTTAATTTTATATTACTAATTGTTTTTGTAGATCATGGACCGTAAATGCCCTCCACGCTCATCCACGCATGTGCGACACTTTTTGAGAACATTGTTCATTGCGGCCTGAAGGGTTGAAGTCAGGATCGCGTCAATTATTGCTCTAATAGACTGCTTCAATTCAGACAAATTTCTGGGTTTTGTTTTGTACACTTCTTGCTGGACATAAAAAAAGTCTGGTGCAGTCAGGTCAGGTGAACTTGGGAGCCAGCGGAAAGTAGAGTTCCTGGATATTAATTTGTTTGGGAATTTTCGTTTGAGCTCCGCCATAAGCGGTCTGGTTATGTGTAGAGTTGCTCCACCTGCTGGAACCAAATGCTGTTGAAACGGATACGTCTTCGGCGCAGTTCTGGGTAAAAAAAAACTCCCTCAACGTCTTTAAATAACAGTCCCCATTGACAGTGACTGTTACACCGTTTTCTTCAAAGAAGTATCGCCCTACAATGCATCTTGATGGATGATATTGCACAGTGACTCGTTCTGGGTGCAGTTCTGTCTCATAGAGTATTTGTTGGTGAGATTCACTCCATATACGGCAATTTTGCTTTTTTACATTGCCGTTCATATCAAAATGGGCCTCATCAGACATAAACAAGCAATTTATCAAGCTGTTGTCTTCTTAGGCCATTTCAATCAGTTTTTGGCAAAATTCAAGACGAATAGGCAAATCCAGAAGGTTTAACTTGCTTGTATGGAAACAAGTTTAAGTCATCATGAATTAGCCGTTGTAATGACCGTCTGCTAACTTCAATTTGCGCCGATAAGTTTCGAGTCGAAACGCTTGGATTTGCCTGAATTGATGATGCTACAGCCGCGATTGTGTCTTGAACCCGGACATATGGATCTCGATGGTACGGTCTTCGTGCGATGCTTCCAAATTCGGGGGAGTGTCGCCAAACTCCCGCCTAGATTCCCTTTGGACGGAATTGATGGACTGCAAAGCATGGTACCGCTCCACTATCCAAATCCTCTTTTCGGTATCCCAAGCATTCAATTTAATAAATTTAAATAGTAATCTGCAAAATAAAAAAAAAATAAGATTACTCACACAGAAAAAAAGTTATTACGTTTTGTTTTTGTAGCACGATTCGTGCGCCACCCTGTACTTAAGTTTCAAAAGCTGTTAAAAGATCAGCAATATGTGTAGCTATTCTTTTTTTCGGTTGAATTTTACTGATAACGCAATAAATGAATTTTTTTGAATGCTTTTTATTTTATAAAGATTTGGAACCAATTTCATATACATATACATATTTGGTAAATGTAGGTTTTGTTATACGACATTTCGCTTTACGGCCTGATTTTGTGGAACGTATCTTGTCCATCAACCGGGGTATGAGTGCACCGAAACGGAACGGTTTCCTTTTTTCATGCGAACAATATTTGCAATACATATCTATATGTTTTGTAAGAATTTAAACTTTGACAGCGCCGACCTCATTGCGCCTATATCTAGGCAGTAAACCGCCAAGTAAAAAACAACAGAAACAGAATCCAGTGTGTATTTGCGAAATTTGTGTTTCTGTTTCTGTTTCTGTGGGCCAACACTGTCTTATTTTTAACCAGTTCTGAACGAATTTTGAACATTCAAAATTCTAGTCATCTTAAGTTGAACACATTTTGTCTGAACTAAATTATACTAAGTGGAAACGCGACTGATACTGACCAGATTGCCGAAAAATTGTCATTTTAACAATTTTCTTATTTTTTCGTTTTTTATTTTTTAAACTCAACGAATTTCATTGTAGAAAAAAAATTCCACAATTTTGTTTGCTTTCAAAGTGACAGCCATCTAATTTGATAGATATATAAATGTCCACTTAGAGAAGGAATTAGATTGTGGCTATATTTTTTAGGTATAGATACCACCACTGAAAAACTTTTCACGTTGCCAGTAAAATTGTTTACCAATTTCTGCTCTGACCAGACGTATATCCTTTTCCATTGGTCAAAAATGCAAGTATTTTTTTATAGTCCGGAGTGCTTTTCTGCTCTAGTACAATTTTTGTTTTACCACTGGACTTAATTTCAACTCAACCTTGATTTTGTGTGTTACTGCCTGAGCGTGAGCATAATGGAGCCGTAATCGGATTTAGTGTCGCAATTATGCGTACCTAACTGTCAAAAGTTAAAGCACTTTTGTGCGTGGCTGAATGAACGATCGTCTATTGACTTTTGTGTCAAAAAGCGGGCTTGTAGTACTGCAGTACGCACGGCAACTCTTTTGCATGCGACTCCTGCTCCAGCAGCGTTTTCCTGTTTAGGCAGAAATTTCTGTAAGTAGCAACCAGAACTGACGTCTACCGAGAAGATACTGTCAACTTGAGTAATATCACAGTTTTTGGATTAGAATAGAATTTATTTATCCACAAAAATTATGAATTAAATGCGACTAAATTGAGTAAATTACAATTTTATTAAACATCTTATTATTGCTGGACAGTTTTATTATACTTTTTGATCTTTCCGGTTTTAGAAGTGCCAACGAGTCAAAAATTATGGTACATGCGAGCCAGTTGATCCAATTACAAAGGTCCCTTATTACTAGAAGCTCTGCAATAAAAAAAGTCACAGCACTTGTGCAATAAAATAAAATAAAAATATCTCCAACTTCGTACATCCCTTCCATTGTATATTATGGCGATTATCTTTTTACTTAAGAAATTAAACCTTGCCACTTATAAGTGTATTCAGCCATTTTTTATTTTAAAATGAAGTGGCACGTTTGCCCAATGCCCCTTGAAAAAAAATGTCCATGTTAATATTCGTCTTTGCAATTTTTTTCCTAGTTTGTGCCTACTTATTCGAGGGTTTTCCAAGAATTCATCTTCTATTGTAATTGAAGATCTGTTCGCCTCTAATACGCAGTCCGCGGTTTGAATCGCAAATTGATTGTCATTTTTGAACTATAGCTCGCTATACCCTTCTTGGCGGCTACCTGTAGCGTTTGTAAATTGTTCGTTCAAGTTCAATTCTGTTTTTGGAGAATGTTTTTTTTTGTTTTGTAAATCCAACTTAGCAGAAATCCTAATGAATTTTAAAGAACCCGGGTTAGGGTTTCTCCATAAGTGAAAAAGGTTGTTCTCCGATTTATTCTCTTAGGAGATTTTTTTTTCTTCTGTGAAATTTCATGGAATTCCTTTTGATAATGAAAAAGACAGGCGAAACGATAGAAGGATATTTTTTTGTTGTATACCATGTGAATAAAACATGTCAAGGCCGTCGAGTTTTAGGATAATTAGGTATCCAGTTACAATTTCGGTGCGCATCTTAAATGAACGAGTATAATATTCAGTGAATGAAAATATGTATGTGAACTAAATTGAAGGAAGTTTTAGCCTTATTTTCTTGTTTTTTTTTTATTTTATTTTACGACAAATGTCTGATGAACATCTGAAAGTATAAATTGTTTTCCAATTCTGTATTTCCTCATTTTTACCTTTACAACTTATTAGCTTCGCGGAAGATATGACTAATGATTTTTAAGCGTTGCAAATCTTATCCAGTTCCAGTTCCAGTAAAACTTTAGCTTGACAGCCATCAAAGCCACCCACATGTCGTTCAGCTATCGACGCTTCTCTCGTGAAGACAGTTGACTTTGCACTTTATTGCCTAGTTAGGTGGCGCCTGGATTATACGCCGTTAGAGTGAGTAATTTGGCTATCTCACTCCAAGTTGATTGAGTCAACAATAGAAGGGCTCACCGAACTGTTAAAGGTACACACTCATGTGGAATGGGTCCTCATCCTCAATCATCTTATCAGCGCGTTCAAGTAATTTCAGAAATTTTAATGTGGCCTGGTGTTGGCACAAATTTCTCAAGAATGATGATGACGAAGAAGTCACATAACAGCGCACTAGCCTGTCTATATACTGTTTTGACATTAAAGGTCTCGGTGCCAAACTATAAACAAGGTGGAATGCGGCCTTAAAATTTTTAAAGGGTGGTTTTTTTTATAGATATAGAACTTTGAAATGGAATAAAAAGATGTTTTTTTTTTTTAAATTGACATGAAATTTACTTTATTCGAAAGATAATCTTCTGGCATTATAATTTAAATATGATTTCTGGCATATGACCGCCACGGCTGGCTCGGACGTAGTCTAATCTGGAGGTCCAATTTTCGATGACGTTCTCCAACATTTGGGGCCGTATATCGGCAATAACGAGGCGAATTATGTCGTCCAAAGTGGTCAATCGTTTCGGGCTTATCGGCGTAGACTAGCGACTTCACATATACCCACAGAAAATAGTCAAGCGGCGTTAAATCGCACGATCTTGGAGGCCAATTCACGGATCCGCAACGTCAAACTATGCGGTTACCAAAAGTTTTCCTTCAATAAATCAATTGTGGCACGAGCTTCTTCTTCTTTGTCGGAGGTTGTTACTATCCGATGGAGCACTCAGACACAACTACTGGTCCATTGTACTGGTGGCACGAGCTTAGTGACATTTTGCGCCATCTTGTTGAAACCACAGCTCCTGGACATCATGGTTACTCAATTGATGAACGAAAAAGTCAGGAATCATGGCTCTATAGCGGTCACCACTGACTGTAACATTCTGGCCAGCATCGTTTTTAAAGAAGTACGGACCAATATTCCACCAACCCATAAAGCACACCAAACAGATAGTTTTTGTGGATGTAGCGACTAGCGGTGTCTCAACATAGACTTGAGGATTATCATCACTCCAAATACGGCAGTTTTGTTTTTTGACGTATACATTCAATCTAAAGTGAGACGATTATGTTGACCGTAAAATGGACGTAGTGAGCGATACGTATTTCGAACAAAACCATGATTTTCAAAATAAATTTTGCACAAGCATTGTTCATGTTCAGGCGTCAGTCTATTCATGTTGAAATTGAAATGCCAAACCAAACTAAAAATAAATCATTTGACAGCTGAAAAAATGGCGGCCAGTTAAAATAGTGTTGCCAACCTAAAGTTCTATACCTCTAAAAAAACACCCATTAAAAAAGATGGGAGGAGGTACATTATCTATTCTGCCTTCTTAGTTTTTCTCCAATATCTGTTGGAGGCTGTGCATTTGTCAGGTCTAAAGGGCTATTCACATGAGAGCGAGCAAACGAATTACTAAAATGCGAACAAACCATTTTTGATGCATTTATGAACAGAAAATTTCACATTTTACTATTCCAAGAGGAGGATAATTAATTGTTCCATCAAAATATACTAAGAAAACAAGTTTAAAAATAGTCTTAATAACGAAATTTCGAATTCCAAACTTTTTGCCGCGAACGAATAAACCGTGGCGCGAATTGTCAGTCTATTCACAATCCACATCATTTAAATCGCGTTCCACAAGGTAGCGAATAAAAAATTCGTTCGAACTTAACCTTATTCCAAGAGGAGGATATCTTGGATTAATAAAATGTGGAATTTTCTGTTTATAAATGCATAAGAAGTGGTTTATTCGCATTTCATCAATTCGTTCGTTCGCTCCCATGTGAATGGTCCTTAAAACCGCACATGCCAACTAGTTCACTGACAAATAGTTTCAGGTGGTCGCACAATAGGCACGACAGACATGGTCTTTTATGCAATTTTAAAGGGACTGACTGATGCTTCTAAAGTTACCGCAGTCACGAGGGTCGCCTTCCTTTTGGATCGGGCAAATTTACTGACGTTTCATTCATAAGGCGTACTTTCTTCCGGTCAAATCTTGAGTTGTTATGGTGGAGTATGGTGGCTCTCCAGATTTTTTTTTCAGAACTATAGCTGCTAAGACAAATTTTCCAGATATTAGAAAAGTCTTTAAAATTGAAATTAACTGAATTTTTTGACATTACTCTCCAATCGACTAACCCTTTCCTATTCGATTCGAACCACAATAATTGCTTTACCCTTCGTGTACCCATAAAATGAATCGCATTCTTCAAATCATTTCTATTTATGTTGCAAGTAAATCAATCGCAATGAGTGTACCGTACCTACCACAAACTGGGATTTTTTGTTTCCCAATCGAATCCAATAATCATTTGTGTGGGTTACACAAATCATATTCTTTATTCATTTAACCGAAACAGTTGTCACTTCTTAATCACCTCATTGATTTAGTTTTCCCACTTAATTTGGTGAAGTAATTTTTTTTTTCATTTAAAATGAGTTGTCTACCAGCAAGCATCCCATCCCATAGATGCATCTATGAGTAAACTGACCCCCTACTGCTGAGATTTCGTTTTTCCCTCACAAATGTATTTTTCTGTGCGTGTGACTTGTTCTCTATTTTTTTTTTATGTTCTGTCAATAGATAAAGAAGTATGATTTTTTAAGGCATAACTAATATTGCATCGGGGGCAAGAGATATCTAATATCCTTGAAATATGATCGTTGATCTGTCAGGTCTCACACATGACACATATATCTTTTGAGATTTTCGAAGAAACTGTGAACTAAAAACAAACTGGGCGTTTGTCGGTGTTTTAAGCACTTCAGGTGTGGTGAATTTGTTGGAAAAATATTTTCATATTACCTGAATTCCATGTCGCGGTTTCTGGTGCGCACTAATGTTTTTCTTTGATACGCAATTTCCCTCTTTTTCGTATTTCTGAATATCCATAGTAAAAATAGAATTGACTATTTCGACTGTAAAATTGTTGTTTCGGTAAAAATACATTTCACTTCGACAAAGAAATATTAGGCACCATAAAAAAACTACGTACCCTGATCCTTTCCTCACTTTAAGATTATGTGCCTACTTCCTGTGACGAAATGAACCTGCTATTGTGTATCAGATAAGATATCAATTTCACCGATTCTAGATCAAGGAGATCGTTTTGACGTTTTCGGTTACCGATAATACTACTGTTGCAAAGTGTTGACACCATACCTGAGATTGTCGGTGAATTCTTTTATAAAATAGATCCTTCAGCTGAAATTTTATCTCTGAGATGTGGCATTAATTACTTTTGAAAGAGGATACATAAATCTTCGTGAGGTGAAGCAGAATTCTAGTGTGAACTATAAGTTGCTAAAAATGTACCTATACCTACATAATTAATATGGGTATACAAGGTTGAACTGGCGTTAGCCAATTAGGCAGAAATTGCGTGCGAAATTATCTAAGCATTCCTACAGTTATGTTAGATAGGTATATAACAATTGTTACGGCCTTTATAAATGTTCATAAAAAAAGTGCGAAACTACATTAACGCATGTTTGATTGCTGGCTAAGAAACCTCGGCTTCTGTGGTAAAACATTTAAAGACCCTAAAATAACATCGTAAAATTAACCAAGTAGGTATACCGACTGCGTATTTTGTATGCAATTTGCAAGACCTTTTATTTGCAAACTCGTTTCAAAACTGCCGTCTTAAAATTAATAGGTATATACAATACAACAGAGAAAACTACTAGTTTATATTAGTTAAAGCTTTCAAAAGCAATAGCAATCATAAAAGTTTCCTTCTAAGACTTTGTAAAAAAAATGAAACACCAAAATTAAAACGAATGAATGTACCTACTCGGAATTCATTCAGATATTTAGTTTGTTTTAGGATATCAGACACGCGCGCCGTTTGCGAAGGCCACTGCGACTTTGATCTTTTGCAACTGGGTCTAAATCGTCTTGTGCAATCCACTACCGGTAGATATCTTTAGGGATCAGTACTGCAGGGTATTAAAGCAGTGCAGAACTGATTTTAAATCAATACACATCTACTCGGAAACCTCTTGCTAATGCCCTCCAATTTGTTATTTTTCGAATTCGCTTTATTGACATTTGTCAATACAAATACCAATACTACGTACCTTATATTTTCAAAGGTGGGACATCTTAACTTGTGAGCAAAGAATTGTCATTTTCTTCGAAGTCTCTGACTGAAATTAAATATTTTCCAAAATCTTTATAATTTAGAGAAAATGTTTTTTTTTTTTCGAGGGTAGGTGAAAATCTTTCATAGACACTATGAGAGAAACGCGTCCTCATAGTAGTGTCAGATTCTTACTGACTAAAAACACCACCCTTCGATGTAAATTGTAGATACTGCACTAAGATATAACTTATCAAGCAATTTTTCTATCACGAAATGAAAACTTTTGACAGGTTACTCTCTTTGTAGTCGGTGCAATAAATTGCTCTCATCCAAAATTTGCAGGACTGTATTGTTGGTGTGTCCACAGGGCTGACTTCGAAGATTTTGAAAAAGTCGCAAAAAAAAGGGGATTTGCGTACAAAAAGGGGCAATACTAATCTACCCACAAATGGCACAAAAATAAACCCAAAACGAGTGAGTTCACTAAAGTTAAGTGGCTTACGCATATTTTCATCTCTTTCTATTTTATTGTTGCTTTGAACATGGTTATAGCTAAATTGTTAATGCCTAAACTTATGACAATAGGACATAAATAGCTGATAGCTGATACCTCTGGCTGATAGAAAAAGGACGCATTCAGATCCCAATTAATTGTGAAGTAGTTTCGTAGTAGTTTTTTTTTTCAAAATGGGAAGAACTATCAACGAAATACAGAAAAGGGGCAAATATGGACAATTTTGGAAAAGTGTAACTTTAGTCGCATAATGTCAGCCCTGTGTCCAATTAGTCGGTTTCTATGTTTTCGAGCAAAGCTTCTAGTTTCAGCTTTGATTGTAGGTATTCCGAGATCCCTGTGGATATCGTCGTTTCTAATGTACCACGGTGCTTTTACAATTTCTCGAAGCACTTTATTTTGAAAAGATTGTATAATATTGGCATTTGTTTTCTTGGTGCAGCCCCAAAGTTGTATACCGTTGGTCCACACCGGCTTTAGCACTTGCTTGTATAATAGCAGTTTGTTCACGGTACTGAGCTGGCAATGTTTTCCAAGTAACCAGTACATTTCTCTATATTTGAGTTCAAGCTCTTTGCGTTTCATTTTCACGTGCGAATTCCATTTCAGCTTTGCGTCGAGTGTCATTCCCAGGTATTTGGCTTCGTTCGCAAAAGGTATTCTGGCCGAGTTTAGAAAAATTGGCAAGTCATTCGTTTTTTTATATGTGAAGTTCACGTGAATAGATTTAGTTTCATTGAGGGCGATTCGCCAGACCCTCGTCCATTCATTTACTTTATTTAATGCGGTTTGCAGTTTTGCCGTCGTTTCTTCGACTGTTTTACCTACTGCTACAATAACGGTGTCGTCGGCGAACGTAGTAAGAATAGTGTCATCTTCCTTTGGTATATCACGAGTATATATGTAACAGGTAGTGAAGCGGCGCAAGAACGCTTCCTTGCGGTACACCAGCCGAGATTTCTTTTAGATCCGAGTATTCGCTTCCATGTCTTACATGTCTATATTGCCGAGATATGATACGAGAATATCGTATAGACGTACGGAAAGAGAAAATGTGACAAGAAAACTAGAAGTGTGCACTGTGAAGAATAGATGGACCATCTGCCAGCTTCTTTTGCAATATTACTTTGACACAACATGTGCTGTGTGTGGAGATCTCGTGTGATGTTGCTTGGTGTCAGTGGTTACTACTGGGCGAGTTGGATCCCCGAAAAAACACTAATTACAACCGAAATTTGTTATTTTTTTACTTCGCCACCTCTCGCATAAAATTGTACGTCTCTTCCATTCGTCCCAAAAAAATAGCACACAAACGAATGATTCTGAGAGCTAGACCTAGGATGCCTATACGGACCCATTGCGCCAACTTAACAAAGACATACACCAAACATACCAAACTTATGGCATTTTAACATAAATCCTTAGACTTTCTGTCTGACTTCCATTGGTTCAGAAACATTTATTTGGGTGGGATAGTTTTATTGAGCATTTGGCCATACTTTACATCGCTTTGATGGTATAGCTGTTGCATAAAACAAAACAAGATACATATTCATATTGGCATCAAGAGCAACACACTGACGACACTATACAGATCAGCTCTGTATAGTAGGGGACGTGTAATGTTACTTAAGGCCCGTATATTAGATATACTTAGAATTTGTAATTTCTTTACTCATTTTGACATTTGTGAATGTGCCACTAATTACCTAATAATTTTTATGAACTAAAGTGATACTGATGAGGTATAAGTTATTGCCTTTATCAGGTATTAACAAATAAAAATTTAGTTTCACTGCTTCACAAAAAAAAAAAAAAACTAAATAAATAAACGAATGAAAACAAGATAAACACCATTTGTGCGATAATGAGACGCCATTCGTATTTACATTACTATACTGTTTAGCAAATTTCTATCGCATTAAAATATTCACTCGCTGTTAATGCAAATGTATACAAATACCAACTGAACTGATAGTGAAACATTAAAACATAATGAGCGTTACCAATTTTGTATAAACGATTCAGAAACTCTGAAAATGTTATCGCATGCCATTGTGATTGTAAATATGTATTTTCAAGCAATACACTTTTTTATATAAACAAAATGTAACAAAAAATCTTAACATGTTGTCAACTTCACTTATCTGATTTTATATTGACTAAAAGCCAACGAATTGAAATTTAATTAATTTAAGCACTCGTTCAAGAATCTAGTTTTGTAAATCTGACAGCTCTTTCACTTGAGGTCTCTAGAGTTTTTATTGGGCTGGACAGGTCACGTGAACAGTTTTTTTTCATCAGTGTTGACGTTTATAAAGGGGTAGCTGACAATTCAAGTCAAGAATTTCTCGTACTAAGTTGACATTTCTATAGTGGATTCTGAGAGAGAAGAATTTGACATTCACACAAATATGGCTGACAAAAAAATAATTTCCTTAGTTTTTTTTTTGCAAATTGAACTTTCCAAAATGACTTTAAGCATTCATATAAAATATCAATACAAATAAATGTTGTTTCTTTAAAAATCAAGCAGAAAATGAAATACAATTGTCAAAAAGTGACATATCGACCAATCTAGTTGTAGTTAGTTTTCGCTTTTAAGTTTTATCTATTGGGTGCATGCAATAACGCCCAGTGTAACAACGCCCATATGCGTTATTTCGTGAATTTACGCAAATGGGCGTTATTGCATATTGCACCCTTATCTATTAGTCTAAAGAGACACTTCGAGTTGACTTAAGATTACTAGATTCTTGAATGTGGGCCTATACCTCTGTGAACAATATTCGTGTTTTTTTTGCTATTCAATAAGGTTAAATTGAAATAATTTGTAAACGGGAAAAATGTTACTAGAAAACAGAAATTTGTAGTTTGTAAACATATTTCTGGCAAAGCTATTTGAATTTTATGTTTTATAATGTATTTCATTATGACAAATGTAAGATTGGACAGGCTGGATCAAATCTGTTATTAGGAAGACTGAATTTGGTGTCAAACCTAAGCTGTCAGATTTTAATTCGGTGTTTATTCCAACTCGTACCTATGATCATTCGAGATTAATCCCACAGACTTCCAACGATTGGCCTTGCGATTTATTGCACAATTTCAACTTCTTGACATGCCACCACAAAGACGACGATTTCAGGCATGCATTAAGTTCATCGGCAGCAATAGATTTCGGGATGACGGGAAGCGTTTGATGAAAATCTTCGGAGAGCAATATCATAGCCCCACCAAATCGTCTCGAATCACCTCGTAAATCGTCGTTCGGTCAACTGGCGGTCAAAGCTCATTCATCCCAAATGATGATTTTGCATTCTCGCATCAATTTCGCTGTCGCCGACTACTTGGTCATTGTGCACGTTGGCTTGTCAACCGTGAGAAGATTCATCGGCAGCTTCAAAGCGGAATGTGCTTCTGCCAGTTCGACAAACCGTCTTTTATCACAATGAGTTTCGCATTTATCCGAAATTTTCCAAGCTTCACAACGAATTTTTCACCTTTACATCGTCAAAAATTATCAAATTATCAAAAATTATATTTGCTCATTGTTTGTTGCCCCAATCTGAGAGCCGCCTTCGAGTCAGTGGGGGAGAATCAACGTCGTGGAGGGTCCACTTGAGCAACCTACACCCGCGACATAAGCGGGCCATAGAAAATTAATAAATGAATCGATAGCAATTTTCGATTTTTATCGGGGCTAATGCATAACCCTCTATAATTATCCGGGCTAAACGCTAATTCTACAGTGGCTCTTACAATCAATTCCATTCCAAATTCAACGTTCGCATTTAGAACAGTGTATATTACTGAAGTGGTAGCAAGTCTACTCTCGATTAAATCAAATGCTGGTTGGACTAGATGAGATGCATTTAATATTTATTAAGCTAATACTACCAATCGTGTTACCCTATATAACCCACATTTTTAATAATACTTTAACAACAGGAGTAGTATATCCGGAGCGGTGGAATTTAGCTAAGATATTACCCATCGCAAAAAATCACAGGGGGACGAATTTAGACCTATTGTGATCTTAACTTTCCTATCAAACGAATGCTGCAAATCGAATGGCATGTTACTTCGCTTCTTCAAATTTATTAATCTAAGCAATCTGGTTTTTCAAAAAGGTCATAGTTCTACAACCGCTTTATTAAAAGTCACTGAAGATATGCGACAAGCTTTGGACAATAATAGCATACATTTTCTGGTCCTTTTAGATTTCTCCAAGGCATCCACTCTATTCCACTCTCATCGAAACTTCAATTTCTCATCTTGCGCCGTGAAACTTCTATCATCTTATCTAACAGACCGATCACTGGCTGTCCAGCTTAACAATAATCTGTCAAATTTCCTTCCAACCTCAAGAGCAGTTCCACAAGGTTCAATTTTCTTCAAATTAACATGTTATGCAGATGTGCAAATGTATCTCAGTTGCTCACTCGGTATTATTGAACACGGTGTAAGCTGTGTTAACGAAGACCTCGATGACATCGCTTGTTGGTCGCAGCAAAATGGCCTTGCGATATCAAACAAAAAAGTCGACCTCTCATACTTTTCTCCTATTATCCTGCAGAACAGCCTAGTCACGTATGTTGAAACCGCAAAAAATCACCCACCCTAATATGGAACAACCATATTAATATAGTTGTGGGTAGAACATATGTATGTAATCCTACACCCCCATAAGAGTACGTACGTTGCTGACGAAAACGTTGGTTATACCCACCCTGATTTATATGGATGCGAAGTATATTCACATTGTGACTCTGTAATCAAAAGAAGGCCGAATGTAGCATTTAACAGCATAATACCCTATACTTAACAGCCGTTCGGATTCGGCATAAAATTGTAGGTCCCTTCAATTCGTCCCAAAAATAGAAACTCACACAAAACGAATAGTTGCGAGAAGCTAGGCCTAGGGTGCATACCCGCCTGTTGCGCCACCTATTTATTTAATTTTTTATATGACAAGGTATCCAATTTTACTAAAAGTCTGCTAAACATGACCTTGAAAACTTTCTTAAGTATCGAGCCCTAATCTTGCTTTCAAACATCCTCTTTAACCATCAACCGCAATATTTATATGGCATCTTTGCAAAGGTCACAGATGCTAACTCACCCGCGACATGCCTCCCTTACATCCGAACATCAATTTGTTGTCTACTCAATCCGCCTTTGGTTGGAATTCTCTTCCGCGTTTTATAAGAGAAGTGGACGACTTATCGACATTAAGAAATCAAACTTTTCTTTTCCCAGTAATGTAAAGATACCTGCTACTTATAAAGTTTATGGACTTTTTCTAATTTTTTCTCATCGCTTACTCTGTTCTTTTTATTATTTTTTTTAGGTTAAACAATGTACATAATATCAATTACTGAATTTTTTGTTTAAAGCACTTGAAATTAATTTTTGTTTTTTCTCCCTTTTTTTTATAATAAATCTTTGAAACCCTAGCTCTCAAAATTTTAGCAAATCACTAAATTATATGACAACATGTCTTAATGTAATTTTTCATTTTTTTAATAAATAAATAAAAAAAAAATAAAACGTTTGTATAAAATTATGTATTTTCCTTAGCCAATACTTATAGGTTAACAAGAAAAATACACGCCTAATATTGAATAACATTTTGACATACTTACAGTGAGCGTCAAAAGTAAGTCAATGCCAAAGCTGTTTTCATTTTTCTTTGGAGTTAAGAAACATTTTTTTTAAATAAAAAGTATCTATAAAGTATTTTATCCTGTCAAACTGAAATACATTTTACTATTGCTATTTCGTTATCAAACTTTTTTTAGATCGCTGGTTTTTAGGAAATTTTCTAAGGCCTTAAAAAATGACACTCATTTTTGACGCTCACTGTACACATCATTTTGACCCGTCTTTTACGAAAAAATCCAAAACGTATAGTAAGTCATAATTATTTAAGCTTTTGCAATTACTAATTAGATGAAAGTGCATGTATTTTAAGGGGTGTTGTGCATACCAGTTATACCCAATCCAACTTAATGTTATCAATGAAATTATCAGCTGAATGACCGTGTTTACATTTGTAGAACATTGACGTATGATACTAATTATTGATAGAATGATAGAACATTCGACAAGAGGGTAACGATTCAATTGGATTCGCAAGCGTATACCAATAGGGGTTGAATATTATTTATATTCCCCAGCAAAATGAAGCGGTTGCTTGTATTAATTAAATTAGGAAGTGAAGCTATCCAACTTAATGTAATTTAATTTCATCTTTAAAGGTCACACAAACTTGAGCAACATTTGAATGGCACGACATTTAACCACACCCATTGAAACTTACGCACTGAAAGCCTACTTCAGTAGAACATAATGTCCACGACCTAGGCAACACACAGTAGGTACTACATGCCTACTGTAAATCAACAAAAATAAATGGCGTGAGCCATTAAACTCGTCCACTTAAGGTTCTGAAAAAGAACAAAATAAACAAAACACAGGCGCAATAACATCCCCCACAAACTGTTTTATAGGTTTCTGTTTACATTTTTATTTTTTCTGATTTCTTTATCTTTTTATTTCCGTGGACAGTGTTGTGATGTCAGAACGGGACAGTTTGCGATAATAATAATCTCTTTTCGTTTTTTACTAAATGTAAATAAAACAAGCTACTAAAATCTTAGTGAAATATTGGGTGTGGACAAAACGACATGATCATTACTGCTGCTTGCTACCAAGGCCAATTATTTGAAAACTTGGAAATTTATGTTTAGAGTATGCACTACCTATATCTAAAATTAAAATTAATATTAATGATGGCATTTTGTTATACAGACAGATAGATGAATGTATTTTACGATAGTCTAGTCTAGTAGGCCTGTATAGATTCAAATTATTTAAGTAAACATTTATTACATTCGTAATTGTGTAAAGTACTTGTAAGTTGTAAGCCCGCACTTGGCTGAGTAGACGCTTGTGCAGAATGTGATTGTATATCTTGTCTTATTTATCTTTTTGCAGCGCTGTTGGTTGCTGCGAAAATCGTAAGGTATTGTGTAGTTCGTTTCTCTTCAACATTCCGGATAAGCTAAATACTTTGTATAGTTTGTTCTTCAATTAGGAAGGATAAGCGGGATTCTTTACGAGGTTAGTGAATATCGAATCGCAAGAAAATAATCTTATTCGAAAAATGCATTTCTGTTGTTGCTGTTCGGAATTTTCCTATATTGCGTTCAAATATTCTGACCACGCTAGATTTTGGCGGCGAATTCTCTCCACAGCGCAGACAAATGCTCGCTAAGTTTGTAATGCTATCCAGGATATAGGTGGGACAAGAAACCACAAGTTCTTGGCGAATGGATATTGGTCATCTTCCTGATATTTCTGCTCTAACTTAGCGTTGTCATCCGTCCGGGTTTTCACGGACATGCACTCTTTTTCGCCTATGCTGGGAACGTTCGGGATAGTTTTTTCTTAGATTGTCCGGGTTTTTAATTTTTTCATCCTCGAGAAAAAAGGATCCGAAATTAAAAGAGCTTGAAAGTGCCAATTTTATTCCCGCTTTTTGGGAGTGATTTTGAATCGTAACGTGTTGCTTCTGAATTCTGCAACATTATTATTGTAATACCAACTTTGTTAATCGACAAAAGAATGGTTCGAAAATACTGAATGAAAAATTCTAATGCGATCTTACCTATTGAAGTCGATGTAATCAGTTTAAAAATATTAAATATCTTGCTGCATTGCTCGGCAATAAATATAGAATACCAGTCAATTTTATACCATTCAAAAAGGAGATGCTTTCTCTTCACCCGGTAGTGGAACGACTTTTGCTTATGTTTGAGACCCTAAAATAATATTTTAAAGATGTCAAAAATCCCCCGAAAATTTAAAATCTTGTTTGTGTTGTTTATGCGACAGGGTTTTTTTTTCACTTTTTCCAATATTTTGAAAATCCGTGGATGCCAGCCAAAATTCACGTAATTTAAAGAACAATCTTTTGGTTTGTAAAATACGAAATATATTTTGTCGCCAATACCTAACTCGGGTCCCAAAAAATTTCCAAATCCCAGAAATTTTAATTAATTTTTTTTATCTCTTCCCCGGTAACTAAGGAAATATCTCTAGATATTTTAAGATTGGTGTTTAGTGAACTTTTTTTTTTTAAACTTTCATATGTGTCAGATACAGATTAAAACATGTATCCAACCGCAATGAAAACGAGAAGGCTCAAATATTTTTGTAACAAATAGTACGCGCATTTTTGTCCTAGTTTTGTACTCTTTTTCAGATCCTATTTTGTCCGGGAAAGTTCGGGATTTTTATGCTCGATAACTACTTTCTTCAAAAGATTTCTGGCAACTGATATTAAAATTCGATATTACCAGATTACAAAAAATCAACCCCGAAATAAAAATAAATATCAAATTTTCGCAAACAATTAGTGTCGCCGACAATAAATTGGGCACGAAAAGAGAGTGGAGAATTGAACCAAGCAATCTACTACAATTATACCCACTTCTTACCATTTCGCAGCAGCAGCGTACTGCAAAATGAAAAGGATAGCGAAAATTTTCACTTTTGTATGGAATTTTTCGTTCCACAACCACAACAGCAGCGTAGCCTTTAGGGGCCGAATATAGCCGTCAAAAAATTTCAATCGTAAAAACACGAAACGGAACAAAACTAAAACATTTAACCCCAGAATTTCATAACAAATCAGTGGAACCTGTTGTCGAATTGACTGATAAGTAGAACAGAAAAAGTTGTACGTTCGGAAAAATTAACAAATTCGTTTCCTAGAATATTTACAAACTAACATTAGATATAATTCAAAAGCAACATTTTAAGACCAAAATTGAGTTCAACGATTAAGTTTATTTGCTCCAAAAAAGCAAAACAATATTTTTTCGGTTGCATTTTCTTGATAGGTAACTGAGGGGTTAGGCTGCAGTTATAGCTATCAGTAAAATGCATCCGTAAAAACACGAAACAAAACAAAACTGAAACATTCAACCATAGCATAGCATAGGAATTCAGTGGAATACTTCGTGAAACCGGTTGAGAAGTTGAACAGAAAAAGTTTTTCGTACGGAAAAATAAAGAAATTATTTTTTTTTTAGAAAATTTAAAGATCAATTGCTTAATTTTTTTACGAATTAGTTTTGTAATTCAAAAGTTATATTTTAAGACCAAGATTGAGTTCAACGATTAAGTTTAAGTGCTCCAAAAAAGTGAAACACTTTTTTTACGGATGCAATTTACTGATAGCTATAACTGCAGCCTTACTTCGACTGAACTACTTACACAGAATATAGGTATTCAGCCCTGTAACAGAATCCATTCGTAGAAAATCCCTGAATGAAAGCTACGCTACAAACAGAAAACCGTGCTAAATACTTAGATACATTTTTATAATATACAAAACTCAAAATATTGCTGTACAAGCAACGTTGCCGTAGAAAAAGAGGTACATTTTCCGAACCATTCGGATTCAGTAATATACCTACCAAATGAAATGAAATTCGAATTTCGTAATAGAATGATTTTCTACTACGGGATTCCTTGGTTCGTAGCGTATTTTCGATTACGATGGAATTCGTGATAGGGCTGATTATGTATTAGTTACGAAGTGAAAAGGTCACATAAATAAAAAGTTTTCAAGTTTTCCGATAGATGACACTGAACAAGTGAACACCCTAATCTCAAAATAACATTATAATCTTGAAATTTATGGTAGCCTTGGCCTTGAAATTTGGTAAATTGACGTCTATTGCTTATTGAAAGAATTCAATGAAATATGGGCTGGATTGGGCAAAGAACTTATAAACTTGTAAAATTTGGAACATTGATAAGCATTGTCCTGTCCTGATAGACAAGAACATATTTGCAAATGGCCACTGCTGCTGTGTCAGACAAAATGTATCGTGGATTGTAAATTTTTGGTAATTTTGTTTTACCCACTACTTGCCGTATGTCACACAAATAGCAATAACAACGTTAGTCTCCAAAACGTCAATTGTTTCTGATGCATATTACGCCACAGGAAATAAACCAGTCGAGTCAAATTTATCAGGTCAATTTCTCGGAATCACATTCTCTCCAGAATTTCGCGATCTTAATGGTTACGACCGCTGTATGCCTACTATGTTACGTAGCGCCATCTTGTTAAACCCAAATTAAGTCAATTAAAACAGCAGTTTTGTGGACCCAATGGAGTCTGTAGGATCTTCTGTGAATTGTTCGCACTCCAATTTTGCTAATTGACGAATGCGGGTGATTCGCTTGGATCAACGATTTTGTTCTTCATTAAAATCAAAGTAAATTTTTGGGGAATTTTTGATAGCACTACTCAAGCGGATGATACTCTACCTACCCCACAGAGGTCCTCGTGCAGTCATTGTGATGCCCTTCAGTGGGGATTATCTGCACTATTTACGGTCTTGTGTTCCTACTTCTTGCAATTATCCTACGATGTTTAGCCATCTTTATGGTCTAAGAAACCTGTAAAGATTATAGCGAGTTTTTGGAAAGTTCTTGAATGTCTTGGAAGTATAGTAGCTTCCAACTGTATCAGAGACTCGGACAGTGACAGAGAAACTGAGGTGTGTCGTCGTGGCTCTCCTTTTTCAAAATCAAGCCACTTAATTGGTTATTGTGATTTGTGAATTTGCGGAGGTAGTCTATAGGCATGTTTTTTTGAAATCTCGCCAGCCAGCCATTCATTTGGACAATTGCCGAGTTTTAGTATAAAATTATGCATTTGGTAGAAATATTTGATAAATTCTGAAATTTTTTTCTGAAATGTTGTGTGCATGAGAACGCCATGATTTAAGCAAATTGTACGGAAATTCTAAGCCACTTGTTGCTTTCAGCGCCACCTGTTTGTTCACTGTGAATTAAATTTAGCCAAGCTCTCCGACTGGGGAGAAAATCAAGAGTTGTTGCCAGCAGGTTGTTGTTTTAATTAGCATGTGAAATGTGTCTCAACTGGCAACTACTGGCAACCACTGGCTGGGGAGGTTTCATAAAAACGCAACTTATATAAAACATGACCTGGTGTCAGATGCGATTAATATAATAGGTGCTCTAAAAATACATAAGTTGCGTATATAGCACTCCTCGAATCCGGTTCTACAAACAGCCGAATCTCAAACAATGACCTTCATATGGGTCAAGTGTATATAAAGTGCATCGAGCCGGCTAATATTTAAGTGAAATATTTCAATTACCGGTTGACGACCCGAACGATAAGAATGAACAAAAATTGCGCGTTTAAATTTGTCATCTCATTTTAGTTCACACTTGCAATCTTGAGTTATCACTTATCACCGACAAATGGCATACATAAATATGCCGTCCGCGTATTGTATAACAAAGCAAAGTAGGCTACATCACTAAAACGAAATATAATATTGAAGGTCCAATACTGAAAGCACAAACCTTGCTTATTACCTACTCGGTCTACTTAATGGCGTTGTCGGTCGGTTCTCTTTGACAAATTAGAACTTGACATCAATCTAATAGACCAGCGAGGAAATACGTATCTATGTCAATAATTCGGTTATAGTATTGCTCTATTAAGTACAGTTGTTTGTTATTAATTCAAGTATTAGTTTGTACAAATTGTCCTTCCCATACTTTTTGAGCACACTTGTTCCGAATATTAAATTGGAATGCTGGGTGGATCATCTCGAGGATGATTTCGATACAACCCCTAAAACCACCTCAATTGCCTTAAAATATATCAGTGGGCGTATTTTTTTGAGAATCTATAGCTACCTCACTTTTACTTTTAAATGCTAAACTTTTATACTCACTTTTGGTTTTGTTATACTCACTTTTACATGCAAAATTGTTATACTCACTTTTGGTTTTGTTATAGGTACTTACTTCCTAAAAAAATACGCCTAGTATATGGTTATGAAATCTTTTAAATTCGGACCATAAATGGTCAACCCCATCCGTCACCTCAAATCAAAATAACTATATATGTATACAAGCCATCCAATATCAGACACGTTTTGTCACACGTCAAAAAATACCCATAATCGGCGATCTTTTCTAAAAATGGTACACTGGAGCTACACTGGTGGGTATCGTACAAAAGCAATCTTAATGGTCAAACTTAATATTGTCCGCATCATGACATCACGACGAGACCAAATGGAATGCTACAGCCAACATGACTCTTCCGCAATTTTTTGTGTGGAGACTATAAATGTTAAACATCTTAATAACCTCAAATCTGACGCATGAATATAAATCTGACGAATTCAGATGCAAATATTTGGTACCACTGCTGATATACGAGTATATATCAAAGTAATAAATTTATGATCCTACGCATTTAAGCGAATTTTTATTTCTTTGTCGGTGTCAGTGTATAGCGGGTGGTCAAGGAGTCATTTACATGATTTTTCAACAGACTCATATAAGTTCTGTCAAATCAGAACGATGCGTAAAAATCTTGGTAGGAACAAAAAAATTTGAATGAATGATCTTGTTGAGTTTCCCGGCAAAAAAAAACTTGAATATGAAATTATGTCGATTGGTTAGGTAGACAAGAAGATCTTGCTCCCGTTACACATTACACTAGTCCTAGTGTGTATTAGTGTTGCCATTTCGCGCTTATAAGTTTAGCAAGGAAATCCTGTAGTAGAGTCACAGTCGGTGATGAGGACATGGAAAAAACATTTCTTCCGATTGCTAAAAACGCTGTCAGGCAAAATTATGTTTTTTTTTTAAATACTTCTCCTGGGAAAGGCGAACCTATAACGCTTCAACAGCGCCCCGAGATGCTTGCAGATGTATGTTAGTTATGCACTTAAATTGCTGCAAATTGTAGTCTTCTGGAAATATATCCCCAGGAAGTGAATTCCAAAGTTTGCTTGTCCTGTAACAGAAGGAGTTTTGGAATTTTTAGCTTGGACGAATATGCCAGAAGATGTTGATCATTTATTGAGTTGTTATTGTGCTGACTGTATAAATGTACATAGCTCTATAGGCTTGTGTTATATGGCACATAACTCGGGCAGCATACATTAACTCGTCTCCAAGATTTGGTCAGAGGAAAGTATGCCTGATGAATGGAAACTCAGCATCGTGTGCCCGATCCACAAGAAAGGAGACCCTCTAAACTGCACCAACTACCAACTATAGAGGCATCAATCTCTTTAACATCGCTTACGAGATCCTGTCTGCCGTACTGTGTGAACGCCTGAAACCATTTGCCAACGAACTGATTGGGCCCTATTAGTGCGGTTTTAGGCCCTGTAAGTCCACAACCGACCAAAAATTCACAATACGGCAGAGAAAACCCAAGAAGAGACGAGTCTAATTTTGGCATCCCTCCCAAACTTGTCAAATTGTATAAAAAATGTCGATGGCAAAAGCTCGCTGCTACATAAAGTTCGGAAAAATTTTTTTTTATGTCAAAAAAAGATTTAGACAAGGTAGGTCACAATTTTCCAAAAGTCTGTGCAACTACTTGTATACGCTGACGATTTTGAGAAAATTGGCAGAACCTCACAGTCACTGGTGCATTTGCAAGTACATACTATAAACACAGAAGTAAAAATGGGTTTAGTGGTGAATGAGGACAAAACAAAATACATGCTGTACACAAGAAAGGGACACACAACATCGACGATTCGGACAGAACGTCACGATAGACAGCTACAACTTTGAGGTGGCTAGGGACTTTGTCAACATCGGCTCCGCTATAAACTCTGACAATGACACCGCAGTAGAAATCAGGCGAAGAATTACACTTGACAACCGGTTTTACTTCCGCCTACGAAGGCAATTGATTAGTAAGGCCTTGTCAAGAAACACCAAGGAGATTCTATATAAGACCCTCTCATCCCAGTCCTGCTTTATGGCGCAGAAGCATGGACGTTAGCAAAGGCGGAGGAAGATGCTTCTTGGTTATTCTTCGAGTGATTTTCGGTCCCGTTTACGTTCACTGGCTTGGAGAAGAATATTTAACAGCGAAATCTAAGTTGGCCAAGTAGAGAGAATGGACACTAACGCTCTCAGAGTATTCGATTACAACCTGCAAGGACAACGCAGTAGAGGAAGACCTTGCTTTAGGAGGCACGCACAATTGGAAGGGGACCTTAACCAACTTGGAGTGTGAAACTGGTTGCGGTTAGCCAAAGATCGGGCTAACTGGAGAAGCGTGTTGATTGAGGCCCATGTCCACTCCAGACTGTAGCGTCACCTAAGTAAGTAAGTAGATAACTAAGTAAGATTTAGCATAGTCAAGTCCGGTTTTAAGAGACCCAGACCAGTACCCGGTGGATATCTACAGATAGTTGAAATAACCAAAACCGATATGTAACATTTACAGCACTGGACATTGTCAGGTTGGTATTAATTTGTGTCTGGCCATATTTGAATAACACCCATGATTATTGACCACCCCTATGCGCACTCATTTGAGATGACAAAATATTTGATCATTATCCTTTCTCCGGATTAGAGGAGCCTGTTAGCCCTCGACGGGATACTTTTGCTTGTAACCTCTTTATGTATATTGAACACAATGTTGTTGCCTTGTGGTTGGTTTAAGGTGGCTCTCGAAACTAAGCACTTAGACCAAAAACGGTCCATTGTGCTGACATAATTAAATAGATTTGTGGTAGAGGGTCCAATACCGAGAACCCCTATATGATGTTATAATATAGGGGTGTAGTTGTAGGCTGATGGAACACACCAAAAGGTGAGAATCACTATCCCAAAAATGAGTCCTATGTTGAAAGGTTTACTTCGTGTTTATTCAGTGTGATGACATACAAGTTCCGCCTTTAAGTCCTTAATTCGGTATGTTTGTAAATAAACTTACAAACTGTATCGCTGAATTAACCCAATTCTGTTATCTTTTTTTTTTTTTTTTAAAGCCAAATATGTATAATGAAAACACATTTTGCTACGCAACAAGTAAGGCAATTCAAGGGCAGGACACAAGAGGTAAAATGGTAAAATGAGTGAAATTGTTTTCTTTCGTGTATCGCCTCGCTACCATCAGTAGAACTCCTTTTGTGCACAGCAGTTGCAAAATAAAAGATACAAAGATATTAACTACACACGCCAGGCAAACAGCACAAATGGCATGGCACCCGTATTTAAAAACAAAACAGCATGCGTTTGAGGATCGGCATTCGGCAGATGTTCACTTTAATATTTTACCAGGTCATTATTATCAATATATGGATGGAAAGATACATAATATTCTGTATCTGCTGCTTGCCGTTCTGGGTGGTTTTTCTATGCAAAAACATATTTTTTTTGTTCAACTTGCACAAAAGCCGCTTACACAGAGGTAACAGGAAAATTGCAAACAAATGGAGGGTACGTAAAGGGATTTTTCGAATATTTTACCTGAATAGATATTTTTTTTTCCAAAACAATTGCAAACTAATGATGCATGATAATTCGTAGGATTTGTTTTTTCCTGATAAATAGGTGTGAAATAGGATCATTCATAGATATGTTTGTGTGTGTGTCGATACATATCCTTTTTTTTGCATTAGATTGCAGGGTAGAATAGCATGTAATTTACAATTATTGAATATATCGGCCGAAATGTTTTTTCAAATATTTTAGCAGGTGTGGTAATTACAAACGTGAAATGAAAAAATACCCTTTAAATAGGTACACTTAAAATGAGTTAGATAGGAAGGAAAGTGTTATTTGAAATATAGGTACCTATGTGCTTCCTGCTGACAGTAAACGTACCTACTCATTAAGGGCAAATTAATGGTTCGGTATCGATAGACTTGGTTACATTTTTCAAGCTTCCGCCATGGACCGGAATCTAAGAGATAATGACTTTGTTGCTTTGCCGAACTTGTCACAGTAGCTGCTATGTAACTTTCAACTGTGTTCTGTGTTAGGCGGTTTTGTCATCTGTATCAATATGATATTATTAAATATCAGTACAGACCTGTGTATTCGTAGAAACGCAAGTTAAATGGGCGACGAAGCTATTAGTAGGATAAAGCTGACTTCTACTTACCTGTCTTATGGCAACATTTATTTCCCAAGCCGTGCTATTAATAGCGTTTGATTTTTATTTTTACTCACTGAAACTGCCTCCCTTCAAATAAGTTGTGACTAACTATACAAGTAATAAACGTTTGAAAGGTAACTTTCCGCCGAGAGTTCCTACTAGTTGCGAAATAAGACGACATTTTAAAGGCATTTGACCGAGTCTGGTATAGAGCCCAATTAGGCAAGTTAGCGTCTTATGGATTACCACAACAACTCTGCGGATGGATGCCAAATTTTCTTCTGGGAAGATCGATCCAAGTTGTTGTAGATGGTGTATCATCTAATGCGTTTGCTATATATGTAGGAGTGCCCCAAGGATCTCTTTCCCCAACTCTATTTCTTCTCCACATCAACGATTTGCTTGGATCGATTTACAGCTTTGCTGATGACAGCACTCTTATAACCTCCATCTCGAACAGTGGGCCTGTGAATGCGGCTACATCACACAGTCAGACATGTGAACAAATTAGTTCTCTCTAAATGATAATCTGGACAAAATCTTGAAGTGGGGAAAAGACAACTTGGTTGTATTTAATGCAAACAAGACACAGCTCACAACATTTTCCAGGAAAAATGCATCAACAGTTCCTCAGATCCAAATGGATGACCATCCAATCCATCCCAAGGACTCAATGCACCTTCTAGGAGTCACAGTCAATTCAGGAATCACATGGCAGGACCACATAGCAAGATCGGCGTCCGCTAAGTTGAGCTACCTATTTAGAGCAAAGAGGTACTTTAGCCCCAAGCAACTTCTCCTTCTCTACAAAGCACAAGTTAGACCAGGCTTGGAATATTGTTCCCATATATTGAGCTCGGCCCCAAAACATTCACTTAACCTACTTGACAGCATACAACTCACTCACTCACACTCACATCGAATCTAGAACCGTTAGTGCACAGAAGAAGTCGCTGACCTATGCTTGTTCTAAAGGTACTTCCATGGCAGATGTTCTGAGGAACTCAAAGACATTATCCCTCGAAATGCATCTTTTGGGCTCCCCACAAGACAGGCAAACTTTGGAACCCGTTTTCTGGGGATATATTTCCAGAAGACTACAATTTGCATTAATTTAAGTGCAGAACTAACATACATTTGCAAGCATCTCGGGGCGCTGATGAAGCGTTATAGGTTCGCCTTTCCCGGGAGAAGTATTTGAAATAAAAAAAAAAGATTGATCATTGTTATCGGATTAAGTTAGTTAGTTGTTAGTTCTTCGTATACGGTGCAATAAATTAGCTTCGGCAAATATTTAGAGCACCGTTTTGGTAACGTTTCCCAATAATCGATTTCATGCGAAATTTGTATTCAAAAGTTTATAAAGAACCTACGTATGTATTTATATATTCCTTTCACTGGAAACTACAACCCCACAAAGTCGTTTCGAAACAGTTCAAGCAGTGTCAACCCGTCTAAATATTAGCTACCATTTCGCCAAAGAACTGTATACTGGTAGAAGTTTTTATGAGCTAATGCGAATAGGTATACTAATTTGATATATTTATTAAAAACATTAAATAGTGTAACATAGTGGAAACCGACTAGCAGATCAGTGCAGGGTTTACCAGGAAGAGATCTACGCGGTTAAGAAAGCAGCTCAAACTTTGTCTTAGCGACGGAACTACCAGCAATGAAAATAACCTTCTGCTTGAAGCGATAAACTCCAAATCCGTAAGTCTGTACCTCAATTCAAATTCAAAGAGGTATAATTCTCATATTTTGAAACAAATTTTCTTTTATAGCCAAAGTGAGAACTTAAGCGATTTCGGCGGAAAATTCGAACTCCAGAAAGAGGTAAAAGGGGGGTCAAAGTTTTCGTATTTTTCATCCGATCGACTTCAAACTTAGCTTGTATAGGTACTCCATAAAAGAAATAGAGAAAAATAATTTCTCTGTTTCTCTTCATCCGTAGTCATAAAGCTTTTGCAAAAGTCGTTTGCGAAAAGGACTAGCATTAAGGACTATTCACATGAGAGCGACCAGCTACTTACGAACGAACGAATGTGCAAGTTCGCAAATTTCAACCATCAGTTTCTACCAGCAATTTCTAATTTTAAGTTAATTTCGAACGATTTTCTTATTTGCTAGTTTGTGGAATCCGTTTTAATTTAGAGGATTGTGAATAAACTTTGAAAACGGTTGTTAGTGCATTTTTCGAATATCTTCGTCTGATAATAATACTTCTCAACTTGAATAATGGCCAATATCTTTGCATTTGAGTTTAGTACTATATTCCTTGCTCATTTCGACAGACTTCTTTTCGATATTTATGTCCTTGGTTAGACCATCATTCAAACATTGCCTTTAAAGGAGCATCCCTCAATAGATTCGACCGCCTCCTTCTAGTGCTCTTTCGTGTTCCTTCTTTTTTTTAGCGGGCAATGGTCATGTACAACGACTAATGAAAAACAACAAGGAAGTCGCAGAAGTCGACCAATTAGGTATACAATAGGTTATGTAGACCCTCGCTCTCGATCTTCTCCATATTTTGATAAAGAAAAGATGCCGGACTGGACTGCAACATGTGTTCTGGGATTCCTTATACGATGTCTACGAGTCACATTTTGCATTGTTTGTCCATGGTTGTTTGTTATACATCAATCGATAATTTTTTTAAAAGAAAAACATTTTCCAAATCAAATTTCTTTGCATTCTAGACCTCTCTTTATGTATTTCTTTGGGGTATGAATAAATTATCTAATTAGCTTCGGTTAACTAACGCAGGGTTCTTCAAAACCAGACAGGTTGGAATTCTTAAGGGAATCTTTCCTCAACATCCCTGATAAAACTTATGAATGCTTAGGTGAAATTGACTTCGACACTTCGTACGAAGTACATCACCCAGATAGGAAGGACTGGCAAAAGAATGAGGTTTCGAAAGATAATGAGATTTCGATTTATACGGAAGGTTCCAAAACTAAGGAGGGTACAGGGTCAGGTATATACTCTAGGGATATAGACCTACACGTGTCATAAAGACTTCCGGATACATTCAGTGTGTTTCAGGCAGAGGTTCTGGCCGTGCTCAAAGCCGCGGATCTACTTGATATGGGATCAATATCCAACAAGAATATCGCTATCTACATTGATAGTCAGGCTGCGCTAAACGCGCTAGAGTCCTTCATCATCAAATCTGACCTAGTCAGGAGCTGCCGCACAATGCTCAGAGCATTATGCACGCAGAACCAAGTCAGATTATGTTGGGTACCCGGACACTGTGATATAGAGGAAAAGGCTGATGTTCTGGCCAAAACCGGAGCAGAGCTTCCTCTTAATCATAGTATTGAGGCCATAAGACCAATAGCCAATATCCTTGACCAATAGCCGTGGCAAAGAGAATCATTCTCGAGAGAATTAAAAATAGGGCAGATCAGTGATGGTTAGATATAGTAGGGGACAGGGTCTCAAAGGCTCTGTGGCCTAAGCTAGATCAGAAAAAATCTTCGGAATTACTAAAGCTCAGCAGATCAAAGCTACGAACAGCAATAGGGTTACTCTCTGTGCACTGTATTCTAAGGAATCACGCTAAGAAATTAGGTTTAACAGATACGGGCACATGCATCAGGTACTGCAAAGACTTACATATCGCAGAGGATATAACTCATCTTCTCTGTGAATGTCAAGCTATTGCTCGGTACAGGAAGAAATACCTTGAAAGGTACTTCTTCGACAATTTGGAGGAGGTTGCCCTCGCAAACAAAATTGAAACAATTTTCAGGTTTTGCAGGGAAATTAATTGTTTGGCCGAAGTGGTTTAGGTTTGTTGACCGTTAAGGTTCCCCACGGATGGCGATGGGCCCAATATGGTGCCTAGTCCAATGTGATGAACTCACACCCTACTCAACCTAACCTAACCTAACCATTAATCGCTTTGCACTCTGATATCAATCCCTAATCTATGTTTTCTACAACCAGAGTTGTGAGCCAAAATATAAGTTCTTACTCAAACCAAAAATCACAAACAAACGCTAGTCCCTGCATTCAACAGGGCGGTGGACAATATTCATATGTGTATTGATGAAACTTTTTCCTATAGCGGAACCTAATTGGCCCGTTCTTAAACTTTTTTAAATGTGCGCCCTTAACATATTTCCAGTTTTTGTAAACTACATACCACCGCTGTTGTTACAAAACCAGTTTATTTTAAATTCCCTCTTTTTGGCTATTCAATATGTAAAACAGGACTTACAATTTACATTTACAATCCTTCACAAGGCCGTTGATGCCTTTTGAATATTGTGTTTATTTTTTACTTCACACGGCGATATTCAAAACCAAAAATCATTTTCACCTCAGTGCCTCTATTTTCACAAATGCTCTTTAAACACAATATTTTTGTAATAGAAATAGAAACTGCAGAGCATATGCTTTTTCCCTGGTCTGTCCCTACAGTTGAAGTATATTTCTTTTCTTTTAAAAGATTATCATTGGTTTTCTAATTACATGCCCGCATATTCAACCATATTTACCTCAGAATTTTCCTTTGAAATATAGCCTAAGAATATCCAACAGTTGCTGTTGCACATGAATGATTGATTACCACATGCGGCGATAATATGTACCCGTACCGTCTAAATGCATTTACCAACCACATTCAACACCTTTAGGACGAACTATGAATAGGTAAAACAGATAAGGCACGGGAAGTTGTTCTGCCAATAAGATATGCAGTTGCTAGTCATTAGGTATAGGTATCTATATCAAAGGCTTTAGCAGTTGATTGATATTCTATTCCTTTAGGAAATTTTTAAAAAATGTCTCATACATTAAAAGTATCTAGATAAACACTTTTTTCCCCAATTAAATAGTGTATTTATGAGTAAACTCGTACGGCTTACTTTTTATCGCAAAAAAAATACATTAATAAATAAAATGCTAGTCATAGGTAATTAGGTCTGAATTTTGGAAAAAATTCCTCTATTAGAAAAAAGGCATACCTACCTTACCTAACATTTTTTGCGCGTCATAGATAATAGGTCCATGAATACGCCTCCCTCTTCAAATCAATTAATACAGATCAGGGACTGTCTGCCATCAATTCTATCATAGAAAACATTTAATCAGCCTTCTCGGTCGTTAAGGGAGGAACAAGACCAAAACGGTCCATGGGAATAGACAATAAAGAACCGAAAACGAAAGTATCAGGGGCATAATCGATTTTGAATTCATTTATCCGGGTATCGAGGGGAAGGTATCAAAGAATCGATCTTAATTAAAAATGTAGGCAACATGATTGGGGTGAACAGTTCTAGCTCTCAGTCTATATACCGGTACGAAAGTTTGTCGCTATTGTTCACACTTGCAACAGCAGTGTGCCACGGAAGTTGTCAATGTCATAAGACTGTCTATAAATCGGGGGGGAAATGCATTTTTTCGATTGTCCTTCATATAGCTGATCGGGTATGGGTAAATTATTGTTAAATCAGAAGGTTATTACAAGCCATAGTAAGTTATGAGAGAATTGTTGAAGGCCGAAGGTATTTTTTGTCATATAAGACCACATTGTACAGCAGGAGTGACATGATGTTGAAAAGGGTCAAACTATATGTACTTGTACGGAAATTTTGTACCATTTCAAAGTTAAATCAGTTTGTAGTTGTGTCCAATGTTTGGTTTCCTTTCTAGTATTTTGTTTTGTATAGACTAGTTACAGATGGATTGCTGTGTTCTTCCGTTTTTACTGATTTTGATGGAAACAGGAAACAGTTCTTTTGAGGACACGAGTTACTTATGATAGTGCAAACGAATTCATACTGCATTTAGATAGAAATATAAGTTCCGAAAATCCTTTCGTTAACTTTATATATCCGACTTGCCCACCGTATACTTGTCCTACTTATATTTCCTTTTATTGTAAGTTTTCCGACTTTTAACAAAAGAAATAGCACGACTGGATCGCACGGAACTGTCTCTTTTATTGCGAATCTCGCTAAATGTCAAAGTTATTTCAATTGTTTGTGGTTGCTATTGATTACTGAAGTTATGGGCTTTACAAAAATATACAGATCGGGATTTCGGTACTAATTTTTAAGAAATATGTACCTTTCTGCCAAATAGGTTTTTTTTTGTTTTTGTAAAACGTAACTCTTGTGCGTCTAAACAAGTGAACCGCACTGTACCTACCATTTTCGAGAAAGAGACAAATTTCAAAAGTACCGTCGTTGGACTTTTTAGCGAAAAACTGGGTGTGCAGTTATGTTAAAGTTCACTTCCACTAAATCAACCATATTCGTGGCAACACCTCAATAAAGGCGAAAAACAAAACCAAAAATACGACGTCTTTTGTAGGACCGTTCGAAAATGTAATCAGCTCATGGTTGCCTTACCTTATAATATTTATAAAAAAAAAACATGTCTGTCACCAAAGAGGCGGAAAAAGGTATTCATTCATTCACTTTTAATTCATTCATTCCTTCTGTTCAATGACCCGCTTATCCATTACGTAGGTCGTGGGTGTAGGTTGCTCAAGCGCACCCTCCATAACTCTCTATTCTCCGCCATCGACTCTAAATCATCAAGGGCAATCCCCATACGGGTAGAGGAGAGATTATGAACATTTGATCGTGGGTCTACCTATAGAAGTCGCCTGCCTTATGGTACGGATTCCATATCACGTCGTGGGATCCTAGTTGGGGACATGCGTTTAACATGACCAAACCACCGAAGCATGGATCGCTCCGTCCGGAGAAGTAGCTGCTCCACATTGAGTTCCTCACTGGTCACATCAGCACTACAACGGAGGAATCTCATATCGGCAGCTTGTATCCGCGATCTTATTCTTTCGGTCATTACCCAAACCTTATGACCATAGGTGAGAGTTGAAACTAACAACGAATTGAAGACTGACAACTTAGCTTTGACACCAAGTTCAGTCATCCTAATCACAGAATGACCAAGCTGTTTAAAAATTGACCCAGTCTGACCAATCCTACATCAGGAAAACTCAGCATTGCTCCTTCCATCACTCGTGAATAAGACCCCGAGATACTTAAACTTCTCCACCTGTTTCAATGGGACTCCACTAACGTGCAGTGTGCATTGAACAGGCGTTCTGGAGACAACCATCACTTTAGATTTGTTCACGCTAATCTTCATCTCAGCTTCAAGACAAACGGCTACAAACCGATCGAGTTCACGTTGAAATTAAAGGATGACCCAAGAATGACCAAGTCATCAGCGAAGAGCGAATGAATTATCCTCAGATCTCCTAATTTGAAACGTTCTTCCTCAGGAACATCTGTCGAAGTATTGATTTAACGCCGTTTACAACAGTTCAGCTTTAACTAGCTTCTCATTAAAACGTCTACAGTTTATATTTTCCTGATTTCGTATTTCCTGCAAGATAGCAGATTCGCATTTAATCCGAAATTTTATACTGACACATCCCGCCAAAACTTTCCAGTTGACAATCGATTTAAAAAAATAAAAAATTTTAATTTACTACATGTTGGCTTGGAGCTAGGAGTATCTATTGACGAAATGAAATCCATAATAAAGTCCACCATGCATTTATATAGCATTTGCTTCTAGCCCAAAACGTGTCTCGAGGCTAAGACGTAACACAACCGATGATAAGTTCCGTCACCAACTAACGATACTTGGAACTGCAAATACATCTGGCTATATGTAACCGTTGATGTAACCTTCTTATATATGAACATAATCCGTACCTTTAAATGTTATCTGCTACGCATTCTATACCTATACGCAATGATATCTACGTCATTGAAAGTTTCCAGTGCAATCTCTTAACCCAGCTTCCGATTATATAATGTATCCAAGAAACTCCGATGTAGATACATTAGTCCGAAATCCGAATACTATACTTCATGATACTTTAGCATAGGGGCGGAAGGCCTTGATTTCAATAATGCCCACCTGTCAAACATGCATAATTGTCGAAAATTACCATCGATAACAGTCCATATACGAATGTTCGAATCAATTAGGCCATTCTCATATAGACCTCTAGTACAATTTTACATATAGTTTTTTTTTATTGAAACGAACATGATTAATTGATAGAAATTACATGCCCGAAATTCAACAACTGCTAAACGACTAACTCCTACTCTTTATTGTTTTCTTTTAGCCAACATGGACACAACATTTAACAACTTTACCAGAGGTACGTACCGCGTGTAACAAATGTTTGAAAATACCTTGTTTGCATTATAGGTACGTTTTTAGACTACATAATGACCTGTATAATAATAATAATAATCGATTCGGATAAAAGTTACAAATTGATTGTTTCTTGTTATCTGTCGGCCGGTTCACCCCAAATTTAATGTTACGCAGGGAAGAAAAAAAAAACAACACTGCGCCTTTAATTGCTCATTTTCCTGAAAATTAGTCTCGGATTATGGATGACGTGTTTACCGGATCGAATCAGAAGGCAGACACCAGATGCCGGAGGGCTAACATTCAACCACAACGTGCAGGCTGAATTTTCGTCACACTGTCTATAGGGAACATTTGGAACTTCTGTCAAACTTATGTTCTTTTGAGGAAGTCTGGAAGTTTTGCGGCATTGGTCACGGACCGATATATATTTGGTCTAACGAACCAAATAGAGACAGCAGTCAGGTGGTTTGCTTGTTTGCTTTCTTATGAAACCTACACGTGGCTTCGTATGCCTTCTTTTTTCTACGGTAGATGGTATTTTTACTTGCGGCTCGATAATCTGGCCTCGCTGCCACTGTTTCTCGCATTCTTTATATTCTGTTATCTTTTTGCGGCAAATCGTAAATGCCTTCATCATCATGCGAAGGGCGCTTTCTTTGGAATGACTACAGGCTGCTAACTTAGGGTGGTTTCACCTATACCTGTTTCATATGATGTCGACATATTGTGACTATATATTGTAGGTTACTTACTTAAGCTACGATTATACGGCCATTTTTTTGAGTCATTTAAATGGCGCTGTGACGTGATTGAAAAAATGGCGATCACACGAAATGACTATCATGGTCATTTGTGTCCCAAAATCAAATGACGGACACTGCGAGTCATTTAGAGTTTTCCGTTGGGATACCATTGCCCTAGGCGTCATTGAAGAGCGATCACAAGGCCATTTTTTTCGCCATTTAAATGGCACATAATTCATATCATTTGGTGCGCCATTTTCCTAGTCATTTAAATGACGTTGCCAAAAATGGCGATCACACACAGTGACATTTAAATGACTGCTTTGTGACGGGATTTTTACGTCAGAGTGCCATTTAAATGACTCGAAAAATGGCCGTGTAATCACAGCTTTAGGGGCCCTATATAACCCTGTCTTTTCATTTGTGTACTAAGGCCTTCGACATTTTACGCCTTTCAGCTTTTCTCCTTGGAGAGTCGGGCTCTGAATCCATAGCCGCATTAAGAAATAGATTAGAATGGACTTTTGTCCCTCGGCATTTGTAAATGTAGACATTGAGGATGTTAGACGCGTGTCTCTCATCTTAGCCTCTTAGATCGTGCCTCCATTTTTTTAACATTGTCGGGAATGCCCTTCAATAAAAAGGTTCGCAATGAAAGTTGTCAAATTTACCCCACATGTAAGGTATCACTAGCCGTACGTCCTCCTACTGAGACACTCATATTAGACATTCGTCAGTCATTTTCATTTCAGAGCTTCTTGTTGAACACCCGCGCTTATTAATTTAACCAGTCAAGTCCAGATGCATGTACTCGGTGTTTACCACGATAAAATAAGAACCTTGATGCTCGCAGATTAATGTCAATCAGTGCTTTCCTTATTCCTATAAAACCCAACCATGTGAATCTTTAAATTTTATAAATCGCCAAGTCCCATATTTCTGTTCTAACTTAGAAAAAAAAATTTATATTCAGAAACGAGGATTTTACTTGAGCCGATTTTGTAGTAATAAACTCAACATACAACCTTTCAAAGGCACCTGAATTAACTGCCGTCCCTCTTAATGGACCTAGCATATAGTTATAAATGAGTGTCACAGCTGGAGATGGCCACTGTAGGTACCTCTAAGTGGGTAATTACAATCGATTATGATCATGACACCTGTACGTGGTAACTCTGCCCCCGTAGGTGACCAGCTCACCTAAGGTATATAAAAAGCACTGGGTGGTCACCGAATATCTAGGTCAATGGCTTGCAACCTGTGGCGGTCTACCGCTCGGTATACGAGTACAATCTAGACCAACAGATAATAATGATTAACTCGTGTCTCGTCTTCTATTCAGATGCAAAGTCCTTTGTTGGGTTTAGTGTTTGTCATAATGGCTCTTTGTCACTTGTTTACATTCTTCTGTTCGCAGCATACCGGCCGGCCGGCGCGCGCGGCGCCGAGCCTGTGATGTGACGTTTTCCAAACAAAGCAACAGGTGTTTTCATTCTGAGTAGCCATATAATGTCATCTTAAATTAAGTTGCTACGGTTTTTAATTACATTTTTGAAATGAATTCGAAATTCATTTTAGAGCGAATTTAAGTTAAGTTTGTTAAGGCTATCGAGAAAAATACAAATTTTACCTGAGAAATAATATTTTATGTTCGTGTTCGGGGATTTCGATTGATCAGGAACGGCTTGTTTTCAGCCAATAGCGCAACAATGAAGTTCCTGATCAAGTTTTTGTTCTGCTTCCCATGGTAAACATCAGCAGGGAAACAATGATTCGCCATGTTACTCGATTGCCTCCCTCCATAAGTGAGTTACCTACATAGCTCAACAGGTCCATATTGCCAGTCGTTTTTTCCGAAAACGTTGAAACAATGATTTTTGAAGAAGAGAACTAGACGAGTTTACATTACCTGTGCAGACCTCTTCAGCATTTGTAAGGCGCTTTAAGTCGTAGGTTAGACTAACTTCCAATGAATATCAGCTAACGGCAGCATACTTAGACTAAGGTCCGTTGTGATACCATTTGTATCATATATTGTACTAGCTGAACCCCCGCCAGCTTCGCCAGGCCTTTTGTTGCTTTTTTATTGTTTTTTTATTTTATTTATTTTCGGGCGACAATGTTTTAATTTTTTTGTATTGACCAATCTTCACAGGAGCACTCCACGGCCAATACGCAAAATTACCTACCTGTAAGTTTGATCTCAATCGATTCGGTGGTTTTCGAAATATACGATTTTGAATGTTTTTTTGTATGGGATGTGCCACGCCCCTTTGTCCGATTTTGACCTATCTTGACAGGAACATTCCACGACCAATACCTTTGATTATCTGTAAGTTTGAGCTCAATCGATTCTGTGGTTTTCGAGATATACGATTTTGAATGTTATTTTTGTATGGGCGGTGCCACGCCCCTTTGTCCGAATTTGAATTTGTTTAGCCTATCACCCAATCACCGTAATTACCGACATTTAAAAAAAAAATCAACAAAATCGGTTGAAAATTACGGGCGACAGAGGGAAACAGTTTTTTCCTTAACATCTATAATATGTATTTGAAAACCCAATTTGAGCCTCTAGCTCATAATATTTTCCCAAATTAAAGGATAAGGCGAATGATAACAGTTTCATGAAGAAAAACGGCTACACAAGGGACTTGTCGGGGATCACTTCTAAACCAACCAACCATCAGTATATGAATAAATTTTTCACAACTCCTACAACATTGTCGACATTTTTATTTCGATTTAAATTTTAATCCTACAGTCTATTTTTTCTCAAAAATACCTATAGATACAATTTAAAAACTGCGCAACAAGAATAATTTGTGACAACAAATAAAATTAAGTATTTCTAAGTATGTATGCGTCCTTGCAAGCCTACGACATTATTTACAAAACTCCATTTAGTTATTCGAATGGAAAGATCACCTCAGGGGATTGTCAAAGTCAAAGTGTATTTCAAAAAATTCCTGAAGAACTATTTTGTATTTTAATTTAATGTATACGCTACCGATTTTGACGCATTCATCTTGGCCGTCTATTTATGTTAGGGGTATTTAAATTTTAATTAATTTTTGTTTCAATATTATCGTGAGTTCTACGATTTATGTGACGAGAAAATGGCTTTTATTACATGGATAAGCCGTACAAATAAATACCATGTACAAAACGCAAATACAATACAAAGTTGACAGTTAAACATAGAAATCGTGAAATTTAAAATGATATTTTTCATTGATGAGTGGACTCGATGTCAAAAGTAATGTTAGCTATAAATCTGTAAAGCTTAATCTGCTATTTGTATGTGTATAGCTGAACGTTAAATTTAAACTGTGGCCTTTATGAGTGGACATTCAAAAAAATCTGTCAACACTCAACAGTGTGGACGAAAATTGTCCATGAGTTAGTTTAGTTAAAGTAGCTCTTGATAGAGATGTCACTTAGACGTATAGGCTTATTGTGAATGCAACCGATCCGGATTCAAAGTTTGATTACTGAGTAGTTTGTTGAAAATGATGCAGTGTAGCATAGAAATAGTTAAGAGATGCGCACAGAATGTGGACTGTGTTTTTCGAATGACTACTTTTTCAGTTTCGGCATTAAATTTGTCGTATACGACTCATGTTTCGTGTCGTTTTAAAACGATGTGCAGATTTTTGTTTTAACTTTTGTTAACAGTTTTGTTTTGTTTTCTATGTGTTCACCATTATTTCAATTCTTTTGTTTACAAAATGTTACAAAAATCGACTAAAAAACGAAGTGAAATACGAGTCGTTTACGACAAACGCCAACGGGAATGGGGGTGAATATTGACGTCGCACTTCGGGCACTTGTATGTTGTACGTATCTTACCTTTTCCTACTAAAGGCAGTCAAATATAAAAAAAAAAATGTTAAGTCCGTATAAAATACGTTCGTGATTGGGTGATTTTTTTTCCTATGTGCAACGTGTCATTATGTCATTAAATTCAACTCTGTTCGATTGTGACCAATGAGTTTACCTACATTACGAAAGAACAAAACGTTTGCATAAGTATATCCTTCAAATCATAAACCCGCATCCAAATAGCCGGTATAACTCTGCTTTTGGTAAATGTCACAGTTTCCCATCCCATCTCACTTTCTTAATACATATACCTAGTAGGGGAGCCCACGATGCTGAATGGGGATTTACTCCAGCGTGCGTCGTGGGGACCAATGTATTGGATTTCGAAGGTTAGATGGTTGAAAGAAAAAAGATTATATCATGAAAACGTTTTCAGCGGTAGAGGGAACGTCTACAGACTTTCAAAATGTCACATGGAAATACTCGAGCGTGTCACATTTTCATAGAGTATATGCTCCATGTATCTCTTATTATGGGAATACGTTAATCTGTCGGTTTGCAGGTTCGGCCGTACGAAAGGGTTAAACATAAAATGGAAAAATTACTCGAGAGCGTCAGAAGCTCCCATAGCGGTTCTTTGAAAATGCAAAAAAAATGCGTCAGATTTTCACAGAGACGTGAGCTTGATGTCCTGTTCATGCTGATTTGCTTTCAAATCTTACGAAACAAAAAACTGTCATGGCTTTCAATGATGCGTGTTTTTTAATGACATTTAGTTATATATGCATTTAAATGGTTGCGGAAGAAATTAGGTATTTCACTAACTACACCAAGGCAATTGCGAATTGCAGAAGTTGACATGGCAGAGCCAGGTTAAAGCTATGGCTATGTATTCCTACCGGGATAGTCTCCTTATTTTAATAGATTTGAATTTATTTTAGAAAGTTTTTTGTTTAGACTTTGTTTAGACGCCCCTTAAGCCCTCCTGGCTTCGAGTCTGGCTGTAGCTACCCTACTTTGCCTGGCTCACTGGAATTGTCTATGGGGCCAATGCACATCATTGTTTTCAATTTAAAACTTTAGCTCCCAAGAATGTCGATAAATAACATTTGCAGTTTTTTTTTATTAATTCAAATGCCACGCCCCTTTTCCCGATCCCTCCAATAGTTTATTAAATTCTTTCTAAAAGCAATAAAAACATCTATTTACAACATTTCAAGGCTAAAGCTGCCGTAAATGTCAAGATAGGTATACTGTAATTTTAAGATTTGGGTGCTCAGCGCCATCTATCGGAAAACTTGAAGACCACGCGTACTATGTACTTCATAATCTCTATATATATAAAACAAAGTGGAAAAAGCTGTTTCCCTCTGTCGCCCGTAATTTTCAACCGATTTTGTTGATTTTTTTTTAAATGTCGGTAATTACGGTGATTGGGTGATAGGCTAAACAAATTCACAATCGGACAAAGGGGCGTGGCACCGCTCATACAAAAAAAAACATTCACAATCGTATATTTCGAAAACCACCGAATAGACTGAGATGAAACTTACAGATAATCTTAGGTATTGGGCCTGGAGTGCTTCTGTGAAGATAGGTCAAAATCAGACAAAAGGGCGTGGCACCGTTCATGAAAAAACATTCAAAGTCGTATATCTCGAAAACCACCAAATTGATTGACCTCAAACTTACAGGTAATCTTGCGTATTGGCCGTGAAGTGCTCCTGTGAAGATTGGTCAAAATTGGACAAAGGGGCGTGGCACCTCCCATACAAAAAAAAAAACATTCAAAATCGTATATTTCGAAAACCACCGAATAGATTGAGATCAAACTTACAGATAATCTTAGGTATTGGCCCTGGAGTGCTTCTGTGAAGATTTGTCAAAGTTGGATAAAGGGGCGTGGCACCTCCAATACAAAAAATATTAAAACATTATCGCCCGAAAATAAATAAATAAAAAAAAAAAAATAAAAAAAAATTAAAAAAGCAACAAAAGGCCTGGCGAAGCTGGCGGGGGTTCCGATTACTTTTTGAAGTGTCGGGAAAAAGCATTTAGAATTTTTTTTTTAACCAAACTTCACAGAAAAGTCTTAGCGCCAATAACAAAGTTTCCACTAATAACTAATCGTGTCCACTCATTACTTTCAATCTGTAAAAAAAAAATTTGATAACGAGATAAAAATTATAAAACTGTTCACTCACTTTTAAGTGAGCGTTAACATACAAACGTTACGCATACTGATGAAAATGGAAGTTCGATGCATTTTGGAGTGAAAACTGCCCTAATAGTCTGTCATATTTGACAAACATTATAGAACTTGTTCGCATAATTAATTGCGTCACTATATGGAAAATAGTTGTACCCTCACTTATTTAGGTTGCCTTCGTCAATGTCAACATCGAGTTTATCTTGTACACTTTACGCTGAAGCCGCCATTCTTGATGAACTGATAACTTATGTTATCATATAAACATAATCATCCGTGTACTGCTCAAGACAATTTCAAGATACGAAACAACTTTTCTGACGCTTCTTGTTTGCTCTCTACTTCCAGGGTGTTAAACTCACACTGAATCACACGAATACTTGTGTAAGATAGAACCATTGCTCTCTATATTGACGACGTAATGTTAGATAAATGAAATAGTTTGTTCTAATTTATAAAGGGAAATAGAAATAAGCTGCTCAAACTCACGTTTTATTGCTGCAGTTCTTGGAACGCACCAGTAACCTCTGAATTTAGGTGAATAGTTTCATTCATAGATCATTCAGATTGAATTACTAAGAAATGCTAAGAAATTCAAACATTACGATTACACCAATCATAAAATGGTGAACGTTATAAATTTCAAAAATATTTTATAAAATTATTTTCTTAAGAAATGGGCAACTCGCCAGCATTGGAAGTTATGTCAGCCGATATTCTGCAAATCGCTGCGATTTTGTGTAATCAATTTTATCTGCGTTCCAATAAATTCACCAACGAAATGCCACTAACAAATTATATTATCAACGCAAATATTTGTTTATAATTTTTGCAAAAAACTAACTTCGTAGTAAATTCATTTCAAGGCCGAGTTTTTTTTTGAATGTATATAAGTGTAGGTACTTATCACATCAAAGAAGCTCTTATCAAAGGATTTTCTCATTTCGTATATTTACGGAAGCACTTGAGGCCTTGCAACAATCTAACTAAAATGTTATAATGTTCTTATCATTCAAGTTAATATAATAAATTTATAGTTATATTGCAAACAAAAGTAAAAAAAAAATAAATAAATAAAAAAGATTAAATTAGGCACCGTGATATTGTCGCACAGTTGAAGGTATGTTGCTAAAAAAAAAATTAGACGTGTGGTATCTTTGGCCTCCAACTGAGGTACTAAATTTACACTAAATATGTACATATACATAGTTATATATGATGTAGCTATAGCGATTGTAGTAATTACCAGAAGAACGTCTAGACAGTAGGCATTCAATTTTATTACGCAATATTTTTGCTAAAATAAGTGCGTGGGGTTTCGTAAGGTGGTTTTGAAAATTTGATAAGACTGCTCCCTTTGTGTGTTAGGGCCTTTTGTTTACTACAAGTACGACGTCTCAGCGAAATCATATGTTGAGGTTTCTGGAAATATATTTCCGCTCTCCCCAACTCTTTTACAGCTGCTCAGCGCAATATATTTTCCATTACATTTTAGTTTTAGGTTAGCTTAGATATGACCAGTTTAATTACACTTTTCTAGTGGAAGGATTGTATTGTAACCGTTCGGATACGGCATATGTATAATTGAAATGAATGTAATTCACCATTCACGTGGGAGCTTTATTGAAGCGAATCCAAATGATTTTCGAAGCATTGTTGCACTACTTTCTGTAAAACTATTTGCTGGATTAGCTGCATTCGGGTCGATTCGCTTCGGTATCATTGGAATTCTTGGAATAGGAACTTCTTCGCCTTTGAACTTGCCATTGATTATGGTGGTTTGGATAACGTTGTTCATGAGTTTTTTCACTGTCAACGTGGTCCCATTGCACAGCTTCGGTTGGTACAGATTGCACAGTGACAGTAGAGCCGACTTAAAGTTGCAAATTGTGCGGTGGTAGACCAAGACCGGGCATTCAAAAATTCAGTTGGATAGGTTGTTGCTTCGTCATCATTTGTTACTCGCGATCAACCGATTTGAACGAATAAAATCGGAATGTGCCATTGAATAATGAAATTCAAATCATCGACGATTTTATTTTTCGCAGCTAATTGCTAATATCGCGCGTTCACTCGGCTTAAGATTGTCTGAAAATTTGAGCCCAATTGGTTCGGTTGTTTTTGAGATATAAGATTTTAAATGTTTTTTTTTTTTGTATCGGAGATGCTACGCCCTTTTGTATAAATACGCGCTGATTTGATTGTTATTAGTTCTTGTCGAAGTATGGCATTACATTTTTGGTTCTGGGCATTTTGATTCCTGGTTCTAATTGATGATTTGCGCATTGACGAAGTTGCTTGTTTGAGCACTAACTAAACTGACAAATTTGATTTTATTATTGCAGTTTTTCGGGTATCAATGTCGATGCGTTCACACCGAACACCGACTATGTTTTGTTTGATGTTTCAATTAGCTGTCGAACTAGTTATGGAATTTTTTGGTTGACGAGACTTTTAGTCTAAATCTAAATTATATAAATTTAAAAAATCGATAAAATTCAAAACAACGGATAGTAACCAATTCGTTGTGACAGGCAGTGCCGTTCTAAAATTTAAGAAAAACCAACTATTTTGTTTATTATGCAAAGAAAAAACTTTAACAAAAGAGTAAAATTTTCAGCACTAATTGAGAGCTATCCTGTCAGCAGTTTACCTAATTTCGCGCCGATTATTGTAAAAGGTTTGTCTGCTGCAACAACCCAATGATGGGGAAGTAAAGGGGTTTTCAACAGGGACGCTACAAAAGTAGAGCGACAAGGACAGCAAACGACGCCGAATTTCTTGCCGCTCTTTTGACATTTCTCTTCAGTAATGTTTGCTATTTCATGATGGAAAGATATACGAGCCAACAACGAGTCGAAATTATTAAAATTTACTACCGAAATTCGGAGTCAGTGGCCTCAACGTTAAGAGCGCTACGTCCAATTTATGGTCGTCATAATCGTCCTAGCAGATCAACAATTGAGCGTCTAGTGGAAAAATTTGAATCCACAGGAACAGTACAAAATGTTCCCGTGCCAGTGAGACAAAGAAGTGCCCGTAGTGTCGAGAATTTTGCTGCCACTGAGGCTTCAGTTGAAGAAAGCCCAAATGTGTCTCTCACACGTCGTTGTCAAGCGTTGGGCATCTCTGTGACCGTCTCTCTACCGTCGAAAATTGGGTTCAGCGTCTGGACTTCTGCAAGCGTGCCCGTGGTGGCCATGCAAAAGAAATCGAGTTCCATACATAATGGCATCGAAAGTACTTTCACAGTTATAAAGAATTTCATTGATATCCAAAACCGTTTTTGTTTTATTTAAAAAAACTTTTATAGCGCTCTTATTGAAAACCCTGTAGCTTTCGAGGAAATTTCAGCCAAAACTATGTATAATTTATACCCCTGAAATATCAACATCAATTGGTATATTTCAGAGGTCATCGTACAACAGAATGCTTTCGAAACAAAATGTTCGCTTACAACTTAACTTAAGTAATAACCTCCTAATATAGATACAAAAGTAACTCACTAATATGGAAAAACTATTGACACATCGAGAAGCTTTTCCAAATTTTTAATAACATTGAGCACCACCACATAATTATCAGTGGGCACATCTAGTCCAACTATTTGCTGTCAGTATTTTTTTTTATCGGAAATCACTCAGCATTTCGATTAGATGAAATGGATTGCTATATAGTAGTTGCAATCGGGCGGTTATTTCAAATGTCATTTTGACGAGTAGATTAGATAAGATTCTGAGTAAGATTGCGTTTGGGGAGTCTTCAATATATACCTAACTGTTAATATTGTAGCTGTCACTATGGCCACAATTAGGCCTAATTTGATATTCTGAAGAAGGTAATAGTTTTGGTTATGCAACTTTTAGTAGGATTTTAACGACAGTGAATACATTTTTGTTCGGCTCATTAGCTGTGGGGATAGTCGACATCTTCCTAGACAATTATCTTGGAACGCGATAAACCTCTACACAAACCTCTACAAACCTGTCGAGTGCGTGCTAAAGTTCGGCCTGAGAGGGTCCAAGGATGACCAAGTCATCGGTAAAGAGTAAATGACTTATGCTTAGGTCTCCCATTTCGAAACGTTGGCGTTGTTCATCAAGGCTGCGCTGTGACATTGAGTCACTATAAGCAATAAAAAGAAGATGAGACAAAACGCATCTCTGACGAAGTCCAACGCCCACGGTGAAGGGTAACACCGTTTACCCGGATATAGTTGGGACATAGTTGTAGAGTTTGTGCAAAGAAATTGAAGGCTCTCAAAAGGAACTGCCAATTCCATATACCTATACATTCTCGAGGGACTGGGCCAATTGTAAACATTAGTAGCATACTCCCGGTCCTTCTCAAGTACCAGGGATTGGCAATTATATTTACTCACTAAAATCCTGCTTTCTCTAGTGTACCCCAAGGCTGCTACTATGCCTACGCGCTATATCGTGTGCTGTCATAGCTCGTCCCAACTCTTCCTCAATTTCCGTGCCTCTTTCAACTTCCCTCCGCCATCTATATGTATTTGCAATTATGCGCGCACACAATTGAACTGCGCACTTGTTAGCTACACCTCAACGTCAATCACTCTATTACGGCATAAATTCCTACGATTTCCATGCTGTTACTATGAGCTTTTTAAGTGATGTGTTACAAATTTATGTTCACCAAACAAGCATCTCACCAACCATTTCAGTTATTGATCTTCAAATTTGGACGCCTTAACTTGACCAATATTTGCAAACCATTTTCAATGTTTATACCTGCTGCTCATACGATGGTGATGATTTGATGAATTTCGGGTCCACACATAACAACAGACATTATAGGGTCTTGATGGCACGACCTTGTAGCGCCACTAATATCAGCGGCTTTACTTTAATCTTTATTGCTTACTCGTGCTCTCAAATAAAGATTACCCCTTTGGACGAATTTAGCACACAGTTCCCGCTCACTTTTGCCCCCCCAGATTATATATTTTCCACAGACAAATTATTTTCTAAATTTATTAGTTGGAAAAAGTCTTCCGCAAAAAAAAAAAAACCATAAAACAAATGAAAACGAAGTGAAAATTTTTTAGTTTTGTCATTTTTGAGTTCAGTGACATTAATGTGACAAGTTATTTCTTCGTATTCCGGTCGAAAAGAAAATTGTAATTTTGGCTCCTTTCCAATTGTCAGTGTCGCTTAATCCAGATGAAGGAACAGCAAAAAAAAAATTATACATATCCAACACGATAATGTGGGTAAACCACGTTTGTTGCAAGAACCTTAAGCATATAAAGCTAAGAAAACAACAAAAAAACTGTAACAAGATACAATAAAATAAAACGAGGTAATCATTGAGTTTTCTTGTTTGCTTTACTTAAAATTCCATTCTCTTCTCTCTGTGGTGAGTAGAAGGACTTTCAAGTAAAATATTTGGGTCATTTGAAAATAAACGTACAAATACGCTGGTGAAATGCTGAAAAGTCATACTGCCAGCAGTAAAAGCACTTAATAATTATACGCTGACAATTGATCTTACGACATGTCTTTTACAGAAGATCAGTTGACTTGTCACTAATTTATTGACAAACTAATGAAAAAAATGACAAAAAAAATAAATGTATATCGACCCAGTCTATATATACATTACGACTACGAGTATGGCATGAGTTTAGTTTTTATGGTTTTTTTTTTCGGGTTAACCAGAAAAAATAAATAAACCGAAACGATTTTATGTTCTTGTTATTAGAATAGTTTTGCATAGATTTGGAAATCCCTTAAAGATAGCTCAGTTTGCCTTGGTGCCCTAAAATGTAGGACCAGTTTTCTAGGGTAAACACTCGTGGAGTTGATACTTTTTCCAAATTAGATGAACTCTTTTAATACCTCGAAGATGCAGTTACCAACAGAAGTCTTGCCCTATCCGCCCGGGGAAAGTTCTGAGATTTTTTTATGATGGCATATATTATTCGTCTTGCCACGATACGCGATTATAAGCGGTCATTGATGTCGATCTCGTTAAAGATATTAACTTCCTTGTGCAAATTGCACATTTTCAACCACTTATGTACATTCCAACGTCACGCAGAGTTAAATCAGTTATGTCGGGATCGCAAATTTGGTGATTATGAGGTAAGAATCAGCTGCCTTGCCTTTCTTAAGGTATTTTTTATGTATAGACGAGCAGTTCGACTTATTGGAGACCCTACACTCACATCGAATCTGCAACCGTTGGTGCACAGAAGACAAGTCGCTGACCTATGCTTGTTCTATAGGTACTTCCATGGTAGATGTTCCGAGAAACTCTAGGAAATTATCCCTCGAAATGCAACTTTTGGGCGCCCCACAAGACAGGCTGCTAATGCTCATGACCATACAGTACACTTGACAACCGCGAGGACATCAAATTTTGGAACTCGCTTCCTGGGAATATATTTCTAGAAGACTACATTTAATTAATGCAATTTAAGTGCAGAACGAACATACATCTGCAAGCATTTCGGAGCGCTGATGAAGCGTTATAGGTTTGCCTTTCCCGGTAGAAGTATTTAAAAAAAAAAAAAAAAAAAAAATACTCACATCTATGTAAGCTACCCTCTTCGATACTGGTATACGGTTCTTCATTAACTATACATCTGGGTTACCTTAGTAGATCCTACATTGCTTTCGACTACTTCTATGATGATTATACGCGGTCGTTGGACATTGATGTCTGTGGGACATTGATGTCTGCACGCCTTCCGACAAATTAAACTGCACACATATATAACACCGAGGCTCTCAAAGCCCTTGACTCATCTCTCATAAAATTGAAGCTGGTCCTGAAAACATAGATACATGGCCATCTACGAATTTGCAAAAAAGAACCTAATCATTCTTTACTGGATTCCAGCCCACCAGGGCTTTGCTGGAAACGAAACAGCTACCAAAAGTCGGCGTGACAATGACAGTATAGTGTCAGTAAAAAACATTACAAGAATCAGATCAAAAGCGGCTGAAATGGAATCCAACGTAGTCTGGCTTAACAGAACTGCACCAGACAATTCTTCCCAAAATTGTCCTCCAGAAAATCCCATAACCTCATTAATTTGGACAAAAATAACCTGAGAATCATGACAGGTATAATTAATGGCCTCATGAAAAAAACATCATCACCAAATTGGAATCATACCGAACCCTAGCGACGAATCTTTCCTTCACATACTCAAGGAATTTCCGGCGCGTCACTTCAGCAAACCTTGCTGACATACCCCCAGAGAAGATCATCGTCTTTCTGACTGTCTCCGGAGTGAAAAGATGGCTCTATGACCTCAACAGGGAAGGCACAATATGCTCCTTTTAAAGAGGCCGCAGTGACAGAGCCCCCCATGAAGGCTCTCCCGACTTATAATCCATCTATCCATCTAACACCGAGGCAAAAGACAGAAATATTTTTTGACAACCATGCGACCATCAAGGCTTGCCTCAAGGCTATTGCCTCATTCAATACAACCTCAAAATAAGCCGATTTTGCCTGATTTTCATTCCAGGGCATAGCAACGTTTGTGAAAACAAACATACCGACGAGCTGGCCAGTTAAGGCTCGCACTTGTTGACTAGTAGATGAAGTCCTACATATGGGTTGCGGCTTGTAAAATTTGTAATCTTCTTCTCATATATAAAATCTAGTTTTACCCGTCCGTCTCTGCCCGTGCACAAAAATTGTATTGCTTAGGTCTAGATAATAGGTTAGATAATAATGTTCATTTGTAAAATGCGAAAAATGAGAATAAATCGATTTTCTGGAATTTTCTTTCTGCGTAAATCTGAAATACAACAATACGAACAAAACAAAAAAAGAATCATGAAAATCCGCCCAGCGGTTATGGAGTTATAACGTTATCGAGTCGGTTCGGCAGTATTTGAGACATAAGATTTCCAATAATTTTGTTTTGTATGGGCGGTGCCACGCCCCTTTGTCCAACTAAATAACGCCTATATGGTGTCCATTGTTAAGGCCTATCTTTTCCAAATAAAATCCATACCAATCGAGTTAGTAGTCCTTACGTGATAGTGGAACAAACAAAAAAATCTACAATCTTCGTCTATATACAGTGAGCGTCAAAAGTGAGTAAACACCAAGATGTTTTGGTTTCTGTTTGGAGTTTGGAAACTATTTTTTTCAAATATCTAGAGTATTTTATCTTGTCGAAATGAAATACGTTTTGTTATTGTTATTTCGTTACCAAAATTTTTTGCAGATTTCCGGTTTTTAGTAACTTTTCCAAGACCCTAAAGAAAACTTAAAAGAGCATTAGTGTTTACTCACTTTTGACGCTTACTGTATATAAAAATGAAGTTTACCACTCACTGATCATCAAAGCGCAGCAGCCTAAACTCTTTGCTCTAGAAAGCTGAAATTTTGCGCAGAGATTAACTTTATGATGTATACAAGCACTAAGGAAGAATTTTTCGAAATTCAAGCCGATGAGAAATTTTTCGAAAATAAAGCCTGTCGGAGTACTAACAGGCCACTGTATACTAGGAAGACATGCCGCAAGGCTCGGAGTTATCGCTAATGACTTCTGTCGCAGTTGCATGGATGAGGAGGAGGAGGAAACTCCGTTCCACCTACTATGTGACTGCCCGGCGCTATCCTCGATTAGAAAGCAGACTCTAGGAGAGTACTTCTTCGGGGAGCTTGCTGATATTGCCGAAACGGATATCAACAAAATACGGAAATTTCTCCAAAATTCGAAATGGTTCCAAGAGTAACGGAAATAACTGACTCTGCAAGTGGTATCACAATGGACCTTACTTGGTCTAAGTGAATTACTCCGTATTAACGGATAATTGCCACCTAACCTAACCTAACCTAAGCCTAAAATTGTTTGCGAAATAAAGCCGAATTTTAATGCTAACTTTCCTTAAGCCCATGGTGCCTAAAACCTCGCACCCACCCCATATCCTCGGCCTTATTTCGCTCGGCGTTATTTCACGTCACCGAAAAAAGGATCATGTAAGATCTCCCTACTAGTAGAACCATTTTGAGCTCTTTATAAAGCGTAAGAGGCTTCTGATGTCTGTGTTTGTCAGGTCGCCCAAGTCGTTGTAATGGAAGGCTCCTAAGTGAAGCTTCTTTCTACGGGAGAGAGCTGGGCAGGAACAAAGAAGGTGAGGGATAGTTTCATTCTCTTCCTCATCCATACAGCTTCTACAAAAGTCGTTTGCGAAAAGGCCTAGCCTTGCGGCATTCTTACCTATCAGGCAGTGTCCATGTGATGACACCTATTGTAGTACCGATATGCAATCTGTTGAGAGAGATTAATTTCTTAAATCTTATCTTATTTCAAATCCAGCCTAGGCCAAATTTGTTTTGTCGCTAGACAAGTTGTGCCTCTTGTCCACCTAAGATTTGTACTCTCGATAGCATTCAGCTTCAAGTTTTGTTTGTAAGAAGCGTTTGGTATCCCTAGGGTGCCTTTATCCGGCCGAATGGGTTTAGTTGTTCCCATTCTAGCGAGTTCATCGGCCTTACAATTCCCTGAAATGTCTCTATGCCCGGCACCCAAATTAGGTGAATGTTGAACTGTTCGGCCATCTCCGTAAGAGACGATCGGCAATCGATGGCTACTAGAGAAGTTATAGAGATCGAATCCAAGGATTTGATGGCTGCTTGGCTGTCCGAAAATATGCAGATATCCTTCGCGGATATGACGTTGTTCTTGAGCCAAGATAAGACTTCTTTAATCGTCATTATTTCCACCTGGAACACGCTACAGTAATTTGGTAGACGGAAGGAGAGCTTAAGGTTAAGACTTTCGGAGAAAACACCCCCACCAACTCCGTCTTGGGTTTTTGAGCCGTCAGTGTAGAAGTGAACTGATTCATCTTTCGGGAAAGTATTCTTGTCTTGCAAAATACAAAAATAATTTACTGTAGGTAATGGTGAAATAAAAAGTAAAATGTTTTCACAAAATCTATAGCTGTTAAAACAACGAAAAATGTCTAATACCCAGAGTTTGGTGAAACGACATTATACAAAAAACTCACAAATTTTGTTGAAAAGTGTGTGTAAGTACAAACTTGTAAGCTGTCGAAATAGGCCATTGGTCTAAATTTAGAGCATCTCAAAACATTGTAAATTTATTGAAATCCAATTCCATTACTCGTTTTCGCAGTGCTATATGGTTTCCGGATAGTTTCAGACCACATGCCATGAATTTACTCAGAATTGACTCAGAATCACTGTCCACTCCAATTCTAGTTGTTAACGTAAATCCCATCAACATCGTTCTCGTATATATCTTGTGTCCCAGACACTAATTAAAAGAGAAAAAAAATTCAAATCGTAAAATGTTAATGTAATGATAATTATCACATCATTAAATTGGTTATATTAACAGCTTAATTTTTTTTTTACTATTCTGCAATCGGCACATGATCGAATCAATTCTTTCAAAAGCGTGTTTTCTAATTAAAAGAAAAAACGAAAAAAAATCATAACTCAAACTATTTCGCGATCGAAATCAGACAGTTTGCAAATTTATTAAATAATTTAAATCAATAAAATAAATTTCAGAAATTGCCAACTTTAATCTAAGAAACCCAAGATCTAAAGCGAGATACAGATACTACTCACATACGGAAGTGTTTCGTTATATTTATCAGGATTGTGAGTTGCGAAAAAGAAACCCAAAAGAAAATAAAAAGTTTTCAGTTTGCTTCCTTGTTGGCATTGACAATTCTTCGTTTTTTTTTGCATTAAATTAGAAAATCTTTTTGAACCATTTTGGGTGTGCTAAGCGATTACCAAATCACCACAACCGTCTACCGAAATCGAAGTGAAATGATAACATCGTGCTGGCTAATTAATAATTCATGCGTGTGACATTGAAGCCACACACAAGTAAAATATTAAACACAAAAGAAAAAAAAAGTAATACGCGCCACAGCCTACGAATAACCTCTTTTCGTCTATTGTGAATTTACGTACTCCATAAAAAAGTGCGTGTGTATATACACAAGCCGACCAAATCATCCGATTAACCATTGCGTAGAGAGATATACTTCTGTCGCTAAGGAGGTAAGAGGTAACCCCTTCCCATTGTATATTTTAATTTTCACCTGCTAAATAAAAAAAAATAATGCGTACAGAAATAATTTTATTTAATATATGCTAATTGAACACTTGTAGTTATGAATCTGTCTAAATCGTTTTTTTTTTTCGACGCAAACGTGACTATATGAAGGTATGAATGAAACGCAAAAAGGTATTCGGACAAGTTGAAATAGTTAACAGCAGTGTTGCTAGGTCGGTATAGGTACTCGTGCATAAGTACATAGTCGGGTGGCTGTCTACGAATCGCTGGTGATACCTACCACATATAAATCGATTTTTTTGGTAACGCTACTCAATATCCAAACTTGCTGTTTATAGGTTAGGTTAGATTAGAGTGGCAGGCCGCAACAAGTGCAGCCTCACGTAGGCCAGAGGAGGCCCATTGTGATCTCACAACTACCCGTTGAACCAAGAGGAGCTAAATGTGAAGCGTTGGAGGCAACTTATACTTGCATTAGCGAGCTCGCCAAGATTGTCGAAGAAGTATTCTCCGAGATAAAGCTTTATTTGAGTTGAAAGGGCAGGGCACGTGCATAGGAGGTGAAGAATTGTCTCTTGTTCCTCCTCGTGCTGTTAATAAGGTTACGAAATAAATTTTTGGGCATATATGGTGGCCAATTTGAGAAGATTGTCGTGGATAAGATCCGAGGTGTAGCATTCTTTAAAGAATGATTTCCTTTTTTTATATTCCTGCAGCTTTTATGAGGAGGGCTTTTGAAATGTCAGCCTATAAAACAGTGTCGAGTCATAGACCATGACACCAAGTTAAACCCTCGATCTTTTTGGATTCAAAATTAGCCAACTTTTTTTTAGAGATACATCATAAATTTTCTAATGGCACCCAGCATCCATTCCAGCTTCCCTGTCGAAATGGTGGGGGAAGAATGCGAGGATTGAGAAGCATTCCTATATGACCCTTGATGTGATTTTGATTCCAGGGATTTCAAAGAAGCCTGATAGCTATTATAGTAAGAATCGTGATCCAGAACAGGCCTTCTTTAATCACTATCGCCATAAACACTATAATATTCAGGTAGGCCATAAAAGCATTTTGGAGAAAATGCATTCACCGACCCCATCCAGGGTTGTGGAACTATCAGTGTAGAGCATAGAGTTCTGCATAAACCAGTAAGAATAGACCGTCGACTCCTCCCACATAACGGACTTTGCCTACAAGCTGCCGGTGGGCCCAGGATTTTTCATGTATTGGTGCTGTACAAAATCAAAGGAGCGCCATTAACGCACGCATAGTTTTGACATTTACACGTATTCACAGACAGGGTAATTTTTTCCGGGGAGAATCGGTTAGGTGCACGGGAAGTCGGCGATTTAGTTCTTACTAGTTTGTGAGAGTTCTGATTCCTGGCAAATTTATTTGTCCACTCCTCTGTGGAGGGTAGCGACATCTGAAAGCTAAAAATTAAGTCTAAGGAATCCATATAGTCTGTAGATATTTTCTAGTAGCAAAGTGAAACGATCGATTTTGAATCGGAGAAATTTGCCAAAGATGTCCAGAGGTAAGTGTCAGTTCTGATAGCTTATGGAAATATAGTCTGCTCTTTGAACTTTGCTTAGCTTTTTTCTTGTGCAGTCCACCAGACGTTAACACCGTATATATGAGTAATAGGGGTGATAACAGAAACCTATAGGTTTGGATATGATATATCCTTTTCCAAAATCCCCTGTTCCATAATCCCCTGTGCTGGAATCCCTTACTCCAAAAGACCCTGACAGAAAATCCCCACGGGACAAAATCTCCCATTTTTAGATTTTGTGTTATTAATTCTGTCCGGCGACAGAAGTGAGATACGTGCAACCCCCCTGCTTGTAGTCTCTGTAGGATTTGGAGAAGGTGCGAGGTTGGGGATACGTACCTAATGTGACCATTTCATCCGCTTTTGGCGGGTTTTACACTCTTTTTTACCTAAAAACCCTCCACCCGCCACCACAACCATTTTCCCGTTATTTTGATAAAAAATCGGAATTTAATTTTCTTACGAATTTTCTTTAGTCCTTTTTTTCACTACGTTTGAAGATTTCTTTAATCAAAAAACGTATAAGAACACTGATGGCAGAACTAAGCTGCCGCAGACAACTTCAGTTGGCATAAGTGCGCGAAAATTGCAAATGTCATGTGTCAAAGAAACAACCAATGTTATTCATTGACATTCGCTGTAAATACGACGGTAAAATTTAGCAAGATCACGAGAGACTCCGAGATGCCGAAAAATCCAAAAATTAAAAAAAAAAATATGTATTACGCCAGAATTGGAAGCCGTTTTTCCGTATATTAAAAAAACTGATGACGTTTATTTTTAAAGAATTATATTAGATTTTACGTGACAATACGTGAAATAAACAGTTTTCTACTATTTTACACGAAATTTTTGAGGTCAGAATCTACTTTTGGGAGACCCGCCAAACCCGCCAAAAATAGGTACATATATGCAAATTTTATATTATGTGTTTGCTTAATTTTACTGCCAAAACTACGCGTTTAAAAACGGATAAATTCCAAATTGTGCGAACAGGGGATTTTAACGAGGAATTTAATAATTATGTATGTAGTTGGAAGATTTTGTCATAGGGGATTTCGTTCCGAGTTATTTTGGAAAAAGAGATAAAAAAAAGAGAGATTATGTCCAATAAGGGATTTTGGAAAGGAGATAACGTAGGGATCCCAAACCTCTGGCTATATATAGGTTTGGGACTCTAAGGCGAGTTTGTAGGAAACACTTCTTACCAATAGAAGTTTTGTTACTTGCAGTTATAGAACAAATTAACTTTAAAACATTGTTCTATTTATTCCACTTCATAAAGCGTATAATATGTCGATATTTTCAATCTATTAAAAAACTACTTTTGCTGTGGTATGCTGCTGTATGGATATGTTTGCCCATCGCGATAGACACTAGTAAATATATTCATGGGGGACATGATTTTCTTTATCACAATCAGCATTTATTCATGTATTGCTTTTTAGACGCCAAATTATTGAACATGAAAAAGGGAAAAGCTTAATCCAAGATTATTATACTTGATATTACTTTGAAATCTGCCCGAAGGTATCGGCCTTGTAGATAAATAAAAGACATTTAATGCTCGTAGTTGTTTTTATTCCGCGGTTGCTTTTTGACTGTCATTGATCTGAGTGTATGTATAGGTGTGAATGATTAATCTTGTAGATAAATATACCCGATACTTAAGAAAATGTTATAGAAATTTCGAATCAATCAATAGGCATATAAAATTACACTTAATGGGAGGGGGCGTGAATAAAAATTAAGTGAAAGTGTCGCCTTAACATTTTGGAGGGAACAATTCGTTTGGTGTAAATAAAAAGAAGTTTCGATGAGTTAAATAATAAATTTAGTTGAGGAATATTTTCATTTTTTGAACTCTTAGTATGTATCTACCCTACCTATAAAGGGTTTCTTCAGCAATTACTTGCTTAACCATTCCACAACTTGAATTGATACAGGACAGGCTCTGCTATTTTTATTACATAGTAAATTCTTGACGAAAAATAATTTTACAATTTGCCACTTGAGATGTCAAAACGTCAACTTGAGTGGAAGACCTTATATAAATAAAGTAATTGTAGACTTATGCAATCCAAAATTTGACCGATCTTCATGATTTTATTATTTTAAATTTTAGTTTTAAAAGCAGGTCTTAGGTAAAATATAATTAAAATTATCTCAAATATGTATGGGGGTCACAGAAGGATTTGGAGTGGGTGTGAATTTGGGTGTATGCCTTTTTTTTATTTTGTTCGTTTTTCTGCGTAGACTAAGAAAAAAAAAAGAAGTCGATTGGGTAACTTAAAAAAAAAATGTGTAAAGGAATTGTTGAGAAATGTTCGAGTTATTGTTTAGTTCATATATATTTTGTTACATTATATCGTTATTTATTTCTTGTTAATTATTTTGTTAATATTCAGTTGTTCTTGTTTTCTGTAAGAATTATGTTTTGCCTCACTGTACTTACATACAGCCTAATTTAAAGATTATGATTAATGCTACAACAACACTTGTTAGAACTACACGCACAATCAATGTGTCACGCACAATTGCATTACCTATGCGGTGCGATGCTTTTTGTATTATGCTTTGTGCTGCTGTTCGTTGTGATGCTGCTGCGCTTGAAACAAGAGAAATTCTTTCACTTGGATTTTCGTCTCAGCACGCACAACACCTTCAGCATCATAATTCGATTGGTATCGTATGACAAATACATCATATAATAAATTTGGTACATTAGATGAATATTTGCTTGTTGTCTAATTTTCTCTGGGTGAATTCTTCAAACCTTCGTTGCAGTTTCCTCTTAAATTGTCCATTCATCAACAGGAATATTTGTAAAAAAACTAAATTTTTTCATCATTCAAAGTTAAAAAAACTATCTGTAAATAAAATGATTTTAATATTTTATTTTTATCTAAAATCAGCCGTAAAAATAAACACTTTAGAAAAAATTATGAAAATCTGTCTAATTTTGGATTTTTTAGCGCCAAAAAAACAAGTAGACAGAGACTGCTATTGTCGAAACGATATCGTTCGATCGTTTTCATTTTAGGTGATCTAGCCCCAGGAAATTTTCAATTCACACCAAATTTAATGTTCCCCTTTAATGAGAACACCTCACGGACTTTGGTATTTACTTTTCTCGAAGTGGTTTCACATAGTGGCTGCAGTACCATTGGGCTTTCTTTTATGGTATTCCGATTATTGGAACAAAACCTTTGTGTTCAACAATTGGTGGTCATAAAAGCAAATAGATTTATGATTTTCTCTGATGAACATGTTACGATTGTATTTTCGTCGTACACGCACTCTTACTATCATAACAATATTGAAATTATTATAATGATTGGTCAGTGTAAATGCAGACGTTTTGATCAATCCCGATATATTTTTTCTACTCGATCGAGAGGTAAATCTAAAAGGTTCCGGATAAACTGCTAGGTTCCACATTTCACTTTCATTCGAAATGAAATCGGAAATGAATTTTTGTGTTCTACATTTCACTGTATTCGATTTCGATTTTAAAATTTTCTGAGCTGAGACAAAGGGCCTTACCAATAAACAATCACTAAACTCGAGTTTTACTAATTTCGAAACTAACTTTAATTTCGACTTTTAATTTTGTCATACCAATAACCAATTTAATCGAAGGTTTTACTAAACCCGACTTTAGTACAAATTCTAGTACAATCGTTGTCAAATCTTTTACGAATTTGGCAAAATTGTCAGATTTATTCGAGCCAAAATAGCTTTCCATTTTTTTTTGCTGAAATGCAATTATTTTACACAATTTCTTGGTAGGTATAAGGAGTCAGGACGCAAATATAAAAACATCATCGGAAATAAATTGAGCAGAGATTTCTGGTCGCATAATGAAATGTACAAAACACATTTTTGGTTTGGGTAAACATTTTCACATAATTTAATGTATCCTATCAGGCCAAAATGATGAAAAATGTTCCGATGGTACCTAATCATAATCACAGTCACCTTACAAAACAAAAACAACGAAATAAAACAAACTATTAGGCTTGCTTGACAAATATTTGTCAATTTATTTAAGGAAAATAAAAATTCACAATTTCACAGGCCACTGCTAAATTTATTTTATATGATACTAAATCAAAATCAAATCAAAAATAATCATAAAATTACTTATTAAAGAATTTTAAATGAAAAATAAAAATTATTCAGCTGGAAAACTGACATTCCACCTTTGAATGACACTACTACGATGACATTTATACTTAAACCATGAGTTAGACACGACTTTCTCAGCATCGAAAGTTAGAGTCGACATTAGGGTTAACTCGAGGATAAATTGGTTATTGGTACGCAATATTTTTTAGTTTCGACTTTTGCATTAAAGTCGAGTCTAAATTTGATTGTTGGTAGGGCACAAAGTGAAATTGCGATTTAAAAAAAATTTCGGAGTTACCGAATCGCTCGAAATGCAGAACACAGAAAACGAATTCACTCGATTTGCAATTTCGATTTCATTCGACTTCTAGAACCTAGCTGAAAGTTTCGGATATTTATCCGACACAACGCTATCCGACAGATAAAGGTTGCTAACATTTTCTTTCTATTTCATCGTCTAAAGGTGCCTGTCCATTTGAGAGTACTTTCGCTAGTAAACACTAGAGAGTTACTCTCGGGTGGCTGTCCATTTGAGAGTAATAATTTCGAGATTTTAATCTCGCTAGTTCTGCGATAACATTTTGAGAGTAATTCCCTGAGAGTACTCTCATAGCTGTGTCCACTTGATATATTTCGTCTGCTAGTTAGACGCGTTTTACACGCACCGATTTTTGTCTTACGACACTCTTAATTCTCTTTTGGGCACTTATGGTGCATTAATACGTCCATTGTTTTCACTTTAGTGCCTTGATTGTTAAATTCTCTTTGTTTCCTTTTTTTTCTCATTCGTCGTTCGCGGTGGTAGGGGTAGCCGCATTTTCGAAGTGCAGGTGTGCAGGCCGCACACAATTCGAAAATAGAGCAAATGCAGACGTCTAGCGCGACCGAGTACGGTTTAAGAATAGATAAAGCAACGCTGAAAATTACGAAAGAGAGCGAAAAGAGAACACAACAATCGGATGGGAATTCGCGGCCCATTCGTGTTCGGCTATCCCCTGCACTTTTCATCCCCTTTACTTTCACATTCTCGAGTCATAACACAAAAATCGGTGCGTGTAAAACGGGTCTTCCACTTAAAATGTATTCTTACAAGCAAAAGTTTGTCGCTGCGTTAATAATTATTAGCACTGTTCTTAAAACAAAAAATAAAGCAAAAAAGAAATGCTGGTTAAGGGTCTGATCTTGCAAGAGGGCTTCAAATTGAAGATGCTCATCAGGAGTTCAGGGATTTTAATCGTTTGACAACAAGTGAAATAGAACATTTATAATTATTCAATCTGTTGGCGTTGGGCCAACTATTTTTAAAAAGTATACCAAATTAAGGGAAGCCGTATGGCTTGTGAGTGTGTATGGCAATTCTATAAATTGTTTTATTTCCTCCGATATCCATTGTTTTGCCATGTCGACTCTCGACAGCTGCTCGTAAAATACGAATCATGTTGGAATTTTGCGAGCTAATCTCCGATAGTGATCAGAACATGTGTCCACTTGCGAGTAACTTTCAAAAGGCTCGAATCTCGAGAATAAAAAATTAGCTCTCCAGGAACTACTCCCAAGGCTATGTCCACTTGCGAGTTTGCTCTCGAGAGCTGCTTGAGAGCTGCTCGCAGCACTTTTACTCTCAAATGGACAGGCACCTTAAGTCTCTCGTGTAATATGCTCGTAATATTCATCAAATTCGTTTTCTAAAAATTCAAATAAATTTAAGTTAGGACACTTGTGACTAAGCCACTTCTAATAAATATCCAGATAAATGCTTTAACAGCCACTTAAACCGGCTGATAGGCTATCTGAGACTGTATTTGTCAGATTTCACTATCCGAGACCTTTGAAACAAAAAGTTGACGTTTATCTGGCAGATAAGTTTCTGATATTACTATCCAAGACTTTATCAACTAGCCTTGCAACTAGCCCTAAATATTGCAAAAAATAACTGATACTTCAATCTAGCACATTAATATTGCAAACAATGAAATAAAGGGTGGGCCAAATACAAGTTTCTTTTTAAAAATGCATGTATTATGGCTTTATTAGTAAGAGTAAACATTTCCATTAATTATGAAACGTTACATTACATCTGCAAGCATCTCGGAGCGCTGATGAAGCGTTATCCTTTCCCGGGAAAAGTATTTAAAAAAAAACGCAAGTCGTTCAAGTGGCTGCCTCGGCTGGCTTCGCAGTGGCGCATTCTGTCACTTCAATTTTCCAAGACCTTGTTGTTGTTAATGGTTTCGGGCTGTACCTCACGGATTGCTTGGATGATATTGGCCTTAAATGCTTAAATCGTTTCTGGATTATTGGCATAACATCGGTTGGCATCACGGATCCCCACAAAAAAAGCCCAAAAGGGTTAAATTGCGGCGGGCAATTGGCATCGCCAAAACATTTGCCAAAAGATCGATTCTGGCATGGGCTGTGTGGCATTGCGAGCCATTCTACCTGAACCAGAAGTCGTCTAAATCCATGTCTTCAATGTCAGTAAAAAAAAGTCTGTAACGCCCACCGTTGACCGAAAAACGTTGTTCCCAGCCTCATTTTCAAAAAAAATTGTGCAATGATGGCCACCACTCCACAATCCGCACCAAACTGTCACTCTCTGTAGATGCATTTGCTTCTCAACAATAGCGTGCGGGTTTTCCGAGCCCCAGATGTCCATTAGCATACCAGTCTCACGAACTTTTTGCACAAACTTGCGTACAGCATCAGGCGCGGTGGGTGCTTCATTTCGGCCAAAACTTCTTTTCACAAAACGCAATGTTTGGGCTACACAGCATTCACTTTATAAATAATATTTCCCAACGTTGTTCAAGCATAAAGCGACTCATATCCTTCCGCGGGGGTAGGTATACTGACTTTCTGTCAAGACTGACAACTGTTTTCCTCTTCTAAAGCTAGATAAACCCAAATCGGAAATTTGTCGTTGTTTCCATATTTAAAACGAAATAAGGCCACATTTTTAATTGTTGGCTTTATTTCGTTGGGTCTTATTTCACGTCACCACTACTGAACGCAAATTTGTAAAACCCATCTAATTATTTTGGAGCCACTCTCTATTAACAATTTTGACAACTGTCAAATGGACCCAACCCAACAAGCCTCAGCAATTACCACGGTCTTTATCTAACAGTCTCCAGTTATGCACGCGCTGAGTTGATGGATATTCCCTTCTACTTGGATGCGCAAATTAAGGCGAGGTCTTCTCTTCTCCCTTCTTTATGCCTTCTGGTTGAAATCAAAGAACATGTCCTAGCCTTCTTTAGGGGAGCAATTCCAATTCTATATTTTACTTTGTAGTTTGTCGAATTTGAAGGTTTCTTCTACGACAATGCAAATAGGACCATATAGTCCTGTTTGCATCAACTTTACTTACTTTACTTACTCAACCAATACGCCTCTCCAGTTAGTTTGATCTTTGGCTAATCGCCTTCAGTTGCGCACTCCAAGTTGCTTGAGGTTCCCCTCTACCTCCAGGTTTGAATCGAAGAATCTTCGGGCCGGAACGTTGTCGTCCATTAGCTCTACATTATGTCCTAGTCAACTTAGTCCACGTACTTTTCTGCCTAGGTCGGTGTTGCAGTACATCTAGCAGAGTTCGCTGTTAAATCTCTCCTCCAAAGGCCGTCAACGCAAACGGGACCGAAAATTATTCGAAGAAAATTCTGTGTGAAGAAATTTGTGAAATTTGGACCAACAAGCATTTCATCCACCTTTCCTATATAAGGTCCAAGCTGCGCCATAGAGTAGAACTGCGATAATGAGGGTCTTATATTCATAGAGTTTCCTTTGTGTTTCCTGACAAGGCCCTACTAGTCAGACATAGTGGTTGGCAAGTGTAATTCTTCGTTAGATTTCTGCTGCGGTGCCATTATCACAGTTTAATACGAAGCCAAGGTAGACAAAGTCCTTTACCACCCCAAAGTTGTAGCTGTCTATCGTGACATTTTCTGCATTTATTTTCTGCATGTACATTTTTTGTTTTGCCCTTATTCACCACTAAGTCCGTTCTCACATTGAGGCAACATTCAATAAGCAACTGTCAATAGGAAACACCCAATATTATCGCTCACAATTATTTTACTTTGAATTAAATTAGAGGTCTCACATCAAAGCAACTAAATATATATCGCTCGAACGAAAAATTTTGCTTATTGATGATTGCTTATTTTTGCTTATTGGCAGTTGCTATAGCAACTTTAGTTGCTTATTGCTTGTTGTCTCAATCCAATTGCCGCCTTAACCAATTTTTGCCGCTTCTGTATGCACTCGGAAACCCACCAGTGACAGCTCGTTGCGTCCAACGATATCAATGTCGTCAGCATATGCAAGTAGTTGTGCCCCTAGCACATCAGCAATTTAGTACCCGTCTGAGTCCTGTCTGAGACACTGCAGCATTCTGACAGCAACTTTGGGGTTCATATAATAAAGAATCGTCTATAGAAGTTGCGTAGTGTGCAATTTGAAGCTGAAATCGTAACGTCTGCACAAAATGTTTCCTTCTGGAAGCCCCTTCAATATAATTAAGATCGACGTAATCCTCTTTCCGAGTTTCAGAATCTAGCTACTGAATGCAAAGATGCTTACAACATCGATCAACTCAAACATATTATCACGGAGCATGTTTTCCTGGTTTTGCCAAACTCACTGAAGATGATGAAGGTTTTCTGGATTTGTGGCTGCAGCTCCTTTGACTCCCTTCCTAAAAGTTAAAAAAACGCGCCACGACAACGATTTTCCAAAAAGAATGTCACCAGCAACCAGAGCCGCAAACACACGTCATATAAAACAAAATGTGATAATAATCTCCATTATCACAAACGTATGAAACCAAGTGTTATTTTTGAATACCAAATTTGTCACTACGCACGGTCTTCTGGTTCTGACGTTAGTTTGACTTTCTTATCAAAATCATTGCTCCATCAGTCACATACGCCCGCGTTGTCATCTTATACTCTCAAATATACAAATTCTTATACCGAAGAAGGTGAGTGCCTTCCATTTAATCTCTTTCTCATATAATTCAGCGAACCAATATTTGTCGACTTGTGAAGTGATATCGCCTCATGAATGCTTCGTTTGATTTTCCCTTTCGCTACCTGAGCACAGTTAGGAAATCGTTCGTATAAGCACTTTGCCGAAGATTATAGAGAAAAACTCTTAAAATGGAGCAACAGATTATTTTATTGTGGCTCTATGTACACATACAAATGTTGTCGGTCGCTTCGTCGTGAGATACAGTTTAGTGCACTCTTTTAGCCTTATCTTTTGTACCGCGCATACATAAAAAAAATTTAAATAAAATAAACAAATAAACAAAATATATTATGTATAAATTGTATATAATGGAAGGAAACGTGAAGTGACACAAAGTTTCTTCAAAAAGAAAAGAATCAATATTGACTTATCAATAAAAAAAAAAACTACACACACACACACTCAGATAAGACGAAAAACTGAAAATTTGATTTACTGCTATCAGTTTTTCAATTATTTAGGATCCCATTTCGATAAATGCCGATTCGTTCCTTAAATAATAGTACTATGTAAATTTTGAATGATGTAAAATGTGTGGCGGTTTGTTGTGTCAACAAACGGACAGCATTTGTACAACACATGTCATTTCTGGCAATTGAAATGCTGGTATCTGGTATTGACAGTACGGCTCCGTTAAGTCAAGCCATACTATACTTACTATACATTTCCTGTCCCATTGGACGGACGTATTGGTGACAACTTAATTCAAAGCAAATTGCTCAATTGTTATTTGCTCAAGCAAACTTAAGCAAAAATTGTAAGCTGATAAGTTTGATGGATTTTGCCAATGAACACATTGTCTATTCAATCAATGTTGACACCTACTTTATGTCGTTTAATTCAATGGGCTTGACAACAAGGCACGACCTACGGACATTTGAAAATAGGCCTACTTGCGATTACATATTTGTCGCTTGTTTCTACAAAGGTGTACGGTGTACGCGCATGCAATGATCAAGTTATTTTACAAATGTCAATTCACACTTTGCATTATCTACTACAGCGTTACTTCTTTTTGTGTGTATAGGTCCCCTCGTGATTTTATTGCACGGCGGAGGTGTATAGTTAGATGTCGGTGATATATCGATAACGCGTCTTTGACTCAGCTCTTTTAAAAAGGAATTTCAGTGTATAGAATGTTTTTTGTAGAGATTTGTTTTTGGGAAGATTTTGTCCGGCGACAGTTAATGATGAAGTTCGGTTTGCCATTCACCATAGCCCAGAACAACGTCTTCAAAATGAGACTGCACTTGAACCTAATTGTTCCGCGATGATGTTAATTAATTACCAATAATCATCTTAATCTTTAACCTAACTAATTTTTACGGTCACAATTGATAATTTTAAATGGAAATTTACGCAATTGTGACTTCGTAAAAGTTAGTTTAGCAGCGGTTCCCAACCTTTTCTGGAGAGAAATTCCTTGCGGAGCACTTTGTTGTCCGTATCCCACTGCTGCCACTGCGTCTATCCGACATCCTAATATGCTGGTATATCTGGAACCAGACCTTCATAATGTTTTCGAACAGCTCTACAGCATTTCTTGATTTTTTGGCCTTTAATGCTCTTTCGATGTCGGCCCACAAGTTTTCAATTGGGTTCAGCTCCGGACTTTGCGAGGGTCAATCCAAAACAGTAATTTATTTATATCACGCGACACACTGAATCACTTTTGCCGGGATTCCAAATTCGGCCATTGCCATATAGAGCTCCTGACGATGCAAGCATACGCGGAAGTCGATGAATAGGTGGTGAGTTTCGACGTGAATTCCGTTGATCTTTTCCACGATTTGCCTCAGTGAGAAAAGTTGGTCTATACTTGATCTGCCGATCCGGAAGCCAGTCTGTGCCGATTAGTGTGTTGCAGAACGATTTAAGATGTTGACACAGTACGTTGGACAGGATCTTATATGCGACATTAAGCAGGGATATACCTCGATAGTTTTTGCAAGACATGGGATTGCCTTTTTTGTAGATGGGGCGTATGAAGCTTCCACCCATACTTGGTTGATGATTCGGTGCATGCTTCCTACCAAATCACCACCACCGAATTTAAAGAACTCCCCTGCTAAACCATCAGATCCTGTGGCCTTGTTGTTCTTAAGCTTTCTTATATCTAAGCCAACTTCTTCTATACTAGGTGGTGGAATTGGTTTTTCATTGACTGGACGTGGGTTCTCTTCTTACCCTTTCACTCTCTCTACATGATGGGCATTAAGCAGCTGCTCGGTTTTGAAGCCAGCAGTCAGTTGTTTGAATTTTTTTTCTTATAGAGCTTCCGTATGTTGTTACGATCGCAAGACTCTTCGATCTCCTTGAGCTGGGAAGCTGCATAAACCCTTTTCTTTCTACTCAGGATTTTCTTGTCCCCCCTTCACCTGGCTCGATACTCTTGTTCTCTGGCTGAGACTTCCACAAAAGAATTATTGGCTGGCATATTTCTTAAAAAATGGTGCCGACCAGAACGTTGTAGTCAATAGAAAAAGCCATAGATCTAGGATTACTGATAGCTTGATTGCCCAATAAAATGACATTTGTATGGAAAAGTGCCGGTTACGACAAGAAACGCACTCACGCGCCACAATCCATTTGTTGAAGGAATCATTTGATCGGCACACAATTTCGTGTAATGCAACTTTGAATTGCCCTCTAAAGATCTTGGAAATTAACTTACTTGCTTCATACAGTCCGGAGGAGACGTGGACCTTGCGTCACTCTAAGTTGGGTCAGTCACCCTTCCACTTGTGCTCGCAAACTTAAGCGAGGAGTCGAAGGCTCTTCGGACCGGAGTGCTAGTGTCCCTCAATCCACTATCTCATCTAAGACGACTGGCTCGCCCACTTTTCTGACTACGTCAATGTTGCTGTACAGCGCGTAAAATTCGCTGTTAAATCTGCTTCTTCTCAGAATTTGCCCCATTATAGCTCGTAATATTGTCATATGTTATTGAATTGAATAACTCGACAGATATAGGCCCTCTAAACCTGTAGCCTTGCCAGACTTTTGTTTAGATATACCTAACTATTCTCACTTCATTTTGGTCTGGTACTGATTTTCATTGTCCAGTTTGATTGATTCGTTCCATCTGACAGCCAAATTTTCTTCGTCTTTGCCGTTTAACAGAAGTGGCATTTTCATATCTTTAATGCCGACTTTTCGGATTCGCCATAAACTCGTAAGTATAGGTACCTTGCATTCCTAAAAAAAAAACTCTCAGAAAGGAAGTTGCAAGAAGCTATGACAACTATTTATTTATTTATTGCTTAGATCGTACATTTGAGTCAGAAGAAAAACGCCGAAAGCAGCAGCTATTTCAGTTAGGCATAAGCATAATAGATATGGGTTCAAAATTTGTGGTTCCAATGTACGGTCTATGCAAAAAATAAATAAGTTAGTGCAAACTGTCACTAGGACACTAGGCCTAGCTTCTTGCAATTTCCTTTCTGTAGTTGTTTACTCAGGTATAGATGAACTAGTCAAATACATACCTTAAAGTTGATGATATTTGACAGTGATATTTTGTCCTAGGCGGTAAACAGATGTTTTTTTTTTTGTTATACTATAATGTAGTTAGTTTCGTTCTCATCTACTTTAAGGCCAATTTAATCGCCGTTCTTTTTACCTTTTGCTAAAACCTCCGACTCCGATTAGTGTGCCTGTAACTCACTTCAGGAATGTGAGAGCTACCATTGGCCTGTAAAGGGTTCTGGAGTCAGTATTTAGTTCTGAGAAGTCCTTGCTGACACCTTAGCTATCCTATCGGAAGATGTTATAATTTTTGCAAACAAGCAATGGAGCGCTGTAACTACTCCGCAAGAGCGTGGAATAATTGTGTACATTTTTTTTTAATAATAATTGGTCGGTGGTGTTAGCGCAGCATGAATTTCGGCGTCGATTTTTTAATTGTGTCGCGCAAACTGGGCAAACATTCCGGCTCTTAGCTACTTGACTCGAACAGACTGGCACCATATAAGACCATTCAGGGCATGGCCGCCACCGGACTAGTTGTTCGGCCGAGAATATCGCGTCGGGGCTGTGGCTGCCGATTTCGCTGAGAACAAAGAGGCCAGTCGACCGACGCACGGACCACGCTATTGGGCATCACCACACCAGACGGTGAGACGGACCCTACAGAGAATTTTAGTGAAAGACTTATACATTTTCCTTTACTAGAAAGTGCAAACAGTGCATCAGTTAATATCTCGGCCTAGGGCTGGGATAAATCACTACTACCTTAAGCAATCACCATCGTCATATTACTGTTGACAGCATTTATGCCTTCTATTCGAGTACACCAGCACGACTGTGGGAAGTTAAACTTGCTGCGCCACTAGACTTGCTTTACTATCCGACAATCACCATCTAGATCACGCATTGGCAATTGCAGAGTCATGTAATTCCCTGGGCAATTGCATCACGCAAGTTAGAAAAAATAAATAGCTGTATTAAAAACTCACACCTCTATACCTACTTGTTCAAGTTCGCAATATGTAACGCAATTTCTGCTGCTTTCAGTGCGGATTCACATTTAGAGATAAACCAGTTGCTGCTCTTTCAACTATTAGTTCAGCTATTATCACAATTCACACCTATATTACCTTTGTGCGGTTGCCTTACACTTCGTTTACGATGAAGGGAACTTCACACAAAAGGTTATCTTAGGTTACACTAAATCTAACCTAATGAGTGATAATTTTTACTCTAACTATTCAAATAACTTGTATCTTATTCATGAGGGGTATAACAAAATAATATAACAAAAATAGAAATTACCATAAACAATAGAAAATGTGTAGCATCTCTGAATTATGAACAAAAAGATACACTAATGATCTTTTTTCGGTTTTGTTATAGATCCTTTAAAACGGTGGATATCTATTTGAAAAAAAAAAATTGTGTTACATACATATTCCTGGGAGAGTATTTTTTTTAAAAATTATTTTTATCTATACCAGAACACCGTAACGCTTCAGCTGGATACTACTTAGACCGAGAACTAGAAGCAACAGAGCACGCTCACCAGAAGACATTATAATAAAGGAGAAAAGTCATTAAAAATTCCCCGTCGTCGGTAGGTCCTTAGAAAATTCTTAGAAACCATCGATAGGGATGATAGGATGGCAAGTGCATGGTTGAAAGATTAAGTAGACGTTCGGTCAATTCACTTTATTTTTATGTGCAACCGGCTGATAGTTTTCTTAGCACTTAACTTTCTCTCTAATTGCCTGTGTGTGTGTGTTTTTTTTGTTTCCTGACGGGCACTACGGTTATTATGTTAGATAATATTTTGTTTTTTGTTTCTGCTTTTAGTTCCCTCGTGTGCTTATCTTTATTTTATCAGATAATTTTTGGCTATAAAAAGATTTTCCATGAGTGCAATGATATCGATCGAATTACAATTTTTTTTTGCTGTTGTCCTTGGGTGGTTTTTATTTTTTTTTTTTTATTAATTTTATAATGAGATTCTTAAATTCTAAGATGATGGTTTGCGATAGCTGACTTTCAACTAAAATTCATATCTAGACATTAATGTCACCATAATTATTTATTTTGCTTTGATAAATGCGACGAGCGAGAGAATAGTATTTGCTTAGAAGTTGCTACAAATCACTTTGGTAAAACCCTCATCTTATTCTCTTTCGTACAATTATCTGACAGATAGTTCAGTTTGCATCGCGCGTCACATCACAAAAGCGGTTTCAGAAACGCAACCTTTTGGAAACAATACAAAAATCAATCTCGAAGCATACTAGCTTTTGCCCAAGGCTTCGCTCGACTAACTCTCAGGCTTTTGTACACAGAGATTCCTTCACATTTAGTCAGTTTAGACTTAGACTTATACTTAAGACTATTATGGCAAGTTGAAAGAAGTAATATCAAGACAATACCCCCCTAAAAGGCGGCACCGCCAATAACTCGGGCCCCAAGCAATATTTCCAAAATCGGAGAAATTAAATTTCTTAGTTTCTTATACTGAGTACAAAAACTGAGTTTGACAAACTTTGACCCCCTATTGTATCCCTTTAAGGGTTGCTTAGTTCTTGTATCAACATTTCAGTTTTCTATGGCAAAGTTTTTGGGCTGGACGTTCATGAGTCTATGAATTGTAGTTTTCATTTTTATTTGTGAATAGATGTACAAAACTGACATTAATGTATAGGTATTTATAGAAGAAGAACTTTAAAAGAAACAAATTTGAAATGTTGCTATTTCAATCTACATCAATATTTCGACTTTGAGCTCTTTCAAACACGAAACTCTGGTAGTCAGTTTCACAGTTCTCCATAGATGCCTACATGTTCAGTTTGGAAATATCTACATTTCTATTTTTCTCTTATCAGGAAGTAAACCACGTTGTAACGACAATAGGCCTATGAAATGAATGTCGATGTCGAAATCCGATGGTCATAATATGTAGGTATGTGGATTTCCCCAAAATGCAGACGCTTTTGGCAGGCCAAAACGTCTTATCGCGAAAAGGTGTTTGCTCACACTTTTGCATCCTGAAAACCAAATCTCTACAGTCTACACCATATAAAGGGTCTGCCAAATAACTTTTTTTTTTTTGAAAATGCTATAAAAAAAACTACTGAATATTTTCTCAAATTTCTTTTTTTATTTGAAAATACAATCCTTCCGGTTAATAATGGAAATTAATTTCATTCAAATAGCTGCCTCGGCTGGCCATGCATCAGTAGCCTACACGATCGGTCCAATTTTTAAGCACATTATCGATTGTGTGCAGCTGTATTTCAGCAATGGCTTCACGAATATTGTAGTTTAAAGCGTCAATTGTCTCTGGCATGTCGGCGTAACACTTATCTTTTACGGCACCCCAAAAATAATAGTCCAACGGTGTCAAATCGCAGCTCCGCGGTGGCCAAACGACATCAGCTCTGCGGCTGATAATGCGATCTTCAAAAACAGGGCGCAAAACATCGAGTGTAGCTTCGACTGTGTGGCACGTAGCGCCATCCTGTTGAAACAAAATGTTGCCAATATCCTCCTCTTCAATTTTTGTGAACAAAAATTCGTTCAACATGGCCCGATAACGATCGCCATTGATTGTAACGGCCACTCCTTGCTCATTTTCGAAGAAAAATGGCCCAATTATGCTTCTGGACCAAAATCCAATTTTCTCGGGTGTACGCACTGTTTTTGGCTTTTCACGCTTTGGTTAATCGATGAAGATGCCAGTTTCTTTCACTTTTTTCACAAGATAACGAACATACCGAGCTGACGGTGCTTCTCTTCTTCCAAAATCCGTACGCAATTTTCGCACACATTCTGCAACATTACCATGATTTTCAAAGTAATGTCGCAATATTTCCCAGCGTTGTTCAAGTGTATATACACAACCATATTCGTTCAGCGGAAGGATAAAACTAATTATCTGTCAAATCAGACATGAGCTAAGTTTTACCATTCGCGAAATAAGCACTAGTTGAAAAAAAAAAACGTTAGATGGCGGACCCTTTACATTTTTATTGTGGATGAAAGTGTCTATTGGCAACGACGAGCCGACCACTAAGCCACCAATTGCAGAATAAAATCGCTTAGTGCATTTTTGTTGCTTTATACAACGCTTTTGTAGGTCTCTTAAGTTGTCTATCTCTTTTCGTAGTCCAGAGGTGCGCGTAAAAATATAAAGTTTGCCCTACATGTCCTTTTCACAACCACTGTATAGAACAAGTTGAAAAATACAAGTGGCCTGAGAAAGCGGTTTCAAATCGGCATACGTTTGTAGGTATCTTTATAATTTAGACTTAGTTAAAACTTGTCATGGCGCGGTATAGCTCATTCGATACTACGATTACTGTATCTTTCTGTGTTAAGATTATTTGCAAATAAATTGAATTGAATTGAAAAAATCGAATTGAATTTGGTATAAGGTTAAGACCGTTTGTTAATTTTTCGGGCTAAAGTCCTAGCTGATAGTTCCCTATCAACCCGCATAATCATGCTTCCAATCAAGTCATTTAAAACTGCTGTTAATCTAAGCTTCTGAGCCATAAAATCTTATGGTTTTTTATGGCTTTTTTTAGTTTAAATTCGATCCTACCTTTGCAGTGAAGGATTTTACAAATATATAACTGTTATAACCATGGCAACTTTGTGATTATGGCAACACTTCTGATTGTCATTTACCTAAAGGCGACTTATAACTGACATCTGTCACTAACTGGTCTGTTTCAATCCATTATCACGCACACGCAGTTGGCCTAACCTTTTTCTTTTCTATAGTAATAATTAGTTTGTTAATCATTTTCCATTTTCATTAAAGTTAAAGTGTTATTTGTTAAACATTAAACAACAATAACAAAACTTTTTAAATTTAAAAGTTATCGTCATAATTTAGTAAAAAATCGGGGGTAGGGGTGGTGCTGGTGTTCCCTTCTTTGATTTTGCAGAGTCTACCTCTACAACTGTGAAGCGAAACATTTGATGCCATAAAAATGGTAATTTTTTTTAATTATTGCACATTTTACATGAAGCTAGTAGTAGGGTGTGGTGCAGGCTTTCGATGTTAAACTTCCCCACCTTTTGATACGATATTGTTGGATATTCGCAACAGTACTTTCGCTGTCACTACGTAAGAGAACATGAATTGCCTTTCTTAAAACTACTGTAAACAATACACATTTTTATATTTTACAAATTACAACTTACACAAAGTTTTTTTTCTTTACAGATTTCCTGAAAACCTTCCACTGTTTAAAAATTGGTAAGTTCAGTCTACAGTTAGTGTGCTTGCTGGACTACGGAACGAAGGGTTACATTCTAAGGATTTCTTTCCACTGCACCAGTTTTTTTTTGTTTGTTTTTTATTTGTGTACTTTCAAGGTTATTGCGCAAATTAAGTGCGACCAAAAAAATTACTAACCGTATTGACTAGCATCAAGTGTTTTGTTTCAAAAATATCTATATTCGTTTGTTCTGAGAAAAGTAGTAATAGATCTTCTTATAATAATCTAAAAATTGGTTGATGTAAGGAAGCAAATCAATGGAAAACAGCCCGAAACAACTCGGACATGTCTCACATTTTTTATGCAATGGATAGGTAGTCTGAAAATATTCATAAAAACTAAGTCATACCTACATTTTACATTTAAATGAACCATTTAATTTCAAACTTTAAAGCTCTTTGCGATCAAATTCAATATAATTTTTGGGTTGAAAAATGTCAGCGTCATTTAAATTTTTAAAGAAAGGAGGAAAAGAGGTATACAACAACAAGATATACAATTACTATTATTATTAAAAGAATCCAATTGTTAAAAAATGACACTTTGTTCCTAAAACTGAGCTACAGACGATATGATTGTCATCATAGAATTTACACCATTGAAGGTTGCGGAGCAAAAAAAACCGTGATCCTCCTTCGAACCTTCATAAATTTATTAATGGTAGATATTACCTTCAGATTTGCAGTCGCCTCTTTTATAACATAATATATACCTACCTACATACATAAATCCCAATGCAAATTATATCATTATGTTATCAAAGATCGCAACGAACCAAGGATCAACATGTATTTAAAACAGTGACTCAACGGACAAGTGTCAGGTCGACGATCGTTAATTTCTGTTTCTTATAATTATAACCTAAGATCGATTTTTAAGATTGCCTTAATCAGAAAATTTACTCAAGTTCTGAGATAACTGCTGCTGTTGCTAACGGCCGGCCGACGCTTTTGGAAAATGTGAAGAGCGCAACCATCAAAATCATGTCTTTATCTTCGACTTATGCGCTGATCGCGTAATGGAAAGTCCTGCAATGGAATAAAAGAAAATGTCGAAGTCGATTAAGAGGAATTACAGTTTAGTTTAGTTTATTTCATCAAACAAACTTACAATACTCCAGTTATTACTTGATACATTAAATATTAAATAATAAATATTAAATATTAAATATTAAATATATAAATATTAAATATTACCACCATTAAATTTATATATAATTAATAACAAAATTAAAGCTTTCTCGAATGACAACACTTATTCATCATTCGATTTTTTAAAGTGAATGTTTAAAGATTGTAATTCTGATTTTCATCTTGGCAAGAGAAAGTGAACCCTGCACTTTGACGTCAATTAGCTCCATTTACGAGATGAGCAGGATGAAATGTACCATGTACTACCAATTTTTGAACAGAATAGAGTGAATGACAATCGCTATGTATTTTTATACCATCCAGATGAAGGAATATTAACTTTGTCATTATATTTGTAAATCTAATAGGGGGTCACCAGAGACCCCATAAAGTATATAATTCTGAAACAGGATCGAATTCTGAAACGTTTTGGCCATGCCCGTCTGTTTGATCGTCTGTTAAAAACAGATAGCGTCATCTACCTAGGCGAATAAAATTTTGGGAGATGATTTATTTTTACCTTCGTCAGATTGGTATTGAAAATGGACTATAGGTCGTTTTTGGTACCTCTCACTCAAAACCAGTATTAGACTCTTGTGTCATGTGTTGTGTACGTACTACCCCTCACATGCCTAAAAACATTTTCATTTTGCATGACTTGTATGGCTGGATGGTATTTAAGCATCGGCCAGGCCGATAATAACACATTAAAAATAGTTTTTGGTGGTCAGTAGGCAGGCTTGTTTTAAGGGGATTTTAGATCTTGGTAAGTTGAGAGTACTTAGACTCAAATACAAGACTACATATTTTAACACCTTCTTTGCTATGAAGAGACACTTTGATATTTAAAATTTGTACTATTTATGGTTTGGCTGATTGTGAATTGAACAATGAACATGGTCACATTGGATACGGTACAACATCTAAACTGCTATATCATATCAACCCTCGACATTTTTTTGCTGGAAAATACAGTTTTTTTTAACGCTGTTGTAGTTATTTTTTACGTTAAAAACTGCAACTGGCAAGTGCCATAGTAGGTAGGATATGGCTCCCCACACCATTACACCCCCACCTGGCTGTGCATGCGGTCCAATTGGTGCTAATCTTTACGAATATCATTTTATACTTATTTTTCAATGAAATTGTGGAGATTTGTTCCTATTTTTAAATTACTTTAATTTTTCATTTGCAAAATTTACCAGCCTAAAATTTATCCACCCGCTATTTTTCGGAATTCCGTTTACATTTCGCAAAATCTGCGCAACGATATCAGGGTGGCGCCATAATACATCGCCATCGTTCACTTTTCTTTCTAAAATACAAATACATAATGTACATATCTAGTTTCTAAGGTCCTTTGTTTGAATAATACGCAATCTACAGATTCAAGCTGCGTAAATAATAAAAATGACGCGCACTGTTAAGCTAAACGTACTGAAAAGCCAATAAAATTGTGAATAGGTTATATCTGACTTTAGGACAGCAATGAAATATATTAATTCAATTAGTATAGCCAGATGATATTCAAATGGTATTCACAACTATGGATTATTTTATAACACGCAAAATATTATCTCTAAACCAAATTAGCACATTTTCGCTCAAGGACGCACGCCTGATAGAGCACACAAAAATATCTCTTCCGCCTCGTTATTAATAGACAGCCCCGTGCGATCTAAACATTTCACAAGAGCTTACACTTCTGTGTTTCTTTCTTTTTTTTTTATATTTTCTTTTTTTATATATGAAACGATCTTTTTTGAGACCACCTTGCGTGTTAGAGTTCTTTTTGTTTTCTAAAAATAAATATTTTCTAAATTTCTAAAAAATCGTTATTTAGTTTTAATAGTTGAATATATATAGATAGATACGTAAATGAATATACGTTTTGTATTTTGGCAGAGAGAAAAGTGTTATATATTTTTTTTTGTTTTAAAAAAGCGGCGGGAAATTTGTAAATACATATTTTTTTTATAGAAACCAATGTATAGATAATGGTGAATCATAAATTTATCTCAACGAATTAAATTCAGAATTATCTTTTTCTTCACTGAAAAAAAAAAACCTTTTCGTTTTTTTTTTAAACAAAATTACTGCGTGAATAAGGAAATTCATGACGGGACACAAAAATTTATTTCAAGAAGATAAATTCAATGGAATCAAAATATTTTAGATAAATCGATAAGACAATCTCTGTTTAATTCCATTTGAGATTAACAAATAGTTTTTGTCGTGTCGTGTATTTAAAAATAAGGAAAATAAGTACTGCATATGTTGGAATGTAATAGGCCTTGTCATGGAATGTACTATACTTGTCCTTGGATAATAAGGGAAGTAAATTACCATTTTGTAAAGTGAAAAGAAAGATCAGTCAAGTCTCTTTTGGGGTACAGGATAAAAAAAAGATAGTCCTTGCTGGGAAAAATAAGAATAATAATATAAAATCCTATCCAATACAATACAATCATTTTTAGTTTCCATTTGCTGTTTTTTGTTGAATTAGGCCTTTCGCATACGAAGTTACTCCCTAGTAATCAAACAATTTGGTTAATGTAGTCAGTACCTGATTAGTGATTCTGATTAGTAACTCCAGGACCACACACAACGCTACGGATAACGAACTTGTAGCTGAATTTAACTATGACATTCTCATAAAAACAAGAGATTTCTAAGTAGAATTATTATTATACATGCAGTTGACCCGCTAGTCTGTGCTAATGTGTTTTTTATTTCTTAAATCGTTTTCCCATTCCGTCTATGTTTTGAAGTAGTAATTGCCTCACTCGCGTATTGCTTCTCTTTGGCAATAGGAAAATAGAAGTGGTAAGAACTAAAAAAAAAACGATATTGAATGGAATTTCCGCAGTCTCTTTCCTACTTCTGTTCATTGTTAGAGATTTTGTTGTAGGGCCTTGCGGAAATCTTTTTCCTTCTTACGGTGTCAACTTTTCAAACTCCCATAAGAAGTAAATATAACTTCAAAAATTTAAGAACATCGGATAAATGGTTCTTAAATTATTTAAGAACTAAGAAACAGTCAAACGTTATGCATATAAAATCAATTGGTGTATACGTTAGTCTCACAAAAACTCGAAGACTGCTGGACCGATTTGGATGATTCTTCTTTTGTTTTGTTAGTCTTAAATTAGAGGTGGTTTAGCAAAATTCAGAAAACTTCAAACGTTCGAAATAGAATAAAAAATTAAATTTCCATTTTGTACGGTAATATACCGAAAGAATAAGATCGCGGATACAAGCAGCCGAACTGAGATTTCTCCGTAGTATTGCTGGTGGGACCCGTAGAGATCGCATCAGAAATACCAAAACGTGTCGAGCAGCTACTTCTCCAGACGGAGCGATCCACGCTTCGGCGGTTCGGTCATGTTAAACGCATGTCCCCGACCATGATTCCACGACGTGCTATGGAATCCGTACCATCAGACAGACGTCCTCTAGATAGACCAAGGATGGGATGGTTAGATCAAGTCCGTAATCTCTCCTGTACCCGTATGGGGATTGCCCTTGATGATTTAGACTTTAGAGTCGATGGCGGAGAATCGAGGGCTGTGGAGGGTCTACTTGAGCAACCTACACCCGCGACCCACTTAATGGACGAGCGGACTATTGAAAATGATGATGATGATGATGATGATGATGATGATGATGGTAATATACACCATAAATTGCAAAACTCAAAAACCACAACCGATTGAACTAAAATTAAAAATAAAAACACTTTCTTATTGCCAAAATTGAGCAAAGGGGCGTGGCACCTTCCCTACAAAAAAAAATGTGCACGACTGGGTCGCACATAACTTTCTCGTTTATTGCGAATCTCGGAGAATCTTAAAGTAATTTCAGCAAATTTTACGTTTAAAATCATACCCTCTCAAGATGTACTCAGGTTTAGTAACTGAATCCTTGTATTAACTACAACACTTTATTACTTTCAAATTTCACCCCAAACTGACGCTTGAAGGAGGCAAGTAGGCAATGAATTTCGAATTATATTGCCACTGAAATTTTGGCCTTTACAAAAATATACCGTGTGTGAATACAGATCAGGATTTGGGTAGTCATTTAGAAATATTTATAAAACGGCTATATTTGAGTTTTCTGAGAAAAACTAAGTACGAGATCAACTGATCATGTTTAGAATGCTTATGTTGTCTTAAATATTTATTTTGATCAAAATCGTTGGAGCGGTTTTTTGTAAAATTGTGCTAACAAATGTTACAACTTTGGATTCGAAAAACACTGTTACTTAAACTGTTTAGCTGAAAACTGAGTACGGCGTATTCTTAAGGATATAAACATTACCTAGCAGTTATATTTTCATCCAAATCGAAAATGGCGTTTTCGAGATATGAGCAGTTTCTAAAGTACCTACCATTTTTAGCGATTGGGGTGGAAATCGAGGGACGCATTCATGGTTCAAAAAACACTGTTTTGAAATTACTTAGCTCAAAACTGAGCAAAAGGTATTACAATCGATTTAAGCATTACCTGTCGAAAATGGCGTTTTTAAGATATGAGCAGTTATTAAAAGTACTATTATTAGGGATTTGGGTGGATATGAAAGGACGCATTCTTTTTCAGTAACACATTTTAGGGGGGTACGAAGTTCACCGCGGTCATCTAGAATTTAAAAGATGAATTCAGTGAATTTCATCGTTCCCCCTTTTATGTCCGCAAACTAAGTTAATACAATCCACAAGTTTAGATTGTTTTCGGACGTAGGAAATACACGTCCGCGCTCCCAAAGTACCTACTTGGAAGGTTTTTTTTTCTTCGTTTGTAAAGTAAATTTTCTTATTATCATTTTTTTGTGTTATTTTTAACAACATTTCAAACTAACTGGTTCTTGGCAAATACAATTTTCCAGACATTTATTCTGTTTGCCTCTACCCATAGTCAAATAAAACCATAAAACTGAAAGTGATTGGTGAGTATACTAAGCGATCAACTGATTTTGTTGTAGGTACGGCAAACGAGCAAAACCCGATGGAATTTGGCTTTTTTTTTCTTTAACAGATCTAAAAAAAAAATTAAGAAATAGACTGTGTCGACTCGGCGGCGTGTCGGCGCTATACTTTAATCTGAAGATTCTTCAGACTAAAATGTTAATATTCAACCTTTTTTACATAATTAATGCATTGATTTACAATATTTTTTTTTATTTTAATCTTAAGTAGGGTAGAGTCCCCCTAATCGGCAGGTGTATAACAGAGGCCTATAAATTACATAGGAATTTGCTGAATGTGGTTTTAAGCTATCACAGACACCAATAACTTAATCTTAATTTTTGCAATAAAAATGAAAAATACGATGGCCGCCCGATGATAATGTGTGTATCTAAAATCTGAATTCGCTTATGAAGACAGTTGGGCTGCGCAATATAGCGCGTGTCAATAATTCGGGTCTTACGCATTAAAATATTTAAATTTGTATCGATACAAATGAGAGCGGAAACTTGCTCATTGCTGTCAAAATGCAATTGACAAATAGATACAATAGAACTCCGATAGCTCTATTCTATTTCGTCCTTTTCCATTTATTAAATTTAAACGGCCTTTGGTAAGATTAAACATCCAAATATGTCCACCCTCAGAATTGGTATATCCCAGTAAATGTGTGCAATGGTTTATCTAAAATGCCAATAACCTTCCCACAACGTGCCATCTATAAGTGGACACATTAAATCGCAAAATAGACATAACACTATTCGGTTGTATAAGTAACCTTTAAATCCGATTATTATTACGCAACAAATACATGTCAATGACTAACGCGATTACAGACCTCTTATCGCGACAATAGTATATTATTGATATTGAATGCCAGAAGTGGCTAATAAGTACTTGAAAAGAAATAGATTTTTGCTTCGACATGTTCTTTTCAGATAAAATTACAACTAATTCTGAGTTTCATTACCACCTAAAATTGATCTGGTTGTAACTCTTCATAAGCGATTCTGAAACTCAATCAACCTTCCAACTCTAGTTCAATGAAATCGGTAATATTGGCCGCACTATGTGTAGATACAAATAAAGTTTCGTTTGGTGATTAAATGAAACTCGTTGGTAATTCAAATAAATTCACACCCACTTGTTCAATTTTAACCAATCTTCACAGGAGATTCCCGAGCCGATACTTAAGAATGCCTAAAAATTTGAGCTCAATTGTTTTGGTGGTTTTCGAGATACATATTTGATTTTTTTTTTTTTGTATGGGAGATTGATTAAACTCCTTTGGACCAATAAGAAAGACGTTCGCAAAATTTGAGCTTAATCGGTTATGGTTTTCGAGTTTTGCGATCATTTGTCGTGTTCCTTGACAATTTGTAGGAGGTTGACATCTCAAACAAAATTTAAACCATTTTTAGGTTCTGTCATCACTTATGCTGTCGAGTGTCATGGTCTGGTGGACAAAAACTAACGAAGTCACTACAGTCAAAAAGCTGGAACGGGTCCAACGTATAGCTGGAAACTGCATGACGGGCTGTCTGCGCTCCACCTCGATCACTGCACTGAATGTGATTCTAGACCTATTACTAATTCAAGTACCTACCTACATATTGAAAAGGAAGCAAGACTGAGTATTCATCGTATATTCCATTCGAATAACATCTACCCCTATTCCTACCATGAAGGTCACCTATCTCTGATTGACGCTACAAAAATACAAACCTACAAAAATACAATTCCTTCGCGAGTCGACGTAGTCTGTTTGTATACCGGTTCTAAGATGGATTCAGGGACTGGATCTGGCATTTATGGAGAATCGCCTCAAGCGAACTTTTCAGTCAAACAAACATTCGTTCATATTCCAGGCTGAAGTCCTTGCCATTAACCAGTACGTTAGAATAAATTTAAGTTCTACTCGTGGTAGAACCATATTCATCTTCTCAGACAGCCTAGCTGCTCTTAAAGCTCTAGACTCATCTGTATTAAAATCGAAGCTAGTCATGGAAACTTACATGGCCATCTACGAACTTGCAAAAAAAAATGTAGTCATCCTGTATTCGATTCCACTCCATTGTGACTTTGCTGGAAACGAAACAGTTGGCTCATTAGCTAAAGTCAGCGGGACAACGCCACTCGTCGGACCTGAATCCTTCTGTGGTGTCAGTAAGAGATGTTTCAGGAAGCACATCAGGAGCTTAGATCAAATTGAATCGAATGAAGTGTGGCTTAAAACACCTGTGCAAAACTGCACCAAACAGTTCTTCTCAAAATTCTCCTCAGAAAATCATACTTTCTTACTAATCTGGATAAAAACAACCTAAGAATCTTCACAAGCATATTTACTGGCCATAGTCTTATGAAAAAACATCTCCACCGAATTGGATTTTCGCGTTAAATGTGTGTGTGACAGATTCACAGTTTATATGCCTTGGTACGAAATATTGCAAACCAAAGAGGTAATTTCTAGATTTACGTGGTATCACAAGAAGGGACCTGACCTTCTAAACAAAACCAATTGTCAGAAAAAAAGGTATAAGTATAAGACTGAGACCAATTTTTGCAGATGCAAGGTATGCAAGCATTTAGACTGATTTGGAGCAATATAAAGCTGACATTTTTCACAGAGGTTCCCTATATGATGTATAACAAGAAATAAGGAAGAATATTTTGAAATTCGACCCCCAAAGGGGTAAAAAGGGGGCCGGGGGGTCAAATTTGGTATGGGAACATTTTTATTTTTCATCCGATTGACTTCAAACTCGGTTTGTGTACTCTATTAAAAGAAATAAGGACAATTATTTTTGTCCGATTTTGGAAATTTTGCTTAAGGCCCGAGTTACTAGCGATGACCGCTTTTAAGGGGGCCTTTTTCAAATCAATTTGAAACTTTTTAATGCGTCCCAACCTCTGTCGCCGTTGAATATGCCAACAAGAGCGTACGTACCACAAAGATATTCACGAGAAATTCTGTAAGAATGAAGTCATACTGCTAGAAAGTGGTACACATCCTCACGATCTTTTTGGTTGCATATGTTGCAGGGTATAAGAGTTCCACCTTAGTCTAAATATCTAAAGATGATGCTCATCATATCGGTGTATTTGCCAGCAAAGAAATATGTTTTGTCGCGTATATAGTGGCTCAGTCTGCTATACATAATTATGATCTGTGTTGAGATGCTAGCGCTTCACCAAGTATTGACCATAATAACTTTTAAACTGTTTTCTCCAATAGGGCGTTAAACACATTTTTCAGAGATACTAATTATTGCTCCTTAGGTACTTTCTTAAGTAGGTTTCCTGCGCGTTATATAAATATAAAAGAGGGAAGTAGCTGATTGTGAAGGAATCTTTGTGTACTAAATCCTGAGGACTGTGCGAGCGAAGCCGTGGGCAAAAGCTAGTCTTATATATAAAAACAAGTAAAAGTTTTATCATCGGCCTGGCCGATGCTTTGATAACCTTCACTGCATAAAAGTCATGCAAAATGTTTGCCATGCGAGTTAATATGTGCCTAATATTAGTTTTGTATGGTAGGTAGTAGAACTACTTGACCGACATGGACCATTTTTAATACAAACTTGAAGGGCATAAATATAAGACCTCTCATACAATTTCAGTTGCCTAAGTCGATTCGTTCGGACGCTATCGTGGTTTCAACAGACAGAGACACACATGGGTCTAATAGTGGTTCCGTATGGGAGGTACCAGAACTACTTGACCGACATAGCTCATTTTCAATACCAACCTGACGACGGTAAAAAGAAGTCGTCTTACAAAATTTCATTCGCCTAGGTCAATTCCTTTGGACGCTATCGTGATTTCAACAGACAGACAGACGGACATGGCTTAATCGATTCAGAATGTGATCCTGATTCAGAATATATATACTTTACATATAGGGTCTCCGGGCGTTACAAACGTAATGGCAAAGTGAATATACCTTCCTGTGGAGGGTATAATAAGTTGTATTGTGTTTGTCGCTAATGTTCTCTGTACTGCGTGAACCGATTTTGATTCTGGAAATTTCCCATGAAAGGTGACGTTAATACCATGGTTCATAAGTGTATACGGTCTTTGTAGGTGTATTGGTTCATGAGTTATAGGGGCGTGGCACCTCCCAAACAAAAAATGCACTCAAAATCTTATACATATATCGAAAACTACCGAATCGGAACTAAAATTTACACACAATCTTAAAGATTGGCCTAGGAGTATTACTTTGAAGATTGGTCGAAAATGGACATAGGGGCGTAGCACCGCTCATACAAAAAATGTAATAAAAATCTCATATTTCGAAAACCACCGAATCGATTGTTTTCCTGTGAAGTTGGTAAAAAGTAGATAAAGGGGTGAGGAGGCGCTATTCTTCGACAGTCATGGCGGCAAAAGTTTTGAAAATTTGTAACATTGATGTGCATTGTCCTGAGAGACAAGAATATTATCTAGGCAATACGAGTCCTGGAAAAAACAATAATTGTGTGTACCACATAGCATTGCCATAGAAACTGATATAAATGATTTTGAAATTGATTTTTATATTTTGCACTACGAAGTGTGCCTACTTGTATTGTCGCAGTGCGATATGTTTCTGAATCCTTATATCCTTCAACATTTAAATAAGTGTTAAAAAACTTAACACTATTTGCCACAGCTTTATATATATATTCATAAGACCATATTTTTTCACCACGCTTACTATTTGTATTTTTGCATTAATAGTTCCACTGTCTGAGTGCGGTTAGAGTTCGATTTCATTAGACTCCGTTTTGCTAGATCGCATATAGGTACTGGCAGCTATGTCCCATTATTAACTAACTTTGTAATCTATTACACAGTTTCAGGGATGCGAACAATTTCTCAACTTCATGAAAGAGTAATAAAAACGAGACATCATAAAACCAACGCTATCATTATCCTCACTTCCGAGCATTGTTTTATTGGCTATATTAAAAATTACAGGCAATAAAAAATCTGTCTTTGAAATTATTCAAAAATATGTTATATACTTAGTATACGACCGTGAAACTGATGGTATTCCTACACTGCCAAGTGACAACCCCCCACTGTGTTAGTGGTTGAAGAACCTTGATTTTTCCAGACGCGCGTAATACTTACACAATTTATTGTCGCAATACATACTTCTATCGGTTTCTCGGTTTTGTTTCTTTTTGTTTTGTGTGTGGGACTAGAGCACCCTAAATAAATAAAGGCCAACCCCTAAACTAGGAGATCATTTAACCGACAAAAACACAGACGGTAGAATACAGTTCCTCGTTCCTTCTCATTTTGAAAACAAGGGATTTCTCTACACTGTCACAAAAGATACCCGGTTAAGGACCGTTAAAGCTTTACTCCTTCCAATGAATAGAATAATGTTGCCAGAAGAGAGTTCATGGATATCCGTTCTGCGACGCAGATTCCCTAAAAGCTCAATATAGCCCACACAACAGTCAACCATCACACTTTAGTGGAGGGATTCAACGACCTGACCTTGAATTAAAGAGCATTTCCCAACGTTGTGCTGATGTGATGAGAATGAGAGCACATCTTGCAAAAAATGCTGACGATGGCGATGGCACGGCATTAGGAGAGCGTGCTTGCGCGTCGTCGTTGTCTGAAAATAAAGGTCAGTATCCTATAAATAAATTAGGGTTGTGCGGCGGCGGCCGGTGCGCGGTGTATCGCACCCAGTTATTGTGTGAATCGGACAGAGTCGATTTAGCTGCTTTATTTTGTCTATGGTTGATTAAAACGTACCAAATGATATTTATTAGCTCACATCTGGTACAAAATATAGCTATGTTCAAACTGCGGCTCAATCAGAACTGCAGGTAGATATATCGTTTATAGTTAGACATAGACAAATGATGGGGGTTCTTTCTCAGGTGAAAGGACAAATGTATGCGTAGGTATATATAATTAGCACGTAAAAGAATGGACCAATTGATATTCATCAACATTGGTTTCTACTTTCTAATTTATCTATTTAAATTATATTGGGATTGTTTTGTTTTTTTTGCGGTTCGTTGAATATTAGTGTACTTTTTTATGATTTAGTCATTGACCATAATCTTTTTTTTTTCATCTGAACTTGTATGGTGAAAAGACCGGTGTCAAGAAGAGGCAGACATACTGTGTTCTGGTTCCATCTTCCAATATCCATCCAATCTTTGTTGGGAGTGCTTTGTTGATTACAGAACACGATTCCAAGGTTTACCCTTCATTTATTAATGTGACGTTGCATTAATGTAGATTTATTGAGGTTTTATATCAGTATAGTTTTTGTTTCGTTTCCATAGCACGTCTTAGGATCCTGGTTGGAGACATTCATTTAATGTGACTAAAACACCGAAGCATAAACCCCTCTATCCTGAGAAGTAGCTGCTCGACATTGAGTTGCTTAGTATTTGGGGTGTTCCTTGTACGATCTCGGCGGGTCACATTAGCAATATAGAAATCACATTTCGGCAACTTGTATCCGCGATCTTATTTTTTTTTGGGTCATTACCTATTAATCTCATGACCATAGGTAAGAGTTGGAACAAACGCCGAATTAAAGACTGCCAACTTTGCTTTGACACCAAGTTCAGTCCTCCTAAAACCAGAATGACTAAGCTGTTCCAAAATTGACGCAGCCTGACCAATGCTATACAGGAAAACTCAACTTATAATGTTTGTCAACACTTTATACATATTTGTTAAACTAAGAATGGCCTGTAACAGGACAACTGAAAACTCGTATTGAAACATTTATATTACTAACTAATTTAGTGAATATACTAAACATTTTAAGTCAATATGTTGCCAACTTCATGCTTATTAATAGCCATCTTTCCCATAGACAGTATTTTCGGCTGATTTACCATATATTCTCAAAGCCATAAGTTTATTAGTTAATAGAGTATGGTAATTTTTAAAATTTACTATTGACCCTTGTTATTATTGTATAAATAATGTATATGTTCTATAATTTTCACAACGATTTTTGGATGTCTGCTGCGCAACATTTATAATTCAATCATAACCATTTTTTGTCGCCTTGCGCACAGCCCACACGCGCACATGCAACATATAGCAGTCCATCTAAAAAATCTGGCTGTCCGGGGGCGCATTCCGGCAATGCCCAAGTAGTTCCGAAGATAACATTGATCGAGGTCGAAATAGAAAAGTTTGCACCTCCTTTTTTCAACTCTTATAGGACTAATTTTGAAAAACGATGAATGAGACATGTAATCATTTTGACTTATCTATTTTTAAGTTCATATGGCTAATGGTTCGTCAGACCCCCCTTACGACCCCTCCTCTACAATTCTCACCTACCCTACGGCCTAATTTGGCCACACATCAATAAATCAGAAAAAAATACATGAAAATCGGACGAATAGTTCTCGAGTTATGGAGGGACGAACATCTTCTTTGTATGTGTATTGGCTCATGAGTTATAAGGGCGTGGCACCCCCCATACAAAAAATAAATTCAAAATTGTATATCTCGAAAACCACTGAATCTATTGAGCTCAAATTTACAGATAATCTTAGGTATTGGCCGAGGAATGTTCCTGTGAAGATTTTTGAAAATTGAACAAAGGGCACCACTGGCACCACTCATTAAAAAAAAAACATTCAAAAGCTTATATTTTGAAAACCACTGAACCGATTAAGCTCAAATAAAAAAAACATTACGTTTGGGAAATTTTTAACATCAAAATACATTGTACCTTACCAACAATCAAATTTAGTCTCGACTTTAATGCAAAAGTCGAAACTAAAAAATATTGCGTACCAATAACCAATTTATCCTCGAGTTAACCCTAATATGTCGATTCTAACTTTCGATCCTGATAAAGTCGTGTCTAACTCATGGTTTAAGTATAAGTGACATCGTAGTAGTGTCCAAAGGTGGAATGTCAGTTTTCCAGCCGATATATTTTTATTTTTCATTTAAAACTCTTTAATAAGTCATTTTATGGTTTAATTTGATGTGATTGTTTTGTATAAAATAAATTTAGCAGTAGCCTGTGAAATAGTGAATTTTTATTTTCCTAAAATAAATTGACAAATATTTGTCAAGCAAGCCTAATAATTTCTTTTATTTCGTGGTTTTTGTTTTGTAAAGTGACTGTGATTAGGAACATTTTTCATCTTTTTAGCCTAATAGAATACATTAAGATTAAATTATGTGAAAATGTTTACCCAAACCAAAAATGTGTTTTGTACATTTCATTATGCGGCCAGAAATCTCTGCTTAATTTATTTCCGATAATGTATTTATATTTACGTTCTGACTCCTGATACCTACCAAGAAATTGTGTGAAATAATTGCCATCTCAGCAAAAAAAAAAAGGTGAAAATCCGATTTGGCTCGAATAAATCTGACAATTTTGCCGAATTCGTACAAGATTTGACATCAATTGTACAAGAATTTGTACTAAAGTCGTGTTTAGTAAACCATTCAATTTAAGTGGTTATTGGTAGGGCAAAATTAAAAGTCGAAATTAAAGTTAGTTTCGAAATTAGTAAAATCGAGTTTAGTGATTGTTTATTGGTAAGGCCCATTGTCCATATTGACAAGAATATTATATAGGCAATACGATTCCTGCAAAAAAAAAAAACAAAAAATTTTGTGTACCGCAGAAAATTACACTAAAAACTCTTTATCACTGATTTAAATGAATTTGTAATAGATTTTTTAATTTTTTTTACTTTCCACTACGAAGTGTGCAGGAGGTTCGCTAGTACTTATATGTACAAACTGAAACCGTGTTACCATACCACTCGAAACCTTTCACATGGATATAACTTTTGATAAGTTTAGTTCAAATATTTTTCCATCAGAGAAAAGTGAAATAAATTCGTCATTCGCTCCAACCCAGATAATGGCGATTGCAGAGATAGTAACGCGAAATTTTCTATATTTGGAATGCGTTACCCACGCACACCAAAAGCGGTAAAAATTCTACATTCCTGCCTTAAATCAGCATTTTTGACCAAAACCATCCGCTTAAAAGTGATAACGTCTACTATATAATAAACATTTCGGGAGTAGGTACCTACCTATAATTTTAAATTTTCTTTTATCGAAAAAAAACTTTTTGACTTGTCTTATGCTGCTCCATTATGACCATATCTCATAAAGATAATAATTAATGCATGCAATTAGTTCACCCTTAGATTAGTTACAGTTATAAACTATTACCCCGCACGTTATTCTTATCAAAGGAATTAACTTTAAAAAAAAAACTCGTTTCTATGCGAGTTCATTTTCTTTTTAATTTCTTTTTTTCGTATGTAGGTATGAGTATATTTAATTAATTAATATCGTGATATGTAATTTTCACATTTGCCAAAAATTCCTGCGTATATTCTTAGACCTCCGCACTCAGATGACGTCGGTTTGGGCATTGTATAATTTAGTTAACAGGCTGGCTATCATCACATGCGTACTCATAATAGGCACTGACCTAGAAACGTTCTGCAATTAAATAAAATTAAAAGAATTTATATAGGTTTTCCTTTCTTGTTTCTTGTTTTGAAACATAAATTTTTTTTTACGATGACGTTTATTTGTGTAAACTGACAATGAGTCTATCGAGAGAGAATGTTTGACGATTCTAATGTTGTGAATGGTCAGAGATAAGTAAATATGTATAATGAAAGATGATAAATAGCCCACGGGCTATCTAAAGAGACATGTTTCAAAAAAATTACAATTATGTAGATAAATGTATATATCTAGATCTGGAAGACTCATTTGATCCGTGTGCAAATTCTGATGAGCCATTACCGTCACCAACTAAAATGATATTTATCGAATAGTTTTACAGGAACTAACCACAAACCACCACAATCGATTGACAATTATAAACTTATTTGATGCGGTGTAAGGATATTAGTTATAATGTAGGTAACCGCAGATACTTCACGCCAGAAATGTGTCTGACTCTGAATTACCAACCCTAGGGGACTGAAAAATGTGTCCATGTTCACAGTGATTAGGAAGGGCTGTTGTAGGACAAAAGCAGTACAATAACGTACTATTGTCCAATTTAATTAAGTCTTTCACATTAACGCCACTCAAAATGTCATTTTGAAAAAAAAAATAACGTTTCCTTACATCGAAGTGATGAGGGTAGTTCTCAGGTAAGGCATTATATCCTGGTGATTTATTTCAAACAGTGTATAAATGTAATTCGAAAACGAGCCCATCATAAAGACGTTCTGGGCGCTTACGGCTTTTAAATTTTAATGTTTACATAACAATCTTTGTGGGGCAATACCGTCAGGCATCACTGAGTGCACAGTGTTTTATTATTGCGATCAATGTCGTTGATCGGTTAAGGTACATGAATTTTAATTACATGAACTGAGCATTTTTTTTTTCTCGTTTCCCTCAAAATAGTCAATTTACAATTTGTGATTGACGAAGCGGTAACATGCACGATGTTGTCGCTTATAGGTGACACAGGCTAAAGAAGGGTTTGTTTGTTTTTTGTTCTACGAGATTGATGACAAAGACAATTTAAGTGTCAAAGATACTTCAAAAGTTGTTATAAAGCGGTTAGTGATATTTCTTCAGAGAACTATATGTAATCAGAAATCGTTGTGTATTTTCATTGTGAAAGGAAGGCTGTAATTTTGGACTGTCATATACATGTATGTACCTACACATATATTTTGTATTCATATGGTAATTGATATACAGTAATGTCTCGCTAGTCTGAATCAATTTATTGCAAGGGGGTATTCGGATTATCAAAATATTCGGATTAATGAGTACAAGGCAAGAGGGTTATTAAACGAAAAAAATGCATAATTTTAGATGCTTGAGACTAATGTTGGTGGTTTATGCCTCATCCATTAACATAATTTTGGTTAAATTTAAAATTAATGTGAAAATCAATGCAATGTTGGATACGGATACTAGTTAGCTATAATTCGGATTACAGCGTACAAAAATCGGTGTAGTGTTCGAATTGTAGAGAAAATAAAAATAAAATATTAAAGGTGGTTCGGATTAGCGCGTTATTCGGATTTAAGGTGGTTCGGATTAGCGAGTCATTACTGTAATTTTTCGCGTCGTTCTTGACTGATGATTGACTAAGGGGTCAAATTTATTATTATTTTCCTTCTTTAAGAGTAAATGTGGATGCAGTGGGGGCGTGAAATAAAAGTTATCTTCTTTATATATTTATTAGCTTTTGCCCGCGTCTTCGCTCGCGCAGTCCTCAGGATTTGGTACACAGATATTCCTTCACAGTCAGTTAGTTCCTTCTTTTATATTTATATATCGCGCAGAAAACCTACCTAAGAAAGTATATTTAACGGCGAAAGATTTTGGGACGCATTACAAAGTTTAAAATTGATACGACGAACGGTTCGTGACTTAAGAAAAGGGCCACAAAGTGAGTTTGAAGTCGATCGGATAAAAAATAAACTTTGACCCCCCTCTTACCCCTTTAAGGGTAGAATTTCCAAAATCTGAGAAATTAGTTTTCTTTATTTCTCATAGGGTGTACATAAACCAAGTTTGAAGTCAATCGGATAAAAATCTTCCCTTACAAACTTTCAAAAAATCCTTCCTTAGTGGTTGTACATATACATCATAAAAAAAACCTCTGTGCAAAATTTCAGCTTTCTAGAGCAAATGGTTTAGGCTGGGCGTTGATCATCTGTCAGTCGGAATCTTCATTTATATATATATAGATATATATATATATATATATATATATATATATATATATATATAGATATATAACGGACATGTGCAGGTATTGCGAAGACTTACAGGCCACAGAGGATATTACCCATCTCCTCTGTGAATGTCAAGCTATTGCTCGGTACAGGAGGAAATACCTTGGTAGGTACTTCTTCGACAATTTGGAAGAGGTCGGCCTCGCGAACAAAATTGAGGCAATTTTCAAGTTCTGTAGGGAAATTAATTGTTTGGGTGAAGTGGTTTAGGTTATTTGACCGTTATGGTTCCCCAGGGATGGCGATGGGTCCAATATGGTGCCTAGTCCTATGTGATGAACTCACACCCTATTCAACCTAACCTAACCTAACCTAGATATATAAAAATGGTGCGAAAAATGTATAGTAATTCATCAATTGAGAACGGCTGGGCCGATTTGGCTAAATATTTTTTTCAGTTGTTCGTAAAAAAATTTTGGGAAAACCTTCCGGAAAAGTCAGGAAATTGAAAATTGAGAACGGCTGGGCTGATTTGGCTTAACTTTTTTTTCAGTTGTGTGTAATTGCCAGGAGAAGGTTCTTACGAAAGAAAATTTTGGGAAAGCCTTCCGTAAAAGTCGGGAAATTGGAAAAATCGAAAATTGTTTTTTTTTTTGTATGTGGAAGTTTGTATGCAAATGTTCCGAAATTGCTTTTTGAATGGAAAACTCGGAAAATTTAGAAAAAACGCAAACGGTTTTTAATTTTTGATGATTTTGGACGATGTAAAGGTGGAAAATTCGTTGTGAAGCTTGAAAAATTCCGGATAATTGTGAAATTTATTGTGATAAAAGACGTTTTGCGTGCATTTTGGGTGGAGAAGTTAACGACATAAATAATAGATGGCGCCACGTGTCCTTTTCGCATTGTCATTTTCTATTGAGCAAATATGCTATTTTTCTTTGTGCAATTGATTGGAGTTTTGCATATTATTACACTGATTCCGGATAGTCGTATATCGCGCATCACATTCGCAAACGGTACAAGCATTACGATCAATTGAAATTTAATGCGATAATTATCAATATTCGATCATTTTTTCAAAAGTTTGAGTGTAAAAAGTGAGGTTATCAGGCATTCAAACTCGCTTGATGTGTCGGGAACTCGACCGCATAATTTACAGCTGAAGGTGGAATTCCTCATAATCATGTTGCGAAATCTGAATCATCCGAAATTGTGCAACGGTCTGCGGTTGTCCGTCAAGAAACTGATGAACAATGTGATTCAAGCAGATTCAAAGGAGAGGAAGTCCTTATCCCACGAATTCCGATTATTCCAACTGATCTTTCATTCCAATTCAAGCGGATTAAGTTCCCCGTTCGATTGGCTTTTGCGATGAAAATTTAATAAATCGCCATGTCAATCGTTGAAAGTCTGTGGGATTAATCTCGAATCTCAACGGTCAGCTGTACCTGGCCTATTCGCGTTTTGGCAAACCGTCTTCGTTGTTTGTTTTTGCCTCGGAAAACAAATCGAAAAACATTGTTTATCACATCGCCCTCTACTGATTTCTATTCCATTCAAATAAATCACATTGAAATTGGAACTATCTGTGTTTTATTATCACTCTGAAGTTTATCTGAAGGCCTTAAATTGGGGCGAGACGAAGTTCGTCGGGTTCGCTATAATAATAAAAATTAAATAAATTATATTTTTTCTTAGAGCTGCACAAGAGTTCTAGAGTTTCTGATACAAATTTAAAAAATGTTTTTTTTATTTTGTATATTTTAATATCCACATATGTACCTACTTAGTTTTTAAAGAAAAATTTAGAAAATTCACACGAGGCTCTAACCTCATTTGCGAAAATATTGGATTTTTACACATGTGGAGTTTTTATAGTAATAAAACAAAATCCGTAAAATTAGAACGGACCAACATATTCTTCAAAAATATACTTCCCCCCATATCCCAAGCAAGAGGTTTGCTTTTAACTTAAGTAAACAATTTACGGAGCTGTGAATAAAGTAGAGAATATGCAAAACTGATTAGGAATTTTCGAAGCAATTTTTCAAGCTCAAATAAAAAAAAATTTAGGTAAACTTGAGTTCTGATTGTAGTTCGGGGAACTGCTCATGGAATTTAACAACCTAAGTGTGGTGCGGAATACTCCTCCTTGCCAGGAGGCAACCATCCTTACCTAACCTAATCTAATTCGTACCAAAAATCATAATGAAAAAAATATTCTTAAAACAACAATCAAAAAAGTTAGGCACAAATCTAAAATCTAGAAAGTTGTTCCGATGAGTGCTCATGAGTTCTCAAGAAGAAGTATAGAATCAGTGTAGCGAAAGATCGAGAAATATTTAGGATCAACTATAGAACTTTCTACAAACGTGTACGCGATCTTTGTACTGGATATAATAAAGGGTCCGCCAAATAACTTCTTTTTTTTTTTTGAAAATGCAATAAAAAAAAACTACTGAATATTTTCTTAAATTTATTTTTTTAAGTACAATCCTTCCGGTTAATAATGGACAATAATTTCATTCAAATGGCTGCCTCGGCTGGCCATGCAGTAGCCTACACGATCGGTCCAATTTTTAAGCACATTATCGATTGTGTGCAGCTGTATTTCACCAATGGCTTCACGAATAAAGAGTCAATTGTCTCTGGCATGTCGGCGTAACACTTATCTTTTACGGCACTCCATGATCGCCATTGACTGTAACGGCCACTCCTTGCTCATTTTTGAAGAAAAATGTCCCAATTATGCCTCCGGACCAAAATCCGCACCAAACAGTGACTCGTTTTGGGTATATCGGCTGTTTTTGGCTTTTCACGCTTGAGGATGCCAGTTTCTTTCACTTTTTTCACAAGATAACGAACATACGGAGCTTAAGGTGCTTCTCTTCTTCCAAAATCCGTACGCAATTTTCGCACACATTCTGCAACATTACCATGATTTTCAAAGTAATGTCGCAATATTTCCCAGCGTTGTTCAAGCGTATACACAACCATATTCGTTCAGCGGAATGCGGAAGGATAAAACTAATTATCTGTCAAATCAGACATGAGCTAAGTGTTACCATTCGCGAAATAAGCACTAGTTGAAAAAAAAAACGTTAGATGGCGGATCCTTTATAACATTTCGATTGATGAAAGCATTGCGCGGTGGTGGTACTAATAAAAGCTTTAAGTCTACCTAAACAAGAAGTATTAAGACACGTCAGTGATTGTCTTATGACAGTCTGCTTCAAGTCTAAATTCTCCATCAGCTCAGCTTCATGTGCGCTCACTATCTCACAGGGGAAAAATCGTTACGCTACTAATAGAAAGCATGCCCCCATAAGTTAAGTCAAATGAAAACGAACGAAGGGTCGATCGATTTCACGAAAGCTGAAGAGATGAGCAAGGAAATCTTGTAGCAGATTCTGCAGATTATTTAAGATTATTTTTCCCATAAACCTTTTTAGAGGTTTATTTTTCGAATTAGCAAAACGTTCTTTAGCGCCAACCATTTGACAGCTGATTTGTGCTCATTTTGGTTTGACATTAGCTGTCAAATATAAATTACTTGCATGTAGAGCTATTTTCGACGTAGCGCTTAGCGAGTCAAAAAACCTAATACGAATCTTCGTTCGAAGACCGATCTTAGAAAGACTTGCGTGCTAGGGCACATGTATTTAATTGTCGCCTATACTACATTAGCTACATTTAGCTACGACAACTTTAGGGTGCATGTCATAACGCCCGGTGTCATAACGCCCTGGTGCGCTATGACTCCATTTTTGTGTCATAAGGTAACACAGTAGCTGACAGTAATCCCAAACAGGGGGTTGCAGGGGGGGGGGGGCAGCATGCGTTTCGAGTGTTATTTAATTTTGGGGCGTTAATGGACTTTCTATAGTGTATAAAGCCTACAAAAAAGTGACTTAAAGCCCGGCGGGCGATATGCCACTTTTGAAAGTGTCATAGCGCTCGTGGGCCTTTTGACACAAAAAATGTGTATCATAGCGCACTAGGGCATTATGACACCGGGCGTTATTACATGTACCCAAAACTTTATACAAATCTGACCTATTAAGTACATTAGGTATAGAATCTCAGAAAGCTGAACACATATAAAACAGGGCCTGTTCATCTTTTCGAGCTTCAACATTTTTTTTTAGGAAGAACATATATTATACATGAAAAGAAAACATTATTTATTTTATTTTTTAAAAATAAATAGCAAGAAATATATTAAAAAAGGTATTAGAAAACTTATTTCTTTTATATTTTGGAACTAGCTTTACCTAATTATTTAAAATATTAGTTGTTCATATTTCCGAGATTCTACTCTATACTTTGAATTTTTATGTCCAAATCTCGTTGTTTCTTACCTTCAAGTGTCTTAAGAACCTACATGCAAAGTGGCATCATAAAAGAAATACGATCAGGAGTTGGAAAATTCAACTGTAGCTTAGTATTAATTGAATATGCAATTGAAATGCTGTATGCTGAATATTAAGTACTTAACCGTACTCAAAAAATTTTATTTTTAAATCCACAACCACGACAGGATGTCTGGAAGTCCATACAGCTAGTCTATGGAAGATTGTCCTTTTGTGTCGTTGTGTTATATTGTTTCGATGTCATGCTAATCGTTTTTTTTTTTCTATTACCTAATCTTAATTTGTCAGCGCAGGTATTAGTACTTTTTCCCCTCAATTGTTCCGCGCTATAGTAGGTTTGCCTTTGTTTAACTCTGCTTGAGGTATATCCTCATCGTTATTGAAATCGAACATAACAGTATAAAATAAATATGTATGTGGTTGTTTGATTACCTACTGTTTTCAGACACTGCTTTTCGTATTGCCGTTGACCTTACTTTTTCCTTTCTATAGGACTAAAAACTGAACCAATCTTTATAGAGATCTTCTATCGCGAGTCTACACCGAATCCAACCAATACTATACGTGATCCGCATATGAATAAATAAATGTGGGAAAGGGTTGTCATTTTAGATGTCAGTTTCCTTTCTTGCGTGGAACTACCTGTCTAGCATGCGTCGACCCTCAATGGCGCTGCCTTTTATTTTTGTCCACAACTTCAGCGCCAAAGGAGTAGGTATAGAAATCTGATAATATTTTTGGTTGTTTCGTTGTTTTTTTTTTAATACATAGATATGTAGTCGACCTAAATACTATTCAGAATTCTGGGAAAAAACGAGAATATGGGAAATTGATTTATGTTTGGAAATCGGGATTCAAAGGCGATTTGGCACATGTGGAGCTAGGTCTGACTATCCCTCTATTTGAATGAACAATGTGGTTTCATACACAGCCTCATTCGCTTAACAGATGTTAAAACAATATTTCTAACTAGTTGGTTGTACCCGCTTCGCTGGGTATGCAAAGTAATATTTGATAAACAAATTGATTTTATTTAAAGAACTTCTTTGAAAACTACATTGCGTGTAAATTGTCTCTGGTTAATTAATAATCTTGCTGTGGATTAGATTCAATATACACCTTCTTTTGTCTTGCAACTCTTGATTGTGATAAAGCCACATACAGTTGGCCGTGTGAAAATACTCCGGTCTTCAAATGCATGCCAATGTGATCAAATGACTGGTCTTGAGCCTTGTTTATTATTATAGCGTATGCTAGAATTTATCGGAAATGGAATCATTGTGGTAATTCATGCTTTTATCAAATTTCGTCCAGGCTCTTCCACAATCAATCGAGTTCCATTGCAGTCCTTTTTTAGGGTTCAAGTTTTTCAGCAACATGATGATGACACCTTGCTTAAGTACAGCACATGAGGTGGCTTGCTGGATGGAGTTTGCTGATTGAGGAATTCAACAGGGAAATTTGGTGCATCATTTGGATCTTCAGTCTTCACTGATAACAGAATCGCTCCTATTCATTTCTAATGTCTGCACATTTGTCAGCGCGGCAATGACTCGTTCTGAAAGTTCCTGCATTGACTTTTGCAGCAGATCGCCAAAAATTGTCTTAATTAAGTCTCCTGTTAATATAATTTCCGTGGGAATTTCAACAACGTCGTCTTCATACATTTCTGCTACCCGCGGCAATTTTGCAATAATGAGAAGACTCATATTTTAATAGCCCTCAGGATTTTGTCCACAGAGATTCCTTCACGATCAGTTAGTTTTCTCTTTTATATTTAAATATCGCGAAATAAAATTTCCTATTAAAGTACCTGAGGAGCAGTTAGTAAATCAGTGATCTTAAAATTCGTAGAAAAGTACATATTGCCTAAAAACGGTTTCTATTTTTTTTGTATCTATTGATTTAGAATTTAGATTTATGAGTATAAATAATATTTTACTTCTTTTTACTTCTTTATTATCAATGTACAAAGTTTCATATTGATACGACAAACTCCTTCGTGAGTTATGAAAAAGTTCTCATTAAAATCATTGCCAATAACTCGAGCCCAAAGCAAAATACCTACATATTTCTTGTATAGAGTACACAAACCGAGTTTGAAGTCGATCGGATGAAAAATAAAAATGTTCCCGTACAAACTTTGACCCCCTAAGAAGGGTTGGTTTTATTTGGCAATTTCCTTTTGAAAACACTTGCCGAGCATTACTATAGTAGAGTTTGAACCTTGAAGAAAATTAAAATACATGAAAAATAGGCGGTGCGTATTTGAATAATGAGAAAACACAAACATTGAAAATTTATTCAAATACCCACCGCCTACTTTTATTTAAAATAAGAAAAATAAGAAAAGTAAGGAGCGTTACAGAATCAGTAAGGGTAAATATATATATGATTAAAAATATAAATTTTAGAATTTGAATGCCAGTCAGTAAAATGTCGCCGAATCTATGTGTCTATGAGCTACACCTACAGTACCTACGATTGAAATCTGATTTGGTGAATTGTTTGCAACCCTTCACTTATCCGCATGAATCAAATATTGGGTATTGTTCAGTAGAATGCAGCAGGTAAATATGTATAGAAAACTGTGAAATTTACATTCACCCTTATTCCCGTTGGCGTTTGTCATATACGACTCTTTTGTCGTGACGTTATAAAAACGATATTCAGATTTTTTTTCAAACTTTTGTTAACGATTTTGCTTCTTTTTCTATGTGTTCACTGTATTTTCAAATTGCTTGTCTCAAAAAAGTTACAAACACTGACTTAAAACCGAAATGAAATATTAGGCGTTTACGACAAACGCCAACGGGAATAGGGGTGATTATAGTCTAAAAAAGAAATAAAAAATGCAACATCTCTTATAATGATTATTTTTCCACTTGAAAAGCAGATGCAAAAGCTTGTATTAACATTCATAACTTCATAGAACATCTTTTCACGCAGGAAAAGTTTAAATTATTAACATCTGCTTTCTAGCTGTGTACGCACGAAAATATGTCGTACCTTAGCTAAAAAAATTGATGCCCTGTAGATTTCAACTAATGCGCACAAAATGTCTTGCACTTGTACAGTATTGTCCAAAAATGAAGTAGATACATAGATACTACGAATTTAGGTATCACGCTCTAGAGAGAAATTAAAGAAAATCTCTGATAACATTTTAGTTAACCTTTCTCAATATTAGGTACTAATCTCTGGTGGTAACCTTTTTCTGAATAACTCCAGCACACTGTCGAGACAAGGAGGCAATGAGGTTTTGAATAATATGCGTGGGAACGTTACTAAAAGCATTTAGTGTCCTTACCAGCAGCGAGTCTAAATAACAGCATTTCGTACGAGCAATTTGCTGATTTACAATCATGAAATTGTGTTGGCCACTTCATGACTTTATTTTGGTTTTCATTAAGCCAATCTCTTGGGTAAGGTTTTTGGGCTGGCGAGGAGTACTCCGTATGCCACACACAGGTCAATACTGACCCACGGACCCAATATGATGCCCGTAGGGAAAGAATGTTATCCCTTACCCTTACTGTGCTGCTACATACAAACCATCCTGATGATTTGATAAAGTTCATTATCTTGTCGTTGAAGAAGTGACGCTGTAGGCCTGGGCAGCGACATAGGAAGTGGGTTGTGTCCTCAAGAGCTCCCTCATCACCGCATCCTCTAAAAAAAGTTCTTCTTTCATTAAGTCCACTTTCTTCATTTGATATCTACCGCAGAGTATTGTGCCCCGTTATGATTCCTACGAGGGTAGACATTTAGATAGGGATTTCATATCCTTCCGTATGATACTCTCGGCTCTGGTTTCATTGAAGGACGGCCATAGCATTCTTGTGGTTTTTAAGACAGACCATTTCTAGCGTTCGCCTCTCTTGTGGCTTTTCTCCCTGTTTCGAGCTTGAGTGTGCAAGGCGGGATGTTCACAGAGGGGATCAGCTTGTTCTAAAACAGCTGTCGAACCTTGTATTGCTAATTCGTCTGCTTTCACTCATTGCCTCGGAACGCCTTCATGTCCTGGAAACCAGCAGAGCTATAACTTGTGCCGTGCCTTGAGTTCTTCACGACAGCACTTTACAAGCTTCAATTTTATTTCTGCCGAATGCTGAAAAAATACGATAAGGTTTTTCCACTACGCCACTTTTCACGAACGTCTGACAAACATTGTAGGTAGGTCTTTTCATTCACCCCAAAAAAATTAAAACACAACACAATTGAATGGATCTGAAAGTTAGGGCATAGGTGCCTACCTACTGCCTATTCGGAGCTGTTGCATCAGTTATTTATTTATTTGTAGACATTCATTCAAAAATAAGCCTAAAAGATAATTTTTGTTATCAATATTTGGATGGGATTTTCAAGGCCAAGCGATGGTTACAGAACACTTCAGTTCTTGAACTATTTAAATTTTTTACACAACCAGACCCAAGACTTTTCGCAAAAATTAGCCAAATTCTTGAGAACTATACACGAAGTTTTTAGTCGTTTTGGTTTTTGCCCACATCCAGGTAGTTAAAGTGGTATCCGTCTACCTAAGTATCATATTTCAATCGACCTCTCGTTTTGTGAACGTACTGGCCACTTGGACTGTTCGATCAGCCACTGAAGCACTTTCCAGGAAGGACGCTTATTACGACTGTAAATCGTAGGTACCTACGTTCCGCAAAAATAGAACTCGAATTTATTTCGTTGATGAATAGTGAACGTTCGACGGTCATGATGACAAAACGCAATGACAAGAGAATGACAGCAAAACACTGGTCGCAGTAGGTTGTCAAAATTCTATCACGACTACGGCTGACTTTATGCAACTAAAGTTGCATTTTCCCCCTTTTTTCTTTCTATCCCCAATGAGACACTTTTCAAAAATTCTCCATATTTGCCCCTTTTTATACCCTCCACAGGAAGGTATATTCACTTTGCCATTACGTTTGTAACGCCAAGAAGGATTCACCGGAGACCCTATAAACTATATAGGTATATTCACAAACCAGAGAGAATAGACCACCAGCTTCGGCTAAAAATGAGAGTTTCATAGAGCCAGTTTCAAAAAGTTACTGCGTGGTTAAGTATGCGTGCAATGTTAAAGTAAACGGAGGGTGAATTTGGTCACACATACACTGGCACATAGTAACATTTACAGTTATTCGGTGGTAACTTTGACAAAATTCAAATAATTCAAATAAATTGGCTGTTATTGGGACGTGTTAAGTAAATTGTGTGTTCGGTGTGGGGAAATTATTACCAACTTATATTTCATTAAAAAGCATACAAATATAAATGGGTAGTTACTGTCATAATGGAATTCCTTTGACATTATTACGAAAAAAAAACCATATTAGTTTAAGCTGCAAAGCTAAAATGGATGATAAAAAAATCATCAAACATGATTTTTTAGTTTTGCTGATATAAATTTAGACCTTTTTCTATATTCTACTGAGTTTTGGAATAAATAATTTAAATAAAGAAGGAGAGAGGACATTTTTTTTGTCAGGCTTAATATGTTTATTGTTTTATTTGCATCTGCAAGAAAAATGTGATAAATTTATTTTAACCAACAAATAAATTGGTCATCGGAATTTAAGAAAAAACACGTTTAGCGAATTTCAGGAAATATTTTTTAATGCAATTAAATTTTTTGAAAATGCCTGAATGTTTTCGTATTAGTTAATTCGCTAATTTTCCACTATATTTGAATGTCAAAACTACATAGAATCAAAATAGAGGGTCCGCCATCTAATTTTTTTTTTTCAACTAGTGCTTATTTCGCGAATGGTAACACTTAGCTCATGTCTGATTTGACAGATAATTAGTTTTATCCTTCCGCTGAACTAATATGGTTGTGTATACGCTTGAACAACGCTGGGAAATATTGCGACATTACTTTGAAAATCGTGGTAATGTTGCAGAATGTGTGCGAAAATTGCGTACGGATTTTGGAAGAAGAAAAGCACCGTCAGCTCCGTATGTTCGTTATCTTGTGAAAAAAGTGAAAGAAACTGGCATCCTCATCAATAAACCAAAGCGTGAAAAACCAAAAACAGTGCGTACACCCGAGAAAATTGCTGCTGTGGCAGAAAGTGTGCGTGAAGCGCCATCAACATCAATTCAAAATATTACGTACCTACACTTTTCAGTACAATTCACTTTTCGCTTTAGTTTACGCGTTACTATGGAAACGAATATTTTTTTTTGTTTTTGGAAAAATCAAAAATGCCACTTTTTCATTTAAATTTGGCGTGTATACGCTACGCTGTGCATTTCGTAGCGCGTATGCAGTTTTAAAACACGTTTTGTATAAAAATGACAAGCAGTCCTTGTTTTAAAAGTGACAAATGTTGATTTTAAATTTTTTGAACAGCCAATTCGTTACAATACCTAATTCAAAATACATTTACCATATTCTCCTCATAGAAAAATAAAACAATAAACATACCTACCTATTATAGATGAACAAAATAGTTTTCGTTTAACTTTCATAATTATTTATTCCAAAATATTAATAACACTTTAATAACAGACACACCCATCGAAAATAAATTAAATTTCTTTAAAATATAAGAAGAAAGAGCTCAAAATGTATGTGAACAAAATTTCAAAGAATCGCGTTTAGCTGATTACATCGTGCTTGCAATTTAGTTCTGCAGCTTAAAATTATAGGTATTCTTTTTTGTATAATAATGTCATAGGAATCATTTTATTAGATTTTTAATCACCCAAATAGTATATTACATATTATGCCTTTTAATGAAATATAAGTTGGTAACTAATTCACCACAGCATACACACCATTTGCTGAACACGTCCCAATAGTGGTTAATTATTTAAATTATTTGAATTATTTCAAAGCCATCTCGGATTCAATTGTCTTATTTCATATTTTTTTGCTTATTCACACGTATTCACAGATAGAAAAAGAGGCGGAGCTACTTATTTCAAAACTGGCTCTATGAAACTCTCATTTTTGACCGAAGCTGGTGGTCTATTCTCTCTGGTTTGTGGGTATATTCTGAATCAGGATCACATTCTGAATCGATTTAGCCATGTCCGTCTGTCTGTCTGTTGAAAGCACGATAGCGTCCAAAGGAATTGACCTAGGCGAATGAAATTTTGTGAGACGACTTATTTTTACCGTCGCCAGGTTGTTATTGAAAATGGGCTATGTCGGTCAAGTAGTTCTGGTACCTCCCATACAAAGCCAATATTTAACCCATTCATCTCTGTCTGTTGAAAGCGCGATAGCGTCCAAACGAATCGACTTAGTTGAATGAAATTTTGTGAAAGGTCTTTTTTTAACCGTCTTCAGGTTGGTATTGAAAATTGTCTATGTCAGTAAAGTAGTTCTGCTACCTACCATACAAAACTAATATTAGACACATACTAACTCTCATTGCAAACATTTTGCATGACATTTATGCAGTGGAGGGTATCAAAGCATCGGCCAGGCCGATGATAACACTCTTTTACTTGTTTGTATTTCGTTGATACTTTTTTCCATTTTGAAAAAAAAAAACTCGTTTTTGCATGAAACACGAAATGTTACATAATAAATACTTTACGAAACTAGTTACAATTAATTGGGATCTGAATGCGTTATTTTTCTATCAGCTAATTGTCCTATTGTCATAAGTTTAGCCATTAGCTATTAGCCATTTAGCCATAACTTCCATGTTCAATGCATTAATAAGATAGAACGAGATGAGAATAATGCGTAAGCCATTTTAGTTTTAGTGAAGATTAGTATTGCCACTTTTTGTATGCAAATCCCCTTTTTTGTGACTTTTTCAAAATTTTCAAAGCCAGCCCTTTCACGACTAGATACCATTTATCATAATCTCAAACATTCACCCGTTTGTGAATTCCCGTTGGCGTTTGTAGTAAACGACTGATGTTTCATTTCGTTTTGAAGGCGGTGGGTTTGGCACTTTTTTGATACAAACGTTTTAAAACAGTTTTCGGGGTGGTCCAGCACCAGCACACTTACCACCGAGCCACTGCTGACTGCGCCCACTGCAAACATCCCTACCTACCTACTAAAAACAACAAACATTTCCTACAGTCTACCTATATTCTATGATTGATAAGATTGTCAGATTCAAATGTAATGCTGCGAGTGTTGTAGGTGCTGGGCTGGGGTAGGGGCACCCAGCGCGCTTAAAACTATGGTCTCCCCAAATCCAAAACAAAAACAAACCCCCTCCACTCCGGTCTCAGAATCAGATGTCTTTTTTCTTTTCAAGTGAGTACCTACTTTCTTTTACCGCTAAATTCTCACGCTCACCGGTACAAAACAATACACACTTTTCATTTCTAGTAGAGGAAATTGATTCCATAAATACCCAACTATAATTTGCGCGCGACCAACTTCCTATATACAATATAGACACCAGCTATTGTGTATCATGCGATTTGCTTAAGTAGCAAAATGAAACACTGGCCTAGCACCCACTACACTGTACTGTGTCTATAATGAAGGAATTCCCGTGCCCGTCCCATCCCATCACAACCCAACACCTTACCGTATACATTTATTTATTTTTTTTTTTTTGTGTTGCGTATCGACACGTGTTCGGTATATATATATACAAAACACACAATAAATAGTTGCGGCGTATATACAATGCAGTGTGTGAGTGTGTGACTCGTTTTTGAGAAATGCCATTACGTTTTTGAGCATTTTCCATTCCCACATCTCATAGTAAAATGGATCTGTGTGGGTGCGGTGGGTATGAATACTGCCAGTGTTAATAGACTTTTGAAATATATTTTCCCTTTTTTTTTACAAATCCACTCCAATTCGGAAAATGTCCCTATTTCTATTATGTACTTGCAAGTTACATTTGCATAATATTTGCATACAGATTACTGTAACAGATTTAAGTCGTTTCATAACAGGTCCTTGTATCCGGAAATGATTGATTTATTTATTTTTTGTAAGCTTTCGTTAGTGCTTTTCCCCTCCGTATGGGATCACTGGATATTGCGATTGAGTGGATTGGATTGACATCACACGTGAGGTTGCGGTTGCCGTGCCGGTTGCCGCAATGCTGGACCCATTCTACTCGACTCTATTCTCTTCCATTATTTTATCGCTCCTACACGAACCCAAGTCCTTATAAAGGACAATGGAAGGAGTTCCAATTTCTACTCAAGCTGCAAGCTCTCATGTCATGTCGTCCTTTTTTTTCGTAACAAGAAAACGAAGAGGAAGAATTCCTTTTCCTTCCATCGAAACAAACCGGTAGATAATGCTATGTGCGAAATGAATACGTAGATATCCGATGAGCGAACGCCAAGCAAAAGCAACAACCACAACAACACAAACACAACATAAGAAAAGGTGCTTTTATTGTCAATGTGTGCTTTGTCAGAGAGCCAGAGTGAATTTATTTAGTAACAGAAAACCGAAAAGAGATAGTGATAGCAATTTGTAGAAAGTAGTACCATGGCGGTGGAAAATCCCAACCATGGATAAAATCGAAATTAATTGGAAAACATTCCAAGTGGATTTAATTATTGTTTCTTTTGACAGTGGCGCTGTTTCAACTCTTACAACCTGTCCTTAATGACATTACTTGAAAAGCCGGTTTACACCTAGTATCAGGTGAGAAAGAGATGCGAACACATTACCGTATGTGCCTTTGGCTTTAGCTTGATTGCATTAGTGGTTGTATGGGTACAAGTTTTGCAAACACAAGAAGAAAAAAAAAAAAAAAACACTCAAAATCAAACAAAAAATTGCCGGCCGGCTACTACCAATACCAATACTACACCGGTTGCCGGCATTGGCATGGCACATAGCGGAACGGAATTGATGTGAATATGATACGAGAACGAGTGATTAGCAGTCAGACTCAGAGCGGAGCAGAAATTGAGTGCGTTGCTTCTTGTTTCTTTTTCTGAATCTGTCATTCGTTTTCGGAGTGATTTTCTTGGAGTGGTTTTGCATATTGTGAGATGAATTGATGATCCGTTTTAGGCTAAGGTAGGAACTTGTGCGCCGCGCAGTGTGGGACTGTGGCTGTGGGTGTGGGAGTGTTTTGATGACAACGGACATTTTTTCCGTTTAGTTATTTGAATAAATTGATAACAAAACCGAAAGTAACTCACATGATCATGACAGCAAGGAATGTGCCAATGTATACCAAATTGGCTGTCTACTAGAGCAGCAGAAACAGAATGTCAAACAGAAACTTTTCTATGCTAAGAGAATGCGCCGGTTGGAGTTTCAGAAATTTTAGAAGTTTTAGGTACCTATCTTTAGTTAAAAAAATTCTCAAATTTAGGTACTTGACAATAATTTTAAATTTTGTGGACATAAACAAAATTATTGTTTTGCAGTTAGAGTACCTACATGTCACTGATTATAATCAGGTACCTAATTTCCTTACTTTACTTAGATACTTACTTAATGTGGCGCTACAGTCCGGGGTGGACCTGAGCCTCAACCAACAAGCGTCTCCAGCCACCACGAACGTTTGCCAGCTGTCTTCAGTTTCGCACGCTAAGGTGGTTAATGTCCCCTTTCAATTGCGTGCGCGGTCTTCTTCTACTGCGCCGTCCCTCGGGTGTGGATTCGAAGATCTTCCGGGACTAGTTTTAACGTCCATTCGCTCTACATGACCCAGCCACCTCAATCGTTGGACCTTCACTCTTCTGGATAGGTGGATGTCGCTGTACAACCCGTACAGTTCGTCGTTGTATCTCCTCCTCCATTAACCGACTAGGTATGCAGACGAGACCAAAAATTACTCGAAGAATTTTCTTCTCAAAACAACCAAGAGTGACCTCATCCGCTTTTGATAGAGTCCATGCCTCTATACCTCTGAAGCACAGGGATGATTAGTGTTTTATAAAGGGCTTTGCTACTCAATTGCTTTCTTAGCCCAAAGAAACAGCGATTGGCAAGAGTTATTCTTCGTTTAATCTCAGCGCTGGTGTCATTGCCTGAGCTCATAGCGGAGCCTAGGTATAGACAAACAAAGTACTTAACCTGGACTTTGGGTTGTTGTTGTTGGGTGCCCTTTCTTGATGACAGCATATACTTTGTCTTACCTTATTTGGTTTTTTAATTTCAGTCACTCTCCTTAGCTACCCCAAACACTTTTAACCAAAGAAATAAGGTTTATTCAAAACACTTATATTGACATTTTTGACAACTTTAGCCTTTGGAAGCCACTAAATCTGGTCTGCATTTCACAAAGAGGCGTGGCACTGTCTCTACAAAGACAAACATTGCATACCTACGTATACCTAATCTATCCCTTTGCCATTCATGAGAGCGAAAGTTGTAAAATTCGGAAAATTAATCTGCAGTTATCCGAACTTGCTTAAAGAATAATGGGCTTGACCTCCCATATAACAAAATTTCCTGGTTACAAAATTTATTTTGTTTGAAATTTTTTGTCAACAAGACTGCGCAACATGTCACACATCTCGTGCCACAATTGATTTTTGAATGAAACGTTTGCCAGAAGATTATCTTTCAAATAAAGTAAATTTCATGTCAATTTAAAAAAATTATCTTTATTTTATTCCATTTCAAAGTTCTACCTATATCTCTAAAAAAAAAACACCCTTTATATTAAAACTTGTTAGCGATTTGCTCCGTCGAAAAATTTCTCATTAAAATAAACATTTCCGATTGATCGAAGGTGAAAATCTGTTCACCAAACGGTTTACTGCAAATGAATCCTTGCGTGAGAATTTAATTTGAAAAATTACGAATTTAAAATGAAAATCGACAAGTTGACTGACAGTTAGCTTCTAGTCTTCTTCTGTTATGTTCTATGTTTGGTTCTACTTATCTTATTATGTGCCAGACAATTTGAAGTACACTCACTTGACATTGCAACGTTCATTCAATAATTCAGGCATCCTTATCAATAGCATTCTTAAAATGGCACATATTTTTCTTTTCACATTTTTGAAAATGATAAGCTCATGTCACCTTAAAAGGTTTAATTTTATGTCAATTTTATAAATATCTGCAATTCGATCGATGAAAATGTATGATTTGTTTAGGTATATACAGAAAAATTAGAAAAAAATTGGCCATTACTGAAGAAAGTCAACGTCCACCATTTGACATGAAATGGCTTTAAAGATCTGCGTTATAATATTCACAAGCCTCAATTACATTGAATAATTAAACTCGGCTAATTTTCTGACACTCGTCAACAATTATCTTTCTCCGGAAGTTGTTAACGCTTTGGTTTGCTGTATATGCACATATTTTGTTCGTCCTCATCAGCATCTCTATATCATGGCTTGTAGAAAGTGACCGTAAATAAAAAGGTGGCAAGCTGAACAATTAATTGAATCGGGTGTCGGACTTCTGCTGACGTCAAGACGAACATCGTATGGGAGCGTATTTTTGTGGAATATGTAGTGACATAACTTAACCAATTATGATCTTTGTTGGGTTACGTTTAGACAAGGATATTTTTCTCGTAGACGTTTCAGTGAAAACTTTTCGAAGATCGAATCAATAATCTGGAAGGTATCAGTACCTACAGTATCAAGGAGAAGAAATCGTAAAGCCACCCATACTTGTTTAAACAAAAGGTCTGAGCTCGATCAGACAATTTTTTTTTTCTTAAATACAATGGTGGACATAAGTATTTTGACAAAACTTAAGTTAATTCTACTCATAATTTGAACTTACTTCATGTAAATTTTGGCATCAATGGAAAGGTCATCCAAATTCTGTTTGAATGATAAAAACTTTCCTTAACCCATTAAGTACCCATTGAAAATTTAGAACTTTTGTAAAAGTCTACTTTTTTAACTTTTTTCCTCGGTCCAGAAAAAAAAGTTTCTTCATACAATTCTAATAGGGACAGCAAAAATAATTTTTCAAAAATCTCTTCGCTAATATTTTTTATGATTTTTTGAATGGGATGATCTCAGAAAAATTTTGTATGAAAAAGAGGAAAAAGTGGCCATTTTTAGCAATTTTCAAAAAATCATTAAAAATATTAGCGGAGAGATTTTTGAAAAAATTGGAGAAACTTTTTGCATCAAAAAAATTTTTTTTTGATACCGAGGAAAAAAATTCAAAAAAGTAGACTTTTACAAAAGTTTTTAATTTTCAATGGGTACTTAATGGGTTAAGGAAAGTTTTTATCATTCAAACAGAATTTGGATGACCTTTCCATTGATGCCAACATTTACGTGAAGTAAGTTCAAATTATGAGTACCTAGAATTAACTTTAGTTTTGAATACATACTTATGGCCACCATTGTAAACGTCTACTCTACAATGTTCATATTATAGGTGCAAACATACTAATCCATACTATACGTATATATGTATTGTTCTTTTGACTTCTAGGGCCTGTTATATATGCCTATATTTAAACTAGGACTCATTATTCTTATCAATAGGTACACCGCGCGACTAGTAAATGATTGCTTTTAAGTGTGTACTTTGTTTTTGTTTGTAATTAGCTGTCATTTGCGTTGGGTTGTTATTGCATAAAGTGACAGTAGCGTGAAATTGTGAAATATTGTGAAATTGGAAAGACATATTGTGAAACTCTGAGGACTAGATGTGATATTACCATAATCTCTGTTATGACTCACATAATACAAAAAATTTATTTTATTTTTCTATCTGAATAAGTTATAGCGTTTAAGAATTAAAGTTACAGACAAAAATCACTTCAAAAAATTGAGTGTTTGTTCAGGGTCATTTCTGAGCGTTTTAAAATAATGTACTTCCAAGTTTCCTCCACTTTGAAACTACCAAAACAAAATATTTTTTTTTAATGGGTTTGGTCCTAATCGTACAGTATGATGCACTAAAATGATAACAGATGGAATGCGTTCAGATGTGTGATTTTTGACAGGTCATAGGAAAAGTTGTATGTATTTTATAATCATGCAAAGAGGGCTTAAGTTAGGTATACCTACGAAACTAGCTTTCAAATACTTACCTTCAACAACAAAGGTATGATTGGGCGAAATGTAAAATATTTATATAAAAAACTCTCGGGCAATTGTGTCCCGCGTTCTTCTAAAGGCTGTTTGTAAGTTATAGTATTGCTCTCGCCCCAACAAATTCCTTTGTACGTTTTAAGGTCTTATTAATATTGCAGACAGGAGCATCGGAAGCAGCAAGATTTAATGACTGTTTTAGGTCTGAGTGCAATATATTCCAGAACAATGTCCCCTCGTTTTCGAATTTCGAAGTGTCAAAAAGTACTTTTGATATTTAATTATTTTTGCTCTATTACATTTAGATACCTCGCTCCGTAGATAAGATATGTATTTAATCACGCCAACATTTTGGGGAGTGCTTGATGGTATTTATTATTCATTTATGATCCAAATTTCGGCAACTTTTCCTTGTGCGAGGTGTCACGAAGCGTTGTGGCTCAGTGATGAGTGACTATTGTGCAAGGGGTCTCGGGATCGATCCCCGGAAAAACACAAATTACATTTTAAGGTATTTTCCACCGCGCCACATCTCGCGAACGCCTGACAAACATCTGAGGAGAGTATGACTGCCTTAAAAAAGCTTGTCAATTCAGCCGTTCGGACTTTTCATAAAATTGTGGGTCCCTTTCATTCGTCCCAAAACAAAAAAAAACAAATTAATGGTTGATAGACCTAGGGTACTTATGGTCCGTATATGCTGCGCCATCTATTTTTTTTTCTGAAGTGTCGCTCCCCACTATGCAGGCCTACCCACATTTCTAAAAATGAAGTCATGAAGGGTGACATGCCGTCTAATCCTGAACCCTTCGTATACATAGTTTTTTTTTGTCGGAGGTTGTTACTATTCGATGGAGCACTCAGACACTACTTCTGGTCCAATGTACTGCCAAACAGTCACCTTGCATTGCTGTACTTAGTTTTCCCGTCTTTCGAAGAAAGATGAGAAGGAGCTTCAGTATGATGAAGAGTTTAGTTGTTCGTATAGTAACAGTTCTAAAAGACACACGTATGTTCGATGGTAAATAGATAACAAATCGGATAAAGATGCTGGAAATATAAATGTAAACCAGGGCCCTGTTTCATAAAAATTGTCAATTGTGACAGGTGACAATTTGTAAATTTCTGTTTCATTAATAGTCATTAGACAATTTTTTAGAATTGTCGGAAAATAGCCCACAATTGTCAAATTTTGGTTTCATAAAAAAATTCTTATGACAATGAATTGTCGGGAATTCTTCGAGGATTGTCATTCTGTGACAAATTTGTACTGGTAATTTTTTTATTGGACAGATAAAATTTTACAATTGACAGTTTCGTCATTATGTAATTGACAATTCCGACAAGTATTGATAGTGAAATGACAAGTATGATTTAAAATGTTATTTCTTCAATCGGAAGTGATGAAGTGCTGACACTTTAGAGAAAGAATAAATACATAAAAAAAAAATAAATAGGTGGCGCAACAGGCGGGTGACACCCAAGGCCTAGCTTCTCGCATCCATTCGTTTTGTGTGAGTTTCTATTTTTGGGACGAATGGAAGGGACCTACAATTTTATGCCGAGTCCGAACGGCTGAATTGAGAAGCTTTTTCATGACAGTCATACTCTCGGATGTTTGTCAGACGTTCGCGAGAGGTGGCGCAGTAGAAAAAACTTTAAGATGTAATTTGGGTTTTTCCGGGGATCGAACCTGGGATCCATCGCACAGTAGTCCAACACACTAACCACTGCGCTACTGCGCCCACAGAATAAATACATATCTAATAATATTTTATTGCATTAAGTGATTTTAAATTTAAGAAAAAATTGAATGTTCAGAAAACAGCAGGGAAGGAAGTTATTTTGTTAAAAAATTGGTGGATATCTGATAAGACCAACGACAAATCTGGTAGACGGCCTAAGGCTAAACCCTATAGACTAAGTTAAAAAAACAAAATGTATGCATTTTTAAACGTAAAATAAAATAGTCCATTAAACTAAAAACTAACTAACCAACGACAAATTTGTCAAAAATGGAAAAAATGTCAGGACAAATTTGTCAAAATATGACAATGGCAAAATAGTCATGACAAATTTGTTGTTGTATTTAATTGACAATTATGTCACCTGTCAAAGTTTATGAAATAGGGCCCTGAAAAAGACAGACACCATGTGTTGTATTTTCTTATAAAAATACTTCTGGTAACCCTAACCTAGCCAATATTTACCAATTCATAAATTTAAAAATACATATATTCAAAACCCTTTGTTCCAAACGTTATACCTACCTAACCTAGGTAGGTACCTTCCTTAAAGCAACCCAGTGAACTTTTATTTTTGTACAATCTTGCTACAGTTGTAGACAGATAGGTAAAAGGTTTCTACCTACTCAGCTAAACTGACCTAACCCAACGCGTGCGACTAGTTCCTAGGTTAGATATCTAACCAACCTCCATAAATACCGTCAGAAATTCCTACCAAAAGTTGCTTTTCCATAATTAAGCAATAACACAAACGCCACTTTATAATCTTTCGATTTATTAATAATCGCCCCCCACAGCCACTACCACCAAACCAACCATCATTAATGCCAAGGATTGCATCGAAGTGCATTAACTGTCATTATGTTTGTGCAAAATATTAAAATAGGTACCTAATAGCTGCGCTGTCAAGCATTTAATCCACTCTTTAACAACTAATCTCTAATCTAATACATAAATGTTTTTTTTTTTTGCTTCTCTGCTCTGCTATGTCCATCCATCGGAAGAAAGCAAAAGTAAATAAAAAAAAAAAAACTATACACAGAAACTGCTCAATGAAAATACGGGATTTACAACGAACGCAATGTAATCAGTAGGTATCGCGTCGTATGACGCGCAGTGTAACGAAAACCACCAACAACAATCACCAACCACTACCAAAAGCATTTAGGAGTATTCTCGATTGTAAATGGGTACGGTACGGGTAGGGATTTAGGGAAGCCCAAAAAAAAAAAAAAAAATCTCACTCGAAAAGGAACATTGAGTGTGAGTCACGCGAACACGAGTGTGTAGGAATTTATTTACTATAGTTAAGTGTGTTGGTGTGTGTTCTGAGTGCAGACCCAGCTATCATTGTACATTTGTGCGCCTACCCGACACGGCGGTTATGGATGGAAATTACGAATAGTTTGTCTTTAGCGCGCTGGTTGTAAAGGCGTCTTTCCTGAAAAGCGCTTCTCCTCCTGATCCGTTGAATGTCTCTTCTTCTATTGGAGATTAGTGTGTGGAAAATATTAAACAAGAAGAAATACATCTTAAGAAAAAAAACGGGAGCTTTTTGCCCTACCCGCTAAATATATAAATTTACAACACAAGTTCGAATCGAATTTTGTTTTTGACGACGTGAAAACTGATTCGAAAGAAATAATTTAGATATTATAGTTGCCACTCTTATAACAGTAAACTGACCCGCAATTCATCTCAAATATTATCAGAAAGGAATAAAAAAAAAAAATAGCAATCCAGTGTCCACCCGTGGTGTCATGCATACACCAATCTCTCACCATCATTATTGTCGTCGTCAGGTTTTCGAGCGGAAATTTTGCGCTAAAAAAAGTTCGTGTTTCAAAACTAATTCTAGTTCTAACAGCAGACGAGTAGTAGAAAATCTCATTCCCTTGAAGAGAATATTTTGTAGTTCGCGAAATTTATTGCAAAAAAAGGTGAAGTGTTGGTGAAACAGCAAAATAAATATAAATTTTGACATTCGAAAGCAAGTGACAGCTTAAATTTTGTGGATTAACTCAATACATAGTATAGGTAAGTTAAATACACCGAATTCGGTTTTAAATCAACCGGCTTTATGTGCATCCATTTTTTTTTTTGCCAGCCATGTTCAACAATTTGTCTTTTTTTTTCGCTTATGAATTTTTTGAATCATTTCGGTCTCGTAAAAGCAAGCGACTTGATGTAAGCGCTGATCAAGCTAAATGCAGTTTTCGGCGTTGTATGTGTCGGAGAACATGAGCTGTATTTGCGGTATTTACGCCCGTTGTGTAAAGTTCTGTGTAGGTGTCTAATATACCGGGCGGACATTGCAGAGCTTTGTGAAATTGTACAGGCAAAAATTGCACAAGATTGGGTGAGGCTCCTACAGACTTGGATTTTATCCATATGCTGGTGGGTGGGATCGGGATGTGGATTGTGGAAGCGCGAAATATTAGTATGCCGATGAATATCGACTCTAGAGAGGATAAATTTAAAAATCAAAGTTTAGTCGGTATTTTTTGTGAAAAAAAAATAATTTGTGTTGTGGCGCAATTCAGCTTTATCAAAAGAAAATTGGGTGTGGAACGAGAAGGTGCATGACATTTCCAATGTAAACTAATATATAGTGCGCCGCAACATTCTATACATTGTGGGTATGAGTGGCAAACGCCCGGCCCAGCCCGGCCACGTCGTAGTTGAATCACAATGTCGTTTTACTATTTCGCATTTTAATGAAAGAAAATTTCACAACTTTCACGTTTCTGCGCAGCGCCACCGCAGCAGACGTTCTATACTCGTAGCGCAGCTATATGTATTATTATAGCTTACGCTGTACAATCTACGTACGTAGCTATCTACGTGGTTTATTATATTTGCCGGCTTTAAAGAACGATGGAAAGAGCGAGATACACAGAATACAGCCAACAAAATACAACTGTGTGGGAAAAGTGTCTAAATAAAAAAAAGTACCAGAAGAGAATGTTGTTTGTTGCATTTTATTGTGTTAGGCTCTGCAGCAGTGTATTCTGTTGAAGTGTAGTTACTCAGCGCAATTTCTATGAATCGATACTAAGTGAATGAGCAGGAGGGAGTAGTATCTAAGAGAATTACTAATGGGATGTTTTGCCGCTTACGCCATCTATTAGTCCAATCCATGGGCGTCGCTGGTATTATTATGGGCCTTGTCGCGATGTTAATTGAATTTGTTCGATCATCATTGACCACTATTCACTAGTTTACTAGTGCCAATATTTTTCAAGAACTAAATGTCATCAAAGATCATAATACATAAATATTTAATTTTGTTTGCTTTTGAATTGAGCTTTATCCGGAAATTGGCTATTATTAGACTGAGACTGGATAAAGGCGATTTCCCTGCAGTTTTACATTCAAATTGATTCATACATTTGCTTGATCCCTTGTGTTCTTTATTCTTCTTTTGTGTAAGGGTAATGGAATTGGCGTGGGAATTATTGTAGGATGAGGAAAGTGACTTGCGAAGAATTAATTGGCTGCATCATTCTTTGTTTACCTAATCCTGAAAACGGAGTTGTAAAGTTTATCTAGGTATTTTTTTTTACCGAACACGAATTGTCGATTTGACAAGTTACATAAAATGTCAAAAGTCTTAAGCTGTGTTTAGAATTTTAGATTTTACCATTTATTAGGCGGTTATTAATAAATAACTTTTTGCTTACTGATTTAGGTATACCTATGTTAATTTATTGAAATTTGTGTTGGTACATTTTGACAGGTAACTGTTTCCATTCATTTGAGGTTTTGCAGTTACATACGATGGGCTTTACTGAAATTGACTTTACATTAAAGGGGATCAATTTGGAATATTTTTGTTGCTAAAGTTTAGAAATTGTACCTAAGCGTTATTAAATTTAAAGTCGCAAATATAGAATTTATTCTCGTATTAATTAGTAAGTCGCTGTCTAATATATTTCTAATGAAATGTATCATTAGTTTAGATCGCATTGCATTTTCAAGAAAGCGACTATATATTGACTTGTTTTCGAAGTGATTTCATTGCTTTGGTACTGATGTTCAACTTCAGGGTTAAGCAATCTACGGACCGTAATGATATTTTCTTTGAAAATGTAAGAAATATGTTGAGCCCTAATCGTAAAAGATGATGTCCGAAAATGATATAAGCTTTGTTTGACGTGGACCCTATGGCGCACTAGTGCGCATTGGGTTAGTCCTGTCGCGTTTGATATAACACTGAGTTCGCACTGACAATGAAAACCTGTGTTCGAGGCGAGCACTGGGGGCCCTAGTTCAGCACTGAGCTGACCCTATGTATTCAGTCAGGGCAAGGGTTCAGTGCTGGATTTGGCTGTCAATCGTAGCTGCCATTTGGGTGAAGTGATAATTTTTGTAAATTATTGACTTGTGCATTAGTAAATGTTAAAAGAAATGTATTTTTCAACCTTACACTCATAGATTAAACAAATTTAATGTTATTGCTGGTGTTAAATCTGTTCCTATATTACCTACAACATTTTTTCAATGACAGGTCTCAGAGTTACATTTCGTGTTTTACATGAAACTGAATTTCTGGGGTTTCCTTGGGTTTTTTTTGGCAGCCATGAAAATACACTGACTCTTCTCAGTGCACACTAGGGCTGGCCACGTCGAACAAACCTATTTAATACTAAAGTTCACCTAATCGAAATTGACGTAGGTTAGGTATACCTACAACTTTTGACATTTCGTTAAGTCTTCATGTCTTAAATGACGGACGGTAGAATAACACTAGCTAATTTTTTGTGTAAATATCTTAGTTTTACTAGATCTATGCCTGTATGCTTTCTATTCTCAAACACGTAGTTTCGTAAAAAGAAAAAAAGAGTCCAAAATGTCAAAGGCTGCAGGTACCTACCTACTAAAGAATTACTGGTTAGTTAAAATTAAATTTGTTTATTGAAACCGTTTCAACCTCAATTGCGAATTTTGTATTTATTCCAATTTTAGAGGGAAAGTCGTGGACCATATTGCATTTACTACATATTTAGAAAATATTTGACATCCTTAATTATAAATATTATCCTTCTTATTTTTTTAAAAATTTCGTTGGCGTCTACCTATAAGTTTCACTTTCTCAACTACGATCTCAACTAACATTATATGTAATAGCAAATTGTTTGAACTGTCAAGTTGTGTTAAATTATTAAAATTTAACTTTTTTCGAACTGTACTTAAAAATATCTACCTACTTACCAACAATGGGCCTTACCAATAATAATTTTTAATCTTCAGCTTAAATATTTTGACGGTCACAGTGGATAATTTTATATGGAATTTTTCGCCATTGTGACTTCGTAAAAGTTAGTACCGGGAAATGTCAAATGCTAATTACATATTTATGTATGAATACATACCTACCTACCAGTAATTCCCTGCTCACATTTATCATTATTCATCATTATTTACGATAACATGTTTGTAATAAAAAAAAAACGTGTAACCATTCTGTATAATATTGGCGCCCTAAGTCCACCTAACGTTCAACTCAGTAAACATTTCGCGCGAATAAAATTCTGAATGTACTTTTTCAAAATTAATTGTGAACGTAACACATTTAATAAATATTTACATAAATACAAACTAGATAGTCATTGACAGAAAAAAAAAAACAAAATGTTTACAAATACCGTTCCACTCTATCAATGTGAGTTATCTGATAGAGTCTAGCAAATTAGCGCACTCAAAGTAAGAATGACATGTGCGCCACAGACTTAGAGCCGGTGACTTACCCCACATACACTGCATTGAATACAAGTGCAAACAATAATGGCAATAAATAATAAAAAAAAATTATCAAGGAAATAATAACAAACCCTCTCCCTCTGCTGTGTGCATTCCTCTATAATCAATAAAAACAAATTTACGAGTACTCATACTCGTACCTAGTATGCAGTAGTAGTTTTGACGTATCATTGAATGTGGCGTCTTTTTGACGCCGTCATGCGCATTTTATTGCTTATTCGTAGCGCGGCAAATAGTTGGTGCAAACACAAGAACTTGAGAATACTATATTATATAGACAGACCTATATTGTCATCGCATCGAGGTGTTGGTAATCACGAGTATTTCGATCTATTCTTAGAATTGCGCGCCCGAATCACGATTCACCATTTCGGTCATCGTTTATATTTACGTATTCATTTCAGGGAAGTGTTTCTGCTATTTGTTCGTGTTATTTTGACATAAATACATGCTGATGCATTTCAAAACAAATGCATTTCACATGGCAGCATTTTATTTCGAGTAACATGTAAATTTAGAACTACCGATATGCACTGCACATAGCAAGAAGTCCATACATTTTCAAATGTTCCTTAAATAGGGTTTTGGCGTATTCATAACTGTCAAACATAATAATTTCAGACATTTAGAGTCGTCATGACAGTTGATAGGTTTTAAATGGAGAAGGTACCTATATCTAATACCTTTACATCATTACATATTTCCATCTATTAGTACCTAATTAGTCAATGATTTTCGTCACATTGTTTTTTTACCCATTTAAACAATTTTAATTGTTGTCTGTTCGTGATTATCCAAATATGTAGTATGTAGGTACATATAATTTTATTTGCTGTATAAAACTATTGTGAATGGACAAATCTAGGAGCCATTTTTGTGTCAATAGTTTCAGAAACTATACCCCAAACAATTATAGTGGGTCTTAGATTCGATCCCAGAGCAGTTGTTTTTTTTTCACTGCGCCACCTCTTGCCAGCGTCTGACAAACAGCTGTTGGCATAAAATTGTAGGTCCCTTCGATTCCCCCTTTGCGTTTTTTTTTTTTATTTGTTTGTGGTTTTTTATTTCTCTACTAACATCCCTGTTACAAAACATTATCTTCGAAAATCATTTACTTAAGTGCTGCCAAATTACATTTAAAATCAAACAGCAAATAATAATTTTGATTTCTTTTTGTCCTTTCAGATTTCATTTGGAGCCTACAAATTGATAGTCTCCGATTTTTTTTAAACTACTTAGAAGAACGTAAAGAACTAAAAAAAAACATACAAAATGACTCAGTTTATGTCAAACAGCTTTTCGTGGAGCGACTCGGATGCATTTGACCAAAATTATGGTATTATCAGTGCAGATCCTGAAGAACTTTTCGAAGGTCTATCCACAATACGTAGTATTTGTGACGATATAAGACTACTTGAATCAAGAGAATCGGACTTGCCAGGAAGTGAAACTTCCGATCTTGAGGACATAACATCCCCACCAGAGATTCGCAACTACAACTGCATGTGGTCTGGAAAGTGCTCGCCTTTCATTTCATCAAGCACAATGTTGCCAATGGACAGTATAGTGTCAGCAGTACCAATGGCCGCGATCATTGGCAATAGTCAAAAATTGCCTGCCACTATTATTAAAGCTGAGCCCATTGAGGAAACAGAAACACAACAGCAACAACGAGCGACACCTCGTCCAAATCAACAAAAACAACAAGAGCTCACAAATCAACAGAGCATGCAAAAAATTCCACCAGGAACGTCTCTACTTCTAAATTCGCGAAAGACAACAACAACAACAACAACAACACAACAACAGACGCAACAACAGCAGCAGTTAAACAAGAAATCCAAATGCAACAGTATAGTAATCCCAATGATACCGCCATCCGAGTTCTTACGTAATCGTGCTTTAATTGCATCACCCGCATCGCCTACGTTCGGCAGGCCGGACACGCCACACAGTTTAGACGACGATGCAACAGAATTCAAGCATTCATACGATCTGACAGCTTGTGTCATGGGATCGAATAATATATCGTTGCTAGAGGGAAATGATCCCGAAAAAATTATGGCAATTAATCGGCTACGCGAACAGTTAGAGGATACAAACAAGAAGATAGTGACAAGTCATACGACCGGTTCGTTGGCCGATGTCCTGAGTATTATCGATAAGGACAGCATATCATCGTCAAATTGCCACATCAAACAAGAAGAAGAAGATGATAGTTACTTTGATCGGCAATACAGTTACACGGGATCACAGCAGCAAAACAGTAACGGCGATTGGGACTCCTCAGATGATGGGTCGTCGTTAGATGGTGATGCCATATCATCTGTGTCCAAGGGAAGCGGTTGTTCATCCTCATCGTTTCTATCGACCCCGATTAGCGGCAATGGTAACATATATCCAATTAAGCACAGTGACCACAGCTATACAAGAAGTAAAGATGGCATCGATGACATCCGTCCAAATCTGGACACTCCGTCTGATTCGGGTAAGTTATTATATTATACATAGTTTTACTATCACTGAAAGGGAAGAGGCGCAGTGTGTTTATCCAATTAGCAACGTCAATGCCCTTTGTGGCTGCCATCATCCACCACCAACACTACCTTGAAACAAATAAAATAAAAATCCTATATCGATGTATGTGTTCCCGCCTAAAGAGCGACCGAAGTGGGCCTTGAACCTATCCCATTTTTGCGCATATTGTGTAGTGCTAGTACAGCCAGACTAGCACTCCAACTACCGGGCAAAAGATGGAAAAATCAATAGTAACACGTGTGTATGGCATTGGTGGTATGCCTACACCCGAGAACAAGTGCTTTGCGCTAAAAAAAGGAAGACAACTTCTGCAGAAGAATTATCACCTCCTTGTCTGTGTTCGTGTGTGCTGTTGCTGTACTACATAAAACATTTTTCTTGTCTTGCGCACAGCTTTGCGCTCTGTTAGAGATTTTCTCACAACCACCATCACCACCACCACCACACCAATCCAACCACCCTATTCCATATATATGCCTAAGAAAACAAGGAGATATTCGTTGCAAGGACAAGGATGTCTGGTACAAAAGCCAACTGCTTGCGGTGGTTGGATGGTACGTATGTACGTCTTTACCCGCCGCAATTACATTATTCCCTATGCTAGGTTCAAGGTACCATTCTCTATGCTTATAAGGTTTCTTTTCCTTTAAACAATAATCACGGTGGTCAGTCAAGTAGACTTATCTCGGCCCCCTTTTGCTAGAAGAGAAGATGACACGCATAGTTGAAACACGATAGCACAGCGACGATTTATGCTTCCATTTTCACTGAGGCGTTTACGGCGACGACGACGACGACGACGGCGCGACAACCAAAGTTGGAAATAGTTTCACTTGCTGTTGTAGAGGAAGCGATATGGGAACTTTTGTCTGATGTCACGTCTCTGTCTGATGTCACAGGCTAATGCATCATCAGAGCTAAGAGTTGCTCGTTAAATCATTTTATTGGCGGCAATTCAGAATACTCGTGGGATGTATGTACATAGTAGTTTACGAGAGTTGGCCGTATCTGCATTTGAGTGTGTAGATTACATCCGTACAATCGAAAACGGCTTATCCGGTGAGAAATTCAGGTGGATATGAGTTATCCGCAATTCCATAACAACTAGATTTCACATGAAAAAGCTCCGATATGCTATAATCTATTATCCGGATGACTTTTCCCGTTGATAATCTCTGTTCAGCTGTTTTTATTTACCTGTATTCGTCATATAGCTTATCCGGACCGATAATCGAACTATACAAACAAGCATGAACAACTTGCCCAAATAAATTAAGATCTCTATAAAAAGGGGCGTAAATACTTATCCAGTTCTGTTCACTTTCAATTAATTGTGTCTCAACTATGTACGTAATAGGGCAACTACACATAACACTTCCTTCGCGACTTAATTATGCCCAATTCTGCTAATCAGTAAACATTCTGAAAAGAATTTTATGAGTTTCACACATTATACACAAAATTACTAAACGACAATGTACTGGCCGAAGGCCAAATGTCTAAAAGTTTGTATCCACGTGGTAATGGCTAAACTACTCGTTTGTGTATGAGTATGAGGGCGTCTTCTCATCATATCAAAAAGCTTTTTCTACCCCTTACCCTTCGCAGTGAAACGTGTTTAGTGGGAGAGTTACGATTTTCACAAGAAGTAACAAAAATACGAGAAATCATAAAAAAGTTTGTTGTTATCCGCCTCGCCTCGCAGACCTTGATACTTTGCTCGCTCCACACGATAGACGTCGACGACAATGACAGCGTACGGCAGCAACGACCACGACGACGACGATGCCTGGTTTCAATGAATTTTATTTGCACACGTGTAGCAATAAATGTTTATTCTCAAGGTCGCCACAGCGGTAGTCGACGTTGTCGACGAATACACATAGTATAATGGGAGAGTAAAAGCTTTTCCTTCACTGATTGTGCGTTTCCCTGTCGTCTGAGGGTATTTTTGTTATACATAGGTAATGTTTGTTTGTTTTTTTTGCTTGTATTGCTCTCGGCTGATAAGCATGCAGATCCATGTAAATGGCCACCACGCCCAAGCTAAGGACTGGGGTGGGTGCAAGTAGATACATTGACGCTCTTTTTTGGTTGTGTCGGCAAGTCACCTCTCAACCTCTAAATCGCATGTTGGCGAGAGTATGAATTATTATGTCTGGGATGCTTGAGAATTTGTGTGTGAGTTGAAATTAGGCACCGCGCCTTTTTTTTTTTTTGTTATCTAATGCGTAGGTAGCAATCTAGTTGGAATTATACTCGAATGTAATGTTATCAGATATGTGGAACGTTGTGGATCATGCTAGATTGGGGATGGTGCACTGCCGCCAACGCCCTTTCCACTTTGGATGAGTTAATGTCCTTTTGCAGTTAACATGGCAATGAAGATTGTTGGCTTCTGGCCAACGATCAGAAGATAGCCTTTCACATTCGCATAGAGCTGGAGATGAATTGATTGCTTTGTTATTGGCATCTCCAAGATGTCGTGCATTTCAATGAGATGATTCATGAATGGTCTCGATGCCGTTCTTCATACAGTCGCCGCCAGTAATAATGGCTACGTTAGAATTAATTGCTGAAATAGATTGTGTGCGGGAACTCAAAGTCTTGCGGGTGATAAATCTGATGAGTTCAACGAGTCTATCTCTCTCTACACCAGATATGGGGATTAGTCATGAAGATCGGAAACAGAACAACAGACTGACAAAATAAGACTAGGTATACCTACCTCGGGTCAGTGGCAGTGTTTTACGGGAGAAGATTGGGTGTAGCAAAAGTGGGTTACTGCTCGATCGATGATCGAGTGATCACGCCTTATACCTAAATGAGGTAAGTCGGCATCGATTATACATGACAATAATCATCTAAGGCGAAACGGCAACTGATCTTCACCGCGAATTTTGGTCTGCCCTCGGTCTTTAGTAATAATCGTGCAAAAAACGCGGCCAAATCAATACGATCAATGATCGCTCACCGATATTAGAACTTCCGATCACGTTCGTGTAGTATCTTTGAGATCATTCTCTGACTGTACCACAAGACAAGGGCACATCTTGTGGTTAAATCGAAAAGGATGTAGGTATCCGCGTACGATCATCATACACATTTTATTTCGAAATACCATCGCGCATATACCTAACATCTGTGGCTACTTCTCCCCCATGAACGCGACAAGACAATTCAAACCCATCAAATAATTAATGCAATTAAAATCCAAAAATGAGTAATGAAACCGTCTTCCTTTTTCTTCTATATGGTTCTTCCTCCTATTGAATGTTTTATACACATACCGGTTTCCTTCTTGGCCTTTTGCGGCCTGCTCATTTATATTCCATCATGCGATTTCCGTCGGATGAAGCAATGTCTGTCTGTCTGGGCTGGTTGGTGCTGCATGTGCACATGGTTGAGTGCAATTCTTTGGCTGTCTTCAGTCTTCCTTGCGTTTAAAGTGGTTTCATCGCGCCGCATCGACACGCCAACAGGCGTCCAACTTGTTCTATACTATACACACACAAAAAAAAAAAAAACAAAAAAACGATCGCTACGACCTATCAACTGAATCGTGTGAAAAAAATGTACTCGCACCGAAATTCGCCACGAAATCGGAGAGAACAAAAAAAAAAAAACCTCAAAAAGAAATGTGTACAAACTGAGAGAATAACAACAAAAAAAATAAAAATAAAAACAAGCGACGTGCACTTTTTATTTATTGCCAAGCTCACCATATTTTTATGCCGGGTAAACAACATATACGCTGGCGGTTAATTTTGTTTTGTTTTGTTTTTATTGACATTTCGCTGCTGCATGTGCGCGCAATAAATGCATGTATATCATCAGATTTCGTGCGGCACTCCATTTACTTGAATATGCGCGCGCATATTCGCGATACGGGGAGTCGAAGACGCTCATCAAAACATCACATGCGACGCGCAACACCATGACCCCCAAACGGAGGGACGAATGGGGAACAATGCCTGATAGTGGTGGTGGTGGTTTATTCGCGCTCGTTAACCCTGTTATTGGTTGCGTTGTGGCTTTGCCAGCTCATATCTCTAGTTCTACGCGGAATGCGCTAGGCATTTTTTCAAGCCCATGACACATAGTACCTATAGCCTCTCGACCGTGTACACACAGGCCGACAGATGAGGATCGTGTGAAAAAATGCATTTCACTGATAAACGTCCAGATGGGTGGTGATTAAGTGGTTACATTTTTTTTTTAATATGAAGATGCTCCTGCTGATTTCGTATCGTTATTTTCTTGATAAATACGAGTTCGAGTATCAGTCGGCACTTAAAATTTTATTGCATTCTTGACATTATCCGCTAACACACATTACTGTACCAACATGAACCGGTTTCAATTTCAAGACTGCCGGTCGGCAACAGCGTTTCGATCTCGATTTTACATTTCACATTCCTTCACTCAGCCTAACCATTGCCATCGTCGCGTCGTCGTCGTCGTCGTTGTCGTCGCGAAGTCTCTTTGAAGATCGAGGCTAAAAACTGGTTTAAGGCACTTCTATGAATTGGAATTGGAATTGAATAAAAAAATAAGAGAAACGTCCCCCCAAAAGTTCAGAATTCAGATTCAGACAGACGCTATTCCGAAAAGGGTATGAAATTCCATCTTCTCAATCTGTTCGAGAGAACCGAGTCAATGAATGTTTATATATTACGTCATTTCGAAAAATTCAGACCAGTCTCGCGCGTCGACGCTGCATATTTAACGATCAAATTATTTTGAACACGTTGCGATGTCTGTGCCGCTGCTAGCTTCCAAGATCTCCCGATTTCGGCACAGCGCTCGCACAACCGGTCAAGAGAAATCCATTTGTATGCGTCGTCGAAATCAAGTTTGTACAACCACACGGCATACGTCTGTGACAAGAGATAGAGAATCGGGACGAGCGCGTATAATAGTCAAACACAATTGCCTGTGGTTAGTATTAGTCGCGCTGCTTGCTGGTAGTATGAATTTTTGGTTTGGGTGGTTACTGACTTCGGTTATTGTGTGCCACGAAGTTGGGTTTTATGAATGAAACCCAAGGACAGTGCATAGTTGTTTGGCACACAATTTGAACATGTGGCCTAGGCAAATTGTTTCGTTCTCTCTTTCACTGAATCTATGGACACTGGATAATCATAAGGCACGCCAGTTCGATTAAAGATTTCAATTGCTAGCCTGCGGCCGGCAACCGGCTTGCACATTTTCCCATTTGCTAAAATTCCAGTAAGATTTGTTTAGATTTCTAAGAGAGCTTAGCATACGAAATAGCTTGAGAGACAAATTAGCTTTAATTTAGATTAGATGGATATACCTATATGTTAGATGTTGGTATTTCACAATTATTATTTTTTTTTTTGTGTTTAACTTGTGAGTAAGATAAGTTATTTTTCCCATGTTAATGATAATTTGCTTCTCGGTAATCACGTGCAGCACTTGGATTTTTAGTATAAGAACTCGTCTGATTGCATATCAAGTTTGAAATGTTGTCAATATCAGCTCGAAATAGAGTCTTGTAAAAGATCTTGTAGTCCGGATAAATAAATACAATCGAGTTCACATTAAAAGGAACCTACCAATTATGTAAATTTGTATTTATCCTAAAGATACGAGCCTACCGTATATTTTCTACTCGTCTTATGCCTTGGATATATTCGGATAACAGTTTAACTGCTTGCAGTCTCATCTTAAGTGATGTATTGAGATCAGTTTTAGTTCGGATAAAGATATAGGTACCTACGATTCTGATGTCTTCGGATAACAGGTTATTGTCTTCCTACACCAATCTTTTTCCTATCCGACTATTCTAATATCTGCTTGGAACTACATCTTAAACATTTTATTAACATCTCTCGATCGATACCCATCAGGTTTTTTTTTTTTTGATATGCGATCAGGAGTCACTTCACTGTCACTTAGGGATCTGTTTATTAATTACATCCTAGAAGTTAAAAAATACACACATACAATCTGGATAAAGAATAAGTATTCAAATCTTGTTATTCTGAAAGAATTCACGAAATTCCTTTTGTATTCATACTATGTACTGACATTTTCGTTCATCAATTGAACAACCATGGTGTGCAAGAGCTGTGGTTTCAACAAGACGGCGCAACATTTCACACAGCTCGTGCCACAATGGATTTATTGAAGGAAACGTTTGGTAACCGCATAGTTTCACGTTGCTGATCCGTGAATTGGCCTCGAAGATCGTGCGATTTAACGCCGCTTGACTATTTTCTGTAGGGATATGTAAAGTCGCTAGTCTACGCCGATAAGCCCGAAACGATTGACCACTTGGAGAACAACATTCGCCGCGTTATTGCCGATATACGGCCACAAATGTTGGAAAAAGTCATCGAAAATTTGACCTCCAAGTTAGGCAACGTCCGATCCAGCCTTGGCGGTTTTATGCTAGAAATCATATTGAAATTATAATGCCAGAAGATTATCCTGTGAATAAAGTAAATTTCATGTCAATTAAAAAAAATCATCTTTGCTTTACTCCATTTCAAAGTTCTATACCTCTAAAAAAAACACCCTTTAGATACGGATAATGCCCATCATGGTTAGATTATTGCAAGTCTATACACAAAAGAGATTTTTGCTTGGTAGTGCAAAGGACCGGAATTCCATTCGGAGTGCTGGAAAATACCTATTTTTTTTACAAGTTCAGTTTCAAGTATTCCTCGACTTTTGTCGCTAATTCGTTCGAATAAAACTCTGCCTAAATCAAAGCAAAAAAATAACATGAAATTGACACTCAACTGACAGTTCTTCTCCTGAAAAGAAGAGAAACAGTTCGCGGAGAGTTCTTCGGATGACCAACCGAAAACGACATAAGTTTTCTTAATGTTTTCCGTTACGAAAAACCCTTATCGCAATATGTTACTCGTCTCTCGTTTCTCCTACTAACTGTGCCTGCCCAAAAATTCACTTCCGTCGACCTTTTCCCCATCACTTGTCAATTACAAACAATAAAGGAAAAGCCCAACCTACGCTCATTCATTATTTAAAGTCCATTCTCAAACTGGCGCCAAATATTACGTACCAAACGCCAAGTGCTCATGTTTAGTTCGGTTCGCCACCATAATAATTGAGCATGAGCATTCTAAACAAAGGTGTGTCATATTTATATTTTCTTCATCTCGTTTCTGCCACTCAATCCAAGTGCCTACAGCTTACTTGTTGTCAATTAAAACAAAAAAAAAATAAATAAATAACAACATAAACATTTAACTACGTTCTCTGTTGTTGTTTATCGTGTCTGGGAAACAGACCTCAGACGAAACAAAGCGAGTACCACTTTCGCTTTTCCCCTCTATACACATACTACACACTGCAAAGCGGTTGACATTTTATTATTTACGGCGAATTAATCTGCAATATCCGCAATAACACAGAGTAGTACGATGGTCGTTAAAACTTGTCGTAAAAGCTTGACGATAGAACGCGCATCGTAGTAGACCATTATCCATACACGCAAGCATAAGAGTGTTATACTATTTAGGTATACAAACTATAGAAGATAATAATAAAAATAAAAACTTTTTTTATGCATCGATTTAATCAGAATGTACGAAGATGTCCATTTCTATGCGTTTAACTCGAGAACTGGTCTATAATTAGGAAACTTTCCTTGCAGCCATTAATGGAAAAAATTCCGCTCATTACTATGCACGAAATTACTATTTTTGTTGCAAATTTTTGCAAATCTATTAAAATCAAAAATGTAGATTGTGCATATCACCCACCACTGTGACAGTGTGTGTGTTTTAAATATGTTAATGCATAACACGGTTGCGTATAGAATGCCTTAATCTTGTAGCATCCGAAGCGAGAAGATTTCGAAAAGAAATTTATTAATCGCCCATCTCTCTGGAGCTTTATTTATTCATCGCCATGGTGTCGTCGTATGTATAAAAAATAAACACAAAAGCTCAACGGATTTGTGTTCGGATTGTTGTTGTCATGTGTAAAATAACTTAATCGTCCAAATCATTCGTTTTTACGTTATAGCCGGCACACGCAAATAGAAACTAAAAAAAAAATTTTTTTTCAACGGATTGCCAGCTTTAGATAATGTCATCAGAAAGTAGGTTAATTTGTATCGGTTGACAACAGAAACTAAAAAAAAAAAAAAATGCTATCGCTTCTGAATGATAAGAACGAACAGATCACAGTTTTTTTTTTTTTTATATCGGACACCATACATTGGGAGCACTTTCTTTTCGGGCCGCTCTCTTAGGTGAAGCGCTAAAAATGTTTCATCACCCACATTCATGCGAGAGGCTATTTATATGGTTCTTGGCCCCCTCCCTCCCTGTGGCCAACAAAAACACTGTATTACCGGGTGATTTACAATTTACTAAATTTAGGAAGACACCGAAGCGGGCTACAACTTTTGTTCACACAAAAAATTTCCGTTCACCTTATTCATTTCTTCAACGCATTTGCTACAAGTTCGTGGTAGCGTCTACGTTGCTGCGTACATGTATATGATATCAACTTTGATTAAAATTAGATCTTTTGGTGTGGTGTTTGCAGGGGGGGTACTAGCCGAAATCGCGCATTTTCGGCAATGCGCCTTTGCGCACCACATGGCTTATGCCGCCTCTGTTGCCAGTATGTCGGCGTAACTTTTTTTTTTTGCGCTTCGCATGCCTCTATGCTAGCTCTGCCACGGGGCGTTGTGTAGCTCGAGTTCTCATTTATAGAGTATAGTTCACTACGAGTATATTGCTTTGGTTTCTTGGATGGTTTTTGCTGTTGCTATGCGGAAATCGATTTAAGAAATCGTTGTCGTCGTCAATGGTAGGCCGGTAAGCTGTTCGGCTGACTGTGGCTGCTGTGGTGTGGAAGAGAAGGCCTGTTTGCTCTTTTTTTTATGATTTTTACGTAACTGCGAAATATGGCGTTTTTTTTGCTTTTTCTATTCCCATGTTATATTTATCGGCGACATATAAGCACAAGTTTGTCACAGTGTGTAGATAGTAGTATAGTATTGTCGTCGTTTGAAAGCAGAGTTTATGGCTTTTTTTCGCATAGTAAATGAGTGACTTCCTTCTTTTGTATAGTTTGCATGATAGATATGGTTTGGCATCTTGAAAGCGATTGTCACATTGTGTACCCCATCAGTGCATAAAACGGGGGATGATTACATTATACACGTGACTCACTGTGTGATGAAATTTTGGGTGGGTGGTAGTAGCTTTTAGTCTGGCGGCAAGAGTCTGAGTCAGATTTCTTTCCCTTTTAAAGTGGAAATTCCAGTTATAACTGGCGCCTGACGACAGTTCAAGTAGTTAACTTGTCTGTTTTTTTTTTCTGTTGACTGTGGCAGTGGCAGAGGAGTCGACTATGAGAACGAGATTATGCGAGCACTGCAGTAATCTATTCTAATCGAGCTATGTCGTCCGATACGCCCTTGTTGACTTTGATGAGGGCTTTCGACATAACGTCTGAATATGTATAGTATGGTATTTGTTATCAGCGAGAATGGTCCTTGAAATGTTACTCAGTATGTTGGAGAATTTGACGAAATGTTGAGCGTTTTTTTTTATTTAATGTAATAAGGGTAAAAACAAATTAGACAGGAACGTCACTGACGAGTACGTTGAGAAATTTGTATTCATTAAGCAGATATTCATGAAGGCAAACGAAAATTTCTAATAATATTTTTTTACGAACGATCATTTTCATAACAAAAATCACTATTGTGACCTACAATAAATTTATGATGAAGATGGCTTTGCTCGCCTTGTTTTTAGCAGTTTAGATAACGAATTCGCAAAAACTCCTTAAGATATTAACCATAATTGTAATCTTCACCTTAAGTTTTGTGTAGGTTACAATAGGTATTACATAATTAAAAAAGGAAATTCCATTGTGAATTTGTAGAAAAGGAAATATATACCTACATAAATTTGTTCGGATAAAAATCTCATCCAAAATTAGTTATTGGGATAATAAACCCAGTTTTTTGTATAGATATCATTGACAACCCTTAACTACCTTTAGATAAAATATTCCATTTGTTATAGCAATACGACTTGGATGGTTCGAATATGTAAAACAATTTAACAAGTCCATTGCAGATGAAATCGCTAAAATGGAATGATCTTAGGATGATTATTATCTACCACTGTCTGGCCAATAAAATAGTCAATTCTTGTAATTCCACTTTGTGTTGTCGCATTTTCTATCAGAAATTTTCTTTTAATATATAATTGAGAGTCCAATTACGACTTCCATGATTGTATACGCAAATATTGTGAGAATTGCAAGAGAATAATTTTTGCGGCTGCCTCGCAACCTATTTGTTTGTTTATGATGCCCTACCTACATCCGCTCCGCCGGATGTCAGCTTCTTTGTAACCTATTTTAATTAGCAGTGCGTTTGCAAATCAAAGAGGATTATCAGAGATATGCTGATGAACCATTTATTTCTTGTAAAGCATCCGGTAAAAGCCTGCGGAATCCGTTGAGCGAGCATACAAATTACAAATTCGCGACAAGCAACTGAAATTGTAATGTCTTTCAAGTACCTATGTTTACTCCCATAATTTAGAGACTCTTTAGAGTCGCGTGGCGCTTGTAATCCTTATTGCATATCTATTGTCATTTTAGGGTTGAATAATAGTGTTTCATGGTTCCTCTGTTAATTATTTTTTTAGATAACAATTAAACATTCCAAGTAGTAAATTGAATGTCTGGATAATTTATTTCGTATTCGGATAACACTCTCAACTAGTCTTTGATAACAAAAACGTCCCTAATGCCAACAACATTTCATCTCATCACAACAAATGTGTACAAATTTTTTAAACATATCTTTTCATTTTTATTTTTAGATGAGGAAATCGATGTAGTATCAATTGGTGATAAAAAACTCCCAACCAATCCATCGGACAAAGATCGTCGCGCCCTACAGACAAAAGTTGCGCATAAATTTTCAAACGCACGTATTGTGAAAACACCCAATGGCATTCGTACAATACCGCCACGTCGTCGTGTCTCCTACGATTTGCCCTACACACCGGCCAGCATAAGTCCCGTCAAATCGGGCTCATCATTGACCAATTCTCGTTATCCATCACCAACGAGTACACCGTACAGCAGCAGCAGTCAATATTCATCGTCTTCATCGTCGTCATCATCATCGAAATACCACCATCATAGTTCGTCGTCACGAAAACGTATCGCCACAAATTGTAGTATACGAACAAGTGGTGGCGGCAATGTCATCATAAATGGTTCCAATTCAGATGAGTTTATGCCACCAAGCAAGCGTCATCGTGGCAAGAAACAAAAGACACTCGCTAACGTGGCCATCAAACGTCATTATAGTGTCGACGAGGTCGATACCACCGAGAAGCGTAATCTACACAACGATATGGAACGTCAGCGACGAATCGGTTTAAAGAATCTATTCGAGGCACTGAAAAAGCAAATACCCAGCATAAAGGACAAGGAACGCGCACCAAAGGTAAATATCCTAAGAGAGGCAGCTAAATTGTGCGAGAATTTAACGCGCGAAGAACAACACTTGAGCGATCAGAAAGATAAGCTCAGGGAACAGTTGAGAAAACGTCAGGAGATTTTAAGTCAGCTTAGAATGAGACAGAACGCCGCTAGAGGCTGTTGATAAACGTGATTTCGTAACTTTATATAAATATATATATATACGCATATATATATTATTATTATTTTTTTTTTAATGTTTATGATGAAGGAACGAAAAAAAAAGAAGGTAAACAAATCTGTGACCAAAGGGAAGAAGATTAGGGATAATGAGAGGAATATGATATTGTTTGTCATTTGGGGATATTGTTTTCATCAAAAATGCTTCGTTATATAAACAAATATATATTGATTCTATATATATATATATATGTACATCTTGTGTACATAACAATTAACACGTATATAAATAATAACTATACTTGGTCGGGCGATAACTCTCCCTTAGGCCGATAACTGTCGATTTTCATTAAGATTTTTTTTTTTTCGTTTTAATACTTATTGATATATTATATTATACCACATACATACACATTTATGTATATATTTATATATATAAATTAAGGAGATATTTTAGAATAGGCAACAAAATATATTTTAAAAAATATATATATATTTTGTGTTTTCGATAATATTTGCTCTAGAATAGGTTTCAATATAAATAAACAAAGCTATATTGTATATAACTACTTAAAATTATATAAAAAAAAAACAATAATGTATATGACACCTTATAACAAATGAATTACTTTACTATATAACATAATCTTAACTATGAATTTCTTGGAAAAAAAAATACATATTGTCAAACGATTGATTAAAACACACTTAACATTAAATAAAAATAAAACTGAATTCCCTGGACTGTCAAACGTAATACGAATTGAATTCTAATCTTTCATTCATAAGAAATAAATAACTACACGTTTCAGCCGGATCTCTCACTCTTAGTATGTTGTCCTCCCCCACTCGCAAAGCGAAAAGAGCCGACGTATAACATACCAATGATTTTCAACGAAGAAAAAGGTCAATGATTCATTTACAATAAATACCCTTCCTCGCCTTGTTCTCTTTCTTATAATATTATTATGCCTCGCGTGCAAGACTGCACATACAAAAATAAAAATAAAAAAGAGTTTCCCTCCATATCGAATCGCGCGCCGGCCGGCAAAAATAAAAATGACAAACCCCACACTAAAAAAAAAAAAAAAAAAAAAAACAGCAAAACAAACTGCAAACATCAAGTAAATGTGTGGGTATATTATACACTTGCAGTGCATGCTGTCTGCTTTTTTTTTCTCACGTTTCCTTTAGTCGCTTGTACTTGTGGCAGTCTTGTTCAGCATGCTACGCGTGTATCTCTTTTGGGAGAGATTAGTTTTTTTTTTTTTTTTTTTTTGTGGTGTAAAAACTGTTTAGCATATAAATCAATCAATCCTTTGACACCCTTATAATAATAATAATAATAAAAAAAAAACAACACAAATGAGCATTATCTACCACGAAAGCAAATGATATATGGATATTAATAAAAAGAATAGTACAAATAGAATTAACAAACTGCAACTTTTTTTTATTACAATACAATCTATTGTTTTTTGAGCACTAATAAAAACAAACCACATAATTAAATCTGTAAAATATATAACAACAAATATTAATTCACCTTTATACATAATTGTTTATTGCATACTCCATTGAAAAATTTGAATTACCTACATAAAAAAAAAAAAACACAAAACAAAAATTACTTCTGAATTCAATTGACTTATTTTTTCTTTCAATTTTTGACATCATTTGTGTGTAGTAATAGATGATTGCTAACTTACAATTTATTGTAGAAATAAAATGGTTATTTGTATTATACTTAATAAAACACTTTTCTTTTTTGATTAATATTAATTATCGCTTTCACTATATACATGCATATATGATAAAGTAAACTTTAGTTACATCGATAACAAATACGTTATAATGAAAATTCTATATATATAAAAAAAATATGAATAAACGAAAGCAAATTATAGTTCCTTTTGTATAGAAAATGTTAAAAGATACGTCATCTTGTTAAGAATTTAGGATAAGACGCAAAAGCTAATTGTTTCTTATTTTCACCGAACGATTCAAATGTTCAATTACTAGATGTTTTGTTTTTTTTTTACAAATAGTAGTAGGTATGTAGTACCATTACAAAGTTTTATTTTTTCAATTTTAAATTGTTAAATAAAAAACAAGAACTTGATTGAACATTTTAGGACTTTTTGGAATGTATTATAAACAGAAATATTGAATTGTAGTCATTATTAAGGAAGAGAAATGCGGTGGGTCTTGATTATCCGGAGTATTTTTCTCAGAAAGTATATTTATACCTTTTGAAAAACTACACAATGTACAACAGCACTTTGTCCTAGTCTGAGACCAAACGTAGCATTTCTAAGATCTTGTGAATTTTTATAAAATCGCTATAAGATCAGTTGAAATATAAAGCTGTAATTACATCGGTTATACTGTTGGCTGACATTTTAGTTACAATCAGTTCGATTGTTAAGACAATCCAATATTCAAGACCTTACCGTACGATTGGAAGTTGTATATTTTTCCACACCCACATTTGATTACACGCGATTGCGCTTATTACAAATTAAATAAACAAAATATTACTATTTTTATGTATATTAAATAACTATGCAACTTAAAATTCAGGGGTAAAGTGTTAAAAATACAATGAATAAAAAAATAAATATTATAAAATGCTTTGAAATACATATTATAAAATACATATAATGAATAATATTTAACCAAAAAATTGTTAAAAATAAATAAACTTACTAACACGAAAAAATAAAAAATCATAATAGCGTTTTTTGATGAAAACAAAAAGAGGAAATTGTTAAAACTTGATATGTATACATACAGTACAGAGGTGTGACATAAAATATATAATGTAGTATATAATTATTTACAATGCATAACTTTATAATTATTTTTCTTCTTCTTTAATCACCCCTAAATTTTGATTTAAGTATTTTTTTATTTTTTTTTTTCAATGTTTTAATTATTACGTTTTTTTTTTTGCTATACTTACTTAAAGTTTATTAAATACGTTGTTAAGTTATGAAATTTAAACTAAAAAAAAAATCCAATAAAACAACTGTTGATAGTAAATTTTAAGTTTATTTTTGTTTATCTAACACAATTATTTCTTAGTGTTTATATAACCTATGTAAAAAAAAAAAAATAATAAAAAATAAAAAAAAGTTATAGCAATAGACAATTTATATATGAAATGGTAATGTACATTTAATTTCTTTATTTTTATTTCGTTTTGTTTTTTTAATAATGAAAACATTTTGTCCAAATATCCTGAAGACACATTTATTCACAATATCAGTGAGTTTGGTTATAAACAGTGATTTATATTTATAATTATTCTTTGCAACAAAATGTAAAAAGAAAAAAAAAAACATTAAATGAAATTATCCTTTAATGAATAGAAAATGCTGCTAAATAATAAAATGCTTTTTCAAAAGCACACAAGACACATGGAAATGAATGTAATTTTTATTATACACCCATAAACAAAAAATTCAAATAAAATCAATGCAATCCTATAGACTTCAAATTATTTTTGTTTTCTTTATTTTTTTTTTATACAAATATATACAAACTAAATATTTTGATTTAAAATAGAAATCGAAAATATTTTTTATTGATAGAAAAAAAAAATCAATTTGAACTAAACAAGAAATATGTACAAAGTAATACAAAATGCAAAAAAAAAAGAAAGATCTTCCACTCACAAATTAATAACGAAAAACATAACAAAATACAAAAAAAAAATGCAGATATGTGCCTTTTGAAAACGCGTTTTTTATTTCTTATTTATAAAAATAAAACGTTACTAGGGAACTTCCTTTCTTTTTAGTTATTTTTATAAATAACCCCAAAGCACTATTGTGTTTTCTTCCCCCGCATACTTATTGTACACAAAAGGAAAAAAAGAAAAATTAAAAAAAAAGAGAAAAACAAAACAAAAAAAAAAAACAGAAAAACATTAGCAATAAAATTGTGTTGTTTCTTGATTACCATTTATTTTATTTTTTTACTTTATTTTGTTAAATCATTTTTTTATACCTCGCAGGTGTTGATGTTAATCATAAAAGAAAAAAAAGAAAAATCGAAACGGTCTTATGATCCGTAACAAAATTATTTTTATTTCTCGTTAATTGAACTTACATTATAAACACATTTGTTATTACTGAGATGTTTTTTTTTATAACTTTATATACATTACTTATACATAATTATATTTTTGGTTTTTATATTATTGAATTCCGAAGTGATGTCGAAACAAAAAACAGAAAAAAAATAAAATTGAAAAGAAATTTCAGAAACTGGAAACTTTGCGTTTGTTATTATTTGTAGCTGATTCTTAGTTGTTGCATCGTTGGTTTTCCACTTTTTCAGATCAAGATTGTGCTTTTGGAAAATGGATTCCACTATATAAGAGATAAGATAAGGTTGCCTGTGAATTTTTCCACATCGGGCTCCCTTCAACTATGTAATTGTTTTTGGGAGTACCTACTACTGTCTTCAAAAAGATCATTATGTATAAAACCGTGTTATATGGGAAGTATACCAGTTGTTTTGGTCAAGATGTAGACAGTATGTATAAACAAAATCGATTCGTAGGTTTAGCCACAAACTCTCGGATAGAAATGCGAGAGGGGCTTTTTAGACAATTTGAAGTTTTGACCGCAATCAATATCAGATCATAACATACAAATGATTGGTTATGTGACAGACTCTAATCTTATGGTGCCAAAGTGTCAAATGTCAGTGGTCAAAAGAAACAACGCTGGACCAGACATCGGTGGTTTTACAATTATGTCGTATTATACAATCCGTCGTACTCGGAATTTTGTTACAAACCCCGAAAGAACTATCACAGAATCCTTCGTATAGTAGAAATGTTTGCTACGAATTTCGAAGAATACCAATACGAATACGACGGATTCTGTGATAGTTCTTTCGGGGTTTGTAACAAAATTCCAAGTACAACGGATTCTGTGATAGACATAAATATTTGAGTATTCCTGATTTACAAAAAATAGTTACTGATCTGATATTTTAATAAAGCAGTTTGACAACCATTAAAAATCAGGTTAAAGAGGGGTATGTGAGAAAAAAAAAAGTTATGCAGTACTATGAACCACAAGTATCTACCCATAGTAGATAACAGAAAAATAATTATTTAGTGCAAATAAAAAATAAATTTACAACTCATCTTCTTCGGGTAGCAGTTACTTGATATGGCATACTCACTTTGGATTTGGATTGATGGATCGTAAATAGTTTTGTTAAATTTTCTTAAAAATAACTTGTAATTTTGGGTTGCCAACATTTCACCTTATCAAACTTGAGGTTTGTGGATTCGGTATTCTAGTTTCATCACTGACGACAGTCCAGTGGCAGCACAATATTGATGACCTAGACATTTTTTTATCTGGGCTGGGGTTTATCATTAAGATTTGATTGTCGGGGTTTTTTGTGTTTCGACATAATTTTTTATTCTTACAGTTTCTTTTTTTTTAAAATACCTATCTAGTTTGCGTCACAATGTAAATAATTTGATGTTCTTTTAAACAATCTTCAAGTCGTTATATTTAGCTTTAAGGTACAAATAATTTTAAACGAATTCGAATTTTAAGTATAAGACTTGTGTGACTTTTGCCTCTTTGCCTCTTTGACACTTCACGTAACGTTTTTGGTAGGTACCTACCATTTAAAAAATCGCATTATTAGATAAGTGTCATGTTTATGTAATTTCAAAAACTGGTACCTATACGATTTTCATGCAGTTTTTTTTGAAAATATTTTTAGGATAGGTATATTTTTTGGATAGCTTTTAATCCAATATATGAATATATGAATATTCAAAATATTCAAACTGTTTTCGGGACGTTTTATAAATTTTTTTTTTGATTAATTTTAAGTGCCATTTTTCATGATGTTTTTTGAGTCGTTTTTGGGGCGAGTTAACATTATGCCCAGTAAGCTTAAATTAAAGTCGTTTTGCCTTCAAATGGCCCAAAAATTATATCAAATAAATTTTATTTTTTGAGATAGATAATGAAAAATAATTTTTTTCTTTTAAGAAAATCCCCATGATTCTTTCTTATATGTACATTATGTATCTATTGTTTTTGAACAAAATTTTGAACTCGAGATTTTAATCCAATCTGACATTACAATTATAAGGGAACTTAAAAAAACGGGTTTCGCAAATCTGCCTGCCCGTTCGGTACATCTGTCCCTGGGCATGTAGGTACTGCTGGAAAGATTTGAGTTTCAAACTTCGTGTTTGGAGTTTGTGGGCTTACAGTTCGAAATTAATTTTTAATGTAGGTACAATTATTATTCTTATCTTGATATGTAGCAAACACAGTTTTTCTCTAAAATGAATGCGTGCTTCAATTTTTACCCCAATGACCCAAACTATACATAAAATAAAACTGTAGCAATTTTCGTTGTCAGCTAAAAACTCGAAAAACTACTGGCCAGATTTTAAAGAAACTTTTTTTAAAATGTTCCTTAAGACTGTGAGACTGCTATAGGCTATGTCGTTTATAGCCACGTCCTTAGGAACAGTTTTTAACCAACATGTATTTTTTGAAGTGAAAATATATACATTTACATTACACATACCTTGCTACATAATGGATGTTTATACTTTTGCGATCGTGCGACAGGACAAACAAAAACAAAACAAGACTAGCATACGTATACTACACATTCGAAAAGGATTGATTTGTTTTCGCAGTGAGTGCTATGGTCAGTTGTATGAAGGTATGTGTATTATGATCGTATGTCCGATGCAGGATGAGGATGGAGTGCGTGCTGCAGTATGGCATGGGGTATATTAATAATCTTCATTTTTATAAGAGAAGGGACGTATAATACATTATTTCAGAATTTCATTCATATATGTGGTATGGTAACAGGTGTAGGTTTTGGGGTGTTTTTGGATGGAAAAACAAAGGAAAGGAAATGCAGTATTACAATTACAAATAAGTAGCAAGCTCTAGGAGATGGAGGAATTTTTTCTTTCTCCTAAAAGAGCGAAAACTACTGGACAGATACCAATGAAATACTCAAAGTATGGTCCGTATTTACTTAAAAAAAACTGCTCATATAAATGTACATTGTACATATCTCGAAAACTTCATTTTCGAATTGGATAAAAATGAAACTGGTATGTAATGCTTATATGTATCCCAAACGAAACCTTGTATTCAGTTAAACAATTGAAGAACATTGCTTTTCGAACCAGATATTCTAATACTTTGTAAAATTTTCTTTGCATAATTTTACAAAAACAGCTTGAACGATTTTGATCGGAATACACATCTAAGCAAACACAAGTACATATATTTTAAGTAAAATCACATACATATGTTTGTAAAGCTAAAATCTTCAGTGGCAGTACAAATCCAATACAAACCATAAACAACTTGAAATGATTTGCAATGAACGAGACGAACCATCACGTCCTATTGCTGGTTCACGGAACACGGTTGTCATTTTGCTGGACACGGATTATAATTGGGTGTATCAGCTGTATCCTTTCCAATTCCCAGCACCGACTGTGCGTATAAAACCATTATCCCGCTCAATGGGACATTGCACTGAGAAAACAGATCAACCGAAACCGGCTTCATAATTATTAACTAAAGATAGATAAATAGATTGATAGATAGATAGTTTATTCAAAATTCAACGTTTTTAACAATTTCAGTAAATAAAATAAGGCCTGACACATAATGTAGTTGTGCCTGTGGCAGCAATTGTATTTTGGTTTTACAGATAAATGTTGGTTTAAGTATTATCTAGATATTATAATTTATAATTTGCAATAATTTACAATTTATGTACAAAATGTGAAGATTAATTTATGTAGAAAACATGACTTTTAGTTTAGTTAAAACGAAAAAAAGCCGGATCATATTTGTTTGAGTTTAAAGATTAAGAAATTGGGCTTTTAGTTTAGCCAAAATAAAATATAAGTACAACAAACAGGAATTTAAAAACGGTGATTGAAAATGTTGGCCCTGTAAAGTACTTATCCTAAGCAGTACTGCGACATTAGTGCCCTATTGGCCCTTTCAATTGATTCCGAAACTCCTCTTCTTGTAACAGATTTTTTTCCAAAGAGTGTTCTCCTTACCTCCTTCAAGATCAGACATATTGCCAGAAAGTGTTTAATGTCTTCCTTCACCTGCATATTACACAGCGCGCAGTTGCTCGTTTCCTCATTTATGTGCGGCTTTAAATTAAGGTTTAATAGTTCGCCTCTAATTTTATAGCCCGTGCCGTAGCATTGAAAACATTATAAGTGGCCTTTTCAGACATTAGTTTATTGTTGAAAATACGATTTCAATTGACGCATATAGCAGATTTTGCTTTGTCGCGTTTGTTATTAAATCGGGGCCTCCCAAACGAGATTACGAGGGTTATAAAACAGAAGTTGCTTATAAGCAACTATTGTCCTGAAAGGGTTTTAAGATGCTTATCCATCTGCATATTAAAGGTTATTTCCATTCCCAATTATATTCCTTAACAATATCAGGGGTCATTCCATTATATTTCCATGGTTTCATTTTTTGCAAGCCTTCCTGAGCCATTTTTAAAAACCATTTGTTAGTGTTGACCTCAAAACTCCACAACTTACAGTACTCAGATAGTTTATCTAAATCTAAACATATTCAGTTGTATTAATTTGAAATTCATCACCTTGTTAACAAATCACAAAATAAGTATCTACCTTAGTCTAGTCTAGTAAGTATTTTGGTTGCCGTGTCAAAAATACAAACATTTTGAAAATCATTTAAAATGCAAAGTTTCAAACATTGTCAGCATTAGTAACACCTACAACGGATTTCCGAGATTTAAACACAATCTTACGCGAAGAATTATTGATGACACCAAAACGCATATCTTCTAAAAATTTTCCGTAGACATAACATGCACATGTTCAGAATCTCCACACTTTCTAGTGGAACCAAAATGTGAACTGAAGCCAAGAACAAAAAGTAAAAATTTGCTATTTCTGTTTCAAAACTATGTCCCAGTGTAGCGATATTTACGCGCGCGTGGGGGGTAATTTATTTCCTGATATATTAGCATTAAGATCTTTAACTTCTGATGCAAGCATTTTTTTATTAGAATTTACGTCTCCGTGTATGTATAATAAAGCCCTTTTAGCATGTCCGTGGGGTAAAGCTATTAAAACATTAAATTTGAAGCAAACTGCTCGCTAGATACCTATCCTGCCACTAAAGATAAAAATCAATTATGAATACGCATACATTTTTCATTCTAATTCAAGAAACTTTTAACTGTCAGCCAGACTGCCATATCGAAATTAATAGTGTTCGTATGTCGTACGTGTATTTGAACAATATGTCGTTCACTAAAAGGAGCGTCAGCTGATGCTCCCAAGAGCCATTGCTAAGGTCGATTGGTATAGGCATTTAAAAGATTCTATTTTAGAAAAAGAAAAAAAAAAACTAATTCCAACACCTTGGAAAATGAGAAGGAAATGCTACAAAAATGATTGTAAAATTTTCCAAGAAATACAAAAACCACCCCCAAACACTAATGGGCAATAAAATGAAATGTTTATGAATGTTGCTGAGAATCTGAAACGAGGGAGCATAGCTTTCATTCTGTCTATCTGGGAGATCATCATGCCCGCTTCCGATCTATTTTTATTTCAACAAGGACAAACTTTTTCGAAAGATTGATTGATTATGCCAATTATTAATATTGAGACTGATCTATTTTTTTTTATTGTGATTGTGATGTACAATGAATTATGTACCATCCGTGCAATTATAACTAGCCCAACGGAAAAGTACTATAGATAGTAGTAGGTAAGGTAAGTTATAATGTAGATACTAATGTATAAAAAAAATGTATAAAATTAAATAGGATTTTCTAAACAAATTAATTTATTTATTTAGCCAGCAAAGGTATGATTTTCTGACTCAACCTGTCAGTTTCACGCAACTAAATATCTGACGATCATAATGAGAGTGATCACTGATCAAATTTTTGAAACCCAATATGACAGAGAACGGGTTAATAAAAAAAATATATAGTTGTGATTGTGAATAAGTAGACGATGCATAATGCATTTCCAGACCAACAAAAGGTTTGTCGTCCTGATGTAGCGAGCTGTGCTAAGAGCTAAAATTTCTTTCCATCCAATGAGCTATTTCAAAAACTATCTAACTACTAATTTCGCGAGCGTAGGGGCTGTCGTTAGGTCTTATCTCTCACATTCATAACGGCTATATTAAAAAAAATGCCATAAAGCCAAAACATTGCTAGGCAATTTGTAGAATATTCACACTAATTCAGGCGATGTGACATTGAGTTTGGGCGTAATGACAACCAGAAGGATGAAGGCGGCATCATGCCCCCCATATAATGCATTTTTTGGGTGCTATTTTTAAATCGATTTGAGCGTCATTGCCTAATGCTGAGAGTAGACGAACTCGGCGAAATCTGTGGTTTTAACATTTTTCAAAACCCTAAGACGCAATTAGCATTTTCCGAAGCTTAACACCAGACCGCAACGCTTAATAGAGTAGAAGACAAGCTACTAAGCCACACTCAATTTAAAAAACATGACTGGCCTAATTTTGATGTTTGCAAAAGTGTCACTTGTGAAATTGACAAAATACTGCAGTTTTTGAAATTAAGTACCTAATGAGTTAGGACAAGGAGTTGTAGAAATACATAGCGATTTAAGATAGGTACACATTCAGTTTGTTTTCTGAAATTAGTGAAAATAAAAATAAGCGCATGATGCAGACAAAGATTCCGTTCGCAAATTAAACCTCTCCTGAGGTCTTTAACACAGCGTGACAAGTCTTAGGTAGGGTGGCAGACCGCAACAAGTGCAAACTCAATTAGGCCAGAGAAGTCCCATATACAACAGGATCGAATGATCTCACAACAATCCGTTAAATTAACTTAGGCTAGGTGCGCACGTGCGATTCGAAGATTATTTGGGCCGGAGCATTCGCGCCCATTCGCTCTACAAGACTCAGCCACAGGCGTTGGATCTTCACTCCTCTGGTTAGGTCGATGTCGCTGTTCAACCCGTACAGTTCGTCGTTGTATCTCCTCCTCCATTCACCGTCTATGCAAAAGGGACCGACAATTACTCGAAGAATTTTCCTCTCAAAACAACCAAGAGTAACTGTAACGTCATCCGCTTTTGATAGAGTCCATGCCTCTGTACCATAGAGAAAGACTGGGATGATTAGGGTCTTATAAAGGATAGCTTTAGATGTTCGATAGATATATTACTCAGTTGTTTTCTTAGCCCCAAGAAACAGCGATTGGCAAGAGTTATTCTTCGTTTAATCTCAGCGCTGGTGTTATTGTCTGAGTTAATAGCGGAGCCTAGGCAGACTAAGTCCTTGACCACCTCAAAGCTAAAGGTATCTGTCTATAGTGAGATTCTGTCCGAGACGTCGCGTCGGTATTGGGTGTCATTGGCTTAGGTGATAGAGCCTCTGATGGTGTTAGCGTTTAAGTTTTGCACTATTCTTTTTAGAACGAGGGATGCCAAAACTAAACATTGCTCTGTACAGCTCGTCTCCATAAAAGCTGACATAGGCGGCCTTAAATTCGATGGAAAGGTGGTGGGTATCTCCTGGGTTTTCTCCAAGATCTGCGGCAGTGTGAAGATTTGATCGATGGTGGACTTTCATGGCCTGGAGCAACACTGTTCATTGTTGACGAAAGGCTTCAGGCGCTCACACAACACGTTAAACCAACAAGAGCTAAGAATAAAGCGTTTGAGGCAACTTATGCTTGTATTAGCGAGTTTGCCGAGATTGTCGTAGAAGTATTCTCCGAGATATAGTTTTCTACTATGAAAGGGCTATAGGCATGTGGATGTAGGAGTGCAAAAATAGTCTCTTCCTTGTTCCTTGTTCTTTTTAATTAAGATATAAGGCGCAATGAAGGGAAGTTTTGAACTTTAAGATTATCGAATTCATGGATTTAATCGCAGTTTGACTATCGGTAAAAATGTTAATATCCCTTCCCTCCTTAATCGCCATGATTTCCTCCCAGAATACTCTACAGTGATTAAGAAGATGGAATGAGATATAGCAATTTAAATCTAGGACGCAAATACCCCCACCCGCCACTTCTGTTTCCGTTTTGTACCCATCTGTATAAAAGCCGACGGGTCCCCTGTTAGACACTCTCCCAATCAGTCCTGTATTGTAGGATTCAAATTTTTTGTTGAATTGAAACTGACAATTGCTTTTTTAATTTCCCAAAAAGTGTTAATAAGATCAGAATTAGACTTGTATAGGCTACTGAATGCGCACTAATTGAGTGGAGTGACGAAGTCAAAAGTTGCCTATATTCAAATACACAATAAATAGCTATAGCCTTTCGTAAAGACTCACTCGAAAGTTGTTTCGAAAATTGAAGTTAAATTGCCATAAAAGAAAAATAAGTTCATGGATAATTGAAATGAATGATAAATATTATTAGAAAAGGCTTAATCTGTGGCTCCTAAAAAATGGGTAAAACTCTCGGAGACTACTGGGGGTCTAGCACGTAACTTGATAAAATCGAGTTCAGTCGATACAATCGAGCTCTGGCAGCACCTAATTTGTCTCAATCGATGATAATCAATCGAGAATAATCAATCGAGAATAATCGATTGAGACAAATTAGGTGCTGCCAGAGCTCGATTGTATCGACTGAACTCGATTGTATCAAATTACGTGCTAGACCCCCATAATGTCGAAGGAGTCTATATTTGGTCAAAGCAAAACTAAAGGCCATTTATAAATGTGCAGCGGTGTCTATATTTAGCATTTATGTAATGACACCTCATTTAACATTTTTGAAGAAAGCAAATACACTGTAATAGTTCATTTAAAATTTGATACGTTAACATTTTCAGTAAGTAATAAAAAATAATACAAATTGATGGAGTTAACAATCTACTTTAACAACTACTTTGGATGCAAAACAAACCGTTAAGTGAAACCTATCTACTTAGGTTGAAGTTTAATAACGTCACTTCACCAAACGGCTCTTTATAACAAAATACTCAAACTGCTTATGTCTTGCACATCTCTGTAAGTAGCTCGATTTCAAGTCAGAGTTCAAAAACTTTAACAAATAAACCTCTTTGTGACTGCCGCTATAACGTATACGAAAGCTAATGCTGTCACAATACGACAGAACCTTAAGTTAACTTTCTCTCCATCTCCATCCATTCGTCGCAATTTTCTATCTCCTCTTCCATGAAATAAGACCTTACCAAACTGTCATCTTAATGCCATGTGTCCGGATGGCAGTTACCATGCCATTAAAACCATCGGTCATGTGTCACAAGTTATAGTTCAATTTAAAATAAACCACTAAACGCGCACTACATGCGCTGTTAGCTTAATGAATTAATTAACCAGACCAGAGAGCCCAGCATTGTTTTATTCTGTTCCTACATCCGTATTTATCAATTTACTCACATCCCTTTTAAGTCGCATACGCGCGTACACAATCGTACATTTTTGTATCTTTATGGGATATCTTTAGTTGTCGCGTATTTACCATGTCAGGGTGCTGGTGCCGGCTAATCTACTCCAGGCTATCTCTTTTAGTAAATCGTTTGATGGATTCCGAAAAAAGAGTAGTGTACTCATCAACCACGATGCACCTGCAAATAGAGTAAGTTCTGTCGTCAGGGTACAGGTACTTGTTGATATGGTTACCCAAATAGTTTTTATTACAACTGAAATGTAAGTATCCTACTTCCCAGATCGATTAGAATTTATTTTAAACCTTTAGGTAGGCAGGTGTCATCTTTCATTAAGTACATTTTGAGCAGGTATACGCAAAGACGATGCGCTCTGCAAATACAAACAGCATTCAAATTGTATTGTGCATTGTGCACTAGGAGCAGGTGTCTGATGTGCATGACATCCCTGCACAAAAAGGATTTGTTTTGCTTTTGAATTGATTCGAAAAAAAAATCCATGGTTGTGCAAATAATTATGCGCCGATGAACTCCGGGCTCAAATACGTACGTTTCCAACAATAATTTATTTTTGCTGACAATCTGCTTACATGCCATTAAGTGAAAACAGCTTAATGTTGCAAAAATAATTCATAACATGTTTACAAAATTTAATTGGATGTTGCTGTTGGTGTTCAATAACACCTGTAAATACAAGAAAAAAAACTCTAGGCGCATTTTTACGAATATTTGCGTAGGTAACCAGGTTGAAGTCGATAGTCTCTAAAAAAGGGGAACAACAAAAACCACACATTAAAACGACGGAATTTAACGAATTTTTAATAATTTGCAATTTTTTTTTTGTTCAAAATGCATTCCCAGTAATATAGTGCATTTGCCTCTGCGTTTGCAACGCGCTGAGTGTTTTTCTTTTCAATTTGAAATTCTATTCCCCAAGGCGATCCATTTTCAATCGAGGTTTACTTTTGTATGAGGTAAAAAATCGAAACCGATTTTGAAAGAATTAGAGAATTTTAAAAATTCTTATACTACATGGATGTAGTGCAGGGAGTATTCCTCTTCACGGCACAAGTTATGTACCTACAAGGATTCATTTCAAATTTATTGTATCCATGATTGATTGGGGTTGTCGTTGAAATTTAAATTTTTGTGGAATAAGACGACTCATTTTAAGGAATTAGGCTATTATATTAACCCTGACCCATAGACAACTAACTAGTGCCTTAGCGCTATATCAGTTTTCAAGGCGCATGGAGGAGGAGCATATTTACAAAGAAAAAAAAAACGTACAAGATTATGGCTGCTTTATTTGCGTACCCCGTTTATTTTAAACCCTCTACTCACTGCCGAAAAGACTGGGGTTCTTTAACGGATAAGCACATGTTTTTCACTGCGCATAAGGTTCCCTGATCACAGACCCTGATGTTCATTCCATTAACTTCCTAAACTCAGACAGAAAACCCTTTAACGAAGCAGCTAATTGCACGAATTTCTTCTAATATATATTTTTGCGTTTAGAGCTATTATAAAGAGTGTATATAGTTTATAAATAAGGCTGTATATATAAGAAAATAAGTTCAAAAAATGTTTGTCCGTTTATAACTCGAGTTTGGCTAAACCGAATTTGATGAATTTGTTTTTACTGGAAAGGTGTTCTTTTGTAGAAGGTTCGTATGTAAAAAAAATTGGACAAAGGGCGTGGAACCTCCCATAAAAGAAACAGGGTATATCTCGAAAACCACAAAACCGATTCAGCTCAGTTTTTAAGAGAAACTTTGTTTTTTAAACAATGTCTATTCTGTGAAGTTTGGACGAAATAGGACAAAGGGGCGGGGCACCTCCCATACAAAAAAAAACATTCAAAATGGTATATCTCGAAAACCACCAAATTGATTGAGCTCAGACTTACACGTAATCTTGCGTATTGGCCAGTTGTTCGTAATTGCCAGGACAAGGTTCTTCCGTAAGAAAATTTTGGGAAAACGCTCCGGAAAAGTCGGGAAATTGGAAAAATCGAAAATTAATTTTTTTGTATGGAATTTTGTGTGCAAATGTTCCGGAATGGCTTTTTGAATGGAAAAATAGAAAACTCGGAAAATTCAGGAAAAACGCGAACAGTTAATTTTTTTTTCGCCGAAATTTTGCATTTTATTGCATGATTTGATGATTATGAACTGTGTAAAGGTGGAAAATTCGTTATGAAACTTGGAAAATTTCGGATAATTGTGAAAATCATTGTGATTAAAGACGTTTTGCGTGAGAAGTTAACAACATAAATAATAGATGGCGCCAGATGTCCTTTTCGCATTGCCATTTTCTATTGAGAAAATGCGCTATTTTTCTTCCTGCCGGATAATCGTATATCGCGCATTACATCCGCAAAAGGTTCAAGCATTACGATCAATTGAAATTCAATGCGATAGTTATCAATTCGATAATTTTTTCAGAAAATATAGGTTTGCGTGTAAGAAGTGAGGTTATCCAATTATTGGGTTGCGGCAGTCAAACTCAAACTCGCTTGATGTGCCAAGAACTCCACCGCATGATTTACAGCTGAAGGTGGGATCGATCATAATCATGTTGCGGAATCTGAATTATCCGAAATTGTGCAACGGTACGCGGTTGTCCGTCAAGAAATTGACGAACAATGTGATTCAAGCGACGAACATCAAGGCCAGATTCAAAGGGGAGGAAGTCCTTATCCCACGAATTCCGATTATTTCAACTGATCTTCCATTCCAATTCAATCAACTAAAAAAAAATGAATGAAAAACAAAAACAACAAAAATAAATAATAATTCACTAAAAACGAATGAGAAACAAAAGCAATAAAATGTTCTTGCACTTCAAATGGATGTGTTCACAGAGAACGACAACATCGTCTAGCAAAACAAAAAACCAAATGAATCGCAGTTAAATATATTTCAATTACACTGTTTGAGGATATAATCTTACTCCCTACCAGATGTATTCTAAAAGTTCCAGTTTGTGATTATTGTTTGTGTAACCCTTGGACTAATATTGGTAACCGCAAGCGCTAGAGCGACATCGCATTTAATCGCGTATCCATTCGACCATTTTTGATGGTAAAATTTGGTGGCCTAAATCCGAAATTAACTCTATGAAGTGTAATCGAGCGTTAGATGTATCTACATAGTCATTGGTATAGCTTGCACATCGATATAATATCCGCATGTACTTTGGTTGCATTCAAACAATGCTCGGTTCGGTCTCCATTCGTCGCAGAAAGGTACCTTGCGTCGTACCTACCTATTTCATGGTTTGTTCATCCAAAGATTAAAATCAGGCGCAGTCCTTCGTGGAACCGTCTCACAAAAAGTTAACGACTGCCTTCCAATAGGTACCGCGCATAGTTACCTACTTACCTATTAAATAGAAAAATTGATTAATGTGGTAGCTTTACTTTAAAATGGCCAATTACGTGCCTAGCCACTGTCACATGTTGATACTTCCGGCCGGCGCAATTAATGTTCCGGGAAATTAGCTACCGAAGGAAATATGTGCAATGTCCAACACAAAGAACGTACTTATTTGGTGTGATCTACTTTCGGCACACGCATAATGATAAATGCATTAAAACCCGCCAATCGAATTAAGTGAGGTAATGGCTAAAGAAGGAAATGCATTTCCTTCTGTGTTTTTTTTTTTTTTTGGGAATTTAAAAACAAAACTTTGCATCATTTTTAATCTGACTTATTCACACAGCTACAACAGGTGTAATGTGTTTTGAAATATGTCGTATTAAAAAGATCTTCTCTGCCGATTGTGTAGTGTGGGTTACGGTCAAGAGTATTTATGTCTATTAAAAAAAAAACTACAAAAAGTGATTAATTGGTAATAACTAGCCCCAGGTGCAGGTGAATCGTAAAATTAAACAAAAGGTCAGATAAGCAAAATGCAGAGTCGCCTCAAAGGTCGGACTGTGGAATTTAAATTAATTTCCATTCAGGTTGCATGGAAATGTGTATTCCCCACATCAAGCTGCTTAGTTTACTTTATAGACCGGGAAGTAGGACATCTGAATGCTATTTTCAATTGTATTTGTATTGAAACCCAGATATTTCTGTAAACTATAAAACGCAACATTTTTAGATCGCATAAAACAAGAAAATCGAGTGACGTGGGGCGAATATTTCAAGTGGAAGTGGATATACGGATTTAAGTTATAGCATCAATTGGATCTCTAAGTTTATATTCTATAAACTTAAAAATAATAAAAAATGTAATTTTCTTCATTTAAAAATGCTCATAAAAACTTTGAATGTAAATTATGTATTATTATATCGGGCTAATTACTTTGAAATTTCAGATATTTTGCTTTTGTTTGTAATTTGTTAACTTATAGTCATTTTCAGTTATTTACGGATAAATACATTTTCTGAGGTATGAGAGAGCTGATAAAAACAATAAGGGCAAAAGATATATTTCACCTCAGAAAGGTCGAATCTATTGATGGGTGCCTACCTACTATTCCGAGGCAATATTTAAAATGTTTCACGAGTATAATAACACAAGCTAAAACGATAGACCAAGGGATACAGGGTTCCAACAGAAGTGCTGAGGATTTGAATACAAACTTCGGCAGATTGATAAACGGTAAAAAAGCTAATAAAATGATCCGCATGATCAACCTGGATGATAATAGTCAACATTTTCGACCAACATAAAGTAAGGATAGAGATATTCAAACTTGGGCCCAACAATACTACTACAGCGGACGGCCTATACGATACCGAACGAACGTTTCAAGTTATCGATGGAGATCCCTAAGACCTCGGATCTGAGTATGTCGAAACAGCTCCTAGGGATAACACTAAATAGTTCGGCCAGACTGGAATTGTAGGGGGAAACGCGTTTATTCCATCAAGGAAATTCGTTTGATGTCGGCTGGAATAATAGGAGATGCATAAAGTGAAAAAAACGGCACTCATCCCAATCTCTCGTTCGTTTGTCACCAACGAACTCTTAAGTGGGATGTGTTACTATATCCACCTAGACTAGGACCATCACCAACGTGAAGGTGTTGATAGTGAGAGCCTATACAGGCTGAGAAAGCTTGGGTTCACCTATAATTGAATGACTATGAATTTTGATGGCCAATAGGTCAATAGGACCAGTTAAAGAATGAAAATGTTCAGGCAAAAATAAGATCATGGCAAAAATTCTCCGAATCAATAGAGAACGAAAACGCAGGGCTCCGCAAGGTACTATCGAATATATTCAGGGGATTGATGGCACATTGACAGGATATGATGAAATTATACCAGCAAAACGCGGCTATACCTAGCCCAACTTGTTAACATTTTCTCAAGCTGTTTACGTACATTTTACATTCAGCGCACGGTACTTATAATGCCGGAGTTGTGAGTTCGGGCCTCACCTGGAGCACCAACCTAGCGCGAGGGGCAATCACTTTGTCTTTGCGTCAAATTGACGTTGGTGCGCAGGCCTGGGAAACACGTTAGAGCGAGCACAATAGCTTACAGAAAAAGAAGGAATGCATTCCTATGTCTTAGCTGACTTAAACAAAAGGGCAAGGCAAATGGGATGACAAAGATAAAGCTACCTATGAATGGGCAACTAAAGTGACGGAGGAAAGCAAAAGTCGATCTATTAAAGTACCCTCCATAAGCAGTGAAACAAAGAGGGAACTTGCATCCAAGAGGCAGCGGTCTCAAGGTGATGCTTCCCGTAAAGAAAAGTAAGGGCACCGCTTCAGAACCCATCAGACTCCTAACTATGGTCGGGAGAGATCATCTGATCATGGCGATCATACATAGACCACAAACATGAGGAGTGCAAAATCAGCTGCGAAAGCTTGTAGAAGGTGGAGAGGAAGATAAATATTTATCTCCTCTCTCAGTGCAAGACTGACCCCTCAAAACCGTTGTCGTCGTTGAGGGATAGGGGCTGGCATCATGGAGGCTATAAGCTGATTGCCTCCTACGAAAAAAATGCGGTTACTTTTATCAAGGCTACAGTCGACGGCTCGGATGAGGGCGATAAGCTGAAGGCCGTGAGAAAGGACGAAATTCCGTTCAGGCCAAAGAGCTCGCGCTTGGGTCCTTGGCAAGACATTTTGCTTATTCTGATACAGAGCCAAAAGAGGGACATCCCAATACAAGAGTGTAAAAGTATAGTGAAATCGGAGGAAGGTTATCACCATTCTCTTGAACAAAGGACAAAGAATCTATTCCGCTACTGAAAGCAAGAAACTATGAGGTCAGCTACTGCTTTAAGCGAATAAGGCTGCATGTCTATCAGCAAGACGGGAGACAAGCATTGTGCGCTAGCCCAGCTGTCTCTTCGTCTTTCACAAAACGACAGAGGTCCGAACAGAGGTCCGACTGTCTTCTGACTCAGAGGACACGGACACCATTGTGATTGAGGTTGTCGGCTTATCTAGTAGCCACAATGCTGCGGATAATCGAGATTCGAGATAAATCTACATCACAGTAAGATGGCTTCTGTCAACCTTATTCTCGACCTACAAGCGAGTAGGAACGACATAGTCCTCATCCAAGAGGCGTGGCTCGTTGGCAACTGCATAGCGGGGTTGAGGACACCAAATTATAACATTTTTCATGCTGACTGTAAAGGTAAAATAAGAGCTTGCATTTTAGCAAAAACTAACCTAAAACTTTTCCTTTCACAGAGCTTTAGTAACCCTGATTTCGCAGTGGCCAAACTGGAGATAACTGATAAAGAGGAATTCTGGCTTGCATCGGCGTATATGGCCTACGATGATATCGGGAGGAGTCATATCCCCACTTCTTAAATGTATTTGTACCGTCTAAAAAATAGTCTACGAGCACAAAATCGATCCTCCATTTACATGATAACTGAAACAATCACATAACTTCGCATCATTGGAATCATTGTCCCTAAACGGAGGATAGAGTCCAATGATTTGTGCAGAAGCTGAGAAAATGAGGAAGATCTGATTTGTCACTCTGGAAGACTCACGCCCATACGAAGCCTATAGTTCAAGTCCTTCGGAAACAACGCAGAGTTAACGGGCAGTTATGTATCGGATGTTGTACATTTCATTAGGGTCACCAATTGATCACCAAGCAGACCACTAACTTAATGGTCCTTACCAATAATCATTTTTAGTCTTCAACTTAAATATTTTGACGGTCACAATGGATAATTTTATATGGAAATTTTCGCCATTGTGACTTCGTAAAAGTTAGCCTGGACACTAAAAATGATTATTAGTACCGCGGAATAAGTTTTGGTCTGAATAATATTTTTTTGTCTCACCCTTAACAGGGCTGAATTTTCATCCATCACACACTCGTACATTATTTACTTAATATAATCTAACCTATACATATGTACCTTTCATTTTTAATCATTTTGGGCTATTTTTTCTGACAAATGTTAATGGCAACTGAAGATAATAAATTGATGAATAAAATTTGCCAAAAATATAAAATGGCTTAATTTCCCTTCGACCTCCTGATTAATCAGAAAGCGTGAACAAAATCTCCGAATTGATCGTATATGACAAATTGGGATACATTATATTGTAAACAGCTGATCAATCCAAAAAGAATAAGTTAGGTACCTATCGCTTTCGTCCAAAGGCCGATTTTTTCTTTATATTGCAATTAACCAGCTGGATGCAAAAGGTTCAATTTGCATGCTGATTTTGGTATACATACGAAAGTTTTTTTGTAAGAAAGTTTATTGGTTAAATTGGATACTTGAAGCTTCTCAAAGAATAGGTAGGCTTGCGGCATGTCAGAGAGAAAAATCACTTTGCCACCCGTCGATAAATTGGATATGTAGAAACGTACGAGCTGAACACACAAATCAGATTTATTCGTAAAAGTAACACCACAATAGAATACAAATCGAGGTTGTAACTATAAAATGAACTCTATTTGGGACAGGTTAACAACTCTTCTTTCTGATGTTCTGATTTTGTTTATATCAAGTGTGAGTAGGTAACCTATCTTCAGAGAGTGAATACAATGATTAGAAAAGTGGCTGCCAAAAATCGCTAAGAAGTACATAATACCAAAATTATGCCGAGAGTTAAGTTGGATGAACTGCAAGATAGCCGTGATGCCATCAACAGTTCGAAGTTTTCAAATTGTTTTACTTGGTCTCAATTCGTTGTTAACTTTAATTAATTCAACTTTAGTGGAAGAAACACCTTAAGAATATAAAAGATCGATCAGTTTATAGGACAGCGCCATCCATCGAGATTTGATTACTTACATTTTATAGTCAATTTAGGAGCTTATGCCGCTTGCCTTCGGTATACATGGTTAAAGTAAAATTTAATTTTATAAATATATTGGTTTTATACAAAATTCTTATCGAATTGTTTGCAAATTCCTTTTTCAAGTTGTTTGTAGGTAATATTTAGAGATGATAGTTTGGACAGTAGCATCCATTAGCATTCAATATCTTAATCAATTTAAGTACAGACAGGGCTAAGTCGTTACTGCACTAGACTACTAAGGAAGAGGTCGAAGATTCGAACCCAAGAAAAATTACAAAGAAATATCAACAAGTTTGTTTCCCTATCCCACATTAGATAAACATCTGAGAAGATGAAAATGCAATATGAGAAAACTTTATGCGTTAAGCAGATTGCCACAGCAACATCAACAGCAACTTTGACAACAATGCAAAATGTCATCATCATCATCATTTTCAATGGTCCGCTTGTCCATTAAGTGGGTCGCGAGTGTAGGTTGCTCAAGTGGACCCTTCATAGCTCTCGATTCTCCGCCATCGACTCTAAATCATCGAGGGCAATCCCCATACGGGTATAGGAGAGATTATGGACTAGATCTAGCCATCTCATCCTTGGTCTACCTAGAGGACGCCTACCTGATGGTATGCGGATTCCATAGCACGTCGTGGAATCCTTGTCGGGGACATGTGTTTAACATGACCAAACCACCGAAGCATGGATCGCTCCGTCCGGAGAAGTAGCTGCTCGACATTGAATTCCTCACGTATTCTGGTATTTCTAATGCGATCTCTACGGGTCACACCATCAGCAATACAATGGAGAAATCTCATTTCGGCAGCTTGTATCCGCGATCTTATTCTTTCGGTCATTACCAAAAACTCATGACCATAGGTAAGAGTTTGAACAAACACCGAATTAAAGACTGACAACTTATAGCTTTGACACCAAGGTCAGTCCTCCTAATAACAGAATGACCAAGCTGTCTCAAAATTGACCCAGCCTGACCAATCCTACAGGAAAACTCGACATTGCTCCTTCCATCTCTCGTGAATAAGACCCCGAAATATTTAAACTTCTCCGCACCTGTTTTAATGGGACTCCACTATCATGCAGAGTGCATTGAACAGGCGTTCTGGAGACGACCATCACTTCAGATTTTTTCACGTTTGCAAAACGTAATAAATCAATTATGAATGTACTCGTACTACCAATATTGTTGTTACCAAGTGACGAATAGTCTTCAAGAAATTTTAAATGATTCATTAGTATCTTAAATACTTAATCAAAAGATACGAGCTCTCAATGGGCAATCCAGTTCTAGTCTCAGAGTAACCTGCCCAACGCGTGATTTTGCTGAAAATTTAACACTCATCAGACGATTTTATTTATTTATTTTCATAATGATGCGCACGTGCTTCGAAAAACATTACTCTACTCGACCAAGGGCAGACAATTTATTTGTTTAGGAACATTTTACATGTAACTTATGTGTTGGCAATGATTTAAAAGATTTATATTGGAAAATGTACAACTATAGCAATATGCCACCCCCATCGGTTTCCGTAGTAGGTACATAATTTGGTGAGACGTTTGTTTAGTGTCGGTGATTATTATCATGAGATGTGGTTATTTTTAAACTAATTTGAAAATCATTTTGAAAGACAGCACGAGCAGTAAATTTGTATGTATCTATGTAGTATACATCTGTACAAAAAAGTGCGTAAGATGGTTTTTAAGGAATTTCTCTAAAAATCTAATTTTCTCTGCCAGATATTCAGTATTTCGCATCTGTAACAACAATAGAAGCTTTGAGTAAGTGCAAAAAAAAAAAAACCCTGAGTGGATGGCGGGCGCCATAACTTTGAGTACCGTCCGCAGTTGATATTTTGCTGGATTTTAAAATTGTCATCATCCGTTAAAACAAAAATATTAAAATAAATAGTTGGCGCAACATGAAACTTATAGCAAAGTAGATAGCTATATTTTTTACAATTGTCATGTCAATGGACTTAAATAAATAAATATTGGCGCAGCAGGTCCTTAACGGTACGTCTATAGTGAACTAGCTTCTCGCTTACCAGCTTTCCGGAAGTATTCACGCCGGTACTTAGAGCCAGCGTGATTTTAGCAGGTGATGGTCATAGACCATAGTGAACATCGAGCCGGTTTTTTCTGCAGTTATGCCCCAAATCAATTGCTTCAAACATATTACATTATTATAATTTTTTTTTTTTTTTTTTTTTCAAAATGAAAAGATTATCAAGAAAAAATATTTTAATATTGCCAAAAGACAAAGGAACGTTGAACACACCCCGTACGAGTATATCGGAAATTCAAAATACTTAGAATAAAAAACCTAAACAAAGAACAACAATTAAAAATTCATTCCGGTAAAAGTTGGTTGAAGCTTGTTAAAGCCGGAAGCGGGTTTACCATGGTATGGACGCGACCAATCGCATCACCAGAGTGGACCACGAATGACACCCTAGTGGAGATCCGGCGAAGAATTACCCTAGGAAACCGTTGCTACTTCGGTTTGGCAAAACAACTGGGTTCAAAACTCCTAACTCGAAGGACGAAATGTGTGCTCTACAAAACCCTTATCCTGCCAGTTCTGCTTTATGGCGCCGAGTGCTGGACGATAAGCAAGAAGGGAGAGCTGATACTGGGCTCCTTCGAAAGAAAAATACTTCGGCGGATTTTTGGTCCTGTGTGCGAGGAGGGCGAATGGAGGAGAAGATACAACCGCGAACTCTATGAGCTGTACCAAGATGTGGATGTAGTCCAAAAAACCAAAACACGTCGACTACATTGGCTCGGCCACATCGAGCGAATGGACAATAATGCTCCAGCCAAGAGGGTCTTCGAATCCCAGCCCCCAGGTTCGAGAAGACAAGGAAGACCGAACCTCCGTTTCAAAGACCAAGCCATCGCGGATGCCAGAGCGCTTGGTCTGGACAATTGGAAGCAGCGTGCCCGGGATCGTAGAGGATGGAAGGCTGCAGTGTCTCAGGCAGAGACTCTTCACGGGTCGGGAGCCCGATAAGTAAGTAAGTAAGTAAGAGTGGACCAGCGGCTGGAAAGCGATAAAGCGAGAAGCTGGTCTATGGACTTACCCATATATACTTTAATCCTGTTTCGTCTTTTAGGTCCTGACTCCTGGGGCCTCTACTATGCCTACGCGGTGCTTAGCTCTCCCCAACCCTTTCCCAATTCTAGTCTCCTTTTCAAAAATTTTCAATTGAATCGTGCTTCTTTTATTTTTGGTTAATGGACTCCATTGCTTTGCATGCATACGAAAACAAAATGCCGGTCCACTGCAAATGGTAAAGTTGGTTTCTGAACTGTGAATTTTCCAGATGTCACATCACAACTTTAGCTAATATACCCAACTGTTGGGAGCACGTAAATCCCTCTCAAGTTTTTCTACTGCAAAAGACGCCCTTTTTGTTGATTTTGGCAGTCATAACTTTTACCACTCCACATGTCCCAAGCTCACTCTATTATAGTTAAGTGGAACAGCTCTGGTGAATGGCTGGGGTTGAAATACTGTCTGTATGGTCAAAATTCTATTTTCAAAATATGTACTGTATTTCAAAATTCTGTATGAACAAAACTCTGTATTTCAACGACGAATAACTTTAGAATTTTGCTATATGAAAGTGATTTAAGTGCGGCAAACAACGTATGATGCCACGGATTCATCAGCCTGATGGTTTGGAGTGCGTTTGGATCAAGGAAAAATCCCTTTGATGTGGGTACCACCCGGAATGAATGGTATAAAGTACAGGGAATTGCTGGCATATGCCCTCAACGAATTTGGAGAAATTCCGGCGGGTGAACATTTAATTTTTCAGCAGGACAATGCTTCTATTCATACGGCAAGAATAGTCCGCGAATGGTTTGAAGTCAGCAAGGTGTTTACCGTGGTCATCATTTAGTCCCGACCTTAACCCAATCGAAAACTTTGTGGGGGATCATGGCGAGAAAAATGTATTCGAATGGGAGGCAGTACAGGAATGTGAAAGAGCTTAAAGCAGAAATAATCCAGGCATGGAGCGAGTTCAATGATAAAGTTCTGCACAATTTGATAAATTCTATGCCGAATAGAATTTTTGAAGTTATTGAGAACCGAGGCGTCTGTACGAAGTGCTGAGTTACAGTTTGATAGGTAAAACTAAAAATTTCGTCGTTTTAATGCTTAAAATACTTACTGTCTTTATAGGTACTTATTTCGCAGGAAAAATTTATGTTTTTGGAGCTCATTAACGATGAACCCAAAAAACAATCCATGGTGTTCGAAAAAAAGTTTTTTTTGTTTGATTATAAAATTGAATAAAATAAATATTTTTTTCTCTTTAGGATATACTCTTAAAATTTCCTCATTTCGTAGTATATAATCAAATCAAACAATGGAGTCACTTGTGTCTTTATACTTATTTCGGTCACTGTATGTACACAAATTTTTATAGGCTCTAATCGCGTAATTTATCAGACTATCATCGTTGAGACGATTGTATAAAACGACCTCGTTTTAAGTTTGCTTCATATAACATCACAATCACGTCGATCAATCGAATCGTTCATCGTTTTCATTTTGAACAGTTTGAGCAGGACTGTAAACAAACTGTGACAACTGAAAACTAATAAAATTGGTATATTATTTTGTTTGTTTTGTTCTCGTTTATGTGAAAATGCATGTATACGTTGGAAAATAAGCATAGGCGCACGAGAAATTATATCGATAAGGTTTGTAAAGGAAGAAAAAGAAGAGGAAGAAGAGGATTTGTGCATGCATTTTGCTTAAAGCATTTACTAACTTTGCTTTTGGGGGCGCTTACAATCCGGGGTGGACAACGGCCTCAACCAACAAGCCTCTAGCTAGCTGCATCCAGTTACGCTCACCAAGTTCGTTGAGGTCGCCGTCCAATTAAGCGCTCCACCTAAGGTTGGGTCTTCCTCTGCTACGTCGACCCTCACCCTCAGGGGTGGACTCAAAGACTCGTCGGGCTGATGCGTTGCTGTCCATACACGCTCCACGTGCTCCAGCCATATCAGCCGTTGTATCTTCAGCTTTTTGATACAAACTGGACCGAATATCGTCCGAAGATTCTTTCTCTTAAAACATCCAAGGAGGTATTCTTCCGATTTTGACAGAGTCCATGCTTCTGCACCATACAGCAGGACCGGGATGATTAGTGTCTTATATACCTAATATCTCGATGCTGAGACTCCTTTCTCGTTGACAGTATATTTTGTTTTGTCATCATTTACAGCCAAGCATTTAGTGAATGCAATTCTATGATTGCATCCTCAAAAGAGAACACAGCTAGGGTTCGAACTGTCTTTTAACAAGTATGAAGAAAATGGATTTTTGTCCTATATTTTCACATTTCATCACACTAATGCTAATGCAGTGTCCTTTGTGAACATTATGTATGCTTTTGATTGGAAAATGTTTCCTTTAATATTTATTTTACTTTTAAAAAACCTAAACATAAACAAAATACACCAAAAACGATGAAACGATTGCAAAATAGCCATCGTTCAATCGAATCGTTTCGACGACGCCATTTGACAGTATAATTGTTTACGTGAAGCAATAAAAAGCGATGATCGTCCTATCGATTCGACGATTATCGTTGTTTGTTTGTTATATGAAGTAGAAGTATCGTCGAGACGACGTCGTTCGATCGTTTTAGCCTTACGCGATTAGACCCGGATTTTGAAATACAGAATTTTGTTCATAAAGTATTTATAGGAAATATATATACAGAATTTTGTCGATACATAATTTTGAAATGCAGAATTATGACCCGCTCCTTCTAGTGCGTTTTTGATGCGCCCTGTACCCAAAAACTCCTCCGTAATACCATTAAGTCTTACAGCTTATCTTAAAAGCCTTGATTGCGGTTCAGAGATCTCATCTCTTGGACATCTCTTTTGATTTGGGCGCATATACTTCTATACCAACTTTTTAGGTGGTCCTCATCCGAAACAAGTAGAGGACCATTTAAGCCTTTCACTGGGTGTTTGACTAGAGCGATGGCTAACCTTAACTTCTTTAGTGATTCGGTAAACGTGTCAGCCCTGTTCGTTATTTCCTCTGCTTGTGTGCCAGCCAAGCTGTTTATGTAAGTAGTCATGCTCGTCACGTCGCACGCTACCCTGCAGGTCTTTGAAATAGATATACCTTTCAATATTTCAGAGTCTTCGAATTTATGCATTTAGATAGCATGTATGGTTATAAGATGCTGATGGGTTACGGCATCCCTCAGCTCCTCTTCCGTTTCGGACATCTAAAAGAAGCAACTTCTTAAACATCATCTGATCACCAATCAATAATGATCAATTACTTCTTTAGTTGATTGATTTGAATGAAGCGCTTTCATCAGGCTTAATAACAACTTTTAGTTTCGACTTTAAATTTGAGAAGACCAATATTTTCCATAAAAATTTCGCAATATTAGGCGCTTTAAAGCCGATACTAAAATTATTTATTAAAACTATGTATTTAGTAGTAGATTCAATGGGCCTCCGCACACGAGATGATTTCTGCCGGCAGAACAAATTATATAAAGGGTGGTTAAGTTTTAAGGGCCGATGTTGATTTTGAATAAAACACAAATTATTTAGGAAATTATTGTCATTTCTTTTTATTATGATAATATTGGTATGGTTCAATTATGTATGGAACAAAATATCGGCCAAATGGACGCCGCGACCTCGGTGGCACTCCTCCATCCGATATGGTCCAAATTTTCGATGACGCTGAGGCATATTGAGGTTCTATGCCGTTAAACCGCACCAAACAGTCACTCTGTGTATAGGTGCATTGGTTTTTCGAGAATCACTATTGGATTATCATTCGCCCAAAATGCGGCAATTCTGATTATTGACGAATCCACTGAGGTGAAAATGTGCCTCATCACTGAAGATGATTTTCTTCGAAAATTGATCATCCACTGTTGCCATTTCTTGCCACCATTCTGACCATTGACGACGCTTGAAATGGTCAAGAGGCTTTAGTTCTTGAATCAATTGCACCTTGTAAGCGCGTTAATGCAAGTCTTTAATGCATAATGTTCATCAACGACGAGCGTGAGAGGTGCAATTGTTGGGCACGACGACGAGTTGAGGTGGACGGCTCTTCAGCCACACTACCGCGAACAGCAGCAATATTTTCTGCATTACGAGCTGTACGAACATGCACTGGTGTTTTCACATCTCCTACAGACCCGGTTTGCTCAAATTTTTGCACGATTTTTCCGACTGTACGCACATTTGGACGATTAAATTAACCGAAAAAATCACGAAGTGCGCACGATATGCATTTTGATTTGAACGCCCATTTTTATAATAAGCCTGAATAACTTTAACGCGTTGCTCGATTGTGTATCTGTCCATTGTTCAAATTGAGTTAGTCTGAAATTGAGAAATGTCAAATGAAATGCAGAAAAAAAACTTGACGTTTAGGTGTGGTTCACATTCAACATCGGCCCTTAAGATTTAACCACCCTCTTCATTGTGGTAGTATTAATTTTACAAGTGAAATATTTTGAAAGTTGTGTATGCATGTATTAGTTTTATGCCTTGTACAACCGCTCAAACTCGGCAGAACATTTTCTTCTGTTTCTTTCCACTCACTTCAGTCCCCTCGCCTACAAAACCGGTTTTATGATAGCAGAATTAATCTCGTGTGCGGAGGCCCATTGAATTTAGGTACATAGGTTAGGTTAGGTTAAAAAGGGGTATGAGATGTCTCATACAACACTAGGCACCATAAGGGCCCATCGCGATCCCTAGGGGGAGCCAATTGCAGTGACCTACAATGGAAAAACACCTAAACACTTGCCCTTGAGAAAGCCCCAATTTCCCTGCAAAAACCAAGTAGTCCCTTGAAGTTGGTATTGTCTATCTCCCCTAAATGTTGGAAGAAGTACCTGCCCAAAAATTTTCTTCTACTGCGACATATTGCCTCACATTCGCACAGTATATGTGTTATGTCCTCTTCGGCTTGCAGGTCATTGCAGAATCTGCAAGTGTCCGAGTCTGCTAGCCCTAGTCTTTTAGCGTGTTTTCTAAGAAGACAGTGCCCTGATAATATGCCGATCAGTGTCCTAAGCTGTTCCCTGCCTAGTTTGAGGATTTCCCTAGATCTTTTACGGTCGTATTGCGGCCAAAGTGCCTTAGATACTGCGTGACCAGTGAGTACCTCCCACCTCCGGTCGGCTTCCTTATTTATTATTATTTAGGTACATATATCTTAAGGTTTTTCCTACTACGCCACCTCTGACAAACACCCGAGAGTATAAAGGTATAAAGGTCTGCTCAATGCGAAAACCGGAGCGAATTTCGCACGAGAAACGGTGGGATATACCGACATCGGCAAGTACTTGTTTCCCGCTCGCTTTTGCGTTTCGAGATGGTTTGAGCAGACCTTAACTCTGCTTAAAAAGCTTTTCAATTCAGCGGTTGAGATACTGACCACAAAATTGTTGTAGGTCCTTGCCATTTGTCTTAAAAAAAACTCGCACAGAAACGAATAGTAGTAAAAAGCTAGGCTTAGGGTTCCTTATGGACCTGTTGCGTCAACTATTTATTTATTTAACTTCATTGAAATGACAATTGTGAAAAAACTCCTTGATAAGTTTTGTGTGTTTAGTTCAACAGTAAACGGAGTTGAGCTGACGATAAATTGTTAACCTTTACCTAGGGTGGGGGATTAACTGGTAAGTCCACCTGGAGCCGAATCGCATTTTCAGTGGGCAAGCAATACGTGATGGAATTTATTTCTTACGTAAAATCGACGCTGACAATTTAAATCCGCTCATCCTATCGAAAGTTTGATTACCAATTTTAGCCGCCACCCACTCACAATAATTTCTTGTCAAAATCCGGAAGCCATTCATTAACGTCAAAAGCAAACATAATTTTAAAGTGATTTACTTTGACAAACATGTCTCAGTGCTGCGATAAAATTTACATAAACTTATCATATCGCGCACGAGTAATTTAAATCTACTCAAAAAAAAAGGGTCAACCTTCTCTGTGTCGTTACCTGGGTAGCATTGCAACACTTTTCAGTGCCTCGATACGCCCAATTTATGTACATAGCTAACCTATACTCTTCAGTATATCCACTCGGTCAGCCTTCAAAGATACTTAATACTTATGCTGTGACAAAAAAAAAAATTAAAGGTCTTATGCCGGCCGGTCTTCAGGTTTGGATTTACACTTCAATCTTCAACTTCAACTTGAGCTCAATAAAACCAGCAACCAAATTCACACCAAAAGGTAGGTACCTACCAAATTCAACAATCCGTCGCGTCGTCGCGGTCAATTCAAAAAGCTAAGCACGTAGAAAAATAAAACAAAAAAAATCACCTTATTTGTTTATCTGCTTATTCGTTATTTACCAACATAATATAAAACAAAGAAAAGAAACCCGACATAAACTTACACAAGGCATTAATAAAACAAAATATTTTGAAGTTCAAGTTCAAGTTGTAGCACACTAGAACTGACTGGAGTTTTCGACGTGTCATCATTATACATGTAGATTGTAGATGATGGTGATGGTATAGTGATGAAAAATATGGTCTAAGCGGTTGTACATTTTTTTATGAACCATTCACTTGTTCGTATACTTTCCATTTTCATAAAACTAAACGCTTACGCATCATTGTCTTCATCATCTCCATTCAGCAGTTTTTTTTTTTTTTTTTTTTTTTTTAATTTTTAATTTTGTCTTATGTTTGTACATTCCTTAGCGTTGCCCGTGTAGAGCTATAACCAAATTCGAATATACGAAATTTAAGACGTAATTGTAATTGTATATTTACAATCCGAAAATTCGGGTTAAAATTCAGAGCCATGGAATTGGTTTTAAGCAGATACTATACCTATACCAATGGCGTGTATAGCTACTTTTGGCCAAAGTCCGTGTGGGCTTAGGTAATTGGCAATTCTTAGCGACACAGTACGACTATAGATAATTTTGAAGCGAAGAATCAAGCCGCTTGCCATATGAATAGGTATTAGGTAAGGTAGGTACTTTGCCTATACTCAAAGAGACAGAGTGCTTGCGTGTGGGTATGTGTGTATGCTGTAGGTTCAACGCACGCCAAAATTGTGAAGGCCAGGCCAATACTATATACGACTTTTGCTTTTCACACTTATTTTGGTTCTTCTTTGATTCGTATACGCTACGCACCGCATACGTGTACAATCGCGAGCTTCTGGCACTGGCATTGGCATTCTGTTTTGAGGAGCTTAGAACCATTTCACAGATAGACCAAAGTGATGATATCTAAGATCATAACAAATGACCTTCATTCGCGTTAAAAGGCTGTAGATACACACACTAGTGTAGGTACGCACTTTGCGTGAATCTGGCATCAAATCCAACAAGTATAAACATGAAAAAGCCCTCTCTCTCTCATATTGATTTACAAAGTGTAGTGATTGTTCACAGATCATTACAATGTGAATGTGTTTTAATTACTAATCCCCCAGGAAATACACTTTACAAAGGGAAATCTATTAATTTTAAATAATTGATATATACAAACATGGAATTTGTATTGGCAATGGGTTCATGGCATCGGAACTTATGCTGCGTGTGGTATATTGGTAACCGAGTAGAAAAATTTTGTGTTGAAAGAATTTTTTTTTTCTTTTCTATTTTGGTTTTTGAATCGCAAATACGAATGGTGTAGGTTGGGGGGTAGTGATGATTTTTTTCGCGCCTATACATTATGATAAGATATGTACTAATGTTCAGCCACACGCACTACTCTTGTAAGTGACTATTAGGAAAGTTGAGATAGATATTGGTGTGGTGGGTATGACCAAAAATATACATTTGAGAAACATCTGTGAAATATTTCGGATGTGCAGTGCCCATTTTATTTATGTGCTTTGATAAAAGCGGAAATGCTTTCTGTCTTAGAGATCGCGGATCAACGGAAGTTCCACGATGACGTGTCCTGCCTGGGCCTAATTATAATTGCCTTCTTTCATTAGAATGGAAAAGCTGTGTGCCAACACATTCCCCATTTATGCGTCGTTTGACATTTGAACAAAAAAGAAAAATGATAAATCGTTTTCGGTGCCAGACACATTAAACACATTTAGTAGACAGCTGATTTAGCAAACAATTTCAGACTCGTCCGGCAGGTGAAATCTTTGGCACGTGCCAACTAGTAGTGAAGCATAGATAATACTGTTTGTATATTTGTATACTAGCTGAACCCCCGTCAGCTTCGCCAGGTCTTTTTTTGCTTTTTTAACTATTATTATTTTTTAGCATTTTTTTTGGCCTATCAATTGATCATCATTAAAAAGAAATCAACTAAATTGGTTGAAAATTACGGGCGACAATTTTTTAATTTTTTTTTTTGTATTGGCAGAGCCACGCCCCTTTGTCCAACTTTGACCAATCTTCACAGGAGCACTTTAGGGCCAATACATAAGATTATCTGTAGGTAAGTTTGAACTTAATCGATTCTTTGGTTTTCGAAATAAAAGATTTTCAATGTTTTTTTTTGTAAGGAAGGTGCCACGCCCCTTTGTCCGATGTTGAATTTGTTTAGCCTATCGCCCGATCATCGTAATTACCGACATTTAAAACAAAAAATCAACTAAATTGGTTGAAAATTATGGGCGACAGAGGGAAACATTTCTTTTCGACTTTGTTTTTTATATATAGAGATGAGAAGAGAAGAGATAGAAATAGAGATAGAGATAGAGATAGTGATAGAGATAGAGATAGAGATAGAGATAGAGATAGAGATAGAGATAGAGATAGAGATAGAGATAGAGATAGAGATAGAGATAGAGATAGAGATAGAGATAGAGATAGAGATAGAGATAGAGATAGAGATAGAGATAGAGATAGAGATAGAGATAGAGATAGAGATAGAGATAGAGATAGAGATAGAGATAGAGATAGAGATAGAGATAGAGATAGAGATAGAGATAGAGATAGAGATAGAGATAGAGATAGAGATAGAGATAGAGATAGAGATAGAGATAGAGATAGAGATAGAGATAGAGATAGAGATAGAGATAGAGATAGAGATAGAGATAGAGATAGAGATAGAGATAGAGATAGAGATAGAGATAGAGATAGAGATAGAGATAGAGATAGAGATAGAGATAGAGATAGAGATAGAGATAGAGATAGAGATAGAGATAGAGATAGAGATAGAGATAGAGATAGAGATAGAGATAGAGATAGAGATAGAGATAGAGATAGCAGCAAAATAACTATTATCCACTTTACACAAAATAAAAACACAAATAAAACTAGTTTTGGATTTTATTTCATTTTTAAAAGTGCAATAATCTAAACAACAAATATTGGGCAAATTGAAAGAAAAAGGGTGCAGGTCCGAATTTTACCCAGATATGCAATCTGTTGAGAGAAATAAATTTCGTAGGACGTTTCAAATCCAGTTTAGGCCAAATTTGTTTTATCACTAGACAAGTGGTGCCACTGAGATTTGCACTCTCGAAAGCATCCAGCTTTAATCTTGGTTTGCAAGTAGCGATTGGTATCTCTAGGGTACCTTTATCCGGCAGGATGGGTTGAGTTTCTATCGAGTTCATCGGTCTTACAATTCCTTGGGATGTCTTTATGCCCGGCACCCAAATTAGGTGAATGTTGAACTGTTCGACTATCTCCGTAAGAGACGATCGGCAGTGGATGGCTAGAGAAGTTATAGAGATCAAATCCAAGGATTTGATGGCTGCTTGGCTGTCCGAAAATATGCAAATATTTTTAGCGGATATCACGTTTTTCTTGAGCTAAGTTAAGACTTCTTTTATCGCCATTAATTCCGCCTGGAACTCCGTTCAATAATTTGGTTGATGGAAGGAGAGCTTAAGATTAAGAAAACACCCCCATCAACTCCGTCTTTGGTTTTTGAGCCGTCATCGTCAGTGTGAAAGTGAACTGATTCATCTTCTGCGAAAGTATCCTTATTCCAGATTGCTCTGGGATAGTGACGAGAAAGTTTTTGTCAACATTTTGAGATGGGGTGGTGTAGTCAATGTTTTCGATTGAGATTAAGAACTTCTTCAGAATACACGCGTGGCCAAAGTCATTGTTTGCTTGCTGAAATTATCAAGGGGTAATAGATGAAACAATATGTCCAGTGCCGCAGAGGGAGTTGTGCGTAGTACACCGCTTATACATATATGCAGGCTGTGGGCTAGACCTTGCTTAGATGGTCTCTATTTATGGCTTTCTCCAAGGCTTTCCACCAGACAAGAGATAGTTGTTGTCTGCAAGTTGACGAAAACATTATTCCCTTTATCTGCTGCTGAGCAGATCTGGATTGCGCAGAAAGGCTTGTCAAACACGTTTGACATTTTCAGAGGTCTTTAGTTTGTCGAAACACCTCGTGTACGCAGTGCTTCAACCCAACGAAGAACTGTTTTTCGACAGCTCGGTTTACGCCGAACTTCCGCGACCGAATCACTATTTCAGACGAAACTGTCATAGGTAAAAACGCAGTGCTCTACCTCTACCGTCCACAGACCACAGCGACAGCTCTATGGCTTCAACTGGTAAAAATATGCTAAGACCTCGCAAATATAACGGTGGTCGCCGCTCAGCAGTAGTCCGAATAGGGGGGGGTACCTACTAGCCATTAAAAAAACGTCCGATCTTTTTATGATATTAAAATGCCTCGTACGCAATACACATTGTGAAGAAATAATTTTTTTTATGGAACAGATTTTCCCAAGCGCGAGAAGGTTTAATATCTTGGAAATATGAAGCAATTTGTAATCGCGATGGCAGCCATCGCGTACGTTTGTAAGTATCTAAGGGGGGGAGAACCCCGCTATCTTCTGTCTCCCTAAAACTGCTCTAAACTAAAAGGAACGTTCTGGGACTGCAATTGTTCGTCAGGCACTTTTACAATAGGCTTGTTTTAATGGCAATCTATCTCAGTGAAGTAAAGTAAAGTTGAATCTTTAACACGCAATTACAACAACTACATACTGTTCGACACTTTCGAGACTCTATATAGGTAGTTTTGGTAATTGCGTGCTGAAAATTATACTTTACTTTACTTCACTGAGATAGATTTTGCCAATAAAACAGGCCAAATGTGGCAGCTGACAAGAAGATACCAGCAGAATTGACAGACATTACTTGATCAAATTAAAAGCAAGAAGATTAGAAGAAGCTTTCAGCACGACCGACTCTGGTGGTAAAGGAGGTCAAAAAGGAAGTGGCGTGCACCCACCCTACAGCAGTTCCAAATATGACGCAGAAAAGTGCACAAGTTATATGATCCCAGTCGAGATAATTAACATCATTGACGAAAAGAATGAATGAATAGAAGAAGAAAATAAAATGAGCATAATGAACATAATTAGCATGAGCACATTAAACGTAATAATGAAACATCGATTAATTTGTTGCTAATCGATTAAAACTTTTAATATTCACACAACCTGTCTAAATGAACACGCAATTCAAATATCTAGCGTACGTTCATTTATTTAATAAAAAAAATGTTAATTTAAGAAAATAATAACCTCCACCAAAATGTATCCAGCTAACCAGTCAAATTGGATTAAGTGACAGATACTCGTAGATACAGGTAGTTAATATCAAATCCATAGCTGACTTGATTAAAAAAGTAAACCATAAGACGCAGATTTTCGTCAATCATTTAAATATTATAGATATATGTATAATGTTGTTGCTAAGCTCAATGATATCAATTAGCATCTAAATAGTTCATGCTGTGCTACTATGGCTGTGAGTCGCAGTTGAAAGTGGTATAATGGCGATAATGGTATTCTTTAAAAAAAAACCGCTATTATTGATAACTTTTATTCGAGTTTTTGGATGTTAAATGTTTCTATTTCTATAATACTATACATACATATGGCTACACTCTGACGATAGTATTTTATTACAGTCGATACAAATTCTGGAATCTGGTGTGGACATGCGCATATATTTTGTATATTTTACTTAATGAAATATGCGGAATAGATAGCCGCAAGCACAACGCGTTTGTCTGACTAAACATTGTCGGGATTTCGTTTTATGACACTAAACGAGTTCTTAGAATAAATACACATATTTGAAAGCACTTTAAATTAACAATAATTAATTTTGAAACGCAATAATAGTTTATATGTTCGTCTTATAGTACAGAATGAGTATTGTATAGCACAGATTATTATCTATTACTATGTGCAGTACCGGTTCATCTTGAAGTAAAGCAAAATAGATGACGAAGGCACTACAGCAGGGTGCGTGAACTTAGCACCCCAAATTTTAAAAACTATATATTTTTTTAGAGTTCTGGATAGCTGGACACTAGTTCTAGAGTTCCTGATAACATTTTTGAAAAGTTCTGTTCATTTCACGATGCACCCCATTTGCAAAAAATGTTGGATTTTTATTTTTTTGTGTATAGAAACAACATAGTTCTGGAGTTCCTGATAGTTTAAAAAAAAAAGCCCAATTAAAGCAAAAAAAAAAAATTTTTTTTAGGTTTGATTTTCATTAGGTACAATATGTTTTCAAACTCGTGAATGTATACAAGACGGCATTTTCAAAGGTTCCACCTTTCGGAAATGCGAATTTATATTTTTTTGACTGTACCTATGTACCTTTTCCGAGTTTCGATTTTAAAAATGACGGTCAGCATCGGTGAATTTGCCGACTGAACACATTAAAATTTATCGATTTTCGATTCGGTTTTAAAAAAGATTGTCGGCATCGGTGAATTTGCCGACTGAAAATGGATCGTGGTTTGTGTTCGGATGCGTAAAACGAAAACGACTTGACCAAATTGGATACTTCCTTCTGCGGGTTTGTTCGTAATTGCTACGCGAAGGTTTAGGAAAAAAAAGTGGGAAAATTCTCAACAGGTGGCGCTGTAGCCCCACATTTAGATATCTCGAAGACCACCAAATCGATTGAGCTCCAATTTACAGGTAGTATTAGGTATTGGCCCAAGAGTGTTCGTGTTAAGATTGATTGATTGATTGATTGGACAAAGGGGCGTGGCGCCTCCCATACAAAAAAAAAACATTCAAAATCCTATATCTCTAAAACCACTGAACTGATTGGTCTCAAATTTGAGGCAATTTTAGGTATTGGCCAGGGATTGTTCCTGTGAAAATTGGTCAAAATTGGACAAAGGGGCGTGGCACCTCACATACAAGAAACTGCTTCTAAGGGGTTAAACTCGATGAAGTTATAACTCGATAACCGCTGGCCCGATACAGTCGGCAATTTCCTAAAATAAGTCGGCATTTCAATGAAAGTCACCCCCCCACGGCTCGAACCCTCGCTACGCCCCTGGAGGTAACCTCATATCGCCCAATATCTATACTACCATACAGAGAAAAAAATTAAACTCATACGTGTTAAAATCAAATATAAACACCTATGATTTGGCGCCAAAATGGTTTCTCTTTATTTTAAACACGAATGTATTTAATTTTTTGAAACATGATTTCACATGGATTTCGATTGAATCGAAGTATTTTATAGTCGAAATAAATATGTTCAATTTAATTTCTGGGAATAGGAACCTATTTAAATCAAAATGTTTACTGTTTGAAATGAAGATGTTAATTTTATTTTTTCTAAATAGAAACTTATTTAAATAAAACTGTTTTCTTTTTGAAATGAAAATGTTCGATTTAATTTTATTAAATAGGAACTATTTCAATCAAACTTTTTTTTGTTTAAAATAAATACGTTCGATTAAATTTTGCTAAATAGAAACCTATTTGAATCAAACTCTTTTTTTTTTATTTAAAAGCATAACCAGTTTTTATTTAAAGCATATACATATTTGAAATTAACAAAACTATGAAAATAATTTATATGGCAATTTTAGAGGACAAACAAAAAATGAAATGATTACCGATCCTTGATGGGTAAAGAGAAAATAAAACTTTAAGGTTTACAATTTCCCAGGTACTAAGTCCATTGATGAACTCAGCAGCGAATTGAGTTTCAGCTTCGAACACATCCAGTATATCAACGATCCGAAAATAACAATTTTTCAAAATCGGTAAAGGACATTAGACAAACTGAAAGATGGACAACTTTAATCAAAACAAAACATCCGAATATAAACCCATTACTTTACTTACTATTTTGTATGCGTCCTTGCTTTTGGCAGTGATGATACAGGCTCCTTCATCACATATAATCCCCTCCTTGAACTCGTACCATGCTGTAGCCAGATAAAATTTAAAAAAAATGTATTAACTAGTATATAGAAGATTTAACTTACCGACAACTACAGGAAAGAGTGAAGATAAACTCCACTTCTCCAGAAGAACTTGCACATCTTTATATATCGAAACGTAATCACGTGGCACTACCTCACTGCACATATTTTGTAATGCGTAAAATATATTTCCTTTAAGCGTTTATAGTCAATTCAAAGAGAACTCTATTCAAGTTTTTCATTTTCAATCGATTTTACTAGAACTCTGTTCACAAAAAACTCGGTTGTGATTTTATTGATAATATCAAACATGAAAAAGATTAAACAAAATACGAATATATTTACAATATTCTTTAATTCAAAATGTTACGTGTATGTACAGTACATGTTTGAATTAAACTAATCGATTATGTTTAATTCAAACACGTTTAAGTTTGATTAAATACAAATCTATTGGAATATTTCATTTTCAATTAGTTTGAATAGAATTATTTTTCAAATTAGCTCGTTTACGTTTTATTAATAGTAAAAACATGAACGAGCTTAAACCAAAGACAAATATATTTAAAATAACCATTATTTCAATATAGAACATGTTTTAGTTTGATTCTACCAGATTTTGGATTGAATTTTTTGTTAAGGCGACATGTTTTAATATGGAAAAATGAAATATGTTGCTTTTTGATTTTTTCGTTGCAAATTATTCTCAGTGCAATGTTGTCAAAGTTATTCGAGAAAATGCTGGTAAAACGCCTGCAAAAAATAATTGACGAAAAATCGCTAGTCCCAAATCATCAATTTGGATTAAGAAATAAGCACTCTAAAATCGATCAGGTGCATAGTATCACAGATAAAATCGAAAAAGCATTCGAAGAGAAAAAAGTGAGCTCTACAATATTTGTTGATATAGCACAAGCTTTCGATAAAGTCTGGCACAAAGGTCTGATCCACAAACTACAAAGGCAACTCCCAAAGCAATATTCGACAATTCTGGAGTCATATATATAAGATCGATTCTTCAGAATTAAACAAGAAACAGAGAACTCAACATTAACAGAAATTAAAGCTGGAGTACCACAAGGCAGCGTGCTAGGTCCAGTTTTATACCTTCTATGCACTAGCGATTTGCCAGAAAGTGGCGAAACCACTATGGCTACTTTTGCAGATGACACAGCTATCCTTGCTGTGGGAGCAACTGTCGAAGTAGCAACAAAAAAACTTCAAAGGGCAATAGGCATCTCTGATTGGACAAAAATTGGCAGATTAGATTAAATGACCTTAAGTCAGTCCATATTAATTTTACGTATAAAAACGTACCATATATTCCAGTATACATAAACAACAATGTAGTGGAATACTCAAATACAGCCAAATATCTAGGCATGACTCTAGATGCTAAAAGCGCATGCGCATGTTGGAAAGCGCATGTAAAGAAAAAAAGGGACGAGTTGAACATGCGATACAGCAAAATGTATTGGCTTATTATTGGGAGATATTCATCTCTGTCAAATTACAATAAATTATTGCTATACAAGCAAGTTCTAAAACCAGTATGGACCTACGGGATCCAGTTGTGGACATGTACATGCCAAACAAATTTGCAAAAAATCCAGGTTTTCCAAAATAAAGTACTAAGGAACATAGTCAATGCACCTTGGTACATACGCAACGCTGATCTACATAGAGATCATAACATTGAAATGGGTGAGGAAGAAGTTAAAAAAGTTGCCCGAAGGCATAAAAGTAGACTTCTTTACCATGTTAACATAGAAATAACAGAACTTTTAAATACTGACAATGTAATCAGGAGATTAAGGCGGGTAAAACCTCTTGATCTTAGCTAAGACAAAGAAAGTATAGGTACCTAATACTTTCAACTAAAAAAGTATAGAAATTCGGCAAACGTCGGATTTATCCCCTACATTTTTTAAAATGAATCAAAAATAAATTGCCGATTAGTCGAACGACTAGGTGCAATCAATTCGGGATGACGAAAGTCAGTCCCCTTGGGAGTTTTTTTTTAGAAGAGATTTCAGGTGATATTGAATTTGTCACTTACTGAGAAATCGGGTATTTTGCGAAAATATGCCCCACAGTTTTCGCACACCTCTGGAGAGGCTCCTATTTAAAGTATAGTGAGTACCAGTAAATAGAGTACCTGTTGTATGGAATTCTATCCCGTGTGAAGTGATATTTTGTATTTTTCTTTTTTTTTTTGCAGCGAATACCTATATTCTCCAGATAAGGCTGCAGTTATAGCTATCCGTAAAAACACGAAATAGAACAAAACTGAAACATTTAACCATAGCATATCATAGGAATTCAGTGGAATACTTCGTGAAACTGGTTGAGAAGTTGAACAGAAAAAGTTGTTCGTACGGAAAAATAAAGAAATTCTTTTTTTTTTTTAGAAAATTTAAAGCTTAATTGCTTAGTTTTTTTTTGAAGAATTAGTTTTATAATTCAAAAGCAACTACTTAAGACCAAGATTGAGCTCAACAATTAAGTTTAAGTGCTCCAAAAAAGTGAAACAATTGTTTTACGGATGCATTTTACTGATAGTTATAACTGCAGCCTAAGGTGAGGAATATTTGAAAGCTCTTTTACAAGAGAGTATAGCTTATTGTTTCCTTAGCTGCAATTGACACTTTGTTCTGTGGTTAAACGATAAAATGGTTAAAATTAAACTGAACAAAGTTGGAGGCATTCCAATTCATTCGACATCTGTCAGGATTAAAATTACATAAATATTTTCCGAACCACGATGAAACGCATTCGCTCACAAGTGGAAGGGAAACCCGATTCGTCTTTTTTTCCAGTTCTATATTGAAAGTCCAATTTATGAGTGATTTTCGATTGCTATAGTACACACATAATTTTATTAATGTAAAACATATATTTTGTGATTCTAAAAATTCCCTTTTATTTAAAAATTAAAACCTCATTCGCCAGAATTGGTTGGGTGTTGAGCTATCAGAAAATGATGATGACCACAACTTATATTTATAACACTTCCACCTGTTGTCATGGGAATTAATTCAATACCATTAGTTTTCTTTATGCATGTCCACAAATTATGCTAATGCCATAAAATTTCATTCAGATCTACCATAAACGCATTAGTATACCAACTTTAAACATAAAATATCTGTTACGCATATTAAAAAAAAATCGTATGTATGTAAATTGTTTCACCAAACATTTATTGGCTAATTTTTGGGGGCACGTTTGTTCGTACAAGGTCTAATATGATCAACTAATACGTAGGATTGAAAAAGCCGTAGCCTATCCCATTGCCACTGGCCAGATATTTAAAATATTCCGCATTAGATATATAATGAACAACTAAAACAAATTCATATCCAAGATGTCTAGACATGTATTGAATTATGTTAATATATAATATATGAATTATGCGAATATATAGATGAATTTAATATTATTTAAATAATAAGATATTGTGTAGCTCTGCTATATCCAAGTAAAAAAAAAAAAAAAATAATATGAACAATTGTAAGAAAGTGTACATAATGTATCTAGTATCACGATATAGGGCATTTTTCTTTGAATAGCTTATTAAAGCTATACCTACATAATATTAATTATATGGTCCAATAAAATATGTAGTTAAAAAAACCTCTGACACCTGTCTCTGTTTAATTGATGGAATCATTTTTTTTTTTTTGACATCTGATGGTCATCGTTTATTTTATAAAATGTGACGTCCAGACTGATTTAGTTTAAACCGATCGTATCTTGTTGGTAAAATATTTTTTTTTATACTTCCTCAATAAAATTAAGATATAAAATTTTATAGAAATTATTTAAACATCAAAGTGTTGCCTCTATAGTCAGATGACCTAATCTAAGAATAGATTATTGTTATAATGTATATTGCTTAATCAAGAAACGCATTAGAGTTAGGTTTATGGTCCAATCAAAACCAATCGATTCGTCCATTAAATTTATTTAGCATATCTAAAAGCTGTTTTATTTTGGTTTATTTATTTGTATATTACCTATACAGAAAAATAGCTGGTAGACAAACAGAATTTATATTTTTGTATTTACAAGTTTTTGTTTGGATATAAATAGCTTACAACCAACGCACGGTTACGAGTGCGCGAAGATGACGTTTGTCAGGTCCATAAATAAATAAAACAAATTTTCTCCTTTCAAAAAACAACTGGACGCGATAGTGTAATTCCGATTACTTTATACGTAGGTACTTTTATTCCCAAGTATATGGTAGGCCCACTTGTGACTTGATGACTTACATTATCTCAAATGCAAACAATGGGTAAGTCCAGATCTCTTGTTTGTTAAGTTTCTGGGAAAAAATTGCCGAAATGCATTGACTACATAATTAGATATACCATTTGTGCACACTTGGTTTTGCAAATTTTATCCATAAAATTTAAACAAAAATAATTAACAGTATTTGAATAAGATGCCACTTTTTGTTTTACTTTTTTTTAGTCAAAGCTTTGCAAAATATATTTCCAGATGTTGGAAAACATTGACACATCGAAATGCCGAGCAATTCCCGTACCTTACTCATGAAATCTATAAGGCATCATCGGAAGATGAGGCCGGTGGCTGCGGAAGACTCAAATGTATTGTAAAACACAGGTGATTTCTAAGGGTAAGTCGAAACCAGAGCGAAAAATCGACTTTCCAAGTTAGATAAAAGACGAATCGGGGATGTTTTGGGAGATCAAATATCGATAACATTGCAAGACATAAATACCGCGTACCAAAGTCATCAAATAAAGGCTGTTTTTTAGAGGTATACAAATTCAATATGAAATAAAATATTTGAAGCTAATTTTAATGTCTATGAAATTAGCTTTATTTAATATATAATTTTATGCCATTACTGTTTAAAAATGATTTCGGGCATATGAGCTATAGTTCGAATGAAGCGCAATCGTGAAGTCAAATTTTCGACAACTTTATAGAGCAACTGGGGGTGTTTATCAGCAATAACGCGCTAATGTTGACTTTTAAATCGTCCAACGTCTCTGGTTTATCGGCATAGACTACTGACTTCACATATCCCCAAAGAAAGTAATCTAAAGGTGAGATATCACAGAATCGTGGAGGCAAAATTATAAGCAAAATTATGCGCTCAGCAAATGTTTCCCACAATAAATTGATGGTGTCGCACAACGTGTGGCATGTTGCGCCATCTCGTTGAAACCAAAGCTCTGTCACGCCAATGTCATTTAACTGAGAAATAAAGAAGTCAATTCGGTAAAATCTTTTATATTGTTACAAATTTTCTGTTCTGATTTATGAATCTTAAAAGAACTCGACCATAAAATATCTTTTATAAATCGTATTCTGGGTGTGGATCGTAAAATGCACGTCGTAGCGTACGATAAGTTTGGCGAACCGAACCATGGTTTTCAAAAATCAGTTTGCACAATTTGTACGCGTTGTTCTGGGGTTAGTCTATTTATCGTTAAAATTGACAATCTGTAGAAACAGTGGTGCTAGTTTGAAAATCATATATCTAAAAAAAACACCCTTTAGTTTATATTTCAATGTCTATTTCTATAATTTCTATTTTTACTCCAAAAAACTAGTTTTGCTCCGATGAGTGGCAAGTTGACTTATCTGTAGACGACCACCACATCCAACCGACGCACAGTTTGATCGATGTTTAACGAGGCTTATGATTTTAAAATCAAAAACTGACTGTGAATTATAATAATTTTGGCATTCCACTGTATTCAACATTAATTTTTCATAAGGTGAAAATTATTTTGATTTTGCCAGGCATCCGGCTAAATAAACCAGCTTGACTGTGAAACACATGATAGTCTCGGTAAACGCGACTAAACTGTGCGTCTAGGCAGATGTGGTGGTTCGTCTACTGATGAGCCCACCAACCATATCGATCGGGGCGAAACGCATTCTGGAGTATATGCCACACAATATCAATATTCACCCCAATTCCCGTTGGCGTTTGTCACAAACGACTCGTATTTCACTTCATTTTTTAGTCGAATTTTGTAACATTTTTTATACAAATGAATTGAAATAATGGTGAACACATAGAAAACAAAACAAAACTGTTAACAAAAGTTAAAACAAAAATCTGCACATCGTTTTACAACGACACGAAACATGATTCGTATACGACAAACGCCAACGGGAATAGGGGTGATTATAATGTGAATCATTGCCTGTTGATTTGTATTCACGTCACCACACACCACAAAAAAATATATATTTTGGTCAAAACACTTCCAAAGGACATGGCAATAGAAAAAATAGCCCAAAACCATATTGCGGTCTCAAGAAACATTTCAAAAAAAGTTTTATTGAAATCTGTCTGGTAGTTTTCGCACTTTGAGGTAACAAAGACAATTCCAACAGTTTTATTATAAATAATAGAACAAAGATAGTAGATTTATAAATTGTCCTCTGTTAAGCTACGATTACACGGCCATTTTTTCGAGTCATTTAAATGGAGCTCTGACGTAAAAATCCCGTCACAAAGCAGTCATTTAAATGTCGCTTTACGTGATCGCCATTTTTGGCAGGGTCATTTAAATGACTAGGAAAATGGCGCACCAAATGACATGAATTAATGCCATTTAAATGGCGGAAAAAAATGGCCGTGTGATCGCCATTTTTTCAATGACGAATCGTAGCTTAAATGTCGCTCTAATGCGACATTTTTTCCTGACGTCACAGCGCCATTTAAATGACTCAAAAAAATGGCCTTGTATTCGTAGCTTTGGTAATATGTAATTGCTATGCTATACCTATTGAAGATGCGAGTGCCATCGAAGTAGCTATAACAAGATGGCAATCCAGAACTCGATTCATCGAAAGCTATATATACTTGAGCAAGGATGTGAATAAGGAACTCAGATGCCAAAAAGTTCTAAAGTCTGTGCAAAATTTTGTTTTTCTTCTCCTCCTTAACCAGAGTTAACTCCTTTTCAATATTTTAAGCTTTTTGTTGAGACACAATTATTCAGGACATTGTATATGGCCGATGCTTTTGATACTCTCCATTGCATTCAAGTCATGCAAAATATTAAGTATGTGAGTTAGTACGTACACAACCCATGGTTCTGATATTGGCTTTGTATGGGATGTACCAGACCTACCCGACGGATATATCCCATTACCACCTAACGACGGTAAAAAGAAGCATTCTCAGAAAATTTAATTCGCCTAGGTCGATTCGTTTGGACGCTATCCTGTTTTCAAAAGACAGATAGACAGACAAACTGACAAACAGGCAGACAAACATGGCTAAATCGAACCAGAATTTGATCCTGATTCAGAATATGTATACAATGATTATGTACAATAATAAAGTGAATATACCTTCCTGTGGAGGGTATAAAATGTGTTTTCATTTTGTACTAAAGGTGCTAGTACACGATATGTAGCACGCCTCATATATATGTAGCACTGACGTCATTTTGACGTAAGCGAATGGTCCCAATGGTTACATGCCGTGTACAAGCTCTCTTTGTGCACTCTCTGTTGACGTAAGAGCCACGTATAGATGAGGCGTGCTACATATCATGTACTGGCACCTTAACACCCCAATGTTGCCATATGGCTACCATTGATTTAGCCACGCCTACCCGATGACTCCCACTAAAAAAAAATAATGCGGTTATAGTTAGTATGCCCATATTATCCCTAAAAACATCAAAGTTAATTGAACAGACATTGCGAGTACGAAGGAAATAAAAAGGTAGACAGCCTAAGTCTTGCTTGGTCGGGAGTCACTCACTACAATTGGGAATAGATGGTCCAGGTCCATGGTCAGCAGCTTGATCGAACATCAGGTCACAGCTAAACACAGGAAAAGGTGGTTAGAAAAAAAAATCTAGATAAGCGAAAATTGCACTAAAAATATCTTTGTGCTCGTCCGCATTTCTAAGTAAGGAATCCTATGATGGATACTCACAAGACTCTCGTATCATCAGGCACCACCATAATAAAATGGAACTTGTAGAAGATGATGTACAAGATGATGGCGACTATGACTTGAAGACGTAGAGACCTATAGAACTTTTCAGCAGAATGCCATTGAGCTCAGAATTGTTGAGTAGTTCTTTGATCTAAATTGTAAAGTTTATAAAACATGTCACTTTCGGTGCTGTAAAGAGTTCGGTAAAAGTTATCATGTAGATAAGTGGCGCCCAACAACAGCTACTAAAGAGTTCTAGTTATTCCATTTCTAATTAACTACTTTGAATCAATCGATAGACGAGTTACACCTTTTTCCAATAAAACCATATTCGGGGTTCACTGTAACTATATGCAATTTGCATAGTAAAATTTGCAAATCCGCAAATACCTACTACAGTTGTTGTTGATTTTTTTCCCGCCAAACCCTGACTGGTTACAATTACATATTTATATACATATCTCCTATCGTGCAGAGACCAAAGTCCTAAGAATCAACAAACTTGAGTTGTCGGTGCACTCACAAGAAATACGTTCCTAATTGAGATACCAAACACGAAAACAACTTAATTCATAAAAACTATCTATAGCTAAGCTACACGTACATGCATGACCAGCGTCAAGTTTGCTGACTCATTTGTGTATCTTTTAAATTTCTCAGATCTATTCGGGGAGGCATTATTTGTGGAATGCAATAACACTTTTATAATCTAATTTCCAAGAACGGCAATTGTGCGAAAATTCCCCAATGATTAAGAGTCTTGACGTGCGACTTGTTGTCTCAACGAGGGGAACTCCAATGAAGCTTAAAGGCAGAGTTTTTCTTTTCAAGCTGCTGCACTTTAGCGCTCAATGCAAATTTATAAATTTTTAGAAATTTATCAATGGATTGAATTTGTATTCACTGGACAGATTGCAGCAACTTAATATAATTTTGTGTCAGCTTTGCATTTTTGCGTGAGTAATTTATTTTTAATTTGAATGTTTATTTTTTTTTGCATGCAACTTAGTGCTAATAGACTATTTACTGGGAAATGTAAATGGCATCATAAATGCCAATATCTGTGCAAATATTTAAGAATTTATTACAACTACTGTATGAACAGTTACCACTGTAGGTTGGTATTTTATTCAAGTTTATTTATAAATCTGTTGTAGGTAGATACTAGCTATTGATACTTGTAAGCTTGTGAAGCTTCAAATGGGTGTAAAAATATGAAAGTGAAGCTGACACATAATACATGACGTGCCAGACTCTGAACAAGGTCGTTTGTCATACTTCCTTGATTGTTATACCAACTCATAGTAAGGCAATACTGATTTAAAAGCGGAATAGGGTAGGGATTCCGTAGTTACTTATATACTGAATAAATATCTTAGAACTTAGACAAAGGTCATCACATTGAGATCCGCAAACGCATCACTTTTCCAAAACTGTATACTTTTTGCTAAAAGGAAAAGCTTACTTTGAAACTTAAGTAGCGAAAACCGCTCAAAGTTAAAAATTCAAGTGTACCTAGTTAAGTGATGAGCGTCAGCTTAATTTTTGACACTTAAGCATGTATATGACATTGATTATCGCCTGCAATATATTAGAATACGTTCTTGTTAAATCTTAATAATTTCTAAGGTCCATTATTGCTAAAGTTGCATGCACAATATCACAAGCGTGTTTTGCGAGTGTTTTAAGGTGGAGACTAAAGAAAAATGTTCCGTAATCTTCGATCAAGCCGTTAAAGTATATCACCAACCATCTAACATTATTGTTGAACGAATCATAATGTAAGTGTCTTATTTAGTTTTTATTCAATTTTACTAACTGCATTTTAACATTTTACTGAAAGACATTTATTAGAATTTATTGCTTCGCTTATATGCAGTTGTTTCAATTCATTTGCTATCCTACTAAAAGTGTTCCATTTGGCCAAAGACCCATCAGCTCACATGTTAATAGGTCATTCCCAACTAAAACAACGTTTAATTAATGGGATAATTGTTGAGACAAATTGTAAAATGTTTATTATTTATTCATAAAAAAACAATAATTTGAATTGGATTGCCGAAAAACACCATTTCGTGAATATTCAAAAACAGGTTGTAAGTACTTTAATTTTTAATTTTTTCGACATAATCTTCAAAAAATATTCCGATCAAGTTTTTAATTTTCAAATAAAGCAAAATGTGCATTCACTTAAAGGTTGTTAAAGTAGGTTATTAAAGTAGGTAGGTTTAACGAATTTTTATTAATTCTTACGAATTCGTAAAAGGGAGCTGCTTCGAGAGAGAAGATACGTTATTACCCCTCTACAAATTTGTTTGAGTAAGAATTGAAAAAAAAACTGTCAGTCACCTGAAAATTGACAGATGATTTAAAATTTGTTGGTCTTTTTGACATGCGCGTGTAACGACTATTTGCATTTGTATTTTGATTTCCTGCGATATGAGAAACAAATTAGTATAAAAATGGTATCAGAAGGAATGAAAATAATGTAGGTTTTTCTATTCTTGAATGCTTTTAGTTTATGCAATTTATGGGAAAACAAAATGCATCTGTCATTTTCATAGATTACTACACAAATGCGTTCCCTAACGTTTTCGTAAGGCGGCTCTTAGATTGAGGCAGCAAGCAATATGCAACTAAGCAACTGGAACTTGTCAAATAAGCGATACGTGACTTTATTTAAACCTATTCTCACATTGAAGCAACGCAACAGTAGGTATTGCTTGAAATTTTTAGCTATCAGGGATATTTCCAGAACTTCTAAAAATTTTGTGTTGAAAACATGATCGTCCGACATATTTTCTAAAGCTTTATAGAACGTAATATGCGCAAATGTGTGAATAATCACAAATATTGCTATACCTACTAGGAATTATCGCTAGCAATAATTATTGCCGCAATCAGCAACATTTTTCGTTCGAGCGATATTGAGTTGCTTTGATGTGAGACCTCTAATTTAATTTTAAGAAAAAATAATTTTTAGCGATAATAATGCGTGTTTTCTATATTGCCTTGCCGTTGCCAGTACTTATTGATGTTGCTTAATGTGAGAGCCGACTAAGTTTTTCTCTTTAAGAGGCAAATCATCCCCACCAGATCACTGTCATTTTGGAATTGGAAAATAAATTTTACGAAGTTTTTTGTGGAGCAAACTGAGTTTTCCAGTCCAATTGTCGACATAAATAGCCCGCTTATAAGGATTCCAAAATTCTGAAATGTTCTGGTAGAGCTTACCCTTTAAACGCAGCAACGCAGGTTGCGGTAAATTTTATCTTCCAAACAAAAAAAAACACGAAAGAATTCTGTGGTGCACTAAATCGACGTTATAAATTTTGACATTTCCGGAACAAAAAAAAATTTTAATTTTTGATTATTTTTTGGAATATTTTAAGAACGATGTATGTAAGTAGAAAAAATGTGCAGAAATAACCAAATTAAATTCGTTTGCCAATAACATGTGTGCGTGTTCCATCTACAGTGAGCATCAAAAAGGAGTGAACTTGCTGGTTTTTACGGACTTTTCAGGAAATTTTAAAAACAGCATTGATGCTTATACCCACTTTTAACGTTAACTATAAATCCTGTATTACAAATTTAGCGATCATTTATCTGTGTTGGGGGAAAAAGTCGCTAAAATTGCTCCAACCTTTCCAAAAGGCAAACAAAGAGGAATCAAATACCCAAAAGTAAATAAAACTAAGGGTAGTAGTTCATCATAACAACAAACCGTCGAATATGTGTTGCTGGGCATATTGGATAGCAGTAGATGCTAAGTTGGGTGTATGCAAAGTTTGCTTATACATTTTGAATGGATTTAAAGTTGCCCATCCTCGTACCTACTTGAAATGCAAGTCAGGGGGTTGAGAGGCCTCACGGCTTCAAGAAATGCAAAATGAATTATTTACCCAAATGACTGAATTTGTTAATTTTCATCAAATCACTAGACTAGACTAGACTAGATAAGATTGTTAGCCATATATTCAATTTTTTTTCAGATGAATATTTATTTAAATACATAGTCCTTTTTCTTATATCTGCATTCAACATTACTATGCAGTTTTCACATGGTTGGACAAAATATATATGAGCATAAAATCGTTTGACAAAGGAATTTGTTTTTTAACTTTCTCGTATACGTAGTAAGAGAAAGATATTGTTTTCGTACAAAATTTCGAACTCGAGATTTTGATCAATTCTGATATTACGATGATAGGGGAACTCAAAAAAGTGGGTCTCGCAATTCTGTCCGTCCGTATGTCTTTCTGTCCCACCCCTGGGGAATCTAAACGTTTGAACGCATTTGCTTCAAACTTCGTATTTAGAGTTTGTGGGCTTCCCGGTAGGAACGTTTTTTTTTTATGCTAGCCCTAATATTAACGGTACCTCCCATATAAAAATTTTACGAAATATTACGAAATATGCCTAAATTTTGATTTTTTCGAAAACGGCTCCAACGATTTGAACGAAAATTGATAGCTGAGTTAATGTAAGCATGCTTAACATGACTGCATACCCAGTTTTTCGCTAAAAAGTCCAGCAACGGCAGTTTTTCTCGAAAACGGTATAAACGATTTTTAAAAAAAATTATTTTTAAGGTACTATTGTCATTCTTAACTTGATAGTAAACTCAGTTTTTCTCTAAAAAGACTGCGTCCTTTGATATCCATCAAAATCCCTAAAAATAGTACTTTAAAAAAACTGCTCATATCTCTATAACGCCATTTTCGATTATGATAAAAATGTTACTGTCAGGTAATGCTTAAATCTATAGTAATAACTTTTCGTCAGTTTTGAGCTAAACAGTTCCAAAACAGTGTTTTTTGAACCATGAATTCGTCCTTCGATGTCCACCCCAATCGCTAAAAATGTTACCTTAAAAACTGCTCATATCTCGAAAACTCCATTTTCGATTTGGATGAAAATGTAATTGCTAGGTAATGTTTATATCCTCAAGAATACGTCGTACTCAGTTTTCAGTTAAATAGTGCTTTTCGAATCCAAAGTTGTAATATTTGTCTTCATAATTTTACAAAAAACGGCTCTAACGATTTTGATCAAAACACATAATATTTAAGACAACATAAGCATTCTAAACATTATCTTGTACTTGGTTTTCCTCAGAAAACTCGAATATAGCCGTTTTATGAATATTTCTCAAAAATGACTATCCAAATACCGATCTGTATTTACACACGGTATATTTTTGTAAAGGCCAAAACTTCAGTGGCAATATAATTTGAAATTCATCGCCTACTTTTTCAAGTGTCAGTTCGGAGTGAAACTTAAAAGTTTTAAATTTTGAAGTTAATGCCTACGCATGTTTTGTTTATGTAGTATGTATTACGTTGTTAATTAAGAAGGGTTCAGTAACCTGAGTACATCTTGAGTAGGTATGATTTTAAACGAAAAATTTGATGACTCTGATATTCTGCGAGATTCGCAATAAACGAGAAAGTTACGTGCGACCCAGTCGTGCACATTTTTTTCTCTGTAATACATATTCTTCTCTATTTGCCATAGAATACAGCTAATTAGACAAAAGATTTTATAAGTACCCACCTACTTTACTTTCGCATCAAAAATTACTCAAAGTTGACTGATATTTCAGCGGCGATATGTCGCGATGATCACAAACGAAAGCGATCAGTTTAATACTGATATGTATGTAACGAAGCAATTACAAATAGAACCAGAGAATCGGTCGACAGGCGACCCCAAAACATGTCTGTCAGTTTGATTGTATAATCTTCTTAAAAATGTTGATCCCTATTTAGGTTCTGAGCTAAATATATTTTTCTGATAAATAACGTGTTTGGTAATCTAATAATTTGACGAAGATTGTTGCCAATATTTAGCAATAAGGGAAGCTCAATTCAAAAATGTACGACTTGATACAGGATATATTCCTCAGGGTAGATCTCCCGCAAATCTTAGAAAAAACTCAGGAATTCCACTACGATGCACACTACCTTCTTGTCGACTTCAAACTTGTATATACAAAGCCATGTAAAATTTCAGCAAGAAATGGCTCTAGGCGACTTGATGGGTAAAGCGTCACAATGAATAGATAAAATTTCGAAGAACATACTTACATAGTTAATGACTTTGTCTACATAGGCCCTATAGGAAAAAAGTTAAGCCTATAATAACAATTATTATGACATCGGAAGATTGCCGCCAATCGCTGTTTCTTCGACTTCGGGCTAAGAAGGCATCTAAGAGTAAAGATCTCTCTCATAACACCACGGGGATATCGTAAAAGACCTTGGTTGGTTGGTTGGTTTATTGAAAGTGGCTGCAAGCTGGGAAACGCCAATTACCTTACAAGAACAAGACCTTAATCATCGCAGTTCTGCTGTATGGTGCAGAAGCATGGACCTTATCGAAAGCGTTTGATCTTTTGGCATGATTTGAAAGAACGTTTTTTTGGGTGATTTTTAGTCCAGTTTGTATCGATGAAATATTCAATGACATAAACTTTATAAGCTATATAGCGACGTAGACTTGGTCAAAACCACCTAAAATACACCTGCTAATGTGGCTAGGGGACTTGGAGCATTTGTACAACAGCCCGACAAATCCTTGAGCACAATGGAAGAGCGCAGGTATATTTAGGAACCGAGCAGACTATAGATGGACTTGTTTTTTGAAGCCCAGTCTGAGCCCAGAATGTCACTGACAGACATAACTTTGAGGTAGTAAAGGACTTTGTCTACCTAGGCTCCGCTATGAACTCAGACAATGAAACCAGCGCTAGCGCTGAGATTAAGCGAAGTATAACTCTTTGCCAATCGCTGTTTCTTTGGGCTAAGAAAGCAATTTAGTAGCAAAGCCCTATCTCGGACAACTACTTCCTACTTTATGGTGCAGAGGTATGGACCTTGGTTCTTCGAGTAATTTTCGGTCCCGTCTGCATAGACGGTGAATGGAAGAGGAGATACAACAACGAACTGTACGGGCTGTACAGCGACATCGACCTAGCCAAAAGAGTGAAGGTGCAACTATTGCGTTGGCTGGGTCATGTAGAACGAATGGACGTGAATGCTCCCCCGACGGGAATGGAAGACCCCGACTCATGTGGCGCACGCAAGTGGAAGGAGACCTTAACCAACTTAGCGTGCGAAACTGGAGACAGCTGGCCAAAGATCGTGCTGGCTGGAGACGGTTGTTGGTTCAGGCACACGTCCACCCCGGACTGTAGCGCCACCTTAAGTAAGTTAAGTAAGGTCCAGCCCTGACATCTAAAGTAAAGTAAAATAAATCGCGTTAGATTGATTTTTCAAGGAAATTGGAATTTTCCAAAACCACTAAAGCTTTAATATAACTTTGTTTGTATCGCATCCTCTTTATCTGCACGGATGGATAGTAATTACGTCAAAGTGGTTGCCTATTCATAAAATCAACTAAGACGGAATTCCGGAGTGAAATCAAGTATGATACGGGTACCTATGGAAATTCTAAGTGCAAGCGTGTGGGCCTGGAAGTAATTTGATTGATTACAGAATAATTATTCTAAGAACTTCTATAATCAGGAAGCAAACAAATAATTTTGATATAGCTATTCCACGAAAATAGCTTCCTTTTCTTCCATTAATTTCTTTTGAGTACTTAGTAGATATTAACAATTTGGAAACATAATTTGTCGGATGAGAGCGACAACATTTCCTCCGAATTTAATGAAACTCAAATCTGCATAGAAAAAAATCCACAACTAAACACTTCAAGTAGCTCTTGGAGTGTAAAGAATAATATTGGAATTTTTAAGGATAAAAAAAAACACCTGTTTGAACACGTGTCTCATCAGGATCAGAGGTACCTGTTCTTAAGAATATAAAAACAACTTCTAGATACTGTCTCCTGTATACCATATTTGTTAAGTTGTAGAAGGATAAATATTAAATCGAATAAATCCAAACCTGAAGTTGGTTTCTGACAGAAGAGTAAAGGAAATGTGAAGACATCCCTAACTATACATGGAGTCGAGTATCTAGAATTCAAAGAATGTAAAGTCCACTAACCTTTTCATATCAAAAAGACTCAAATTTTCCTATGCAGAAGCTGTCAAATCAAAAGCTAGTAATTGCAATTGTAACCAGTTTTTGTCATTTCCGGTTTCAACGCATAAACACTTCTATTCCTCATTATTGTAAACGTAGATATATATAGTACAGGTTATGTGTGTGTGGCTATAGTCGCGTCGCCAAAATAATAAAAGAATGCAAATTACGCGTCCTGCTTTATTTTTGCCCTTCAAAGAATTGAACACAAAAGGTTGATTTTCAATCCCATTATGCATGAAAATAATTGAAAACAGGAAAACAACATAACGACGAGGTGGTTGAACCCATCTCTTTGAAGGGTACAAATTTATGTTCCTGTAAACACACGTATTTCAAGGACCTTTGCTATGTCGCAGTATATCTTAATGTTGAAAAAGTTTCGCGATATTTGATCCTTATACCTGCTTTCATTATTTTCTGTTCAGGTCATGGGCAAATTTACTCCTTAATTCAAAGATAGAGAATAAGACGCAAACAACATGAAGAGCTTTTGTGTGGCACGTACCCTTGTTTTGAATTTATTTGGTATGTTTTTCTTGAAAACAAATATTTTAAGAAAACTGTACTTATTATGTACCTACACAGACCGAGACACAGACATTAGTTTGTGAAAATTGAAAAATTACGCTTTGCCCAAACTGAACAATGGTATAGCGTCCTTTGTCCCATCTAAGACTTAAAAGAAACATTTTATTTTTTGTGTTGTAAGGATATTTACATAGGGTTTGCTTTTGGGTGTATAGTAGAATATGAATTCCAGATGCACACTTCAGAGTTTTAAATTTACATCTCCTCCAATTTCGTGAAGTTTTGGAGCTTGACGAACGCGATGTTAGCCTATAAGGGTTTTCTGTAAGATCTACATACTGCATTTCACACTGCCATCGCATAGAGGGGAACAAATCTATGCTGACGAACTTATAAGACAAAGTTCGGATGAATCTTTCAGAGTCCCGATCCTTCGCTAGGCTTGCCAACACTCTGGGTAAGCTAAGTACACACGATTGTCAGATCAATGCGCTGACAATAGCAATTGTTTGTTCACACAAATGTAAGATTTTATCACAAAGTCTTATATTTTCATTGTCAGATTGACAGTGACTTTTCTGACAATGTTCTCAGGTTGAAAATTGTGTTGTTATCATATTATATTTGAATATGAAAAATTGGTCTACCCGTTGTCAGACATTGTCAAACAAATAAAAAGTTTTCTTCGTATTTTTTTGTAGAACGTATAATGGAACAGTAGCGCACTGGTTAGTGTGCTGGACTACTGTATACATCTTAAGGTTTTCTCTACTGCGCCACCTCTCGCGAACGTCTGACAAATATCCGAGAGTACGACTGTCCTGAAAAAGCTTCTCAATTCAGCCGTTCGGTTCGGACTCGGCATAAAATGCCCCTTCCATTTGTCTCAAAAATAGAAACTCACACAAACGAATGGTTGCGAGAAGCTAGGTCTAGGGTGTCTACCGCCTGTTGCGCCACCTATTTTTTTTTTTATAATTGAACACTATTATTTTAAGTGCATACGCGTTGGAAGTGAACGAGGATGATGAATTGCCACAAAAATGACGTAGTGTTTGGACGAAGTGTTGGGTGGCCCGTCGTCAGCAGGAAGGCTTCTACTCCGAATAGCGAGCTAAGGAGCCGGAATTTTATCTCAATTTTTTGCGAATGTACTCAACACAATTCGATGATCTTCCATCTTTGGTGACTCCACATATCAAGACACCTATGCGCGCGAGCATCACTTTGTTGGAATCCAAGACCAAGATTTGTTTGAAATATTTGAAATACATCTGAGAATTTCCCCCACCGGACATTTTACTTTTGTCAAACTAAGTGCTAAGGGTAGTCGTTATAGGCATCCTAGACCTAGCTTCTCAGAATCATTTGTTTTTATGAGTTTTTATTTTTGGGACGAATGGAAGCACATGACCTACAAGTTTAAGTGGGGTTCGAATGGCTGAATTGAGATGCTTTTTCAAGACAGTTATACCTATCTACTCTTGGATGTTTGTCAGACGTTCGCAAGAGGCGCGTGGCGCAGTGGAAAAAACATTAAGATGTAATTTTTATTTTTCCGAGGATCGAAACTGCGTCCCCGCGCACAGTAGTCCAGCACACTAAACATTGATCCAATGCGCCCACTCCGAATCTAGAACCTCCTAATAATTCTTCTATTCGCCTTTCCTTCTATCGTTTCTTTCGTATCTACTGACGTGGTGATTTCCACTAAAGTCCATTTTATAGCTTCTTCGGCAAACACAGAACAGAACTTGTCTAAAACTTTCTAATAGTATCTACTATAAGGATTTACTAGAAATTCCGATATAATATTGTAGATTCGCATGTATGAATTTCCGATAAAATTAAGGAAATTCACATGTGCTCCAAAAAATATATTTTTTATAAATAAGTATAACTGCAGTCACACAAGCTGTCCCCCAACCAACCACATATCCAATCATTCATCAAATTAACTGCAATGTCTGTCATCAGTCTAGTCTGTCATTTTCTGTCAAAGGTCTTGCCTTCACACTCCACAGAACTTTTCAGTCATTTTTAGTAAAAGGGAAAATCAAGCGTTTCTCTAAGCATGTGAGCTGGAAAATACTCGGAGCTTTTACACTCATAGTGGAATAAATAAGCTACGTTGCGAATTTACCTTACGCTTCATTTTCTGTCATCAGTCTAAGCTGCCATCAGTATAGTCTGACATCATAATAGTCCATTTGGAAATTTTTTACATGCGAATCTGCTACCTAAAAGTGTACATTCGCAGACATATGCGAGTCTCTGCAAATATAAAGGAATTTCGCATATATTTTATTTTCAAAAGTTTCGTTGCGAGTTTCCGAAATAGTGTGTATATTCGCATATAGTTTCTCATTCGAATTTACGTTCCAAAAGCATACATTCGCAAGCATGCGAATTTCTTCTTTATTGTTAGACAATCGCATGCATGCGAATTTCTTGTTTATAGTTAGACATTCGCATGCACACGCAATGTCCGGTACATCACTTATAAGGTATGTCTGAGTGTTGAAACGAGCGCACATTACACTTTCGATCGCGCCGATTAAGTACGCCGGCTGCGCAGGTTCACATCGAATGTAATGTTAATTTTTTGTGCGTGCAACGAAAGGCCTGAAATCTCAATTCGTCTGTCTACACTTGGAAGTCAACATCTGGAAAACTTTTCCAATAGTCGCAAGGAAACAAGTGCACTGTAAGCGTATATCTTTCACCATACATTATGCGTCCACGCATTAAATACACAATACAGATATTCCACCTGCACTTCACTAAAATCTAATTATGTACCTACATAAATTCGGCTAAAAATTTGATTGAATGATGTCAGCTTTATACCCACGTCTATTCAACTACCAAACATGATGTAAATTGGGTAGGCACGAAGAGTTATAACTACAATAGGCGCCTTGTACTTACAAGCGAAATGTGGTGCCCTTTTTCGGGTCGGGAATAATTAAGTTTGATTTTTGAGGCGTTACGTGATCACCAAATTAATTGTAACTAGCTATACTGTGCGCCATGCCGTACGTAAAACATGACAGTGAGACACGTTTCACTTAAAAGATATGATGCTGACCGCATATGTGCTTTAGCAACCGGTAATGTAGGTACTTAAATTCGAAAACCGCTTACAGCGCTAGAGATTATGTTCATCATAAAATAATATGCATCACAATAACGAAAAAGAAAACAAATATTGTAATATTCCGATGGTACAGTTTCTATAGTAGTAGATTGAAGTTTTTTTTTCTGGCAACGTGTTAAAAGCTTATATAAATGAAGGCACACGCATGACCTAGTTCGCAACTTCTTTAGGTAGATTGATTGGCCCATTGCTTCTCCATTAATTTAAATATTTTCTCTCTAAGCTTCAGGAAGTATAAGGCTAACTTCGGTCATAAATGTGAGCACTTGAATTAATAAAATGTGTATAGGTTAGATAGGAGTCATCCCCTTAGAGTCATCCCCTTAAAAAGGAATAGTTGTCATGCAGAAATAGTTCCTGAACTAGAAATAGTTCCTGAAATAGTTCTTGAACTATTTCGGAGACCACTTCCACTACTTCCTATAACCCTATTGAAATCCCGTTTCATTCATAGTAGCGTTCTTCTATTTCATACAGTCCAATGATATTGAATTATGCTAATTCCACAGTTAAGGGACCGGACGGGTCAGCGTCACAGGATCTTAAAACAATTAAGCATTCCATATAGGTATATCATGTGAGTAAACTTGTGGTCGTTCTACTACTACTGTTTAAATTACACCATCATTCCATCAATTCCGTAGAAGACCAGACCACGCACCGGCTGGCGCAACCCAAAGGGCGCATATAACATACATAAATTATAATATCCTCTTCCTCTCTACTACATTGATTTATTGTCTGTGAACTGTAAGCATTGATGAATAAGAATATAGTTAGTGACAAATTACGAGCGCCAATACGTGAAGGTGTAACTAATTGGCATCTAATTCGAATAAAAATATCTACACATAGGTATCAACAATTTCAGCTTGAAATTGTTCGCCCATTTGGTAATCCAGGAAGCAGAGTATCATTCTTGTTTAAACCCGTCACCAGAAGCGGCCATTTAGCACGTTACAATGTGGCAATGATAGGCCACGGAATAAATTAACTAAGCTATTACTGAAACGCGCTGATATGGTGTACGCATCGGGTTCTGATTCTGATGGTGTGCGCGTTCAAAGAAACGCGTAGTTAACATAAGGATTTCGCTTTAATCTATTCAACGTTCTTAGACTCATTTTATTTTTATGTTCTACCGGCAGCTATGCGATGAAAATTTAAATTAAAACCAACTTATCTGAGGCAATAAAATTGTCTTATTATAAACCTTTCACTTCTACGCAATAATTGAATTCTAAACTAACTATTAATAAACTGGTGGGTGTGTAAAACCTATACATGCCATAGAGTGAATTAGTTGTTTGCATTTAGATACTAATACTACATTTTACCTACATGGATAGCTATTATTACATATTGGCAAAATACCCTTACAATTTTGTTGCAGATTTCCAAAGGTGCCATGAAATAAAGTCTTATGCAAAAAGGTCCAAAACGATTTTTGGACTTTATTTCATTTAAAATCCACAATGCATAAACAGTTGTAGAATATGTATGGGGGCATGCTGCCCCTGCAACCGCCCTTCTTTTAAATAGCTGAGTGCAATAATGTGCAATGGCTTTATTGCACTTTTGAAATCGCAATAAAATCCAAAACGAGTTATTTCAGTTTTAAAATTACGCTTTGGACCTTTTTGCATAAGACTTTATTTCATGGCACCATTTTCAAAACCTACACAAAGGTCTTCTTCCTTAAACTATAGACTTGCGGTACGATATGATGAGAATGTGACTGATAAAGTATGCTGACTTTCAGGATAATTGTGCAGTACCTACTAATCATTTCTTAAAGAAAAACAGGGGAGCTATTAAACGTAATGCATTATTCCACATTCGAAGAATCGATAGTTATAGAGGGTCCACTGGAGCAACATAGAGCCTAGTCGGCCCATTCTGCATACCACTGCGACACGGGAAGTAATAAAGCTAAGGAAGTTATAAAGCTAAATGGCTTTTAGCGGCCCCGGTATTACCTAGATTACTGAGATCATTAAGAAAATAGTAGGCGTTTCCTAGATGAGCCAGGTAACTGCAAAGAAAGTGTTATATGAGTGACGGGCTTGTCCTCTTCTTCATCTCATGCAGCTTCTGCAGAAGTCATTTAATGGCAGACCAAGTTTTTGCTCTACTTTCGAGATACTATGTATATCGTTTAAGTCGCAATAGCTCCTTGGATCTTTTTGCGCTGAGCTGGCCACGAAAGCCTAAGCAGTATCCCAAAGGCACAGATTCAGTACTTTTGAGAAAACCCTGGCGTCAACTATCTTCAGTATTTTGAAACCGTTTGTGAATATTGACAATGATTTGTCGTGCAGTATAGTTCGTGAATCCCATTGGTTCCTGAACGGTATTTTATGTGTAAAGCCTATTTTGAAGTTGACTATCGTAAGCAGGTAATCTATGGTAATGTAATGGGCAATCCTTCTGTAGAAGGATGCTGCCACGTCCAGTCGATTGGTCTTTCCAGTGCTTCCCTTCCTTAAATCGAATTGCCAGGTTTTGTGGCGTATTCTTTGCTGACGATGCTAGTGCGGAAGTATTTAAGCATGATGCACAAGCATGACAAGGGCTGAGTCTTTTCTAGGACCTTTGATTCAAAGCCGGTCAGTACACAACGATGCCGTGTAGAGTTATCGGTCTTAGTATAGAGCCAACGCATTATTTTGGGTTGAAGGTCCCATGTGAGCCGACAGCCCTATTTTTAGGGAGTTAAACTCGAGTGGAGTTCCATTGAGCTTGGGGGGAGTGACGAAGGGTTGGCTTATGATAACACGCGAAGCATCCGAGGCTAGAAGGCCCAAAATACGCTATATCAACAAGACTTATTTGCCGAAATATTTAACGAATGTCTTTCTACAGGGCGCTTTTTCCTGAGACTTGCAAAAAAGTCTAACTTACCGCCCCATATTTTGATTTTGAAGTGAATATTCAAAAATAAGGACGTGTGATATCTTCAGTGACTAGTTACTCTACTGAAAAGGTTGAATCTGGAAATATTTAATTTTTCATTCATTTTCATTTCCAATGGTCCGCTTGTCCATTAAGAGGGTCGCGGGTGTAGGCTGTTCAAGTGGACCCTCCATAGCTTTCGATTCTCCGTCATCGACTCTAGATCATCAAGGGCAATCCCCATGCGGGTATAGGAGAGATTATGGACTTGATCTAACCATCTCATCCTGGGTCTACCTATAGGGGACACCTGCCTGATGGTAAGGATTCCATAGCACGTCGTGTGATCCTGGTTGGCGACATGCGTTAAACATTACCAAATCACCGAAACATGGAACGCTCCGTCCGGAGAAGTAGCTGCTCGACATTCAGTTCCTCGCTTATTCTGGTATTTCGAATGCGACCTCTACTGGTCACGCCAGCAATACAACGGATGAATCTCATTTCGGCAGCTTGTATTCGCGATCTTATTCTTTCGGTCATTACTCAAACCTCATGACCATAGAAAAGAGTTGGAAAAAACACTAAATTAAAGACAAACAACTTAGCTTTTTAGAATGACCAAGCTGTTTCAAAATTTACCCAGCCTGACCAATCTTACAGGAAAAGTCGATATTGCTCCTTCCATCACTCGTGAATAAAACCCCGACATAACTAAACTTCCACCTGTTTCGATGAAAATATTTATAATGTAAATAAGTATAAGTACAATATCAACCTGTTTATCTAATCACTGAATAACGTTGGAAAGTCCGTTAAATTTCAAACAAAGCAAAACCTAGATGATCTAGTAGGTACCTCTAGCTTGCATTTACTTAAAATGTATTTTCTTTATAAGCCATTAATTCAATTTATAAAACAATATTGATAGGAAAGAATACAAATGAAATGAGCGTAAGGAATGCATCTCTTAAATCATTTCCGCATCCGCCTACGTTATAGTGTAGGTGTGCATATTATCTGCGAAGCAGACCCACAATAGTGTCTACCTCTATGTATCTATTCACAATTATTATTAAATTTCCTATTCCATAAATTCTGTTTCAAAGCAATTTTTTGCTATTTAATTTTTATTTAATCTTATTATGATCCAATAATCAGATATTTATTTGTATTCAAATTGTAAACAAATAAACAAATTCCAATTCTAACCTACCCTATCCTACCCACCAACCAAAACTATTCCTACAAAACTTCGTATTCGTTCCAATAAGATTTTATTATGAGAACAAAATCAAAAAACAACCATTGGCCATCCACACCACAAGTGTTTCCCCACCCTATGGGTTCCACACTCCACAACAAATCTTGTATTTGACGTTTCTTGAATCAGCTGTTGAAATAACGAACAACGTGCTAGTGTGTCAGTTTCGGTCGGTGTCGCGATGATTTTATGCAGTTTTTGATAAATAAAACATTCAATTTATAAGTTCAAAGTGTATAAAATATTTCAAAATGATACGAAAAGTGCCGTTGATAGTTATTTTGGGATCTACGGGTACGGGAAAGACAAAATTGTCGCTTGAATTGGCTGAACGGTTTGGTGGTGAAATAATCAGTGCGGATTCCATGCAGGTTCGTATTTTCTTGTTAAATTCATGAATGCAATGTTTTGTAAATAAAAGATTAGTAAAATGGGATAAATACACGCGTATTGTGTTAAAACTTATTTGCTAGTGGTCAGTGGTGATAAGAATTCGAAAAGCTATTTGGTTTTCATTAGCAATCCACCATGCTGGTTCATTATGTTTACATCGTAATACAGTGAGTAAAATGTGTAGTGGTAGTAAATTTAATAAAATTTGGTAGGTAACTTACCAAAAATAACTAGGTTCTGTGTAAAATATAAAAACTACATTTTATTGAGTTATATTAATAATCAATAATAAATAAATATACCAAATATCCTCGGTTAATTTGTTGACACTTTTTTTTATAATCCGAACCTTACATAGGTACTATGCAATAAACTATAGGTTACGTACTACAATACAAGCTTAATCGAAGTTTATAATTTGATAGTTTACTTTAAACATTGAAATTTTTCCGAAAAGTAAAAATAAATTCTTCACTTCAAATAATGAAAGTCATATAAAGGTCTGTTTCTTTGCTTTAAAATCTTTTCTTTACTTAATTCTTACGAATTCCTTAACCTTAACTTAAGGAAAATTCATAAAAGAGAGCCGCTTCGAGGGAGCTTACTAGCTTTCACTCAACAAATTTCTTTGAGTAAGAATAGAAACAACAACTGTCAGTCGCCGGAAAATTGACAGATGATTTGAAATTTGTTTGTTTGTTTATTTATTTAACTTTTTCTTAGTTATTAAATTACATTTACTTTAATTTACAGTGAGCGTCAAAAGTGAGTAAACACCGATGCTTCTTTGAGTCTGAAAACACGTCTAAAGGCACGAGTACGATAACTTAGGCGCCAAAAATTGATAACGGTATTTTTGTATTATTTTTTTTTTAAATTACCCCTCCCGCCTAAACGGGAAAATGCTTGTATTTAACCCCTCTACGTAAATCCGTCATTAATTTTCATCACAAAAATTCTCTCCCCATTTCTTGCCCTTAAATTTCAAGTTCGAAATTGTTTTTTACAAAAACTGTTGACAGAAATAACTTTATTTAAAAACAATATTAAAGAACAGATTACTGGCTTACAAAAATGCCAAAATCCTTTTCTGTAAGTGTTGCCATTATTTTTTAATATATTTTTTTTTAATTTTAAGTACATATTATTATTTTTAAATTACACCCTCCCGCCTAAACGAAGCGTGATAGACATAGTAAAAAATGCTTATATTTAACCCATCTACAAAATAAGGTTATCAATTTTTGGCGCCTAAGTTATCGTACTCTCCCCCGTCTAAAAATCAACAATCTGTAAAAAGTTTTATTACGAAATAAGAATAATTAAACATACACTAGTTGACAAAACTTAAAGTTAATTCTGCTCAAAATTTAAAACTTACTTCATGTAAATTTTGGCATCAATAGATAGGTCATTTAAATTCCGTTTGAATGATACAAAACTTTCCTTAACCCAGGGGTTCCCAATCTTTTTCATACTGCGACTCCCTGCAGAGATAAAAATATTTTTGCGACGCCCTTCTTAAAGCACAGATATGTGAATAGAGGCTGTCTTACTGTAGATTCACTAAATTGTTTTTCATTAAGGACGGGTCGACGTTGAAATATCGTCGTTCCATATTTATGGTAATTTTGCTTGTTAACATACCCGCATTAATCTAAAAATGCGCCTCCTCGCTAAAGATGATTTTTCGGTCAAAATTGGGGTCTTCTTCCAAACACTTCCGAAGCTTAAACTCAGGGCGTCGCGACGCACAGTTAGGGAACCCATTTAAAAATTTTAGAATTTAGAATTTTTGTGAAGGTCTACTTTTTTGACTTTTTTCTTTTTTATGAAAAAATATTTTTGCAGTCACTATTAGAATTGTTTGGAGAAACTTTTTGCATCAAAACATTTTTTTTTTTTTTAACCGAGGAAAAAAGTAAAAAAAATAGACTTTCTAAAAAATTCTAAATTTTCAATGGGTAGGTAGGTACTTAATAGGTTAAGGAAAGTTTTGTATCATTCAAACGGAATTTAAATGACCTATCTATTGATGCCAAAATTTACATGTAGTTAGTTCAAATTATGAGCAGAATTAAATTTTGTTTTGTCAAAATACTTATGCCGGCCACGTATAAGCGTTTCGAACATTTCCACTTAAACTTCGTAATATTTGCACATTTTACATGACAACTTGTAATCTTAACCACAAGTTTTCTTTTTTTTTAGGTTTATTCCAAACTAGATATTGTAACAGCCAAAGCGACTAAGGCGGAACAATCAAAGGCGAAACATCACCTACTTGATATAGCGAAACCGGGAGAAGCATTTACTGTCGTAAGCTTTAGGGATGCTGCACTGCCCATTGTATCCTTTTAATTCCATATAAAATGTGGAGAATGTAATACTCCGCTGATAAAAGTTATGAACAAAATGCAACTAATTCTACAAGCGTTTTGCTTTTTTGAATAACGCGGACATAGTTAGTTTAGTTAAATAGTTAATGAAACAGTAACGTATAACATCTGTTGCTTTGTGCAATATTTATATCAACAATTCTCCCTCTAAAATTATTTGATAGCCTTGAAACAATCACTTGATCACTCGAATAGAATAGAATACATAATAAGTAATAATTTGAAAAAGAGTCAAATATTTTTTTTATAATAATTTTATTATTGTTAGAAAGCCGTCACAGTTCCAACGAAAACTTTCCAAAATATATTTTCCTTACATTCAAGATTTATTAGATAGATGACTTGTTATCGAAATCGAAGTGTCCTATTGTTGTTGGTGGTACCAATTACTACATCGAAAGCCTTCTATGGAATATTTTGGTGGTTAGCGACTCACATAAAGCAGATAAATGCAAAACTCATAGTGCATCGAAACATGATATAAAAATAAAAGAAAACGTAAGTATACATACTTTATTTGCATTTTGTTAAATTTAGTTTGATTTATTTCTATTTGGTGAAAAAAACAGTTTGTTGTACATTATTACAGTGAGAAAACACCAATGATGTTTTTATTTGTCTTAGGAGTTTTTTTTTTAATACTTCTCCCGGGAAAGGCGAACCTATAACGCTTCATCAGCGCCCCGAGATGCTTGCAGATGTATGTTAGTTTTGCACTTTAATTCCTGCAAATTGTAGTCTTCTGGAAATATATCCCCAGGAAAAGTGGGCGCGTTCTTTAACTAACTGCGTCCAGTTGCGCACTCTCAGTTGATTGAGATCCCCTTCCACTTATGCTCGTCACTTATGTTGAACTATTCCTTCGCCTTCTTGCGGGCCGGAGCATTAGGGTTAGTGTATTTGCTCTACGTGTCCATGTCCATCTTAGACCACTAATTTACACTTTTCTGACCAGTTAGATGTCACTTCGCTGTACAGCAAAGCTTGTAGAGTAGAGTTCGATGTTCGATCTGCTTCTCCAAAATCTGTCAACGGACACGGAAACGAAAGACACTCGAGGAATTTTGCGTTGAAAACGGTCAAATATACCTTCATTGGCCTTTGCGAATGTCCCAACTTCAAGGACATATTGTGGTACTAATTAGTCTACAAACGAAAATTTGTTCTTTTTTTATAATTAGTGGCGCTAGTTTGGCAATATTATAATTCGTATTGAGAAAAGTCTCGAAACGTCAATAATGTTCTTTAACTAACACAGTGGCACCTAATAATTTGTTAAAACAAAATGACTGACTATTTTGTATTTCAATTAATTACCTATACCTGCAAATGGACTTATGTCGATTTCCATTGGGCTTTTACCATATTACTCTCAGATCTCAATGGAACATGGAACATGAAAGCAATCGCTCGTTGTCGTTTGCATTTTTATGATCGACTGGATGGGTACAACCAATATAAATTTTTGTTTTTAATAACAATAAAATGTATGTGCAACTGCAACTTACACCCGCGCCCACATAACGAACAAGCGTACCATTGAAAATGAATGAATAAAATGTATATGTAGCAGCCAAAAGGCGTTTAGGGACTAAAATCAAAATGGCAGCCAAATTTAAATAAATATAAGCATATACACTCCGCTTCACTTGAATCAAACGATGTCATAAGACAATTTTCTTAATTAAAAAAAAAGAGATCTAAATGCAGGGATGTTGAAATTGGACTAATAAAAAGAGAATAAGAGGGAAGAGGGAAGAAAATTGTGATGGAAGAAAAGTAATAGAGTGAACAGAGAAAAAACAAAAAGAAAATAAAGAGAAAGAATAAAAAAAAACGAAGTAGATTACATTACATTACAAAATGTGCAAATAGTGCACTTTTAAATTTTTCAGCTCCTATTATGTATTTGTTTAATGGAAACAGGTAGAGAGTTCCAAAGTCTGGCAGTGTGGACAAGAAAGAGGCGTAAAGTGTTTAAAAAGTTAGAAGAAGAAGCTATTAGGTTAAATGTACGTGGTGACTGAACAAATTGCAATTTCTGGAATAGATATTTACTTTTAAAGATACAGATACTTCTGCGTTTATTCAAGTGAATCGGAGTGTACCTATGTATATCAAAGCAATGCTACTGACGTTTCAAGAAATTATTCGACAGAATTGACAATAATTATCAAGTCGATAATAGCAATATAGGTCCATAACATTTAAATCTAAATTTGTGTTTGCAATAAAAACTGAACTCCGCGTTTTAGCAAAACAATCAACGCCTGACAACTAATAGGAACATTTCTGTTCAATATCATTCAAGCTGCTGGAAACCAAAATGACTTCAGAAGAGCTGCACGCTTTGCTCCAGAAAGTAGACCCAACAACAGCAAACCGAATACATCCAAATAATAGACGGAAAATTATAAGGTAAGTGGTTTTAGATTATCCACATTTTAATGTGGAAAATAAGACAAAAATAAGACAAAAATCACTCAAAATATTGACCTAAATAAGTCCGTCCGTACCGTACATACCGTAGATAGTTAATAATAATGTTAAGGCCTATTTCACTGGTCCCCTAAAAATGGTTTTATCGAGACCGAGATTCTATCGTCGATTTTTAATTTTAGTATTGTGAGTCTCGATCAAATTGGGCATTATTTGTCGATTTTAATTCTTGTCGTTCATTGTGATCGTTTGACTGTACTGTATACGTGCAACGAATTTATGTAATTTGTTCTTAGCAAACATATAAGTTTAAAAATAAAGTAAAAATAAAAAAAATTTAATACCAGTAATTATGTAGCGGCCAAAGGTGTTAGAGAAAAGTTACTGCTAAATTGAAAAAAAAAAAACCGAATGGAATGGAATGGGGCTCACAGTGCACGGCCTCTCCAGCCATCTTGGCCCCTATAGAGCTAGCTGCCTCCAGTTACGCACACCAAGTTGGTTGAGATCGCTTTCCAATTGGGCGCGCCAGTTTAACGAAATTGGGACCTCACCTATCTATTCCTTTTAAACAAACCGGTAGGTACCTATACCTACGATAAGTAATAAAACAATTTGCTTGCGTTTTTATTCGTCGTAGAGTGCAAACTCTGCCACGCACTGTACCAGGAATTGGTAAATGTTCAATAAATCTTTTCCCCAACTCTATTATTATCCTGCCTACGCAAATGAGGTTGCCATACGGCCTTGATTTGGCTGTATATTATTAATTAAATGCTGACAGAGTGTATAATTGAAGATTTCTATTATCATAGGTCACAATTTTAAAGAACACGGTTTTTTTTTTCTTCTCATTGAAGCACTCAGTATCACATAATTATGACCAACGAAATGCGTAGTACATAATTTTCTATATTTATATTAAATAACCTTGTTGATAATGTTATAAGGAAGTGATAGGAAACAGACCCAAAATTAACATGGTGAAATACAGCTTTTATTACCGACGACGCTTCTAAGCAGCTGACGAAGCATAGCATTATCAAGTTTATAATGCTGTACATATGGGCTGATATTGACATAAGATTCTGTAATCAATCAAGGAAATTTTGATATACCCATTCAACTGATTCGTATAGTAAAGTAAGTTTAGCTGTGTAAAACTCTATTGAACGAATATAGCTTAGAAGAAGCAAATCATGGAAATTGGTTTGTCAATCGAATTATGGTAATGTTTGTTTTATGTGATCGTCGATGCGATCAGAATGTCCGATTTGAAATATTGCCTAACTTATCTATGACTTTTTACAACTAAAACGAAAGCAAGAAATCACCCACACGCCCAAATGAAAAAAAAATGATAAGACCTTCAAGATCCAACGACAACGAGTAGTGTATCAATTTGAACCCATCTCAACTGGGATTTTAATTTGAAAGGAAAATTATGACATTCAACGTCACACGGCTATTGGTAGCGGCTTAGCGCCGCTGTAGTTTGTATATAGATTACAGAGAGGAGTAGAAAGGCCCCCTATCTGCAATGCTCCAGAATTTAAAGAATGAAGTACATATATTTAGGTCTTATACGATATTGCTATATGTACGTACTAATCCCGCGTCGACGTGGTACTATTTTGTCACTAAGCTACTGTAAAAATGTAAAATTCCGATTGTCAAACTGTTTTCTACTCGAATAGTCTTGGACGATGTAATCATGGGATTGGTGAGCTTGAGTAGAGTCCACTATTTACGAAATGTACTCCCTACCTGACCATAAACTTTAATCATCTAAATGTCGAAAATTCACTTTGATTAAACGTTGATTTTGATTGCCTGTCCAGAGTGCCAGAGAATTAAATTGAATTCAAGTATTTTTTTTTTTTTATTAAATAAGTAGGTAGGTATATTTGAGAATAGGCAGAAGAAATAAATACATTTTGGTTAAAAACTGTTCCAAAAGACGTGGCTATGAACCATCCCACAGTCTTTGGAAATATTTTCAAAAAAATTTCCTTACAATCTGTCGAGTATTTTTCGGGCTTTGAGGTAACAGAGAAAAATTGCTATAGTTTTATAATGCATAATAAAGATAACTGACAGCTGGCCTTAAAACCTGAACTAAGACTCTTTGAAACAGCAAATGAAACCTATAGTCACCGAAGCGCAGAATAAACCGGATGCGCAGCATTATGAACAAGACTGTTTCGACAAAACACGCGCCCATAACCGGATATGGCCATCAAAGAGATGTCCTATATGTATATATGACTTTTTCGAATTCGTTCTGGAAATATAAGGTCCGCAGTGAAGGTCTCAAACACAGAAGGCACTATTTCCAAAAGATCTGTTTAAGTAGGTATATCTACTGGCCACTGTGGTATACCTACATGGGATATCGGTAATCGGTATCATCGGTTGCTATACTATCAGCGTCTTGTAATAATGGCGTTCACGGTGATAGAAAAAACATTTATGAAATTGATTTTTTCCAATACAAGTTCAAGACCATACGTAACGTATGCTATCTTTTTTTTTTTCTTTTTTTTTTAATACTTCTCCCGGGAAAAGCAAACCTATAACGCTTCATATCAGCGCCCCGAGATGCTTGCAGATGTATGTTAGTTCCGCACTTAAATTGCTGCAAATTGTAGTCTTCTGGAAATATATCCCCAGGAAGCGAGTTTCAAAGTTTGCTTGTCCTGTAACAGAAGGAGTTTTGGAAAGATGATGTCCTCGCGGTTGTCAAGTGTACTGTATGGTCATGAGCATTAGTAATTCAAAATTCGGTATTGTCCGTATTGTCATACACAACCTGGATAGAAAAGTTGTCTGTCAAAACACAATAAAGATGACGGTAGTTATATATAAGTTGTTAGTTAATTTGGTTTGTATGAAAGTTGAGTTGAATTGAAGTCAACTCAACTCAACTAAGTTGAGTTGTCTTACACAATAGGCGCATTAATTCTGACCAAAACTCTTCTTTAAATTCAATTTTATTATTTCACTGATCGAAATCGATTTCAATGAACAGCTGACTCTCGTTTCTCCAATTTGGAACCCAATCGTTTCACTGATGTGTTCGATTCTCTTCCTATTCTCAGCTGTCAGTTTTGCTTGCAATGATCAACTCTAACTTCAAAACCTAGACTCGTTTGTTGAAAAGTCACTGACAGGTTCTTTCACTGACAAGAATTTTTCAATGATTGCTATAACCGACTTGTCAAAAAAATGAAACCACCTCCACTGATTTGTTCCAATGATGCATTTCAATGATAGCTATAACTAGGGCCCTAATACTGTGAAAGGAATGCTGGAGATGATAAGAACCACAAAGTCTATGGGCTATACCAAAATATGGATGCAGTTCAAAAAGACAAAACATGTCGACCGTTTGAATGTGATAATAAAGCACCCTCACCGAAGGGGATTTTCAAATTCCCTCCCCCGATCACAGCAAGCCATCGCGGATGACAGCGCTTGGACTAAAATAACTGGAAGACACGTGTCCGTAAATTTAAGTAGTCTTAGTCATTGATAATATAAATTCCAAGCTCTCGTCATTGCTTTCCCTAACCAGAAACGATCGCGATGTCCAGATTTCAGAATTCCTATAAACTTTGCTGAAGTCATAGACTGTGTTAAAAATTGCTTATTTCGTCAGTAAGATATAATATGCACAATAAGTAATAAATTATAATTTTAAAACGATACAATCTTTGCAATGCCATGTGCCCCGTTGTAGGCTGTAATTTCCTGTATTAACTAAGCAAATAAAATAAAGTTTGACTTTTTAAGATTGTTGATATGAAATGATTTCCAGAAAACGGTATCTTAACTTTCGGTAAAACGTGCTTACATTTTTATATTTTTATATTGCCCTCTATAAAATCTAATCACCCGATTTCTATCGGTAGGGTGCAGCTCACTTTTAAATAACCAAATACCTATCTATAATCTACAGTCCACAGTTGATAACAAAGTGTTAAAAAAAATTAATTTGTAGCTTGGAATTGAAAGCCCACCTCGGCTGAGTAAAAATTGATAAGTAACCATATACAGTGTCCAGTCCAAAAAATTGGGTCAACCGTTTTCTAAGATAAGCCCCCAAAAAAAGACGCGTTCAATATCACGTTGCACGGAAATATTAAAACCATGTGGACTGAAATCATTTTTTTTAATTTTTTGGGTTAGGTTAAAGGTGGTCTTATATGCATCATCTGAACCCGCGGGTTATCCTTTATTCAAATGACTATACTGGGAGTTTATTAAAGGTTAACTGAAATGATTTCAATTATGTAATTAATGAGTTATTCATCATTATCGTCAGCTATACCAAATATGGAACAGGTGTATTAAAGTGTGAACAAAAAGTAGGACAGTGACAAAAAAATTTGGGAGTGAGAAAGTATGTCATGAAATGTCATATCGCACAAAATTTGCTAAAGATTACAGGTATCGAAGATTTATCAAAATCAAAGCTAATAATGCTTGCCGCAGGCCTGAAATTTATCGATTTGAGACTCTGGGTTTATTATATAATATTAACTCCTTAAATCTCGTTATAATAGACCCTGTGAAAAATACGGAACAAGTTCAGGCTGTCATTATTATTCATTCGCATTGTGCTTTCAGACAATTTTCTTGTCACGGGTGAGGAAACACTCCACTGGAGCACTGTAGCTGGTCCATTGTACTACCAGGAAGCAATTCCTTTCGGAGAAAGCCGAGATTGCACTTCAGCGATGAGGAAGGAGTTTACAGTAACCCCAGTCGGCAATGGATGCCATGCGACCGAGTTCAAAGAGTTCTAGCATTCTCGAACTATTTTGGAACGGATAACAGGGTTGAGCAAAACCTTAAGCGCAGCTTGACTGTTGCAGATACCTACTCTGACCCCGCCACAATATATTCGGCAGTCATTAGGATAGCATAGATCTGCGCTTGAAAAACAGAGGCATGCTTGTCCAACGAAACGAGTAGTAAAATCTATAGTGTTGTCGATTTCCACGAAGAGACCAGCACCGGCGGCGGTTTTGGAGCCATCTGTGAAAATTCGACTACATCCTGACTACTTGTTGAAGCCAGTCCTGAAGGCAGTGAAAATTGATTCTAAATTTGCACAACAGCCGAAGTTCCGATATCATTGCATCTATATGAAACTATAGGGTCGTAAGATAAGTGCCGCGCGCAAAGTCATCAAAACTTCAGTGCGAATGATACCAAAAATCGACCCCGCCTGAGACGGCAGTTTGCTTTGATAGTAGAGCGAGCCCATTATAAATGAATCAAGAGGCGGTACATCAGAACGCGTGCAGCCGAGAAAGAGCGTTCTTTGAAGTTTTGGGCCGAAGGCGGTCACATAAAGGGTTTTTCAATAGGCACGCGGATGCTACAAAAGTAGAGCGACAGGGACAGCAAACGACGCCGAATTTCTTGCCGCTCTTTTGACATTTCTCTTCAGTAAGGTTTGCCATTTCATGATGGAAAGATATACGAGCCAACAACGAGTCGAAATTATTAAAATTTACTACCGAAATTCGGAGTCAGTGGCCTCAACGTTAAGAGCGCTACGTCCAATTTATGATGAGGCTCATTTCTGGCTGAATGGCTTTTTCAATAAACAAAATATGCGGTATTGGTCAGGCAGTAATCCACACGTACTCCATGAGTCATCATTGCATCCCGAAAAAATTACGGCTTGGTGTGGTTTATATGGGCCGGCGGCGTCATTGGGCCGTACTTCTTACGTGATGATCAAGACCGGCACGTTACTGTGAATGGGAATCGCTACCGTTCAATGATAACCGAATATTTTTGGCCCCAATTGGATGATATGGACTTGGAGGACATGTGGTTACAACAGGACGACGCCACAAGCCACACAGCGAATGTCACAATCAATTTATTGGAAACCAAGTTTGGAGAACGTGTTATCTCAAGAAATGGTCCAGTCGCTTGGCCGCCTCGGTCGTGCGATTTGACGCCGTTAGACTATTTCCTGTGGGGCTACGTCAAGTCTATGGTCTATGCCAACAAGCCAGCGACGATTGATGATGTATCGGCCGATTTATGCTTGAAAACCGTCGAAAATTGGGTTCAGCGTCTGGACTTCTGCAAGCGTGCCCGTGGTGGCCATGCAAAAGAAAACGAGTTCCATACATAATGTCATCGAACGTACTTTCACAGGAATAAAGAATTTCATTGATATCCAAAACCGTTTTTGTTTTATTTAAAAAAACTTTTGTAGCGCTCTTATTGAAAAACCCTTTACTTCCGCGAAAACCCTCCCTGTCAAACAACCGAAGCGTATAAGCTAGAAAAGGCATCAGTATAAAGGATACTGTAATAAGCGCCACGTCTTACCAAAAGCACCCTTTAGTAAACTGAGAGCGCCTTGGATGTCTTTAACTTGACATGCATAAGCCAAAGAAATTTCTCATCCATGATCACTCCCAGATTTTTCGCTTCATCAGAAATCTGGTTAGTGACGGCTTTTAGAATTGGCTGAGTCAGACTGGTCATAATCCTCCGTCTCGTGAAGAGAACAACCTCAGTTTTCAAAGGATTGACCAAAATCCCATTCCTACACACAGAAAAAAACCGATGTAAAATCAAAAAAAATAAATATAATTCAACATTTTTCAAATACGATTTTGCTCCATAGCTGTTTCTTGTTATTTTAAAATGTTTTTGCTACATCTCAAACGCAAACAATTATCATGTCAAAACAACAAGGAATTTATTTGAATTGAAAATGTGCTCATGTTAAAATGAAACGTCGATACCTGTTGAATCATATTGATCCTCATGTTAAAACAACATGATGATTCCTGTTGAATCATACTAATCCTCATGTTAAAACAACACGACGATTCCTTTTGAATCATATTGGTCCTCAAGTTAAATCAAAACGACGATTCCTATTGAATCATATTGATCCTCATATTAAAACAACACGACGATTCCTGTTGAATCATATTGATGCTTCTGTTGATATAACTTGAAAAATCTACATTTTGTATTAATACGAACTTTTGGTTTGTTTTTAAAAAGTTTTATTTTATTTATAATACAGATATGTATGTAAGATCACAATGATTAATAAACGAGTAAATCAATTACTAAAAATAAAAATGTAACAACATACTTTTAGAATATAAATAAGTATAAAAGTAGGATAAATAATTATGCTGATCTAGAACACAGCGTTTTTACGTACCTTAGACAGCTGCGAACCTCCAACTGCTGTTGAAAAAGTAGATGTGAACGTTGAAGTTGAGGCAAAACTTGATTGGCTTTGCAGCCAAGAAACAACTTTGTTGGCAATTGAAGAAGACAACGTTTCGTCATCAACACCGAACTGTTTTATAATAAGAGAATTAAATTATTATAATTAAAAAAAAACCCTCGAAGTACACACTTACCTCACTCTTTCTCCAACTAAATAATTTTTCCCGAAAATGTGCCCGAAGACCAATAGGTGGTATAGCTTCCTGAATATCTTCCTTAGACAAGTATTTTAAGCTCTCATAAGTAATAGCATCCTCTATACAAGAAAAATATAATTTTGTTAATAATGCTGAAATAAAAAAAATTATACGAGAAAAACTTAACAAGATTTTATTTAACAAAACATTTGTATTTCTGTCGTTTTTTATGAGGCAGTAGTCGTTCGATATTGAACAGAAAATTGTAGGTTTGATACAAGTAAATCTTATTTAATATAATAATTGCTCTAATTAAAAATAAAGTGCGCGAGATTTCTTGAGATTTAAGCCATGTTTGTAGTTGTTATGTATAATATTATTTAAGTGTAAACTACACAAACATGGCTTCCTCTAAGCCCCTTCCTGGATAAAAAAATTTATTGGTTATTTATTTTTTTTGCTTTTTAGTGCAGTATCTTTATAGGTATAAGTTTTCTTTATTTCTCATAGGAAGTACACAAACGAAGTTTGAAGTCAATCTGATGAAAAATAAAAATTTTCCAATACAAACATTGACCCCACTTGTACCCCTTTCAGGGTTGAATTTCCAAAATCGAAGAAATCTCGAAAAATCCTTCCTTAGTGGTTGTATACATCATAAAGGGCACCTCTGTGCAAAATTTCAGCTTTCTAGAGCAAAGGGTTTAGGCTGGGCGTTGATGATGAGTCAGTCGGAATCTTCATTTTTATATAATATAGGTATAGAAAGATTACTTTATTTTTGAAAATGTTCGTAATAGTCCGTAATAGTATCATTATTGGCAATTTCAGTGGAAAACAGAGCACAGAGTTATTTCGAAAACACACATTATTTATTCCAAGTATCTATGGATTAATAAAAATCGTTGTGTAAAACCACATTAGCTTAATTGAAAATTTTTGTAAGTCTTTTGCACCATAGTAAACTTATTTGCATATTTAGCGAAAAACTGTATATTCATGCCTTAAGAACAGATGCATAAAATTGCAATACTATTTTTTTGAAATTTTGAAAAAAAAATCAATATATTTCTCTAACAATGTAACAATTGCATACGAGGAAATAAAAAATGTATAACCTATCTCATCAGAAACGACAGTATACAAAAGTCTGTTTTAATGTAATCCGATTTTGATTATAACAAAACGTTTTTCTTTAAATCATTTAATTAAAAACAATATCTACTTACTTGTTAAATAAATATTTCACGTCCGGCATTTAAATTATTGTTGTTTGGCTCAGCCATTTTTTCAATATAATAATATATAAATAAATCTTAACAAACGTTCACTTTTACAACGCTACGTTCCGTTCACCAATTTCTACGTTCCACCGATATTGACTGTGACGATTTAATAAATGAAAATATTGAGTGAACAATATGTAAGGTACCCAATTACACGAATTTAACGCGAATCAACGTTATTTTAACTTTAAGTAAAAGTAAACACACCAATATTTACAATGATCAATTTTATTTTAACATTTTTTCATATTGAATGTAAAGGAACCAATTTTGTTTTCAACCTTATTCCATATAAACCGAAAACAAACCGTAAGGACGTCTGGTATGGATTGTGGTCGTCATGCACAGGCACAGCTGCTGTCTGGGATTGCTATAGTATAGGTACAGTTGAATATCAACACGTGACGAAAAGTAGGATCTCTATCGTCAATATTGAAGAATGTATGATTGGTGTATGAAAACTAATGTTGACACAGGTCGATGTTGTTTTAAGTCGATTCAATGTTAATTATATGGGAAAAGGTTGACATTAAGTAGTTAAATGTTAATTTAAATATGTTCAATTTTATTTTAAAATTAACTTAATGATGATTTATTTTGTACGATATAAAATGTTAAAATAATTATCTTTCGTTTAAAACCAATAATTTAAAATATCAGTTCAAAACTAAAATAATTTCAAATCAAAGTGAAATGAATGAACTAAGATGAAATTGAACTATTTGTAATCAACAATGTTTCATTTTAATTTTACAATGCAATATTTTTCTGTGTGTAGTGCACCGTTCATCGACTATAATCTACGGCTATCTGGACAGACAGTCCGTAAACATGACCCGTCAGAAAGTATGACAACATCATCCGCATATGCCTGAGCTCAGACAGGGTTTTCTAAAGGACAAAAGCCGACGAATTGATAACTGCAAACACAAGTTTTACTACAAAGTGAGCAGTTTAATATTTAGCTCTCGGTTTCAAGACTTGCATAATATTCTTGTCTCAGAGTCTATATCGTTGTGAAATACAAAATGACCTTCACCCGAGCTCATATTATTTTTCAAAAACCAAAAATCAACACTTTTCTAAGTCTTAAATATGTGATGTGAAAATTTGCAAGTTTTTAATTTCTTGCATCAGATTGTATACAAAACCTCTATAACAAAGTATATGAGTCTGACATATTTATATTTTAAATTGCTATTTTGATAGTCACTTTTACGAAATACTTATAACCTTTTGCTTTAGAAATGGATTCAGAAACGCACTCCTCAACCATTATAAATCAAAGTTGAAGCCGATGCAAGAATTCTTATATAAAATTGTCACCAACTGAAAATAAGAAAATCAAATAAAAATAGGTCTCGTTCAAAGAATTTTATCTAAAATTAGCCGATAAGAAGAACCCCGTGTAACAGTCTCTTTGTATATAGATAGTGTTTGTAGTAGGTGCGAGATAAAAAGCACGACACGATACGACATGAAAACACGACATAGTGTTGTGTTGTAGGACAATGAACTTCGTTAGAAACAAACCAACAAATTTAAAGCTAAATGCGTCTCCAATAAGACGTTCGAAAATAGATAGTCCATCGCATCTGTGATATTCCCAATTGATATAGAATTGTTGTTGTTTTTTTGTTTAATGCTTTTTGTAGTAAAAAGTTTAAGCAACTGTTCACTTTAATATTTCCGCTGAAAGTTTTCCCTGAAATTAAAATTATACAGTTTTGGCAACTTCAAAGACGCCTTGACTATACGAGTATCTATACAGATTTATTAAGGTATTTGGCCGAACATTTCGCTTGTCACTTTAGTTGTCAATTTGATTGATTATACGTCTTTTTTTTAGATTTTTAAGTTTCTAAATTGCCTAAAGAACAATATTAAATTTAAACATTTAATTTTTTAAAAGAAAAAAAAATTGTTTGCGATTACTTTTTTTTATCGTGCTTCATCCACGTTCAAAAATTAAACCCAGTATCCTGCTCGTGCTAAATTTGATCTCCTATACAAAAATGTCTACAGAGATACAGAGATATAGCGCGTCAGTTTAGCAAAGCAATATCCTGTTCCGCACGCTACTTTCTTTTTTTCTTTGTCGGATGTTGTTACTATCCGATGGAGCACTCAGACACAACTACTGGTCAATTTTACTGCCAAACAGTTTTCCCGTCTTTCGAAGAAAGATGAGAAGGAGCTTCAGTGATGAAGAGCTTGGATGTTCGGCACTCACCACGTCAGCCCCAAAGATCCGCCACCTGATGCGAGCAAAGGTAGGACAACTACAGAGGAAGTGTTCCGCTGTATCGTCGTCCTCTCCACAAGCAGGATGGATGGTGGTGTCGCTCAAGCCCAATACATTTAAGTGTTTGGCAAAAGCTTGGTGGCCCAAAAGGACGCCCACAAGCAGTCCGCAGTCGATTCTCCTGAGAGACAGAAGGAAAGACGCCGACCTTTTGCAGATGTCCGGACGCAGGCGTTTGGTCTGTCTACACCCAGCACAGTCACGCCACCGACACTCGTGTTCACGGGAAACCCAAGTGTCAATGGATGACCTAACCACAGATGCAGGCAGACCCAACGCAGGTTTAGGTCCTGAGAGAGCTTATTCTGAACCCAGCCTGGCAAGCCCATCTGCGATCTCATTTCCTCGGATACCAGAGTGACCTGGGACCCAAACAAGTTTGACCGTGTTTAGCCTACCGACCAAGTTCAGAGAAAGCTTGAGTTCGAGCACTAACTTGGACGAGGTAAGAGGGTTGAGCAGCGCTTTTAATGCAGCTTGGCTATCACTGCAAACGCATATGTTTCTAGCCCTGCATCTGTTTGTCACAATATAGCGCATAGCCATTAAGGATAGCAAAAATCTCCGCCTGGAAGACAGTCGCATGGTTACCCAAGGGGTAGTGTAGTCTAATGTTCTCGCTTTCCACGAAGACTCCAGAACCAGACCCTTGTCGGGTTTTAGAGCCATCCGTGAATGCACGATGGTATTCTTTCCCTGGCTCAGAGTCTGGCCGAAGCCATTCCGTTGCCTGAGGAAAGTTGACGTGGTACTTTTGTCGCAGTAGGATTTCTGGTGTCATTGCGTCAGACGGCATATCCATAAGACAGGGGTCAAAGGATAATTCTCGCACAAGTTCTTCAAAATTCCAATGCGCGTGGTACCAAAAGCCACTTCTCTTTAACCGCGGGAAATGGTTTTCAGCGTACACCCCATGATAAAAATATCAAGGGGGCGAGGTTCATCATAGCATCTAGAGCAGAGCCCGGAGTGCTAGGGAAGGCCCCTGTGCAGCCAAGGCAAACCGTTCTTTGGAGTTTGCCGAAAGAGGCAGTAACACGTTTCCGCGAAAGCCTGTTCCAACACACAACCGATGCATATGAGAGAAGTGGTCTTACCATTGCCGTATAGATTCAAAGGACCCTGCTAGGAGATAAGCCTAATGTCTGGCCAAAAGCGCCTTTGCACTGCCAGAAAGTCGACAGCGCTTTATCAGTTTTCGATTCAACATGCTTGGAGCAAAGAAGTTTTCTGTCGAGGATTACTCCCAGATATTTGACTTCGTCAGAGAGCGCAGTGGTTAGTGTGCTGGACTACTGTAAGAGGGATCCCAGGTTCGATCCCCGGAAAAACCCAAATTACATCTTAAAGTTTTTTTCTTCTGCGCCACCTCTCGCGAACGTCTGACAAACATCCGAGAGTATGACTGTCATGAAAAAGCTTCTCAATTCAGCCGTTCGGACTCGGCATAAAATTGTAGGTCCCTTCCATTCGTCCCAAAAATAGAAACTCACACAAAACCAATGGTTGCGAGAAGCTAGGCCTTGGGTGTCACCCGCCTGTTGCGCCACCTATTTATTTTATTCTTATTTTTTAGAGATCGGGGTAGTGACACCTTTTAGCACAAGTTGAGTCAGACCAGTGACTTTCCTCCTTCTCGTGAAAAGAACAACCGTAGTTTTAAGAGGATTCACCGACTTAATTAACTGACTTGACTTAAATATTCTTTCAATTTTTGTAAAAGTTTTCAATACCCAAATAAATAGAGCTGCAGTTGTCTTGGGCGTTTTATAAAAAGCTCCACAATATTGGCGCAAACATAAAAATTAAAAAAAACCTATATCAACCGTTTAGCATACTGCCACTGAAAACGAACGGATAGGTATAGACGTGCACTCAAAGCTAATGAATAAGGCGCCATTTTGAAATTCAGCACGATTCCTCCATTTCCGTCGCAAATGCAACTTTATATTATAGTTCCATGTACCTACCTTAGCCGCCTGTCATAAACACTGCCTCACCGATATCAACAATTGATAATAACAAATGATGTAACTGACAGCCCAGACTTTAGACTCTTCAATCCGAAGCGCAGTTCTCTCACAAATGTCGCAATTAAAACGTTTACTCGTGCGATCTTTCGCCCTTCTATGCACTTATACTAATCCATTCAAAACAAACCCTTCTGGCTAAACTCCACACAGCCCCATGATTTTACCACATTGTAAAAAGCTTGACGCCACTGCTTGATCTTATCAGCGACTTACACGATGCGGCAAAAAAAAAAAACCGACCAGAACTCTGCTCAACATCAGCACTTTTTCGCTTATCAGGAATCTGTACGCCTCTTGTTTTATGTCGTCATTAGCAATAAATAATAATAATTAGTACCGGAGCCTGATAACATATACCCAGCCATAAGTGAGTAATTTAATTGACTCCACTATCAGTGATTGCCATTTTGTATCTTTTGGTGCAAAGTGAATAGTCGCGTTGGTTCTGTGTTGTCGACACCACGCCTATCTAAATTGCGCCTCAACAGCTTGACCTACTTCTGATAAGGCTTGTGTTTATAATTGAAAAGAAATTTCATCTAACTCTCGTTCTCGTCGTAAATACAAACACACGTTTCATATACATAGTAGTAGCACATGGACACGGATTTCTTACGATTTCCGCGAGCGCGCTTTTAATTGCACTTAGTCAGCGACAGCGCGTCGAATCGTTGTACTCGCCAATTCTAATACTCGTATAACGTGGAACATGGAACTTGACGAGTTATCGCATTTTTTCAAATTAATAAAATTCATAAATGTGCGCCACGAGCGTTCGTTCGCATTTGATAATCGTGAGAATTTGTTGCACGACTGCTGATAAGACCTGTAGGCAAGGTGGTGGTGAACGTCAAATTGTTTCCTCTGATCATTGTTGCTGGGTGGGAATGGGAAGATATTCAATCGGCTGCCACTTTGACGATTGCGGTGTATAGCTGGTCCCAACCAGCCAGGGTCATGCCGAAATAAAAACATAAAGAGCGAAACCGCAAAACCGCTGTTCAGTAAAGCAGGATGAGAATAATAAAAAAAAACACAAAAAATTCATCTGAGAAAAAATGTGTCCGAGTAGCAACAGAGGTTTGCAACAGCTCGCCTCATATCAGGCTGTGCATTTTGAATATTATTGACCGTTGGTCTTGAAAGTGAAACTTGGTATCGGCAGCTGCGGAAGATGCTGATTAGGGTATACAAAAGCTATAACCGCACGCAAATTTGCATGGTAGATCGGAAATGGAAAGTAATCGAAAGAGGAAAACCACAATTGCGTGGTAACGCACACACGCGCAGAATGGGTTCTGTTCTTGAGGAATCATTTGGGAAATACGAAGATAAAAACTGTGAGGGCAGAAGTCACAGTGATTACACAATCAGCGAATTGCACAGTAGTCGGTGGGAAAACCGAAAGAAGCTATTTTAGTGCAGCGATTTATGAATAACTTATATCATTCCCAGTTTGATGCGTTTCACGCCGAGCTATGGAAAAGTGATGCATGATTTTACCACTTAAAGGGAGGACATGAAGAGAAGGGTTGGCTAATTTTAGGGCAAAAGGTTTAATGTTTCTTTTATGTATTACTGACCTACACGAAATGAGGATAGCGATATCCAAACAAAGCTGCGGGGACAGATGGCCTACCGGCCTAACTTTTCAAAAGCAGTGGGAGAGGAGTTGGTAAGGAGCATGCACCAACTCATCTGTAAAATTTGGTCAGACGAGAGCATACCCGACAAATGGAACTTGAGCATCGTGTGCCCCATCCAGAGTATATCCATTATAATGAGTAGGGACACTCTCGACAATTTCCTTATCAGCAAGTATTACTGTGTCACACAGACATGAGAAATAGACGGATATATAAAGTGGGTAGTGAGAGGGAGAGAAAAGAGGAGGAATATTTTTTCGGAAAATGGCACAGGGTGCTCCGTTAAAAAAAGGGAAATTTTTAACTTGTCATACATTTTTATTAAATACAAAATTATAATTACATGTGTGTTACGCTAAGATATTTATACTTGTTGTTGGTTTTTTTTTTTTGATTATTCTATTACATTTTTTGATAAAGTCATGCTCTCAAACACGTGCCTACATATCATTTTATAAGAAATTATTTGTTTTGATTTTTACAGCCAGTAATCAATCACATTTATTTTTTAATATGAAGGTAATACATTTTCATTTCAAGATTATTTTTTTTTATTTTGCTATAAACTTTCTAATGCATCTAAAAATTTTTTAGGCGAGCGTGTTAAATGCGCACTATCATCTTCCTTAAAAATCTGTAAATATGGAGGAAACAGGAAACACTATGTTGCTGACTTAGTTGCAACTCACAATTGCGTTTTTGACGTTTTTTTTAATATAGCATACAAAAAATGGCGTATTTTTTTGGGAAGTGAGTATAACAAAAACAAAAGTGAGTATAATAATTTTGTATGTAAAACCAAAAGTGAGTACCTATAACAAATTCAAAAGTGAGTATAAAACTTTTGTATGTAAAAGTAAAAGTGAGCTAGCTATAGATTCTCAAAAAAATACGCCTATAATAAAACGCATTTTCACTACCGAAATCAGCAGTTTTGTAGTCAGATTCTGTTTTGAAAGCGTTTATTTCAACGCCGGAAAGCTCTAAATTTTCAGTTGGCTATTTTCTCCATGTAGCTACTTTGCTTAAAAAGATCTTTTAAATTCACAAATGAATTGAAATAAAGTCAGCAACTTATTATTTCTTCCTCGGTTGCTTTAAAATGGCAATTAAGTCAATTGAAATACCAATAAGACTATTTATATTCTGTTGCCATCCTTTTAGTTATATCAGGCGTATTTTTTTGAAAATCTATAGCTAGCTCACTTTTACTTTTACATGCAAAACTTGTATACTCACTTTTGGTTTTGTTATGCTCACTTCCCAAAAAAATACGCCTATTGGAAGACTTATCGAAAAAGGCAATACTTAAAAAATGCATTTCATAAGAAATTGATTTGCTCTTCATTTTCCAAAAATGGTCTTCTGAATTTGTTGGGGTCTTTAAATTTATATGAATTAAAGATTAATATAACTTAGGACACAATTTCGACTACAAGCAATACTATTCATTTTAAAACCAAAAGGCGTATATATGTATTTTACATGTGTTCAAGCAAAACAAAAGCAAAATAAACAGCGCGTAAAAAGATTTTAATGAAAAATTAAACCTCCAAAAAAGGAGTCAGAAAAGGGATAGTTTCAGGAGTTATCACTAAAAAACCAATAAAGTTAAACTTAATGACCTCCATTATCGGCACATAAAAATATTTTACAGTTGCATTTTCTTTTTGTTCCCGACCGCGCAGGCTAAACACTTGAAAATATGTTTTCCCATTTTTTATTTAATCCAAAAACAATTGCACTGTAGTTTGTTCGCACCGAAAACTATCACGGGTCACCCTGTATTGTGTTTATTTCACTTCTTTCGCACAACTGATAAGCACTCGAGTTTACCGCCTTTAAAAACGCATTATGAAAAAACCTACCCCATTGTCACTGCAGAACCAGTGTGACCAGTTATTATAAAAACTAGCAATTATGGAATGAAATCATTTGTATTGCTACTGCGCCCAATATCGAATTGCATTATTTTTAGCGAAGTCAGAACAGAGAAGAAACATTTATTTTCATATTTTAGATTGAAATATTAATGGTAAGAGTTCAGAATTAGTTGTAATTCCTGGAAAAAATAATCATAAAAACGAAGCATGAAACCATTTTCCAAAAGGCAAAGCAGGTCACACTGCATAAAGTGAATAGGTACACACATCGAAATCCGAGTTTACCGCCTTTAAAAATGCATTATGAAAAAACCCACAATCGTTCGTCATACACAGCAAACCGTATGTAGTGGTACAGGTAAAATGTGTTGTTTACCCTTTTCTTCTCAGGCATTCGTCGTATTCAGGTAAAAAGTATTCTTTCGACCTGCTTCCACTTATTGCACGATTTTTTCTGCGTTTTGCTTTGTGGTAGTATGAAATGCATATGTAGAGAGAGTGTCCCTACTCATTAATGGATATACTCTGGCCCCATCCACAAGTAAGGAAATGCTCTGAACTGCGCCATAACTACAGAAGAATAATGTCGTTTTCGGTTGGTCGTCCAGAACCGTCCGGAAGCAATCCGAACGCTTCTTAAAGCGTTCGATTGGCACTCAACTGACAGTTTTTCTACTGAAAGGAAGAGAAATTTGCTTCTGGATTTGAATTCAGAATCGCAGAGAGTTTTTCCGGACGGTTCTGGACGACCAAGAGAAAACGACATAAGTCTCCTGAATGCCGAATATAAGATCTTGTCGGCTCTGTATTGTGTGAACGTCTAAAACATTTCGCCAACAACCTAAACGGCCCATATCAGCGGTTTTAGGCAAGAAAGTCTACCATAGACCAAAATTTCACACTCCAACAGATCTTAGAAAAAACCGAGGAATTTCAGATCGATATACACACCACCTTTTCATCCACTTTAAAGTCGCCTATGATAGCGTATATAGGGACGACAAAGCCATGTCGAGTTTAAGTATTTCTGCCAAACTATAGTTCGTCTGTGCAGGATGACGATGGAGAAATCTCGCTGCTCCGTCAAAATCGGCAAGCACATCACCGAACCCTTTGATTTGATGTCGAAAAAGGTTTGAAACAAGGTGATGCCCTATATTGTAAAACTCACAAGCCAACATCAGAGGTACAAGTTTTCAGAAGTCTGTTCAACTGCTTGTATAAGTTAATCACTACACCGAAATAATTAATAAAAAAAATCTTTTCTAGAGCAGTTTGCTCTGACCTTTATTGAGTTTTCTTCTTAACTAACTACAATCAATAATTTTATATTCGATTTTACCTCGGTACTTTGCATTCCTAAGGTATTGAATTGAATTGCAACATGAATTTCTGTGGAAATTCGCTGTATCGAGGCAGACGCTTTGTCAGCATTTCCGTTGCTCGTGTTGATGTTAACTCTTCCCCTCTAAAAAACGATCGTCATCGGTCGTCAGAAGTATGGTAGGTTGTTGAACTTTGGGCTGCTTGGATATTGGAGATAGTTGACCTCAGGAACGGAAAGTCTATCGATGATTGTTACTGGTCCATTCGTCTTTGTTGTCGGTTGTTCAATTATGATTTCTGTGTTGTTTCTTCTTGGCAAGATTTTGCATATGATCGCTATTGTAATAAGTAGTCCTAGTACGGAGATGAGGGAATATGTTGTTACTCGTTGATTATCGTTTTCTGTTTGTAGAAGGTGGATCTTATTGGTATTGTTAATATGGAGATCCTTCATCATTTCTAGTGAGAGTAATTCACGGTATTCGTTTTCCTTGGGACTGGTTTGCAATATTGCCGGAAGTGGTTTAATCATTGAGGCTTCTTTGGAGATGTATTGGATTCCGTTCAAAGTGATGGTCATGTTATGGAATTTTACCAAGAATGTTCCATTTAGGTTGTGTGTTGTGTTATCAAATTCAAGGGTGCCGATGAATTGGTTCAATAGCATTATGCCCGTTGATATTTCATCTATGGTCGGAATATGATGATTATTTATTTTGTTGCAAGTAGCTGGTAGACTTTTTAATAAATTAGGAATGCAAGTATCGTTTGTAATATTGACAATATTTTTTGAGTTACAAATGGATAGATTGTTAAAAGTTTTACATTTGTTTGTTGTTCCATATAATTTTTCATTATTTCTTAAAATTACCTCGTACAATGTTTCTGTTACAATGTTTTTCTTTTTAATTGGCTTTATTAACAAATTTTCGTAAATTTCATTCGTTGTTAAGGGAATGTTTATTATGTAGAGGATTGACGTACTATTGCTTAAAACTTTTATATCTGCAAAGTCTAGGGCTTCTTCTATTGTTGTGTAGGGTAATTTTTGTTCATTAAATACTTTGGTGGCTAATTCTATTTCATTTTTTGACAATATAAAAGAGTTTATTGTACCTAGTTTAGCCCAATGAATGGCATAGTTAATATTCTCTAGTTCTTCTTTTACAATTTTGATTTTATATTTGAGATTTGATATAATTTCATAATTTATTTTATTATTATTTTTAAGTAAGTTTTGGATTTCATTCTGGATTCTCGTAATATTGTTTATTCGTTCGTTATACAATTCATTAATAATAACCTGTTTATTGTTGTTTTTTAGAACATCTGTAATTTTTTCTTTTATTGTAACAAAGTCATCGTGGTCTGGGTTGCCAGCAATCCATTTCCAACCTTTGCCTATAAAGTCTAGAGAACGTTTCGCTATTCTGGGTTGTAAGTTATGTAAAAGATTACGGATTTGTTGAATTTCATGTGATATTAAGGGAAAAAGGATTTGACTTTGGGTTGTTTCGAGATTAAGGACTGGTGATATGTCGGAAAGGAATTGCTCATATTGTTTAAGATTAATGCTATGTATTAACTTGAAATGTCCATCTTGAATTTTTGTTTGCCCTGTATGTAGGGAGACAATTTGGGAGTTTGAGAAATCCATGATCTGGATCTCCGCTCGACCAAAATAGATGGTGCATCTGAAAGAGAATTAGTTTCTTATATTACTTTTATGGACTATTTTTCCGGATTCTGTTACTATTGTAGAGTTTCTATTTTCCTTAATGATTTCTTGTCTATACCTATTTGTTAATTTTGAACCTAACCGTTTGTTGTTTTTTACATAAATGACCTGTCCTATCTGATAGTCCTTCTGCGGTTTTCTTTTTTTATTATGATATTTAATATCTTTTTCCTGTTTTGCTTTAATTTTCTCGATGTTAATTAAACGTGTCTTTTCAAATTGTTCCGGGTTTAGTCTGGGTATTCGCCCATAGTAAAGTTCTATGGGCTTTTTACCTGTAGTTGAATGGATAGTAAAATTGTACTCGTTAACGGCTCGCTGTAACAGTTCTTTGAAAGACCGTGAAGGTCCTTCCGATTTGAGACATCTCATAATCTCAGATAGGGTGGAGTGAAAGCGTTCGACTTGGCCGTTCACTTCACTTTTGTATGGTGGTGTTTTGAAAATTTTGATTTGGAGGTCATCTTCTAACATTGAGGTTATCGAGGCTGAGTTAAGAGCCTTTTCGTTGTCTATAACAACGACTTCGGGGACACAAAAGTAGAACAAGATATCACGTAAAGGTTCCTTGATATCTTCGATTGAACGGGATGATATTATTTTAGCCTGTGCGAATTTCGTGAACTTATCGACGGCGGTCAACACGAGGTATTTTTCCGTAGAAAATATGTCTATATGGAGGATGTTACCAGGATAGCTAGGGATCGGTGTGTGATTCAAATGTGGTTTGTTAGGATGCCTGTCATATTTATTCTCCTTGCATGTTACGCATCGGTTAACTAGTGTTCTAATTTTTGAGGACATTTTAGGGAAGTAATAGTTTTCCAACAGTTGAATCCTGTTTTCTTCGGCGTTACGATGTGCTCTTCGATGTATCTTCAGAATTTTTTCTTCTTGCTCTATTTGGCCGGTTATGTCTTCAACAAATTTTTGGGTGAATCGAATACGATAATCTTTAAAATGTAACGGATAAATTTCTTGTACTCGTCCCATCGTCATTTCGTCTGTTAGAAGTCCGTTAATAGTATTTGGATTAAGGTATCTCTTGAAAATGTTAATGATGTCGTTTGTTGAGTAGTCTTGGCGTATCAGAATATGTCTTGTATAGTTGTCAAAGGGGTTCTGGATTTGATAGCTATTTTCATTTCCTATCTTGAGTAAAAGTTGATTTCGAAAAACGTTTATAGGGATTTCTACAGATGGAATTAGGTTTTGCGCTGAACTGTCAGCACTGTGTTCTGTAGGGGTCATTGAGTGTATTTCAGTTTTTGGGGGTCTCGAGAGAGAGTCAGCAACCACATTTTCCTTACCTGGTTTATATTTTAGCTCATAATTATACTCCTCCAATATGGCTTTCCACCTTTTCATTTTGGAGTTTGTATTTTTGTTACTTAGAGCATAGGTAAGTGGTTGGTGGTCTGTGAAAATGTTGACTTTCCGGGATCCGTAAAGGAAGTTTCTCAAAGAATTGAGGGACCAAATAATCGCCAGCATTTCTTTTTCGTTCGTGGCATAACCTTCTTCTGTTTTGCTTAAGGTTCTGGAGAGAAATGTGATTGGCTTATCATCCTGTGAGAGGACTGCTCCAATGGCGTAGTCGGAAGCGTCAGTTGTTAATTGAAAGCTTTTGTCAAAGTCTGGATATTGAAGAATAACTTCTTCGGAGGCGAGAGAGTTTTTTAATTTGTGGAATGCTTCGATGGCATCTTGATTCAACTGAATAAGTTTTTTCTTTGACATATTTGCGGACACATGTCCATCTTCCCCTCTTAAAAGGGATGTCAGTGGTTTTGCCAACTTTGAGTAATCTCGTATAAAGCGGCGGTAATACCCTGACATTCCGAGAAAGGATCGAAGTTCTTTTAGGTTTTCAGGAATAGGTCGATCAACTATAGCTTGTACCTTTTTTGGATTGGTTTTTATTCCGAATCTTCCAATAATAAACCCTAAAAGTTCTACTTCTTTCTGGAAAAATTCGCATTTATCGAGCTGAATTTTCATATTTGCTTTTTCTAAGGTGTGAAATACTTTTTCCAGATTTGAGAAATGTTCGGTTTCGTCTTTCCCAAAGATGACAATGTCATCAATGTAAACATAGCAACATTTTCCAATGAGGTCTCTTAGAATGTCATCTAGCGTTCTCTGGAAAATGGAGGGGGCGTTCTTTAGCCCAAATGGAAGACGAGTAAATTCGAACTTGCCATTATTTACCGAAAAGGCAGTTTTTTCTATATCAGAATCCTTAAGTGGGATCTGATGGAAACCACTTTTTAGGTCCACTATGGAAAACCATTGATTTTTACTAAGGTTTGCAAGGATTTCGTATATTTCAGGGATTGGATACTTGTCGGCGATAGTTATAGCGTTTAGCTTACGGTAATCAATTACCATTCGAAACTTCTTTTCTCCTGAAGCATCCATTTTTTTGGGGACAACCCAAACAGGAGAATTGTAGGGAGATCTTGATGGTCTTATGATACCGTCTTCTAATAGTTTCCGTATTTCTTTTTCGACTTCATTTTTAAGTGCCATGGGGTAAGGATATGATTTCGAGTACACGGGGTCTCGAGTTGTGGTTCGAATTTCTCCTTTGACCATGGTGGTATAGGTTAACTTTTCGTTTGGTTCCGAAAAGAGATTGGGGCATTTATGAATAATTTTAATAAGTTCGGAATGTTGTTCTTTAGTCATGTGGTCGGTTCTAATATTTATGTTATTGACAAATTGTGATTGATGTTGTTTGAGCGGAATGGAAATTCTTGGATGAGAGAAACCAGGGTGAATAGACATATGGTTTCTACTTGTGTTAATGATAGCATTCAAATGTTTTAGTGTGTCATGTCCTATGATACCATCAAATGAAATAAGACTAGGGAGAATAAAAAATGTAATTTTGTCAGTTTGGGGGCCAAAAAGTTGAATAAGTGCATGATGGGTTATTTTAATATTTCCCCCCACGGAGTGAGCGTAGAAGGGTTTAGCATTTAGTAGGGGATTCTTTATGTGACGTGGTTGAACGTAATTCTTGTTGGAACCTGTGTCAACAAGAAACTTCAGGGTCTCTCCACTTCTAGAAATGTGTTCGAAATAAGGAAGTGAAGAGGGCGTTAGTCTAAAAAATAGATGTCATCCAGTTCTTCGTGTTGGTCAAAGTTTTCTCCTCCACTCTGTTCAGTGTATTCTTCTAGTGATTCGTCATAATTTTGGTCTTCCTCTGCAATTTCTGTCTCGTAGTCTTCCATGGATTTTTCTTCGTCACCGAGTTGAGCTGTGTGATGGATTCGCTGCATCTTTTGTGGTTGGTGTATTTGCTGCGAATGTTGTCGTTTTTGTATGAATTGTTGATTCCTTGGTCTATTTTGATAGTCTACTTTCTGAGTCCTCAGGGAGTAGTCAATGGACATTGGTTTCGGTGGGAGAGGTCGTTGATTTGGTGGTATTCTTTGTTGTTGGTACCTAGGTTGGTATTGGACATCTCTATAGAGTTGAGGTTGTTGTGGAGCACGAGGGTTGTGCAGTAAGTGGGGATAGAAATTGTGTCTAGGAGCTGGGGCTGGTGCAGGTCCTGGAGGACTGTTCCTTTTAGCGGGAACTGGAGGTGCTTGTTGAGACGATCTGGGAGAACTGTGGGAATTGTTTGCGTACTGAGCGCGAAAGTCTACGTTTTGTAGTTTCAAACACAAATGCAGGGCCTGTGGAAGGTCTGCTGGTTCACGTATGCTAAGCAGGCGAGGCAGATCTCCTTTCAAACCCCTGACGAAGGTATCGAGGGCCTTGTCACGGTAGCATTGAGTCATGTTGTTCATAGCATCTTGACTCATTTCCATTGATCCCAGTTTGTTTAGGATTAATGACAAGTGGTGATAGACGATCTGATAGAATTCAGAAATCGTGCTATTGCCTTGCACTAGCGTTGTCATTTGATATTCAAGGGTTCCTAAGTCCCTTTTATCCGCATAGTGAAGAGTAAGGCATTTCGAGATTTTCTCCCAGTTAAGAGGCGTGTTGTACGACTCTAGCACGACGTCGGCATGTCCTACGATTTTGTTGCGAATTACAGACAAAATGCCATAGTACTTGGGAGTACCCCTAACGTGATCATAAATTTGGATTATTCTCTCAACACTCTTCTTCCATGAATTGAATTCATGAGCTTGCCCAGAGAATTCTCGTAGACTTTTAACTACGTCTGGTATTTTGTCAAGGTCGGCTAAATTATTATCAACTAAGTTGATGGGTTGGTCGACTTCGTTATTGATGTCGGCCGCGGGATTCATTATCGAATTAAATATTTGTCTTCCTTGTATTTGTAGCGTTTCTGCTACTAATCTGGTGATTAGTTGAACTAAATCGTTAGGATTAATACCTTGAGCAAGTTGGGGGGCAGGTTGGGGAGCAGGGCCAGGGATAGGTGGATCTGCGACGTGTTCCAGGCGTGCTGGCCTAATAAGGTTATTTTGATTTGCCATATTGGCTGAAACGTTTCAAAGTATCTAATTTGAAATAAAAGCAAGAGCACGGATGGAAATAGATAACGGCAAAGAAAGAGGAACGATTTTTTCAGATGTTATCTTAGTTCTAATGTAATAAACTTGTTTGAATAATGTTTTGTTAAATAAAATCAATTAATTAATCAATAGGTTTCTTTACACGGTTTTTAAGTTGTGCTTTTAGGATTTAACTTCACTTGTTTACTCTTATTATTTCTCTTATTATTTCAAAAATTGATTCACTTCTTAGAGCTAGACTTACAATAATAGTATGAAGTGTTGCTCCATGTGTTGATTAACGATATTTTTTGTTTTGGTGGTTCTTCTATTCCTATTCAGGCGGCTGCAGCTTTATAGTTGCTCCTTTTTGTCCTTGGTTATCGGGCTACTGGGGGACCTCTTTTCTGTTCCTTTTTATCCTTGGTTATTGGACTACTGATGGAACTCTTTTCCTGAAGTTGCGAATTAATGTTGAACGTGTAAGTTCGAAAGCCACACAATGGGCGCCAGTTAATCACTACACCGAAATAATTAATAAAAAAAATCTTTTCTAGAGCAGTTTGCTCTGACCTTTATTGAGTTTTCTTCTTAACTAACTACAATCAATAATTTTATATTCGATTTTACCTCGGTACTTTGCATTCCTAAGGTATTGAATTGAATTGCAACATGAATTTCTGTGGAAATTCGCTGTATCGAGGCAGACGCTTTGTCAGCATTTCCGTTGCTCGTGTTGATGTTAACTTATATGCTGACGTTATTGACATTATCGGAAGATCGCAGCGAGCTGTATTGAAACGGAGGCTGCGAAGATGGGTCTGGCTGTAAATGAGGACAAAAACGAAGTTTTATGCTGTCAACGAGAAAGGAGTCTCAGTATCGACGACTCGGACAAAACGTCACGATAGATGGAGTATTCAAAGATTTTGTCTATCTGAGCTCCACTATCACCTCGCAAAATGACATCAGCGCAGAGATCAGACGAAGAATCATTCTTGCCAATCTCTGTTTCTTCGGGATAAGACGTAAAGCCCTCTCTCATAGAACCAAGGAGATTTTATATAAAGGTGCTAGCTAGTACACGATATGTAGCACGCCTCATATATATGTGGCTCTGACGTCAACAGAGAGTGAACACATAGAGCTTGTACGCAGCATGTACCCATTGGGACCATTCGCTGACGTCAAAATGACGTCTACATATGTGCTACATATATATGAGGCGTGCTACATATCGTGTACTAGCACCTTAAGACCCTAATCATACCGGTCCTGCTGTATGGTGCAGAAGCATAGCCTTTGTCAAAATCGGATGAATATCTCCTGGGATGTTTTGAGTGAAATATTCTTTGGACGATATTCGGTCCAATTTATATCAATGGAGTGCGAAGGAGAAGATTTATAGATGAGCTTTATGGGCTATACAGAGACATTGACCTGATGATCAAAAAACTGAAGATATACACCGGCTGAGATGCTTGGGGGCAACGCACCAGCCCGACAAGTCCATTTGACTTATGAATTCTATAGGTAGCGTGAGATTGATTTATTCTGTTTCAAACCATTGTGTCATTCATGTATATAATTTGCGTTTCACAGTCATTTCATACTCACGTCAAATGCTACAAAAAACTTGAAAGCACTTAAAAAAAATTGCATCTACAGCATAATTTGATAATTTATTTGAATTGTAAAATGGATTGTGATCGTCAAATGACGCCTAACTTTAGTGATAACGACGTAAAACACTATAACAGCTAGGTTCCAGAAATCGAGTGAAATCGAAATTGCAAATCGAGTGAATTCGTTTTCAGTGTTCTGCATTTCGAGCGATTCGGAAACTCCGAAATTTTTTCGAAATCACAATTTCACTTTGTCTCAATTCCAACAATTTTCAAATCGAAAACGAATACAGTTAAATGTAGAAGTAGAACACAAAAATTCATTTCCGATTTCATTTCGAGTGAAAGTGAAATGTGGAACCTAGCAGTAAACAATTCGTCCTTATTCACAGTCACTTCCAAAATTTAAATCATAAGCTGTCAACTTGTTGGCAGCTGAGTAGTTTGCCACCTGTCAGAGTTACGAGAAGGTAAAACTTAAGCGCCCAATGTTTGGCATACTTATAAGTTTTATAATTAAATATGGCAGTATGTAACAGAACCTTAAGTATGTATACTTCGTAATAAAATAAATTACTAACAGAAGGGATGTTTCTAAAATTCGTTCGGTGCGGACAGTTACAAACTTTTCTAATAGCACTTTTTTTTAATATGTACATTAACTGCTGAACCCGAGGCTGAACCTTATTGCGGTAAGCGCTTTGAATGAAAAATGCCATGTGTAGAGAGTTCTATTAAATCAATAGAATGGTAAAAAGGTTAAATGCACATATTGCGTTAGATTTCAAATTTGCTCAGACCAGTTTACCTGCTTGGCTATGCGGACGATATTGGCATCATCGGTCGCTCCCAGCGTGCCGTGATAGAAGCGTTCACGGCGATTGAAGAACAGGCGAAATCCGTTGGACTTGAAGTAAATGAGGACAAACAAACAAGAATCTGTCCACCGCCTAGGACAAAACGTCGCTGTTGATAGCAACAATTTCGAGGTAGTTAAGAAGTTCACCTACCTCGGAGTAAACGTAAACTCCGCGAATGACACCCTAGTGGAGATCCGGCGAAGAATTACCCTGGACGATAAGCAAGAAGGGAGAGCTGATACTGGGCTCCTTCGAAAGAAAAATACGCGGATTTTTTGTCCTGTGTGCGAGGAGGGCGAATGGAGGAGAAGATACAACCGCGAACTCTATGAGCTGTACCAAGATGTGGATGTAGTCCAAAAAGCCAAAACACGTCGACTACATTGGCTCGGCCACATCGAGCGAATGGACAATAATGCTCCAGCTAAGAGGGTCTTCGAATCCCAGCCCCCAGGTTCGAGAAGACAAGGAAGACCGAACCTCCGTTTCAAAGACCAAGCCATCGCGGATGCCAGAGCGCTTGGTCTGGACAATTGGAAGCAGCGTGCCCGGGATCGTAGAGGATGGAAGGCTGCAGTGTCTCAGGCAGAGACTCTTCACGGGTCGGGAGCCCGATAAGTAAGGTTTATTACCTTGGTATTGCTTAGTTTAGCCCCAACTTTTACTTTTTGTTCTCCGTTCTTCAAGTAGGAACCAAACCAAAACCAACCAATAAATAGCTCCTCGTTCTGGCATTAAATAATTTCCTAAAGATAATTGATTTGTGATCAAGTATGTCAAAAGTTTTGGTAATAGTATAGGTATGTGCGAAGAAAAAAAATTGATCATCCGGTCTTTTCTGTGTAAGTGAACAAAAGTCCAAGACAGCAGAAGTAGTATGTAGTAGATAAACCCAACACTGAATCAATTTATCTGAGCTAATTGAGCTGCTTCAGCCAAAAAATTAAATTTTCATTTTCGACTGTACTTATTATACTAGCTGTCAAAATTTGGCTTGAGCAAATGTGCCGTACGGATTAATGGACGCGCTAAATTTTGACGAATATTTAAAGTACAGTCTGAAAATATTTATGAAAAAAAGTTCAACCTAGATGGATCGGATGGATATGATTATCTAGGTTGAGTTTTACAACTGAAAAGATCACTTTTCGTCAATCATTTGAATTGCTGCTGCCATCAGTATTCCATGCCATGTGGTATTTTGCAAAAGTAAGCCCCAGTAGTTTACGCGCATTGTTTAGTGGTGGTTTTTTCTTCAGCTTTAGTCGCTTTAGGTGTCCAACACTTTTGTTAACCCGACTTATGGTCATTTGTCTAACTCCTAATTCAGCTTCATGTCTTATTTTATTCAAAGAGTGGGTGGAATTGGAACTAATCCAATGATTTCCCGCTCGTCTTGATTAGAAAGAACTGAAGAAGTGCTAGTTTTTTCCATATAAAAAGGGTATTATAACGGTATAATAAGGGATTTTTTAAATAATTAATAATTACTTTCGGGTTTCGATTCATTTTATGAGCTACAATGCGGTTAGAACGGTCTTGCCTCTATTTTGGCAATTTCTGCAACTGTTAATGATTTTTTTTTCTACCTATTTTAACAGTAAAAACAATAAAGAAAAGATCCAAAAAAAAAACCGTTTTACCACTTCCCGATAGCTTTTCGACACTCAAGCTTCCTAACTTCCGCTTAAACTGTGATTGAGGCTATTCTAATGTTACAAAAAAAATGCACATTTTAGTGACTGCAAACAAAATTGGTTTCGAAAGTTCCGTTAGCTTTAAGAAATTTCTCAAATTTTGACAAAGTCTAAGACAGCAGTCTTCTACCTTGTCCCTCAATATATAATTCCTTATGTAAGGATGAAAGAAGTAACGGAAACACCTAATTTAAAAAAAGACAAAACGTGAGGCTATCCAAATGTTACGGACTGTATCATAATGATAAATGAATAATTAAGACAGTTTGAATATTCTCGAATCTGATCGATTCGCAGCACCTTAAAATTTCGCTTCTTTTCTCCACAGATCAGAGGTCATGACCTACATGTCGAAAAATCAATATTCCGCATCTTTTATTATCATTTATAAGAGAACATAAAGTAAATATGTAAACGTTTTAGTTTGTCCATCCAAGTTTTTGTAGGTCAAAAATGAATTTCCTTTCCATCTCGTGATAAGCTATTCTGTTAGCACAACGACATCCTGTTAATAGAAAAGTTGATCAAAAGGAGTTTCAAAGGGGCTTGTCAAAGTTTCTATATTTGGAGTTTTTTTTTTTGTTCCCATAAGTTTGTCATAGTAGTCATAGTAAAATATGAGCCTTTGGTGGTATCATAAACAAAATCGTGTTGTCCCCTATATAGATGGGTTTATTTTGTGCTCAATTTTTGTTATAAAATGCTTAGAATTCATGAAAATCCATAAAACCTACAGCAGCAGTAAATATATTGTTTGAACTTGACATTTGAAGCGTGCGTAGTCATAAAAGTACACATTTTTTTTATAACGTTATAATAGTAAATGAAAGCGAATTAGGTACAAACGCTGGTATAGAGAAAGGCGCTTCTATGCTTCTAGGAACACTTACCGATGTACAAAGAGCTTTATTGTCAAGAAACGATAAGAATGTAGGCGCCGCGACTTCAGATATCTACTATGAATAGTTCCTTGAATTTTTTTTTGTCGATAATAGAATAGGCCAGATATCTATCGCGCGGAATGTCTTTCTTACTTTATAACTGATTACCTATACCAACCATCAGTTGAAATGGGGAAAAGCCCCATCTTTTTATTTTATCTGATTTAATTGTAACACATTTATTATACGTACGTCCATTTCTAATTGAGTGCATTTAATCGATTGAATTAATAGCTTTAATTAAATTGATACTTTCTAAGTACTTTTTTTTTACTTTCACTTGTGAATGAATAGACACTCCCTTGGGGATATGAATGTAAAGTATATAGTTGATCATATTTAAAAGAGGCCAAGCCTAAATAGTCTTCAGAATAGTACGTACCATCATCAATGGAAATTGAGGTGAATGTTTGCATTAGGCAAATGCGACTTTATTTAAACACATCAGTTTGACAGCCTTCAGATTGCCCTCGAATGGGTAATGTTGCGTGTCATTAGAGCCTGTATTTCGCAAGTCAAACATATGTGTGTTTGTATTTTATTTTAATTAGAAGACTCAAAGACCGATTTTTTTTTTATTTTTTGCAAGACATGTTTCGGGTTTTATGGTTTTTTTTTATACACCTTTGGGGAACTACTATAAAATAGCTATAAAAGTTTACCTACTCAGGACAGTGTAGTTTCCGCAACCCACCCATCCTCGTTTTGAAGGCACATTGCGTGCGATTTTTAAACACAATAAATATATGCATATGAGAATGCAAATGGTATGTAGGTATATTTATATTTTGTGAACTTATAGTATAATTAAATTAGTTCTTCGCTCCAAACCTTTTTATTCGTGTAATTTCCATCAGAAGCTAATGTTTTCGTTTCAACAATTATACTCAAGCGTTTAATTAAGTTCTTGAAAAGGATATACAGTGATATAACAATATTCCATACATTTCATTAGCAGATGTATCACGTTCAAGACATTATCTCAGGCAAGTTCGCAAAACAATACGCCTCATGCGAAGCTATACAAACTATTTAAGCATAAGTTGTTTGAACTCTTCAGATTGGCCTTGACTCCGCCAACTCTCATTACTAATTTGCACACCTTTTTGTTTTACTTTCGGCTTCAAGCAAAGTAAGTATGTGTGTTGCTTCTTTTTTGTTCTAATGATTCATTGCGTAGAATTTATCGAACGCAAATCAAATTAAAAATGCTTTGAAGAATTAAATTTATGTATACGCTGCTACCAACAAAAGAATCTGTAGGCATACAAAAGTGTTTCTAAGGCAAATAAATAATATTTCTTTTATTATTATTTTTTTTTTTTTCGTTTGGCCGAAATAATGAAATTATGGAAACAAACAAACCCAGAAAGAGAGAAAGTCATTAGGGCTCGATATGGGAAAGAGCTTCAAATTGTTTATGTAAATCTAACAATAAATGTTAATTAATTCGAAGGCCATTCTAAATGCCTGGTTACATTTGATGTAAATTTATCATGACGCCTGGAATTATGCTAATAGATAAGGGAAACATGTAAACATTAAGGTGATGATATTAATCAGTAAATAATACATATTTGACATTTCTTTTGTTTATATTAAAGGGTAGCACAGCTGACGAATGTTGACAGTTGCATCACGGCGCATTAATGCAAATTTTTTGTTAACAGAACTTTCGTTGTTAGGAACTGCCAATTTAAAATTTGAAAAAAAAAGTTCCCCAAAGAAATTGCATTCATTTAAGATAGCTATCCATCTTAGAGGGCTGTCGGTAATGAGCAATTTTATAATAATCGTTTTAATTCCCCTTCAAGGAAGAAATTTTGCAAGAACACGGTATAAACTTCTATTTTCTGACGACTTTTTTAATACGTATTAGGCCTAGAAAGCTGGTATTTAAAACGCAGCGCAGTGGTTAGTGTGCTGGACTACTGTTCGATCCCCGGAAAAACACAAATTACATCTTAAGGTTTTTTTCTACTGCGCCCCCTCTCGCGAATGTCTGACAAACATCCGAGAGTATGACTGACTGTATGAAAAAGCTTCTCAATTGAGCCGTTCGGCATAAAATTGTAGGTCCTTCCATTCGTCCCAAAAATAGAAAACTCACACAAACGAATATGGTTGCGAGAAGCTAGGCCTAGGGTGTCTACCCGCCTGTTGCGCCACCTATTTATTTTGTTTATGGAAAGTATAAGTGCAGGAATTTATCTACAGACTTCCTTATGAATGCTTTCAGTTTTCACACTATAAACTTAATTTTCTAACTATGACTGCGGTTTGGGGATTTTGCTCCCGAGCTTTGACGGGTATTCAGTTATTCTTATAAATGATGTCCCATAATTTGAATTTTGCGCCATCTAATAGTACAGTGATGCCAAAAAAAAAAGATAACAATGTGACAGCTGACAGTTCGAGGTAGTAAAAATGAAGCGCTTCACGAAGGAACAACGCATTTCCATTGTTAAAAAATATTTTGAAAATAATAAAGGTTTGTCAGCCACAATTTTCGAACAAAATATGGCCGATATAGTGATTTAAAACCATCAACTGTGAAGAGAATAATTTAAAAATTCAGGGATACTGGATCAATTAGTGATCTTAAACACTCTGGGTGTCCTATCACAAGTCAACAGAAAACATGGAAGCAGTTCACGACAGTTGCGGACAGTCCAGAAACATCAATTCGACACTGTAGTCAACAATTGGGCATTTCAAGTTCTCTACAGCGAATTCTTACGAAAGACTTGAAACTTCATGCTTACAAAGTTCTATGACTTTTATAACTCAATAACTGAAGACTGTATTGACCTGACCAGACCATGCAGCGCCAAGAAAGTTCGTTGAATGGATTTTGGAGCAACAAGTGGATGCTAATTTTTCGAACAAAATCATCTTCAGTGATAAAGCTATAATTTTCATCTTGATAGCTTAGTTAATCGTCAAAATTGTCGCATTTGGAGTTCAGAAAGCCCATGAGCAGTTGTTGAGAAACAAATGCAACCACAACCACGACTGTTTGGTGCGGATTTTGGATTGTAGGCATTATCGGACCATTCTTCGTCGAAAATGCGGCTGGATCGGGCAGTAACAATTAATTGTGTTCGTTATCGTTGACATGATAACCCAGTTTTTGGTGCCTAATTAACGACCACCAACGCCTTGAAAGAGGTTTCTGCGAAACAGTCGTAGAAAATTTCAATAAAAGAGTAGGTACGTACTTGCCAGCGAAGCCGTGGCGGTAATTTATCTGATGTGCTATTTCATACATTACCCCAATCTGTACATATATATGTACTCTATGAATCAATAAAAAAATTTAAGCTCAGAATTTGGTACACAAAGAATCCCTCACAGTCAATTAGTTTCCTCTTTTATAGATGTACCTGCCCGGCTTTGGCCAGGCTCAGGAACTACAATACAATCAATGTTCCAAGTTTTACAACTTTAGCTCCCCTAAGTGTTGGGAAATAGCGTTTGCAAATTTAATTTTTGTATGGGAAGTGCCACGCCCCTTTGCCACAGTAACCCTGTCGGGCAAATACTCGCACGATAGTCTAAAAATTTGAGCTCAACCGGTGCAGACATTTTCTAAAGTCACGCAATCCGAAGGCGATCACAGGGGCCTGCGAATGAAGTGCCCACATCACCCGGTATTCTTACTCAGCAAACCATACGGCCAAGATTCCTTGGACTAAATCCCCAACTGCCTGGTCAGATGCAGTTTCAAAGAACTCCCGCACAAAGCCACCGCTCAAAAAAATCAAAACGGAACAAGGGCAGAACCAGTTCTTGCGCCTTCACCGAATGGCAGCGGAGTCAACGCAAACTTCCCCCACATGGGTAACAATCCTAAAGGGCCTTCTTCTGGTGTTCGCGATCAAGCTAACTCAACGCCAAAGAGTGTGGTTAAAAATCCAAAAGACGTCGCCAACATGCTCGCTAACAGAGGTATCACAGTAACCCACAAGCGAAAGACTTCTTTTGTATCGCTGGCAAACAAAGGCGGTAACGCAGCAAACGCCTCCGCTCAAGATGGCATGGTATACCGATGCCCAATCCAGATCGATTGCAGAAACGCATAATTCGATGTGGGCTTTGCCATCACATCTGCTCGTCTCAGGACACTTTGCAAGAACATATTCGTCGCGAGCATGAACCACGCCCCCTTGTCCAATTTTGACTTAACTTCACAGGAATCCTCTCGAGCCAATACACAAACCAATGAGACCTGTCAAACTATTCCAATATTCCATTTATTTACAAGTCTCAGACTCTGTAAGTCTGTATGTTTTGATGCCATCCTACTGGAACGACATAGCCTCTGGAGTAAGCGTCCATATTTTCAAAGAAATAATCACTGATGATTGTTTGGAGTTGGCAACTTTAACGTGAGTTATTGCCGCATCTTTAAAAAAAGTACCGGATGATGCAACCGCACGTCGCTCGTAAAGTCGTCTTGTGGATTTGTCTCATTTTAAAAATGGAAATTTGGTTTGTTCATATAAACTCATTGCGCCAAATGAGTTTCGCCAATAAACACTATCAAAAAATGAACCAATTTTTAAACCAAGTTTTAGGTATGGGTATGGGCATGGTGCAGTGGTTTGAGTGTTTCCATGTCCATATCCAAATCTTAACATTAGCACTGAGTTGCTGGCTGTATAGTGTGTAGTCGCCTGATTAGAGTTCAGGATCCAGGTTCTAGAACTTTTTTTTTATGGAATTCATTTTAGTCGAATGTTAGTTAAGTATTTTTATTTTATTTTGTGCCATCTGACTTGATTATCATAGTGCGTACGTAATTACAACAGCCGATTGCGGTAACCGAAAACTATTGTCACGATATTGAAAGTATCTAATAAAGTATGATGTCGAAAGATATGAGAACACAGATGTTTGATACATTCAAAGAATACCGAACCTATTCCATTCACGGTATCAGCAACAATGTTCGAGATAGTAACACATGTAAGGTTATGGTTTGGCATACTGTTATTGCGCGGTACCTACTAATAATCAGTTTTAGTGCGCAGAGTAGATTTTAACACTTTACATATAAAATTATCTATTGTGACCTAGAGAATAGTTAAGGTGAAGGTTAAAGATGACTACTAGTAAGGCACATGGTCATTGTACGTACATCATGAAAATGAAGGCCAGCCGTGAAGGAGTTAAAATATTATGTAATGCTTCAAGTACCTACTTTATTCGACGGACTTTACGCGTGATTAATTTGATTCATGATGGCAGATCGTAAAATGCATATAATAATACAAAGGAACAATATAAGGAAGTCTAAAGTTACTCTACTCCACCAGACAGGCATACATTTTGCCTCTCTTCACAGTAATAAACCACCCCGCATATAGACTGTCTCTGCCATTTTTTTTATGGCAACTATATCGTTAAGAAAACAGTAAAAAAAATATGATTTCCATTGAAACTTTAGACATGAAGTTTTTAAAGCTCGGAAATATTTATAATCTTTTAACCTGTATAGTGCTAGTGCATAATATGTGTAAGCTGTATGATGTAAACATGGGCATGGGTGTTGATCTACTACTTTCTTTTATATGGTGCAAATGTCTGCGTCTACCCTGGAATTGGTTTAATTCATTTTGTTTGACATTAGTTGATTAATGATTTTTAAATCTAATAAATAACATTGCACAGATATCTGTGCTTACTTATTAGCTGATATAGTATATAATAGATCGTAAAATTGTTCAACGTGCGTTACTCATTTCCCCCGATCTAAAATGATACTATAGATTTATAGCTTAACATTTTTTATATACCTAGTCGTAAATAAAATTTTAGAATTCATCGAAATGATCACGCGTCATCATGCGTTGTCAATTGGGTATTTTTAGTAAAAAAAAAGGCTTAATAAGTCGTCGTTATGCCATTTTGAATTATATTTGAGGTATATAAGATCATCATGTAGATTTATTCAAATCCTCCCGAAATCCTTATGAAATAAGCTTGTTTTATTTTTTTTAAAGATTTTCGGCACACCTATCCATTTTTCAATAGCACAATTGAGAAATGGAGGGTGTTCCCTAGCGGCGACAATGTAAACCCTACTATAGACATACAAATCTGACAGATTAGCGAAAAAATGTACGGAAAAGAAGATTCTTACTGCTAGGTTCCAGATTTCACTTTCACTCGAAATGAAATCGGAAATGAATTTTTATGTTCTACATTTCATTGTATTCCATTTCGATTACAAAATTTTCTAAATTGAGACAAACTGCTAGGTTCCACATTTCACTTTCACTCGAAATGAAATCGGAAATGAATTTTTGTGTACTACATTTCAATGTATTCGATTTCGATTTCAAAATGTTCGCAATTAAGACAAAGTAAAATTGTGATTTCGAAAAAATTTCGGAGTTTCCGAATCGCTCGAAATGCAGAACACTGAAAACAAATTCACTCGATTTGCAACTTCGATTTCACTCGATTACTGGAACCTAGCTGTTAGTTTAATTTCGTGGGGTTTTGAAGTCATCGAGGATGCATTTATGACCAGACCAGTTACATCACTGTTTGCTGAATCTGAACACCTATAGTATAGATCCAACCAGCCTTGACGAGCTCTTCCCCTTCGCGAATGGAGCGTTTTATGCCGCTAAAATATTTTGCAATATTGAAGATGGTTATCGAGAAAGTCTGAGATAAATCTCGGTTAGTTGGGTCCGCTATTGGTATTTGGATAATGCTGCACGATAAATGGAATATTAACAATAATTTGAAAAACTTTAAACAGTTCAAAGAAGAGTCTTATAAAAAAAAACAAAATTGTTTACACGAAACCAGAAACATAAACATAATTTTATGGACCCGGGATTATTTTATTTTTCATAAACAATACTTAAATTTTACACCGACAAGGCGTTTACATCGATTAAAATAGTTTTTCATTTATAAAATAAATAAATTATCTGTACGAAAATACACGTACCGCTTACCGATGACAGATTTCTGTATGTCTGATAGGGTTCTTTTCTTCACTACCAGATTTCGAAGGCCAACTTGTACATTTGTCAATATTGAAAAAATTAATTTTTACCGTGGGCATTAAAAAAAAACAAATATGTTTTAAAACTGTAAATACTGTAATTTTTAATAGTTATTTAACATTTATGTTTAGTATTGTTTGACAGACTAGGTATATAGAATAGACTATGATCAGAAAAGCATTCCCTTAAATTCAAAAAATCGTTATTTTTTTTTACCGAAATCATGTTTGTTGGTGAACAAGAAAAATTGGCGTTTCTAGAGTGAGACAAATCGACAAGAGACTCATCACTCCACTATTCGACGTGAGAACCACACGTTGATAGCATCATTAGTATTTTTTTTATTTTTCCAAAAATGAGGTCACATCTCTTCAAGTCGATTGCCAACGTTCCCATCAATGTTTTTTTTTTAGAAAATATTGACGACATTTATCCGGTTGATATTGGTACGGTTTCAGCAGGATGGTTTCCCAATGGCAAATGTCCATGAAACCATTGACTTACTATGCTATTCAACGACAACTTTATCTAAATTATGTGTGTTTTTTTAGAGGTTTGGCAACAACTGGCAACAGAACAGTTATTGCCGTTGTGGAGCGCAGTGTTGAGGAGAATCCGAATGAGTCGATTCGCCATCGTGCACTGCAATTGGAGCTATGCCCCACTTTGTGGAAGATTTTACGGAAAGATATTCAGCCTTATTGTGAGTTTCGCCCGAACAATATTTCAGCCGAAAAAATTGACATTTCACTATTCGCTTATCATGAGTTCCGGGCGAAAAATTGTAGATGTTCGAAAAATTCCCCTTATTAGCGCATCACCTTTTCGGGCGGAATAAAGTGTCATTTTCCGTTAGTAATCACATTTGTTGGTTTATTATTATTATTATTATTATAACTTTATTAGCTTATAAGTAAATTACAAAACTAATACTATGAAATACAGCACTAGCTACCAAGGCTTTCGGCTATTTTTAAAAAAGTAAAAGGAAAAACAAACAATTGTTGTACAAGATTTGGGAAGTATAGGTATAGGTATAAATTGTATATAAATATTTTAATACATTATAAAGAATAGTTATATGCTATCATCTAAATTTAGGGAAGAAAAAAGTTTGTAAATAGTTTTAATATTTTGTTCTGAAGGAACGCTAAGTAGATCAGCTACTGTGAGGTTTAGAGAAAGGATATTTGCTTTAGATTTAACTATATTGCAGTCAAAGACTAGGTGCCTGATGGAGAGTGTTACATTCGAGTTGCAGAGATGGCAATGGGGTGGGTCCGTTCCATTAATGATGTGGCTGTGTGTGAGTCTTGTGTGTCCTAATCGAAGCCGGATGAAAATCTTTATCATATTTTTTGAGCAGGTCGTGGGGAAGATTGGTGTTCGTGCGTTAGGATTAATAGTTGTGTAGTGATGGGAATATTCCCTCCAGCTATTAAAATTCATGTCATTCCAGAAGTGATGAATGTTCTTTCTGATGTCGTTTTTGTTAAATGTCCAATATGTGAGAAGAGGTTCTTTGACAGCAGATTTGGCTGCAGTATCTGCGTCTTCATTACCTTTGATTCCCACATGTCCCGGTACCCATAGAAGCTTTATATTATGACTTTTTTCAATTAACTTGTTCCGTATGGATTCAATAATTGGTGTTTTGTTGTTGACATTCTTTATTGCTGAAAGCACTAAAAGGCTGTCGGTGCAGATAATTATGTTTTGTGTGCTTGCTAGATTTACAGCTTCCATGATTGCAATGGCTTCAGATGAGAACACTGAGGAGAAGTCGGTGAGCAAGCCTTTGGTTAAGAGGTTGCCGCTTTCATTAACAACAGCGAAGGCTGTTCCAAAGTCCGTTTTTGAACCGTCAGTGTAAATTATGTGCCAGTTAGATGTTTTTTCGGATTCCGATAGTTCCGCGAATCTTTGTATGTAGGACTCACGAGGAGTTGTCGCTTTAGGTAATTTGTTTAGATCTGTGTTGATGGCTTTTTCATTTAGTGCCCACGGAGGGAAGGTGGCTGATTTTGTTTGGTTGACTGGAACTGGAACGGGTAGTCCGATAACTTTGGCTAAGCTTAGAACTTTATGTAAGGTAGATTAATTTTTTGGCGTTTTTTTATACGAGAGGTTTTTTTTTGCATCTATGTTTAATTGGGATTTATGTGTGGGGTTAAATTTTAAGTATATTGTTGAGGTTAGAAAATGTAATCGTTGTTTTATGGATGGTAGGCCAGCTTCAGTTAGCAGATTCTTTATAGGCGTCGTTCTAAAGGCCTTAAGACCAATTCGTATTGCCGAGTGGTAATTACTTCTTTCTATAATATCAAATTATAGATGAAATCGAACAAAAAAATGAGCACAATATTTATTTACAAATACCTATGCAAGAAACGATTGATTCTTTCAAGTGCCTCAAGTAACTCGTTCCTGATTATTTTCTTCCCCTTCCTCTTGCAGTAGTTACCTACTCTGGTATGCATTTTTATTATTCATTCTAAAATAAAAGAATTTTTTAACATTTCTTTATTTTCTTTTCAAAGCTGTCAAAGCACATATATTAGGTGTGTTCGTCTGTGTTCGCAATGTCATTTGTCGAACAATAAGGCTGATTGGCTTAAAAGCTCCTCAGTAGAATGGCATTGACGTGACAGAGCTTTGGTTTCAACAAGATGGCGCAACACCATCAATTTATTGCGGGAACATTTGCTGAGCGCATAATTTAGCGTAATGGACCTGTGAACTGGCCTCCATGGTCCGGTGATCTCACACCTTTAGATCACTTTCTTTGGGTATGTAGTGAAGTCACTAGTCTATGCCGATAAAACAGAGACATTGGACGATTTGGAAGTCAAACATTCGCCGCGTTTTTCTGATATACGGCCCCAGTTGCTCGATAAAGCTGTCGACAATTGGACTTCAAGATTGCGCTTCATTCGAACCAGCCGTGGCGCGCATATGCCCGAAATCATTTTTTAACAGTAGTGGCATAAAATTATCTTTCTAATAAAGCTTATATCATTAGTTTCAAGTGTTATATTTCTTATTGAATTTGTATACATACCTCTAAAAAAAAAACACTTTACATACTCAATTCATGCTCGAAACATATAGGTTTATGAACTATTCTTCAGAACAAAGATGTTTGATTCATTCCTGTCGTTTTCTATTTAATGTGTTTTATTCTACATATTTTGAAAGAAGACAGATCGTTACGTATCTACTATGTTAAGTTCTTCTCGAACATCTGTGTATGCACTTGCCTTCTCTAATTCATTAACAATCAAGGGCTGAATAATTACTGCATCCGTCATCGAGGAGCTTCAGCTAACAAAATCTAATTTTCATTTCAAACGATACTGCATCTGTCAAAACTTAGCCCGCCACATTCTCAAGCAAAATTTTGACAGTTCGTTTGGTTTTTTTTTTTTCTGTTGTGTTACGGACGGACAGAACGTCACGATAGACAGCTATAACTTTGAGGTAGTTCGGGACTTTGTCTACCTCGGCTCCGCTATTAATTCTGAAAATGACATCACATCAGAAATCAAGAGAAGAATCACACTTGCCAACCGCTGTTACTTTGGCCTAAGAAGGCAATTGATTAGTAAGGCCTTGTCGAGAAACACCAAGGAGACTCTATATAAGACCCTCATCATCCCAGTCCTGCTTTATGGCGCAGAATCATGGACGTTGTCAAAAGCGGATGAAGATCTCCTTAGGCGCTTCGAACTCAAAATTCTTCGAGTGATTTTCGGTCCCGTTTGCGTTGACGGGCTTTGGAGGAGGAGATTTAACAGCGAACTCTACGAGCTGTACAGCGACATCGATTTGGTCAGAAAAGTACGTATCAGTCGACTAAGATGGCTAGGACATGTAGAGCGAATGGACACTAACGCTCCGGCCCGAAGAGTCTTCGATTCCAACCCGGAGGGACAACGCAGTTGAGGAAGACCTCGCCTTAGGTGGCGCGCACAAGTGGAAGGGGACCTCAACCAACTTGGAGTGCGCAACTGGAGGCAGTTAGCCAAAGATCGTGCTAACTGGAGAGGCGTGTTGGTTGGGGCCCAGGTCCACCCCGGACTGTAGCGCCATCTAAGTAAGTAAGTAAGTGTTACGAAAAAGTTAATCAGGATGAGTTCTTTTAATGAGACACAACATTAATTTATTTCTCTGTAAGCTTTTGCTTCACTCTCCGCGGAGTATGCTAAGGATCGTTCTCGTGTTGGAAATCATATGTTACTGGCATGTATGGAAATAAAGGGTTTTCTCTAATATGCTTTTATAGGCTTGTGGATTGATCAATGGTCAACACTTATACAACTTATGGACCAACACCGAGACCGAACGAAGAGAATGCACCGCAGACCATTACTTTCTCTACTCCATGCTTTATGATCTGAAGCGTGTACTTTGGCTGCAATTCTTTGTTTAGAGGACGCCTTACATACGCTTCTCCATAAGATCCAAATAAATTAAACTTGGATTTGACACTCCAAGGACCTTTTTTCCAAAATTGCAATGCATTTTGTTATTGGAGTCTTGCAAATTTCCGGCTCTTAGGTTTTTGTTGACATAATGTGTTTTTTTGTGGAATATGCAATCATGAAGATTTTGTTCTACGACACAAGTCGTGAGTTCCTGATGGAGTTTAGGTGCAACAATCTCCCTAATTTTTATCAACATCAAAAAACGGATTGGCTCAACTTGTTCAGCATAATAGTACACGATTTATTTTTATCCAATTTTGTATACCGTGTAATCAAAATGCCCAAATTCCATTGCTCCGAACAAAATGACAAAGTTTCAAAAGCACACAATTAGCTAGTTGATATAATTTTCATATGAACCTTATGAAGATAAAGGTTATCAAGGACTCGAATTAAGGTGCGAAGAAGATAGACCTATACAGTCGGTAACAGCTAAAGAACTTGCCAAAGAAATTAAAGAAGGCATAAATATAAAAAAGGCCCCAGGGTATGATTTAATTACAGGAGAGATTTTAAAACAATTTCCACGAAAATGTCTAAAAAAATTAGCGCAGATTATAAATGCTGCATTTAAGTTGAGATATGTTCCAAGCATGTGGAAAGTCGCGGAGGTAATAATGATACCAAAACCAGGTAAGCCACCTAACGAGGTAGCCTCGTATCGCCCAATATCTATACTACCAATGTTGTCAAAGTTATTCGAAAAAATGCTGGTTTAACGCCTGCAAAAAATAATTGACGAAAAATCGCTAGTCCCAAATCACCAATTTGGATTTAGAAATAAGCACTCTACAATCGATCAGGTACATAGTATCACAGATAAAATCGAAAAAACATTCGAAGAGAATAAAGTGTGCTCTACAATATTTCTTGATATAGCACAAGCTTTCGATAAAGTCTGGCACAAAGGTTTGATCTACAAACTACAAAGGCAACTGCCAAAACAATATTCGACAGTCATATATATCAGATCGATTCTTCAGAATTAAACAAGAGACAGAGTACTCAACATTAAGAGAAATTAAAGCTGGTGTACCACAAGGCAGCGTGCTAGGTCCAGTTTTATACCTTCTATTCACTAGCGATTTGCCAGAAAGTGGGGAAACCACTATAGCTACTTTTGCAGATGACACAGCTGCCCTTGCTGTGGGATCAACTGTCGAAGTAGCAACAAAAAAGCTTCAAAGGGCAATAGACAATATTTCTGATTGGACAAAAAAATGGCAGATTAGATTAAATGACCTTAAGTCAGTCCATATTAATTTTACGTATAAAAACGTACCATATATTCCAGTATACATAAACAACAATGTAGTGGAATACTCAAATACAGCCAAATATCTAGGCATGACTCTAGATGCTAAAAGCGCATGACTATGCTAAAAGCGCATGCGCATGTTGGAAACCGCATGTAAAGAAAAAAAGAGACAAGTTGAACATGCGATACAGCAAAATGTATTGGCTTATTGGGAGATATTCATCTCTGTCAAATTACAATAAGTTATTGCTATACAAGCAAGTTCTAGAACCAGTATGGACCTACGAGATCCAGTTGTGGGCATGTACATGCCAAACAAAAATTCAGGTTTTCCAAAATAAAGTACTAAGGGACATAGTCAATGCACCTTGGTACATACGCAACGCTGATCTACATAGAGATCTTAACATTGAAATGGTTGAGGAAGAAGTTAAAAAAGTTGCCCGAAGGCATAGAAGTAGACTTCTTAACCATGTTAACATAGAAATAACAGAACTTTTAAATACTGACAATGTAATCAGGAGATTAAGGCGGGTAAAACCTCTTGATCTTAGCTAAGACCAAGAAAGTATACGTACCTAATACTTTCAACTAAAAAAGTATAGGAATTCGGCAAGCGTCGGATTTGTCCTCTAAGTTTTTTAAAATGAATCAAAAATAAATTGCCGATTAGTCGAACGACTAGGTGCAATCAATTCGGGAAGACGAAAGTCAGTCCCCTTGGGAGTTTTTTTTAGATCGGGTTAAAGTCCCTCACTATTGCAGAAGCACCCCTCGCGTAATAGCTCTGCAATGTCTTTCGATGATTTTTCCTTCCAACGAATTCCCATTACAAAAAAAAAATATTTTTCCTCATCTTTCCGCGGAGCACTTGGATTTTCATGGCGGAGCACACTTTGGGAAACTCGGGTGTACCTACCTATATTCTTTTTTTTTCATCTTCGGCTACTAATGCATAAAGCATATGTTAATATGTGCATTGTGCAATTCTCTGACTGTACCAAACAATCTTCAAAAAATGCATCGCCTTCACGTCTTGTCAGTTCACATGCGGTGAACTTTTTTAAATTCAAATTTAAATCAGGCAATAACCGTTACCCAATTTAAACGCCTGTCTTAATAATGAGCAACGAAATTCCTGGAAAAATCATCGAGTATAAAATCTGATGAGAACTGAAAGCGTTGCCGGAAATTCCGCAGAAATAGATTCAAAGCTGGTTCCATAATTCTCAATAGGGATAGGGACAAGATCGCTGGCGCTGCATCGTCGCGCACAAGTCACCTAAAACCCCGAGTCGATCGCGACGCTGTCGCTATGTTCTTTGATTCCTTCTTATCTTCGTTTCGCCTGCTTTGGGGCTATCTCTATCTCTATAGCTATACTTAACTTATACATTCATTCTCTGCTTCTCTGTTGATGTTTCGTATAATTGTGTAATCATTGGCATTGGCCTATCAAGTTGCACACATATTGAACCGGCTCGTACAATACAACCGCCATAATCATTCACTCACATGACCAAATGGATTTTGAATTTTTTTTTCTTTGCATGCGAATGTGTTGTTTGATGAGCACTAATGGGGGGGTAGGGTAGAGTGAAAGACTGCCATGTGGACGTAACCGGCTTTTACAATTCAATGGTTAATAAAAATACATAAAGCCTCTCTTTTCGATGCCACCGGAGGCCGGAGCGAAGCATTGCTGTGTGGCACAGTGCGAAGGCTATATAGCAGTGTAGCTGTAGCCTAGTGAATTCGCGTATTTTAGGTCAGTTTTGGCGCCAAAAACACACGCGTAGGAATACATTGTATTTGGCTGTCTTATCTGCATAAGCATAGCATAAAGCAATAGCAAACTACTCCTCTTCCTCTCTCTCTCAGAGTTGGCCGTATACCGGCGGCGCTACTTATTGTATACGTCGCTCATTGCCCCAAAGAATGATTATTGTGGTTTGTCGCGTTGTCGGGTCGCACACATCACACATAACATTTGTTTGTTTATTTATGTATTGCCATAATATTGAAATTCGGGCTGGCTCTCAATCTCAACTCAATTGATTTGGAATGGTATGAGCATTTTGTTTGTTGTTGTTGTTGAGGAAATGCTGTTACAATGAGTGTTAATTTTTATTATGGATGGGTTGGGATTGGGACTTTAGGAGGGCATGATTGGCTACATGACATTCTTCAAATCAAGAGCAGTATTTGATTTGAGTCCTATCACTATCAAAACTATTTGAACATAATTACTGAATACATATGTAGGTATTTATGAAATTTATAATTAGGCCTGCCAGATGTAACTATTTTGGCGGGACAGTCCTGACATTTGAACCATCTCCCAATATCTGTCCCGATCTTCCTTCTTTTTACTTTACTTCGACTGGAAATGTTTGGAAATAAAATACATATAAAACAATGTTGAAATAGGTAGGTATGTTACGACCTTAACGACTATGGGAAATTGCAATTCCCATTTTGAATGCATTCATCCATGTACCTAGAAAAATGTCATTTCATAAGCTGTCAGCTGTGCTAGTTGACAGAACCTATTAACTTTTAAATTCAAACAAACTGTGGCAGTATGGCAGTGCTGTAGGTATGTTGCTGTAGGTGTTGCCTAGCACTCCTGGAACTTCTTTGCTCCTCAACAATTCTATAAATTAGACAAAAAATCATGAAAATCGGACGAATGGTTCTCGAGTTATGGACGGACGAACAGAAGTATGTATGTGTATTGAAACATCGAAATACGCTTTTTCAGGAGAGCTAATGTTTGTCAGACATTTGCGAGAGATGGAAAAGTCAAGGTGATATTTGTGCTTTTTCTGGGGGTAAAACCGGGGCCACTATACGCCCACGATGTGAAATTGATACTCGCAGAAATTTGAAAACAAGACAGACTACGGTGACCTATCGTCTGTACCTAAGTAAGGCTGGCAGTTATAGCTATCATTGAAATGCATCATTGGAACAAATCAGTGGAATGGTGGTTTCATTTTTTTGACAAGTCGGTTATAGCAAACATTGAAAAGTTCCTGTCAGTGAAAGAACCTGTCAGTGACTTTTCAACAAACGAGTCTAGGTTTTGAGGTTAGAGTGGATCATTGAAAGCAAAACTGACAGCTGAGAATAGAAAGAGAATCGAACACATCAGTGAAACGATTGGGTTCCAAATTGGAGAAACGAGAATCAGCTGTTATTTTGATACCAATTAAAGCCAATATTGTTTGATTAATCGTCTTAAAATCGGAAAACAAAATTTTCAATGATGCATTTCAATGATAGCTATAACTAGGGCCTAAGAAGTGGTTCAGCGGTGACTCATTCATTGATGCCAAGTTAACTTCGACTGGTACCAGGTACAGTCCAGTCGACAAAGTACAATCCCGCCGATTTGAGCCATTTTACTAATTATCACAACGTTGCGGGGTAAATACTGTTATCTAATGTCGATTTCCATTGGGCAAAAAAGCTGACTGTCAAATAACACACCAACACAAATGCAAACAAAAAGTAATCTCATTTCATGTTCCATTGGGCAGGAAAAATCTGAGATCTGAGAGCAAAACGGTAAAAGCCCAATGGAAATCGAAATTAGTCTTTGCAGTAATTGAGTGCCACCTGCCATCTGTCATCATCTTCATCACACCTATGGGCAAACTTTTGCACGTGAGTAAATTTGAAAAATCATAAAATGCCTGAAATCGCCATCTGTGCACACGGAAATATAGGAAACTGTTTGTTTCAATTATTTTTCTTTTGGTTTTGTTATTTGAACAAATTAACATAAAAAGGCTCTCGTATTGATTAACTTTGATATCTGTTTCAGCGACCTATCGCTTTTAAGTTTCTCAATTCAGCCCTTCGGTTACATACGGCATGAAAGTGTAGGACTCTTTCATACTCGTATTTGGCCCGAAAATAAAACCTTGAGTGAGATATCTTATAAATAACCATATAAATTAATTTATCATTACAGAGCTCTGGAAGTATTTCAAAAAACCGGAGAAACAATGAGCTCCATATTCGAAAATCAAAGAAGCGCCCCGGGAGGAAACAGATTGGGTGGCCCATTAAGATATCCTCACATTATCCTATTTTGGCTTCGATGTAATCAGGTAATTTTTTTAACAATTTATAATTAATCAGCAATTCTTTTAGTTTTAATCAAAGGCACAAATGGTGTTAGGGATACTCTCTGGGCACTGCCTTCTTTAGGAAGCACGCTAGGAGTTTCGGTTTAACAAATACGGACACGTGCATCAGGTATTGCAAGGACCTACATCTTGCAGAGGATATTACTCATCTTCCCTGTGAATGTCAATTTATGACTCGGTATAGAAAAAAACACTATAAATTTTGATCTCGATTTGGATGGTAAATCTTCGACAATTTAAAGGAGTTTGGCCCCTCAAACAAAATTTAAACCATTTTTAGATTCTGTATAGGAAAGTTGACTGTTTGACTGAATTGGTTAAGGTTTTGACCGTGAAGGGCCCAATATGATGCTTAGTCTTCTGTTATGAATTCACATCCTATACCTATACAACCTAACCTCGTTTGTAACAATTATTTTTCTACCCTTGAATGTACCAAACAATGTGACAATTTGTTTAGGTAGACTTCTTAAAAGGTTATCATAGATTACCTTCACAGAGATAGATATTTTTGAACGCTTTAAACTTGGAATGATATCATCATTTCATTACCAACTGCTCCGCAGAATCTTATGAATGACGGTAAAGCTGCTTAAAAACAACAAATCACGAAACCAGAAATTAATACTGTAACGCTAATCATACCCTTTGGCAATTTTTTTTTTCTTTGCTACAGATAAAGTCTCTATACACATTCCAGCATAGGTACCTACCAGTATATGGTATAGGTCTGGTTACCTATACTCTAATTGTTGTGTAAATGAAGCATAATACGATTTACGTGAGTTTATCTTTTCTTGTAATATGCGGTCGCCCTTATTCATTAAGGCGATTTGTATTTCAAATGAACCCATCGACCCAAACCTTGAGACATTCTAATCCGGCCTCTGCTATAACTACACGACTGAATTCTAATAAATATTTGTAAAAATCACTTAAATTACGATACTTTCTAAAAGCTTGTAAGCCAAATTTATATTTAACAATTTTTTTCTGCGAATACCGAAGTGACCTTCATATTTTTTTTATTCCATTTTTTGACATTTCTCTGGAATGGTAAGGCACTGTCAGAATAAAATAAATTGATTACATGTGTTTAGTTTAGGTCCATAAATTATTATGCACATAGATAACGGCACAAAATACATAGTAATTTATTCCATACATTGAAGTTGTCCAATTAATCTTACTTATATAATACATGCATATTTAGCTACAGTTCGGGTGGGCCAATTTATCAAGTATACAAAAATTATGAGAGCTCAAAAGAACTCAGTTTTGTAAACGCCTAATATGTATCTCTTCTCTTTAAATTTTATTAAACTGGACACGGAATACGAAGGAAAGAATGAAAAAAGGACTAAATGATTTTTACGCCTTCATAAAGACTTCCTGAAAAAAGTGGGCGCTTACAACCGAATATAGTGCACTGGATGTACACCGCGATCGTATGACCAATTCTGACCTATGGCTAAGTTGGTGTGGTGGTATAGTGGGTATAGTGGGTTCAATAAACTCTACGCCACAACTAGACCTAGAAACGTTGCTGAACCTACACCCCATCGAGCTATACCTACACTAAGAACGTTGCAGCTAAAGGTGCTCTCAGACGACGAGAGAACAAAATTTGGAATCCGGAATCGTTCGCTTCGGTGTCGGACACTCACGCATACTTCACATCTTTGATCAGAGCAGACTCATGCCACTCACAGACTACAAGAAACCGAGGTATGACTTTGACAAGAAATTTACACTCTGTAATCAGAATACCGGACAGAAAGGACTGCCTTACTCCGAGTATTGTCACAAAAGGTATGCCCATCTTCACAAATGGCTAAAAGACGAAGAATGGAACGAGAGCAGGAGTCTTCTTAGAATAACTAAGTATCAGCCATTCATACCGGCAGCATTTTCCAACTACCAGCAATGTAAATTACCTTTGCGTGGACAGTCAAGCAGCACTTAAAGCGATTAACTAAATCTTGTAAACTCCAAATCCGTAAGCCAGTGCCTCTCGGCATTGAGAGCATTAAACCAGCACTCAGTAATGCTGTGCTGGATTCCTGGATATGTTGGTTTAGAAGGGAACGAGGCAGCAGATAAACTGACCAGATGCGGCTCTGAAATAGACGTACTGGTATTATTGGCTGACAGATGAGTATAACCAGCTTTCAACGCCGCTAAGGGCGTCATTGATAATGGCGCACATTAAACTTGGCTAAAGAACGATGAAACAACACTTCCAGTAGTAGCTACTATAACTCGTAGCTTGTGGCCCGCTATTGACACTAAAAGGTCAAAGATCCTATGTAACATCTTTTGTTAGAAACCAAATCCGAGTGCTCGTCGGGGTAACAACAGGACAATGAATCATTGGAAACATGGCCAAAAGACTAGGTATCTTTACAAATGACTTCTGCAGCAGTTGCAAAGATGAAGAGGAAATAGAATCTGTGGAACATGTTCTGTGTGATTGCCCAGCCCTCCAAGAACGACGCTACTCTTGTATTGGAGCACGGTTCTTCGACGGCTTGGAAGATCTAAAAACGATATGTCTTATTATAAGATCCGTCAATTGGTCCGAATGGTTTTGTTAGTTGCTTGTCCTATCATGTACTATATAAAAGGATAATCACAATGGGCCTCAATGGCTTCTGGGTTAACATTGCATATATTGCAAACGGTCCCTCTTTTTTTATTTTTTTTTATTTTTTTTATTTTTTCTTAAAATGTATTACAATATTTTATTTACCATGTTATAGCTTCAAAAAGAAATAATAGTGACATACATACATACATTTAAAAAAAATAGAGATAATGCCCTCTAACCTAACTTAACTTAAGGCAAGGGACCTGGAATTTAAGTCTGAACGGCTGAATTGATAAACTTTCTTAACACATTAATAATCTCGCATGTTTGTCAGACATTCGCGAGAGATGCCGCAGTGGAAAAACCTTCAGATGTAATTTGTGTTTTTGTCGAGGATCCAACCTAAGACCCTTCCCTCAGTAGTCCAGCCAACTTTTTTTGAAAGTTATGTTCTGTGTCTGCATGGTTATCTGATGGTATATGTTTGTCTGCATGTCTTTCTGGCTGTCTGAATAGATCGACAAACTTCGGATCAAAACTGCTCCGTAGGTATTGTTTTTGCTCGGCTCTTAATACCTACAAATTATTACCAAAAACTTTTTTTAACCGCATGTACCCAAAGTGGTTCTTATTTTTAGATATTATGTCCTTGGATATGTGGCCCACCTGATAACGTAAAATTGATTTATGAGCATTTTATAGCTTACCAACTATTTGCTTGATCCCTTGGGTGCGGGTGCCTTGCCTAGGCCTACTACTACTACATGACAATGGAATGGTTTTTTTTTATTTTGTGCATAATTATTTAGTTTATTTTTAATTGAACACGTACACTCATTTTTATTGCGGCGACTTACACACTTCGACTTACAAAATACTTCCAGAACAGTGTACTCGGTGCGAACTTGGTCGTGTTTATTCAAATTCAAAAGAAGCGAATTTCACGCTTTGGGTGACAAATGAGTTGGCTTTCATTAACGAGACGCTATACCAAATTGCTAGCCAACCTTGGCCTTTGATTAGAATTGAATTTGTATGATTATCCGCCTGCGGGCAAAAGTCGTTTGTATTTTGATTGTTGGAAATTACGAATTTAGGTGTGGGAAGAATGTGGATGGTTTTTCTCTACATATTTGATATTCCAGTGATGTGTACATTTTTATACCGAATATCATGGGGTATGCGTAGCGTATACGTTGCGTATGGCCATATAGTTTGTTATGATAAAAATAACCACTAAAGAGTTGCGATGTAAATTCCGTGCGTAAATATAGGAATGTTAATAACGAGGGGGTATAGCGTATAGGGTCCCAGGTTCAACCTACGGGAAAATCCAAAGCACTTCATTGCCCCACGCCCGCCTTTTGCGAACGCCTGACTAGACTATCATCACATATGCCGTTCTGGAAGATCGGGAGTCGGTCTGTGAGAAATGAAACAGAATTAGATTGTTATTATGTATAGGTACATACTGCGAATGAAACGAAACTAATACGAAAACTAATGCACGTCCTTATACATATTTAAGTAGGTCCTGATGGACACAGTCAAAGCCTTGTTCGTTTTGGACATTGCTCGTAGGTTAATTTGAAGAGCTCATTAAAACTATCTTTGGTAGAGTCGTCTTTTTCAGTAACGAATTGAGCGCATATAATATTAATGTTCGTGAATTTAGGCTTGATGTGGTCGTCATAAGATGCTAACAAGGCTTTTTGACTAAGTATGCCGCGACAAACTCACATTCAAATATCTAAAGGTGCTAGTACACGATATGTAGCACTGACGTCATTTTGACGTCAGCGAATGGTACCAATGGGTACATGCCGTGTACAATCTCTCTTTGTTCACTCTCTGTTGACGTCAGAGCCACATATATATGAGGCGTGCTACATATCGTGTACTAGCACCTTAAGAGGTGACCCTGATTTACTATAGCAATCACCGTAATGTACCTACAGTAAATATTCGTTTATCATAGTTTTTCATCCGATTTTTGTCCGGCCCATTCCTCGGCTCTTCCTGAATGACAATTATATCTGCCTTGTATAGCTGATATACTTACTTACTTACTTACTTAAGGTGGGGCTACATAGTCCGGGGTGGACCTAGGCCTCAACCAACGACAGCACGATCTTTGGCCACCTATCTCCAGTTTCGCACGCTAAGTTGGTTAAGGTGCACTTCCACTTACATGCGTCATCTGAGTCGCGGTCTTCTTCTACTGCGCCGTCCCTCGGGTGTGGATTCAAAGATCTTCCGGGCCGTAGCATTCACGTCCATTCGTTCTACATGACCCAGCTACCGCAGTCGTTGGACCTTCACTCTTCTGGCTAGGTCGATGTCCCTGTACAGCCCGTACAATTCGTCGTTGTATCTCCTCCTCCATTCACCATCTATGCAGACGGGACCAAATATTACTCGAAGAATTTTCCTCTCGAAGCAATCAAGATTAACCTTATCGGCTTTTAATAGAGCTCGTGCCTCTGCACCACACAGTAGGACTGGGATGATTAAGGTCTTATAAACAGTCAATTGCTTTCTTAGCCCGAAGAAACAGTGATTGGCAAGAGTTATTCTTCGTTTAATCTCAGCGCTGATGTCATTGTCTGAGTTCATAGCCTAGGAAGACAAATTCCTTCACCACCTCAAAGTTATATCTGTCTATAGTGACACTCTGTCCAAGACGTCGGTGTTGGTTGTCCTTTCTTGATGACAGCCTATACTTTGTCTTGCCCTCATTGATAGCCAAACTCATCGTCGCCGTCGATTATGTCGATGTCGATGTCGTCGGCGTAGGCGAGTGGGTGGACGGACGTTTTGAAAGATAGTGCCTCTGGTGTTAGCGTTTGAGTTTTGCACTATTCTTTCAAGAACGATGTTGAAGAAGTCACATGACAGCGCATCGCCTTGGCTGAATCCTTTTTTGATATCGAAGGTCTTGGTGAGTTCTTTACCGATCTTGATAGAGCAGAGAGCATTCTCCATTGTCATCCTGCACAAATGGGATGCCAAAACTTGACATCGCTCTGTATAGCTCATCTCTATAAATTCTGTCATAGGCGGCCTTAAAATCGATGAAAAGATAGTGGGTATCGATTTGAACTTCCTAAGTTTTTTCCTAAATGTGAATATTTGGTCGATGGTAGACTTTTCTGGCCTGAAGCCACACCGATAGAGACCAATCAGGTTGTTGACGAAAGGATTCAGGCGTTTACATAACACGGCAGATAAGATCTTATAGACGATGTTAAGAAGACTATATACCTCTGTAGTTGGCGCAGTTCAGAGGATCTCCTTTCTTGACTATCGGGCAAATAATGTTAAGGTTCCATTCCTATAATTTTTTATACATTTTTTAGCAGTCGTTCGAAAAACTAATAAAAAACAGGTACCTACGCAAGTTTATGAAGAAATTTTGTAAAACTGGTTTTCTGATTGATTTAGAACATATTCCAGTGTTCGCCTTGGTGCGCTCAACGGAGAATAAAGCAGCTGTTGCCGAAAGTGTATGCCGTAGAACCTCAACGCCATAAAGATCTCAGCAACTGAATATTGCCTCATGAAAATGTTGCAGAAAAAACTTGGATTATTCGCTTACAAGGTCCAATTGATTGAGGAAATAAAGCAATATGACTATCCGCTACGTTATCTCTTATTTAGAAGCGCAAAGCTCGAAATTGTCTACAATTTTGCTCAAAAAATCGTCTTTTCAAATGAGGCACATTTCCGTCCCGTCAGGGGCTACGTAAAGAACGAGAATTACCGTGTTTGGGACTCGGAAAATCCACACATAGCCATATAGAGAAACTATTTTAAGGTATCCTAAAAATATGACTGTTCTTTGTGGTTTTTGAAATGGCGGCATTAATGGCCCGTTTTTTCTTTCAAGACGACAATGGAAAAAGACGTTACAGTCAATTGAAGCGCTACCGAGACTTGATAACCGTTTTTATAGCCACAAATTAATCACTTGAACTTGGGCTAACTTGGTTGCATGTCCACTTAATCAACTTGGTTTTAGGAAATTGAGGTTACGTGACCCGCAAGCCGTCCAACAATACATTTTTTGCAATAATCCTGTAATCAGACTTTTGTGTGTTTTTGCTCGGGCGCCACGGAACGACGATTTGATGCCGTTGAAATTTTTTGCGTGGGGTACTATTAAAGATCGATGCTATGCGAACAATCCAGAAATGATTCAGGTCGAGCTAAGGGACGAAACCATCGAAAATATATTCAAAAATACATAGACCGTCATTTGAATGAAATAATATTCAAAAATTAATCAGAAGGCTACTTTTTTCAATAAAGCAACAACCGTTGAGCATTTTTAAAAAGTTTTTTTGTCAGTATAGCCTTTTGAAAATACATATACCAATAGATGGTCCACCGGCACCCTATACAGATACATAAAGTTGTGAAGTAACTACCGCTTGAATATCAACTTCGCAACTCTCATTTTCCTCACTTTTGTTGATTGCTGTCTATTGAGGACGATCTTCGCTGTTTCGCAAGCTCAAGGTTTATATCTACCTGAATACAACCTTATATTTCTACAAGATATACTAAACTGCAATAAAACGTTTATGTCCCATTAATTTATTTAAAGCATAACGGTTCACCGTAGCCCTAGTGGAATAGCACTCCTTAATTTTATTACCCATTCGGACGGTAATATGCTAAATCGAAAAATTAACTTTACATAAAGATCAGTGAAAGTAACAAACTATCTGCCATAAAACCGTCGTTAGGCCGAGCTTTGTTTTATTGGCTTTCCAAATTAGCAGAAGGCACAACTTTTCACACTACAAAAAATAATTGGCCAGAGATTATTGCCAAATTTGGGCATAGCAACAGAATCCGAGGGAGTGTATCGCGGTCCACTTATAAAGGAACCAAAAGTGGAACATCAAGCCAACATAGCGTCCTGTTTTATTTATTTTTTTTTTTTATTTTTTGTCCTCTCTAACAAATTCATTCAGGTTCAACACTCTGTGAGAAAATTAATGAATTCGTGGTAAGCGTCAGTGTCTTTCAAAAGAAACATCCGAAACAAAAGGACCAGAAACAAAAAAAAAAAAAAAAGAAGAAAAAGAAAAATCACCATCTCCTCTCACCTCAATAGTTTAAATTTTTGTCAGACAACTCTCCGATTATAAATGATCTTATTCACACATACACATGCCGCTACATAGGACTGACCGTTTTTTTTTTCGCGAACAGAAAAAAGTAAGGCGCTGTTCATAAATTCCCAGTTTTTATTCTCAGATTGTTGAATGACTCCTTTCACTTCGCATACCAAAACCCTCTCTTGGACTGCATTGAACCTGAACTCGCCAGGAATGCTAATTCTTTTCATCGTTTGATGTAATCTTTTTCTCCCCATGTGTGTGTGCTTCGATCCATTCACTTTGCGCGTCCGTCTAACTCTTTGGGCTTTTTTTTTATGTGATCAACAAAGTTGACTTAATACCCCCCAAGCATGTGCTTGTATAGACAACATTCTCTTTCGGAGCTTACATGGTTATCACATATTTCCCTATAAGAGGAAGAATTATACTCGTAATACTTCTTGAGAGGAAATTCCAACCAATTTGGCCAAAAATGAAATGCTTTGGCATAGCAAAGAGCTATGATGATGCTACTGGTGGCTTGCCTCCTTTGGCTGGCTCGTGTTCATAGATCGGCTTCTCATAAATCCTCGTAATTTGAATATAGAACTCGTTCCTCATCGATCGTGTTGGATGGCTATATGACAAGCAATTATCTGGCTGGTAATCTGTTCGAGATGAGATGTCTCCGAAAGTGTTGCGATTGTTTTGGGTGATGGTGCGAGTCAGTTTAGTAAAAGTTCTCAAAATTGGCAATTAGACAAGTTATGCGTAATTGATTTTGCGTGGTGGTGTTTGAAATTTATTTCGCTTTTCTGACATGTTTGACAGATTCGTAGCAATGAACTCTTTTGTTACGACGCAGATTTGAGAAAGATTTATTTTGAATTTATGTTTGTTTTTAGTTCTCATTTTAGAATTGCTACTTTTATGTAGTGGATAACGTATAAGTAGAAGTTTTAGAGGATGCTACGTATGACCGAGAAGACATCGTTGCAATTTTTAATTTTCATTGAATTTTGACAGCAAGTAAGAGCGGAATTTTTTTTTAAATCGTGCAGATCAAAGGCAAGCAAAACTGTTAGCACGATCTTTGGCTAACCGCCTCCAGTTGCGCTCTTGTGTGCGCCACCTAAGGCGATGTCTTTCTTTAATGCGTTGTCCCTCTGGGTTGGAATCGAAGACCTTCAGGCCGGAGCGTTGGTGTCCATTCGTTCTACTTGTCCTAGCCATCTTAGTCGACTGTTAAATATCCTCCTCTAAAGCCCCTCAACGCAATCGGGACCGAAAATCTTTCGAAGAATTTTGCGTTCGATGCGAGCAAGGAGATCTTCATCCGCCTTTGTTAAAGTCCATGCGCCATAATGAAGGGTGTTTCTCGACAAGGCCTTATTAATCAATTGCCTTCCTAGGCAGAAGTAACAGCGGTTGACAAGTGTAATTCTTCGCTTGATTGCTGATGTGATGCCATTTTCAGAGTTAATAGTAGAGCCGAGTTAGACAAAATCCCGAACTACCTCAAAGTTGTGGCTGTCTATCGTGAGGTTCTGTCAGATTCGTCGATGCTTTGAGATTATGCGTCTGGCATAATTTCATCCGACCACATTTTTGCGATCAGTTTGTCCATGCGCGCTCCCTACATATAATTATCACCTTCTCCTTATCTATCTGTCGAACCTCATTCCTGGAGTGGCATCTCTATAGCCTCATGGGCGCCCTTCTCGTATTGCTTGCTTAATAAGAAGGATTGCCAATAACGGCTTTTACTCAAATGTCTAATTCGAGACTTTTTGCCCTGCTTTTAATTACAAATCCACATCCAAACAGCACACGTTTTTCTTACTCCTACGAGTATTACTTGGCTCATCACGTCGCGTCTTTTCGATAGCAGTGTTGTCAGCTTTGTTGTATCCAAGGCGTCTGTCAACAGTTCGACAGTAAGTGGCCTATTTAGGCTTCTCATATACCTCATTCCACCTGTCTATCCGAAAGCCGTTGTCCTTAATTCGTTTAGAAGGATTGTCCAATCCAATCTTATCTGCGAGACTGTTTGTAATTTCTGGTTTCAAAAAAGCCTGCATAGTTTTGGTGTTATAAAGTTATAACGGATTCAGTTAAAGACAAATATGTATAAAATTTTAAAAAATAGAGGGCGCAACAACTCCATAGGAAAAGTAGCTTCTCACAACCCTTTGGCTAAATGACAAACTATATATATTATTGATCAGCATAACTTTCTTAGTCGACCTAGCGATGTCCGTCTGTCCGCACGATTACTGCCGTAATTTAAGAGCTATCGACTTGAAATTTGGTACGTAAGCTTTTATCCACCAAACCGAGGCTAAGTTCGAAGATTAGAAAGATCGGATGAAAACTACTACTACCTCCCATACAAAATATATAGCTATTTGATGTTAAAAATTAAATTCAAATCGCTACAGTAAAGATAGCAAGTTTAAACTTTGCACATATTGTTTCAATAATATTTAAAAAATTGTGACAAAAAATGAACTTGGTCGAATAAAAACTACCCATACCTCCCATACAAATGTATAATTTTTTAATACTAAAATATTTTGTTTTTTAATTTTACAATAATAAGTATCTACCGGGTATTTGAGCTTCGACATAGTCGGAGATAATTGACTCTTAGTTATATCTGTTACCCTATTTTTTTACCCATAGAACTCTATTTAGTGAAAATATCGATCCCAGACTTTCATTTTAAAACAGGCTTTGTTTAAACCGTCAATCAGAAAGTTATGTACTGATAAACATCTTTCTGTTAACCTCTAACAGCTGAAAATGACCACTGGCTCGTAGACTAATATTCGTTTTCATTACCAGTTTCATGATCTGTCAAAAAGTTTATAGATTTTAGAGCAAACCTTGACATTGTAAATATTGTTGTTTAACATTTGTATTCAGGTTTATTGACCTCTTCAAAATAAAGTTTCGAACACAATTAAACACTCGTTTATAATCCCTTCAATTGATGAGAATCAGAAATATTTTATGTAACCATCTCTCGTATTTCAGGAAATCCTCAATGAACGTCTTGAAAAACGTGTCGACTCAATGGTGGAACTTGGACTATTACCAGAAATAAGAAGTTTCTATAATGACCACTTAAATGGTTCAAGGTAGGCACATTCGCAACAAGATACATTTTTTGTTTATTTGTTCATTTTGTTTTCTTGTTTATCTCTATTGTATATAATACATAGTTGTGAGAACCAATATACTAAGGGAATTCTTCAGACAATCGGTTTGAAAGAGTTCATTCCCTACTTGGAGCAGTTCAACGAGGAGGACGATATAAAAAACGAAAGCTATTTGAAGTCGATTTTTTATAAAATTCCAGGTAAACCAATTGAGAGCATTTAAAACCATTACACTTGATAAGCTTAATGTATAGTTGCTGCCAATGGTACTTGTCGTAACGAGTGTCTTTATTCCTTTAATCGTAATTTATTTTATTTGCTCTTCGCACGCTTAGAACCCAACACTACTACTGACGCGGACAATGGTAATGACCGGCCCGAGGGTCTTGATGTGTTAATAAGCTGCTTGGATAGGCTTAAACTTGTTACAAATCGTTACTCGAAGAAACAAATCAAATGGATTAAGAATCGATTTTTGTCCAGTGCGGATAGACAGGTGCCAGATTTATACAAGCTTGATACGTCCGACGTTAGCAAGTGGAGCGAACAAGTCTATACACCGGCTGTCGATGTGATTGAGTCGTACATTAATGGTAGAGAGTGCGCATTGAAGCCGCTCGAGAAGCTCAAGCATCCCGGATCTGGATTGAATGAAGAGGTGAGTTGAGATGAGTCCTTGAGCTTATTATTCTAAATGTACCCTATATTTGTCCATAAAATTGCAGGCCCAAACTCAACAAGCTCAACAAGAAAATAGGGTGTACTAGCTAGGTTCCAGAAATCGAGTGAAATCGAAATTGAAAATCGATTGAATTCGTTTTCAGTGTTCTGCATTTCGAGCGATTCGGAAACTCCGAAATTTTTTCGAAATCACAATTTCACTTTGTCTCACTTCCGAAAATGTTGATATCGAATTCGAATACAGTGAAATGTAGAACACAAAAATTTATTTCCGATTGCATTTCGAGTGAAAATTAAATGTGGAACCTAGCAGATAATCCACAACAGCGATGCCAAACCTAGCCCAATTGTGAAATTCTAGCACTGTTTCATTCGATCTAGCACTGTAAATTGACCTTTTAGCACTGTGTTTAATTTATATTTTCAAGCATTACACATTTAATTATTGCTGTAAAACTGTTTTTCTGTGAAAATTTAGTCAATTATTTAAAACTTCAATTTTGTTTCAGTATTTTGTGCGTCAAAAACGTCAAAACAGTGTAGATATAAAGTAAAGTCGTTTGGTCTGTCCCTGAACTAGCCCTGAAATCACATTTCTGCCTCTAAATCGCATTCTTGAGTTGGCATCGCTGATCCACAATTATTTCACTGGATGGTATAGTAGCGACCGCTTAATGCGAACCCGATTAAAGCGAACTTTCGGTTACAAGGAACCAATTCAGTCATGGTCTCAATCAATGCCACATTGTTCTTTTCAAGCTTCAAGAGAACTTTTTTGTTTTTTCATTTAACGAAAACCTTAAACGTATTAAATAAAGAAAATGTCCGGTTTTAACGAACCAAAATTAAAGTTTATAAAATAGAAGTAAAGACAGTAAAACTATTTTCCATTCCCCTATTTTTTGAGACTTCCACAAAAACTGTTAGCTTATTACTCTCAAATGACTAAATTTTATGTTTTAACATTATCCTTTCGGTTATAACGAACCAAATTAGTTGCTTCATTCGAGTTCGTTATAAGTAGACGCTACTGTACCTAGTACAAACAAAAATACAAACAAACAAAACGTTCGGTTGCCTCCACTTCTTTCTTGGAACAGTTCTTTGCAAATTTTTAAATTGGCTACAGTAAATCGACGATTATCGGCACTAATGGGTAGTTCTGGCATCAAAGATAAATAAAACCAGTAAGACAATTATCTTCGACTATGCCGAAGCTCAAATACCCGGTACTGTATTATTGTAAAAATAAAAAAAAATATTTTAGTACTAAAAAAATATATATTTGTATGGGAGGTATGGGTAGTTTTTATTCGATCAAGCTCATTTTTTGTCAAAAAATTTAAAATATTATTAAAACAATATGTGCAAAGTTTAAACTTGCTATCTTTATTGTAGCTATTTAAATTTAATTTTTAACATCAAAAAGCTATATAAATCCGATATTTTTGTATGGGAGGTAGTAGTAGTTTTCATCCGATCTTGCTCATCTTCGAACTTAGCCTCAGTTTGGTGGATAAAAGCTTACGTACCAAATTTCAAGTCGATAGCTCTTAAATTACGGCCGTAATCGTGCGGACGGACAGACGGACAGACAGACGGACATCGCTAGATCGACTAAGAAAGTGATGCTGATCAATAATATATATAGTTTGTCATACCTACAACGCCTCCTTATGTGCGTTACAAATGGAATGCCAAAGTGAATATACCCTCACCACAGTGTGGTACCGGGTATAAAAAGTGCCCACAATCGTAAACATAAAGTAAACATGTGTGCATGGTCTACACAAAAAGTAGTTTCAATAGTATCGTTAAAACAGGAACAATCGTCTTTTGTTTTCTTTTCTTTTTTTGATGACTAATTCGGATAATAATTGAATCTGAGACTGAATAAATAGTATTCGGATAACTAACGTTCGGATAATCGACATCGAAATCTACTGTACCTATTAATAGACTTTTCGAAAAATTAATAAATTGAAAATGAATTCGCCTGAATTGTTCACATTATTTAATAAACTTCTCTTGTTCACTATTACCTTATAAATGTCTTAAAAGGTAGATTGATTAAATTTAAATAAACAAGTAGCGAATTTAAAATTTCGTTTTTGAGAAGTTTAAAAAAATAAATATTATCTTAGAATAACGCATATAATTTTTAAAACATTTTTAAAGTTATTTTAAAAATGTTATATAAATTTTAACCATTATCTTGGTTCATTTTTAGACCTCGAATTTTTGTTCAACATGTGAAAGAGTTTTCATCGGGGAATATCAGTGGAAACTTCATTTACAATCTAATAAACACAAACGGAGAAAGGAAAGTCTAAGGAAGAAGGAGAAACTACTAATATCGACTGCACAACAACAAGAAACTGCTGATAATATAAATAAAAACTAAAAAATAAAAAACTATTCATTATCAATATTTGTCTTTTATTTAATGTCCGTGTTTTTAGATATACATTTAATGTTAATTTAAATACAATAAAATAAATAAAACAAATATTAACGTCTTTCAAAGGTAAAACATTCATAAGTTTGCCGTGGTATAGTACATCTAGAGTTAACCTTTGGAAATTATTTATATTTTATATACACATATAATATACGTATTCAACACTACTCGTAAGTGAAGGTATGTTGTTTGAGGAAAATTCAGTTACCGTATTTTATACACTTATGTTTTTTGTATTATTTCTATAAATATAGGGTTGTTATTAACCCTAAACAAAAATAAAACACTTTAATTTAGTTAACATTAAGAGGTACGTAATATCAGTTAATATTATTCTGTATTGTCTTTTTGTTGCGTTTTCTTTATTGTTCAACACATATAAATAATGTACAATTAGTAATAATAATAACAATAATTAACATTGAATAGATGAGGGTAAAAGTGTGCGTTGTTTACGATTAATATATCAACAAATTTATGTGTAGTTATTGTTTTTTTTTTGTTTAAATACCATATTTTATTTTATACATCGTTTAATTATGCTTTAGGTGATGGTGTATTGTATTTTGCTTTCTAGCAATAATCCGTGTATTATAATAAGTCGAATTTTATGTTAATTGTTTAATTTTGGTAAGATTGTAAAAATTTTATCAATTTTCCAGTCGCATTTAACAAATTAAATAAATATTTTTTAGATTTCTTAGTTATGTCATTATGGATCAGGGAGACTCATACGAATTGATCAGAAAACCAAAAGGCAGTTGTCAATTCAATTTACTTTGTCACAAAAAGAAAGCCGAAAAATTTTATCTAACGTTTTATTGCGAGCAAATGTATAAAAATGAAAAAGGGGCCTTTGAAAATTTAAAAAAAAAATCAATAGTTGGATGTTACTAGAAAATTCGAAGTACAACATTCTTGGACGCAACCTTTTAGTAAGATAAATATAGATTAAGATTACATTCATTTTAGTTTCGTCATATATAATACAATAAATATAAAAAAAGTACCGAGAAAGTTCAGTGAGGCAAGTAAAATTTAAGACTGGAATTTAACAGAGAACTTCTAAATCCAAAATTCATGACGTCCAATTTTTGACAACTTTATAAAGCTACTGGGGCCGTTTATCAGCAATAACACAGCAAAGGTTGACTTCCAAATTGGCCAACGTCTCTCGTTTTATCGGCATAGACTAGAGGATTCACGTTCACATACCCGCAAAGAAAGTAATCTAATGGTGTGAGATCACAGGATCGTGGGGGCCAGTTCACAGGTCCATTACGCGAAATTATGCACTGGGCAAATGTTCATCGTAATAAATTGATGGTGTCGCGCGCCGTGTGGCATGTTGCGCCATCTTGTTGAAACCAAACTCATGTCAATGTCATTCAACTGAGAAATGAAGAAGTCAGAAATCATGTTTCTATAGCGCTCTCCATTGACGGTAACACTCTGGCCGGCATCGTCCTTACAGAAATATGGGCCGATGCCCGATAATTCCACCAGCCCATAAAGCACACCAAACAATGAGTTTTAATGGATGTAAGGGGGTCTCGACAAAGGCTTCTGGGGTTTCTCCACTCCAAATTCGACAATTTTGCTTGTTTACATATTCATTTAACTAAAAATGGACCCCATCGGGGAACAAAATTTTGCATTGAAAATGATCATATTTAAATTGACTTCAGGTTCAGAGCTCTATGATCCATCAGTGTCAGGTGACGCTAACTATATGCAAATCTTAATAACCCAATACATATTCCATTTAGAACTCCATCAGCTTTTAGGGATATCAGAAACAAATTGGCTAAAAGTAACATATCATCGACAAAAGTATCTCGATTCTGACAAATATTATATGTTTCTCTTGCTGGTGTGCAATGGCTTACACTCTGATAAGAAGTTTCATAGTATGTAGTGGTTATATTTACGTGGTTATACGAGAAATCAGTAGAGTTAGTTTAGTAAACCCAAACAAAACACTGACATTTTGTCCAACAAGGTTCGTTTCTATTGTAACACGTAAAAATAACAGTCGCATCAGAGCCCTCTATTGTCGAGATCAGTGAACTTTTTTGTACATGTGATAGTTTTTTCGCGCTTTGTACTCTTTTTTATAGCCTATTTCGTCTGCGAAAGTCCGGGATTTTCATGCTCCATAACTACTTTTTTCAAATGATTTCTGGCAACCCTATTCCTACGGGCACGGGGCCGTTTAATAGATAGTAATATTCTTCAAATTCGTTTTCTAAAAATTCAAACAATGTTAGGGCACCTGTGGCTGTTGTCTACGTTCGTCAACGAATGCTCTGAAACTGTATTTTTTCCAGTCACTTCAAATAAATATTTAGTTTATTTTCCGGATAAAGGATTTAACAGCCACTTGAACCGGCTGATACTCTATCCGAGAGTATATCAGATATCACTATCCGAAACCTTTGAAACCAAAAGTTGAAGCTTAGCTGGCAGATGAGTTCCAGATAGTCTATCCTAAACTTTATCAGCTAGTCTTGAAACAGACCCTAAATCCTTAGAAATATGCCTTATTATTTTTTTTAGTTTGAGTTTAAATTAAAAATACTATACATACTTAAATTTTGAGACATCGCTGTTTAAGTCAAATCCAAAAAAAAGATTTTGTTTGTTTGCACAAAAAAATGTCTGACGATTCATTCAATTAAAGTGCACATGTGCAAAATTATTCACAATAGAGATAAGAGAAGCCGACTTTAGTTAAATGTGCAACATATTTAATCCTACAGTACAGTCAACTTGCAAAGGGAGACTTCAAAGTCCAATTTCATTAGTTATATTTCCAAGGGCCAATATAAGTAAACTTAAATCGCTCACAATGTGCGGCATAAATACTATTATTTATTTATTAAAATTCTTGTTGAAGTCCTCGGACATATTACGAGTAGCTAGACTTTGGCCTGCCCGTTTTCCCATAAAGTACAAGTATTTAACCCTATCAATCATTTGTTTTCTATCGATATGTACGTCGTACATATTATATCGATTGGCAGGATCATTTGTTTAATTTTAATAACAGATAATAAAGAAAAGCGCAGTTTTGCTTTCAGATATGAATTACAAAGATATGTTTTTTTTTTTTTTTTGTTAAATTTGTTTACAACTAATAATTGCATATTGCTAATAGTATTATTTTGTTAACATTGTTATATCAGTGCATGGAAATAAAATAATAAATACTACAAATTATTCAGATATTTTGGTAAACTATTAACAGTAGGTAGATACAAACAAGTTGTTCTACAAGAGGTACAATTGTGAATTCACTAGATATCATACATATTTAATTTTCACTCGTTTAAACAAATATTGCTATAAGGAATTTAACAAAGAATTACAAAAAAATTATTTTAACTTATTTGTTAAATGGAAAATAATTATAAATATTTTCTTTAAATGCAATTGGGTATTTCACTTTTAAATTGGCATAAACACAACCATAACAACTGGTATATATATATGAGATTAATTTATTGTATAATTTTAACAGGGTGTTTGGATTATAATGTAGACATTACAAATATGTAACATGTTTAAAAATTAAATTAGTCTACGGTAGGTTAGGGGCGGTGGTTAACATATAGATTTAAGTCAAAGTTATTAATAATACTTTATAAATATTTAACGGCTATTTTTTTTGTAACTACATATAGTGTTTGGATTTTGTTAAACATATATTTTCGATCGATAATTTTAAAGTACTAGTTACATATAGCATTTTAAGGGGTTGGCAACTTTTGACCAAATCTCAAAATATCGAATTGAAAATCTTGAAAATAAAATCTCAAAAAAAAAATTCCGAAAAAAAATCTCGAAAATAAAAATAGTAGTATATCGAAAAAATATATCGAAACACAAAATCGCAGCAATTTTTAACACCAATCATTTTCATGCACCTACCTATTTTCGAGATGTTGTCTTTCGGTACTTTCAAGAATTTTGTGTATTTTAAGAGAAAAATATTCAAAAATATTTGTTCACTGAATAATACCTACTCGCGAATTCATGGGAATCACCGAGAGGCAACATTTTCTTGATTCTTACAGATTTGAGTATCTAAGCCCAGAACAAGCCTTGTAAGTTGTAACGTATTGTGTTTGTGTTAAAGACTGTGAAGTGTGACTTCTTACTTTTAAATTTTACGAAATTTTACGAATTTTTACGCATTTTTACTCAATGTCGTTCTTCAACTCGAAACATTTTTGAAAGAAAGCGGCTTCGAGAGAGCAAGATATTACCCCTCCACTGAGAATCTTACAAATTTTTACTCAACAAATTTCTTTCCATCCATACCATTTATACAACGACACGACACATGAGTCGTATACGACAAACGCCAACAGAAATAAGGGTGAATAATGCTGGGTTTCCACTTGTCGATTTGAAATTGACAATTGACGTATTTTTATGTCAATTAAAAAATTGTCAATGAATTGACTAATAGCGTTTGTCAATAACTGACAAAGAAACCACTGGACAAGTGGAAGTAGCTGATTTGTCAAACAAAATGTCACTTTGTCTATAATTGGCAGAGAAAATTTAATTGGCATCGAGTTCATAAGTTGGTCAAATAACTGACAAACGATTTTTTGCCAATAATTGCCATAAGTGGAAATGAACTGACGTTGGTGTCGTTCAATGACATAAACGCGAGGGCTGTCAAACTTTGTCAATCAACCGACATGTGGAAACCTACCTTAACGCACCGATTCTCCTGATCCTGGGGTACACTTAACCGTCCATTGATTCCATGGAAAATTGCACAAACACTTAACAGTGCTTAATTTCTATCGTTTAGTTATTCTTTTGCAAAATCTCGAAATTTTTCGACATTTTTCAGAAAATTTTTTTATTTCGACTTTTTTTGCTTGCAGAATTTTTGTTCGATGAACTTTTTTTCGGCAATCTTCCAAAATTCTCGATATTTTTTTCGACAATTTGTCGTTTCGAGATTTTTGTTTTGTCGGTGAAAAGTTACATTCCCTATTTTCAGTTTAAATTCGTTATATTTTAAATTGATTTATATTTCTCTTTATAAAGCTTAAATAGTTTGCAGCTGATGCCAAACGAAATTCACAATGAAAAGACTTGCGAAACCACAGCGAACAAATATTAATGGAAAGTTCCATGCCATTAGCTGAAAGACAGAAGCAACTCGAAAAAAATTAAAACTAAGTTTGTGGGCCAACTCATCACAAATAAATTAATCTCTTAATGAATTACAAACACCAAAATTTAAACGAAAAATTTTTTAGGTAGTAAATTGTGCACGGAAAATGAGGACCCTTGAAATCAAGTGACATTCACATTAGTAACATTTCGTTATGAAATAACGTATACCGCGAAACGTAAGGCTCCAATTATAACGTTTTTCGTTTGTTATTTCGTCGCATTTGCTGTCTGCTGCATACTACACTTAAAAGATAAAACTAATTCTGTTTGAAATACTACGAATTCAATTTGCAAAACAAAACTATTTATACTGAAAATGCTATATGTATCAATACAGTTTAAATTATAGTTGTAACCGCAAAGGAATATTTAGTGGGTTTTATGAGTTAATGCAATGTGAACCGAATGTGGTTGTGAACAGCATGTTATTAATCCTACCTATATGATACAACTATAGCTTTTGTCCGCGGCTTCGCTCGCGCAGTCCTCAGGATTTGGTACACAGATATTCCTTCACAGTCAGTTAGTTCCCTCTTTTAAGTTAGTACCTCTGAAAAATGTGTTTAATGCTCTATTGAAGAAAACAGTTCAAAGATTATATGATCAATATTTTTATTAGAGAAGCGCTGGCATCTCAACACAGATCATACTTAGCAGATTGAGTCACAATCTATGGGACAAAACATATTTCTTTGCTGACAAATACAGCGATATGATAAGCACCATCTTTAGAATAGGTGGAGTTTTTACCCCTTCATTATATTCCATACCTCCTAGATCTTATTACACTCTTGCAACCAGAAAGATGCACCACTTTCTAGTTGCAAGAAAGTGGTGCAAGAGTGTCCTTATACGACGAACGGTTCGTGACTTAAGAAAAGGGCCACAAACTAAGTTTGAAGTCAATCGGATGAAAAATTAAAATTTCCCATACAAACATTGACCCCCTCTTTTACCACTTTAGGGGTCGAATTTCAAAAAATCCTTTCTTAGTGGTTGTATAAATCATAAAAAAAACCTCTGTGCAAATTTCAGCTTTGTAGAGCAAATGGTTTAGGCTGGTCGTTGATCATCTGTCAGTCGGATACTTAATTTTTATATATAAGATTTATTGCTCGCATAATCCACCCTCGTAAATGTGCATATTGTTCGCCAGAAAGCATGCATAGTCTTCCGACATGAATTCACATCTAGATGTTCGCATTTTGTTCTTCCTCTTCGATTTTGGTAAATCGCTTAACGTCATTAACCGCGACGTCAATCATTTCATAGGCAACAGGTATATCGCCTGTGATTTTTAGAAGATTTCATCGGTGAACGAAATGCGAATCGCACATTTGCTCGGATGTGGCAGACGAATCGTGGAAATGAAATGTAATATAGGGTCGCAGAATCCGCTGGTATACTGGGGTCTATGCAACAATCTTCGAAGAAGTTTAGGTTAAAGGAAATAAGACGCAACCTACACACATTTAATTATGTGTATTAAGGAATGCCTATACAAAGACAGTTAAACTGTTGGCGCATTCATACTGATACTTTCAAAATAGGTAAATGTGCACATGACTGTGATGTAGTAGCACTGATGGGCCATGTTTTAAAGGAACCGAGAAGGGATGAAACCACAAAGCTCGTTAACATATAGCCATAACATATAGGAAAATGTAACTGCGGGAAAATCAACAAAAATTAGGCTAAAAAGTGGCCCACCAATTTTAACTACAGTGTAGATTCCAAAAGCCTAGAGAAAAATTTGCCTTCAAGAAAATGATCGAGCATAATCGCCATGATTTTTCAAAACAAGCTGCTTAACAGAAGTCACATAAATGTGCTATAGAATCCACCATCACACTCCCTCTCGTACCCACTTCATATTCCTTTTGGTAAGGTTTAATTATCTTATTTCTTTTAAATTAATTCTCGTGCATCTTAAAACTGAATTATTGTATCTATGGAGTTCTAATAATTCGTGTTCTGTATCTGTATATTAATTTTGTAAAATTATTGTCCTTTGATTACGAATGTGATTATTGTCGTATTTTTCCGCTTCTTCGGTGGTTTTATATTACATATTTGCAACTCGCCTGTGGGACTTTCCTACCGGAAAGTTATTCCTCTTCTTCGAGAGTCTTCTCTGGGAGACCATACTTGGGACAGCACATTCCTTCGGTTCCATCCATATTGAAACAAAATATTGATCGTTCTATATCTGTTGGTTCATGTGGGACGATGCCATGGACTTCTTTGAGTTCCTCACTTGGGAACCAAGCTGGATCAGTGTCTTCGACGATCTTATACCCACATAACCTACAAAAAATACAAATTTGTATCGACCTTTTGATCAAAGTGCATAAAGATACTAACCGGCATATTGCAACAATAGGTATCCATAAAATTGATGACATAATTAGACAAATGGCAATAACAATACACCAATGAGGCCAATCCATTTGTTCAGTGCCACCTTTGGCAGCTATCCATGCGGGATAGCTACTACCATTCGTCATAAGTTGGAAAAAGGATGCGACTAAAATGGAAATCATAGCGATTGGTGATAGATATTTCCAGCACAGCATCCAGTACAGTGATGGTCGGGATCCCGTCATCATCTCGATATCATCGGAGAATCTGAAAAAAAAATATAATAAACCGTTAAGAACCGCTCAGATGAAAAACTTCTAACAGTGCATATATACCTCCTAAGCCCATAGATATAACTTATTGACAAGCATTCTGACAGAGCAATAATTAGAAGCGGGAAATTACCAGCAAAGCTGTCCATGAGTTGAAAAATGTAGCTTCCGGCGCCATTAGCGAAGCACATGGAAATCGTACAGCAAGACGCACAAAGGATCTATTAAAGGTTTTATTTTTTACAAGATACAAAAAAGAACGAGTGAAAATTGCTTACCCCGATAATGTACTCCTTGGATAGATTTGGAAAGAGTTTCATGTCGACTAGAGAAGTTACCACACCTTCTAGCGTCCCAAACTGCGAGTCGATTCCCAGCGTAAACAACATAAGGAAGAACAATACCGCCCATAGCTGCGCACCAGGAAATTGGTTTATCGCCTCTGTGAAGATGATGAAAGCCAAACCAGTTCCGGAGGCACTCTGGCAAGCAAAATACAAATCTAACACCTGCCTTATTTTAAATATCTCAAACTTACATTGGCCAATTCCTTTTGTAAATCACACTCTGGCAAGACAACGTTTGTTTTATTGTTCGATAGGATTTGCAGCCTTTCCTCTGTACAACGGTCGAATGTTGCATGCGCCTTGAAACCGATCACCGAGAATACTACCACACCGGCGAACATTGATGTACCACAGTTGGTCAACGAAACGAGTATGGCATCTCGGTAGCAATTATTATTGGCCGGGTTATAGGAACTGAAAGCGATTAAGCCACCAAATGCTAAGCCGAGCGAGAAGAAGATCTGCGTTCCTGCTTCCAGCCATACGACTGGTTCTAACAGTGTCTCCCAGCGTGGTGTAAACAGGTGTTTAATCCCATCTGAGGCACCTAAAATAGAGTACACATTATACACACCATCACTAATAGCTGAACGGAAAATTGAAACAGAAAAAAAAAAACAAGCAAAAGAAAAAATAAACCTCCCTCGTAGGATTTCATTATGTGCAAGTTTTTCGGTAGGTTACACAGATACTGTCTATAAATAAAAGGGACATTTTGTTTTCGAGTTATGTATCAGAAAGGCTGGATGGCGAAGCTTTGGGGCTTTTAAAAAATGAAAAAAAAAACATTTAGATTGAAAATTCAATCCACAAAGCTCCCGCGCTGAAAGGCGAAACAAGCGCATACAGGAAATTGGTTCGTTGGAGTAGGACGTGCGGTGGGTTGGTAAATAGAAGAAGCAGGGGTTTCATAAATTATGAGGGCTTGTTGTATTCAAGAAGATGGATTTATAAAGAGCCGGGCATCGATAGAGCCTGATAGAAGTCGATGAATGAAGAGAATGTCGCAGCATCCCTGTGATCCTCAAGCAAGGCTATTCAAGCTAATGAATTTGAGGCGGTCTTGATAGTGAGGCAGAATTAAGGTATCGTTCCAAAAAGGACCGCGGAGGGCAAATCAAAGAAAATTTTTTGTGTGTCAGAAAATTATCCGAAGAAAATTGTGTGCTAGGACTTTTTCAGACGATCGTCAGCAAACTGACAATTTCATTGTCAGCAAATCAGATTAAATGAAATTTTCTTTATTTTTTTAATGATGCTATATCAAAGCGCTTTCATGGTAAGTAGCTAACAGCTTTAAGACCTTTTGGTCTGTAACTGATATAAAGCTCCCTACTAGTATTAAGTCGGGAAAAACTAGATTTGTCGGCTACCCCTACATAAACCTCAACCACAACCTCAACTGAGTACCCAAACTGTTTGCGTGATCAATTGAGGCCAAAAAGAAATCAGAAACATCAAGTCAGAGAGCAGTCACCGGTCGAATTAAACTAGAGTTTTAAACGTGCTCAATCTACCACATTGTTAAAATCCTAAGTGACAACACTTGCACAACAAACTCGTCACCGTTATAAAATGGCCCCTTTCTGGAAAATGTAAAGAGTGATTTTTGGGCTAAAACATTTTTTCGTGCGCTTGCCGAGTAGCTATGCTCATTATCGGTAGGCATTATTTACCAGATAACATAAAAATAAATATAAAATAATAGGGCACCTTTTATTGTAAAGGCCTACGGCACAAAAAATCTAGGTCCGGCGCTGACTCAGAATTGAAATCGAATGGACCATGATTTGCCGCATTCGCGTACACATACACATACTGACTTAAGGAAGTCAGTTGTCCTGTGGAAGACAGGCCTTGTAAAAAATCTATAGTCCAGCAGGTCGTTCCCCTAAAATACAGGCCGTCATAAACATTACTTTTAGAACTATGTACCTAACTCAATCCTGCGCTAAACAAATAGCCGGCCATCGAAAAAAACGTACAGCTATTATATTCAACATTGGATATAAGACAAGCCGCAGGCAGATTATCTACCGGTTATCAGCCCCTCTCAGAAAAAAATGCTAACTACGTCAACGACAGCCAAAGCAACTGGAGACCGCAAGACGAAGATAATTCTAAATCATAATAAAGAATTGACATGATGTCAACACCTGTATCTACGCAGGTTTTGCTTTGGCCGGCAAAAGTCTTGTAAAACTCAAATCCCTAAAGGATTTCACTTCTTATAAACAAACAGAAAACTAATTAACCCTGTGATTAACTCGCGTGTATAATTACGGACCGTATTAATTTTCATTCATTAGTGTCATTTGTGTTTCTCAAAGTATGCAATTTACCTTTCAGAGTTATTCCCCGAAAAAAGAAGATAATCAGCACAACATAGGGAAAAATTGCTGTCATGTATACAATCTTGCCCGATGATGTTATTCCCTGGACCATGCAAATGTACACCAAGAACCACGATAGCAATAACGCTAACGCCATGCTGTAGTTGAAGTTTTCTGGCTCATTGACGCTCTCCGAACACATCAGGGTTGAACGATACCAATAGTACTGCGTAGGAGATGAAGCCTTTTCCGGAAAATACAAAATAGACAAAAAATACATTCAGATGTCGCGCCTATTATGGATTTCTCTATGTACATACCACACATTCTGGTTCGTGATCGTAAGTGTAATTACTGTATAATCGTGTTGGACAATCAGCCCATGGAAGTGGTGACTCAAAGCTGTGCAGCAGGTAAATGAGACACCACGCAATGATGGTGTTGTAATACAGCGCCACGATATAACTTACCACAGCCGATGATATACCAATGCCGGCCAAATACGGAGACACCTATGAAGTCACACAGATTGGGTGCCGGTGCATTTATTAGATAAATTATAAAATATTGTGCAATTTTTCTATTTTAGACTCACTTGACTCCAGACCCCTATGGCTCCTTTTCGCAGTCGCTGACCAATGGCTAGCTCCAGATAAAATATGGGTATCCCTTGAACGCACAGCATTATGAAGTAGGGGACGAGAAATGCTCCACCACCGTTCTTTTGCGCTAGGTAAGGAAATCTCCACACATTTCCCAGGCCAACGGCATAGCTTGATGGAAGAAAGAAAATTAATTTCCAATTTGAAAATCTTTCCGGTTGTAAATGAGCATGTACCCTATTGTGGCCAATAAAAACATTATTTTGCTGTCCCAACTCTCTCTTTCATCTTCGCCTTTTTCCTGAACAATGTCCTCAACGATAACTGGGCCAAGTTTTGCCGGTGTATTCGTTGGAAAAGCCTCTGGTTCCTCGTCTTCCGGTTCGTCGAGTATATCCGATATGAAGGCTTGATTTGTTGCGCCATATAATGGCGGATGGCTAGGGTGACCGTGTTCATTTTTCACTAAGCGTCCACGAAGTTCCTAAAATTAAATGATAAAATTAAGAATTCTCAACGCAGTGTTGTACTTAAAAGAATAATAACAATGTATCCCAAAAATAAAGATCTTTTGAACATCACAGTTTTGTATCACAGGTGATATTAAAAACGAACCTTTTCGCTGAATTTAAAAAGCCCAATACCCGAGTTTTTTCTGCTAACTTAATTTGATGCACTGGAAGCTGTAGCTTTAGTGGTTACCTTTCGAAGCTATTAGATCCTACCAAACTAAATGGACTTAGACTTAAGCTAGTTGACAGCGCTAAATATCTGGGACTGATAGAAAGCTTCCGCAGAGAGAAAATATTTTTAAAGGCGCTAGTTAACCCCTAGTGGCTTTTTTTCGTGCAAAAGGCGTTCGGCTGTAAATTGGGGGGCCTTTAGACTAATACACATAATTCCTAATGGATGTGCACCGCAGTTTTTAGACCGATACTTCTTTACGGCGTGCTTCGTACGTTGATCAGCCCAAAAAAAGTCTGAGCTCCATTCAAAAGAGATAGCTGTTTAGGTTACGGATTGCTGACGGATTGTTTGCGGATAAAAAATAAACTAGACGGGAAAAAGCTGTCAAAATAATTGAAAAATCGGAAGTCAGAATGGAAAAAAATAGAAATTACTGGTACCATTCAACCTCGTTTGCATTTGAGAATAACCAAAGCGAAGACGGTCGAAATTGAGGTATCGCATTTACCTAATACGATCCGCCGGGTATCTGGGAATAACCCCCCTGAGCATAATAGCTAGGGCTATAGGGGTGCCCCTTTACTTTTGTATAGTAACATTGGAAAAGAAAGACTGTCAAAAGGGCAGTGGTGGGGATGAATTCTCTCACCTCACGAAAGAGAGAAACTTACGAAAAAATAAGGGGACGCACTGCGAAGTCGCTAATATAAACATAAGCTACCATCAACGCTTAATTCTAAGCTCCTGTTCGTTCAACGGGTAATTGTGAGATCATTCGATCCTGTGGTATCACAATGGACCATCCTAACCAAACCCGTTATTATCAGAATTTGCATGATACCTACAAACATATTTCATAATTTCTACAATCTGACAGTTACTATTTGACACTTGACAGACTTTTCAATTCTAATATTTAACATACCACTACAGTGGCTCAGTAGTTAGTGTGCTGGACTAAACTGTGCGAGGGGTTCTAGGTTTATTCCCCAGAAAAACTCAAATTATATCTTAAGGTTTTTTTTTCAACTGCGCCGCACCCCTCGCGAGCGTCTGACAAACATCCGAGAATATTACTGTCCTTAACTGCTGAACTGATTTAAGAAAAAAAGGTAACGTTGTCATACTACTTTTTCAACTCAAATGTTAAGAGTCTAGTTTAGGGCGTAAAAACTTTTAGTTTCAAAAACTACTAGCCCCTATTTCGGAGAAACTTTTTGTTGTCGGGCGCCCCTAGACTAAAACTGTCGGAAACAACATTATTTCGTGATGTGTAGTAGGTATCTCAAGAACAAGGATAATTTGTTTTATTTATTTTTTTTTATTTTATTTATAAAAAAAAAATAAGAAAAATATTAAAGTGAATAAAACTGTGCATGAGAAATACATTTATGTTTTCAAAAGTTGCAGAATTAAAAAAACCATTATTATCATTTATAGATACTTACCCTTAACTCAAGATTATCGATGCTCTTTTGTGTCTTCAATGGGATATCCCGTGAGCTTTGACGACGTAGAAACTGTGCTGTATTAGCCATACCTTTTGATTACGTTTAATTGACCAAAGATAAAATATCCGATCACTTGTGCAATTAGAACAAGTGTGCGTATTTATGAAACTACAGAAGTTTGTGCAGATGTCACTGGTTGTGCAAATTCCAATTATATACTAAGTACAATTATTGATTGTGTACATACATAATACCAACATAGTGTGTTGCAGACCTGGTGCGCTAAATAATAAAATACATAATTTCTTTTATTGAAAACAATCATACAACAAAAGGTTTGTGATGTAAGTACTCTTATTGTTAATTTCTAAATTTATGCACAAACACAATTTTGTATGCGAAAAAGTTACAAAAGTGGAAGTAGATTATTAAAATATTATTAAAATGCAAAAATTAAAATCAAAATGCATGCTCTAAATCGGCATTATAGTACCTACCTAGTTGAAAGCTATATATAGTCCAGATTCTAGAAATGACATAACTACTCCTCGGTCGAAATTGTACGTTCATGCTTATTCCATAATTGCAGATACTTTTTTATTTGTTAAAATTTAAGTTAAAAGAGCAAAAAATAAATCCCATAATTATACAATCTGCTTTACTATAATGTAACTCGACTGAAATTATCATAGGTTCTGGTAGACACTTTATTTTTGTATACTCTCCACAGGAAGGTATTGTCACTATCCCTTTGCCCTTACATATTTTGTAACGCCAAGAAGGAGTCGCCGAAGGCACCATAAAGTATATTATACAAATAATAATATTATACAAATGAATAAATTCAAAATCGATTTAGCCATGTTCGTCTGTCTGTCTGCTAGACGATTCAAACGAATCGAATGAAAATTTTGTAAGAGGACTTATTTTTGCCGTCGTCAGGTTGGTATTATGAAAATGTGCTATATCGGTCGAGTAGATCTGGTACCTCCCATATAAAACCAATATTAGACACATGTGCTGTGTACGTCCTAACTCACAAGCCTAACATTTTCCATGACTTGTATTAGAGGTATGATGTATGCAGCGGAAGCGTGGAGGGTATCAAAGCATCGGACAGGCCGATAATAATGCTTTTACTTTTTTTTATACCCTCCACAGGAAGGTATATTCACTTTGTCATTACGTTTGTAACGCCAAAATGTGTTGGGCTTGAGCAACACTACCATCTGTCCTACTTGAGGATACAGCGGAGCACTTCCTGTGTAGTTGTCCTGCCTTTGCTCGCATCAGGTGGCGGATCTTTGGGGCTGACGTGGTGAGTGCCGAACATCTAAGCTCACAGGATCACATTCTGAATCGATTAGCCATGTCCGTCTGTCTGTCTGTCCAAAACGAATTGACCTAGGCGAATGAAATTTTGTGAGACAACTTCTTTTTGCCGTCGCCAAGTTGGTATTGGAAAAGGGGTATGGCGGTCAAGTAGTTCTGGTACCTCCATACAAAACCACTATTAGACCCACGTCCCTCTCTCTGTCTGTTGAAATCACGATAGCGTCCGAACGAATCGACTTAGGCAACTGAAATTGTATGAGAGGTCTTATATTTATGGCCTTCAGGTTTGTATTAAAAATGGTCCATGAAGGTCAAGCAGTTCTGTTACCTCCCATACAAAGCCAATATTTGACCCATATATCTCCCTGTCTGTATAAAGTACGATAGCGTCCAAACTAATCGACTTAGATGAATGAAATTTTGTGAGAGGACTTGCTTTTACCGTTGTCAAGTTGGTATTAAAAAATTGTCTTAGTTCTGGTACCTCACATACAAAACCAATATTAGGCACATGCGTGTACCTGTACCAGTCAATACAGCGGAGGGTATCAAAGCACCGACGAACTGTTCAGCGAATAAAACCTAGCGAAGAAGATTCGGCATAACATAAGGCATAATACACCTGAGAGATATAAAACGTGCGCAAATCAATGACCCGGAAAGTCTTCAACGCTAAAAAGGACGACCTTATTTTAGATCGAACTGACTTTTATGTGCTCTCATAACTCGCGCTTATTGCATGTAAAGAAAGCAATCAGCATGCTGGACGCAGATCAAGGCTGAGATCTACCTACTTTACAACTATGCAGCAAGCGTACCTACAGAAAGCGTTTTATAGAAAGTGATTTTTAAAATGGCAACACTTGCAAAAAGTACTTTAGCATTTTTTAAAGCCAGCAATCTGTTCTGAATTGCGTATAATGCAAATCCGCAAAATTTTGTCTACCAATGTGAAATTTCAGGCCAGAGGCTATAGCTGAAGAAAGTTGTTGACATTGGGTAAACTATATAATTTAAAGAAAATTTGCATATACTCAGCCTTGCAAAAAAAAAATAAATAAATAGGTGGCGCAACAGGCGGGTGACACCCAAGGCCTAGCTTCTCGCAACAATTCGTTTTTGTGTGAGTTTCTATTTTTGGGACGAATGGAAGGGTTTTACAATTTTATGCCGAGTCCTTTAGACGGAATGTAACGGATTTAGAGGGGAATAAGTCGATAAAACCCGTAATCCCGGGTGAACAACCGCGCCCATGGGATGTATGGCACAATGTTATGTGTCTTCTAGTAGTGAACTCTAGATAACTGGGGACCTCTAGTTTCAATTTCAATTCCCCTAACCGGCATAGTGCAGGCGGACATCTTCTTCCCCTTACTCGTGGGACCCAATTGTCAAACTTCTTAAAAAAACAATAAAATCCAAAAAGCGACAAAGACTCCTAGCTCAATAAAAACTGACCGGCAAAAGGAAGAAGGAGTGGAAGATGCGCTTTAACCCTTCTCGGAGGAAGAAAGCGTCGGAGCAATTGACGCAAATCTGGAAAAACTCATTCTGGATTTTAGCGACATTTGCTCCGTCGCTAGCTCATCCTTTTCCTGCATCCTTTTCCGATGGAATGCACCCCGACATCGTCTGCAGCCGCAGGTAACCTGAGCACAAGTACACTAATGGGACAACCTAAATCCGTGACAAGCCTTCACCAGTCAGGACCAACGGTGGCCGCATCAGCTAACGTGGGGTCTTCAGCCCTCTCAGCGGCAACGCAGAAGCCGACCGAATATTCATCCTCTTTAACGACACGATCGGGGCAGTCCCGCAGTTGAGTGAGTGTGAATCTAAGGAAGACAGTAAGGTGGCAGCAAACAAACCGAAAGAGACAAGCCTCTCTGGGGGAGAAGTCATCGCTACCTACTATGTCAGGCGATAACAGCCCTGCAGATAATGGGAATTCCACCAAATGTAGCTTCGCGACACTAGTTAGTACTGGTAAGGTGGATTGTCCCGTCCACAAGTAACGACTAGGGACGACAAGACAAGTACGCCAATACGGAATCGTAGACCCAACGCACTTCGTCTAATTCGGCGGCTTAGTAAGCGTGATCCGAAGTCCTTTACGGACAAGGAAAGAGCGGCTCTGCAGAGAGCCTGCAAGGTCTACTAGGAAAGACAGCAACAAACCGAGTAAAAATGTCGCTTACGACGACAGCGGGAAGCCATTTGCTCCCCACCTCAGTTGCTGAGAGACTTCGGCCAGCAGCCGACTCCGAGCCGGTTGCAAGCTGCTCAAAACCCCCAGACGTACGCGACCGAAAGGCGAAAGTCACTGGTGGAGAGCTGGACGCAGCGAGGAGGGAAAGGCGTTTGCCATCCACCTCAGCTGCAAACAGACTCAAACCACTCCCAACCGTTCAGGAGAAGAGCACTAAGCCTAAAGCCCAACGTACGCAAAGACGACAGAAGACGTACGGCATGCACATTCTTTTATGGCATAGCTCTGGCCATATAAAATCGATATTGTATCCATCAGGGTTCGGACTTTACTGCAATTGCAGTAGATCTGCTGCTTTTTTCGTAAACAAAATTAATCTACTGCGCTACTGCGCCAACGCTTGAATCTACTGCACATTTTCAGAGAAGTAATTTTATTTTTTTAGTTTGGAAATTAGGTAACATATATTTTTTTCGATACAATAGATGTTTTTAGGTCGCAGTGTCAGCCAATAGGGCAGGGAATTTTATGTAATTGTGATGTGCTGTTTCAAAGAACAACAACTATTATCAAAGACTTCGATTGAAATTAGAGCTATTTCGAACTGTACCACTCCACTCACCATAAGATTCCTTAAGTGATTTGTCAGTTAGTCCTTCAATGAGAAATATTTATCTGCGAATTTAGGCTCTAAGTATACTGAACGCGGCCACCGACTAGATTTATCGGTTATACCTACTTCCTTATACGAGTAGATATGTCAACAACTAATAATTCAGTACCTAAAGATCACTTTTTTTGCTCTAGGTCGCTGTTTTGTTCGATTGACACAAAAAAGGATTCTTTTTTGGAATCGAGAGCACGGATTATTAACTTAAAAATTTGTATAAATCAATTAAAAGACACATTTCGAATAATTAAATTTAACATTTAACCAGTGAATAGAATTCGATTTCAAAGGCAAAATTTGAGATCTGAGGGAAGAATCTGAAGAGCTCAATCGAAAACGCTTAAAAAAATGCTCTCGTGATCAATTAAGACCAATAAAGATTCAAACAGATCAATTTATGAAAAACTAATAATTTTTTTTTAAATATGTGCATGAAATGTAGGTTTCCAATAGAAACAAAAAATCTACTGCGCAAAAATTGGATTTACTGCTGTTTTTTTAAAAATCTACTGCACAAATGAATTTCTTAAGTCCGAACGCTGTATCCTACATGTTTTTTGAACGTTGAACAAAAACGATAGCCCCTCTGTGAACGATAGTGGCAACTCTGAATTTTCTTCAGACAATCTAAACATTTAAAGGATTTTAATTTTGAATTTGAACATTGTTTTTCTGATATGTAGTTGATATTCGTGTCCAAAAAACGCATTATGCATTTGCGTTCCGCGTACTTTTTAATATTTTGTCTCGCAGCGAATGAATTATGATAAATGACCCAAAAAATGTAATCGAAATAAACTAACCAAATAACAGGTAAAAACATCATCTCATTTCTTCACAAAAGGAGTGGCTATCAAAAACCCTTCCATTCTTTGGTATACAAAATAATGTGCTGAATTGTCCCGAATCAAATATCCAAAGGTAGACAATTAGACATTTCAAATTTGAATGTACATATATCTTAATATGACAGTAGTTATCAATGAAATAACCTGTTACTGTTAATAACTGCTAACAGTAAAAATTGAGAAACCATATAAGAAAAATTCCATGATATACAACCCCCAAATGAAAAGGGTGTAGCATGTGGGACATTTCAGGAAGAAAACATCACGATGCCGTATAAATCCATTAATTTTGACACAGCTTTTAAACTTTTCTTTTAAAGTGTACCCTTAAATTAAAATATACTCACATAACTCGATCCGATAACTACTGTTTCACCTGTGATGTGACCTAACTAAATTGTAGGTACAGGTACATACGAGTATATCTATCTATACTTTATATCATGCATCTACCTTAATCTGCACATTATAGTATAGTTAATCTTAAGTTCTACAACAAAATTATTGGTGTATACACAATTTAAGGTAAACAAACTATTATTACATTAATTAGTCTAATTGTGCGTTATCCATGTAAACACGTTGTAAGAACTTACATAACTTTATAACCCATTCCAAGCAAAGTCTGTACTAAGGACGATAATCTGGAAAATCATGAATGTCACTTGTTGACCTTTACGTATAACTCTTTCTCATTTCTCCCAATTGTAGGTGCATATTTTACTTAATTAATTGATAAATTTTCTGCAAAAAGTTATTGAACATATACCAACATAAAACAAAATAGAAAAAAAAAATGTATCTACATGTAAGAACAAATTTACAAGGCAAATAAATTTACTTTTTCAATCACCCAATTTATTAATCGTCTCCAAGAGTGTTATGCAACCAAGCAGATAACTTAGGCAACTTAAATTGATTAGACCACGAAAATTGCTGAGCAAAATTATTATTATTTTATTTTCAGCAAAGAAATGTTGCAATGAATTTTTGTTGATGTTGTATTTTCCAACGAATACATTTTCTGTGTTTGACAAAAAATTAATAAGCACGGACACAATTTTCACACCACACCGCCAAAACACAACAGCAAAGGATAAAGGATGCGTTTTTCCATGGACGACTCTGAACTTCTTTTTTTTATTTTTAACCACTTTCTGCCTTCAAAGTCTAATATTAAATTTTTTTTGTTTCCACACCAATTGTAAAGAACTCGGTGGGAAAACTGATGAATGAACTGTGACGTCTTACGTCCTAAAAGGTAATTGTGTCTGTGCATCATGCACAGATGTACTAAATTGCCTTGGGGACGATAAATCGATAAAACGTTGGCAGACTTGCGTAGAATATTCCGTATTCATGTAGAATCCTTTGGATAATCGGAAGTTGTTACTTTCAAAATATGTTAATAACTGTCGTTTAGTTAATACTAGTGTCGTTTTAATGCAAGGACCTTGGTTTAGAGAAAGAGAACTATTAATTGATCAAATTGAAGGTTTTATGATATTTAGAGACCAAGCGCGATTTACCATCGGCAATGGCTTGGCATTTGAAACGGAGGCTCGGTTTACCTTGTCGTCTCGAACTTTGGGAATTCAAAGTCCGCGTTTGACTGAAACATTATTATCCGAATAATGAATACTTAAAGCGTACTATCCTATGACTCTTTAGGACATACCTACCTACATAACAGAGAACATCAAAAATCCTTTAAAACTAATTTCCACGAGTTCTGTGGCGCATCGATAATTCGCGACGGCTCTCCTCAGGATCGACTCACGATTCGAGCTCTCACAGATTTCCACTCAATATCCTTGTAAGTGAGTGCACTTACCACTCCACATGCAAATGGAACCCCAGAGTAGGGGTTCCCTAGTGCGTCGCGACACCCGCCCTGGGACGTGTCGTGGGGCTATCTAACGATGTAGTATGTCAATGATTATAACTAAAGGGTCTTTCAATAAGGACGGGTCGACGACGTTGAAATATCGTCGTCCCATATATTTATGGAAATTTTGTGTCTTAACATAGCCGCATTCATCTAAAAATGCGCCTCGTCGCTAAAGATGATTTTTCGGTCAAAATTGGGGTCCTCTTCCAAACTGTCCGAAGCCAACTCAGCGAATAAACGGCTTTGTCTATGGTCATTAACGTTGAAATCCTGGATTGGTTGGATATTGTAGGGCCGTAAACCCAAGTCGCGATGCAAAATTCGTCAAGTTGGAATCTGCGAAAGGCCGATTTCTTGTGCACGGCGAGGAAGTGACTGCCTCGAGTTCTCCCGTACACTCTCATGCAGGGCGGTAATCCTCCCGACCAATCTGGCTGCAACGACCCGTGCCAATTTAAAAACCTTTATTTAATTTTGAGTATCAGGTAAATATATGAGTCAGCCATGACTGAAATGCGGGAAACACAAACGCGCTTAATCTTCGACTGCAATGTAACTATTGGATCTCGCTTCGTGCTTAAAAAGAAACGTAATGCTTTTCCTTTGTTCGGAGTCTTACAGCAGTGAAAAAAAAAACTTGCGACGCCCTAGCGATATAGCACTAGCCCTTTTGGTTCAGTGCGGCGAAAGTAGGAAAGAGGTTTGAACCTCTGCTCGAAATTGCTATTTTTTACATAGAACACAGTGCCGTGATTGGACCGTGATCACAGATCTGCAAGCAAGGTGTTCTGGTAGACCATCCGCCGTCTTAGAGGATGGTCTACCAGATTTCCTCCTCTTTCTAATGAGGAGGAAATCTTGCGCAGATGGAGCGAGAACTTTTCCGAATTGCTCAATCCAATGACACATCCATCGCCTTAAGCAGGGCGGAAAATAGTCCCACGGTAGAGGAAGTCACTTTTGCGATCAAATCGCTAAAAGCTGGCAAATCTGCCGGAGTGGATGAAATCCGGCCAGAAATGCTAAAGGCCTAAGGGGAAGAGGGAGTCAAATGGCTCTCTCGTGTCATTAAAGTGGCCTGGAAATGCGGCGAAACTCCCAGCGATTACCAGATTGGGGTGATTGTGCCCCTTTTCAAGAAAGGGGATAAAAGGGATTGCTCCAATTACAGGGGTATATCACTTTTAAGTCTCCCCGGAAAAGTCTTTGCCAAGGTGCTGGAAACGCGTTGCAGAGCTGTGATCGAGGCACAGTCTTCTTCGCAGTCTTGGCGAAGAACGTTTCGAATTGGGAGATCTGAGGATAAGTCATTTGGCTCTTCGCTGATGACTTTGTCATCCTTGGGTCCTCTCAGACTGAACTTCAGCGCGCACTCGATCGGTTTGTAGCCGTTTGTGTTGAAGCTGAGATGAAGGTAAATGTGAACAAATCTGAAGTGATGGTCGTCTCTAGAACGCCTGTTCAATGCACTCTGCATGTTAGTGGAGTCCCATTGAAACAGGTGGAGAAGTTCAAGTATCTCGGGGTCTTATTCACGAGTGATGGAAGGAACAATGCCGAGTTTTCCTGTAGGATTGGTCAGGCTGGATCGATTTTGAGACAGCTTGGTCATTCTGTTATCAGGAGGACTGAACTTGGTGTCAGAGCTAAGTTGTCAGTCTTTAATTCGGTGTTTGTTCCAACTCTTACCTATGGTCATGAGGTTTGGGTAATGACCGAAAGAATAAGATCGCGAATACAAGCTGCCGAAATGAGATTTCTCCGTTGTATTGCTGGTGTGACCCGTAGAGATCGCATTAGAAATACCAGAATACGTGAGGAACTCAATGTCGAGCAGCTACTTCTTCGGACGGAGCGATCCATGCTTCGGTGGTTTGGGCATGTTAAACGCATGTCCCCGACCAGGATTGCCCTTGATGATTTAGAGTCGATGGCGGAGGATCGAGAGCTATGGAGGGTCCACTTGAGCAACCTACACCCGCGACCCACTTAATGGACAAGCGGAGCATTGAAAATGAATGAATGAATGAATGAATGAACACAGTGCCATCCATTGTAGAAACACTGCAACTGCGCAAAAATAACGACTTATTCAAATTATTTCAAACGTTCTGTAACAGATGGCACACTCAACACTCCAACAAAATCACACGAATTGCTCGATGACTTTTGAGTGTTTTCGTTTCTCTCCGCCGGCCGTGAACCAAAAGAGCTAGTGCTTATGTTTGATTCAAAGAAAAATTGGCTGCTAGCAGTCCATGTATAGATATGTCAATGGTTATAATCTTTAATGAGATCAGCTTCTATCCACATATCTGTGCTTTTAGAAGGGCGTCGCAACAATTGTTCAATCTCTCTAGGGAGTCGCGGTAGGAAAAAGTTTGGTAACCCCTGCTCAAGACATACAGAGAGGCGTAAAAAACAGTCGGGTCCGCGTGCTGCAGAATTATATTATGTGTTCTGACATCCATACCAGAGTATGCACAACTGAACTGATGCTGTTCACCACCAAAACAAAAACACCTGATTTTACCCTGCCGCGTATAAATGGTTAACCACTCACACTGTCGTCCAGCGCTTAGTATCTAGGTATCATGTTCGATCCAAAACTTCATTGGAGACATAACATCGAACACAGAGTAAAGAAGGCGTGTGGTTTTAGGAAAACCTTCGGAAAGAATTGGGGACTTTAGCCAAAGATGACCTTGATGTGCTTGTACACAGCCGTAATGGGTCCAATTCTTACATATGGATCACTATAGTATGGTGGCCCCCGCTGAGCAAAGTCTACAACCTTACGAAAGAGAAAATATTGCAAAGAACAGCCAGTATATCCACCACGAGGGGAATGACGGCGGTCCCAGCAGATGTCCATACTGCGCTATTGCACATTTTACCTCTTGACTTACACACAAAAGATACCGCATTATTCAGTGCTAAAAAGTAAAAGGCTTTTTTGTCTTGCTATCGGTATAGATTCAAAATTTTTATTCTTACAACTTATTGGCTCAAAATCCCTTTATATAACGTGATTTCTTCTTGGATGCCTTAGGTTTGGATGATGAAACTATTGTCTGTTCCAAATCAGCTTGTGTCTCATTGTTGTGTTTCAGCTCCGACTCGATTGTTGTGTCCAAAAATGCACTAGATGAATTAAACGTGTCAATGGGGATCGATGTCATGGGGATCATCGTGCTGTGTGCAATGCCCGAAGCATTTTGCAACCATCCGCTTACTAAACTAGCCGAATCTGTTACTGTACTCTGAGCAAGAGCTTTGATATTGATGTCTTTTTCCTCTTCTATCTCATCCTCAACGTCCCAAGCTGCAAGTAAATCACCAGCCAATGCATCTTTGTACTTGTACAGGCTTCTAATTGATTTCTGCCAACGTCCCATGTACTTTCGCTTTTGCAGGACAGGTAAATTCTCTTCGAGTGGTTTAAGGTCGCTTAAATTTGCGCAGCGGAATACTTTACTGATGCCAGAGAAATCACAGACCTCAGTAACTTCAAGCTGAGGCTTTTTCACCGAACGGTAAATGTTTTCCTCAAAATGGCTCATCACCTCAGCGGGGGTAAAAAATGTCTCACTGTCGTCTGGATCAGACATGCGTCTTGCGAATATGTCACCAATACTGGTGGCACTTAGGATATATGGATTAGCGCTGTCGCCAACAAACGCAAGTCCCGTGGTGCAGGCCTTTATTCTATCCAATATTCCGGTGTCGGGTTTAAGGCATTTGCCATGTTTTCGTGCCTCTTGAAGTACATTTTCCAAGCTTCGAGGCATGAATGGTAGACAAGGGGATTTGTAGACATGCTCGGGGGTCCATTCGATGCGAGGCTTTTTCACGAGATTAGCTTCATCGATCTCTTCAAAAAATTGAATATTTTCACAGATACGCAAGTCTGTGTTAACTGGGCTCTGCAAAGCGATGTACTCATTATCGTTGTGACAACAAGTCGCCATCATTAGGGGAGAGCTGTTCATTTGATGCGTCCAGCGCGCAACTGAAGTGTGCTTGTTGTCAATATTTTTATTGAGGAAACGATCGTCAACGCAATATAACTTATGATTGGACCCTACGTAGAATAGATTATTAAATTTACTCGGAGCAAGGCTAGAAAATTGAGAGCAATGGTTATCTTCATTGAAGCCGCAGTAATTTGTCCGCCAATCTCTCTCGGGCGTTCTTGTGTCTATTATATAGAGCTTTCTGGGAGCGGTATATATGTAGATATGGTTATCCCACGATCTTACCATATTCCAATTCATTGAGGGCTTACGTTCTTCTCCATTCATATCATTGGCCGTTTGTATTGATTTACTTTTCTCGATATCAAAAATGCGAAGACAATGCTCGAGATTTGATATGGCCAAGTTGTTGGTATTTGCTCTGTCTTGTGCGAAGCTAATCAATGGCACTTCCTTGCTTTTAAACTTTTTTACAGTGTGAAACGTGCTATCCGAGTATTGATGCAGTGATATACAATGTTTCTGGCGCACGAAGAAGGAACTGCTTTCTGCTATGGAAAATTCTACTTCGAATATTTCAGACTCTTCTTGGTTTGGAGATTTGAAGTCGATGCTGTCTATTGGATGTATGCTTGGAATGCTCTGATTAACATTGAACACGGAGAGAGCTGAAAATAAAAATTGAAAGTGAGGTTAAAAAAATGATAAACTCACACAAACGTGGGTGATAAAAAAATAGACCACAACAAAGAGGAACCTTTAGAGCGACACTTTTGAGAATCTACGTGGCTGTTGCAATTGCGAGCTCAAGATTCTACTTTAATTTACCTACTTTGCTAAGATAGATGTTCAATAAAACGCGCCCACTGTAAGCTGAGTATTAAAACCAAATTCACACTACTGATTCAAGGTGCGAGACGAAGAATACGGCTACTGAGGTGTGGCATCTATGTACAAGTTCTCGTGACTTAATATAGGTTCCAAGTAGCTTGGCAGCGCCAAATGTTGGCTAAATGCGAAAGAGTGGAAATACCTACTCTTAAGTATGTAATGGCATGTCACTTGTACCATTGATATGTGAGAATTGGAACTCCGATACCGAGGTACAGAAAGTCAACCACATCTATAGACAACATCTATACCGAGAAAAGAAGGCAAACAACTGATTCCTGGCTTTAACTGCAAAGCAGCACCCTGGCCAGCACATAATAGAATAGCGAATAATACAAGGGAATCCTTTTCCAGTCAATGAAGGAAATGTTTGACTAACACTAAAAGGTTTGGAATTAACATGGCTGATGCTCGCTTCTGGTATTCGAAGTTAATTATGATTTTTCTTATTTTACAGTAGGTACTTACTTAATCTGTCCATACTTTTCCCGCTAGTGTGTAGAATCTGGTCAGTTTCTGGATTAACACATAAATTCCCTTTTGTATAATAGAAGTCATAGTCACTTTCAAAGTATATGTCGGGATGAACGTCTCTTCGTTTAGCGTAACTGATTAGAGTGCTGTCGTAAATTCCTTTTTTCTCATCTTTCCGAATTCGTTTGCTGTCTGTAAGTGAAAATAAAAATAAACTTCTAACTCTAGTTGTCTAACGATAATGCAACTTGAGTGCAATGGACAATTGAAAGATAGTAAAGCGTACCCTACACCAAAAAGGATATCAGTCTGGCTTTATGATAATGAATTGAAAGCATTAAATTGACCAATTGAAACATGTAGGTAGCAGTGGTAGTAAGTACTCACTCTTCTTCGAATTTAAATATGCGGTCTGTATTGTTTTCAAGCGACTCATGTATGAATTCAAGGCGACCGTTCTTCGATGACATATATCCACATTGTGGGTTTGAATGGAGGACACGTACACTGAATGAGGTAAGGATACCTTCAATAGTGGAAACTCTCGGACGTCGTTAATATTGGTAAAATTGGTTAAATTGAATGAAGGCAAAATATGGTGGGGAATCCTGTTGAGTTTCCATTTGCTATCCTTGTACTTTTGGTATTTGCCATGGTCGTCGGCTGGTAAGTCACTAAATAGGTTTTGGAAAACAGTCCCATCTGAATCTGATTCGGACAATTGCTAAAATATAAGGAATATGTTGTACTATGTACTTTATAATGCTATCTACGACAAACAATTTAGGACAAACCTTAATAGATTTTGTTTCACTTTTGACTCTTTTCCTTTTTTGGGTATTCTTTTTGACCGGCGTTTTGGGCTTCTCTTTTACAGGAGACTTAGTTCCAGAGTCCATCGGAATGATTTACAAAAACTCTGCCCAGTTGTCAGCTAACTGAAAGTTGCAAGGCGAATTTTACTTCTTCAATTCACCTGAAGGAAATGTGAAATCAATCTGTTTTCAAATAAGTTGTTAATTATTGTAATATTATTTTGAAAATTCAATCCGGCTTATAATAACAGCCAATTCACAACACGCTTTGCTGCTTGACAGGCGTTTTATGCTAATTTCGATTGGAAATCTCATGTCGATTTCCATTGGGCAAGAAAAAGCACTTTTTCAGATTCAGACCAGTTTTTCTGCTCTAGAAATCAGCTGTCTGTCAAATTCATTTTCCATTGGGCAAAAAAAAAGCACTTTTTTTAATGTCGATTTTCTTTGGGCTTTTACCGTTTTGCTCTCAATCTCAGATTTTTCCTGCCCCAATCGAACATGAAATGAGATCAATTTTTTTTGCATTTGTGTTGGTGTGTGATTTGACAGTCAGCTGTTTTTAAATTCCAATTTGTGTTTATAAAATTGTATTGTTATTTGTTAGTTTTTTACTTGTATTCAAACAAACAATAACTACTTACTTGTTTTGTTTTGAATAAGAACTTGGTCTTTCCCCATGAAAATAACAACATTGGCATTTTCTACGACGGTCCATTCGTCTACATTTATATCCATTTTTTTCAATTTTCAAATTCAAATTTGATTCCACAATATGTAACTTAACCTCAAAGTTTGACAAATGGCACTTGTTTTGGTATTGGTGAAAGTACGTGCGAATCTCTATTTCGAATCGAGATTCGCAAAAGTAATCTGAATCTTTTTTTTGCCCAAAGAAAATTGATTTTGACAGACAGCTGATTTCTAGAGAAGAAAAACTGCTCTGAATCTTAAAAAAAGTGCTTTTTTTTGCCCAAAGAAAATCGACATAAGATTCAGATTACTTTTGCGAATCTCGATTCGAGGACGAGATTCACACATACTTTAACCAATGCCAAAGCAAGAGACATTTGTAAACACAAATTACAATAAAAAAAATATCTCACTGTCAAATAACCTACAACCCAAATGCAAACAAAAAGTAATCTCATTTCATGTTCCATTGGGCAGGAAAAATCTGAGATCTGAGAGCAAAACTGTAAAAGCCCAATGGAAATCGACATCAGATTTCGTCTGGCCAAACGAACAAAAAAAGTATACTGAGCTGTTCTGGTGGTGTAGCTGCGAAAAGTTCTTTACCTTTTTTTTATGAAATTTTTTTTTTCGTAGGGTGGTTGCAACTTGCAAGTTTTACATACATTTTCAAATAACTATAAAAGAAATCTCATAATAAATATTCCGAATATTTGTTTACCACGGTCCACGTCCTCCACATAATTGCAAACTCGATTGTTTTTCTCCCTTGCAAATAACAAATACTGTACCTGCATAAATTGCTCGTAGGTATGACGAAGACCATTATTATCCGAAGAGGACGATGAAGATGTGGCACACTATGAAGATGAAATTAACGTCGTTTTCCATTGGTTTCACTCGGGGATTCACTCATTTCGAAATCCAATGGAACAAGGAAACTGCTTCTGGTCTACTCCACTCAGGTATTGCTGAAATGTCAAAAAAGAATGTATGGCTGCTCTCAGTTCCAGTTGGTATGTATAAAATATATAAATTGCACTTTTATAAGTGCTTCTTGAGTGGATTCTGATTGAAATCGAGAAGCGAAATTCTCTCCTCACAATCAACAGAAGAGTATTTTTTGTCCCGACGCTCCCAGACGCTTCTGTTTGTCCAATGTTAAACGACATAACATAATCTATTACTTGTTGCATATTTATCAAATGTTGGTTTAAATTATTTTTTTTTAATATGGTTTTTCAGTAGCTTTAACTTTTTCGGCCAAAGACTTTCCGGAAAACGTAAACAAACAAACGCCAAATGTCAAATCATATGTAAGTGTATTGGTAAATCTCGAGCGACGCTGAGATAAAATCTAGATTCGCGAAAGTGCTCTCGACTCTGAAAAAAAGATTGTTTTATTTTTTGTACCAAACAAACGAAAAAGGTGATCTCGGGCAAAAAAAGTGTTTTTTTTATTGCCAATCGAAATCAGCAGAAAAATAAATATAGCCGATTTTTAAACCCATTATTTTTGTATAGCACAGCACAACACATGTTTCAAACTAAATACTGGTTCTTTGTTGACAGTCCTCTTCAAATGTTGTTGTTGTTTTCGGATGAGTTACCCAATTTTTTCCTATTAAAATGTCAACTGTAAGATTTTTATCGCTGAGAAATAAACTCACAAGTATTCAAACAAATTTAAGTGAAAAGGTTAAACTACCAGAAAAGTTCAAAGGAACTATTATAGAAAGATGGTCTGTCTACTGGAAATCATTGATGAACGACTACGCTGACGTTGCGCGAGGTGCTGCCGAGACTGCAAAAGAAAAGCCCATACGAACCTCAATACTCGGTGCAATAGGTCTTGCAACATACCTGTGCGCGAAAAACAACCCAGATGAACTGTCCTTCATGCAGGAAATCCGAAACCGAAATAGTGACATGATGATGGTGCATGAATCATGTCAACGGAAAGAGTCTGCGGAATATCTTAAGTTGCTAGAAAGTAGTATAAATCAGGGCACTCTTCGGATACTTGATTTAGGTGTTGTTACTTTAGTGTGGCTACATGACTTCAACAAGGATCTATGCACCTACCGGGCAATTTGTGAGCACCTCCAGCCGGAATACAGTACATTTCATAAGCGTATTATTGACGTAGGATTCTGGAACAAATGGTGGAATTTGGACAGAAAAATGATCGATTACGACATTGCTGAGGAGAATTTGTAGAATTGTATTACAAATAAATAAAAAAAAATAGTGTATGTATGTATTTAGTTATGTTTTTGCTGTTTTATTTGCGCGCAGACAGTTACAGTGTGCGCTCGATATTGAGAAATGGTAATCGAATTCTTTATTCGGCTGGAGAAGTTTCCTGTACCGCTCCAGAGATGATACATTATCTGGCGCCAGCAGCATTGCAAAGCAGTTGAGTTTGCTTTGAATGTGTGTGAAGAATTTTATGTAATCGGCAAAAATTTCCACGAAGTAGGCAATCGGTTGTTGAATTATTGCATCACTCCGATCCAAGGAACACAGCTGAAATGCAGTCGGGGACTGATCAATCGTGGACCATATGTTTTGCAGGTTTGATATTGATGACATCAGTTTGGAACTTAAATGGCAGAGTTTTAAGGCGATCCTTGTGATATTCATAAAATCTTACTTTGAATCGCTGAGCAGATTATGTTTAATACAGAATTCCGTTCTAATTTCATCTTCTATTTGGTGGGTTGAATTTGGGGGATTGGTACATTTGGCAGTCACATCTCTGTCAAGATTTAAAGAGTTAGCATGTGGTTCCTGATCACACTGCCGTTGTTACCTGGTTATTATCGTATATCGCTGAGCAAGTACCCACAATCGGTCAATAATCGCACGATGGTCCTCCATTGTTGACTGATATAGCTGGTAATGCTCTCTTATGGCATTCTCGACAGCAAACAATTGTTTTATTAGGTCTTCGCCGTCTGGTTCTGAAGCCATTTTTGTTGGACTATAGAAATGTACGAGGATAAGCTAGGAATTCTAGCTTCGCAATTCCAAAGACTCCGACACGCTCGACCTCGAGTGCCCGATCGAAGGGGTTTGTTTTGTTTTTATATATTTGACAGTAAGTTCAGGCGATCAGACACGCAGCTATTAAAAGACACTTTTCCGTTCATTCAATTCAATTCAATTCAATTCAATTCAATTTTTAAATACAAACCTACATTGATCTCATCACTAGGCCTGGTTTTATTGCACATTCTATCTCAGTGAAGTAAAATAAAGTAGATTCTTAAAACATGCAATTACAGCAACACTGCTTGACTGTTTCGACACTCTATATAGTAATAGTTGCTGTAATTGCGTCCTGAAGATTCTACTTTACTTCAATGAGATAGATGTGCACGTTCAACGTTTTGCATAGTGTCGTCTTCTTATAGCAAACTAAACTTGTACAAATTTGTTTAATAACGGAAGCAGTGTTCCCCAAGAAGTGGTACCTATAACATAAAATGTCTATAAAAATTGAGCAGTTTTCAGGTTTTTGTTCAGTTTTTTCTTCTCACTGTCACTGGCTTGAAAATTCGATTTAATTCGTTGGAATTTCGACTGCACGGCGCCGTCAAAGCAGCAGTGCTGATTAAACCGCTTGAACTCGGTTTGACAGTCCAATTTGCACTAATCAGCCACGGAAATAATTCCGCTGTCTTTATAAAGAATTAGAGGATTTCAATCAGATATAAACTTATTTTTAAATCAAACCATTGCAAGTCTGAGGTGCATATACGAAAATGGTGTTTAAGTGTCAAGAAGATAGTTTCCTTAAAGAAGTAAGGTAACCCGAAAACCCCACAAAAGAAAACTAAATAATTACTTTCTGCTTAGTTCTCCGGAAAAGTTGTTTCGTGTGAACCGGCTACCCTTAAGGAATCCGGTCGAGAGCTCATTGGCTTCAATGTGATTTTGGACAACACCATACTCTTCCCGGAAGGTGGTGGTCAAGTGAGTATGACTTGTATGTAAAGTAAATAAATTGCTTAAAGCAAGGGTTACTACTTGCAGCCATGTGACTTTGGGAGTTTGAACGATAAGCCTGTACGAAGTGTCATTCGTAAGGGAAGTGAGGCAATTCATTTTGTGGAACATTCAGAGCCTTTTTGTCAGGGAGAAACAGTAAAACAGACAATTGATTGGGAACGTCGTTTGGATCATATGCAACAGCATTCTGGACAGCATTTAATAACGGCTCTGTTTTGTCGGGACTACAATTTGGACACAACATCTTGGTGGTTGGGCACAGATAGTTCTTATCTCGAATTGGCTGCTAAAGATGTCAGCAAAGAACAACTGAATTCGGTAGAGGAGATGGCAAATGCTCTGATTGTCGAAGGAAGGCAAGTCAGCGTAATTGTAACCTGTCCAGAGGAGGGTGTCAAGGTAAATGGTTCTATTGCGATATAGAGTGACGACATCCGAAGGTGGTTATACGTAAATTTTTCTCTCCTCGAAGTTTCAAGACGCTCGTGCTCCTAGAGGTCTGCCCGCTGACCATGTCGGACCGGTTCGGGTGGTGCGCATCGAGGGGATTGAAAGCAACATGTGTTGTGGAACGCACGTTACCAATTTAACGCAGCTACAGGCAATCAAACTACTTTACGTGGAGAAATCCAAAGGCAAAGTCCTTGTTCACTTTTTAGCTGGCAATCGAGTATTAAAAAAACTTGGCGAGTGCTATGAACGTGAGCAAACCTTGAATACCATTCTGAAGTAAGTTTCCGCACGCTTCGACTTTGCCGTGCATCACTTAACAGCAAATATTTTTAGAGGCGGCCCATCAACGCACTTGGACTTGATCCAGAAAATGCAGACAAACCTCAAAAACACCAACAAAAATTTTCAAAAACTCCTAAAGGACATCGCCACCATGGAAGCGGAAAAGCTGACTGCCTTGCCGGATAAGCCCAAATACTTCTCAATGCATCGTAAGGACGGCATAGAACCAGACTTCATAAATACCTTTCTACGCAGTGCTCCCAATGATATATTCTACTTCTTGTCTGTCGCTGATAACACAAACAAAGGCCATGTGGTATTGAGGGGAGATCCCGATTTGGTAGCAAAGTTTGGCCCAGAGTTTTTAGAACTACTCGATGGCAAAGGCTCCAACAGCCGCGGCAACAACATGCAAGCCAAAGTCAACAATGTGAACAAAATAAAAGATTGTGAAGCCAAGCTAAAACAACACTTTTCTCAATAAATTAAATTCCAAAGTAAACACGTCTTTTTAGTACGATTTCACGTTTATTTAAAAAAAAAGTTTCCCAGTTCACAAACAAATTGCTGCACGACACCAATCCATGACGATGTTACAGGTCATATCTGAAAATTATATGAATAGGATTAGAATGATGCGAATTTTTAATTAAGCATTGTTAAACCATACCTTTGTTGCCATATTTCAATTTCTTATCGAAGTCTTCTGGCTTCCCTTTCGGACTCGAGGAGGGTGAGAATATCACCTTCACGAACGGGTCCCTTGACGTTGCGGATGATCTGACGATTTTGTTCTCCAAGGAACTCCACTTTCACTTGGGTACACTGACCCTGGGAACCGGTGCGACCGAGAACTTTGATAACGCGAGCCCAAACAACTGGTTTATCCATGTTTTTTCGATTATTTTAGTGATTTTCTGCGGAGAAATTCACGTGTGCCAAACACTCAAAGTGACAGCCGGAAGAAGAAAGAGCGAGTTGTTGGAAGAAATAACAACTTGACGAATAAATTTGGGGTTATTGTGCACTTGACGAAGAGTGAAGTTTGGTGTGGTTTATTAGGCAGTTATGACATCTTTTGATATTCATTTATAAATAATTTTTAATAATAATTAAATTATAATATTTTATTTGGCAACATACTTTTCAATTGTTTACCCAAATGGGCTTCAACAATTTTTTTAAGATTTTATGGGGATGTCAATAAGAGGAACTTTTAGTTATTCCAGTTTAAGCCTGAAAAATATCGTCATGTCGCTAACTAATAGGCCTGTTTTATTGGAAATCTATTTCAGTGAAGTAAAGTAAAGTAGAATCTACAGCACGCAATTACAACAACTATATAGAGTGCTAAAGATTTTACTTTACTTTACTTGACTGAGTTAGATTGCCAATAAAACAGGCCTAATATTAAAATCAGTTGAAACCCCAAATACAACTGTAGAAAAGTAAACAAAGGTCAGGCTTTCAATTTTCACAAAGTTCATAAATTTCACGTTCAAAAGACATCATTTCTGTCAGTGTCACAAGGAAACAGACTATAATTGTAATCTTTTACACCGTAAAGTTGTATATTTGATCTAATAATTATGTCTGGATGCCTGGAGTTGCATAAACATTCGCTCATTGATGAAAATGTGTCCAAGCGTCGCCGTCGGGCTGGTTCACATAATCATATCCACCTAGTCCAATATTTTTGGTGTTGCAAATTAATCTGGGCACTGCTTTCCAATTGACATTGTCGCTCTGGATGCCTTTTGTCTGCATTTTTATTAGCAAATGGGCAATGGTTGTATTAAAGTCCAGAGTAAGGTTAAATAATTGATTAATTCAGTTAATACATACAGCGAACCCATGGCTTGCAATACTTGTTGATATGCGTATTTTTTACGCCTGTGGTGCATGAATTCATCTTTTCGGGCGCTTTAAAATTTGAAAAGGACCTTCCGTTTCCTCTTTCTTCTAATTGTTCTTCTTTCTGTAAATTAATTTTTGTTATATTGACATTCTTAATAGTAAACAAAAGAATGATTAGGGGTATTCACTTAAACGCGTAAAAGCCTCGTAAACTGCAGAAATTTACACTCTCGTAAATGAACTGTCAAATTTTGTATGGAGAATAGTTTACGCAGACCTCATAATTTTCCGCGACGATTTAGGCTCGGAAATCAACCGCGGAAAGTTACGCAAGTCACAAATGTCAACTAGTCGTATGAATTGTTTGTTTGATTCCAGATTTACAGTCGATTTACACGGTTTACGCAATAACATTTCCGAGAGGTGTTCATTTAAAGCACCGCAGAAATTTATACATTTACGAGCTGCATAAATTTATCAGATTAAGTGAATACCCTTATTATTTATTTTTGTTTGGCATTATTCAGCTGTCAGCCAAATGTGAAAAAAAAAAAATAATTTCGCAGTGACACCAACGACTGTAAATAAAAACCATTACTTTCTGCGCCACCTGTTTGTGAATTCCACCCAGCAGATCTAATGCTGGGGAGAAAATCAAGAAACCATCAGTTTGTTATATTGTTTTAAATGTGCAATATGTAATTTTACTGCCTAATTCTAGCGGGCTAGGTATCAAAAAAAAAAAAAACGCGCCTCGGTCAGAGACAAATTAGGAAAATCAAATCGTTGCAATAATTTTGGTGATATAAATTTTACAATGTTTTGTCTTGTATTTTGTTTCTCCAAAAGTGTTTATTATGTGACTGAATTTGAATAAAAAATGTCTGTGGCTAGGTTTCTTTCGTCCCCTGTAGCGTCCCGAATATTATTAGGTGTCAGAAATGTGCGCTGTCATTTCGGAAAAAATCATAAATTATTTATTTCGCACGCTTATATATGAAGTAAGTAATTTGGGAATCTATATCTAGCTTACTTTTACTTTTAAGCCCAGTATCCTGCTCGCGCTAAATTTTATCTCCCATACAAAAATGTCTACAGAGATAAAATTTAGCGAGGCAGTTTAGCAAAGCAGTATCCTGTTCCGCACGCTAAATTCTTATTTTCATATAGATGGGACACACTAATTGTCAGTCGAGTATAACAATATTTTGTGTTATACGTACTACGTACAATTTTGTTATACTCGGCCAAGAAAATGTCTCCACTGATTTAGCTCGCGAAAGAATTGCCTGGTACATTAAATCGACGATAAATTTTGACATTTTCGAAACAAAATAAATTTGCAATTGACTATTTCGTGGAATACTTGATAATCGATGTAAGTGAGTAGGAAAAAAGTGAAAAAATAACAAAAACAAAATACATGTGGCAATGAAATATGGGTGTGTGTCCCATCTATATCCTGTACAACGAATTTAGCGAACGTTTATCTGTGCTGTGGAGAGAATTGCGCTCGCTAAATTTTAGCGCGAGCAGGATACTGGGCTTTACATGCAAAACCAGAAGTGAGTATAACAAAACCAAAAGTGAGTATAACAGTTTTGCTAAAAGTAAAAGTGAGCTAGCTATAGATTCTCAAAAAAAATACGCCTTAAATCAGGATTAAATACTTAACAGATTTTTTTTAAAATATTCTTGACGATAACTATCCAATTTTTTTCACAATCCCAAAAACCGCGATCTGAATCTGCGAATGAAATTAACTCCATAACTTCGAATAGTATTGGAACTATAAATACATAGAAACTGCTGGCTGAAGTGCGTGCATTGCTACAACAAAAAAATGTCTTAATTTGAACGAAATGCACGAGGTTACGAGTATTCGCTTGTTCGCAATTCGTTCCCTTATTAAATGTTCTATATGGGAAAATTTCGTAGGCTATCGGAAGACTTTGCATTGCATATAGCACGTTAAATAAACTTAACGATAGTTTATTCGTTAAATTTGTAAAGTCGTTGGCGTTTGCAAACACACCCATTGAGCTGTCATCGCGTGGAGACAATCCGGCAAAACGCGGCTCCACGTAATAGCAATTTTGTAGAGTTTTTCAATGACAGTGTCGAGTGAAAGTATCGTCGTTTTCTTACACCACCACATTACAGTGGACACATCGACACGTTCATCATCTTTTTCGGGCCTTTTGCTGTCATTCCATTGCCAGTGGTCGTTGCAGAAACCTTTTCACTAAACAATTGGATAATTATAAATAAAAATAATGAAGAACTACTTACTGCTCCTGCTCTTAGTCAGCCCCCTAATCATCTGCACATTCAACAGTCGTAAGTATCTATAAATAATAAGTTTTTACTGCTAAGAATGATTTTCGGGGTTTCCAAATACGTGGCATGAATTTTGCCGATGGTCCAATTTGGGAGGTCTTCCCTTTCTCCAAAATAAAACTACACGGTAAAATCAAATTTATCTATTTCAGCAAACAAATTCTCTGCGTACGCTGAAGATGAAGTTGAGGACGATCTGGTCGATGTGGACGGTGATGATGGAGCGGTGACAGGCGATGACATCGATGTCGATGATGAAAGCGAATCAACAAAGTCTCCAAATGCGGACACGTATCTACTGTTCACGAAACCTCTATACACACCTGGAGTACAACTCGATTTGCCAGGAGGAAAACCAGTCGAATTCCTTATTGGCTTCACAAATCTAGGACAAGATGATTTCGTTATTGAAACAGTGGAAGCATCGTTCCGCTACCCCCAGGACTTCAACTACTACATTCAGAACTTCTCTGCTGTGGCCTTCAACCGAGAAGTAAAGTCTGGATATGAAGGTACTGTCTCGTACTCATTCCTGCCTTCCGATACTTTCGCTGGACGTCCCTTCGGACTCAACATCGGACTTAATTATCGCGACTCGAACGGAGCTCATTTCACTGAGACCGTCTTCAACGAAACAGTTCTCATCTCTGAAGTGGACGAGGGCTTGGACGGAGAGACTTTCTTCTTGTATGTTCTCCTTGCCGGTATTGTTGTTCTACTTTTGGTGCTCGGTCAACAAATGCTACTCGGTTCATCTGGAAAGAGGAAACGTTTCCAAACCACCAAAAAGACTATCGAAACTGGAACAACCAATGACGGAAATATCGATTACGAATGGGTTCCAGAGGCAACTCTCCGTGCTCTCCGTAAGTGCTTTAATGCTACTCTATCGAATTTATAAATTTTTCATTGCAATTTTCCTTTGCTTGTAGAAAAATCACCACCAAAGTCTCCCAAGTCGAAGACCTCTCCCAAGACGTCGCCTAAAATCAAGGCCAGTCAGAGCCCAAAACAAAGCCAGAGTCCCAAGCAGAGGAAGGTGAAGCGCGCCGCTGGTTCCGACGACTAGATTGTAAGACTGTGTAGTAGTGTTCTATAATTTCTGAAATTATTTGAGTTTGTAGAGCTCGAGGGAGAGTTTTTGTCTTCGTTACTTGAAGGCATTGGTAGTTTCTTTTGATACTCTTTGTTTACGTTCTCTTTAAATAATTCATTCATAAAAAAACATGCAGTTTCATCGCTAGAGTTGCAGCAAACAATTGCTAAAATACTGCTGCATTGCTTTCCATAAACAGTATGTTTTGTACACATTTTTTTTTATTAAATTAAATTAAACAAGGAAAATAACTTAATTATAGCATGAATGAGAAATGAAAAATAAACAAATAAACAAAGCCAAGAAAAAACAAAATGGTCTTTTGTTTTCCAACTGCATTTCGATGGGAGTGGTCCCTATTGGGCTACTGGATCGTCTGACGAACTCTACTCATTGTGGTGGAGTTGCCAAACTTTTTACTCTTGTGTAAAACTGGTATAGGTACTTTGTGGTTTTGTCATTTTTGTAGCAGTGGCAGTTGGCAGATACTATTTAATCTCCCTATTAAAGAACACAACTCAATTTATTTGAGTTGAGTTGTCTTCAATTATTCAACCCAACGTTCACATAACCCGAACGAACTAACAACTTATAGACAACAACCGCCATATTTGTTGTGTTTTGACAGACAACTTTTCTATCAAGGTTGTGTATAACAATACGGACCATACCGAACCAAGAAGCAACTGTAGTTGTAGTTGTCTTACATAATAGGAGCATAATAAATTGATGTTCATCGGATTGGTTTGCGTTCATATCTCGCAATCGCAAGAGATTGATGGTCTATTTCAGTATTTACAGCCATTTGCTGATAGGACTCATAGCAATTTAAGTTCCACGTAAACTCTTATGTGACAGTTTGTCTAACAAAAAGTACCATACAAGTATTTATACAAAACTTACATTCTTATGACTCGTATTAGCAAGCGGGGTATAACGGCCATATAATGTAGTCATTTATCACTTGACCCAACTTTGTAATTAAGTAAACTCTTCAGATAAATAACGGTCGGTCAAAACAATTCAAAATCGTATGTCTTTGCTGAAAGGTGGCAGTTTAAATGACCAAATTGTTCACATGGCCTAAAATTTCGACTTTTCAAATCGTCAATGAAAATTGTATGAATAATTTTTTGACTTTGATGAAACAATTAACCTACATAAACCTTGCACTCATGGCTACTGCAAAAAAAACAATCAGAAAAATTGCAAAAAGAGCCGCGTATTTGGGATCAATTTTGCGCAAAAGCAGTTCTTCTCAGGAATCGTGAAACCACGTCCAATTTTGACCAATCTTAACTGGCTCCTGCTCTAATTCCTAAAATTGTCTAAAAATTTGAACTCAATCGGTTCGGTGGTTTTCGAGATATAGGATTTTGAATGTTTTTTTTTTGTTTGTGCGGCTCTACGCGTCTTTGTCCAATTTTTACGAAATATACGTTTCGGAGGAGTTCAAACACTAACACCGTGGCACGAGATTTTTATAATCTCAATCGAGGTTGACATGCTCACGAATGACATTTGAATGATGATTTTGGAGTCAGCATGTCAAAGGCCCTATTCCCTATTGTGATGTCGTTTTCCATTGGGCAAAAAGAAACGTCCGGGAGCGTCCGGAATCAAGAAAATCACTTCTAAAACCGTTCCATTGGCGCAAAAATACTCTTCTGCTGATTCTGAGGAGAGAATTTCGCTTCTCGATTTCAAGTCAGAATCCACTCAAGAAGCACTTACACAAGTGCACTTTATATATTTTATACAAGCCAGCTGGCAGCAGCCATACAATAATTTTTGACGTTTCACCAATACGTGAGTGTCGTCACCCAGAAGGAGTTTTCTTGTTCCATTGGATTTCGGAATGAGTGAATCCCCGAGTGAAACCAGTGGAAAACGACATGAGTGTCGATAGTTGATCGTTAATCGAGAACTGTCGATCGATCGACAACTGTGATTGTCGATTTGACTGTCGCTTGTAGTCGATTAAAAATATCTGGTCGATGCTTACTCTTGGAAGTGAAAAAATTTTGTGCGTACGAATAGCTAAAATCAATCGACGCAATCGACAATTGTCGTGACGATCGCTGATCGACAATCACAATAAGGGCCAAAAATTAAAAAGAATTTTGACATGTTTACCTAATATGTAGTAGCTTAAAGCGATCCATTGACATATCTACTATACATGGACTGGTAGTAAAATTCTAGTTTCATACAAACCTTCCACTATCCCCTTATTGCCCTTTATATTTTGGCGGTGGCAATGGTGTAGTGGTTAGAGTCATTGCTTGTGACCCGAGCGGCGTTGGCTCGAGCCCCGGCGGGGGACAGCAATACTCTGCCACCGACCATAAAGAGAAACGAATAATAGCAGAGTTTCTCCACCACTACACCAAAAAAGGGGTTTCTGCTTGGTAGTACAATGGACCGAGATTCGTGTGAGTGCTCCAGGATTTGGAATCCCCTTTTTTTATAAAAAAAAAAAAAAAAAAAAAGCCCTTTATTGCGCCATTATTGCTGTTTTTTTTACATTTTTTACATAGAACACAGTGCCATCCATTGTAGAAACATTGCAATTGCACAAAACAACAACTTATTCAAACTATTTCGAACGTTCTATAACAGTGATGGCACACTCAGCATTTAAATGCCCTGTGATTTCTGCAATTAAAAGCATAGCAAAATCGGAGGCGTATACTTACTAAATTATGCTCAACTGATATCCAAGGAATTTATGAACTTTTAAAAAGTGTTACACAAAGGTAATTATTTTACATCGAACTATTAACAATAATGGTAGGTGACAATAATATGTCCTGTGGATTATAACAAATCGATATGAATCGATTATTTATCTATATATATAAAAACAAGTTGTATTGTGTTTGTCGCCAATGTTCTCTGTAATGCGTGAACCGATTTTGATATTGGAAATTTCCCATGAAAGGTCTTTATAGGTGTATTGGTTCATGAGTTATAGGGGCGTGGCACCTCCCATACAAAAAATGCATTAAAAATATTATATTTCGAAAACCACCCACCGAATCGATTGAGTTCAAATTTACATACAGTGTTAGGTATTGGTGTATTTTTGTGAAGATTGGTCAAAATTGGACAAAGGGGCGTGGCACCTCCCATACAAAGAACATTCAAAATCGTATAACTCGAAAACTACCCAATCGATTGAACTTAAACTTATAGATAATCTTAGTTATTGGCCCTGGAGTGCTCCTGTGAAGATTGGTCAACATTGAACAAAGGGGCAGTGGCACTGCCAATGCAAAAAAACATTCAAAATCGTATACATATTTCGAAAACCACCGAATCGATTGAGCTCAAATTGACAGATAATTTTAGGTATATAAAGGGGTGTGGCTCTACATTTGTAACATTGGCCGCGTTCCATTGACCACTAGATGACTAGCGCTCATACCAAACTCCATATAAAAAAAACTGACATTTCATCATTTGCGCTAGAGCTCTAGCACATATTGTGAAATGTCAGCTCCACTCAGAGAAAGGTTCTAAGCATGAGTCAAGGAACATTGAAATGGGTGGTGGCGTTAACTACAGGTCATGTTAATTTCGGGTATCATTTAAGGAAGATGGGCCTTAAAGAGGATGATACCTGTAAGCTATGCCTGGAGAAATCTGAGACAGCGGCATATATATTGTGTCAATGTCCAGGTCGAGAAATAGATCCCACATAAACAGATGCTAGCGTTAACACTAGGAATCGAACTCAGGGAAGAACTCTGGAAAAGTCCAGAGAGTCTCTCTGGGTAAGGTTTATAGTGGTAGGGAGACAAAAAGAGACCCGACAATGGTGGTCTTGGTCTGATTCGAATATCTCTCGAAATTTATATATATAACGACGGCGCAGTGGTTCAGTGATTAGAGTGCTGAACTGCTGTGCAAAGGGAATAAAACACGGAAAAACACAAATTACATCTTAAGGCTTTTTCCGAACCTCTGACAGACATCCGAGAGTAGAACTGTCCTGAAAAAGCTTCTCAATTCAGCCGTTCGGATCCAGCATAAAATTGTAGATCCCTTCCATTCGTCCCAAAAATACAAATTCATGCAAACGAATGGTTCTAAAAAGCTAGGGCTATAGACCTATTAATTTTGTTTATTAACGTCGCGCCATATCCGGTACGCTAACTTGGACCTTAGCAGATCATCCTCTTATTTCAACTTTCGAAAGTCCCACAGATACACTCTAGGTAGGTACTGGAAAAGTAGGGTTCATTCTCCTAACATAAATTTGGTTCACTTGAGGATTTGTTATGTTACCAACAATTTTCAAGTTTAAGGTTGGCACAAAAAAAAAAAATATAGGTATCGCATATTAATTCCAACCGGGATATACTACAAATGCCCACCTATATAAACATGCCAATCATGTGCGTATACACAACAACTTGTAGATGGGTATTTAAGACAAAACACAACACGAAATGGTCTAAAAAATTACCCTCAAAAAAATAATATCAACAAATTATCCGAAGGGGTAGGTAGTTCTCCTGCCATTTTTTTTTTTCAGAATTCTTCGGGTATATACCCAAACAGATTGTATGTGTATTACACTGCTCAAGTTTTCTTCTTATTTTCACTTTCCAAAAAGCACACAAAAGGCTCTGGTGACGGTGAGCTTTCATGTGTATTTATGCCTGAAAGGTGAGTATCATGCGCAGTAAAATGCCAAAAATAGGAACGGAAAAAAAGAAGGCAAATCATACAAATTCATCAACATTATATGTGATTTATTTTTGGAAGAGTCAAATTAAAAATTCGATATGGTAGAGTTCCTATTAGGCCTATCCTCTAATTTCAGAAGAATCCTACTGCACCATTGGAATTTGAATCATTTCATCAAAATGTATCAACAAAACAGTCCATTGACTAGGACACTAGATGACAGGATGCGCAACAGCGAATAATCGTAAATGATGTCGCCGCAACAGCCGTCAACAAAACCAACGATACCAACCCCCCCAAAAAGCACAATACGAAACGAAAAAGATGTTCCTTTTATACCAGTCTTACTTATATATGTGTCAAGTCGTACATGGATGTAAAAGCCTATGGTCCACTATAAAAAGGCAGAACGAGAGCAAAGGGAATAAACGAAGGAGAGTACGCTAAGGCATACACACATACTCCTCGCAATATACGAATATATATCTCTATACATGGGAAATCAGCTTGAAGCCATCGGCTCGGTGGTCCTTCAATGTGGGATGCTGGTAGGTACTATCTTCTTCTTCTGTGTGATGGCATTCCAGAACATCCTTGTTAACTTAACCAGAGAGTGGTTGAACAACTACACAACAGTAGTATTGTATTGATGTACTCTTAATGGAGCTGTTCGTTGTTTTACAATCCGTTGGCTACAAACAAATTAAATTAAACCATCTGCGTGCTATATAAAGTTTAAAATTACTATTTTGAAAGGACTACAAAACAGCTACACAGTGAGTGAGTGAAAAAAAGTAGAGAAAAAAAAGCGAAGAACGAGTGCAACCACCCACATCCAATCAATCGCAATTTAACTTCGCCTAAGTACACATCTTCGTAATTGAATTCCGCGTGTACCTGGTTTGTGGCTTTAATGGTTCACACTCTGTATCTACTAGGATGAGTTTGTGGGTAAAGTGCAGAAGTGCGTTTTTATTCTTCGCCGGATAAGTTCATAAATCTGCGGTAAAGTCTTGTTTTTTTCCCCCCGCATAGAAATAAGGATACAATCAAAGTAAAGTACAATCACAAGGTAAGTTAGTTTTTTCCTCTCTATTTAATTTACCTGTGGAAAAAAGTATCTAACATAGTGTATCTGTTTTTCGCATATATCTTACTTTGAAAAGTGTGATGTCGTTTTAAATACAGGGAATGATGATGATGAAAAATCTGGTATTTAGGTGTAGATACATTTATACAAGACAACTGGGCTGTTGTATAGTGTATAGGTATGTTTGAACACTCGGGCACAAAAGGACTTTGTAGGCCAGGAACTTATTGTTTTATGTTGTTGTTATTGTCATACCTTTGGGTAAAGGGAAAGGGAAAGGGACATGGACTTGGGTACATTTTACCATTTGTGAGATGATTCTGTGCGCATAATATCAGATACTTTTAATATTCGCTTAACCCGGATTTATTCCACTCCTCATCACTCTCCCTCTCCGTTGGTATGCTAGTCAGTTTGCGTATAGTATATCTATGTAGGTATTGAGTCGAAGGATAACCTCGGAAAATGTTTCGTGAGGGTTAAGGAGATTTCATGGGAGCTTAAAAACAACAATCCCTGCAAATGGATATCAGCTCAGACAAGACAAGTTATTTAATCAATGTAGTGTACAATTAGATACATATAGGTATGTGTGTTGTGTATATGTAGATACATAGCTTGCCAGTTTGGTTTGGTGTGGAATTTTTATTTCAGACGGGAGGTTACTCTACACGCCTATTCTATAAGACCGAACGCTACCAAAGGTAATTTATAGCTCAACGTGCCTGCGTGACACTTATTTCAGTTGAGAATGACAATTCCTGTGTTTTTTTTCCCTTAGGTAATGTCTTCCTACTAGCAGAACTCTTGCAGTTGAAGATAATACCTATACATATATCGATCGATTTAATGGAAATTTAAAATAGCTTTTATGTTGCGGTGGACGAATTTTTGAGGAACAAATCTAAGCCAATATCTGTGGGAGGATATAAGTCCGCGCTCTGGCTTGTTTTGCGTTAAAAAAAAAAACCGATTTCAGTTGCAATGGACCTAATTTCAATTTATCCACCTGCGACCGGATATTACTGTTACAGCTCGCACCTGTCCTGTTCATGTATGAAAACTCATTTAAATTTAACCTTGAATGAGTGGAAGTGGATTTAAATGGATAGTAAATAAACGACGAAGCTGTACATATAAATTATGTAGGTATGCAAGAGCCATGAGCTGTTGAGCATTGAGTGATGCATGAAAAGAGGACGGTGTAGAATGTAGGTGGCCAGGAATTTTTGATGAACTTTTAAAAAAAATATTACATTTTAGTACAGGTAAACACCAAATATATGTGGATGGTCCTGTTTTTGTTTTAGAAAATTATCCATTTAGTTTTAATAGCTGGCTTTTGATTTGATAATACGATTACACCTGGAATACGGCCTGATTTTCTATGAGAGTCAATTAGCTTAAGCTGTCCTCTTACAAGTCATATTATTTACCAGTGTTGTGAGTAGGTAGTAGTTAGATAGTCTTTATTTGGCACAATAGATTCATTTAGGATAGGGTTCCCAGAAATCATTTTTTTAAGAAAGTAGGCATAGTTTTCGAGCATGAAATTTCCTGGACAAAATATGATCTAAAAAAGAGTACAAAACTAGTACACTGGGCCACTGCGCCCACGGTAACTTGCAACTACCTAGCTAGGTACCTACTTGAAAATATTATTAAATTAAATACGTTTTTCATGGCAGCTAACCTTGTGCGAGTCTTACCCCAATGCTTTATTATCAGACACGTTCACTTCATTCCTAAAATATCCCCTGTTTGCGTCTTCGTACTTGAAAAGGGTTCTCCAGACTTATAACTAGGTATTGGAAATTGAAATAAAATCAAAAGGCTCCTTTGGCGAAATTGAATTGACATTTTATTTGACGCCTTTATAGAATAATGTTATTAAAAATGACATTGTAGTTGTCAATCAAAATTAAGCTTCATTGATTCATACTTATTCAACACCCTTGTGACATCATGGCTCGAACGGTTTTGCTATCGTCCCAGGTCCATTTTAGGTAAAATGGAAAGTTCTACTAAGTCCTCTCAAAATAAACTATCAAAGTTTAAATTATTTCTTGTATACCTAATATTATAAATTCTGGCTTTTTTGTCCTTAATGGAGCTCATTCTTCCACTTTTTAGACCGTGGTCCAACTTACCCCACTCACTGGCCCAACTTACCATGTTGGTGGGGCAAGTTGGGCCACTAAATACTTAGTGTATTTAGGACAATGTTATTCCCTCGCGGATTAATATTTCCAATTTTTTCCAAAAACATTAAGAAGTACGAACTCCGTTCTATCTTTTGATACCACTCTTGAAGGTATAGTATGGATAATCTCGTTAAAACAGGACTTCAAACGAAAAGTGGCCCAAATAGCCCCGCCCTACCCTATCAATCAACTTTTTTTTTGATCAGTTTTCTTCAACAAACATTACATAATTGATCATACCAACAAACGAAAAATTTCAATAAATAATATAAAAATTCACAGATATTTGAAATCAGTTGCAATTTAATTTTATTTTTTTTAACTGTCCAACTTTGGCCGAGTTGCATTCACCGCTAGATAACTAGAGTAGCTAGCGGCATGCCAAACTCCATATAGATAATAAAAACTGACACTTCAATATGAGAAATATGCTTTTCTGGGAAATTTTTCAATCTAGCGCAAAATGAACTGCTCGATTGAAAAAAATAACGAACTGCCAAAATAAAAGTGAAAGTGCAGTCAAATTTGGAAGTACATATTTGACCCACCCACCCATATTTGAATTCCCATTTTGCACCCATTTTGGGTTTCTATTACTTCAAACTTCTACTACTACATTGTATTTGTTTATTTAAATTATAAAAGGGGTATTCACGATTCGGTGTATGAGGTCTAGTATCATTGTGAAAGTGTAAAAGTGTGAAGTTTTCTTACACTATAAGAACAAAATATACTTGCTACACTTTTTCACTTTTACTATACCCCAGACCTATACCTAGTAACAAACGAATCCAACAGTGTAAAATGTATAAATTCGCAAAGGTCATTAGAAAAAGTGTGCTCACGATGTGATAAAAAAAAAAATTCAATTTCACAATTTTATTAGAACTGAGTACCCCTACCCCTATTAATAAATATGCGGCATGATGGCAAAAAAAACATTTTTGACTCTCATGAAGATGAAATCTAGCGCTAGCGTCCCTCCATCAGTGATATTATGTGCTAAACGACTAGCGGTGAATGGAACGGGGTCATTTCTACGATATGGACATAAACTGTTTGAAACGACATCTTCTGTCACTTTTAAATAATTTACTCCATCTTTCGGCTTAGTTTATAGCTTGCAGGAATCACAAATAGGTTTAAAATTATTAGTTAATGGTATAATATATAGTTTCGGAACTATTGTTGTTTTCCGCAGTCGGGCAGTTACCCCGGCGTACAACCCCCAACCTGGAGGGCCATCAGGCCCTTTGTTGGACCCCTTGGACAAAAGGGGCCGGATTCCTCCGGTGTCAGTAACCCACTTTGGGGATGTGAGAGCTGCCGTTGGCCCATAAAGGGTTCATCCGCCACCATCTCTGTTTCAGCACCCTGACTAGTCCTGAAAAATCCTCACTGACCTCAGCTCCAAATATGTCGAAGTAGCTCAAGTAAGGTAACTGTCATCTTGACTGTTGACGACACCGTTGATTCAGTCTAATGAATTCATCAGACTGATCAGTCAGTCTTTCCGACAGAGCATAGTGTTGCTATTTTCTTCGTGTTCAACACTCGCGCTTATAAGTTCAGCAAGTCACACCCGGATGGGCAGACCAGTACCCGGTGGTTACCACTAGGAGGTAAAATAAGCACAATTGATGTGTACGAAAAGTTACAACAGCTGGGCACCGCCAGGTTGATGCCGATCAGCGCCTACCCGATTCATACACACCCAACCACTGCGGTGGCTGGGTCATGTAGAGCGAATGGATGTGAATGCTCCGGCCCGGAAGATCTTCGAATCCACAGCGCAGTAGAGGAAGACCGCGACTCAGGTGGCGCACGCAAGTGGAAAGGGACCTTAACCAACTTAGCATTGAGGCCCAGGTCCACCCCGGACTGTAGCGCCACTTTAAGTAAGTAAGTAAGGTATAATATCTAACTAATAGTATTAAACCGATTTGTGATTTATAAAGAAGTAAAAAAAAAGTTACGAACCATTTGGAAGAATGAAAAGTCACATATTGAAGGAATTTGAAGTTCTGTTGGTTTGTGCAATGACGGCTAAATTGCATGATAGGTGTGTTCGAGTCGGTGCGGTTTTTATGAGTAAGGGTTCCGATTAGAAGTATTTTTAAAATAAGTCAAACCGCTTAATTTGTTAATGACTTTTTGTGGGAAAAGAAGACATGCGTTCGTCAACTATGTATACCTAAAAATAGATTTGAGATTTATGGTGAGATCACGATAGAAATGAAATAATATGAAACATCAGTCACAAACATATACGAATAGTCATTAAAATGATGTAAAGAGCAACAAAAAGGAAAGACAGTGGTTGATACATCTGCGGATTGATAAAAATAGATAAATAGTTAGCGTAATTGGTTCATTAAGGGTCCTAGACCTAACTTCTCATCTCCTCTCATTTCATTACTTAAATGAACTGAATACTGCAGCGCTGCGCAGCCCTAAGGATAAGTCATTTGCTCTTCGCAGCTGACATGGTTTGATTATCCTTAACTCCCCTGAGAATGAGCTTTAGCGCGCATTCAACAGGCTTTTGGCCATTTGTGTTGTGGCTGGATGAAAGTATGAACGTGAACAAATCTGAAGTGAGTCGTCTTGAGAACGTCTGTTTATGGTATGGAGATATTTTTATTATCTTAATCATGAGCGATTAAAGGAGCAATGTTAAATTTTCCTGTAGGATTGGTCAGGCTGGGCCAATTTTGGGACATCTAGATCGTTCTGTTTTCAGGAGGACCAAAATTGGAGTCAAACCTAAGTTGTTGGTATTTGTTCCAACGGTGATCGCGATCGTGGAAACAAGCTGCCGAAATGAGATTCCTTCGTTGCATTGAGGGAGACTCGCGTATAAGGAACATCAGAATATGTGATGTCTCCAGAAGAAGGATTCTATGATCTAATTCGGATTTCTTAAAGTGCTATGAAATCTATGCCGTCAGGCAGTATCCTATAAATATAGGCGGATAAGATGGTATGGATAGATCAAGTCCATTTTTCCTCTACCCCGTGTGGAAATTGCCCTCTAGATGAGTAAGAATCTGTGAAGCTTTCGTTTAGAAACCAATCGCCATGCAGATAAAAAGTCTGTCACAATGAAATCTATGAATACAAATTAAAACGATCCAACGACATCGTTTTGACAATAGCGGCAACTCTCTATTGCCACAGATATGATAGAGACGGAAACTATATATCGTTCAATCATTTTCACTTTACGTGATCTGTCTAGTGACTATATGGCGCTGTCAAGCGCCTATACATTGCGTCCTCATTTTTCGCATTTTGACAATTGTGTAATGTAAATTGTATATGATGAAACATTTTTTGTATTTGTGAATTTTTGAAATTTGTCAATTAAAAATGGGGCCAATTTAGACACCGCTTATACCCATATACCAGGATGACTTTTGAACTGCTATCCCTTCTTATAACTCTTATAAAAGTTTTAATAGTTCTTCTAATGGTTACGAAAGTAACTAAGTGGAAAAGTACAACAATCGACTTTTAATTTTCCATTAACTGAGATGTTTTTTTTCATCATACTCTTTATAGCAGTGGTGGAAGGAAAATTAAATAACCTCTTTCAGCGTTAGCAAGTGTAAATTAGATTGCAGGATTTTTTTTTCCTTTTTTTCTGTTGACTGGTTTCTTTTTCGATTTTAACAAAAGTATCATAATAATCATTTGAAAGCTTTTATAGGCTTAATTAAAACGTTCACTTGAATGGAATAAAATAGAAAACCAAAAGAATAAATAACAATGGACAAAAGCCAAGCAGCAAACGAGTTAATGATTGTGAACTGAAAAGGAATTAAGCTTAATTCGAATGTGAATGGTCAAAAGGTTTACTTGGCATAAATACTAAAAAGTGTGAATTTCACATTATGGACGTTTAACTATCTGATGGGATCTTTTAATAACAGCATAATGCAGGAGTATTCTAGGGGAATACAAAAGAAGGAGATTCTTTTATGACAGGAAAAAACACAATTGGCGCTTAGTAATTATCATTTCACTATATCTTCGATTTATGGTAGGTACGTCGCAATAGCGAATTTCATATGGAACTTCCCGCCATTGGAATTTCTTTAAATTTGACCCACAACTGTCAGATGGAAGATGACTTATGCATATGCAAAGAATAAATTAGGTTTACAATACGAATCTTCTTTATAAAGGGTTTTTTTAGAGGTATAGAACTTTAATTTGGCAACACTATTTTAACTGACGGCCATTTTGTCAGCTGTCAAGAGATTTATTTTTAGTTTGGCTTGGCATTTCAATTTCAACATGAACAAACTGACATGACGGCTGAATATGAACAATGCTTCCAAAGTTGCAAATTTATTTTAAAAATCATGGTTCTGTTCGAAACACGTATCGCGTACGGTGCGTGACAACATAATCATCTCACTTTTGGTTGAATGGATACGTCAATAAACAAAATCGTGCGATTTAACACCGCTTGACTATTTTCTGTGGGAATATGTGAAGTCGTTAGTCTACGCCGATAAGCCCGATACGATTGACCACTTCCACTTGGAGGATAACATTCGCCACATTATTGCTGATATACGGCCACAGATGTTGGAATGAGTCATAGAAATTTGGACCTCCAGATTAGACTACGTCCGAGCCAGCCGTGACGGTTATATGCCAGAAATCATATTTAAATTATAATGCCAGAAGATTAGCTTTCAAGTGAATTAAATTTCATGTCAATTAAAGAAAAACATCTTTGTTTTATTCCATTTCAAAGTTCTATACATCTAAAAAAAAAAACCTTTACTTCTGTGTTAAATTAATCCGTTGACACTTTGACAGTTTTCATAAATTGAGAGTAAGCAAATTCATTTGTTGAATGGATTGAGATGAAGTCCATTCATTGGTGCAATCTTTAATACGAAAATGACAGTTCAATGTGCTACAATGGCTACACAATCATTACTAGGAGCCAGAGCAAAGAGGTACTGCCGCCCGAACTCCTCATTTTTTATAAAGCATATACTCAGGTTAGACCTGACCATTTTCTGGCCCATTAAGATCCAAATGCCTAAAATCACATCTTTACAAGAATCCACACCCAATTTGAAACACAATTGGTATAATATACCATTCTGATGGATGCATTATTGCTTCGGCATTAAGCCGGCTATACAACACTATTTAATCCTTTAAGGTGCCTTTGAACCCCAAAGTATATGCCTTTCAATTTAACCTTAAATTTAACTTATATATAACAGCTTTTTCGAAATAAATATCAACAGAAATCCGATTGGAAGTCTATTCTTGCGTTAACAACGAATTCGTTGGCCTTTTCCTCTTCCTATAAGACGTATTGATTTTTGAAAATTCTTTTCATATCGTCCTAGGGATCCTATTTCGATGATAGCGATGTACTTCTACTGTTGCCAGTGTGTGGGAAGTATTTTTAGTTGCAATTCGAAACGGACGTGAAGACAGTTGTAGGTACTTTACTCGTCGTCCACACAGCCCAAGGTATTAGTGCAGATTGGCCAACGAATGACCCTGCGACCCAAATTAAATATAATACCTTCGATACTGGCTGGTCTTCCATTTGTCCGCATCTCTAACTAACTAAACCCCCCGTCCATAAAAAGACCAGAATCTGTTTCCAAATTTAAAAATGAAAATAAAACCTTATCGTAAAGTAAACGAGGAGAAAGCAACCCTTTTTTTGTTTTTTTTCCTACCTATATTCTATACTGAATTATATACGAGCATCCTTTACGCATCCAGCTTCAGCTATACACATATATTCAATTTGGGTTGGCAATATCCACAAGGGAATGTCAACGGATGAACGAGCTTTAGCTAAGGCAAATATACGGGCAGACTTTTATCAGATTTAATTATTGATTTTAAAGTTTGAAAGAAAAATTGAAGAAACTTTTCCGAGCAAGTATTTTAACTAAAACTTCCTTCATTAGGAATATATTATAATTTTCGAAGGATCTGAGTTCGATGGGAGGAGAAAAAAGAAATCACGGGAAAAGTTGGAACGACTTTAGGGCTATGAGGATTATTTCTGGAAATTAACCATAAATTGACGTCGAAATGAATGGAGGTAGAGCTACTACCAATCGTCAGAGGGGCAAGTGCAAAATAATAATGTTTCTAGATTCTAGAAGGTTGCCATTTGATAAATCGAATGTTAATAAATAAAATCCATTTGAAATCACCATAAAGACATTTTGCCTCGAAGAAGAACTTCTGAGTTATGAATTAAAGTCATACTGATATTATTTTTTGGTGGTTGGATGTGGTATGAATAGGGTAGGACTCTGATTGACATCAACCTGGCGGTCTGCAGTTATTGCAATTATAGGTATGCTTATTTGAACTCCCTTGTATAAGGACCCGTCTTGCTAAACTTAAAAGCGAGGGTGTTGAAGCGCAAATATACTATAGATTTTAGATTTCATATCTTCGAATTAGGGCTACTTGGTCCGAAATAACCGGCCCCTTGGGGTTGCGCGTCGGAGTACCGTCCCTGCCACGGAAAAAAACTATGGCTGAATTCCAAAACGTAAAAAAATGCGCAGGTCTCAAACACCAATTAATTCATTTTTTTGATCTCCCCCAAAACTACTCTCCACAGCACCTTTTATTTACTGCTAATCAAAGTAAAATTGGCAAATTATTACAAAATATATTATTTTACTATGACTCCAGCGATGAATCCATTTTAATTGGCGGTTTAAAATTAAGTGTCAATTGCATCATAATAATTCATGATGCTCTGTTTGCTTTTGTTTGCGCAGTTGATGCGTTCACCATGCGTTCACCATGCGTTTTAGAAAAGTATGCATTGCGTCATAGTAGCCCGTTTGCGTTTTGGAACGCTTGATTAAGCAGTAATGAAGAAGTACTGCGTTTTGGAATTCAGCCTATGTTACGACACAACGAAAAGCCTCGGACAATTATGATCTAAATGTTAAACATCCCATAGCAAAGAACAACGAACAATTTGCACGTTCGGCTACCTTAATAAAGGGTGTGTTTTTTTTTTGGAGGTATAGAACTTTAAGTTGGCAACACTATTTTAACTGGTGGCCTGGCCAGACCATTTTGTCAGCTGTCAAGTGATTTATTTTTATGTTGATTTCGATTCGCCAAAAAAAAAACACTTTTTCTTTCCCGAGATCACTTTTTTCGTTCGTTTGGTACAAAAAAAAAACAATATTTTCCAGAGTCGAGAGCACTTTTGCGAATCGGCAGCCCTAACAAACTCGTTCATCTTTGCAGGATGATTGTGGAGAAATATCGCAGTCAACGTCAGACCTGTTTGATGTCGAAAAAGGGTTTTTAAGACAAGGTTATGCGCTATCATGGAGGCGGTGAAGATGGATGAAGACAAATTTATTCTGTCATAGAGAAATGACTCTAAACATCGGCGACTCAAAGTGGACAGACTTAACTTTGAAGTAGTTTGTACTTTGTCTACCTAGGTTCTACGACTGGTTATTACTGTAATTTTTAATACAAAAAATAAATAAAAGAACAATATTTGTGAACGGCCGGCGGCCAACACAGCTGCATACACATATCAATAGTGAACATAATTTTTTAAAGACAATTAGGGACACACTCAGATTTTGAATCTTCAAAAATGTTTGTAACACATATGGACTTTAACGGCTCAAATAATTTCAACGCACGTTCGGTGGCAGGCAGAAGGGCTATGTGGTCTTGCCGAACCCGAGCAATCTATTGTATCGACCTGCGCATTGTGGAAAAATTCTTTCAATTTTTCTTCTCTAAATGACGATTCACATGAGAGCGACTAACTACCCACGAACGAACGAATATTCGCGAGTTTTGAAGTCCGTTCAGGCGTTCACATGAGAACTTTTCATGGTCGCGGGCCGCGGCAGTTCGCGATTTTCAGCCATGATTTTCTACCACCAATTTCTAATATGAGGTTAAGTTCGAACAAATGTTTTATTCGCTAGTTGGTGGGACGCGGTTTAATTATGTGGAAGTGGATTGTGAATAAACTTTGGCGATTCGCGCCGAGGGTGTTTTCTTTCAAGACAAGAAGTTTGGAATTCCAAATTTCGCTCTTTAAACTGTTTTTAACTTATTTTATAATTAATTATCGTAATCTTGAAATAATAAAATGTGCAATTTTCTGTTCAAATTCATCAGAAGTGGTTTGTTCGTATTTCATCTATTCGTTATTCAGCGGGATGTCTCGTCACTATACATACACAGCCAATCTTTCGATAGATGTTTGTGTCTCTTTTAATAAAATGTAAAATGTAAATAACTAATAGTCGATTTATCGATTGAAAAATAACTTTTATCGACAGTCGATTGTTGATTTTGATTTTAGTACTGCGTGTCTCGGTGAAGATCGATATTTGTCAAATAGCAATTGACAGGGGCAGCCTATATGCAATGAAGGCAAAACGTTTTTTACAAACACACCTTTAAGCAAATTATTTTTGGGACACATTTTTTAAATTTAAAACCGACGTTAAATATTTTTTTTTTAATTTTGACACCGCTATTTATTTTTAGCTTTTGCAGATCGATTTTTATAAGAGAAAATTAAAAAATATCCATTTATCTGACTGAATATTATTAATGAATTTCAACTTTGCATTAACACGTCTCACTTGACGGATTTTTTTGTGAAACCAATATATATACAATTTGCATTCCAAATTGCACATAAAAGATATTTTTTGTTTACTATATTCGCGGATTTGCTTATACACATCCATATTCCTAATAGCTCTCCAAAGTGGATGGATAATCGATTAATTTATGGCTGTGAAATGAAAATTAAAAGGACATTTTCATACAGCGGTACCGGTTATTATGGGGATTTGTGTGACTATTTTTGGCACACATGCAGACGGTACGATATGGTGTAAAGTGTGTGTATGGAAATTTCCCCATAGCGCATAGTAGATTCGAGAATACGAAAATAATTCAATTTGATTCGAAAAAAGAAATCCTTTTTCTATGCACAGAATATAATATTTTATGAAAGGAAAATGATTTATCGATTTTATACTGGACGGTCAAAGAGTGGATTTAGGTGATGGACTGTACACAAGGACGCAGCAATGTTTATTGAATACAGAGGGAAATATTCTGCAGATCTGAGTAGTCCCTTTGAAATGCTAATGAAGGACAAATAAAATATATTGTGCAGACATTTTCTTTGATGGAATATGCATTGGAAAATCATTATCATAAAATATGTAAAGGTAAATATTTTACGGAATAGTATAGTGACTGATAGTGTTGAATATAAAACTAATATAAATATTTCTATTCGAAGTGCGGTTAATTTTTAGCGGTGACAAATAAATAAATACATTACATTTATTTTTATTGAACTTTTATATATACAATTTGACTTAAGGCTAGTTTACAAAGTATGCTAATGGATAATTAATATTTTGAGCGTTGGCTGAACAACAGGGGCCCAACGGTTTAGCTGCATTGATTTTTTTTTTTAAATAATTAGATTTTACATAAATTGTGATTGTTGTCTTTGATTCATACTCGTATAGTATGCATCGTTGTCAGGGTTGACCTTAGGGTCTTCAAATCTGAGTGTCGATGTCCTTGTGGTGGTAGAGAGGGTTGTTCATCTTGGTATTATCCTCGATTGTGGGTTGTCTCGGTCAAATCCTAGAAGGGTATAGTTGCCCTGTCGGTGTCTCTTGGGAATAGGTCCTCGTTTAGGATCGCCAATACATAGAGGTAACGATGCTCTGAATGTGTTGGGTTTCGGCAATCTTTCGGACTAGATTGGATGGCTCGATGCATTCCCGAGTATTCTCTGGAAAAGTGTGACCGAGTATTTTCCAGGGAGGTGATGCTGGCTTCTTCGTAAAGTCTTGAACTTCTGACGTTTTTTTTCGGATTAGATCGTAGTGGAGTCCTGTGCAGATCCTTAAGAGTTTTCTCTCAAAAATGGGTAGCTTGTTCATGTACGTCTTAGAAACGGTGTACCAAATGGGGAAACCGTTAGTTACTACCGGCCCTATAAGTTGTTCGTAGAGCAGCAGTTTGGTTTTCTTACTGAGTCCATTCTGCTGCTTTATAAGCGGGTAGACTCGACGAATCGCGAATGCTGCTTTCCTGAGAACAGTGTTCAGGTGTGGGTTGAATCTAAATCGCTCGTTAAAGTTGACTCCAAGATATTTAATGTCGTTTGTGGTTGATAGCGCTGGTCCATCAGGTAATCTCAGCGTTACGTTACGACAATTGGTGGCTGACCGTCCTCTACTTCTTCCTCTAATTTGTCTTCTGATACAGATAAGTTCTGATTTGTGCGTATGCCCCATTTTTGGTAAATAAATAAATAGGTAGATTTGCTCCCTTTTATTCGTCTCAAAAGTAAAAAATTCTACTAGCAGGTGGTTGTCAGAAGCTAGGCCTATTATGTACCCGTTGGCATCACGCCAGCTGAAAAATGTCACGTCGCCTACACTCAGATGCGCACGTCTACATTTGCATAATAGGCTTTAACGATTCCACCTGCGACTTGGTCGCCATGATACTTCCACGCAACTGAGACGCTACTTTAGTGCGCGCCTTGCTTCAGTTATAGCTACCAGTGAAATGCATCCGTAAAAAATGTTTTTCACTTTTTTGGAGCACTTAAACTAAATCGTTGAACTCGATCTTGGTCTTAAAATGTTGCTTTTGAAATGTAAAACTAATTCGTCAAAAAAAAAAAATTAAGCAATTGATCTTTAAATTATCTAAAAAAAAAATTTCTTGATTTTTCCGTACGAACAACTTTTTCTGTTCAACTTCTCAACCAGTTTCACGAAGTATTCCACTGAATTCCTATGATATGCTATGGTTAAATGTTTCAGTTTTGTTCCGTTTCGTGTTTTTACAGATGCATTTTACTGATAGCTATAACTGAAGCTTAAAGCTTTTAATGTTGAGGTAAAGTTTTAGATCGACGGCGTATAACGTAAAATTATGACGCGCAATAGGAATTGGGGCACCAAAGAGGTACATTTAATTCATCTAGAGCAGGGCATTGTAAATAAAACGATATCCAATATAAAACCTTCAAATGAAAATCAAAGAGTTCAAGCTTTCTCAGCAAAACTTATATAATGCGATTCACTGAATCATCATAGACTTTACAAAGGTCTGATTTACTGAAGTCAGCTTTCCTTCAACTTGTCGTCCTTGAAGCGTGCTAGCTAATTAACTTCCTTGAAATAATTATAAATATTTGGATAGTTCTCTGGACATTTTTTGATTAATTTTTGCATTTAAAGTTTCCGAATTTTAAAGATATATTTAATGCCTTTCAATTGTGCAACATGAAACCTTTTAAATAAATTCTATTCTTCTTTTTCTTTTAAAGGACAATCGTCTTGGCTACAATACCTGAAACGAAACTAATAAACACACATCATGCGACGTGCATCGTATACTCCCGTTTTTAATATAAGTGCTCAGGAACCACTCATTGTGGTGGAGGAATCAAATGCAGCCGATGATGATGAGCCAGAAACCGCCGAGCAAAGAAAAAAATCAACCAGCGATGATAATTCAGACTCGGACTCACCGGTTAATCCGTTTCTGTTGTGCCCATTCCCGGATATGCAACAAAGGCGGAAACATTCATTGCCATCACTACAAATTACAGAGGGCATTACGGCCAGTCAGGTTCGCCGTTTATCGGAAGCCGGTGGCGAAGGTGGAGGTTTGAGTTGCAAAGAAGTTGAATTTCTAGCAACATTGTCACAAAAGTCAAATCCGGCTGCTGGCGGCCGTAGACATTCGGTTGTGACAATCTCAGCTGTACCACCGACCTTATTTGGTAGAAATAGAAGAGAATCGATTTCCGGACTTCCTATTCCATTAAGGTAAGCCCAACACCCATTGGGTTGGGGTAGAGAGGAATTTTCCATTTTTAAAGTGATTTTTTTTTTATTTTCGCTTTTAGTCGACGAGGAAGTGGTTTCCAAGGTCCACCGTTAACAGATCATCGCGGCAGTGTTCACAATTTACAGTTGGACATTATGGATGGCATTGTGCAGACACGTAAAAACCGCTCAGGTAGCGGTGTATGGGCACCGCTGGCCGAGGGCGAAAGCAATGTTCCCGTCGAAACATAAGAGTTAACGGGAAATGAAACACCCACCAAACTATAAATAAAATATTCAAACATTTGCAACAAACAATCGTACGGAATTTAGCGGATAAGCACTAAAAGGATTAAAAACGGATTAACATTGTGACAGAGAGATTTTTGAACATTATATACATTTTTATATATAAAAATATATTTAAGTGTTTAAGGTGAGTATTATTATGAATATTAATAAATCTATAATATTAGTATGAGGTACTGAACGGATAGTCGCGTAGATTTGCACAATCAATTTTTTCTCTTTCGAAAGTACATACCTACCTAATCTAATCAGTAATTAAAGAGATGTATTCATTAAGCAATGCGCGCATTGAAGTGGCGAGCAAATAATTTAACTTAAACTGAGCAAAATAAGGCCCTCAGGGCATGATGGAAATATGGCCCTATGTCGCGAAAAAATATGGCCTTATGCCGCTTTTGCAAAGTGACGTAATGTAAAGGGGTTGGGGTTGAAATACTGTATGGTCAAAATTCTGTTTTCAAAATACTGTATTTCAAAATACTGTATTTCAAAATTCTGTATGAACAAAATTCTGTATGAACAAGACTCTGTATTTCAAAATTCTGTATGAACAAAATTCTGTATGAACAAAACTCTGTATTTCAAAATTCTGTATATCAGAATTCTGTATTTAAAAAAAATGGTTTTGATAATGTAAAAAAGTGCGCACTTAGTATGAGGTACTGAACGGATAGTCGCGTAGATTTGCACAATCAATTTTTTCTCTTTCGAAAGTACATACCTACCTAATCTAATCAGTAATTAAAGAGATGTATTCATTAAGCAATGCGCGCATTGAAGTGGCGAGCAAATAATTTAACTTAAACTGAGCAAAATAAGGCCCTCAGGGCATGATGGAAATATGGCCCTATGTCGCGAAAAAATATGGCCTTATGCCGCTTTTGCAAAGTGACGTAATGTAAAGGGGTTGGGGTTGAAATACTGTATGGTCAAAATTCTGTTTTCAAAATACTGTATTTCAAAATACTGTATTTCAAAATTCTGTATGAACAAAATTCTGTATGAACAAGACTCTGTATTTCAAAATTCTGTATGAACAAAATTCTGTATGAACAAAACTCTGTATTTCAAAATTCTGTATATCAAAATTCTGTATTTAAAAAAAATGGTTTTGATAATGTAAAAAAGTGCGCACTTTTTTACATTATCAAAACCATTTTTTTTAAATACAGAATTCTAACATACCACTTCTTTTATTTTTATATTTTACTGTCTCCTTGCATATCTACATAGATTTATAAAAACAAAGTGCGAAGAATACCTGAAGAATTTTGCTACTGCAATATAACCTTTACCTTCAGCGGTTAAAAAAAAAAGAATTTTACTACTGCACTCCAAATCAATATTTGTAATCCTTGCATCAATTTAGAATTGATCATTATTAAATTACACACAATATTCAAGAATAAAGAGGTTGTACGAAGCTAGCATTTCTCTTAAATAAATAATGTTCTCTCGTTGGGAGGAAAAAGCCGGGCCTGTATAAACTTATCAGCGACCTGAAAAAGGAGCTAATTTTTACTAAAGCACAGGTGGAAAGGGTTAGGAATGGGGAGCACATTAAAAAACAATACTTAAAAACAAGAGAATTCGACGTATTATGCGAAAGAGGCCCGATTTAAGCAACGTTGCTTATTTAAGGCGAATAGCAAAAAGTTTGCTTTTGTTTTAAATAATTCTGTTATGCTAATTTGTTATTTTTATGTTTATTGTTTATTAAATTTCTTTGAAGTATTAAGTTTACTGTTATGTTTTTGTTAAATTATGTTCCTAAATGATTTCCAATTTTTGTTTTTTTTCCAATAAATTTAAAAAGTTATATTACAGCTTGCTTTTTCTTATGCAAACACTTTTTCAAAAAATAGAATTGGGTATAAGCAGCTATTCGAAAAACAGAATTTTGCACATACAGTATTTTGAATGCACAGCATTTTGGATATACAGCATTTTGGATACACAGCATTTTGGATATACAGCATTTTGAAATACAGAATTCTGAAATACAGAATTTTGTTCATACAGTATTTTCAAAAAAAAAAAATACAGAATTTTGTCGATACAGTATTTTGAAATCCAGAATTATGGCCCATTCCCAATGTAAAGCCATGGGTTGGGGTCAAAATTCTGGCGAGGTCGAAATTCTGTTTTCAAAAATCTGCTTTCAAAATTCTGTTTTATAAAATTCTGCTTTCAAAATTCTGCTTTTCAAAATACAAAATTCTGTAAAACATTCTACCGACCTACTCACTTGTTATAGAAGAAGATGTAAAAGGAGTTTTTTTTTATTGGTTTGATAAGTTTGATCTCTTGGTTTAGACAAATATTCTGTTAGTATACCCTTGTGAGTGAACGTGTGCTTCTAGAGTGAAAATGAATATATCTGTAATTAAATCCAATATAGGAAAAGATAAGTTGTGCGTGGATGCATATATGAATTATTGTATTAACAACGGATTGTTATATTTTTTGTATACTGGAAGACATGTAGTTTTTGCTAGTTGTGTTGGGTTTCCTGGTACCCAGTTGTGTACCTTTTTTATATGAAATACTATATTGTAATTTGTTGACAAAGTTGAAAAATATTTGTTTTCTTTAAATTCGTAAAATGAAAAAAAAAAAAAAAAAAAAACAATTAGCAGAATTTATTTGTTTAAAATATTGCCTGTCAGAATTTTAAAAAGCAGAATTTTGTAAGACAGAACAGAAAAAACCAGAATTTTGAAAAGCAGATTTTTGTGTTTAAAGTCAGAATTTTTCAAAGCAGAATTTCAACTTTGTTAAATTTCGAGTGGAGAAGGTGGTGAAGACATGGATTTGTAGAGGCATATCCATTGTGGAAGCATATATCATGGTGACGACGCGGATTTTGGCAGTGCAACTGCGTATTTTTGTTTACAGGGAAACTAAAATCATGCGAGTCCACCAACAATTCATCATTGGACGACATTTTAAGAACTGATGAATCGGTGGCACCATACGTTGTTTGCCATTTCAGTGTGCATTAAATCACTGTCATCCTACTTCGTCGCCAATCCATCGCCACGCCAAATGTTCACCACTTCAATGTGCGCTTTGTTCCTACTTTGAAATAGAAAGTAAAGAATTTTTTTATTTGAATTTTGAGTCATTATCGATATTTTGAAAGCTCTATATTTTACATTGAAATTTAAATTGATGTGATCGAATTTCGACCACTGGATGAGCGTGGCATGATTTTATTTTGGAGAATATAAAGGCACAATTACATTCAGGAAAATATTAAAAAAGTAAACAAAGTTACAAAATAATACTATTTATCCCTTTATCACATAAACTACTTTCTATAATTCCGTTTCATTTTTGTCAAAATAAAATTTTTTAAAGCTCAAGGCGCTCTGAGCTTTCACATTTTGCAAGCTCCAAAAAACAACACACACTAAAAATATTTTCCATAATCTTCCCAGCAGATAGCTCTGCAAGTCAACGTTTTTGAGGAAACATACCTTTCCTTTGATGTTTTGTCATTTTTTATTACAAAAGCTTTATTTCGAACGTCAAAAAAACAAATTTGCACGTACATATTTCAATACAATTGTTTTTTTCTTTTTGTTTTTCTTTTTATTGTTCGACTTGGGTTGTGAATTAAATATGAATGATCTCAAAAGGCGGGTAAAATGCAAATTATAGTGAAACAAAGTGAATTGGACACCTTATAACATCTCCATAAACGCGTTAACAATATCGTTATTGTTACTCTTGAGCGCTCGAATTGCCTTGGCTGTTGTGTTCGCTTGCGTAATGATTAGCTCAATGTCCTTTTCGCCAACTCCAGTCTCATCTACCTCTTTCTCGGCGATTGGTGCCACTGAGGTGGCATAACCACCTCAACGGTGTCAACAGTGTACGTGTACCGGTAGCCGATTCTGGAGCCTTGAACTTCTCAGCGGCGGCCACTTGAGCTTGTTGTAAAAGACCCTCGATCTTGTCCTCATCAAAGATGATGTTTGTGTCATTGTGGGGATTCTTGTAGGTACACATCGGGGTTGTTTATGACGAACAAAATGTTCTTCGACTTGCGACGAACACGGTGACGCCTTGGATTTGCTTCAAATCCAATTTCAGCATGATTTTGCGTGCCTTCTTTTCGCCGCGTAACTGATTGGCCTTTGAAACTAAATTAATTGGCTGGTTGCACCGTCACCCAATTGAGTTGCTCCAACTCGGGGATATTGTCATTCAGTGTCTTTTTCCACTTTTGACATACATTTGACACTTATGAAAAATAAAAAAAATGAAGCCTGTCATATTTCTTGACATCTTCCAAGTGTCAAGAAAGAGCTTTTAGGGAAAACTCTTCGCTATAGATGTCGCATAAATTCGTGTGTTTTTTAATTTTTTCCACTTTTCTAACTTTTTTAACATTTGTCTGAATGTGATTGTGCCTTAAGGCATCGATTTGTGAGCAATTTACAAATTGTATGACTTACTTCGGTAGTATGTAATAGATAATAATTTTTAGAGTTGAGGCTAGCTTTCGTGAAGTAACAATGGCGAAAATTTTCATATTAAATAATCCATTGTGACCGTCAAATATTTCTTCAATATTACATCAATACCTGAAATCGATAAAAAGAAGTCCTCTCACATAATTTTATTTGCTTCCTGTTGTGTTTTCAACATGTCTAAATCGATTCAGAGTTTGATCCTGATTCAGAATGTACGGGTCCAACTGATAAATTTGTTAGAAAAAAGTGATTTGTTCTGTAAAATAAATTAAAATACAAAATACAGTAGACTCTCGTTAGCGTGAACACTCGATAACGTGAACAGATTTATTGTAACATTGACATCTCTAAAACGTGAACAAATCGAGCAAGATGGAATTTAAAATTTATTTTAATTGCTAAATCATCTCGTATTGTAAAGTTTTTAGGTAGCTACAAGACAGTTTGTATTGTATCTGGGGCCTGTACCACAAAACAACAATTTAACTTTTTAACAAGTAATTTCTTAACATATAAATTTAACAGGTAAAGTTAGTTTCTGTACCACCAAATTATTCGCTTTGAAAGTTAACAAGTAAAATTTCCCTTAAGACTTGTTGTAAATTTTTGCAAAACTAAATGTGATTCAAAGCGTGTGCGCGTTGAGAGAATAGTTTAGTTTAGGCTTATATACACATAGTTTAAAGCAGAATGCAGATTATATGCACAAATCGAATTAGGAATTCTTTGGAAATGAACGCAAACGACAACCTAAAGACAAAAAATCTAAAAAAAAAATGTCAAATATGTCAAAGGCATCCCGAGGGGAGCAACGAAGTTGTATGAGCAGGCCCTGCGACATGCGATAAGAGAGTTTAAGTCCATTAATTACACGAAGCGAGCCACTTCGGTACCTACTCCTACTGTTTAATAAGACATAAGACATTGTCTTGTCTGCTCAGTTTTCGCTTGTATGAATGCAACTGGTTTGCACTAGTTAAAGTAATTATTTATCGAAAAAGCTAAAAACTCACGTTCATTTAAAAAATTTAACTGTCCTAAAAGAGTTCAAAAACATCCTGGATGACGGCCATATTCAAAGATTAATTTTATGAATCATTTGCGAAACAAGTATGTGTGACTGAAAAAGCCACTTATAAATTACTATTGTCTGTTTTTTTAGGTTACGTCATTTATAAAAAACCTGAATCTACCAGCGCAGAAAGGCTCTTCTTCTTCTATTGGATAAATTCCTCCGGAGTTAACGACAGATGATCATTGTATTACTGTTATGTTTATGCTCCCAAACGTTATTCCGTTAATCCAACCCATTATGGATCAAAGCGAAATTAAAGGTTTACTATAGAATTAATCTACTAGTCTAAAATAAACAAAAATACATACATTTTTAAATGACGTTCTACTATAGGATTAGCCTATTTTTTTTGTTAAAATTCAACCTTCGCAAACGTGAACTGGCTTGGTTTCTTATTGTTCACGTTATCGAGAGTCTACTGTATATCTCTTAGTTGGTAAAATGTTCTCCTGCAAAATATTCTGTCATCACCAACTCTGAATTCTCTCAAATTCTGCTTCTCTCTCTCTCGATCTAAACTTTAGTTATGTACCTCCTCATTTAAGCTACAAATAGAATAATCCTTTTATAACGTTTGACTAGTGCATTTATTTTTTTTCATAATATTCTTGTACTTAAATTACATAATTGAAATAATTTTTCGATAACCCAAGAGATTTTCAATAAATTAAATAACAAAATAGATTTCTTATAAAATTGTTCTAAATTTACATTCTTTTTATTTTTCAGATTTACACAAGATAATTATTTAAATCAGGAATTGATAAATTAGTAAACAAAATAAATAAATAAATATTATATTTATTGCAAAAAAAAAAAACCAAAAACAAATATTGACGTCATTTTAAATATTTTTAAATTTAGTATACTATACAACACGTTGTAACTACACTGACTTAAAATGAAACAATAATAATAACTACTATTTTGATCAACTGGATCTGTGCAATAATTAAAAATGTCTTCAACAATGTATTGAACTCCTATAAATATTTTTAGCCAAGCCACATACCTATAGTAATTAAACAAAATGAAAACAAATATTACAGTTCCTTCTTTCAGCTAGTACACATAGTGTAAACCAACATAACAAAAAGAAAAGCATTAATAACTTAGAAAATTATATTCGTAGCTGAAAAATGTTAGCCAAAGAAATTGTGCAAAGTTCTAAACTATTATATAAATACAAAAATAGAAATGTGTCCCTCAGGTTCAACCTTCTTCTAAAACTTACTAATAAGTCAAATAATAAGTGTTAATCTTACATTTTCCAATTCACATATGGAACTCAATATATTGTTGTTTAAAGTTTAAAAAAGAAAGAAAAAAAAAAGCGCATGAAAATGAAGTCACAACATTACTTAGATCTTTTCATTTATATTTTTTTTTTTTTCAAAATTTGACCTTAACGTTAAAATTAAAATTAAATAAGAAAAATACAAATACCTTTGTTAAAATTTATTTACTTTATTTTTAAAGCAATCATCAATGTTTAAAATTAACAAACAAAAAAAAAAAAAACATGTTGCATTTTTTAATAATAATGTGTTTCTTTTATCTAAAGTAGTTTACATTAAGATTAAATTGTCGTTATTAAAACAAAAAAATGAGAATAAATTTGAAACCAAAATGAAAACCATTAAATTGCATTCTAATTGAGAGATAATGCATTTTTTGTAGTTCTTAACGTGTTATACATTTAAACTAGAGTCATTATAAAAGTCGTAAAATTTATCAACAAAATGATTTATTAAATGTCATTCATTGAAAGAATAAATACAGAAAAACCAAAAAGTTAACCTATTGGAAAATTTAACTGTGTTTTCTTTTTTTATCTTTGTTCCGTAATTTCAATTGGGAAGAAACGATATGTGATATACGTATGTGCTGTGCACATTCATATGAGTAAAGAAATAGTTTTTGCTGATGACTTTCGAGAAAAAAAAAACCAAAGCATCAATGATTGTTCCTTCAAACTCTTCGACAAAATATATAGGTAGGTATATCGATTCAATACCTATGTATATGACATTAAAATCGCGTTGACTTATTTAAATGAACTACCGCCCATCTGTCTCATTTTATACAATTGTCAGTGTCACACTTCAATTAAAGCTGGCATGCGAAGGTTCCGCAGGTGGGCACAGTAGCAGTGGTTAGTGTTTTTCCATCCCCGGAAAACACAAATTACATCTTAAAGTTTTTTTCTACTGCGCCACCTCTCGCGAACGTCTGATAAATATCCATAAAATCTGCAGATTTTTTGTCGAATTCTTTATTTTTTGCAAAATAATTTCGCAAATAGAATGTGTTGTGATTAATACCCTATTCACACCAAGCCGTAAACTGGGTTTTTGTGAATAGAACGAAATCCGAGTTTTGTCAAAAAAGTTTAGAAAACTCGTGGATGCATTCACACCGAACACCAACTCGTTTTCGTTTGACTTTTCAATTAGCTGTGAAACTAGCTATGAAATGTTTGTGGCGACTAGACTTTTCTTTTAGTTACTAAACTTCGCTCGTATTGACATAATAAACAAACAAAATTATTTAAGCTAGTTGATAATCGTTAACTTATGGTTCAATGCATAAAATAATTAACATAAGCAACAATCAAAATCAAAACATCTGAAAATACCATTTAGCTGTGGAAGGTAGTGCTGCGCGCCGTTCTAAAATTATAGAAAAACTGAATCATTTTCTCTTTATGGTGCAAAGATAACAAGAGATTCCACATTTGTAAACAAAAAAACTAGAATAAACGACAACACTGAGGCTCTCACTCAGTCTCTTACATCATGTCAACAGTTTTGCTGAGCTCACTGAAATTTGCAAAAGGTGTGTCTGCTTCAACAACCGAACGATTGTACTCGTTTTCGTGGCGTTTTAATGGAAAACGACCTTAAACAACCCGTTTTGAAAACTGCAATATGTATGGGAAAACTTCTGTTTTCGATGAAGTTTTCGACTATTTTCGCGAAAACCCAGTTTTCGGCTTTGTGTGAATAGAGGGTATAAACTGTCATCGGCGTTTCAATGTTTCCACCGTTTCCAATAGTGAATTCACCTTATTTTAATTCATTCGATAAACTGCCATGACCGGTTTCACAATGTAATCTTAACTTCAGCTCAAATGAACTCAGTTTAAATAAATTTTAGGAATATAATTTTGCAGTATTGTACAGTACTTAGCTTTTATAGGACCCTTCAAAAATCGTTCCTTGTATTTTCTTTAAAAGAACAAGTAAACTCAAATGTTTGTGTTTTTGGCAATCGGCAGCTTTGAAATTGAAATGTCACTGTGTCAAGTAGTGATCTTAGGTTTAAACAGTAAAATACTGTCGTTTAACTTAAACTACAGTATGAACTCTGTTCAAGGTTTAAACGAAACAGTTAAACCGAATTAATTGTTGAAATGTAGTTTAAACTAAAAATGTAGTTTAACTTCCACTGTGAGACTGAGGATTGAGGAATAGAATTTTAAACTGAACTGATCTGATCGTCTAAATAGGGGTAATGTTTCCAACAATGAATAAATATGCTTTATTTCAATTTGTGAAAACGTTTACTCCAATATATAAAAATCTAAAGAAAATTAATTCATTTTATTCGCCTCACCAAGAATATGTGTTGCATTCACCAATAGCAAGTATTTTGCTTTTAAATTCAAAGCAAAGCCTGACCTGCCAAACAAAGTTCGTGTTTTTTTTTTTAGCTCAGACGCATAGAGCGCTTGACTTGTTTTTTTTTTTTCCGTTCAGAGCATAATCAGAGCGCATTCTGAGTTCTGAGTAAAAATTTCAGCACATCATATTTTTATAGCCAACATTATTATGATTGCTGGTAGATACAACAAATACTTTTCACTTAGTAGTGTACTGTTATAGTCATGTGACAGCTAGTTCTAAAATATTGTTTTTCGGTTCAGAATGAAATGCCCGTACTCTGTTTAGTGATTTGCTCTTAACGAGAACAGCCGACCTTGTAGTCGGTGCTGAGAATGCGTAAAAATTATTTCTACAGTCTCAATAATTTCGACTAAGACCAGAACTTAGACAGAACTTAGGTACCATTCAATGTAGGCGGCAAAACTTCCGTCGAACTGATCAGAGCGGTCTATTCAAGCTCTTCAGTTTCTCATTTATTGACTTATTTTTTATTAGAGGGATTACGTTTGAACAAATATGCTAGGCCTGACGGTTTACCTGGGGCTTATTCCCAAAAGCGAGAGTAAAGGACAACCTCATCCCCTACGGGCATCACAATGGGAAATTATGGACCTGAGTATGGCACGGAGCACCCCTCGCCAGCCCACAAACATAACCTAACCTAAAGACGGTTGAAATGGAAGTATCGCTTTCAACATGCCCCGCTGCGTATTTGGGAATAACCCCCTGCAGAGCTTTTAAGAGCAGCTGAAGGCTTAGAGCCTGCTCCAATTCGTTTTCAAAATTTGATCTATCAGTTTTCTCTGCATGCTACACTATCTGCCATATCGTCTGAACGCCTAAAACCCCTCGTAAATAACTTAGGTTCCTATCACTGCGGCTTTAGGCCATACTGTCGATCAAATTTGCCGACTTAGGCAGATAATGGAAGATACCGAAAAAGTCCGAATTGATACTCACCATCTTTTCGTCGTCTGTGGTAGCATCTATAGCTACAATATAGCTATGGCATCCCTTGAAAACGAATTTTCAAGGGATGCCAAAACTAATGCCTATGTAATTAGTTTTGGCATCCCTTGAAAATTTGTTTGCCTTTGTGGGATGGCAATGGAGAAAGCTCGCATCAAGGTGAGTAACGAACTGAGCGAAACCTTTGGTGTCAAAAGATGATTTAGAAAAGTAAAAAAAAAAACTCGTTCTTAGATAAAAAGCAAAGTAACCTTAACTATAATAACAGTCTTGCTCTATGGATCTTAAAATTGTACTCTTTAAAAGCGTTTAGAAGATAGTCTTCAAAGTAAAACAACTGGGCATTTGAGATGATTTGAACTGCACCTGGAGACAGTTAGCTAAGGACCGGACTAACGAGATGGGTAGACCTTATGAAAAATTTAAGTTTTCACCATACAATGAATCCCCTGGTAAAAGTATGAAAAATTGGAATATTTTGGATGATTGATATCTACATGTGACTAATAATAAATAATTAAATGCAAGAGAAACAGTTAGCGTTAAGCTACGATTACACGGCCATTTTTTCGAGTCATTTAAATGGCACTCTGTCGTAAAAATCCCGTCACAAAGCAGTCATTTAAATGTCGCTCTGTGTGATCGCCATTTTTGGCAGCGTCATTTAAATGTCTAGGAAAATGGCGCACCAAATAACATGAATTAAGTGCCATTTAAATGGCGGAAAAAAATGGCCGTGTGATCGCTCTTCAATGACGCCTAGGAGACAATGGCATCCCAACGGAAAATTCTAAATGACTCGCAGTGTCCGACATTTGATTTTGGCGATGATAGTCATTTCGTGTGATCGCCATTTTTTCAACGACGAATCGTAGCTTAAATGTCGCTCTAATGCGACATTTTTTCCTGACGTCACAGCGCCATTTAAATGACTCCAAAAAATGGCCGTGTAATCGTAGCTTTAGTAATCAGAATCACATACCTATCTACAAACAAATACGTAAAGTTGAGCGGCCTAATTTGTTGCTTTAAGACCAGTGATATAATGTTGTCAAATTAATAAGAAGATTATGTATTCTCTAATCCAATCCACACTTCACCCGGGAAAGGCGAACCTATAACGCTTCATCAGCGCCCCGAGATGCTTGCAGATGTATGTTAGTTCTGCACTTAAATTGCTGTAAATTACAGTCTTCTGGAAATATATCCCCAGGAAGCGAGTTCCAAAGTTTGCTTGCTTGTTCTGTAAAAGAAGGAGTTTTGGAAAATTGATGTCCTCGCGGTTGTCAAGTGTATTGTATGGTTATGAGCATTAGCTGCCTGTCTTGTGGGGCGCCCAAAAGTTGCATTTCGAGAGATAATGTATTTGAGTTCCTCGGAACATTACCAATGGAAGTACCTATAGAACAAGCAAAGGTCAGCGACTTGTCTTAAGGATCTCCTTCACGTGTGAGTCCTTTCTATGACTGTGACCATTTAATTTGAAGATTTATGTATTTAAAAGCAAAGTGTGGGCGCGAGGGATCCCAAGTTCGATCCCCGGAAAAACACAAATTACATCTTAAGGTTTTTTTCTACTGCGCCACCTCTCGCGAATGTATGACAAAAATCCGAGAGTATGACTGTCATGAAAAATCTTCTCAATTCAGCCGTTCGGACTCGGCAAAACAATTGTAGGTCCCTTCCATTCGTCCCAAAAATAAAAAACTTACACAAACGTATGGTTGTGAGAAGCTAGGCCTTGACGCCTGTTGCGCCAGCTATTTTTTTTTATGTATTTAAAAGAAGTCCTTCTTTAACAATATCCATTGGACTACAACTGCTAGAATTTATCTGAGTAATAATAATTATTGTTCTCCTATTTTCGCCAAGCTCAGGTCAATGAAAAATGAAACTAAAAGCAGATACACAACTTTGCATAGGTCACATGCACGCACATCATCCATCGGCAACAGGTCAATAAATGATAGAAAAGCTGAAACCAAACAAAGAGCAATACGAGCAATAAATCGACCGACGACGTAGCCAACGACATGACAATTATATAAATTGTCCTATATTCTGAAACTACAGATTTCAACAGGCAGTCCCACGCCTATCTCCTACCGCATATAACATGCATTACGCTGAAATTGCCTCTGACCTTCCCAAACCATTCTCAGGTTATCATTATCGCATCACTAACTTACGTCAATGTCATCAAAACCATCGATTTGGTACATAAGAACGAGTCCCTTGCATACAATCCAAGGTTGCTGGCACACTGACAATTTTCCCAAATGAAAATGAATGTTATTCGAGGACATGCTCCAAAGGGTTTTATACCATTTCCTTGTTTATTTGCAAATTGAAAAAAAGATTCCTCCGCTCGCCGCGGAAATACGAACAGATGCACAAAAGGAGCTCACCGATAAATGGAGGAACAAAAGTTCAACGCTGGCGCACTGTCACATGGGGAAATCCCCACAGAGCTTTAATGTCGTCAATGCAAATGAGAAATGACCAGCATCCAACGAAACAATGCCATCTCTTGGGAGCTTGTCAAACGACATAATCATGTGGTATTGTCCTTGCTTTCCTGCAGCAGCTAACGGTCTACATAATTGGATAAAAGTGGGAATATTTCGGGATAGAATCCTGAAGTTCTAGGCTAAGTATGTCTTTTTACAGGAGCCATCCGAAAAGTAACTTTAGTTCATTGAGATACTCCGTGCATTGTACATCGTCTGAACGGGATACGGTATTCGGTTGATTTTCAAGAACCACCAGTGGAACATATAACACATATTATATATGGTTTTAAATTTAATTTAACAAATCAATGCAAAAATTTGAAATTTAACCAAGTGAAGTGTTTTAATTAAAAAATAAAAAAAAAAAAACAAAATAAATAAAAAAAGGATATACGCATCATATACTTCTAGTGACCTGGAACAGCTATAATATATACATAATATAGCGTGTGATTTTTTACTTTAAAGGATACCATTTTTCGAAAAATAATTAACAGCTACTGGGATTGCACATACATATACAGCTAGACGCCCTGCTGAGTCCTGATAACAAGAAAGTTTGTATATTTTATAATCTCTAAGTAATTAGCTCCCTACAAACAGGAGAGCTATACGAAAAGTTCCTTTTATAACTTAATGGCTCAGGTTTTATCGGATATTAAAGTTCCATCTTAATATATTAGCACACCCAACTGTGTATAGACAAACAAAAACATGGGTGACGGCGACGATTTGCAAAAACTTATTTATATTATCTGTCCCAACGAAATGAGGTTGCACCTTTTCTCGCCAACGCATCCTGTTCATCCACCTTAAAAAAAGAAAATCACACCTCAAAACTCATAGAGCAAACAGGAGGTATTTTGATTGCCATCAAGTTAAAGGATGCCTGTTGCGCGTTCGCCATGACAATGAGGGTGCGAAAAGTTGGGTGACTGGGCCAGGGTAGGGTGTTGGTCGTATACGAGTAAATAAGGGATTTTGCTATTTATTTCCTTGAATCCTTTTATGTGTTGTGAAATACATGTTGCGCTTGGCTCTCGAATGGCCGATGGTGAACTTTTTGTTTAATCCCTGATTTATGGGCATGGGTCCTGCTGCTGCGTGTGCGTGCGAATTAATTGCAGCAACATGACGGGACGCTGCATAAGATCCGATGCACTAAATATCTGAGGATACAAAAATGTATTGATTGACGTCGTTATAATTATTTGTCATTATAATTTGGTTTCATTACCTGATGGTCCATGTACCTTCTGGAAGCGTGTAGGTTTCAATTTATGCAAACTTTGAAATGTTCTACTAAATCCTTAAAGCATGGATTATTTTAAAATGAAGTCAAACATGTTAATAACAGGGATTACAGCCTAGGGCTCCATTTCGCACTCAGCCGAGAAAAGCCCCTAAAATATGCTAAAAGAAAACACTTTGAATAAAACCTATTCACACTGAAAATACCTACCGTTGAACAGTCGAACAGCAAAAAAAAAAGAAGGATCCAAACCGTTTGCAGGAATTACTGATTTATTTAGCGTGAAAATTGGTTATACCAGTGACAGGGATATCTGTGAGCGTATATACAGAAAATGCTTTTTCATTCTTCTGACTGGCTTCTGTTTTATGGAAATAGTTTGTATATATCTATACATGAAAGGAGAGAGAATTTTCAGCGTTCGCGTTGGTGTGATTAATTGCTAATGACTAGCGTTTTTTTTTTGTGTTCATTGAAAGAGGATAATACTATAGTTTTAGAGATATGCAGGTTTTTATTTCAATTTTTTTTTTGTTTGTGCATAGTTAAGAGAATGCAAATTACAGTGGAATTAAAATAGAATAAACTTTTCAGAAGAATAACTCTCAATATTCCAGGAAAATAACTTTTTCCAAGTTCTGAAAAAAATGTCCACGAGTTCTCGAGAAAAAATCTGAAACAGTTGCGACCTTCCTTCTCATATTCTTCGTAATGCAAATTTGACTGACCCTTCGGATGGTAATTGCAAACTTAATAAGAGAAATAAATATTCTTCTGAAAAAAGATTCGATAAGGATCTTTTAATATTTGGATTCTTTTCGTTTAGGTCAACAGTGTTTAACTTTTTCGTCATTTTAGCAGTTTTGCTGCGTATTACTTTAACTTTAACTGCTCTAAAAATAACGATAACAATTTTAGACACAAACATTTGAACAGAATTTTGGCGTTACCGTCCCAATATTTGCAAAACCGTCAGAGACTGCCAAGCCAATGATGCCAATGTTAACTGCCTATGCCAATGCACACACTTTGAAAAAGTATGCTTGTTGGCCAATTTTACCCATTTCCAAATTCTATTTACAAGTATTTTTCCAAAATTATTGTAAAAGGGATTCCTAGTTAAATATCCTAATAATACATATTGGTAATTTTGATAAATTATGCCACTGGTCTTAGCTTACGAGTTTCGCTGAAATTTCTCAAGTAGGTATGATTTTGAAGAAGTCGCATGAGAGCGCATCAATTTGGAACTTCGTACCGCACCTAAAATTGATTCGACTTTAACTTTTCATAAGGGATTATGAATCCCATCTACCTTGCAGTTGAAACTCCAGTTCCAGTAACACTTAAGTTTCTTTTGTGGATATTTGTTTTCCTAAACTACTCTTGATTAAGACAAACAAAAAAACATCATTCAGGCGTTTTAGAGTTTTTGAGTTTTTGAGAAACTAACGGGTGAACGACGTTAAATCAATACCTTTCACCGTGGGCGTTGGACTTCGTCAGGGGTGCGTCTTGTCTCCTCTCCTTTTCATTACTTATACATATGGACTGGATGTTACAGCGTAGTCTTGGCGAGGAACGTTTCGAATTGGGGGATCTGAGGATAAGTCATTTGCTCTTCGCTGATGACTTGGTCATCCTTGGGTGCTCTCAGACTGAACTTCAGCGCGCACTCGATCGGTTTGTAGCCGTTTGTGTTGAAGCTAAGATGAAAGTAAACGTGAACAAATCTGAAGTGATGGTCATCTCCAGAACGTCTGTTCAATGCACTCTGCATGTTAGTGGAGTCCCATTGAAGCAGATGAAGAAGTTTAAGTATCTCGTGGTCTTATTCATGAGTGATGGAAGGAGCAATGCTGAGTTTTTCTGTACGATTGGTCAGGCTGGATCAATTTTGAGACAGCTTGGTCATTCTGTTATCAGGAGGACTGAGCTTGGTGTCAGAGCTAAGTTGTCAGTCTTTAATTCGGTGTTTGTTCCAACTCTTACCTATGGTCATGAGGTTTGGGTAATGACCGAAAGAATAAGATCGCGGATACAAGCTGCCGAAATGAGATTTCTCCGTCGTATTGCTGGTGTGACCCGTAGAGATCGCATCAGAAATACCAGAATACGTGAGGACCTCCATGTCGAGCAGCTACTTCTCCGGACGGACCGATCCATAAGCGGACCATTGAAAATGAATGAATGAGAAACTAACGCACGGTTATTGATTTCTATTGGTTGTGGTAAAATGGAAATTCAAATTTTTAAATTTCCAGCTTTTCGTTAGGGGTTTCCCGAATTTTCTCTTTTGCTAAACGACCCCTGAATCAAGAAGAATAAAACTAAAAAAAATGAATCATTCAAATCGGATGATTGCCCGCCCGGGCTTTTTTTTTTTTTAAATACTTCTCCCGGGAAAGGCGAACGTATAACGCTTCATCAGCGCCCCGAGATGCTTGCAGATGTATGTTAGTTCTGCACTTAAATTGCTGCAAATTGTTGTCTTCTGGAAATATTTCCCCAGGAAGCGAGTTCAAAAGTTTGCTTGTCCAGTAATAGAAGGAGTTTTGGAAAATGTATTTCCTCGCGGTTGTCAAGTGCACTGTATGGTTATGACTCATGAGCATAAGCTGCCTGTCTTGTGGGGCGTCCAAAAGTTGCATTTCGAGGGATAATGTCTTTGAGTTCTTCGGAACATCTACCATGGAAGTACCTATAGAACAAGCATAGGTCAGCGACTTGTCTTCTGTGCACCAACGGCTGCAGATTCGATGTAAGTGTAGGGTCTCCAATAAGTCGAACTGCTCGTCTTTGTATGCTGTCAAGTAGATTAAGTGAATGCTTTGGGGCCGAGCTCCATATATGGGAACAATATTCCAGACATGGTCTAACCTGTGCTCTGTAAAGAAGGAGAAGTTGCTTGGGGCTAAAATACATCTTTGCTCTAAATAGGTAGCCCAACTTACCGGACGCCGATCATGCGATATAGGATATGTGGTCCTGCCATGTGATTCCTGAATTGAATGTGACTCCTAGAAGGTGAATTGAGTCCTTGGGATAGATTGGATGGTCATCCATTTGGATCTGAGGAACTGTTGATGCATTTTTCTTAGAAAATGTTGTGAGCTGTGTCTTGTTTGGATTAAATACAACCAAGTTGTCTTTTCCCCACTTTAAGATTTTGTCCAGATCATCATTTAGAGAACTAATTTGTTCACATCTCTTACTGTGTGATGTAGCCGCCCAATGTTCGAGATGGACGATATAACGGTACTGTCATCAGCAAAGCTGTAGATATTATTATTTGTGGATCCAAGCAAATCGTTCCTGTGGCGAAGAAATAGAGTTGGAGAAATAATATATCCTTGGGGCACTCATACACCATCTACAACAACTTGGATTGATATTCCCAGAAGGGAATTTTGCATCCACCCGCAGAGTTGTTGTGGTAATCCATAAGATGCTAACTTGCCTAAGGGCTCTATGCCAGACTCGGTCAAATGGCTTTGATTACGTCCAAGGCCACGACGGCTCTGGGATTCGCCGTGTTGTTCAATTGCTAGCGTCCATAAGTGCGTTACGTAGCTTAATAGGTCTCCAATGACACGACGACTCCGAAGTCCGTATTGCCTGTCTCTTATTAATCGGTGGCCTTCTAGATATTTGATTATTTCGACATTTATTGCCTTTTTTATTACTTTTGAGAGCATTGAATGTAACGCTATTGGACGATAGTTTTGTGGCAGACATTGCCTCCCTTTCTTTAGAATAGGTTGAATGCGAGCGGTCTTCCAGCAAGAAGGAAAAATTTTGTCTATCAGAATAATGCATATCAATGTTCAAAATTTTACAAACTTTGGCACCTAGGACTTTTTTTTTGTATGGGAGGTGCCATTGGGAGTTGGATAGAACAATTTTCACCAATTTTCACAAAAACACTCCCGGGCGATTTCTAAAAATGACTGACAATTTGAGCACAATCGTTTCGGTAGTTTTCGAGATATGGTTTTTTTGTTATTGTATGGAAACGGGAAGTTCCACGCCAGTTTGTCTAATTTTGACCAGACTTCAAAGAAACATTTTTGGGCAAATAACAAAGATTTTGTTTTTTTAGAATTTGAGCTCAATCTGGTTGGTGATTTTCAAGTTTTGGTATCATTGATGGTGTAGGTATATTTCCATACATTCATACAAAGCAGAAATTTTGATTTTTCGAGTTGCCGGCTTTTCATTTAAGGTTTTCCCTATGTTTCTAAACCACCCGCAAATCAAGACCAACACAACAAAAGAAGAATTATCCAAATCAGTCTAGCCGTTCTCGAGTTTTTGCGAAACCAATACACACGGGAACGTATCGGGATCCCGCTTTTTAAAATCCCGCTAAAAAAGTTTTAAAACACCTTCTTCTAAAATCTCGGTTTTTATTAAAATACTTCCTCTGAAAATCTCGCTTATTTAAAATCCCCATTTATTTAATCCCGCTATGCCCGTTTCTGAGAATTCTACTATTGTATTTGAAAAACGTCATTGTTCAAAATTTAATATTGCTTGTTTCCCGTTTTCTTCATGATTTTATTCCTTTCAATTATGTATTTGAATTGGTAAACTGGCTGTTTTAGATTTCCACTGTAAATACAGTGGCCGGCATAAGTATTTTGACAAAACTAAAGTTAATTCTGCTCATAATTTCAACTTACTTCATGTAAATTTTGGCATCAATGGAAAGGTCATTTAAATTCCGTTTGAATGATACAAAACTTTCCTTAACCCATTAAGTACCCATTTAAAAATTTTAGAACTTCGAATTTTTGTGAAGGTCTACTTTTTTGACTTTTTTTCCTCGGTATCAAAAAAAAAAAATGTTTTGATGCAAAAAGTTTCTCCAAACAATTCTAATAGTGACAGCAAATACATTTTTTCAAAAATCTCTTCGCTAATATTTTTTATGATTTTTTGAAAATTGCTAAAAGTGACTATTTTAGTCACTTTTCCCTCCTTTTCATACAAAATTTTTCTGAAATCATCTCATTCAAAAAATCATAAAAAATATTAGCAAAGAGATTTTTGAAAAAAAAAGAAAAACATTTTTGCAGTCACTATTAGAATTGTTTTTTTGGACCGAGGAAAAAAGTCAAAAAAGTAGACTTTTACAAAAGTTCGAAATTTTCAATGGGTACTTAATGGGTTAAGGAAAGTTTTGTATCATTCAAACGGAATTTAAATGACCTTTCCATTGATGCCAAAATTTACATGAAGTAAGCTCAAATTATGAGCAGAATTAACTTTAGTTTTGTCAAAATACTTATTCCGGCCACTGTACTTTTTGCTTGCATTTATTAATGGTAATGCATGCCCGGCGTTGCCCTTGCTCAGCATTTACAACAATGTGCCAAGTTTTACAAGTTATCGTTTGCAAATTTTGTTTTTGTATGGCAGGTGCGGTGCCACACCGCTTTTTACAATTTTGACCAAACTTCACAAAATATCGGGCCAATACCCACGATTGTCTGAAAATTTGAGCTCAATTGGTGCAGAACTCTTCGAGTTTTTGAAGCGTACACAAACGTCAAACCAACTTAACATTTTTTATATACAGGGTGTTCAGATTATCCCTGTTGGGTAAATAATTTGTTTGTTAAAAGCACGGTACTAATAAATAATTTTTAGTTTTCAGGCTAACTTTTACCGAGTCACAATAGCGAAAATTTCCATATAAAATTATCTATTGTGACCGTCAAATTATTTAAGTTAAAAATAATTATTGGTATGTGAGGCCCAACGTTAATATTTCTGGTTTGCTGGCTTTAAGCCTATATGAAAATACTCAGTGGTCTAGTGTTATTTTGAAGAAATAACTAAGTCATATTATTGCAAAGTTTCGACTTTGGAGGCTTTGGCTTATAGTGATTTTTTTACGATTTTTCTTTTTTTCATAAATCACAAAAAACCCGGCAGTCTTCCTTGAGATTTTGTTCTTTCAAACTAAAGTACGTCCTGTTTAGTGGTCCCTACATTTTCTTTTATGATCCTATTACCACAGTTTCCACTTAGGATATGCGTCCGTTTTGTACTTATGGTTCCTCTCGTTTTTTATTTAATAATATTTTCTTCAGGATTCTCTTTGTTTCCTCATTGATATTTGAGGTTTCGTTCGTTGTCCCTTTCTATTCAATAACTGAAATATAAATACCTACATATCCTTTGGGAAATAAGCTTTCAGTTCAGACTTCAATGACTCTTGAATCTTGTTGAAAGCATTTTCGAGGGTATTACTGTTTTCTTTTTGTTTTTTGTATTGCATCCCATCGATGTTCTGAGAATCAAATTGGATTCCAAGTATCTTGCACATTTTGTAAGAAATACTTTTGGATCTTTGTAAGTTTCAAGCAATCGGTTTGTAGTACAGCATTTTATGCTATCTCAGTAGATAATCATGATTAAAATAAGATACCGCACTTGAAATTGCTGATGTTTATTATGATTGGCTAAAAAGGTTAACCAACCCACCCTTTAATTGAAGTTAACCTATGTAAGTAGATTTATTTAAATGAGATGAATAATTTAATACAGTAAAATGAGTACGTAATGTATATAGAAAGTTATATGTATTCACATTTTTGTTTTGAAAATTAAAATTTTTTAATTTAATTAACACAAAAAAGATTAAAGATTTCAATAATATTTGAAACATTCTATGGAACTTTAAATGGTCAGCACGGGAGTTTTTCCAAACTAAAATGTGGTGCAATTTCATTCATGCAAAAGCATTTTCACAATGTGTATTGGTTTTGAGCATTTAGCTTAAATCACACAATCCTTGTTGCTACAATTTAAATCAAATATAAATCCCGTCTTCTAAGAACCATTATCTGACTTATATTAATGTTATATTTAATCATAGTGCAGAGAGTTTGCCGTAAAAGTGACGAACTTGTTTTCGGCTTGATTTCAGAATGCTTAAAACTGACAACCGAGTTGGTTGTAGGGATACCATTTAGAGTAATTTGCTGATATGCTTATTTTTGCCAATTCATTACATTTGTAACACGAACACCAAGAAGAAGTAATCTGATAAAGGGTGTTCCGTAATTCACGAAAAATTTGAATTTTGCGCTATTTAATAGTACAGTGATGCCAAAGCAAAAAAAATAACAATGTGCGAACAACAGTTCGAGGTTAGTAAAAATGGAGCGCCACACGAAAGAAAAACGCATTTTCATTGTCGAGCAATCACCCCTATTCGCATTGGCGTTTGTCGTAAACGACGACACTTCATTTTGTAGTCGATTTTTGTAACATTTTTGAAAGAAATGAATTGAAATAATGGTCAACACAATATAGAAAACAAAATAAAACTGTTAACAAAAGTTATAACAAAAATCTGAACATCGTTTTACAACGACACGAAACATGAGTCGTGTACGACAAACGCCAATGGGAATGGGGGTGAATATTTTAAAAATAATGAAGGTTTGTCAGCTAAAGTCCCCAACTTGTTCTTCAGTGACGAAGTTAATTTTCATCTTGATGGCTTCGTTAATCGTCAAAATTGTTGCATTTGGGGTTCAGAAAAACTTCGAGGAATTCTTGAGAAACAAATGCATCCACAACGGGTGTCTGTTTAGTGCGGATTTTGGGTTGGAGGCATTATCGAACCATTCTTCTTCGAAAATGCGGCTGATCAGGCAGTAACAATTAATGGTGTTCGTTAATTACTGAGTGGGGAAGCGAGGAGTAACAATGATTCTCGCTTGTTTGGGATTGACCCTGACAATTTCTGTTGGGAAATTTTGTCGAATGAATTATTGTTTGAGAGAATTACATAGATTAACAACAACTCGTAGACACAGTCACTTTGGTAGGAATGATAGCTATTTCGAACTACACCACTAATTCATCATCAGACTCCTTTTAAGTGTTTGTTTGAATAGTTTGAATTCTCCATATATAATCCACTTGGGAATACATTTCTACTTTCCCCTGTCAGGAAGTGAACATGCACTTCGATTTTTGCCAATTGACCAAGTGACTAGGACTACCACAACCACTTGCGCCAACTGAGCGATGAGTACAAGCCCGCCAACTAGTGATTAGATTAGAACGGAGGAGAAGATTAACCTCTGTGCGTTGTTGTTGCTACGAGGTGTTTTTGATTATTGTCGTTCTCTCGGGTTTTCTTCGTCTCTTCCTCTCTTTTCTCGCAACCTGTCAGATTTCTACAGATGTTCGTTATAGTGACATTAACCATACACCCAGAGAAACAATTCAATTACAGCCATTTTCTAATCATGTAATCGGCCTTTTTTGCGATTAAAAGTCTTTTGAAGTCAAGAGGTCTATGCAAACAAGCCAACGACCACCAACGAATGCCTTGAAAGAGGAAATTGGGAGGTGTATTAATGAAATTCAGCCACTGCCCAGACAAAGTGGAGGAATAAAACGAGGTTATATAATGAAATAAAAGTTGTTCTTATCGAAGTAACAGAGGAGGCGATATGATATATGTTTTAACATTCAACATTCGTCAAAAAAGTTTTGGATGAGATTTGGCTTTCGGTCAAAAATGTGCACCCAGCATTCAGCTTAAAGGTATTAAAATTCGTTTAACCTTTTCATCTTTATGGTTCGATGAATTTTTATTCTCAGTATTGACCGAAATCAATTCCAAAAATGCGAAAAAATAGAAACTTGTCTATCGACCTTGGAGTTCTTATACCTAGTTTTGAATTTTTTCAAGAATGCAGGCTCAGCCCTCTCAATAAATAAATTCTATAAATACATAATAAATATGTTTTTTTTTTTGTTTATACAATTTTTTTTTGATATTCAGGCTCAGGCGTGACGGAAACAATACTAAATACTTTCAGCGAGCCGTAAAAAAAGGTTGAGAAACACTAAAAGCTATATTTACAGCAGCGCGTCGGAGCCACTTTTTGGGAAACATTGGTTTATGAGTCCTATGACACTTTCAAGATGCACACTAGATTAGATTAGATGATTGGTCGGGAGAGCCTTTACCGACCCTGGTACTGCGGCCTCTCTAAAGGAGCCTATTGTGCCATCCCTGGTAGAGTCAGGAAGACAAGTATCTTCTCTGGGAGTAATTCGGCAAGATTTGCTGAGGTAACGATTTCTTCGCCAAAGACTTTCTTTTTAAAACGGAAGAGAGCCGGACATTCCATGAGAATGTGAAGAGAGGATTCATCACTCTCAAGGCACAGTCTACATGTGGGGTGTGGGGTCTGGTGAGACTCCGATTCGGTGAAGGTGTTTTTTCATAAGATCATGGCCAGTAATAATTCCTGTCAGGATTCTTAGGTTGTTTTTATCCAGATTAGTTAGAAAATAGGATTTTCTGGGGGGGAGAATTTTGGGAAGAACTGTTTGGTGCAGTTCTGCCCAGGTGTTTTAAGCCAGAGTTCATTAGATTCGATTTGAGCTAAGCTCCTAATGTATTCCCTGAAACATCCCTTACTGACACCGCAGGGTTCCGGTTCGACGAGTGGCGTTGTCGCGCCGACTTTGGCCAGTGAGTCAGCCATTTCGTTTCCAGTAAATCCCCTGTGGGCTAGAATCCAGTGTAGGATGACTAGGTTTTTCTTTGCTAATTCGTAGATGGCCATGTAAGTTTCTAGGACCAGCTTTTTTCCCATTCTTCCCTTGGCGGGATGATGATAGAGAAGTTTTTATGAAAGCCATATTCTGGTAACATGTCGTCTAGAAACATGCTGAATGCTCTTTCAGGCTCCATAGTGTCAATCAAAGACAGGTGACCTCCATGATAGGCATAGGGGTCGATATTATTCGAATGGATAGACTATGAATGCTTAGTCTTGCTTCCATTTGAATGTGTACTTGAATAGGTGATAAGCCTAGGATGACATTCAGTGCAGTGGTCGGGGTGGAGCGTTGACTCGACGGCAGATCCAAAGAGATCTGGTGGCTCTGTTTGCGATGCGTTCTATTTGTGGATTCCATGATAGTTTATTGTCAAGGATGATTCCCAGATATTTGGCTTCCCATAAAAATTCAATGGTTTCGCCATACATAGTGGGGCGAGTTAGGAAATCTAGTTTCCTTCGTTTAGTAAAAGGTACGATAGTCGTCTTTTTAGGATTTACAGAAAGACCTTCTTTGTTGCACCATCTTTCAACTATGGATAGTGCATGCTGCAGACAGGTCCACAGACAATTTTAAAACTGCCCACCATAGGAAAGCAATAATTATTAAAAAAATATTTAACAGTGGCACATCATAGGACAGCTATATCTATTTACTGTTTATTTCAACAGTAGGATTCAAAGTTTTGGTGTTGTTTCTGAATCAAATTAAACTCACCATGCTGTCAGAAGATGCATAATATATAAAGTAACTACAGTTTTTGTTTCGTATTCTGCACCTTGTTTGTCGCAGCTTATTGAACTTCAGCCCAACGATATCGAGTTCGTTGCCTAACCTTACACCTATCATTTAAATGTAGGTATTCTAAAATAAGCAGCTGATAGCTTCAAAATGTACAACGTTCATATTCCCACCAAACTAATTTCTCTGTACTGTACACCAGGTTAATAAATCAGAAATATAACTGTTCAAGGGTTGAAAGTAAAATTGAAATTCTTATATAGAAAGATGTCATTTCTACCATAGCCTACGTACATCAATCCACAGAGAACATATACCTACCTCAAGATTAACACATAATTTCAAACATGAGAGCGAAGACCTCTATTGGTCGGTCCTAAACAAATGTCCTCCCCCTTAAATAGGCATATTTTAGCATAAATAATTTTCGAAAATGTGCCATAACTCCAAGTTCTATCTTTTTTTTTGTGAAAAATCAATTCAATGGAATGCGTCCTTAAAACAAATAGCTATAGCAAAAAATAAATAAAAATGCAAAGCACGTTTGAAGCAGGGCAGACCGTTTTTTTTATTGTCTTTCAAGTAACCCTTTTAGACCTTTCTTGACTGCTGCCTCCTTCCCAAGTCAATGCAATCGTCCCGTCAATCTATGGATTTTGTTTGTTTTGTATTTATTGTCTATAAATGGAATAAATTCCTATTGGATGTATGTCACTGGTGACAAACGTTGAAGTGATAGGTTTCGGAATAAAAATGTCAAACACGTTTTTCTTTTTTATATGATACTAAAATTGGACAAAATGTAAAATATTACTTACCTACGTTTGGGGTATAGCATTGAAGACTGAACTTTCCCTTATTGTTCAAAAGCAAAACAAAAAAGAGAACAAACTAATCAGTATATACACTTAATTACTGAACCACTAATGGAAGGATGTATACAGTGCTCCAGTTCTGACAATAAAATCACAAACTTTGATGCGGTATAAGCTCTTTTATTTTACCAAAAACTCTAAATTATGCAGAACAACTGTGACGGGATGGCCGGTGACCTCTAATTGAATTAACGCCAACAAGCAATGTTGGCTTTTGGTGTGGTGCCCTGCTAAACAGAGACCTTTAACTTTTTCCAATTATACAGCCCTGTTGTTTCAGGGTGGTGGGATTTTTGCACTAATTTATTTGTACCAGTAATGAATCCATTTCTGAGGATTCGAGTGGTCTAAGAATTTCCTACTAATTTAATTGAATTTATAATTTTCTACGAAAATATTGTGCGTTAGATGAATTTATGCTATTTTTATTTTATGTAAGCATTGAACGAGTTGCACTTGTGCGAGTTGTGAATTATTACAATGAATATTTACAGAGAAAATTGTACTTTTTTTTTTATCATAGACAAAATGTGATCGAGGTCATAAAGAACGATTTCATAATAATTATCTTTTTAATATAAATGACGCATTAAATATACAATGAGTTAATGACGCATATTGCGGTAGCCAAGCTATGAATTACTTTGAACCACAAACCCGATTCTCCCCGGAATGGATTCCCCTGTCTGTGAATACGTGTGAAATGTCAAAATCAATGGCTGCAATGATTTTCTATGCTATACCATGGGCCTAGGAAGGATCCCAGGTTCGATCCCCGGAAAAACACAAATTGCATCTTAAGGTTTTTTTCTACTGCGCCACCTCTCGCGAACGTCTGACAAACACCAGAGAGTATAGCTGTCATGAAAAAGCTTCTCAATTCAGCCGTTCGGACTCGGCTCAATTTGTAGATCCCTTCCATTCGTCCCAAAAATGGAAACTCACCCAAACGAATGCGAGAAGCTAGGCCTAGGGTGTCTACCAACCTGTTGCGCCACATATTTATTTTTCTTATTTTTTAAGCATTTTGGAGAATCGCAGCCGATTTCTTCAGACATTCGAAGCTCCTGTGATTGTCTTTCTTTTTCGCGGGAAAATCTAGAAAACTGTTCTCAAAGTTTGGAAAAACTCTTAGATTGAAATTGTTTTAGGATTTGCAATAATAAAGTAGCTAGAAATAAATTTAAATGTAAAGAATATCTTTTATCAGTCGTTTAAAAAAGTCACGCTTATTTTGAGATTCCAATGAATAGTCAATTCGAACGAATGTCTCTATTCGTTCGAATGAATTTTGCGTATTTTGACATTCTAACGAATAATATTCATTGTCGAAAGATGTCATAAAATAAACTCAAATGAATTCTCAGCTGTTTCACATTTCTGTTTTATATAGAGTGACCATTCTTTGGTTTTTTTGTTGAGACTCTGTTTTTTATTGTTTTGGTAAATTGTAATAAATATTGAAAATTTCAACAAATTATTGAAAAATAAGTGCTAAGAATATCAAAATTGTTGAGGTACAGTGATATCTTGTATAAGTTGTGTATGCAAAAATACTACAATGCATTATTAGTAATATTTTACCGAGTTAAAATTGAAATTTTATTATTAGCTCATAAACAATATTATTTTTTATTTTGTTATTAAATTCCACACTCATATTATTAGTAATATATTTATAAAAAAAATGTTATAATAAATTGAAATAAAAGTTCCCCCCTTTCATATAATCAACACAAGTCTGGTCACACTAACTTGCAATAGTTGGCTGGCAGTTGCTGTCAAAAGCAAAACATTTGTATTGTTGATTAAAGTTAAAGCCTATCAAATAAAATAAAAAAAAAACACTCGCGACAAAATAGCAGAATAATTTTAACAATAAAAAACGCGTTTATTTAATTAATTATTTCTTTTATTGTTTGAAGTGCCGGTTGATACTCAGATTTCGTGATTTCCCTTCACTCCATTAGCCTGACCTCTGACCAACTCTTCCTTTTGCTGGTGATTTTTTCAATTGGAATGCATCCTATATACCTAAACAGAGGTTATTTTTTGTATTCTGTACAGAGCAAATAAATAGTTACTACTCACAATTTTATAAATTAACCTATTCGCCAGGAATATGGAGCAAAATAAAAGCAGTCGCTGGTTAAGCGACAGGAAATTGCACACGAATAAAAAATGACATTTGTTTCGAACGATTAGAATCTCAAAATATGATCAACATTCGAATGACAAATAAATTTCGATTGATACAATGAACTTTCTATTCGTTCGAATGCCAAAATACAGATTCTTCTAAAAAACATTCGGACGAATTCGAATCTCAAAATAAGCGTGGGTAAATAAGTAATTGGCTTAACAGGTTCGTATAGGCACCCTAGGCCTAGCTTCTCCCAACCATTCGATTGTGTAGGTAAGTTTTTCTTATTTTTAGGACGATTGGAAGGGAGCTACAATTTTATGTCGAGCCCGAACAGCTGAATTGAGAGAAGCTTTTCGATAACAGTTAAACTTTCGCGGATGTTTTGACAGACGTTCGCGAGAGATGACGAAGTGGAAAATAAAACGTGTTTTTCGGGAATCGAATCTGAGATCCCTCGCACAATAGCCCAGACTCCAGAGCCCTTTTCTGTTTTAGCTTTAACTTTTTTTTTAACCTATGCGGACCTGGAGCAGTGCTGAGTTTTTCTGAAGGATTGGTCAGGCTGAATCAATTTTGAGACAGCTTGGTCATTCTGTTATCAGGAGGACTGAACTTGGTATCAAAGCTAAGTTGTCAGTCTTTAATTCGGTGTTTGTTCCAACTCTTACCTATGGTCATGAGGTTTGGGTAATGACCGAAATAATAAGATCGCGGATACAAGCTGCCGAAATGAGATTTCTCCGTAGTATTGCTGGTGTGACCCGTAGAGGTCGCATCGGAGGATCGAGAGCTATGGATCGTGCACTTGAGGAACCTACACCCGCGACCCACTTAATGGATAAGCGGAATGAATGAATGAATTCTATTTGCAAATACAAAAATAATTTACAGTTTAATTCGTATGGCGAACAATTTTCCAACAACAAATTGTACGAGACTTTTTACGGCTCATTTACAACTATTGAAGTGTAATTTTTTATATTAGTATTTTAAGGATAAGGGCGCAGTAGCGCAGTGGTTAGTGTGCTGGACTACTGTGCGAGGGATCCCAGGTTCGATCCCCTGAAAAACACAAATTACATCTTAAAGTTTTTTCTACTGCGCCACCTTTCGCGAACGTCTGACAAACATCCGAGAGTATGACTGTCATGAAAAAGCTTCTCAATTCAGCCGTTCGGACTCGGCATAAAATTGTAGGTCCCTTCCATTCGTCCCAAAAATAGAAACTAACACAAACGAATGGTTGCGAGAAGCTAGGCCTAGGGTGTCTACACGCCTGTTGCGCCACCTATTTATTTTTTTTTTTGTTTTAAGGATAAATAAAGTTGTTTTTTTATTATCGCAAAAGTCTAAAATTTAATTTACATAGTTTTATTCAACCACCTACAACAATACAGTACATAAACATCACAAGTTTTACTTAAATATAAAGGGACCAACTTTCTACATCTTCATCTTTGCCCACTCGTCTTTGATCATATCGGCGGCCTTTTCTCCAATCATAAGCGCCGCAGCATTTATGTGCGCTGTTGGTGGAAATGGTATTACACTGGTGTCGACCACTCTGAGCTTCCTAATCCCATGCACCTTCAGCTGAGGACTTACAACTGCACTTGCATCAGTAGACGGTCCCATTTTGCAAGTAGCAATCTGATGATGTAGGGTGTAGGACATCACCCGTATTGAACATCGCCAGTAATCATCGGCCCCAAACTCCAGATGTTCACAGCCCGGCACCTTTTTTGAATACAGCTTTGTCGCGATCCTCTTCATGGCGGGAGTTTGCGAGATACGTATGGCCTCCTTAATACCGTGCAGTATAAACTCAATGTCGTCCTCGTCCATAAAGTAGTTCGGATCAATTTTTGGCCAATGTAGCGGATTTCGGTCCTGCAACCAAAGGCGACCTACTGACTTTGGATGAAATTGCATCACAAGCACCGAGTAGTGCTCCTGGTTCTCTAGAGGCTTGTAAACTGTGTTGTAGATATCGTCGCGAAAATTTGCCCCCTGTTTAAGACCTGTTCCGAGATCTGAGGCCAGGCTTCCAGACACCATGACCAGTTCGACGTCCGGAAAATCGGAAGGTTCCCGCGAATTTGGAGTTTTAAGGAAAACTAAAGACTCCACGCCACCAGCGCTCGAAATTTTTGTTCTGGGATTTCGAAGAAGAAACTTTGTTATATCTACCGGGGTAATGCGGTCTGCAAAAAGCGTCGACCCAGTCGCGTTTGTAGTGAAAGTAGGTCCAAAGTGACACATGTGGTCGTAGAGCATCCGACCAACTGGCAGATCATGTATTTGTGGGACTCCAATGGCTTGCAGATCTTCCGTGGGACCAATACCAGACAGCATCAATAATTGAGGGGAGTTAAAGGCACCCGCTGAAAGAATCACTTCTTTCCTAGCTCGTATGCGATACACCTTTCGTCTGTGAAGAAAATCTACACCATAAGCAGTTTTGGTTTTGGGATCGATGAGAACTTTTGTCACCCTAGCCAAGGTCAGGATATGCAGGTTTCTCCTTCTAAGTCGGATTGGTTCGATGTAAGCTTTGGCGGCACTGTGCCTCCATCCAGTGCGCGTTGTCGCCTGGGTGTAGGACACCCCCATCTGGGACTCTCCATTGTAATCGGTGTACTTGTGTCCGGCTTGTTGAGCTCCCTTCACAAAAGCATGTGCCATATCGGATCGGAATTGAATATCTTCAACGCTGAGCGGTCCAGAGTGATTATGATAGGGCGAATTCTCTAAACCTTTCAGATTTGCCATCTCCGAGCGGAGGAAGTACGGCAAGACTTCATCGTAGGCCCAGCCAACGTTTCCCGCCTCGGCCCATCGATCGAAATCTCGACGATTGCCACGATTGTAGATCATAAAGTTTATGGAACTAGTGCCTCCTAGAATTTTTCCTCTCGGTAGGGCACATTCGTTGTTGTTCATCCCCAAACATGAGCCCTTCTGCGGTGTGGATTTGTAGTTCCAATTCGAGTGCGTGCCTTGCAGGAAAACCGCCATCACAGGCATTTGGTGGGCAATGTTTTCTGTTCCGCCAGCTTCCAGTAAAAATACGCTCCAGTTTGGATTCTCCGAAAGTCGGTTGGCTAGAACACAACCTGCTGGGCCACCCCCAACTATGATGAAGTCGTAGATCGCATTGTCTGGTGGCACTAAGAGAAAAATATCACTGACTTAAATGTTCATTTGCGCTGTAACGTAACGTGTACTTACACACTACTGGCAGCTTCTCCTGCACATAGTTGTGCAATCCAATTTGCTTAACAATATTCAGTGGACCCGTGCGTTGAGCTGTCAAAAGTCCGAAATTAACTAACAAGACAAGCGGTGTTATTGCCATTGAGTTACAGCACGTCATATGGATGTACATTGTGATTCACTATCCGTTTGACTCAGGCCCTTCTAACTGACTGAATGCTTGGCCATTGACAGGAGTCATCACTGACAAATTCATCGCAAAATAGGTTCGCTTTCGCACTATCTGATTGTAATTGGATTGCTTACTTTACTATATCAAGAACAAGATTGCAAAAGTGCTTCGGGGAATGGCACAAGAGAGACAGGAATTCTTTACTTGTTTAACGATCGCGAGCGGACCAGTTTAGCTTCTCGATCGTAAAACCATACGAGACGCAGACGATTACCTACTTTACTGCGTAATGCTGTTCTTTGTTTTTCATTTCAAGTTCATGGACATGTACACTGTAAAAAATTACACAACACTTGTTACATATAGTGGTTCGCTTTTAAAATGTCGACTTGTTTCGGTATAATGTAAGTATGACAGAAATGACAGCCAGTGCCGCAGGCATATTGTGCACTAAACAATTTATTTACCTGGGAATATTTACATGCAATTGCATATTTGTTTGTTAAGGTTCTTGAGGTGACACTTTTTTTTTTTCAAAGTGCGTTGTCTTAAATACAGTAATAAAGCTGTTTTTTTTAAAACAACAAAACAAACTTTATGTAAATAAAACTTTATATCTATACACACATTAAATTTATGCTTTGCTGAAAATTTAAATAAGTACAGTGAGGGTCAAAAGTTAGTTCACATAAAAATAAAGTGTACACGAATGGGTCGCACGAAACTTTCTCGTTTATTGTAAATACCACTGAATGTCAAAGACATTTTTAAGTAAAATGAAAGTACATATTTTTATAAAAATAATCCATATCTACTTATTAAGATTAGTTGCAGTTTTTCGTAGTTCAGAGGACGGTTTTTTTTTTACACATTACTCATATGAGGTTGACAATCAATGCACATTTTTTAGTGAGGTGTCTCCAATAGACCGGCCTGTGTAGTGTGTATATCGCAAATAAGTTTTTCAGCCAAAATATGTTTTTCAGATAATAAAAAGATAACAAATTCGTTACACAATGGTGTGAACTTTTTATAATTTTAAATATTATTATGCAATACCTACCTACCCTATTCATACCAAGCCAAAAACCGAGTTTTCGTCAAAAAGTTTAGAAAACTCGTGGAAGCATTCACACCGGACACCAACTCGTTTTTCTCATTTATGACTAACCGACTTTAGCAAAAAACAATAGAAGCAATATAGGATCTAAGTCATATTTTGTAAACTTTAGTCAGTTCAGTTGTAATTTAGACATCAAATAAATCACTTCTGTGTTCCTTCTGTTTGAATGTTTGTTGTTTTTATTGTTTTATGTTCGATCGGTCGCGGCCGCTCGTAACTCGCGCCGTTCTAAAATTATAGAAAAACTGAATAATTTGCTCCTTGTGGTCAGTGTTGCCATGAAAATATTTCGACAAATCTGCAATTATGCAGGAAAAAATTCTGCAATTCAGATTTCTCTGGTAAAAAAATCTAGATTCATTAATATTGCGATATAAAAAAACACAATTTTGACAGCTTAGTGCTAAACGCATTCAGTACAGCCTCATAAAACCAGAAGTGGAACAGTTGTATACAAAACTTTTACTTATACTTATACTTACTTATACAATACTTATACTCTTTTATTATAATACTTTTACTAATGGAAAGCTAAAACTTCTACTCGTCTGTTCTCTTCTATGGAGTTCAGATTTCAGAAACACAAAAGAAATCAAATATAGGTAGATTTACGCAGACAAAATCTGCCACCCAGATTTCGGGATTTTAAATGTCTGCGGCTGGGGTGAAAATCTGCAAAATGCAGACAAATCTGCACTTGTGGCAACGCTGCTTGTGGTGCAAAAATAACAATAGATTCCACAAAACAAAAAAAAAAAACTAAAGGGTCTCACTCAGTCTCTCACATCCTGTCAGCAGTTTTGCTGAGCTCGCTGAATGTTGCAAAAGGTAGGTAGGTGTGTCTGCTTCAACAACCGAACGACTGTACTGCAATATGTATGGAAAAAACTTCTGTTTGCGGTGAAGTTTTCGACTGTTTTCGCGAAAACCCAGTTTTCGGCTTGGTGTGAACGATCAAAATCGTTAGAGCGGCTTTAATAAAATCATGCAAACAAAATTTTAACAAATATTAAAATGTTTGGTTCGAAAAGCACTGTTCTTCAACCGTTTAGCTGAAAACTGAGTACATAGTATTGTAGGTAAAATAAAATAATAAAAATTCGTTATTTAGAGAAAACTGAATTTGTTATTACATAATTGAATTTGTTAAAATAAATTTTTGTCAAATTGTGTATTCTGTACTATTTTCGAGAAAAAGAGCCAATTTAATTTTCAAAAATACCGTTAAAAAAAATCAGTCCTAAAATCATACCTACATTGACTTAAATATCATTTTACTTATTTTGGCTTAAATAATTATAAATAAATTAAATAAAGTGTTTTTATTGGAAGTACCGTTAATATTAGGGCTAACATAAATAAAAGTGTTTCAAACTGTGGGCCAAAAAACTACAAATACGAAGTTTGAAACCAATTCGTCCAGCATTTTAGGCTGCAGGCTTAAACATGTGAATACGGCTATTGGTTCGTGAATTATAAAACTTTTTGTTTTGTTTTAAAGGGGATTCCAATTCCTGGATCACTTAGACCAATAGCCATATTATTGCTGTTACTCGCCCGGGGCTCAAATAACTCAACAGTCTAACCCAGTGTATATCAACCTTTTTTGGTTGACGACTCACTAAAAGTATGCACACCGCATACTTGACTGTTAGAAAAACTAATTATTTATTTACAAAATTAGAGTCTGTAAGAGGGTTGAACTTGACTTTCTTAAATAAATTAAAACAAAATTAGGTTCCACAGTCAATAGGCAAGTTAGCATTTTGGCAGATTTTGACTTTAAAAAAACGCCCTTGTCGCTTTTTGGACTTGATTTCGACAAATATTGAAAAACAGAATTCAAGGATTGAACTTTGTACATGCAAAGTTTAAAACAATTTGAAAAGCTTTCAAGCTGATTGTTGGGTACACATTTTAGGCAGAAAGCCAAAACTCATCCAACTTTTTCGACGAATGTTAACTTGGTGTTACCGTTATCGTTTCTCAAATCAATGAGCCGATATACGTAGTAAGAGAAAGATAGGTATTGTTTTTGTACAAAATTTCCAACTCGAAATTTTGATCAATTCTGATATTACGATGATAGGGGAACTCAAAAATGTGGGTCTTGCAATTCTGTCCGTCCGTATGTCTGTCCCACCCTGGGGAATCTAAACGCTTGGACGGATTTGCTTCAAACTTTGTATTTAGATTTGTGGGCTTTTTTTTTTAATGCTAGCCCTAATATTAACTAATATTAACATACAACAATTTTAGGAAATATGACGAAATATGCCTAAATTTAGATTTTTTCGAAAACGGCTGTAACGATTTGAACCAAAATTGATAGTTAATGTAAGTATGCTTAATATGACTGCATAGCCAGTTTTTCGCTAAAAAGTCCAGCAACGGCAGTTTTGAAAATTGGCTTTTTCTCGAAAACGGTAAAAACGATTTAAAAAAAAAACTTATTTTTAAGGTACTATTATTATTGTTAACTTGATAGCAAACTCAGTTTTTCTCTAAAAAGACTGCGTCCTTTGATATCCACCCAAATCCCTAATAATAGTACTTTGAAAAACTGCTCATATCTCAAAAACCCCATTTTCGATTATGATAAAAATGTTATTGTCAGGTAATCCTTAAATCCATAGTCATACCACTTGCTCAGTTTTTAGCTAAACAGTGGAAAAACAGTGTTTTTTGAACCATGAATGTGTCCTTCGATTTCCACAAAGTATCGCTAAAAACGGTACTTTAAAAACTACACATATCTCGAAAACGCCATTTTCGATTTGGTTAAAAATGTAACTGCTAGGTAATGTTTATATCCTGAAGAACACGTCGTACTCAGTTTTCAGCTAAACAGTTTAATAACAGTGCTTTTCGAATCCAAATTGTAACATTTGTCAGTATAATTTTACAAAAAACCGCTCTAACGATGTTGATCAAAATACATATTTAAGACAACATAAGCATTCTAAACATGACCACGTACTTAGTTTTTCTCAGAAAACTCGAATATTGCCGTTTTATGAATATTTCTCAAAAATGACTACCCAAATACCGATCTTTATTCACACAGGGTATATTTTCGCAAAGCCCAAAACTTCAGCGGCAATATAATTCGAAATTCTTCGAAATTCAAGTGTTAGTTCGTGGTGAAATTTAAAAGTAAATGTAGTAGATATGTATTACGTTGTTAATCATCTTGAGTGCGTATGATTTTAAACTGCTGAAATGACTCTGAGATTCTGCGAGATTCGCAATAAACGAGAAAGTTACGTGCGACCCAGTCGTGGACATTTTTTTGAAAATGCTGTATGAACAAAATTCTGTATTTCAAAATGCTGTAGCTATATCCAAAATGCTGTAAATGGAAAATTCTGTTTTCCAAAATGCTGTTTATGCTCCAATTTTATATTTTGAAAAAAAGTTTGCATAACAAGAAAGCTAGCTTTGATATAATTTTTAAAAATTATTTAAGAAAAAAATATGTAAAATAAATTGAAATTCACTTATGGGGCTACATAATTTAGCAAAACAAAAACATAAGACAGAAAACAGTGGCAGTGGCGTGGCGGTGCGTTGGTGCGGTGGCCAAAGTGCTCACTTTTTTACATTATCAAAACCATTTTTTAAAAATACAGAATTTTGATGTACAGAATTTTGAAATACAGTATTTTGAAAACAGAATTTTGACCATACAGTATTTCAACCCCAAACCCAAGCATAGGTACATGTGAATTTAAGTAAAAGATTGCCAAAATAGGTTACCGCCAATCTCAATTAGGTATTATATAATTAATACAGAACTTACTATGAACTTGACCAGAATCAAATGAAATCCATTTCATTGTGGGCTCAACCGAAATAATTATAATAATGAAATTTCGTTAGAATGTAATGCTTCTAAACTCACTCTGAAACAAATGATCAGATTAAACAATGTTCGCTGTAAATATTTAATATAAAAGTTTGATATTTATGGCAAGCGCCATGCACAAAGTGTATACGTGATATATCGCCTTTGACCAAAACTTTTGCTGGCTTCCAGAGATTTCGTTTGAAAAACAAACACAACTTGCCGTACACCTTATGTACACACATGAATGTCCATAAAATGACCAAAAACGTAAGTAATGCCATGCGAATGGCTAACAATTTCACTGCGTAAAAGTCAGAAGTTTACGAGAGGGAAAGAAGTAATATCCCTAAAGTAGAATGCTAGTCGACCGACTTGTTGAGATGAAAAAAAAACGAACGATGAAAATAAAAGAAGCACCACCATTACGAAGCAAATCCGTAAGGATGTGCATTTGGTATATGCGCGCTCCCAATAGTCAACTGAGCAAGTGAGAAGGAGAGTTCGCCAAATAATATTAGGATAGAATCTAAGAGATGATAAAAAAGAACATTGCGAACCTTTATTACAGCTGTCACAATAGAATGTGTATGATGTGGATTAGTCTAGGAAAATATATGCAGACCTCATAGGTCATTGACACGACATGACAGTTGAGTAGGTATCCATGAATTTGCTAAGCTGTCATTCGCCATGTACATTGTACATTGTACATATCACTGTGAGGACGCACTCACATATATTTGGGTCTCATTTCAATATCATAATATAACCAATATGGTGCGTGTCTTAAATGCCACGCCAAACTTATGTTATGAGTCTAACAAGAAATTTCTGTAGGTCATAATGTAGAGATATGTCTCATTAGGATGCCACAACGTATGGGGTAGGTAGCATGTGTTCTATTTTCATTGACGCAAAGACACGGGGACCACTAAACCGCAAGTCATGCTGTAGATTGTTATTAACAAAGTAACATGTTTGAATTGGGGTATATGTGGTAACAAATTGATGAATCTACGTAGTGCGATTAAATGCAAAGTAAGACACAGGCAGGGAGTACAAACCCAATGTCAACGTGACTTCGGTGACTTTGGTAGACGGAATATTATGGCTCGCCAAATATAACTAAAGCTAACCAACCATACGTTATGTACTTAAAGAAAATTGGATTGGTTATGAATTTGAAAATATCCGCCAGTATAGGTAGGGTGCAAAAAGCCATTATTATATTGTATTGTTTACTCTAAAATTGTCGCAAGGACCCATGTTACACCTTTACTTAAAACAGCTGTTGATGGTATATGATATGAGCCGATTTCGTTCAACTAGCTTTTTGTGCACACTTTATTGAACGTACTTGGTATTAACAGTCGTAATTGGTTTTCCCTGGTCTTAATATTCGTCTTGAAATTTTCTCAGTCTGGGGTTGGTGTTTCACTTTTGGGTACACTTGACTGTAGAAATCGCCTGGAACAACCAGGTCAACCGAGAGCACCGACTGAACTGCGAAAGTGCGAAGTCGTTTTTGCTACACAGCTATCAAATTCCAGTTGTCGACGACCGACGTGGGTTTTGGTATTACGTCTGCGTATTTTTGTTAACCCGGAAACTGAAAACATTCGAGACGACCAAGGAAGACATTTTAAGAACTGGTGAATCGGTGGCACCATACGTTGTTTTCCTCTTCAGCCCGCGTTAAATCACTTTCATACCACTTCGCCGCCATTCCATCCCCACACCACTCCAATGTCATCTGCCACTTGAGCACCACACCACCGCCACACAACTTCGATGCGCGCCTTGTCTAAGGGTTTCCCCAATAAGAAGGGGTCGATTTTAAAATTTAATAAAACCAGGAGTAGGTATGTGAGATATCAACGAATTTTTTGTTATATGTATGTCAAAGCATGGTTCAGGGTATGTACTGAGTAGTACAGCATTCTACTGTACATTAAAACGTTAGGCTAACTGTATTGTCAGTTACCTAAATGAAATCAGAGCTGGCGATGTGATTATGAAAAAAAAAGTAAATAAAAACAAAATGAAAGGAAGTAATTTGGGGATACTAATACTACTGATTAAGAAGACGTTGGTCGTTCCGCATTCGCCGCTCTGAGATCATTACGTTATAATAATGAATGCATAAGAAGATTCAATAGAGAGGAAGATTCGACATGTATTTGAAATGCCTATCAATGACAGACCTATTATCTGTTCCTTTACTTTTATAGTAAAATATGAAAAAGACTGTCAAAATGCCAGTGGTGGGGATGAATTCTCCCTCAAAGAAAACAATTTACGAAAATGTTATTAAACACTTTTGTAGTAAACTGAAAAATGACGGTTGCATTTTGTTTTTCAATAAATTGCATTATGCGTGAATGATATGAATCCAAGTATGTGGAAGAGTCTATACTGACTGAACTACAAACTAAAGGGTGTCCCATAATTCACGCAAAATGTTATTTGGTAGAAAATACAGATTTTTAATTAGAAAGCTTAAATATTTTATTGATTCACAGAGTATACAGAATGGGGTTTTGTATGGAATAGCACATCGGATAAATGGCCCCACAGCTTCGCTGGCAAGTACGTAGGTAGGTACCTACTCCTTTATTGAAATTTTCTATGACCGTTTCGCATAAATGTGGCTAAATTTCATTAATACACCACTCAATTTCCCCTTTCAATGCGTTGGTGTTCGTCGGCTTGTTTGCATAGACCTTTTGACTTCAAAAAAAAACCCAAAGAAAAAAGTCCAATGGAATTAAATCGCAAGATCTAGATAGGCACTAAAAACTAGGTTATCATGTAACGATAACTGTTACTGCCTGACCAGCCGTATTTTCGAAGAAGAATAGTCCGATAATGCCTCCAACCTCAACAATTACTCGGAGGTTTTCTGAACCCCAAATGCGACAATTTTGACGATTAACGAAGCCATGGTTGGTTGAGGCCGTGGTCCTCCCCGGCATTTGAGCGCCATCTAATGTAAGTAAATAAGTAAGTAACGAAGCCATCAAGATCAAAATGATTTTGTTCGAAAATTGCGGACTGTAGCTGACAAACCTTCACTATTTTTAAAATATTGCTCAACAATGAAAATGGGTTGTTCTTTCGTATAGCGCGCTCCATTTTTAATAACCCCGAACTGTCAGCTGTCACATTATCTTTTTTTCTGTTGGCATCACTAGGTCTGTTCCTTTACTTTTGTAGTAAAAATGGAAAAGACTGTCAAAATTGCAGTGGTGAGGATGAATTCATTTCAAAGAAAAAAAACTTACGAAAACGTTAGGGAACGCTTTTGTATTAACTATAAAAAATGACAGATGCATTTTAGTTTTCCATAAATTGCATGTGAGCATGAATCCAAGTATGTGGAAGAGTTTTTACTGCCTGAACTAAATGCATTCGAGAAGAGAAAAAGGCTACATCGGAGGGGTAATATTATCTTAAGGACCATTCACATGGGAGCGAACGAACGAATTAATGAAATGCGAATAAACCACTTTTTATGCATTTATAGACAGAAAATTCCACATTTTATTATTCCAAGATATCCTCCTCTTGGAATAAGGTTAAGTTCGAACGAATTTTTTATTCGCTACTTTGTGGAACGCGATTTAAATGATGTGGATTGTGAATAGACTGACAATTCGCGCCAGGGTGTTTTCGTTCGCGGCAAAAAATTTGGATTTCGAAATTTCGTTATTTAAACTGTTAATAAACTTGTTTTCTTAATAAATTTTGATGGAATATTTAATTATCCTCATCTTGGAGTAGTAAAATGTGCAATTTTCTGTTTATAAATGCATAAAAAGTGGTTTGTTCGCATTTCATCAATTCGTTCGTTCGCTCCCATGTGAATGGTCCTTTACTCTCGTGAAGCTGCTCTCTTTTACTAATTTTTCAAGTTAAAGGACTACAATAGTCGTTTTTTTATTATCAACTGTGATCCATATAGATCATCGATTTACATGCACTAACAACAACAACATGTGATCCTACTTTTCATCTAGATCACGAAATATGATTTGAAAATTAATTCAACTATTTCTCGTTGTTGTTTCGTGGCGTTGTTTATTTCATTCACTAAATGTGGGTGTCCCTGTAAATTATAGCCATACAGTAATGTTGCCAGACCAAAATATGGAGCAAAATTAACAACACATAAAACCAATTAGCATTTTTTCAAATTCGAATAAGTCACTACTCCGACTTTCGAGATGTTTTGTTTCGCTATATAGCACAGAAATATAAATGGAAATATTATCAGTACAATACGGTTAATTATGATGCGTATTTGAACATAACATTTGAGCATAGTTTTCCACAAAAAAATATTGAGTGCAAAATGTATGCAGATTTGTATTCATATGGTAACACCCCCGACACAACAGCGAAATGTCAAACTCAAATATGAGCAAGTGCAATGGAGAAATCATCGCGTTGTGACGTCACATTGTACCGTGTGGCTGCAATATGGCGGTGGCAATACAAAGTTTGTCATAATTGGTACTGGATTTTATATGTGAAAAACAACTGTTGCCACAACTTAAATATAAAATCTTTCAATGATCCAGTTTGTTTTATTTTCATGATCTGATCCGGATCAGATCACACTGATACCTAATAAAAAACGGCTAATGAGTAAAAATTCGTAAGAATTAGTAAAAATGCGTAGGATCTTTAAGTAAATAAACAGACTTAATGCATTAAACATGCGATATCGGGTATAATGGGTGCCGCTGATTCACTGAGTGGGGCGCATTCGAGGGGTTCATTTTTCGATGACTGAGGCTTATGGTTCATGGATCAGGCTTAATTATTTGGAGCGATGTCATGAGTTATGTTGACTATGAGGGCACCAATCGTTTGCCTGCCTCCAGAACTCGAGGACATTCTCACGAACAGCGGCGATGTTTTCTGCAGATATTGCATTTCATTGACAGACCGGACAGGTGTTGCTGTTGACTGATTGCTCACCGAACCGGTCGACTCGTATTTGGCCACCAAACGTTGAACAGTCGACTGGGAAGGTAACGGCGATCATGTAAGCTTGCATGATTGCGCAACGTTCGGTGGTTTTCTGTGTTGCCAGAGCATATTTCAGAATTTCTCTCAAATACCTCAAATTAATTGGTACTAATATTATGGTACATCAGGAATTTTTTTATGAATGAATAAAACTATATCCTATGCCACATTCACATAAATTTCCTTTCTGTGCATGGAATGAATTTTTTGCTGATTCACAAAAATTATACTTCCAAATGAAATTCCTATTTAGTCAGACCGATAATTTGTGAAAATCATCCCCAATCTGGAGCCATTCCAATTGTACAACTTGAATTAGCATTCTGGGGTCAAATCCAAACGTTTTATTGCCACTAAAACTGTTGAACATCGCACAAACAGAACGTATATCTGTGCAACATGTGGGGGGGTTTGGAATTTCGTGCCATGAATTATTATGATGCTCGGCTCGGATGAAATATTTTATGGCGGTTAGCAATCAGATTTATATAACACGAAACTCAAAGTAAATATTCGCACATAAAACTTATTACGTGCGTCCACTCTGATATCACTTTATTTACGCACAGGGACAGGGCTGGCCTGGACAATGCCAAATCAAAAGTTGCTTGTTTTGTTTACATCGTCTGGTCCACCCTCATACCCAAAAAAAGGTTGCCAATCAGCGTTCCTTTCCGGTGTATATGTTTATTTGCCTGTTCCATGGATCTGCCATCAATTTCGGCTGGTGGTGCGGATTGTGGGCTTAGGGAATATTTGCTGCTCCCAGTCCATTTTCTGGAAAAGGGAAAATATTTAGATTATAGGACTTCACTTTCAATTCTGAAAGCATAATGTACTTTGAATGAAATCTTATTATCTGGGTGGCGTAAGTACCTGTGTGCATTTTCCCAAAAAAAAAAAAAAATCGTTTTTACTGCTAACTCAAAAGGATATTATTCAACCCTAATCGAGGTAGTTAGATCTTCCACCAGAGATGAGGAAATATCCTGCATACACTTTGCCTTTTGTGTGGGCTTGAATGCCATGTGAATAGAGGTCTGACTCTGAATACTCCGCAAGGTGATAAATATAAATGCGCTGAACGTGGAGAATTGGTAACATCAAAAGAATATTAAATAAAGAGCATTTTGTGGCCCACCTGAGTCTGAGCAAAGTGCGGAGGTTAACAACTGTTACATTGAGTTGAGGTGAACAGGGTATGAAGGCGAGCAAGTTGCCAACTTAAATACTGAAGTGGCGCTGGTATTTATTGGCCTATCGTAACTGGGACAGCCAACAGAAGATCAAGTTTACGTTTTCAGGCGTGATATTAGGAGGTTAATTTATAATCGTTCACCGTATGAGTTTTAGAGACAGGACTGCACTTATTGATTAAGTTTTAGTCTTTGAATGTGAAGAGGTGCAATGTGCCAATATATGTTTCAATAAAGTTAGAGTGATGTATTTCTTATCATTATGAGGGTGGATTAATGCACTGTATACAATGGTAGTCTGTAGACAATGGGGAAGAAAGAGAGCTGTAATAATCACACTCACTTTAGATCCGAGGTGGATCACGTTCCCATACCCAACAAACCGCTCCACCCAGCTCTGTACCTATAAGCTAGCTGCGTATATTCAGTTGCGCGCACTTATAGTTGGTTGAGTTCGTTCTTCAATTTGAGGTGGGGGTTCTCCTTCTTCTTTGTCCCTCAGTGGTGGACTCAAGGACTCGACAGACTGATACATTTTCGTCAATAGACTTAACGTGACCTAGCTTTTTCAGCCGTTGGATATTAAGCTTTTTGATCAGGTCAACGTTAAAGTATAGCCAACAACGTTCGTCGTTGAATCCTTCACACTTTGAAAATGTCACTAAGAATCTTTTTGAGTCGAAAACAGTTTCTATCCGCTTATGCACCACATATAGTAAAACCGGGAGGATTAAGGTTTTGTAAAATCTCAATTGTGTCTCATTTTTCTATTACAGAGGGCTTTCATTTTTAGACGTCGAAACAGCGATTGGCAAGAATGACTCTTTGCTTTGTTCTGCGCCTTTGTCATTGCGAGATATGTATGCAATTGTACAGCCTATATAGACACAAATTTTAATACTTCGAAGTTATGTCCGTCAATTGTGACGTTGTGTAGAGCATAGTCCTTACCAAGAAGTCTCTGCTCTGAAAAGCTCGCAATCTGGCAATCCTGCCAGCGGATTGTTAACTGTCTCCGGCATTTAGCAGTCCTCAAAAGCGAGCGGATGTCTATAGAGATATTGTATGCTTGGGACTATATCTAATCTACATGCTTTGTATCCCTAGACCCTTTTAACTTCTGGTTTAACTTCCGAACACTGCATCTGCAGTAGCTTCCCGGCACTCCTCATCGAACCAGAAGTTTGCGGTCGGCTATAGTCTAGCCCAGCACATCAATGGTGGCATTTATAATGGCACATTGGCAGAGTTGTACATTTTCCTCTGCACTTAATATTGGTTATGTGCTGTTGAGAGCGTAATACGGTCGGCAGTCGGGTTTTAGTGACCACAGTTCCACTGGGGATGTGATGGCTTATTTCACTGCGAAGTGGAACCAATCTCTCTATCACTTCGGTGAAATGAAGATTATTCCGCTTGAAATACTTCAAAGGTATTTGACAGATTTTGGTGATTTTCCCCAAGGTTTTGTTCTGTCTCCGACTAACTTCTAATCTAGTTTACTGGTTCACTGATGACAGCACCCTTAGCTTCTCACATTCATTCTAGGACTCACATCCCTATTCTTTGGCTAAAGAATTGGATCGGCAAGGTTCGTTTAGCTCATTATATTCCGACCTTGATGATGGTATTACATATATAAAATGGGGTTTAGACAATAGAGTGGAATTTAATGCTTCCAAAACGCAATGCTGTCTACTGTCTCTAAAGAGAAACCCAAACTTTCAGCCATTATCAATGAATAGCAGTTTGACTCTCTGACCGAACGATTTTCTATTCTAGGTATGTGTGTTCATGACAACCTTTGTTGCTGGTCTGGTGCGCCGATCTAAAATCGTGTGTTAAAACTAATCGGAGACACGAATATCGCTAATTCTAGTATAGCCCGTCCCAACTTAAGTGAAAATTTCTTGCGCAGGTCTACAAAACTACAGCTAAAAAAAATATGTGCGCATTTCAATCAACTGCTTGCGAAGACAGCTCTCTCGATCGACGATCGAGGCATGACCACGGTTGCCACTTGCAAAAAAAATTTGCGACCAAAATTGAAAAAAAAGTTACCACACCAAGTTCAAAGCTACCAAAATTCTGGAAAGTTGATAAAACACGAAAAATCTCTTTCAGTCGGAGATTCTAGCCTACAAGAGATGAAATCGATATCCGATAAGAATATCGTTATTTACATCTACAGTCAGGCTGCTCTCAAAGCACTAGAATCAAACTACATCAAATCGACAATAGTCAGGGACTGTCGCACAATACTTAAGGCATTATGTGTACAGAACCAAGTCAGCTCATGCTGGGTCCCAGGTCACTGCAACATAGAAGGAAACGAACTCGCCGACGAATTGGCAAAAAAGGGCGGGGATATGACGAGAAATCAACAAGTGGACGTCAACCCACCATTGAGTATACCTTCAAGAAAACTATTAAAAGTTATCTAGTATACAAAAACAAGCAGCCCGAAGATGGACCAACATTACTGGCCACCGCGTGTCTAAGGCCCTGTAGCCAGAAACGGACCACAAACGGACTAGAGAAATTCTTAAACTTAGTAGGGCAGATCTGAGAATATCAACAGGTATCCTGTCTGGCTACTATCTTCTTAGAAAGCATGCCGAAAGACTAGGGCTTTCAGACACAAATCTGTGTAGATTCTGCAATGATATAGTGTCGAGGAAGACATCACACACATACTGTGTGAATGTCATGGCATAGCACGTACTCGGTTCAAAGTTTTGGAAAATTACTTCTTTAACAACATAGAAGAGATAGGGCTTATCGGCCAAGCGAAGATATTTAAATTCTGTAGGGAAATAAAATGCTTTGAGGAAAGTGGCTAGGTTTTTCCTTCTTTTAAAATTATGGTTCTCCCAGGGATCGCGATGGGTCCACTAAGGTGCCTAGTGTTTTGTGAGGTTCTCCTCACAACCCTGAATCTAACCTAACCTAACCTAACCTTTATCACTATCCTTAGAGTTTTTTCTGATTTACGAATTTGCCTAATACGCAAAAATTTAACAGCAGTGGAAAAATTTACACATGCTTAGTATTCAGCAAAGCGTAGAATTGACATCATTTTATTTTTTTTTATAAAAAAACATTTTTAAAGCATAAGGTTTTAATTCAATTAGGTACAATAGTCAAGTAGGTGCGTCGTGCATGTGTAATGCATTTATTAAGAAACAGTAAAGCAGTAGTTACACATGGTGATATCGAGTTCGTATGTTTGGTGCTCTTGTTCGAAAAGTTACCAAAACCAGATAAAAATTACCAAATAAAAAAAAAAAAAAAAAAAAATTACCAAATTTGGTAAAATATTACCAAAGTGGCAACCGTGGGCATGACTGATTGTCCACACAGCACCGTCGTTGACGTACGCAAAAGATACACATTTACCCACCCCAAAGAAAAGGGAAATTTTCTAGGTGTTGCAGCCAAAGTTTTGAGTATGTATTATTATAACAGCGTAAAACCCATTATTAAAAAGGGTTGAAATGGAATTTTCGCTTTTGGGGCGGGCTATATCTAGTAATTAGCTTAAACATCGCAGAAATGTAGCGCGTCTCTCTCTGTTTTGCCGGTGTTTTTTTTTTTACCAAACAGTGTTCAAACGAAATCGCCAGGTGCATTCCACTTCCACCCCTTCAGCCATTCAACCGCAATTCAACTATGCTAGGAATGTCCATAAATTTACCTGTCAACCTATATTCGGGTGTACTATGAAACATAGTTAACCTTTCATAAGCCTTACAACACAAATGTGGAATGCCTTGCCCAGGTCTATCTATTTTCTTGCACATTTTTGCATCGAATCTCCTGTCTTCTGCATGCCAAGCCAATTTTCTTAATGTCCGCGTAGTCATAACCTCTTTAGCGCGATATATCTTGTGATAGTATAGCCTTTCGACTTTAAATCTTTTTGCAGTTGTAGCGTAGTGAATATCAGCATCCGTTTTTTGGCTACTACAAGGTAGTGGTCCGAGTCTATAATGACTGCTCAAAACGTTCGAAAATCCAAGACACTGAAGACATGTCGGGTTGAATGAATGGCGATTGAATGACTTGCAGATCGCCAAGACCGCTTGTGTATTTTTAAGTATGATGGGATTCGTGTGCTACCAATGGTAACGTTTCGCACAGTACCAAAGTCGATTAGCCTCAGTCCGTTCCCGGAAGTGTTGTTGTGCAGGCTATGCTTTCTGCAGGCTTCTTTCATTCATGCAAAACTGGGATCCTATATGGAAAGTTTGATTAAATTGATTTTTTTTAATTCGTATGGCACCTATTGATGAAGTAGATGTTTACCGTGGGGCAAGCTGAACAAGTTCAATTTCATTTTTGACATCTGACAATCATAAGAGAAACATGTTTTATCTTTCTTTGGAAAGGACCCTTTCTACGTCGCCTTAAAAAAAAAACCGACCTGACGCTGCTAAGTTGTTTTACGACTGTCAGTGCTATTTACCAGCATAATATGTTTAATACTTACCCAAAAATGATACAAGTTCCTTATACAATTTATCTGCCTCCCCTCTGGTATCATTAAAGGCCATTAAACACCTCTTGTTGAGGGACATATTTTTCTTACTGATAAAATTATGTAGGTATCTCTGACAGACATCTCTTTTCTCTGTTGATTATTGTTTGACAGAGATACGAATCAGAACTTTTCATTTTCGTCATTTCGAGGTTTTTCTTTTCATTTGTTTGCCTCAAAGAAGATACCATAAAGTCGCACAACTTCATGTCATGATTTCGGACAGCATTACGGAGCCTAAGTCTAAGACTAAATGGATGACAGCGGAAATGTTATGTTCGCATTAATTCACCCAATTCACTTAGCAGCAGGACAAAATGAACAGTCTCCAGCATGGCAGCATTCCTGTATTTTAATAACACGGCGAGCTATTAAATGTTACCGCGGTTTTTGGTGATAAAGATTTCAGTTTTAAGACACCAGGGCCTCATTTTGTGTCACGTATATCGAAGCGCTGTTCTTCTAAATAGATGATTCTGCGAAAAAACCGACTTAAAGCGAACGTATATTCCCGCTTCACAAGAATTTGTCTATTAGGACATAATCTTAACGTCAAATTAATAATGTTAGCATCCAGCTTTATGTCTTGTTTTTATTTTTTTTTTCTTTAGCTTTTCCTCGAACGCGTTGTATGCGTAACTAATTATAATGTAATCATGAAATTTTGTCATCACACATAAAAGCTCTCTTATCCAATTAGCCACCTGTCTATGTCAAAGGAAGAAATCTAAGTTAATTATTTGTCCACACAATTCTTATAATCAAGTTAAATTATGAATCCGCACATTTTCTTTGGAAAAGAGGGAACACCGCCACCGACCGATTGAGAGTGGGCGGGATCCATGTCAACCTGGAACATTATCACATTTCCCAGTCGTGCTATGAAACCTCGAATAAGGTTGCTTAATCGTTTCTAGTTATTTCAAATTCCCTGAAGCAAAGCTGCCGCCCTCCCCCCACACCCATGATGCCGATGAAAGGAAGTATTAGCGAGGATTTAACTGTAGAAAATTAAATTCAATTGTGATGAAGGGTTACATTCACTTCACAATCTATACAGTGGAATACAGTACCTTTAATGGAAGTTTTATTTTTCTTCTACAATCTGAGTCTATAAGAAGTAGGGTTGGAAAAATACCCACCTTCGTTTATTTTTTAGCTTTAAGTTTTCATTATTTTTATGTGTCAAAGTTTTGAAGCTTTAAGCAGTTTTCTTAGTTTAACGGCTGAAATGAGAATTTGAAAAGGGAAGTGTGGCTATAGTGATGAAAGCCTTGACGAAGTAATAGTGTAATTCCTTGAAGGGTACTCAAATTGGGGGAAAGTTTTCGAGTTCAGCGTGCGACTTTAGACTAAAGATACAAGATTAAGAGTGTTGATTTTACTGATACCTTCTTAATTATTCCAACGGTGCCGGAAGGATGTGGTTATAATTTGGCGATGAATTTTGAAAGTTCCCACTGTTTCCCTTTTGAAAGGTTCTCGCATATTAAGAAGGAACACTCAAGCATCTTATCTCCACAACTAGGTTGGATATTGTGTTTGACATAAATGCTCGGCTGCTCTAAATAGTCTGAGCCGAAAGTCAAGGTTTGTGTTAGTGTAATAAATGTTCGACAAAGTGGGAGTGATTCTGATTCAATATTTGCCATGTTGTGATTAAATATGCGAGTTCAAGAGGAAGATAATCACCCCTATCATGGAATCCGCCGGGGGGAATTATTCACGGAAAAGAATATTTTGGTATCGTCGAATCCGCAAATTGAACAGTTATTATGTCATATAGGTAGGTATATACATAATATTAACACATACTATTGGTAGGGTGTGGTTTTTTTCCAGATTGCTGTTCACTTTTCGGATTTGACGATACCAAAATATTCTCTTCCGTGAACAATTCCCCCGGCGGATTCCATGATAGGGGTGAATATGAATAGAAGCGTTTCCTTTAATTTCTGGTATATTTAAGCGATTATTCCTTCAGTGTGTCCTTTTGCATAATTTTTTGGCTCACTTTGAGGGAACTTTGTCATATGCCCCGCTGTCCTCTCTTCTTTCAAAAAGGACAAAACTTAGCTTACGAACTGTGCTATTATTCAGAGGAGTGTGATAGTGATAGAACGTATATTATGAAATGTAGACGACGGTAGACAAAACGAATTGGAATCGTTGGAGGTAGTAAAGCTAAAGGACTTTGGCTCTGGTAGTGGTAAGTGGTAGGTTCTGAGAATAAAAATGCAGTAGAGGGCTTTGGATGAGGAAATTGAACAACGAACCGTTTGAGCTGTCAGCGACATCGACTTGCATCAGTCGTCTGTGTTAGTTTACCATAGGGCAGCCCGCAACAGTGCAGCCCAGCCTCACTTTGGCCAGAGAAAGTCCCTTGTGATACCACGCGATCAAATGAGCTCACAGATACCCGTTGAACCAACAGGAGCTATGAATAAAGTGGTGGGTGGATACGGGTGGATGCGTTTGCTGCCACTTATTTGCAGTTAAGGTCTAGCGGTATTAGGTAGAACAATATGTCCATAGCCGCTGTTGGAGTAGTCCTAGCGCTCCACTAATGCAGACGCATGCCGTTCTTTGAACACGCTATGAAATACAGGGTTTTTCAATAAGAGCGCTACAAAAGTTTTTTTTAAATAAAACAAAAACGGTTTTGGATATTGTAGAGACCCAAGCCGATCGCTCTATAGTTTTCTATCAATTCCGTATTTTCATATTATAGTGCGACTTTATTTTCATTGTTTTACATTTTATATAGACAAGTGTTGGCATCGCACAGTGCAGATACTACAGATATCAATGAAATTCTTTATTCCTGTGAAAGTACGTTCGATGCCATTATGTATGGAACTCGATTTCTTTTGCATGGCCACCATGGGCACGCTTGCAGAAGTCCAGACGCTGAACCCAATTTTCGACGGTTTTCAATCATAAATCGGACGATACTGCTGCAATTTCACGTTCGATATTCGTACGAAGTTCATCAATCGTGGCTGGCTTGTTGGCATAGACCATAGACTTGACGTAGCCCCACAGGAAATAGTCTAACGGCGTCAAATCGCACGACCGAGGCGGCCAAGCGACTGGACCATTTCGTGAGATAACACGTTCTCCAAACTTGGTTTCCAATAAATTGATTGTGACATTCGCTGTTTGGCTTGTGGCGCCATCCTGTTGGAACTACATGTCCTCCAAGTCCATATCATCCAATTGGGGCCAAAAATATTCGGTTATCATTGAACGGTAGCGATTCCCATTCACAGTAACGTGCCGGTCTTGATCATCACGGAAGAAGTACGGCCCAATGACGCCGCCGGCCCATAACCCACACCAAACCGTAATTTTTTCGGGATGCAATGATGACTCATGGAGTACGTGTGGATTACCGAATTTCGGTAGTAAATTTTAATAATTTCGACTCGTTGTTGGCTCGTATATCTTTCCATCATGAAATGGCAAACCTTACTGAAGAGAAATGTCAAATGAGCGGCAAGAAATTCGGCGTCGTTTGCTGTCCCTGTCGCTCTACTTTTGTAGCGTCACTGTTGAAAAACCCGTTATAAAGCCGATGGGTATGGGTACAAATGCTGCGTAAAGTCTTCGAGTTTAACCCGGAGGGAGGGGAGAATGCAATATTAAGAAAAAAGAAAGACATCGTCTTAGGTTGCGCGAAAAAGTAGAATGGTACCTACCTTAGCCGACTTGGAGTGCGATAATGAAATCATTCAGCAGATAGGATAAAGTCTTGATCTTGACTTCCTTCGTCCTGGCAGAATGGGTTGTCTTCGATGTTTAACAGTCTGCAGAAGTGGTTTCCGATATTTCCAATAACGACCACGACTATACTTTTAAAAGTCTACAGGTCTCTGTTCGGGTAGTGACACATTTTTATTTATTTTTATTAGAAGCCATCGTTACCTCTATCGTGAGCTCATCCCCAGGGTAAACCGATGTTACGATGTTCTGCAGAGTCAATTTGTAGGCAAAGTTGTTTTGCTGCATGTTCTTCCCAGAACTCGTCATCGAAGTAAGTGATGCGTCGGAGTGGTCATGAGATATCCAGCATATGAATTGCCCCGTTTCTGAAAGCTTTTTCGAGGACGCCGGTTTTTGCACCCTTGGTGATGACTGCTTAAGACTTCTCAATAGATGGGAGACATTCGGATTGCAGCCGTTCAATACTAAAAAAACTCACAGCAGTTTTCTATTGGCTTCATTTCAAGGGTATAGGGATCTATTCGTACCCGTGGCTATAACACGGTAGTTTTCCGAATCTGTGTTTGTCGCTTAGAAAGTTCACATACCTAGAATTTAGTAGAGGAGTGCTTCATGGTCTCATGGATCGTTATAATCGCATTGTGTTTGCAGATTAAGGTGAGGAAACCATTTACTAGATTTAATAATGTCAGGTCCAGCAGTAAAGTCAGTTTTTACATGTAGAACCTGTTATGAGCTGTTGTAAGCTGAAGGTCTGTGCAACGCGGCACTTTCGCAGGGTGGAGTGTACTATCACTGCAATTTTTACGCGTGAGTGAAGTGAACAAAGTACTGACCCTCTAATGGAGACAAAAGTCTGCAAATTCGGGACAGGTCACCAAAAATGCATCCTTTAATTTGAAGGAGTCGGCCTGGCAAAGCGGGACTTGCATTGAAACTCAGTTATATAGAATTCTTCACAAGGCAGCACTGAATTCCACTTGTTGAACCGCCTTAATCAAAGGGAAACAATCTGGCAACTTTGTCTAGAAAATGGAACTCATATGAAAGTCGGCGTCGCGTCGTCAAATGCTACAAAAATAATCCACACGCATAAAAATTGCACTACAGAGAAAAATTTTCTCATGTGATGTGACACACTTGGCTCGTTGTCGACTTATAAATATCTGAGTACACTTCACTCGTGTGTTATGTGTCCGGCAAATGATTATATCCATCCACTCGACAGTATGTTGAAGCGTGCTTTGCGAAGCATCCAGTGAAAAAAATATCCATCACCAAGGACTACGATCCGCTGTTAAACCAATCGGAACTATTGTAGGTGTTGTGTTATATACAACGTGTCCCACAAGAGTTTATAGTTTTCTTCGAAAATTGTTCTCACATTTATGTTCTAATGTTCGTCCTGTCTTGAGACAGTAGTGATAGTGACCACTTCCTACATTCCACGTGTCAGCTTGCTCAAATATCGTGTGTCTTCTTATGAAATTCCCGATGGTCCGTGTCCGTGGTGCCAGTGAAATCAGAACGCAAAAGAAGATTACGTACCCACCTCCAAGTGCCAATTTTCCAAATACGTATGTAAGGGTAGGTCTACCCATCCAGAGGATATACTTTTTCGAACCAAAATTGATGGGAAACCTAAGTAGGTCTACGTAAATATGTGAGCAACTCTTTCGATTTCCCAGAAACCATTTGAATGCAATCCCTGCGGGACGCCTTACATAACCGTATAATTCAATGTTAATTCTTTCTCTCCTCTATCCATTGGCTTTGAATTCGACATTCGAATCCGATTAAATTAGCCGTATTCTGAATTACCATTCGTAATTAGTTCTCAGGCAATATAGGTACATCATCATTAACCGGGTTACGACTTCAAATACAACGAATCCTTACTGCATAGCACCGCCCAGCCCAATCCAGTTGGGTAGATATTTGTTGCACGTGTGCATGGAATCCGCACAGATATTTGGATAATTCACCGGATTACGAGCATATTGCAATTATTGTCGTCAATTTATATAACCTACACAGCCCGAACGGAAAGGTTATTATGCAGGCTGGCAAAATTACCATGATTTTGCGTTAAACAGGCTGACTCTGACTCCTGTCAGCTGTGGTTAAGTCTGTTTTCGCAGATGCGACTGATCCGATTTAGCTATTCTCTCCGGTGCTTAAAGTTGCTTTTCTGCTCGTAGTTTGTCTCCTCATCCGTGATTGTTCATCGCAAACATTTTAATAAGGACTTACCTGTGCATAACTGAATACTTATCGCTCTCCACCGATGATGGCTGATGACAGAAAGACAGATAGAAAGAGAGCTGGAAAAAAAAAACCCGGAACGAGAATATAATGCGAAACTTTCCGTTAGTTGACGCAAACATACAAATGACAGGTACAGGTATTAATGGAAACGAAGTTAGAAAAAAAGCGAAATGAAAACTCAATTCGCTCCAAGGGACAGCCGTGAGCCGGGCGTGTTTCATGCATACAAAAACAAGGACCGTATCAGGTGGATAAATCGCACACAAACTAGTTTTCTAAAGAACCACAGTGAAAGGATGTTATGCAGCACACACATAATGAAAGCGAGTACTTGTTGCAATTCAGTCGGCAGTCGGCATTCGCATCGAGTAACGTCGCCGCCGCAAAAATTGAAACAAACGACTGTTGGCAAGGACAACCGCATGTATGCCATGCCAAAAGGGGAGGTAAGGTGCAAGTCGGAGAATCAAGAATGAATAACACCAGCACAGTCTATTATAGTCCCATCATCCTGATAACGAATTCTGTTCTCATTCCCCTTTCCCAGTTGTGCTTTGATATTTTCCTTTAATTTGAGTTCATTTTCCGGCAAATAAAACAAACGAACGCGCCAGAGTAGCATTTGATTCCAGTTGATGGCGACGACGGATGCCAGTTGCCAGGATCGAGGAATTATTGTTGTAAAAGTGGTCGGGATGGGATGACTAGGGAATGCTGTAATTAAATTTATTTCTCTGAGTTATGCTACGCCAAGGCTGACAGGGTAATACATATCGAATTTATCCCCAACCCCCTCCTGGCGTGTTCCAGTAATTTTTGTTCTTCAGAGGAGATAGAGTTCTTTTAGTTATCAAAGTTATTTTTGCTCTTTGTGGTCTCGATATTTTGCTGGAGATGGGTAATCTGATTTATCACAAACTGGGAAAATCAATACTTGATAAATGTGTGGGGTATATAGAGTCAGGCGGGGTGTAAGGGTGCGATGCGTACAAAGGGATAGGAGGTTGAAATTTAAACTATAGTTGTAGTTCTGCTGAAGGGAATATAGTTTTGCAGCGTGGGATTATAATTATAGAGGCCAATTTAGAGCTAATTAATTGGAAATATAAAGTTGCTGCTGAAATGGATATCATGTTTGAGACAGGCAGGTGTGCGTTGCCTACGGGTCTCGTGACGTTTAATTAGGTAAAATAAAGGAAAACTTTGGAGAAATTTATCGCATGTTTTCTATATAAATAGGAATGTTGCTAAGTTCTTAATTAGGTATAAGTATTTGATAAAAAAAAAACATGTTTGTAACAATAATTGGGACGAATCTCTTTTGTAGGTATGTAGGGAGTAGCTTTGACATCATTATGTACTTCCACTTGCTTTCTTAAACTCAAGATTTTGGGTCGAAATGTTGCCTTCTTTTAAATTGGTATCAGCAGGTGCCTGCGAAAATTATTCCACGAAATTCTCATGAAAAGGTACAATATGGCGTTGCCAAGTTACACATGATGTCAAGCTTGTACTACCTACGAAGATACGGGGTATTTGGTACAACTTACTTTCTTACTTACTTAAAAGGTGGCGCTACAGTCCGGGGTGGATCTGGGCCTCAACCAACAAGCGTCTCCAGTCAGCATGACCTTTGGCCAGCTGCCTCCAGTTTCGCACGCTAAGTTGGTCAAGGTCCGCTTCCACTTGCGTGCGCCACCTGAGTCGCGGTCTTCCTCTACTGCGCCGTCCCTCGGGTGGGGAGTCGAAGATCCTCCGGGCCGGAGCGATCGCGTCCATTCGTTCTACATGGCCCAGCCACCTCAGTCATTGGACTTTCACTCTTCTGGCTAGGTAAATGTCGCTGTTTGTCATTGCATCTTCTCCTTCATTCACCGTCTAGGCAGACGGGATCGAAAATTACTCGAAGAATTTTCCTCTCGCAGCCACCAAGAGTAACCTCACCCGCTTTTGATAAAGTCCATGCCTCTCCACCATAAAGTAGGACTGTGATGATTAAGGTCTTATAATGGGTCATTTTAGTTGTTCGAGAGAGGGCTTTGCTGCTCTGTTGCATTCTTAGCCCAAAGAAACAGCGGTTGGCAAGAGTTATTCTTCGTTTAATCTCATCGCTGGTGTCATTGTCTGAGTTCATATAGCGGAGTCTAGGAGTCCTTTACCACCTCAAAGTTATATCTGTCTATAGTGACATTCTATCCAAGACGTCGGTGTTGGGTATCCTTTCTTGATGACAGCATATACTTTGTCTTGCCCTCATTGACCCCCAAACCCGTCTCACTACTCACGAACGCGACGCGACGTTCTGCACATTTGTCGTCGGCGTAGGCGAGTAGGTGGACGGACTTTTGTAATAGTGCCTCTGGTGTTAGCACTATTCTTTCAAGAACGATCTTGAAGAAGTCACATGTCAGCGCATCGCCTTGTCTAAATCCGTTTTTGACATCAAAGATGTCGGTGAGATCTTAACCGACCTTGATGGAGCAGCGTGCATTCTGCACAAACGGGCGAGTTTGGCAAGGATGGCAAAACTAGACATTGCTCGGTATAGCTCGTCTCTATAAATGCTGTTAGGTGGCCTTAAAGTCGATGAAAAGGTGGTGGGTATCGATTTAAACTTCCTGGGTTTTCTCCAAAGATCTGCCGCAGTGTGAATATTTGGTCGATGGTAGACTTGCTGGCCTGAAGCCACACTGATATAGAGACCAATAATCAGGTAGTTGACGAAAGGCTTCAGGCAATCGCACAACGCGGCAAATAAGATCTAGTATAGGCGATGTTAAGAAGACTAATATCTCTGTATAGTTGGTTCAGAGGGTCTCCTTTCTCGAGCAAACAATGCTGATATTCCATTCATCGGGCATACTTTCCTTCGACCATATTTTACAGATGAGTTGGTGCATGCTCCTAACTAAGTCATCGCCTGCCGCTTTGAATAGCTCGGCGGTTAGGCAATCTGCCCCAGCGGCTTTGTTGGACTTAAGCTTAGATATCGCTATCTTCACTTCGTCCAGGTCGGGTGGACGGAATTGTTGGTCTTCATCGTGCAGGTTGAATGGTTCATTCTGCCCGACAGCGGGATTTAGTTCGTCATCGCCGTTAAACAGTCTGCAGAAGTAGTTCTTCCATATCCTCAGCATCGACTACGATGTTCCCTTGTTCATCCTTGCAGGGTTCGGTTCGGGCTCTGTAGCCTTGGCAGGTTCTTTTTCCCATTTGGTAAAACTTCCGAACCTCATTCTTGCTGTAGCATCTCTCTATTTCCTCGATCGCGCGCTTCTCTGCTCTTTCTTTTTTCTCCTGAGAAGCCGGTGTTCGTCTCTTCTTTTCTGCGCGTAGAGCTCACGAGCCTTCTCCTTCCTTGCAGCGCCGCTTTGTATGCCTCTTGTTTCGCTGCATGTGCTTGCCGGCACTCGTGAAACCAAGCACATCAGAGGCGGTGTCTCTGATGGCTTTTTGGCAATGTTGCCACTGGTCTTCAATACTTGATGCTGGCTGCATAGAACCTCTTGAGAGATTGAGAGAGACTCGATCGGAGAAGGATCTGGTGGTCTCTTGCGATTTTAGCCGTCCGACGTCAAACTTTTTTTTTTTTTTTTTTTTTTTAATAAAAGGGGATTCCAAATCCTGGATCACTCAGACGAATCTCGGTCCATTGTACTACCAAGCAGAAACCCCTTTTTTGGTGTAGTGGTGGAGAAACTCTGCTATTATTCGTTTCTCTTTATGGTCGGTGGCAGAGTATTGCTGTCCCCCGCCGGGGCTCGAACCAACGCCGCTCGGGTCACAAGCAATGACTCTAACCACTACACCATGGCCACCGCCAAACACGTCAAACTTCCTCACAGTATTTATTTGTCTTGGCGGTGTTCGGGATATCCGAAGGCGTACCTTGGCTACAACAAGGTAGTGGTCCGAGTCAATGTTGGCCCCTCGGAACGTTCGGACATCCATAATACTGGAGGAGCGCCTTGCGTCGATCGCAATGTGGTCAATCTGGTTGACGGTTGATTGGTCGGGAGATCTCCTTTATGAATATCGAAATGCGGGAACCGCGTACTTGCTATGACAACATTTCGCCCCGCCGCGAAGTCGATCAGCCTAAATACGTTATCGGAGGTGGTGTCGTGTAGGCTGTACCATCCGACAGTACTACCGAAGATGCCCTCTCTTCCTATCCTTGCATTAAAATCATAGTTAGGGCACTGCTCGTATGTCTTGTCCAAGAGCTCGTAGAACCTCTCTTTGGTGTCGTCGTCTTTCTCCTCCGTGGGGGCATGGGCGCATATTATGTGCAGATCCGAAATTCGTTGTCCTTTAATTGTTTGCCAGGTTCGTCAACAGTAAAATCATCCGTATCCGAGGCTTGTTGTTGTTTCGGAACTATTGTTGTTTTCCGCAGTCGGGCAGTTACCCCGGCGTACAACCCCTAACCTGGAGGGTCAGGCCCTTTGTTGGACCCCTTGGACAAAAGGGGCCCGCATTCCTCCGGTGTCAGTAACCCACTTCGGGGATATGAGAGCTGCCTTTGGCCCATAAAGGGTTCTTCCGCCACCATCTCTGTTTCAGGACCCTGACTAGTCCTGAAAAATCCTCACTGACCTCAGCTCCAAATACGTCAAAGTAGCTCAAGTAAGGTAACTGTCATCTTGACTGTTGACGACACCGTTGATTCAGTCTAGTGAATTCATCCGCCGTACGTCCTCTTTCTGAGGAGCTCATGTAAGACTTCTGAGACTCGTTCAGTCAGTCTTTCCGACAGAGCATTATAGTGTTGCTATTTTCTTCATGATCAACACTCGCGCTTATATGTTCAGCAAGTCACACCCGGATGGGCAGACCAGTACCCGGTGGTTACCACTAGGAGGTAAAATAAGCACAATTGATGTGTACAGAAGTTACAACAGCTGGGCACCGCCAGGTTGATGCCGATCAGCGCCTGCCCGATTCATACACACCCAACCACGTTGTTGACGGTTGTCCCTATTAATAAGCGCAATGAAGACAGAAAGCCTATGACCTATAGACTACATTTCATAGACAATTTTTTTATTTCAGCAAATCTGAGGCGTAAGTTCGTGTTAAAACACTTTGGCAAAATAATATGCCCTACTCTGCTATACGTATATTTAAAAGTTTACGATTCGCTCTTAATAAACATGAGCCGTTGCCTTCAGGATACCTTCTGCATCCATATACCTACACCTTAAGAAAAAAACTTTTCAGAAAATTGTATAAACAAAATTGCACGTCTATAATAACACACCGTTTGCGTTGAACAAATTTTCGGATGATGAAAAATTTATCGCTGTGTGTTTTCTGATGAATCTCAATGTATCTACCTAACCTACCATGTGAACTTTATGGCCGTTCCCTCCAAAATGTTGCTCTCTGAGACACATCGTTTCTAAAAATATATGTACTCTCATAAATTTCCAAGATAACCCCCTTTCTTAGATTACAGTTACGATCAATGTGCCAGCGGGAAGTTTTTCATTGAAATTGTTTGCCAAAGTGCTTTAAGAGTGCTAAGGGGGCTATTCAGTCGCACCTTACACATATTCTTCGGGTAGTCAAACTGTGTATATGTTTGAAACAATATTTCTTTCGGGAAAATTGCCTATAAATGGAAATATGTACCAAAATTGTAGCTTATAATTTGCACATCATCAAAATACATATACATGCGTGTATTTATATGTATATTTTACGTAGGTACTTACGCATCTCAGCCGCATATTATTCCATCAATAAGTTATGAGACGGTTTGTGCCTTTTTCGGTAATCCTTATCCAAACTCTATAATACGTATATATCGATATCCGCCAGCTCTCTGCTCCGGATGTATGTGTGTGCTCTTTTAAGTTGAGATATAATTACATCTCTTCGTAAATCAATGTCTTGGTTTTTGAAATAGGTCCAGAGTGTTATATTTAGGATTGAATCAAATCAATTTCACTTTGATAAGGGTTTCCGCTGCCTCAAGTACTTTAATTATTAAAGAAAGTTGATGAGACGGTTACATTAAAGCTGAGTGGATTACGAGTTGAATCCGTATCATCAAGTAAAACCGACACGGCGTAAAGGTAAAACAAGTGGACCATGAAAACAAGAAATTTTCTGGCGGTTCACGAAATGGGTTTGTATTTGTGGATTAAGTTTGATTTAAATCGGAGAATATTTTGTAGGCAGTTGCTAAGTCCCAGAAGAAATCGCACCCTTACTCAAAATAAGAGGTAAAATAAAGACTGAACCACATAATGAGATAGATTTAACGTTTTGGAGCAACGTCTGAAGGATAGATGCTGGTGAATATCAATTGTCTGAACCTATATGTATGTGATACCTGTGATATTTGATATGTGATATTTTTGAGAAGTCCTGCAACTTTCAAAATGCTGTACTTGGGAGTGAATGATGTATTAATGTATTTTTTGTATACAGTGGATTCAATGTAATAACAAGTAAGAAAAAAATACTAAAAATTAAGGCATAAAAATAAGGTAAGGAGTTCATTTTTAAAATGTACAACTAGCGGTGCCGGCGAACTTCGTTCCATCAAGAATAGACTTTTTTACTGAAATATTTTCGAGAACTTTTGACAAAAAACCGGCCACCAAAACCGGGTTCCGTACTTGGCCAGAGTTGGTGTCTTAAAAACGTTTAGTGTGTCGGTCGTTCTTTGATTTGATTTACGTAGGGACAGAATCACAGAATTCAACAGTTTTTGGTATAAAGGAAAATATAAAATTCGAATTAATAATTAGGTATTCCAAAACCAGTCAATAGGTCTGTTCGTTTACTTTTAAATCTTACGAATTCCTATGAATTCTTACGCATTTTTATTCAATGTCGTTTGTTTACTTGATAAAATCGTAAAAGAGAGCGGCTTCGCGAGAGCAGGATATTACCCCTCCACTCCACTCTCAGTCTATCTTAATAGTTTTTATTTACTTAAAAAATTTCTTCGAGTAAGAATTGAAACAACTGTCAGTCGCCTGAAATTTGACAGATGATTTGAAATGTAATTTGAAATGCGTGTAACGATAACGACTACATATTTGAATTTTCTTTTCTGTTCCTGAGATATGAGAAACAGATTGGTATGAAAGTGGTATCAGATCAGAAGGCGGGAAAATAATTACAATCCTTGTAAATTTTAGACTTCTACGTCAATTAGTTTTTGAGATAGACCTAGGTACAAAATTGGCTTTGTCGGATAAACATCGTACCGAAAACAATAAGAGATATAACAAAAACGATCTAACTTCACTGTAGATATAATATTCACCCCTATTTCCGTTGGCGTTTGTCGTATACGACTCATGTTTCGTGTCGTTATAAAAAGATGTTCAGATTTTTTTAAACTTTAGGTAACAAATTCATTTCCTTTTCTATGTGTCACACCATCATTTCAATTCATTTGTCTCAAAAAAGTTAAGAACACCGACTAAAATACGAAGTGAAATACGATTCGTTTACGACAAACGCCAACGGGAATAGGGGTGATTACCTACGATCAAAATTAAAAAAAAAAATCCCCTATACAAAATGTATGGAAAATCAGTTTTTGTGAATTTTTTTTTGTTCATTAAGACTATTCACCTGAGTGGTGCGGGATCCCTACGTTATCCCCTTCTCCAAAATCCCTTATTGAAAATAAACTCTCATTTTTTTTTCTTCTCTTTTTCCAAAATCCCCCGGGACGATTTCCCCAATGCCAAAATCTCCCACAAAGAAATTAAACGTTGCATATACCCAAACTGCACCTACTCCAAATCCCACAGTGACCACAACCAGGTTGGTTGCAAGGGGGCAGCATGCCCCCCAAACATATCTCACTTTTTAACACAATTGTTAGGGGAACCGTACTTAATAACTCATTTCAAAATACCTTTTGGGCAAAATACCTTTTTTGATGGGCTGACCTTTGGACATCCATTTTTTGTAGAAAACACATATGGGACAAAATACCTTTTTTCTAAATCCCTTTTGTTAAAATGCTTTCGTGTCGGGAAAAGGTATTTTCAGATTTCCAGAACCACGACGAAGACTGTATAGTTTTGGTTCTAAAATTAAGCAAATAACATAATATAAACTTTGCATATACCCAACCTTGAACCTACTCCAAATCCTGCAGTGGCCCCAAGCAGGGGGGTTGTATGTTGACAAATCCACATTTCCGTAAAGTCTACCCGTGGTGAAATGGCAATACTAACTGAGCATTTTTTACTTTGACACGTGTCACGAATCACGCGTGAACTATCAAAAAAATCAGACTGAAAAACCAAACATCAAAAACATCACCCTTTAGTATTCGTCATGATATTTTTTGGTCATCGCATAACTTGAGAACGGCTGGACCGATTTGCCTCATTTTTTTTTTTGAAAAGTTCGTATAATAGTCTAACCTCAGTTCAGTGAATAGAGTTCATTCTGTAGTTTAAGTTAAACGTCAGTATTCTGCCGTTTAAGTCTCAGATCACTTGACACAGTGACATTTCAATTTCAGAGTTGCCGATTGTCAAAAACGCAAGTATTTGACGTTGTGTTATGAGTTGTTTGACTTCAATCTTAGTATTGGGCATTTTTCTTGTGAAGATTGGTCGAAGTTAGACAAAGGGTCGTGGCAGCTCCCTCACAAAAAGAAAACATTCAATATCCTCTATCTCGAAAACGACCGAATCAATTGAGGTCTAATTTTCCGACAATATCATTCAAACATTTTTGTAAATTTATAATCATCAAAGAAAGAACTCATCAGCAAAGTGTTCCCGAATAACGGTCGCAGTTATATGAACCACGATTGTTTGACTGAACGCGCGTCGATAATTTTAGTTGTATTATTCAAAATCAAATCAGAAGAGGTACGTTCCATTCGTTCAAATCGGTTGATCGCGTAACAAATTATGACGAAGCAACAACCTATCAAACTAAATTCCATGTTTTGTTGCTGTGGGCGAAGCCAAACTTCCCAATCTCCCGTAAATGTCTGACAAGAAGATATAACTTTCCTGAGATAGGACCCTTTCGAATATTGCAAAAAAAAAAGAAGAAATAACTGCATTGACTTGACGCCGAAATCCACTTACAATTAAGACCCTTTGAAAAATAAACCACCGTGTTAATGTTTTTAGTTGCTGATGTTGGCATTTAACGGCATTACTTTGCTTTTCCTTCCTTTCCTTTTCAATTTCATCCTACGATGCTTTTTAGTTATAACTCACATGGAATAGAGTGTATCTGCGCACAGGATATTATATCCAGCTCTTTTTGTTGCAGGATGTTGGACGGTAGTTCCTACTAATGCTTTCTCTGCTGCACGCACACAGGAACTATCATTGCCCCTTCTACATAATGCGCTTATCCTATCGGAGTTTCTGTAATGTCATCGGCATAGTCTTAAATCGCTGACAATGTACCATGAAGCATGCTTCAAAAATATGTATATCCCTGGTAGTTGTCGATATTACACTTTTGTTTGACACTTTTAACCAAATGCATGCACTCCTCCTATATGATGTCCCTGTAGGTACCCATAGTGATTCTCCTGTGCTGTTCCAGTCATCTTGGTAATTGGAAATTCCAAATAAATTCTTTAAAACGACAGCATACTGGGGCTGGCTTAACGTTGAGTGTCCTCTGACTTCGAAGTTTCTATATACGTAATCTGAGAATAGAAGCAAATTTCTTTACCATTTGCATACTCCATTGGTTAGAGTTTTTTTTTTATTGATTTGCTTTTAGACATAAAGCTCTAGGGAAATACGTAGTCTACTCAATCGCTAGTATAAAATACTCCATTTCATTGTAATTGATGAGGATGAGGAGGCTGCCAGCCTTGACACAAATCAATAAGTGAATATAAAATACTACACCCTCAAGTCTTGCTCTACTTCGCGGTTTTATCTTATCTTCATTGTAAAGGAATATCTCTGTATTCTGTAAAAGGTTGCAAGTTTGGTTAACCCAACAATTTTTGTTTTCGTCTCAATTTAATAGTATATTTTCTAGGAATCATTCTCGTGGTTAGAAACTCTTCCTTTGCCATGTTTGTTTTGCACGATACGTGCAAGATTTATGATTACTATTGAAATTGCTTTTCTGAGTCTATCATCGTTAATTCGCAGCTTTATGGTGAAATGATTTTGATTCTAAGAAAGTTTAGGTACTTTAAATCAGCTTGGGTTGATTGAAATTTTTTATTAACTGAATTATGAATGAAAAAATCAGAAATACTATAAAAGCCGAGGACATGTTTTTGTGGGTTGCCATTGCTCAACATATCGCCAAATATTCAAAATTATTTTATCAAAAATGTAGCTACAACGTCTGTGTCAAATCAGAAGAAAAAAAAGCTAAGTGACAGCTTAAAAAAGTTGTAGGAAATCAATAGGGATTTGGTATGCCTAGAGCAGAGTTGTACTTAGTTATACTTAGATGGCGCTACAATCCGGGTCCTAGGCCTCAACTAAAACATTTCTCCAGTTAGATCGATCTTTGGCTAGCCGCCTCCAGTTGCGCACTTGTTGATTGATATCCCCTTCCCCTACATGTCCTAGTCGATTGAAGGTCCATGTCGCTGTATACAGCTTGTAGAGTTCTCTGTTAAATCTTCTCCTCCAAAGCCCGCCAACCTAAACAAGACCAAAAATAACTCGAAGAATTTTGTTTTCGAAACGACCAAGAAGATCTTCAACCGGCTTTGTTACCGCCCATGATTCTGCTGTGGTGTCATTGTCAGAGTTTACTCCGGAGCCGAAGTAGACAAAGGTCTATAACCACCTCAAAGTTGTAGCTGTCATTCATGACAAAATTTCAAGAAAATATTTTCAAAATGTAACATCCAAAATTTAACCTAATTTCTACAACTTTTTATTTATTTGAAATGTGTAGGTACATTTTTAATGCGACGACAGAATTTTGATTTTACCACTATTGTGCCGAAAGTCTATCTAGTTTAAAATAAATATTTGAATAAGAAGAAAACAAGTAAAAGTGGTATCTTCGGCCTGGCCGATGCTTTGATACCCTCCACTGTATGTACTGTATAGGTACACGCATGTGTCAAATATTGGTTTTGTATGGGAGGTACCAGAACTACTTAACCGACATAGGCCATTTTCAATACCAACCTGACGATGGTAAAAAGAAGTCTTCTCACAAAATTTCATTTGCCTATGTCGATTCTTTTGGACGCTATCGTGTTTTCAACAGACAGACGGACAGACAGACAGACGGACATGTCGAAATCGATTCAGAATGTGATCCTGATTCAGAATATTTATGTACTTTATAGGGTCTCCGGTGAATCCTTCTTGGCGTTACAAATGTAATGACAAAGTGAATATACCTTCCTGTGGAGGGTATAAAAATCATGCTTTCATATAATGCTTCTTTCGTTTAACACTTTAATTGTTATAAATAGCCGCAAATGGGATTTATCTTTTGAAATAATAATAATAATAAAAAAAAGTCAATGAAATATCTAGGTATCGTTTGTTTTGCTGTCGCGTAAACTAAAACTCCTTTCGTTTTTGAAGTCGCATAAAGTAAAACGTTCGTGCAAACGAAAACGATTGAAATTAAATGTTACAGAATCCCACCCAAGATAAGATTCTTAAATAATAACTTTAGAATAGCTTTAGCCAAGTACGCGTACCAATATTTGTTTTAACATTTAACTTCTTCCAAGTTCAATTAAAAACTTGGTTGTTTTTTTATATTTATGTTTTTGGTGTGATTTTACTACTTTTTGCGAAGTTTTCTTTTTATAAGATTTCACAAACAACGTTGAAACGTCTTCACTTTTTAATATGTCAACAGACATTGACTATCCTACCATCACTTTGGCTTTTTTTCTTTTAAACTATTTATTTAAATTGCATTCAGCAGGTAGATGAATTTATTCTCATATTTTAAGTGGGTAGAATTAAATGGAAAATTTGTATTTTTTGATATTTCTCCCTTCGTACAATATGCAGGTCCTACCGCTCTATACCAAATTTCAACATTCTAAGGCAATCGGAAGCGGCTCAAATAAATAATAACCGATTTTTAAAAGTGGTCGCATACTATGTCTCCTGAATAAAAATTCCCAATGTACGCAGCACAGGATCTAGCAATCTGTCAAATTTCACGATTCATAATTTTGATGATCTTCATTTAAGTGAGTATGAGTGCCATAGTCAGTTACGGTTTTTGTTTTTTTTTTTAAGTCTTTTATGTTGAGAATTACTAATGCTACAGAGGTAGAATTTGGTGCGGTGGACTCTTTTAGTGAGCTTGTTAAATGCTATAAATTTGAAGTATTTGACTCAATTGGTTCCGAAGTTAGATGGGGGGGGGGGGGGGGGGTCGAAAACAGCTTGAGTTTGTTTCTGCAAAAATGGTAAGTGCCTTTATTAGACAACTTGGCTCGGGGGCCCTTTGATTCCACTGAAAATGAACCCCATGTGATTTTATTTCGTATTGCTCTATTTCGAGCGATTTTTTTTTCAATTTTTGAGCCTTATTTCCATTTTAAAAAATGGGTAAATTTCAATAATAAAAATTGCCCAATTTTGGTGCATTATTTCATTTTTAATTTTGGGGCCTTACTTCCCCGGGCCATACCTTTCAGCATGGATAATACTTCAAACTAAAAGTTAACACTTTACTCGTACGTTGGTAGGCATACATTCGTGAATAACATTTCCATTTCTTACTTACCTACGGCGAAAAAATCGCTCATTGTGGCAAAGATAAATAAAAACATAAATCACATTTTTACACTCTGAGATATTTCAGAATTTCTCTTTTACCTTATCACATTCATGCGGTTAGGAATTCAATGTAATGTAACCATTTTTGTAACAAAACCCTTTGTTCCTTTCACGGCAGGCGGCAGGGATGTTTTCCATAGAAGGTGCGTATAATAAATGTGTATTATCACATTTTTAACACTTAATATTCTTTTTCTGCGGAAAAATTCAGTAAAAGCATTTCCTTTGGATTATTCTCCTGTCATCAACAAGGAACGCCGGCCGCTCATAATGGAAGATGGTGAGAGGGAGGGGAGGGGGAGGAATTTTTGCATGTATGAAAAAAAAATACAAATGGATATTTCCTCTCAAAGGGACTGAACCCTCGTTGTAGACCGGGACAGTAATTCATAAACTTGCGATCTTATTTTTCTAAATCCTATATCATGTTGACTATGTAACATCCTTGAATTTATTACGCGTGTCATTCACAGCAAAAAAGAATGCTAGTATGATGATTATTTTCGAAGCTATGTATCTAGATACCATAATTTAATTACTTTGGTTTTTTTCTGTTTTGCACTACCCATCAATATTTTGCCAAAGAGAACCCATCTGAACATTTTGTTTACATAATTCAACAGAAATTCAATCAATATGAATGTGAATCAGAAATGACATAAGTATATTAAACATCCTTGTGAAGGAAATATCAGATATATCGATGGTGGTATTGAACAAGAGTTTTCTCTGGTAGTGTGTGCATCAATAAGGAGCTTATTCGTATCGTATACTCGTACGTATTGGTTCCCTTGGGGAAGAGGCACTCTTTTTTTTTTCTTATTTAAATTTTTTGCATTATTTTGTCATGAAAGCACGAAGAAAGATACCAATTAGCATAATAAAACCAAGCAACGACAAGCAAATATTTTATTACTATGGCTAAATGTATTCAGGTATTCTTTTGGGCTGTCACCGGAGGTGCTTAAAAATTCACATAAAGTTAATAATACGTACAACAGACCCTCACGTATTTTACTTTTCTCGTGAGTTTCAGTATTCAAATGTATCTAAGAATATTATTGGATAATAGTAATAGCATTGGCTTAAGAAACTGTTTTTTTATATGCTTATAGAAATAAATATTATAAACAAATTAAGACATTCACATATAGGTACATACTCGTAAAATGGGCCATAAAGGGATTCCTTGCGGAAGTTCCGGAAAAGGTCAATATGTTCTTTAAAATTCAATTCTCAGTCATACCGAATGAGAGAAAAACAATTCCCTACGGTTGGTTTGGTATTCCATATTTTTAACTTTCTCGTACACGTAGTAAGAGAAAGATATTGTTTTCGTACAAAATTTCTAACTCGAGGTTTTGATCAATTCTGATATTACGATGATGGGGGAACTCAAAAAAGTGGGTCTCGCAATTTTGTCCGTCCGTATGTCTGTCTGTATCCCCCCCCCTGGGGAATCTAAACGCCTGGACAGATTTGTTTCAAACTTCGTATTTAGAGTTTGTGGGCTTTCCGCTAGGAGGCGTTTTTTTGTTATGCTAGCCCTAATAAGTAGATATTAAAGGTACTTCCCATACAAAAATTTTACGAAATATTAAACAATTTAGATTTTTTCGGAAACAGCTACAACGATTTGAACCAAAATTGATAGTTGAGTTAATGTAGACATGGTTAACATGACTGCATACCCAGTCCAGCAACGGCAATTTTTGGCATTTTCTCGAAAACGGTAAAAACGATTTTAACAAAACTTATTTTTAAGATATTATCGTCATTCTTAATTAACTTTATAGCAAACAGAGTTTTTCTTTAATAAGACTGCGTCCTTAGATATCCACCCAAATCTCTAATAATAGTACTTTAAAAAAACTGCTCATATCTCAAAAACTCCATTTTTGATTATGATAACTGGCAGGTAATGCTTAAATTCATAGTAATACCATTTGCTCAGTTTTGAGTTAAACAGTTGCGAAAGAGTGTTTTTTGAACCATGAATGCGTCCTTCGATTTCCACCCCAATCGCTAAAAATGATACTTTAAAAACTGCTCATATCTCGAAAACGCCATTTTCGATTTGGATGAAAATTTAACTTCTAGGTAATGTTTATATCTTGAAGAATACGTCGTACTCAGTTTTCAGCTAAACAGTTTAGTAACAGTGCTTTTCGAATTCAAATTTGTAACATTTGTCAGCATAATTTTACAAAAAACCGCTCCAACGATTTTGATCAAAATACATATTTGAGACAACATAAGCATTCTAAACATGATCACGTACTTAGTTTTTCTCAGAAAACTCAAATATAGCTGTTTTATGAATATTTCTCAAAAATTACTACCCAAAACCCGACCATTGAGACCACTTTTTTAAATATGTAATCAAAAATGGGAATTCGAAATTCATCGCCTACTTGCCTCCTTCAAGTGCACCTTTACTTCGCTGCACATTGGGTATTGTCAAACGACACACTGACACAGGTTGAGAAACACTTTTCTAGGTCTAGACTGTATATATAAGAACTCTTCTGACGTTTTAGTGTCCGTCGGCAATTTAGGCGCTGTATATACATAATTATCTATTTAAGCTAAGTACGCTGCTCGAGCGAAACTAAATTTTAACGGCTCTCCAATTTTTCTCTCCAAACATAAGCTAAAACCCTAGCTAAATTTTGACATAGAGTGCGCTGTGAATATAAGGTTTCACAGAAAACAGCTGTTCGTTAAAAATAACTTCCTTCAAAAATGCATCGACGTGAAAATGTGTTATATTTTCGTTGTACTTTCTTTTGTCATTGTCTGCTATTCCTTAATCTCAAATTTATCACTTTTATTATCTTATTTTCTTTTCCGCAACACAAAAACGCAACAAAATACCACCACCATAATCTGTCAAAATTTAGCTTGAAAAAAATGTGCCGAACCATTAATGGGCGCGCTAAATTGTGACAGAAACATGCAGTACAGTCTGAAATGAAAATTTGATTTTTTAGCTGAAGCAGCGTACCGCTCGGCTAAATGGATTCGCTTAAATTTAGCTCAGCTACATTTTGGAGAGAATTTTGTATGGGAGCTAGAGCAGCGTACTAAGCTTTAACCGTCATTTTTGTTCATCATCCTACAGCATGTTTATCTCCAACGTAAATATTACCATAGATCGTGCTTCGAGTATTTTGCTCAAAGACTTCAAGAAGGATCCTTAAGGCAAGGTCCGTGGTGCGACAACATACTACAGGATAGGTATATCGAATTTGGGTTTTTTCCCAAACAAGATGGAGGAACAGTGTTTTCTCAGGCTAAAGTAACAACGACATTGTCAGCTTAAAATCCGCGCTTGTTCCGTCGACAGAATTAATAGCAGAGGTTATAATGAGACAAAAGTAATCGCTGTACTCCAAAGTATTATAGTTGTTCGGCTGACTTTTTTCTTAGATTGTTGTTGATAGAATTTATTTTGCTGTCTTTGTTTATACCAAGATCTAGGGTAGGCCTTCCTCTATCGGTCATATATAACTTGAAAAAATTGAAGAACTAGGACGCGTTGTATGTGGAAAGTGAACTACATTTATATTGCTGACTTTAAGAAAAGTTACCTTTAATCTCTGACATTTACTCTATAATAAAAAAAGAAAATTTTATATAAATTTGTTAAGGTGCTAGTACACGATATGTAGCACGCCTCATATATATGTAGCACTGACGTCATTTTGACGTCAGCGAATGGTCGCAATGGGTACATTCCGTGTACAAGCTTTCTTTGTGCACTCTCTGTTGACGTCAGAGCCACATATATATGAGGCGTGCTACATATCGTGTACTGGCACCTTTGGACATTAAACCAAATCATAGATTGATGACAAAAATCTTGAAATTTGACGAATTTATGGTAAAAAATTGGGCACATATTTTGGAGCTTAAAAAACTAAAAAAATAAATAAATACATTATGTGTCTTATAATCTGGCATCGCTAGACGCAAAAGTTTGAAGAATACAGGAGGTATTACCTCGAAAGTTTTTAGCAAATTAATTCGTAAACTCCGTAAATAAACTGATAGTTTCTTTAAAAAAATCGCGGTAATTCCTAAAAAAAAAAACGGTCCCCTCGGTGATTCACAATAATTTCCTCCCTATGTAAAGTCATAAAACGTCTTATAATTCGTAAGTCCCTCTTTACAGCCCCGTGAATTCGAAAATAAACCTTCTCATTCCTTCTCGTCCATTCTCTGAATTACGTTAGTTACATGTTAGTGCTTAATTATAAAAAAAGAACTTGGAATAACGAATAAGAACGGAGATTCTTTCATACTTGAGTATGTGTGTTAAATGGTTGATGTTTCTATTTCAATGTAGGTAAGCCATTTTCTCACCCACATCCAATGACTGACAATTCTGTCAAAACAATTGTTTTATACATTTTGTATATAATCTATTATATATTAAATTAAGTTCTAATTGAAATTCTGTTATATCGAATTTTTATCTTTAAACCCTTAATAATTCGTATCGCTATTTCAAAAATCTCTATAATTCATCGGAATAATCTCTAGGTCCCTTTTGGCATTTTGATTTATCAGAATTGTACTGTATTATTAATTATTGATCAAAATACAATGCACAGTCACATCCAAAGGCGATATTCTACAAGCCGTCATTCGACCAATGACATCATTTGATATGTATAGTTTAATACATAGGTACCTGTTCTTTTTCCGACAGTGGATGGTCCATTCTACAAAATGTTTATTTCATCCCTACGAGTATTGCATATCAACCAATTTAAATATTCAATGTGGAAACCATTCAATTACACACAAAACGATGTTTCCTTTGATAGTTCTGTGGGATAAAAAAATAGTAGGTCGCAAACTCACTCAGACCTCACTTTGAAAGGAACTGTTATTTTTGTTTTTAATAAACTGCACTTAAAATAAACATAATTGAAAAACAAAAATAAAATACAAAAAAACTTCCCTTTTTGCATTGGCATCGATTGGAGAATATTATTTTGTTTTATACCCTTGTGTGCTATTTGATTAAAAAAAAAATAAAAAAATAAAAAATCAGTCGGCTTCTGATAAAAACATTTTCAATTAACTAATTCATTTAGTTAAGCAATAATTTCTTTATTATAACAAAAAGTACACCTCACTTTAACGAACATGTAACCGCACCATGTGTGCAGGTCATTTTAACTTTTACATCATGTCGTGTCGGTCAAACGCTGCCTTTGTTACATTATGTTTTACCCATGTTTAATATGTCCACACCAATAGGTAAACATCTATGTCCTGACCATTGTCCATGATCCTGAGTGAAGACTGGGCAAACAGTTTCACACCCTAATCCCAGTGTGTTTGCAGAGGAATGAGTTGTAAACTTTTTTTTTGTTATTATATGCATCAAGCCGATGAGCGTTGGTTATACAATATTACAGTATCCTGTGGAGTAAATTAATTTTAGTCTATATATAGTTGGTGACTTTAATTATAAAGGAGGTACCTATCTATCAAAGTAGGTATATTATAATAAAACATTTTTTCCCTTTTAATAATTGACTGTCAAGGGATAAGCGGATAACCATTATAATTAAAGGGTTAAGTGGACAATGTTAAATGGCTGGCGAAGCTTAACCGGACTTTTGTATTTATTGTTGCAGTCCATAAGGTATATAAGGTAACCTCTCTCATTTAAAAGAACTCATTACGAAATTTTAACTGGGTCCTGGTAATTAAGGGTTATCCATTTTGGAAAATAAGTGGCAATCAGTCAATTTGATTGACAACTTCTGACGATCGATACATGTCGATATTTCTATGAATATAATAATAATATGAAAAATGATTATATTGGGCAAAAATCCTGAAACATATTTTTCGGTCTCTTTAATCTATACATATAATAAAAATGTAGGCACTTTTTTGGCCGTTAAAAACTCGAAAACTACTGGACAGATTTCGATGAATCTTTTTTAAAATGTTCCTTAAGACTGTGAGACTGCTATAGGCTATATCGTTTATAGGCACGTCCTTAGAAACAGTTTTTAGCCAAAATTTATTTTTTGAGTACAGATATTATGTTTGTGGGACAGTAGCTTTAGCCAGGGATTCCATTTCAAAATCACTGTGGCCTATGTCGTGTGTTGGAAGTGCCTTAGAGCTGGTTGGCTGATTTACATACCGTGACAAAATGTTATAGAAATAAGTTATAAATATATTGTTTGAATCTTTTTTTTTTTTTTTTGTTAAGTGAATATTTAGGTTAGGATAGGTTATGTGGTTGTACTAAAAATGGGACACTCTTAGACCAAATTTGTAGGTCCATTGTGATACCACAAAAGGTGGGGAGGGAGGGGGGAAAGTGGCCAGAAATATTATGGGCCGAACATTACAGGTGGGAACTCTATTGCTATTTGCGAATTTCTTTTAAAGAGAGGTATCTTCTCCGTGCAAGTTACTTTGCTAGGAGGTCATAATGATGGTTCAAATAGTCAACAGGTGGTCGAAAATGGTTGTCTCCTGGTGACGGTTTGTCTTCGGGTAGGGACAGACGGTAACCGTAGAAGTGTACACCCTATCTATTGCCTCTGACAGTTCATTCTTGAGGAGAAAGTTCTTCTGCTTGACTAAAAAGTCAGTGGAGGGATTGTCTACTGAAAGTCTGACCTCGTTTTATTTCCTTTGACAACCCGTTCACGAGACAAGTACTGGTGCTGACCAGAAGAGCTTGATTGAAGTAAACCACCATGCTGTTTGGTACCGAAAAAAGGGTAGGAGTTTTTCCTTTAGGGAGAGCAAAGACGAAGGGTGAGCGAATCAGGGGGTCTAGCACGTAACTTGATACAATCGAATTCAGTCGATACAATCGAGCTCTGGCAGCACCTAATTTGTCTAGATCGTTTATTCTCGATTGATTATCCTCGATTGAGACAAATTAGGTGCTGCCAGAGCTCGATTGTATCGACTGAACTCGATGGTATCAAGTTACGTGCTAAGCCTAATCCCCGAATTATTGGCTCTGACGATGATGTTTAGAAGTGGATATTTAGTCTTGTTCTTTGCTCAAGGCTTGTCACGTTCAGAGTACGTTCATTATTGCAATGAACGAGGATCATCGAAATTGATGGTAGCGAGGACCTGACAGAGGATGGTACTCGAACTATCCTTGCAAGAATCTGAGGAATCCGTCACTAGCTGACAGAAGAATGAATACCATAGGGACATCACTGGATTGAAACCCATTGGATGAAAGAAATCTGTTTTAAGCATATGCTAGGACAATGGCGAAATCGAAACCATCAGTGAAGAAAGAACGTAGTACCTTAAAGCCCTACGATTAAGCGTGATTTCTTTTTGGAGGAAACCACACCAGCGATAATCGTGCCTTGATACGGCTGTACCTATAATAACTATACGAAAAGTCAGTGTCCCAAAAGGGCAAGATTGCTTCTTGTGTGCCAGAAAGTGGCCATCGACGAGCGTAGTTCAGTCAGGTCCTTTGACTACTCGTGGTTCCTGGGTATAAATGTGATTGAAACAGAAAACAGGCCCACAAAAATTATGGTAGATGAGCGGTCCAACAATTGACTCTACTATTTAGATTAGAACCAACTTCTAGGAGCCAATTTAGCTTAAACAAATTTAAATGGTGACCGATTAAGTCTATACTGTGGAAAAAAAGTCTTTCCATCTAAAGTAGATAAACAAGAATGACATTAGAGTTCGTCTGACAAATAGAGTTATGTGAAAATTCCTTTGATAGAAATTATCATATTTTTCTTAAAACATTTATATTTCTGCATCCAGTCGCTTAAGAACCAAGCATACAGCTCTGTGTCAAAAGTACATACTTCAATATTAGCAGCTCGGAAAGGCATCAGTGCAACAAGAACTGAATAATAAATCAGCGCAAATGCGAAGTCAGTGAAAAATACTATAAGCAGACTATAGAACGGCACATATTTAAGCCCTGACAAAACATTCCCTTTAAAAAGGACTTCATTCAAACGATTTTTATATTTCTGAGAAACAGTTACCATTAGTCTGTCAATTTTAAGCTCGAAACTGACGTGAAAAATATTACATCCTCCGGTTTCCCACAGGTAATCTCACCCACTTCAGTCTAGGTAAGATAACTACATAAGTTCAAAGGTAAATTCATCAAGTTGACCTTTCAGTAGTAACTAATTCACAACAAGACAGCATAACATATATCACCACCTTTTTCGGATCTGCCAATAGAAAACGACTGTAAATTTGTCTACCCTTCACACACAATATAATATCCTTAGCAAGTATGATATAACTCTTTTTACACTTCATCACACTTGAAGGGGTGTTAAGATTATGAGAATCGAATAGCGCAAATACGCCTCATAAAATACTTACATACATCCCAGAACCAAACCCGCACCAGACTTTCGCATCATCGTGTTATTCTCTCCATAAAATTCCATGGAGATACTTTATTGGATTCTCCTTAATAATGTGAAATTCCTGAAACTCATTTATATCGTTTTTAAGTTATTAACCTCCCGGCAAAAGTCAGAAAACCGACCAATATCACTACCGCACCAACGAGACTCCCTTATCTACCCTCAGTTTCAGTTTACCGTCTTAATAATATAATGGTGTTAAACTGCTCCGGTGGTACCTACCCGGTCGGTTCATGGTTCCCCCCGGAACACGAAATTGAGTTAAATCTGATTTCATTGCTGGGCTCTCAAAATGTAATATTTACTCGTAGCTACCCCGTAGAAATGATTTTGTAATTGATTTACTCTACTCAGGCACACACATGAGCTTGTTACTGTTTGTTGCAATATAGGGTGAAGCACAGATGAAGAAATATCTTTTTACTTATAAGGGCACGCGTATTGTGGTTGATCGAAATGTCAGAATCTGAGATTTTCATCGAAAATCGATGACAGATGTCAATTTCAAATTTACAGACAATCTTATGTGGTTTTCCATTGGGACATAAGATCAATCTTTTTTTTGATCCGGATCACTTTTCGTGTTCCATTGGGACAAAAAATCAATCTTTTTTTTTGATTCGGATCACTTTTTGCAGATCTCGATAATTTTCGAGATTTGCACACACTCTCACTAATACCAATATACCTTGCACAGCTGTTTTACGTCATTCGGAATTTGTGTTCAAAATAAAGTTACGAAAAGCCTCGTGAAAAGCAATTATTCAGAACAAAAACGTAAATAATGGGCATGGACTTAATTTTAGAGCAATTACTATCGTCTTCGTTTTTTTCCTCGTCATCTGTGGTCTGTGGATTTCGATTCTTCGTCGATATGATTTCCCACATTAAATTCGTATGTTTTCATCGACAAACGAAAAAAAATGTGCACAGCTGATGTACTGTCTAAAAATGCACTAATACATTTACAAAAGCAGATCAATCTGCCTATCGTTTTCCATTCGCCACGAAAAATCTGAGATCTGAAATAAAAATCTGATGGTCCCAATGGAAAACGACATTAGTCTGTAAATTTGAGCTCAATCAGTTCGGCGGTCTTTGTTCAATTTTGACCAATCTTCACAGCAACTTTTGGGCCAATACCTAAGATTGTCTGTAAGTTTCAACTCAATCGATTCGGCGGTTTTTGAGATATACGATTTTGAATGTTTTTTTTTTGTATGGGGGTAGCCACGCCCCTTTAAAGCCTATATGGTGCCCATTGTTGAGGCCTACCTTTTCCAAAAAGATCCATAGATACCAATCGGATTAGTAGTTATTACATTATAGTGGAACAAACGAAAAATCTACAATTTTATTATATGTGTAGATTTTAGAGGCACCCTTCGGAGACATTTTAATCGTTGTACCTTGGTTCGCTGGCGTTAAAAAAACAGTAAGTTTCTTTTAAAGTGTCTCAGCGGTCTACATCTTAACTTTCTTTCTAAATTTAGACAAAGTCCTTCTGCATCTCTTACCCTCACTACCTATGCGCTTGTCCTGCACTAGCTGGGACTAGACAACGAGCTCTAAGTAAACCCTTCTTCTAATCCCTCGAGGAAGTTTCGAAGAACGGCATCAACGAACTTATAACCTTTTTTAATTCCACAGGCTGGATCTAACCCACCCTTCGACATACTTACAACAATCAGGTGAAATGAGTATGATGGTAACAAAACGGCACATAGTGCTACTTAGGTTTTATCTCAAACCGCCACTCCTACCTACCTACCTACCTATACTATACCATGTACCTGTATTATAGGTATACCTACTAAACATTAATAGATTATAATACAAAGAATTGCCACCACTTTTATTTCATGCAATAAACTAAAAATAAGGTCGTAACGATTACTTTTTTGCAAATCGATAACGTGATTGATTGCTATATACGAGCGTGAACAGAAAAGAATATAAAATGAAACAAAATGTAAAAATTATAAAAAATGTCCAACGTTCTTTAGAATTTTGGCCCTTCCACCAGAAGTATGTAGATGATGGCAAATAATAATAAAATCAGTCGTGAGAAAACTTGCAGCTGAATTTAATAAGTTTTTCTTAGATTTATGATTCAAAAGACTCTGAGAGAATAAAGTCAGGATGGGGTTGGCTAGGTTTGACCAAAGCTCAAAATATATAAGTCAAAATCTTACAATCGACTTATTGATATTGCTCATTGTCTGGACGCATCGAGCACTTATCCGAATTGTTTAATCTAGGACAGGCCACTAAAAAGGTAAAATGGCAATGGCTGTCCCGTGTCATCAAAGTGGCCTGAAAAATGCGGCAAAATACATGGAGTTTTCCAAGAAAAGACACAAAAAGGGATTGCTCACGGGAAGAGCTAAGACGTCGCGTACAAGATCCTATCTGCCATATTTTGTGAACGACTAAAACTTGAAATATACAAAATATACTGCTTGATATAATATCAGTGTGATTTGGAATTCAGCGACAATCAAATTCGCATACTTAGCCAGAAAAAGAAAAATTCCAAGAATTCTAAACCGATACTCAACCTCTTTTCATCGATTTCGAAACCAAATCTAAACGAGCTGTACAAAGCCATGTTAAGTTTGGCATCCCGATACAGAACTCATTCATCTGTGCGGCGGAATGCCGATTAAGAAAGCTATGCTGCACCCAATGTTGCCATATTCACAGTTTCAACTGTAAATTACAGTTTTTTAGACAAGCTTACAGTTTTTTAAATTACCTCCTAGTACAAATTACAGTTTATTTTTAAATTTCAGATTTGAAAGAATTAATTAAAATGTTTTCGTTTTTTTTTTTAATTACAATAAAAGTTTAATTTTTTCCAGCTTTAAAAAAAAATCTCACGGTATCCCTGTGATTACATTGCAGCCCTGCTTCGATACGGCAATTTGCTTGTCATTTATGTTTAATAAAATAAAATAAAAAAACGTAATTTCACAATTTTTTTTTCGTTTTTGAAGGTTACAGTTTTTTGCTGGAAAAACGGTTTTTTTTTTGGGAATTCACAGTGTTTTGAAAAAAAAATCTAGCAACATTGGCTGCAAGAATTCGAATTCGAATAATCCCAAACCAGCACACAAGGTACGATCTAATCATTCAAAGTCCGTTCTTTTATGCAACATTAACGAATTGGATAGAACGTCATACCTACTAGATAGATGTAAAGCGAACGAACATTGTTCCATTTTGTGTTTGCTGTCAAAACGTGTCGACTCGAATTCGCGAGTCATCCACCCATTTTCACTTATCTTATAAGTTTTTACATACATACTTGCCGTTTAATGATGAACTGTCATACCTGCGAACTTAGATCCTGAGCATACTGAACGCAGTTATTATTGACTTGAATAGACATATATCTACGTCAGGAAAAAACGTTTCGTGATAAAACCAGACCAATAAAAATTCAAACAAATCGCATCTGTCAGCTGTCAGACTTAGTAAACAACTGTTTTGAACTTAATTTATTCAAAATTAAATGCAGTTCGATTTTTTTTAAATCTACTGCCCAATGGATTTTCTAAAGTCCGAACACTTATTAAAACTTATGTATTTGTAATGGAAATTTATGAACGAACTTCTTTTGCATTTTAATTCATGTGAATTTTAAATTTTGTTGTTGTTGCTTTTGACGAGCTCTAATTAACCAAATATCGTACAACCAATTGTCACAATGATATCAATTAACGCCTTCCTGCGCCTCACCACATCCACTTAGTTGGTAGGTATATACGTCGATGACGAATAATTAAAAGCTCTTTTGTAATAATTGTCCTTCATAACGTTCATCACATTTCAGGTATGGCGCCATAGTCAAGCAGACCGAATGAACTTGAACAGTCGGGCAGTGGACTGGGCACATCGAAAGTTTCACTCAAATCTCTCTCCACATTTCGTATAATTTTTTTATTTTATTTTTAAAAAGTTAAGGGCTTGTCACTTAAAAATAAGTCACGCAGAAATTGTTTAATTGTTTCAATGTTGTTTCTAGCAAAAAATACATCCTTACAAAATTACGCATTCGTTCCACTAATTTACTTTTCTTAATTATCAAAGAACTTGTAACAAACAAAAAAAAATACCTCATTCCCTCACCTCTATCCAAACTCCTACCGTTGACATTGCAAAAAAAAAAAAAAAAGGAACCCACTGCATAAGTAGGGGAGAGAAAAAAACAAAGCTATGGAATAACTTTTATAGTTAAAACAAATAAACTTTGTGTCAGGACCGACGACAATGTCAAGAGTGAATTTCAACAGTTCCTTTAATTGCTAAAGTTTGTTGCGAGAATTCATCGGAATACTAAAACAACACGTCTGCAATCACAGCATGTACCATCGAAGGACATTAAGCTGTGGGTGTTCTGTATCTATATACTAAAATAGGTATAAATCGCTTGAATGGTTTTCTAATTTGATATTCTTTTGAAATCAATCTAAGGACCGATTGTCATGCGATGCGATGCACTAATGCTTGCTTCTACAAATTATGTCGTATGTCCATACGACAGGGTGAAGCAAAAACAAAAAAAAAACTATCGGGAAATTACAACTTGGATAATAATGTCGTCGTCACTTAACTATTACTATATACTCGACATAATCTATATTATAATGCTTCTACTTTGACTCTATATCGCAAACACATTAACACAATGAAAGGACTTAAATTAAGCTTTATTTTTAAAGGGTGCCAAAGCGTTTGAAATTATTAAAACACGACATTACGCGTCATGTAAGTTTATAATGACTTTTCCAAACGATTGAAAATTATACCCCTACTAACAGCCGTATTTATTAGATTTCATTAAAATACCTCTAAGGCTAGCCGCACATTGGATACGAATTTACATCGTACGTAAACGTATGAATATGGTCGTACGAAGAGAGTGCGCACACTGAATACGATTTTCTCTGTAAAATAGACAGTGTCCCGTGTCCCATACCCCCTTTTGTGTCTATAAACATCCAATTTTAATGCTTCAACGCACGAACGTGTTTAAAAATCCCAACAAGTTGGGATTGTATTCGGACGTCGGAACTATACATACTTATATGTGCGACGAATTCGCATCCAGTGTGCGCGCTCCCATAGTACTTGGAAGGTCGGAATTGTTCGTGCGTATGCGTACCTACATGTTCGCATGAGAGAAATTCGTACGAAATCGTATGCAGTGTGCGGCTAGCCTAAGTCTAAAGGACCATTCACATGGGAGCGAACGAACGAATTGATGAAATGCGAACAAACCACTTTTTATGCATTTATAAACAGAAAATTACACATTTTACTACTCCAAGATGAGAATAGTTATTCCATCAAAATTTATTAAGAAAACAAGTTTTTTAACAGTTTAAATAACGAAATTTCGAAATCCAGATTTTTTGCCGCGAACGAAAACACCCTGGCGCGAATTGTCAGTCTATTCACAATCCACATCATTTAAGTCGCGTTCCACAAAGTAGCGAATAAAAAATTCGTTCGAACTTAACCTTATTCCAAGAGGAGGATATCTTCGAATAATAAAATGTGGAATTTTCTGTTTATAAATGCATAAAAAGTGGTTTATTCGCAATTCATCAATTCGTTCGTTCGCTCCCATGTGAATGGTGCTTAAGAGGTCGTTTATTATATTATAACCATAACCATGTAATGTGTCAACATTTTCCCACTGTTGATGTCTAGATAAAAAGAAATATTGTGAGAAACTATTACAGGAGATACAAAGAACTAGTACCTTCTTCTACTAAAACCGACTTAGCTGTTTTCTGACAGATTAGTCAAAATAAAAATATTGACTACGACGCGACGAAGTGAATAGCTATTAAAAGCAGGTATATATAAATAGATGGGTGTAGCAACAGGCGGGTAGATTGCTTCTCGCAACCATTCGCAAATGATATTTGCAAAGAAAAACTATTTTACACAAGCTCTACGCAGCCTTTAAACATAAAATTTTGCATTTAAGTAACTCGCTTCGAAAATTATTGTTAATAAATCAGTTTTTCCTGGTTATGCGCATTTAAAGAGGTGTGTAAAGTTAAGCAGACTCTACAACACGTTTATAATAATACCAGGCACGTAGCCAGGGGGAGGGGGCTTGAGGGGCTGAAGCCCTCTGTCAAGTGATCTAAGGTTTAAACAGGAGGTAGGTAGTAGTGGCGGTTTAGATAAAACCCAAGTAGCACTAAGTGCCGCTTTGTTACCACTTACTCATTTGTCCTGGTTGTTGTAAGTATGTCGAAAGGTGGTTTAGATCCAGCCTGTGGAATTCAAAAAGGTTAGGAGTTCGTTGATGCTATTCTTCGCGACTTCCTCGAGGGATGCGAAGAAGGGTTTACCCAGAGTTCGCTGTTTAGTCCTATCTAGTGCCGGACAAGCGCATAGGTAGTGAATGAGGTTTTCTTTTTCGGTTGCATCGTTGCAACTGCGGCAGTGTGTATTATGTGGGATGACTGCATGGTCCCCTATAGGCCAGTGGCCCTCGGTAATCGCTATTATCGTGGCTATATCCTTACGTGTTTTACTCAAGAGGTGGATTATTTTTTCCCTGCTATAATTTGGCCACATCCTGCCGGATATGACACAATTTATTAGCCTCCTCCATCTGAGATTGGCTTTTGATAGGAATTTGGCGGAAATGTTTGCTTTGACTGCTCCTATTGGAATTTGGTTTGAACCTCGCCTGGCCAGCTCGTCAGCCTGTTCGTTTCCATAAACTTTGCTATGGCCTGGAACCCAGTTCAGCGTAATCCTGAACTGATCAAGCGAGGCAAACTCCTCTCGACATTCTAATACTAATTTTGAGTTTGCATATATGTATTGACTGCGGCGATAGCCTTGATTGCAGCTTGACTGTCAATGAATATGTCTATCTTTGCCTCCGAACTATGTCCGTGTGTAGTTTGATTAGGCAACAGGCTTCATGGATAGCAAGTATTTCCGCCTGAAACACACTGACTGTGTCCGGGAGCCTGAAGGATTTTCAAGCTCAGAGACTCCGAAAATACACCCGCACCTACTACACAGTCCATTTTTGGACCGTCAGTGTAGATTGATAAGTTCGAGAACCTGTTCACCCGTTCGTCCTGCCAGTCTAATCTTGAGGGAAATTTTACTTCGAAGTGTTTTTTAAAAAGTATTCTGGGGGTAATGTAATCCGTTGAGGGTGGTACCTATACTAGCTCTCTTGCTAAAGTAAGGAGAATGTTGCTATGACCGTAGGGTTCGCTTCGCATATACCAACACCCAGACTCTCTGATTTTGATCGCGCTGTGATGTTTGTGATATGAAGGTCTAAGGGTAAAAGATGCAAAAGGACTGTGAGGGCGTTTGACGGTTTTGACCGCAGAGCGCCTGTGGTGCCTATGCATACGGTTGCCAGATTGGGCGCTTTATCGTATTTTGGGCTACCTTTTTGCTTAAAAAACGATAGAAATTTCTGCCATGAGCGGCCAACACAATTTTGGGCTATATCTATATCGTATTACAAATTTTGTCTTAATTTTGTCTGTTTTAGTCTTTCACAAAATTAAAAAAATAAATATTTTCAAACAAACCCGCACTTTTAAAACTTGGCAGCACTCTTGCAGTCAAGTAACATCGAACAGTCGTTCAACTTGCACGCACTCTAATATATTTTGCAGGCCCTTTGATTTGACTCAAGCCAAAATAATGAATATTTTTGGGCTTACGTGTTATCTAATCAATCCAATTGCTAATTGCTAACACAGGAACCGAATTATTTTCAACGATTTTTGGGCTTCTTTCTGGGTAAAGATATTGGGCTATATTTTTTTAAGGTTTGGGCGCTTAAAGCAAACTAAATTCTGGCAACCCTGCCTATGCATGCCGTTCTTTGGAATCTGTTGAGCTTGGTTATATTGTAGGTTTTCCGAGAGCCGGCCACCAGACTACTGACCCGTAAGTGAGGAATGGTATAGTATAAAAGTATTAATTTTAAAACAGGATTTCTCGGTCAAGATTGAGTAAGGTGAGATCTTCGCATGTTGAACACGTGTCAATATGTCCATTGTCCATGGTATTTTCTAAGCATTAGATGGCCTATTGTACACTTTTTTTAAGGATGAAAAATACACATTTTCGATATCCTGTCATCTGTCATTATTTTTGGCATATTGTAGACGGTATTTCCTACAAAAGCAAGTAGAATGAATGAAGTTTTTTAGCGAAAAAATAAATTAGATAGGTAATTCAAAAATGTGTTTGAATCGAAACTAATTAAAATATCCAACGTTCTAATGAATCGAATAATATTATAAAATGGAGTTTTGTTAGTGTCTGAAAGCGAGCTACGTGTGTACCTTTCTCATAAACCTAAGTCTCATGATTGTGGAACAATTGTATTTTCTGTTTTTTTTTTATTGTTTAATGCAGACAACCAAAGGTTGATTACCTATACTTTAAACAAATGGAAAGGATTTAAAACATTTAAAACCATTTTTTGAAATTAAGAATTAATTCATTCAATATTAAATAAATTACGAAATACTTTTTCTCTAATGGTGTATCCTTTTTATCTATTTTCAGATTCAGTTGGCAGTTAACATAGGAAAACATGGGTGAGCCGTAAATAAGATATTTTTTTTTTAAGTAGGACATAGTTACGCTTAGAGACTTGCATTTCGATTTTTAAAGTGTCCTTCAAATTTGAATCTTAGAAAGCCGAAGAATCCCACACCGACGAAAGGTATACTGGTGTGGGAGTCTTCTTCCAATCACCTGAACTTAGTCTCGCCTTACGCCTCCTCCGACCACTGTAGCGTTTTTCAGGCGGAAATTGTGCGGCTAGTCGCGAAGCAGCATGTCGACTTGCTTGTACGCGATATATGGGAAAGCTATCACCATCTACATAAACAGTCAGGCAGCCATAAAAGCCCTGAATACACAAACAACAAAATCAAAGTTGGTAAAACAATGCCTGGAATGTATTACCGAGGTTGCGGACAGATGCTCAGTTAACCTGTGCTTGGTTCCAGGCCACAGTAACATTCAAGGCAACTGCAAGGCGGATCACCTAGCCTGACATCAGTGGAGGACCATTGGAATCAATAAAATGTTTTCTTCTCGATGAGGCTTTAAAAACAGCTAACAATTAATAGGTGGAATAGTATTAATACCTGTCTATAGAATTGAAACAAATTTGACCGAAATTAGACGCTAAAGCAGGAAACGCCCTTCCATAAATAGGAATAAAATCAGCTGGCGGGACACTGATAGGCAGGCATGTTCGCAAATGGAGAGTACCCTACAGCGATTTCTTTAGAAGCTGTGTGTACGAAAAGGAAGAAGAAACCTCCGTTCACTTTCTTTGTTCCTGTCCAGCTCTTGCCACTTTGTGTAGGGCTACCTTAGTGGCGCATATTTCTGTGAAACCTGGGTGACCTATCTCAAATCGATATTTGTTGTAACAGCAAGTTCGTTACCAATTCCATTCGTTACAAAGTCCAACTGACTTCACTGGAGCATCAACACGTATCACCTATTAAACAAGCAGTGTTAAGTAGGTTAGGGTTTAGATTGCTTCGATCACCCGTTTCTGCTTGGCATCAGACTCTCTCGTCACAACTAACTGTCAGAGGTAATAGTTAGACTGTTACGATTACCCTCTGTTTGTCCCGAAGACAGACTGTCATCCTTTTCGATGTCAAGGAGTAGAGCAGATTGCTCCAACCGGACGTGCAAAGGCTACGGTTAGACCCCTTCGCCTTCCTTGAAGACTAACCGCCACCTGAAGGAGCTGACTACATCAGTCAACTTCATTTCGACACTTCGAGCATCCATTCAGATTCAATAGTCGGGAGGGTTAGACTGGGTCGGTCACCCTTTGTATTTTTCCCCCGATATGATTAACAGCGACCTCGTACCTAAGAAGTAAAGTGGATTGATTCAATCAAGCTATTCTGCTCCGGACCAGTCCCTCTCTAGTGGTCAGGGTCAGGTTGTCAAAGGAAGTAGGCAGGCGCAGACTGTTACGGTCACCATTCGTCCTCTTACCTAATCAAAAGCAGAAGAGTATCTATTTGTAACCCACTGTCTTGCATCCTTAATTCGTGACAATAATCCTACAAATACCTACTGTAGATTCATTCAAAATGTTATGGAAATTAACTATACCTAACATTTCTCGTGTCAATTTTTGACATGCTGACGTCAAGGTTTTTTTCTAAATACAACTTTAGGACAGAATCTGACGTCAACTTTTCAAATGTGTAATAGTAGCTTTACAACGCATTTACATTACAGCATCATTGCTAAATTTTATAACATCCTATATAGCACACCGCTCTTAATAGCTACTCCTTTCAGTTTAGCGGGGCATATTTATTTGACAAAACATTCCAAATCGGTTGCCATTGGTGGTAATATTCTTAGAAACGGCTTAATCCTAACAGAATTGCTGCCAGCATTAAATTTACTTTAAAACACACATTTCCTTCCCCTAAATACCTGGCTAAACACCATTTACATAAATGAATGCTGCTATCAGCAGAAGTTGCCTAAAGGCAAAACAACTCAATGATAATTATATCAGATATTTAAATTTGTTTATTAAAGTGAATTAAGCAATGAAAATCAACCAGTCGCCCCAGGAATATGTACTGTACATAGATAGTCTGGCACAAATAATATTAAAATATAAGAAATCAAATGTCCTGGAACCCGATGGCAGTGTAGAACAAACGAAGCGTGAACCGTACGTTGTTCTTAGTGAAAGTGTTCAGAGCTAAATTGTGAAAATGAAATGAAATGGTGATGTTGTATATATACTTACCCATTCACTTGTAAATTGAGTGCTTAAGATGATCTCGGTTGTGGTAGCTTTCAAACACTTGATGATTTGTTAAATAAGGTCAATATATAACTAGGACTAAGGAGATGGGCATATAACATGGAAAACACATTTTGGCTAGAGTCAATAGATACATTTTAAATGACGCATGAGTATAAGAAACTCTCAATCTGAGAGGAGGACTGGAAAAGTAAATATCTACCCATAAAATAAAAATAATCAACAAGATAAATCAATCAATCGAAAGGAGTCGAGTTGCCATTAGTACGAATACACTTAAATTGCTTTATTTATCTTTATATGTATCTTCTCTACATACAAATTCAGACTGCCTACTGATATGCATGTTTGTGTTTGCAAAACTCGAATATTAGCCAGGGAGTATTCTGTGAACAAATTTGGGCAAAGGACCTGGCAGTACTGGCAATTCCAATAGCAAAAAAACATTTTAAAAGCGCTTTTTCGGAACTTCGAAAAAATGGTCGGTTAAACGAAAAATTACGGATATATATTTGTTACTAGCTGTGCCCGCCTGGCTTTGCCCGTTGACAGAAATTGTATTGCTTAGATCAGCGGTTCCCAATCTTTTTTGGTCGCGGAGCACCTTTCTGGAAAGAAATTCCTCGCGGAGCAACAAATTTTTGTAGTTATGGAAAACGCAATTACTTTTTACCTATTTTTTTTTTAATTTTATTAAATTGAAGAAATAAGTAACATCTATGTGATGTTACTATATTTATTTAAACAAAAATAATTCAAAAACATTTTTAACTCATTTTTGAGTTAGCCACAGAATAACAAAAACTTTAAAATTCCAGTTTCTAAAACTTATAAAAATTACCATTAGTGGAATAGCCTTATGTATTTAAAACGGCAGTCAAGACTTTTCACTAAATTCCGGCATAAATATTTTGCGCAACAGGTCCGTATAGGCACACTAAGGCTCTATTCACATGGGATGTGCAATTTTCTGTTTATAAATGCATAAAAAGTGTTTTGTTCGCATTTCATCAATTCGTTCGTTCGCTCCCATGTGAATGGTCCTTTAGTGTGCCTATACGGACCTGTTGCGCAAAATATTTATGCCGGAATTTAGTGAAAAGTCTTGACTGCCGTTTTAAATACATAAGGCTATTCCACTAAATATTCACTGAACCAAATCGCGTAGGTCATATTGACGAAAATATTTTGTCAATCTTTGAAGAATTTATTATTCGAATCGACATTTTTTCATGAAATTTTCCGTTTTATTGAAAATGTAATACTCAAAATCAATAAAATTTCTTCAACTGTGGTCCGATTTAGCATATTATTCAAACGAATGAAATTTCGTCATACTGACAAACTGAAATCGTTGACTGAACTAAATCCCGTAGGTGAGATTAAAGAAAATATTTTATTCATTTTTGACGAATCTGTTATTCAAATCAACAATTTTTCACAAATCCATATGGATTTTTCATCGTATTTTCATCAAATTGAAGAAGTTTATAACTTTTATTCGTGAAAGTGAAGTGATGAAAAAGTAAAGTCGAGTCAAAGAAATTAGAAATTTAAGTGAAGCTACTAAGCAAACTTCACAGACACGCTTGTATAAGAAAAACGTAATAGTCTAAGAGCCCACAGCAAATTTTGGGCGTGAAAGTATAACCAAAAAGCTGATACATGAAGAGAAAGGTCTCCAAAAAGTAAACTCAAATGTCGAAGTCTGGCAGCGCTTAGTTGCAGCTGAGGTTAGTAATAGTAGGTTGAAAACGTGTTTTTTTTCCAAAATCTGAATTTTTTATATAACCACTTGAATATAGTATTAAATGAAAGAACAGACTGCCCTGATCACAAAAATATAGGTCCCAGACGTCTTACGTGCAGCCATACCCTTGCCAGACGTACTAAAAGTATGCTAAAAATCACATTGGGGAGAGTACGATAACTACGGCGCCAAAAATTGATAACGGTATTTTGTAGAGGGGTTAAATACAAACACTTTTTACTATGGGAGGGGGGGTATATCTTACTCCGTTTAGGCGGGAGGGGTAATTTAAAGAAACTGATACTTTAATTGGAAAAAAAATACATTAAAAAACAATGGCAACACTTAAAATAAAATACTATATCACTTTTAAAAGCCCGGAACCTGTTCTTTCATATTATTTTTAAATCAAGTTATTTCTGTTAACATACATAGGTGGCGCAACAGGCGGGTGACACCCAAGGCCTAGCTTCTCGCAACCTTTCGTTTTGTGTGAGTTTCTATTTTTGGGACGAATGGAAGGGACCTACAATTTTATGCCGAGTCCGAACGGCTGAATTGAGAAGCTTTTTTATGACAGTCATACTCTCGGATGTTTGTCAGACGTTCGCGAGAGGTGGCGCAGTAGAAAAAACTTTAAGATGTAATTTGGGTTTTTCCGGGGATCGAACCTGGGATCCCTCGCACAGTAGTCCAACACACTAACCACTGCGCTACTGCGCAGTTAACTGTTAACAGTTTTTGAAAAAAACAATTTCAAAGTATGAAAACTAATGACAGATTTATGTAGAGGAGTTAAATACAAGCATTTTTTACTATGGGAGGATAGGCCCTATCTCTCTCCGGTTAGGCGGGAGGGGTAATTAAAAAAAAATTATACATAAGATTAAAATAAAATATTAAAAAACAATGGCAACACTTACAACAAAGAACTATAGCATTTTTCAAATCCAGGAATCTGTCCTAAATTGTCTAAAATGGAAATCCGCAAAATTTTGTCTACCAATGTGAAATTTCAGGCCAGAGACTGTAGCTGGAGAAAGTTGTTGACATTGGGTAAACTAATATAATTTAAAGAAAGTTTGCATATACTCAGCCTTGCACCCATCCCAAAATCCAACATTGACCCCAAGCAGGGGGGTTGCAGGGGGACAGCATGGCCCCCCATACACATTTCAAGGCGCAAGGGTAACAATTTGTACTCTAAGCGGAGCGACATATAAAGTAATTTTCAATTTTCTCAAAAATTAGAGGACATAAATCAATCTGGTTTTCAGTGTTCGATTAAGAATTGATTTCGGCAGTAAAAACTGCAAAGAAATTAAGTATCTATTTTCTCAATATTGAACAAATCAGCATACAACTTTTATTTTTTATTTTTTTTCCTTAAATTTCAAGTTTGAAATCATTTTTTTCAAAAACTATTATTAGAAATAACTTGATTTAAAAATAATATCAAAGAACAGATTCCTGGCTTCCAAAAATCCTAAAGTTCTTTATTGTAAGTCTTGCCATTGTTTTTCAAAAATTATTTTTTTTTATTTTAAGTATTATTTTTTTAAATTGCCCCTCCCGCCTAAATGAAGCCAGATAGACCCCCCCCCCTCCCATAGTAAAAAGTGTTTGTATTTAACCCCTCTACAAAATACCGTTATCAATTTTTGGCGCCGTAGTTATCGTACTACGTCTGGCAAGGGTATGGCTGCACGTAAGACGTCTGGGACCTATATTTTTGTGATCAGGGCAGTCTGTTCTTTCATTTAATTCTATATTCAAGTGGTTATATAAAAAATTCAGATTTTGGAAAAAAACACGTTTTCAACCTACTATTACTAACCTCAGCTGCAACTAAGCGCTGCCAGACTTCGACATTTGAGTTTACTTTTTGGAGACCTTTCTCTTCATGTATCAGCTTTTTGGTTATACTTTCACGCCCAAAATTTGCTGTGGGCTCTTAGACTATTACGTTTTTCTTATACAAGCGTGTCTGTGAAGTTTGCTTAGTAGCTTCACTTAAATTTCTAATTTCTTTGACTCGACTTTACTTTTTCATCACTTCACTTTCACGAATAAAAGTTATAAACTTCTTCAATTTGATGAAAATACGATGAAAAATCCATATGGATTTGTGAAAAATTGTTGATTTGAATAACAGATTCGTCAAAAATGAATAAAATATTTTCTTTAATCTCACCTACGGGATTTAGTTCAGTCAACGATTTCAGTTTGTCAGTATGACGAAATTTCATTCGTTTGAATAATATGCTAAATCGGACCACAGTTGAAGAAATTTTATTGATTTTGAGTATTACATTTTCAATAAAACGGAAAATTTCATGAAAAAATGTCGATTCGAATAATAAATTCTTCAAAGATTGACAAAATATTTTCGTCAATATGACCTACGCGATTTGGTTCAGTGAATATTTAGTGGAATAGCCTTATGTATTTAAAACGGCAGTCAAGACTTTTCACTAAATTCCGGCATAAATATTTTGCGCAACAGGTCCGTATAGGAGTAGTAAAATGTGCAATTTTCTGTTTATAAATGCATAAAAAGTGGTTTGTTCGCATTTCATCAATTCGTTCGTTCGCTCCCATGTGAATGGTCCTTTAGACTAGCTTCTCACAACCATTTGTTGTGTGAGTTTTAATTTTTGGGACGAATAGAAGGAATCTGCAATTTTATGCCGAGTCCGACGTTCACGAGTGGAAAGAACCTTAAGATGTAATTTGTGTTTTCCGGGGATCGAACATAGAACCCTCGCACAGTAGTCCACCAACATCTCAGTAATATGGCGATATTATAGTTCCAGACCTCCTACATGTTTCCGGAAAGCTCTTCAGCATTTCTTGATTTTTTGACTTTTAATGCTCTTTCGGTCGGTTTTGTTATTTGTAAACTATTGCTAAGGATCGTTGTGCTGTTAGAAATCATTATGTTTCCTCTAATATCTATGCTTTTATAAGCGTGTTGATGAAGGGTCAACCCGTATATAATTAATGGACCAACACCGAACCAAGAGAATGCACTACAGACTAGAGTTGGGCAATTTAGTTCATTTGAGTGATCGATCAATTTAGTTCAAATCACGCTATTGAACTAGTTCGCTCATTTTAGTTCAATTTAGTTCATGAGGTTTTTGGATGCAGAGTATAAAGTACCCAAAGAAGCAATTTGGTAAGGGGTCGCCAACGCGATTCACATTCAAAAGTCACCTAGACAAATAGAGAAACAAAGTTGGGTCAAGCTGCCAATGAAACCGTATCGATTTATTGGGCACTCATTCAATAATAGCATGACGATACCGTTTCGACGATAGTCTTGCATCACGTAACATTGAAAATTGCTATCGTCTCCACGACATCGTTTCTACGATCCAACATTTGCTTCTTGTAGCTCAATAATCGACAGAGCACTATCGTCCAGACGACAGCGTTTGCACGATAGTTAATTAAATTAGATATCGTCATGCATTGATTTGTTTGTTTTGCAGACAGTTTTAAGCTTTTTACAGGAATTTTAAAGCGAACAATTGAATTCCGATTTTCTTACGATTTAAATTACATAATAACTCATTGTTATTTGTCAAGTGTCATTTATGACAATAACGATGACGTCTAGTCCTTTTTCAACTACTATTTGTAGGCTCCTGAAAGGTACCGAAAGTTTTCAAACTTTGTGCAAAATAAACGATGGTGGTAGAGTTACGTGAAACAAATAAAAGACGATCTCGTGCACTACTATCGCTTGGAGGACAGTCGTCTTAAATGTTATGGAATGAGTACCCTGGATGCTCGCGTATACTGGTATCTTGATGTGTGGAGTCACCAAAGCTAGAATTGTGTTGAGTCCATTCGCAAAAAATTGTGATAAAGTTCCGTCTCCTCAGCTTTGAATTTGGAGTAGAATCCTTCCTGCTGACAACGGGCCACCCGCACTCCTTCGTCCAAACACTACGTCGTTTTTATGTCAATTCATCATCCTCGCAGTCTTCTAACACGTAGATTTAAAATAAATTCAAGTACAATATTTTGTTCCATTATCCGTACTGCAAAAACCAAGGACCATACATTTTAATTTGTCTGACAATGTCTGACAACGGATAGACATTCAAATATCTGACAACCGTGTGAACATACAATTTTCAACCAACGTTATCAGAATGTGAACGGACAATTTTGTATTGTAAGATAGTTGGCTATTGTAAGCTTATTGTTAGTCATTGTCAGAGGATTGACAGATCTAACAATCGTGTGTGCTTAGCTTTAGCTTATTCCGTTTGCATGAAAAGCATTGCGCGGTACTAATAATCATTTTTAGTGCCCAAATAAATTTTACGAAGTCAAGAAAATTTCCATATAAAATTACCTATTGTGACCGTCAAAATAATAATTTAATATAGTAATTTGAAGGTTAAAAATGATTATTGGTAAGGCCAATTGAAAATAATAACCGTGAACTAAATGAACTAGTGAACTAAGTGTGTGAACTATAGTTCACTATAGTGAACTAGTTCATTGAACTAGTTCGTTCGTGAACTACACAAGCCTACTACAGACCATTACTTTCTCTCCCCTCTATGCTTTATGGTCTGAAGCGTGAACTTTGGCTGCAATTCTTTGTTTGGAGGACCCCTTACATACACTTTTCCATCGGACGCAAATAAATTAAACTTGGATATGGATTTGACATTTCAAAGAACTTCTTTCCAAAATTGCAGTCTTTCGAAATTTCGGCTTTTCCTTAAGTTTCTGTTTACATATTGTGTTTTTTTGTGAAATAGATGATTTTCGTAGATGATTTTGTTCTAGGGCAGAGCGCCTAATAGCCCTGGCCGTGAGTTCTAGATGCAGTTTAGGTGCAACAATCTCCCTAATTTTTATGGACTGGGTCTACTTGTCCGGCAAATATTTCTTTGGAGTAGTTTTGCGTCCAATCTCCTTTCTTTTGAGGTTCTGAAAACTTCCAGATTCCGGTCTTCTTGAAAACATGCATTTCTCCGAAAACGAGCTTCGTAGAACAATCAAATCTTTCCGTTATCAACGCCATTGATTTGTTTCCATTTTGATAGCTCTAAAGTACACGATTTATTTTTACGCATTTTTCTACTGTGTAATTAATACACAAATTCCATTGCTGTAAACAAAATTACAAAGTTTCAGAAGCTAGTCTGATGGAATTTTCATATTTTCCCCATCTTTCCGCGGACCACTTGGATTTTCATGGCGAATAACGTTCTTTCGTAAAATGCGAAAAATGAAAATAAATCGATTTTCCAAAAATTTTCTTTCTGCGTAAACTTGAAATACAACAATACGAATAAAACAAAAAAAGAATCATGAAAATTGGCCCAGTGGCTATCGAGTTTCAAGATGTTTTTTTGTATATTATTTCCAATTTTGGCCAATCTTCACGGGAACGTCCCGTGCCAATACCTAAGATTGTCTGTAATTTTCAACTCGATTCGGCGGTTTTCGAGATATGTATAAGATTTTGATTGTTTTTTTTTTTTTGTATGGGCGGAGCGACGCCCCTTTGATTGATTTTGACCAAATCAAGCCTATATGGTGCCCATTGTTAAGGCCTACCTTTTCCATACCAATCGGGTTAGTAGTTCCTACGTGATAGTGGAACAAACAAAAAAAAACTACAATTTTATTATAATGTAGAGATAAAAGTCCACGTTAATCAACAATTTTCAAGTTTTCCAATAGATGGCGCTCAGCATCCAATTTTGAAAATTTAAATATTATGTATGTACAAAGTTTGACATTTATTGCAGCTTTAAAATTGATACCTGTCTTGGATACTTGGATATACCTAAAGCACTTATAAACATTTGTCTTATTTCGGAATTTGTATTTTGTATTGAATTTATAAAAATAAATTTTATCTATCTATCTAGTAAGAAAGTTAAAGTCACTGTCAAAAAGAACAAACTATTCAATCTGGATGGTGAAAGCTAATATGTCCGTCCATCGAAAATGAAGTGCGGATTAGCAAAGTATATCTAAACAGCATTTATAGTGACCAGTTACCTACATATACCTGCGCCACCTCTCGCGAAAGTCTGACAAATATCCGAGAGCATAACTGTCCTGATAAAAAAAGCTTCTCAATTAAGCCGTTCGGAATCGGCATAACATTTTAGGCCCCTTTCATTCGTCACAAAAACAAAAGCTGACACAAACGAATGGTTGTGAGAAGCTAGGCCTAGGTTTCCTATGATCTGTTGCGCCAATTATTAATTTGTTTTAGTTATACAGAGCCATATCGAACTTTGTCAGCTAATACAAAATGACGACGGATAACACACTCTGCATTTTCTGGAATTTTAAAATGCCATTCAGAGTCTGACATAACGGCTGGCATATACCCATGCAAATGCAAACACATACATATCAGAGCGTTACAAATAAGCCGAGTACGTGACATGCAACGTTTTAAAACAAACCAGGTGCAATCCTTTAAATACCTTTCAAATGGAGTTCATTGCAGAACGCTGTCTCGCGTTAAGGCTCTTTAATGTATTTCCATGAATTTCCTTCCTCCGAAAAAAGAATGAAATGAGTGTACCCTACAAGATGACAAAATCTATACATGCAGATATTTTTTTCGAAACAAATTTTGCACGGGCGGATATGGGCGTACATCTAAAAAAATACATAGTTGGCGCTGGTTGAAAAATGGCATGGCATGAACTCGATCAAAACCAGATGAGATTAGGTACCATTGGTTGTTTCGAGAGAAAAATTCGTTGAGTAATTTTCGATCCCTTCTGCATATAGACGGTGAATGGAGGAGGAGATACAACGATGAACTGTACGGGCTAGCAATATCGACTTAGCCAAAACATTGAGGGTCAAACGACAGAAGTGGCTGTAGCTGAGTCATGTAGAGCGAATGGACGCGAATGCTCCGGGCGGAAAGATCTTCGAATCTACACCACAGGGACGGCGGGGAAGAGAAGGGCCGCGATTGAAAGGTGCGCGAAAGTGAAAGGTGACCTTAAACAACTTAAACTGGAGACAGCTGGCTAAAGATCGTCCTGGTTGGAGACGCTTGTTGGTTGAGGCCCATATCCACGCCGGACTGTGGCGCCATCTATATATATAAAAATTAAGATTCCGACTGACAGATGATCAACGCCCAGCCTAAACCATTTGCTCTAGAAGGCTGAAATTTTGCACAGAGCCTAAAGGGGTAAAAGGGGGGTCAACGTTTGTATGGGAAAATTATTATTTTTCATTCGATTGACTTCAAACTCGGTTTGTGTTCTCTCTATGAGAAATAAAGAAAATGTTTTCTTTGATTTGGGAAATTCTACCCTTAAAGGGGTAAGAGGGGGGTCAAAGTTTATTTGTCATCCGATCTACTTCAAACAAACTCAGTTTCTGGCCCTTTTCTTAAGTCACGAACCGTTCGTCGTATCAATTTTAAACTTTGTAATGCGTCCCAAAATCTTTCGCCGTTGAATATGCTTATCGCTTCATCTAAGCGTACGTCGTACTCCAAAGATATTCAAGCGGAATTCTGTATGAATGGGGTCATACTGCTAGAAAGTGGTGCATCTTTCTGGTTGCAAGAGTGTAATAAGATCTGGGAGGCAGTGTTGTTATAAAGATTTTTTCTAGATCTTACAACTTTCGATGTCATATCTTAATTCATCTTAAATGCAAGTTATAAATAAACATAAAGAAATTTTGAAAATACATACCCTATTTTCTAGTCAAAAACTAGGTGTGTCTGTGCAGCGTTTTTAAAGGTATTTTAGATATGCTCTGTTTTTGAAATTTATATTAAATTTACTGGGTTTTGAAAACTGAGTTGGAACCCTATATTTCTATGAAAATTTTCGAGATATGAATGAATAGTAAAAGGTAAACCTATTTTGAATACACACCGATTTTTATAAACATTTTTTCCCGATTTCGATATTTGAAACAATCCGATGGGAATACCTATAGTTAAACCGCGCGCCGTTAAATCAAAAAGATCGACAAAGGGAAGTACATATTTATATTTTGAGTTCAGAAGAGCTGCAATCCCGGGGCTGTGCAAAGCTCGCTAACCATTAACTTTGTAAGTTCTACTGTACAGCAGATCATCGATGTAATTTGAAAACTGAAATTACAATCAATATCATTAATAGGTGTTTTTCTTTTATAGTTCAGAGCATAGCCTGAACTGTTAAAAAAAAGTTCGTGTTTCTTTTTTAGCTCAGACATCTCAGAGCTCTGAATTTGTGTTTTTTTTTCGTTCAGAGAAAGATCAGAGCGTGCTTTATGAGCTCAGAATATATTGATTGACGGTTGACGGACGAGCCTTGTTGTTCTGGCACAGAAGGTAAACAAAATTAATAAATAACGATATGACAGCTATGTGTTCAAGTTTGTTTCATTAACAAAAAATCAGAACGATCTGAGCACGATGGGTTCAAAGCACGCTCAAAATGCTCGAGCTCCATTCAGAGCGCAGGAACAAAAAATGAAAAACGCCTAATGTTTGGCAACAAATTTTGAGGGCTAAGACTATGCAAATTTAATTGAACTTGTAATGAGCAATCTAAGAAAATTGGTATCTTCAATTCCATAAATATGAAGAATGGACAAATTTATTCGAAGTGAGTTTTTTTCAATTAATTTTTTATTTCAAAGCTAATATCTTAACAAATCTTATTAAAATTCTACAAATCTTAAAAAATGCATTAAAATTGAGTAAAAATCTTCTCATCTAGAGACCACCTCAATATCTTAGAAAATAAGATAATTAAGATCATATAACAACGCTGCTGGGAGGTATGGAATATAATGAAGGGGTAAAAGCTCCAGCGCTTCACTAACAAAATATTTGATCATATAATCTTTGAACTGTTTTCTCCAATAGGGCATTAAACACATTTTCAGAGATACTAACTTCTTCTTAGGTACTTTCTTAGGTAGGTTTTCTGCGCGATTAAATATAAAAGAGGGAACTAACTGACTGTGAAGGAATATCTGTGTACCAAATCCTGAGGACTGCGCGGGCGAAGCCTCGGGCAAAAGCTAGTCTTAAATAAGTTAAGTAACTATCAATTGAAACTGATATGTGTTTCAGCGATTCAAATTTCGCTTTTTTCCCTTACTCAGACGATATGGTTTCGTTTATGTATATAATTCCAATTTGGAAAGGGTAATCATGTCCTTACCATGTAACAGCATCCTTTTTAATATAAAAAAATTTAAATATAAATCTATTTAAAAATTACGTATTAACACATTTTTCATCAAGTCCAATAATATGTGCCAAATAAATACCTTGCTCAAACGCAATCCAATGCAATTATAGCCGGTGTGGGAAAAAAACTCTTGAAGCTCTCATATGTTTCGTAAAATTGTTTTCAGGAAAGCAATTTCCAGTTAAAACTGTTGTGGTGATCTGGGGAAAAAGTCTCACTGATTACTGAATGAAAGATAACAATAATTCTCTTGGTCTCTTTTTTAATTTATGTTTCTCTTCATAAATGTATTTTGTTTCAGTAGCGATGGTGAGTATCTATGTACTATTCGTGCAGTAGATATACATTGTAAATTAACTCTTGGAAAAATCCCCCCACATATGGTTTTGGTTTCCTTTGCTACATTTCGGCCTTAAAGGAAAAAAGATACGTATATGAATAAATACAAAGCTGTCAAGTTGGGCATTCACTGCAGAGCAGAGGTACATGGAAATAGCATTACCTTTCCTTTCCCAGGAAATGTGTATCTAATATGCATGGTTCCCACAACTTTTCGATGTCACTAGGTAGTAAAAAGTAGATATAAATGGAAAATTTCATAGCATCAGCGAAAGTTCAGAAACATTATCCAACTCACGTATGTATATTGTATATGCGTATAGTTTCAGTACCGTGTAGATAAATAATAGTAAAAATGTCAAAAGTCACACATCAACTTGTGAGTCTACTTTGTAAATTGGTATCCAATTTTCGAAACCATCCCCATACTCAGTTTAACTTCGACTTCCACAATGGTGTTGCAAAAATTACTCTCATTTAGTGAGTCTCTTTATAAAATTAAAAAAAAAATTCTCGTTTTCTATCTGACACCTCCATCGAGTCCACACCTCAAACTTATTGGAAAGTAATGCAATTTCAAAAGAAAATCTCTCCTTTCCAACTCAAATGCCGAATACAAATGAATTTATTGAATACCCAAAACTTTAAGTAGATTCCGCAGAAGTTTTAACTTTTCTTTGTCAGTCCATTTACAATGTGTAGATACTAACGAACTCCGTCTGCGGTGGCATTTAATTGAAACAATAAATTTTGAAAGGAAAGTTTGTAAGCCAAACACAAATGTTTTATCTAATACTGAGAAAAATGCGGATGCGCTGAAGTGATATATGTATATGATTTTTCAAGAAATGTCTCTGTAGATATTATTGAAACATGTTGATTTCTCGATCTCGATTTTTTCCAGCACACGGAGCCAACCCACACGCGACAACCCGACAAGTTATTTGATTAGTTTTGAAATGGACTTTCACATTTTTGCATATACGTGTCATATACCTCCGAGTATGTGTGGACTTGCACCGATGATGATGAAACTCTATATCCATCATGGGGTGGTGCTGATACAGTCACACGCAGTATGAACTCCGCGCTATCAATCCTTGGCGAAATTCGGAATTTGAGTAAAAATGCTCTGCGCTATACAGGCAACGCCAATGGTGCATTGAATTTCATCTGCCGACATAAGTATGAATTTCCTGAAAGCAATTGGATCGATATGACGCGGGGTGTGTTGCGAGTTGGAAAATATTCCAGTGTTCGAATTTATAACATTTTAAATCGACGGTAAATCATTTAAAAGTTCCAAACACAACACACACAACTTTTGCAATTAGGTAGCAATATATTGGCTGTTGAGATTACTGTATGCGGTGGCGGTGGGAATAGCAATTTAGCGTGAAATACTTTACCGGATGACTGAGCGCACTTGAATAACAATGGAATGAAAATTGTATTGAGTAAACATTGTTTTGGTTTAGAGATTGAATAAAGAATGAACAACATTCAAAAGTGGAAAACACTCAAAAATTCTAAACCAAACAATGAGTGGGTGGGAGTAAGTCCTTGTTTGACTTTTTGTGAGTGGGCGTGTGTGTCGTGTGAGTTTGTTGAGGGAGAAAAGGCGACCCGCAAAAATGCTTACAGAGCAATCCATTGCGTAGAGTATGTGCCTAAGTGCAATTATTTTAAAACGTTGATTTCCATTTCAATATCGATATCGACTTATTGCAGTATGTGTGGGGTAAGGGGTTAAGAGCTTTTTCTGCTTTCAATTTACCGCCGCTCAATAGATTTAAGTACCTACCCTTATCATACAGATGCACTACTAGACTGTATTAAGTTCGTAGTTTATACACAGTATTATGCTTGAGCGTAGGGAAGCTACTATCGCAAGTGACGCCAATAGCGTTGCAGACTGCGTCTCTCTTAACTTCTAAGCAAGCTCATCGTCAGCCCCGGCAGAATCAAGTGGAGAGGACCAGGGGCAGCGCTGCAAGCGTGCCATCGTAGGTGCTGTCACCTATGGACTGGTTTTTGCTAGAAGACCATAACGAAACCCCACGTTCGACGAAGAGTGACGAAGAGTGCCTACCAAGCAATGCTGAAGACGAGGACTGAAAGAGCAGCTCGAAAGATCTACGACCAAAGAAAAAGGGAGAAACACCGACTTCACAGTGCTACTGCAGGGGAAATGTTCGAAAGTTCTACCCGAGGGTAAAACGATCCTCCCAAGGATACAGGGCCCGAACAGAAGCCAGAAGAGATGAACATGGCAACACAGTAGGTAGTAGACTCACAGTCGGTGCTGATGATTTAGAAAGAACACTGCAGACTGCTAAACGGCGGAAACGATCAACAAGCCGCTGTCAGGCAGAATGACCCAAACAGTCTGGACAATGATAGCCAACAATTCTGTCCACCCGACCTATACAAAGTGAGGATAGCGATATCCAAACTAAAGTCGAGCAAAGCTGCGGGGGCGGATGGCCTATCGGCCGAGCTTTTCAAAGCAGCGAGAGATGATTTGGTAAGTTGAGTTGATCGAGGAAGGTTTGAGACAAGGCGATGCGGTATATCGTGTAACTTTTTGAACATCATCCTTAAAGCAATTGTACGAAACTCAGAAGCCAACATCAGAGGTACAATTTTCCAGAAATCTGTTCATATGTCGATCGATAGGAAGATCGCAGCGAGCAGTCAGTGGATCATTTGCATGTATTAAAACAAAGGCGGCGAAAATGGGTCTGGCTGTAAATGAGGCCAAAACGAAGTATATGCGCTGTCAACGATAAAAGAGTCTCAGCATTGACGACTCGGACAAAACGTAACGATGGACAGATACAACTTCGAAATAATTAAAGACTTTGTCCATCTGGGCTTCACTATCACCTCGCAAAATGACATCAGCCTAGAGATTAAGTGAAGAATCACTCTTGCCAATCGCTGTTTCTTCGGGCTAAGAAGGCATCTAAGAAGTAAAGCCCTCTCTCATAGAACCAAGGAGATATTATATATAAGACGCTAATTATCCCGGTCCTGCTGTATGGTGCAGGAGCATGGACTCTGTCGAAATCGAAAACCTCCTGAGATGTTTTGAGAGAAAGACTCTTTGGACGATATTCGGTCCAGTTTGTATCGAAGGAGTGTGAAGAAGAAAATTTACCGACGAGCTTTATGGGCTATACAGTGTCGTTGACCTGGTATGAACAGCAACGCTCCAGCCCGACGAGCCTTTGAGTCCAGCCCTGAAGGACAACGTAACAGAGGAAGACCCAACCTTAGGTGGCGCGCACAATTGGAAGCCGACTTCAACCAACTTGGTGTGCGCAACTAGAGGCAGCTAGCTGGGGACCGAGCTGGTTGGAGGGGCTTGTTGGTTGAGGCCGTTTACTGGACAAAAAGCCATCTGACTGATTATCTACAAAAAGAATGAAGAGGAGAAAATGGCGTAGCATTTCAACCATACGCCATTGTACTAGCAAACTCACCAGTGACAGCTCGCTGTGTTCTACGAATTATGTCAATATCATCGCCGTCTATCATTAATTGAAGAGTGTTTTTAAATACCTTCACTTGATCGGTTTACCCGAAATTCGCATAAATATAAATAACTTGACAGCTGACAAAATGGCCGCCAGTTAAAATAGTGTTGCCAACATAAAGTTCAATACCTTTAAAAAAAACACCCTTTAGATAGGGAATTCTTCCTTGGAGCAAAGGGCAGTACTTTATACCTTACGTACTAATTTTAATTATCCTTATTAGAAGGCTTAACACTACTCCACTATGTGGTAGATAATTTGTTATATTGACTATAAATCTGTACGATGAAGTTTCTGCAATTACCATGATTGAGTCTACACCAACAACGCACACATTAAATCGAACACTTCTTTCACCAGAGTCTTGGCAACTTGCATTTTTAATTTCCACTCTCTTCCTGGAAATGTTGTCAATAGTGTAAACTTTTATTAATTTTTTTTGTTTCTATTTCTATTAATTTTGAAATTGATTCCCGTTCATGAATAAAATACCTCGATGTAATCAAACGCGTACGATAAGAAATAAAAAGAACATTTTTAGTGCCGATGCATTTACAATATCCCTTAAAACAGTTGCATATAATTAAATACATGTAGGTACGGTACATAAATCATTTTGGTAATAACGATCACTGTACCTACGTCAGCATAAAACACAGCTTTTGTGTGGCTGCTTAAGGACTACGTCCAATTAGTTTCGTTGAACGCATGCAGAGGACTTTACTACTTAAAATTGAATCGATGAGCATGTTCCCAAGAGACGCAACGTACCTATCTACTGATATATTGCATTCGACGCATCATGTAGATAAATCCTCTTTTGAATGACAGACGATTTCAGTGAACTTCGAAAGTTGTCTGTGTATGTTTGTTTTTCGCTTTAATACCAATAATGGTCTTGTTTCAGTACACAATTAGTGGGATTCGGGCAAACGGAACAAACATACCTACTCCTATTGATGGCTATTGGATTTTGCTGGGAGAGATATTTTTGAAAAATCCAGAGAAACACGGTCCGTTTGGTAGGTAGAATATGATAAATGATATTAAATTCTATGGGTTAGGTTTGAGGTTTCATGTTCAATGTAAGAATTAAAAACGATTTTTAATAATACTAAAAGCTATAGAACATTATTTTATTCTTGTCATTTTTATGATGCTAAAAGGAACATAATCACCCTTATTCCCGTTACCGTTTGTCGTAAACGACTCGTATTTCACTTCGTTTTGTAGTCGGTGTTTTTAACTTTTTTTTTGAGACAAATGAATTGAAATCATTGTGAACATAGAAAAGGAAATAAAATTGTTTTAAAAAAAATCTGAACATCGTTTTATAAGGACACGAAACATGAATCGTATACGACAAACACCAACGGGAATAGGGGTGAATAATACATTACATGTCTACGCTTTTACTTGGTAAATTGACTGTGAAGCGAGATGCAAGGTTTGCTTCCTGACGGGGCTCACAAAGTCAGAATTCAATGGTTTAAAACAATCACGAATAAATTAGTGGTATAGTTCGAATTAGCTATAAGGTTTTTTTATTTACTTTAAAATTTTAGGGATTTTTACTAATTCTTACGAATTTTTACTGAATGCCGTTACTTAAGTCGTATTTCCATTTTCTTTTTGATTTTTTTGGCTTTTAAAGCTTTTTAAATGTCGGAACACTAATTTTTAATTGGGTTTAGGTTGTGACTTAGCGCGGGCTGATCCAAAACATTAATTTTGTTATCCATAAGTCATTGCTTCACTATCCGTGGACTACATATGCTAAGGATTGAAAACCGTATGTTACTCTGACATGTATGGAAAAAAGGGGTTTCTATAATATGCTTTTATAAGCGTGTGTATCAAGGGTCGCCCCTTATACGAACTATAATGGACCAACAGCGAACCAAGAGAACGCGCAGACCATTACTTCCCCTCCTTCATGCTTAATGGTCTGAAGCGTGTACTTGTGCAATTCTTTGGTTGGAGGACGCCTCAAATACATTTTTCATCGGATGCAAATTACAATAGACGCTCGATATAGTGAACTAATAAAAACCGGGCCTGTTCACTATATCGAAATTGTTCACTATTTCGAGCGGGAGTTTTTAAATGTTTACCAAAGCTTAATTTGATATAAATATATTTTTTTTTTCAATAATGAAAGAATGAATTAAATTTTTGAAAAATAATTTTTCACCTTCATTTGTGTATTCTTTAAATTTAATTGCACAGATTTTTCTTGTAAGCGTTTCATAACTAAAATAAAAAACACACAAATGAACGGTAAATTGTTCTGAAAAATAGTTGACTGGAACATTTTTCGTTGAATTTTGCGAAAAAAAAGTCTGAGTTCACTATATGGAGATTTCCATAGTTCACTATTTAGAGTCGTCTGTGTAAAATTTTGATGGTTCACTATATTGGATAGTTCACTATACAACAGAGGTTCACTATATCGAGCGTCTACTGTAAATAAATTTGGATTTGGCACTCCAAAGAAGTTTTTCCAAAATTCAAGTTTTTGTAATTGGAGTTTTGCGTTTTTATGTGTTATGCGTTTTGTGTGTTATTTTATTTGTTTTTTTTTTTTTTGCGGAATTTATGCATCAACGAAGATTTTCTTCTACGAAACAGCTCCTAATAGCCCTGACCGTGAGTTCTTGATGGAGTTTAGATGCAATAATCTCCCGAATTTTTATGGACATTAATAGTGGGTTGGCTCTACTTCAATTTCGTTCAATTTCCTTTTTTTTAGGGTTCTCAAAACTTCCGGTCTACTTAGAAACTTGTATTGTGCTGAAAACAAACTTCATAGAACAAAGAAGTCTTTTCGCTTTTAACGCTACTGATTCGTTTTCATTTTGATAGTTGTGAAGTTCTGGGAGTAAACGATTTTTTTTTACAATTTGTGTACTGTGTACTGATGCTCCACGGAGCACGCTTAGGGAAACTTGAGTCTATACACTATGTCAGAAAGTGAAATGTCAGTTCCATATTATAATCTCTGCCCAAAAAATGAGGTCAACATAACTAGCGCTTGTGGTTCCAATTAGAGTTGGGCAATTTAGTTCATTTGAGTGATCGATCAATTTAGTTTAAATCACGCTACTGAACTAATTCGCTCATTTTAGTTCAAAATAGTCAAATTCACAGAAAAAAAAAAAAAAAAAAAAAAAATTATTGAAAATATAAAACAAAAAGCTAAGTGATTGAGCTGAGCTGTTCTCTCATGACATGATTGCCTTCTGTGTCTGGATCAAACATGTGTCATAAAGAAGAAATCATGGATTTTTAAGCTAAGTACACACGTTTGTGTCTTAAATGTCGTACAACCGTCTGAACTCACAATTTTGTCTTACAATATTGTCAGAAAAGCCATTGGGCCTTACCAATAAACAATGACTAAACTCGAGTTTTACTAATTTACTACCAATAACCAAATTAATCGAAGGGCTTACTAAACACGACTTTAGTACAAATACTAGTACAGTGGAAGTCAAATGTTGTACCCACAATTTTTATGACACATTAGAAATTGTCAGATATCGTTGTTTATGGAAGCAATTTTACAATTACAATTTCTTTATTGTCAGACAATATAACCAGTGGTTAAGGAGCGAAATCGAAGTTTGCTTTTAACCGATGGACAATAATTCAGAAGATATTGATATAAACAGCAGTGACAAATGGAATTTGAATTCCAATTGGAATTAGAAAAGTCGAAAAAAAATATCGTACACAAAGTGAATGGGGTTGTTGGATGCGCAGAGTATAAACTACCCAAATCCCTGAGGTAAGAGATCGAGATCGACGCGATCCAAAGTCGGCCGCATCATCGATCGATAACAAAACACCACACATTTGGTTTTAATGTCGACGAGCACTGCCTTTTGAAGTCTTAACCTTCAGGCTGCTTCCAGTACCTATATTAAGTATACAATTTTTTTTTTGAATTAAAATCTAGTATAAATTAAATATATTAATTTTTATTACTTTATTCAAAAAGTATACAACGTTTTTCTTATTTATCCTTGCTCATTTCAGCAAAACTACATTGACATCTGAGTAGCTGCAGCTGACTGCGGCTTCGTCGATTTATTTGAACGCATATGTACTTGCCTTAAAACGAAATTTTTCGCAGCAAATCTGGTTCCGTTTTAAAAAAAATTGAAGAAGTCAAGGCAATTCCACTCCATGTTGCATTTGATTTGCAATATGGAAGAAAGAGTGTAAATGTATGAATCTGCGATGACTTTTCCTTCCAAATTTTCTTCGCTTTGCGAAAATGCGTTCGACGGAAGCCGACACGATCCAGAAAAATATAAAATGTGTTCTATAATCGTTGCGATTGAAGGAAGGGAACTTTTTTTTGCCCCCATATGTTTGAAAATCTCAACCAATCGCTTGTCTGTTGGCAGATTTTTGGAACGCCCAGTCATCTAGTTTATCAGCCGAGCAGTATCTCTTCGTATAATCGAATTAATCGAAGAGTGCTGAAAAGTTTGTGATCATATCAAACAATAATTTCTGTGCAACTATGAACAATAAAATTCTTTACTTCAAAACGATGGACAAACACTTTGGAGCGGGTGTTAGACTCCATTATATTGGTGGGTGCATCTCGCTCACATCCAATTCGGCCATCATTATTTTCGTCGACTGGTGGTTAGAGGTAGTAGCTTAATTCGAGATCGACCTTCTTCATCGATCAGCATAAAACCACTTTTGACAGTTTTCGTTTTCTGTCGTGTTAAGCAATTACAATTATAATTAGTTTTTATTGAGACTTATTTCTTTATAATCAATACATTGTTTGTGTAAAGCAAATGTTTTTTGTAGCTATGACTAATATAATGTCTGGCTAAGGAAGTATAATAAAAATTGATTATTAACAATTTAATCTGTCGTGTTAAGTAGTGTCGTGATTCGTGAATTAGTTCGCTGTGAAAGATTGCGTTCGACATGCGCATGAATTTGGATTTTTGAAAGAGCTTGTTCAATATTCGCACTGATAAAATTTATGAAATTCCAATATAAAATCTAGTATGAAAATGTATCCAGTATCTCGACATCGAATCCAGTGTGGTACTGAAAATCCAGTACAGTTGGTATCATTATCTATGCCACTCATAATCGCCAGTGTCCGGGAAAGAGTTGCTGACATCTGTGACGTGCTAGACATGCGTCTTAAGTCTTAGCCTGTTGTCGAGTTTTTCATTATTGATTTCTTAGACTAAATAATCGATTCCCATCCGGGAAATTTACATATTCTACTGGTTCTCGTTTGGTTTCCAAATAGTCACATTGTGGTGAGCTTATGCGACTGCTTCATCTGTGGTGGACATCATCTCTTGGATGTGTTTGGCCACCGTACATCCATCACGGCGATATCTTGAGCAAAACCGTCCACCTAAACTTCTTGTGTCAGTGTTATTCGCAGGAATCAGGCCATATTTCCTTGGAGTGGTCCAAGAACCGAATCTTGTGGTATTCCCATGGTAACGTTGTAATACTTACTTAACTCCATTTTCAGTCTGTTACCCCCAAACTTTCTCTCTGTAAAGTAGTTGGTAAATATTCAGCAGGTATAGTACCACGTTTCCATTCTGACTAGGGATCTCATAATGCATGACCATTTCACCGAGTTAAACGTATTTCTAACGTCAAGCGTCACTACCGGGAAATATTTATTTGTCTGTTTTTTTAGATATCGAGGTCCAATTTTAAGCTACAAAGTTAAACCGGGGTGGTGGGAGTAGTGGCTTAAGCGATGGATTTTAGCTTCAATTCCCAGAAAAGCTTAAACTACACCTGGAAGTTTCTATTATAAAGGTTTACCTTTACATAACCCCTTGCGGTTTCAACAGGACGTGGTCACAAATCGTACTCGTATCTCAATATATCTGCGGTGAAACATCCGACGTTTGCCCAACCTTAGGTTAAGTGGTCAACGGGCGATTTAACAAACTTTTTCCTAAATTTAGCATCTTTATCTATGTATTTATGTTGAATGTTTGCCTATGCCTTTATTGTTTATACTCAAAGTAATATACTCTCTAAATAATATTACATTCCCCAACCGTCAAATATATCCCATACCATGTCAGTCACGACCGTGACAAGCATCCCATGGGTATCACCAGAGGCCATGTCTCCTTATTTCAAATTATTGCTTCGAATAGGACTGTCAAACCCTCTTACATTCGAAATTATTCATCCCTGCGAGTGGATTCACTCGTGCGTTTCTTATATCTTCTCTACTGTATACATATGTGTGCGGGGGTAGATATTGTATATTCACTAAGGCTGTGGTATGTATGTAATTTGATTGATTACTTCCCTATCAATTGTGTCGCCTGTGCCCTTTCAATTGAACGTGTTGAATACCAAGGTATTCCCTTATCTCTTTGTGATGATTTTTTCTATAATGTATGTGTATCTTAGTGATTGTTATTGTACTAGATGATAATATTCCCAACAACACTAACCATCTCCTTCCTTTCAGATAAATTTCGACAGAGACGGTCATCGTTCTCACCATTCGGCTCCGGTAAACAAGAACCATTAATTGTGGTAGAGGAATCCGGTGCTGCAGAGGAAGATGACCAAAACAGTAGCTCGGGCACACCAACATATCGAGCCAGCTTGGATATAGACTCACCAGTAAACCCGTACCTCCTGTCACCATGGCGCGACCCTCGAGAAAGTCGAAAACATTCCTTACCCTCACAACAGGTAACCGAAGGCATCACAGCAAGTCAAGTGCGACGACTATCCGAAAGAGGTGGCGAAGGATCCGGACCATCGCCAAAGGAAGCAGCATTTCTAGCAACCCTCTCCCAAGCTAAAGCACCATCAGGCCGACGACACTCGGTCGTTACCATATCCAAAGTCCCTGCAGCCATCTTTGGACGAAATAGGCGGGAATCTGTAGCAGGCATCCCTCTGCAAAATAGGTGAGTTAATTTATTTGTTGTTTTCCAACAACCAAGACAATGGGATTCATGTTGTAATGGGCTACTTAATGTCCGTGTCGAGAATTTTACTCTATCGCCCAGGGATATATTCATTAGGATCCAAATGCCTGTCCTAATTCAAACCAGATAGAATTTCGCATAATTTCACATTAAAAGGAATTTAGCTATTATATTCATTCCCAAATTGTGTACTCGTATCTAAGATACATTTTAGATGCTCGAATTAATATCAATTGTGTGATACGCACTATAGGACAAGCATAAACAAAGTGCTAGAGAGGATTTCTCTGATGTAAGGGGATTTGAGAAGAAAAACCTTTTGCTTGTTGGAGTGAAGAGAAAATAAAATTAATCCGAAATCCGCTTAATTTCCTCATTTTATCGCTTCACAGATTGTTTCTGTTTGTACGTAACGTTTTCTTTGATTTTGATGCTTCTTGGCGTACATGTTGTTGTCAGAGTGTGCCGGGTGGGACTTAAGCTGGGCCGGGACCCCTCTGGTGTTTATTTCAGATGAACAACTATAATGGATAGTACTTATAGTGGCTGTGAGTCCGAATAGGTCAGGCGGGCCCTCACGTCAACTTAGAAGTTGCAAGGAACTGAAGAATTAAAATCCCATTTCGCATCACAGAAATACGAAAGCTACTGACAGGTCTACTTAAACATGTTGCCCTGTCTATCTACTCTACCCTCAACCAATTTTAGAAGGCCCTGTATGAAGCGAATTTATTATTTTTTGATGTATGCAAAGGGGGATCAAACATGATGAAATAAAAGGGATACGATGAAGCTTTCCATGCGGTTGACCACATCGGGAGTATTTGCTATACACTCACCGAGGCCGAATGGATGGTACGCTGAAGTTTTCCCCCCTTTTTGGGGCTAATACTAATTCAAGTCAAAAACACTTTTTTCTCGTGAAAGGGAAAATTAAATCATTGCTAGACCTTCTAGCTTCAAACAAACTGAGTGAAGCATCAATTCGGAGATTTGATCTGTTTATGGGATATTTATGTATCTGTGTTGAATCAAGTATTTTCTTTGTTTGCAGATGGGTCTCTATCTCACACTTCATTTGTCCGCTACGTAGGGGGTGACATGGAGGGATACCACAAGAAAGAAATCGAGGGAAATTTTTTTCTCTTTTGGAAATTCAATTTTTTCCTCTTTTTATACAGTTAAGTGGATTAAACTTTGCTGTTGCAAAAGACTTCTCTTGAAGCAGCTTTGTTGGGTCAATTTCAATGGAGTTTTGGGTGTCTTTTAGATGAATGTTTGTTTGTTTGTTTGTTTTTTTTTTCTGTTGCTTTTTGTAAGTTTGTAAAAATTTATACCTAACAAGGGATGACTTATATATTCCCATTGGAATGACAAAATTTTAAAAGGAATCCAAGGGTAATTATGGCAAGTTTAGAAAATGTGTTTAATTTTCATAGACCTATGTCTGTCACAATTGTAAATTCATGGACTTGTTAAGGGGGACGTTTTTGAATTTGTATCCAAAATCATGTTTTATTTAATTGTAAGCCTGCTCTCAGCTCTCACACTGAGGCAATAAACAACTGGCAATAGCGCTAGTCATCTAGCTCTAGCACATAATATAGGTACCAGATGAAGGAACGCTGCCGCTAGATCTCTAGATCTCACTTAGTCCGCAATTCATCTACAAATTTAGTTCAACAGTTTATTCAACTCTTCAGTTGAACAAATAAATTTGTGCACTAAAATAGCACAAATTCACGTGGTTCATGTTATCATGTTGAACAACGCAATTCCAATTAAAATTTAACATTTTTGTGTTAAACGTGTTGCGGGCCCCATACACCTTGTTGATCAATTCAACTTGAACGATCCCATACACTTAATTGATCAACATGTCTGATTTTGGCAAACAAAATAGTTCCTCGAGTTGGTCGAAAGCATTTTCGTTGTGATTGCTCAAAGAGTTGCTAGACGCGTTGATACCCTCGCCTCGTACATTTAACCGAGCACCACTTGTTGGGCAACGCGTTGAACACATTTGGTAGCTGACAGTCACAACTTCCTGAAATATTTTGACCTCAGTTTGGTAGATACCCGGCTTTGCCCGTGCGAAAAATGAGAATAAATCGATTTTGTGAAAATTTCTGTCTGCCTGAACCTGAAATACAGCAATACGATCAAAATAAAAACTATAGAAGATGTTTTTTAAATGGGATGCGCCACGCCCCTTTGTCCAATTTTTACCAATCTTTACAGGATCACTCCCGGGCCAACAATACCTAAAGTTGTCCGAAAATTTGAGCTCAAAGTGTTCAGTGGTTTTCGAGATATACGATTTTGAATGTTTTTTTTTGTTTTGTATGGGAGGCGCCACGCCTCTTTGTTCAATTTTGAGCAAACTTCACAGATTGCCTTTGTGGCAATAAAATTTGAGGTCATTCGGTTTTGTGGTTTTGTGTAGCAGAGTAAGCAACGTAAACAGAACCAGAATTTACTGCAGGACGAAAAAGCTTTCTGTTCTGTTCTGTTCCTGTTTCTGTTTTTTGTCACTTGGTGCCTTAAGTGGACTACCACCATAAGTTTTTTATATGGAGTTTAGCATGCCACTGGTCATCTAGTGGTCAATGGAACGTGCCCAATTATTTTACATTAAATTAGGGGTCTCAAATCAAAGCACCTCAATATCGGTCGAACGAAACATGTTGCTGATTTCGGCAATATTTATCGCTACCGATACATAGCTCATGTTGAGAAGCAGCAAATATTGCTTTTCATCCATTCATTAATTTTCATAATGACCCGCTTATCCATTAAGTGGGTCGCGGGTGTAGGTTGCTCAAGTGGACTCTCCGTAGCTCTCGATTCTCCGTCAATCATCAAGCGCAATCCCCATACGGGTAGAGGAAATATTATGGACTTGATCTCACCATCTCATCCTGGGTCTATCTAGGTGAGGACGCCTGTCCGATGGTACGGATTCTATAGCACGTCGTGGGATCCTAGTCGGGGACATGCGTTTGACATGACCAAACCACCGAAGCTTGAACCGCTCCGTCCGGAGATATAGCTACTCGACATTGAGTTCCTCACGTATTTTGGTATTTCTAGTGCGATATCTACGGGTCACACCAGCAATACTGCTATATTGCTTCCTTATAGCAATTATTTGTGATTATTGACACATTTGCGCATACTACGTTTTATAAAGTTTTGGAAAATATGTCGGACGATCCTGTTTTCAACACAAAATTCGTAGAAGTTGTTGAAAAATATTCCTGTCAATAATCCATTCACAGCGCGCCAAACTAAAATAAATAAATAAATAGGTGGCGCAACAGGCGGGTGACACCCAAGGCCTAGCTTCTCGCAACCATTCATTTTGTGTGAGTTTCTATTTTTGGGACGAATGGAACGGGCCTACAATTTTATGCCGATTCCGAACGGCTGAATTGAGAAGCTTTTTCATGACAGTCATACTCTCTCTTGGACGTTTGTCAGACGTTCGCGAGAGGTGGCGCAGTAGAAAAAACTTTAAGATATAATTTGTGTTTTTCCGGGGATCGAACCTGGGATCCCTCGCACAGTAGTCCAGCACACTAACCACTGCGCTACTGCGCCCACAAAACAAAACCGCATAAGTATGGAAATAACGTTTGATTATTCTTATTGGAGTAATCGACCTAAATGGATGATTGTCATTGCCATCCCCAGTAGCGAACATTTGGCAGTGACAGTAAAATCTCAAACACAATATTCCCTTGGGGGAAAAAATTCTGGAAATGGGTCAAGTGAAGTTAAATTTAAAAATGCTGATTCTCAATATATATGTAACTTTATGTAGATTGAGATTCGCGACTCCAATTCGAATACATAAGACCAAATCCACAAGGGTATACCGTAGCCTATATGTCAAACAACCTCCCCGGAGGGTTACAACTTCAATTGCCTTCATGACGGGTCAAATGACAAACACTTTAGAAGTCAAATTGTTTGGATACGTCAAGCCACATACATCTGCTGACTTGGTGTGATACAATCACCCTTATAGGAAATTGTTAAAATAAATAAATTATGGGTGCAACAGGTTTATATACGGTATAGTACCATATGCTTAGTTTCTCACAACAATATTCGGTTTTATGAAAAATATGAGTATTTCTGGGACTATGAAGAATGGAAGGCCTTACAGAGAAGATTTACCCGGGACAGCTATATGCTTGACAGATGTTCGTGGAAGATGGGAAGTGGAAAAAGCGTTTTCTTATGGTAATCGATGATCAGACGTGTTATGCATTTGGAATATGAAATCGACCTACAGGTTTAAAGAGACCAACTACCTACAAACTGGGGAATATTCGCGATTTTGACATTTGGTTTAGCGGTCACATGAACACTTTTGATGGTCGCAGCAGTTTGCGAATTTCAGCCATCAGTTTCTACCAGGAATTTCTAAGTTGAGGTTTGAACGAACAATTTATTCGCTATTTTGTGGAATGCGAACGCGGTTTAATGATGCGGATTTCAAATAAACTTTGACAATTTGCGCCGAGAGTGTTTTCGTTCGGGATAAAATGTTCAGAATTCGTAATTTTGTTGTTGAAACTATTTTATTAATAAATGTAAGACAAAATTATTATGTAATTTAATTAATAGTCTTGGAATAGTAAAGAGTGCAGTTTTCTGTTCATAAATGCATCAAAAGTGGTTTGTTCGCATATCATCAATTCGTTCGTTCGCCCTCATGTTAATGGTCCTCAAGAGCTTTCGTAAAGAATGTCTATGCAGGGCAAATTTTTCATTTAGGTGTATCTTCATGATTAAGACTTCTATTTAAAATTCAATTTCTCGTTTTGCACAGTTTCTGAAATCAACTTTTTTTGAAGATCATTGTTTGGGACTTGTACCTACTTAAAACAACTTTTTTCTAAATCTTTTTTGTCAGAATGCTTTCGTGTCGGAAAAAAGATATTTTAAAGGTACTTTCAGATTTACAGAACCACGACGAGTACGTTGTAGTTTTGGTGGTAAAATTAAGCAAATAACATAATATAAACTTTGTATATATACCCAACCTTGCACCTACTCCAAATCCTACAGTGACCACAAGCAGGATGTAGACAAATTCACATTTCCAAAAAGGTATTTTTCCGAAAGCTATTTTGTCCAAAAAGTAATTTTGGAAAAGGTATATTTTGTCCAAAAGGTGTTTTAGGAAAAGGTATTTTGGAAAAAGGTATTTTCTAAAGAGGTATGTCATCACATCACCAACCGAAGGATGCCTTAGTGTAGATGGCGCTATAGTCCGCGGTGGACCTGGACCTCAACCAACAAGCGTCTGCAGCCAGCAAGATCTTTGGCCAGCTGTCTCCTTCGCCGATGTGGATTCGAAGATCTTTCGGGCCCGAGCATTCGTGTCCATTTGCTCTACATGACCCAGCCACCTCAGTCGTTCCACCTTAAATTTTCTGGCTAGGTCGATGCCACTGTACAGCCCATACAGTTCGTCGTTGTATCTCCTCTTTCATTCACCGTCTATGCAGACGGAACCGAAAATTACTCAAAGAATCTTCCTCTCGAAGCAACCAAGAGTAACATTATCTACTTTTTGATAGAGTCCATGCCTCTGCACCGTAGAGAAGGACTGAGATGATTAGGGTCTTATAAAGGGCCTTAAGAAACGAAATTTCACCTACCTTCTTAGGCCTCCTTTGAATCGCTGCGGAATTATTCAACTTGTCAAAATATTGTTAAAAAACTCGTTAGCGCATAGTATTTGCGAGCTTCTACTTTGCTACCTTAACCTTCCTTAACTTCCTGCAAAAGAATCGGTCTATCCGAAAGGTAGTTCTCAAAGTTATAGGCATTGCGGCTGGATATTAGAAGTAATGCTAGATGGGCATCAAAGATAACTTGAAAGGTGTTCTGTTCTATTGATTCTTTTAGCCAACTTCTAAATCTCCAAACCTCTGTTTTGTACTAACTTTTTCTATTTCCTTTACAAAGTGTCTTTAATTCAATGTCGGTTTGTAAATAGTGATCCTTCATTCAGCCATATATACGAATGAACGTTGTTCTTCCATTCTGTTCAACCTTGAAATCTTTTCTCCTGTCCTATCGGTTGCTCTTTAATGTGGAATAATTCCCTAATACAATTTCCGCCGAACTTTGAAATTAATTGCGAGCTATAATCCAGAAAATATTATTTTTTTTTACCGCGTTGGTATATCTAATCCCAAAATCCATATACAAAAATATCTCCAAATTGAAAATTCCATTTCCAAATAAATAAAATATTGTAAACGTGTCCATGAATCCATAATTAAGAATGCGCCATCCATATTTATATACGAGTATCGAGAAGTGAAATTAAATAGCAAAATGGTTTCCAATTCCATCTGTTGCACACGGATGTGTATTGTGTATGTAATGCACACTCAGTTGTCAGTTGTATATGTAAATCATAGAGCCGTCACATGCCAAAATTTAATGGTAGCGCGCCAGCCGTTTCATAACATTACCACAAAACAGTTTCCGGTACCATTGCGGTATAATGGCATCCATGTTCATCGTATTAAAATTGTCGTCGTGTAAATTCCTGTGTACAGAGCAAATGGGTCTGGGTTGTCTTAAATCAATAGAATGACTATATATGAGCACATAAAGTGGCTTTAACTGAAAGGATGTTAATATATGTAACCACCCTGCCGCCGCCGGCGGACATTTCCGGTAATGGGTTTCATCCCTAATGCGCGTTTTGGGGAAATCCCTATAGGGCATCCGAATTAATTTATTCCCAGCGCATGCAGACATTTTAGTAAATTTCATGGAAGTTCGTTCATTTAGTCGCAAATTGATTAGATTTTCCGATTCACATTTTATTTCCGATGTAACACGTTTTATTTTATTTTTTTTTAGACTACTCGTAGATATTTCTGTTGAGGTACTTATGATGAAGTGAAATTAAAATAATTTAGTTACGAGTTTTATTGAATAACTGTGGATTTAAAAATTGCTAGACACGGTTTAAATAGGCAAATGTGCCCTATATATTTTATGAAACGGATTGGTCCAATAGTTAAGATACATCAAAGTAATAGATGACACCTTCAAGAGGCAGGCAGTTATTGGGGCGTACTATTTATCATTATTATTTACCTTCACCTTAACTCTTATATAGGTCACAATCGATTTTTTTTATATGAAAAGCTTCGCCATTGTGAGTCCCTAAAATTTTGCCTGAACGCCAAAAATAATTATTACTGCCGCGCATTGTTTTTCCTGTATGACATCCCTGGGTAGCTGGGCTATTGCTACATTGAGGACGGTAATCTATACATAGATCGTTGACCGATATTTCCAGCTTATTATAATAACGTATTAAATTGCAGCATCCAATGTCTAAAAAAAATCAATTCTTCACCATTTGTTTGAACTGTTTTAATCAATGCACGCATACATGATATAGGCAACATAATTATTTTCTAAACTTCACAATGCGTCTCATCGATGGTATGCATCGTTGTAAATAGGTGTTTTGAAGTGATACCGTACGATATAACTATGAGCACTTGGGTGTACGTAATTAATTGCCTGCTTAACATGCTCTATGTGTTTTGTAATGACGTCCATCAACGCTTTTGTTATAGCCTAGGCATGCAATAACATGCACTTGTCTATTGGAATTGGAATATAGGTTTGTATTAGTGTACTGATGTATAGATGTATAGAAAGGTTGAAATACACATCTATTAATTTACAAACGGACAACCCTGCTCCGGGTAAGTCGTGATATTTATTTCGTTTACCTCAGGTTTTACTCGGGAATTCACTCACTCTAAAATCCAGTGGAACAAGAAAACTGCTTCTGGTTGTCTCCCTTTCCAGATGAGAACTCCAACTCCTGTCCTTGCCAGAGTTACCGCTGATAGCTAACAAATCCACAAAACCACAGCCTAAAACCGCTGGACATGTTCAATTTTTCTTTTCTCTAGAAATTGTTAAAAAACCAAACTCAAAGAAAAATCTTTAAAATGGCTAATTTCGCATCCAGCGATCAACCATTCTGATTCTCCCAAAACTGAATTTAGATATAAATATATATTCTCAAGCGTTGTTGAGAGGAATTAGAGTTTTTCGACGCCGGTATAGGCAGCGTCGTTTTGGACTTTATTGCAATTTCAGAAGTGCATTAAAGTCCAAAATTAGGTTTTGGACCTTTTTGCATAAGACTTTATTTCATGGCACCGTAGACTGTGCCTAAGAGTGATGAATCCTCTCTTCACATTCTTATGGAATATGTCCGCCTGTCTTCCGTCTCAGAAAGAAAGTCCTTGGCGAAGAAATCGTTACCTCAGCAAATCTCGCTGAATTACGCCCAGAGAAGATACTTGTCTTCCTGACTGTCTCCGGAGTAAAAAGATGGCTCTAGGACCCTACCAGGGAAGGCACAATAGGCTCCTTTAGAAAAGCCGCAATGCCAGGGCCATAAAAGTCTTAATGGCGACAAGTTCTTCTCTGGAATATTAGGGGTTTATAAAATATTTGAAAACCAAGTTTTCCATAGGATTTAACCTGTCATGCAGGGATGTATCAGACTATACAGTACACAGAGAAACTGTAGAAGGATATCTCTGTAATTCTAAGTTAGAAATACCAACTACAGTTATTCTTGGGCTTAATATATATATCTGCTTCCCTCAAATGCCTTACTATCTTCCTGTCACTCACATCTGAGCTCTGCTAGTAAATCTTCTTTGTAGATAAAAATGGATCGTGATTTGTGTTCAGCCGGCTACTTAAAACTTGAAAACGGCAGACTCGATTGAGCTCAAATTTACAGACATATCCATTGGCCCGTGGTTGGGTGTGTATGAATCGGGTAGGCGCTGATTGGCATCAACTTGGCGGTGCCCAGCTGTTGTAACTTTTTCATACACATCAATTGTGCTTATTTTACCTCCGCGTGGTAACCACCGGGTACTGGTCTCGCTCAACCGGGCTTGGCTTGCTAAACTTATAAGCGCGAGTGTTGAACACGAAGAAAATAGCAACACTATAATGCTCTGTCGGAATGACTGACTGAACGAGTCTCAGAGGTCTTACATGAGCCCCTCAGAAAGAGGACATACAGCGGATGAATACACAAGATTGAATCAACGGTGTTGTCAATAGTCGAGATGGCAGATACCTTGCGTGAGCTTCTCTGACATATTTGGAGCAAAGGTCTGTAAGGATTTTCAGCACTAGTCAGGGTGCTGAAATAGAGATGGTGGCGGATGAACCCTTTATGGGCCAACGGCAGCACTCATATCCCCGAAGTGGGTTACTGACAACGGAGTATCCGACCCGCTGTCCTAGGGTTATCTTAGGGCCTGGTCCTCCAGGTTGGGGGTTGTGCGTGGGGCTAACTACCCAACCACGGAAAAATTAATGGTTACGAAGCAACCAAGAGCCTCGGATACGGATGGATTCACTGTTGACGACCCTGCAAAACGAAAAAAGGACAATGACGTTCGGGTCTGCACGTGGAATGTTCGAACCCTGAACAGACCGCGTGCAGCCGAACAATTAGCGGAGGCCCTAGACTGCTACAAGGCAGATATCACCGCCATTCAGGAGGTGCGGTGGGATGGGCCAGGCAAAAGAAGGATGAAAACCTGTGACATCTACTACGGTGATTGCTACAGAGAGCAGAAGCAGCGTCTATTTGGATGCGGATTCGTTGTAAGCGGCAGACTTAGGCAAGAAGTCTTGAGCTTTCGACACGTAAGTGAGCGCCTTACAACTATCCGCATCAAGGCTAAATTCGCCAACATCAGCCTGATATGCGCTCACGCCCCCACAGAAGATAAGGACGACGCTACCAAAGAATTTTTCTATGAGCTCCTCGACAAAACATATGAGCAATGTCCTAAATACGACGTTAAAATTGTCTTAGGTGATTTTAACGCCAAAATAGGAAAGGAGGACCTCTTTGGTAGCACAATCGGAAAGCACAGCCTACACGACACCACGTCTGGAAACGGACTTAGGCTAATTGACTTTGCTGCGGGACGTAATGCTACTATAGCAAGCACACGGTTTCCACACCTCAACATTCACAAAGGAACATGGCGGTCACCAGACCATCAAACGGTCAATCAAATTGACCATGTTGCGATCGACGCAAGGCACTCCTCCAGTATTCTAGATGTCCGAACTTTCCGAGCGGCCAACATAGACTCGGATCACTACCTTGTTGTAGCCAAGGTACGTATGCGGATATCCCAGACACCACAACAACGAGGAAATACTGTCAGAAGATTCAACGTTGAACGGCTACAAACGCAACAAACCGCCAGAACTTTTGCCGATCGCGTCTCCCTCAACCTCTCGAGAAGTCCTGTGCAGCCAGCATCAAGTGCTGAAGACCAGTGGCATCGATGCCAAGAAGCCGTCAGAAAAGCCGCAACTGATGTGCTAGGTTTCACCCGACCACCACCGCGAAACCCCTGGTTTGACGAAGAGTGCCGGCAAGCACATGCAGCAAAGCAACTGGCCTACAAAGCGGCGCTGCAGAGAAGGACGAGAGCAGCTCGTGAGCTCTACGAGCAAAAACGGAGGGAAGAACACCGGCTTCTCCGGAGGAAAAAGAAAGAGCATGAGAAGCGCGCGATCGAGGAAATAGAGAGGTGTTACTCCAGGAACAATGTTCGGAAGTTTTACCAAAAGGTAAAAAGAACGTGTCACGGGAACAAGGCCCGAACAGAGACCTGTAGAGACGAACAAGGAAACCTTGTAGTAGAGTCACAGTCGGTGTTGAGGACATGGAAAAACCATTTCTGCAGACTGCTAAACGGCGAAGACGACACAAATTCCGCTGTCAGGCAGAATGAACCATTCAACCTGGGCGATGAAAGCCAAGACTTCCGTCCACCTGACCAAAATGAGGTAAGGATAGCAATATCCAAGCTGAAGTCCAACAAAGCTGCAGGACCGGACGGTTTATCGGCCGAGCTTTTTAAGGCAGCGGGGGATGACTTGGTAGAGAGCATACACCAACTCGTTTCTAAAATTTGGTCAGAGGAAAGTATGCCTGAAGAATGGAGCCTCAGCATTGTTTGCCCGATCCATAAGAAAGGAGACCCTCTAAACTGCGCCAACTATAGAGGCATCAGTCTCCTTAACATCGCTTACAAAATCCTGTCTTCCGTACTGTGTGAACGCCTGAAACCATTTGTCAACGAACTGATTGGACCCTATCAGTGCGGTTTTAGGCCCGGTAAGTCCACAACCGACCAAATGTTCACACTACGGCAGATCCTGGAGAAAACCCAAGAAGTCCAAATCGATACTCATCACCTATTTATCGATTTTAAAGCCGCATATGACAGCATTTATAGAGACGAGCTATACAGAGCCATGTCTAGTTTTGGCATCCCTGCCAAACTTGTCAGGTTGTGCAGAATGACGATGGAGAACGCTCGCTGCTCCGTAAAGGTCGGAAACAATCTCACCGAGACCTTTGATGTCAAAAAAGGATTTAGACAAGGTGATGCGCTGTCATGTGACTTTTTCAACATCATTCTTGAGAAAATTGTGCGAAACTCGCAAGCCAACACCAGGGGCACAATTTTCCAAAAGTCTGTGCAACTACTTGCATACGCTGACGACATCGACATCATTGGCAGAACACAGCGAGCTGTCACTGGTGCGTTTGCAAGTATCAGTACAGAGGCGGCAAAAATGGGTTTAGTGGTGAATGAGGGCAAAACGAAATATATGCTGTCAACAAGAAGGGACACACAACATCGACGAATCGGACAGAACGTCACGATAGACAGCTATAACTTTGAGGTAGTTCGGGACTTTGTCTACCTCGGCTCCGCTATTAATTCTGAAAATGACATCACATCAGAAATCAAGCGAAGAATTACACTTGCCAACCGCTGTTACTTTGGCCTAAGAAGGCAATTGATTAGTAAGGCCTTGTCGAGAAACACCAAGGAGACTCTATATAAGACCCTCATCATCCCAGTCCTGCTTTATGGCGCAGAATCATGGACGTTGTCAAAAGCGGATGAAGATCTCCTTGGGCGCTTCGAACGCAAAATTCTTCGAGTGATTTTCGGTCCCGTTTGCGTTGACGGGCTTTGGAGGAGGAGATTTAACACCGAACTCTACGAGCTGTACAGCGACATCGACTTGGTCAGAAAAGTACGTATCAGTCGACTAAGATGGCTAGGACATGTAGAGCGAATGGACACCAACGCTCCGGCCCGAAGAGTCTTCGATTCCAACCCGGAGGGACAACGCAGTAGAGGAAGACCTCGCCTTAGGTGGCGCGCACAAGTGGAAGGGGACCTCAACCAACTTGGAGTGCGCAACTGGAGGCAGTTAGCCAAAGATCGTGCTAACTGGAGAGGCGTGTTGGTTGAGGCCCAGGTCCACCCCGGACTGTAGCGCCATCTAAGTAAGTAAGTAATCCATTGGCCCAGGAGTGCTCCTTTAGAGATTCTTTAAAATCGGACAAAGGGGCGTGGCCCCGTCTATGGGGCGAAACTTGATGACGTTATAATAGATAACCGCTCATGATTTTTTTCTGTTTTGTTCGTATTGCTGTATTTCAGAAAGAAAATTAATTCGTTTCCATTTTTTACATTTTACGAAATCTAAGACCTAACACAATACGGACAAAGCCGCGCGGGTACAGCTAGTTTTATATAAATGTTAGCTCACAAAAATTGACTAGCCATCTTTTTTCTTTCTTTTTTTCAGTCGCGTTTTGGGCTCCCGTCGTGAGAGCAGTGCATCGACAGGACCACCCTCCACAGATCCCATTGGCAGCATTCACAACTTACAATTGGACATCATGGACGACATTGTGCAATCGAGAAAGGCTCGAATGAAACTATGGACTACCAGCAACGAGAAAGTATGCGAAGTTGAGACACTGAACGAAACAGGAGCCAGCACACAGCAAAGATACACAAATCGAAGATATTCTGAGGTAATTCCCGCCGGAGTGTCGCCAACCCCAGTATTCCGACGTGCATCCGAACATCCGGCTATCATTTCACCATGCCTGATTCCCAGTTCACGTGCTACGTCCCAGAGAAAGAAAAAGACCGGTCTACTTGGCAGCCGCACAGACATAAGTTCAATTTTCAGCAATCTGACATCATCTGCTATCGAGATACACAAGTGTGATGACTCGCCTAGCTTTTCAAAGACTAAAGCCAGTCCGGGTGGAACGTCCACCCATAGTACAGGGACATCCAGCAATACCCTCGATCCGAATGTCGGCCGATCCACTAGATCGAACAGCTTTGATGTGTCACTACTACAAAATGCAAAGCAATTGGTATCGGACGCCGAGGATAAAGGAGCGGCTCTCTCCGGATGGTTTACCAAGCGTCACCAACCGATGTCTCGAAAGAAGAGTATTCGCAGCAAAAGCACAGCCATGGCTTTATCGAAAGATATGCTCGACAGATTGCAGTCCAAGGACATCCTCAAAGAAAAACCCAAACCAAAGCCAAAGGCCAAGTCCAAATGGGATTCGAAGGGACCGATGCTAGACCCTACAGTCATAGGATCGGCAATTGAAGGCTTCCTACGTCGAAGCACGGGAACGGCATCACCATCATCGTCTTCATCATCGAGCAAAGGTGCCGTCCCCAAGGACAAAGGAGTTCGAAGTAAAATACCAACTGCACGACAAACGATGAACTGGTTCGGCAAAACTGATGAGGACGACACCAAGGACACATGTGACGCTTCTCTATGTTCGACGCTCAAGGATCTCTTTGTCAAATAATTGTCAAGGAATTTTAGTTTCAAACTGTCGTAAGATGGGTCAATGAATGGAATGTCTTCTCATTGAGATACACAAGTGTACATATAGAATCAAGTAGCATTTCATCGGTTACCGATTATAATTTTGCAGTAACGAAGAAGTATATAATATGTGATTAGGTAAATGCTACGAGTATGTATTTTATCGTGGAAATGATTGACGCCAATATATACGTTTATTTGATATATTTTTTTACAATATTGTTATTGGTATCTTTGTCAGAGAATTTACTGATCGCGTAATAGGTCTAAAATTAATTTAATATATTATACAAAATAAATGCTATCTTTGATGTATAGAGTAGCAAAGATACATACATTCATGTCGTGTGTATGTTTGTGTGTGTGTATGTGTAACATTGTATATTGTAAGCCAAACAGCAAACTTGTATCTATGACTTAACAAAAGCTATACACCTAACAATAGAGCAATTCAAAAATGTCAGACCAAAATTGTCTTGGGTCATTTACTGACTTACCGCATCCATTGTTTTTCTAGATAGAAAATGAAGTTTAATTTGGCTGTCCTGGGAAGTGTTCGTTTTTCTTTTGGACTTTTTTATATGTCTTCCAATATTGCTAGCATTGACATCAGTTTTATAATTTTAGAAAAAAAAATGTATATTTTTGCTCACTTACACTTAGTCCGCTTTGTCAGTCAGCATATTTTTATTGACAGTGTTTGCTTTGCATTGCTCACAATGTCAGGCATGGGATTCTGTATAAAGAACAAAACTGAAACCGCTTTCGCGTTTCAAAAAACGAAAGAAATCATCTGAAAGCGAAAATTTGCTTCATGTAATTTCTTTACTTTTTCTTCGCAAACGTTTAAAAAGCAGTGTTGTTCAAATTGAATAATTTTTGGGGTATTTTTTACAGTTCGAGTTTGTTTTTGAAAGTATCTTTTGACCCGTAAGATTTTCTAATTCTATATTTGTGTATTTACTTATTATTTATTTTGTAAATAGTTTTTTTTTGTACATTTTGGAGTTATATGAAGCAAAAAAAAAAACCAAAACGTCAATGAAAAAGCTTTCGTTTTTTTTCGCGCAAACGAAAATTCCTTTCGTTTTCAAAGTTAGATGAAGCAAAACGTTCGAAAAACGAAAACGATTGCAGGGGGGTTATTCCCAAATGCGCGGCGGATCGTATTGAAAGCGATACTTCGATTTCGACCGTCTTCGCTTTTGCTTATTCTTAAATGGGAACTGTGATTTCCAGTTTTTTTTTTCAATTAGACTTTCAATTTTCCATTTATTTTCCCAAACGTTGACAGCTTTTTCCCGTCACAAGAACTTAGTTTATTTTTTATCCATAATAAATCAGCCAGGAATTCCGATCGAATAGCTTTTGGAAATACAAAAATACCAATCCGCCGTGAAAAGCGATCCGCCGCGCATTTTGGAATAAACCCCCAGGTCTGTAATATCTGCAATACCTGTCATTAAAAATTTTAAATCTTCTAATAACATTGACATAAGCTATCAAACTTTTTCATGAATGATATTCCCTCCTTGGGCTACCTTCACTTTGCAGTTATTGTTGAATAATAACATTAAAACTTCAAAACCAAATGGGAAAATTAAAATTCACAGAATATAGAATAGGTCCCTTCGAGATTATTCTGTTCCATCGGTGCTATAATAGATTTCTGCGGTTTATAATAAATCTCGTGGTTTATGTGAAGAGAGTTAGGATAATATTGCACTTGCTGGAAAATCTCGACCTCGAAAGCTTTATGGGCGTTACAAAACTCTCGATCTTGATACACCCATTTCATCATTCATCCTTATTAATTTACTTATGAAATTCTGGCTTTCATTGTCCAGTGATCTCATCGCATAAGTCTAAAACGACACGTCCGTCGGTCGTCTCGACGATGCTGAACAACCAAAAAACGATGATCGTCGAAACGATCGAACGATCATCGTTTCTTATTGTTTCACATAAACAATTTAACTGTCAAATACCGTCATCGAAACGATTCGATTAAACGATGGCTCTTTGGCAATCGTTTCATCGTTTTTGGTATAAACATTTTCAAATAACAGCAGATAGAATTTGCGTCTTCCGGACTTGTTTTGCTCATCTTAATGAATAAGTCGAACGACTTGACTATCATTGGATATTCATTTACGTGCGTTCCACCAAGTTTAGTCCCATCTATTTGCCGTTGTTTTTTTCATCGTTAGTTTTTGGTTTTTCGCATTATCAAGTTCATCCACAGTCTGATGTGAATTGCGCAGTTGTACCTCAAAAACTCAAATAAAAAAAGAGACTAGCTCAATGATATTCGCACAACCTTTAGAAAGGCTTCAGCTTATGCAGTCACCCCCAACTAGTTAGCGCCTAATGAATTGAATTTCTCTATATATTGACCCAAAGAAAGTTGACTTACAAATAAATTGGCTATATTGCTTTAACACTTGACAGATGATGTACACAATAGATGCTGTGTTTTTCTGAAACCTCGCCAGCTAGTAGTTGCCAGTTGAGGCACATTTCACATGTTAAATAAAACGATAACCTGCTGGCATCAACTTTTGATTTTCTCCCGAGTGGGAGAGCTGCAGACTGGCAGCTGGCTAGGAATTCACAAACAGGTGGCGCAGTAAGCAACAAGTGGTTTAGAATGCAGTTGGTGGCTTTGCGAAATTTCACTGACACTTGAACAATGGAGAACAACGTGTTAAGTGCATATAGATACACGGTCTTGGGCATCACAAAATTTTAATTCTGCAATGTTTTCAATTTGTATTTCGCGCTTTGTTATAAACTTTTTACCAATAAACTGGGTAAAGCCTATTTCCCGCCATATACAATTTTTAAAGTTTTTTTTTTTCGAAAGCTTGTTTTTTTTCTCATTTCACACTGACGTTTTTGCAAACAATTCTGCAATGAAATAAAATTTGACAGGTAATGCTACGTTTCCACAGGAGATTAACTCCGAGATTAATTTTCGTTAACCTCGAATAAATCTCGAGATTTATCTTAAAAAATTAATCTCATAAAAAGGAGATTAAAAATGTATCTCCTAAACTGACTAGGTTTACATGTAGAGTTCGGTGTCTGAACACTCTCTTCACAGGTCGAGATGTCTTATGTCGATTTCCATTGGGGAAAAAAAAGCACTTTTTTTAAGATTCAGAGCAGTTTTTCTTCTGTAGAAATCAGCTGCCTGTCAAAATCAATTTCCATTGGGCAAAAAAAAGCGCTTTTTTAAAGATTCAGATCACTTTTGCGAATCTCGATTCGAGAGAGAGATTCGCACATACTTTCACCAATACCAAAACAAGTGACTCTTGTCAAACTTTGAGGTTAGTTGTTGTTAGGGGAGACTGGGGCACATTTTAACGTGAGACACATTTGCACATTGCTAATAAAACAACATTTTAAAAATATTTCAAAGTACATATAAACCAAAATTTAAACTCGGTAATACCGTGTTCTTTAGTTGTCAATGACTTTCGGATGTCTTTGCAGTCGTGTCGCCTGGAAGTAGCCGCATGAGGAGGTTTTATGCTTAAATTGCATATTTTAATTGTTCTATTTGTAAGAGTGTACACATTTTATAGTGAGCTTTTCTTTTTGTGTAAAATATATTTTTAAAGCACAACTTCATTTGAAAAAGTATAAAGGTACGTTTTTTGACATATATGAAAAATATAAATATTTGCGCGCATTTTTCTGTTGCTGACTTATTGGGTCAGAGGTTTAAACAGTCGGGCCACATTTGAATAAGCGTTCTGTAAGTGGCATTGAACTAAAGGCTAAGCTACTACCACCAATAAACGCTCCGGGAACATGATTATTTTTGTCTTAATTTTTTCAAAATTTCTGTTGGGTTAATAAAATAACTCTTTTTTGTTCTTATAAAGTTTCTTCAGTTAAGTATTTATAAAATAGTTCGGTAATTTCAAAATTTCAGTTTGCTTTTGCTACGTTTTTGCTTTCTTTATTAAAATAATAAAGTTAATTTATTTTATTAAAAAAAATACAAACCTTGTAGTAACTTATTAGCTGCTGAAAACAATTACAAATACTGCTGTTCAAAAGTACCCCACATGGGGGGTACCTTTGAACATAAGGACCTACTTCGTTTTTAAATAAAAATAAATTATAAAATTATATGCCCCTACTAAATTTATGTAGTTATTTGTCCAAATCAAGGTTTATTTGCATTTCTTAAAGTGAGAATACTTTACAGTCTAATAATTTAAGCAAATGTGATTTTATGAGACCTTAAAACAAACAGTGTTCAAATGTGCCCCAGTCTCCCCTACCTATTGTGGAATAAATTTAAAAATTGAAAATGGATATTATGTAGACGAATGGATCGTCGTATGGGGTTGTTTTTATGGGGAAGGACGAAGTTCTAAATCAAAACAAAACAAGTAAGTAGTTATTGTACAAGTACAAGTAAAAAACTAGCAATTAGCAATTCAATTTTATAAACACAAATTGGAATGTAAAAACAGCTGACTGTCAAATCACACACCAACACAAATGCAAAAAAAATTGATCTCATTTCATGTTCCATTGGGCAGGAAAAATCTGAGATCTGAGAGCAAAACGGTAAAAGACCAATGGAAATCGACATTAAATTTAAAATAAACAGAGCTACATTTGATACTTATGTCAGTAAAATATTACATATTTAGGTGAGCAAAGGAAAAAAATCGTTTTTAATTTAATAGCGACTGCTTGCCAATGCAACCGTTAAAACGTTCATACATATTAGTTTTGAGGACAAAATGATGCGGTAATAATATTTTTAGATTACTGCCATATTTTGTTTTTACTTTTAATTTCCAAAGTAAAAATTGTTTAATTTTTTATCATTTGTCACACTTTTCGATGACTACAACAGCTTATGACAACATCTGATGAAATGTCAAATTAATCTCTTTTTTTTTTTTGGTGGAAATACTTCAGGATTGATTTTAAACCTCTTACACTTAATCTCGGGGTTAGCGTTCGGTGGAAACATAGCATAAAGGAATATTGAAATTAAAAACACTAACAAATTCTATTTTAAAGCCGACACGGACTCCCGTTTTTGACGTCCTCCTCCTCAATTTATCAATGCAAATAACAAATGAAGATTTGTATTGAAAGCGCGAAAAAGAACCTTCAGGACCATGCGAGAATTATTTCTGAAAGTGGATTTTCGTTGCATTTTCTGTGCTATCTACCTCATCCTTCTACTCATTCAAAATCTACCTGATTCGCGGGACACGACGTTTATGGGAAGAACAAGTGCAAAAGTTCACTATTGCTGTAGGTACCTAAACATTTTATTTCATAGCAATGACGCCTTGTTTTTGTAGGTAGCCAAATCGTTCATGGGAATGAAAGTCATGTCTATGATCTTGGGTTTATGGCCAAAGGAAATCATGTATACCATAACTTGACGATATAAAAGTTCGGCTGGCTTCAGCTTGCTGGCAATTGTATGAATGAACTAACTGCGGGCTGGCGAGGTTTCACAAATACACGACTAAGCCAAGTTTGTAACTAGCGCAGCTTTGCACTATGTTGTAGTGACTAAAATGTATTTTATTTCTTGATATGACCAATTATTTGTCGCTTGAGGACCTAAATGATTTTTTTTTATATAAGCTCCTTAATGAACTTCTTAATCTCTATTACCCTGTATATGCTAAAAGTTTATATATGCCGTTACGTTTATTGCGTTTACATCAGATAAACACGAAAAGAAAATAACAAAAAAAAAAAAAAAACACTGACAACAATAAGAGATACAAAAGAACTTGGCTCGCCTTTGTGTACACAATTTAAAGGATTTGAGTTAAGTGTTATCAACATGAAGAGGGTACTTTTTATCCAAAAATAAATGCTTCTCTGGAATATAATTGAATCTGAATGAGGTTGTTGTTTTTTATTTATTCTTTGATTTTCCTACTGGAAATAAAGTACATAAGCAATTCGTCTGTTGCACACACCTCTACCATCTGCTCATAAAGATAAATAGACAGGGCAACAGCCTTAAATGGTTTCTCTTCTAATATACATACAATACATAGATATAAATAAAATAGAATATATTTATATAAGGATTAAGTGACAGATAATATTACACATCACTTCCCAGAATCAAACTTCAATTTGTGAGACATTTCGAAAAGGTCAAAATAAAAATAGCTCACTTTTCGGAGAGCTCACTTTCTGAGTAGATATCTTCTTATGCACGCTTAATGGTTAGGGCATGAAATCGAGTTTTGCCATTCTTAGAGAAATTTATCTGATTTTCTTTGTTTTTGTGTGTCCTTTCAGTCATGCCAGAATTTAACACATTTACCTTAATAGGACATTTTCAATCTCTCCTTATCCAAACTTGTGCCAATTCTATAATATACCTGTTTTGAGTAAATATCTTACTAAAGTATCTTAAAGACAATCTAAGTTGAAAAAACAAAATAATAGAAAATGAACGTAAACTAAACTAAAACTTCTTATACTTGTTACAATGTATGAAAAAGTTTGTTACTATCTATTTAAGGATATATAATTTAAATCCATTTAACTCACAAAATATAAAAAAATTAAAACTTTGAACAATCATATCTTGGAAAGTAAACTATGAACTACTACAACTATTTATCCCACCAAATTGTCAATAAAGTTATGTATTTTGCTTTCAATAAATTTACTAGAAATCCATTACCTATATACATATATATCATTTTACAACTACAACTACTACTACATTAAATGTTCAAAAATTTGAAAGTAGATTTAAATAGTGTAAGTATTTTTAAAATATAGAATTTAAGAAAACTAATTATATTTACAAATCATAGCAACAAAATACATAAAAGGAATTGTATTAAGAAAATTATTTTAAAATTATAAACAAAAAAAAGAATATAACTAAACAAATTATCACAATCACCGGCAGAACTAAAATTTACAACCAATTTGCTATTTTAAATAACTTTTTGTTTTCTAAATTTGAATGCGTTCTTAAATTCCTCCCTATTCGATGTGAATACAGGAACGGATTGAAAAATTGCTCAAAGATTGATGAGTTTGTATTTGAGAATCGTTTTCAAAATAATTTGTTTGGGAAAAAGCTGAAGCTTGAGTAACTGGTAGCTGGTAAAAAAAAGTATGGTTCTAAATCGAACCGTAAGTGGATATTAATATCCAGTCACGCCCGAATAACGTCACGTATCATTTGGGTAGAACTACCCCGAAACTAAATACTAACAGTTGACTTTTAATTTTTTTAAATAACAGTTGGCGCAACATGCGGGGCTTACCTTCAAACATTCGTTTGTGTAAGTTTTTATTTTTTGGGACAAATGGAAGAGACCTACAATTTTACGCGAAATCCGAACGGCTGAATTAAGAAGCTTTTTCAGGGCAGTTTTACTCTCGGATGTTTGCCAGACTTTCGCGAGAGGTGGTGCAGTGAAAAAGACCTTAATATGTAATTTGTATTTTTCCGGGGATAGAACCTCAGACCCCTCGCACATTTGTCCAGAACACTAAGCACTGAGACACTGCGCCCCCGACCCGTGTATAGAAAAACAAGTTCGCCTGAATCAGGCGACCAATAGTTGCTAATATGGATCTGTAGAAGCTATAGTCTCAATCTATAAGAAACTAGTTGTACATGCCTGGCTTTGCCCGTGCCCAGGAATTGTATGCTGCTTGTCTATCAGGACAATGCATATCAATGCTCCAAATGTTGCAACCTTTAGCTCCCATGAGTATCGAGAAATAACGTTTGCAGTTTTTTTTTATGGAAAATGTCCGATCCCGTCCTCAAAGAAACACCAAACTTTGGGTGGTGTGTCTGCGGTTGCCTGTGTACAGTACTGGCCATACAAAGTGTTTACAGTGGGGCCATAAAAGTGTGACGAACGGGGACGTTTCGTTACAATCTTTACCTACTAAACTTAATCGTTTTTTTTTATGTTAGGTGATACGCCCCTTTGCCATCTTTAGCCCTCCCCCGCCATACTTCGAGCAACCTATAGTGTCACCATTGACACGCTGAAAGAAATGTTAAACTCGGCCAAGTAGGTAGTTCCATAGATAGCCGGTGACAGCGGAATGACGTAAAGCTAGATGAGATTTTTGAACTGCCATTTTTATAGGTTGTATTGAATATTTGTGTAAACTGTAGGCTTCTGAATTATGTTTCCTGACAACAAGTGGCGCAGAAAGCAACAGGTTTCTTAGAATGCAGTTGGTGTCACTGCGAAATTTCACTGACACCTGCACTATGGAGAACAACGCCTAAAGTACATGGACACATTGTCATGGGCATGACTTTAATTCCCATGAGCGAAAACAAACGAAATTTCAGATAGCGGCAGCAGGTTTTAATTACTTTATAGGGAGGGAATTTTTAAAATAAAATGCGAGTGCGATATACAAATTGAAAACATCGCAGTATACAAAATACAACTTGCTGGCAAATATCCGACGGAACTGCTGGCTGTCGAGGTTTCAAAAAAAAGACGCCTACAGGTAAATGTTGGTAAGAGGTATTTTTATCCCTTAACAACTACATCTCGCATAGCAATAGACATCCAAGGTAAATTCGGATACAGCCCAAATTAATATATCCGAATATATAACCTATATCCATCGTTGGTATAACTTTATTTTTCACGTTTTTAAGCAACTAAAATATTTCGTATTCTTTAAAATATGATTATTTTCCAATGGAAACATTTTATTTTTCTGGGTTTTAGGCTACACTGTATAAAGAAAACGACCTACCTACATTTTTTTCAAATTTGTTTCCAGTAAAAAAAAACGTATAGTTAACACATACATAATTTGTTTATAAGTAAAACTTTTTATCACATAAAAACCTAATTCAAGAGACTGGTACAAATATCTGTTGCATGCTTTAAATGTTCATTATTGAATACTGTTATATATTTTATATAAATTTTGTGTAAAAATAAAAAAAAAAATTAAACAAATCTTCATCACCAATCAGTGAAACCTAAAGTTAACCAAAAAATTGCTAAGAACATAAAGTTTACAAATTAAAGAAAATTTTATCATTACACATTAAACAAATATGTAGCCAAGTGTTTGCAAAATTTATCTACACAATATACATATTTGTATAACAACTTGACAATACGCAAATGGTTATAACCTTCCTGTTATGTATGAAAAAAAAGAAAGAAATTATTTATAAGTTATTGTATAAGCAACCTCTTCTTCTGAGTTAATTTGTAAATAAAATTTACAAATCCAATCAAAGTTAGAAAATTAATATAAAATAATACAAACATTATATATCAATTAGACATTATAAGCAGCTCATTCGCAATTAATCACTTTTTGTAGTTATCACACAACTAGATGATGTGTAGATGATGTCTAACTGTTGCAATAAATAAAATAGAATTGTATTAATGTCTTAAATAACAAAAATTGTTGTATATGTAAATGTTAAATAAAAATGATTAACACAACTGATTTTACAATTTTTGTCACAATAAAATCATTGAAATTTGCTTTAAGTGGAAGTGACAATTTAATCTTTTAAACTGTATAAGTAAAAGATTATTGAAATTTTAATATTATGAACAAAAATCAATCAATTAAATTTATATTAAACATACATTTTAAAAGAAACAAACAAATCTGTATGTAGCGCAGAAACGTTATGCTACAAACTATTGTTGGAAACTAGTAAATCGACTCTAAATATTCAATGAGCATCATTTTGTTCTATTCAATGTGTGTGTATATAATGTAAGTGTAGATGATAATAATAATGTATCTTTAGAAACTAAATTGTTAAATTTAAGAACTGTATTGTATTTTGTTTTATAGCAAAGAAAAAAAAACTGTTTTGTTTATGACTGTAATAAAAGATATTTTGTCGTTGAAAGTAAATTTGTGTTTTGTTGGTTTTCGATAGAAAGCTAATATTTATCGCTAACATAATTTTGCTGTCTCTTTATTGCGAGAATATAGCAGAAAATAGTTGTAAATACGCACTTTGCTCACTGGTGTTTTTTTTACAGATGACACTAGCTCACCGTTTCGACATTTTAAGCATTGTATCGTAGTTTTTGGCTAATCAGTGTCTTATATGGCATTGTAGAAATTATTTCCTTTTTGGTTTTATTTGTTACTAGCTATGCTGCCCGCAAATGTTATTTCCACGTTCCTAGCAACAAAATATCACCATAGCTACTCTTTTTGGTAAAGCATCGATAAAAAAAATGATTAGGTATAAATATCAATAATGTACAACCAATACAGTCATTTAGTTTTCAAATGCAGTTTTGTCTCACTTCCTCCCACATCCAAGTCACTTGAAAAAAATTAGAATTTCAACAAATGACGATAATGAACGGTGATAGTGTGTTTTATTTATGTTTTTAATCGTTTAGCCATTCCGGTTGTATTGAATTGCATTTCCAAAGTCTCTTTCCTTCTGTTGTTATATCTTATTTCAATTTTTGGTGTAGGGTCGTACGGAATCAATTTTTCGAATTCTAAAATCACAAAAATCGTATAACTGAATAATTATGAGAAACACACAGACGTTTTTTTTTTATTTTATAAAGGGTGGTTAAATTTTAAGGGCCGATGTTGAATGTGAACCACACCTAAACGTCAAGTTTTTTTCTGGACTTTATTTGACACTTCTCAATTTCAGACTAACTCAATTTAAACCATAGAAATATACACAATCGAGCAACGCGTATTCAGGCTTATTATGAAAATGGGCGTTCAAATCAAAATGCATATCGTGCACTTCGTGATTTTTTCGTCCAAATGTGCGTACAATCGGAAAAATCGTGCAAAAATTTAAGCAAACCGGGTCTGTAGGAGATGTGAAAACACCAGTGCATGCTCGTACAGCTCGTACTGCAGAAAATATTGCTGCTGTTCGCGATGCCAACAATTGCACCTCTCACGCTCGTCGTTGATGAACATTATGCATAAAGACTTGCATTTACGCGCTTGACACCGTTGGACTTCTTTCTTAGGGGTTATTTGAAAGAAAAGGTGTACGTTGATAAGCCAGCAACAATTCAACAGCTAAAGAATGAGATAATTCGACACATTAACGGCATAGAACCTCAATTATGCCTCAGCATCATCGAAATTTTGGACCATTGGATGGAGGTGTGCCCCCGAGGTCGCGGCGGCCATTTGGCCAATATTTTTTGTTCCATACATAATTTACCCATACCAATATTATCATAATAAAAAGAAATGACAATAATTTCCTAAATAATTTGTGTTTTATTCAAAATCAACATCGGCCCTTAAAACTTAACCACCCTTTAGTAGGCTACCAGCAATACGATTGCAACTCACATGCGAAAATGAAACATATAGCTGTCCAGTGTCCATGTGAAAAAATATGGTCAACTCCGGCAATGACTGAGTAGTTTCGAAGATAGTCTCTCCCTAAGTAACCTATACTGATCCGGAGGATGAAGCCAGTACAATGTTGAACGAATTTTTAAAATCAGCCAAATAGTTGCAGGGTTAGTCCCTATCCCTACCAATCCTATAACTCTCCCCCGTCTTCAACATAGTCCTTATGTAACCTCTACTGATCCGAAAGTCCTAAGTCAATGGACATAATATTTCACATAAAGAAAAACTCGTCACAGATATGATTTGATTAATTTTATACTGCGCGATCATATCGTTTCGTTACACTTTCTATAGCTGCAGATCTCAAATATATATAAATATGTACGATTGTGTATATCTAGATACTTACGCATCACAAACTCGTTATTATGTACGTACTATGTAAATAGTTTGTTCTATTCATAACCATTCCCTACATCAAGTTCAACTACGCCGTACATGAGCATGTACAATGCGCATTTTGAATGCCCGTCGGTCGAGTGATATTCTATTTTTAGAATAAACATTACTAACCAACCACCCCTAACGCCAATCGAGAAAATAATTTTTTTGTACTTGGCCAAATAAGATATATGTATTTTAAATTTTTTATATATATATCACCCTCTGGGATGGACCAGAAAGATGAATCTTAGCTGAAAATACTCGGTGAAGTATTGTCTAACAACTAAAAGCATTTCTTTAATTGACCTACATAGATTTATGAGTATGATGGCAAGTTGAGCGTAGTAAGGTTGACGAAATAGAAATGTTATCATTTCCATTTTTTCAACCCTTATAGGAAGAATTTTGGAAAACGATGAATAAGGTATGTAATACTTTTGACTTATGTATCAACATACAAACTTTCAAGTCCATACGGCTAACTATTCGAGAGACCCCCCTGGCCACCCTACTCCCCGCGACCCCTTTAATCCCCAACAATTCTCAGCTACCCTACGGCCTAATTTGACCACACATCTATAAATCAGTGCGGCTTTCGTCCCGGCAGAAGCGCAACCGACCAGTTATTCACTCTCAGAATGGTACTTAAGAAGGCTTGGGAGTATGCTACACCTGTTTACGCTTGCTTCGTAGATTTGGAGAAAGCATACGACCGAGTCCCTCGAGGGAAACTCTGGAGTGTATTACAGGAGTAAGTTAAGTATCTCGGGGTCTTATTCACGAGTGATGGAAGGAGCAATGCCGAGTTTTCCTGTAGGATTGGTCAGGCTGGGTCAATTTTGAGAAAGCTTGGTCATTCTGTTATTAGGAGGACTGAACTTGGTGTCAAAGCTAAGTTGTCAGTCTTTAATTCGGTGTTTGTTCCAACTCTTCTATGGTTATGACATGAGGTTTGGGTAATGACCGAAAGAATAAGATCGCGGATACAAGCTGCCGAAATGAGATTTCTCCGTAGTATTGCTGGTGTGACCCGTAGAGATCGCATCAGAAATACCAGAATACGTGAGGAACTCAATGTCGAGCAGCTACTTCTCCGGACGGAGCGATCCATGCTTCGGTGGTTTGGTCATGTTAAACGCATGTCCCCGACCAGGATTCCACGACGTGCTATGGAATCCGTACCATCGGGTAGGCGTCCTCTAGGTAGACCAAGGATGAGATGGTTAGATCAAGTCCATAATCTCTCCTATACCCGCATACCCCCCCTTGATGATTTAGAGTCGATGGCGGAGGAGCGAGAGCTATGGAGGGTCCACTTGAGCAGCCTACACCCGCGACCCACTTAATGGACAAGCGGACCATAGAAAATGAATGAATGAATGAATCTATAAATCAGAAAAGAAATCATGACATTCGGACGAATGGTTCTCGAGCAATGGAGGGACAAACAGACGGACGTTTCATTTAAAAAGTATTATGAATGCTCGCACTTCCACTTACGTGTAATAACACAATTAAGTAAGTAACATAATACAGAGCCAGTAAGTAGTGTAGTTCAGACAACCACTCTATCGCCTTCGCCCACTTTACCCCTTCGCCCACTTTACCCCTTCCGCTCGTCCTTCTTAAGTAACATAGATTGATCAGGAGGATGTCAGTCAGCATGATAACGTCATAACGCTGACAGAGTTTTTAAATTATATTTTAGCAAATATTAAATAACTATTTTTGTTTTAAGTTCTTGTACTTGTATACTTTTTAATGTTAGTCAAACATTTTTAAATTTCATGTATTGTAAGAGAAAGATTATGTATTTTTTTCGTACAAAATTTTGAACTCGAGAATTTAATCAATTCCGATATTACGATGAAAAAAAGTGGGTCTCGCAATTCTGTCCGTCCGTATATCTGTCTGTCCCATAGCTCTGAAATCTTAACACTTGGACGGATTTGTTTCAAACTTCGTATTTGGAGTTTTTGGGCTCCCTCTAGGAGACGTGTTTTTTTTTTTTTTTTTGTTCTAGGTACTTCCCATATAATAATTTTTTTTTAAATTTAAACAATTTAATTTTTTTCGAAAACGGCTCTTACGGTTTGAAATTTGAACCAAATTTGAACCAAAATTGATAGTTGAGTTAATGTAGGCATGCTTAACATGACCCAGTTTTTCGATAACAAATCCAACAACGCCACTTTTGAAAATTGCCTTATTCTCGAAAACGGTAGTAAGAACGATTTTAACAAAAACTTATTTTTAAGGTACTATCGTCATTCTTAATATGATAACCAACTCAGAGTTTTCTCTAAACTGATTTCCAATGATTTCGTCCTTTTATTTCCACCACAATGGCTAATAATGGTACATACTTTGAAAACTGCTCATATCTCGCAAACTCACACAGGGTCGTAATAATATTTTCCGTTTTTAACCGTTTGCTATTTCAACTGTGGACATATTTTGTCAACTCTGCTTCTGCTAGTTGTTGTTAGTCTTCTTATGTCGTTTTCCATTGGGCACAAAGAAGCGTCCGGGAGCGTCCGGAATCAAGAAAATCACTTCTGAAACCGTTCCATTGGGACAAAAAATACTCTTCTGAGTGAATCCTCGAGTGAAACCAATGAAAAACGACATTAGTTTTCTTTTTCTGTGAGCAGTGGATTCTAAGTGTTGTCGTTGTTTTTTAATACATTTTTTTCTATTTTAAGTATTTTTTTTCAATTGACCTCCGCTCACTTCTTCTTCAATAGGTAAAAGTGTTTGTCCTCATCCAGTGCAAGTTTGTTTAAGTTTTTAAATTGTTTGCCGGTCCTTGCTGTAAGTTGACCAAAAATGTTCAGCGGAAATTCTGAAATTTATTTCAAATCTTAAACATTTCAATGGGTGTGACAATAACTTAATTTAAAATTTCTCATTTTACACAAATTACCCGTTCATCTTTTGTTCTTTGATTTTCTTTTATTATTGTGGTAAATTACCTGTCATAAAACATCATTAAACTCTACGGAATAGCGTTAAGTAAAAAATATTGCCACGTGTATAAATTTTCATCTTGAAAAGCAATAAAACATTTCGTAGGCGTATACTTGTTATTTTTTTTATTCTTTAACGTGTCGCACACAATGTGCTTCCTAAACAACGAAAGAATATTTTCTATTCGTTTGTACCAAATGTTGAAAAAAAGAAGAGTACAAGGTGTTTGCTTTGTCAGATCGACAAATTGCCTTGTCACTATTCCAATTTATTTAAATTTCTGTATTTGTTTTCGGCCTGACAGCCGCGGGGTAATGTTTTCCAATTATTATTATTTTTTTTTTCCTACAAAGTCAGCCATTCATAAAAGTCATTTAACTTAAATTTAAATTTAAACACAAAGTTCACAGAAAATGGACAACGGATGTGCGATTATTATCGCGCGATTGAATGGAATCTAATCGATGGAGAAATTATTCCCAAAGGGGACAAATATCATTCAACAGATGCGAAGAGCAACAATTGCTTTTGCGTCATCCAGCAGCCCACTTCAAATAAATCCTTATAAAAACTTATTGACGTGTAATGTTTTGAAATACATTCACGTTTCAGGCGGTGAAATGAAAATTTTTTTTTTTCCAAAGTTCTCATCCCATAAAAAGATGGCGTTTGTCGCGCCAACTGAAAATGTTATTATTTAAAGGTAGATCCCTAAGGGTGCAAATCTGAAGGAGGGACGACCACTTTTCGCCGTGAAAAAAAAACCAACTTAAATAATTCTACGTGATTTATAGCTCCCGAATTGCAGTGTTGTCGCTTGTCGCCCTTGAGTACACACACAGACGCGGTGTCAATAATGTATTCCAATAAAATTATGGAGATAAATTATATTTTGGCAGGAATTCGAGAAATATAAATTATAATTAGTTTTTTGGTTACAAATTGTTACATTTTCATAGGCAACGTTATAAAGATTTGAAAAAGTTATAAAATGTGCTTCTTCAAGTGTGTCTGGGGAGGGCTGTGTGTTTTGCTGGGAGGCAATACTTAAATAAGATAATTTTGGTTTACCTTGGAAAGTTGAGATTTTCTTTCTAATTTCATGGTCAGTTAAGTACTATGATGGTCCGAATAGATGAAATAAAAGTCGCTGATGATAAGTACTTTTATGGCATCTATCGAAGGACTACAATGTCATTAGGATTAGCTTTGTATGGAGTACGTGTCTCGTAAAAACAAAAAAGTTTCACGGTTTGGTCGTTGAAACGTACTCTAGTCTTTCTAGTTTTCTCTGCTCTCTCGAATCTGGACTGAGACTCGATGGATTCTTAAGCAATGCGCGCAGCGCACTAAAGTGGTGTGGCAGTGGCATGGTGACCAGGGGCGTAGCGAGGGTTCGACCCGTGGTGGGGTGACTTTCATTGAAATGTCGACTTATTTCAGGAACTTGCCGACTGTATCGGGCCAGCGGTTATCGAGCTATAACGTCATCGAGTTTCACCCCATAGAAGATGATTTTTGTATGGGAGGTGCCACGCCCCTTTGTCCAATTTTGACTAATTTTCACAGGAACAATCCCTGGCCAATACTTTAAATTGCCTCAAAATTTGAGACCAATCAGTTCAGTGGTTTTCGAGATATAGGATTTTGAATGTTTTTTTTTGTATGGGAGGCGCCACGCCCCTTTGTCCAATTTTGACCGTACCAACTCAGTAAACTCGCTAAATTTTAATGTTTTCAGTCGGAAAATTCAGCTATGCCGACAATCTTTTTTAAAATGGAATTGAAACTCGCTAAATTGTAATGAGTTTAGTCGGCAAATTCACCGATGCCGACAGTCTTTTTTTAAATGGAATCGAAACTCGCTAAATTGTAATGTGTTTAGTCGGTAAATTCAGCGATGCCGACAATCTTTTTTAAAATCGAATCGAAACTCGCTAAATTTTATTATGTTCAGTCGGCAAATTGAGCTATGCCGACAATCATTTTTAAAACCCAATCGAAAATCGAAAAATTTTAATGTGTTCAGTCGGCAAATTCACTGATGCTGACCGTCATTTTTAAAATCGAAACTCGGAAAAGGTACATACAGTCAAAAAAATATAAATTCGCATTTCCGAAAGGTGGAACCTTTGAAAATGCCGTCTTGTATACATTTACGAGTTTGAAAACATATACCTAATGAAAATCCAAACTCACTTTTTATTTTTTAACATTTTGTTCCGAGTCAAATTTTAAAATTTTTTTAATTTTTTTTGAAATTTTTTGATTTTTTTTTTTTTTTAATTTTTAGAATTTTTTGTTTAGCTGCTCAAGTTAAAATGTTACTTCCTTGATTTGCCGACTCTTAAAAACGGTGGGGGGTGTCGCACCCCCCACCCCCCCCCCCCCCTCGCTACGCCCCTGATGGTGACCAAGTGGCAAATAGAATGGCTGAAAACTACTTATGTGAACAAATGTAGATACGCGCATCAAAGCGGAGTGGCGACGCGGTGACGTGTCATTTTTCAGATGCCCTTTATCTCAAAGAATTTTAATTTTCGAGTGGCAAGAGCGTGGTGAAGACGTGGATTTTGGGAGTGCAAGTGTGTATTTTTGTTTACCAGGAAACTGAAATCATGCGAGACGACCAAGAATCGGTGCGGTAGTATACGCTATGTCTAATCAGGAGATAAAAACTTTGCTTAACACTTATTTAAATAACAAGGTGTCCTTCGCTATTTCGAAGACGTGCCTTTGTTCTGGTCTTAAAGCTATCAGCCAGCTGGGTTAAGTTAGGCTTTCAATATTGCATAAGGTAGATAAGCGCAAGGGCTCGGTCTGGCATTCAATTACTTCGGCGTAAGCTGTAGAGATAAAGAGAAGAATGAGTCCTTCAGTAACTTTCTATGCATGGTAGGGCAACCCTAGCCAAAGAAAGACCCACTTAGAAAACTATTTTCTCAATGACCTTAGTGATGTTGGTAATATCAGCGGCGCTAGCATTCTTAGCTTTATAACCAGCAGCAAATGGTTTACATGAGCATGCGGTAAAGCCAAATCCCAATGGTGTGCACAATGGGTCGGCTAATGGCCTGTCATGTAGGCTGAGTTTGCCAACTGTCCCACCAAAGATGTTTTCCCTGTCTATTCTATCGTTAAAGTCGCCTAGTACGATTTTAACTTCGTGTTTGGGGCATTGCTCGTAGGTCCTTTCGAGGAGCTGATAGAAACTGTCTTTGGTAGCGTCGTCGTTTTCTTCAGTGGGGGCATGAGCGCATATGAGGCTGATGTTCGAGAATTTTGCCTTGATGCGGGTTGTCATAAGTCGTTCACTAACGTGCTGATAGCTCAAGACTTTTTGCCTAAGTCTGCCGCGTATGACAAACCCACATCCAAATAGACGCTGTCGTTGCTCTCTATAGCAATCGCCGTGGTATATATCACAGTTTTTCATCCGTTTTTTGCCTGGCCCATCCCATCGCACTTCCTGGATGGCGGTTATGTCTATCTTGTGGCAGTCTAGGGCCTCTGCTAGTTACTCGGCTGCACGTGGTATGTTCAGTGTACGGACATTCCAGGTGCAGATCAGATGGTCATTGTCCTTATTTCGCTTTCCAGGGTCGTCAATAGTAAATCCCTCCTTTTCCGAGGCGTGTAGCTGTTTCATAACAGTTTTTTTTTCGTGGTAGGGAAGTTACCCTGACGCACAACCCTCAACCTGGAGGACCAGTTCCATATCATACCCCTAGGACGAGGAGCACCAGTAACCCACTTCGGGATTTGAGCGCTGCCGTTGGCCAATTAAGGGTTCATCCGCCACCAACTCTTTTCCAATACCCTGGTGTAGTATTGGAGATCACTATAGACCTGGGATCCGAATATGTCGAAGTAGCTCTTATTTATTTATTTATTTATTTATTTATTCTGTCAAATATGCTTACACAGTAAGAATACACTTATAAGACTGTGAAAGATTAACAATTTAATTTATAGTACTACATAAAAGATTTGAAATAAAAGTTTACATTATAATGTTTTCTTATAGGGATGTCACTAGGTAGTTCAGCTTGACTGGAACTGTAGGCGCCACCGTTGATTCCATCTAGGGAGTTCGTCCGCTGCCGCCTGAAAGCAAGAGGAAGTGCTTTAGTGAAGAGTCACTCCTCCCCCCTTTCTCGTCCGCTGCCACCAACGACCTTCCAAAGGGGTTGGGTACCCAATCTCCAGTCGAGGTACTAGGCACCCGGCTATCACCAACGTGGAGGTGAGAGTAGGACTTGATAATGAGAGGCTAGTGTGAGGGCGCTTGTGTTTTCATATAATCGCATCACTACCTTTTGACGGCCATAAAAGTCATAACTGCAGAAATATAAACGAAACTTGTGAAGTGCTGTCGTGAAGAAGGGTCTTTGTTCACTGCACATGGTATTACTCTGCAGGGTTCCGGGATATGAAGGCATTCCAGGCAAAAAGCAGGCGAATTAGCAAGACAATGTTCGATAGCTGTTTCAGAACAAGCTGATCCCTTTGTAAACATCCCGCTTTGCATACTCAAGCTTGAAGCATGGAGAAAAGCCACAAGGGAGGCGAACGCCAGATGGACTTGTAATACCACAAGAATGCTATGGCCGTCCTTCAACGAAACCAAAACCGAGAATATAATGCGGAAGAATAGGAGATTTCTATCCACCCTCGTACGTATTATAACAGGGCACAACACTCTGCGGTACCATATGAAGAAAATGGGCTTAACAGAAGAAGAACTCTGTAGGCTGCGGTGATGAGGGAGCTCTTGAGGATACAACCCACTTCCTATGTCACTGCGTAGGTCTCCAATACACTATCAGATATAAATTCCTAGGCAGTCACTTCTTCAACGACCTAGACGAGCTTTCCAGCAAATTAACAGACAAGATAATGAGCTCCGTCAAATGAACAAGATGGTTTGTATGTAGCAGCACCAGTCAGTAATTTGAATCAGGGTTATAATGGGTAAGGGGCAACCTCTTTCCCCTACGGGCATCACAATGGGTCAGTATTGACCGAAGTGTAAAAATAAATAGGTGGCGCAACAGGCGGGTGACACCCAAGGCCTAGCTTCTCGCAACCATTCGTTTTGTGTGAGTTTATATTTTTGGGACGAATGGAAGGGACCTACAATTTTATGCCGAGTACGAACGGCTGAATTGAGAAGCTTTTTAATGACAGTCATACTGTCGGATGTTTGTCAGACGTTCGCGAGAGGTGGCGCAGTAGAAAAAACTTTAAGATGTAATTTGTGTTTTTTCGGGGATCGAACCTGGGATCCCTCGCACAGTAGTCCAGCACACTAACCACTGCGCTACTGCGCCCACATTGACCGAAGTGTGGCATGGAGAAATCCCCGACAACCCACAAACCTAACCTAACCTAACCTTACTCTGATTAGGTAACTTAACTTTGCGAACCCCGCAACAAGCCGTCAACATCGACTTATGCCCCTCCGTCTGCGGGGTTTTTACATGCTATGCATAACAGCATAACCAATATGGTTAGTTTCTGCAAGAGCCAGCTGTGCATATTTTTCTTAGATACTAGAGCTACTAGCTGTTAAAATAAGTCGGTATCCTTTATATATTGTCGTATGCTTACCAGCTAAAACATTTTCTAAAATATTATCCGTTTCGACTATAACATTGAAGTTCCAGAGCACAATTTTCTACGCACGGGCTTCGTAGATATCGTACACCTGCCTGACTAGGTAGTCGGTATATTGTCGGTAAGTGCGCATTAGACCCATCTCTTCCACAGCAGTTTTAATTGATCCATGTCAGGCGCTCACTAATTTACTTGAAGTGAGTAAAGGATGTAGCAGCACTGAAATATCTACGTATTTTTACGTACTACCGCCTTAACGCGCACTCTCCCAATGACCAATCGAATGTCACATGCAACCTTTTGTAGCATCTGCAATTAATATTGCAATTTAAAGCAATAAATATGTACCTACTCTATATTCGCAGATATTGTAAATCTATTTTGTACAAAATTAAACAATAAATTAAATAATCATTTAATTTTTTTTTTATTTCTATACATTTAAAGAAAATATAATTATTTACATTTTTTAACATTTTTTCGTTTTCTTCAACTTAAAGCCAACAATAATAATTTATAACTTAACCCATCTTACATAATTCTGAATTTTTACGAAATTGTTTTAAAATTGTGATTTCTTTTTTTTTGCATTTGTTGATGCCACAAATGGCACATATCTATGTATACGTGTGTTATCCACTTTTTTGCAATTAAATACAAGTTCTAAGTGCAAACATTAAATTTTTGTATATATTACTACAAAATTTTGTATGTAAAACAAAAGTTTACGTTTTCTTGTCTAATTTCTTATAACAAAAAATATTCACTAATTTAAATTTTTGGTAAATCTATGACTACATCGACCCATTTTAAGTGTGAACGGTTTTACTTAAAATGGGCCAAGATATTCATAGTCGACTGTCTCACTCTCTTAACAAGCAATAACTTTAGTGCCAAATATTGCTTTGTGAACTAAATTACAAATTGTTTTTATTGCTTGTTTTATTTTATTTTTTTTTAATAAATTAATATATGCATATGAATAAATAATACGTTGTGATCAATGAAATAATGTTGAACTTAATTTTTTTTTGTTTCATATACCAATTTTTCCTACAGAACTTTAATTGTTTTACACTATAGACTAAGCGTTATGAATGTTTTGTTTGTTAATGTTACATAAATTGTTTTTTTTTTTTTTTTAGATTTTCTTTTTTTTTTTAATTTTTATTTTACTCTTCTACATTAATGGTGATGACCATAGTTGGTCAATAGTGACCTCCACTGTGTCGATGTTCTCGTCTGGCATTTGCCGATTGCTCGCGGTATTCACCGCCGCGACTACTGCTCTTATGATGATGATGATGGTGACGTTTCTTTTCACCTTTGGAATAATGTATACGTAAGGAACGGTAAAAGAAAGTTAGAAGACCGTCGTTATTACCTACCTTTAAGGCAAACATCAGAAACAACAAGCTCTGAGTTGTCGCGTAACCCATAGTTGTCACGTCCGACCCTGAAATAGTTGGTAGTGTAGAAAAATTTCAAATGAAATACCAAGTGCTAAACCTACCTGTCTAAATTCTCTCGAGACCTTTGAATATTTTCTCTTAGATTGTCCCTTGATCGGGTGACACTAGGTGGGTCCAGCGTCTCCTGGGTCTTCTTTCGCAACGCGTTGTGTGAGCTGTTCTTCGAAGCAGATTCGTGAAGGTTCTCCCAAGCTTGACGGTAGTACCTAAAGGGCGACAATGTACTTCTATTCTGTGTTAATTAAGCGCCGGCTCTTACCTGTTTAGGCCATTTCTCGATCCCGAGGTGGAGCTGTCGAAAGATGCGACAGTATTGCAGTCGGGCGATGCCCTATGCCGGTAGTGATGCGTTGTGCGATTTCTGGAAAAAAGAAAAGGAAACTCAGTATTGAAATATAAGATCAACCTAACCAAGTTGTAATAAAATAACATGGGTAACCCCCCGGTAAAAATAGGAAGAAAAGGCCTAGGTGTGAATTTACCGTGAAAAAGAGAGGGTAAGATGCATCTGTGCTTAGTGAGGACTGGTGTGAGTGAGATGCGAGTAGCAAGGTGTAAATTTTTGTTTGTTTGTGAATTTTCTTACATTTCGCTTGAATGGCACGCTTTTAATGTATGGCACCTTACGGTTGGATTTTCTGCACTTCATAAGGGCGGATTACTAAAGTATCCGGCACGGCTATTGTATGCGGCTCGTCCGAATGTACTAAAGTCACGTCTACCGAGCTTTTGATCGTGGAATGGTAACGCAAGTACATTGTACAGAAGCGTGGGCGTATAATTATTGCTATCGTAAATGGCCGAACTAAGGTAGCCCGTTCGCACACGAGAATTTTGTATTTCAAGCCGTTGGGACTTTCGGTGATGCATGCCATTGGGGGAGCTAAATTCGATACAATACACAGTCATTAGATGGTGTTAATTTGTTTGCATATTTTTATCAAGATAAAGTATTTTGAATTTATATAGTTTGTGAACAAAATTGTATTACCCTTCAACTAAGAACTAAACGATTTAACTCCACCGTTAACCAAACTGCTTGTCAATCCGACAGCTTTTTCAAGCTTAAATCAAACTCGGAGTCTGCTGAGTAGTGTTACCACATTTCTTAATAAAGGGTGTCCCATAATTCACGCAAAATGTAATTTTGATAGAAAATACAGATTTTTAATTAGAAAGCTTAATTTTTTTTATTGATTCATAGAGTAGGGTTATGTACGGAATAGCACATCGGATAAATGGCCGCCACGGCTTTGCTGACAAGTACGTACTATTTTATTGAAATTTTCTATGACCGTTTCTCCCAATTTCCTCTTTCAAGGCTTTGATGGTCGTGGGCTTGTTTGCATAGACCTTTCACCCGAAAGCAAAAAGTCCAATGACGTTAAATCGCAAGATCTAGATGGCCAATTCTGATCGCAAAAACGGCCGAATACACGATTAGAAAATGACTCATGCAGTAATTGAATTGTTATCTCTGGCTGTATGGCATGTGGCACCGTCTTGTTGAAACCACATGTTGGTCACATCCATATCTTGTAATTTAGGCTCTAAAAACTGGGTTATCATGTCATGATGAATTGTCCGATAATGCCTCCAGTCCAAAATCCGCCCTAAACAGGCATGCGTTGTGGATGCATTTGTCTCTCAACAATTACTCGTGGGTTTTCTGAACCCCAAATGCGACAATTTTGACGATTAACGAAGCCATCAAGATAAAAATGAGCTTCATCATCAGCATTCACTTGTTGTTGTTCCAAAACCTATTCAACGAACTCTCTTCGCTCTGCATGGTCAGTAGCCTTCAGTTCTTAAGACAATTGAACTTTGTAGGCTTGAAATTTCAAGTCTTTTGTGAGATTTTGCTGTTGAGAGCTTCTCGAAATGCCCAATTCTTGACTACGGTGCCGAATTGTTCCGAATGTTACTGGAATGTCAGCAATACTCTCGCGAAATGCTTCGATGTTTTCTGTTGAACGACTTGTGACAGGATACCCAGAGTGCTTAAGATCACTAATTGATCCAGTCTCCCTGAATTTTTCAATTATTCTCTTCACAGTTGATGGTTTTAAATCACTATGACGGCCATATTTTGTTCGAAAATTGCTGACTGTAGCTGGACAAACCTTTATTATTTTTAAAATATTGCTCAACAATGAAAATGAGTTCTTATTTCGTTTAGCGCTCAATGTTTACTAACCCCGAACTATCAGCTGTCACATTGTTATCTTTTTTTCTGTTGGCAGTACTGTAGTATTAAATGGCGCAAAATTCAAATTTTGCGTGAATTATTGGACACCCTTTAGAATGGTGAATACTGAGATATTACAAACGACCAATCTACATATGACCTTAGCGTGCCTGCGGATCATATAGACAACCATACTACCTCTGCTGTACCATTGATCTTCTTGCTAAACTATTTATAGCGGTAGCTGATTATTTGGAAGAGAGCCAAGCTCAGAATATTTTTTTTTGTGTCAATTGCTGCCATCATTCGGCATAGCGTACAGGATTTTGTCTTTGGTCTTATGTGAATGCCTAAGACATTTACTCCCCAAGATAATTAGTCCCTATCAATACAAAGGCCTATTAAGTTCACAATCGGCTGAATATTTGCACTAAGGCGGATACTGGAAAAGACCATTAGGTCGAAATAAATTACCTCCTGGTTGCATTTTTGGAATCGAGAGATATAGGTATAGCGTTGAACTACAGCTCCTAAGTTTAACACAAATTACGTCTTAAGGCTGACGCACGGTTACATTCGCGAACATCCAAGACGATATAGGAGCTATATGAGAAAACTTATTAATTAAAAAGTTCGCGTTCGGCATAAGAAGGTAGGTCTCTTCCATTTGTGTTTTTAGTTTTGACTTTCTTGTCCGTTCGTCTTTTCAAGCAGCACTCCCAAAATCAGTCTATCAAAGTAAGTTCAGCATTTACCATCGCCATCTAGCATGATGGATAGCAAGATGGACTCGGGTGGTTGGTTGATTTAAAATGGACCTTCATAAATTTCTGTCACTGGAAGGGACAGGTATGGGTAACAATATTCTACTCTTAATCTGTAATTATTCAAAAAGACTTCATTAATATCGTTAAATCGTGCATTGGCCTTTTGCAGTCTTCTGGAGACTGGCCACTGCAATTACCTCCTCTTATTAAAAGACGATTTCGGTCTATCTTTAGCCATATTATCCTGACTGCGTTACATTGTAAAACAAAAAGCCTAGATATGAGATAGGAGTCTTACAAATATAAGCCTAAGACTCTTTCAAAATATGGTCAGAGGGTCACAATATTGCTGATGCAGTACAAGTACACAGCTCAATGAATTTGCTCGTGAATTCTTATTTTTATGGCTGAATGCCTATCCCTTTTATTTCTCACTTTAGATATAGAGCACATGTCGATGAGTGGGTGGGATGGTTGCTTGCTTAGCTATCGACAAAGGACTCGGTGTATCATTATCGGGCATCATGCTGTACGATTAGGACCCATAACTTCGTGTAAAAATAACACTATTTTTGCTATGCCTCTCTCACCTTAAAAGTACTATTGCAACACTCAGAAATGGCCCTTAATAACCGAATAGATTCTGCCACATCAAGAACTAGTTACATACAAGTCCTAAGACTTTCATAAGCTCGTGCATGATCCATTGTCCCATTTTAAGCAAGTCACCAAACCATAGGTGTACGCATCAAGGATAATATGTCATATAGCTATAAGCTCACCTGGTCAACTCTGGATACAAAGAGATCTACGGTACTCAAACAACTTAAAAGACTGAATTTCTCCAAATTATAAGATTCAATGACGAAAACGGAGCTAGATAATAAGATTAAGCTACTTTGCGCTACCCCTCTTAAGCTAATTGGCACTCCACATAAGCTCAGCGGAAACGTCAAATATTTGGAACTTATTCATGACGAAAGAAAGAATATTTCCTAAAGTACTAGGACAAGTCCTAATGGCTTAATGAAGGGTAAAGTTGGCTTCAAATAGGACTTTTATTTCAACACAATAAGTTGGCTCTACATAGCCGTAATTAGAAATATAATAATCCTTTACTACTCCTAAGTATGGTTGCTAAAGCTGTAAAAAATCGCAGTCTTTTGAGTATTGCAGTAAATTGATTAAAAATACAAATTTTGGAATCTTTAGACTTCACTTAAGTTATTTGACTTCAAAATTGAAATCCCAGTATTTTTTTAAGTCTTAACTAATGCAATCACCTGAAGCAGTCAAAAGACTTGAAGTCAAAAGAATGCAATACTTTTTGATTGCTTGAATTCTTTGAAGTCTTTTTGAAGTCTTTTTTATTCTTCGCATTCTTTTAGTCATTTATTTGAATGCATTCAATGTTTTCAAGTCTTTTGACTGCTTGAAGTATTTTTATTGATTTGAAGTATTTTTTTAAGAAATTAAGTATTCGATTGAATTTTTGAGATCCACATTTCAGATATAAGTTTCAAAATGTGCATGTACTCGAAACAACTATAAAACCAAGATATAATAAATAAAAAACTTCAAGCAGTCAAAAGACTTCAAAACATTGAATGCATTCAAATGACTAAAAGAATTCAAAGAATAAAAAAGACTTCAAAAAGAGTTCAAATAATTCAAGCAATCAAAAAGTATTGCATTCTTTTGATTTCAAGTCTTTTGACTTCTTCAGGTGATTGCATTACTTAAGACTTCAAAGAATACTGGGATTTCAATTTTGAAGTCAAATAACTTAAGTGAAGTAAAGACAGAAGGTCCGTAGTCCATGGAAAAGATTTTGTAAGAAATTTTTGATTTCGAGAGTCTCAGATTGTAGGCCTCGCTTCAAACTTTTTACTGTATATAATGAGAGTACAACTATCTTGAAAATGCTTCTCAATTCAGGCCTTCAGACTCGCCATAAAATTATTATAGGTCTCTTGCATTCGTCCCAAAAAAAAACTCACACAAACGAATGGCTGTGAGAAGCTAGGCCTAGGGTGTGGATATGTTGCGACATTTTTTTGGTTTTAGCCATGTCTACAATTCGGCTGAGGGGATTTGCATCAACTTTGTTTCTGATTTTTTAGACTTACACCTCTGCAATTATTCGCAATTTTGAATTTAGTCCCAATATGAGTAGTATGCAATATATATATGTAATTCCAAAACCTACAGCCCAAAATGTTCAAAAAGAAGTAAGTTACATGCAATCCAGTAGTTAAAATTTGTCGCATATTGTCTACACTATCACAGCATATCTAGATTCACGTTTAGCCAACTTTTTATCAATGGCGTTAAAGGCTCAACGTTTTAAAAGGTCGCTAATTTTTTTAAAGCACCCTGCAACTTTATGAGGCATGGAAGGATGGAATATTGTGGACTCGACGGACCATTGATAACGGCTAATCATCTTTCGCAAACTGATTTTCACACAGCACCTACGGCAGACAGCAACTAGTTTGTCCGACTGTCTAGTGTCTTACTATAGACACTCTGTGCATACCTTACAGAAGTTACTGCCTTTAAGAGAAGTGTATTTTCTATTTTAAAAAATCTCACCCTTTATCATAAAGGGGATAAAGGCTAACTTTAGAGGATTGGGTTCTGCGTTGCTGATGTATCTACGTTTGTGATTTTGAAGTAAAAACCTTTATGGCTCATTAGGCAGTAATTCAAAACTATGTACGAAGAAACTGAAATAATGAAACTACAGGTTGCCGTATAGGCTAGTAGTGGCTTCATCTGATAAGGTTTAAAGGATATTTTATGAAGAGGTCAATGAAATTGCATACAAGTCTTTGAATCTTTTAAAGGGTTATCTTTCCTAATCCTCATTAAAAAAATGTATTTTTAATGATGTTGATGAAAATTTGATTTTTACCAAAAGGTTCCTTAAATTATTTAAATTATTAAAAAAAAAACACCCCTCAGTCACATACGAATATGCCAACTTTCAGACCAAATGTTCATCCCGTGTATTCGGCATATTTTTTGCATGTTCCACAGTACATATACATGACATATCTATATCCTTACATATAATAAAACTGTAGGCATTTTCTTTGTCAGCTAAAAACTCGAAAACTACTGGACAGATTTCGATGAAACTTTTTTTAAATGTTCCTTAAGACTGTGAGACTGCTATAGGCTATGTCGTTTATAGCCACGTCCTTAGGAACAGTTTTTAGCCAAAATGTATTTTTTGAAGTGAAAATATATACATACACATATACCTTGCTACGAATGGATGTTTGTACTTTTGCGATCGTCAAACAAAAACAAAACAAGACTAGCATACGTATACTACACATTCGATAAGGGTTGATTTGTTTTCGCAGTGAGTGCTATGGTCAGTTGTATATTATGTAGGTATGTATATTATGATTGTATGTCCGATGAAGGATGGGGATGGGGTGAGTCGTGCGTGCTGCAGAATGGCATGGGGTATATTAATAATCTTCATAAGAGAAGATACGTATAATACAAAACAGGTTTCATTTCAGAATTTCATTCGATATGTGGTATGGTAACTGTGTTGGGTTGGGGTAGGTAGTTGTTTGGATTCTATAGGAAGAGGGAAGCAAAGGAAAGGAAAGGAAATGCAGTATATTAAACAAGTAGCAAGATCAATGAGAAGGAGGGCGATGCAGAGGGTGCACATTATATATCCAATGCATTACATCCATTATCGCATATCGCCACGCAACGCAGTAGGAATTTTATTCTGATATGACGTAACAGGGTAGGGTTGGGGTAGTTGTTTGGATTCCATAGTTCTACTTTGGGGTTGTTGTCGCACATCGAAAGCAATTTTTCTTGAACAGATAGGTCCCTACTGTGTATGAGTGACTTACTTCTGTCCAGCCAGTTTGTGAAATCTATATCTATACATATAATAAAACTGTAGGAATTTTCTTTTGCCGTTAAAAACTCGAAACCTACTGGACAGATTTCGATGAAACTTTTTTTTAAATGTTCCTTAGGACTGTGAGACTGCTATAGGCTATGTCGTTTACAGCCATGTCCTTAGGGACAGTTTTTAGCCAAAATGTATTTTTTGAAGTGAAAATATATACATTCGAGGATTGATTTGTTTTCGCAGTAAGTGCTATGGTCAGTTGTATATGTAGGTACATATGTATATTATGATCGTATGCCCGATGCCGGATGGGGATGGGGTGCGTGCTACAGTATGGCATGGGGTATATTAATAATCTTCATAAGAAGAGAGACCAAATATAATTTTGTGCGAGCGGGCAAGGCGAGCACGGGTCCAGCTAGTAAATAAAATAAAATTGTAGATTTTTTGTTTGTTTCACTAATCACCTAAGAACTACTAAACCGATTGGTATGGATCATTTTGTAAAGGTAGGCCTTAAAAATGGGCATAAAATAGGCTTCATTTGGTCAAAATTGGACAAAGGGGCGTGGCATCGCAATACAAAAAAAGCATTCAAAGTCGTATATCTCGAAAACCGACGAATCGATTGAGTTGAAACTTACAGATAATCTTAGGTATTGGTCCAGGAGTGTTGCTGTGAAGATTGGTAAAAATTGGACAGAGGGGCGTGGTACCGTCCATCCGAAAAAAATACTTTCAAAAGCGTATATCCCAAAAATAAATTTACAGACAATCTTACGAAAGAACATTATTATCTAAGATCCAAGCAATACAATTTCTGCGTACGGGCAAATCTACATATGTCCAGTAAATATCGGGACGTCGGAGTGGTATGCGTATGTCAGGTTTTGCATGTTGTATACACTTAGATTTACAGAAATAATCTACAATATGTCGAACTTATATAGTCCTACAAGTGACTATGTATGTAGACCTGTATAGATTTGTAGTTTTGGCTTACAGGAAACTCACACGTCTATTATGTGCTCATCGAATGTTTTCCACAATAATTTGATAGTGTCGCGCACTGTGTGGCACCGTTGTGAGACTAAAGTTGCAATTTGGCACTTTTTTTACCACCTTGGCACAATGATACCACTTTTCTAAAATTGAATGATTTTGGCCCTTTTTCACAATTCGGAACAACAAAAATATTAAATTTTAAGTCGGCTCTCACATTGAGGCAACATTCAATAAGCAACTGGCAATAGGAAACATGCAAAATTATCGCTCACAATTATTTTGTTTTGAATTAAATTAGAGGTCTCACATCAAAGCAACTAAATATCGCTCGAACGAAAAATGTAGCTGATTGTTTATTGGCAGTTGCTATAGTAACTACCTAAGGCGGCTCTCAGATTGAGGCAACAAGCAATAAGCAACTAAGCAACTAGCAACTGTCAATAAGCAATACGCAACTTTATTTTAGCCTATTCTCACATCGAAGCAACAGTAGGGGGAGATGGGGCACATTGATACGATTTTCATTTGAAGTCAAAAAAAAGGAATCATATTGACAATAATAACAAAGGAAAGTATTGATTGTGTTCAATGTCATTCTAACTATCTTATTTAAGACGAATGTACTCTTAAAATCATCCACAAAAAAAGTTAAAAGCTATTTACAAAAAAATTAAATTTGTATCAAACTGCCCCACTCATTGATACATATCAGGGGCACTTTGATTCATAGCCAAAAATCTGTATTTATTGAAAACTTTTTGTTAATAAAACAAGTTTTAAATAGTTTTATAACATATATTAATACAACCAGTATTTAAATGTTTTGTAATTCATGATAAAATAAGTTTTAATAAGTAATAAATAATAAAATAAATGCTTTCTTCGGCTTTAAATAAAAATAAATAAGGTATTTTATGTATAAAATAAACAGTCTCCAGACTGTTACGATAAGTCTTCAAATAACTTTGATTAGCATTTTTAATTCTTTTTTTTTATTTTTGACTAACATCTACTTACATTGACACGTATCAAACTACCCCGAGGTGGGGTGTATCAATGTGCCCCAACTGTCCTCACACAATATAAATATTATTTGTAATTAAAACAACTTTTAAAAAGAACTTTTTATGTATATATCACATTATTATTGACGTATGCTCACAATATAACTTAATATGAAATTGATAACACAAACATTTTTTTTAAAAAAACCCACTCGAAAGAAAGTAAAAAAAATTACTCACGGACTCAGAAAACACATTTGTTCTCGTTGACCGAAATACGATGGCTGAACAAAGATGCCAGACAGACATGTCTATGCGTTGATAGACAAGTTACGTTGTGTTAGTGGTTGAGCGGCCTAATGCGATCAATTTTCGAATAATGTCGACTGTATCAATGTGCCCCATGTATCAATGTGCCCCATCTCCCCCTATTGCCTGAAATTTCTAACTAACATGTCATCCGACGACTCCGATGATTCGATTTTTCTAATGTGGTTCCATTTAAAAAAAAAAAACAACAAAGGAAAATGAAATATGGTGCACCCACCTGCATTTACTAATTTAATAAATCATGGCGGAAATATTTGCGCTAAGGAACTCATAGCATATAACACCCAATTTCAAAACTGTTATCGAATAAGCCCCGAAACGTAGTATGCGCAAATGTGTCAATAATGACAAATATTGCTACTAGGAGGCAATATTATGTTGCTTTTCAACATGCGCTGAGTATCGCTAGCGATAATTATTGTAGCAACCAGCAACATTTTTCGTTCGACCGATATTGAGTTGCTTTGATGTGAGACCTCTAATTTAATTCTATGTAAAATAACTGTGAGCGATAATATTGCGTGTTTCCTATTGCCAGTTGCTTATTGAATGTTGCCTCAATGTGAGAGCCGACTTAAACTTTTAAAAAAATTCATTGCCCTGAAGTGGCTCAATTGATACACATCACACCAAAAACATAAATGTAAAAAAACAGCCAAGCTCTGTTATGTCAAAAAAAGTGTGTAACTATTCAGCCACGAAAAGTAATGAGATCTAAATGTACGCAAAGTTCTTAGTTTAAGAGGTTAAATGTGAAAAAATGGAATGAAGGGAAAATCTCAACTTTTGAACTTTTCCCAGTGTATGCACCACAGGATCTAGCATTCTGCTAAATTTCACGATTCTAGGATGGCTGGAAGTTCTTCATAATTTTGATGATCATCATCTAAGTGAGTGAGTGAGTCAGTCAGTTACGGTTTTTGCGATTTTTGATGTCCTGTATGTTGAAAACCACTAATGCTATAGAGATGAAATTTGGTGAGGTGGACTTTTTTAATGAGCTTGGTAAACTTTTCAAGTTTGAAGTTGTTTGGGTTAAATTGTCCCGAAGTCAGAGGGAGGTCGAAAACAGCCTGAGTTTATTCCTGTAAGAATGGTAAGTGCCTTTACTAGTGAACTTGGATGGGGCACTACCGTGGCCTTTGATCTGGCGAAGTCCATTCCTTAAACGAGCAATGCGACGCCTCCAATTTCAGAATCGGGTTCAAAGTGGTCGGAGAATGATTCAGAAGATTTTGGATTAGAACTTGCAGTGCTTAATGAATTAATTTGTTATGTTATTGAATTGATTTTACGTTTAATGTTGTTTTTATGGTATGTTTTATTCGACTGAATTGTTATAGTTTTAAAAATAGAATATTACCAGTACAATATCTTGTTTGTTTGTTATGTTTTTTTTCTCCGTGGCCCTTTTTCTTGCGACTTTTCTAAATTTATCAACGGTAACGCTGATTGCAATGTCTTTTTGATAGCAAAGATATTCGACATAAACGCCATTTAACTGAAATTGTGAAATGGCAAACTGAGCACGAATTTGATTACATCCAAATTGGTACTTGAAACTGTATTGCCTGCTTAAAAACCAAAGACCCGAGTAAAATCAATATCATTTTAAAAAAAATGTTGAAAACCCCATTTCAGTAGGTAGACCTTATTATATTTAGAACCAGCTGAATAACCGACGCAACTCGGGGGCAAAATGTTCATACTTTTCTACCCTATTATAAGCTAAGCCGACATTTTCGACGTAGATGCATTTGTCGATTGCATATAATCATTGCTGGTATCCTTTTCTCATCCCGAGTACAAAACAAGTACAATTAAAATTTTAAGGCAATTTCCAATAACATAGCATTCATACGTTTGTTGAAATAATCGTTATATGTATTCTATTCTTCCAACATAATCAATATTTAGCTAATTGAAGATGTGATTTCAGACAACATTTAGATAAGTTATTGCATACCTAAAGGGTGCTTGGCATATTTCAGTAGGCAGGACCCTTCACATAGAACACATGTTGGTTTCCTAGTTGTCATTTGCCTCATTTCTATCTGCGGACAACTCGAATAATTCCAATAAATTTGGTGCCTATCCAGTGAATAATTTTAAGTCACGCGTTTAAGGATTATAGTCGAAAATCAGATTACATAGAAAAGTGTGTGCTACCCGCATTAGTACATAATGCGTATTCCCTAAATGCACGAAATATGATGATATACAGATAGATAGATAAATGTATAGGTATGAAAAACCTATCTATGGAAGGGCAACTCACCTCCTAACAAGAATGATAATAGTCGTGATGACCGCAGCTAGGAACACGAATCCACCGAAAGCACCCAAAGCAACAATAGCACCCAAATTGAGTTTAGCCTCCTTTCCTTCCTTCCGCTCGGGATTCTCCACAGAGAACGGTATATTGACGTTCGGCGATTGATTCTGTCGAATGTTGACGCTATCTGAAATCTCATTATCCTGCGGATGAGCGTTGAGAATGATATTCTGCGTATTGCGAGCGGTTGTTGTTTCGTAGGTTGGAACGAGAGGCCGAACTTTAGTGGGCACTGCCGGCGTAATCGGGCTAAGTGGTGGCAACTCGGTGGACGTTGAGGTAGTGGTTGATGGCCTAGGCATTGGCGTGGAAGATGGTATTTTGTTCTTTGGCACAATAACCGGACGGAGGATTCTCTTGGGTGGGAATTCTTCGCGAACAGTTCCCGGTACCACAAATGTGACATCTTCATCGGAATCAGCTGGAAAATTACAAACAAACTCAGTAAAGTCTTAGACGTTATTTGCTATTGCGCAGACTTACTTTCGCCATTAATTTCGACCATCGGCGTTGAGCTAATCGATAGTGTCGTCGATATTGTTGGCCTTGTTGGTCGTCGAGTGGCGGTGGTCTTGGGTCTGAATGTGGTAGTCGTGGATGGTGTCACTGGGAGGGTTGATGTTTCTATTTTTGTGCATCGTGGCAACGCACTGCTCCACTGTCCACTGCTCAAGCAGGTGAGATATCGGTGACCTTCTAAACGATAGCCTACGGGACATGAAATCTCTGCCTTTGATCCGAAGAAGGTTCCGTTTGGTGCGGAAATAATAGTGTTGTAGTAATTGCCAGGAAGGGTGTCACATTCAACAACTAAAACAAAAAGAACGTTTACTTTAGGAGAAAAACAAAGGGGTGATTGATGTCTACTTACTTTCACAACGTGGTGGTGGTCCGTTCCAGCGCTCATCAAAGTCACAAGTCAGCAGGGCGCGTCCGAGCATTTCATAGCCCTCATTGCAGTTATATTTCACCAGACTTAGATAGCCCACGGTTCCATTCATCAGGTCATATGAGCCGTGTGGGATAGAAGCTGGCAATCCACATTCGATATCTGAGAACACAGTTAGAACGTCGCGCCATTTGAATTAAAACTAATACTTACATTTGCACACAGGTGGGAATTCATTGTAGAACCCTGTTTCCAAACAAGTTCTTGTCGCCGGGCCAACAAGTAAATGGTTTTTGTCACACGTGTACATAACCTGAGCGTCAACCTCAAATCCTTTGGGGGTGACCATCGTCGAGTTTGGTGGCTGCTCTGGACGTCCACAGGTCTTTGGTTGATGCTGGCATATAAAGTTTAGCAATGTGTTACAGTTTGTGTCGCTCCACAACCATCCCTTGGATCCGTCAAATCGCGCACAATCCTCATCGCCACCGGGATGATTCCAAAACGATACAGTGACCTCCTCGCCATCTGTCCACTTCCAGGAGTTTCTGTCTTCTGAGTCACGAATGGCACCCATCCAATATTGTGAGCTAACATCGCTGCGGTGCCTTCGCCACAGCTCCCAGCTAATGAAGCCTTGAAGTGCTGGATTACTCTCGCTAATGAGAGTGCCACCTCGAGAGCGACAGAAAGACAAAGCGTCTAGGAAGTTAAGTGGCTGGCGGTTGTAGAAGATGTAACATTTCCCGTTGTAGGAGGCGAGAGCACCAGGTGGTTGATCGCGAAACGTGGGACATCGCTCGATAGGCAGGGCTTGATCTGTGTAGACAAAAGCTTCACAAATGGACAACTGATTTGGCGTGCTGTTCTCCAAATGAACAGATACAAATGCACCAGGCATGGGCGGATTGCAGGGCAAAAATAGGGGCTGACCCTCTTCAAGTGGTCCCGTAAATCTATTGCAAATTGGATTTGTTCCCAAGTCGGGTCTGTTATTACCAACGCGCACAACAATGGTAGCCGGCTTGTTATCTGGAAGAGAAGAAAAGTGTTGGGGTTAATATAGAGTTTCTAGGAAAATGTGTGCGTTTCTTTCATGTAGCCCATGTAAGTTGCTGAATAAAACTCTAAACATACCATCAGACGCACCATTGTCAAAGTTTTTACTCGGGACTTTTATGCCATAATTGGAAAGGACTCAAAAGCCTCAAACGATCAAACTGTCAATCAAATCGAATATGAGCTTTTAACTCATCAATCATCCTGAGTAATATTTGAAAGAAGATGCTATGCATCGCAAAACAAGGGCAGCGACGCGAGAGTATCGAGCCGGTTCCTGCTTAAGCAGGAGGAGGTATATGCAGTTCAGCTCAAAAAAATCAAAGATTCTCGTGATCAAATGATCATCCGAAAATGTTATAAGAAAATCAAGAAACTTTCTACTGTCTGACCGAACTGCAGGCTTTTGAAACTGCGCGGCGTAGAAAACGTTGTCAAAAAAACTCTGTGAATATTAGATGCATGCAGAACCCTTCTCCGGACGATAAAGAATCAATTTCATCACCAATACTTAGGTTATTTTAGCTACAAAAATATGTAGGCGCAGTATGGCTCAATGGTTAATATTTTGAACTTCTGCGCTCAGGGTCTCTGGTTCGATCCCCTAATTACTACTTAAAGTCTTCAATATTGATGAAGATTGAAGCTATCGTCCTTAGAAGCGACTTCGAGGAAGTATAGTACTTCATCTATACCTTCGAATAAACATCAAGTTCTTGAATGTCATCATAGTTGATATTCGACGAGGAACTCGCCTAGAAAACGGCGATGTTATGGCAAAGCAGATAGGTTCAAAGCAAACTAATGGCTCCAGGGATGAAATACTGCTCAGAACTCTTTCTTGCAAGTTGCTTGCTGATAAGCATGAAGAAGGAGAGTTGACTTTTCCACGACTGACAAAGAAAATATTACAACCGCGAACTTTATGAACTACTGTACTTAGATGTGGATATGGTCCAAAGACGAGAACGCGTCGACTACATTGGCTCGGCTATATTGACGATTTAGTGAATGACAAATAATGTTCAAGGCAAGAGGATCTTCAAATCCATTCACCTAAGTAAGGATGCCCCCATTTTTGATTTGACAAAACCAAACCTTTTCAAGAAAGGGGATAAAAGGGATTGTTCCAATTGCATGGGTATAGAGAAAAATCTTTGCCAAGGTTCTGGAAACGCGTTGGAGAGATGTGGTCGAGTCACGATTAGGAGATGAGGAGTGCGGTTTTCGTCCACGCAGAAGTACCTACACAACCGACCAGTTATTCACTCTCAGAATGGTACTTGAAAAGGCCAAACACCTGTTTACGCATGCTTCATTCATGCTGTGATCGGGTAAACGGCGCTAAGTCAATACCTTTCACCGTGGGCCTTGGACTTCGCCACGGATGCATTGTGTCTCCTCTCATTCTCATTACTTGTATGGACTGGAACTAGATACAGCGCAGTCTTGGCGAAGAACGTTCCAAATTGGGAGATCTGAGGATAAGTCCTCACAGACTGAGCTTCAACGCGCACTCGATCGGTTTGTTATAGATGAAAATAAATGTAAACAAATCTAAATTGATGGTCGTCTGCAGAACGCCTGTTCAATGCACTCTGCGTGTTAGCGGGGCTCCATTGAAACAGGTGGAGAAGTTAAAGTATCTAGGGGTCTTATTCACGAGTGATGGAAGGAGCAATGCCGAGTTTTCCTGTAGGATTGGTTAGGCTGGATCAATTTTGAGACACCTTGGTCATTCTGGCATTACAAGGACTGAACTTGGTGTCAAAGCTAAGTTGTCAGTCTTTAATTCGGTGTTTGTTCCAACTCTCACCTATGGTCATGAGGTTTGCGTAATGACCGAATAGAATAAGATCGCGGATACAAGCTGCCGCAATGAGATTTCTCCGTTTGCATTAGATCGCATAAGAAATACCAGAATACGTGAGGAACTCAATGTCAAGCAGCTACTTCTCCGGATGGAGCGATCCATGCTTCGGTGGTTTGGTCATGTTAAACGCATGTCCCCGACCAGGATTCCACGACGTGCTATGGAATCCGTACCATCGGGTAGGCATCCTCTAGGTAGACCAAGGATGAGATGGTTAGATCAAGCCATAATCTTTCCTACACCCGTATGGGGATTGCCCTTGATGATTTAGATTCGATGGCGGAGAATCGAGAGCTATGGAGGGTCCACTTGAGCTACCTACACCCCTGCGACATACTTAATGCATAAGCGGGGCATCAAAAATGAATGGCAAGGATGAAAACCTAACCTCCGTTTTAAATTAAAATTCATGGTATATTCCAAAGTGCCTATAGTTTACACAAATGAGTACTCATACAATAGAGGGCTGTAGTACCTCAGTTATTAACTAATTAGAAGGCTTTCTGTTCAGTGTATATAATGTGGAATCGCAGACACCAAAGCAGCGTTTGAATTAAAAAGGTTTTGATTTAATGAGGTAACTCATCTATACCTATAAACAGTTGAATTCTAGAAACATTTCACATGGGACACCTCTAAGTTCATGCAGCGTTTTGAACTAAATGCTATAACAACGAAAGTCCAAAGCCAAAAAAAATAACCCTCCGGTAAGTATGCAAATTGGAAAAATCGAAAATTGATGTTTTTTTTAGGGAATTTTGTGTGCAATTGTTTCGGAATGGCTTTTCGAATGAAAAAATAGAAAAGTCTTAGTGAAAAACTCGGAAAAAACGCGAAAAACTAGAATTTTTTTTCTTCGTCTTTGTAGCGGCATGTCAAGAAGTTGAAATTGACCACGAACATGAGAGTCGCATTGCAGAACGACCCATCTTCTGCTGAATTCCCGAAACAACTGCTGGCGCTTGGCAATGGCCAAATTCCCGTTGATGTTTCGACTAGATTGATATTGCTCCTCGCCAATTTTTGCGAGTTCACATCGTCGAAGGAAGAACTCATCATCATCACCAAAGTGTTCCCGGACATGGCGCAAAATTATAAAAATCTCGATTGGATTAGTGAACGAATGAATTTCATTATTCAAAGTCAAATCGCTGGAGAACTGCCTTCATACAAATCTGTTGACAGCGTGACCGACGAGGATGTAGCGACTAACTATCCGATGGAATTTTTGAACTCGCTTGATGTGCCAGGAACTCCGCCGCATAGTTTACAGCTGAAGGTGGGATCGATCATAATCATGTTGCGGAATCTGAATCATCCGAAATTGTGCAATGGTACGCGGTTGTCCGTCAAGAGCTTGATATTCAAGCGATGATCAATAAGGGCAAATTTAGAGAAGAGAAAGTCCTTATCCCACGAATTTCGATGATTCCAACTGATCGTTTCCCGTTCGATTGGCTTTTGCGATGGCAATCAATAAATCGCACGGTCAATCGTTGGAAGTCTGTAGAATTTATCAAGAATTTCCCTGTTTCCCTGTCACGGTCAGCTGTACGTTGCCTGTTCGAGTGTTGGCAAACCGTCTTCTTTGTTTGTTTTTGCGCCGGAAAACAAATCGAAATCGATTTCATTTAAATAAATCACATTGAAATTTGAACTATCTGTACTGATACAATTCATAAAGATTAAAGTTCCACATAAGCTCTTCTCTTATGTAACAGTTTATGCCATACAAAAAGTACCCCATAAGAATTTACATAAGTAGAACTTAAATCGTTATGAGTCGTATCAGCGTTTAATTGGAGCGAGACAAAGTCCACCGGGTCCGCTAGTCTGTCATTCAAAACTCCTATTATTTTTTAATATACTTTTTCCATTTTAAGTATTTTTGTTAAAATTGCATCTCCAGGGGAAAATAAACCACCCTTGGTAGAAAATACTTGTATTTAGCTCCTCTGCAAAAATCGCTGCCTATTTATTTTTATTATACTCATGCCGAATAACCAAATGCTTGTCTTCTTCAACATACTAATCCATTTGTGTATCATAAGGTAAGGTAACGTTGAAATATTGCTCCTTAATTACTCTCTGAATGAATACCGAAGTCCAAAATCGATTGAGAAATAACATTTGACTATTTTCGACCGACATTCTGGTTGCAGTCAAGAGGAGCTTGACCATAGAAATCAATCGTAGGTATTCCCCATTATTTCCACTGCCTATTACTGGATCAATATAGAACTTAACCCACTCTGGCAGATCAGGGATTTCAAACGCCCCAGTCCACAAATGCCAAATGTCAGGGAGAAAGAAAGTTACATTTAAACTTTTAAAGAATCTTAAATTCCTTCTACTCGTCGGAAGCAACTTTTTATTTTGTTGAAGAGATTTCGTTTCTCTCCCGATGGGGTTCTTATTGTCATGAAATAATAATGACAGAGAAACACTAGCGCTTTTCTTTGAGGAGTGCTGGTGGCCATTGTATTCAGTGTCGTGTGGTAAAATCATTTATTTAAACGTGAATTTCGAAATTGAAATAGAAACATTTTTAAGGCTGCTGGGTCATATTAAATGCATGAACATTCGAATTAGAAGGTTGGAAATCCTTTATGCCTAGAATCGAAATCTGCTGTTCAGCTACGGGGTTACTTTTTATATATGCGTCCCATGTATCGAATGTACTCAATAATAGTTTCAGTTTGGATAGCTCTGGCACAATTGTCTAATACTGTGGAACAGTGAATATTTATCATCGAAATAGAAGGCACAACCATCTCTCTTATGAAGGCACAGCACGGCAACCAGGGACAGCCCAGCAACAGCTTCTGGTGCTAGTAGACACGCATTGCACCTATAATAGCGAGATGGACATTTCTCTGTAGCTTCAGGAGCCTGATTTCGGATGTAAGTACTTTTGGCCACCAGCCGTACGTATAGATTCAACCATCATGATGCACATGCACAATATGTGTGTCAATGGAATGGTTGGGAAGCTGATGATTTTGCATTTATTATCATACTGTTAAACAGTTTTAACAAAGACTCAGTCCTTAATATATCCACTTTGTAGTGACCTTTGTTCTATTTATTTGTCACTTAGCACGACACATCATTTTGCTTGTTGTTGGGACATTCATTGCAATGTAATTATTGCAGAAAAATGTTACGTATACGCCACAGTCGCTCAGTTAATTTTTTAATGAAACTATGAGTACATCATTCGACATCGCAAACATCCATACCTGGATAAATATACATAAAAATCGAAGGATTAATTATTTGCAAGTAGATAATTTTTTTAATGACCGTCATACGCCATATTTTAGCGAAATACTGAGCGACTCAATTTTTCAGAACTTATTTTTGAAGGTGATTGATTAAATGTACGTACGATGGAGCTCCAATCTTTTAATAACTTTCTAGTTTCACATAAATTAAAAATAAAATGCTTGCAAAGGTTAGGTAATACTACCTAAAATCTTTCAAGCTGAGATGTGTTTAGAAATATGTGTTACAAGGGGGCAAATAGGTGAAGCCGGGTACAAACTTTTTGGATTGATTGTGAAAAGTAAGGGGTAATAATTTATGTTGGACAATTTTGTTAAGTTTTCATTTGATTTGAAAGAACAACAACTTGATTAAAAAACAACTTGTTTGAAAATATATCAATTTCGATTTCATCTTTAATTCAGCATCAGACTTCTTTGAGTGATTGTTTAAACGGTTTAGTTCTGACCAAGGGACTTCCACTTTTGGGCGTAGTGGCGCAGTGGTTAGTTTGCTGGACTACTGTGCGAGGGATCTCAGGTTCGATCCCCGGAAAAACACAAATTACATCTTAAGGTTTTTTCTACTGCGCCACCTCTCGCGAACGTCTGACAAACATCCGAGAGTATGACTGTCCTGAAAAAGCTTCCCCATTCAGCCGTTCGGACTCGGCATAAAATGGTAGGTCCCTTCCATTTGTCTCAAAAATAGAAACTGCCTAGGGTGTCTACCGCCTGTTGCGCCATCTATTTATTTTTTTTAAGGGACTTCCACTTGCGATAGCTGAGCGATGTGAACTATAGGCAACTAATTATTGAATACAACAGACAGGTTAACAACGGCATAACGCATATTTGTTGTTGCTTACAAAGACACTATATGCAAATATCATTTACAGAGCATGTCAGCACCCCGTGTGATAGATAAATAAAGGTTAGTACAAAAGACTTTTCCTGGTCGAATGTTAACATTGTAAAAGCTTCTTATACACATTACTGAGCCACTGATGGCACATGAAGCAGTGACACAATTCCGGCCTCTACAATTCCTGATACTTAGAGACTGAAGTAAAACTGCAGATTTTGTACAGACATCCCGGAAGAATTGATGGACTTAGCTAGCTCCTGGAAAAACACCCCAACTAGGATTGTATACACCCAATTGCCAATAAAAATCATGTAGATAAATTCAAATTTTCTCTGATGCTCTTCTATCAGGTTTATTGGTAGATTTGTTCCCCTGTTCGATCGGTCCAAAATTCTTTTTAGTCTTGCGACACAATTTTTGATAACCTTTAGCTTATCCAGCAGTATTAACTTGATTCAAAGCTATTCTAAATCCCTTCCACTTATGATGGTGAGTACGCGAGCTATCTTGAACTCATTTCAAATGCGTCGGAAATAGACTCGCCGTGTTGCCCATTCAAGTGTGCTAAGATAGTGTAGGAAAATGCAAACATTTCCAAATACCGTTGAGCTGAAAATTTTCAAAAAGCGACCCCGAGCTAAAAAAGAATATCCACATAAAATGCAGATATCATGGAATTAGAAATCTTAATCTTTAGGGGTCTCATATCGCGTATCGTCTGACGATATCGTTTCAGCGGTAGTTTTGCTTCATTTAACTATTAATATTGATAGGAGCACTATCGTCAAGACGATAGCGTTTGCACGATAGCTAAATAGGTATAGTCTTGCATTGTTTTGTATATTTTGCAGATAATTTTAACCTTTTTATTGCATGTTTTACAATACATGTAGTAAAGTGAATAATTGACTTATGCATGTAATTGACATACATAGAAAATATTAGCGAAGAGATTTTTGAAAATTTAAAACTTCGAAACAGTAATTTTAATTAAGGATTAAAAAAAGTTCATTCATAAAGAATTTTTGCTCGTATACCAGTTAATCAAGGAAATAAGGCAATAAGCCTAAAAGTATACCAGCATTTCATATAAAAGTATGCAATGGGTAGATATATCTGATACATTCTGACATTTTTCTCTGGAATGTTGTGTGCATGAGATAAGAACGCCATGATGATTTGAACAATTTAATTCACTGTAGGATTTGGAGAAGGTGCGAGTTTGAGTATTATGCAAAGTAGGGACTTCTGCGAAATAATTGAAGAATATTTAAAACGACGCGAGATAATAGTTTGCGAAATGAAAGCCCCGAATTGACAGGCACCCCTATATCTATATGAAAACCATTTTGCAGATGGCGCATACTAATTAGTTTGATTATCTTATGCACAAACCAACAGTTCCTTTTGCATAGAGAAAAATTACAGAATATCAATTTTTTTTTACCAATTCACTTTAAATAGCAAAATTGCATACTTTTACCAGAAGCAGCAAACATTAAAAGATAGCGCAAATTTGTATAAAATAAACAATAGACGACACGATGTGTAGAGTTACATGAAGCAACGTTAAAACAATAGCGTTCACGATAGCACGTCGAGACGATGATCATCTGAAAAGTTACGTGATTAGACCCCAGTCTATCTATATGGGTCAGTTTTGAACAAAAATTTTTTTAGCCGAGGCGCTGCTTTTCAAACAAAGGTTCTTTCAAACTGTTTTTAGATTCCCCTATAGCATGCCAAAATATGATTCTACAATGGTGGCCATAAGTATTTTGACAAAAGTAAAGTTAATTCTGCTCATAATTTCAACTTACTTCATGTAAATTTTGGCATCAATGGAATGGACATTTAAATTCCGTTTGAATGATACAAAACATTCCTTAATCCATTAAGTACCCATTTAAAAATTTTAGAATTTTTTTTTAAGGTAAACTTTTTTTCCTCGGTTCCAAAAAAAAAAAATGTTTCGATGCAAAAAGTTTCTTCAAACAATTCTAATAGTGACTGCAAAAAAAATGTTTTCAAAAATCTCTTTGCTAATATTTTTTATTATTTTTTTAAAATTGCTAAAAATGACTATTTTATTCACTTTTTCCTCCCTTTCATACAAAATTTTTCTGAGATCATCCCATTCAAAAAATCATAAAAAATATTAGCGAAGAGATTTTTTTAAAATTTTTGTTTTCAGTCACTATTAGAATTGTTTGGTGAAACTTTTTTTTTTTTTGGACCGAGGAAAAAAGTCAATAAAGTTGACTTTTACAAAAGTTCTAAATTTTCAATGGGTACTTAATGGGTTAAGGAAAGTTTTGTATCATTCAAACAGAATTTGAATGACCTTTCCATTGATGCCAAAATTTACATGAAGTAAGTTGAAATTATGAGTAGAATTAACTTTAGTTTTGTCAAAATACTTATGGCCACCATTGTGTGTCATTAATTTAAAAAATGCCATGAAAAGCCTTATCTAATGAATTGGTCTCAAGGAATTTGTAGGTAGGTATTCATTAATAATTTTTTTAGTTCAAAACTAAATTTTAAAAATCAGAAACCAGATCTATATAATTAAACTCAAGTTTAAAGGGACCAATCGGCAACGCTGCCGTGGAGCATTTGACTTTCCTACGAGTATACCCAGTGCATTCAATGGGTAGAGCAATTTCTTTAATTTTTATAAAATTTATTATAGTAGCAACGAGATATGCGTGATGAAACGAGGAATATTAAGTAAGTTCTCTTGCTTTTGTAGTCGGTCTTGTGGTAACCCTTGCTGCTGTGGTTACCCCATTTAATATATTGATCAACCTGTTAAATGCTTTGTCTTGTTTTCGGTGGTACCAACTTGGTCATCAATTCGTTTAACGTCGAACATTTTGTGAACTAGACGGACTAATACCCTCATTAAATATGCAAACATTCATTCCTTACATTGCCAAACAAAATAAAGGCGAATCAGAGAGTCACCAAAATTGTCCGATTATTAAACTTTTTCACAAAGAGATCTATTATTGCACGGCTTATCTGTTACTTAGCGCCATAAATTAAAAATTTCTATCACTCTCCGTTGACCGTAACATTGTTGCCACTTGCCATCTTAACAAAATAAATCAATAGGTGGCGCAACAGGCGGGTGGACGGTAGACACCCAAGACCTAGCTTCTCGCAACCATTCGTTTGTGTGAGTTTCTATATTTGTGGGACGAATGGAAGGGACCTACAATTTTATGCCGCTTCCGAACGGCTCAATTGAGAAGCTTTTTCATGACAGGCATACTCTCGGATGTTTGTCAGACTTTCGCGAGAGGTGGCGCAGTAGAAAAGACCTTAAGATGTAATTTGTGTTTTTCCGGGGATCGAACCTGGGATCCCTCGCACAGTAGTTCAGCACACTAACCACTGCGCAACTGACTTGCCATCTTTACAATAGTAAAATATTTTCGACTCAGCAGATGAATATGAGGACAACACAAAAATTTGCACTCTTTCTGCAACACTGCATAAACTTTTGCAACAATTATAACGTTCTGCAAGCGAAGAGCAATTCGTTTAAGAATTTTTTTAATTTTTCGGGTGCGAAAAGTTGTCAGTATCTAAAAAATGGCCCACATGCTACTTCAAACGGACCGTGGATATTTTTTCCAGACCAACATAGATTTTCAACGTATCTATATGGAGGCGAAAGTAAAATTCCACTATTAAAGATATTAAATGTCCTGGAAGAATATCCATCATGAAAGGCGATCTCTTTAACTACAACCTAACGAGCCAATCTAACATTTGGTCTCAGACCAAATGCCAGACACCACCAATATAGAGGAGCAATAAACTCTTAAGAGCCATCACGATAAACTCTGGCCAAACCAAAAGTTCCACTGATTTATTGTTGCGATTTCCGCGTTACACAATCTCTACTTGCCTTAACGCGGGTATCTTTAAGCCAGCTCCAGCGATTTTAATTTCCCTTTCAAGTTACATTTCTTCCGCCTTCTTTAGTTTATAGCAAAAAAAAAACAGCATATAACAACAAATTAAGTCGTCACAATTTAATTAAAAAAAACTCCGAACCCAATCTGTGGTAAAAGATAAATCAGCAAACGAAATCAAACCCTCAAACCACATTTCCTAGGAAATCAATTGGAAAAGGGCGTATCCCACTAATGAGCGTAAATACAAAATTCAATTTTGTTTTACCCCAATCGTTGTATAGGACTATATGCACCAAGTGCGTAATCAAGTTGTACATCCAACGCGCCGCCGGCCGCCAGCCGACTAGATACCAAACTCTGGGACTTGCAGCGTCAGCCATTGATGGTATCAGTTTTCCCCCGAGATACCTTTGGGAGAATGGAAAATCAGCGAAGAAGTTGTCGTAGGACTGCTTTCACTTATGCCCAACACCACCAAACTAAAAGTCATTGAATTATTATTCAATTGGCTGTTACTGTTACTTTCACTTTAGACGGTGCGCTGTCATGGGAGCTGGTTTAGTACTATACTGCGAGTTGTAGTAAATTCACACAACTGATTTTTCGCCAAAAGTATGTAAGTAGGCTCTGTGTGTTTATGTTAAATAAAATTTAAAAAAAATATGTATATATTGCTTTTAAGTGCGTCTGTAGTGTCTGACTTACCACAACATGATTTTCCGAAATCCAGGCGAACTAGTTGCACCATATACGGCTCCAGCAGGTTAACATACCACCATGGGGAGCGCTCTGATTTTGTTAGCGAACACGTTTCCGCACTGAAAAATGCGGATGTGGAACCGTCAATTGCTTTCTGCGGTATGCCAGATCCTTCTGTTGATATCTGCATTGGAGCTTTTCCGGCAGCCACATTGAGAACTGCAAAAGAAGATAAACACATGATGTAATTAGATATAGGCTATGAGCAATAAAAATATGGAAAAGAAGGAAAAGTATTTATAGGCTTCACCTGGTTTTGAGGTGCACCTGTTGCATGCAACATATAATTTTGCTAGTGAACATTAAAAATAATTGTCGTGTCGCATTTAAATATTGCGGGTTGCATAAGGCAGTGAATTTTTCAAGGAAACTGCTTCCTAGAGTGTGGAGTGATGTAGATATAAAAGGTGAAGTTCTTTTTTTTATATAATTGGTAAAATGACAGTATTTCTATTCAAGCTGCTGGCAAAATGCTTACCGCCAGTTGCAGACAAAATTCTTTTTCAGAGAGAATATTTCTTTCTATTAAACTATTGAAGATATCTTCGTTGTCATTTCGTAACAAGTATCAAAAGTCAGGCTTATGACAATCACGGTCAATACTAAATTCGCTAATATTAGCCTGTTATGCTTACTGTCACAGAGGGGAAAAGAAGATACTATAGCAAAAACTGTCTACGAGTACCTTGTCAAAATATACGAGCAAAATCGAGCAAAAGCCTAAGTAAATGACATTAAAATCGTCATCGCCCAAAATTGAAAAGGCGGAACTTGACGTCAAGCAGAGGTTTAGCTGTCTGAACATTCCGAGCTTCAAATATAGAATAAACTCGAACCGCTACATAGGTGCGGCTACGAATATCTTAGTTACTACAACAATGGAAAAGTACTGTCGGAAGACCTAAAGTTGAAAGCTGTAATTGTAATAAACCTCCAGAGACTTTGGCTTACTCTAAATCGAAAAGTCTTAAACAGCCAACATCAAAAGATAATAGAGTCATCGGTTCCAGTACGCAAGTCATCGGTAAAAATTGGCATGCTGTTAAATGCCGGCCAGAAATGTCTCTTCAATAATAAAAAGGTTTAAAAACGTGAACCTATAATAATGTATGGGTGGAAACACTCCATATAAGGGGTAGCATCTATAAAGTCTTTACAGGCGGGAAGCGGAATATTCACAGGCTAATAGTATTGCAGTAGATACTTAGGATAGAGAGTTGCGATTTTATACCTTAAGCTTGACAGGTTAACGCTAGCTCTAATATAGATGAATGCACCGAATGTGATGATGGAGTGCGCAGCTTTCTTAGATGAAAATATTGCAGATATCTAATTTTATATCGTAATGGGCCACTTCGACGCTTTGTTCCGTACGTGTACGTGTAATTGAAATAGCGTTAACCCCGATCAGAAGGAGAATGGTGTGAAGTTGTGGTGGGATTTTTGCTGTCCAAATTGAATTATCATTAGCAACACCTTCGTTCAACAGATATCTATAATTTTTCTGCTTTACCATTCCGGTCCAGGAAAGTGGTCTCGCGGTCTTTTGTGATAAAATCGCTAACAGTTGAAAATTTGCAAGTGCAATGGCTCTCTTGTATTATTAAAGTGACCTGATAGTACAACGACATACCTGTCAATTTGATATATATCTGGAGGTAAATATCATTGCTCAACATGAATGGCTTATACCTTGGACCTCCTTAGGCTTTCGTTTTGTGTCATATCCTTAGACGGGATATTACAGCCCAGCTGTGGCAAAAACAAATTCTATTTCGGAGACCTACATAGAAATAACTCGTATACTCTTCGCTGATGACTTAGTCAACTCATCTCTGGATTCCCTTATATGTACTAAGCTTTAGAGTACACTAAGGCTTATAGCCGTCTATGTAAAAACAGGTGGAGAAGTTTAGCTATATCGGTGCTTTATTTACGAGCAGTATTCCTATAGCATTGGTAAAGATATGGTATCGGTCTTAAACGTGGTATTTTATTCAACTCTTAACTACCATCGTGAGAATTGGTCGCTGACCAAACGAAGAGGTTTGTCTGCAGATATTAAGCCAGAAGTGGTACAAAAAAACTTTAGTTGGTGTTGAGAAAAATATAATGCTTTCAACAAGAAGTGACACATAAGTATAATCGACGAATTGAATAATACGTCAAAATAAAGGATTCTTATTTTTAGAGGTATAAAACTTTGAAATGGAATAAAACAAAGACGACTTTTTTAAATTGACATGAAATTTACTTTATTCGAAAGATAATCCTCCGGCATTATAATTTAAATATGATTTCTGGCATATGACCGCCATGGCTGGCTCGGACGTAGTCTAATCTGGAGGTCCAATTTTCGATGACTTTTTCCAACATTTGTGGCCGTAAATCGGCAACAACGCGGCGAATGTTGTTCTGCAAGTAGTCACTTGTTTCGGGCTTATCGGCGTAGACTAGCGACTACACATATCTCCACAGAAAATAGTCAAGCGGCGTTAAATCGCACGATCTTGGAGGTCAATTCACGGGTCCGCAATGTGAAACTATGCGGTTACCAAACGTTTCCTTCAATAAATCAATTGTGGAACGAGTTGTGTGACATGTTGCGCCATCTTGTTAAAACCACAGCTCCTGGACATCATGGTTGTTCAATTGATGGACATAAAAGTCAGTAATCATGGCTCTATAGCGGTTACCATTGACTGTAACGTTCTGACCAGCATCATTTTTAAAGAAGTACGGACCAATTATTCCAAGTCCACCAACCCATAAAGCACACCAAAGAGTCAGTTTTTGTAGATGTAACGGTGTCTTAACATACACTTAAGAATTATTGGGATCAAAGACGAATCTACGCCTTGTGATCCTATATGTCCTCAATTCTTCCACGAGTTGGATTCTGTAAGCATTCAAACCAAGATCTTTTCGCAAAATCTTCCATAAAGCGAATGGAAACGTGATACGTATTTCAAACAGATCCATGATTTTCGAAATAAATTTGCACAATTTGGAAGCGTTGTTCAGGCGTCAGTCTATTTATGTTAAAATGCCAAACCAAATTAAAAATAAATCACTTGACAGCTGACAAAATGGCCGCCAGTTAAAATAGTGTTGCCAATTTAATTTTCTATACCTGTAAAATAAACACTCTTTAGAAAGAATCTTAAACTTTTAAGTAGTTAGTGGCTTTGTCTACATTGGTGATCTTGACTTCATTTTCATTAATTTTTTAAACAAATAAATAAAATAAATAGGTGGCGCAACAGGCAGGTAGACACCCAAGGCCTAGCTTCTCGCAACCATTCGTTTGTGTGAGTTTCTATTTTTGCGACGAATGGAAGGAAGGGACCTACAATTTATGCCGATTCCGAACGGCTGTATTGAGAAGCTTTTTCAGGACAGTCATACTCTCGGATGTTTGTCAGGCGCAGTAGAAAAAACCTTAAGATGTAATTTGGGTTTTTCCGGGGATCGAACCTCGCACAGTAGTCCAGCACACTAACCACTGCGCTACTGCGCCCACAAATTTCTCAATATTTCAAATTGAATATAGAGCTTAAGACTAAAAGAAATTATTTTTGAAGGAATAATTGATTAGCAAGCTATAGGTAGCTTCCGAACCAACAGACTCTAATCTGGGTACAACAAACAATTATTATATAAATCTTTTCACCTCCGTATCAGCCATAGTTGTAAAATTTGGTGAATGGGCACAATATTGTCCGTTTAAAGCGATTGGACAAATTGACTCTATTTTTCGACACTCATGGGAGCTACAACTTTAACTTTGGAACATTTATATACATTATCTCCACAAAGCACTTCGTGAAATGCGAGCGTGGCACCACCCATACGACAAAGCTATTTAAAATACTGTTTGCTGGCATTTATGCGGTAGCTTTAACCTTATATAGATTGTAGTAAACGGACGTATACTGAAACATTTTAAGCGTTTTATGCAGCAGTCAAAGCCCTACATTTATAACTTGAAAACTTTTTATAGAGCGATAGCATTTAAATAGAAATAGTAAGAAATTGTGGCCTAATCGAGGAAAGTCGCAAAGTTGTTTAGAATAGGGAAGCCAGTGCATCTAGTCCTAAAACCCGTATTAAATTTTGCAGCTGCCGATCCTTCGGTCTACAGTATAAGTAAGAGTAAGGGTAGTAGTAGTAGTAGGTACCTATTTGAAAATAGGATATCTGATAACTCTTTTATGGAAATTTAGTCCACGTTGGCTTTGTAATGAAGCTACATTTGCATTTCAAAAATTACTTCCAAGTAAAAGTCAACTCAAACCGTTTAGCTGGGTACGTTACAGGTAAGCGATTACTATTAATTCGCAAGCCTTTGATAAGGTGTGAAGGTGTGGTACGAAGGCTTAAAATTAATATTACGACAATAGTTCTCCCCGTACGTCTATATACGATATTCTGAAATCATATCTCGGCAATAGACATTTCGGTGTAAGACATGAAAACGAAAACTCGGAGCCGGTGTACCGCAAATCTGAAATGGAATTCGCACGTGAAAATGAAACGGAAAGTGCTGGAACTCAAATATTAAGAAATGTATACTGGTTACTTCGAAAACATTTCCAGCTCAGTAGGTACCAAGAACGAACTTCTTTTATACAAGCAAGGACTAAAGTCGGTGTGGACCTACGGTATACAACTTTGGAGTTGCACCAAGAAAACAAAAGCCAATATTTTACAAACTTTTCAAAATAAAGTGCTTGAAGAAATTGTCCAAACACTTTGGTATGTTAGAAACGACGATATCCACAGGAATCTCGGAATACCTACAATCGGAGCTGAAACTAGAAGCTTTGCGCGAAAGCATATAAAGGGTCCGCCAAATAACTTTTTTTTTGAAAATGCTGTAAAAAAAACTACTGAATATTTTCTCAAATTTCTTTTTTTATTTGAAAGTACAATCCTTCCGGTTAATAATGGAAAATAATTTCATTCAAATGGCTGCCTCGGCTGGCCATGCAGTAGCCTACACGATCGGTCCAATTTTTAAGCACATTATCGATTGTGTGCAGCTGTATTTCACCAATGGCTTCACGAATATTGTCCTTTAAATTGTCTCTGGTATGTCGGCGTAACACTTATCTTTTACGGCACCTCACAAATAATAGTCCAACAGTGTCAAATCGCAGCTCCGCGGTGGCCAAACGGCATCAGCTCTGCGGCTGATAATGCGATCTTCAAAAACAGGGCGCAAAACATCGAGTGTAGCTTCGGCTGTGTGGCACGTAGCGCCGTCCTGTTGAAACCAAATGTTGCCAATATCACCCTCTTCAATTTTTATGAACAAAAATTCGTTCAACATGGCCCGATAACGATCACCTTTGACTGTAACGGCCACTCCTTGCTCATTTTCGAAGAAAAATGGCCCAATTATGCCTCTGGAACAAAATCCGCAACAAAGAAATTTTCTCGGGTGTACGCACTTTTTTGGCTTTTCACGCTTTGGTTTATCGATGAGGATGCCAGTTTCTTTCACTTTTTTCACAAGATAACGAACATACGGAGCTGACGGTGCTTCTCTTCTTCCAAAATCCGTACGCAATTTTCGCACACATTCTGCAACATTACCATGATTTTCAAAGTAATGTCGCAATATTTCCCAGCGTTGTTCAAGCGTATACACAACCATATTCGTTCAGCGGAATGCGGAAGGATAAAACTAATTATCTGTCAAATCAGACATGAGCTAAGTGTTACCATTCGCGAAATAAGCACTAGTTGAAAAAAAAAACGTTAGATGGCGGACCCTTTAGTAAGAAATACGGATTGGACTTGGACCCTGTTATGTCTACTATATTCTTCTCGTGTGAAAGGCGAATCTCTAACACTCCGCGAAGATTGCAGATGGATAGTGCTGTAGTCCTCCGAAAATATGTATCCATGTAATGAGTCCCAACGTTTGATTGGCCTATACTAGGGATTTTGAGAAAATTACGCACTCGCAATTTTCAAGTGTTGTAGGTACATACTGTTAGCTGGCTTAAATAGGGCATTTCGAGGAAAGTACCCGTTGAATTCCACGGAACATCTTCCATATGAAGTTGCCATAATTACAAACCTTTATGATCATGACCGTCGTTTTTTGTTTGGCGCTTGAATAGCCATCATAACCTATAAGGAAAGTATTGAGTAAAAAAGTAAGAGCCCATGTCACGATTTTCTAAATGGAACCCTATGAATGCCAGATGGTAAGCATATGTTGTTTCAGTACCGCTTCGCTTAATCCAGCTGGAAAGGCATGAGCACCAGTTGGCTACATATTAGTAAAAGGAAAACATTTACCAAAATCCAAAAAGCGACTTGGGAATGCGCCTAATGGTGAGTAAACCACACGTGTGACATCCCATAGAATGGAAAGCGAAAAATTCATGAAAGAAAGCTGGAACACTAATTCGAAGATCATCACGTTTCCGAAAGTAAGAATATTACGCTTGCCTTGCTAACCTGCATGTGACTCAGAAACACCATAGATGGCTAACCCAATTTTTTTTAACAATCCAAGCTCTATAAACAAAATAAACAAATTGACAGATGATATCCCGCAACAAATTTTGTCACAAAAGATAATTAAAATCAATACGCGGAGGACGGAGGGTTCACGCTCCAAATGGGCTCCGCACCGCGCGCCACTTAAGTGAAATTGCGTTCGAAAGCAACGCATACGCTGATATTGTATAGAATGTCATAGTCTAGATACAGATGCAGGTGGCATTCATAATTACCAACGGAATCCATCCGAATTTAGAAGTTTCACTTTCGAATCAATACCGCGATGACGACCGACGACGCTGGAGCAACGACAGGTACACTTCTCAAAAGAAAAAGTTTATCTCTTCACTCCATCATATAATGCGAAGATGAAGCCGAAGAAGAAAAATCAAAACAGGAGGGCACACACAATGGAGTGATAAAAATTCTCGCGTTTCACTTTCTCGCGGCGCATTCCAACCTGGGTCGTAGAGTCGTAGCTCGTAGCACGGCATGGCGGTGGCGGTGGTGGTGTTGGTGGTAAAGATCCAAAGCTGCTGGGAAACAAGAGATAAAGCAAAATTAACATTTGTTGTTGTTTTTTCGTGTGTTTTGTTGGTGTTGTTTTGTATTCGGTGTGACCTGGATTTTTCTCCTTCTCTTTGACCGTATTCCGGTGAGGTGGCCCCGTTTGAACTGAGCCGCGCCGCGCACAATTGTTTACCCAAGTACTTGGCGCTGCATATTCCACGCTTTGCTCACCCATTCATATTGTTGTTGGTGGAGTTAGTGGCACAGAAGGTACCCGAGTTGAACCTGCGGACACAAGGTCTTTGGAATGCGCCGTTGCACAGTTATGATACCAGACCATTGAGAGCCGGGCCACAATGAAGAAAGATATGGTTCCCAAGCTAACGACTGACGACGACAACGCATTTGCGATTGTGAAATGACTTGACAGCGTTTGTATGTTGCTGTTTTTTTATCGCTGTTTTGTGTTTTAAGTTTTCTCATTTATGTAAGAGTTTTTGCACGAAGCATTTAAAGAATAGGCCTGACACGCAGGGAGATATACGTAGATACATATTGGGCAACTGCGGCTAAGCAAATCGTAAAAAATAATAGCGCTTCGGTTTCGAGTAGGCTTCCACTTGTATTTGAACAAAGCCTAAGCTATCTGCGCAGCATCAACTTAGAGTCTTTATAAAGAGGGTACGTAATTAAGGTGTTATTCTATATCGTATATGACACAGGGTCATACCTACTAAAATTTAAGTTATAGAGGCGCTAATGTTATTGGATAGCGATAGACTGTAAACGGAGTGTTTCGGTGAGCATCATGATTTATGACTTTCTGAGATATAAATGACCTTATCATTACTTAACTAACAGATTGCTCTTGCTTCTCTACTCTATGATCGGTTTGGAACTTTGATTTCGACATCAGGAACTCTGGCGGTAATAGAGTAACTTTCCAGCTAAAATGGACCAAATGACCATGGCTTATAATTTTGTAGGCTGATAAAACTGGGAGTGGATTTTATAATAGAATGCGAACTTCACTTTATATTGGCAATTATATATGAATTACATATAAGAGCAAAATTCTATGGCATTCTAAATATAGACAGAGAATCAGCAGAGCAGCTCTGGGCTTTCGTAGGTCTAAAAATGAATTCGTATCCAGTACAGACAAACATTTTTTAATAATTTTTCGAATAAGCAAAGTTTGAAGCTTATTGTTTAATCAACTATAGATATGCTAAATCTGATTGAAAGGCCTTTTCCAAACATATTTACAGATTTTCGATTACACTTGAAAAATGTTCACATCTTAACCGAGTGTGTCAGGGACAGAGCTCGAAAATAACTCTCAACCTTTATTTTCAATTGGTTTCTCAATGAGAGATATCACATTCGGCTTCGACATTAAGGTCTTTCTCTGAGATTTATTTATATACACTTACCTTTTCGCTCTTTGCTTGATCGTTATTTTACAATTTTAGATATATCACTCCTTAGTAAACTTTTTTCATAAAAATTAAATGAAAATGATCAACCCAGAGACCTCATTCTTCGAAAGTAAGTTTAAAAAAAATCAAAATTGTATTGCATTGGTCAGAAAAATTATGGGCCGAACATTACAGGTGGCAACTTTAATGCTACCTGGGAATTTATTTTAAAAAAGAGGTAACTCCGAGTTACTCTTACTTCATCCTACTGCTTTGTACCAAAAATGGGGTTAAAGTTTGTCGTTCATGGAGAGCAAAGACGAATGGTAACGAAGTCTAAGTCTGCTGCCCTGACGAAATGTTCAAAGTTTCGAAATGAAGTTGACTCATGTAGTCAGCTCCTCCAGGTGGCGCTACAACTATTGTCAATAATAAATGAAAAATGTAGGTACGTACAAATGCGATTTATTTTTTTCTGTCTCTGATATCTCTCAGCGGTTAACCAAAACCATAGAGAAATTTAATAAGGGTTTCTCTCTAAGCGTAACCGAAAAAAATACTGTGCTAAGAAACTGTTTATTATTGTGATCTGATCATATTTGAAATTCTCAACAACTGAGAGTAATATTAGGACCTTCAAAAAGGTTTTCGAGCTCTAGTCAGGAATAGGCGCAGTGGTTAGTGTGCTGGACTACTGTGCTAGGGATTCCAGGTTCGATCCCCGGAAAAACACAAATTACATCTTAAGGTTTTTTCTACTGCGCCACCTCTCGCGAAAGTCTGACAAACATCCGAGAGTATGACTGTCCTGAAAAAGCTTCTCAATTCAGCCGTTCGGACTCGGCATAAAATTGTAGGTCCCTTCCATTCGTCCCAAAAATAGAAAACTCACACAAACGGATGGTTGCAAGAAGCTAGGCCTAGGGTGTCTTCCGCCTGTTGCGCCATCTATTTATTTTTTTTAGTCAGGAATGCATGCATTTATCTAAAGCTGTACACTCGGTGTTCCGTACTTATATGGTATGGATATATTCCAAAAAAAATGTAACTGTCGGATTAGATATATTCTAATGACGGGAAACAATTTATTTTTGAAAGACGAACTATATTGTAAGCTGCCTTTGGTAGACTCTTTCAAGCAAGTAAAAGTGAACCAGAATGGAATCGTTTCAGTTCGCTATTAAACGTTTTCAAGGACTATAAAAAGGTGTAAAGTGGTGTCTCAAAAATGGCAACATGGCCGGACTAGTTTTTAACGTGCGGTGTACGTTAATCGAACTCGTCAAGCGCCCTTGCAAATCAGATACCAACTGTGATCTTAACTCAATAAGTCTGATTCACTTGACAAGCAGCAATGTGCAGACCTAAACTAATACTATGACACCTTTGAGCAGGAGGGATTTCCCTGCTCAGTGAAACTATACCTGGTTTGCATGTTAAAAAGCGTATGGTATATCTGAAAAATGGAAGACATATTGAACTACAACTCGATGCTTTCAAAAACATTGTTCACTGTTCGCTTAATCTTATATGATTTTCAGGTCACGCTGGAATCCCGTAAAAAGAGATCTCGGACGAACTTGCTGAAATGGAATTGACTCGAAATAAGTTTTCTCTGGAATTGTGTGGCATCGCGTCGTGTGTCGTGTGAGGTGGGGAATTTGCATTTCGCAAAGAAAAAAATCCAAATTAACTATGGAAACAATTTGAAAACAAAATTGTATGTGGATCTGTAGATGAGGACTTGTGGTATGCCAAAAAAGTGCTTTTGAATTTTGGCTAAGTGAATTAAAAGCACAGCCAGTATTCACTGAAAAGAGTCGCAGATGGTTGCTCCTTAGGATGCCTAATAGTTATCCGATAGGTAGGTACATAGTTTTTTTTGGCTAGTGCACTAGTTAGTACGTGGACAACGCATAGGTCTAATATTGGTTTTGTATGGGAGGTACCTGAACTACTTGACCGACATAACCAACCTGACGACGGTAAAAAGAAGTCCTTCATTCGCTTAGGTCGATTCGTTTGGACGCTATCGTGTTTTCAACACACAAATAGACGGACAGACGGACATGGCTAAATCGATTTAGAATTTCATCAAGATTCAGAATGTAATATACTTTATGGGGTCTCCGATTACTCGTTCTTGGCGTTACAAGCCTTGAATGAAAAACTTTGGTTCTGCTTTGGGGTTATGTATGTTTATTTAATGCCCTACATTTTTATCCATTAATTCGATAATATAATAGGTAACGGCGTAGTGTCCGCCGCCAGAATTGATGATCATTCAGGCCCGATTTATGACATTTTTCATCACTTCTACCAGAACTTCCAGGTTCCAGCGGAGTTCCTCGCATTCTGGACGTATATTGTATTTGACAGTTTCAAGAGTCTGAGTCTTGTTTACTTTGACTCGTGACTTCAAAAAAAAAAAAAAAAAAAACAAAAAACGAGGTCTGAAACGGCAAAGCCAGGGGATCTTCCCGGCCAGTGTTTATCACCAAAACTAGAGATTAGGTGAACCGGAAACACAAGTCATAATTTGCTTATTCTCATATCCACAGAGATGCGGAAATGGGCTTAGTGTCGCTCATAATGATTATCGATAAAAAGTTGTCTCTTACTTGTAGTCAAGATTCAGAATGGCTTGAGTGTAGGTAACACACGCTTGGCGGTCAAGACCTAATAGCTGATGCACTGTCTACGCGCTGTAAGGGAACATCTTACAGTCTTTCACCTAATTTCTCTCTAAAGATTGCCGATTGATGCCCAATTGCATGACATGTCGTCTGGTCAATACTCCGTAATCAGGGCGAGGGGCTAAACGTCCCGTCGTAGGGCTTACCAAGTTGGTGTCGGACGACCGAAAAATTTACGCTGCACCACTGACGAATTATATTCCGCGAAAAATTGGAATCAATTATTGCGCGTTCTTTATAAGTAGTTGTTGACGTATATCTTGTATCTGTTTACTTCACAATTGCCAAAGTAGAATTGACATTATGTCGGCGTTTACAAATATTAAAGCATTTTGCGATAGGGTGATGACTTTGTACATGGGAAGGGTAGCTGATGAAGCTTGACGTTAGAGCCCCTTTTCCAGGAACGTAGGTAATTTCGCCCGGCGTCATTGCACATGCACGTGCACATGTATCTCAATGTTTTTCTCTGTCCTCGTGTTTTTACCGTCTGGATAACCCTTGTTAGATACATCATCCCATTACATAATCAAATAGAAATATGCAAAACCACGCCACAGTGAAGGCTCACACGTTGTCTTGCATATGGATACCTAAAAGTACCGAGTACCTACAGATAGAAAAGAGAAAGAAAAAAAATCTCTCATAACCCCTAACCCAATTCTATTATCCGCTTGGATAATATCTATATTTATCTTCCATTGGTACCCATCTTCCAAAGCACACATCGATAAAATGAAATTAATATGTCAACTTGAGATTATTTATCATGTTTACAAATAATTATTATAAAGATGTGACTTATGCTTAAGGCCCAAATCGCTTCATTCTTACAAAAAGAAAAATCTTACGGTGTTATTGTACACCTGTGCGCGCTGCTGCCTTTATACTCGTTTACGTATCTTTTCGCTATAAACATTAATAAGTAATGTACCGTTCACCATTAGAATCCACCATGGCATGGCTTGGTATACCAGTGTACCAGTGTGTGCGTTATTGTGTTGGTTCAACACCAACTTCTTGGCAACGTGCGGCGGCGGCGACCTGAAAAAGATTGCCTAGCCATATTCTGTTTACTTGCTAAACCTGAAAAGAAGACGCAACGGAGGGTAACTGACAGTCAAGAGAAAGAACTAGGCAACGGTAACGAAAGAAAGACACAAGCAGAATAGAGACAAAAAGAAAAACCCATGCCTTGAATTCATATAACAGTTTCCCCAACAGCAGCAGCGCTAGTAGATACGTCGAATGCCTACCTTCGCTGCCTAACCATAGGATAGAATATTTTATTAAGAGGTGCAGTAGAAGCTAGGTTGACGAAGCGACGTTATTCATTGGCACTTTTAACAGCTGCGTAATACCACCACGCGAAAGAGTTTAGCGAAATCACATTCCGTTAGATCGGGTGAATTTCAGGAGTGCCATTCATCATAGTGGCGGCCATAGTGTGGAGGAATGCATTGCATTTCGCAGATGAGAGTGGGAGTTACAATTCAAGGATTGTCATTTGGACAGAATCGTATCTATATGTAGTGCGGCAAAATCCAACCACAGGTGAATGGGAAGGAGAATCGAAGTCGACTATAATTTACAATGTGAATTTCAAAAATTCAAATACGTAAATAAGTTGGTGGGTAGGCTGCTGGACCGGACGTCAACGGGAGATGACTTGGTGGAGAGCATACATCAACTTGTCTCCAAGATTTGGTCAGAGGAAAGTATGTCTGATAAATGAACCTCACCATCATTTGCCCGATCCACAAGACAGGAGACCCTCTAAACTGAGCTAACTATAGAGGCATCAGTCTCTTCAACATGGCCTATACCTAAGATCACATCTGCTATACTGTGTAAGCGTCTGAAATCATTCGTCAACGAGCTGATTGGTCCCTATCAGTGTGGTAAGTCAACAACCGACCAAATATTCACATATCACATTACGGCAAATCCTGGAAAAAACCCAAGAAGTGCAAATCGACACTCACCACCTTTTTATCGATTTTAAGGCCACATATGACATAGAGACGAGCTATACAGAGCCATGTCTAGTTTTGGTATCCCTGCCAAACTTGTCAGATGTGCAGAATGACGATAGAGAACGCTCGCTGCTCCGTAAATGTCGGAAAAAATCCCACCGAGACCTTTGATGTAAAAATAAGGATTTGGACAAGGTGATGCGCTGTCTTGCGACTTTTTCAACATCATTCTTGCGAAACTCGCAAGACAATAAAAGGGGCACAATTTTTCAAAAGTCTGTACATCTACTTGTATACGCTGACGACATTGACATAATTGGCAGAATGCAGCGAGCTGCTACTGGTGCGGTTGCAAGTTTTAGCACAGGAGCTGCAAAAAATGGGTTTAGTTGTGAATAAGGGCAAAACAAAGTAAATGCTGTCAACAAGAAGGGACACACAACATCGACGAATCGGACAGAACGTCACGATAGATAGCTATAACTTTGAGGTAGTTCGGAACTTTGCCTACCTCGGCTCCGCAATAAACTCTGATAATGGCATCACAGTAGGAATCAAGCGAAGAGTTACACTTGCTAACCGCAGTTTCTTTGGCCTAAGAAAGCAATTGACTAGTAAGGCCTTGTCAAGAAACACTAAGGAGATTCTATATAAGACCCTTGTATCGAACGACAGAAGCTTTTGAGCTTAAAATAAATTGTAGTAGATGCCAAGAGCTTCTGTGTTCCATTTTTACATTTTTTAAGTAGTTCTAAGAGAGATCTCAGAGCTACCTCCGTGACAACGTCACTGTCTGCCTATCGGAAAGAAAATAATAAAAGTAGTTTTTGCATTATTTTCCAGCATTTTTTTTTTTTGATTACCATGAGCTACTATACAACCCTCATCATCCCAGTACTACTCTATGGCACAGAAATATGGGCGTTAAAAAGTCGAATGATCGTTTTGAACGCTAAATTTTTCGAGTAACTGTCGGTCCCTTTTGCATTGACGGTCTTTGGAGGAGGAACTGTAACAGCGAGCTCTACTAGCTGTACAGCGACATCGACTTGGTCAAAAAGGTACATATCACTCGACTCAGATAATTGGAACATCGAGTGGATACCAATGCTCCGGCCCGAAGAGTCTGAGTCTTTGATTCCAACCTGGAGAGACAACCCAATAGGGAAAGATCTCGCCTTAGGCCGCTCTCAGATTGAGGCAACAAGCAAACTAGCAACTGCCAATAAGCAATCAGCAACATTTTTCGTTCGAGCGATATTTAGTTGCTTTAATGTAAGACCTCTAATTTAATTCAAAGTAAAATATTTGTGAGCGATAATATTGCGTGTTTCCTATTGCCAGTTGCTTATTGAATGTTGCCTCAATGTGATACCCGACTTAGGTGCCGATGTTTCTCTGGAAACATCAAAGTCTGTAGGTACTCCTTCCGAATCATCGAAGTGTCTTTCAGGCGGAAGTGGATGGGGAAATGTCATTTCACATCCCTTACTGACAGCCAGGCGTTTAAAAGCAATAACAAAGATCTCCTTCACATTCATAGGTTTTATTACGACTAACTCTGAGACACCGCGTGAGAAAAATCTTACATCTTTTGCCGAGTGTAAAAAAAAAGGTAGCTTCTAGCCTCCACTCGTTACCCAGCTCAATGAAGCAAAGCATTTTTGTTCAGCTTCCCAATATGTATAGAGTGTTCTATGATATACTCCGTATAGATAAATACCACTGATGCGTAACAGCGTTCGTCGCCTCGAACCTGAATATGGTCAATGCGATCCCAAGATTGTCTCAAATTTCCGAAAGTTGAAGATATCAAACCATGACTTTGAATTATTGTCCCAACCTATAGTGGTATGTAAAGTGTAGTCATTTAATATGAGATTAATTATCAGGAAACCATATCAGATTGCACTATCGACATTCATAATACTTGGAATTGGAACCTACCCTTCAACTTGAAATTTAATGCCTACCTACTAGTTGTATGGTATGATGGAAGATATACCTTTCTCCTACGCTTCATTGATTGATGATGACGTGCACTTTTGCCGTGGGCAAAAGATGCTGACTCTTCCGTCAACACCACCACCGTGTCGGTAGAAGCAAATTGGTTCCAAAATTGAGTTTTGTAAAAATGCCTGATAAAAGCTTGACTAACTCCCCTAGTTGTGGTATTTTTCTTTAATCTACTTAAAAAAACGGAGTTCCAGTCCAGAAGTTTAAAAAATGACATCAAAAGTAATAATATTTGCCTGTATAATAATTGAGCAGCCTTCCGAGCAGAAGATGGAAATTCACTTTTATTCAGTTAAAAGATATGCATACATACATACATAAATTTAAAATTAATCATCCCTGAATATCTTAAGCAAGTTTGTTCTAAAACCATACATAACTTTGCCCACAGCAATAATAGCTCATAAGCCAATGAAATTCTCCATATTCTAATATTCTTGAAATAATTTTCCAAGTCAAAACGAATCGATTCGATTTATACTGCACCATTTCATCGAAAACGAAAACCCAACAACTATGCTGCCACAATATCCTATACTCCATTTCCTGTGAATCAAAAATCCATTTCCGGCCAACAATGGTATGACCGATGGAATAAGTGTAAATGAGAATCAATAGGTACATATATCCGTCTGCTTTTCAATTCATGCCAAATGGGGATTATATTTTTTTTTTTTAGTGTCAATGGTTTTTGTGGTGCCCTTCGGCATCTTCGAATGTATATGAGTGATGAGGAATCTAAAGACAAATAAATTTGGAGATGGAGATATTTATTTGAGTGTTTACCAGAATCACTGACAAGATTCTGCTCTATAGACTTTTGGCAAATTGTTTCAAGTCGAATTAAATTTCGAGAGATAATAAATTAAAAAAAAAAACTCTCCCAATAATTATTGAATAAATTTCAATGTCTCTCGCCTATCCGTTATAAGGTTCGCGAGTGTTGGATATTAATTTTGTAAAATTGGCTGGGAAGTGAAAAAGTTATACCAATTTAAGTGTGAACGGTATTGTTGCGTCAACCTGCATAGGTAAGGTTAGGTTAGGGCGGCATGCAGACCGTAAAAAGTGCAGTCTCACTTAGGCCAGAGGAGGTCCATTGTGATACCACAGGGTTCAATGATCTCATCTCCATTGAACCAACAGGAGCTAAGAACAAGTAAAATTGTTATCATCATCCTGGCCTACGCTTTGATACCCTCCATTGCATACAAGTCGTGCAAAATGTTAGGCATGTGAGTAGGTAAATCGTAAAAATAGTTTCTCTCACAAAATGTATTAACAACTTTTTATATACGATTAACAGAAGCTAACATCCCAGATAAAACGGATGAACGTTTGGGTGAAATTGACTTCGACACGCCGTACAAAGTACAATACCCAGATAGGGAAGACTGGCAAAAAAATAACGTTTCGAATGATAATGAAATGTCGATTTATACAAATTCCAAAACCAAAGAGGGTACATTGTCAGGTATATACTCTAGGGATATAGACCTACACGTGTCATTAAGACTTTCGGATACATGCAGTGGCAGAGGTTCTGGCCGTGCTGAAAGCTGCGGATCTATACTTGATATGGGATTAATATCCAACAAGAATATCGCTATCTACATTGATAGTCAGGCTGCGCTAAAGGCGCTAGAGTTCTTCATCATCAAATTAGACTTAGTCAGGAGATGCCGCACAATGCTCAGAGCATTATGCTCGCAATACGAAAGGGCTGATACTCTGGCCAAATTCTAATAGCAATAGGGATACTCTCTGGGCACTGTCTTCTAAGGCAGCACGCTATGAGATTAGGTTTAACATACACACTGACACTTACATGTCGCAGAGTATATAACTCATCTCCTCTGTGAATGTCAAGCTATTGCTCGGTCAGGAAGAAAACCGTGGAAGGTACTTCTTTGACAATTTGGAGTAGGTTGGCCTTGCAAACAATATTGAAACAATTCTCAGCTTTTGTAGGGAATGGCGATGGAGCCAATATGATGCCTAGTCTAATGTGATGAATTCACACCCTACTCAACCTAACCTAACCTAACGGAAGCTATTATTGTCCTACAAAAATGGTACAACAAATTAGGTGTACAGATTTATTCTTAAAACATTTTTTTAGTCCTAAAATTACCTTTTTTGAAACAGTTTGTAAAGGTTTTTTTTTAGGAATTATTTGAAGTGCATTTCGGATGGCAGATTTTTTTTTTTTTCTGAAACTGCATTACTTTTTTTAGAGCTACTTCCAGGTCTTAGACTTGACATTTCTCTAAAATAAATTTATTTTTTTTTTTTTGGCGTCCCAGAAGAAAAGGTCAGACTCAGAACTCAGGAGCTGCGCCACATAAAATTGGGTTCAAGTCGATCACTTTTAATTGAATATTAAAGTTACCCTAGTGTTTCGAGGTGCTACAAAGTGCTTCATTATGTTGAAAGAACATTAGTCTTCTCTGAATATAGGGCAATATCTTTTAAAGAATTATAACGCCTTTTAGCTGGGACACCTTGTACAAAATTAAGTACAAAAAATTTCTCTATCTGCGGTTGCCTCTTTCCGGATAATTGTTTTCCGAATTTAAATCCTAGGCTGCTCTCAGGTTAATGCAGCAAGCAGTAAGCAACTAGCAACTGCCAATAAGCAACCAGCAAAATTTTTCGTTCGATCGATATTTAGTTGCTTTAATGTGAGACCTCTAATTTAATTCAAAGTAAAATAATTGTAATTGTATAATTTTGCGTGTTTCCTATTGCTAGTTGCTTATATTGATATTGCCTCAATGTGAGAGCCGACTTATTACTAACAAACAGTCTCAATTTCTTGGAGTATCTTTTATCTTATCTTACCACAAAGAAAATCGTAAATGACAATATTTTTTAAATTATGACGGCTTTAACTTCGAAATTTTGCATATTAATGAAAATTCTGCAAAATGTGAGTGGTATTGGAAAAGAAGGTTTAGCGCTTCCTATCCTATACAACAAAAGCCATTGAATCGTTATATACCTATATTTGCAATTTTGACAGCAACAGTTTTAAAGGCATAGTTGCAATGGCAACAAACGTACATTGATATCGCGCGTGAAACAAAGACCCCTATTGTGAGTATCGATAGTTAATCGTTGATTGACAACTGTCTATCGATCGAGAACTGTGATTGTCGATTGCGATCGGTATTTGTCGATTTGACAGTCGCTTGTAGTCGATTACAAATGTCTGATCGATGCTTTCTCTTGGAAGTGAAAAAATTTTGTGCGAACGAATAGCTAAAATCAATCGACGCAATCGACAATTGTCGTGACGATCGCTGATCGACAATCACAATAAGCGCCAAAGTTCAACCCGCAAAGAAAAATGGCTTTCGTAGATAAAAACCTAAGATCCGATCTGGTTACAGAATGAACGCCAACAATGAAAGGTGGCTTTGTTTTCGTTAAATGCCCCCGGAGTCACAGGAAAAGCAATTCTCAAAAATTTGATGTAAACAGTTAATCTTTCTTGAGATTTTGAGTATTCTCCAAAGGATGAACCGCAGGCTAGTAGATTGTATTACCTACGCATTTTCTAACAGAAAACTTAAAAAATGATTATTATGTAGCCTATAGCCTCTCTCAAAATGGATGTGAAAAACGCATCGAAATCTTTTCCAAGTTGTAGCCATTTTGGTAACTGAATTTTGGTCCTTTTTGACAGGCGAAGATACTATGTATGGTCTTGTGCAGTGAAAATAAATATGATCAAGTATGGTGATTGCTTTTGATGTTTTATAGTGTCGGTGGGGAAAGAGTATAAGAGTTATGGAGACGGAGAGTCCACTCAATTAACCTACAATCGCCACACTTTTGATTGATAACAGTATTGATTGATTGATAAGCGGGATATCGAAATTTTTTTGTATAAATATGATGATGAATTAATTTTTGTGACCCAAGAGCAGTTATTATTTTAGATGATAAATCCGTTCCAAAAAATATGAAGCATACCTGGAATATTCTTCTACTGTGAGTTCGCATAATTCTCTCTCGTTAATTTGCATATCGTCCGCTAGATGTTCGCATTTTTCTTCGATCTTAGCGAAGCGAAGCAGATTCTTGTAAGAATATCAACCGTTTCATATGAAATGTGAACTCGCCCCCGGCGAAATCTTCTTCCGGGAAACTCACAGCGAACGAAATGCGAATCGCCTGATGGAAATAGTAGATCATTTTTGCTTTGTCACTACCATTTAATGTTAAAAACTACACTGGGTGCTTATATATGCACTTTTAGTGCCCTGGTTAGTTTCTATGAAATTTTGTATTCATTAATCCATTTTCAATGTCTTGCGTAACCTTTATAAGTTGCATAAGTTGCTTAAGTGGACCATCCATAACTTTTTCTTGATGTTGCGCGAAATGGGAACACTTTCCATTAAAAATTATCGATTGTTTCCTACAAAATATTTAGGGCGAGGGATGATCAAAATGATATGTTTAGAGTATAGGGCCCAAACTAAATAATCGGTTCTGCTAATTCTATTTTTATACGCTTGCAAAAGCTGTTCCAAAGAATAATTTTTAAGAAGGAAAGCTTCAAAACACATTCTTATGTTTGTGTGGGTTTTATTTATAATCTGATTCTGATTTTCGATTTCGTGACACACATCGCACTTTACGTGCCTTCCATTATAAGTTTGTCTCAAAATAAGTTCATACAAAGTAAGGCACACGGATTGATACGGGAAAGTAAAACTTTCGTTAACCTACCTCTTTTCTATTTTCATTTCAATGAAATGACAAAAACTCTTAAGAATTCTAATTGGTAAGGTCGAATGCAAATGCGGAAAGATCACTTTTTCCGACAACTACTGTAAGGTATACCCTGCAGAGGGCATTTGCTTCCGCGCACGTCTAAATGCGGCACAGATAATACCTATACCTATACCATCGCGTAGAATGTATCATATATACGTTACACCTGTCGGTTGTATCTGAAAGAGGACACATAAGGTAAAGGGAAGTTGCCTAACCCTATATCCAACAAGCCATGTGTCTGGTGCCTGTCCACCTTATATTCCGATTCTATAGCATTTACCTCATTTTCCTTCATTCTTGACTTCTTGAGTGAATGAGTGTTTGCACGTTTCGCTCATTATTATAGTATGGGTGTATCTGTATAGTTCCCAAAACGTTGTCTCCCCAACGGCTAAGCATATACGAATGGTGGATACGCTCTTGTGGGGAAGTGGAACATTAGGGTCAAGGTTAGTATAGTATATACACTGCGACTGCACTCCAACGACAGAACGCTCGTTCATAGCTATATATAATTTCTACTAACAAGGTTAATCTGTTGGTTCATCAATTTTGCTTTAATGTCGCTGTCGGGTTGGTCGCTCTATACTCACAGTGCGTTCTAGATGTGAGCTGGAAGTGGAGTAAGAACGATGCTAAGTGGTAGATGTAGGCTAGCGATACAATTTCTTCTACGGTGTAATGTTATGATTTCATACATCATTAGCATAAGATGGCCCCATGACGATCAACGTCAGAATTCAAGTGAAGCGGATGCATAACGATGATAAGTAATGAAGGAACTTATTTTAATTGCTGCGGATGCTTTTGCAAAAATAAAAAATTACTGAATAGGTAAGTAAGTAGCTCAGCTTAAATGCAAAATTATATGATGCAATTGCAGACTTGTGCCATCATCAAGTAGAGTGGCAATTAGGTACTTATGTATATAGGTCACGGAATGAGCACTCACCACAAAATGGTATTCCTTCGGGTATCCATATTCCCTTGTCACATACTCTGCGAGACGGTCCGAGGAGTTCAAATCCTCTTTCGCATGAGTACGAGGCAATAGATCCATGTGTTAGATTCGTGTCGGAAAACACAACCGAACTGTGGGCTGGTGATCCGGGAAAACTGCATGATGTCAAACGATCTGGAATTAAAGGAAGAAAATGTTCAAATTAGACTTATGAGCATTTGGTATGTAAATATACATAGATATAGAGGATCCTTTTGTAAATGGTTCTAATTCTGGTTAAAATGAAAGTAGGCTGCGTTATATGGACACATTTTTTTGTTTACTAATTTAGCACTCGTTTGAAAAAGTTAGTAAGGAAGACATGAAGTAAAAAAGTAAACCGTCTATAAGGTGAACAGTTCAAGATTCCTTGGAGAAAAGTGCTGATGACCTCAAGTGGTTTTTGTTATAGGTTATATAGGTTTTTAATAAAAAATAAAAATTCGGACCTCGAATAGACAAAAAAAAAGAACGACGAAGGACGAACGTACGACAACTAATACACTGCTTATTAGAATAGCCACGAAGAAACGAAATGTTTTTTTTAACACTGACAAGTTGTGACAGCTCCTCATCTCAACTGACGCAAAGTGTCATACATCCAGTGTTGCGTTGCCAGAACTCTGCGAAATTGGTGCGCAGATTACCTACACTGACAGAGGTTTTTTTTTCAAAGTAAGGATAAATCATTTTTTAAAGGCCCCCACCCAAGATCAGCGATTTTGTTTTTAAATTTAGCTGACATCGAACTAGAAGACATGTGATTTAAACAGACGGGCAGAACATCTTAGGTTGGTTGAAAGTGGCTGCCTGTTGGGAAACGCCAACACACTTAGACCAGCATAGGTCCATTGTGATACCACGAAGAAAAAGGATCATATAAGATCTCCCCACTAGTTGAACCATTTTGAGCTCTTTATAAAGCGTAAGAATCTTCTGATGTCTGTGTTTTGTCAGGTCGCCCAAGTCGTTATAATGGAAGGCTCCTAGTCCTAAGTGAAGCTTCCTTCTACGGGAGAGAGCTGCGAAGGAACAAAGAAGGTGAGGGATAGTTTTCGCCTCTTCCTCATCCATACAGCTTCTGCAAATGTCAAACTTTGTTGAATAGTTGGCGGAGTAGTTCTATTTTTTCCTTGTGGAAATATATTTTGTCTCCAAAATTAAGGTATATTCTTCGATCTGTGTCTACAAATAAGAAGTACACAGTAGTTGGTATACTCCGATGACCAACATAAACAGAGAATTCGCTTAAAATGCGATTAAATTTATCAAGCTTATGGGATCTTTGGAAATAAGTAACAAAATATGACCAATAAAGGTAAGCTGGCCTCTATTGCAACCGTCAATGTACCACAAATTATTATGAATCATAATTGATGTTCGCGAAAAGCTGTTCAGATTCAAAATAAAACTCTAGGTCCCTTATTTTTAGCTCAAAACAATGGTTTTATGGATCTACTAGCGGACCAGAAGACCTTGTCCTATGCCAATTTTTACTTAGCAAAATACGATCTAAATCTATCATCTATGGAGCGAAAATGCCTTCCCCCAATAATCGTAAGACGATGACATCAGTACTGTAATGAAAATCATAAATTTGGGGAAACGATGACGTTTATAAGGCTACGATTACACGGCCATTTTTTCGAGTCATTTAAATGGCGCTCTGAAGTAAAAATTGCGTCACAAAGCAGTCATTTAAATGTCGTTCTGTGTGATCGCCATTTTTGGGATAACATTTTCGGCGTCATTTAAATGACTAGGAAAATGTCTGACCAAATGACATGTATTTAGTGCCATTTAAATGGCGGAAAAAAATGGCCGTGTGATTGCTCTTCAATGACGCCTAGGACAAATGACTAAACTTTTTGGCTGTTGCGTCATTTAAATGGCATCCCAACGGAAAATTCTAAATGACTTGCAGTGTCCGTCATTTGATTTTGGGACACAAATGACGATGACAGTCATTTCGTGTGATCGCCATTTTTCCAATGACGAATCGTTGCTTAAATGTCGCTCTAATGCGATACTTTTTCCTGACGTCACAGCGCCATTTAAATGGCTCAAAAAAAAAATGGCCGTGTAATCGTAGCTTAACAAAGAGGCATTAATTGCTTACTAGACGCTCGTATACATTTTAAACACCATCGTATTGTATATTGTATATAGTTGTATATAGTTATCCCAAAAGGGCATAATAATTTTTTTATTTTTTTTAAGTGAGCCATGACGACCGCCACTGGGGCATCTATCTATCTTCTTTACCGCCAATTTCATACTGTGAACATTGCAAATCTTGTTGGCGGAGTTGGTGTCGGAATATACTGCTTCCGAAAACTGAGCTATTTTTTTTTAAATACTTCTCTCGGGAAAGGCGAACCTATAACACTTCATCTGCGCCCCAAGATGCTTGCAGATGTATGTTAGTTCTGCACTTAAATTGCTGCAAATTGTAGTCTTCTGAAAAAATATTTCCCCAGGAAGCGAGTTCCAAAGTTTGCTTGTCCTGTAACAAAAGGAGTTTTGGAAAGTTGATGTCCTCGGGGTTGTCAAGTGTACTGTATGGTCATGGGTGCCATGAAATAAAGTCTTATGAAAAAAAAAACTTCAGAAATTGCAATAAAGTCCAAAACGATTTTTGGACTTTATTTCATTTTCAAAAGTGCAATAAAGTCCAAATCGAAGTGGAAATAAAATCCACAATGCATAAACAGTAGAATATGTATGGCGGGACATGCTGCCCCCCTAACCACCTGCTCGTCTTTCTCTTAAATAGCTGAGTGCAATATTGTCCAATAGCTTTATTGCACTTTCAAAAATGAAATAAAGTCCAAAACTCGTTTTGGATTTTATTGGCATTTCAAAAATGCAAAAAAGTCTTTATTTCATGGCACCATGGTCATGAGCATTAGCTGCCTGTCTTGTGGAGCGCCCAAAAGTTCCATTTCGAGGGATAATGTCTTTGAGTTCCTCGGAACATCTACCATGGGAAGTACCTGTAGAACAAACAAAGCTCAGCGACTTGTCTTCCGTGCACCAACGGTTGTAGATTCGATGTGAGTGTAGGGTCTACAATAAGTCGAGCTGCTCGTCTCTGTATGATGTCAAGTAGGTTAGGTTAAGTGAATATTTTGGGGCCGAGCACTGAGCTCTAACCAGTGCTTTGTAGAGAAAGAGAAGTTGCTTGGGGCTAAAGTATCTCTTTGCTCTAAGTAGGTAGCTCAACTTAGCGGACGCCGATCTTGCGATATAGGATATGTGGTCCTGCCATGTGGTTCCTGAATTGCATGTAAAGTGGAGGTCCGCAGACCCAGTGATTTAAGGCTTGGAGATGACCAACTTTATATAGATGAAATTTTTCGAATAAAAGTGAAAGCCGGGTTGTTATTCCGAAGAGATGCCTTAAGCCTTGTTCACAAGGACATACTGATTGGTCTGCTAAGGAATAGAGGTTGTTTTAGCCAACATCGTTTATATCGTCGGACATTCTTGCCTTTAGCAAGTCTTATACTTTCCTTGGGCAAAAAAATAAATTGCATTTTGGGTAAAAATATTTCAAAGCCAAAGATATCCTCGGACTTATTTCTTGCTTTTTAGCAATAAAACTACATCAGTTCAGAATGGGCGTCGAGGTGGGGTTGGACGCTGCAAAAAAAAAATTTTCATTGCGTACTCTATTCTCAACCACCTTAGTAGCTTTAGCAAGACGTAAAAATGCCCTCGAAAATGCCTTACTAATTTGTAATTCCTTTTCATCATCTTCAATATTTTGTTGGTTACAGCAGATACTTTTGTATGAAAAATATCGCCCCTGAGAGTTCGTAAAAATTAACCTGGACACTAAAACCTGAAAAAACATTCTGCGGTACTAATAATCATTTTTAGTGTCCAGGCTAAATTTTACGAAGTCACTATGGCAAAAATTTCCATATAAAATTATCCATTGTGACCGTCAAAATATTTAAGTTGAAGACTATTTGGATGGATGTACCTACTTACATGCACCTCGAAATATAGATCCAAAGACACAAGAAGCCTACATTTTTGTCACACCTTCCTTCGATAATTGCATAACACAGTTCTTAGAATGCACAAGCTGGACGCCATAAATCGAATCTCCGTCTCATAATTCTCGTAAATCTAATTTACGATAAAACACTCAAGTGCGCAACATGCCAGAACACATTTTGTATCTCATGCTTAATGGTGATGGGGCTGCATACTGACAGAAGATATAAATGCATTTCAAGGAACGGACAGTCGCGCGGATCGCTATGCAGCAGCACATCCACTTCGTATTCGTATTATTAAGTCGATGATTAGTCAAACAACACGGTAACCAACGGGCTTTCAGCTCTTTATGCAATATACGATCATATAGTCCCCTTCTGTCCACCAGACTCCAAAGTGCCAGATAGTTGCACTTCCAGTTCGCAAAAATCTCGTATATACCGAGTAGCGAAGATCGAAGCATTCTTATGTGTACATAATGTAATGGTCGCTGATTTACAATGCAAGATTGAAAATCGCTAGTGCCTAGTGGTGGTTCACCGGTGTGTCTGTCTGCACTGCAACTGCACCAATCTGTTCAGCATATTGTGAATTGTTGGATGGACATTAAAACAGATCGTCAGAGAGTGCACAGTAGTTATAGACTGTAGTAGTGGTGGAGGCTAGCTGTTAGCTTCTCATCCTCTGCAGAAGGCGGCCGACCCAAACCGTTCGGATAAACTTGCTTTTACCGCATGCCAAGTGCTCGTTTGGCCGATACAAATAGATACGTAGTTATTGTTATACAACCGACAATTTCATAACGGTCAAATGAAAATAGAAATTATACTCGCTTAGTTGCTGTTGTTTACAATTTGTTTGTTTGTGTTCCATTTTAGGAGATTACACTGTTTCCTGGTGTGACAGCTTTCAGCTTGTGCTTAACTGGGATAGTGGGTATATAAGTGCCAGGGTTGGATGGGATTAGTTTTAGTGTTACGTCTGTCAATGTAGACAAGCTTGGCTGGGAGTTGAGGTAATCGGTATTTCGACCCTGGTCCCTTTCGTTTGGGGGCTTCGATTTTAATTAAAGGTCTTGATCTGAGCTTTTTAATAAACAACTGACCCAAAGTCGTGGGGAAACGAGAAACAAAAATGAAACCAATATCCGTCTGATGCTGTTTTGGTAAGATCAATTTGACAGCCGAAAATATTATTATAGATTGTTACTGTTGGTTTACCTTTGAATTGGGGGGTTTTTAAACGAAGACCGTGACTTAAATGAGGCAAAGAGACGTTAAACAAGTCCAAATTCGAATTGATTTAATAACGAGTATCGATGTACAGTAGCAACATAGTCACTAACTCGGTGGTTCAAAACTGGCTCACTCTACTTATACTGGATTATAATTTTGATGTGGAATAAGTGGTGCTAACAAGCCGAAGGAATCACTCACTCTTAGGGACGAGGTACGCGAACACTTGGTTGTTCCTTACTATGATGAATGTTACAATTTAAAGATGAAAGGTCTTTTGAGCATAAACAAAGCTATTCACAATAAAGTATTGTGTGAGTAGTGCTTAGAAGTTCCCCAAAAAATAAGGAATGAGCAGCTCTGAAGATAAGAGGCGATAGACCAAGGTCGTTTCTGAAGAGTAGGTATAGTTTTCAAACCATCGACGGAGTTCTTGAACTGATTCTTGAATATCTAGTTTCTGTAGTCTATTTCGTCGAAGTCGTTTCAAGAAGGCCCTGGCAGTTCAGGTTGGGGTATTTTTTTTGGTGTACAATATACACATGCAGGTCGAATGAATGGAAATCCTTGTTCGCTGTCGGAAAAAGAAGAATTCACAGCTGAAGATTGAGCAAAAAAAAGAAGAACGTTCGGACATTTGACTTGTGGAAAAATATAGGTCTCACCCCTTCCGCAATCACAAGTAACCCGACAAACCTATGACATTCCCATATATATCTATCAACTTCGCACAAAGCCCTATAAAGCCAGCTTTTTTCTATAAGTATATGCATAAGAAAAGACACATCAAAAGGAGACACATTAGCTTTCGGTAGCACTTGAGACGTCAAGTCGGTTTCTAAAACATTGCCTAGTTACAATATCCTAACTATCGTACTGTGGGAACGCCTCTGAATCCATTTGTCAACAAACGAAATTCCATAACATAAAAAAAAATTGTGTCAAAATTAGTTTTGCTTCCTATTATTCCCTAGAAGTTTTATTTTCTGGCGCAGATATTTTGAAAAGAGCAGTTTACAGGAAGAAACTGATGGAACGTACCAACGAATCGAGTGTGCTCACTGACAGCTTTTGTGCTAGCAACAAAAAGAACTCATAGAACCCACAATGGTTGAAGAAGTCACTTATTTTGCAGTCCCAAATCGGTAGTCATTCATCAGCTTTTGATAGAGTTTAGGCAATGTATATAGAAATACAAATATAGTTCTATATACCTTGGAGTTTAGGGGCATAATTATGACAGCGAATAAACGTGATTCACGGGTCATGACTCATGACTTGCCAATGACTAAAGTTTGACGCTGCCCGATAGAGCGCGTTTTAAATCAGTATTGAGTGTGACGCATGTTTTATAGAGTGATAGGGAGGGTGTGAAATATAAATGGGATTAAGATAGCCCCACACACTCCATAGTGATTCGAAACGCTGTATACCCGGATCAAAGGTAAGAAACCCAATGAAACTCCGCTGCATTTGTCATATATTGCACAGCGTCCAAAATAATTTCGCAAGTCATCCAGAAAATAACTTGTTAGCGACGTCTTTGAAATTTCGACAACGATATAGTTTAGACCAGGGGTTCCCAATCTTCTTCATACTGCGACTCCCTAGAGACGTTGAAATATTTTTGCGACGCCCTTCTAAAAGCAGAGATATGTAAAGTTGATCTTACTAAAGATTCACTAAAGGGTTTTTCAATAAGGACGGGTAAACGTTGAAATACCGTCGTCCCATATTTATAGGAAATTTGCCAACAAACGGCTATGTCTATGTTCATTAACTTTGAGCTCCTAGATTAGTTGGATCTTGTACTGACGTAACCCCTAGTCCCGATGCAAAATTCGCCAAGTTATAATCTGCGAAAGGCCGATTTCTTATGCACGTCGAATTGACTGCCTCGAGTTCACCTGTACATTCTCATAGGCCACGGCAATCCTCCCGACGAATCTGGCTGGCAACGACCCATACCAATTGAAAAACCCTTATTTAATTTTAAAAATACGAGTGACAGCCACGAAGCAAGTCTGACGAGAAACACAAACGCGCTTAATATTCGACTATTGGATTTCGCTTCGACCTTGCTCTTAATATTCGTAAAGAGAAACGTTTTCTTTTCCTTTGTTCAGAGTCTCACAGCAGTGGAAAAATAAAACTTGCGACGCCCTTAAAATAGCGCCACATCAGTTAGGGAACTCCTGGTTTAGACAACCATCGTCATACGTGATCTGCCCCAGCATACATCTAAGTTTTTTTTTGCTGTAGCAGCAACAATATGGTAATGTGTACTTGTAGTACAAAAATGCAGTACAAATTTATTATGATATATTTGAGGAAGAAAAACACTCAGGAATGCCAAAATAATATAGCATGTGCCGCCAATAATTAAAAGATACCGTTCAACGTCACTTGATCGATGACAGAATCGATTCACGTCACATAAATGCCATCTTTGTTTGCCGAAAAATCGCCCGTCCGTACTACATTCGAAAACACTGTGTGTCATTGCTGTCGTTGGGATAATTTGACATATGGCGAAATCTATCGGCGGTATTACCGGTCAATAAAACTCAAAAGACGAGCACATTGATAAGTTACCACCACAGGTCGCATTTCCACTCACGGAAACTGATTCAATGCTTCCAAATGACTCAGATATACCCACGAAGGAGTTTTCCGGTCTTCTTCCAGCATAATATGTAGTTTAAATAAAAGGTTAGCAAAACCAGTTACTTCGGCAACCGTTCTTCAGCTTTGTCTGGAGGACGGTCTTTTTCTTGGTACATACATAATCACAAAAGCTGTCATCGAACAACACAAAATTCGTTTCTATGGTAATGGACGCCTTCGTCACGTTCCATCAGTTTCTTCCTGCAAACCGTATTTTTTACCAATAAAAGGAAGCGAAACTATTTTTTCTTTAATTTCATGAATGTCAGGTTTTATTTAAAGCTATAGCTGCTAGCTTCGTTCGTTGACCAACACGCAAGTTAGGTATATAAGTAGGTATTCGGCCGAAACTTGAGACGGGAATCTTCTATAGAACTAGTTTTTGCGTAGAACTATAGCCTTAAAGTTCGGCATTAATACAGCTGTTACAAGTTTTTCCTTGACAATATATTTTGTTCACATGCAGATATTCTAGAGAGTCTGCAGAAGTTTTCAGTAAGGTTTCTGATTCCTAATAGACGGAAGTTCGGTCTTCCTTGTCTTCTCGAACCTGCGGGTTGGAATTCGAAGTTAGAAGTTTTTGGACTACATCCACATCTTGGTAGAGCTCATAGAGTTCGCGGTTGTATCTTCTTCTCTATTCGTCCTCCAAAAATCCGCCCGAGGATTTTTCTTTCGAAAGAACTGAGAGGATAAGGGTTTTGTAGAGCACACATTTTTTTCCTTCGAGTTAGGAGTTTCTTTTTTTTGCCAAACCGAAGTAGCAACGGTTTTCTATGGTAATTCTTTGTCGTATCTGCACTAGGGTATCATTCGTGGAGTTCACATTTACTCCGATGTAGATAAACTCCTTAAGTACCTTGAAATTGTTGCTATCAATATAGTGACGTTTTGTCCCAGGCGGTGGACAGAATGATTGTTTGTTTGTTGACAGCATGTACTAGTCTAGTCTTGTCATTATTTAGTTCAAGGCAACGAATTTCGCTAGTTCTTCAATCGCCTTGAACGCTTCTATCATGGCACGGTAGGAACGACCGATGATATCAATATCGTCCGCATATACACCAGCAGCTGAATGGATCTGTTGAAGATAGTGCCTTCATGGTTGACACCTGCCTTGCGCATTATCTGCACCAGTACGTTGGATAGGATCTTATATACGACATTAAGCAGGGATAGTTCTTGTAACACATATAATCGCCTCTTTTGTAAATACGGCATATGGAGCTAATAGTCTAGTCGTCGCCGTGGGACATGTTTTCTCCCTACTTGGTAGATGATTCAATGCATGTTCCCTACCAAAACATCACCACGGTATTTAAAGAGCTCCGCTGGTAAACCGTCAGAATCCGCGGCCTTGTTGTTCTTAAACTTAAGCACCCTCAAATGTAAAACTTGCATACGAATGTTACTGTTCTTTTTAGCAGAAAAAAAAACAATTTTGTTTGCCTAGTATTTCGTTGAAATGTACAATAATATCGAAACTCAATACCGAAGCGATCTTAAGTGCTTATTAAATTATAATATAGAATAGATACTTGCGCACCTCCCTGGTATTCGCGCACATAACAGCGTATTACAAAGGCAAATAGAACAATTGCGCGTTCCATTCCGATGCGCATCCGTAGGTGAGATTTATATTAATTTAGACGCATTACCACAGCAAGAGTGCTTACCTCGAAACAAATAATAGTAGAAGGTAATAATGATACACCCTATCGTTTCCAGATAGTAAGCTCCAGCTCCATTCATTTAACCTTTCTTTTCTAGACGAAGAAAATCTTAAAATAGAAAGAAAACCCAGCATTAACTCAAATTTCTTATTTCTATACAAGCGAGCGTTAAGCCGTGCGCCTCCGTCGCCGCCGGCGCTTTAACCTATCAGAGCATGGCGAACAATATTCATCAGATATATCGTTATTTTTTCACTGCAAAGTCTACTGAGTGTATCTACGACGGCCTGCACTTGCACCTGTAATATGGATATACAATGGTAACTTCCAGTGCGCCACCGTGGTCGAGCAAAAGGGAAACCATTCATTCAAAAGATTTTTTAGATGCAGTTGGAGAAAAAAAAACCGAATTTCACTTCCACGACAACGAACGGAATGCCCTGTAGTAGGATGTTATGGACTTTTGTCAAGGTTGCTGATTTCTCTTCTTTATTTGAAAATGCATGATCTGTTCGAAAATAATAATTGACGATGATCGGGATGTATCTCAATATTACGTTTGGTGTATTTCACATTCTAACTATAATAAATAAAATATCCGCCAGAATGTGACTGTGTTAATTTAGATAGACAGATAGATAGAACCAATCGACAGCAAACAAGTTGGTTTTCGATTGACCTACTTGCGGTCAGGTTTTGGAAAATTAAATAATCTCCAGCTAAGTTTACTGTCACCGTCGACGGTTGTTGTTGATGTTGACCAGCATTCCTTTTATCCATTTAACTTAGGTATCGGTCCATTTCTGATGAGTAATCTATCTTTTAATTGCGAATATATTCGATACAAGTCGTCCCACCATATAGCATCCGATTTACATGGGAGAAGAGTCTATAACTAAAGCAGCCTGTTTAAGTCTGACCTACTTTTGGTCAGGTTTTGTAAAAATTATATAAGCTCCTATGTGCCGCGGCTAAGGCATTCAATATTCTCCTGTCGTCGCGTTAGTTTTGTTTTTATATTCTGATGTTGGTGCGACTAGTAGAGGAGGTATCTATCTACTCATTTGACCAGTTAATAGAATCAATGTAACTTGTTTTAGCTATATGGATTTAGCTTAGTTATCGTCCAATCGAAACGTGTTGGTAAAGAGTTGGCAGTCCGTTCTTTTACCCCCGGGGTATCTAATGTGTTTTTTTTTGTTGGCTTCTTTGAATAACGTTCTTACATCCGCAGCACATGTTGGTTGTTTTTGTTTAACCGGTCTTGGCTTTTGATCGGATAGAATACCCGTAGTATAGCATTCCGATTTTAATCGACGTTTGGAGGTAGGTAAGGTATGCTATAAATTCCTGAGATTTGTATTTTACGAGCACTGCATCTGAAGCCAGTTTCATTCGTTTGCAACAAGTGCTGTGAGATAAATTTACTGGCGTGTTGGCTACCATCTGAGAAAAGGCCTTGATCCCACATTTTGGTGAGTTTATAGGCTCAGGTGCGTATTTGCATGGTTCAATATGTAATAGCATCAAACCAGAAATGTAAGTGGAACAAGCATAGATAACTGTAAACAGTTGAATCTACCCGTGGTTGTGTGCCAATGCCGTTAGAGAAATTATTTAGAGACTTAGCTGATTTAACATTAACATATAGGGTGGATTGAAAAATTGGATAGTTTTCAAATGAACTGTAATTAATGGGCACCGTAAATCGATTAACACGGCTCGATGATGAGGTCAAGCACATTAATAAATTGAAGTGCGATACTGGAAGTTGTCAGAAATCCCGCAGGGTGACATTAATTGAAAGCAGGGCCATAACCTCTAGCTATAAAAATTCTCACTTTCACTCTAGTCTTGAGAGCTGGGCAAGGAGTCTAACATCACAAGTGGCAATTTGAAAACCATTAGATTTTAAAATTCAGAGGTGGAAAGGAGTGAGAGAAAGTAGGGAAATCTGGCCTTAGATTAGATTATAAGTTAGGAGGGCTCTTTATAAGAAGCCGCCTATTGTGCTTCTGAAGCGAGGTCCAATAGTCATCATTTTACCCCGGAGACAGTCCAGGAAGATAAGCATCTTCTTTGGGAGTATGTCAGCAAGATTTGCTGAAGTAATGATTTGCTCGGCAAGGATATTTTTTCTGAGACGAAAGAGAGTAGGACACTCCATGAATATGTGAAGAGAGGATTCGTCACTTTCAAGACGAGGTCCGGTGAGAGGCCAAATTCGGTGAAGATGTTTTTTCATGAATAGTCACTTATTAACTACTGGGCGCAGTAGCGCAGTGGTTAGTGTGCTGGACTACTGTGCGAGGGTTTTAAGGTTTTTTCTACTGATGCGCCACCTCTCGCGAATGTCTGACAAACATCCGAAAGTATGACTGTCCTGAAAAAGCTTCTCAATTCAGCCGTTCGGACTCGGCATAAAATTGTAGGTCTCTTCCATTCGTCCCAAAAATAGAAACTCACACAAACGAATGGTTGCGAGAAGATAGGCCTGGGGGTAGGGTGTATACCATCTGTTGCGCCACCTATTTATTTACTTTAGTCACTAATTATACCTGTCTAGATTTATGAGAGAGTAGGATATTCTGAGGGAGAATTTTAGGAAGATCTGTAGTTCTGCCAAGGTGTTTTTAGAGCCAGACTTCGTCGGGGTCAGATTTCGTTTGAGACAGGCTATTGATGTAGTTTCTGAAATGTTTTTTACTGACACCACAGAAGGGTTCAGGCCCGCGATAAGTGGTATTTTCGTGGCGACTTTATTTTGCCTTAGAAAAATACTTTTTTATTTTACGCGGCAGCCGATCCATAAAATGAATCCTTTATTTGGAAGCTGAGCTGAGTCAATGAGGTCGCCAAAAGCCATCTCCCTTTAATCACCGCCAGATTTAAGTTTAATGTAGCAGAATATTTTTGCATGCAAGTCGTTGTGCTCTTCAAAACATATAGGCGAGTCATAAATTAAATAAGAATCCCGTCAACCCTACTAAAAGTGATGGAAGCAATCAATATTTTGAAAAGAACGTCTCAAAGCTTTGATGAAGACCAGCACTCTTCAAATTGTCTTCTAGAAGAATGAGCCTATATAAATCAAATTATGTTGCAAGTAGACAGCATACAGGGGCAAAATGTTCGAGTAATGGGAGGTCCTGCACGAACTTCAAATCGCTCGTTAATATCGCTCTTTAACTAATAGAGGTTAACGACCTAACAAAAAATTGACACTGAAATCTTATAAAAGTGAAGGACATCGAGGTTCTGCGGTTTCAATAAAATAAAAATGGTTAGGCTTGGGTTAAGCTTATTCAGCATAAGGGAGCCATATGATTTGGTGTGATGGAAGAGACGAGGGCAACTTAAATCACAGGGTGAGTGCTCATGCTCAAGGGAGCGAGCCTAAAAGGATAATATGTTGAATAAATAATAATCATAATAATCGGCAGCTTCCATGTCTTCCTCAAGCATTTTCAGGTTAATGAGCTTGACTACGTCTCGAAAGGGATTTCAGGATCTTTTAGAGATACACCAAGAACGGTTAATAGATAAAACTGATGTTTGTACATAAACTCGCTAAAAGTGTGACGCACTTGGCTAGCAAACTCATTGAAGCAGCGAACAAATGTGATGTAGAAATATCTAGGCACATAAGGGTTAACTATCTTGTACTAAAGCTAGGTATCTATTGGCTTGTCAGTAAACTCAATGGGCCTGCTTAAATCACACTACCTCTCGAATTCTTAGCTTTATCGATAGCAGCAATTGGTCTTCATGAACAGATAGCAATGCATCCATCTTGCTACTAAGTGACATCTCATCGACAGCCCCTATAATTAAATCTAAAGATCGATCTCATATTGATATAACGATAAGTGCAACAATTAATTCTAGGCATTAAATTAAGCCATTGAACTTGAGAAGATCGCATTACAAATTATCGCTAAATGAAAGTAAAGTGAAAAATTAAAAACCAAAATAAGGAAAGTGTACGCTTTCATTGGTCAATTAGGGTCGTTAACAAACTTTCCCATCAAATTATTGTACACACAATTAATGGTTTTGCTTGCCAACCTTTAACGCTTATAAGTGTGTAAATATACATTTAGGCAAGTTAAGGTATGCGTAAATAAGAAACCGAATAAGCTATACCATTGTGTGGTCGAACAAAATTTGTTTGACGACAGTACTGGCCCACCCGTAACTTAAAAATCGTAAAACTGAAAGTGAAAGCATTCAGTTTAGAAAAGTATAATAACCCAACCAATTTATTGCAATAACAATTAGTTTATTTATAAAATGTTTGAATGAAAATGTGATATTGATTTTTTTTAAAATAAGACCGACCAATTCAATAGCTTGTTGAGAGGTATTGTCAAGTTGGTTTCTATTGAAAAGAAAATCGAAAGGGGTTATAGATGGATTTATAAAAATAGTTTCTTTAGAGACATTGCTGTCATTGCACCTTAGTAGTTAAGATAACAATACCACAAACCAGTAAGAATAGACCGTCGACTCATTAATTTTGACATTTACACGTATTCACAAACAGGGTAATTTTTTCCGGGGGGAATCGGGTAGGTGTACGGGAAGTCGGTGGTCTATTCTTACTGGTTTGTGAACAATACTTCTGGAGTAAAATGACATTTCAATATTAACTTATTTTGTGAATCAAATTACTTTGACAAGGCGAAAACCGGTTAAAATTACAAAAGCAATCAAAACTCAAAACACCTGTTATTGGCGTCTACCTTAAAATAAGAAAGGAAAAAAATATGTTTTCCTGTGTTGAGCAGAATATTTTGTCTTGTTCCCACAAAAGTTGGCTTAAATAATTACAAATAAGACGATTAACATAAAGCTAACCGACAAATAAATTTATTCTTTATAGAATTTGTAAGATACCAGAGGTATTCCCTAGACCTAGACATATTAAAAAAGCGGCGAAACAATTGAAAATAAGTTGCACTCTTTCACCGAGGGTTCACTAATTTTTGTCCGGCTATGAAAACGGTCCAGTTAAGAAAACCAATTCTTTCTTTATTCAAAGAAAGTATTCTTTTTGTTAACATCCTGCAGCCCGCTTCTGTTAATATAACACATTAAAATAACTGTGAAAATGCTCACAACATAGCGACATTTTGCAAGAAGATAATAAGCTTAACAATTCTGAGAATACACCCCCCAAAGCATTTCGCGTCAGATTACCGAACATTTTTCATGAATTTTCTTGCGTGTTTAGGGAAATTGTAACTACTGAAAATGCATCGTCAACATTTTCGTTTAAATTGCTAAATACGAAAATTCCTTATTTAATAAATTTTTCAGTTTAAGAGGAAAGAGAAAAAGTTGACACTCGAAAATGCGTCCATTGCTAGCTAGCTGTCTGCTAGCTGTTCGTAAACAGGGTTGTCAGATGGGGCGATTTATCGCCAAACGGGCGATTTGAAATTTTATTTGGCGACACGAAAGTCGGTTTGGCGAGGCACCACAAAAAAGGCGATATTTTTATATTTTGGCGATTTAAATTTTTTTAACTAAAATCCTCATATTTTTTCTTTTTTATAATTTTTACTCAAACGTTAGTACCATCTGTGATGAATGTGACGAAATATTAAAAGTAGTAACGAATGAAGTGGGCGCAGTGGTTAGTGTGCTGGACTAAACTGTGCGAGGGATCCCAGGTTCGATCCCCGGAAAAACACAAATTATATCTTTAAAAGTTTTTTTCTACTGCGTCACCCCTCGCGAACGTCTGACAAACATCCGAGAGTATGACTGTCATGAAAAGGTTTCTCAATTCATCCGTTCGGACTCGGCATAAAATTGTAGGTCCCTTCCATTCGTCCCAAAAATAGAAACTGACACAAACGAATGGTTGCGAGAAGCTGGGCCTTGGGTGTCACCCGCCTATTTATTTATTTTTAACGAATGAAGACAACTTTAAAGCTTGGAAAGATATTAATTTAGGATCGGATTTTGAACGAATCGCGATAAAAAACAGTATGGTAGCACAGAGCATGTGAATAAAGTTAAGAAGCAAGTTAACGATTTAATTCTTGTTTTACTAAGAGAACTGTGAAAAAGATTGATTCGTTGGGATATTTTTCTCCAGGCGTTAAGTCAACTGCGACCCTGTTTTAAAAGTTTGCTTGTAAGCTTGATTGCATCCAAAAGCTAACAACTTACTGAGGCTCAGTGGGAAAAATGTATTTCTGTCAATTGCTCATATGAATTTTATCTATAAAGTGTATCTACCCGAAAAAGACGTTTTGAAATTTTGTAACAAGCTGTACAAAATGACAAATGCCTTAGGTCAGCCAGAGTTCAAGGAACTTGGGGAATTTGCATTAAGTATTTTACGTAAAAACTATGAGTTTATTTGATTTTTATGGTTTTTGAATGCAGAAAGTGGAAAATTTTGAAATTTGGCGATTTTTTTTGGCGTTTTATATTTTACGTTTGACGATTGCGGTTTTTAAAACCTGACAACCCTGTTCGCAAGTAGACTCCGTTTAAGAGAATGTCCGTTAATAAGAACGGAACGCATTTTGTGTGAGAAATTAGGGAAACATTTTGTTTCCCGAAAATGTGTCATTTTGAGAGGGGTCTTTCCGCAAGTATAGAGCGTTCTTTGTATAAAGACTGAGTATACGCGATTTGCTCAAACAATAACATTCGTTTTCGAGAAACCAACACCAAACTGTGTAGAAAAACTGCAGCAAATTAGCTCAAATATCAGTTTTCATCATAATCGTCGTTTAAGAGTCGTTTGCCAGAAAGAAAATTATTTTGATTTTATTAAAAGTACCATCATAATAATAATACAAAATATAAATAACAAAACAAATATGAAGGGTTTGAAGAAACCCCATTTAGTTATTTAGCCACAAACTCTTTGGTCAGATGGCCAGACGGATAGAATTGTAAGATCCAAGGACACGGTAGTGGCCCAGTTAATTTCTCTAGTAAAGGCACAGACCCTTTTTAAAGGAACAAACTCAGGTTGTTTTCGACCCCTTTCTCACTTCGGAACCAATTGAGCCAAAAACTTTAAACTTGAAGCATTTATCAAGATCTATAAAAAGGTACACCTCACCAAATTCCGTCTCTGTAGCATTAGTGATTCTCAACATACAGGACTTCAAAAATCACAAAAACCGTAGCTGACTGACTCACTCACTTAGATGATGAATTATGAAGCACTCCCTGCTATCCTAGAATCGTAAAATTTGGCAAAATGCTAGATTGCTAGATCCTGTGGTGCATACACTGTGATATATCGGAAGCTTTAGAATTTATTAATATAATATTATTACAGTATCCTAAACTGACTCGCTAAATATTGTCTTTATAGTCCTTTTTATAAAATTAAGAATTTAGCACGAGCAGGAAGTCAATTTTCGTCCTGTGATACTGTTCATTCGATTGTCGATCTAATCTAGTCAAATGTCAGAGGTTTCTCAAATGATATTTTTTTTTATCGCAACCGTTTCATATGTGAAGAAGTGTAAAAAGCACAATAAATCGAAAAGTAGGCCCCGACAGAGGGCTCCACAAACCCAAAATAATGTATTTACATTTATTCGAATATCTGTAGAATGGACCCAATTTGGCCAATGACAAATACATAAGCAAAATAAATTTATATTCTACCCTGAAAATAAATTAACTTGAAAAATTGCAATTTACCATCAACTCCACGTTGAAAACTATTAGTGGCGTAAAACGCAAAGCACTCAACACGTTGACATGGACGAGAGTTCCTCCGTTGAATGACTTTATTGTATTTATACAATTTTTTTGCCCGGAGCTTCGCTCGCGCAGTCCTCAGGATTTGATACACAGAGATTCCTTCACAGTCAGTTAGATCTCTCTTTGGGGTACGTACGATGAACCGATAAGAATATTTAATGGCGACAGGGGTTGGGACGTGAGTTTTGAAAAAGGCCCCTTAAAAGCGGTCATCGCCAGTAACTCGGGCCCCAAGCAAAATTTCCAAAATCGGAGAAATTAGTTTTCTTTATTTCTCATAGAAAGTACACAAACCGAGTTTGAAGTCAATTGAATGAAAAAATTTGCTCCCATACAAACTATGCCCCGCTTTTACCCCTTTAGGGGTCGAATTTCAAAATATCCTTCCTTATTCCTTGTATACATCAGAAATGAAACATCTGTGCAAAATTTCAGCTTTATAAAGCAAAGGGTTTGGGCTTTGATGATAAGTGCGTGGTAAACTTAATTTTTATATATATAGATTTATTTATTTATTTATTTATTTATTTTTTTAGATCCACACAAAGATGTTTTGGAAATCTATTAAGTTGAATAAAGTGTTCTTTATGTTTAGGAACTTCCAATGGGTTATGTGTATGAGGGATGCTTCAGCAACAGTGAGGGATTTAACAGGGTAATGAAAAACAAATTCCCAAGGGGACTGACTTTCGTAATGTGGAATGGAATTGCAACTAGTCGTTCGACTAATCGGTTATTTATTATTATACACTCCACAGAAAGGTATATTCACTTTGTCATTAAATTTGTAACGCCAAAAAGTATTCTTAATTAATTAGGATCACATTCTATATCGATTTAGCCATGTCCATCTGTCTGTCTGTTGAAAGCATGATAGCGTCCAAACGAATCGACATAGGTGAACGAAATTTTGTGAGAGGACTTATTTTTACCGTCGTCAGGTTGGTATTGAAAATGGGCTATGTCGGTCAAGTAGTTATTTTTCCTCCCATACAAAACCACTATAAGGCCCATGGTGTATATCTGTCTGTTGAAGCACGATAGCATCCAGATGCCTTTTATGCAGTGGAGGGTATCAAAGCATCGGTCAGGCCGATGATGACACTTTTACTTATTTAATTTCATCTTCAAGCATTTCCATATTTAGATATCTATGTACTAAGGCCGGCCGCCACAGAACAATGCCATATAGAACTATCGGTCTGCAGTATAGAGTCAGTGCATTATATTGGGTTGAAGGCCCCATCCATAGTCGACAGCCATTTTGCAGGAGTAAAGAGCCACTAGGGATTTCCTAGCGTGTTCGGCAATGTTTTCTCTCTATAAGAGCTTCCTGTCCAGCCTTCGGTCCAGCCTCAGCCCAAAATATTTAGCACTGCTAATGAACTCAAATGGAATTCCCTTGAGCTTTGGGGAGCGACAACGGGTAGCTTAACCTTCCTTGTAAATAAGACTAACTCCGGTTTTCGTCGGGTTGAGGCTAAGGCGGCTCTCATATTGTGGCAACAAGCAATAAGCAACTATCAACTGCCAAAAAGCAATCAGCAAAATTTGTCGTTCGAGCGATATTTAGTTGCTTTGATGTGAGACCTGTAATTTAATTCAAAGTAAAATAATTGTGAGACATAATATTGCGTGTTTCCTATTGCCAGTTGCTTATTGAATGTTGCCTCAATGTGAGGAGACTAGTTTATGTAAAGCTAGTTGCAGAATGTCGGAAAGTGTTTGAGTTTGAGGATACTTTCCTTAGCATACTCCGCGGTGCAATAGTTTACAGATAACAAAATTAATGTTTTGGATTGACTCGCGCAAAGTCCCGACCTGAACCCAATTGAAAACTTGTGGACCGACATCGAAAGAACTTCATAAGCCAAAAAAATCAGGAAATGTTGAACAGCTGTTTGAAAACATTGAGGAGGTCTGGAACTATATACCACCAGTGCAAGGTATATAGAACTACAAGGTATGATATTCTGCGATTAATTTTTCATTTGTTTTGCGCATGTACGTCACTTGACGACAACAATTTTGACGTTTCTGTGAAAATATATTGAAATACGGGTAGTTTTGTGTACTGTTTTCAGTGTAATAAAATAGTAAACAAATAAATAAATTATTATCTGTTCCCTATGTTTTGTCGTCTGGTGACGTCACTAGAGAGAGATGCAAACAAACATGCGCAATATCATACCTTGCCACCAGGGTGCCTATGACCCGTTGCGCCAAATATTTCTTTACTTATAAAATGCCGGATTTTAGTGGAAAGTCTTCAGAAAAGATTGACTGCCGTTTTAAACAAATTAAGGCTATTCCACTAAATATATTGCTAATTTTTATAAGTCTTAAAAACTGGAATTTCAAAGTTTTTGTTTTTCTGTGCAAACTCAAAAATGAATTAAAAATGTTTTTGAAATCTGGAAATCTGAAAATGGTAAAATCACATACATGTTACTTATTTCTTTAATTTAAAATTAAAAATTAAAAAAATCTAAAAATAGTAGGGATAAGTACGGATTTCAACAGTTGCTCCCACAGAAAGTACAGCAGTGTCATCTGAAAAAGTGGCTACGGTGGTTTGTCTAGTTTCAGGCAGATTGCTAGTGAATAAAAGGTACTTTACTTTATCTAGGCATCTAGATAATGTAAACACTAACCCTGGAGCAAAATCATTGCAGCTTTGTTCATTTATGATGCCGCTGGGCATCATTTACACAAACAATTTACAACAGCGTAAACACTTTGCTTGTTGTTTTGTTTAATTGTGGAAATAAAAAAAAAAAACAGCCCAGGGCTCTAAGTAGAAACAAATTTTGACGCTCAGCATCTCCAACATCTGAACCGTTTTATGACAAAAAAAAAAACAATTCAAACGCATGTTTATTGCTAAAAAAAATCCTACTTTCATTCCGCCTTTAGATTTATTGTTAACCTATTTGAATTCCATTCCAATCACTCTAAAATCACACCATCTTGTCATACAATTTCCGCCTTACCACAAGTTATAGCCGCATTACCTTATCTTATCGAATCAAATCACCTTAATAGGCATATTCCCTCACTCTCTGCCTCAACTTGTTCGCCATCGTGTCATGTCGCAGAGAAGAATAATACAAAATTAGGTCAACAAAATGACTAAAACTGAATTTAACGTTCACATAAAAACAAAGTATTTATCAAAACATAATGCCGTGCGGTTAAATTTGAATAATAAAACAGCAGTGCTTTCATTAGCCGAGGTTCAACACACCACCAGACAAGAATGAGTTCATCGACTGCTTGTGGATTAGATTATAGACGGGGAGGTGCGGGAATGGGAATAGCTCGCCCTAATAGATGAGATCCCACTAATTAAGTGAATAACTTAAAACCAAGTTTGCACCTCAACTCTTTCGTTTTTCCAAAAGAAAACAATTCATCGATCTCTCGTTGGGTTGTAAAATTTGAACCGTTATCGAATAAAAGCAATACATATAGAAGATGTAACGTTTGTTCTTCTCTATTACAATATTACTAGATCGTGGTGATGTACGAGCAATTTATGCAAATGTATCAGCGCGTCGGCTACGGCCTACGGGTGCATATTTATGGCAAAGCTCGTTCTTTATACTATCGCATTCATTTATTATTATTTTTTCTATTCTTCCTTGTTTTGCTTCGTTTTGGTGTTAGTTTACTGAGTTTGAAGAAGCACAAATACACACGAGTACGAGTACGTATAGCCTCTGATGTAAGAACGGTAGGCTCTGACTCTGAGCTGAGCATTCATGCAAGAAGTATAGTGTTACCAATTAGTGCGCACATTTAGAGTTCAATGTGAGACAGAGGAGGAAGAGAGAACAAATATTCTGCAGCTCGAATTACGATGATGGCGGTTTTTTTTTTTTCTCCTCTGATTGAAATATAATACTGTTATAGAGTGTAATATCTGGCTGTCAGTGAATGTATCGGGCAGCATTGCTGACTGTGCGATGATAAGCGTCGTCGTCTTTACAAACAAGATGAATGACAAGACAACAAGTGCCGCAAATAAGCTTAAGACGGTTATTAATGCGAGGGGCTTAGTAGTGTTATTTAACCGAAATTTTCATATGTAGGTCAGTGAAAAGATGTCGGCCGACAAAATCGTGTTGTGACAATTAGGTTAGAGAGACAGCATCCAACTAATTATGGAGTTTGCTGATTTAAAAGATGGACGACGCACGACCTTCAGAAAATTTCATGCAATTTCATCACGAATCTGCATGGAATTTCAAGCAGCGTCAGTCTAATGAACTCATTTTATGAGTCGCGTTTTATTGCGCGTCAAAGTCTCGCCACGATTGAGCCATTAAATTGGGTGAAATGCAACAGTTTCCATGGTATGTACATGACGTGCCCTTGACAGTTTGTTTGATTGAAGTACGTCACTGCATAGCAATCATTATTTTTTTTTCGCAACATTTCACGCACGTAGTGTCTTACAAAAAATAAAAAATAAACCCTATCGGGAAATTTAATTTAAATTTTTTGGAAGACAAAGCGCTGCTGGAGAGATGCGCATTGTTAGAGAAACGTGACAAACGATTTATTTTCGCAATTTGTGGATGTTGCATCCACAATGATGTCGATATGCAAACGATTGAAGTATACTCCTCATCGAAATGGGATCGGTCTTCAATACAAAGGACAGCTGATGTGGTGTAAATAAATATTGAATTCCCCTTAGTATAAATGGCCCGACCAATCAAAAGCTTTTCTGACTAATCAGAAGACCGGGCCTCGAGGATCCGTGACCGTGATTGACGATAAAATCTAAACCTAAGAGTGGAATGTGTAAATTTGGTAAATAGAAATGGATACATATTTGCGAAGAAAAGTTAGACAATTATAGGAATATTCATACATACAATCTGATTCTTAAATAAGGTTTAAGTAGTCATATTTTTATTATATAGATTACAGGGGCAGTAATTCCGTACTCCTATGAAACTAAATAGCCGGCAACAGGAAACCGGAGGAGGAAGTGCGCCTGGTGAGGCAAAAATGTAAGAGGAACGAAGTGCTCTGGGGTAGGGATAAATACAGCGGTGGTAGCATGCGTGATGGGCCACTAACTTGGACAAAATAAATCATTAGCCGTAAGGGGGACTTCGTGGGCGTGTGCTACTAAATCCAAATTTTCGACCAGGTTCTGCTTCAGGGTCGTTGGCCTTTACAAAGAAATTAAACGGAATTTGTTTATGTTAAATAGCTCAGAAATAACAACACCTGTGAAAATTCAATTCTTTATAATAGATTCGGTAGTAGTTTTGTGTCTAAAATCAATATGTTCCGACTAAATTTAAGTCATGCACTTTTTCGACCAGAAATCAAAGTATTTAAGAGAGTTAAGTATATATTTAGGAACTATGAACCCTGTTGGAAAGTGTTAAGCTCACAAGTGAAGTACAACGCAAATGAATCGTACATTATTGTTCTCATTCTAACAAACAACTGTTTGACCTTATTTTTCTTACATACATTATGTCTTTATTAACTTGACCTGATTATATCAAATACTTATTACCTACTATAATTTTAGTTCTGAACCAACTAAATCGCCTTTTACTCTCTTTTAATTTCATTCCTCAAACAAACCCTTTTGGGTAAGGGGCTCACTTCAGAGTATTCGAACGGAATTACATTTTTTTTTTTTAAATTAAAAAAGGGATTCCAAATCCTGGAGCACTCAGACGGATCTCGGTCCATTGTACTACCAAGCAGAAACCCCTTTTTTGGTGTAGTGGTGGAGAAACTCTGATATTATTCGTTTCTCTTCATGTTCGGTGGCAGAGCATTGCTGTCCCGGGGCTCGAACCAACGCCGCTCGGGTCACAAGCAATGACTCTAACCACTACACCATGGCCACCGCCAAAACATATACTCAAGTGCTAAGGAGAATGTGGGTGGGCGCAGTGGTTAAGTGGTTAGTGCCACCTCCCGCCATATCCCGCCACCTCTCCGTACCTAACCTATATACAGCTGTCGTGGAGTCAGTAACTAACTACCGAAGTGCATTGTTGGATGAATGGTTAACAGCTTGATCGAAAATGGGGTCTGTTGAACACCAATAAGGGCTATAAGAAAAATGTTAAATCAGCTAATAAAATCGCGATACAAATAATTACAGTATGGTTCTTTCAACGAAGAAGTACTGAACATAAAGCGGCAATATTAACAGGATAAGGTTATATTCAGGTATCACTTTAAGGAGATGTGAATTTTTGTGGATGATGCCTCTACAACTTGATGACTTAAAAAAGTCTGCATATTCACACATGAACCACCAAGCACATGATGGAGCTAATGAGGGGGATCTAGGTATGAGGAGGAACTCTGAAAAAAATCAGAAAGTATTCCTTACTAAAACGTCTGATTAGTGTAGATATGTATATCGCCTTTGGATAGACACAGTAAAACCTGATAATTTGAATACGATATCGTTTCGAAAATAACAGTCTCTTCTCTGTATATTTCCACAGATATGATAAAAACAGTCGTAATGAAATCGATATTATTCGATCGTTTTCATTTTATTTGATCTGAGGCTAATTTAAAGAAGGAAATCAAAGTGCCAGTCATATTAAGAAGTTATACCTCATAAATGGACAAGTCCTATTGAAGAGTAACTTTGTATACACCGTACAAATGGACCCACCCACTAAACGGATTAAACTTTTCAGGTCCAATGTTTGATCCAATTTGACAAATTTTACTGACTTCTTCTACTTCGGAGATGTCATTTGAAAGCATCTGAACAGTAGATACTTCCGAAATAAAAAACAAGTAAAAGTGTTATCATCGGCCTGGTCGATGCTTTAATACCCTCCATGCAAACTATTTGCGAGCTAGTACAAGGTGGAGCAAAAGTAATCCTCCTATCAGCAAATGCTATACATTTTGCGATTGGCCCCTAATGTCAGTTCTGTTTTGACATTTGTGTAGTAAACACATGCGAAATACACGTTAATAAACAATGTTACGCTACACTGCTCCAGAACGCGGAATATTGGTGACTATTTATTTGAGCAATAATCGGTCGGTGACTTTGGCACAACGTGAATTTCGTCGCAGATTTCCTAGCCGTCCAACGCCTACTGGTGAAACACTGCGACGTTTAGCCGCTCGCCTCGAAGAGACTGGCAACTGGCACAACACGAGATGCTGCCAGGCGTGGCAGACCCCGGAGTAGCCGTTCTGCAGAGAATATTGCTGCTGTAGCTGAAGATGTCATGGAAGCGCCGTCGACATCGGCCAAACGGTTACTGTGAATTGTGAGCGCTACAGAGCAATGATCAACGAGTCCTTTTTGCGGCAACTTGATGAATTGGGATTGGAAAACATGTGGTTCCAACAGGACGTGTGCCGTTGCACTGCACGTGCCACAACCGATATGCTGAAGGATGCATTTCCCGAGCGCCTAATCTCCCGTTTTGGCGATTTGCACTGGCCAGCAAGATCGCCTGATTTGACCGCTCCAGACTCCTTTTTGTGGGGCTTTTTGAAGTCGCGGGTTTATGTCAACAAGCCTCAGACTCTTGCAGCTCTTAAAGACAATATCCGTCAAGAATGTGAGGACCTATCGCCGGAAGTTTTGGCCAAAGTGATGGAAAATGCCATAAAAAGGGCTCAAATGACAATCAACTGTGGCGGCGGCCATTTACATGACATCATATTCTCGACTTGATGTAAAAAAAATTAAAAGACCAAATAAAAATAATCCACAAGAAGAATCAAAGTTTTTCTTTTTTTTTTTTTTAAATTACAGCCAAAAAACTTCGGAAGGTTATTTTTGCGCCACCTTGTATGTAATGTACACGCCGGGGTCAAATAGGTATTGGTTTTGTATGTGAGGTACCAGATCCAGAACTACTTTACCAACATAGACAATTTTTAATACAAAACTAAGAAATGCCTTCACAAAATTTCATTCATCTAAGTCGATTCGTTTGGACGCTATGGTGACTTCAACAGACAGAGAGACGGACATGGCTAAATCGATTCAGAATGTGATCCTGATTCAGAATATACATATATATACTTTATGGGGTCTCCGGTGACTCCTTCTTGGCGTTACAAATGTAATGACAAAGTGAATACCTTCCTGTGGAGGGTATAAAAAAAAGTGTTTAAATAAATGTTGAACCTTTTTTTCTGACAGTTAATAAAAATTTGCATAGATAAGAAAATTTTTTTGTCCAGCAATGTTGTAAACCGCATCCAAATTATGCGTTTTCTCATTGGTCCCGTTTACCATAGAACTATGCAGAAAATCTTGCCTAACACACAAAACTTGCCTAGATTTGTAGGCAATGCCCAATCAGAGGCTCTGTTGACTAGCTAGGCAAAAGCGTATTGAAAGCCCCCAATTTAGTTCCGTAGGTATATAAGGTATCTACTTCAAAAGTACACAATCAAATTGTGTTGTGATATACTCCGTTCCTATCAGAAGTCAACGCAATATCAGTCAGAATTATCAAAGTCAGTGTTGGGATGTCCCTGGGATGGTTTTTACCTCAAACAAGTGTCGTTTTTCCCTTTTTTTCCCTCCGTACCTTGCCGAAATTACCTTTTATTTTCCCTCAAGTCTTTTTTGAAAGAAATATTATTTTACATAGCAAAATAATAAAAAAAATTGACAAAAAACAAAACAAATAAACATTCTCTATTTATATAAAGAAATAAACATAAATTCATCAATAAAAAGTAACAAAATAAATTATATTTCTTATGCTGCCCGTCCACTTAGTGCCCAACTCATCAATTTCGAATTCAACGCATTCAACTCTAATGTACGATGCCCTCAATTTTATCCAACCAACGCGTTTGATCTGGTTGGACATTTAGCTTACTATCAATCACATTTTTGTTTAATATTAATCACATAGTAAAAAAGTTAAAAACAAGCTCAACGTTATACATAAATATTCTGATTAATCAAGTCTAGATGATTTTGATTGGGCTTGAACGAAGTCACAACAATTCATGCCATCACTCTGAAATGAGGATCTGGTAACGCAAATAGCATTTAGGCAGTCATTTCCTTTTTTTAGTTTTTATATCTGTTACTATTGAAAAAATGCGTTCAGATTCTGCATTTGAGTGAGGTAATGACAAAGCATAATTGACTGCTTTTATTAAATTTGGAAAAAGCTTAAGTGATGATTTCTTTTCACTTGGAATCGATGCAGCTAGCTCGCGCCATTCAACTTCCACCTCAAATTTGTCACAATTTTTCAGACAAATCAAAAAGGCTGCAGCTAAAAGTGGGTCCAAAAATTCTAGCTTATTTCCTATAGACCTATACTATTACTTATCGGAAGTCGATTGCCTTGCAATAAAATTTTATACACTGGCCAATAATTTCTTCTTTTTCATTTTCATTAAGATTTGTAGTCATGAACTCAGTGCATTCAGGGCCTAAATAAATATCATTCATCATTTCTATTTTTCAATTTGACGGAATTTCCCTGAAAATTGCACTACCGAACAATTTTTTTCCCTTTTTCCCTTTATGCATTTTCCTTTCATGGTTTTTCCCTCGAAAAGGTAAATTTACCTCGACATCCCAACACTGATCAAAGTATTCAGCAAAAGCAGTGGACCAGTGGTACCAGTTCGTGGGACTTGTATGTATTGAAATTTTTCCAATCCTTATCTAATTAAATTGGCCTTTGGTATATATATATATATTATAATAATATAATTATTTTGATTCAGCAAATGACTGAGATATCGACAAAAAAATTATTAGTTCAGTCTTTAGAGTTTTAAACTCATGTACATTCGTTGAAATAAATTTGAAAAGGTTACACTACACTTCTAGTTCCCTTTTAAGTGAAACCTTTACCCTTCCTAGCTCGTTATCCGGATCCATACAATCACGCATATTCCCATTGGCGTTTTGTTTTTGTTTTTATGTCAGTATTTGTAACTTTTTTTGACACAAACGATTTGAATTACAGCGAACACATAAAAAAGAAGCAAAATCGTTAACAAAAGTTTAAAAAAAAATCTGAATATCGTTTTTACAATGACACGAAACATGAACCGTATCGTATACGACAAACGTCCCGTTGGCGTTAAGGGGGAATTATGTCCCGATAACTATTGCATGTTAATTGTTAATAAGAAGTTGACAATATTGAGGGGTTTGAAGCAACCATCGGTGTAGCTTAGAAGTTCTTTGTAGATCTATGTTTTTTTTTTCTATCCTAGGTATAAAATAAAATAAATAGGTGGCGCAACAGGCGGGTAGACAGTTAGACACGTAAGGCCTAGCTTCTCGCAACCATTCGTTTGCGTGAGTTTCTATTTTTGGTACAAATGGAAGGAACCTACAATTTTATGCCGATTCTGAACGGCTGAATTGAGAAGCTTTTTCAGGACAGTCATACTCTCGGATGTTTGTCAGACATTCGCGAGAGGTGGCGCAGTTTAAAAAAAAACCTTAAGAAAAACCGAAAAAACCTTTTCCGGAGATCGAACCTGGGATCTCTCACACACTAACCACTGCGCTACTGCGCCCACCAGGTATATGGACTAAAAAAATATTATCGGCAGGACATATAGCTTCCAATGTCAGACCTTTTGGTAGATTTATTCGTATTCCAATTCCAATATTTCAATTTCAATTTCTTCTTTGCTTTGTGATCGTAGTTATGAAAGGTAAGTTTTTGGTCATTACGGGGATTCAGATGCACATAATTCATAATGTTCGTACCCTCATCTAATTCAAGGCAGGGTTCTAACTGCTGCGTGCTTATCATAACCAATTGCAGTCATGAGTTATATGAAGAAAAAACACGAACTCTAAACAATGTTAAGGGCATGCTTTCTCTCTCGTTATTCGAAAATAGTTTAAGCTGAGATAATGCGGCATAACTCTAACATATCTGCCAATATATCACACACAATTCATCACCTCTAGTAAAAGTGTGCCAGTGAAGACAGGTCAAATCCAACCCGAGTCGTTCAAAACGAATATATCATCGTGAATAATGAGCCCGTAATTAGAACAGTTGCCTCTGTACCTATAATTAAGAAAGTATGCACACGCTTTAGAACATACATATAATTAACTAAAACATCCATTAGCTTCCCCAAATCCCAAATCGATTAATATTGCATCCGGACGGAAGACCCTTCCACCAGAAGCCCTCGCAGGTATATTCAACTCGGAACCAAACTCATTTAACTCAACATTCCATCATCGGCACTCGGCAGTTCTAGGTTAATTGCCGATAGATATAATTTCCAATTGTACATTGCACTTACCACTACTGTGTACGCCAATAATTGTATAGTATCCCAATAGAGTTAGTATCAGTGTATACCAGTACACTATACTAGCCATGTTGCAGCTTCGAATTTACTGTCTTGCTGCTAGTGCCAACATATACCGAATGGACTAACACTGCACCGCCGGCCGACTAGTTTAATGTTATACTTATGTCGCTTGAATTTCGGGTCAAGTCAAGAACAGTATCACGCACACATACACGCGCGTTATTTTACACTTTTCATCTGTCACACGAATTTACGGGTATTTTTTTGACAAAACGACAAGAAAAACACAAGAACTTTCTTCAAAATGTATGCCAGTACGAGCACACACCCAACCAACGACGAACTGAAATGTGCATTAGCCGCCTAAAGAGGTCCCACAAGAAATGAATTTTAAATTAAAAAAAAATAAAAATAAATTTGTCTTCTTCTTTTTTTTCGCCTGCTTGTGTTAAACTTTCTAAGCAATTATTTTGCTTTCGATTTTTTTTTTTTTTGTATTTCAATAGAGCACTATTCACTTGGAGGGATGTGTATTATACTCCCGTTGTCCTTGAAGTATATCTATCTGTCATTCGATCGACCTCGAGTCGAAAGGACCTTATTTGAGAACTGAAAACCCGCGCGATTGATACACAAAGATACTGTATCTATGTCTCTGCTGAGAATAGAACGAGCACAAAAAAAAAATGCCACCAGCTGTCGGCAAATAATATACATTCACATCCGCACCGGATTGATTTCTACGAGCAACTAACTCGATGGTATCGTACCGCTAAACTTTTTGATCGCTTAGGAAGTCTTAGGCTTTCGCGCACTCAGCCATAACTACACTGTGACTAAGTCTTGAAAGTTGGCTGGAAAATGTGCGATCGTACCGCAGAAGCAGCAGTTACAGCAAACAGAAGAAGGTAAAAACAATAACGAATGAGCGGTAAGACGATCAGCGAAACAACAACACCAAGAGTCGAGGGAAAAGTCTTTTAAGTCTTTTGAGTCTTTCATCGTCGTACGGTCGTACCTGTTGTAATATTAGTTTTGTTGTTATTGTTATTATTGTTGGCTGATTTCGTCTTCATCTTCTTCTTCGTAGATGGTTGTGGATTTCCGTGCAGAGTTGAGTTCATTGGTTTGGCGTTTTCGTTGAGGGGACACACGGAGATAGGTTTTTTAGGTTCCCCTCTGTATTTTCGGTGGTTATTGCGAGGAATTTCGGTGGTTTTGAGTGTCTTGCCATATGCAATTAGCAATTTAATTAGCACGATGTATAGTTGTAGCCTGGAATAAATTAAGAAATAATACGATCATGATTGGATTTAATTTATTTCAACTTATTGTATAGAAAACGGCTTAGTGAAAATGTTGTTTAGGGAAAAAATTAGGAACAACCATTAGGAACTATTTCCGCCAAAGGCACTAATGGACATGCTAATGATTAATATCAAAAGTTTGTATATATATTTAGTCGGAGAAAGGTAGACCACAGCAAATGACTGTAGTCGGTATGTAAATTAGAATGAAATTTGCAAAAAAATATCCTTTAGTATACAATTAATATGCTGACGAATTACATGAAACCTTTCTTCACTTAAAAAACTGGAAATTCTAAATTTGCGCAAAAGACCGATTTCAGACAGTATTTTACCACATGCCTATTAATTTTTTTCAATCAATTCTGTCGATGATTAATTTTGTATACTGCTCAATCGCCTGGTAATTATGTCCTTGCCTTGTTCAAGAAAACACATTCAATTGTGACTTTTCTTATGCAGTCTAAAAATTCACACGGCCAGTTTTGAAAAAAGTCGAAGAAAGACAAAGCTCACCGAACATGTGTCATGCAAAACAAAAGAGTTGGCATGCGAACTGGACAAATTTCGTACGAGTGTGACACTTTTTATTGACCTATTTTTATCACAACAACCTTTAACTGACGAGATATAAATATTTTTTAAGAGAATTTAATAAAATTAACACCATGATCTGTAAAATTAACATGCTCTTTTGAATAGGTCATGTCATGGGTTTCTTCACATTTTATCTATGCCTTCCACTTCTAGCTGATGGTATACCTATAATTGGCTTGAAAAAAATTGCGCACTGCGTCTACATTGTTTCCTGTTGTAAAACATTGAAAGAAATAAATACAATAATGTCTTTTTGATTGCAGGAAAGGAAGCCATCTAGTTCTATACTGTATACATATAATGGAAATGGGTTCCGTATTGGTAGCTTCAACAATCTGCTTGAACATATCATGCAGACTTCTAAGCTATAAGCTATAAGGCAGAATAATGTAAAAGAAATATGTTTTCTGGTTCATTGAAGCTGAGGCACGTTGATCCCGCATAAGCAAGTATTTTCGACAAAAGGGCACATCAGAGTTCTTATTTTGCTCAAAAATGAGTTTTAATGGCTTCTTTACTTTTCAGTTGCACTTTCAATGCATGCTCTATAAATTGCTGAATTATTCTTCGTCTTTTAGTTATCGATATAGAAGGGTGTCGCATTGATCTAGTGATACAGATCACATTTTGTCGTTTAAATAAGCACCGCTGTGCCACACTGAAGAGAATATTAACCCATTCCATTGTGATGCCCGTCGAGAGAAAAAAATTGTAACCCTACCTAAACATGCTGTAAATAATGATTAATGATTTCATGGGTCACTATCTATCTTGTTTTTTATGTCCTGAAAGCTTATTTAGGTCTTCGAAGAAAGACAAGGAATATGTTTGTTCCTGGTGCGTTAGATAGTGACATTATAGAAAGTGAGCTGTGTTCTCAAGAACTTTATTGTTACCACAGCCTCTGAAAATTACTTCTTCCGACAGGCGCAACTTACTTTACTTTTGGAAGCGCTTACAGTCCGGAGTGGACTACGGCCTTAACCAATAAGCCCCTAGCCAACTCGGTCCCTATAGCTAGCTGCCTCCAGTTGCGCACACCAAGTTGGTTAAGGTCGCCCTCCAATTGTGCGCGCCCCTTAGGTTGGGTCTTCCTCTGCTACGTTGTCTCTCAGGGGTGGACTCAAAAACTCGTCGGGCTGGTGCGTTGCTATCCATACACTCCACGTGCCCCAGCCATCTCAGCCATTGTATCTTCAACTTTTTGACGAGGTTAATGTCGCTGTATAGCCCATAAATCTCGTCGTTAAATTATCTCCTCCACATTCCATCGATACAAACTGGGCCGAATATCGTCCGAAGAATCTTTCTCTCACAACATCCCAGGATGTTTTCATCCGATTTCGACAGAGTCCATGCTTCTGCACCATACAGCAGGACCCGGATGATTAGGGTCTTATATAATATCTCCTTGGTTTTATGAGAGTGGGCTTTACTTCTTAGATGCCTTCTTAGCCTGTAGAAACAGCGAATGGTAAGAGTGATTCTTCGTTTCATCTCTGCGCTGATGTCATTTGGCGAGGTGATAGTGGAACCCAGATAGACAAAGTCTTTAACTACTTCGAAGTTGTATCTGTCCATCGTGACGTTTTGTCCGAGTCGTCGACGCTGAGACTTCTTTCTCATTGACAGCATATACTTCGTTTTGCCCTCATTTACAGCCAGACGCATTTTCGCCGCCTCTTTAGCAATACTTGCCAATGCGCCACTGACAACGAAAACTATAAACCTAACCAACTTAAACTATCCTAAACTAACTATACCTGAATCACAACTGCCCTTCCTGCCGTCCCTTAAAGGCATAGGGTCCGGTCGCCAAGACACCGAAACATGCCTGTTGTTCTGACCTAACTGTTCGTAAAAGTCAGTCCTGTCATCGTACGTAAATCACCGAAGAACAACCCCCCGTCCGACGAGCTGAGCTGAGCGACCGTAAGCGTGCCGTAGTGCCCTCCTTACCTATACCGGAGTTGCCCCTGTGGCTCCATCCTGACTAGCAACAAAATAAAAAGTGTCGTCCAAAACTTTTTGGGTAATTTTTCATTTAAAAAAAAAAAATGTTTTGCGATTTTGAGAGATTAGCCGCTTTTCTTAAGCTACGATTACACGGCCATTTTTTTGAGTCATTTAAATGGCGCTCTGAAAAATCCCGTCACAAAGCAGTCATTTAAATGTCGCTCTGCGTGATCGCCATTTTTGGCAGCGTCATTTAAATGACTAGGAAAATGGCGCACCAAATGACATGAATTAAGTGCCATTTAAATGGCGGATTTTGATTTTGGGACACAAATGACGATGATAGTCATTTCGTGTGATCGCCATTTTTTCAATGACGAATCGTAGCTTAAATGTCGCTCTAATGTGACATTTTTTCCTGACGTCACAGGGCCATTTAAATGACTCAAAAAAATGGCCGTGTAAATGTAGCTTTATATAGAAGTGACTAAAGTAATGCCATCCGGTGGCGTTTTATTTTCCACTTTTGGCAAAGATGAAACTGTGCCTAATCTCTACATTAAATTAAAATTGTTTGTCTGTTTGTGTGTGACAATAGTGCCTTGTGGCATTATGTTAAAAACTACTCAGTATTTCCAATTGCACTCCTCCTCATTATTTATGTAGCCATTAACAACAACAGTGTCATTAATCTTTATATAAAGTAAAAGTAAACTTGAAACTGAACGAAACTGGTCATTCGTCGATCGTACAAAAATATTTTTTTTCTCGCTCGGTATCATTTCCCCTCTTTGAGGAAAATATGTAGTTCCACCTCTTTTATAAGCTTAGGAAATTTACTGCTTCAAAAACTTATTTCTCATTATTGTCCAACAAGTACACGCAAAACTATATCCGATGTTGTACTTATTAACCTTTTAAAACCTTTTGAAATAAAAATTAAAAGAAAGACAGATTTGTTTTAAGAATTGGAAACGAATTTTATGAAAATGTCAATTTGACATAATGCTAAGTAGCCTTAAAATTAAAAATATTTAATCGCGGAACACAGGTGTTTTGGCGATTGAGGCACTTTTTAGCATTTGTTTATTTTTGGATTAGAGAGATCAGAAAAATGTTATTAAATGAATTTTGAAAAAAGGCACTTCGGCAATTTTATTTTTTTTTTTTTTAATTTATGATATAGTTGGTTGATTCACATTTTTCGAATTTTTTGAAATTTTTCCTGATGTATAAGAATCCAGAGAAACATTATTCAAAATCGTTTTAAAGATATGGATTTTCAAAATCCATTGTTAAAATTGTGATTTACCGTGAAGTGTCTCTGCCTGAGACACTGCAACCTTCCATCTTCTGTGATCCCGGGCACTTTGCTTCCAGTTGTCTCGAGACCAAGTGCTCTGGCACCCGCGATGGCTTGGTCTTTGAAACGGAGGTTCGGTTTTTCTTGTCGTTGGGTTGGGTACGAAAACTCCAAAATTAAAATCCCCAAGTCAATATCCCCAAACCCAAAATCCCCAAATCAAAAATCTTCAAAACCAAAATACCCAAATTGATTTCGAGTGTATTATTCACAATGCATTAACATTAAAATAGGTATGGGAGGGCATGCAGCCCCCCTGCTACCCCCCTGCTTAGGGTCACTGTTCGATTTGGAGTAGGCGCAAGGTTATACGAAAATTTCTTTAAATATTTTGAATTAACATTTTGGGGATTTTTTATTTGGTGGATTTCGAATTTGCGGATTTTGTGTTTGGGCATAGTCAATTCGGGTATTTTTCAAAAGGTGGGATTTTGGGGATTGGGATTTTGCACTTGTGTACCTATTATGTGTGGTGGTTGGGTGTGTATGAATCGGGTAGGCGCTGATCGGCATCAACCTGGCGGTGCCCAGCTGTTGTAACTTTTCGTACACATCAATTGTGCTTATTTTACCTCCTAGTGGTAACCACCGGGTACTGGTCTGCCCATCCGGGTGTGACTTGCTGAACTTATAAGCGCGAGTGTTGAACACGAAGAAAATAGCAACACTATAATGCTCTGTCGGAAAGACTGACTGATCGAGCCTCAGTAGTCTTACATGAGCCCCTCAGAAAGAGGACGTACGGCGGATGAATTCATTAGCCTGAATCAACAGTGTCGTCAACAGTCAAGATGACAGTTACCTTACTTGAGCTACTTCGACATATTTGGAGCTGAGGTCAGTGAGGATTTTTCAGGACTAGTCAGGGTGCTGAAACAGAGATGGTGGCGGATGAACCCTTTATGGGCCAACGGCAGCTCTCACATCCCCGAAGTGGGTTACTGACACCGGAGGAATCCGGCCCCTTTCGTCCAAGGGGTCCAACAAAGGGCCTGGCCCTCCAGGTTGGGGGTTGTACGCCGGGGTAACTGCCCGACTGCGGAAAACAACAATAGTTCCGAAACTACAACAAGCCTCGGATACGGATGATTTTACTGTTGACGAACCTGGCAAACGAATTAAGGACAACGAATTTCGGATCTGCACGTGGAATGTTAGGTCCCTTAACAGACCGCGTGCAGCCGAACAGCTAGCGGAGGCCCTGGACTGCTATAAAGCAGCCCTAACCGCCATCCAAGAAGTGCGATGGGATGGACCCGGCAAAAAGAGGATGAAGAACTGCGACATATACTATGGCGACTGCTATCGGCAACAAAAACAGCGCTTATTCGGATGTGGATTCGTCGTTGGAGGCAGACTTAGGCAAGAAGTCTTAAGTTTCCACTGCGTAAACGAGCGCCTCACGACAATTCGCATCAAGGCTAAATTCGCCAACATTAGCCTAATATGTGCCCATGCCCCCACGGAGGAGAAAGACGACGACACCAAAGAGAGGTTCTACGAGCTCTTGGACAAGACATACGAGCAGTGCCCTAACTATGACATTAAAATTGTCCTAGGTGATTTTAATGCAAAGATAGGAAGAGAGGGCATCTTTGGTAGTACTGTCGGAAGGTACAGCCTACACGACACCACCTCCGATAACGGATTTAGGCTGATCGACTTCGCGGCGGGGCGAAATGTTGTCATAGCAAGTACGCGGTTCCCGCATCTCGATATTCATAAAGGCACTTGGAGATCTCCCGATCAATCAACCGTCAACCAGATTGACCACATTGCGATCGACGCAAGGCACTCCTCCAGTATTATGGATGTCCGAACGTTCCGAGGGGCCAACATTGACTCGGACCACTTCCTTGTTGTAGCCAAGGTACGCCTTCGGATATCCCGAACACCGCCAAGACAAATAAATACTGTGAGGAAGTTTGACGTCGGACGGCTAAAATCGCAAGAGATCACCAGATCCTTCTCCGATCGAGTCTCTCTCAATCTCTCAAGAGGTTCTATGCAGCCAGCAGCAAGCATTGAAGACCAGTGGCAACATTGCCAAAAAGCCATCAGAGACGCCGCCTCTGATGTGCTTGGTTTCACTCGACCACCACAACGAAACCCCTGGTTCGACGACGAGTGCCGGCAAGCACATGCAGCGAAACAAGAGGCATACAAAGCGGCGCTGCAAAGAAGAACTAGAGCTGCTCGTGAGCTCTACGCGCAGAAAAGAAGAGACGAACACCGGCTTCTCAGGAGGAAAAAGAAAGAGCACGAGAAGCGCGCGATCGAGGAAATAGAGAGATGCTACAGCAGGAATGAGGTTCGGAAGTTTTACCAAAGGGTAAAAAGAACCTGCCAAGGCTACAGAGCCCGAACCGAAGCCTGCAAGGACGAACAAGGGAACATCGTAGTAGAATCGCAGTCGATGCTGAGGATATGGAAGAACTACTTCTGCAGACTGTTTAACGGCGATGACGAACTAAATCCCGCTGTCAGGCAGAATGAACCATTCAACCTGGACGATGAAGACCAACAATTCCGTCCACCCGACCTGGACGAAGTGAAGATAGCGATATCTAAGCTTAAGTCCAACAAAGCCGCTGGGGCAGATGGCCTAACCGCCGAGCTATTCAAAGCAGCAGGCGATGACTTGGTTAGGAGCATGCACCAACTCATCTGTAAAATATGGTCGGAGGAAAGTATGCCCGATGAATGGAACCTTAGCATTGTTTGCCCGATCCTCAAGAAAGGAGATCCTCTGAACTGCGCCAACTACAGAGGTATTAGTCTTCTTAACATCGCCTACAAGATCTTATCTGCCGTGTTGTGTGAACGCCTGAAGCCTTTCGTCAACAACCTGATTGGTCCCTATCAGTGTGGCTTCAGGCCAGGAAAGTCTACCATCGACCAAATATTCACACTGCGGCAGATCTTGGAGAAAACCCAGGAAGTTCAAATCGATACCCACCACCTTTTCATCGATTTTAAGGCCGCCTATGACAGCATTTATAGAGACGAGCTATACAGAGCCATGTCTAGTTTTGGCATCCCTGCCAAACTCGTCCGTTTGTGTAGGATGACAATGGAGAATGCACGCTGCTCCATCAAGGTCGGTAAAGAACTCACCGAGACCTTCGATGTCAAAAAAGGATTTAGACAAGGCGATGCGCTGTCATGTGACTTCTTCAACATCGTTCTTGAAAGAATAGTGCAAAACTCAAACGCTAACACCAGAGGCACTATCTTTCAAAAGTCCGTCCATCTACTCGCCTACGCCGACGATATCGACATAATCGGGAGAACGCAGCGTGATGTCACTGGCGCGTTCGTGAGCATTGAGACGGAGGCGGCAAAGATGGGTTTGGCGGTCAATGAGGGCAAGACAAAGTATATGCTGTCATCGAGAAAGGACACCCAACACCGACGTCTTGGACAGAATGTCACTATAGACAGATATAACTTTGAGGTGGTAAAGGACTTTGTCTACCTAGGCTCCGCTATTAACTCAGACAATGACACCAGCGCTGAGATTAAGCGAAGAATAACTCTTGCCAATCGCTGCTTCTTTGGGCTAAGAAAGCAATTGAGTAGCAAAGCCCTCTCTCGAACAACTAAAGTGACCCTTTATAAGACCTTAATCATCCCAGTCCTACTTTATGGTGCAGAGGCATGGACTCTATCAAAAGCGGATGAGCTTACTCTTGGTTACTTCGAGAGGAAAATTCTTCGAGTAATTTTCGGTCCCGTCTGCATAGACGGTGAATGGAGGAGGAGATACAACGACGAACTGTATGGGCTGTACAGCGACATTGACTTAGCCAGAAGAGTTAAGGTCCAACGACTGCGGTGGCTGGGTCATGTAGAGCGAATGGACGTGAATGCTCCGGCCCGGAAGATCTTCGAATCCACACCGGAGGGACGGCGCAGTAGAGGAAGACCGCGACTCAGGTGGCGCACGCAAGTGGAAAGGGACCTTAACCAACTTAGCGTGCGAAACTGGAGACAGCTGGCCAAAGATCGTGCTGGCTGGAGACGCTTGTTGGTTGAGGCCCAGGTCCACCCCGGACTGTAGCGCCACTTTAAGTAAGTAAGTAAGTACCTATTATGTAGGTATCCCTTTCTTGTCATGTTGAAACTGGGGCCTGTGATTCGGAAGTCCTCTTAGCTACAGCATTCGCTCCATGTGGACGAACTAATGTAGTAATTTAGTTTTTTGAGCTACATCCATATATTGTCCATATAACTTCTCCTCCATTCACCCTACCCTCGCACAAGACCAAAAATCCGCCGATGTATTTTACTTTTGAAGTACCCCAGGACTAGCTCTCTCTTGCTTCTTGCTTATCATCCAGCACTCGACTCGCCATAAATTGGAACTGGAAGGTTAAGGGTTTTTTAGAGCATATAATTCGTCAATTCAGTTAGGATTGTTTTACACTGTTAATATCAGCCTCCTGTTCGGAATTCGCCCCCCCTATAAGCCATAACAATCTTGGTCGAAAACATCTTCGCAATAAAATAATCCATTAGTCATAAAAAAACGTAAAATCTCCGCATGCGAAAGTTTTGCGGATGAGTCAGTTCCTAGAAATCGGTACCTATACGCACCCCAACACTAACATTCCATGAAGCGTGTAGGCTTTCAGTAAATATTTGCATGAGGTCAGTAGGCAAGGCAACAGTACGCACGCAGTATATTTCTAGAGCAATATACTTACCCATCGGTGCGGTTACACCCACATCCACAGTACCATCCCAATGAAGACCATAAAAAGAAGACAATCTTTCGCGCAATGAAAGTGAAACCACCTGCACATCACCTGTGAATTGGTGTCTTCCTGCTAATTAATCTTCTGGTGATTGCAAATAAAGCCCACAATGAAACTTTAATTTGTTTCTCTTCAGTGCCCAAAGGAGGACTGGGGTGTGCATGAAGCACAATTTGTGGTATTTCACACACTAAAATCTTGTTTTCCGTTTCGTTTTAAATAGAAACCCAGCAATCAATTTATTTTGACTTATTATCAAAAATGTGCGGCATCATTTGAAAATTCTCCATCTCCACTATTTCTCTATTGCTTCTTCTGCTTTTTTTTTTTGTGGAGTGTTTGCAAGTGAAAGTTATGCCGTATATGTTCGTTTACAAACAGTCGCACAACACGACGGGCCCGGACGGAAGGGAAAACAAACACAAAGCACATAAGGTCACATAAAGAGAATTACAAAAAAATATTATCTTAATGGCGGCAGATACTGCTCTTCAGGAAAGAGCGACATTTTGTGCGTTAGGTTAGGAAACGACTGCATGATCGGCAGAATTGAAGTAGTACGGGTCATCATCATCAGCACTATCAGTACTTCAGTATTGTATACCAGACATGCGTTTGAGTCTTTCGGTTTCGATTTCGAGTTATGAAAATTTTGGACTGAGGAGTGTAGAATGTACATACTTGAAACGGAAACTGGTCTTTGTATCCCACTTGACAGTTATGTTGTTATTTTTATGTGTCGGACGAATAAAAAGTGAAAAGAGTTCACTAGAATGTTGCATAACGTAACTACCTACACTTGGGTATAGACATTTAAATATTTCCTGTGTTTATTTAAATATAATCATCAAGTCGTATTGTGGTAGATAAAAATTTCCCATGTGAACCAGCTGATGTCACAGAGATCATGTGGTAATTGGCATTATGAATGAGACGAATTGTGCTAAAATTGCAATAGAAATGCCGAGACGGGGAAACAAGAGATGTCATTATTTGCGAATTGTCCATTGAAAAAGTGAAAGGTTTGAACCTGCAAACACTACACTTACCTATAGACCCGAATTAGGAGGGAATTCATTTACCTTTCCCTATTTCTTTTAGGCTTAATTAGGACGTGTGGTGAAATGTTTTTCCAACTTGACATTATGGCTATCAGCAGTGGAAACTTTGTACCCATGAATATCAATATTGAATTGAATAGCCAACAGTTTAGGTATTTTGTCGATCATTCGTAGAATAGGTACCTATACGTTTAAGTATGTAGAATAAATCTTGTGACAACTGCATGAAGCTTGAAAAACTTCCTAACGTTTGCGCGTCTTCAAAAATTGCATTTTAAAGATGATAGATACCAACTGCGTGAGATTGTTAATCAAACTCATTTATGATAATACAAATATGCGAAACTAAATAACTGAAATAACTCTGACTACCACGGGTAAAATTTCCTTTCTAGGTTTATTTTTTTAAAAAACCTGGGTAGAAATAACAGCTTATCTAAGAGTGTCGCATAACTCATGCAAAATTTGAATTTAGCGCCATTTAATAGTACAGTGATGCCAACGGAAAAAAGGATAACAATGTGACAGCTGACAGTTCGGTATTCTGTTAGTATAAATGGAGGGCTATACGAAAGAACATCGCATTTTTATTGTTGAGCAATATTTTAAAAATAACAAAGGTTTGTCCCCAATTTTCGAAAAAAATCATCTTGAGTGATGAAGCTCATTTTCATCTTGATGGCTTCGTTATTCGTAAGAATTGTCGCATTTGGGGCTCAGAAACCCCACGAGTACCTAATTGTTCATCCACATGCATCCACAACGCTTGACTATTTAGTGCGGATTCTGGGCTGGAGACGTTATCGAACCATTCTTCTTCGAAAATGCGGCTAGTCAGGCAGCAACAATTAATAGAGTTCGTTATCGTGACATGATAATATAGTTTTTAGTGCCTAAATTACAAGATACGGATGTGACCAACATGTGGTTTCAACAAGAAAGTGCCATATGCCATACAGCCAGAGAAACAATTAAATTACTGCATGAGTCATTTCCTAATCGTGTAATCGGCCGTTTTTGCGATCAGAATTGGCCGGCCATTCAGATATTGCGATTTAAAGCCATTCGACTTTTTTCTTTGGGGTTTTTTTTGAAGTCAAAGGTCTATGCAAACAAGCCCACGACCATCAACGCCTTGAAAGAGGAAATTGGGAGAAACGGTCGTAGAAAATTTCAATAAAAGAGTAGATACGTACTTGCCAGAAAAGCCGTGGCTGTCATTTATCCGATGTGCTATTCCATACATAGCCCCAATCTGTATACTCTATGAATCAATAAAAAAAATATAAGCTTGCTAATTAAAAGTCTGTAATTTCTATTAAAATTACCTACATTTTGCGTGAATTATACACTCTTTCTAAGCAGTCTAGTTACATAATTGAAAACATATGTACATCTATATACAGTCGAGTCATGTCAGTTGTTACATTGAAAAGATCCACAGGCGATAAATGAGTCTGACTCAGACAACCACCTCTGCCTAAGCAGGTGACATGATGGATGGAAATCAATTCCAAATCATTTGGACCATATTATCAAGAAAGCCTTGCAAGTAGGTGTTCTGTTCAGTGTTATGGTAGTTGAGGGTAGGTTAAAGGTTATACATATATTGGGAAACCGAAAAGTGGTAGAATCAGAATGTGGTAGATTTTTAAAACATACCAGAAATGCTGATATCATGGTATCATTACCAAAAATAGGATGGATAACTTTTGCAAACATTCAGAACAAATTTTCTTAAGCTCTAAAAACATCACCTAACAAAGCATCACCGGTAATTTTTTTCAAAGTTCAGTACCAGTACCAATTTTCCAGTGCACAAAAATCTAAAATTATTCAACCACTCGGTTTCTATTGTGTGGGTGATGGTGAAAAATAAGGGCCAGTTTCAAGACTAACTGATAAAGTTAACTCCTATATCCGGAAGATAAACAAAATATTTATTTGAAGTGGCTGGAAAAAATATAGTTTCATAGCATTTTTTCGTTGACGAGCGTAGATTACTTCGTAGGAACAGAGTATATCGCCCAAGGCCCAAAGCGACTTTAAAAGGAACATTTTATTCACTTTTTTCGGTCACCTTGCCGTTGCGTTCTTTCTGGACGTTGGTGGTGTGGAGGTGGCTGTCGGCGGCTTTAGTCCTTAGTAGGGTCACCCATGACAGACAGGCTGTTTTGATAAATAACGAACTAAGAACTACCCAAAAGCTCTTAATTAGAGTGCTCGATAAGACTGGAGAGTTTATCTATTTCCCCCTTCTTCTCCTACTTCTATCTACAAATCACCATTCTCTCTATTTCTTATCCTAACCTATACCCCTTTCCCCTGGGCTGGACGAGGGTTTCATATACGACCCGTGTTGATAATCAGCCTGGTTGGTGGCCCAGTAATAGCTTAGCCACAAACGGAGTAATCGGATGGCCCTACGAACTAAGTCCCAACTGGAACTAACTCCCACTAGCCAAATGAACTAAGTCCCACCAAATATTCAGTGGGATTTAGTTCATATGTTTGGGGGATAGTTCGTAGTTCATTATGAACAAATTCCCAATGAATTTAGTCCCAATTTGAGAAAGTGGGAGTTAGTTCATTTAACTTGTTTCGAGTAAAAATAGTTCTGTTGAAAGTGGGAGTTAGTTCATTTTGTGAAAAGAATGTTCTTAACAAATTAGGAATGGAAACGGGTTCAAATGTAAATCAGACATACAAATACGGTTTGTAGATTTTGTACAGTACATACATAGGTTTGCATTATGTACCAGCAGTTATTAATGAGTAGTTGCGTTGTAATTGTCGGGCTGATCGGCTGGCTCAAAGCCAGCTCAATTTTGGAAACAACTTTTATTTTTAGCTTTAGAAAATTTGAGAAAATAAAAGTTCAAAATTCGCGCGAATTTTTAACTTTTATTTTCTCAAATTTTCTAAAGCTCAAAGCCAGCTCAGTTTTTGAAAAATCTTTTATTTTTAGCTTTAGAAAATTTGAGAAAATAAAAGTTGTTTCAAAAATTGAGCTGGCTTTAATGTTAACGGCAGGATCACGGCTGACAATTTTTTGCGAATGATATTCAAGAAAAATGAGATTTGTTACGAGATGGAGCCAGACGAGGATATTTTTGAGCAGTTTACGGATGATAATCAAGATAAAGATGAAGTTGAAACTGTATCTACAGAGGTTCACCGTATGAATAGCGACAACTCTTTGTGCATTGTTTGCATTGATATGAAGCCAAACATCGTCCTTCTTCCATGCAAGCATATGATGATTTGCAGCGAATGTCATTTGAAGTTGCAAGCAGACAGCATCGCCAAAGGTTCGAACGATGGATATACATGTCCTTTGTGCCGCACAAAGATCATTGATATAATTTACGTTTACTTACAATAATAATATTGTATTATACATATACATATGTATTTAATTTACCCTTATTTTGTATCTTGTAACAAAAGTATATACCTACCTATGCTGGATTAAACATTTTTGGGACTTAGTTCATTTCAAATCGTGAATTTTCATTTGGGACTTAGTTCATAAAGAACATGAACTAAGTCCCACTATTGGGCTTTAATTCATTCTCATATTGGGACTTTGTTCATTCTTAGTTGGGTCTTAGTTCCTAAAAATCGTGGGAGTTAGTTCATATGAACTAAGTCCCAAATTTTCTGGGACTTAGTTCGTTTTGGCTAGTGGGAGTTAGTTCCTGTTGGGACTTTGTTCGTAGGGCCTAATCGGATACCTGCTTCAGCTCCTCTGTTATAATTTTTTTTTTGGATTTTTGAAGCTTCAATTTTTTCTTCCGTTAAATTTTCCAAGGCCTTTTTTCATTTGGTTTACCTAAAACAACAAAAAATATTAGAAAACACGAAACAAAAAAAAATACAAAACAAATGACATGAGTGTCTCGAAACAAACTTAGCGGCTGATAAATTTTTCCGCAAGTTAGTTTATCCGAGACTTTGACGATGAAGCAGAAGAAAAATATCAGCAGACTTTATCTGGTGGAAAGCGTTATGTGTCGGCTAACTATCCGAAACTTTATTCGGAACCTTTGAAACTGGCCCTAAGCCAGTGCGTGGGTATTTGTTATTATATGCGTCATTGTTCCATTTTTTTCCCATCTGAAAAAGTGATAGATTGGATGGGACTTCTACCACTTAAGTGGTATTTCTACCACTTTTTGCTCAACCCAAAATTTTACCACCCTTAAATCCAAATCTATCACTTTTTCAGATTGAAAAAAAGGGAACAATAACTCAAATGACAAATGCCCACGACTTATTTTAGGAACGTCTTGCCGACTGTATAGAAATCATGAAAATCGTCCCAGCCTGACGACCCCACCCGTCCTTTTTAAAATCGTAACTCGGAGAAGGTATATAAAGTTAAACAAATACAAATTGGCATTTCCGTAAGATGGAATCTTTGCAAATGCCGACTTGTATGCATTTACAAGTTTGAAAACCTATACCTAATGAAAATCCAAACTCAATTCTCACATTTTGTTTCAAGCTAATTTTTGAAAATTTATCGATTTTGCCAATTTTTTTTTAGTTGCTCAAGTTAATAAATGGAGCTTCCTTGATTTGCCGACTGTTGAAAAGCGTGGGAAGGTGTCGCTGTTAGCAGAAGAAAAGAGGGTTATTAATATTTTTTCAGCATTTATGGTATATTTTAAAATCTACCACTTTTTGGTTTCCTAATATACCACCTTTTGCCTACTCTCAAGTCCCAACACTGCCCATCACTGATTGTGTTGCTACTCTCACTGCTTGAGTGAGTATTGTACAGTAGATACTTAGATTTTATACGACTTTTCCAAAATAGTTCCTTCTCGTTTCTTTCAAAGAACACACAAATCAAAGTCAAATATTTGTATTTTTGACAATCGAAAGCTTTCAAATTGAAATGTCACTTTGTCAAGTGATCTGAGCTTAAAATACTTTCGTTTAACAAAAACTACCAGAATGGACTCTTTTCAGGGTTTAAACGAATTAATTGTTGAACTGAAGCTTAAACTAAAAGTGTAGTTTAAACTTCCACTGTGAAACGGGGGGGTTAATATGCTGCTATTTGGAAAAGCTAAAGTTGTTGTACTTATTTTGAGAATTTCAGACAAAACTATATTTACCACATTGCTAGTCCTTATATTTAAATTCACAAAATTTCACACTAAAAAAAATTGCAGTTACAAATGTTTAAACTTTTATTTTTAAATATCGACTAAAGTGCGCTTTTAATATAAGAACTGCCGGAAAATCAAAATCTTTTTCGAAAAAATAAACTGAAACAGAGCAAATCGGTTTGAATAGATAGGTGCCAACTACTGTATCCGTTAGCTAGTCGACTTTCCAGAGAACCAGCTACGCCTTGAAGACCGACAAAACAGCCGACCATAAAATAAATTAATATCCAGCCCTTCGTAGAATTAGAAGAAAGATCTAAATATTGAAAACAATTCTCCGCTGATAGCATTATCGACTTTATTAAAAAACTAGACTACCTACTAATCTAGAGACTTTTGTGCGGTCGGTAAGTAGTATGAATCTTCTAGGTCGACGAACCTTTTCATCGCCAAGGCGAGTCAGACGTAACTAGGCCTGCCAGGCGTCCCGATTTTGGCGGGACATTCCCGACATTTGAGCCTTGTCCCGACTTCTGTCCCGATTTACAAAATGTCCCGACTTTGTCCCGATTTTCTTTCTTTTTTTATTCTACTTCGTTTGAAAATGATCGGAATCGTTACAAACCTTAACGACTATATGAAATTGCAATTGTTGTTCTGAATGCATCCATATAGAAATATCTACATAATCATAAATTCCAAATTCAGACAAACTGTGACAGTTGGCTTATTCTTTTGGGAAGTGAGTATAACAAAACAAAAAGTGAGTATAAAAGTTTTGCATGTAAAGTGAGTAGCGAAGTGGGTGAGCGAAGATCAAAGCGGAATGGGGGCGACCGCGACGACGTAGTATTTTACAGGTGGCGTAATGCCAGTCAGAGAGTGGCAAGCGGATGGTGACGACGTGGATTCTTGCGTTACAACTGAAAATTTTTGATTACCCGGAAACTAAAAACATGCGACACCACCAAGCATAGTATTCAATATATGATGACATTTTAAGATCTGGTGAATCAGTGGCACCATACGTTGCTTGCCACTTCAGTGCGGGCGTTAAATCCATTTCATACCACTTCGCCGCTATTCTATCGCCACAGCACTCGTATGCCACCGCCACTTGGTCACCACTTCAATGCGAGCCTTGCTCCAAAATTTTCCTTCAGAATTTCGTTTCAGAATATGTATTAGCTTCCTAGATTTTATTGTATGGGCAAGGCGTTGACCACCAATCGGCAATTAGTTAGGGCAAAGTGTTTTATATATAAAAATATGTCCTTAATCGCAATTCTTAATCGTGACAACACTTCTTCTGGTTAACAAGGCATCGGAAAAGTTTGGTTTGCTACAAAAACATAACAAATGTACCCGTGGCTAAGAAGGCTACCTTTTAATTGCAAATATAGTTGTAAAGATTCTTGCAGGTTCTTTAAGGAAGATCTCATAGGTCAGATAATTGTTACTTATTTCTAAAATAAGCTCAAACGATAAAGATATGAAATATGTTTATGTATCCGCACAACTGTTAGACTGAAACTGAATACTAAAAGTTCCTGAAGTACCTACTATTATTTCTTTGGTATTTTTAACGTTTAGTTTTCCTTGATTGCGTGTATAAAAATGTATGTATTTTGTATGTCCCGATTTGTCCCGATTTTCGGGCCTTGGTGTCCCGATTTTAATAAAATTACATCTGGCAGCCCTAGACGTAACCAAGCACTTGATTTACCTTAATTCCATCTGAAATAGATAAGCTCTCGGTAAATTACATTATTCATTTGAAACAATGGTGCAACAGACCCTAGAAGAAGAAGTCAAGCAACTACACGGTATAGCAACGATGGCGAACACAGATTTGCCGCTATTACTTTGATTACATTATACGAAAGTAGGTACATGACGAAATGGGCTATGCTTTAGGTAACAACTAAACAATCATGTGTACCCTCTATACGGATACAGTTGCATTTGGTTAATGCACATGGAAATTGCTACGCAATCGCTGTCATCTTTATCCGCTGAAAATGGGTGAGTGATCATCCTAAGTATACCTACGGTGGATATAGCTGTTCGCAACCGATTGGTATTGGAATTACATACAATGCATAGCATATATGTCTACGCTCGGATCTTTTGATTCATGCGTCTGATGGTTACTGTATAGTTTGTAATCGCACTTTTGAACAGATGTGCCGAGATGTAGGAGGTTAAGGGTTAAAAGCCACTCCTCGAAAACTGGTAGCTGATGTTTAATATGTTTTTTTGTTTTTTTTTTTTAACTATGTTCACTTATTGCTTACGAAAGCCATAAAGGCATGAGAATAAACCGCAAAATTCAAAACAATGGCTAATAGCTTCATTGTAGGAACATAAGCACCATTGCCATTCGTTCGTGTGGTGTTTCGTGTTTTATTAATGAGAAGGTGGGATTTAATTTAATTAACAGCATCGTTGCTCGTACTGCACGTATCTTCCGGATTTAATTACGAAACGTTCAACGATTAGCATGCGTTTTCTGAAGAATTTTTATTGAGTTGTGTGGTAATAAAACGACGGGAATTCCTCTTCCGTTCACGGAATTTGTGAAATCAGGACGAATTATCCGCATATATGTTCCAGGAATGATGAAGGAATACATACGTCTGCAATTTAGTGATAAGCATTCCTGCCGCTACAAATGTTAGTGCAAACTTTTGCGGCAACGAATGTAGGTACATATTTAGCTTGCTATTAAATTTTAATCAGGCGATAAACTTGCTTCCCAACTAAGTTGCCATTAGGTAACATTTTTAGGCTGTGTGCTTTTGTAGTCGTTATGGGACTTGGTAGCTGGCAAACGAATTTGAAATTCGACATTATTCTATTCAGCAAGTTTTGTTAAATAACTGTCACTCGATTTATCCTCGATTTCACAGTGGAAGTTTAAACTACACTTTTAGCTTAAACTTCAGTTCAACAATTAATTCGATTTTACGTTTCGTTTAAACCTTGAACAGAGTTCATTCTGTAGTTTTAGTTAAACGAAAGTATTCTGCCGTTTAAAGCTCAGATCACTTGACACAGTGACATTTCAAGTTCAAAGCTGTCGATTGTCAAAAACACAAATATTTGACTTTGATTTGCGTGTTCTTTGAAAGAAAAGAGAACAATTTTGGAAAAGTCGTATAAGAGCCAAGTACTGTACAATACTGCCAATACTCAGTAAGCAGTGAGAGTAGCAACAGAATCAGTGATGGGCAGTGTTGGGACTTGAGAGTAGGCAAAAGGTGGTATATTTGAAAACCAAAAAGTGGTAGAAAGTAGTCTATTTTCAAAACATATCAGAAATTTCGGTTTCCCAAAATATCACATTTTACCTACCCTCAAGTCCCATAGCACTGAACAGAACACCTACTTGTAAGGCTTTCTTGATAATATGGTCCAAATGATTTGGAATTCATTTCCATCCATCATGTCACCTGCTTAGGCAGACGTGGTTGTCTGAGTCAGACTCATTTATCGCCAATGGGTATTTTCAATGTAACAACTCACATGACTCGACTGTATATAGATGTACATATATGTTTGCAATTATGTAACCAGACTGCTTATAAAGGGTGTCCTATAATTCACTTAAAATGTATGTAATTTTGATTGATAGAAATTAAAGACTTGTAATTAGCAAGCTTATATTTTTTATTGATTCGTAGAGTATACCTATATAGATTGGGGCTATGAGAATAGCACATCGGATAAATGACAGCCACGGCTTTGCTGTCAAGTACGTACTCTTTTATAGAAATTTTTTACGATCGTTTCTCCACACTCCGCATTTCCTCTTTTAAGGCGTTGATGGTCGTGGGCTTGTTTGCATAGACCTTTGACTTCAAAAAATCCCAAAGAAAAAAGTCGAATGTCATTAAATCGCAATATCTGAATGGCCGGCCAATTCTGATCGGAAAAACGGCCGATTACGCGATTAGGAAATGACTCATGCAGTAATTGAATTGTTTCTCTGACTGTATGGCATATGTGGCACCTTCTTGTTGAAACCACATGTTGGTCACATCCATATCTTGAAATTTCGGAACTACCCTACTATGTGAATGCGGCTACATCACACAGTCAGAGATGTGAACAAATTAGTTCTCTAAATGATGATCTGGACAAAATCTTGAAGTGGGAAAAAGACAACTTGGTTGTATTTAATGCAAACAAGACACAGCTCACAACATTTTCCAGGAAAAATGCATCAAAAGTTCCTCAGATCCAAATGGATGACCATCCAATCCATCCCAAGGACTCAATGCACCTTCTAGGAGTCACAGTCAATTCAGGAATCACATGGCAGGACCACATATCCTATATAGCAAGATCGGCGTCCGCTAAGTTGAGCTACCTATTTAGAGCAAAGAGGTACTTTAGCCCCAAAGCAACTTCTCCTTCTCTACAAAGCACATGTTAGACCAGGCCTGGAATATTGCTCCCATATATGGAGCTCGGCCCCAAAACATTCACTTAACCTACTTGACAGCATACAGAGACGAGCAGTTCAACTTATTGGAGACCCTACACTCACATCAAATCTACAACCGTTGGTGCACAGAAGATAAGTCGCTGACATATGCTTGTTCTATAGGTACTGCCATGGTAGATGTTCCGAGGAACTCAAGGTCATTATCCCTCGAAATGCAACTTTTAGACGACCCACAAGACAGGCTGCTAATGCTCATGACCATACAGTACACCGCGAGGACATCATCTTTCCAAAACTCCTTCTGTTACAGGACAAGCAAACTTTGGAACTAGCTTCCTGGGGATATATTTCCAGAAGACTACAATTTGCAGCAATTTAAGTGCAGAACTAACATACATCTGCAAGCATCTCGGGGCGCTGATGAAGCTTTATAGGTTTGCCTTTCCCGGGAGAAGGATTTAAAAAAAAAAGAAAATTCCTAAGAGGTCTAATTTCATTCTACTGATTTTGTCAATAAATATAAAATGTTGTTCAATTGGAATAAGTTACATTAATATTTCGAAGAAGTAGACCAAATTTACAAAAATCCCTTCTCCCACCAACTGGAAAGCTATACGTGCCATCAAAAATATGACAATAGCTTCGAAAATGTGCATAAATAAATTTTGAGGGGCTCAGGTGTAGGTATTGCCTTATTAAGTTTCGCAACCCACGTCACTAGGTACGCATTCATTATTCAAATTCACCAAGTCAAAATTTTCAACAAAAACAAAAAAAAAAACTCACAAGGCATACCAAACAAAAGTACCCACCTCCAGAGCACTTATGGCCTATGAATTATCAAAACAATAAAGAGAAACAACCTGTTCATTGTGAAGTCGATTTTCGTCAGCCTAAATAAGTGGCTTCAACTCAACTGTACGGCCATTAAACTCATTAAAGTCTCTTCAAAAAATAATTCAAATTCGTTATGATAACGTCTCGGCATTTCATAAACGATTTCGAATTAGCCATTCAACTCAGCTCACGAAGCAATTTAGGGCTCAGACACAATTTCATTACCTACCCGAAACAAGGTGTCAAATTTGTTTTGGGCTACAACAGCTGTGCGAGTGCGGCACGAAGTGGAACGCTAACGTCCGTGAGCAAATACAAATCGAACATACGAGTATTTATTTACTCATTCGTTATTAACTCATTTACGAATACTTTTCTCGTCTTCCAATGTGGCTATATCTAGATACGGTACGGCTACGGATGCATGTAGAAAAGTGACAAATTCTACAGATACAATGCGCGAAATTTTACTTTCTTTTCCCTCAACACACGACATGTGCGTATAGAGATATACACTACAGATACTTTTGGTCAAGCCAACTGGAATGCGTACACTTAACCGAATGGTTTCCATTGTTTTGGGGCGAGTTAATGTATTTAGCACGCCCTCGCTCGCCACTCCATAGGAAGCAAGTGAAACTATTATGACGAACGGAGTTCGTTTACTCGCAACAATGTCACGCTAAGTGGGAGACTGTTGGGATGTCTTGAATGTTCAGTGCAGCGGAAATAGTGTTAGAACTTTCATTGAACATGTTGTTTCGCAATAAAGTTTTGTTTTCCTATAAAGTGGGTCACAACGGCAAAATTTAATTTGTATTCTTCTGGTAGCCGCATGTGTGGTCGTTTGTACTCATTTGGAAAATAAAGAAAAAATACCTTACCTTATGGATAATTCGCACATCACACAGAAACTTTGACACACGTCAGATGGAACAGAGATCAACAAAGTAAACAGACGAGCGGATACTTTCGTTCACGTAAACTACTCGTACGTACCTTGGGTATTTTTTGAAAAAAAAAAAATCATGATGAACTTTTTAGCCGTGTTTTAGGATGTGTGTTGTGTGTGTCGTACTTTCGTTTGACATCTCTGTCCTAGATGTGACCTGATTTCGCACGATGTGTATCTTTAGCTCTTTTGTACATCTGTAGGGTTGGCTTGACACCAGAATTCCATTAGCTTACCGGTGGTTAGCTTATACTACCAAGGCAAATCTTTGTCGACACAGGAATAGGAACATGAATATAAATTTTACATTCTGTAAGAGTGGGTTGTGTAATGTATATGGTGCTTTGCAAGTGGAGACAGTACAACATACTCCACGACGGTCCGCGCAAGCCATACTCTGGAAGAGTTCAAGTGGTCAGCTGATTGTTGTATGTACACAAAGTGGGTTACAATTGAAAATGGGCATGGGTTTGGAGCAAAGCTCCTTACCAGCTCGGTTTCATTAACTACAATTAGCTATTATTACCTATGTAGCTAAATTTGAAAAGAAGTATCTATAGAATTTGTCCAATTATGAGTTGGCTTGGTTGGATTGCCTTCTGTTCCTTTGAACTGCATGGGAGAGTATGTATACTGCGATTGTGTTTAAGGAAGTTTTCAAGAGCAATTTTTAGGTTTTAGATTATTCGAAGCCTGCCAACAAGAGATTCTTTATTTTAAACGGGAGATTGAGTACATATTTAAGATCCGAACATTCCATGTGCCATTAGTTTCTTTTCATTTCTTTATAATTTCATGAATCAGCCCATTCCTTTGACCATATGACAGCGGGCGGGATATTTCAGAAACAATCCTACGGAGATCGTTTGGCACCAACTGATAAGTTCTCACTGAGTTTACCTTCGAATATGTCGAATGATGAGGGCGTAATGGCTCAGTTCCTAGTGAGCTGTACTGCTGGGGGATAGGACTCAGGTTCGACCTCTGGAAAACACAAAATTACATTTTAAGTTTTATATTCACTCGCGTACATCTGATAAACATTCTAGAGTATAGCTGTCTAGAGAAATTTTCTAAGTAAACCTTTTGCATTCGGAAAAAAATTGTAGGCCCCTTCCAATCGACCACAACAAATATAAGCTCACACAAACGAATGGTTGTGACAATCTGGGCCTAAGAAGCCTATGCGGACCTATTGCGCTTATATTTAAAGCAAAGCAAACAAAAAAGACATCCTTAACATCAGCACACCGAAGGGTGCCATAGTTGGCCAGAGTTTGTGTCTTGAAAACGTTAGTGTGTCGTGTCGGTTGTTCCTTGATTTGATAGACCTAGGAACGAAATTAATCAGTCTTTTGTGTGAAGAAAATATTTTTTTTTTACACTAAATTAATAATTTCTCCAAAACCAGTCAATGTATCGCTGTCATTGGTATTTTCTGTTTAACTAGAGGTTATAACCGATGTTAGCAAATTTCAGTCTTCTACGTCAATTAGTTCTTGAGATAGACCTAGGAACAAAATTTGCTTAGCCCCCGTTTATAGCTATGAGTAAAATACAAGCGAAAAAAACATTTCTTTGCTTTTTTCGAGTACTTCAACTTAATCTTGGTCTTCAAATGTTGCTTTTGAATTATAAAGTTCGTCAAAAAAAAATTAAGCAATTGTCGGCAAAATTTTCTATAAACTAAATTTAAATTTTTTTCCGTACGTAACACTTTTTCTCTTCAAATTCTCAGTCAATTCCACAACAGGTTTCACTGAATCTCCTATGATATCCTATGGTTAAATGTTTCAGTTTTGTTCTGTTCTGTGTTTTTACGGATGCATTTTGCGGATAGCTATAAATGACGCCTTAGTGGGTTCGAACAGACATCGTAGCGAAAGCAATGAGGTTCCGTTCTGTCCCTATATGAGACGGTAAGATTTAAGGACTATACACTCTTGCCGCCTTTTTTAATATTGAAGGAACTTTCAATAACATCCATTAATTAATGGAATTAAAGGGGTTACATTTATAGACACTTAACTGGGCTGCCGACCAGTAAAATGTGTCTATTTGAAACTCCATAACCTTCTGTCCTCCAAGAGCCCAATCGTTTACGCTATTATCAGTTAGTTAATGCCGAAAAATAGATTAATTAAATTGGAGTTTGGAGGTGTGAAAATTAAGGTGTCAGCATTAAAGTGGCACCCATCAATGTGGACTTGTGGAGCTCTTTCACACCTTTTCTATATTTTTGTGGTATAATCAAGATCTTAATTAAGCTTGCTTGTAAATCTAGTATCAATGCAGTAGGTATAAAAGTATGCAAATGGAACAGCACTGCTGGTGTTTGCTTACTCCACTTTCAGCAAGCAACTGGACTATGAATTCGGAATCGGAACGCTCCAAATTTTTGGAACGGTTGTAGAAAACCAATTGAACCAAAGGCTCAATATGAACGAGAAAACAAGGAAAGCAAAGTTTCTTTTCAGTGCCTGCAACTATTATGATCACTTTTTTAGCAGGGCTTAAAGCTGTACTCAATGTAAAACCCCTCTCCTTTCATATAATAATCTGTCGCAAGAAATGCACCTCGGCTAGCCCTAACTGACAGTTGAAAGCCAAGTCATTTTGCAAGACCATATTCTTTACTGCCTTTTCTGAGCAGAGAAGAATGGTACCACGATCAACTACATCATCAATAAATCAATCTGCACCAAAAGGTGGTTAAGAAATTTATATTGGCGTTGGCACGGAATTTTACTCCGAAATTCACGGACTATCCAGTTCAATCGGACTCCTTGAGTCCTTGACTATAGCAGCACTTAAACTGAGTGTATGGTGCGACAATGACAGATTTTACTTTTTTTCTAAGCGGCGACAAAAGCCATTTCTCCAATATTCATTAAATCGAAGCTTTAAAGTCTCAATCACAAATGGAGATCTCCATCTCATAATGAAAAACAGGCGAGCAAGAGATGGAGTATAAATATTCGAGTCCTGTATTATACTAGTACACGCCAATGCCGTACAATGCCGTATGTACAAGCGCTCTTTGTTCGCTCTCTGTTGACGTCAGAGCTACATACGTATATGTGGCGTGCTACATGCCGTGTACTAGCACCTTTAGAAAAATGTGGACATTTTAAAATAAACAAAAAAAGCTTGAGAGAATCCTACAAATAAACAAAAAATTGTTTGACATAGATAAGGTTCTGACTGTCATATTTTTAAAATGACATTTCAGCAGATAATTTGTGTACAGAGAATGTGGTGACGAAAATTCTCATGAGGGTACGCCAGACTTTCTTTGTCACTGCAATTTCCCATAGTAGAAAAAAAGTACTTGGACGACACTTCTTTCAGGCCTTGGAAGAACTTTCTGCCAAGTCTGTAGGTTAGGTACATACATCACTTTAAAAAATCGTCATTGCAATGGCTAAGGCCCAAGTGGGAAGGGTACAATATCTTCTTATGTTATCTGCCCTTATCTATATCGAACTTAGCCTAAACCTACATAAGGTCATAAGCTGCCTGTTCTCCTGAATTGACGACACCGTTGACTCTATATAGTGAATCCACAGAGGGTTCTGTTCCTAAGGGGTAAGTGACACAAGTGATATCATTTGGCACAGACACATTTGTCTTAAGCATGGAACGTAATAGTTCTGACAACAATTAAACCCCAAAAACTACTACCAGTTCACTCGAATAACAAACTTGTTTGATTTTTCAGCTAAACTTTACTTAAAAAAAAGTCCAGTCAACGTAACATTTATTAAACATTAAAAATCGAGAGTATTAGTAATACAATTTCACGCGTGACACTTGTAAACTTTCTTCGACACGTGAAATAAAAGAACGAACCTGTAGATAAATAAAATGTTATGTCTTATGCGTTATATTCGGTCGGACAATACAACACGTGAATCATCGGTCCTCACATTAAAGCTCATAAAAAGGTATCGTTCGTAACGAACAAGAAAAAAAAACAAATTCCATGTCGCATACTTCGCATATGAACAATTAAGTGAAAGTTTCTGTCAGTTGCAATTCTGATCGTCCATTTAGATACTGACAACGACATGTTGTGTTGCTGTCACCGTGATGTCATATTTTTCATTGTAAATTTTGTTCGTTTTAATTTTTTCTGTAGAGCCAATACAAAACGCGTCAGTTTCTAATTTAGTTTTATGTATATGGGCGAATGAACCCAATGACTTGTAGGTAAATGTATGCTGCTTCTGTGCCGCCTAATAAATTATTTATGCTCATAACTTTAACGCCAATTTTGGTGGCGCAGTGTACATTGTTTGTTGCGCTACCTCCAGTAATGGGGAGAAAATCAATGAGAACCTTAATCTTAATCGGGCCCTGACAATGAGCTATCGCCGATTAAAGTGTCACTTTTACAGTAATTATAATCGGGTTATTGGTAACTAAACGGTGTGCGATGGCCTAGAGAAGTTTTCAAAAAAGCCATGCACTACAGCGTATAGAGTGTCACACGTTGTTTCGCATAGTTAGATATGTCGAACTTTTGAATTAATTACGGAAAGTATGCGCAAGCTCCATTAAAGCAGACACAATTTTCTTTTTTTGTATTGAGAGCTATATAGGAGTATGTCGAACAGTGCTGCTTCTCTACAATCGGTTTTTGGCGGTTTGGATAATTATTTGAAAATTCTTATTAAAAAAAATATAAATAGGTGGCGCAACAAGCGGTAGACACCCTAGGCCTCGAGTCGCAACCATTCATTTTGTGTGAGTTTCTATTTTTGGGACGAATGGAACGGACCTACAATTTTATTCCGAGTCCGAACGGCTGAATTGAAAAGCTGTTTCATGACAGTCATACTCTCGTATGTTTGTCAGACGTTCGCGAGAGGTGGCACAGTAGAAAAAACCTTAAGATGTAATTTGTGTTTTTCCGGTAGTCCAGCACACTAAACACTGCGCTACTGCGCCTACAAAATTCTTATTACCCTCTCCTTATTTCCTCCTCAAGTCCTCATCCTCAATTTGCTTCCTTTTTACAAGGTTTATTAGGAGTAGATAACACGTTCAAGTGGACGGGGACGCTGAAAAATCTTCGATTATCAGCAGATCCTAAATTATCTGGGACAATCCGCAATTCGATAGAGAAGAAATACCTATCGGACTTGATGCAATCATCACATCCTGAGCCTAACGAGGGGACGATTATCTATATGATGTCACGTCTTAAATAATTTTGTGTAGTTATCGCTCTATATTACTAACCATAGTTTGTCGTCTGTAAGCAATCTAATATCATATAACAAATAACTTGTCCTAATAGGAAGCTGGGAAAAAGTTACAGGAATACATATTTGGACCTTCAATTCTACATTACATAAGAACCTTATTAAGGCTTTAATATTTCACCATACAATGAAATTCATCACAAAGTAATAGGAAGCTATGGGTATATGTAGTTCTGTTAAAAAAAAAAACGAAACGAAAATCAAACGAAATCATGCGAAAGCGAAAGTTTGCTTCATGTTCATCTTCGCATTTGGATTGTTTTAAGAAAAAATTGTAGGTAGTTAAAATTGCATTGCAGATCATTTTCATAGTTCGAAAAATGTTAATTTTTGACAGCATCGCCTAAATAATTGTACGGCAGAAATACTTAAAAACATGAAAAAGTAAACTCTGTGTTTCTTGTGTGAGAAACGAAAATACTTTTCGTTTTTTTAGTCAGGTAGGTAGGTATAAGAAAAAAAACACAACGAAAAATTAAATTTCTTTCGTTTTTTTTTATTGTCGTGCAAGCGAAAATTTCTTTCGATTACGAAGTTGAAGGAAAACGTTCATGCCAGCGAAAACGATTGAATTGAGAAACGAAAATGCCTTCCGTTTTTGTAGTTATGTAGGTAGGTAGGTATAATAAAAAAAACACAACGAAAAATTGAATTTCTTTTTTTTTAGTGTCGTGCTCGTGAAAACGAAAATTTCTTTGGATTTCGAAGTTGAAGAAAAACGTTTATGCAAGCGAAAACGATTGAATTTTTTCATCCTGATTTCAATGAATTCGATCAGAAATGATTGCTGTTGCTTTATTAATTTAGGTACTATTCAAGGTTATCTAACTTTTCGTCTTAGCCCTAAAATCGACGATACTAATTCCAATACAACTGAATAGTAAAATTTAAATTTATTGTCAAAAAACGCTCTTAAGAATAATAAGCTGACCCAACGAATTTCGTTCGCGCCCAAATTCGTTAATGTAGGTAGGTAATGAAAATAATAATTCTGAGCATGTGCAATGTGCATGGTGCTTCATGTAATTCGGTCAATTCCAATTCTTTATTCAAAAGTTATTTTAAATTCAATGGAAATATGTAACTAAGTATAAATACGTCGATGTCGTGTCGATGACGTGTACAACCGTCCGCCTTTTCACTGAAGTGCTCTTTGGTACACAACTTTATCGGCCGTGTATACGTACAAAGCGGGAGGTCTGCCACATACAGATACCTACAGCTACAATTGACCATTCAAGATTGATACCACAAACATCCAGCGATTGTCCTTGCGACGTATTAATTGTCATAGCGAAAGTGAAACGCACGGGAAGTTGAAGACGCTTAATCAGCTTAATCTATGAATTACGTTTCGAAGTGCCGAAAAAAAGCGTTTGTAATGTTTTTTATGCGAAGTACCACGCATATTTTTGTCCAATATTTGCTTGCATTATGTGTATGTCCTTCCTTGGGCCTATACGAATCCATCAAATTCGTGAAAATCGAACGATCCATTTTCGAGTTATACGTGTACACAAGGACGGCAGTCTCTTTTCTCATACCTATATGGAATAGATAATGTCATTTATTTTATAAGTACGGCTCACAATTACATCAACTTTATCAGTTATCACCCTTGAAATGGTAGATTTGTCGATAAACTTACAAAAATCAATTGAAGCTCGAAGCGATTGCCAATAATTCATAATCTATAATCGTAATACGCGTGCCTATCCACGGTTTACCTAAAAGTAATAATAATCATTCCTAACATTTACCTGAAATTTATTAAACGTCACAATTTATGACAATATATCTTTACATATAATAAAACTGTAGGCATTTTCTTTGTCAGCTAAAAACTCGAAAACTACTGGACAGATTTCGATGAAACTTTTTTTAAATGTTCCTTAAAACTGCGAGACTGCTATAGGCTATGTCGTTTATAGCCACGTCCTTAGGAACAGTTTTTAGCCAAAATGTATTTTTTGAAGTGAAAATATATACATACACATATACTTTGCTACGAATGGATGTTTATACTTTTGCGATCGTCAAACAAACACATTCGATAAGGGTTGATTTGTTTTCGCAGTGAGTGCTATGGTCAGTTGTATATTATGTAGGTATGTATATTATGATTGTATGTCCGATGAAGGATGGGGATGGGGTGAGTGGTGCGTGCTGCAGAATGGCATGGGGTATATTAATAATCTTTATAAGAGAAGAGACGTATAATACAAAACAGGTTTCATTTCAGAATTTCATTCGATATGTGGTATGGTAACTATGTTGGGTTGGGGTAGGTAGTTGTTTGGATTCTATAGGAAGAGGGAAGCAAAGGAAAGGAAAGGAAATGCAGTATATTAAACAAGTAGCAAGATCAATGGGAGGGAGGGCGATGCAGAGGGTGCACATTATATATCCAATGCATTACATCCATTATCGCATATCGCCACGCAACGCAGTAGGAATTTTATTCTGATATGACGTAACAGGGTAGGGTTGGGGTAGTTGTTTGGATTCCATAGTTCTACTTTGGGGTTGTTGTCGCACATCGAAAGAAATTTTTCTTGAACAGATAGGTACTGTGTATGAGTGACTTACTTCGGTCCAGCCAGTTTGTGAAATATACATATACGAGCGGGCAAGGCGAGCACGGGTCCAGCTAGTATATCTTATATCTATATATATAAAAATTGAGCCCCTAAAATGTTTGTCGTCGATTCACGCCTTAACGCATTTACCGATTTTAACCAAACTTTCACACATCTTTGGTATTGGCCCATATACGGTTTCGGTGAAGTTTGGTCAAAATTGGACAAAGGGGCGTGGCACCGCCCATGCAAAAAAAAACATTCAAAATCGTATATCTAGAAAACCACCAAATAGATTGAGCTCAAACATACAGAAGATCTTAGTTATTGTCCCTAAAGTGGTTCTGTGAAGTTTGGTCAAAATTTGACAAAGGGGCGTGGCACCGCCCATGCAAAAAAAAACATTCAAAATCGTATATCTAGAAAACCACCAAATAGATTGAGCTCAAACTTACAGAAGATCTTAGTAATTGTCCCTGAAGTGGTCCTGTGAAGTTTGGTCAAAATTTGACAAAGGGGCGTGTCACCGCCCATACAAAAAAAAAACATTCAAAATTGTATACAAAATATTATACGAAAACCACCAAATTGATTGAGCTCGAACTTACACTCAAAGTTGTATACCTCGAAAACTACCAAATCGAATGAGTTCAAATTTACAGATGCTCTTAATTATTGGCCCTGGAGTGCTCCTGTGAAGATTGGCCAAATTTGGCCAAATTTGGTCAAGTGGCACTTCACATACAAAAAAAAATATTCAAAATCATCATTACAATAAAAACAGTTTATCTATTTAACTATTTTGCACTACGAAGTGTGCACGGGCTACGTTAGTATATACCTAAATTTATAAAATATATGTAAGTTTATAAAATTTTAAAATTATTTCACTCAATTGAAATATTGTTTTACCATAATTTTAAATTATAATAGATATTTGTATTTGTATTGGAATTAGATAAATTATCTAATAAATAAAAGACATACATATTTTGCGTAAGTAATTCCTTTATTTTTCTTAAGCATTGTCTGATCTGATATTATAATTATTTTTATTCATTTTTTCATTTGTTTACAGGTGTGTGTGTGTTTTTTTTTTAGTTTATTTTGAGTAGTTGAATAAAGCTAACAACATTATGTAGAAAGGATTTTATAAATGTTTTTCGGTATCTAAACATAGGTACAACAATTTTCAAATTTAAAATGATTAGTTTAAAAATGAATAACTATATGGTAGAGCAATTTAAACAAATGTTAAAAATGTATTGTACATATTAAACAATTTTAAAAGAAGTAATGCATTCTCTAAGTAAGACGCTGCAACTTTATTATAGTTTTTTTGCAAAATTGTAAGCAATTTATTTAAAAAGTTCAATAAATAAAACTGTGATGTCATGGAATTATGCTACGTTCGTAGAAGTAGCTGTTCAAAATATAGTAGGTCCCGTATTGACGTCCAGTAAGTTGCATATTGATAGAAGCTGCAGTGCTTAACAAATAAATGCATTTTAAAAATTGAACTTTTCTTTCCTTTCTCATTGCAAAAGTTATCCACACTTTAGGAATACATTCATCCTTTGGAACCATCGTCCCTTTTACCAAACGTAGAAAATTAGATCTAACTCGCCTCACTATGTATGGCGAAACCATTGAATTCTCACGGGAAGCCAAATACCTCGGGATAATCCCTGTCAAGGATAAACTATCATGGAACCCACAAATAGAACGTTTCGTAAACAGAGCTACCAAATCCCTCTGGATCTGCCGCCGAGTCTGTGGTAACAATTGGGGGTTAAACCCCAGATGATAAATATATATATATATTCGCTTGTGGTTAGACCAGCAATTAACTATGCTGCCGTGGTCTGGTGGACAAAGACTAACGAAGTCACTTCAGTCGAAAACTGCATGACGGGCTGCCTACGGCCCAACCTGACCACGGCACTAAATGTCATCCTAGGCCTATTACCTATTCAGGTACACATTCAAATGGAAGCAAGACTGAGTACCTATGCAATGTCTATTCCATTCGAAATTCATCGACCCACATTCCTACCATGGAGGTCACCTTTCCCTATTTGACGTTATGGAATCCGAAGGAGCATTCAGTATGCTCCTAGAAGACACGTTACCGAAATATGGCTTCCATAAAAACTTCTCTATCATCATCCCTCCAAGGGAAGACTGGGAAAAACACAAACTTACACCATCGCGACTTGACCTAGTCTGGTATACAGACGGTTCCAAAATGGATACAGGGACTGGATCTGGCATTTATGGAGAATCGCCTCAAGCGAACTTTTCAGTCAGCCTAGGCAAATACTCGTCCATTAACTTCTGATACACGTGGTAAAACTACATATATTCATCTTCTCAGACAGCCAAGCTACTCTTAAAGCTCTGGGCTCATCTGTCATAAAATCGAAGCTGGTCCTAGAAACGCACAGGGCAATCTACGAACTTGCAAAGAAAAACCTAGTCATTACTACATTGGTTTACAGCCCACTGTGGTTTCGCTGGGAACGAAACAGCAGACTCACTGGCCAAAGCCGGCGCTACAATGCCACTTGTCGGACCTGAACCCTTCTGCGGTGTCAGTATAAGAGATGCTTCAGGAAACAAATCAAGAACTTAGCTCTAACCGAATCCAATAAAGTCTGGCTCAAAACACCTGGACAGAACTGCACCAAACAATTCTTCCCTAAATTTTCCCCCAGGAAATCCTACTTTCTTACTAACCTGTATACTGTATAGGCGGTGGCCATGATGAAGTGGTTATAGTTATTGCTTGTGACCCTAGCGGCGTTTGTTCGAACCCCGGCGGGGGACAGCAATACTCTGCCACCGACCATAAGAGAAACGAATAATATCAGAGTTTCTGCACCACTGCACCAAAAAAAGGGGTTTCTGCTTGGTAGTACAATGGACCAAGATTCGTCTGAGTGCTCCAGGATTTGGAATCCTCTAAAAAAATAAACTAGATAGCCTCCCTTTCGCCTCAGAAAGAATGTCCTTGGTGAAGAAATCATCAACCCAGCAAATCTTGATGAAATACCCCCGAGAAGATACTTGTTTTCCTGACTGTCTCCGGAGTAAAAAGATTGCTCTAGGACCCTAATAGGCCCCTTTAGAGAGGCCGCAGTGCCACGGCCCAATGAAGGCTCTCTCGACTTAATATCTAATCTAAATCCTTTGAAAGTCAAAAGAACTTTACTTTTTCGCGCCTAAAAACTTTTTTTGTTTTCTTTTCTTCATTCTTGCAGACATCAATCGCACAAGTTGACATTAAATTGATTCCCCTTAATGTCAAATTAGTGTGACACATGTGACATTCATTCGCGTGTCATCACTGGCCAGTGGTAAACGCGTATAATTGGTGTTTAAATACGCCCTAAGAGAATTTTTTTTTTGTTTTAAGACCCACCAGATGAAGTCCGCATTATTAAGCTTAAGTGAACGGAATTGAAAAGAAATTCGGAGTTAGTAAAACAGAAAATTATTTTATCCTTTAGAGAGTGCTTTAAATATGGATTTAACGAGTTTTCTCTGATAACTAACCTCAACCCTAAATTTAATCAATTTCTCGATATTTTCCACGATTTGAAAATATTAATCAAGTTCCGCAAAAATAAGATGTGATGTGTGTTGCAACATCTTACCCCAGATTCGTAGATAAATGCACCATTTAAATATTATATAGCTAATTTTCGTAAATAAAATAAAATATGCACCTAACATACAAATACACTTCACTTTGACTTATTTATCTTAAGACACACTAGAAGAAGGCAAACACCAGTATATATATATATTAGTTCTTTCTGCTTTAAGTTTTTTTTTATCTCTATTACGTTTGAGCATTTCGCTGCTTAACAAATTAAAATAAAAAATAAAACACAGTTTCCTAACAACATTGATAAATAATCTCATTGACAATTCACTTTAGTTTGTTTTTCGCTAATTTCGCTATATAATTTGTTTTATTAATTTATTTATTAAATCGGCTGGTTTTATTTATTTTTTTTGTTTGTATATTGCATGTGAATGAATTTAACCTATTTTGCATAGTGGAATTGATTTTCAATCGCATTTTTAATTTACATTTCAGGAGCGGTGCTGCAATTGGAATCCAAAAATTGTGTCTTTATATTTATATCGTTTAGTTTTAATTTTGTTCTCTGTAATTTTTTTTTTTTTGTAAAACACAAGAAAGTTCTACATATTTGTTTGTTCTGTTTTGTCGTTTATATAATGTGTTCTCTCTTAAAATATGATGTGGCTATTAAATACAATTTTAATATATTTATTACTTTTTATTGTAAATGTTATTTATGGTTTTGTTTTTATTCATTATTAATAGCAAGCTTTCCATATCAAAACTATATATGTATATCATAAGGAATCTTTTTATATATACTATGTGTATACATAACATATATGGCTACATATATATACATATACATGATGCATTTGTTTTTTTGTCTATATTCATATCGCATATATATAAACGCATTGATTTAACACACTAATAGGTATATTATAATATTTTGGACGATTTTGAAATTTGTTTGATGCGGTTTTTTTTGTTTTTTTTTTTATATATAAAGATGCATATACATAATGAGTATAGATAAGAATTTTTGTAAATACAAATTTTTATTTTTTGTTATGTTTAATACTTTTTATATAAATATATGTTTATATGTGGTGAGATTTTATTTTTTTTTAAATTAGTTACTTAAGTCAAATCTGTTTGTAGTGATTGCTATAATATTTACAGAGTGTCTTTGGCTTTTAGGTTGCCATTCAAGAAATAAGTTTGTGGTGATAGTTTTGAAAGAAACGTAAATAAAAACCTAAGAAAGCAAGCACTTGGTACTATTATATCAAGCTTGTTAGTTAAGAAGTTTGATAATATGCATGCACGTGTTGTATATTTGTGTAGGTAACTTGTTTGTACTGACATGCAGTGATAAGTGTATTTTATTCCAGGAGTTGGGATAATATTTTAGTTGGGATTACACGTAAATCAAGGGTCGTATCTTTTAATGAACAATACTGCATATTTGAATTGTACATTAAAGCCACGCGTTTGCTCGGTCGAATAAGGGTCAAACGGTGAAACAACAATTCAATTGTGTTTTTTTTTTTTGTGGGACATTTGGCAATAATTGTATAGCCTATTGCCATCGACATATTAATTTGTGGCAGCTGGACAAACCGAATTAAATTTTATGTCGTGATCATATACATAAGTCTCCCTTTTCAATCCCGAAGTGGAAAAGTTCGTTTTCCTCGACATTTTCTTTTTAAATGCAAAACTGAAAATAAAAACAACTAAAAGTGTTATCATCGGCCTGGCCGATGCTTTGATACCCTCCACTGTATGTACCTTGCTCCGTAAAATTATTTAAATTTGTCGAGGCGTACAGTATACAGTCGGAGAGAATATGGGTCAAAGCTTTAGACGTGCGTACATTTAGAAGACCTGTCCAGTACGAAGGTATCAAACAGTAGGTATCTATTCCTAAAGTGTAAAAGTTATTAAACAAGAACGACGAGAGGAACGCATGTATTTACCAGAAGATTTCGAAAATTTAGTGGACAAGTGTTGCAACAATTTTCATGTTGTACCTATGACTAATCAAATGTATTTGATTTTGAAGGCGGCTTAGCTTCATTTTACAAAAAAAACTGTTATAGCAACAAAGATAAAATTAATTTAACGATTTCCAAGTACCTGCGATTTCAGTATTAAAAAGAAGGAACTCTAGCAAAACTCTCTGTTTCGTCACTATGGTCACTATAGTCACTATCCTTTCAGGCGTGATCTGCTGTATTCAAACCATCTTCCTCTGAACTAAAAAAAACAACGACGGCGTGATGGTTTTGGCGCAAATATATGTTCCTCAAGCCGATGTAATAATTTGACATATCAGCAAGAAGCAGAAGACTCCGAATAACTAAAAGATTTGGACAAATGTTTACCAAAAATGCGAACTTCAAAATTTAAAAAAAAAAAAACATTTTTTTGCATACTTCAAATACATATGGAATTCTTAAACTTTTTTTTGTACTAAAACCTCTTTTTATTTTTTTTATGAGGAATTACTTTGATTTTCGTCAAAATATTTTTTTTGGAAAAGTGGAGTTGTCCGGTTCTGACGTTCCGACTGAACAGGACATTTTATTTATTTTTTTTCGTAATCTTTTGTTCGTAGGAGTGGCTTGAACTTGAACAAATCTTCCGCTCAACAGAAGTTATTTGTCTGTCAGTAATATTGTTACACTTTCAAGACCACTGGATTTAAAAAGACGGTCAATACTCAAGTTCCAAATTTTTTACTGCTGAAAAAATGTCACACTTTTTTTAGTTTTCCTAATTTTCTATATACCTACTTAACTGACAGATTTTTTTGCTGTTGCTGCTTTTAATCTATTTCACATGACGTTTGCTATTGGGCCACTTTAAGCTGTCCAAATTTGTTTTCATGTTGCTGTCTGGTATGTCGTATGTCCCATTGCACTCATCATATTTTTCTAAGTGGAAGAAAGGTATCTCCGAGAGATTGAGAGATCCGAGAGATCGATAGGTAATAATGAAATGTCTAAGATAATTTAACAAATAGGTAGTTAACTGAAATCTTCTAAAAATAAAATAAATAAATAGGTGGCGCAACAGGCGGGTGACACCCAAGGCCCAGCTTCTCGCAACCATTTGTTTTGTTTGAGTTTCTATTTTTGGGACGAATGGAAGGAACCTACAATTTTATGCCGAGTCCGAACGGCTGAATTGAGAAGCTTTTTCATGGCAGTCATACTCTCGGATGTTTGTCAGACGTTCGCGAGAAGTGGCGCAGTAGAAAAAAACTTTAAGATGTAATTTGTGTTTTTTCGGGGATCGAACCCTCGCACAGTAGTCCTGCACACTAACCACTGCGCTACTGCACCCACTGAAATCTTCTGACTCCGAATATTCAGCCCCAACCTTAACCTATATCGATATCCGTTAGAAAAAAATTCCGAAATAAAAGTTAAGTGAAATTATCGAAAGTCGTTGTTACTCCTCACTTCCCCATTCAAAAAGTCAGATCCATTCGGAAGTCAGAATGAAATATTTTTGGGCGTAAGTTTTCGGATTCAAATAGCTTACGTAAATGTGTAAACAAAACACATAACATTCCTGATAGAGCAACCCCCGGTAGAGCCCTTGCGCCAACGAAAGAAACATTTGGCTTTGTTTACATTTCTTTTCTCTCCAAAAATAAGTTTATTTACCATGGAAATTGATTGATTTCATTCTGAATTTTGTCGACGAAGTCCACCTCCACTTTTGTTTGTTGTCCAAATTGGAATGGTAGATCATTGTTTCCGTTTCCTGTTTCACAAACTTGTGTCAAAATGTTTCTGGAAAAGATATTTCATAATATGTGCCACACCACAGCTCTAGCGGAAATGGTAAAATGTATATTTTTAAAAAGAGTTTGACATTCCCCTAGACATGGAATGCGTTCATTGTAGGTAAAAAAATAAATAAATAGGTGGCGCAACAGGCGGGTGACACCCAAGGCCTAGCTTCTCGCAACCATTCGTTTTGTGTGAGTTTCTATTTTTGGGACGAATGGAAGGGACCTACAATTTTATGCCCATTTGAAACGACAAGATAGAAAATCTCCACACCAGCGCTGTAACGGGATAGCGAGATATGATGTGATCTTAACAGCTGTAAGCCTGTAACCAAAGCTATCCGGAGCTTTCCTCGATTAGAAAGCAAACTCTAGGAGAGTACTTCTTTGATCGTTGGGGACTTGGGGAGATTGCCGAAACGGATATCAGTAAAATACGGAAATTCGTCCAGAATTTGAAATGGTTGTAATAGCAGCGGAAATAACTGACTCTGGTCGTGATATCACAATGGACCTAGCTTGGTCTACATAAGCGATTTTAATGGATAACTGCCACCTAACTTAACCTAACATGGTGATCAACAAAGTTATAAAAAAATGTTTAATCAAAGCTCCCCACTGAAAACTAACGAGATTAGTTTGTACAATGTACATCTCTCATATATGTATCAGTACATGCACCATGTCTTCGAGCCATCCGTGCAATAACCTATATATAGCCAAGTTTTGCAGTCCAACCCTTGAAATTTACGTATGTATATCCCAGGAACTAAGTTCATAAGTCCTCAATATGTATGTATTTTGTTGGTATATTTTTTTTGCGTGTTTTTCGTGTAAATATAATTAATTTGTAGGTTTAATTTAAGCGGACGGAAAAGTTATATGAGTTGATATTGCACATGTATTGTTCGGGGCACTATTTTCTTTGCTAAAATTTATATTATTTAATTTACTGTATTTGGTTATTATGATATTTAAAATTATATTTTTATATGTAGGTATATAATATATATAAAAAAATTAATATTAGTAGATAACACAAAATATAGGTAGCAAATTATTTTCTTAATTTAAAGTGGAGCTAATTTTTCCTTTTAATAAAAAAAAAACTGCTACTTAAAATAATATAAATATACGAATATATATATACTTAAAAAGACAGACAGTCTACAGTTATTATAAAATAAATACCATTTTTCTATATAATAATACTCCATCCATTTGGTTATTGTAGTTCATTATGCTTTTTACAAACAAATCTTTAAATTTAATGCTATAAAACTAAATTAATAAATTATATATAAATAGGATTTTCTTGACCAGTGAGGAGTCGAAACATTGATGTTGGCATCGTTTTCATAAGAATCTAAAATTGAGATATTTTTTTAATTTCATAGAATTAAAAAAAAAATACTGCGTAACAAACCTCGCCAACAGATGTCGCTAATAAATTAACAATTTTTTCATGCGGCACTGCAACAACACTTTGGTTATTGATTTCAATTATTCTATGACCCACACGAACACCTCCTCTTTCCGCAATACCACCACGAAGTAAACTGCAGATCTGTGGAAGGAAATGAAAGTAAAATGTTATTCAATATTCATTGTACAATACATCGACGGGAAAGAAAAATGATTATACATAGTAGTATTTCGCTCACTCGCGTATTACTTCTCTTTGGCAATGAAAAAAGGAATGGAATGGAATTGAATGGCATTTCCACAGTCTCTTTCCTTCTTCTGTTGTTTATTACTGACAAGTTTTGGCGTAAGGATATACCGTATATATACTTTTCAAAATCTGGTACGAAGTACATAAAGGTATAACTTCAGATATCACGATCGGATAAATATTTCTTGAATTATGGAGTAGCAAGGAAACAGACAGACGCTGTGCCTAATATAGTGGTACGGCATGGAATAAGCTTGCGAATTTTTAAGATTCTTTACCGTACCACTTTAAAACCTCAATGGGCAAAAAATCTACAAAAAAGAAAAATAATGGAAATCGGATAAATGGTTCTCGAGTTATAGATGGATATCGTCACTAAACTTTTTTAAACGAGAAAATATCTCTATTCACAATTTCAACTTTGATCAAACGAATTTAGAAATCATTCTCATTTGAACTTTACCTTACCTCCCATGAAGCAAATAAAATGTTGGAGCAGTTCAAATAACACATCAATGTGTACCATCTAACCATTTAGATTTCAATGTTAACCTCTACAATAGAATAATTGTTTTTTATTTATGAGATAAATACCAGCATAAAAGCATGTATACAATTCAAAATCGCAGCAATGCAGATAATGGACCAATAAAAAAATGTTTTACACGGCGGTTTTTTCTTAATATCCGTATCAGATACTGATCACACAATTGGCCGCATTATGTAGGTCTCGTATGACATTTAATATAATGTAGTACGTGCATCTAACTGAACTCATGCCTGCCCATTCGAGGCCATATCATGGACTTCTGCAATATTTGTAGAAAATTTTAAGGTTAAAATGACGAATAAATTCCACTACCTGATGACGACCAAATGTCTAAAGGCAATAAATTAGTAACTTCACGTACCTACCTATGTAGCAAAATGGATTTTGTAGAAGCTAGTGAAGGGAATGTGTATAAGTGTGGTTAGTTTAGGTTGAATAGGGTTTTGCATTACAGTAGACTGAGGAACTTCACTGTCAAGACATAAACCAATTCGCGCAAAAACCTAATTTCCCTAAAGAACCTAAAAATACCTTAAGGCCATAATGTGTATAGGTTAAAATGGTATTCAAAGGGTAAGAGTACCACATGCTCGGTTCTTGGACCTCTTCTCTGGACTAAAAAATGTATGAAAAAGTCCTGCGACCAACGCTGTCATAAGGTGTAAAGGTGATCGGCAGTGCTGACAATATCACCGTGGTTACTGTCGCCAAAACACATTCACAAAACAAAGAAAGAAGCAGTTACCAGAATTAAAATTTAACTAGAGTCTACTTAAAAATATATAGGTGGCGCAACAGGCGGGTAGACACTCTAGGCCTAGGTTCTCGCAATCGCAACCATTCGTTTGTGTGAGTTTCTATTTTTTGGGACGAATGGAAGGGACCTACAATTTTATGCCAAGTCCGAACGGCTGAATTGAGAAGGTTTTTCAGGACAGTCATGCACTCGGATGTTTGTCAGACGTTCGCGAGAGGTGGCGCAGTAGAAAAAACCTTGTGTTTTTCCGGGGACTGAACCTGAGATTCCACGCACACTAGTCCAGCACACTAACCACTGCGCTACTGCGCCCATTCTTCTAGCCTAGAATTATGGCTGAATTCCAAAACGTAAATAAAATGCGCATTGTGAATTCAAACTGCTTTTCTGATGCCAGGTTATGAATGCTTTTGCCCTGCTTTGCATTTGTTATGCTTTGCAATTTTTGACGTTTTGGAACGACTTTGATGCGAACTATCATAAAAAGCCTGAAACACCAATTAATAAATTTTTTTGATCTCCTCCAAAACGACTCTCCACAGCACCTTTTTCTTCCTTCTTTTGTTTTCGAAAATCGGGTTCAATTGGCCGTTTAAAATTAAATGTCAAAAGTCTTGCATCATAATCATTCATGATGCTCTGTTTGCTTTTGTTTGCGCAGCTGATGCGTTCACAATGCGTTTTAGGAAAGTATACATTGCATCATAGTAACCCGTTTGCATTTTGGAACGCTTGATTAGGCAGTAATGCCGAAGTACTGCGTTTTGGAATTCAGCCTATCTGACCTCAAGGCCGAAGCTATCTTCATATGTAATCTAACCAGCGCAGCAGAGCGATTGTGTAATATGCATTTTTTCGAGTTGGGATTTGTTAACCAAAACATTATGTCGAAGAAGCAGCATTTTGGCGCCTTGGAATAATGCTCCATAACGATTTAAGCTTTAAAACGCACGTTTAGTACAACAGCAAGAAGGTGTCACAAATGTAAGCAGGGTGCTTATTCCCAAATGCGCGGCGGATCGCTTTTCATGGAGGATTGTTTGCGGGTAAAAAATAAACTAAATTCTTGTGACGGGAAAAAGCTGTCAAACTTTTGGGAAAATGAATGGAAAATTGGAAGTCTAATTAGAAAAAACTGGAAAGTACAGTTTGCATTTGATAATTGGCACAAGCGAAGTCAGTCGAAATCGAAGTATCGCTTTCAATACGATCCGCCGCGCATTTGGGAATAACCCCCCAGCTCTTTCCTGGATGTTGCCAAATATCGGTCTGCTTTTTACAGTGGTCATGGTCAGCCCAATACTACTTACATACCCTGCACTGGTCTAGCCGGACACATTTACCACGAACGAAAAAAGAAGAAGGTGACTCCTTCTTGGCGTTACAAATGTAATGACATGATAGTGAATAGACCTTCCTGTGGATGTTATAAAAAGAAGATAAGAAGAAGAGCACTGTAGTTGCTTTGTAGAAGGAACAGTATCTTAACCAAGCCCAAGCCAAGCTATTAAGAGGTCATAAAGCCAACAGGCCTTTTGCGCCATTTATTTATTTATTTTACTAACTATTAGTATTAGCTCCGATTAAATTCTACAAATTCGCAATGCCAAACATTTCCATATAAAAATATTTATTGTGACCTACAAAATATTTTAAATAAAATTATTTTAAATAAAATTATTTCGTAAGGCCAATTTTCTTATCAATAATTTACTTACAACTCCATTTTGAACACTAAATCCCAGCTGATACTTCGTGTTGGGTCTTTTGATTTTGACTTCCACCACTGGCGCACACGGCACAACTGTAAATTTCACTACTGTTTGGTTTTTCGTATTCTTAATATACGTTTGACAAGTGGACAACGGTAGGCCAACCAGACTCAATCCATTTATCGCTATCAGCTGATCACCAATATTGAGCTGACCACAACGTGCTGCCGCTCCAGAAGACATTAAATTCGCTATAACCACTGTGGGTAGCATTGAGCCCCAACCACTCTCAACAATAACCACGCCAAGGATTTCACCCTTAGCCTTGGGTACGACAACTTCCTTTTGCAATTCCTTTTTCGCAAATATCTCCAATTCATCGCCGAAAATCTCCTGGCTATTGAGCACTTCCTGATAGTCCATTTCTTTGACAAAACTGTGATCTTCAATTCCATTTGCTTTCAAAAATTCCATATAGGCCACTTGGAATGCCTGTCCAATTGATTGCGCTATAAATTGCGCTTCGTCACTCTCGAAGACATGACATATCATTTTCGGGGTCCGATTTAGCTTCGGACCATCATCAATGTCCTGTGAGACAAAACGTCTCCTTGCCATCAATACAACAAGATCTCCGATATCGGCAATATATGAGATCGTTCGCAACGCATGATCCATCATAATCTCCTTGAGATCGGTATTGAGGACCATGATCTTTTCGGTTGAAATGAAGAGATCAACTTCAGTGCTGGGCTGTACATCACCATCGGGAGCCTTAAAAGTAGAAAAAGTAATTTTAGACTTGCAGTACAATCGTCGTAATTTTTATAAGTAAATTGTCGTAAGCAGCTCTTAAAAGTTAAAGGCGATGAGTTTTAGGTATTTTTAAAAATGATGAAAGAATGTTTTGATGACTTACCAACGTCTACAGGAGCAAATGCGAATCCAAGTGTTATCACGAGCATGAAAATAAAATGGGGAAATACATTTTCGTTTAGATGGGGTTTTCAAATTAGTTCTAAATATTTGGGCACATTTTAAGTAAGATGACTGAAATTAGTTTACATGATTAAAAGCAATGAGTTGAAGATGTTAAAGCATGATTGAAGTTAAAAGTACTAAATATATCTGAATACTTGTAGTTCAATTAAATAACTGAACAAATACTGCAACAAGGCCCCTTGTAGCCTATTCTGTGTTTATGTATATTTTCCACTCGACTTTAAGGATCTATTTATCGTGTTTTTTTTTATAACATAGCCTCTTATGTTTTCCTAACTTTTCCAGAAATGTATTGTTTTTCTGATTTGAGTCCTGGAAGATGGTAGAAAACTTTTCTTTCATTTCTCACAATTACTGAACACTGTTAACTACAATTACACATGTCAAAGATCGGGTCAATTTTTGACATTCTGACTCTGTGAGTCAAAATGTCGTCGAATTTTTGTAGTAGGTGCAAGATTAATCACCCTATCCTAAGTTGTTATAATTTTTGCAAATGGTATCGTACGTCAATCAATCAACAACGAAGAGGACGTTATTGTGTCGAAAATCATTGTGAGCGACGAGGCGCATCATTAGGAAGAAGTGTCCCATCTTTGGATTTGACTCCTTCGATAATATTCCACTTCCTTCCTCTAAGGCGACGGATGGTCTGCCAGAACACCTTGCTTGCAGATCTGTGATCACGGTCTAATTTTTCGCCGAACTCCTTTCAAGACTGCTTTAACAGCCAATTTGCAAGTTCTTCGCGCCTCAATGTACCGGTTTCGAGAAGGAGAGTCCTCCAAGTGAATCCACACCTTGAAAGCCTTCTTCATCTCTCTGATAGCTTCTTGAACTCCGGGCGTTTTAAACCACGCAGTTCTTTTCTCACCACCAGCCGCCACACCGAGCCGCTTCACTCCGCAAACATGTCCTGCAGAGGCAATAACTGCTGTTGAAAACAACTGCCATTCTTCCTCTACATTCAATGGAGCATTTCGAATTTGTTCAAACATTTCAGATACCTGCCGTGCAAATTCCTCCCGTATTTCATCGTTCTGCAGCCCCTCATAACCATCCTTGGTTTACGCTTTGGCAGGATAGGTATTTGATCATTGAGATACAATTTGCACAGCACCAGGTGGTGATCAGTTGACAGTTCAGCCCCTCTCAACACACGAACATCACAAACCATCCTTTTAATACACGACGGTACCACAAAGAAATCTATCAGCGATTTCTGCTGCAGACTTCGACGGTACCATGTTTATTTATGGATATCTTTGTGTGGAAAGAAAGTGTTCATAATGGACATTCCATTTGAACAACAAAAGTCCAACAACTTCTCTCCGTTCGCGTTCTGATCGGGGTCACCGTGTTTCCCAATCGCGCTGCCCCATGTCGAGAAATCCGCACCCGCCCATAAGCAAAATATGCCCGCAAAATATTTAGCAAATGCTCTGAGTTAACAAAACAGCAGACTTGGAATTTTCGTAGCAATTGCTTTGTCTTCCACGTTTTATTCATACCAATCTAAGTAAAAGGTCGGTGGCGCCGCTTTTCGAAGATGTCAAAAGTTGGAGTTAACTCAAATCAGTTTTTATCCATACGAAGCTTAGCATTTGCTTCGATTTTGACATTTATTGTGAGTAAAAGCAATTGCTGCGTTTTATTCATACGACCCAATGTCCACATCACAATGCTTAATGGGCGGCAATTATTGAAATGACAATTTAAACTAAGCTAAACAGATGTCAACTGTCAACAATGGCTTGTCACTGGAAAGGGTATTGCCAAATAGAAAAGGAAACCTCTACACGCCGTGGAAATGCGTTGTTATTTCCTAATTAATTCCCTCAATCCCTAGATTAAAATTTAGTTTAAAAATATATTCCGTCTTAAATTAAAACTCAAGTAAAATAAAGGCCTTTCCAAAATTGACGGATTGATGTTAAAATTGAATTAAACAACTTTCCTTGCTATGACTTATCATGCAAGTATTTCTTGCGCAGTAATGGCTTTCATATACATATCACAAGGATACAGTTTATGTATTTCCCAAAGTAAGGGCCGGTATGTTCATCTTTGGTTAACTCTAATCAATGGTTATTCCAGCTGATAATCATAGAATCTGTTTGTTCAGTCAAATTTTAACCAGAGAATCCATGATGTGGTTAGTTAATCACAGAAAACGATAACCAGGCGATTTTGGTCGATTAACGACATTAACCAAGGAAACTCTGGAATTTTGCTTGTTCATGCTTTGACGTAATAGTCAAAAACAAAACAACTTTCTTTCAAAAATAAAAATTAATTTAATAAATTATAGTGCGTTGCATTCGCATCTGCTATGTGGACACATTTTCAACAACTGGCAGATGAATACAATGCAAGACAGTGTGGAAAAAATTGCATGCATTGCTGCGGTTGTGACAATTTTAACTATTGATTAAATCTAACAACAATTGACAAATAAACTGGAAAACTGGAACGATTTGTCGCAAATCTGTGGTTTGGTGACCAAAGTGAAAAATAAGTGAACAAACGCTTTTTGGTTATCACAGTTATTTAATCATGGGTTAAACTAAATCTATGATAACCTAAGCACAGATTTAACCAGTTGTGAACAAACCGGCCCTAAATCTAAGAAGAAAATAAATATAACAAATTAGGGAATGGTTTTCAAAAGCCATTCGTGACTGTCAAGTTCATTGAAACCTTCAAATTTGTGCAACACAAATAGATGAATTTAATGAAACTTTTTCTTTCTACTTGACATTCTAATAGATGTCAAAACTTAAAAAAACAACAACAACAAGGCCCCTATTACCGTCAAATAGGAAAGTATACGCACTGCCTTAACAACCGTCAATACTACAATTTACCTTAATGGGCTTACTATTACTGTTTGCGTTTGGAAAATCTCCTTACATTGCTTTATGAGCTCGTTTCACGCAGCAATTATCCATTTCCTTTATTATAGGTCACGTCACATTTAGATCTCATCGACACTTTAGCAATACATTTTCCATGCTGTATTGATTGACACTATATTGTAAAATTAATATTTAAACAGCAAAATCAATTTTAAAGCCACCACGAGTCACAAAGTCATCATAAAAAAAATTCAGTTCACAATAATCGCGTTTGAATTTTAATTCTAAAAATTTGTTAACCACAGTTAAACTTTGTTAGCAAATTTTATTAAAATTATTTTGTAGTTTCACAAGTGAGATATATATCTAACAAACAAAACAAAGTAACGAGCCAACCCCAAACACTTAACCGACCGAAATAACCAAGAATATTAGCGGCAGTGTGACCTGTGGGTGGGCGCATTTATTATGACTGCGATAGGAAATGTGTCAAAGCACGAACAGTACATCTGGTCACAAAACTTCGTGCACACATGCATTTGTTTAAATTAACTTCAAATAGAGTAACATTTTCCTATTTGTATTGAATAAAACTACTACGATGAGAATACTCAGATGTTTGGTTAATCGATTTTTTAGTAAAAAATAAATAAAACTAGATATAACCACAAATAATAAACCGACACCGACAGTTTTCACGAGTCAGGTTGTCATTCTCGCTCGTCACCAGCTAGTTGAATTTACTATACAGTTTGTGAATGCGGACATGTGTATTTTTAATCAGTGGAGTAAACAAAAATAGCTGAATAAAATTTTTGGTAGTTAATTTTGGGACATTGGATTAAAAATGAAATCCGAAAGGGGTGTGTCATTTTTAATTGGAATGGCTTTAAAGGGAGAGCCAAGTTATGAAGCACATTTATTGAATACTGAATAGATTTTTAAATAAACTAAAGGTACTTCTTCTTCTCCGTCTAATCGTAATATAGTTGTGTGCATACACATTCATTGGCCTAAAGTCTATACAAATATTGGGCAGGGACATACTGTATCGAAAAAGTGACGTTTATCAGGTACCTGGCTACAATTGATAGATGCACAAACGAAATAATACTCACTCATCTGTAAACATAAGTTGTGCTTATTTTAGACCCGACGGGTCTTGTGTGCGCGAGTGTTGAAAATGACTGACTATAGGTATAGTCACAGTAGTGCGTCAGTAATGAAGAATGCATCTTGGAACTCTGCTGCTTAAAGATGAAACGAAAAACTCAACACGTAAGTATGGAAATCGAAAATGTCCAAGAAGTTCAAATCAACTCAAAATTTTTCATCTATTTCCAAACCTATGACAGCAATCTATATAGAAACGAACTATACAGATACATGGCTAGTTTTGGCATCACTGCAAAACTTATTCGTCTGTGTTTGGATAACGATAGAGAAAGCACGCTAGATCATGGTTGTTAACGACTTTACCAAAAAGTTTGATGACTTAGACAAAGCGACCTCCTTAACATTATACATACCTACCTAACGTAATAGAATTTTGTAAGAAACTCACAGCTCAACACACAAGCCAAAGGCACAACAGATGATAATTGGCATAATTGGTAACACAGTAAAGTGTCACTGGAACGTTTGCTGGTCTAAAAGCCGAATCGGCTAAAAATTGGTTAAGCGAAAAATGGCAAACCTCCATTCTAATCACCAGTTGATAGACTTCTACTCATCGCTCAGTTGGCGCAAGTGGTAGGTAGGCACTTGGTCAGTTGACAAAATTGAAATGCAAGTTCATTTCCTGACAGGGGAAAGCAGAAATGTCTTCCCAAGTGGATTATATACGGAGAATTGACTGTCAGAATTCAAACTATTCAAACAATGACTAGAAGCAGAAGGAGTCTGATGATGATTTAGTGGTGTAGTTCGAAATAGCTATCATTCCTACCAAAGTGACTGTGTCTACGAGTTGTTGTTAATGTTATTCTCTGAAAAAATAATTCATACACTGAAATTCGACAAAATATCCCTACAGAAATTGTCAGGGTCAATCCCAACTAGCGAGAATCAGAATCTTTGTTACTCCTCGCTTCCCCACTCACAAAGTAGATTCTGTTAACTTGGGTTTAGCTTGAACTGAGAAGACAATTAAATTCCCAAACATTTAAGAACTTGATCATCCCAGTGCGCTGAAACTTAAACTCTATCAGAAGGGGAAAAATATTCTTCGTAAAATGTTCGCTCTGGAGAAGCACATTCAATGACGAACTCCACCTACAAACTTTACTGAGAAATCGATCAATCACCTAAGATCTGTACAGGCGTACAGCGAATGTACGCACTAACGCTCCGGGCCCGAAGAGTTTTCAACTACAATGCAGAAGGACAACGCAATAGGGAAAGACATCGCCTTAGACGCAACTGGAGGCAGTTAGCCAAAGCCGAGCTAGGTGGGAAAAAGCTTTCAAATAACTTACGCTTTCTTATTATATACGATTGGCATTTGGGCGAGGGTTCCCACTCCCTCAGGTTCGATCGCCGGAAGAACACAAATTACATCTTACGTTTTTTTCCACTGATACGCCGAGAGTTTAACTGTTATGAAATTTAGCCGTTCGGACTTGGCATAAAATTGTAGGTCCCCCTTCCAAATATTTATTTTTTTATTCGATTGCCAATATCTTTTTCCACAAATGAACAAATTCTGTGGTTATCAACTTTCGTATAACTTTGCTACCTAACCTTGCATTTATCGCCTTTGGGTCTGTGCTGGCACTTGAACCTTTTAGCCTAGCAATGAAAATATTCATGCCCAGTCTTTCATCGAGGTGTTTTTGGACGCTGCAGTACAATTGTTCCATAACCTTCCTACCTTTGGAGTTGTGATAAATCTTGACGTTTGAGTTAAGGTGTTCGGTATCCACAAGCATCACAAATAATCTTTGATTTTAAGCGCATAGCTTCTAAATCGAACTCTTTTGTATATAAATTTGTCTGATATAACTAGATCTAGAATCGAGTCTTGCTTTTTGACGATTTCTTTTCTAAGAACAGTATATTACACAGAATCGAACTCAGGCGAGGTAAGGTCTACTTCTTTACCTATATCTGCGACCGAAATCTTATCCATGTCTCGGGATCTCTTAGTTGATTAATCAGTCATAGCATGCGGTGTAAAAGAGATACAAACACGTACCTTCCTAAAAATAAGAAAGCTTAAGGACTATTCACATGAGAGCGAGCGAACGAATTACTAAAATGCGAACAAACCATTTTTGGTGCATTTATGAACAGAAAATTTCACATTTTACTATTCCAAGAGTAGGATAATTAATTGTTCCAACAAAATATACTAAGAAAACAAGTTTAAAAATAGTCTTAATAACGAAATTTCGAATTCCAGACTTTTTGCCGCGAACGAATACACCCTGGCGCGAATTGTCAGTCTATTCACAATCCACATCATTTAAATCGCGTTCCACAAAGAAGCGAATAAAAAGTTCGTTCGAACTTAACCTTATTCCAAGAGGAGGATATCTTGGAATAATAAAATGTGGAATTTTCTGTTTATAAATGCATAAAAAGTGGTTTCTTCGCATTTCATCAATTCGTTCGTTCGCTCCCATGTGAATGGTCCTTTAGTGTCGCGCAAGTTTCGTTGGTGCATAAAAGTTTAATTTTCGAAATTTGTCTTGAAAGGGGTACGGTTATGAACAGTGTTACAATTTTGTATAGTTACGTGGCCTCTATGTTACTTGTTTGACATATTGAATATGTCTATAGCCAACTTTTTTGTCATCCACCTACGTTATAGCAGCTGTAATAAACAAAAACCACTGACAAAAGGAGCATTTGTGAAAGAGATATCACGCAAATTGATAGAGCCTTGGTTGAGTTATATGGTAGCGAAGTACCAACTTTGAAGCGATGCCTAAAAAGGAATATTGATGCCATTTTAGGTGATACTTTACCATGTATTCCAGTGAACTCTGAAAAACAACCCAGAAAAATTTGGATTTGCTATGGTTACACAAAAATGCGTAAGGCCAGATTTTTCTGTACCTCCTGTAAACGTCCCATGTGCGGCGACTATTGCGGAAATTGGTGTCAAGATTTCGCCGGATGAAAGAATTTTTTTTTCTTCTATTTATTTAAAATAAATGTTTCTCAAAGTAACCTATGTATTTTTCTCCAAAAAATCTTTATGAAGAGTAAATAAGATAACTTTGAACGTAAAGGGTCTCACAGACCTATGTTTATGAACGATGTAATGAATATAGTTTATGAATCTAGGGTTAATAAACCCTTGTGGTGTTCGATGGAAAAATCGAATCGCTGGAGTTCCTGGCTCAATCTTGCCAATATACCGCTCAAATCCTTAAGCGACATATAGAAATCTCACTTAGATGTGATTTAAGACTTGTTAAAGTTTTAATTTGGTAAAAAGTTTCAATATTGATTCAAAATATCATCATATTATCCGAAAAAAAATAATGTAAATCGTAAATTTTTTTTTTTTTGGAAATTTGTAACCCTTTCCTGTATGGCTGCTTGTGGGCGCAGTAGCGCAGTGGTTAGTGTGCTGGACTACTGTGCGAGGGATCCCAGGTTTGATCCTCGGAAAAACACAAAATTACAAAAGGTTTTTTCTACTGCGCCACCTCTCGCAAACGTCTGACAAACATCCGAGAGTATATGACTGTCCTGAAAAAAGCTTCTCAATTCAGCCGTTCGGCTTCGGACTCGCCATAAAATTGTAGGTCCCTTCCATTCGTCCCAAAAATGGAAAACTCACACAAACGAATAGTTGCGAGAAGCTAGGCCTAGGGTGCCTTCCGCCATCTATTTATTTTTTTTTATGACTGCTTGTAATAATTTAGCATTAGAAATAAAATAATTATTTTATAATTTAATAAATATGCTATATATTTCCCATTCCTAAAAACCTTAAAAATCCCCTCGTTTTATTGAGATTCAATAAATTGAGGGGGCAAATAGCTATGATTCATCTTCGAATTCGAACCTATTTCCCTTGTTTTCTCATGTTCGTATTTTGGGTGAACTTAAAATTTTCAATCCTGTACGGTACCTCAACTTTTAAAAAATTGCATTATTCCGAATTCGAACGCAGCTCATGACAGTTCTTAGTTAGAATAGCCTTACGAAGAGGATTATTCCAAACAAAATGTTCTGAGATTCGAAAGAATCAAAAACTCTTGAAATTCGAAACTTTTATGTGAATAAACTGCCTCGCACTGCAGTAGCATTGTGTCCAAGTGGCAGGTGGGTTCGCTAAAGCCTATGTAAACAAATGTAGACGCACGCATCAAAGCGGAGTAGAGGCGATGTGACATTTTTCAGGTGGCATAATGTCAGTCTGGTGAAACTTATCTCGAACGAGTTTAATTATCGAGTGGCCAGCAGGTGGCGGCGACGAGGATTTGTAGATACATTATCCCTTGTAGAGGCTTATCATACTGCGTGGTGGCGTGCACATTTCGCCGGCGCGCGTTCCATCGTCACACCACTACTATGCCACCGGCGCGCGACTTGGTCACCACGCCACTTGATCACAACTTAATGCGCACCTTGCCTTACACTCAGAGTTTCCAGTACGAATTTAATTTTTAAAATCATCTTTAAAAAGATATAGAACTCACAAATATTTTTTTTTGTTATTGTGGGTGTGTACTAGGTGTTTATTTATAAATCTGTTGGGAAGTTTTGCTCAAATAAAATTTTACGCTAAACTCAATGTCATCGAGCCTGATAATACAAATGTACATTGTACATTCATGAATCTCGATAGGGTGGCAGGCCACAAAACGAGTGCAGCCACATTTAAAATAGGCCCATTGTAATACCACAGGATCAAATGATCTCAAAACTACTCGTTGAGCCAGCAGGAACTAAGAAATATATTGGAGAGTGCGCTGAGATTGTCGAAAACAGTATTTTCCAAGATGAAGTTTTCCTCGAGATGAAAGATAATGCTGGGCCAGTGGGCTCCTGCAGAAATGGTTTGCAGGGAGATCCAACCTGAGGGCATGCCTCGTGATAATGCCGCCCAATAATGCGGTGTCCGGTAATGACACCTACTATTGGATCTTTTTAGTGTTATAAGACAATTGGAGTGCTTGAAATCCAGCATGGCGCGAGATCTGTTTCATGGTGGAGCACGTGACGTAGCTCAACCATCTGCGATTAGTAGTTTTTATTGCATTTTGTTTTATAAAGAGCTTGCAAGGAGCGAGATGCATTTAGAAATTCTCCTTTTCCGGTAGTATCGACATAGTCCCATACCTATAGCGAGTTCGTCGGCCGTGAAGTTACCTGAAACGTCTATATGGCCCGGCACCCATAAAAGGTGAATTTTAAATTGAGGGCCGCTACAATTACCTTACGGATATTAAATTAGGTTACTGTATACCGTAGCCACCACCGACAGGGACTTCCTAATCGCCATGACATCCGCCTGGAATACAATATTCGCGGAAGGAGATTTTGCAATTTAGATTTTGGGTGAGGAACTCAATGTCGAGCAGTTACTTCTCCGGACGGAGCGATCCATGCTTCGGTGGTTTGGTCATGTTAAACGCATGTTCCCGACCAGGATTCCATGACGTGCTATGGAATCCGTACCATCGGGTAGGTGTCCTCTAGGTAGACCATAGTCTCTCCTATACCCGTATGGGGATTGCCCTTGATGATTTAGAGTCGATGGCGGAGGATCGAGAGCTATGGAGGGTCCACTTGAGCAACCTACACCCGCGACCCACTTAATGGACAAGCGGACCATTGAAAATGATGATGATGATGAGATCTTGCGAGAAAACCACTCAACCTATGTATTCCCGTTTTGGACCCGTCTGTATAAAATCAAACGAATCCCGTGCGAGGCACTAGCTCCATTTAGTCCTAGTGGGAATGTAGGTCTCGGAATTCTTGTTAAATTGGAAGAGGGTGTAATCAGCGTCCTTTGGGATGTATTCTATTTTATCAAGAATACGCGAATGGTAAGTTTGCGGACTGATCCACAAACGGATTATCAAAAACTTTCGATTCGACTCCGGATTTCAGAATAGGCACGATATTATGTAACTACATTACCTAGCCCAATTACAATGGTGAATGAGTCTGCAGTAAGCCAAGCCTAATCCTAATTTCGCGAAAATATGTCCACAGTCAAATTTAAATCTCAACTAACCTTAATCCTAGATACAGCCTCCTCGGCCTGCATCATACGTGTTGACTTGGTCGGCTGACCCTCGCACACCAGCTGTGTCGATCCCAGATATCTCGCACGGAACAAAACGCCTTCGATCAGCACTGCTCCGCCTAAAAAAGTCCACAGAAGGAAATACATTAGTATAAAACGCCTAGTACGGTCCGACTAAAACGAACACACTCTAGAAAAACAAATTTCTTACAAATAAATCAATGTGAAGGCAGCAATTTGATTTGATAATTGAACGCATGCAAAAATAGAAACGTTAGCAATAGAAAAATCAAAATCAAACGTCTACACATATCTATGCCGCGTCGTCATCATTGGCACGGACGGACAGATATATGAAAACATCAATCGCGACAGAAGGAAACCTAACAATTTACCTTCTTTGTTCTTACTCTTTTTGACTTTTTTCTCCCCCGTTACGGCGCTCTGGCTGTCCTTCTTCTGACTGCCATTGCCGGAGGCGTCCGAGCCGGAATCAGCACTCGGACTGCCAATGGTCACAATGGCGCACTCATCGCGTGCCTCTGTGGGTGCCGGCTTTTCGGGTGACTTATCACTGTGGTCCAGCGATGACATCGAACCGCCACCAACGTTGTGTAGTAAGCTGGCGGCTGAGCTTTTTGGCGGAATGGGCGGTGGGATTTCGGGTGTGCTTGTCAGAAGGGAGTTGAAGCCCTGCCTCAAGGAAAGACTTCCGCTGGAATTTTTTGAATTTTGCTGCTGCACTTTTGGTGAGAATTTGGACAGAGACGTGGCGAGCAAGGATCGTGGCTTACGATCCCATGTTGATGATTTGTTGTCATCGTAGAAGCCTTGATCATCGAGTCGCTGATGTCCGAGTAGTCTATCAGTCTCAAGGTCTGTGTCGACGTCGTCTTCGTCGCCACTAAGGTTTTTACCCTGCCTATCGGAAGAATCGAGCAGACTCTTACCTGCACTGGTGTCGAGATAGCGTGGTACCCATACTGGTGAGCTGCTCGAAGGCGATGCGTTGCTCAGCCGCTCAGGAATGGAAGGAGCCTGGTTGCATATATAAGTCTTCTCCAAGGACTTTAATGGCTTTGTATGGTTTAAAATGTTCGCAGTGTTCGTACCCGATAGAGTTGTTGGTCTCTGTTCTGTTTGAGTCTTCTCGAAGACTTCGGAGCTAACTACAGTAGGCTTGCGGTGTGGAGCTGGTGCTGGTGGAGGTGGAGTAACATGGACCATATCGGCACCTCGATGAAAAACGCCTGTAAAAGAACAAATTTATTTTCCCTAAATTGAAATTGTAGACTCTTCTTACTTATCGAGTAAAGGGAATCCAAGTCCGGGTCTATGTTTTGGAAAACTTTACTGTTGCTGCTGCTTGGACTCTGGCCAAGGATTTCATGATCGCGTTTGGAACGAACTGAATCCCGACCAGAATCGTCAAGCTGCCCATTTACGGGACTCTCATTGATAGTGGCAAATGCATCAACATTTGGTGAGGCACGATTCGACTTAACATGGTTGCTGTTGTCCTGAATGCGTTTCACATCCATAAGCATTGAAATTCCCGACAGCTGTACTGGCCGATTGTTGTTCTCCGTGTCTGATGTGTGACCGCTTGACAGACCATCTTCTAGGACCGGCATGCTAGTAGCATAGCATTTGGTATAGTTGCAGTATGTGGAAACTCCATTGAATTCTCCTGATAAACCTAAAGAAAAGCAGTTGAAGTTTTTGTGGAGTTTTAAAAAAAAGAGGGTTATGTTGATCCTCAAGCACAAATTTTGTTAGTTATTGTCTTCTATGCACACTATAGGCACACTGTGGACTTTTCTGTGGCTATGGTTCTTGGAATTAGGACAAAGAAAGTTACCGATACCAAGTTATATAAAAATTCGTATGAGTTAATAGGAGTTTCTATCTTATAGCTATTTTATTGGCTAACCTTTGAAGGATGTGATGAAAGTGAGCCAATAGAAAATTAATGTTACAAATTCTTTGAGGAGGTCAGCAGCAATCATATTCCCTTTCACCCTTTTTGGGGTTTACGTAAACAACTACCCAAACTCAGATTTCAAAATAGGCGCTTAGCTTAAAACTGCAGCAGAACTTTCAGGCTTATTTTTCGGAACTATAGTTACTCTACCCACAGGTATATACGCACTCGTGCATCTATGGAACCCCCCTGAAACACAAATTACATCACAATTTTTCACTGAGCAACCTCTTGTGAATGTCTGAAAACCACCCAAGAATAGAGCCAATTTCATGAGAAAGCTTCTCCATTTAGCCGCTCGAAACCGGAATAAAATTCTAGAACCCTCCGATTCTTCAAAAACAAAAAACACAAACAAATGTTTTGTGAGAAACTAGAGGCTTAATTACATCGCCACTTTTACCACGATTGCTGGAACTCTGATTTCTCGAAGAAACTCCAAAATGGACTTCAGCAATGAGGAGTCAAAAAAATCAGCATCCAAAAAGGTGAACAAAGGAATATGTTGGAAACAAAGATCTTCCATCTGGAGCAGGATAATAACGGAAGACATGCTCTACTCTAGATATTAATGCTTTCTTTCTTTCGTAGGATTTTCAGATTCTAGATTCGCTTAGGTCCAACATGTTTAAGTAGTTGGCCCATGACCAGTCTTTCCTACTGAGAGGCATAAGAAAAATTGCAGATTTATTAAATCCGGGCTTAAAAGCTTTACTTGTCTACATCCGGCCGAGGCTGTGTTCGCAAGAAAACCACTTGTCAATGAAACACCTAACAGCAGATTTTGGTAAGCCTGCCGTAGGTTTACTGACGCAAAAACCTCTGGTAACCTTGTCTTGCAATATGATAATCGAATTTATGCCCCCCGACGCGTATAGTTCTGGAGTAGTTAGTCAAAATTCAAATGCACTATTCAGTTTTATAATGCCCCCGTAGCCAGTTCTGTACTCAAGAAAAGTCGATGGTGTAGTTTTTTTTCGCAAGAGTATTTTCCATATCATCGCGTCAGTAGCGGCACTTTCAGAAGCTACACATTATCTTCTTTATTACTCGAGAGATAGCGTTAAGCTTAAATTTCAAGAGTCCATAGATCATCAGAGTAAAATAAATAAATAGGTGGCGCAACAGGCGGTAGACACCCTAGGCCTATCTTCTCGCAACCATTCGTTTGTCTGAGTTTCTATTTTTGGGACGAATGGAAGGGACCTACAATTTTTTGCCGAGTCCGAACGGCTGAATTGAGAAGCTTTTTTCAGGACAGTCATACTCTCGGATGTTTGTCAGACGTTCGCGAGAGGTGGCGCAGTAGAAAAAACATTAGGATGTAATTTGTGTTTTTCCGGGGATCGAACCTGGGATCCCTCGCACAGTAGTCCAACGCAATAACCACTGCGCTACTGCGCCCACATCATCAGAGTGTCTAGAGTAAATCCAGGCGTGCTAAGGAGAGCTCATAGGTGGCTAAGATAAAACAAACTCACTTAAATCTGGTTGTTTATGTATACGTTAACCCGGATTAAAGTGAGTGAATAATGTATGAATGAATATGAATATAGTAGTCCATACTAAAGACAAAGGGGATGGGCACAAATTCTACGGCCCGCAGAGCCCTCGAGTGTTGCACAGACGGACAACGCAGTAGAGGTAGTCCTTGCTTAAGGTTGCGGACATAAATAGAACGGGACCAACCTGAACCGACTGGAGACCGGTCTAACTGGAGAAGCTTGTTAGTGGAAGACCACTGTGGCGCCACTTGAGTAAGTAAGTAAGGAGAAAGCAAATTTACGGGCGAGCTTACTCAACCAAACAATCTCATATACAAAATAGTTTGTCCTAACGCAAAGCGCCCTATAGATAAATGCTAGTCGAGACATATGAAATGAGTAGTTTCATCGTCTTCGAAGAAGATCCAAAGAAGGATTGAGTGATAAGCCCCGTTTTTCCCCTAAAATAAAACATCTATCAAAAGATATAGAAGTCGTTTTTGAAAGGCAACTGGTTGAAAACGGGTGTCAAGTAGGTGTCAACTGTAAAGCAATCAACGACCACCCAATTTGATCGGATTCCATTATAGGTTATCTTGAAACAAGCTTATCGTGACCAGACTAGATACAGAGAAACATCGACAACTAGATACTCGATGTCTTTGTGTCACCCCAGCAATTCTTCTGATTCCTTCGGTCATGAGCATGACCGTGGGTAAGAGTTGTAAAATCTCTGAATTAAGGACCGATAACAAATTTACTCAGCCGTTTAAAAATTAACTTTGGACACGCACCTATACTGAACAATTTCGAAATCGTTTCTAGAAACACTGACTACGCTACTCCCAAGTTTGACAAAAACTTCAAGTCTACCATCCCCCCAGTTCTTTCTGGGAAGAGGCGAGGCTTCTCCTGAGGACAAGTCGGTTCACTTCTATACTACTGACGGATCAAAAACTGATGAAGTGCTTTCTCTGATAGACTCAATCTCAGTCTCTCCTTCCGTCTTCCTGATCATTGTAGCGTGTTCCAGGCGGAAATAATAGCGATTAAAAAAGCCCTATATCATGGCTAAAGAAGAACGTGTTATCTCATAAGGATATCCGTATCTTTTCAGATAGTCAAGCAGCTATCAAATCCTTGTAATCCTTCTCCAATAATTCAAAAGTAGCCCAAGAATGCCGCTCGTCTCTCCTAGAGATGCCAGAGCAGTTCAATATTCACCTGTTCTGGGTACCGGGATATAGAGAAATTCCAGGGAATTGTTACCTTTGCTAACTGATAAGGCTAACTTAGGTATACCAATCGCTACATGTAAACTTAGATTAAAGCTAGACGCCTTTAGGGAAATAAATCTTAGATGGTCAAACAATACAACAGGACTAGCGATAAAGCAGATTTGGCCAAGGCTGGATCTGAAAAGCTCTAAGTGATATCTTTAAAAAGACGTCATATTAGCTCTATTATAGGTGTCATCACTGGACACTGTCTGATAGTAAGGCACGCAACAAGACTTGGTGTTCCTTCAAATGATTTTTGCAGAAGCTGTAGGGATGAAGAGGAGGAGGAAACTGCCCCCCACCTTCTCTGCTCCTGCCCTGCTCTTTCTAGAAATAGGAAAATCCATTTAGGAGCTTTATGCCCAGTTGCACAGTCCCACTTAAGTATCCATTCTCCCTCAAATTCCACTCAAGATTCGATTTCTGTTTTATAGCGTCATATTTGATTATGAAACTGAAGTGCCCAATATCGGACACTTAAGTGTCACACGAGACAGGTGGAAAGGTACTCAGCTGTCAACGATTTGACAAGTTCATTTGGTTTTTTTTTTTCGCTTTACGACTTCAAATAAACAAAATAATTATTTTTCTTGCTAAAGCTATGGGTTTTTTGTCATTAAGGGTATTCACTTAATCTGATAAATGTATGCAGCTCGTAAATGTATAAATTTCTGCGGTGCTTTAAATGAACACCCCTCGGAAATGTTATTACGCAAATCGCTTAAAACGACTGTAAATCCGTTTGACATTTGTGACTTGCGTAACTTTCCGCGGTTGGTTTCCGAGCCTAAATCGTCGCGGAAAATTATGAGGTCTGCGTAAACTATTCTCCATACAAAATCTGACAGTTCATTTACGAGGGTGTAAATTTCTGCAGTTTACTCAGTTTATGAGGCTTTTACGCGTTTAAGTGAATACCCCTATTAACAAACCATTTGGAAAATCGAATAAATTATTAAATATTGCAAAACAACAATTTCTCTAAGTGCTGCCAAGTTTTTTGTACCATTTGAGGTGAGTATTGTGAATCGACTGTGAAACGCAAAATATTCATAAGTGACACTTATCTGTTTGTCTCTACTCAAACTTAAGTTACACTGAACTCTGCACTGTGCAACTGGGCATTATTCTTTAACGATCCTGGTGACCTCATTACTAATAACGTCGGAAGTATATTACGCTTCAGTAAAAGCTCAAAATGGTTCTAACAATTAGGCGTGGAGTAATATTTGATCCGGATGGCCGTAGGCTGGCAGCCACTTCAACCTAACCTACAATAAACCCAACCTGACCAAAACAAGCCAATTTCAAAACATATGCATTGCTCTTTCATACAAAAAAAACTCCGTTGTAAGCTTTAAAATTTGCAATAGTACATATTTTGCCATATGCTGGGGCCTGTCCCACGAAACAAAAAGTATTGTGGAATGGGAGCATTTTAGCATATTGCTCCGATAAATTGCTACTGTTTAACAATACTTGTTGTTTCGTGATACTGGCCCCTGGTGTTAAAAAAATATATGTTTCTTAGTTTGGTTTTAATCTATGTTTTAACTGCCGTTGTAGTGGCCTCAAAAAAAACTGGTACTATTTTTTTTAACTCATTGATTTTTTGATACTTTTTAAAAATAATCAGCGGTAACACTTGCTAACACTAATCGCTTTGTACATATCTCTATCTACTACTTAATATTAAAAGCAAATATATTTAAAGCTGTCCCTGTGTCACATTCTCCGCACATCTCTGTACTGTACAATATATTAGAATCACTCGGGTTTCAACTAACTCGAGCAACCTCTTCTGTTTCATCCTTTCCTATCAAATACCACAAAACCAGAGCCCAGAGTTTTTACATCGCACAAGTTAAATGATCATCAATTTAAGCTTCAATGTTTCTAGATACAAATGTAATACAATCGAACACTATACTTACTATCTAAATCACCACAATTGGAATCATAGTCTGTAGTCTCCGGAGAGCATCTATAGCTACGCTGCTGCACTGGATTGTGATTGATTCCATCCTGACTGTCCATTTGGTCGCCACTACTACGACTAGCCGACTCCAAAAAGAAATCAATATCACGTCGATACTGAACCAATTTATCATTGTCCTTTGTTAACGTCCGACGATTGTCCAGAACACCACCGTTTGTGTTATAGAAATTATTCTGATGCTTTGCCAAGTGGTTTAGACTCTGCTGCGGCTTAACTGGTGAACTATTTGCGGCAACCATCACCGGTTGTGGACTCTCGGAATCATCATCATCACCCTCGCCATCGTCATCATCGGGACGATAGTTCTCATCCATCGATGGACTACTATTCCCCTGACCCGACTGCACTGAAAAAATATGATCCAACTGTGGTGGCAGCGCAATCTGGTCCTCTTCCTCTCTATGCACGTTACTATGGAACTCATATTGAATGTCCTTTGGAAAAAAATAAAAAATAAAATAAAAATATAAATTGAATATGTTTCCATTCATAAACGGAAGTTCTGATAAACAATCGTTTATTCAACGAGGAATAGGTGAACCTTACAATGCTGTCAACATCACTTCCATTTTCAATTGGTTTCTCATCGGTCGATGGGCACTTGAAGAACTCCTCGAGCACCTTTCTTGTCTCGGAGAACTCGTACAGATAGTCAAAGGTTGATGACTTTGCCGCCGACACTAGTGTGTCTTCTTTTATCGTTGTTCCCGATGAACAAAGGCCAGCAGTTGATGTGGCTGCTCCCATCCCCAATGCCTCCGATATCACCTCAGACGTTGTCATATCGGATAGAGTTCCTATTTCGGAGACATCATTGCTCGTGTCTTCGGTATTGTTAGTCGGTGACATTTTCAGGTTCATCAGAGGAGGAGGTGAGTCTTGAGGTGGTGATACAATGCGCTATTTAGAAACAAAAAAAAAATACAAGCATAGGTTCGCACACAGTTACAATATTTTCAAGTGTTCAGGGTTCAAGAGCTGAGTCCTTAAGAGTTTGTGTTTAGTCTACCTGTGGAAAGCCTGGGCGTATAGGATGCATTTTTTGTGGTGAAGATGTTAACGCGTTAAATTTGTAATTTTGTGAGTGCACCTCTTCATCTTCGGGTATACCTTGACCAAAGCGACGAGGAGATCCTTCATATTCTATATATACACATGAATGAGTTGAATGAGATTTTTTTCGAGAGGATAATATGAAATCTTACCAATAATACCATTTCGCATCTCGATATTTATCGCATAGTTTTTATCCAAATACCGTTTGTAGTTTTTGTAGGCTTCATTCTCGAATTTGCTAAGTTCATTACTGGCATCATCGATTCCAGTTTCAGTTGAAGGTGCCGATAAAGCTGGTGGTGAGCCAGTTGTAACTCTAAGGCCTGTAACAAAGAGAATGTAGAAAAGAATTTAAAAATGCTCTTTCGTAAATGAGATAGCGGATTTAATAGAAAGATAGGATTTCTGTCCACGAGCGGTATGAGTGAGTAGGATATGTCTGTAGGAGACAAGGTATAATGTATTGTATATTTCGAGCATTTATTTTGGTTTTGTTCTGTTTCATCTCTTAAAAAAACGTGCTTTTGCGTAAAGGGTCACAATTGTCCACCATGACAGATGCGCAAAATATTATTTAAATCTAGAACTTTTGATTGGGCAGCTCTTTGCGCGCCTAAAAATAAACTCAATTTTTGTCAGTGTTTGATTCTCTTGTAAGTCATTAAGCGCATGCGGCATGCTACAAACAGAGCTAATATCTCAACTTGGTAAACTTAGGTTTTCCTAGACCAAGAACCAAAATTGCGAGCTACAACTAACACTTTTAAGAAGCCACTTTCTCTATACTATCGCCCCAAAAGACCAGTCCGAAAAGATGTTGATTTCTTTATAACTTTTTAACGGAAACGATCCATCTTCAATTAGAATTTGGTGGTATGTACCTTTTCGTAATGTGAACCATTTTCATTCCATCTATAGGCGCATAGTATTCAGCTCCCATAGCAAATTTTCTCCAAAATGCTGATAAGCTAAATTTAAGCGAATCCCTTTAGCCGATCGGTACGCAGCTAAAAAATCAAATTTTTATTTCAGTCTGTACTTTACGAATCTGCCAAAATTTAGAGCCGACACATTTTATAAAGTTAAACTTTTTTCGTCAGTTTTTTTCTATTTTGTGATCGAAGAAAAGTCATTGGAGCAGACAAGAAAAGAAAGAAGAAAAGAAAAAACACTTTTTAGCTTCGCGTGCGTCAGTCAGTGAATAATTGAAATCAGTTATTTAACAGCTGTGACACGGTTCGTGACACTTATCCAGAACGAACTCCATGTCAAAATTTGGCAAGTGTTTTAGCTAATGTTTGGAGCTTAGCTAAGTCGCAGTTCGAGCGGATCTAAATTTTAGCTGCTCTTCAATTTTTTTCTCCAAACACTAGCTAATTCATTAGCAAAATTTTGACATAGAGTGCGCTGTGGGTAGATATATAAATATCCCAGAAAACAGCCGTTCGTTGAAAATAACTTCCCTCAAAAATTCATCGACGCGAAAAAATGTTATATTTTCGTTGCACTTTCTTTTTTCCTGGTCCGCTATTCCTTGATCTCAAATGTATCACTTTTTTCGTTAAACTTAGTTCAATTAAATTGAAGTTCAGATTATTGTGAAACCGGACGAGTTCAACTTCGAATTTAAACTAACGTTCAGGTTCGGTTGAACTATACTTTAAACTTCCAGTGTGAAACTAGGGTCAATGGATTCCTTATCGAGGTATTCATTGAAAAACCTTATTCTTATTTACTTTTCCGCAGTACAAAAACACAACAGGAAAAAAAAACAAGTAAAAGTGTTATCATCGGCCTGGCCGATGCTTTGATACCCTCCACTGCATAAAAGTCATGCAAAATGTTTGCCATGCGGGTTAGTATATGTCTAATATTAGTTTAGCGTGGTAGGTAGCAGAACTACTTTACCGACATAGACAATTTTCAATACCAACCTGACGACCGTTAAAAAAAGTCCTCTCAAAAAATTTCATTCACCTAAGCCGATTCGTTTGGACGCTATCGTGCTTTCAACAGACAGAGATATATGAGTCAAATATTGGCTTTGTATGGGAGGTAACAGAACTACTTGACCGACATAGCCCATTTTCAATACCAGCCTGGCGACAGTAAAAAGAAGTCGTCTCAAAAAATTTCATTCGCCTAGGTCGATTCCTTTGGACGCTATCGTGCTTTCAACAGACAGAGATATATGAGTCAAATATTGGCTTTGTATGGGAGGTAACAGAACTACTTGACCGACATAGACCATTTTTAGTAAAAACTTGAAGGCCATAAATATAAGACCTCTCATAAAATTTCAGTTGCCTAAGTCGATTCGTTCGGACGCTATCGTGATTTCAACAGACAGAGAGAGACGTGGGTCTAATAGTGGTTTTGTATGGGAGGTACCAGAACTACTTGACCGACATAGCCCATTTTCAATACCAACCTGGCGACAGTAAAAAGAAGTCGTCTCAAAAAATTTCATTCGCCTAGGTCGATTCCTTTGGACGCTATCGTGCTTTCAACAGACAGACAGACAGACAGACAGACAGACAGACAGACAGACAGACAGACAGACAGACAGACAGACAGACAGACAGACAGACAGACAGACAGACAGACAGACAGACAGACAGACAGACAGACAGACAGACAGACAGACAGACAGACAGACAGACAGACAGACAGACAGACAGACAGACAGACAGACAGACAGACAGACAGACAGACAGACAGACAGACAGACAGACAGACAGACAGACAGACAGACAGACAGACAGACAGACAGACAGACAGACAGACAGACAGACAGACAGACAGACAGACAGACAGACAGACAGACAGACAGACAGACAGACAGACAGACAGACAGACAGACAGACAGACAGACAGACAGACAGACAGACATGGCTAAATCGATTCAGAATGTGATCCTGATTCAGAATATATATACTTTATAGGGTCTCCGGTGAATCCTTCTTGGCGTTACAAACGTAATGGCAAAGTGAATATACCTTCCTGTGGAGGGTATAAAAACCAACATGATCCGTCAAAATTTTGCTTGAAAAAATGTAGGTACCGAGCCATTAATGACGGGCGCGCTAAATTGTGACATGAACATGAAGTTCAGTCTAAAATAAAAATTTGATTTTTTAGCTGAAGCAGCCGCTCGGCTAAATGAATTCGCTTAAATTTCAGCTAACTAAATTTTGGAGAGAATTTTATATGGGGCTAAAATTTGGCTCGAACAGCGTACTAAGCTTAAATATTATAAATACGAAAGTAAATTTATCTAGGTGACTGTTTGCTACCTTTTCAAGACTAAAACTCTGAACCAATCGTAAAATAATTAGACAAAGATGTGATCTGGAACCTAAAGAGGTACATAGGCGAGGAAATGGAGTGACTAATAGCCGGTTTTACAGTGCAAGTTTAAGGTCAGGTTTAGTTAAACTCGCAAGCAAGTTTAAACCAAGAACTTAAACCGTGAGTGTATAACAGTGAATTTTGAACGAACGTTTAGTTAAACTTCGGATTAACTTCTCTCGTCTGTTTTGTACGCCATACTGTAAACGTAAAGCCCCATTCAGACGGTCATTTCAGTTTTAGTTTCAGTTGAGCTTTCAGTTAAGCTTTCAGTTAAACTGATGTCTAAATTCAAAAATTGGAGCGTTTAACTAAAACTTAAACTGAGACTGAAACTGATGTAGTTCCAATAAGTTTTCAGTTCAATTATCAGTTCTAGTAGATATATCTTACAACTTTCGGCTAATCACGAGTAAATTGAAAGCTCAACTGAATACTAGACTGATGTCTAAATGCACCGTAGAACATCAGTTTATTGTGTCAGTTTGACAATTTAAAAAAGTGAAATAGTTACTTTACTGATGGCGCTACAAAGCGTGGTGCTCCTGTGGCTTACTTATTATGCCCCTCCAGCCGGCACTCCAAGCAGTCGGAGGTCTCCTTCTACCTATCGAAGATAAGGTATTTTTTGGTATCTCCTTCCCTCTGGTATGGCGTCAAAGACCTTGCCCACTGGAGCATCGATGTTCATCCGCTCTGCATGGTAGTGCGGATGCTGTTTTCTGCATTTACCCAGCAGTGCCCCAGGTATAGACAAATTCACTGACTACCTTGAAGTTATACCAATCAATTGTCACGTTCTGACCAAGTCGGTAGTGGGGTTGGGCTGAAATCATATACCTACTTCGTCTTGTCATAGTCAGTCCCATTCTGCTTGCTGCTGACTCCATTATAGTGAAAGCACCAGTTACCGTAGGGATCTCTTTTTTTGTGGACTAGACAGAACAGTCGAGATTCCATTCTTCGAGCATACTTTCCTCCGTCCACATTTTGCAGATGATTTGGTGCATGCTCCTGACCAGGTCATCTCCAGCGCTTTTAAAAAGTTCCGTGCAGCCCATCGGCTCCAGACGCTTTGTTCGTTTTTAGACGGTGTACAAGCATTTTCTACAATCAATCACTGTACAACAGTGGAGTACAATCAAAGATTAGGGCTTGCACTTGCGAACTAATTGGTTGCATAAAATCAACAATAATGCAATGTCGTTTTGTCATAAACCGGGAAGGAGATTGTACTACGAAATTCTGGAAAATAAACTCAGATTAAACCCCTATCCAGTATCCACGGCCGGTTAAGTTAAACTCGGTTTAAACTCTCGATTATGTTTAAACTAGCACTGTAATACACTGTAATACACCCTTTCGTGTTTCGGTTTAAACTTGATATCTGGTTAAAGGGAATTTAAACTCGCACTGTAAGACCGGCTTAAAGGTTTTTGTCAACAAAGAAACAATAAATTGTTGGGGTAACAGACATTTTAAAATGCTATTTCTCAACATTTTTGGGAGCCAAAGAATTAAAAATTGGGAGCTAAAGAAAAATTGGAACATTCATGTGACTTTGGGCTGGATTGGTAAACGGGGCGTGGCACCTCTCATACAACAAATTTACGTTAAATACAATCGGCCGTATCATGATGGTATCCGTTCGGGGAGTAATTTTCTCCGCAATGCAAATCTAGTCGGAGACTGAATTTACATTCATATAGTAACTATTCGTTTTCCGAACGTGAATCAACGCATTTTGTTCACTAGAAGTATTTCCGCGACGAACAAATGTCGGAGACCATCGAAGAGAAATTGACGTGTGGCGGTCAAAAACAGATGCAAAAAACGCCCCTCATCGCAATGAAACGTAGCTTGCCGGATGTCGAAGAAATGTTCCAAAAACCTGGGAGCAGATCGCGTAAAATAAAAACGATTGAACGATATCGTTTTCACGCATGCTGTCTCTATCATATATGTGGCAATAAACAGAGACTGCTATTGTCGAAACGATGTCGTTCGATCGTTTTCATTTTACGTGATCTGGGCCCTGATCGGAACGATTACCATGAAACAAAATTCTCTGATTCGTACAAAATCGGAGAATTTTTCTTTCGGAACGGATACCATGATAGGGCCGAATATCTTGACATTTAATGAAAAGATATCGCCTTGAAATTTAGTAAATAGACGTAGATTGTCCGTTGGAAGAATTTTACAAAATATGGACGTATTTGAGAAATGGGCGTGCCATTTTTAATTCTGTTTCTAAAAAAACCATCGGTTGTCATTATTGTCATTATTTTCAACCAGTTCAAATCTATGTCACTGCTTAAGAAAAAATCAACCACGAAATAAGTTCTATTGTGTGACTTTGTGTGGCACCAAGAAGCGCAATCAAACTCTGGACTCTTTATATCTAAAAAAAAAAAAACCTTCGTTAGAGAGGGGTTCATGAACATACTAGTCTAATCAATCACTAATATGTCTTTAAACAAAACTCGGTTTATTTGATATTTTTGGCTGCCGTGCTGGATGCATAGTTCAAGGGATTCCCCAAGAGTGTTGTTAAAAGAATCTAGAAACGAATATGAACACAGGTCGGACCGAGTTTATCCTGCCGAGTATACCTAGAACTTGCTGTAGAATTTGGAGTTTCAGTGAAGATATGCATAACGAAAGTTTAGAATTCTTTTCTTTTCGTAAGGATTTTATTCATCAGGCCACTGCGACCTGAACTATATTTTTTTCTCATATAAAATGAGGTACTGAGGTTACATTAGAGTTCCTAACCGATTCCCAAAAAAAGAATCTTCGTTTGCGTATAGAACATAATATTTGTTGAACCGTACATTAAGGACATTTTAATTAGTCGAGACATTCCTGGTAAATCTATTCATGCTTCGTTACCCAAACGATGGGAAAGCCATTAAGGACGTAGTGGTAGTGCAAATCAAAGCCACTGTTCCACAGGGCATTCATAATCTAGCATAAGTCCTTACTGAGCTCTTCAGGTCCTACATTTATACTTGATGTGGGTATGTAATAACATCTCTGAATACCGCCGAAAGGATAGATTAAATCGAAAACATTTACCAAACTCGTGTTCATACTCACTTTGCCAGCTATCAGCGATGTCATCGAAAACCACAACTCCACCATTGCCCATCATTCCCATGGCGCGAGAATAGGTCTCATTGTCAGTACGATGATGTACATCGTGCTCCCTGTCCCTATCACTCGACTCCTTGCTACAATAATCATGTGGTGGGTTCTGATGGCTGACAGGGCTTCTGCCCAATCGAATGTGTTGTGGTTTTTGCAAATAATTGTGACCATGCCGACGGGAAGTATTCTCCGAAGTAAGTTCCGGCGAATTAAGGACGGTACCCGCAGGGGTCGTATTGTGACGTGTGTCCCAATAGTTGTGGTTAATGAAAGGATTTTGATTGCCAGAATTCTTCATGGTTCGTTGGCCGGCACTTTGATTTGGTTGTTGCTGCTGTTGTTGTGATTGTTGTTGTTGTTGTGGTTGTTGCTGTTGTTGTTGCTGTTGTTGTTGCTGCTGCTGATGGTGGTGATAATGCTGCTGTTGGTATTGTTGCTGATGAAGCTGTTGATTGTAACCAGAGGCTTTTCGTGGCATCTCTATTACTTCCTGTTCCTTGTGGCTTGTTGACTCGAATTTGGTATTTTTACTTTCGTTACCACTCTGATTTGGAAGGCAAAGGAATGGATTCGTGGATATCCTTGCAGAAGACACTGATTCAGATGAGTATGATGAACCTGATGCAGCCGGAGGCGATTGTGCGAAATTGTTTCCGGAATTCTGTGTGCAACTACTGGCGGGATTCGTATTCGCATCGCTTTTTGGCCGGCACTTTGGGAATAGTATGGAGATTTGATCACTCAAAGGTGGTGATGCAGACGCATGGAGATTCACTTCATTGCGGAGTGCTTTTGAAACCGACGATGACGATGTCGGACTGTTTAATAGTAGATCCGGCTTACTACGTCCAACTGAAGCTGTTGGAATTGGTATAGAGTTTGTCGATGTTGCCGACGGAATGCGACTAGGGTTGGTAAAGCTTCCGTTGTATGTTGACTGAAATGAGTTTGCAGTATCCTTAGACTCAATATCGCCACCGTTTAGCACAGACGATGGATTACTGTTTAGATAGTAACTGCCACGTATCGCCGATGACTGGAGCGTCGAGTAATGGAGTGAGCTCTGCGGGCGCAGCTGATGCACCGTTTGGTTGGTACCACTTGCCGTCGTTTGCTGTGAAACTGTTGTCGTCAATGTTGTGCTGACCATTATTGATATCTGGAAGCTGAAGGAGAAACTCGAGATTAGTGATATTTTTGTCTTTATAAATATTAGACGAAGGAGAAGAGAAAAAACTAAAAGCAATAAGAAATAAAATAGCGACAAAAAAAATGTTTAAAACAAAAGGTTAAGTTTTTTTAGATATAGATCGAAGCATGCATGCGATAGGTCCGTGCCAACTAAAGGTTGTTTATTGGGTTCATAGTATCATGTAGCAAGTGCCATTTGGGCGAACATAATATGAAAATCAGGAGTAGGGGCAGGGGGCCTGGTACACAAATCGGAGGACCGCATTTTTAATATGACCGAACATGGCGAACAAGATTCTGTGTGCAATAATCGCTGAATGTCAGTGCAATTTTATTCCGAAAAAGTTGATCATATTAACAGGTCTAGAAAAATTAACCCCCACCAACTCCCTAGGTAAAATTTTTCAAAAGTTTGTCTGTGAGGCAGAAGCTGCATGGACCCTACCAAGGGTGGATGAAAACGCACTAATACCCGAAAGTCCTCCGTGTGCTCTTCGTTTCAGTTTGTCTCGCAGGTGTTTCGAGGATAATGTACTAGCACTGTACAGCGACATAGGTCTATATTTTGTCCGGGCAATACCTTAATTTATTTGATTTAATACAAGCTAAAACTAACTAAAACTTAAAGTAAAAATCTAAAACTAGGACATGAGAAGACTAAGACTTAAAGATAGAATGGTAAAAGCGATGGAATTTAAGGAGGGCAGTGCTGTGGTCGAAATCGAGGTTTGAGTTAGCCCTTCGCAGAATACGGGAGATTGGTTTGTTGAAGCCAAATGACTTAATAATGAGTCGGTGGGCAAAAGAGACGAGAGCAGCGTAATATACGGGAGTTTGTGTGAAAGAAAATGGTAAATAGACGCTTAATCGACGAATCCTCATAGAAGGCGATCGATGAAAAGAATGTGCTCGAAACGTACTCAAGGAGGGGGCGAACAAAAGTGATATAGAGAGATCTCGTCACATAAGGGTTAGAGAGTTCTTTAGACCATCGTTTAACAAAGTCGAGTGATGAGTTGGCCTAACAAATTATTTCGTCAATATGCGAACGTAAATTTAGCTCCCTGTCGCACAATATACCAAGGTCACGAGGAGATTGGTTAATCACATGAAGAAGGTAAAGTCGGAGAAGGGACTTTATATGCGCTTGCCTGATAGGGTTATGGATTGGTACTTGGTGATGCTGAGCTCTAAGCAATTTTTGAGGTACCAGGGGCCTGTACCACGAAACAACAAGTATTGTGGAATGGGAGTATTTTAACATATTGCTCCGATAAATTGCTACTGTTTAACAATACTTGTTGTTTCGTGGTACATGCCCCAGGTCGTAAAACTATCAAGGTCTTGTTTGAGCAGATAGGAATCTTGAGGTATGATTTTGAAGTATTTAGTATTGTCCACGTTAAGAGAGAGGGAGAGAATAGTATTTAATGAACTTCTTAAGAGAATTTATATTTAGGATAAAGAGTAGGGGACCTAAATGCCTGCCTTATGGGACACCAGATGTTGCTAAGAAAGGGGACGATAGTACGGATCTGAAGCGAATGCTAAGGGCAGCTAATTTGAAGATAATTAATTGATGAGATATCTAATCGAAGACCTAACTGAAGTTAGTTGCAATGCCTCAACTTCATTGCCACTCTCTAAGGTTGAGAGGACGAGTGATACGAATTCCTCAAGATTTGTAGTAGTTGTCGTGTTTGTTAGAGGAAATAAGATACCTGCTTAAGCTTAAGGCTTCATATAAAATACTTTCGAAAAGTTTGGTTATATGAAAGAATTTAGCAATTGGACGGTACCTAATTGGTAGCTTCATTTTTTAACCCTTTTTCGTATATCGGGGTTATGAACGAGGTCTTCAAATTTGGGAAAATTCTTAATATGAAAGAGATATACGAAAGGGGTAAGAAGAGGGGAGCGAGAGATTGGTTTCTTAAGAAAAATGGATGGAAGACCATCTGGGCCGGGTAAAAATTCAGCATTAAGCTTTTGTAAAGCGTGTTTGCCATAAGGGATGGGTGAAAAGTTTGAGAGAGAAAGGGACCAATAGAGAAGTTAGATAGGTATAACTAAAGTAAGAGGGGTCTAGTGTGAAGGAGTTGTCGGCAATAAATTGCTTAAAAAATGAGGTAAAAAAGTTGGCAATTGTATGTAGATCGGTGTTTGGTACGTTTTCGTAAGAGAGAGAAGGAGAGTAGGCGTCAGCTTTTTTTTTATAGTTGACGAATTGGAAAAAAGACTTATGGGCGTTTGCTGATACTACTCATAGAGATTTATGTTTCATATAAACTCCAATGTGACAGTTTATGCTTTGCAAAAACTAGCCCAAAAGCATTTATGTAGAATTTAACTCCTTATGAGTCATATCAGCAAACGGTCCTTAAGCTACGATTACACGGCCATTTTTTTGAGTCATTTAAATGGTGCTGTGACGTCAGGAAAAAATTTCGCATTAGAGCGACATTTAAGCTAGGTACGATTCGTCATTGGAAAAATGGCGATCACACAAAATGACTATATCATCATCCTTTCTGTCCCAAAATCAAATGACGGACACTGCGAGTCATTTAGAATTTTCCGTTGGGATGGCATTTAAATGACGCAACAGCCAAGAAGTTTAGTCATTTGTCCAAGGCGTCATTGCCATTTTTTTTTTGTTTCGTAAAGAACAAAGTCTTCGATTATACCACGGGGGTGATTGATGTGTATGAAGTTGTATGGCGAGAAAAGGAAAACAGGATTTGAGCGCAGACCTCTTATTATGATGGGATAAAAGATCAAGCATGCAGTAATGACACGTTAGGGACAAACAAAATTATTGCGGTCAACGAAGATCGACTGGAGGTACGACATGAGAGATTATTTTGTAGTACACAAAGTCTTCCTCTACTTTTTGGGGAGATATATTGAAAGTCTCGTGGAACTTGATGTAAATGTTCCTTAGACTGGTAAGGTCGGTAGGGAGCCGTTGCTTCTGGACGCTAGTTGTAGTGTTACCCATATAAACCCCAGATCCTACTTTAGGTGGCGCGATTAGTTGGAAAGGGGATCTCAATAAACATGGCGTGCGCAACTGGAGACAGATAACATCATCGATGAATCGAAATGGCTGGGAAGGATGTTGGACAAATTTTCGTACCGGACAGTATCGCCATAAAAGTTGGTATTTGCCATAAAAGTCAAGAAAGATTTATAGAATTTTGGATACATTTTATCCGGATGTTCCGAAACCTTCACATAACCCTTGTGACATTCTCCAAATCACCCATGAGTACTTAAACCGCATGGATGTACAAGATTGGATAAAAATGTTGGAAACAAATAGAGGACAAATATATGCCGTTGTTAGTAGAAAAAAGTCTACTAACACAGTACAGTACCATAAATTAGGTGATGGGTCTTTATACCTACAATTAGGCAGCTACATCTACGTGATTTTTGTGGTCACTACATTCAACATCCCCTTCGCATTAGGAGTCCAAACTCATTTCCAAACCATCTTCATAGGCTGTGTGCAACTACTTAAGCTCCGTTCACATACCAATCTGCTGGACGTTTTGTCATTTTAATTGCGAATATCCTATTGCATTCATTTATTTTTGATCGGTTTTAAAAGCACACTGCTATTGTTTAAAACTTAAGGCAAACACGGTTGGATGCGTGATTTCCTTCTATTGAACAAAATGGTCTATTTAATTAGACCGATATCGTGTCAAAGCTATTTCACCGTTTACTTTTCTGTATTATGTATATTTCAAAATGACGGCCATGAAATTAATCGGTTCGTCTTTCCCTATTTAATTCCGAATAGTCCTTCAGGCACATACAAAATTTTGTCAACGCCAATAGCAATTTATGTCGGTAACATTGAGCTATTTAATTAATTGGGCCAACCGCATAGAATGCCAAACTTTATATAACAGAGTCCCTAAACCAAATCACGTCCCAATCAAATCAGACCATACCAATCAAAATGTCACTGGGAAGCAAAACAAAAAAAAAAAACAAAGAACTGGCACTGATAGTGCCTAATAGTTCATGAAAAGCACAAGGAGGAGAAAATCAATTTAACCCACCAACTCACAGCCTTCATATGATTTACAAGGCTGTTAAGTTCTCTATAAAGAGTATATACCATAAGACCTTAAAGTCGACCAGCAAAATACATTATTGCCAATACACAAAAAAAAAAAAACTGAACAGAATGGAAAGCGGAAATGCCAAAATGTGGAACACTAACAATTTTTGGGATTTTCTCCATGAGTCACATGTCGGGGGCAGGAAGCGAAAAAATACCATTTTGGAAGGACATGCAAACATCGGAAACCTTTTAAACAAACTGCCATCCAGCTGATATTTTAAGGTTGGCGAGGCAACAATAATGAGTGGAATAAACGACACATAAAGCACATAAATGTTGCATAGGTTATGTGAAAAGGTATGCAGGATTTAAAGGAACATATAATTCGAGTTGACATTAGTCAGTCATAAACTGCCGGACATTTGAACGGTTGACTGCGGAGCATTGTTAAGTCGATTTGGGTCCAACATATGGGACAAAGCTTGCCGTCCAGACATACTCGTATATGGTTGACATCACACATGTGTATATTTTTATGATAGTATGATGAATGAAATGGCAGTCCTTTGCGAGTTGTCGTTTGGATTTGGTTGTCAGAAGGCCACATGTCTTCACATATGAAAAGAACTACATTTTGTGTAGGTTATGTTTTTCGTTATTCACGTAAGAGACACTTTTAATGTGGAATTGAATTTTCAAAGGCCCTGCCTACACACGAAACCAATTAGGGGCTCTGATGAGGATTATTCCCGGCATGCCGCCCGGTGGCAATAAATATGTCAGTTCACAATCTATATATAGCTCTGAATTGTTTTATCTATTTTTAGACTTAACTAAGTCTTTTGGGTACAGTTGTGATTGTGACAGGCCAACTTATCCATCGGCCAATTTACTATCATTTTCATAGTGTACAAGGGCTTTAAACTATGGTATTAGACCGGGTTACCAATTGCTAAGTGCAATGGATAGTGTGCTGGACTACTAAGCGATGGGTTTGATCCCCGGAAAAATACACAAATTACATCTAAAGATTTTTCCACTGTGCCACTACTCGCGAACGTCTGACAATCATTTGAGAGTCCTTATAGCTGTTCCGACTTGGCATAAAATTCTAGGTCCCTTCGATTCTTCCCAAATAATAAAACTCACACAAACGGATATTTGTGACAAGTTAAGGCCTAGGTTGCCTACGGATCTGTTCCCTCAACAGACCAGCAATAACCAGTGTTGATCAGTCGTGGGAAACTTACCATTTTCGTGGGAATTTCGATAGTAGAAAATCTCAATGTCTATGGGAAAAAATCCGGCCAAGTGGAAGTATAACTCCCGCACCGAAGATTCCGTACTTGGCCAGAGTTGGTGTCTTGAAACCGTTAGCGTGTCGGTTGTTCTTTGATTTGGTAGACCTTGGTACAAAATTAAACTGTTTTTTGTGCTGATGAAAATACAGAGTTTTTCAATAGCGCTACAAAAGTTTTTTTAAATAAAACAAAAACGGTTTTGGATATCAATGAAATTCTTTATTCCTGTGAAAGTACGTTCGATGCTATTGTGTATGGAAATTTTTCCACTAGACGCTCAATTGTTGATCTGCTAGGACGATAATGACGACCATAAATTGGACGTAGAGCTCTTAACGTTGAGGCCACTGACTCCGAATTTCGGTAGTAAATTTTAATAATTTCTACTCGTTGTTGGCTCGTATATCTTTCCATCATGAAATGGCAAACCTTACTGAAGAGAAATGACAAAAGAGCGGCAAGAAATTCGGCGTCGTTTCAACCTGAGATCTTGAGTTGTACTAGAAGTATGTACCTTGTTTATGGTCTTCTCGCGGCAGTGTTGTTATATCGTGGGATTTATCCCTTTTTGTGGGAATTTCGATGTCCGAAAAGCCGTCCGTGGGATAAAGGGAAAAAGCACAAAAATCGAGGGAATTTCAGGAAACTGACAAAACAAATGTTAAAACCAAAATATTGTGAAATTTCAGCAAAACTATTCCATCACCTCAAATAAAATAAATAGCCTCTTAGCAAAAAATTCTTAACAATCTGACGGCACAGCGGCCGCCGGCGCATGTACCTAACTAGGCCTCTAGCGCCAGCGGCAAAGTAACATTGGAATGGAAGCAGATTGAATTTTTATTACATTATCTTTATGAGCATCAAAAATGTATTCTGTGCCATAATGTATTTTTTGTTTGGGAAGCTAGGCCTAGAGTGCCTATACGGACTTGTTGCGCCAACTATTTATTTATTTATTCAGTTAATTTTGCGCTAGATTGAAACATTTCACAGAAAAGGATATTTCACAATTATGTGCGCTAGAGATTTAGTGCAAATGCTAAAATGTCAGTTTTTGTATATATCAATGGAACGCGGCCATTGTGATTTTCTTTCAATAAATAAAAATTAATTAAACAATTTTTTTTGTCATTTGTCATTTACGATATATTATCGTAAGAATTTGTTGAGAATTTGAGTTCGGTGAAAAGGGAAAAATTACCACGTATCGTGGAAAAAATTAAGAGAGAGTCCTAACAACACTGTCTCACGGTTTTCAACAAATCGCTTCCGTCGTCGTTCCAATTTTGGGTCATTCATTCAAGAATTCGGGGCTCAATTTCACCAATAACGCGCATAACATTGGTCTCCAAGCCCTAGATAGTTTGCGGCTTATCGGTAATGTGCCTTTAGTTAGATAGGCTTAAAATGAGAAAATCAAGTCACGTCAAATCGCAAGATTTTAGTGTCAAATTCACTATACCATTTCGCGATAAAAAGTTTTCATTTAATCGAGAACTCATGTTAATTGTCTCGTGGACTTAGCTTCATGCACTCACTCACCAGAAAAAAGCCGTCGTATCATCGAATTTGATTTGAACATTTTTTTTTTTAATTTTTGGAATCGAAAAATCATTTTTAGTAACGATACGCACTTAGCACAATAAATGATTAAGAAAATGTGCTGTTTCTAATGTAAATCAAATCAAAAAAGAGACTCACTGATCTTAGTTGTCTCCACAAAAATTCACTCTTTGGTATGGTCTTCTCTTCACTTCATGACTGGTACCAGTATACATTGTAGATACAGTCTATTTTTAAAAAAAATTTATGTATCTACCTATTTTAAATAGCTGCAGAACAAAAAGCGTTAAAATGCTTTCATTTTCCCTTTGTGAAAATAATTTATTCAACACTCTTAGGTATTTGAAGTTATGACTGCTATATAAATATATGTTTCCTTGTTTTCTTGTTTACAAAAAATTGTCTAATTTTGTGGGAAAAAAAATAATTGTCCGAAGGAAAAACTATCCGAAATGATATACGAACACTGGTAATGACCATTTTTCCATTGAAAAATTACGAAAATATTCCACTAATACCACTTTATTTATATAATCTAATCATGTGATATCCTGAAATCCGGGATATACTAAATGCATAAACAATATAGCAAACTAGAATGTAAAACAATTTTCGGAGACAATAAAGTGCTCAGTACCGCTATAAAATACGCATCGTCATATTTACCGAAGAGGTTGTTATATAAGTTTAATTGATGAAGCTTGTACCGCTTGCAGTTGTTCTCTATACGTGACATACCATTGTGTTTCGATTCAATTAAACTCACTAATTTAACAAAAGCAAGGTACACACGTTCGAAAACGCGTTCTTCCTATCACTACGACATACTGAGTATTTCGCTATTATGCACCTACCTAACCTATACCTACCTACTAGGGAAATTTTCATTTCATCCCCAATATTGAATTTAGTTATCATCAAACGCGAATCTAAAAGCAACATTTTCTCAAAAATAGTTTTCAGATACGAATAGGTAAGGTTGATTTTGAGAATTGAGCTTAATTGAATTGAGAATTTTGACGAAAATGCATAATAATTCAAAACTTTACTTTATACGTACAAATGTATGTAAAGGGTTTTTCAACAGGGATTACTACCGAAATTCGGAGTCAGTGGCCTCAACGCTAAGAGCGCTACGTCCAATTTATGGTCGTCATAATAGTCCTAGCAGATCAACAATTGAGCGTCTAGTGGAAAAATTTGAATCCACAGGCACAGTACAAAATGTTCCCGTGCCAGTGAGACAAAGAAGTACCCGTAGTGTCGAGAATATTGCTGCCGCTGAGGCTTCAGTTGAAGAAAGCCCAAATGTGTCTCTCACACGTCGTTCTCAGGCGTTGGGCATCTCTGTGACGTCGTTGTGGCGAATTTTGCGAAAAGATCTTGGCCTACATCCTTACTAGATTAAATTGACACAAGAACTGAAGCCGCTTGACCACCAGAAGCGTCGTATGGTCGTGAATTGGGCTGAGCAACAACTTGAAAATGATTCGGATTTTCATCGAAAAATCATCTTCAGCGATGAGTCTCATTTCTGGCTGAATGGCTTCGTCAATAAACAAAATATGCGGTATTGGTCAGGCAGCAATCCACACGTATTCCATGAGTCATCATTGCATCCCGAAAAAATTACGGTTTGGTGTGGTTTATAGGCCGGCGGCGTCATTGGGCCTACACCAAAAAAGGGGTTTCTGCTTGGTAGTACAATGGACCGCGATTCGTTTGAGTGCTCCAGGATTTGGAATCTCCCTTTCTAAAAAAAAAATAAAAAAATTAAAAAAATGTGAAGTCACTAGTCTACATTCGCCGTGTTATTGCTGATATACGGTCAAAGTTGCTCGATAAAGTGGTCAAAAATTGGACTTTGCGATTGCGCTTCATTCGAACTAGTCGTGGCGCGCACATGCCTGAAATCATTTTTAAAAAGTAATTGCATAAAATTATATATATTTATATATTTTGTAGCAAGGTACATGTGTATGTTATGTATATGTTTTCACTTCAAAGAATACATCTTAGCTAAAAAACTGTTCCTAAGGAAGTGGCTATAAACGACATAGCCTATAGCAGTCTCACAGTCTTAAAGAACATTTTAAAAGAAGTTTCATTGAAATCTGTCCAGTAGTTTTTAAATTTTTAAAAGCCAAAGAAAATTTCTACAGTTTTATTATATGTATACGGCGAACTCAAGGCTTTTTCTACAATGTTATAGAATAAAGCATATTATACCTATATTATATTAATTAATTACTACAAAAAATGGTTCTACCGACTTTGACTAAAAAGGTATTGTCAAAAAATTAAGCTAACTTGCAATGATCGAAAAAGTTTCATAGGTACATCCCAGTCGTAAACTTAACTTATCACGAAAAATGTTTTTGGAAAGTTTTTGATTTATTTGCTTAAACATAGACTTCTGCTTCCTTAAAGCGATTAAGGATGTAGCTCCCAAACCATTTCTCTGAAAAAAATAGGTCGAGCGAGATATTGTTTTAAGGGACTGCTAATTTTTGTTGTTTTATTAGTTGGTCTAAATGTAACCGGGGACAAGATTAAATGCATGCTAACAAAAAAACAAAAAAAAATACATTTATCTATACTGTAAGGACAAAACGTCACTAGTGAAAGCAGCAAATTCGAGGTTAAAGTACCTATTCCTAAACATCAAAATCAAACAAATGGCAGTAGAGTTTAGGCAAAGCCTAAATCTAGGAAACCAATGCTACTTCAAATCGGCCCAAAACTCCTGACCCGAAGGACGAAATGCTATACACAACTATTATTTAGCCACTTCTGCTCTATAGTAGCTAGTGCTGAACGATAAGCAGGAAGGAAGAGAATGGTTACTCCATTGGTTCGGCCATTAGAGCTGTGTCAATCGTGATTGATTCGTTCTTTTTGACCCGATCACAATAAAGTATTGGTGATTGCAATCACATAACCTCAAGTCAATCGTTCATGGAATCAATACTTTTGTTCTGACTGGTTCATTTATCTCGGTTAGCCAGTAAAGAAAGAACGAAACAACACAATCCAAAAATCAATCGTTCACAGAGTCAATACTTTTGTTGCGCATCTGACTCGTTCATTTTGCTCGGTAGCGAGTAAAGAACGAACGACACAAGCCCCAAATCAATCATTCACAAAGTCAATACTTTTATTGCGCATCTGACTGGCTATTTCGGAGAGCAAAAAATAAATCGCTTGATTTGAAGATTTCTTGGACGTTTGTTAATCCACTGGCATCGTAGCCATCCTTTGATGGAATTTGTTACTTTATGTCTTGATAGAAAGAAGACGAATCATATTTTGGGATATATGCTATATTTATTTCGAAATGTCACCAGAAAGCCCTAAAATATTAAAAATTTGAGTGATTTCTTTTTTGCTTGGAAAAATTAAGATTTTAGGGCTTTCTGGTGACATTTCGAAATAAATATAGCATATATCCCATAATATGGTTCGTCTTCTTTCTATCAAGACATAAAATAAAAAAGTCCATCAAAGGATGGCTACGATGTCAATGGATTAAAAAACGTCTAAGAAATCTTCAATTGAGGCGACTTTTTTTTGAAATGGAACAATCGTTTCATCTCTTTTTTTTTTGTCTCTGTCTTTAGATAAACATGTTTTGAAGCTTTCATAAGTGATTCACTCTTACAATCTATCAGAATGTATCTGTCTCTACCGAAACAAAATTGAACGAATGATTGTATTGAAATTGAATGGAGCAATACAATACTCTCTCATTCTCATCTGTCATGGAATGATTGAATGATTGATTGAAATGACCGAATCATTTTTTCAACCAATACTTGAACGATTCGATCATTGAATTTGAACGATTGACACAGCTCTATCGGCCATATCTAGGAAATAGATGCAAATTTTCAAGCCTAGAGGATCTTTTAATCTCATTCCCCCCAAGCTTGATGTGATAAGGAAGATTGAACCGTTTTAATTACCAAGGTTTTGCGATGTTTGTTTAGGGTTATTGATTTTGTGCCTCTGTCTGTTTGTTACCTACTGTTGCAATCTATGGACGATATGGGAAATATTACGTAGATAAAAAATGGCCGCCAATATTTACGATTCTTATTGTATAATTTTCGACTTTTCGGCAATTAAATGGTTGTACTGGGCCCATAAATTCACAGATGTTGGCTTGGAAATATTCCAAAACTTGGCAATTCCCTGAATGAACACGATCTTTAAATCACGATCACAAAATGTAATTCAACGAGGATCAAAACGCACGATCTTGGAGGTCTATTAATATTCTAAAATTTCGAAATTTAACGGCATGAAAAATTCTCACGCTTATGTTGAGATGAGAGTAGTATCAAAAAATATTTCAATAGGTATTCAAATTCGCATACGTTAGGGCAGTACACTTATCCTCATTGTAAAAAGGCAAAAGCGAGCCTCGTATGCCCGTCCACTTTCCAGGACCTTGGATGTCCAGCCCAAGAAAAAGAGGGACTATGGGTGGGAATAGAAGGAATAGAGAGCAGACCTTGTTGCGCTAAATTTTAACTTTCACTTTGGATAAAAGATGGAATTTTGAAAAACTCACTGTTCTGTCATAGGCGGCACTGACTACCTACAGAATATCACAGAAGACACTTCCTTCTTCTTGACTCAAGACTCGCTGCCGCAAATATGAGTGCATTTGCAAATATTTGTTAAGGTCCAAAAGTAAGATCTCTAATTTATAAAACGGAAGATAGCTATTTCCTCTTGACCCGAAATGTGAGTGAAATCGATGAGATACACTATGGCTCAATCAATTTTTCGAAGAGAACCCAGCCAATTTGCAACAGACTACAGTGAATAATTTGTAGTACAACCTCACACTACATAATATTGATGGAAAAATACAATACCTTTCCAAGGATTCAGTGACTTACCCTATACTCTACCCATACACACCTAAAAAGTCAAGGCCCACTTCACAATGTATGCAGGGGTAGATATCTGCCACCTAATCAAACGATTATTCTCAGCACAGAATCGCTGAACCATAATAAAACCTCCTCCCAAAAGAGTTTCTTCAACCTTATAGTAAATCCAAAAAAGGATGACGTGTTTTTCTATACGACAGATCCCTGAAATGGACAAATTATCTCAGTTTTATATTGAACATCTAATACTTGGTGTTGGTATTCCTGTGTATTTTGTTGACGACAAAAGCAAAACACCCGAAGCCGATGATTCATTATATAAAAATCAATGAAAGGACCAATAAAACACCTCGTCCTCGCTCTTAGTCATAAGTGTATGCAGATTGGAGTATTCGACGACATGTTTGTGCAAATGAGTCTGCTTCATTAGTGTTCACATAGATTTTGTCTATGCAGCTCGTTGTTTTTTTTTCCACTTTATTGTATGAATATACAAGTAGGCGTTATTAAATTGTAAAAAAAAAATAGAAGAAGCTTACACACAGTTTGTTTTATTAAATTTTATATTCTCAAGCTACATAAAAGCCATGCATTCATTTATTTATAATTCTCTCGTTGTGTGCGTTTAGCGTGAGTTAAATAAATTAACATAATCGTTGCGTGATATTAAATTGAGTGCAGATTGTGAGGGAAGATAAATAAAATAATTTTAAGAAAAAGTCTCTTACTTAGATCAGTTAGAATAGGAATTTGTGAAAATGTGAAATGTATATAAAATATAAATCAATCGGTTCCATACACACATAACTAGTGTCCGCCTGAAAGAAGAAAATATAATGGTTCTCTATTTAATAGTGTTTCTCTTATTTGTTTAAGCAGTCTGAGAAAAAGCAAATATATTTTGTTTATCTACAAATATTAAATTCAAAAGCTAGCAGAACATTAAAGAATTATTATGGCTGAATGATAAGCATGGACCTTTGATTCCAGCTTAAGGACAGGAATGGAGTACTCCTCACCATCACCACAAACCTAACCTAACCTAACATTAAGCAATGGCCATAGTTTTAGTAGATGTGACCCATCAGATATTCGAAAAATAAAAGTCTCAAGGTCAGTATCAAGACTAGCTGATAAAGTCTCGGATAGACTATCCGGCACTTATCTGTCAGCTAAACTTCAAATTTTGGGTTTAAGGTTCTGGATAGTGATATCTGACAGATATAGTCTCGGATAGAGTATATCAGCCGGTTTAAGTGGCTGTTAAATCCTTTATCCGGAAGATAAACAAAATATTTATTTGAAGTGACTGGAAGCGGGGGGTTAGACTATTTCGGTCACCCTCTGTCTGCTTCTGAAGACTAACCGCCAACGGGAAGGGCTGACCACTTCAGTCCTTTTCACTATCACTTGCGGAACTTTCACACTCCCTCAGAGGGGATAGGCGGGGGGTTAGACTGCTTCGGTCACCCCTTTGCTCTCCCCGACGACAAACTGCCAACTGGAGGAGCTGACTACACCAATCAACCACATCTCGACAATTCGAGGATCCCGTCAGAGGCAACAGACGGGGATTGGACTGCTACGGTCACCCCTCGCCTTTCACCGAAGACAAATCGCGACATCTACATTCGGTACCAAACAGCAGGTTGGAGGAGGCAGACTCTAACGGTTGCCCCCAACCTTTTCCAACAGACAATCCATTCACGGACTTTTGGTCAAGCAGCAAAGCTGACTGGTTCAATCACCCACTTCTGTCACGCACCAGGCTTCCTCTCCTTTTAGTGATGGCCGTGTCAGAAGCAATGGGCAAGAGGAAGACTGTTACGGTAGCCCTCTACCTTAACCCGAAGACTAAGTCACAACCATGAAATTTAAAGATATATAAGATTTGACTGTCTCAGTCACCACCAAAAACCTCTCTACGAGTGGACCAATTAATTATGGTCTAAGTGCGCCCCATTTTTGGGACAGCCACCTAACCTTACCTAACCTAATTTATCAAAGGCCTTTTTTCTTTTGGCTTTCCTAAAATAACAAAAAATATTAGAAAACAAGAAAGAAACAAAGACAAAACAAATGACATGATTGTGTATCGAAACAAACTTAGTGGCTGATAAATTTTTCCTCAAGTCAGTTTATCAGAGACTTTGACGATGAAACATAAAAAAAAATATTAGCAGCTTTTATCTGGTGGATAGCGTTGTGTCGGCTAACTATCCGAAACTTATTCCGGAATCTTTGAAACTAGCCCTCAAAATCGTATTTCTATTCAAAGCTTCATTAGACCACCGTTTTATTACGGTGACAACTATACAGACAGCAATTACATTTCAGAGGATTTTCTAAATAAAACAGCAAAAAAAAAAAACAAATTTTGTCAGACGCAGTCTATTCTGTGTTGGGGAAGCTTACTCAAGCTCTCGGTAACGTCAACCCATCGTTTATACAAAAAAAATTATAAAACGGTCTTAACAGAATAATTTCAACAGAACTTCTGATTCTGACTCGCCTAGGCGATGAAAAAAACGTCGGCCTAAAATATCTATTGTATTATAAGTTTCAGAAAAGTACTTATTTTAATAGCAATATGTTTCCTAAGTCGGCTCTCACATTGAGGCAACAATCAATAAGCAACTGGCAATAGGAAACACGCCAGCGTTACCAGATTATTTTTTCCAAAAATGCTGAAGCTGGGGCGGAAAACTGCAAAAACTGCTAAACAAAATCCTAAAAAATGCTGAAAAAACTGCGATCGATTTTTTCACGAATAATAATTGAATTTTTTACTTTTTAATGTAAATTCTAGTAAATTATTTTACATTTACAAAAAATTCGTATTTGTCGTCAAACTTTTCAACTTTTGGCCTTCATTACTCGAAGTTTCTATAACTCGAGTTTATTTTCTGTAATTTTGAGAGTTGGACTTATGGAAGTTCAACTACATTTTTTGTTATTAAACTTATTGTTATAACGATAACGATATATATAGTCATAATGTAAAATATTATATTTTCTGCATTTAAATGTATTGCTTACAAAATTAATAAAAATGCAATTATTCTGAATCTTTATAAAGAACATTCGAATTTATTAAAGTCAACATTTTATTTGTTGGAATAAAGTTGTAACAGCTTCCACTTACAGAAACGCCTGCAGTAGGTACTTGCAAAATTAATGCAACATTTTCATTATACTAAATCTATTACGGTTTTTAGTTCTTAGCAAATTTACCTTTTAAAACCCGTACTCTATCATGTCATATCATATCAATGCGTCATCGCATTTAAATTATTCTTTTTCGAAAACGGATACACCGAATATAATTTGAGCTGATTTCTGTTAGTCCACAACACAGGCCTGCATTTTAAAAAGCTTCATTCATGTCTTGAAATTGTTTTATCAATCAAGAGGTAGCCAATGTATGAAATGTTGCTAAATGTTGACAAAAAGTGTTTTTTTTTTCAAAATGTTTTATGAATATTTTTAAAAACTGCTAAAAACTGCTGATATTTACAAAAATGCTAAAAAATCTGCTGCATGTGAAATTTATGATCAAATCCTGCTAAAATCGCAGGAAACTGCTAAATCTGGTAACGCTGAACACGCAAAATTATCGCTCACAATTATTTTACTCAATTAAATTAGAGGTCTCACATCAAAGCAACTAAATATCGCTCGAACGAAAAATGTTGCTGATTGCTTATTGGCAGTTGCTATAGCAACTATAGTCGCTTATTGCGTGTTGCCTCAATCTGAGAGCCGCCTAATAGGTTGACAACTCTACTAGCCGATGATTTCTTCATTATTTCGGGATCGATTTGTTCCCTTCCACAAAGGCTGATATTTATAACCGATATCTACTGTAGAGCCTCGGTTCTTAAACTGTGTTCCGCGGAACCCTGGGGTTCAAAAATAGAAGTAACTTTAAAAAATATATATAAATCAAACAATGAAACAGTTTCATTCTTCACAATAACCTTGAAAAAATATCTTTAATAAAAAAATTTATTTTGAAACGAACGAACGCAAAAAGTGGTCTGGGGCAAGAAAAAGTGATTTTTTTGCCTATCAAAATCGGCATAAGAGTTGGGGTTCCGAAATATATCTGGGCCTTCTTTAGGGTTCCACAGCTTAATAAGTTTGAGAACCGCTGCTGTAGAGGGTCAGCTAGATTTAATTTTATTAGGTTAGGTATTTAAGATAATGCCTACTCTAACTTAAAATAGTATTGACAATGACATCGCTGTTGTAGGGTTAAATAGCTCATTTGGTATGTCTATGACCTCTTATGTTATCCAAATATGAGATACATTTCGTGTATTCCTAGCTTTTTATGCGGTTGAATTTATAATCAATTTAGTAGTATAATAGAAGAGTCCCGGTATAGTACCTAAGGAAAATTTCTGAACGTGCGTCGTCTTGCAAGTTCATTGGCTTTTTCGTTTCGCTCAATTCCCTCATGATCAGCTCCTTCTTGAAGCTAAGTATTTGAAGGTTGTTAAAACAATATAAGACTAACGTAGAGTCAATGATGAGTTAGCCTATAATAAAATACTGGTTGCATTATTCTTGAATGGCGTGGAGTTAATCTGTCTAAAATGCACTTAAACCTCTCCCTATCTATACAAACATTTAAGCTTGATCCGTGGATACAATCTCCTATACTCGAGACCGCTTTAGAACGATCCGTATATCACATTTGGCAGGTTGGTGGGCTAGTTGGCACAAGGCCGTAACTAGGGGGTGGATCACATGGGTTTGATCCCCCCACCCTCCGAAATTCTTAACAAGTGCACTTTTTTAAAAGGAGAACAAAGCAAATTCAAACAAGAATGAGACAATTCGGCCATTTACCTAAATGCAAAATGATTCAATTCAAATCAAGCGTTAATTGTAAAGACGACATTTTAATTTTACGAGAAGATTTTTTGGAAATTCTCCATGTAGAAGGCACTACCAGAAACTACTTAGCTAACAAAATTCTCTCTGCAATACAAAATTTGGTAATAAATTGCAGCAACTTAATTGGATAAAGGTACGATGGTTCTTCCGCTATGAGGGGTAGTTTTGAAGGTGTCCAAGCAGTTGTAGGTACGGGAGTTTTACCCAGAAGCATACGTTCATTGCTGTGCACATTCATTAAATCTCGCTTTAGGACGTTCTTGTCAAAATCAGCCTATACGTACAGCGCGAACCAATTCAGTTGGCCAACCGTGTCGGTTGCGCAGAGAGAGGATTTAAGAGAATAAACACGACACAAAACAAAACACAAAAACAAAATACACAGAGACCTGCGCAGTAGAATGGCCAAGTGAATTGGTTTGCGCTGTAATACGATTAGCATTGTAAAATCGGTTGGTTGGTTGGACGAACAGTATCGAAGCAGCAGCATTGGGCCAATGCGTCTGATCCTGAAAACTTTTATAGGATAGTTGTTATAATTCCCCTTTTGGACGACTTCATTACTCAGCTCCAAACGGCGGCTCATTCTATCATTGTTACATATTTGTATCCCTACAAAACTTGGCAAAAGCGAAACAAAATTTAATGAAGAACATTTAAAATTGTATAAAAGATTTTTGGATTGGGATAGATTGAAGGCTGAGTTTCAATGTGGAAGACAAAATGTCATGAACAACCCGAGGCACTGCGTTCACAGAACGCCATAACAGCTTTAGGAGACTGCAGTAAAGATTTTTTTCCCAACATACATCGACTTTTAAAAATGTTGGCAACTTTACCAGACCAGTATCGACATGTACACCAGAAAGAACGTTTTCGACGATGAAACGATTAAAAAATGTTTAAGAAACTCTACCGGACACCTGTCTGGAAGCATCTATGGGCGATGTTAAAACGAGAGAACTATAACGAATGTGCCAACAAACCACGAACACTAACTAGAGACAGAGACCGAGCTGGATGTAGGGGGCTTGTTAATTGAGGCCGTGATCCACCTCGGACTGTAAGCGCAATCTAAAGTAAAGTAATAAAAGAATCTCACTTATGCTGTTGCTCAAAGAGACTTTATAAGAGACAATCGCATAATCTTCGTTCTGCTATATTATGCGTTGCAGGAACATGGATCTTGTCAAAGTGGAATGAAGACGGACTTTTCTACATAGAAGTTCTACGTTTGATTAGTAATTCTGTAAAAAAAAGAAACGAAACCAACTTTCGCTTTAAAAAAAAAAGTTTGTGCAAAAGAAAACGGCGTTAGGCAATAACGCCCAAGGAAATAGCGAACAAATCGATTTGGAAATAACGCCCAAAAAAATGCATAACACCCAAAAATTAACAACAGAATGGAAATAAAGCCCAAAATAATTACCAGTTTAATACCTATGAGGGGGCATGCTGCCCCTCTGCAACCCCCTGCTTGGGGTTACTGTCAGAATTGGAGTATGTGCGAATGTGGATATATTGAAGATTTTGTTTGCAGTACAAACTTTCACCTACTCCAAAATCCAACAGAAAACCCAAGCAGAGGGGATGCAGAGGGGCAAGATTTATTTCTTGTCAAAAAAAACGAACCCTGGAAAGGAAATAACACCCAAAATTACGAAAAATTTTGCAACAACAAATTGTAAGGTTTTTTTTGCGTTATTTCCAAATCGATTTGGGCGCTATTTCCTGGGCGTTATTGCCTAACGCCAAAGAAAACGATTGAACGTTTTTATCCTTCAGAAACAAAATCCCACCCCCGTTTTTACGGTTTATTCGGGAAGAACCAGCCCGAAGAATCTTCGCTTGCACTTCTAATAAATTTCCGTAGAAGAAGCCGAATTCAGCCCCTATGGCGTGGGGAGCTCTGTACTCATGTGCAATTGGAGCTAACTATAGGAGCTGGGGTCTTGTCAGTTTATGTAGGAAGATTGCACAATTATAGGTACGCCAAAACGCAAAAAAGATCAAAAAAAATTATGTCAGCGTCCATATACGAATAGAGTCCATTGTAAATTCAACATTATTTTCACTCGTGTCAGCCCCTTAAATACCGAGCTAAATATCTCTGATTCTATCTATGTATATAGACTTTTTGTTGTCGACCTTCTTTCTCATCCAAAAAGTTGTGAAATAATCTACAGTCTAATAAAAACGAATGATAACAATAGCAACTGGAAAAACTAAAGTCGTACGGAAGCCTAAATCGCGTAGATGAATCACCCTCACACTATGCGAACAATTTAAAGACTTAACTTTAACGATAATAGAATGGAGGAAGCTCCATAGCAACCAATAAAATTTGACATTACGTAGCGATGTGACATAGAAACTCTGAGGATGAGGATATTATTAGAATTGGCAAGTTGGAGATGAAAACAAATGAAGCGTTTCAAACAACCCTTATAGGTATGAGTATTGAGTATATCGAAAGAGACATTTACTTGGGGCTATTTTTAAATAGTTGCTCAAACTTATATCAGCAATAGGTTTGCCAGAAATATTTTATCTCTAAAACCATTCGAAAAATCAGCATACAGTGTTTAAAAAAAACTTCACAAAAACCCTCATTAAAAAACGACCACGCACAGACTGGGTCATGATTCAGTAAAATAATGAAATATGGTACTACTCATACGAGCGCATAACAATGTTCGCACACACAAGCAAAGCAAATATAATGAGTCCCTGACCCCAAGATATTAAAACAAAGCAATTTATCGCCAAAGTCTTCAGCCATCAGTATCAGACTTTCTTGGTTGGCTTGCATTCAATTTTGTTCTACACCAACGCATCCTACACCACATGACATATATACATATACATATTATATTTCGCTGTTACCCCCTTTGTATGAAGTTATAAGCGAAAGAAAAACACAGGAAATACGAAAACAAAACCACCATGAGGGTGGGTGCACCCCAACCATATTTTGCATGAAAGAGAAATAAAAGAAAAAAAAATCCAAAATTAAATCATAAAAACTCTACCAAACACAAGTTGTTACTACACAATTAGTTACTTAATATAATTATGCAAAAAAATTAAACAATATACAATGAGGAAGGAACAAAAAGCATACATCAATAAATCTTTCCTTGTTTCAAAAATCTGTGTACGTGTGTGTTTTACTTATGACGTTTACAAAAAGTATTTCTTAAAAAAAAAATCGTTTTCGAAAAATGTTATTTTTCTTTGTGTTTGTGTTAAATTTTTTTCGAATTGTTATAATGTCCTTGATCAGCTCATGCGGGATTTTAGAGAATATGCCTTTCAGCACTTTTTTTTCTGTTCTTAGAAAATTGCATGTGTATAGATGTAGTTTTGTCTCCAATTGTTTTAAACTTTGTTTCCTTGTTAACATATAAGTAAGAGTAAATGTTACAAACGAAAATATGTATAGGTATAGGGACTTTAAAAATTGTTTAAAAGTTGACTGAGGAATAAGAAATTCTCACGTTGTATGGAACACATTGTCAAGCTTTATGGAAACTCGAGGGGATAGCACAAAACACAGTATTGATTATTTCATATATATTTTTTTCCTTTTCTTTTTTTTCGCTAAATTAGTGATTAGATTAGTGAAAACTTGTATTTTATTTGAAAAGAATTGAAAATCTTTTTTTCTTTCTTTGTTGTAGATACACTTGTGAAGGAATTATTTTTTGAATAATTTTTTTTTTTAGATTTACACATAGAACAGATTTTTGCACAAATTTTCTGCACCGATTATTGTACGGGCACGAACAAAAAATTACTAATTAGAATTACTATCTGTCTCTCTTTGTGGAGAATTTTTTTTTTTTTAATTTTTGTTACACCAAACAACAGAGTGAAGCACACAACACCGATTCGCGAGTCGAATTAATCCCGAAACATAACGAAAACGAAAGGATATTCGTTGAAAATTTGGAAATACATTATTTTTTGCTTGTTCCGTTCGTATTGTGGTATTGGGTGATTCTCTTGAGCGAGTGCATCGTGTTTTCCTTGTTGTGCGAACGAAAAGAGCGACACAGTGGCACAGCGCACGGGTTCTCCCCTATTATTAGAGTTGTGTCTTGTGTGGTTAGAAAGACTCCCTTATGGCTTAGGGTTGCTTACGTATGGCAGTCGTACGCACTGAGGAATCAGTCGAACCGGATGGATTTGGATTTATTTTTTTGCTTTTTTTTTGAATAAAACCGCCGAGGGTGATATACTCGTAGTCGATATGAAATCGGCTTATAAGGGTGGATGAGCAAATTAAAAGAGAAAGTTTAGCATTTATTGATTACTTTCTCCCACTAGGGTTTCTTCTAACGCAAATTTTATTGTTCCGGAGAGCATGGGATGGATTTGACACTGTGACTCTCTTCTGTACTTACTATAGTCAACTGAGTGTTGAGTGTGTTTATGTTGATTAGATAGAGCTTTTCGATTGGGTAAACTTTTTGTATGCCCTGAGTTGATGTGATGAAGCAGAAGTAGTCAAAGCTGCATTTGAAGGTTTAATTAGGTACTTTTACAAGTCGTGATGATTGATGCCGAATTATCGAAGTTTGCAGACGGAACGGGAAATGCATTTAAAGTAGTTGAATTAGGATTGAGATGGCCATGAAAGCATGATGAAACATAATGAATAACGATAGTTCACGGTATAGGGAAGGGGGTAAAGGACCTCCTATATGTATAGCCGAATAGTAAACAGCGGCGTGTGTTGTGTTAATATGACCTACTACCTTTGACATCTATGTGTTCTCTTCTCATGAAATAAGGAGCGACCTCTTAGAACCTGTTACGAGATATAAACTTTAAATAGAGATAGATATAAACGATATAGACCAATGCAGCAAAAACGAGCCTCGGTTTGGAAAGTAGGTATACCTACTAAAAAAAAACCAAATTAGCACTGATCCAAAGCACAGAAGACATCTGGAGAAGAGGAAAATCGGCATAAAGTTCTCACATCTCAGCATCCACGAAGCAACCTAAAAGTAACCAAATCGAACTATGGCCAACTGAATTAATCAGATTGCTATCGGCAATACGAAACTTCTCCGCAGTTTATTACGGACGGTTCCTAAATCCAAGGTGCAAATACCTACTCATTACCCATAGTGGTGAGCTCCAAAAAAGAGCACAGTTGATCAATATACTCCAAATACAAACGCATCTGTTACCTCTCTATACATGATCTTGCTCCGCATTTCTGCAATAAGTCCATTTCGATGTGTGGAGCTAATCACATCAATTTTGTGCTGATCGCAGGTTTGGAGAGGCACAGACACCTACCTACCTGCTGAGTTAGGGGGCGATTGTAAATTTGCTAAACACGCAGGATATACACTAATCGATGTCAAAAGTGCCCTGAAAATCAGTGAATCAAACAGCTGCAAACAGGGTCTAGGGCCTAAACCTAGGGTATGGGGAGACTCTAAATAAATGTATATAGGGAATGACTGAAGAGATGGGACTAGTGTGTCTTTTTTATATTCATATAAAAATATAATGAAATAATGAAATATTTTAAAAAAGTCACCTGAATAGCTATCGCTTTTGATAGCTTTTGGAAATGCAAAAATACCAATCCGCCATGAAAAGCGATCCGCCGCGCATTTGGGAATAAGCCCCCTGGTGTGTTCAGTAATTGATCACCTTCAAAGTGTATGACTTTTAGGTGGGAGCTGAACTTTAGCGTACTTTTAATGGTCGAACGGAAAATGATCTTCTTTTCTATAGTTTCGACGTCTCAGGACGGACTTAACGCCATTAATCCGTGATTATTTTATAAGCCTTATAACTGAGCTCGTTTTAAAACTTGTTTAGAATTCATTTTCTATTCTAGGAGATCGAGAGAAGAGGAGGCTTTCGATTATGCAAATTGTCGTTCTATGAAAAATCTCAATACTTCTTGTTTATGTTCTTGGTAATGGAAAATTCACATTTTTCTTTCAGAAAGGCATAAACCTTAGCGGTTCAATTAAGTACAAGATACGATTGTACCAAATTGAACGACAAGTTCATAAAAACTTAATGACCGTCGGTAGTTCAGCTTCCAATTGACAGTAATAATAAGTTTCCAATTTTAAAAAGAATGCTCGCCATAGAAATCTAGCAGATAGATTTGAACTTTATTAAGCCCGATAAATAGTTTAAAACGACTTCTCCATTTTGCGTTATTGAGGAGTTTGTCAACTTTGCCAAGTCATTTTGCAAACAGTCGAATTCTAGTTCCTTTACATCTACATGAGGACTTTTCATTTTGGCATGATCTACAATCTTTCAGATAATCTCTATTTAACAGCACATCTAGTTGCTGCCAATCACCGGTCATTACAAACAGTATTACTCACTTAGGCCTCAGTTATAATTATACATATTAGGAGAATGCAGCCCTAAAAACACGAAACAGAACAAAACTGAATCATTCTACCCAAAAATTGCATTCAGTGTGAACATGTTGAACATGAAATTGACTGAGAAGTTGAACAGAAAATGTTTTACGAAAAGATTAACAAATATTTTTAAAAAATGTAGAAATCAATTGCTTAATTTTTTTTTGTGAACTAATTTTATAATTTATAAGCAGCACTCTAACGCCATCTAAACATTTTTTTTTTTGATTGTGTTTTACGTCAATAACTTCGACGCCACATCCCCGCGTTACTCCCTCTCCTTTTATTTATTATTCCGAGTCTGTCACCTTTTCGTTCCTCTCCTTCCCTTCCATTTTCTGATGCTATATCATTTTATCAAAGTTCGGAATTACTGCCCATCAACGATACCATAATAAAACTTGTCACTTTTTCGTTTCATCGGAGTTCGGAATTATCGCCAAATGAGCATCAGCTTCACTTCAAAAAAGGCTAACTTTGGTATATATTAGTATTTTTAAAGTAGTCTGTACCTACTATTTATCAAATTGTTTATGAAAAATAATACAGCAATTAAATATTTTATTTTATTAGAATAAATGTGACATTTAAAGTGGCATTGCTAATTGAATTGGTGTAAAGTTGGGAACGTAACTTTTGACCGAAAAAAAAGCTCCAATGGACAAAATGTCGAAAAAATATCGAAATTTTTGGAAGATCACCGAAAAAAAATTTATTGAAAAAAAATGGTGAAAACCAAAATCTCGAAAAAAAAAATTAGCGAAAAATGTCAAAATTTTCCCATATTTGCAAAAAAAAAAAAATGTTTTTGTTGAGTCACACTTCTTATGTGTGGGGTGCTGTGTCGCTATATTTTCACATATGTGTAAAAACATACTTGTCTCGTGCGTTGTGTAGCAGTGTAGTTTGTAGTGTCCAAAGCCCTTCTGGTGATTGTAAATATAAAATAATGTCAGTGACACAACACGTTACAAGTCTTGTTCTGGCTTTAGGTACTTAAATCTGTGAGAATCAAGAAAATGTGCCTTCTTCGTGATTCTCATGAATTCGCGAACCTTATTTTATGACCAATATCAGAGATTCCCTACTCTAACTGTGCGTCGCGACGCCCTGCCCTGGGGCATTGTGGCGCTATCCTAAGAGCGTCGCAAGTTTAATTTTTTTCACTGTTGTAAGACTTCGTTTCGCTCAACAAATACCAAGAGCAAGATACAAGCGAAATGCAATTGTTACACTGCAGTCGAAGATTAAGGGGGTTTGTGTTTCCCGCATTTCCAGTCAGACTTGCTTTGTGGATGGAACTCAAAATTAAATAAAGGGGTTTCAATTGGCACGGGTCGTTGCTGAACTGATTTTCAATACATTTTGTACCTACAAGGAATTTTTAATCATACATGACGACAAAGCCAAAATAACCATAATGTCGTTATGAAATTTATCAACTCCGGTGATTCTTCCAGCAAAACTTGCAATAAACGAGAAAGTTCTGTGCGACCCATTCGTGAACTCTATTTTTTACAGATTAATCCTTAGATTTTATAAAAACTGCAGTTTAAAGGAATAAAATCGGAATTCATCCAAAGAGATTTAAAGCCGTACGAATTCCGACCTGCTTAACACTTTTGCGAAGAGAGTCACTGCAGGTAATTGTGCAACACATCAGCAACCTTGATTTTGCAATAAATTTGGGAAATACAAGTTCGTCTTACATTTCATATTTTTTCACAATAATTTGGGATTTTACAAAATATTTCCCATTTCATTATTATTTTCTTATATTTTTCTACATATAGGTAGGTATAGTGGTCAACAAGAGGTGTAATTTTATAGAAAATCCTTTTTTTTTTTATAAAAAGTGGAATGGGCGCAGTAGCGCAGTGGTTTGGTTAGTTTTGTGAACTACTGTGCGAGGGATCCCAGGTTCGATCCCCGGAAACACACAAATTACATCTTAAGGTTTTTCCTACTGCGCCACCTCACGCGAACGTCTGACAAAACATCCGAGAGTATGTGTGTCCTGATAAAACTTCTGAATTAAGCCATTCGAACTCGGCGTAAAATAGTAGGTCCCTTCCATTCGCCAAAATAGAAACTCACACAAAACAAATGGTTGCGAGAAGCTACGCGCAACCGCCTGTTGCGCCACCTTTTTTTTATCATTTTATTTTAATCTAAAGTAAAATGGAATACAATATCTGCCAAACGTCCGCAACGGCTCTGTCTAAAAAATTTGATTCTTGAATAAATCGTTGGAGGATTGGCGTAGGGGTGATCTTAAAAATAGCAGTAACGAACAAATTGCAATTGCAATCGTGTTAAATCGTACGATCTCGACGTCAATTGAAGTCTCCAATTCGAGAAATCGCATGTTCATAAAATGTGTCACTGATAATAGAGCCATTGATTTATCAGATGTGTGACATCGGGCGCCGAGCCCGTCCTGCTTTAAGTGATTTTTTCAACAGTTGAATTTCTCCTCCAAAAGAATTCCTCTTGGAAAAACACTATTATTTTTCGTCTATACACCAAAGTGTTGTTTGCAAAAAGTAATTGTTATATTGTTTCCCATACTTAGCAATAAACACACCTACTTACTATTCTTATGTAGGTACAAGCCGCAATAAAAAAAAAAAACTACCTATTTCTAGTTTAGATAAAATACTTAATTAACATCATTGCATTCCCACCCAAAGAAATACTTTTGAACATACTCAAAGCGTAGAAAAGCTTATTTACAAAAAGTTATACATAAAAAATATTTGGTTTTCAAGCCTACTGGTAAGTTTGCAGACAAAATGAATTCCCACTATCTACATGGACAATGAAAACCCTGTCATAGCAGCCGTCACAACACAAGAATATGATTAATTCGCCTGCAACCCTAAACATACCAATGCTTTCATTTATCTCCTTTTTTAAGCACAAACAAAATAATAGAATATAACATGGTTACTTCACTTCCACCCCCAGTCAGTAGTGCAATCGAAATGTGCGCATGTCCCTCATCAAAAGTTTTGCCAGCAATTAGACAAAATTTCTCTTTATCTTGACTCTCTTTTAACATGTAGAACCCTAAAAAAGTTACACTTTTTCGAACAATTAACATAACATTGTTTGTTGATGAACTACTGAATAGACTCTAATGAGAGCTAACCTAAATTTGGTACGTCATTGGATAGGCACTGTGACAACAAAATTGTGACTTCAATCTTTCGTTGAATATGATCCCTTTTGTCTAAATGTGTCAAATGAGACCACATTGAAAAATCATAAATTGACAAGAGAATATCGTTTGCAAATCATTTGTGAGATCTTATCAAGTTCACATGACTGGACTTAATTTTATAAGTAGGCAATCCATGAGAAAAGTTAAATGGTCATGCGAAATATAGAGAAAAGTACATTCTATCTGATGCAATGGAAGATTTAAATTATTGTAATTAATGTATAAGTACTAAAATATTGGCCGCAACAGGTCCATATACCGTATTGGTATGACCCAACCGCGTTCATGCGCACGAGTCTTATATTTGCCCTGAACGAAAGGGACTTAAAATTTTTGAGAAAGTGTCCAAATGGTTGAATTGAAAGGCTTTTTCCAGGATCTATATAATAAAGGGTGTCTTATAATTCACGCAAATATAATTTTGATAGAAAATACAGATTTTTAATTAAAAGGGTATAGGTTTTGTATTGATTTATAGAGTATACAGATTGGGGCTATGTAAAATAAAAAATATGTTTGTCCGATCGTGTCGGCTGTTAATTCCAATCTATTTATTTCCCTCATATCCAAATACAATTCGACTTAATAAAACTTAACTAAATACATTTTTGTTTACTTAGCATTTCCGGCAGAACGGAAGCCAATATTATGTTGCTGATTCAATTATTGATGTAATTGCACTTTTATTATTTAATGCCAAAGTGCAATTACCTTTTATGCAAGAAGTGCAATTTAAATACTTGAACATGTACTGGCGTAGGTCGTTGCTATTGACTCCATCCGGTTGTTTGTAAATACTGGCGTAGGTCGTTGCTATTAACTCCTCCCTGCGTTAAGTTTGAACGTCTCTGTTCAATATTTTATAAACTTGCATTCGAATTGCTTCCGTATCAAGTGGTGTTTCTGCTTGGGGTTGCGTGGTCGTTATTGAAATGTTTTTAGGCTTTATTTTGATGTATAATATCACCAAAATGATCATGAGCAGCGTTCCACTAACTCCATACCAGGTCCATTGGCTGTTTTCCAGTGTAACTTTAAATTCTTCAATTCGTTCATTGTTGCGGATATGAAGTTTATGTAGATAGGGTAAAGACACTTTCTGTTGGAATTCAGTCTCGTTCAATATTGTCTTTCTGGGTGCTGGTAGGTGTATGACTTCACTCGGATGAGTTGCGTCAAATTGTTTTCCATTGATCACAATTCGGTCCTGGAAGGTCACTAGAAATGTTCCATTTACACAAATGCGCTGACCTTTTTGCTCTATAAGTAAGACCTCGTCACGTGCTATAATTAACCCGTCATCAAACAATTGAATTTTATCCAAGTGGTCGGCTGATGTTGTTGGGCAGTTGGCTGTGTGGTTGTTCAGGAGTTGGGAAAGGCAAGTATCTTCATTATTAATTTTACAGTATGTGTAGGAAATTGCTTTTTTACAATTGTGTAGGGGAAAATGATTTTCGTTGCAGTTCGCAGTTAAATTGTTTTTTAAGTCTAGTATCTTATTATTATGTATTACTGGAGCTATTTCATAAAGTTTACAAGTTTCCTTAACTATAGGGATCTTAATTAGGTATACAAGTGTTTCATTGTAGTAATACATTTTTACATCAGCAATAAGTAACAGTTCACATATGGATGTTGCAGTGCTTTATTTAAAATTAATGAATTCTATTTCTTCTATATTTAACATTAAAGGATTAACAATATTATGTTTTGATAATGCAAGAGCATACAAATTATTTTCTAAGTTATCAATAATTATTCTGTTTCTTCTCGTCACCAATATTGTTAATATTTGATGATCTACTGTAATTTGGTTATGGTCGGTATTTTTATATTCGTATGTACTAAACGAAAAATAGTTAATCTGCAAATAAGAAAATTTATCTCAAATTATTTTTGTGTGCCTGTCTTCCGTCAATTACTACCGCGGTTCCTAAGTCTGCCTGAACTGTTTTTTCATTGTAAATTTTGGAGAACTTATTTCCTATTCTTCTATTTGCTTTTAAATAAACTGTATCGCCTTGTTTGAATTCTTTAGGTGTAGTCTTATTGTTGTGATACTTCAGATCTTTGGCCTGTTTTGTTTTGAGTTTTAAAATAATTTCGTTTTTCATTTGTTCAGAAATATTGTGAAAAATATCTACCGGTTTATAACCGGTGACTGAATGGATAGTGTTATTGTATTTGTGAGTTGAAAGAAGCATCAGTTCAGCAACGTCTGTCGTTGTTTCTTTTGTACAGCGAGCAATTTCAGCAAGGGTTGAGTGAAATCGTTCAACTTGGCCGTTACTTTGACTATGAAGTGCTGGTACTGAGTGTGTTGAAATATTGAACTCGTTTTCTAATAGTGCCTGCGTTGAAATGGATGTAAAAGCACCTTCATTATCTGTGACTATTACTTTCGGATTTCTAAATTGCGAAATGATTTCTATTAAGGGTTTTCTTATATCAGTAGAGTTTCTAGAAGCGATGTGTTTTATGATAGCAAATTTGGAGAATTTGTCGATACATGTAATAAAATATTTTTGTCCTGTATTGTAAATATCTAAATGAAGGATTTCTCCTACATTAGTGGGAATTGGCGTCGCACCGATTGGATGTTGTTTTGGCCTACGATGATATTTATTTTCTTTGCAAATCTTACATTTCGATGCATATTCTTTGCATAGTTTTTTTAAATTGGGAAAATAATAGTCGGAAATTATTTGTTTGTAGTTCTCATTTGGTCCTCTGTGGGCTCTGTTGTGTTCGGTTACTAATATGTCGTCTTGGTCGTTTTTGTTAAACACGTCTTGTACAAGTTTGTTGGTATATTTCATTTTAACGTTTGGAAATGAATTCATTAACTCATTCTGTATGTGTCCTAATGTTTCGAGATTGCAATAAATTCCATTGTTTATTTCAGTATTAAGAGCGTTTTTCAGTAATTTTATTAGGTCTGGTATTGGTGCAAATATAACTGTATGTCTAACTTGCTTTTGGAAAAGTAATTTTGTTTTTTTACTGCTCTCTACTCCTGGAAGAATAAAGATTTGGTTCTTGAAGCAATTTATTGGGTTTTCTACTGATGGGATTATTTTTGTTAAAGATTCTTCGCTGTGAACAGTTCCTTCTGAGTCAGTAATTATATTAATGTGCTGTCGCGATAATGCGTCAGCAACCTTGTTTTCTTTACCGGGCTTATAATAGAACGTAGGAGAATATTCCTCGATAAAGGCTCTCCATCTTTTTAGTTTAGTATTTGGATTTTTTTCTGATATCGCGAAGGTTAGAGGTTGATGGTCAGTATAAATATTAATGTTTGGGACACCATAAAGGTAGTTTCTTAATGTTTGTAATGCCCAGACAATAGCCAGCATTTCTCTTTCGTTGGTCGCATAATTTTCCTCCGTTTTACTCAATGTACGAGAAATCATTGTGATTGGTCTCCCTTGCTGAGACAACACAGCGCCAATTGCATGCGATGAAGCATCTGTTGTAAGCTCAAACGGTTTTCGAAAATCTGGGTATAATAGCAGGACATCATCTGATGCTAATATGTTCTTGATTCTATTGAAAGCACCTATTGCTTCAGCGTCGAGTTCGATTGTTATCTTTTTTGACTGGTTTGCTTTAATGTTACCATTTTCTCCCCTAAGGTATTTAGTCAAGGGTTTCGCTAGGGACGCGTAGTCTTTAATAAACCGGCGATAATAGCCGGAAAGGCCGAGAAACGACCTCAAACCTCTTAGAGACTTTGGCGTTTCGAAGTTTATTATATCTTTTACCTTGTCGGGACACGTTTTGATACCCTCACTGGACACTAAAAATCCTAAAAACTCAACCTGTCGTTTAAAAAATTTAGATTTCTCTATTGAAATACGCATATTAGCGTTGTAAAGCTTGCAAAATATTCTGTCAATGGCCTCCAGGTGTTCACTTTCGGTTTTTGAAAATATTATTACGTCATCAATGTAGACGTGACAACTCTTCCCAATTTCTGATCTTAATACATCGTCTATAGCGCGTTGGAATATGCTTGGACCATTTTTTACCCCAAATGGCAACCTACAAAACTCATATTTCCCGTTGTTAATTGAGAATGCTGTTTTTTCTCGGTCTTTCTCCTCGAGAAGGATTTGGTGAAAACCCGCTTTTAAATCAATTGTAGTGTAAAAATTAGCTTGGCCTAAATTCGACAATATCACTGAGATTTCCGGAATCGGATATCTATCCGCTATGGTACGTTCGTTAAGCTTCCGATAATCGAAAACTAGTCTAAATCTTTGACTACCGTCCTCATCTGTTCCTTTCTTAGTTACCACCACTATAGGAGTATTATACGGTGACCTTGAAGGTTGAATAATACCGTCGTCTAACAGTCGTTGTACTTCTGCATTGACAAATGGCACTGCAGCCATGTTATAAGGTCTTGGCCTAGAATAAATTGGTTCTGCATCAATAGTTCTTATGGATGCTTTAATATTTGTATTAAATGGCAGTTTTTGGTCTGACTGTGCAAAAACACCTGCGTGTGCCTTTATCATTTTCTGGAATTCGCTTTCAATATTACTAGGGACAGATTCTATGTCTATTTCTATATTATTTGTTTGTTCGCAGTGTAGAAATTCCAAGGGCTCGATACCCCCCTCATATATCAGGATCACGTTATCGGTATCTATTTTGGCTTTAATTTTTGAGAGAAAGTCGTAACCTATAATGGCATCAAATGTTTCTAGTTGTGGTAATATAAAAAATTCTGTCCAAGCCCCCAAAAGGAACGTCTCACATTTATGTGTAATTTGATTTGCACCATTCAGAGTTTTTGCTATAAAATGCTTGTTGTTTGGTTTAATATTTCTTAAGTGAGGCAAATTTTTAATGTAGTTCTTGGCACTTCCGGTATCAATTAAGATTTTCAACAAGGTTGTGTTGTTAAGTCTTTTCTTGATAAACGGCAATGCCGAAGTTATCCCAAAAAAATTAATCTCATCGACCTCATTAAAACCTACTTCTTCATCTTCACTATAACCTTCTGATTCGAATTCGTTTCTATACAAACTATCGCAATCATCTAGTTTCTCAGCTTGTGGCTGGATATGGTTTATACGCTGCAATTTAGCTGTGTTTTGCCGGTCAGATTCTCTTGGTCTCTTTATATTTATATTTTGCATATTATTTGGATTTGGGTAGGAAGGTGCGGGGCGACTGTAGGTAATTTCTTTTGGAGTAAACTTCAATTGCTGCTGATATGGTTTATTTTCACTACTGCGTAGTCTGGAAACTGATGGATCTACATCCATAGGTTTTACCTTTTGCTGTTCATGATTTTGGTAGGAGAGAGTTTCGTTCGTCCTTCTCCTATACTGAGGGTTGCCGCTGTAGGAAATTCTATCTCGTCCTTGCTGGGCATCGAAAGCTCTGGCAAAGTCGTAACGATGCTGGTTTGCTTCCAACTCTTGGGCTTTAGCAAGAGCAGATGGTAAATCTTGACATCCGGCAGAAAATAAAATGTTACACCAAGGCTTATTTAGACCAGATATAAAAACACGTAAGGCATCGGACCGATATTTCGCTGCCAATGAGTCTTTTACTTCTTGGTTCCCTGAGTATTCCATTGTTATTTTGCTAATTATCAGCGTTAAGCTTTTTTCAATTTGATCATAAAAGTCTGAAATACTCATACGACCTTGACATAGGATGGAGAGTTGGTTTTCAAGAACATGTAATGGACGTTTATCGGAATACGTATGATCGAGACGTGCAATTATGGCATCGAAATTTAAAACTGTATTAAAAGAAGATAACACTAAATCAGCCGATCCTGTAATTTTATTACGGATAATGGCTACTGCCTGATAATATTTTTCTGTTCCCACATATGATTTAAATAATTCTATGGCCGTATTAGCCGCTTGTCTCCAAGAAATATATTTTGCCTGTTCACCCGAGAATTCTGGTAAAGATTTTATTAAGTCGAGCGAAATCAGACATTCTACGTCGGAGGTGCTTACAGAAATAGGTTCGTAAGCTACAACTGTGCAGGAAGATAGTTGCATTGAGTTCAGTTTCACTGTTAGTTCCTCGATTTTTGCATTTACACTTTCCTTGACCGTCTTATTTTCTGTCATTAATTCATTCATTTTTCTCATTACCGCACCACACGCAGTTTCAACTGCAACTTCTACAGCTGAAGAAATAATTTGCGAAATATTCTCCGCCATGACTAATTAAATTGTTAACCACAGAAGAATATTAACTCGAAAATTTTACTACAGTAACCACACTAATAATTCAGAACTTAACTGCTTAAATTTACACTAGATATTTTTAAATTATTTATAGAATAGTGTTTGGGAAATGTGCAAGATTAATATACCTAAATGAATCACTTGGTTCACTATTTAACTTAACTATTTTTATGTTAAACTCACAGTATTAATAATTTTCTCATGATTTTACTGCTTCTGTGTGGATTTTTCCCACGATGAGGAATTTAAAGATGTGTGTTGTCTTATGTTGTTGCTCCTGCGTCCCACTATGAGGATGTGAAGGGATTTTTCCTGCGATGAGGAATTTAAAGATGAGTTGTTTTGATGTGTGGATCCGTGCTCCTCCACCAGTACGGTTTGGCTATCGACGAAAATAAAGTATCCTTACTATGGGGATTTCTGTTACTCTATTATCCTTTATAAGGACTTTGGGAGTATTACTTTCTGATAGCCCCACGTTGGGCGCCAAATAAAAAATATGTTTGTCCGATCGTGTCGGCTGTTAATTCCAATCTATTTATTTCCCTCATATCCAAATACAATTCGACTTAATAAAACTTAACTAAATACATTTTTGTTTACTTAGCATTTCCGGCAGAACGGAAGCCAATATTATGTTGCTGATTCAATTATTGATGTAATTGCACTTTTATTATTTAATGCCAAAGTGCAATTACCTTTTATGCAAGAAGTGCAATTTAAATACTTGAACATGTACTGGCGTAGGTCGTTGCTATTGACTCCATCCGGTTGTTTGTAAATACTGGCGTAGGTCGTTGCTATTAACTTGTATGGAACAGCACATCGGATAAATGGCCGCCACGGATTTGCTGGCAAGTTCGTACACTTTTATTGAAATTTTCTATGATCGTTTCAACACGTCCCATAACTTCCTCTTTCTAGGCGTTGCTAGTCGTGGGCTTATTTGCATAGACCTTTGACTTCAAGAAACCCCAAAGAAAAAAGTCCAATTGCGTTAAATCGCAATATCTGGATAACCAATTCTGATCGGAAAAACGGCCAATTACACGATTAGGCATGTGGCCCACATGTCGGTCACATCCATATCTTGTAATTTAGGCACTAAAAACTGGGTTATCATGTCACGATAACGAGCACCATTTATTGTTACTACTGCCGTAGTTAAACATTTTCGAAAAAGGATGGTACGATAATGCCTCCAGCCAAAATCCGCACCAAACAGTCATGCGTGAGTTTGTTTCTCAACAATTACTCGTGGGTTTTCTGAACCCCAAATGCGACAATTTTGACGATTATTAACGAAGCCATCAAGATGAATAATGAGCCTCATCACTGAAGATGATTTTGATCGAAAAATCAGCATCCACTTGTTGTTGTTCCAAAATTCATTCAACGAATTTTCTTCGCGCTGGATGCATGGTCAGTAACAGTAAGTCTTCAGTTCTTGAGTCAATTGAACTTTGTAGGCATGAAGATTCAAGTCTTTCGTGAGATATCGCTGTAGAGAGCTTCTCGAAATGCCCATTGCCCAATTTTGGATTTTTTTTTAAATCACTATGAGGGCCATATTTTGGTCGAAAATTGCGGAATGTAACTGACAAGTCTTCATTATTTTTAAAATATTACTCAATAATGAAAATGCGTTGTTCTTTCGTATGTCAAGTGTCAGCTGTCACATTGTTATTTTTTTGCGTTGGCATCACTGTACTATTAAATGGCGCAAAATTCAAATTATATTTTTCAAAATTTAAGCTATTGCTCTGTAGTAGTACAACACTCTAACCATTGATCCACAGCGAAGGTTGATGTATTAGATAATCAGTAATCACTCTGATTCCCATTGTAGGTTGTCGTATACCACTTGTAGGTTTTTTTTTAAGAGGTATAGAACTTTGAAATGGATGATTTTTCTTAATTGACATAAAATTTACTTAATTCGAAAGATAATCTTCTGGCATTATAATTTAAATATGATTTCTGGTATATGACTGCCACGGCTGGCTCGGACGTAGTCTAACGTTCAATTTTCGATGATTTTTTCCAACATTTGTAGCCGTATATCGGCAATAACGCGACGAATGTTGTCTTCCAAGTGGTCAATCGTTTCGGGTTTATCGGCGTAGACTAGCAAATTCACATATCCCCACAGAAAATAGTCAAGCGGAGTTAAATCGCACGATCTTGGAGGCCGATTCACAGGCCCGCAATGTGAAACTATGCTGTTACCAAACGTTTCCTTCAATAAATCAATATGTGGCACGAGCTGTGTGACATGTTGCCCCGTCTTCTTGAAACCACAGCTCCTGCATATCATGGTTATTCAATTGATGAACGAAAAAGTAAGTAATCATGGCTCTATAGCGGTCACCATTGACTGTAACGTTTGGACCAGCCATTTTTAAAGAAGTACGAAGCAATTATTCCACCAACCCATTAAGCGCAGCAAACAGTCAGTTTTTGTGGATGTAACGGTGTCACAACATACACTTGCGGATTATCATCACTCCAAATAAGGCAGTTTTGTTTACTGACGTATCCATCCAACCAAAAGTGAGACGATTATGTTGACCGTAAAATGGACTTAGTGCGCGATACGTAAGTATTTCCAAACAGGACCATGATTTTCAAAATAAATTTTCACAATTTGGAAGCGTTGTTCAGGCGTCAGTCCATTCATGTTGAACCAAATTAAAAATAAATCACTTCACAGCTGACAAAATGGCCGCCAGTTAAAATAGTGTTGCCAACTTAAAGCTCTATACCTCTAAAAAAAAAAAAAAAAAACTTTGTCTGTCGAATGCGATGAAATTAACACCAAATACTGCTCATAAACTTATGTGTTAAGTTTGAGGAATTTATTGGGAGTCAGTAGTTTTAAGGTGATATCACAAGACGTTGTTGCCACATTCAAACAGACAAATAAATTTATTATAATGTAAGGATAGGTATAAGGAATTGATTTTTTTCACTGCCAATTTAAATCGTGTGTCTCAGAAAAATTACTAACACCGGGTTGAAAAGAGAATGAAAAGCGTAAGACGACTACCGAAATATGAGTGAATACCTATGAATGTTGGTTCTTGTCCTTACTATTTAGCATCAAACACTTTTTGCACATTCTCAGTATACCGACTGTGACTCAGTTGCAATTGATTTTTTTTTTGTCGTCCCATGGAGGGATTTTTCAGCGCTCATTCTTCTACCTTACCCCTTTTTTCACTGAAACTATACTTCTCGTTTTTCCCTGTTTCGTGGCGACAACAATCGCGGAAGGTATTTTTTGAATGTTATTAGATCACTTTGCAAGATACCTTTATGAGTTTCCAGGTTTTCGAAGATTTACTTTCTCATAGCAGTTTTTTTATTGTTGAACGATGATGTTTAGTATTTGTACTAAATTGCTGTTTGCTCTATGATAATGGATATTATGTTTTAAGGCTATACCGTCTTATACAATCGACGGTATCGACGAAATTGACGTCCGTTAAAGATTGACGTCCGTCAGAGATTCCGATTTTAAATGCCCCTCGCTCAGAAGGCTTCAAGCAAATTGTAGACCAGATATAATATCCGTCATTTGATGAACCCACCCACAATATTTGGGCGAAATGTTGTTACTAGAGATGAAACTGTTTAAAATATCCATGGTAGGTATATTATAATAAGTACATGAATGGAATGTTCATGCATCACCTAAATTCGATTGCGGACTTTCAATGATGATATCTCTTCACTTTTCCACTCGTTTTTGTATCTACCTTTCTTTCTTCCACTGCTAAATAGTCCTGCAACAAAAACAGACCTAAAACTAAAGCTTTTTCTTGGCAATGATGAGTTATTATTTATCTTCTTGGCAAAATGGCGCCCAATGGAAGATCTTTTCGCGAGAGTAGCAGTAAAAAAGAGTATCTTACTGACATTTAAATAAATAATTATTTTACTACTTGGCCGCAGGATTCTTCCTATAAATTTTGGTTTATTGCATTATACTTCCAAAAAATAATTGCCAAAAGACGGCCTTTTGTTGGGCGCCATTTTCTGCATTTTATTCAACTGCCCACTGTACTAGACTCAGAACACATTTTTTATTTCTTTTACAATTTGAACACAAAGTTTATTTAAAAAAAAATCTACTACAAAAACACAGTAGCACTCATTTCATCTAGAATGTCCTTTCCTGGTGCTTTGCATTAAGCTTACCCGCATTCTCTTGCCACCCAACAATCACCAATACAATCGAAGAAAAAATCTCTCTCTTTCTCCATTATCATGATATCCTTTCTCTTTAGAGAAAGTTACACATACACACCCCCACGCATCCAAATTGATGAATACATAAACTACACTCGATTTATGACCAACACAAACAAGAATCATAAACATTCCGAAAGGATACTAACATAAAACACGAAAGCGGCTGAGCACTAGAGCCAAATGGCCAACATAGATGAGGAAACCGAAGGAAACACACACAGAAAAAGACGACAAAGAAAAAGAACGAGATGTACAAAACAGGACGAAGACGGGTGGCAAAAACTTTCGTTCTGACAGCAACTTTTGTCCAACATAAATAAAAGTTTTGTTCCGACTTTAAGTGGCACGATAAAAAAGCAAAAAGGATTTCGTCGAAATAAAATCTCAATTGTTCATCCTGTTTCGATTTAATGTGATAAAATAAGGAAAACAAAAACAAATTTCCACAAAATACCCGTGCAGTCCAATATTGATTAAGAATATTTTCGCGAGCGTGTTCGGACTACGGCTAAGGCTTTTTATTTCCTTTTTTTTCCTTTTTTCCTTTTCGCTGGACTCGGAATCCATTATCCTCCATCGCGTACAGACTGTGCATCCGGAGTTTTCTCCATTCGTTGGGAAAAATTTTATTCAAAAGTGCTGGTATTTTGTAAAATGCTCGACGAAAAAAGCCCCTGCTGGCGCTGGCCCATCCCTTCGCATGGGTGATGGCCTAACTGCATGAAAGTGCAATCCTTTGATGGAATTTTTCAATCTTTAAGCGTGAGTGCGTTTGTTACGGTGAAAATTATTGCTTTATCCAAATTTAAAGATGGCAAACTGGCAGTACAACCTTGCTTTAATGTTGTGAAATCTGAAAATTTTCATGAAAAATATGGAAGGCGCTCTCAGAAGGACAACAGCATCCTCTAAATGAGAGATGAAAAGTCATCACCCATCATCACCTAAAAATAAAATGTGAATCGGCGCGCAGTGTACATACGTGTAGACGACGACGTTCAAGAAGTGGTGTATACCGTATACGCGAAGTGTATATAGGGGGCGAGGGCAAGGCATCGCCATGTCGAAATCAAACACGGACTTTAGTGCATTCGACTTTAACGACAGCTCCGAAAACAGTTTGAATTCGCGCAGTATATTCCTAAATCGCGGTGGACTCGGTAGCGGCGCTGGGGAAGGTGGTGGCAGCATTAATGGAGGTTGCTCCTCATCACAGGCGACTTCCGAAATAGGCGGCGGTGACACAAACGTGAATGGCAACAATGAGGGTAGTAACGCACTGGATGCAGTTTCCGCGGCTATAGGCAGTACCAGTGGCGGCGCGGGTACATCCGGGGCCGGCCCAGGTGGGGTTAGTAGTGATGTGTTGGTGAACAATTATAACGATATTCGCAGTGGCAGTGCAAGTCTCAGTAATAATAGTGCGGCGACCACAGGTGGATTGGGGGGTGGTGGCAGTGCTGGGGGCGGCAGTGGCAATGGTGGTGGTAGTGGTAATGGCAGTAAAAAGTATCGCCACCAGAATTACAGCAAAAATATTTATATTGGCACGAAAAATGCTGAACGCTGGGAGTTTAGCAGGACAAGATTGGCGTTCAAGAATGACGTTGAATTCGTTGCATATCTCCTGAATTTAGCTGAAAATGATACCGAACGCAGTTCAAGGTGAGTTTAAAGTGCAACACACACACTAGTGTGGCGTGGGTATGAAATTGATTCTAGACAGTTGCTGTGAAAAAAAGGCGCTAGCATGATTGAATAATAAATACATACAAGTGTTTGTGTGTTTTTCCACGTGCCCATTATTTAAAAAAAAATATGTATATCTTGCTATAGTTTTTTTTCCTCAGTGTGGTACAATATTTTTAGCTTGAAGTGCACCTATTGTGAGTTGTTGTTTTTTATTAAAAGTTAAAAGCCATTTATTGTCGGGCCATGTAATTGGTACCTACCTATGTTTTTAGATATGCTTAGAGAGTATGTTTAACATCATTGCGCGTCTTCAGGGAAAATTGCTTCAGGAACGGAAGCATCATCAATCTATATATAAAATCACTTAGCGACAAAGGCATTGCAATCCGGACCGAGAGTTTCAAGTTAAAGTAGGTACCTGCCTATATAAATCTGTACCTTATTATAGCAAACGAGATTTTTGCTGGAAAGTATCTCTGTAGCATTAGTCCAGTTGATAGAAATTATAACAGCAAAAGAACAAGCAAGATGTATAGAAAGGAAATGGTAAAGGCATCTAACTTATACCATAAAACGACACCAAATCTTAAAAACCGACCGACAACATATAGTGGGTGTTTTAAATGTTTATTCTAAACTAGCTTCCAATCAAAATGGGTTGCATTTCGGCTTAAAATATCAATGATGCTATTAATTGTGGAGCAAGGCTTCGGTAAAATTTCGTTTTCTGGTTTGTTCTTAATAAAAAAAACTGCTACGCAAATTCAGTTTTGACAGCACTGAATTTGACTGCAGAGAATATTGAATATAAAGAGATTACATACCATGTACAAGTGGACAATGTTTTGAGATACTAGACTACTAGTATATCCAATTTAGAAAAAGGTGATGGAACTAATAGTTTGTTCGCATTGAGTCTCAAAATTTGGCCATAGCCATAGCATTGCAAATGTAGAGCACCTTTTTTGGTGTCAACTTTGTAGGCCACTGTTTTTTAAGTACCTACTCACTCAATATTGATACCGAGAAGCACATAGTGTGCATGTAAGTCAGTTGCAAATTGTCACTCTTCTAATGAAGACCAATAAAAAAATTTTTGTCACGCAAAACAGCACCTGTTTCTGACAATAAATTTAAACCTTAGCGGCATTGTTTTTAAAAAAAGTTGCACGAGTATTATTGATTTCAGCTGTTAGATGATGCTGTTAAATGGTGATAAGCATTTTAAAGGGTGGGCCAAAGGGTGGGCCATCTAGTGGTTTCTTTTTAAATCATAGGTTATTTTGACACTGACAGCTGTTTCCCGCTCGAAATCTTGACAGAAAGTCAGTTTCATACCTCCGCGGAACGAAATGAGTCGCTTTACGCTTGAACAACTCTGGCAGCAAATCGTGGCAGCCGAAGCGTGTGACAACGCATTGAATATGCATCATTTTCCACAATAGTAATAATCACCCCTATCGTGGAACCCACCGGGGGGAATCATTCACGGAAAAAAAATATTTTGGTATTGTCAAATCCGCAAGGTGAACAGTTCCCCGTGTGGGTAATGTGAAGTGAATGAGTTTCACTGTATCGTTGAAAACGTTCAAATCGAATTTTTACGGAACAAAATGCCATTTCTTATCCGCATCAAAATCATTGCGGACTTCATAGGTTTTCTTGCTTTCTGCACGTTCTGAGAATTTTTGTTAAAAAAATGTACATACAAAACAGTTACTTCATTAAGCCGAACATTTGTAATAAATCTATTGCACAGATTCAACTTTATTAAAATCAAAAAATAAACATTCTAAAAACACATTTCATCTGGAAGTTCACTGCTTTTCTTAACCTGTCTCGTATTCTTATCTGAGAACACAGCTTATTTCGTTCTTCCTCTTATGCTTCCAAGAATAGAGCTATCGTAGACATACATTAATTATTACATAATAAACACTATTTTTTATTTAAACAACTTTTGAAACAAACTTTTCATATACCCCCGACGAATGCAGCTACACAGATTTGTATTGACTAATGAAAGACAGCCGTTTGACAGTGAAACTACCTTTCCCAAACACGTGTCGATAAGGAAATTCCGGCGGGTTCCACGATAGCAGTAGAAGGTGAAAGGGAATCGAATAGATAAAGTGAAACCCAATTCCGACCGATTCCACGATAGGGGTGAATAAGTATAACCACTTGATTATACATAGCCCTAAGCAACAGAGTAGATCAGCTTAAACATGAAAATATGAGTCCAAGACGTTTTGCGCGCATCCAAGTTCTTGCCATAGACGCGACCGAAGTAGAGGATTAGACCCAATTTTTAATATTTGACATAACCGAATGTCATTTCATTTTCCATAAACATAGAACATGCCCTCTTGAACATGAAAACATGCGTCCAAGACGTTTTGCACGCAGCGAAGTGATTGCCAGACGCGACCAAAGTAGCGGATTAAACCCATTCTGTAATATTTGACATAACCACCAATGTACCCGTGTGCCTTTTTTGTGGGCTTTATGACACTATATAGGAAGTGCGCCCCAGGGCGTTATGACATGCACCCGAAGTACCCACCGCGCCTGCTGCACGCAAGTTTGTGCAAAAAGCTCGTTAGACTGGTATGCTAGTGGACAACATTCATGGTCTTCGTCGCCGTACGAAGCCAATGCATCCGCAGAGAGTGACAGTTTGGTGCGGATTGTGAAGTGGTGGCATCATTGGACCATTTTTCTTCGAAAATGAGGCTGGAAACAGCGTTTGGGTCAACGGTGGGCGATACAGAGACATGTTAACCGTCTTTTTTTACTGAAATTTAAGTCATGGATTTGGACAACCTATACATGCCACACAGCCCATGCCACAATCGATCTTTTGTGCACCAAATTCCCAAATCGTGTTATCAGCCGTCTTTTGGCGATGTCAATTGGCCGATACGGAGCTGCCCCAAGTTCTTGTTCAAAATTCGCTGCAAACGGGCCCAATTCCTTAAATCAATGCAATCAATACAATCTCTCCAATCCTGAAATGTATTTTTTCATGCCTAGCCGAGATATGCTGTTGGAGAAATCTAACGTATCTATTGAAAACTCCTTCACTGACTCTGACACCTATTGCGTTGTTTGAAGTACCTAGTAGTTACTACTAGGTAGTAGTACCTGCAGTAGGTACTACTTCCCAGGTTTTTTTTATTTATGATTTTTTAAGGTAGTATCCTATTCACACCAAGCCGAAAACCGAGTTTTCGTCAAAAAAGTTTAGAAAACTCGTGGATTTACACCGAACACCAACTCGTTTTCGTTTGACGTTTCAATTAGCTGTGCAACTAGCTATGAAAAGTTTGTGGCGACTAGACTTTTATTTTAGTTACTAAACTTCGCTCGTATTGACATATGTAATATATAAAAACAGAATTATTTAAGTTACTTGATAATCGTTAACTTATGGTTAAATGCATAAAATAATTAACATAAGCAACATTCAAAATCAAAACATTTGAAAATACCATTTAGTTGTGGCAGCTGGCAGGTACCTAGTTTGCTCTTTATGGTGCAATGCAGAGATAACAAACAAACTCTTACTCTCACTCAGTCTCTCACATCCTGTTAGCAGTTTTGCTGAGCTCGCTGAATGTTACAAAAGGTGTGTCTGCTTCAACAACCCAACGATTGTACTCGTTTTCGTGGCGTTTTCATGGAAAACGACCTCAAACAACTCGTTTTGAAAACTGCAATATGTATGGGAAAACTTCTGTTTTCGAGGTAGTTTTCGACTGGTTTTGTGAAAACCAAGTTTTCGGCTTGATGTGAATTGGGTATAGACTTCTTTCAATAGCTGAAACTTTCTTAAGATTTGTTTACTGAAAACAAATTCAACATAGGGACTAAGAAAATCTTATTACAAAACAAACACATTTTTATCACAACTTAGGTTCAATGGCAACTGCCTTCAGAGGTTACATAAATTTTTATATATTAAATAATTATAACTTTAATTATTTAATTTTATATATTTCTTTAATTTTATCTTTTTTGGTTAAAATACCTATATTTTTAGTTCATTTATGATTACCAAAAGCCCTTGATTTTAATTATTTTACACGTGATTATTTTACGTAAAAGAGTAGCCGACCTGAGTTAAACAAAAATTGGTGGGCTTAAGGCATTGAAGCAAAGCCCCTTGGTCACATTTTATTAGCAAGGGATCTAGGGAAGTTTTAAAACTAAGGCCTCAGTTATAGCTATCAGAAAAATGCATCCGTAAAAACACGAAACAGAACAAAACTGAAACATTTAATCAGAGCACATCATAGGAATTCAGTGGAATACTTCGTGAAACTGGTTGAGAAGTTGAACAGAAAAATAAAGAAATTATTTTTTTTAGAAAATTTAAAGATCAATTGCTTAATTTTTTTGACGAATTAGTTTTATAATTTAAAAGCAACTATTTAAGACCAAGATTGAGTTCAACGATTAAGTTTAAGTGTTTCAAAAAAGTGAAACAATTTTTTTACGGATGCATTTTACTGATAGCTATAACTGCAGCCTAAGCAGAGGGCAACTGAAGACATTAGGCAAAAAGTGCACTGTCTTCTGAAAAAAGTGGAATGGTGGTTTAATTTTTTTGACAAGTCGGTTATAGCAATCATTGAAAAATTCCTGTCAGTGAAAGAACCTGTCAGTGACTTTTCAACAAACGAGTGTAGGCTTTGAGGTTAGAGTTTATCATTGAAAGCAAAACTGACAGCTGAGAATAGGAAGAGAATAGAACACATCAGTGAAACGATTGGGTTCCAAATTGGAGAAACGAGAATCAGCTGTTCATTGAAATCGATTTCGATCAGTGAAATAATAAAATTGAATTTAAAGAAGAGTTTTAGTCTGAATTAAGTAATTTCTTTCGTAAAAAACTTCCACAATTGATTACATTCATTTTGATACCAACTAAAACCAATATTGTTTGATTAATCGTCTTAAAATCGGAAAACAAAATTTTCAATGATGCATTTCAATGATAGCTATAACTAGGGCCATACATGTAGATTCTGTGGTGACGTAAAAGCTGATGATGGTGCGAATGCGTGGTATCACAAAACCATAGGGAATTCTTTGAAAAAAACTTCTTCAAACATTTAATGGGAATAAGCTACGCGAACTCTAAATGCAAAATACATTATGGTTGCCGTAACAGGTCCATATAGGATCCTTGCCCAAGCTTCACAGACGTATTCGCCTGTGTGAGATTTCTATTTTTGGGACCACCTAAAATTGTATGCCGTATAGGACCGGGTAAATTTAGAATTTTTGCTCAGAATATTTACAGTCTCGGATTTTTGTCGGACATTCTATAGGTGGGGAATTAAAAAAAAACCCTGACGTTTGCTTTTTAAGTAAATTTTAAACATGTTTACTGAAAATAATATTGTTATATTAAATATTATTCTTTACCTTGTTTGCTGATGCTTTCCATCTTATCTACTCTTTTTTCTTTCTGTTTCTTCAGCAATTTTGTTTATTGAGAACTGGCCTGGTGAGCAAATGTTGTTTTTGAGGAAAATTTCAAATGAAATTCAAATTCGTATATATTTAGTTATTTGCAATGTTAAGGACATGTGAGAATAAATTAATCACTTAAAGTTGATCATTCAACATGTGTTTTTGTCCGATCAGAGAGAATTTAGACTTAGAGATTCAACGGATCCACATCCAACTCAATAATTTTTCTTCAAACTTTTAAGATTTAATTTTTTATTATAGTTTTAGCGATTGCTTGATTTTCAATGACAGTTTAAACTAAGTTTTTTATAGTACCTACTTAGATGAAATTATAATATTTTTTCTAATTTAATTTAACTCTCAGAAAACTGTTCGCTTTCATTTCATTCATTTGGAGTTACCCGGTCAAGCTAGACTCTGTCACTTCCCCTAAGCTCAATGACACTCCATTCGAGTTCGTTAACAGCGCAAAAATATTTGGGGCTGAGGCTGGACAGGAAGCTTTTATGAAGAGAATATATTGCCGAACGCCCTGGGAAATCCCTAGTGGCTCTATACTCATGTAAAACGGCTGTCGGCTGTAGATGAGGCCCTTCAACCCAATATAATGCACTGACTTTATACAGCGGTTATAAGACCTATTGTTCTATACCGCATCGTTATATAGTGGGCGGCCTTGAACAAAAGTTCCAATCTAAAGGTATTGGAGAAGACTCAGCGCTTGGCATGCTTGAGCATCACGGGCGCATTGAGAACTTCTCCAACCATGCTTAACTTACTTTCACTAGACATCGTCATTAAAGAATACGCTACAAACGTGGCAATCAGATTAAGGGAAAGGAAACTCTGGCGAGGGCAACCGACTGGCCACGACCACATCCTTCTACAGACGATCCCCTTGCCCATTGCTACCGACTACCTGCCTACGAAAATCAACTTTAAAAAAGGCTTCACCCATGAAATCCCGGACAGGAACCATTGGGACTCACGACAAATCACTGTCAATATTCACTGACGGTTCCAATACACTGGGGGGAGTTGGCGCCAGGGTCGTTTCAGAAGAACTGAATCTGAGCCTCTCCTTCTGTCTTTCTAAACAGTGGAGGGTTTTCGAAGCCGAAATTACAGCTATTCGTCAAGCTACAGCGTGGCTGTCGATTAATTCGGGATAACAAAGGGATATCGTAATGTACACTAATGATAGCCAAGCTGATGCAATCAAATCCCTAATATCTAGCGAAATAAGGTCTAATGCGGTGGACAGTACAACTTCACCCTCTGCTGGGTTCCTGATCACTAGGGAGCAAGTTTCAGATGGAAACATCTAGGATACTGTGATCCGGCTAGGCTCATCTGGCCATTTCTGAATACAAAGAGATCCAAGAGCTTCTTCGACTTAAAAGACCCAGCATCTCGAAAGTGGTTAAGGTCATCTCCGAGCACTGCGTATTAGGTAGACACGCCCAAGGGCTCGGTCTGTCATACAATAACTTCTGTAGAAGCTGTAGAGATGAAGATGAGGAAACTATTTCCTTATTGATCTCAGTGATTAAGGTAATACCAGCGCCGCTAACATTATAGCTTTATAACCGGCAGCAAAGAGTTAGCATATGAGTAGCCAGAAAAGGAACAGCTCCCCCTCACCGAGATCTAAACCCGAAAAATCGGCATTAAACGAGGAAATAGTCGCCAAAACCCCCTCGGAAGAATAAAGTGCAAGTCAGGTGAAACTAATTGCGAATGCATAGCGATGTTATGTATGTGTTCCACATAAGTAAATACAAGAAAAAAAATCGTACGCCAATTTGATAATGAAGTGATCTCTATATTTAGGACCTTTTTATCTAAATATTTAATCAACTTTAACATGCAGTAGGTCCGAATAGAACCCTAGACCTAGCCTCTTTCGACTATTCGTTTGTGTGAGTTTTTAGTTTCGGGAAGTATGGTCCGGTGTCCGGATAGCTAAATTGAGAAACTTTTGCAGTTATACTCAGACATTCAAAAGAGGGGCAAATTTTAGGGTTTTTTTTAATTGTAAAATGACTTAACATGCTTCTAAATACAAACCAAAATTTATTCATCATAGTTTTAACTGCCCCTTTATCCAATTTACAGCCTTCCGTCGATATCATCAACTACAAAGAACTTCCCAAACTTCAAATTGGAATCAAATCTCTGTGCCAAGGACTTTAGCAATAGTCAAACAGAAAATTGCAATGATCCACTGCCGCTTACCAAGCCCAGTCCTAAGCCAAAGAAGCGTGTCCAATTTCATGATCCACTGAATGGCTTCGCAAAAGGAGCGAAAAACTTTCCAAATTTTTCAATGAAACTTCCAAAGCACGACGCTCAAGACAAAGCCATCAGCAGCAGTCTAGATAACGATACACTACCCGAAGTACTCGACTGTCGAATCGCTGAAAAGATCAAAAGCGAACTGGCTGAAAAGTCGGCAAGCATACAGAATGAAAGCTTTAAAGGCGCACTGTGCCTGAAGAAAACCACCGCCGAGAACTATCAGATATTCAATCAAAGCGATGCCGAAGACGATGAAGACTACGAAGAAGACGAAGACGTCGACGAAGAAGAAACGGCTCCCATAAATACGCCTGATAAAAGCTTTCGAATACGCGATCGTTCAAAGATCAAAAAACCCTCAAAATCGGCTGCGAGTAATGGAAAGCTTAAGCAACAGACCCAACCCCAACAGCCAGAGCAAGAACCCCAGGGCAATGATGAGGATGATTACGATGACGACGGCGAGGAGGAGGAGGACGAGGTAGATGATGGAATGCTGGCGACTGAAATTAAAAACGAGCAGAACTTCATCGAGGAAGACGACGAACACAACGAGAATGGTGGCGCCGGATATGGAATGCGATCGTGTCGAGAATGTACAGTATTGCATGACTACGAACATTGTCCGATGCGGAATGCTGTTTGCTATATTAAGGACAACGTTGATCTGTCCACCTGGATAGAGAGAAAGAACATTGAGGCGCTGGAAAAACTGAAAACCAACGCACAAAATCAAGAAGAATGCGGCGACGAGAATGATGATGACGATGATAACAGCTCTCAAATATCCGACAGCATTGGAAGAGTCACCGTCACATTTGCTGAAGCTTCAATGCCAAATGAATTCGAATTGCGAAACATCGATGCGAGCACTTATGGGATTTTCGCCAAGTCTGATATTCCACCTTTGACCAAGTTGGGTCCGATTATAGGAAAACCGGTTCAAGTCAACGATATTCCCGATGACAGCAACATGAAGACGATCTTCGAGATATGCGAAGGTGATCGCAAATCAGATTTGATATCGTGTGACGATCCAAATGAGTCGAACTGGTTGCGTTTCATTCGACCCGCCTTGTCTTATGAAGAACGGACCGCCAATCTGGTGTCAATAGATCGTCAGGCATTTCTTGTCACATGTCGGGAACTGAAGGCAGGCTTTGAGCTGTTCTACTGGAGTGACGACTGCAATACCATGTGGCGTAAAAAACACACCGAGAAGACAAGTAAGTACAGTCTAGTCTGTTCGAATCTCAAAAGTTCTAATGATGTAATTTCATTCCCTTTTAGATTGTGGCGGATGCAACTTGAAATTCGAACATCCTCTCTATTATCGCACGCACTGTTCTGTATTTCATGATCCTTCGTTTAGTCTTACTATTCGCAAATATCACTGCAAAGTATGCGGTGAGGCAGTTCTAGGGAAGGACAACATAATGAAGCATGCAGCAGAGATGCACGAAGGCAAGGGAGCCTACCAGTGTCAGTTTTGTAATAAGTTTTTCTTGCGGCTCAACTACTTGGAAATGCATCGTACCTATGGCTGTAGTGCAAATCCGCAACGAACCAGGCCTCTGTGTGATTTTTGTGGACGTAAATTCTGTCAACCGCAAAAATTAAAAGTTCACATAAAGCGAATGCATAGCGGTAAGCAGCATTATGACGTTTACTTTTCGAATACAAAGATATTTTTTAAGATTTCAATAATCGCATAAATTAGGTGGTATACTAAACACATTCGATATAAAAAATGAAACATTCTAATCCATTGTCATTAATACTCATCAGTCGGGACTGTCAGTTTCATATAGTCTTTCAGAAATATCGTGCAATATTAGGAATTTCATCTGTAAAGAAAACAAAATTTGCATACCTTAGGATCTTATTTTGAAGGAGATACACAACTGCTAAGGTCATTTTATTTTCCCTTCTATATTATACCAAATTATATTAAATGCGCAATTTATTGCAGTTAATGACTGTTGCCATACATTTCTTTCTGTTCAGCTGGCAATTTAATGACACTGACACGGAACGGTTTTTTTTTTTTAAGATATTATCTTTTAGATAATATTGTTAAAGGTATATTGTAACTAATTTGCCGAGAACATAGCTCAAATATGGTCATTATAATCAGTTGCGGTCATAAAAAATGTAGTACATACAAATTTCGATTTAAGACAACTAGTCTTATAAATTTGTTCTCGTAACTCCTCAGAGTTACTTTTTAAATACTGTCTTTTTTTTGCAGCCCGAATAACTCTCCGCATTTAGTCAATTGTTGGATAAGGGAATCGCTGTGCTAATACGTTTTGTTACAAAGATATAAAAAAAAATATCGCTATTTATTTTGTATGTTTCATGACATTCTTAAAACTAATATACATAATGCATTAAAACCACCGAGAATCAAAGCGAAATCGAGACAAATCTCAGTCTTGTGTATCCTAGGTGGCTTGGGAGGAGCAATGCCAGTTTATGGTCTGTCAGAATGAGAAGATGTGTAATTTAGTTAGGAACGATGGACGAATATTTAAGACAAACCACTTGTTGGAACGATATCACGAAGTAGTGCTGTATTGGTGCTACAGAACAATAAAGCAATACCCGGCGATTTCAATACAAGGCGTTTTATATATTACTTAAAAACCCGGTGAACTTCGTGTTCGTACCACCTAATATTGATTCTTTTGTAACTCTTCATAAGCGATTACAAATCCCAATCAATCTTCCAACTCCAATTCATTGAAATCGGGAAAATTAACCGCACTGTGTAGGTACCTACAGTTTAAATTTCGTTTGGTGATTAAATGAAACTCATTCGTAATTCAAATTCGGTCCTAATGAGATATCCGTCGGAACGGAAAATTCTCCGATTTCATACGAATCGGAGGATTTTTGCTTCGAGGTATACCTACTTCGAAACAGCTTTTCGGAACTTTGTTCCGACAAATAATGCAACGCACACAGGCGTTTTGCGTTTCAGTGCGATCAAGTGCGTTTTTACTGATATTTTTGACAGCTTCATACGAATTTTTTTCCGATATGCTCCGACAGGAATTGGTTGCGGAATTTGTTTACGATTTGCAGTGAAGTGTTGATTAATGAAAGCAATTTAAAAAAAAAACATTTTAGCAAAGTAATTGGTTGTATTTGTTGCTGTGTTTCCAGGGCAAAAACAAACAAAAAAACAAGCACTAAATAGGTTTTTAATTATTCTTTCCGAAGGCGGATACCTCTCCGCCTCTGGTTTGTGGCGGATACCTCGAATGTAATTTGAGTCTCTGACGGAGTATGTGTTGCGGAGAATTTTCCGTTCGGATACCTCGCTTTGGCCGATTAATTAATTAATTTTGTTCAATTTCGAATGCTAAGAATCAGCGATGACACTTTACTCCAATTGGAGTAGATATATGTACTTCACTTTTTCAGAAATTTCCGAAATCTACTCTCTACTTCACTTTTTTTCAATTTCCCATTATCTACTCCAATTTCAAATTTGTAATCCATTTCTTCTATAAAAAATATTTCAAAATATTCTAAAATATTTTTTAGGTCATTAATGACAAGTAAGTAGCATTATATTATGTAGTCACTTTATGGATTAATTTATTGGAATTTATCTGGAAAACTGTTAGCCTCAACCCAGGTAAAACTATATGTTTATGGCAAATTAGAAGGTAGAAAACATAACGATCAGATGAAAAATATGTAACTCGGAGCGTAGACGAAATTCGAGACATTGGTAGATCCAATATAAAATAGATGATTATATTTTAGGCCCTTAATGTTAAATCAAGAGTACCTTACGAAGACTTGCAGCTCTCACCCTACAATAAATTTCCTAACTACGACTGCTAAAAGTAGGTATGTCGTATGTATGAAATATTGATATCTCTTGACATAAGGTATATCAGCGCCACAATAGGTGTCAGTACGGGACACAAGCATACAACAAAGCATGACGTATTCTCAAACGATTTTTCTAAAAGTTGTTGGGACGAAGAGGAGTCTCTGAACTTGTCCCGAAAACATTCGTAATCTCCTATACTTCATAAGAAGCTCAAACTGCTTTAAAGAGTAGGACGAAACTTCTTCTATATTCATGTGGTATCACAAGACGGGACCTTATATGGTCTAGGTGTATCGGCCTTTTTTCGGCAGCCATTTCAACCCAACCTAACCTAACCATGTATAAAATATTGGTTTTATTTATAGGATAGATGTTAGTTAGGCTAACCTCTTCCAAATTGTCGAAGAAGTACCTTCCAAGGTATTTCCTCCTGCACCGAGGAATTGCTTGACATTCACAGAGGAGATGAGTAGGTAATGTCCTCTGCGACATGTAAGTCTTCGCTATACCTGCATGTGTACCTTTTGACCTACTATATCTGACCATCTTTGGTCTGTCCTATTTTTAATTTTCTCGAGAATAATTCTCTTGACCACGGCTATGGGTGGTCTTATGCCTTCAATAGTTTCGAGTTGTGGAAGCTCTGATCCGTTTTTGGCCAGAACGTCGGACAATCTGATTTAGTTCAGATTTGATGATGAAGGACTCTACCTCTATTAGCGCAGCCTGACTAACAATGTATATAGCGATACTCTCGTTGATATTGATCCCATTTCAATTAGATCCGTAGCTTTGAGCACGGCCAGAACCTCTGCCTGGAACTCACTGCATGTGTCCGGAAGTCTTAATGACACGTGTAGGTCTATATCCCTAGAGTAGAGATATGTATAAAATGTTTAAATTTTTTTTGCATGGGAGGTCCTCTAGGTAGACCCAGGATTAGATGGTTAGATCAAGTTCATAATCTCTCCTCTACCCGTATGGGGATTGCCGTTGATAATTTAGAGTCGATTTAGGTCCACTTACACTCTCGACCCACTTAATGGATAAGCGGGCCATTGAAAATGAATGAATGAATAGACGCACTATACCTACAACTGATATATAATTCGTTGCAAAGTTTACGTTGTTTTTCTTTACAGCTGTAAATTCTAATTTTACATGATTTTTCCATCACCAACACTTATAAACACAATTTTTATAATTTTCAAAATTCTTTATCATTATATATTATATACCTACCATAATTGGATTTTTCTTAACCACACACCTAACATACTCATCGATTTCATTTTCCATTCAAAAATCACCAAAAAGCAATTTATTTCTTCATAATTTCATTTTAGATATGGCTGAAGTTTTACGAGATTTTCAGTGTAAATTATGTTCAAAACTTCTAGGATCTCGAGCGGCCTTGCAGCGCCATTCTAAGGAGGTGCACAGTCGGAACTCAGCTGTGGTCAGTTGTCCTCGATGTCAAAAGTTATTCCAAAATCGGAGCAATTTGAAAATTCATATGCTTACGCATTCGGGTGTACGACCATTTAAGTATGAAATTTTGGTTTATCAGAAAGCAGACCAATTTTGTATACGTTATTTTTTATTAATGCCATAGATGTGCAGAGGCCGAATGTACAGCGGCGTTTACAACAAAACAGTGTCTTCAATTTCATTATAAAAAGGTTCACAACTATACTCAGGAACAGATGCCGAAGATCGAACGTAGTGTTGCGTATACATTTGATGCATATTCAGGAGGAATGAAAGTAGACTTCTTGGGTAAGAGAGAAAAATATGTAATTTTTATAACAAAGCCTTCCCAATTCCGCGAATGACTACAAATTTGAAATCACATTATGTGTTATAATACAAGACACCCGGTAGTCAATAAAGCAGGCGATTTCTACTTCGTTAGCTTTAAGTTCGCTTCAAGTTCGCCCGCGAGTTAAATTGCGAATCCAAGCATAAGTGTCATTTAGACGTTTGTACTTGATTTTGGCGAATCGCAGCCAATTCTTGCACCGCGACTTCAACCATTACACACGTAACGTATATGGCCTGGAATTCTTCATTGAACTCGCCGGTGCACAAAACCTTCTTCAAACGTTTGCTCGGTTTCAAAGAATTGTAATCAAAAAACAATATATTCAAAATTGTATCCGCCATTTTGAAACTTGCCTGTATTTTAGAATCGGTTTAAATGAGTACCTGGTTGGTTGAGGTACTAAAATGTCGTCACCAATTATTATTAGAAACATATCTTAAACTTGTCTTAAACTTAGCAAAAAAAAACAATATTCCCTTCCACAGAACAAGTACCCCGTCGCCGACGAAAAAGTCTGGAAGATCAAAATTCTCTACTCAGCTCGAGCATGTTGGACAGCAAAAGCGACACCGAATTCTCGGATGACCTTTTCGAGAACATAAAAAAATCGGGCAAATCCATAAAGGACCTCTGTCGAAACGAGACAAACTTATCATTGCTTTCTTCCAAAATCAATAACATGTTCACCAAGGAGGTGGGACGAAAACGGAAGAAAAAACAGCGAACAATGAGCCCCAAGGGCCCCAAGGCCGACGACTTGGACGAGGACGATGACCATTTGGATCAAGTGCGACGAAAACAAAATGCCCAACTAAGTTTGGTGGAAACATTTCTATCAAAAACTGCTCAAAGGTTAACGGAACAACAGCAGGCGTCCGCAGCAGCAGTTGCTGCGATAGATGTCGCTGAAGGTGCCGATAAGTTGCATTTACACAGTAGCAACGCCGAAACTCACGACGATCATGAAAATAACTACAGACATCATGAACACATGACAAATGCCCCGCATACACCAACTTACAAGCATTCACCTTCGAATGCGATGATGCAGCGTCAAAACCTCATTGTCAGCAAGGGAAGTAAAAAATGGATGAGTGATGACGATCGTCATATGGTGAGAGATTGTCCATCGTCTAGTGGGGTGAATGTACCGTATGTCACAGGCAATTCGGGAAATAACGTCGTGATGGGGGTGCCTCCTGGCGGTGTTGATGATCCAAGTAAGTTGCTGCCAAACCGGGATTTCATTGCTCGTCTGATGAGCTCCACAAATTCGGATCACCATGCTCATCCGATTAACCACGAAGAGGATGAAAACTCATCGTTTCTGGACGTAGTCGATTCGAATAATCCCGGCGCCGTCGGAACAGGTCAATTGACGCAGTTCCATCACAATGGCGTTGGATCGGAGAGTTCGCACCAACAGCAAATGCACATGAATTCCCTAGCGCACTCGCAATCGTTCATGAACTCGTTCTATAACAACGCCAATGCAAGACTGACTACTGGAGGTGCAGCACCCTCTTCGGCTAGTATGCTAGTGGAGGCGGCGCTAAACTCTGTCGGAAGTATCATGGACACAGAGAGTGGTGAAATGAAGGTATGTTTGTCTATACTCAAATATGTCAAATATTCTCATTTTTAACATTTAAGGGACAGGTAAATTCCAACCTTGACAGCGGCAACCAAATGAACTCCCAAATCGAAGTCGAAACGGATCGTTTCGGCGAAGCCAACATGTCCAATATGGACAACCTCGAGAACGAGATCAAGCTGATGAAGAACCTAAATAATTTCCCTATGCAAATACCACCACTGCCAATGTATCCGGCTACCGGGAATTCTATGAACTCGTGCAACATTTCCCCCGACACGTCCACTCCATCAGACCCGCAAAGTAATCAGAATAACAATGATGTCGATGTGGATGCGGGTTCAACTCCTCGTGGCCAGCACATGGGAGCGGGTGGAGACTCGGAGAATTTTTCAAGTCATCATCAAACACCGCCATCACCGCAGGCCATATCACCAGGGCGAGACTATTCCATGTTTAGCTCCAATGGGAATGCGGGCAATGGTGGTGGACCCAGTATAGAGGCATCGTCACCACTGCCCTCAATGCAGCATAGGCGGAATGCATCTAGTGTAGGTGCAAGTGGCACATCTGGTTATGCCGAGCATGAATTGATTTCACCGGCGTCGTCGCCAACAATTCCGAGATATAACTTTAGTAGCAACGACATCTGTCGGAAGAGAGACGAGGACAGTGAGAGACCGCACAATATGTCCGGGCACAACCAGCTTTCTAGCGATGACGAGAATAGCATAATTCCCCAAAATAGGTGAGTAATCCCTCAAGTTATGAGAAATTGTCATTGTCACATTTTTCTGCTAAATTTTAAATACATTTCTATTCATCTTTCAGCTCTAGTGGACAGGACATGCGCTTGAAATTCACCCAATCACAAATGGATCTGGTCTACTCGAAATACGAGAGCATGGCCAGTGCTGCCAATCTAAAGTATAGCAACAATCAAGATCTAGAAGTATCTTCGGACTATCGCAACAGTTCCAGTAATGATCTCTCGGACCTACAAGGACTCGATATGACGTCCCGATCTAATGTGGGCTCGAATTATCATCACAACTTTCAGTTGCCGCCAAGTGGTTCCAATTTGGGATTGGGAAGGTATCACCATCACATCTACGACATTTTATCCGAACGTGAACAGCAGCAACAACAACAGCAACAACAACAGCAGCAGCATCACTCACAGCAACAGCAGCAGGAACATTCAAATCAACTGTCCATGCAGCAACATCAATCCATGCATAATCATAGCCTCCTTCCTGATCAGCTGAGCGATCAGGACCACGATCAAACCACCTCTGTCGATCTCAGCCGAACAGCAAATTACGTTGTATCTTCCCCGCCGCAGATCCCATACAATCATCCACATCACGATGTCCTGCGTATGGTATCGCTAGACCTCACGCCGAATGGGAACATGGGCGTGGCTAACAATCGATCGTTTCTTCCATCACAAATTCAGCACAATAATCGCGATAGCATTGATCACCATCGACTGTTATCGACAGCTGAACAACATCGGATATTGGCGGCATCCAATGCCGATCAGCACCGTTTGCTAGTTGATCCCACCGCGCATTTGCTGATGGAGCAAAATAATCGACTCTTGAGTTCGGATCAATCGAGACTACTTGGGGAAACGGCTCAAAATAGGCATATGGTTTCGGCGCGAGGCTTCGGAGCATATCATCAAGTAGCTTCGGGTAACTATCATCCGTCAGTGAGACCGGTGTTGCCATCGCCAAATCACCATGCATCTAATCCATCGAACTATCATCCATTCCCGGCCTACTACTGAGATTGGTCGTAATTTATGATTTTGATTGACTACTGTTGTGTTTTTAATTGTTTAAGAAGGTTCTTAGAGGTGATGGTAAGTTTTCCAATTTATTTCACGTTTACAAATAATGTTGACAAAAAATTTTGTCAGTTAAGCGTACCTTCAATAATTCGAGCAAAAATATTGAAAACTTTCTCTTTACATTGTTCACATTCGACAACTATAGTAACTCTGTAAAAGTATGTCCAAATTCATAGTTCGTCTCAGCTCAATTCATACCTTGTAGTATTGTATATTCTCCCGCTACTTAGCAGGTCCACATTACTCAGGCCAATTTGCAATAAACTAATTTAGGTTGGTGGGCGCAGTAGCGCAGTGGTTAGTGTGCTGGACTACTGTGCGAGGGATCCCAGGTTCGATCCCCGGAAAAACCCAAATTACATCTTAAAGTTTTTTCTACTGCGCCACCTCTCGCGAACGTCTGACAAACATCCGAGAGTATGACTGTCATGAAAAAGCTTCTCAATTCAGCCGTTCGGACTCGGCATAAAATTGTAGGACCCTTCCATTCGTCCCAAAAATAGAAACTCACACAAAACGAATGGTTGCGAGAAGCTAGGCCTTGGGTGTCACACGCCTGTTGCGCCACCTATTTATTTTTTTTTTTTTTTAATTTAGGTTGGCCACAATGTTGTCACTATTTTCTTAATTTCTTACACAAATTTCTATTTAAGAAGTTATAAAATAGAAGTAGCATTTTCGTATGACGTCCGACAGACACAATTCAAATATGGCCTGGGCTTAATGCCATCTTTCATCTTTTCGAGCTTACAGTTTTATCCGTGACAGTTTTACTCTCTGGTTCCTGTCAGACCTTTGTTGGGATTGAGCGAGAAAACTACGCAAACATTTTAGTGATTTTATCACTCCATTGTCTACCTAGGCGCCATCAAAAGTTTTTCATTTTTCGTGATCTATACAAAGCTGTAATGAAATCGCTCTAAAAACAGTTTCGTCTGATTAAAAAAAGATTTTAACAATAATAAAATCCAATGCGTTCATGTCCACGAATATTTATAGCAAAACCAACATTCCCATAAAATGCATCGCATGTACCTAACCTATCTGTTAATGTTTCAGTATTTGACAGTCAGTGACAGTTGTTCTCATTCTTCCAATGTTTTCATTTCCACCGATGAACAATGAACATGCTATTGTTCGTAGCGCTGCCAGAAATGTATCTTCGTGTTCAGTAGCCACCACGAACTAAGCTCAGAAAGTTACAGCCTTCCTAAAATGACTTGAGAAAAAACGTTGCTAGCTCTTATTCTATTATTTCAATCTAGTAAACTTTCCTAATGGAAAAAAAAAGTAAAAAGTAAACCTATTTTATCCATCGCATCCAGCTGTCATAATAAATTCTATGTATCTGTCAGCAGAAAATGACGACGAAACGGATGGGGCGGTCAGCTGCTTTTGTAAAATGTTACATTTGTACTGAAATCTTAATTTTACCCCCAAATAGAAAAGACAAGAAAAACAAAAACTGCTAACTTAACGACTTGACCATCCTGCTGATTTCAAGTCAAACTCAAAAAAGCGTTGAGTTTGAGTCAAGGATGTTGTCCATGTCGTGTCTCATAATGGTCAATTTCTTTCCCACTACAAATGCTGATTCATGGAACATCTTTTAGGCTACGACTAAAGCTAAAGCTTAAGCTTTAAACATAAAGTAATAATAATAAACTGCGCCCATACATTTAAATTGTGCTGGTCATAGTAGATTTGGCGGCAAAATACATGTTAGCTTGCTGCTAAAGGCGAATAAAGAATAAACTCTTGTGCTCAGTTTTTTAGCAAGAAGTTCAAGCTAAAAGGCAGCTGTCAATAGATTTGAGTAGATATGAATTCGATGAATGCTTTTTATGACATTCTAAAGTATTTCGCAAATTTTACGAGATGTCTTTGGATGTTTTCGTATCTAAATCTTCTTAGATGAAACTCGCCATTTAATGATTTGTTAAACTCGTGAACGGACTATTTTTTTCAAACAATGAATAGCTGAAAAATGAATTACATATTTAATATTTTTTCTTCTGACGAATCCATTTCCTTAAATCAAGGATGTGAATATGTTATTTTCATGCTCTGCCGAAACGTCATTGTCAACGTCACTTTTTGCTTTTGGCATATTATTTATAGCTTTAGGCCGTGTTGCAATTGGGCTAAATAATTAACTTCGGAAAACTTTCTGGCACTTATAAAAGTGTTGTAAGTGGGAAAATAAGTTCACCAAACTACAATCTTAAAATAGAGATTTATTGATTAATTGAAATTTGTTTTACTTCCTCTTTAACATTCTAACAATACTCAAGCAAAAGAAAACGTCAAAAAATAATTAGCCTATTGGATAATTTATTATCTTGCTCCCGGAGCGGGATAATATTTTGACAGCCGAAAAATTCGTTTTCTACCACGACAGTGTCAAAAAATTACCCGAATATAATTATTTAGCGCAATTGACACACGGCCTTAGCTTAGTTTTTCGAATTCACTCTTTCTGTAGCTTGATGTCGTTTTCGGTTGGTCGTCCAGACCAGAACCGTCCGGAAGAGCTCTCCGCGATTCTGAATTCCAAATCCAGAAGCAAATTTCAAACTGTCAGTTGAGTGCCAATTCCGGACGTTTCTGGACGACCAATTGAAAACGACATTAAGCTTCTTTAAAATAATAAATGTCACATTTTTGTTAAATGTCTGCTCGAAAGTGACTACAGATCTTTTTGACGTGAACTGTAACCTACTAATTATCACCACGGAATCTTCTTTTTTGTTGTTATTATCTATTTAGTATATACCTAACCTAAAAATACTACTAACTGTATTTTTTTCACACAGTATAATGTATAACATTGTCTACAGGTTATTTATAAAACATTGTGCACAATTTTATTGTAATACATAACGACATAACTCTTATTTAATTATTTAAGAATTAGGTATTATTGAAAGTGTAACTAATTTATTAAAATTAAAAACAACATTTTGTATTTTTGTTAATCATATTTACGTATGCATATATGTATATCTGAATATATATATATATCTATATATAAATATACCAAATTGTAAGTAATCTGCATGTATTTATTATAAACACCACTAATATACAAACCAGTAAGCATAATAATTATAGTCTTATATATAATAGTTAAGTAAGTATTATAAAAGAAACAAGTAAATGTGCCAATAAACGCTACCCAACGGTTAAAAGTGAAAGAAAAACAAAAATTAAATTATAATTTTATAACAAAAGCCATAATATTATATTAAATAGTTTATAACTTAAATAAATAAGTTAGAATCTAATACCATAATATGTTTAACAAAGAAAAAAAATTATTCCAAACCTAGAAATGGAATTTTCTTTCGATGAGTTCTATGAAAATTCGTCCTTTCTGTTTTTCTTTTCTTTTTTTTTATCTAACCAAATAATCGTAATATTAAAGAATAGCATCAAAAGCGTATACAATACAATAATAATTTTACAAATAAAAAAAATGACTTAACTTGTTAACAAGTGTCCCAATATCCGAAGGTAGTTTACTATTTTTACACCTGACGCCCACAGAAAATATTCAAGTACAAACAAAAATAAAGCGCGCATAATAATATCGCAAAGAATTAATCGAGAATCTTGAACTTTTTATTCAAATAACGTTTATGAGAAATGAAAACTGTCTTTGCAAGTCTATACTTCTGTTTACAACTGAAAGCATACTTTGGATAAAAATGTGTTTAATGTAAAGGTAAATATTATTAGTAGATGGGCAGCAGTGACATTTGTAAAATTTGTTTTATGTACTTAGATATAATGTTGTAAGCGAAGTGAACAAGACAAAACAAACCTTTTGTTAATGACTATGTAATTTCCGTAAAAACAAAATATTAATTGTAAAATATATTTCTTATTTAATACCAATATATAACATGACATACAAAATATAAAATAGTGGTTGATTTTTTTAAAAGCCCTAAGTATGTAACGAACTGTGTTAGCAAAGTAAAGAAAAGTAGAAACTCGTAATCGTAATACGCAATTTACAACAACTACCTACATTCTGCTTGACACAAGACGCTTTCGTGACTCTATTATAGTTGTTTTAATTGAGTGTTAAAGATTCCACATTACTTTACTTCGTTGAGATGGATTTTAAATAAAATTCGCTAATGTCATTGATAGATTTTCGTTTTCATCTGACAGAACCAGCGTTACCAGATTTAACAGTTTCCTGCGATTTTAGCAGGATTTGATCATAAATTTCACATGCAGCAGATTTTTTAGCATTTTTGTAAATATCAGTAGTTTTTAGCAGTTTCTAAAAATATTCATAAAACATTTTGAAAAAAGCACATTTAGCAACATTAAGCACCATTTCATACATAGAGGTAGCCTATAAAAAATTGATAAAACTCACAATTTCAAGACATAAATGAGTAATGAAGGCCAAAAGTTGAAAACGAAAACGAAAAACGTAGACTTCGAGTAATAGAAAAAATCGACTGAAAGAAGTTAGAGTTATGGAAGTTTGAAGTATACAAATATGAATTTTTTGTAAATGTAAAATAATTCACTAGAATTTACATTAAAAAGTAAAAAATTCAATTATTAATCGTGGAAAAATCTATCGCAGTTTTTTCAGCATTTTTTACGATTTTGTTTAGCAGTTTTTGCAGTTTTCCACCCCCGCTTTAGCATTTTTGGAAAAAAAATCTGGTAACGCTGGACAGAACCGATCGGGGAATACAAACGAGAGGTCAGGCTTTTGACGGGCCCGTCTTATGTCGATTTCAATTTGGGCAAGAAAAAGCACATTTTTCAGATTCAGAGCACAGCTGTCAAAAGCGATAGCTATTGCGAGGATTGCTGGCAATAAATCCGCCAGCAATCCGTCACCTTAATAGCTATCGCTTTTGACAGCTTTTGGAAATACAAAAATACCAATCCACCATGAAAAGCGATCCGCCGCGCATTTGGAAATAAGCCCCCAGATGTCTGTCAAATTCGTTTTCTAATAGGCGAAGAAAACCACTTCAAACACACAGAAAAACACGCGTTTTTCAGATTCAGAACACTTTTGCAAATCGCGATTCCAGAGCGAGATTCACGCATAATTTCACTAAGTACCAAAATAAGGGACATTTGTAAACACAAATTGCAAATAGGAAATAGCTGTTTGTCAAATAACACACCAACACAATTCCAAAAAAGCTAAGTGATCTCATTTCATGTTCCATTCACGATGGTCATTCTGCATGAACGATTAAAGCGTACCTAACCTATGGTTATCTCCAGCAGAGGTGTCGTGAATTGGCCACCAAGATCGTGCTATTTAACCCCGCTAAATTTTGTTTGTGGGGTTGCCTGAAATCGCAGCTCAATGCGAATAAATCGCAACCGACCGATGTCCTTAAACCCAACATAACCAAAACCATCCCACTCGGACCACTCGGATCCGTGATAGCGTGAGAAGCTGTGTCTGACATTTGGACATGGTATTATATTCTACACCAATAATGAATGGTATGCATGGGCATTTAAAAAAAAAAAAGTATTTCGTTAATACCCTGCACACAGCTTGTTTTATTTCATTTCAACGTCGACCCATACTTTATTGAAAACCCCTTTAGTGAATCTTCAGTAAGCTCAGTTTCTATTCTGTGCTTTGTTCCGTTGAGTGCTATTAGAAGGGCGGCCGTCGCAAAAATATTATAACCTGCATAGGGAGTCGCAGTATGGAAAGATTGGAAACCCCTGCTGTAATCAATTAATTACTATTGATCTGCTACATAATACGTCCATAAACCAATGTGATGATTTGATAAAGTTCATTATCTTGTATCTTGATGGAAGAAGTACCTCCCAATAAATTTAATCCCGGTGTGTTCAAGACATAGGACAGTGATCTTATATATTCATTTAATTCATGAGTGTTAACGTTAAGGTATTAGTGCAAGTCCGTGTACTGACACGGATAGCATTGGAAAGTTGAGAGAATTTAAAAAGTCACCGTAACGTTGATAGCATTTGCATAGCAACTTTAAATTTAGCTCTAACGTCGATGTCGATGTTTGCTGTGGTAATGTAAGCCAATAAAAATTAGAGACCTTAAAAAGTCGGCTGTAGCTGTCAAAGTTGCTGTCCCAATCTGTTTCCCGCATAAGTATTTCCAATGGTGAAAGCTCGCACTTTTACGTCTGATGACGATTTCAATTGCCAAACAAAATCAATCACAATCACAATAAAAAACGTAAACAACTTTTGGCAACTACACCACCAACACCAACACAGAACAGCTCAGTATCTTTACTTTTTTTGTTCGATTGGCCGAACGAAATGTGAAATCCGAAACAGAAATCTGAGAATCCCAATCGAAATCGACATAACTACTTTCAGTAGAAAAGAGAATGGACTTTCCTTGCAATCAACGCGTCTTTTCTCAACTAACCTAAAAATTTATCTGGCTCTGTGACACAGTATAATAGTTCCAATTTATTGCAATAAAGGGCCATTCACATGAGAGCGACCAACTACCTAGGGACGAACGAACGAATATTCGCAAGATTCAAATCTTGCGGCTTTTCTAGGTCGCGGCAGTTTGCAAATTTCAGCCATTATTTTCTACCTGCAATGTATATTTTGAGTGTTCGAACGAATGTTTTAGCCGCTGGTTTGTGGAACGCGAATTAAATGATGTGGATTGCGAATAAACTTTGACAATTCGCGCCAAGGGTGTTTTCGTTCGCAGCTAAAAGTTTAGAATTCTAAAATTTTGTTACTTAAACTGTTTATAAACTTGTTTTCTTAATACATTTTAATGGAATAATTAATTATCCTCCTCTTGAAATAATAAAATGTGCAATTTTCTGTTTGCATTAAAAGTGGTGAATGGTCCTTATGTTAACTGAACGTTTGTTCAGTCAAAAATATAAGGCAAATTCTTGGCATTATAAATCTCTCAAGAAAGTATAGATCTTCCATGTTAAAATGTATTATTATTTTATTTATTTATTTTTTTTCTTCTTCTTCTTCTTTGAACACGAATATTAAACTCAAAATCATCATCAAAAATACTATTACCTATCAAAATCTATTTTTTATAACTGGAAATTTATCTCACAGTCAACATAAAGAATGTGAATAAATCAACCATCTACATCATGGAAGTGTCGTTCCATTGTAATATCATTATTAACACCGAACCGAAAACTAGGTTTTAGTGAAAACGCTAAAAAACTTAATCGAAAACAAAAGTTTTTCCATATCTACATATTCCAAAACATCTTCCAACTTCTGACACGAAAGCTCTCACTGAGTGCTACCGTTTCTACTATTCCGTTAATGGTTATTATCAGGGCTAGGATTTCCATGCAAATGCATGTTTTTTTTAAGACACTTTGGAAGAAAGGGACTTTATTATCTTTACGAATCATGAAATTTCCTTTAAACTGGCATTCATTCGTTCGTGCATATTTTACTATAAATGCATATTTTGCATATTTTTAAAATAAATGCATATTTTTTGTGCATATTTTCAAAATAAAAAATATAAAATTGAAAAACATGGGTTTCAATAAATTGCGCACGCACCTTTAAATTTTTTGTCAATTGCAATCACTGTCAATTGAATAATTGACATTTGTGAAACAAAATATAACAATGTACCGATTACATCAGTTATGGACGTAGAACGATCGTTTTCTATGTATAGCGCCCATATTATTCACTCCGCGTGTAAATCAGGTTTAAGTTAATTTTACACCCGATCATTAACCCGACAATTTAAACCCATATCCATAATATTCACTCAAAAACGGATTTAAAACAGTTTAAAACGATTTTAACTCGTTTTAAACCAATGTAATTTCAAATTTCACATAAAATGACATTTGTTTTTGCTGTTTTTGACTAATTGAGGATTGATTTGATGTGTTGTGACTAATCCATATCACTAATTGTTGTGTCCAATGTGAAATGAGTGAATTGGTGTACAATAATATTAATACATTTATTTTTTAAAAGAACAAAAAAAAAATTGTTAGATAGGTACTAGATATAAAGTTAATTCCAAAATTTACATGTGGTGCCATAACAGTTGTCAAAACTAATAAAATTCTTCTTATATTCTTGCTTTTTATTATATTTTCGCTTTCATTTAATTTAAATTTGAGTTCTAATCCGGGTCAAAGTACTTAAACTAGACTACAGAGTGCAGTTTAGATTCAATCGGACTAAACACCGACACGTTTAAAAAAAATTCTTATTATGGGGTTTAACGACTGAATATTATGGACTTGGGTTAAATTGTTGGGCTAAACTTTAGTTCGGATTAAAGTGGGTAAATAATATGGCCGCGAGACATTCCAAAGACTGAAATGCCACAGTTGTACCTTCGAAAACTTAAAAAAAATAGCATAATTTCGAAATAAAGCATATGAAAATTAGTTTATTTCTTCTTTTAAATAAAACAATATTTAAGAATTGAATTTACTGGATGAAAAGTGTTTGATTTTTAAGGGAAAATATAGCTTCAAAATAAAATTTTAGTTTTATGTGCATATTTTTAATTTTTAGGTGCATATTTTATGCGCATATTTTTAATTTTTTAGTGCATATTCTTTATCTTTTGGTGCATATTTTATGCGCATATTTTGAATTTTTTAGTGCATATAAATCCGAGCACTGGTTATTATTGTTTACAATAATGTAAAATCTCTTGCAAAATCTCACCAAATAATCTGTTTTATTGATTTTTAGAATGGCAGCACTGCCTGTCATAGCTAAATGGTTCTTTTCCGATGTTTTGATTTTTTATAATTTTTATCTAAATTATTTTATGTTTCCAGAAATAACCGATTATGAAGGTACATATCTTAATTAATTTTGTTTGTGCCTAAATACTAGCGAAATTTGGTTATCTACTAAAATTAGAGTTTAGTCGACACAAACATTTCATAGCTAATTGAAACGTCAGACAAAACCTATTTGGTGTTTAATTTGAATGCATGGAAGAGTTTTCGTAAACTTTTTGTCAAAAACTCAGTTTTCAGTGCGGTAAGAAGTATAAAAATATAACTTATGTACTGTGTTGGATGATGTATGCAGGTGATGTAGGTGATGTTGTAGAACCCGCAATCTATTAACATTTCATTAAAGTTGTTGCTTCTCTTGACAACTTAATAGCCGTCATGTCGGCATGTCTGAATAAAACCTTCAATGAAAAGTCATATAATCGATAATTAATTGCTACATACACTACTTATAAAGGGTGTCCCATAATTCACGCCAAATTCCATTTTGATAGAAAATACAAATTTGTAATAAGAAGGCTTACAATTTTTTTATTGATTCATAGAGTATACAGATTGGGGTAATGGATGGAATAGCACATCGGATAAATGGTCGCCAGAGCTTATCTCAATTTCCTCTTTCAAGGCGTTGGTGATCGTCGGCTTGTTTGCATAAACCTTTGACTTCAAAAACCCCAAAGAAAAAGTCCAATGGCGTTAAATCGCAAGATCTGGATGGCCATTTTTACTAACCCGAACTTAACCCGACTTAACCCGAACTGTCAGCAGTGACATTGTTATTTTTTCCGGTGGCATCATTGTACTATTAATTCGCACAAAATTTAAAATTTGTATGAATTATGGGACACCCTTTACTAATAGCTGGAGCTAAAACTGGAACTAGTGTAAGCAAGCAAGCAAGTGAAGCCAATAAAAACCAAAATGTCTCAGACTGGAAAAGAGCGTAAATTCCTAAACTCTGGATTCTCTATTGTTGTTTTTCTCTGTCTATTGTTCGATTTGATTGGTGAACTGACTAGTGGCGGTGTGTTCCTTTCCTTTCCTATATAGATTCTTGTTATCAAAAATAATTGTCGTCACTTTTCCCTTTGCTTGTTTCACCATACTGCCTGCCAATAAATCGCCTACCACAATTATTGCAAACCCGATTTCCGAGATGTTATCAGCGTACAAACGAAAAATTGATAAGGTCAAATTATGAAGAATTTTAGAGAGCCACCGCGTGTGTATACAAAATACAGTGTGTTATTTCATCATGATTATGCCTAGATCTGACTTGGATTGACGAAAATCATGTGTTTTCTATAAATGTGTGTGCGCTACGCAGTGTTGGTTTGATCTTTGCTCTGGAAACGTGAAGTGGACGCGTGCTTTTTATTAAATAATTCTTGTTTGGTACTTTGGGCGCGCATTTTCCAATTAACAAAATGAAAGGAAGTGGATCGGATAGTAATTTCAAAACAGGTGCCATTGACTTTACTGCTGGCTCATTAGGTGAGATAATGTGCCTACTTATACGAAATAAGATTCGAAATCAATCAATACATATTTCGCAAGAAACTTAATTTTTGGATATAGCTGCTGTCAAAGGAGGAATAAGCACGATAAGTTTGTTTACATTCTATTTTTATCTTTATGTGACGTCGAGTCGACCCTGACGTGGGCGGAAAGAGATTACATTGAGGGTGTTTGCACTTCTTGTCATTATTTCGCAAAAATTGCATGATTGCACTACTGTGCTGTGAGCTGTCACGTGAATATGTTTTCCAAATTTATGTGTTTTTTAACTTTAAACCATTTTGTGGTACATAATAGTATTGAGAATAGTACAACTACCTACATAATGCTACTTTCTTCGTAGGCGAATACGTAATGAAAAATTCCCTTAGCGGCATTTTTTTTTTGTAGACATATTGTGTCCTTCAAATAGCATTTAGCTCTGTAACAATTTTTTTAATAGCTTTTAAAATAATAATAAAATTGTTTACCCTACTTTAGGTGGCGTGGCGCAAGTTTATGTCTCCCAACCTCTCGACACGGTAAAGGTGAAACTACAAACTTTTCCTAAACTCTACAAAAACATGATAGACTGTTTTTTACAAACCTACCGTAAAGATGGCATTTTCCGAGGTCTCTACGCTGGAAGCTTACCAGCTGTGGCGGCCAATGTTGCTGAGAATTCTGTCCTCTTCGCTGCATATGGTGGATGTCAAAAGTTGGTAGCTTCTGCTCAAGGTCTGGACAATACAAAGGACCTCTCAGTATTGGGCAATGCGTTCTCTGGATTTTTGGCAGCTTTCTTCTCCACCTTAACACTGTGCCCTACCGAACTAGTCAAGTGTAAGCTCCAAGCAATGCGAGAGGTATAAATATTTTTAAAAAACTCCTTCCTATCACCCACGAATATAATTTTTACATACAAAGACTGGTGGAAAAGGAGGAAAGGATCTAAAAACAGCACACATTACACCGTTTCAACTGACGCGCCAAATATTCAAAACAGAAGGCAAGTACTACATATTTAAATGACAAGAAACCCCGATTTTTATTGCCTTATCCATAAACTTTCTCGTTTTACCAGGCGTTGCGGGTTTCTACCGAGGACTCACGTCAACATTTATGCGAGAAATGCCCGGATATTTCTTTTTCTTCGGTGGATATGAGGGAACTCGGGAATTCCTTGCTAAGTAAGATAACAAGTAAAATTCGAAATATTTTCAACAAATATATTTTTCTTTTTAGACCCGGTCAGTCAAAGGATGACATTGGACCGTTGAACACAATGATAGCAGGCGCTGTAGGCGGCGTAACACTTTGGGTGACGATCTTCCCTGCCGATGTCATTAAGAGTCGTATACAGGTGAATAATTTGACGGCCAGCATGACGTCTATTGGATTGCAAATAATAAGAAACGAAGGTGTTGTTGCCCTTTACAATGGCCTGTTACCGTCTGTGCTTAGGACAATACCAGCGACTGCCACTTTATTCATCATATATGAATACACAAAGAAACTGCTCGGAGGAGCATACGACTGAATAAAGCTTTTTGTCGATAATTTAATGTGAAATATTTAATGCGTTCGTTTCGTGGTTAGCTGCAAGCTGCGGCAATCTTCCGCTTTATGAAGTCATGACGGTCTCTGTGAGTTTCCAATGCCCGCCACTCGTGCCAATAAACCTGGAATGGGAGAGAGGTTAGGAGGTATAACTAAGTTGTTGATTGGGGGTCAGAAAAAATGATGGAAGCACGCGAATGTCCTTAGCTCGTTGTGTCCAAACGCAGGCGGAGTGGAAAGCAACGAGGACCAAGCAAAACACCACGACTCGCCCGCCTATCGTTTTCTTCAGCAAATGGCTTTCTGACTACTTCCTAGAGCCCACATTAAAAAATGCATGCGAATGACTTACCATGCAGTACCTATGGCCAAGTATTTCCAACTGATTCAACTTCATTTGGAAAGATCCGGTAGGCTTACTTTTGCCTCGCACAGCATTGTTCCATCCAGCTACCACTATGGCCACAGTGACAATGTTTGGATCATCAGACAACTCCCCCAGCAGATCCTTTCTGGTCAGTATAGCACCTGTAATCACAAGCAAATATGAGTATACACCTTACAAGTGGCTACTTCATCACCTAACCAATATAATCCTCTGGGCAATCTGGTGATAGTGGAATTGCCTTGTTACTAACAGTGTTATAGCACACAACCACATCTGGTCGTTCGAAATGGGGCAAAATATGTTTGAACGTGCTGATTCTCATCAAAGTATCAGCCGATTCTTTCATCTCCAAGAGTATGCGGTCTGTTGTGCTCAACTTGAACTTAGAATTCCTTTCGGGGATGTAGTGGGTCATTAATCGGCCCATCGTCCGTCGATACTTATCAGGTAGTTGATTACCCTTGTATGAGTCTTTTAAGTTTATCTTTACAAACGAGTCCAAACAGAAGATCTCCCGCGCTATTCCGATATTTGTATCGTAGGAGTGACGGATAAACTTCGGATCCAGAACGGCACTTATCATGTCCTCATCGTATAAGCCGCGCATAGTGAGGAAATGCAAACAATTCGAGAAACAGCGAGGGTACTGAACACTCTCTGGAATTTTGTCCTTGAGCCTTGTTAGAATTTTAGAGCAAAGTTCTTTATCTAAGCCATTGGGACTGTCGTAGTTGTACAACGATATCACATGGCATATTCTTTCCATGTCCTTCAATCTGGTCGAGTCTATGTCCGCGAGAAATCGTTTCAGAATTAATTCAATGGACTCCTCGTGACAAGTCTGAATGTCGCTGCCCAACAAGGCTACGTGCAAGCAACTGAGGAGCGATAGTCTTCCTATCTGCGGCACTAGCTTATCCAATAGTTCTTCTATCAAATCGACTTGCGACAGTTTTGAAGAGTACCGTAGAATCTTAAGGATTGCAACGAGGGTTATGTCCTCAACAGTGTCGACTGAATCAATAAGTCTGCGAAAGATCTTATTTATCAACTCTGGATTTCGGATGGGTGTCTGTGTCTTAAAGAATCCCATTGACATCACTCCGATCTCCTTGATACTGATTTCATCGATGAGCCTGTCGAAGTTTAATTCGTAGTCAAACATCTCTATAAGTGGCCTGCGGACAATGTTGCAAAAGAAAATCGAATGAAGCATCTCTTCGTGTGTCATTTTTTTAACACGTCGACCCATCTTTCGCAAGGCAAATCGGACAAACTCACTTATTCTGGCCAAACCCATCTGATACCAAGCATCGGCGATGTGAAGGTTCTCTTTTATACTCCACTGCTCAACACGATTCAAACAAGTCCGATCCAATGCATTCCAAATCTCACAGAAGTTCTTTGTGCGTGTCGATTTCGTTGTTGGATGCAATCGAAGATGAGAAAGGCAATCAATCAACTGTTGATCGGAGAACTTATGGCATACTTCACAAAATAAATTCACGAAATCATCGAATCTGTCCTCAGATACACAGGAACCGGTATTACGACAGTAGAGCATGAGACTCTTGAAATCTTCATAGACTCGACTGGGTATGCTGACGGAAGCGTCTGGGGGATTCAAGATGCTGGCCGGAAGGGAGTCCACGTTAGTGTTGTGCACGGTCATTGGTTCGAAAAATTTGTAATCTCTCATTGAATTCACTAGAACCTCGTGCGCATAGCGATTCTCGTTATCATGGAATATTTTTGATCTTATATGAAGGGATGTAGAAAGGCAAGTTATTTGAGTCCAGTTGACATTAGCAAGGACTGGTAATTGCAGCAGGGAATCAAAGCGGATGTGCCGGAACTTTTGTAGAAATATGCCGCGAAGCATTTTAAGTTTGTATTTACTTGCGTTCTTAAGAAAATGTGTTCATTAAAGTCTGATGATTTGGAGACCGGGAGCTGTCATCAACAAAATACGTTCGTTACATAAATTTAAGATGGGATACCAATAGCAAACCGAATGAATAAGTAAGCAAGCGTTACAACAAGACGTTAATAACAAAAAGAAAGTTAATTAAAAATCGTATTAAGTTTATTTAATCGAAATGTGCACATTATTTACTTCTCAAATTAGTTAGCACCTACTGGAAAGTTGTCAAAATTTCAAATGTCATGTATGCGCGAACTACAGGTGACCCTGTAAATTCCCACAGACTTCCAGCTCTGATCCACAGAATTTCCATTCCACCCTTTACTTGGGTTTATAACACCGTGTCTCCACGAGCAATATTTCATAGCTTGCCATATAGTATGCTATGAAAATTGCTCGTGGAGACCACAAATAGTATTCTATGAAAAATGGTATTCCATCTATTGCTCAGCTCATAGCTTGCTATCGATAGTATGCTATGGGGTGTACTTTTTTGTTGTGACGCATGTGTTTTCGTGTGATGGCTATGGAAATAGTATGATATGAAATGCCCACCCTACATTTTATTGCATACTATCGTTATTTCTTTCTATCAGAAATGACAGATGGCAAGCTATGAAATATTGCTCGTGGAGACGCGGTGTAAGAAAGAGCTAGCCACCCTGGATGAAATATCAACAAGGGGTTGGAAATGCTACAGGAAATGTGGTCAGTATAATATTAAATGCCTTTTCCTTAATTATCATTATCAACCATAATTATTTCACCACGATTTATTTTTGAACACTACCATGTCACTGTTCATGGAAGAGGGAGAGATGAACGCATTCAGCAAGCAATTTTTCTGAGATGTCATCTTCTTGAATGCAGCAGCTTTCGGCAACGGAATACCTACTACATGCATTGACAATATTATATATTATGGACTGCTAGTGAAGTGCCAGTTCATACAAATTTTGTCCAGAAAATGAATAAACAAACTAGCGCGCTTGGTTCGAAGTGAAACAAGACGACAAACCATCTTGGATTTCTCCATAGAATTCTAGAGACACCTATTAGTGAATTTGGCAAGTAAAACGGTTGAAATTTACCTAAATTGTTGCGTCATTGTGAACAATAGACGTCACTTCAAAAAGTGTGAATATCCAAATTATTCAGCTCCAAACCAAGAGAGCTAGTTGTTATGTTGGAACTAACGCGAAGACGTCTGCTAGCAGTCTACATTAAATTATGTCAATGACTACATACACAGGTACACAATTTTAAAGATTGCACTATTCTATTCAAACGGCATAATTACGTTAAGACTCGAAAAAGTTAAGGCTCGAATAAGTTAAGTATATAAGGTTAAGTAGGTTCAGACTCCACGGCGGTCTTTAAAAAGTTAAGTTTTGTCTTAAATTTTTCAAATCAGTTTTATTTTTAACTTTGCTATGTATTATGTGGTGTTGTACGTGTGTATGAACACATAAAACCATGAATTTGATTGTATTTTACGTACATACATAATATGTACATTAATGTTCATTTTTGAAATTGATTCAGTGGCTTGGAAAAGTTAAGAATTCGCAAAAGTTAATCACCCAAAAAATAATCTACATACTTAACTTTTTCGAGTCATTACTGCATATCGAAACTTCAGCCTGAGCCTTCACCTTTCGTACCAAACGCCATTTAGAAGTCGAAATGCAAAGCACCTTTGTGATAGACGTCATCGCGTTCGTTGCTCCAACGTATTCGACTGAAAGGTTGATAGAATACACAACCGCTTATGGAAGGTAACCCATAAGCAACGCACGTGCCGGATATGACAGATAAAGTAGGTTTACTTTTTACTTTTGTAAAGAATTAAAAAGTACCTACATAATGTATAAATAAAATTAACATCCCTGCCTGAATGGATCTTGCCTTACCTATAGAGGGCGCGCATGAAGATGGAGAAAATATAGCTTACGAAGAAGGAGATGAAAAAGATGACAGAAGAATATCTACGTGAATAAGAACGCTTAAATTTTTTGAGTACTAAAACAAAAAGTATTTGATACGAATTAATAAATAAATAAAAAGTAAAAGTACTTCAAATTAGAGTGTTTGTTTTAATTTACAATAACTTTACTATCCGTCGCATCCGTTGACAGTTGTTGGCACAGCGAGGAAGCACTCTCATTGATGGAAATATGTACCAAATTTTAGAACCACATTAGTAATTTCAGTATAATACCATAAGTGAAAATCTTTAAAACAAATGTTATGAAGAAAAACATTAATGAAGATTTGAATTCGGACAAAAAATGATTTTTGTCATCCGGATCACTTTTTGCACACAATTTACACAATATTGTCACTAATACCAAAAAACCTTGCAAAGCTGTTTTATGTCATTAAGAATTTGTCTTTAAAACAAAATTATAGAAAGCAATATTATTATTCAGAACAAAAACCTAAATAATTGAAATGGACTTAATTCTACAACGGAAAGTATGACAATTGTCAGAAGCAATCATTGCACAATGACCACTTGGCTGGCATGCTAGAGCTGAACGAGTCCATTTACTTCCCGCCGAATAATAAATTTCTCTCTCGCACTATGTTTCATGTCACTGCGAGTTTTCCACGAGTTTTTGACGTTTTTTTTTTCATCTGCAGTAGGTGAACAACGTTTTATGACGAAACGTTTTAATCAGATCGGAGTATTTCCAAGAAAACCTAAATAATTTTTACAAGAAGTGAGCATTCCAAAATCCTTAGCTATAGATAATAAATTATTAGGAATATATTGTTTCGAACTTATTGCTTTAAACACTTTCACAAAAGTCGTGTTCTTTAAGCGTGTATTGGTGTTAATATTACATATATATATAAACTTTTCTTACAAAGTGGACAAATGCATTATTTTTGTTTCAGCCGCAAAATTTGTGGTGTGGTGATTGTGATATCTTTATTTCCCGCCCAGTTAAGATATTTCATTTCCATTCATCGGTTTGCTGATCCGACTAAGTAGCAACTTTTCAGACATGGCGTCAACAACTACAGAATATGCTCGAGGAAGATACAAAAGAGTATGTGTACTTAAATGCAAAATAATTAAGCCCATGCATCGTTTTCCGCAAGATGAAGTCGGGTGAGTATTCCAATTAAATGATAGTAGCAACGTTGCACTTTCAAACATACATAAAATCGAATAAACACAGTTAATTATTGCCGGCAATTGCAATAGTTTCGATCGTTGTAAGGCTGCAGGAATCTATTGCATTTTCGTCTATCAAGTTATGTGTCCAGTTGATAGAAAGTGGTACTCGGATCATAATACAAAATGCAGGCTTGCTAATCTCTCAAATTTGTTTGCTAAAGATTTGAATTTGGCTGGTAAAAGTTAATAGACCCAATAGCAAGCAAGTTCGTTTCCAGACTTGAATTTATTTTTTTTTGTGCAAATCGAACACCAAAAGTGACCTAGGTCAACTGGTGACTCGTTTTACTTCATGCACACATCGCATTTAAGTTGGGCAATAAGGATGATAGAACCTAACTTCTAACTTTGATCTTGAGCCACTTTGACTGCCTCTGTAATAAATTGGACTGCGATTGTACCTACTCCCAATGACAGTTAATTAGTTATGTAATTTCGTTTCCAGAAAAAGCGTGTGGCTAAAGCAATTGGGCCTTAAACATATCAATCCCTCGGCAATGGTTTGCGACGATCACTTCTCTGATAAAATGAAACGGAATGGTGTGGGTGTCAAACTCACGCCATGGGCCATTCCCGATATAAATTTACCAGTAAGAGGTGACAGTGAAACCGATGAGGACGACTACTATGAGGACGAACAGTTTGAAAACGCGATGACTCCAAATTCGAAAATTAAGTTGGAGAACAATGAAACACCAGACAATCGTATGAACGGATACCCCTCAAATAATGATAAACAAGCAGAAAAGGTATGATTTATTTTGTGTACTTCTGTGACTATATTTTGAAAGGCGTTTTTTTTTACCTTTAACAGAATCTAAACAGCGAGCCTCTCGATTTTGATGATGTATTGGCCAAGGTGCATTGCATTGCTGATCTAACCAACAATAACAACAAGAACAGTGCGACATCGATTGATGACGATATGTCGATGGTATTATTTTATAAATATTACACATTAGGTTTCATTGCATTATTTCATGGTTACAGGAAATTTTAAACGATGAAGACTATTCTGAGGATAACATTTCGCCAATGGATGGTTCAGAGAGAATCGACATCGAATATTTGGGTGGTGAAAATGTGAGTTTGTTTGCTTTAAGAATGTACTACCCTTGCTGGGTAGTTATGTACTGGAGTATTACTTAGTCGAGTGTCAGCTGGGCTCTGTAAGCTCTATCGATTTCCAAAATTTACGATGAAGTGATTGCAGAACCGACTGTTGACGATAATTGACTTTCTCAAATGTGAAGAGTGTCTGCCAGAGTCACCGAGTCCCTTCGTGACATGATCCCGGGCATGTAGCTTCCAAAAAGTCTAGCAATATTATAATTACACAGATTCTCAACCTAGTCATTCAACTCGTATTAAATTGTTGTCAAAGCAATGGGTTCCTGCCATTTCTTTACAAAGTACCACTTTTTTGGTGGTGTTGGTGGACATTTCAAGTTAAGCCACATCCCACTTAACCTCCAGACGTCGTTTTTGACGAGGCACAAGAAATCCTTGGATGTGGTGAACATGTTCCTTCCAGCTTATCATCCGTGCAAAAAAGCAGACCTGCCATTAACATTAAAAGCGTAAAAAAGGCAAAGAAAAAAACCAGAAAAAAATCTGCATCTCAATTCATGATGCTAAGACATAATACTTGATCTGTTGGTTAAAATTGGCCAATGATGTCGATATCGTTTGCGTGTACATTCAGTTTCCTCGTACTAATATAGAACATTTAAATTTTCTTCACTTTTAAGACTATGTCAGCTCCGTCGACCCCAGTCGATATCAACAGCAAGTTCAAAAGGAAACTAATTGCATCCGTAAGAAAGCGACGCGTGCTCTACGATCCAGCGCATTCATCGTTTGGGAACATTGCACGGAAAACCCGATCATGGGAGAGAATAGGAAAACTGCAAAGGCTCGATGGTAATTAGATACATTGTAAACTTACTTAAGCAACATGGGTAACATTTTCAATTTCAGCTACTACCTGCCGGGAAATGTGGTTGAGTTTGCGTTACGATTATCAAAACCATGTACGCAATCTGCGCCAGTGGCTGGCAGGAGAGAGCAATCATCGCGAGAGGCCTCGTATACCCTTTGAGAACGATTTGCTATTTCTTTGGCGCTTTATATCCGACAAGTGGGTTTGGTATTTGTGCCTATCAAACCAAATTCTAATTTCTAAACTTGCAGAAGCTACTGCGACGATTCGGACGAAGATGTACGTCACTCGCGGAGCGTTGTACCCCATATACCTGAAGGTGTTGAATCTCCCACTGTCAGTGATGATGACTCTATGGCAGTCATGGACTATGCACATGCGGTGGATCATCCTTACGCCAACAGGGTTTATGATTCAGAAGAATCATTACAGTTCTCTTGCAAACTTATAGACGCAGTTCAGCCCTATTCAGAGTTGTATGACATTTTGCACCCGAACTATGGTGATGTCAAGAGGAAGAGCATCATTTGGGATGCCATAGCGAACGAACTCTATGAAAAAGGTAAATCCATTTGCAAAAATGTTTTCACAAATTGACATGTACTAAAATGTTCTCTTGCAGCGACCAAATGTCTGTACACATGGATCAAGCTACAACTGCGATATGAGTTTGAAATAATGCACAACAAGTCGTCCTACCTAGTCAATAAGTTAAGCTTCCTCAAAAAGCACATGTTGCCAAAGTATGCATTGATTATTCGCAGCCGTTTCGTATTAACCATTTATTGATTTTCCAGTGAGAAATCCCTCTTCAAACGGATTGCCTCGCCCACTGACGAATGGCACGAACCTATGAACGGGTACAAGGATCAACACCTAATTATCGAAACTCTAGTCGCTTCGAAAAAGTATCGTACCTTTTTATTCAACATTGACTTACCGTACGCAGTCGAGAAAAACTTGCATGTTCCCTGTTGGACAGCTGTAGGCAAAGCAATGAGTAAGAAGCGCTGACCAACTGATCAGAAATATAATTGAATTGAGTTTCTCTACATTTTTCTTACAGAACGTAGAGCGGAAGCATGCGAGCTCACGTGGATTATTATGCAAGCAATGTACTGCGAAGTGTCTGAATTCCGGAAACATGGTTGTCTTTTACGCGACGAATGGAAGTTTGAGTCGATAATTACAAATTTGTTGGCCAATCTTCCATCGAAAAAGTTGAGCAAAATTCGGAAAGGTATGACCATTGACCAGTGATTGAGTGCATAAAGGATTTGGTTTCAAGTTGCGATTTTATTTCAGATGCACCGTTGGCAACTTTGAAACCTAACGCAAATAGAATCCCCGTAACCGTTGCCGATACAAATGCGGATACAAACGGAGAAACGGAAATACCAGAGGTTATGGAATACGATGATATTTATGAGCCTGGACAAGTAATTACTTTACCATCGGAGCCGAAGGAAAAACCGAATGAAATAAAGTTCACAATACCATCGCAAGGGTCCGGAGAACCCCTAGTTGGTGGACAGCTTGTTCGGTTTACACTGGACAAACCAGTAGCTGAAGTGACCGACAAACTGATTGTAGATATTGGTTCAGTTGTGCCAGATGCGCATATTCTTATCATGCGTCGGTATAGGAAGTCGCCAGCTGTTTTTCCATTTACATTGGATCAGCGAAAGCAACTAATCGGTGAAGTAATGGCTAGACCGCTGCTATTCAATGAACCCTGCAAGCAGGCTCGATTGAACAGAGTGTTTTGGGGAGAAATATCCATCGAAATTGGATATCCAGGTATGGTTTTAATATAATTTAAAATTTATTTATTTAATTTAATCTATAAGCCACACAGTAGCCACTCGTGAAATACACTGAGCAGAAGTTGTATAAGTCCGGCCTACAAGGTCTCCAGTTAGCACGATCTTTGGCTAACCGCCTCCAGTTACGCACTCCAAGTTGGTTGAGGTCTCATCCCACATGTGCGCCCCAACTAAGGCGAGGTCTTCCTCTGCTGCGTTGTCCGGGTTGGAATCGAAGACTCTTCGGGCCGGAGCGTTGGTGTCCATTCGCTCTACATGTCCTAGCCACCTTAGTCGACTAATACCAGGTCAATGTCGCTGTACAGCTCGTAGAGTTCGCTGTTAAATCTCCTAAGCCCGTCAACGCAAACGGGACCGAAAATCACTCGAAGAATTTTGCGTTCGAAGCGACCAAGAAGATCTTCATCCGCCTTTGATAACACAGAAGTTGTATTGCATTTTCGAAAAAAAAAATGTTCTAGTCTCTAGTGAAACGCCTTTGAAATCTGTCAAGAAATGCAGGGCTTTAAATGACATCCGCATACTCCGCATAAGGCATATAGGTCCTTGAAACCTTTTCAATTTTTATAAATAAATCCAATGGCAGAATTGGCTTTTAAAACAATATAGGCTATATGTGCTCAAATTTGCCAGAGTGGATGAAATCCGGCCAGAAATACTCAACGCTTTAAGTGAAGAGGGAGTCAAATGGCTCTTTCGTGTTATTTAAGTGGAACGCCCACTCGATCCGGTTGTAGCCGTTTGTGTTGGAGCTAGAGATGAAAGTAAATGTGAACAAATCTAAAGTGATGGTCGTCTCCAGAACACCTGTTCAATGCACTCTGCATGTTAGTGGAGTCCCATTGAAACAGGTGGAGAAGTTTATGTATCTCGGGGTCTTATTCACGAGTGATGGAAGGAGCAATGCTGAGTTGGTTATCCTGGGTCAATTTTGCGACAGCTACAGCTCGGTCATTCTGTTAGACTGAACTTGGTGCCAAATCAAAGCTATGTCTTTAATTCGGTGTTTGTTACAACTCTTACCTATAGTCATAAGGTTTGGGTAATGACCGTAAGAATAAGATCGCGAATACAAACAGCCGAAATGAGATTTCTCCGTTGTATTGCTGGTGTGACCTGTAGAGATCGCATTAGAAACACCAGAATGGGTGAAAAACTAAATGTCGAGCAGCTACTGCGTACGGATCTGTCCATGGTTTAGTCATGTAAAACTCATGTCGCCAACCAGAATCCCAAGACGTGCCATGGAATCCGTACAATCATGCAGTATCCGACTGGATTTGCGTTGCGCAGAAAATTACTCTCCGAACGGATACCATGATAGGGCCGATAGATATAGATATATGTGGAGACTGAACTGAATGCTTTTTTCAAACTATTCAAGTTACTATTGTATTGAGTTGCCAGCTCTGGAGGTCTATCGTATCAACGATATTCGTTTGTAAGGTTACGTGATTACAGCCCTGTAAATCCCTTCTAAAACTGAAACGATGTTTAAAAGAGAAGAAGGTTTCCGGTCAACAAGTCCAATAGCTTGCGGTTATACTGACTCAAATTTGATTTGCAATAAATGCAGTGCCTTGACTTGTATTATAATTGCTGGTCTAAATTGCTCGACGGTTTATGAGTTTCTTTGCAAACAATTTTTTTTCCAACGCAAGCTTAGTAAATTATAAAACCTCGCGGTGGTCAGTATAATTTGTACGATAAGAGAAAGTACGACTGTCGTATTGAGGTTCTATGTCACCCTACGAGTGAAATACGAGTCTAAAATGACTGCATACTGCCTTGCCACTAGATGAGACTAGAAATAATATTTGTGAAAGACCTACGGATATGAAGGCAGGCAGTGGTTATCCGATCCACTGCGAACATTTAGGTTAGTGCAATCGACATTATATCTTCGGACAACCAGCTTGGAGCTGATATGAAAATTGCTTTTGATTGTTCTTCTCTTCTGTAAATGCATGAACTTGCGTTAGCTAAGTATGTTTTGGGATGCGAAGGTTTTAGGCATGAGCAAAAAATATTTAAATCAGTCCTAACAACAAGCACATCATATGTATACACTTCATCTATTACATAATCTCGCCGAAACATAATTATTCCTCAATTCTTCACGTAATATCTGTTTCTGTATTTCCAGCTGATCCGTGTATGTACTTCTGGGAGTACATTTTGGAAAAGTCTCTGTTCTTAGACTACGAACCTTCATGGAAAAAGACTAGAGAAACAAAGTGGATTCCGCCTCCAAATCCAATATTCGATAAATTTCAAAAATACGCCGGTAACGTATATTTCTCCATTTCTAAAGAAACAAATTCCAATCCGTATTTTTTTGTTTGTTTTAGACTCCAGGTGCTGGGGTGAATACATTTCCGTTCTGCCCGACTTTATTCAGGAGATTAGCAACTTTTCTCTAATCTACGTGGACTTGAAGGTCAATTCAACCTGGAACAGAAGGCAGTGTCACGCAAGAGACATTGCAGAAGTCTGGACAATACTGGCGAGAAAGTTTGCAGTACTAGGTAAGCATGCGAACATGTGAACATTCTTGTTTTATATCAAACAACTTTTCTAGACAATCACAAGGTAATCTGGGACAAGTTTAAGCAACTTTTCCTACAGTACATGGCTGAAATAGAATTGGGCATCTACAACGCTTGGCCAAAGTTTTGGTTTCCCGTACTGGAAAAGTTGACGTTCTTATATGAGTTGCGCTACAATCCCAAACAGCCCATTTACTATGTGATAAAAAATAAAATCCAAGACGAGATTACTCAATACAGACTGGAGGGCAACCAAAGGCCTATTAAGCTCGACGCAGTTACCAATGGCAAAGCAATCTTTGGTCTTCTCAAAGAGAACGAATATTTGGATGACTTTACGTGGGTTAACCGGGCTCGTTTCCTGGCGAAAATGAAAACCTTTCCAATGCTGTATGACGTTAGCCACTCGCAATTCGGTAACAAAGATGCAAAGTTAGATGCATGGCAAGAGATGGCGCTCTCCTTTCACTGTACCGTGGGTGAATGTCATTTGATTTTTCAACATCTGATGAAGAGCTTCCTTCTGTTTCGCGCTAGAGATCCAAATCAGTTGTGTCGCGTCAACGCCAAATACTGGGAGAACATGACATATATCTATTCGTGTGCTGTGCCGAATTCAATTGATCCGAAATTGATGGAATGGCGCTCATTTCGGGCTGCCTCTAATGGTAGCACTATTAAATTGGCCGAAGAATTTCAGGCAGAGATCTCACTGGTTGACGCCAAACCGAGGCTAATATTAAAAAATATCGCTGCTGCTGTCAACTCGTTGCCAATACAAATCCAAAACACAGTAGTTCATCAACTAAAGCATATATTAAGTGAATATACCCGCAGTCAGGGAGAGGATATCGTCGTTGATGTATGAAACTCAAAATAAGACTTTTTTCTTAGTTTTAGTTTGGAATATAATGTGAAATTAATGTATAGTAATAAAAAGTAAAACTATTTGTGAAAGTATTGAACTAGGTTACAGTGTACATACATACATTCGTTATTTTTAATTCTTAAACAATTTTGTTTTAATAAAAAATACGTATAGAAGAAAGAAGGTTTTCTTTTAAAACGCTTGCATCTGCTGGGTTTTTATTTCTAATATGCTCCGAGCCGTTGTTACATTCATTTTTGACACATACAGCTAAAATATTACTCCCGATTTATTTATTCCTAGGCATTTTTCTAGGTTACCTACCATGCAAATGAAACCAACAGCCAAGCAGTACATAATGATCGCTATGGGTCCGGCTTTTGGTAGGGGTAAGGCCCGAAACACAGTCGCGCGATTGAAATCGCATGTGTGTTTCGGGCCTAAGTTAAATGGAACACGTCATCAGAAGCGGCACCATTCTAGACTCAAAACATACGTTTGTGGACGACGAAAATGTAGTTAAATCTGTTCGAATGATTGTTAGCACTTGTATGGAATTGTCAAAAATTCCGAAAATAAATTATTGTGCAAATAAGTTTTTACTTCTCGAAATATTTCAGTTTTCAAAAAATGTTTAAGATGTATATGGGAAAACTTCTGTTTTCGAGGAAGTTTTCGACTGTTTTCTCGAAAACCCAGTTTTCGGCTTGGTGTGAATAGGGTATAACATTGAAATGTTTACAGTTTAGTAGATAGTGAGGAAGAAGAAGAAGGAAAAATAATAGATCATTCATTTTGTGCGAGTGCAAATTTGCAATAGCTTCATCTTGAGGCGAAAGTATCGTCTGTTTAATGTTGCCTCCTCCGGTTGCTCGAGCGAGACTCCTTTTTGTTATGCACTAGTTTTTGCATACAGAACATTTCACTTTATATTTCAAAACTGGCAAAACCTAAACAAAACAAACAAATTATATAAAATACACAATTTACTATCAAAATTAGTACATATTGCCAACCATTGCCATCTCTTGTCGGAGGGCCATAGCTATTTATCGGCTTATCGCTGTAGCAATACAATTAAAAGAACGATCAGAATCGATCTTATTTAACCCCTTACTTAATCCTTTCGCCAGATGAATAATTCTTCTCCATTAATGAAGTAAGATTTTTTTTTTATTTGTTACTAGCGTCCTGTGCACGGGCTACACTTCGTAGTGCAAAATAGTTAAAGATAGACTGCTTTTATTGTAATGCTCTGCGGACTGTGTTACACAATTTTTTTTTGTTTTTAAGTAATCGTATTGCCTAGACAATATTATTAACTTTCATTATTTATATCAAGGTTACAAATTTAAAAAACTTTCGCTTCCAATTCCAAGACTGTCGAAGAAGCTGTACCCGCCCGGCTTTGCCTGTGCACAGGAATTGTATTGCTTAGGTCTTAGGTAATAATGTTCTTTCGTAAAATGCGAGAAATTATAACAAATCGACTTGGTGGAATTTTCTTTCTTCCTAAACCTGAAATACAGCAATACGAAAAAAACAAAAAAAGAATAATGAAAATCGGCCCTGCGGTTATCGAAATATAACGACATCGAGTTTCACCCCAAGATGTTTTTTGTATAGGAGGTATTAAATTTTGAATATATTTTTTGTATGTGAAGTGCCGCTCCCCTTTGAACAAATTTGACCAATCTTCACAGGAGCACTCCAGAGCCAATAATTAAGAATGTCTGTAAGTTTGAGCTCATTCGATTCGGTGGTTTTCAAAGTATACGACTTTAAAGGACCATTCACATGGGAGCGAACGAACGAATTGATGAAATGCGAATAAATCACTTTGTATGCATTTATAAACAGAAAATTCCACATTTTATTATTCCAAGATATCCTCCTCTTGGAATAAGGTAAAGTTAGAACGAATTTTTTATTCGCTTCTTTGTGGAACGCGATTTAAATGATGTGGATTGTGAATAGACTGACAATTCGCGCCTGGGTGTTTTCGTTCGCGGCAAAAAATTCGGATTTCGAAATTTCGTTATTTAAACTGTTAATAAACTTGTTTTCTTAATAATTGTTGATGGAGTAATTAATTATCCTCATCTTGGAGTAGTAAAATGTGCAAGTTTCTGTTTATAAATGCATAAAAAGTGGTTTGTTTGCATTTCATCAATTCGTTCGTTCGCTCCCATGTGAATGGTTCTTAAATCTTACTTTTGTATAGACGGTGCTACTCCCCTTTGTCCAATTATGACCAAACTTCACAGTACCAATAACGAAGATTGTCGGTAAGTTCGAACTCAATCAATTTGATGGTTTTCGAAGTATGCATAAGGTTTTGAATGTTTTTTTTTTTTTTGTTTGGGCGGTGCCACGCCCCTTTGTCCAATGTTGACCAAACTTCACAGAAACCGTATATGGACCAATACCAAAGATGTGTTAAAATCGGTAAATGCGTCAAGGCGTGAATCGACAAATATTTTAGGGCTCAATTTTTATATTATATAGATTTGAAATTGTTTTTTCATACTTTTTTTTATGTTTTCAATTTATCCATCGGACATAGCCAATCAAACTGAAGGTTTTGAAAATGAAAATAAACAGCAAATTTTCCACAAAAAAAATGTTTGCGTTCTTCCATTCTGTTTAAAAAAAATACCGAAAACAAACGCGCAGACACGGACTACCTGTCGGGAGCGAAATTGCAAACGACAAAAAAGGTAGTTTTTTTTAGGTCATTAGTCGTGTCGCTTTTTCTTAAGTCGGCTCTCACATTGAGGCAACAATCAATAAGCAACTGGCAAAAGGAAACACGCAATATTATCGCTCACATTTATTTTACATAGAATTAAATTAGAGGTCTCACATCAAAGCAACTCAATATCGCTCGAACGAAAAATGTTGCTGGTTGCTATAATAATTATCGCTAGCGATACAACGCGCATGTTGAAAAGCAACATAATAATTGCTTCCTAGTAGCAATATTTGTCATTATTGACACATTTGCGCATACTACGTTTCGGGGCTCATTCGATTGATTTTTGAAATTGGGTGGGATATGCTCTGAGTTCCTTAGCGCAAATATTTCCACCATGATTTATTAAATTAGTAAATGCAGGGTGCACCCAATATTTCATTTTCTTTTGTCTTTTTTTTCTTAAATGGAACCACATAAGAAAAATCGAATCATCGGAGTCGTCGGATGACATATTAGTTAGAAATTTCAGACAATACTGTTGCTTCGATGTGAGAATAGGCTAAAATAAAGTTGCGTGTTGCTTATTGACAGTTGCTAGTTGCTTATTGCTTGTTGCCTCAGTCTGAGAGCCGCCTAAGGTAATTAAAGTAATGTCGTGCGACGACTACAAAACTAGTACAAAAAATGCATTTGACATTTTCACCCGACCTTTGTCGCGTAAAAACGACAAGCGTAATACAGATTTGGAAGAGTCGTGTAGTTTTGAATCGAAAACGACAACGGTAATCGAGGTGATTTAAGCTGTTCGGAAGAATACCTCGAAGCAAAAATCCTCCGATTCGAGAAATTTCCGTTCCGACGTATACCTTGCTAGAGCCATATTATGCAAGCTTGACTATATGCAACCACAGAACATAACTGAAAAATCTCCATGACTCACGGTTTGCGAAACTGGTACCAAAAGAAACTTGAATTCACCGTACAAAGTACCTACATACATAGAAAAATTAAAATAGTGAAAAATGAAAAATCTAAACAACAATCATGAAAGCTGGTTACCGGCTGAAGTCAACAAGAATTAAAAGCTGATTAACGCTTAGCCGGAAGCGGGTTCACTATGGACGCGCCCATTCATCGCCCGCTTTATTTTACCTACCTACCCTTAGACATTCACGTTTACACATTTTTTACACAGAAAATCATTCATCCACCCAGCCACCGACCAATGTAGTTTTGTTTAGCAGCCTATTTAGATCTTACTTAAAAAGTTATTAATCAGCACAGACAATTATTATACACTAGCTGGACCCTGCCCGCTCCCACAAAATTATATTTGGTTTTCTTAAAATTAGATACACTTTTACCCGATTTCACACTACGAGCTTAAGTGTCGATCCAAGGATAAACTCAGGATTAATACAAATTTGGTTTCCACAGTGCAGGTTTAACGATAAACTTCACTTAAATAATGCATAAAGTTAAGCCACCGATTTCCGTGGTTTTACTTATGTCGATTTCCATTGGGCTTTTACCGTTTTGCTCTCAGATCTCAGATTTTTCCTGCCCAATGGAACGTGAAATGAGATCAATTTTTTTTTGCATTTGTGTTGGTGTGTGATTTGACAGTCAGCTGTTTTTACATTCCAATTTGTGTTTATAAAATTGAATTGTTAATTGTTAGTTTTTTACTTGTACTTGTTACTACTTACTTGTTTTGTTTTGAACTAGAACTTCGTCCTTCCCCATAAAAACAACCCCATACGACGATCCATTCGTCTACATCCATTTTCAATTTTCAAATTTATTCCACAATAGGTAGGGGAGACTGGGGCACATTTGTACACTTTTTGCTTTGAGGTAAATCCTATTTGTTTAAATTATTAAACTGTAAAGTATTCTCACTTTAAGAAATGCAAATAAACTTTGATTTGGACAAATAACTTCGTAAATTTAGTAATGGCGTATAATTTATTTTTATTTAAAAACGAAGTAGGTCCTTATGTTCAAAGGTACCCCCCCCCCCCCATAGGGGGCAGTTTTGAATTAGGCTGGGACACTTTTGAACGGCAGTATTTGTAATTGCGTTTAGCAGCTAATAAGTTACTACAAGGTTTGTATTTTTTTAATAAAATAAATTAACTTTATTATTTTAATAAAAAAAACAAAAACGACTTAGCAAAAGCAAACTGAAGTTTTGAAATTACTGAAATATTTTACAGACTGAAGAAACTTTATAAAAACAAAAATGAGTTATTTTATTACTCCAACAGAAATTTTGAAAAAATTAAGACAAAAATTATAACCGCAGCTCTCCTCGATGTTCCCGGAGCGTTAATTGGTGGTGGTAGCTTAGCTTTTAGTTCAATGCCACTTACAACCCCTTATTCAAATGTGCCCCGACTGTTTTGTTCAAACCTGTCCCAATAAGTCAAGCGACAGAAAAATGTGCGCAAATATTTATATTTTTCAGATTTGTCAAAAAACGTACCTTTATACGTTTTCAAATGAAGTTGTGCCTTATAAATATATTTTACACAAAAAGAAAAGCTCACTTTAAAAGTGTACACTCTTGCAATTTAAGCTTGCAATCTTACGCTTACCTAAGCCCAGGTTTAAGCTGCCACTGTGGTGTTGGGTATTTGAGTGTTTCACTGAAATATGTCTAGCAGTTTTCGCGCTTTTTGGAGAAGAAGAAAATTCCTCCCTCTCCTAGATCTTGCTACTTATTTGTAATACTGCATTGCCTTTCCTTTGTTTCCGTCTCCTATGGAATCCAAGCAACTACCTACCCCAAACCTACACTGACCATACCACATATCAGACTGAAATTCTGAAACGAATTGTATTATACGTCTCTTCTCTTATGAAGATAAAGAGTTTATTAATATATCTACCCTATGCCATACTCCAACACGCACCCCATCCACATCCAGCATCGGGCATACAATCATAATATACATACCTACATATCCAACTGACCATAGCACTCACTGCGAAAACATATCAACAAATCAACCCTTTGAGAATGAGAGGTATACCTACGTATGCTAGTGTTGTTTTGTTTTTGTTTATCCTGTCACACTATCGCAAAAGTATAAACATCCATTCGTAGCGAGGTATGTGTATGTATATATTTTCACTTCAAAAAATACATTTTGGCTAAAAAACTGTTCCTAAGGACGTGGCTATAAACGACATACCCTATAGCAGTCTCACAGTCTTAAGGAACATTTTAAAAAAAGTTTCATTGAAATCTGTCCAGTACTTTTCGAGTTTTTAGCTGACAACGAAAAGTGCTACAGTTTTATTATATGTATAGATATGTATAGATAGTAGAAGAGATAATTTCTCTTGAACATCATTGCCAAACATAATTATATTGTTGCTTATAGGTTTTCTCAGAGTATTTTGGGATAAATATAATCATTATTATTATTATTCTTTATTCATCTACCGAGCTTAACTCTAACAGACTAGGATTAAATATTATATTAATTTCAGAACATATTATTATTCAACGATGAGATACGGGAGGAATTTGCACGGCAGGTATCTGAAAGGTTTGAACAAATTCCAAATGTTCCATTGAATGTAGAGGAAGAATGGCAGTTGTTTTCAACAGCAGTTATTGCCTCTGCAGGACATGTTTGCGGAGTGAAGCGGCTCGGTGTGGCGGCTGGTGGTGAGAAAAGAACTGCGTGGTTTAAAACGCCCGGAGTTCAAGAAGCTATCAGAGAGAAGAAGAAGGCTTTCAAGGTGTGGATTCACTTGGGGGACTCTCCTTCTCGAAACCGGTACATTGAGGCGCGAAGAACTTGCAAATTGGCTGTTAAAGCAGCCAAAGAACATTCTTGGAAGGAGTTCGGCGAAAAATTGGACCGCGATCACAGATCTGCAAGCAAGGTGTTCTGGCAGACCATCCGCCGTCTTAGAGGAAGGAAGTGGAACATTATCGAAGGAGTCAAATCCAAAGATGGTACACTTCTTTCTAATGAGGAGGACATCTTGCGCAGATGGAGCGAGCACTTTTCCGAATTGCTCAATCCAATCCAGGGCATTGAGGATGACACATCCATCGCCTTAAGCAGGGCGGAAAATAGTCCCACGGTAGAGGAAGTCACTTTTGCGATCAAATCGCTAAAAGCTGGCAAATCTGCCGGAGTGGATGAAATCCGGCCAGAAATGCTAAAGGCCTTAGGTGAAGAGGGAGTCAAATGGCTCTCTCGTGTCATTAAAGTGGCCTGGGAATGCGGAGAAACACCCAGCGATTGGCAGATTGGGGTGATTGTGCCCCTTTTCAAGAAAGGGGACAAAAGGGATTGCTCCAATTACAGGGGTATATCACTTTTAAGTCTCCCCGGAAAAGTCTTTGCCAAGGTGCTGGAAACGCGTTGCAGAGCTGTGGTCGAGGCACGATTAGGAGATGAGCAGTGCGGCTTTCGTCCCGGCAGAAGCACAACCGACCAGTTATTCACTCTCAGAATGGTACTTGAGAAGGCTTGGGAGTATGCTACACCTGTTTACGCTTGCTTCGTAGATTTGGAGAAAGCATATGACCGAGTCCCTCGAGGGAAACTCTGGAGTGTATTACAGCAGTATGGAATTGATGGTTCTCTCTTGAGAGCCATTCAATCTCTTTACACAAACTGTAAAAGCTGTGTTCGGGTAAACGGCGTTAAATCAATACCTTTCACCGTGGGCGTTGGACTTCGCCAGGGGTGCGTCTTGTCGCCTCTCCTTTTCATTACTTATATGGACTGGATGTTACAGCGCAGTCTTGGCGAAGAACGTTTCGAATTGGGAGATCTGAGGATAAGTCATTTGCTCTTCGCTGATGACTTGGTCATCCTTGGGTCCTCTCAGACTGAACTTCAGCGCGCACTCGATCGGTTTGTAGCCGTTTGTGTTGAAGCTGAGATGAAGGTAAATGTGAACAAATCTGAAGTGATGGTCGTCTCTAGAACGCCCGTTCAATGCACTCTGCATGTTAGTGGAGTCCCATTGAAACAGGTGGAGAAGTTTAAGTATCTCGGGGTCTTATTCACGAGTGATGGAAGGAGCAATGCCGAGTTTTCCTGTAGGATTGGTCAGGCTGGATCGATTTTGAGACAGCTTGGTCATTCTGTTATCAGGAGGACTGAACTTGGTGTCAAAGCTAAGTTGTCAGTCTTTAATTCGGTGTTTGTTCCAACTCTTACCTATGGTCATGAGGTTTGGGTAATGACCGAAAGAATAAGATCGCGAATACAAGCTGCCGAAATGAGATTTCTCCGTAGTATTGCTGGTGTGACCCGTAGAGATCGCATCAGAAATACCAGAATACGTGAGGAACTCAATGTCGAGCAGCTACTTCTCCGGACGGAGCGATCCATGCTTCGGTGGTTTGGTCATGTTAAACGCATGTCCCCGACCAGGATTCCACGACGTGCTATGGAATCCGTACCATCGGGCAGGCGTCCCCTAGGTAGACCCAGGATGAGATGGTTAGATCAAATTCATAATCTCTCCTCTACCCGTATGGGGATTGCCCTTGATGATTTAGAGTCGATGGCGGAGGATCGAGAGCTATGGAGGGTCCACTTGAGCAACCTGCACCCGCGACCCACTTAATGGACAAGCGGACCATTGAAAATGAATGAATGAATTATTATTCAATATAGATAATTTAAATTTAGATCTATCATCACATAAATCTATTTCAGTGCAAACAGAATTAAAACATTTTATACATTTAGTTATTGGTTCGTTAAGACCATAATTATAAGAATGTCTAGGATTCAAAAAAAATGTGTTTCTTGTTCGAAGAATTCTTTCTGGTGCATACAAATTAAAATTTTTAAGTACATCGGAACATATTATACGATAAGAAAGGACATCATGAATAAACAGCATACAATGAACACTTCGCCTCTTTTCTAAGGTATCTAATCCCACTAAAGCACATCTTGTTTGATACGACGGTCTTACATCAAGGTTCCATTTCATTTGCCTTATAAGAAATCTTGTAAAGGACTTTTGTACCCTTTCTAACCGAATTATAGAATTAGCATATATTGGGCACCAGACTATAGAGCAATATTCAAGGAAAGGCCGTACTAGAGACATATAGACTGACTTAAGAGCATATGGGTTCGAAAATTCAGCACATGTTCGCTTAAGAAATCCAAGCATCGAGTTTGCTTTGGCAACAACATAATCAATGTGAAATGAAAATGAAAATTATATTATAAATTATACCACTTGCACACCAAAGAATTGGTCTTTCGATAATAGTGGTAGTAGTTCCTTATGGTAGGTACCTAATTTGCTACAATGATTCGAAATATCGTCAAGTATCTACATAATAATCCACGATCATCCAATGGGACACTATCAATACCACTGTCCACCGATAGTCACCTTTAACGGCCACGTAAATTAATCTCTGTAGTAGGACTATAGGTCTAAGACTTTGTTTCCAATTACTTGCGGAAGTGCCTATAAATATTAAAGGTCAGGTTGTATATTAACAGCACTCAATTAGGTCGGTACCTAAAAGAATGCATCGAACCAAAGTGCATGTTAATTTAACATTCATCTCCGGTTGGTCTTAGCCTTAGCCAAAACACGATGACGAGGTGCGGTTTGTAATTTATTCACTGTTCAAACTTAGCCCATACCAAAAGACCATTAAATAAATCATGGATGTGTTTAAAGAAATCATCAGAGATACAGAGTAAAGAGTTAGAGATACAAAACAATAACAATTCAATGCAACAAACACTCCAGCAGCATGTCTTGGGTTAAATCACGAATCACGACGAGTATCTCCATGCAGCAAACACCAAAGCAATATTTACCATCGAACGAGAGCCTGTTCCGAATACTAATTCCTCCGTATGTAAGACCGGTTGTCTGGAGGAATAGCACTCCAGCCGAAGAATTGCTGGATCTGCTACTGCTGCTGATGATGGTGGTGGATGATGATGTTATATGGTTATTGTTATATTGGGATTTCACACAGCTTCGAATACGCAGGCGTTGCTTCGGCATTCATTTGATTTGTTATTTTGTTCAGCGAGTATGATGCGGGAATCGTAGCGATGCAATTGGTCCAAAAATTGTGACAGAGATGGAGATGAAAGTATATAAGATCTGGAAATTGTCCATGGGGAGATGGTCATCTATCCAAGCCACACCCCAGTATAGGCGTTGCAATGCTGCAAATGAATATACATAGATTTGTTTGAGAATAGATTTGTTAACATTGTAAATATGGATGTTTGGACTATGCTGACATCTTGGATTTGTGTAGAGCGGGTCATCTGTTGTTCTGTTCAACGATTGATAATTTTTTAAAAAGTGAAAATCTTCCGGTTGTGTAGGTACCTAGGTACTTATCAAATATCATTTTATTCAAATGACTAAGTCGGCTGGCTTGGCAGTATGCCATCGTGTCAACCAAATTTTTTTTTAATACATTTTCGATGGTTTTGCGGTCCTATTTCACGAATGGCTTAAACAATATTCTTCTTGCTCCAAATTTTCTCCTTCCCTTCTAACTATCCCATCGTTTTTCCCCTTCCTCGTTTTTAATATTTTATCCTAGGTACGATAGTCCGGAGGCCGGTTAAAGCGAACTTACCGACTAAACCGTCGTCGACCGGACACCCTTCCACCGAAAGACAAATATATAGTAGATTCCTATGTCTACAAAGGTAGAAGGTTCTTTTTATACCGTTACAGGCCATTGTATGAGTTCATAGCCAAGCCTATAGATAGATAAAGTCCCTAACCACCTCAAAGTTGTGTCTGATGGTTATGGTGACATTCTGTTCGATACGTCGATCGGTTTTGGGCGTCCTTTCTGTTGACAGCATATGTCACCATCTCAATTCTCACGAAAACACCATCAGTGACATTACGCTGCGTTTTGCGGATTATGTCGATGTCATCGGCGTAGACGAGTAAATGGACGGACTTTGAAAGATCGTTGGTGTTTGAGTTTTGAACTATTCTTTCAAGAACGATATTGAACAAGAAACATGACAGTGACAGCGCATCGCCCTGTATAAATATAAATCCTTTTTTGACATGTAAGGTCTCCTCGGTAAGTTCTTTACCGACCTTGATGGAGCAGCGTGCATCAATTCGATGAAAAGGTGGTTGGTATCGATATGAAGTTTTGAATCAGGAGATGCGGAAGTGTCCCAATTAGACGGGCTATAACTTGAAATGGAGTCAAAATAGATCCACCTTGCCATGCCACACGCATTTTTTTTTTCTCCAGAACTTTTTGGAGTCTCCACTTATCTCCCTCAATCAATCTGAATTACTAGTTAATCCGTATATTAGCGCACATACTCAATTCCTGCCTCCACAGTCACACCAATCGAATCCGATGCAATTCGGTCCGATTCAAGTGGGCATGTGATTCTTCCGTTCGTCAGACGTGAATCAACAACTAGAACTAGACCATGAATGTGTAATTTTTAATTACAAAATTCAAACAAAATACATAGTTCGATTTACGAAGTTTTTATTCGGCTTATCTGTGGGCGCAGTAGGTTAGTGTGCTGGACTACTGTGCGAGGGATCCCAGGTTCGATCCCCGGAAAAACACAAATTACATTTTTAAAAAGTTTTTTCTACTGCGCCACCTCTCGCGAACGTCTGACAAACATCCGAGAGTATGACTGCCATGAAAAAACTTCTCAATTTAGCCGTTCGGACTCGGCATAAAATTGTAGGTCCCTTCCATTCGTCCCAAAAAATAGAAACTCACACAAAACGAATGGTTGCGAGAAGCTAGGCCTAGAGTGTCTACCGCCTGTTGCGCCACCTATTTATTTATTTATTTTTATCTGAAGACATGGAGACCACGAATCAGATTCGTCTGGATTTTCATTGATTCGGATTCAGTTAGTGTGAAGGGACTTATAAAGTATTCCATCTCTCAACTTGCTAAATTATTTAAATCTACAATTCCTGGAGCTCTTTTATAATTATAGCCATTCCGTACGATTGTTTTTGGTTTGAATAATTGGCTTTCTATTTCTATACGGAAGGATTAGCTTCCGATCTACTAGAGCTGTCACGTCAACTATCAAAAAATTGCCTCAAAGAACCTCTGTCCTTACAATTTTCTACTCACATTATTAACGACTGAACAGCAACGAACTTCTTCGGTTTCCTGTTTTGGGAGGCTGAACTTTTCCATTTAAATAAAATACGGCACGTGATCACCGATAAAACGCTATACATCCCATCCCACCTCGAACGTCGCCCAGCAAACATTAAAGTTCAGATAGTCCATTCACCTATGTGCGGCACTATTCTGAAATCAGAATGTAACGAATTTCCCTCTGCGGCCATTAATAACGATGAGGAAATCACGAGTGATAAAAATCACTTCTGCATAAAATAATAATTCTACGGTTTTAATACCCCTTAGCCTACCGATTTTTATGATCATCATTGTCACCGGCGATATCCGCCAAAGTCCAATCGTGGATCGCGCATTGTATAATAGACACAATTCTAAGAGTCTTCACCATACGAACCATCATGTACACGCAGTACTGAACTGTGCTGGCTGACCATACGACACTGAGGAGCAGTGATGGCATCTATATCTGCGCGCCTATGTAGATACTTTCATGTGTAGGTAAGGTATCCATCAAAATGTATCTTTCTCGAAGCGAGTGCTGGTGGTGTTGCACATATTGGGATTTGTTTACCTCTGCTTCTTCTCGTGCGTTGTTGTCGCGCTGTCATGATCGCGTCTTCGGCCCAAAGCCTTATACGCGTCGCGAGCGCGCTCGATGTGGAAAATTTCCTTTTCCCTCTGTCGCTCTCGCTCACTCTGCTTACCATCCGTCATTCAAGACAACCGCAAGATCGTTCTAAGAATTCCAATGAACCTGTGATTATTGAATTTTTATTAAGTACCATGCGAACGTGAACAGTCGAAGATGAAATGAGGAAGCCATCGAGATCTTCTGGGCTCAGCAAAATGCTGGCGATACCTTGGAATGTTGTGTGTACATCGTTCCATCTTTAGCCAACCGACAGGTAGCCTACCATGGTCTATAGTGTATTGGATGTTACCACTGTTGCTGATATGGCCGCATTGGTGGGCACTTGGTATGGGAAGAGTGTCGTCTTCGCAACGTTAGCCTCCGGAAGATAGGTGAAGAAATTTTCTACAATGGTTCGAACGACCATTTCAGTCGGATGACCATCTCGAAACGGATCGTAGCGAAGTGCCAAAAAGGAATGCGCGCGCGCGCGCACAAAGATCGATGATCACGGTAGTCTGACGTCTCAAACTTTCTCCATTCCGCTCTGACCTTCATAATGTATAATTGTATATCATAGACAGAAATGACACATAAAATATGAATATATGACAGCGGCGAAGCGAATTACAGCTTTAAACGGAGAAGAAACGACACCAACATGGAGCCATCTAATGAAGAATTTTTTTTTGTTCTCATTAAACAAATCGATATAGTGGGTGGAATAACAAATGAACCATATAAGGTCACGCGTATATCGTCAGGAGCAGTGACCCAGTTCATCTTTCCGAAATAAAATGCGTGATGCATTTCACCAAACAGCACTCAATGAATATCACATTTGCGATGTGATATATGTACATATTTTTTATTTTGTTGTTAACATTTTTTCATGAACACGAATACCTAATGCAACGGAATATTAGACTCTGTATACTGGGATGCAAGGGTTCAGGATTCCCCAAGTTCTTTGATTGTTTTCATTTAGAGAAGACGTTTGAGATCAGACCTAAAAGCTGGAGTCTGTTGATGATGAAATAAAATGTTGAATATTTATGTAGAAGAAAAGAAAACCCCAAATGAGTACCTACAATATGGAAAAATCTGAAGTGCCAAACCCTTTGCGAAGCCCCTTGAAAAAGGAGCCGGTTAGTCCGTTGTTATAGTAACCTATTTTGGGAATGCCATCACTGCTGAGCAATGACCTGTCTTATAGAATTGCAAACTTACTTACTTTCTTAAGGTGGTGCTACAGTCTGGGGTGGACCTGGGCCTCAACCAACAAGCGTCTCCAGCCAGCACGATCTTTGGCCAGCTGTCTCCAGTTTCGCATGCTAGGTTGGTTAAGGTCCCTTTCCACTTGCGTGCGCCACCTGAGTCGCGGTCTTCCTCTACTGCGCCGTCCCTCGGGTGTGGATTCGAAGATCTTCCGGGCCGGAGCATTCACGTCCATTCGCTCTACATGACCCAGCCACCGCAGTCGTTGGATCTTCACTCTTCTGGGCTTGGTCAATGTCGCTGTACAGCCCGTATACAGTTCGTCGTTGTAGCTTCTCCTCCATTCACCGTCTATGCAGACGGGACCGTAAATTACTCGAAGAATTTTCCTCTCGAAGCAACCAAGAGTAACCTAATCCGCTTTTGATAGAGTCCATGCCTCTGCACCATAAAGTAGGACTGGGACGATTAAGGACTTAGGGTCACTTTAGTTGTTCGAGAGAGGGCTTTGCTACTCAATTGCTTTCTTAGCCCAAAGAAACAGCGATTGGCAAGAGTTATTCTTCGCTTAATCTCAGCGCTGGTGTCATTGTCTGAGTTCATAGCGGAGCCTAGGTAGACAAAGTCCTTTACCACCCCAAAGTTATATCTGTCTACTAGCTGGACCCGTGCTCGCCTTGCCCGCTCGTATATGTATATTTCACAAACTGGCTGGACAGAAGTAAGTCACTCATACACAGTACCTATCTGTTCAAGAAAAATTGCTTTCGATGTGGGACAACAACCCCAAGGTAGAACTATGGAATCCAAACAACTACCCCAACCCTACCCTGTTACGTCATATCAGAATAAAATTCCTACTGCGTTGCGTGGCGATATGCGATAATGGATGTAATGCATTGGATATATAATGTGCACCCTCTGCATCGCCCTCCCTCTCATTGATCTTGCTAATTGTTTAATATACTGCATTTCCTTTCCTTTCCTTTGCTTCCCTCTTCCTATAGAATCCAAACAACTACCTACCCCAACCCAACACAATTACCATACCACATATCGAATAAAATTCTAAAATGAAACCTGTTTTGTATTATACGTCTCTTCTCTTATGAAGATTATTAATATACCCCATGCCATTCTGCAGCACGTACGACTCACCCCATCCACATCCTTCATCGGACATACAATCATAATATACATACCTACATAATATACAACTGACCATAGCACTCACTGCGAAAACAAATCAACCCTTATCGAATGTGTTTGTTTGACGATCGCAAAAGTATAAACATCCATTCGTAGCAAGGTATATGTGTATGTATATATTTTCACTTCAAAAAATACATTTTGGCTAAAAACTGTTCCTAAGGACGTGGCTATAAACGACATAGCCTATAGCAGTCTCACAGTCTTAAGGAACATTTAAAAAAAGTTTCATCGAAATCTGTCCAGTAGTTTTCGAGTTTTTAGCTGACAAAGAAAATGCCTACAGTTTTATTATATGTAAAGATAGTGACATTCTGTCCAAGACGTCGGTGTTGGGTATCCTTTCTTGATGACAGCATATACTTTGTCTTGCCCTCATTGACCGCCAAACCCATCTTCGTCGCCTCCGTCTCAATGCCCACGAACGCGCCAGTGACATCACGCTGCGTTCTCCCGATTATGTCGATGTCGTCGGCGTAGGCGAGTATGTGTACGGACTTTTGAAAGACAGTGCCTCTGGTGTTAGCGTTTGAGTTTTGCACTATTCTTTCAAGAACGATGTTGAAGAAGTCACATGGCAGCGCATCGTTCAGTTCTTTACCGACCTTGATGGAGCAGCGTGCATTCTGCATTGTCATCCTACACAAACGGACGAGTTTGGCAGGGATGCCAAAACTAGACATTGCTCTGTATAGCTCGTCTCTATAAATGTTGTCATAGGCGGCCTTAAAATCGATGAAAAGGTGGTGGGTATCGATTTGAACTTCCTGGGTTTTCTCCTAGATCTGCCGTAGTGTGAATATTTGGTCGATGGTAGACTTTCCTGGCCTGAAGCCACACTGATAGGGACCAATGAGGTTGTTGACGAAAGGCTCCAGGCATTCACACAACACGGTAGATAAGATCTTGTAGGCGATGTTAAGAAGACCTCTGTAGTTGGCGCAGTTCAGAGGGTCTCCTTTCTTGAGGATCGGGCAAACAATGCTGAGGTTCCATTAATCGGGCATACTTTCCTCCGAACATATTTTACAGATGAGTTGGTGCATGCTCCTAATCAAGTCATCGGTTAAGCCATCTGCCCCAGCGGCTTTGTTGGACTTAAGCTTAGATATGGCTATCTTCACTTCGTCCAGGTCGGGTGGACGGAATTGTTGGTCTTCATCGTCCATGTTGAATGGTTCATTCTGCCTGACAGCGGGATTTAGGTCGTCATGGCCGTTAAACAGTCTGCAGAAGTAGTTCTTCCATATCCTCAGCATCGACTGCGATTTTACTACGATGTTCCCTTATTCGTCCTTACAGGCTTCGGTTCAGTGGTTAGGTGTGTATGAATCGGGCAGGCGTTGATCAGCATCATCCTGGCGGTGCCCAGCTGTTGTAACTTTTTGTACAAATCAATTGTGCTTATTTTACCTCCTAGTGGTAACCACCGGGTACTGTTCTGCCCATCCGGGTGTGAATTGCTGAACTTATAAGCGCGAGTGTTGAACACGAAGAAAATAGCAACACTATAATGCTCTGTCTGAAAGACTGACTGAACGGCAGCTCTCACATCCCCGAAGTGGAGGAATCCGACCCCTTTCTTCCAAGGGGTCCAACAAAGGGCCTGACCCTCCAGGTTGGGGGTTGTACGCCGGGGTAATTGCCCGACTGTGTAAAACCACTATAATTACGAAACAACAACAAGCCTCGGATACGAATGATAGAATTTGAAACAACACACCTCTCCAGTTAACCCGATCTTTGGCTAACCGCTTCAAGTTGCGAACTCTAAGTTGATTAAGGTCCCTTCCACTTGTGGGCACCACCTAAGCCTCGACTGCATTATCTCTTCGAGTTGGAATCGAACCCTCCTCAGGACGGAGCGTTGGTGTCCATTCGTTCTACATGTCTTACCCATCTTAGTCCATACTGATACTGATTTTGACCAGGTCGATGTCGCTGTACATCTCGTAGATATCGCTGTGAAATATCCTCCGCCAAAGGCTGTAAACGCAAATGGGACCAAAAATGACTCAATTGCGTTCAAACGATCAAGAAGAATTTCATGCTTCCGCGAAATAGATCTGGACTGGGATGATAAGGGTCTTATATAAAGTCTCCTTAGGCCTAATGTCGAAAGTGTAACTCTTCGTTTGATTTCTGCTGTGGTGTCATTGTCAGAGTTTATAGCGGAGCCGAGGCAGACAACGTCCCTAACCACCTCAAAGTTGTAGCTGTCTCTATCGTGTTGGTTGTCCATTCTTGTTGACAGCATATACTTTATCTTGCCCCCATTAGCCGCTTCCGTGCCAATACTTCCAAACGCAACAGTGACAGCTCGCTGCGTTTTGCTAATGATGTCAATATAGTCAGCGTATGCAAGTAGTTGGACAATCTTTTGAAAAATTGTGCCTCTGGTGTTTACTTGCGAGTTTCACACAATTTTCTCAAGTATGGTGTTGACATGACAGCGCATCACCTTATCGAAATCATTTTTCGACATCAAAGGTATCGGTGATATTGTTTCTGACCTTTATGGAGCAGCAAGCGTTCTTCTTCGTCATCCTGCAAGTCTTATTATGTATTTGCTTACTTAAATTCCAATGAGGGAACTAGGCACAAGACTACATGAGTGTATAATTGACATCAGGACCTGATAAAGTCTTTAGGGGAGGGCTTACGCTTTCACGCAAATTTTCCTTATTTGACCTGTTAATTAACTCTTGAAATGACGTTGTACCTCACTACAATCAATTAGTCTGATTTCTGATTTCTAATAAAATATAGAACACCCTCGTATACTTCGTCCATTGACCTCATACTGATGCGCATTTATCATCCAAAGGGATCGAGAGTAAACGAACAAGACAAACCACACCGCACTCAACCGAAACATACGGCGATCCTGAAACTGAAATTATTTATTAGATTGAGATCCTCGCGAGAGCAGGTGGTCCTTGAATGCAACCACTTTCCAGCTTTCGAAGGGGCAACACACCACATAACAAAAAAAAATCTGACCAAGGGCACGTGCTGTTGCTATTGCTATACTAGTATCCAAGACCAAGATCATACAACCGAAAAGAGGAATAAAAAAGATACAAACAAAAAAACCGACTCCTTTGTGCATTAGGGGAAGTCAATATACGAAGGGTAGGCCTCAACAAATTGGAGTTATTGCTGCAGCAGCGGACAGCAGCAATGTTGCATCTGCATTCGATTATCATCCGTTCTCAAGAAGATCTCTTGGGATAAAAACGTGAGTCAAACATCAGCGCACGAGCCATGTCTGTAATTATGCAGCGCGGCTGTGGTGGCGGTGCGGCTACTCGCGGTTGTCCGTTTTGGGGCTCGGCTCGACGTCTGGTGATCATTAATTCGTTACCTTTACCTACCCTCACAATTTTTCAGTGACCAGCATGGCAGAGACGCAACACTCCTTGTTTTGGTTTTTTTTTTAACGAAGTACCACAAGTCCACAACGCGTTTAACAACAACCCCTCGAAGCAAGTGAATGCAGAAGTTCCGTAAAACAGCCAGAGATGATGCTTCGTTTTGTTGGTGTTGTTATTTTGAGATCGACTCGACACTAATACCGCAAGCTGGCAGATGATCTCCGTTCGATTCCCTTTTATTGCTTCGGGCGCAGTTTGTCTTATCTTGTTGTTGGATTATATAATTTTGTTGCATTTTGTGCATTCACAGTCTGGTAACTAAATTTGGTCATCTTAAAAACATGTATCTAGGACGTACTAAGTGAAACGAATGCATATTGAGCATAATTCACATCCGCTTACTGCAGCTAGCTATACATCGATAAAAGATGGGCTACAAATCAGCTATCCTAATTGTTTTATAACTCTGGCCAGGCCATTCAACATTTTGCTGCCATTGCGCTGCTGCTGATCGTCACTCTGAATACTAATTCTTGTTGCGATAGTCGTGGGTAATGATGCTTCTGATGCGTCCGCATTATAGATCAAACGCACAATTTCCCCACAAATGAACCTAAATTACGCAAAATTTACATCGACATTCACTTGGGTACGCGTGCGGCTTTAAAGCTCAAAAATCTACATAAATCTTGTTTTGAAATCCAGGAATTGCGTGCCCAGTTGAGACTATGAGCTGAGACGCATACACGAATGACCATTCGAATGAAGTTTGAGCTCTTGTGCATTTGGAAAGAGAAAGAGTTGGGTATCTAACTAAATTGTACTAGATGCATACGTGTGGTGCATGCACAAGTGATCATCTAATAACGGACTACCTATATGAGTTTTATCAATCGGAAAGCAGTATCATTGAATCGGGAGAAGATAAGATTAAGATCTGGAGCAACGATCCAAGCCAGCCACCTACTTAAAGTTGAATTGGGTTTTCTATTTGAATGATGAATAACTCTCCAAAGGCTGACCGATCGGCTTGCCAGTTATTGTATTGGAGCACAATGACGAGTATACATCAACGAAGTTCGCGAAGGTATTCAGTACCTAATGGGCATCAGTAAGCACACCAAAAGTAAAGTGACTCAAATTCGAACAAACGGTGAGATGACGAATGACATAACACCACGAACGGCCAAAGCTACTATGTATTACACATGTCAAAAATCGTTTCATGCTGACGTACTTTTTGTCTACACAAAGCCATTTTGACGTCAGCATGTCAAATATGACGTATACTATTTTTAGTTCAAAGCTGAGCTCATAATAGAGCTCGACCATTTTCAGCGTGCTATGGACCGAGCGTGAGTTATATGTACATGCATATAAGTACATAATCGTGACCATCTTAGCTAGCATAGCAACAGCGACAGCCAAACAACATGAGCAGCGGAGCCTCTAACTAATGTACTTAGTTATATACTTAACTTACCTCTAGTAGGCTTATAAATAAAAACTTGTACGCAGTCTGGACTTAGCATTTGAATAAAGCGCATCATGCGTCCAAATTATATTGTTTAATTGTTTTCTGTTTTTGTGTACGTTCGGTCGCGGCCGCTCGTAACTGGCGCAGTCGGCAGGATTCGTGGTTACGTAATCAAATAGTGAAGACATTAGTAGCTAAAGGAAGTTGCGTATACCGAGCAATACACTACAAAGGTATATTGTGGTGGTGGATTTCAATCCTTAAATTGCAAGAACGAATACCGCGAATTGAAATTATGTATAAGAAATCGAGCGAATATCGGTGCTTATATGAAATGTATATAATAGTGAATAATACAATTATGAATAAAACAATTATTATAATAATAATCGACGGTTTATCGGTGCTATAATAATGTGTACAATTAAAAAAAAATCCAAGTAATAAAAACAATAAAAATATTACTACTTAATGATAAGCTAATTAATAAGAAAAACTAATAGAGTATAGTGAGCAAAATGCAGACAAAATTGTTGTTTTAATTTTCTAATTATGTTCTGTGAAATGTATATTATGTGTCACATGTTTTTATGTACATTAAGTCAAATGCAAAGTTAAGTCGTTCATTGTATCGTGAATTAAAATGTTAAAATGTTGTTCTTGCGAGTATAAAAACGTTTTGCTTTAATAAGATATAAAAAAAAATATTGTTAAAAGTTTTATGAACAAACTTCTAATTTAGATATAGATATATCCAATGTTTATTTCATTATGTTGCTTAATAATATGTTAACATACATAATAATGTTATTGTACATTCGTATTATGAGCCCTTCTTTGGTACCTAAATTTTTTGTGTTTCTTTTTATTGTAAGCAAAAAGACAACGACAGAGAATATTGTTTGTTATTTTAAAATATTTTTGAAATTGCAATTTATTTTCTAAATATTAAATATAGTTTAAAACATAAATGAATTAACAAACCAAGCTCAACATAAAAGCAACTTCATTCAAGATGACTAGACACAAGGTGACATACAAGAGTTTCAAGGAATTTGATCCACTCTTCACGGACGCAAACTTCTCAAATCGTTTGGTCCCCACTAGTGCGGGAGGAGTTATATGTACATGCATATAAGTACATAATCGTGACCATCTTAGCTAGCATAGCAACAGCGACAGCCAAACAACATGAGCAGCGGAGCCTCTAACTAATGTACTTAGTTATATACTTAACTTACCTCTAGTAGGCTTATAAATAAAAACTTGTACGCAGTCTGGACTTAGCATTTGAATAAAGCGCATCATGCGTCCAAATTATATTGTTTAATTGTTTTCTGTTTTTGTGTACGTTCGGTCGCGGCCGCTCGTAACTCGTGCTTAGATCGTTCTGATTTTTTTATGAAACACACTTAAGCACATAGCTGTCACATGGTTATTTATTAATTTGGTTTAACTTCTGTGTCAGAACAACAAGGCTCGTCCGCCATTTCAACTATTTTGTTTATACAGTTTTTTTCCTTACGTTGAATATGTTCTATATTTATTCTATTTGAATATGGCTGGTATATTCGGTGAACCTAACAATTTTATTCTTAATGCCAATTGGCATCACTTATTGTACATTTGGCAAATTGAAGCGCGGACATCATCGGTAAAGTGTTGCCAATGAAAAAAAAAGTCAGAGTGATAGCTGTCAGTTTAAAGTTATTCTGGGTGATCCAGAATCCGTCGTATTCGGAATTTTGCTACGAACCCCGAAAGAACTATCACAGAATCCCGTCGTAGTGGACATTTTTGCTGCGAATTTAATCCGTCGTAGTGGAAATGTTTGCTACTAATTTAATTCGTAGCAAAAATTTCCACTACAACGTGGAAGTTTATAGTTCGTTTAGCAAACGCCGCTAAGACTCCTTAAGTCAGCTGCGTCTGTTGTTTGCATAACCGGCATACGGCCGTAGTTCATCATAAAGACAAATCATTTCATACTTTTCGGAAGAAGATTAGTTCTACCGAGTCTAGTGTGCATTTCTCTTATTAATGGGAAAACCACTCAGAAATCAAATAATCAAACACCATCATGACCATCGACACGTAAAGACCAAAAGCACGATAATCACCATGGAAATACCACTTTTTCCAAAACAGACACACAATCGTTTCAATCATTCCGTACCGCCGCGCCACCCCTGTTCGGGCCATTAACACTTTAGCAGCAGTTCGCCTTATTATACCTACACCGAGACGCGTTGGTGAAACTCTTGTGCTCACGAACGAACCCCACACGGTACACCTACAACAGTCCTACACCCACCATCAATTACAGGACCATGATGTTTTATGAGATGCGCCAGACAAATAAACGGCCGCACTGAAGATTCTGCCACACCCTCGAAAGGTGGTTTTACAATGAAAAGGGCTTAAATTACACATCCCCTGTATTCATATGTGTACCACATATCCTAAGCACTCTCGGTCTCGGTGGTATTAAATCCAGGGCGTATTTCCAAGATGAGATAGTCACTTCTTAGTTCCCCGAGCGAATGGTGGGCTTTCTAATAGTTGAGTCCTTCGAAAAGGATTTCACGGCATAAAGTTGAACTGCACCCCAAAGCAAAAAAACGCGCTCAGCTCTCAACAAAACTGGGTGCGTGCTAAAATGAAATTTCACCCTCTATTAGGGGAGAGAGCGTATTGTATCCGCGTGTGTGTCATTTCTGCTAAAGCGAGATGATAATCAAACAAGCATCGCATTTATATAAAGGTGCGGTCGCTGGCGCAACTCGCAGAAGGTACAATTACCCCCACACGAAAGGTATACAAGGACGCGCGTCCTGCGTTTGCTTGATCGATGGATAATGGATGTTGTAGTCAAGGATGTTTACATTACAAACGGTTTTTTTCTTTTCTTTTCTCTCTCTCTTTCTCATTTAGCAGCCCTAAATAAAAGGTTGCAGATACATATTTTTTTTTTTCGGTTATGATGATGAAATAGAATTTCCCACTAAAAGCTGTAAATCCATTGGAAAACCACCCGAAAGGATGATGATTCATGATATGTTATTTTTTAAGCCTGCTATCTCGGGCGGTGACACTTGATAGTGCGGCCGTATATTTACAAATAAGGCGTAGCTATTGGAAATCTTGTCCGAATACCAACCCGTGCAAATAGCGCCTATAAAAAACCCGTAAGCGTTTGAAGAAATCCACTCTTCTCGAAATCTTATCTCGACAGAGATACAAACATCGCAAATAGCAGCAGGTTAGCTTAAATGATATCATTTTATAAATACACATAAGGCTAAGCAAACCGATCGCGTAATGGTAAAGATAACGTGTGCGTCTATGATTGAAGAGTAAACTGCCGGGGGTTGAACAAAGATCGCTCATTGTGCAATGCTATCGATACATTTTCGAGAATAGGAAATATCTTCACTTTTCATATTTATTTGGTGTGTCTGTGTGATCTAAAGTAATCAATCTTTTTTTTTATGACTAAGGCTAAAGTTATTGGTAAATCAATTTGAAAAATAACTTTTCTTAGAAATAGGATAGTAAGGTGGATTGTTGGGGAAGATAACTTCGTTTTTAGAACTAATTTGGATTTGCAAAACCAATTTCAGGGAATTTTGTTAGTTTTATAAGATATTAGGCGCGGTAGATATTCATTTTGATTTGCAGGTGACCAGCAACGCTGCTGGTGGCAGATGGTGATGGCGAAACGCATTTGGAGTTGAGGCCACTTAAATGTTTAATAATATTTAATGCTTACTCCACAAACTATATTCATTTCTTGAATTTATTCTTGACTTGAAACATTTTTGGTATTATACTGATGTTAGTTTTCATATACCTATCGATGGCATATGCGTGTCGTCAGACATGTGTGTCTTATACTATACAGCTTAATAAAGAGTAGTTTCACCGCAGAATAGGAAACCATATAAGGGACTGTACGGACTAAAAGCTTTTAACCCGATTCCACAAAAGACAGCAAATTCAAGCACAACATTTGAAAGTACATACTTAGACTGAAAACCAATTTTGTTGGTCTTTTTGAAACTGTTGAAAAATAATTTTAGGTAAAGTTACCAAAGAAACAGCAAACTTTTGAGACGATTCGATTCGCTCTCTCTAAAGCTAAAATACTCAACAGGATTTGTAACGACTTATTAGGTATTATTGTACATACTACCTACCTTAAAAATATTTATATTCGGACATACTCTACCCTACTGCTATAGGTTTGTGCTGTAAAACGTCCGAATCGGAAACTCTGTTAATAGAAGTGCTGCCATACTAGAATTATTTTAAGAAACTGAAGAAGTTCATAAATCATATTGCAGTTTTTTATTGACAATAAATCAATTAATACAGCTTAATTCTTTATTAAAAATAAAACGTTTTTGGAAGGACTAAATATTTAGTTGGTCTAATAAATCAATTTTAGTACCTAACACTAAAATAACATTAAAAACTTTATTTATGATTGTAAGATTTCTAAAAATGTCAAGATCAAAAAAAGGTAACAAAATTGCGGTACTCAGGGATAGAGCGGATGGTGAGTCAAATACAAAACTCTTTTTAAAAATGCAATAAAATGAACAAGACTAAATTTTTTCCATGTATTACCTATGGCTTTATAAGTAAAAGCAAACATTCCCGTTAAAGTGGCTGCCTCGGCTGCTTTCGCATTATCGCATTCTGTCACTCCAATTTTCCAAAACTTTGTCGATGGTCTCGGGCTGTAGCTCACGGATTGCTTGGATGATATTGGCCTTAAGTGCTTCAATCGTCTCCGGATTATTGGCATTACATCGGTCCATCACGGTTCCCCTAAAAAAAAGTCCAAAGGGGTCAAATCGAAGCTCCGAGCCAATTGACATCGCCAAGACGGCTGATAATACGATTGGGAAATGTGGTGCGCATAAGATCGATTGTGGCATGGGCTGTGTGGCATGGCGCGATGTCGTCCAAATCAATGTCTTCAATTTCAGTAACAAAAAAGTCGGTTAGCATGGCTCTGTAACGCCCACCGTTAACCGAAACGTTATTCCCAGCCTCATTTTCGAGAATGTTGAACTGTTGAGATCGATGGCGAGTTGATGTTAGTGATTTGAGTATCACACTCTCGGCTAGCAGCCATATTCTCGTCTGTTCACACCGTACGAACACGGGAAACATGAGTATTGTCCACTAGCATAGCAGTCTCACGAACTTTTTTGGAAATTCATCTAAGTTCCGCAGAAGTCTAGCGGAGAGCTCCATAATAAATTGTCCCATTGAAATCATTCCTGCTCTCTCATACAGCATCGTTGCAGGATCATACTTCAGCGTTAACGGATTACCCCAGAGCCCTGTGCAGATTCTAAGTATCTTCGCTTCGAAAAGCTCGATCTTCTTCATTGTCGTTGGTGGGATAGTGAACCATGATATGGGACATCCGTAGGTTATCACTAGTCTGTTGAGCTGCTAGTAATTTTGTCTTCTGGCTTAATCCGTTGCGCCTCTTTTGTAGTAGATGTACCAGATGAAGAGTAAAATTTGCCTTTCTATGGGCAACATCAGCATGTGGGTTGAATTTGAACTTCTTGGTGAAGTTGATGCCTAGATACTTGGTAGATGCTTCAATGTTTTTCAAAAGCATTTCCAACGCCTTGCTCGATTGAGTTGGACCGTTTCAAAATCTTTCAAAATATCTTGAAAAATCTACTTGTCTTCGCCAAAGTCTCTATGCTATCTGGAAGCGTAATCTACAGCGGTTAGCGAAAGCACGTCGTCCTCTTACAGCTATGACGGGCGCCCCGAAGCAGATGTGTTCCATCTTACTGCAGTTTATCTTTAGTCCCCACTTCAGATAGTAGAGCCAAAGGTCCTTGATATGCGTCTCAACCCTTCGAGCAGCTATCTCTGGTGATAGCGATGCAGTATAATGTTATTGAATCATCAGCATGTAGCAGTGTATTGCTTCTTCCTACGTTGAGTGGTTGATCATATGCTGAAGAGAAGCCATGTTTCTTAGTGCACAGTGACCTATTAGAATTCCGACAAGAGTTCCGATATGTGCTCTGCAGACATTCAGCAAGCATCTTGTCCTGTGGCGTCTTATACCGTGACAGTGCTAATCAGCAGATTCTGTATCTATGTCTTGCCGTTTCTATTGGGAAATGGGGCTTATGTCTAATGCCTCTATAGCCCTTTTAGAGATTTAGGCGGCTCTCAGATTGAGGCAACAAGCAATAAGCAACTATAGTTACTATAGCAACTGCCAATAAACAATTAGCTACATTTTTCGTTCGAGCGATATTTAGTTGCTTTGATGTGAGACCTCTAATTTAATTCAAAGTAGAATAATTGTGAGCGAAAATATTGCGTGTTTCCTATTGCCAGTTGCTTATTGAATGTTGCCTTAATGTGAGAGCCGACTTACGGCAGTGATAGACCAATCTAGATCTTATTATTGGTATTCGTGATTCGAGGGCTTTTATTGCTGCATATAACTGTCGGTGTAGATAACGATATCAGAATTTGATAGCGATCGCACCTTCAATAGTTTAGAGGCTTTACGAATAGCAATAACTTCTGGATGAAAGAAATGCAGTCTAAAAAATTGGCTTAGGAAAAATTGAACTCCATACTCCATCTAACTATACTGCTGTATACAAATTTTCAACATTTTCGGCATGAGGTTCAAAATTGTTGCGTCCTTTTTAATACATTGATGCAAGTTTTACTTCCAGCTCAACTTCCTATCCAGAACCGGACCTGTAGGTAGGTACAGTCAAACTTCCATAACTCGAACTTCTTTAAGTCGAATTTCTCTACGACTCGAAGTTTTTTTTAGAGAACTCTGCGTTTTCAACTTTTGGCCTCCATAACTCGAAGTTTCTCGAATTTGTTTTCTTTCATTTTGGTAGTTCCATTGTACTTATGGTAACTAAATATAATTTTCTACGTCTTTTTGAAAATGTTGATTTTCGGAATCCGATCTTTTGTTTTCCTGTCTGCATTTTATAATCGAATGAATTTCCGGTCCTTAGTGAAACCGAGCTACAGTTTTTGAGTTAAACGTATGGTTATAGATACCAGCCATATGCCTTGATACCTTGGCTCATCATTATGTAAATACATATCTATGTTCGAGTAGTTTTTATACAGAAAGCTAATAAAAGAGTACATAACCTCCCGAAGGACTTCAGGTCAATTGGTGCGTCCTCTTTCGTGCTTATGACACTACAAGGTATACTAAAGCTTCACATACATTTGAATTTTAGGTTAGACCCCCTGGTTTAAAATCCGAGCACATCGGATGCCTTAAATCGAAGTGACCACAGCCAGGTCTTAAATAAAAAGCTCTTGAAATAGTATGGAGGTCTTATTATCACAGAAAGTATTCTCACTAAGGTATACATACATACTTAATCTATTCACAAATTTCTCATCGAGCTAGTTCTAGAAAATTTGGCGCAATGTGTGCACTGAGTAATAAGAATTCATAACACCCTTCTGCGGGAATAGACCAAATAACGAACATTGTCGAACTCTTCGAATGATGTGGCAAATTGTCTTGGCACACCTCCAAATTATTCTTTCCAACAATATTTCTAGAGAAATTCAAAAAGGACTCTACAAGATCGAACAATGAGCCATGTCCTGTCCAACCGCACATTTTACCGCCTAAAATGATCGTCTTTTTAATTTCAATGGATGAATACCTGCCCTAATTGTAAGTGCTACTAGAAAAATAAAAAAAAAATAAAAAACTCAACCATATACGATATACCACATATTTAGCACAAACCCTTCAAGAAAATTAAAATACCATCAGGCAAAATAAATGTTATCACTCCTTAGCTGGACTCCTTTGCACGTACCATCATTTCTTTGTCCATATAATACGAGTTCAGACCCAGAGTGCCAGATGACAAATTTACTGAACCGTTAAGAACACATACCCTATTCGGAAGTCATCATTAACATCAATCCACTCCACTGAAGATAGTTAAGGTAAGAAACGTGTTTTATACCTTTTTCTTAGCCCACATCATCTCGAGGAAATGAATTAAAAAAAAAAAAAAAACTCCATTACGAGATGCACCGGCACAGCCTGGAATCAACTGAATTGCTCAACCGAATTCATGAGATACACAGGGGGCACTGGCACTGTATATACCGGCATGCTATATTGAACCAAAAGTCAATTGTGAAACAATGAACGCGCATCTCAACGGTCAAACAACACAGACTGCCACTTGCTCTGACGACAACCAAGAAAGCCAAAAGGTAAACCCTGCCTGACAGATAAAGACGACAGGAAAAAAAAAAACACCAGCTCTTCATAGGGGAGGTGGAAGGAATTGTAACAAATGTCATGTGGGCACGTGTTCCTTCATGCGAAGTATATTCGGTTTGCGTTTGCGCGCCAACAATCAAGAGAAGATCTTCTTCTCCTGGTGCATCCAACTGAAGAGGGTTCACCTTCTTCACCCTTGTGTACGTACTTTTTATTTCTTATAAAAAAAAAAATAATGTAACGACATGATGAGCTTATACAGATGTTATACATAATCAGCGGTTGTGAAGATTATCAAATTGTGCATTTGGGCCGTCTCAGGATAAACGCATTTGTCGTTTTGGTGTTTTTTTAGGAGATAATTACTGGACACAGATTATAAGAACATCCTTTATTTGATGGTTCCTCTTAGAGTCTGCAGGACTCCCCAGTAGATCAAACCATAAGGAGTTGCACCGAAGTGATAACGCCGATGTCAAACGAGCTAAACGCTTTCATTTGGTCGAGCGCCGTGAGTAGGTATGCGTATGCCCGTATGTAAAAGTAATAGAAATGTAGTTGTAAAGTCCAAAACTTCAGTACATAGCAATATAATTTGAAATTCATCGCCTACTTGCCTCCTTCAAGTGTCAGTTCGGGGTTCTAGTTAGTTAATACGTAGGTTTATGTTTATGTAGTATCTATTTACGGTATTAATTACGTCTTGAGTGGGTATAATTTTAAACGTAAAATTTTTCTAAAATAACACTGAGATTTTGCGAGATTCGCAATAAACGAGAAAGTTACGTGCGACCCAGTCGTGCACATTTTTTTTTTGTTTCTCATTCATTTTTTTTTACTTATTTATTAACTTTTTATTTTCTTTTGTTTCTCTTAAATGTGCATAAATAATTTTGATGTTTTTCCTTATATGTATAAATAAAATAAAATATGTGCCTACATATGTATATAATGAAACTTATTTTCACATTTTTTGGACTCTGGTGTTCAAAAATAAAAAAAAAGTTTGTCTCCCTTTCTGAACACTTGTCCCCTCTAGAAAACTCAAGGCGCAAACTCGACTTCAGAACGTACGATATAATTACATACTTGGCTGCGAAATTATGTTTATAAATAATAATATAGCAACTAAATGCCCGCCGACGAACATTTGAAAAAAAGTTGAATATTAACCTAAGAAGAATTCGTTAGCAGCGCTAAATATTTGGGACTGAGGCTGGACAGGAAGCTTCTATAGAGAAAAAATATTGCCGAACGTGCTAAGAAAACCCCTAGTGGGTCTATACTCCTGTAAATGGGCCCTTGATGGCATCGTTGTGTGGTTGCTGGCCTTGAACAAAAGTTCCAATCTAATATTTGAAGGTATTAGAGAAGACTCAGCGCTTGGCATGCTTATTCATCAAGGGCGCATTAAGGACATGTCCAAACGTCGCTCTACAAATCATGCTAAATTTACTTCCACTAGACATCGTCGGTAAAGAATATGCCACAAAAAAATACGAGAGTGCAACACAGACGACCAATAATTCCCGTCTCGCTTTTCCCCGTATGTGTCAGTAGCTGAATTTGAAAATTCGGTGCTGCCAAGTCTATTTATTTACACGTGTGTTTTGGGCATTATAACCGGCAGCAAATGGTTAACATGAGTAGCCGGTAAAGGAACAGTTCCCAAATACCCGGTGGCTTGCACAATGGGCCGACTAAACTAAGCGTAGGCCTAAGTGTTTCTCTCACCGAGAGCCTTTTTAAACTAACTAACTAAACGTAATAATAAAAGCTACTACGAACTTTGGAAACACTAAAATGGATTGACAAACGTTGGCTAGAGAAATGAGATATGGTGAGCGTTTGAAGGCGTTTTCTTTGATGATACGCTGTCAATCCAAAGTCACAGTCATTGGAGATCGCTACCTAACTACATTGACTGACTATTTTCGGGATGGAAGATAATGACTTGGAACATCATACGGTTCTAACAAGACGACCCGAAGCACGGTGTCCACACACAAGGCCAAACAATCGGGTTAACGAAGTCAAAGCGATCGTATATATTATCCTCAGAAATTGACAGGTTAAATTGATACGTTTAGACACATTATTCACAAACACATTAGAAAAAAGAACCAAAAATGGTTGATGTCAAATTCAAAACTAAGTGCAACTTTTCTGAGGTCAATTATTGCATTTTAATTTGAAATGTCGCTGACATTTCGGACCGACTCGACGGCGGTCCCAAACATTGACAGCGCTTTCGTATTCTACCGAGATCTTTATTTATTTAATCAATATAATGAACTTATACGTATAGGTTTTGTGAGTTCAGTTATCTGACTGTCTCCAGCATACCTCACCAACGGAACTACACAACACGGTCAAAATAAATGTCATTGCTGAAAGAAAAACCCTGTCCCATTTCACTCCCGCGGTCGTTTCACTTAAAAGAAACAAAAATTGGTTAACCTCAAGAAATAAGCCATCGAGCTGGTAAAGCATTCATGACAAATCACCCTCTGGCAGATTCTGATCCCAACACTGGTTGCTACCTATCTATAACCTACCTTTAGTGTGTATTCTAAATAGAAGAAAGAATATGCAAACGAAAGCCCTAATTATATAAATCTTTGATATCACACATTTAGGTATGTGTATCTGATGGTTGAATGAACCTGTCTTTGCTGTAACCTATTGTTCGACACAAAATTACCATATGAACCTTTGTAACCCTATTATCATCTGAAATTTGAATTATTTATGAAATCAATATGTCAGCTTATATGAGACATTACTCCATCTGACCCACATAAATAGGCTCTACAGATATCCACCTTTCCCAAGAAAGAAACTAATTATCAGACGCATAGCTTCGGGTCGTATCGTGACCCGAAAGCGAACTTATAAAAGATGGAATTATTCGCAAAATATTCTTAGTTCTGTTCTAGGTTCAAGAGTGAAATCTTCTTCTCTAGACGAGGATGAAAATTTGGATAGTGGGCCTGCTTATCCTGGGAGCGACTTTGCCGTTGGTCAACAGTAAGGTTTTCTGAAATAATCCAGAAAGACTTTTTTATTTAAATTTGTTTTCCAGGTGAAAATGACGACGACGACTATGAAATTAAGCGATTTCACGTGCAGAGTCGTGAGTTGGGTGGTACTCCTACATGCGTCGAGACCAGACGCAAGAGATCAACATCACAATCAAATGTGAGGAATACCAGGGATACCTATGGTGCTGCACCTGCTGATGAAGACGAAAAGGAAATTGGAGCCAGCACTGGTATTGGAGATACATCTTCAACTTCAGGGATTCTACTACAAGATTCGGACTTACTTGGAAATGCAGGAGTTCTAGTCATCCGTAATCAAGCAGTCAGTACTCCTATTTTGTTCGAACTACGTCCAGTGGAAGCGGACCAAAGTGATGTGTATTACGAGCACGACAACGACAATAATTCCGATGCCTCTCACGATGACGATGATGATGATGATGATGATGATAATGACTTCGAAGATGATGAAGACTTGGAAGATAAAGATGCACCCAGCGACGACAGTGAGGAGGTCGATGAATCCAACAACAATGAAAATAGGTACAAGCCCAGTGCTGACGAGGACTATGATTTGGAAGAGGACGAAAAGGCGACAATGAAAAAACAGCGCGTCCAAAAAGCTAAAAAGCCCAAACGAAAACCATCGAATGCAGATTCCAGCTTGGGCACAAGGAAGCCAAATAAGAAACGAAAAAGGATTTCAAATGAGCCAGTAAAGCGTAAGCCAAATCGTAGGAAGAATCAAAGTCCGAGTAAAATCCGAAATTCAAATAAAAAGCGAAAACCAACTAAAACGCGAAAACCGTCTAAGAAGCGAAATCAAAACAAAAATCGTAAGCGAAGGCCAAGTAAGAAAAGATATGAATATGTATATGGCAGCCCAGTCAGAAGCCATAGTGATAGACGAAGGTATCAAAATATTGGTAACGGCAATAGCTTTAACAGGCATCACCTCGGCAACAGGCATGACAGCAGCTTAAACCGAAATAAACATGTCGGAGAGAATGTGAATAGGGGCAAGGGAGAAAAGACTATAACTAAGACCATAACCACAACACAAACGGGTACTGCTGCTGATGTGAACTGCATTATCATAACAAAAGAGCCCACTCCCACGACACAGAAACCATTTTGGGGTATTTTAGGAAGAAGTGAAGCTAGCGAAGATAGAAGTTTCGGACATAGAAAGCGATTCAAGAATCGGTTTCAATTTTCCAATGCATAAGGATATTCATTTTTTTTTATTAAACTAGTGTATTAGGAATAAAGATAATAAATTATAAATTTATACACTTTTGGGTTTTTTTTTTTACCTGATTTTTGTTTAATTTGAGCACACAGCTTCAGCTTCAGCTCCACACTCTTCGGCCTTACTAATAATCAAACCCTAATTCCGACTATTAGTTGGCTGCCAGGTTTAAATAAAATGTATAGCTTTATTGAAATGGTACCTACCAATAAACATTTTGATCTCCACATTTACTAGTGCGACAACTTTATGGGATCTATTACATTTTCTGTCATTGCAGGACTCAAATTCCATAATTTGGTTTCGCCGAAACAAGACCACTGACCATGTTTATGCCGAATAAATTATTCTAAACGAATTTAAACCCAAATTACAATTAAATTCGCCCATCAGATTTCGTCCAAAGGCTTTAAAACGCTTATTAAAAGCAAAAACCGAAACACGAATTAGGACATCTACAAATTGTCAGCTGTTTTGTCAAATTCATACGAAAATTAGTAATGCCGTATCATACAAATAGGGTATATTTTCAGTACTATTTACAATACGTTTTCCTATGCATTTCGGAACTTTTGTATTAATTTCGAAAATTGAGAGCTGTTGTAATAAAAGTCATTACAGATTAAGTATTGAATAATAATAAGAACACAATTTTTTTAATTATTCGTAGGCTATTGATGCAAAACGAAATTTGTCTTGTAGTATACGAATCACAATTACAATGTTACAAATAGAAAAACTACTGAAACATCACATGAATATGTGAACATATGTAGGTACTTTTTGCCGATTTCATGGAACGTTGTTTATTTTGTACCTACATTTACAAAAAAAAATCACACTGATATAATATAAAATATCATTTATATGATCCAGACTGTTGACTTCGTTTTTTAACTTTCAGAATGAAAGCGACACCAAATAAAATATAACAGCATTTTTCATTAGATTATAATTTAATCTGTTAATTATCAGTATCTTAGCTAACTCGAAACTGTCATTTTAATTAAGAATTAAAAAAAGTTCATTCATAAAACGCCATTATGATTTAAGCAAATTGTATTACGCAGTTGTCATGAGTTTTTTTTTTACAGAATTTTGTTATTTATATTATATTTATATTTATATATTGTACAAGCCATTACATTCTATAAACTACCTACTGCTTGTAGTTGAAAAAAAAACTTTGCTTTTTCAGGTAATTTAAAATGTTAACCAAATGTTCTTAATTAAAGACATCGACAGAAAAGATCATTTTTGTTTTTTTACTGTGTTTAGGAATGGAATATTCTACTACATATTTGGTGTGTATTTCAATGATTTTGCTCAATTTCAATTTCAGGCTCAGCAAACATTTGAATTGTTTTATCACAACCCATAAATTTAGGAATCATGTTACACAATTACCAAAGTTAATTAATATATACAAATGATCTATACAGGCAGATCAGATGCAGGGTATTTAAATACACTCCTATTACAATTTTTGATACTCTAATTTTGATTGCATAGGCAACACTCCTCTTGAAAATGACATAAGGGTAGACCAATTTAGCTAATGGCCGAGATAAACATGACTTTCTCAACATTAACATTTAACCCTACAGTTAACGATATTCTGGCAACTAAATTTGTTTATTGGTATGAGCATTTTGGAAAGTGTGTAGTCTTTGTGTTAGCTGCCAGACTAAAGTTGATTATTGGTAAGGCGGAATAAGAATAAGGTAGAGAACACAGATCAATACTCACCGCCTTACCAATAATCAACTTTAGTCTGGCAGCTAACACAAAGACTACACACTTTCCAAAATGCTCATACCAATAAACAAATTTAGTTGCCAGAATATCGTTAACTGTAGGGTTAAATGTTAATGTTGAGAAAGACATGTTTATCTCGGCCATTAGCTAAATAGGTCTACCCTTATGTCATTTTCAAGAGGAGTGTTGCCTATGCAATCAAAATTAGAGTATCAAAAATTGTAATAGGAGTGTATTTAAATACCCTGCATCTGCTCTGCCTGTACAGATCATTTGTATATATTAATTAACTTTGGTAATTGTGTAACATGATTCCTTAATTTATGGGTTGTGATAAAACAATTCAAATAAACAATTCAAATGTTTGCTGAGCCTGAAATTGAAATTGAGCAAAATCATTGAAATACACACCAAATAATAGAATATTCCATTCCTAAACACTGTAAAAAAACAAAAAGGATCTTTTCTGTCGATGTCTTTAATTAAGAACATTTGGTTAACATTTTAAATTACCTGTCAAAGCAAAGCTTTTTTTTCAACTACAAGCAGTAGGTACTTTATAGAATGTAATGGCTTGTACACTTACAGCCTTATTCATAACACTTAGTTAAATCTGATTTAAGGTTTATGTTGGTTTAATTGCAGAAAACGTTATTCATAATCTTTTTTCAAAGTCAATTTTCATTTAATCAAGTGTCAAAAATTTAAATGGCATTCAGTAGCAAATTAACTCTGAATTAAATTGTTCGTTGATTCAAATCATGGCATATAATAATTATTATGTTATTAGTTCACTACCAAATATCTTATATATAGTTATTGATTTGTGCATTAGCACAACAAAAAACAGTGTTATCCAAATTTAAATAACAAAATTCTGTAAAAAAAAAAATCTCATGACAACTGCGTAATAAAATTTGCTTAAATCATAATGACGTTTTATGAATGAACTTTTTTAATTAAGACACTGATAATTAACAGATTAAATTATAATCTAATGAAGAATGCTGTTATGTTATATTTTATTTGGTGACGAAGTCAACAGTCTGGATCATATAAATGATATTTTATATATCAGTGTGATTTTTTTTGTAAATGTAGGTACAAAATAAACAACGTTCCATGAAATCGGCAAAAAGTACCTACATCAGTGTTGCCAGAAGGTTATGATGGAATATCCCAGATCAACCGTTAAAAAATCCCTTTTCTATGGACTTTATCCCTTTTTGTTAGAATACTAGAATACCCCGTCCCCCCGCTAACAAAAAACAAAAAACGTATTCGTATGTTGTTAGTATTTTACGCTTTTCTGGTACCAAAACAGAGTGCATGCGAAAAGCTAAGCGAAAGCTAAAGCTAAGGCTTCACAGGTCAAAGCTATAATATACTGCGCCCATACATTTTAATTGCCCTGGCCAGTGGCCATAGTAGATTTGATGCTAAGATACTTGCTAAGCGAAACTTAGCGCTAAAAGCGAATAAACTGTTCTGCTCAGTTTTTTAGCAAAAAATTCAAGCTAAAACGAAGCTGTCAATAGAGCTGGGTACATAATCAAAAGTATTTAGTAATTATTGTCGGAATGTTTTTTGGATGTCTTCGTAAGTCTTTGTAAAGATGATAAAATTCGTCATATTTATTACCTACTTAATTTTTAGAACGGACTGTCCTTTTGCAACAATGAATGGCTGGAAAATAAATTATTTAATGCAAAGTCCTCTGACGAATCCATTTTTATCCATAATTTAAGGATTTTGTTTATTGTGATGGACTTCCGAAACGTTAATGTTAGCGTTCATTGTGGACACCATTCGCTTTGCTTATAGCTTAGAATCTTTAGCATTAGCTTTCGCCCCGCTTCTCGCGTTCACTCTATCCGTAGCCTTAATCTAAGGGTTCGGTTCACTTGCGTTTGAAAATCGTTATTATATGAAATTTGTTATTATGAAAAGAAAATCCCTTTAATGGCTAAAATATCCCTTTATCCCTCGGACATATTAAAATTCGCAGAAAATCCCTCAAAAAGGGATAAATCCCTCAAAATGACATCACTAACGTATTGTTAATTAGTACTGAAAATATACCCTATTTGTATGATACGGCATTACTAATTTTCGTATGAATTTGACAAAACAGCTGACAATTTGTAGATTTCCTAATTCGCGTTTCGGTTTTTGCTTTCGGTTTAAGCGTTTTAAAGCCTTTGGGCGAAATCTGATGGGCGAATTTAATTGTAATTTGGGTTTAAATTCGTTTAGAATAATTTATTCGGCATAAACATATTCAGTGGTCTTGTTTCGGCGAAACCAAATTATGGAATTTGTGTCCTGCAAGGACAGAAAATGTAATAGATCCCAATAAAGTTGTCGCACTAGTAAATGTGGAGATCAAAATGTTTATTGGTACCATTTCAATAAAGCTATACATTTTATTTAAACCTGGCAGCCAACTAATAGTCGGAATTAGGGTTTGATTATTAGTAAGGCCGAAAGAATTTTTCTCCACTATCAATGATAAAAAGCGGATAAAAGTTTGGGTGCTCTTGACTTCGATAGGAAAGACTGGCAAAAGAATGAGTTTACAAAATAACAAAAAAAATTCGATTTATACAGATTGTTCCAAAACTAAGGAGCGTACAGGGCAAGAAAAGGGTGCCCCATAATCCACTCAAAATGTATTTTTGATAGAAAATACAGATTTTTAATTAGAAAGATTACATTTTTTATTGACTCAGAGTATACTTTATACAGATTGTATGAAATAGCACATCGGATAAATGGCTGCCACGGCTTTGCTGGCAAGTACCTACCTACTCTTTTATTGAAATTTTCTATGAATTCCCAATTTCCTCTTTCAATGTGTTGGTAGTAGTGGGCTTGTTTGCATAAACCTTTGACTTCGAAAAACCCCAAAGGTTAAATCGCAAGATCTGGATGGCCAATTCTGATCGGAAAAACGGCCGTTTACACGATTAGGAAATGACACAGGCAGTAATTGAAATGTTTGTCTGGCTGTATGGCATGTGGCACCGTCTTGTTGAAACCCCTTGCTGGTCACATCCATATCTTGTAATTAAGGCACTAAAAACTGGGTTATCATGTCCCATTTGCCACTTTTAAATTAACAGACAGCTTTCACTTTACTCAACCGGAACCGACAGAGAAATACCTATATAGAGAAAGCCCGGCCCAGGCTGAAAATGAAATGTCCGTTTTTTTTATATGCAGTTTGGCATGCCGCTAGTCATCTAGCGGTCAATGGAACGCGGCCAATATGTACAACGTACAAGCATTTAACAAATTTCGAATGTTTCTTTTTGCATTCTTCCATAATTCGAAATCTTTCGAATAGCTGTTTTGACAACTTCCAAATACCAATGAATATACCACGGCTTATGAACTTGAGACTGGATAAAGATTCTGGAAACGTAAGGACAAACAGACAGTAGTAAAAGAGGAAGAAAAAGAAGACTTTTTAAACAGGTTTTATTGAAAAAATTTTTTTTGTGGTACACAGAAATTTATAGCTCAAATGTAAACTTATCACATTTTTAAGCATAATTTAAAATTTACCACTTACGATAAAATAAAATAAACAATAAAGATGCTTAAAGGTGATTAAATACAAAAATATTATTATGTAGATGGTCCTCCTAGTTTATTCAATTTTAAATTATGTACCTTAATTACACTTTACATGCAACTCAAGGCTAATGTGATGTTGTATGAATATAATTGCGTGGAAAAAAATCAAGTTGAAATATGTTTCAAAGCTGTATTTTTGATCGATTTTGAGTTTTCTGCCTTCCACTGATTTTAAATTCTGTATATGATTCAGCATCAATAGCAAATCGATCTGAAATATTATTTAATTAGTACCAAGGCATTATGTCCATTTGTGTGTATAGATTACATCTTGCTGGAGAACTGAGTTGTTATGCAATTCCTTAAAGTTATTTAGCAAAAGAACATTTTCCTGGAATTTATTGTCAGCATCAGTTAACATTTCCGACAGCTTTGTAATTAAATGAAAGTCATACGATGTTGAAAACGAAAGTGGAATTGCAAATATGCAAATTTGAAGAATATGTAGAAAAGTGTCTTTCTCGGAACAGTACACATACTTCTGCAGTGCTATAAATGTACAATAGCAGCCAAGAATATCAGAAATCGATACCGCAAGTATACAGAAAAAGAAGTTGGAAAATAATTTGTCCAGATTTAGCTTAGCTTTGTGTATGTCAAAGGATATCGCTATTAGCTCTTGTATGGTACGGGAACATGTGTGCATCTCGCTGTGCCAACCTTCTGCAAGAGCTTCGTTTAATTTCAAATAGAAGCAAATTAGAACCAGTTGAACATAAAAGTAGCACCAGTAAGTGAAATCGTAAATGAGTATATTACATGCAAAAATGATGGATAATATGCTACTGGATGAGTTGCTTATAGTCCGTGATTTACAAATTAAACTTGTAACAAAGAACACATACTTAACAAAAATATTGCGCCGAAAATTAGACAGATAGTAAATCTTCGAATCTGTTTTGGCACTTATTGACATGAAGATGGCTCTCATTTCGTTTATGTTGACCAACAATAGTGGGTTTCGCTGCAGTTGATTGCCTACAAATATAAATGTAACGATCAGCTGCCCGAAAAAAATTCCTCCTACGAGAATAACATCCTGGGATATGATCGACTCCGAGTACTGTTTTACTTTTATTACGTCCAGATATAAATATAGAAAATAAGATCCGCAGTAACCAAGAACGATTACGATGCCAACCATTAGGGCGTTTCTGACGATTTTGGTTATTCGATTGATACGATTTAATTTTTCAAATTTATAAGTCTTCCAATTAAACTCTAATTGCAAAAAGCCAAAAAATATTAATACTTTGTATAGTATTTTCAAATGTAAATTTAAATTTATTTTGCTTTGTTTATCCATTTAAGAGTTTTTATAAAATTGCTCTTATAAAGTATCGTTGTATATACAAGTGCGAATGGATAGTGCTTGTGCTAGACTTGATGGTAAATCAGTATAGAACATAATTTCATTGGGTCTTCATTATAATAATTGCTAATTATTATTGTAATTTAAGTGGAAAGTCTACTAAGCGCTATAATCAATACATCATGTTGTTTGTTTTTTTTTTTTATATATTTTCATTAGGTCTTATATCTACTAATAACTTAACACTAATCTTAAGCTATCAATAGTGGCTGTAGCATTATTGGAAAACTAGCTGTCATTAAAATATTTGATCTGCCCCTTTCCTAGTGCGTGCAATTTTACGAATCTACTTTATTTTTAGCTACTAGACAGCCAGACGCATATATCACATACCTAAAATAAATTACCAACCCAAACCCTCTTCATATCCTTTCACAAGTTTGATAAAAAAAAATCATTTGGAAATTGGTGTCGAGAGTGTGTCCCTTCCACTCCCACTGTTCACCAAACTTCCTACACTTCGATATGTATCGCATCACACTCGCGTAAACCCTAAAAAGAGCTAAAAAGAGTACGTTTGCTTAACTCTGTCTAAGTGTCAAAGGCGGTTGGTTATATGTAAAGGATACCATTTATTGAAACATTTTTGGACACTTTGAGCTTATATGAGACGTCATCGGGTTGGTGTAAACGCAACCGCCATGATTGATGCAAATTGCAGTTGTGTAAAGTTATCAATCAGTGTAACGTGGGAACGCTTTTATCTAGGAATTAAATTAAAGACGTCGTCTCATATGAGTAGGAAATATGCACCCCTATCGTGGAATCCGTCGGAATTGAGTTTCACTTCACCTATTCGATTCAATTTCACCTTCTACTGTTATCGTGGAATTCGCCGGAAAAGTTTCCTTATCGACACGTTTTTGGGAAAGGTAGTTTCACTGTCAATCCGCTGTGTTTCATTTGTCAATATACAAATCTGTGTAGCTGCATTCGTCGGAGGTATATGAAAAGTTTGTTTCAAAAGTGCTTTTAATGAAAAATAGTGTTTGTTATGTAATAATGTATCCGATAGCTCTATTCTTGGAAGCATAAGAGGAAGAACGAAATGAGCGGTGTTCTCAGAGAAGTACCTGCTATACGAGACAGGTACAGGTTAAGAGAAGCAGTGAATGATTTCACGGAACTTCCCTGATGAAATTTGTTTTTAGACTGTTTATTTTTTGATTTTAATAAAGTTCAATACTGCACATATTAATACAAATGTTCGGCTTAATAAAGCAGCTCGCAAGAAAAACTATGAAATCCGCAATGGACTTGATGCGGGTAAGAAATGACATTTTGTTTGGTAAAAATTCGATTTGAACGTTTTCAACGATACAGTGAAACTCATTCATATTCACCTTGCGGATTTGACGACACCAAAATATTTTATTTTCGTGAATGATTCCCCCCCGCCGGATTCCACGATAGGGGTAAATATCGGACCAATTCAGACCCTTACTGATGCGCAATAAAAGGTGCCCTATTTTATAATTATTTTTATTTTACTTGTTTTTATTTTACTTGTCTATAAAGCGAATTAGTAGTTGTTTAAGTTTCTATACAAAGGTAAACGGGCTTAATAATTAAACGGTGTTGGCTTGTGCGTTTTGCCAGTTTTGTATTGGAAGTATCCACTCTATTCACTTTGCGGTTACAACTGTAATGTAACGCTAAGAAGAACCCATAAAGTATATAAATATATTCTGAATTATAAGATCAAATTCTGAATCGATTTAGCCATGTCCGTCTGTCTGTCTGTTGAAAACACGACAGCGTCCAAATGAATTGACCTATAGTCGAATATGAAATGAAATGAAATTGTGAGCGTATTATTAATGTCGTCAGGTTGGTATTAAAAGTGGGCCATATCCGAATCCGTGGAGTTGGTCTGATACCTCACATACAAAACCAATATTTGACCCATGTATTGTGTACGTTCTATCTCACATGCCTAGCATTTTTGTATGAGTTGAATGAAGCCAGTTGAGGGTATCAATCAGGCCGACGACACAACTTTTACTTGTTTCAATTATAAAGATCTAAGCTAAGCAATAATCCACATTTGTCAGCCCATTTTGTAGCAATAGCCCAAAGTTCAGCGTGTATGGAGTTGGAAGGTAACCTTCATAACTTCGTCATCATTCAAAATCTAAATTCAGATGTAATCTCCTCCAACTCCCAACCATCACACAGGAATTAGTCAAATTTTCATTTGTTTTCGTTTCAATTTGTCATTAAATTCAATTTTGACATTTCTCATTATCCGCAATCTGAAGGATCATCATCATCATCATAAGAGTCGTTATAACAACCATCGTTGGTGTCATCGCATGACCTCACGAATGGCACCCTCTTACCAAAAACATACGGTAAAGTTCATGTAGCATGATTGAAATTAGAATTTAAATGGCATATTAGAGTGAATGGTTAGGAGGGTGTGTGTAGTGCATATACAGTATACACAAACGACTGTCCTTTCAACCCCCAATATTTTGTGTGCACTTAACTGTTGTTGGTGTATAGCTTTAGCTCTGTTGTTTGCTAACTCTGCGGGTAGCGAGCGCCTTTTTACGCATTTCCAGCTTCAAATTGGATGTAATTTGATGTTGTTATGAGATGAATGCCAAATTAAATCCTCAAATTGAATGTTTATTTTGTGGGCTGACTTAAGGGATGATGATGTTCTAAAAGTCAAGGGCGTTACTCTTTGTGTGGATAAATTGCGTGAAATTAAGTAATTATATTTGAGGTATACGGATACTTGGTATCATTGCGGATTTATGTGAAAATGAAGCTGGGAGAGGGTGGTTAATGGACTTTTAAGAGCAATCATTTGTTATACCAATTATTTGAAGTTGAAATGGATGATGAATCGGGTCTTAAGTATAGGTTCATGTCATCATGTGTTTACTTTGGAATAATAAACTTTTCTCATTCAGGTTTAGGTTTAGAATTCTATACTATGATTGAGTAGCATTTATGATGAAACATGCATGCTTCCTTTCTTCTGTAGGTACTCCAACTAGATACTTCCTATGTCTAAAGGAAAGGCTTACTTTGGTGTAGGCACCTTGACCCAAGATAACACAAAGAGCAGTGTATAAACTAGTGAAGATTATCTCACATATGGATCCCCGTAAATTTGCAAACCGTTTTCGAATTCACATAAATTTTCTATAGAATGTTCGCATTTGTGAGTTGTCGCTTGGATTCTCAGATGAACTCGCCGGCGAACACAATCTTCTTCCGGGGAATTCGAAGCGAACGAAATGCGAACTGTAGCATATTTGGGGTAGGTACAGTGACACATTTTAAAAAATATATTCAGAAATTGTGGTAGATCCAGCACATTGCGGCAGAAGTTACACATAGGCGCATAGTCGAATAGTTTATGTCTATTTATAAAAAAAAACCAAACGAAAACTGCAAACAAGGAACAGCAAACTATGTATGTAAATCAGTATTTAAATATTTAGAAGAATTTGGTGAAGTTTTGTTTTAATAACCCTTCTGTCAATTAAAGCTTTTATACCTTCCCGTCAACCACAATGTCTGGCCAGACCTGCACACATTTTGCTTTGGCCAGCCAGACCTTATAGTTGACGGAAGGCGAAGGGGTATAACACGTCTGTTTATCAAACGAGTACATTAAAAAAAAAAAAAAACAAAAAAAAAATTATCAAATCATATTTTCGTTGACCCTATCCTGAACTTTCAAGAAGCTATTGGCATTATGTTTTAAAGAAAACTCCCAACAAAAGTCAGAAAGGTCTGGCTAGACCTCATAGTTGACAGAAGGTTTAAAGGATGAAGAATAAGAAGAATTGGAAGGATCGTCATGTAAATTAAATTTTAATTGCTGCATTTGTTTTGCAGTTTTCGTGGTGCCCCATCTGTCGTGATGCACTAGGCCTGGGCCTAGTTGGCCTAAGGGTAAATCCAAGGCTGTCCACCCATTGTAAAAACTGATGCTTTTTTTATTGGCTAAAAAACGGTTTCAATATCCTAGACAGACGATTGCTTGGCGTGCCTATCAAGGTTGTTCCTGTAGACTCATGTCTCTGCTTCTATTCTGTCCTATCTTTTAAAGTGCGTCAGAATTTTAAACCAAAAAGTTTTCAAGAATAAATTCAAGAAATGAATAAAGTTCAGTGGAGTATGAGCATTAAATATTATTATAAACATTTAAGTGGCCTCAACTCCAAATGCGTTGCGCCAGAATTTTATTTAAAATAGCTTCCGTTATCTTTTTTTTTTCTTCTTTTTAATTAATGGATAGAGCTGTTGAGCAGATGATATATGTGGTGAGGCGCAAGAATACGCACAATTCCGGCGAGCTTTAACCGAACAACCACAATCAGAATTCAGATGCAATAGAATTTAATAAAAAAAATAAATTAACGCAGCTCGTACGCAGCAACAAAGTTTATACTCGAACGCGCCCCCATATGGCAGCTCTTGTGACATTGGCCTCAAAGTTAATTTAAATAACCCCTAAATTTATAAATTTAGTAAAAAGTATTACCAAGCATGATGAGATCTCCATATTTGTGAAATTGGGCTAAATAATTATTTATCCTCGGATAATTTTCTGACAGTGTCAGCGAATTTTTTAGCTATCAAAAAATTATCCTGCTCCTAAGGCTAATTTTTTGACGTTTTCTTTTGCTTCAGTTTTGTCAGAAAGTTGAAGAGGAAATAAAACACTGAATTAACTAACTCAGGAGTTCCTTAACTGTGCTTCGCGACGCCCTGGGGCGTCGCAAGACGATACGCACAGGTCGCCTTCGTTCGGGTTCGTTCGATGTTGGTTGAAGTATAAGAATTTTGCAGACTTCGTTCAAGTTCCGACTGAACCAGGAGCTCAAAGTTAATGGTAATGTAATCCCCATAGAAAAATCATCTTTAGCGACGAGCCGCATATTTGGATGAATGACCAAGTTATTGCCAAATATGGGATGACGCCAACCAACATGAGGTGGCAATGCATCCATAAAAAGCTGTTTGGTGCGAATTTTAGACCGGCGGTGGCGTCATTGCTCCGTACTTTTTCATGACGTTGGTAAGGCCAATACCACTAACGGCGAGAACTACAGAACGATGCTGTTAACATGTGATTCCAGCAAGAGGTGGCTATGGGTCACTCAGCTGCAGGGTATGGTTGTCTGATCTCTATCAGAGGTGACGTGAATTGGCCACCAAGATCGTGCGATTTAACCTCGCTAAATTTTTCTTGTGGCGTTGCCTGAAGTCCCAGCTTAATGCGAATAAACCGCAATCGATCGATGTCCTTAAACCAACATAACCAATGCCAAAATTAAGTCGGATCTATGCGGCAGATTGGACCACTCGGATCCGTGACAACGTGAGAAGCTGTCGCGGACATTTGGGCATGGTGTTATATTTCATACAATAATGACATACATGGGATTCGTTAATACCTTGCACACAGCTTGTTTTATTCCATTTCAATGCCCACCAATCCTCATTGAAAACCCATATAGAGAATCTTCAGTAAGCTCAGGCTCAGCTTATATTCATATATTTGTGCTTTGTTCCGTTGTGGGCTTTTAGAAGGGCGTCGCAAAAATATTATAACCTGTATAGGGAGTCGCAGTATGGAAAAGTTTGGGAACCCCTGAATAGCTTGAAATTCGATAAATCTGTTTTTTGAAGATTGGAGTTTGGTGAACTTCTCTTTTCAACACTTTCATAAATGTCAGAAAATTATGCGAGGATAATTATTTAGCCCAATTGACACACGGCACGGCCTAACAGTCCTCAATAGAATTATAAAAATACCAAAACAAAATGGAAGTACCTCACTTGAAGAAAAAAGTATATCCGCAAATGCGGTAACTCTATTCAGGCCGACAAGCATGATGCATGATGACCATCAAAAGAAGCAGCGAATTAGACACACTCTTTAAGACAGCAAAACAAAAAAAGAGGCAGTTGCAAATCGTGTATAAATGAACTGGAATCCACATTATCCAAAAGATGGAAGAAGATAGTGCATTCAAACTGAAAATTTATTAATTTAATAATGCAATGCACAAAGCACAAGAAGGAAGTTGCCTCCGCGGATCCGCGCGCCGCCATCATGTGCAAGATTTATAATACGTAATACGTGCAATTAAAACGCTTAGTAGACTGGTGCAAGGCACTAACAGTGCAAGTGCAGATAGATCACTTTCATCTGCGCTAAATAACTGCAAAAAAAAAATATAAAAAAAAAATTCAAACAACAGCATATAGACGTAATGTAACACCATCTAACAATCTGATGGTTACCTCTTCTATTCGCTTTATTGACACTCGATTTCTCCTCTTAACCGGGGCGCTAAAAATTAAAAACACGCAGACACGAGAGTTTGCCAAATCAATACCATACCGTAGACACGGACCGACATGCAGCAGACGCGACGCCGACGCGAGAGCTTCACTTAGCGAGAAGTAGGAAGCAGCTACTGCTGCTGCACAGCACTGCAGCTAAAAGCTGGCAACTTCCACTCTCTACACCAACGAGCGGGTAAATCCGCTAATTAATTGCATGCAATTAAAAAATGTTTCTTGGATAATTAAAACTACACAAAGCCAGTTACAAATTTGTAATGCTGCGCATTGTAATAGATACAGAGGAAGGAGAGGAATAAAACTATCGAAGATGGCCGCAGTGTAGCACCCAGCACGAGCCGTATGCTTCGTCTTCGTGCGCAATGCATGGCCACGACCACGACACGAGTATTGTTATATCTAACTAACCTACGCTAAAGCTAAAGCAACAACAAAACCAATGAATCTGTGAGTGATTCGTTGACTGCGTTTTCACTTTTATTTTTCATTTACATTTTTTTTTAGCAAATCATTTATTTTTTTTTGTTAATAGGGAAACGCTTGTATCTGGATTATGATGAATTTGCTATTCAATTTGTGATTAAATGCAGCCGAGTCTTAATTTTTAATTCGAAATAAAACAAGTCAGCCCTTTCGGGAACAAAGTGCAAGCATTTTTAAGCGGATTTTGAATTTCAGGTCACTTCGCTACAGTTAAAAAAATCTAAAAAATCGCAAGAGCGGTGATTTGGGGAAAACTGAGCCTTGGGGTATGTTTGACATAGCACACGATGTCTGCAGAACCAATACTCGAATTTAGTAAGACTCAGAAGTCAGAAGCAATATACCCCAACCCCTCGAATTTGGGACTTTGCTTACAACGACGAATTTTGCGAATGCTTTAAAAACATAAGTTCAACATAATATGGTCAGCCCAAGTACCACCTAGCGCGCACTGAGAGTTGTCAGTTAATTTCCTGATTTCCATGAAATTTCCCTCAAAATTCGGCTTTGAGTAGATGCAAGTTATTTCTGGTTTTCAGGTCGGATTCCAGCAACGAGGAGTTTATAATAAAAAAACGAGGATCCCGGACTATTTAGTGTCATCCAACAAGTACAAGATGTGTATATGAGTAGTCTATACTCCAAAAATGCGTTTCTCCCCGATATGGTGGGTATGGACTCATCACTAGACGACCACCATATGTTTTTGAAAACAGTTTTTATCCAGCAAAACTTTTTATTCATAGCAATTAGCAACTATGAGGTTATTAGGGCCGTGTGTCTATTGCGCTAAATAAAATAACTTTCTGGTGGAAAACGACTTTTCAGCTGTCAGCTGTCAAAAAATGATCCTGATCCGGCGCCTTTAAGCTAGTTTTTTGACGTTTTCTTTTAATTGAGAAAACTGCTTCTGGGCGACTACACTCACGTATTGGTGAAACTTCAAAAATTATTGGCCGCGTTCAATGTGCTTAGGTACCTAAATATTTAGGTGACAGTTTATCATTGAACGGAAAATTGCCTAGTACCTGAGCTAAATGTCAAATGCCTTACATGTGTTAAGAATTGAGCATTCACTTGCTGTTTTGACATCAACTGATCAACACATTGACTACCTACTAAAGAAAAATATAACATTATTGAAGTGCAAAATGAATGATTCTATTGATTCTTTTCTAAAAGCAGCTTTACAAATTGTCGGGTAAAATCCCCATCTAAAAGACACATTTTATTTAATTATTATCACACTTGTGTACGTGTTTATTTTATAATTCGTAGTCAATTTGCCGTAAGTTTCCTGGGTATCATCGATGTCATACAAAACACCGTCAATTGTAACTTGAAATTTCATTTTTATTTTTATTTTTCCAACTATAATAATAAAACCACATACAAATCTCAGCAAAGTTCAACAATGGAGTGAAAAATTCTTCGATTTCAATCAGCTGTTTATGACATTTCTCAAACCCACTAAGAACTCAGGCAGAAATTCTTGCCTAACTTTCCAGTCACCACAGCTGACCGACCTCACGAAATTTGCCTAGATTTGCAGTCAAATCGACCAATCAGAGGCTGTTGACTAGCTAGGCAAAAGCGTATTGAACGCGGCCATTGTATGGCTGCTGCCAGCTGGCTTGTATAAAACACATAAAATGCACTTGTGTAAGTGCTTCTTGAGTGGATTCTGACTTAAAATCGAAAAGCGAATTTCTCTCCTCAGAACCAACAAAAGAGTATTTTTTGCACCAATGGAACGGTTTCCGAAGTGATTTTCTTGATTCCGGACGCGCCCGGACGCTTCCTTTGCCCAATGGAAAACGACATTATTTTCAATCAATTAATAGAATCATAGAATGAACTTGGATTAATTAGAGTTGTGTCAGTGTCAGTAGATTAGTCAATGATATTTATTTAGCGGAATTGACAACCGGCCTAAATATGGGTAGATATGCACTTGTTAAAATAACATATAGAATTGGGAGATCTGAGGATAAGACGTTTGCTGATGATTTGGCAATCCTTGGGTCCTCTCAGACTGAAGTTCATCAACGCGCACTCGAACAGTTTGTAGCCGTTTGTGTTAAAGCTGAGATGAAAATAAACGTGAACAAATCTGAAGTGATGGTCGTCTCCAGAACGCCTGTTCAATGCACTCTGCATGTTAGTATATAGATTCCTATTAAAACAGGCGGGGAAGTTTAAGTATCTCGGGGTTTTATTCACGAGTGATGGAAGGAGCAATGCTGAGTTTTCCTATAGGATTGGTCAGGCTGGGTCAATTTTGGGACAGCTACAGCTCGGTCATTCTGTAAGACTGAACTTCATGTCAAATCGTAGAGATCGCAATAGAAACACCAGAGTAGGTGAAAAACTAAATGTCGAGCAGCTACTCCGGACGCAGCCGTCCATGCTTCGGTGGTTTGGTCATGTTAAACGCATTTCCCCAACCAGGATCCCAAGACGTGCTATGATGGAATTCGTACCATCAGGAAGGCGTCCTCTAGCTAGGTAGACCCAAGATGAGATGGTTAGATCAAGTTCATAATCTCTTTCCTACCCGTATGGGGAACGAGAGCTATGGAGGATCCACTTAAGCAACCTATACTCTCGCGAAGCTCACTTAATGGATAAGCAGGCCATTGAAAAGAACACACTTGTACAACATGTTGAAATAAAGAAACTGCACCACAAAAACCCCGCGTGTGAAATAATGGCTCAATAGCTTAACAGATTTTCTGGATGTGTGTTTTCTCAAAATGAAGACTTCTATTGGCCGTAAAAATCGTATGATTCGCAGAATGAGATGTAGAGTTTCGGGGCTCTAGTGGCAGATTACTCGAATTAACATCAGTTGAGACAGATTACACATTTTTATAAATTCTGTATAATTCTTTCATGCCAACAAAGTATTTCTTTCTTTTTTATAAATATTTTTGAAAAGTCCAATATCTAAAAAGGCCAATGACTGTTCTCTGCCAATTGTATAGCTCAATGTATTTTTCAGACAGGTTTATATACATCATCTATTTCTATATTATGATCCAACTCTACTTCTTCGTGTGGCCAAAGAAAAGTTGCATCTATGGAATATGTGCTTGCGCTTTTTCCTTATAAGAAAACCCATGCCAAAAGTTCCTATCAAAAAAACAAATTTTGAGTTTGGGTAGGTAAGAGAAAAAGTTTACAAGATCAATTACTTATCGACTATTCATAAGTAGCTATTACTTTTGTAAGGATCAGCATTTATTTTTCCTGACCTACAAAATATTCTCAGTGATGTATTGTTTTAGTTGATATTTATTACGTCCGTTCCAAGCAACGTTGAATATATGTATATTTTTGTTTCCTGCATCTGCTCGTAAAGCATGATCCCGGATATCTTCCTGGTACAGACACAAATTTACATACTACTTCAGCTAACACTATAATTTATCATGTTCGCTTCCGCGTGTATGAATTTGATTTTTTTTAACTCTAAACAACAACAAAAATGGTCCAGCAATCGCTTCCTCTTCCCTTAAATTCTATTGTTAAAATATCGTCGAGATCATCCTCATTAACTATTATACGTTTTTTTATCTCACAGGTCACGGTATATCTTCAACACGCAGGATCATCTTGAGCAGCTCACTTACTCACATAGGCATCCCTTATTCACGTTTATGGGTCAATATTTATTCAATTCCATCCCTTGTGTCCTATTAGCATAAAAAATAGTCTTCTTCTTCCCGCTTAGGCTACTGAAGGTCATTCCCTGAGGTGAATGGAAGGTCCATTTAAATCACACCTTTGTACTGCTATGCCCGCAACAAAAAATCACAAAAGGTTGAGAACAGGACACCAATAAATCATGAATCCCCTGTGTGTAACTGACAAGAAATCTAAAGAAAAAGGGTTGAGTTTCGAAATACATATCCCCTATGCTTAGATTTTTATTAATAATTCAAAGGTCATGGAACGCTTGATGAGTACTAAAATCAGCGTTTCGGTGAAGGGGGATGAAAACTTTGCGATTCATCGTCTTGTTGAATATTATTGATCATGAAGAAAATAAAGAAAAGCATAAACTATTAATATTATTTGAAATAACCAACTAATTTGTTTTTAAATATATCGTATGTATAAATATTTTTAGATTTTGCATTTTTAGCGTGAAAATATGTTGCGGATATGGTATAAAATTAAATGGCCCTTGGATGGGTGCCAAAAATACAAACATTAACAAACGAATGGTGGGGTCATCCATGAACATGTTTATTTATTTTAATTTTTTAACTGACCAGCTTCCTCATTGGTGAGGCAACAGGTTCACATATGACCCTAAAGTGAATTTGGAATTAAGCGGAAAGCAGAATTCAAAATAGATAATTTTAAAGAGACAAGAAATGTCATACATTTTATAGGTAAACTAGAGTTACCATTGTTGAATTGAGTTGATGATGCAACACTACTGAATGCCGCAGGTGATTTTGACATCGAAATCAAACATCGTTTTTTAAACCGATAGTCACTCAATTGAATCACTAAAATTAAAATCGGTCTAGCGTCTTACGCAGTTTCGGGCTCCTGGCCATAAAGACATTAAGATTAATATGAGAAGATGATCTAGATAAGTAAATGGAGCTCTCAACTTAAAGGGTGAGCCCCATCTCCTCATTCGCGGTGCAAGTGCAACAGCCGAAAAGCTAAAAATCCCCACAAAAGATTTTTCTCGCATTCGCATGGGCGATGGAAAGTAAGAAACGTCTTTCCACCTATGTATCTTCTAGCGCACTATACTCCTACACCTACTACGCACTGTACTCCGATGAAGTCAAATATCTAGAAGTAATCCTCGACAAAAGACTTAACTGGAACTCCCACATCAACAATAAAATAACAAAAGCAACAAACGCTTTATGGGCGTCGACGAATGTATGGCACAACCTGGGGGATTTCCCCAAAAATCACTCACTGGATCTATAAGGCCTATCATAACATCATGCAGCATGCTTCTTTAGTATGGTGGACCAAAGTCAAACAAATATCCGCCATCTCAAATTACAACGCCTAGCATGTCTGGGTATATCAGTAGCCATGCGATGCGTCTGTCCTACTGCTGCTATATAGAAGCCATTATAGGACTAACACCTCTTCACATATATATCAACAAAGTGGCAATTCGCAGTTCGGCAAGTTTGTTACAAGCGAAAGAGCTAAGTCTAAAGTACCACCCGGAATTAACGACACTATACTCTCAGAATTTCCTGAACTTGAAATGATCTGCGCGGTCACCGACCGCAACCCAAAAACCTTATGCTTCGACAAACGGTTCTCCACGGAGATTCCAAGTATAAGTATGGGCAAGCAACTGCTCAACAAACTGTCAAAGCGGCCTAAAGTGGTATACGGACGGTTCCAAAATGGAATCTGGGGTGGGAGCTGGTATTCATGGGCCAAACCGTAATGTATCATGTACCTATGGGGAAAACCCCTATACTGTTTTTAAGGCAGAGCTCCACGCCATCAAAGATTGCGCAAACATTATCCTAAATTCAAATATTAAAGGCGCTAACATCCACATATTCACGGATAGTCAATCGGCTATAAAAGCCCTTAGCTCATATATTATTGACTCCAAATCAGTGCTACACTGCTTTAACACTCTCCAGACACTCAGTACCAGAAACAAAATCAGGTTATGGTGAGTTCCTGGCCACGAGGGTATTGAAGGAACTGAAAATGCTGATGAACTAGCCAGAACCTCGGTATCTCCCTTATCAGCCTAAATCCCTAAATCAGCTATAAACGCGGCCATAAAATGCATTTTACATTGGAAGAACATCCCTTGACTTATACAAGCCAAAAAAGCGATACAACCTTTTAAAGAAGATGCCAAAAAGATCCCAAATCTACGCAGGCATGAATTTAATAGGCTACCTAACAGGCCACCACGGGTTACGATATCACCTAAAGAAAATGCAATTAGTCGACTACGTCTTGAGGAAGACGAAACAACTGAGCATAACATGTGTGAATGCCCGGCCCTCTGTGGTATCAGAAGGAAGTCATTTTTCAGGAAAATTATAAGTATACCGATGTACTAAAGACGACCTCTGCTGTAGATATGTATCATCAGCTACATTAAGAAAGTAGAAACACTACTCTCCCAACCAATTTCTGACGCTACAAGCGCAAAAGACCTTACAGGTCGAGGTGCTCTCTCTTTCATCGCCATGGCGAGTCAGAATGTTAAAAAAAATATATATATTTGAAACAAACTCAAGGGAAGTTCATCTCCGCAAATTTACAGATATTCACCCTTATTCCGAGTGGCGTTTTACTTTCACGACGTTTTTGTCGTTATTTCAGGATTGAGGCGTTTCATTTTACAAGACTTATTCCATAACTTCGATGAGAGGGTACAACGTCGTCATTAAGCATACATAGTTCACACTCCACATACGATCCAAATAAGCAGATCTACAGCGCTGACAGATAAATGGTTGTATCAGTTTTTATCTGTTTCGAAAAAAACAAACTGATTTCCTTCGCATCCATCAGGAACAGAAAAAAACATTTCATTTAAAAAACTCAATTTAATAAATTGTTTTCGGTTTCAAAATGTTTTTTAGAATGTAAGCAAATCTTTATTATTTAAAAATAAATAAATAGGTGGCGCAACAGGCGGGTAGACACCCTATAGGCCTAGCTTCTCGCAACCATTCGTTTGTGTGAATTTCTATTTTTGGAACGAATGGAAGGGACCTACAATTTTATGTTTCAGGACAGTCATCCTCTCGGATGTTTGTCAGGCGTTCGCGAGAGATGGCGCAGTAGAAAAAAACCTTAAGATGTAAATCGAAGAGCACGCCGGTAGTGCCCCAGTCAAGTTCTCTAGTAAAGGCACTAACGCTTTTTACAGGAACAAACTTAGGCTGTATTCGTTCTCCCTCTAAATTCGGAACCAATTGAGCCAGAAACTTCAAACTTGTAACATTTACCAAGCTCATTAAAAAGGTCCACCTCACCAAATTTAATCTCTATAGCTTTAGTAGTTCTCAACATACATGACTTCAAAAATCGCAAAAACCATAACTGACTCACTCACTCACTCACTCACTCACTTATATGATCTTAAAAAAATTGTATATTCTCCCTTCAGGAGGCGTGGTTTCCGCCCACTTTTGAAAATTGGTTATTATTTATTTGGTTCACTTCCCATTGCCGTAGAATGTTGAAATTTGGTAGAGCGATTGGAATTGCAGTGTACAAAAGGAGAAATAATATCAAAAATTAAAAATTGTCCATTTAAGAGGCGTGGAATCTTCCCACTTAAAATATGAATAGAAGTTAATCTACCTGCTTAATATAATTTTAATGAATAGTTTATAAGAAAGAAAGCCAAAGTGATGGTAGTCAGTGTCTGTCTATTGACATAAAAAGCGAAGACGTTTCAACGCTGTTTGTGAAATCTAATCAAAAAAAAAACTTTGCAAAAAGTAGTGAAATCAAACCAAAAACATATATGTAAAAAAAGAGTCAAGTTCTCTTATTATAATACAGCAAAAATTAGGTGCGTAACTAGTCAGCCACGAAAAGTAATGAGATCTAAATGTACGCCAAGTTTTTAGTTTAAGAACTTTAAACTAAGTTACGCACCTAATTTTTGCTGTATTATATAAGAGAACTTGGCTCTTTTTTTACATTTATGTTTTTGTTGTGATTTGTGTTCTTCCGGGGATCGAACCTGGGATCCCTCGCACAGTAGTCCAGCACACTAACCACTGCGCTACTGCGCCCACTTTATTATTTGGCGAAATAAAATATAAGCTCGCAGAAAGTACATGGTCGCCGTCTGTAGGGCTGAGGGTAGCTTTACCAGCAGTCCAGAAGGACGTAGGAAAACATTTTAATTAAGGACTACCACAACCTACATTAAAAAAAATGTTTTAAGCGATGCTAACAAAAACTTTCTACCAATCTTTTCCGATTCTTAATGGTGGTCTAGGCTAGGCTTAGCTACATACGTAGTCCCATTCGACTCAGCCATACTCAACCTTTTTTCAGTAGGGGCCACAAAGGCGTTTTAGCTGTGGTGCCTCGGGCCGCACCGCAACATAATATACCTATTTACTCATATTGTTAATAAAAAACGTAATTTTTTTTTTTTTTTTTAATTTTTAATTTTATGGTTTATTTATTATTATAAAAAAAACTTGGCAAAAGATTCTTTATTTTTAATGGGATCTCTGAAATTGTGAAAACTTTTTCAAAACTTTGTCAAGATCTGGCTTGTTGCTGCATGCTAACCTTATTACATCATCCAGATGGGAGTCGGAAAGTTTGTTTCTGTACACATTTTTTGCGTATTTCATTTGCGAAAACGACGATTCGCAAACGTATGTAGATCCGAACAATGTTAATATGATTTGGGCACTTCTTTGAACGGTTTCATATTTTTGTGGGACAATGCTCCAAAATTCCACATATTCCCCCTTTTCTCTTTTTTCTTTAAACATAATTTCAAGGTTTGTGTCGTGTTTGAAATCGATGAACTCATCGAACAATTTTGCATAATTACAATTTAAAACTGAAGCCAGTTGTGAGATGGTCATTGTTTCCAGATGCCAGGGGTTTTCAACAAGCATTAAACATTTTTTCATTTTTCTTAAGTCTTGAAATCTATTTTGAAACTCGTCTGACAGTGCAGTCATATAATTTGAAATTGTCGAGCAGTTTTCCTCAGAAATGTCAATATGGTCCTCTGTAGCCTTTATCATAGTCGGAAAATTTTGCAGCTGTTTGTTTTGTATTTCTCCATGATAAATAATTAGCTTTTCTTCAAATGCAACTATTTTATTCGCCATCTGTGAGATTATATTATTTTTACCTTGTAGACTACGATTGAGGCCACTCAGTTTTTCTGTGATATCGCATATAAAGGCTAAAAGACACCACCATCCATCATTTTGCAATTCTGGGTAAACTTTATTATTTTGCTGTAAGAAAAGGATTATTTCGTGGCGTAAAGAAAAAAACCTTTCCAAAACTTTTCCTCTGCTAAGCCAACGCACTGAGGTATGCAAAAGAACGTCGCTATATTTACTTCCCAGTTCTTCCAAAAGGCTTTTAAATTTTCTGTGGTTCAATTCTCTCGCTCGTATAAAATTCACTATATTAATAACAGTCTTCATCACAGCGTCTAATTCTGGATTGACAGTACGCGCCGCCAAGTTTTCTTGATGGATAATGCAGTGAAATGTAATTAAATTTGTTAAATTATATTTTTTTTTAAACAATGCAATAAATCCATTTTCGGATCCAGTCATTAGGTCTGTTTTTTTGCACATCGATCTCAGTGAAGTAAAGTGAAGTAGAATTTTCAGCACGCAATTACAACAACTGCACTCAATTTGACACCACTGAGATTCACACAAGCTATTCATTTCCAGCAGGACCAACTTTGGAGCATTCTTCAATTCTGAACACCAGGGGAGCACATTTTTGTGTAATTTGGATCTGTTCACAGAGTGTCTCCTTTTATGATACCTACTATTTTGTCGGCTGTGGTGGGTGTAAATGTACATATAAGGAATTGCATATTTTAAACAACTTTAAAAATGACAACTGAATATTACGGAAAGTAATAAAATACTAAATATTTTCCGTTTTTATTTAAGTTGCATTTTGTTTACAAAATATAATTATATATACACATAGACTTGTAATAATTGAAAACTATCTTTGATATGTCATTATGGGATACATTTTTTGTAGATAATAAATAGGAAATCCTCCCATTTTGTATTCCCTGTTGATTTTTTAACTGAAGTATGTAATAAAGGTTAAGTATTATTTACATAGCTACTCTTTTTTTTAAGTGAAAGTCATTCGATTTCAGCCAACTGACATTCCAACTTTTGATTTCGATGGGGATTTTTTTTGTTCACTTCTTCGCGCATTCTCATTTTCGATTGCATTACCAAAGTTAAATGTTATGAGTTTTTTCGACTGAAAAATGTGGTCTAAGTCTTTATTTAAACAATGTTTATAGTGAAATTTACATAAAACATACAAAATTGGAAGCAACATTTGTTCGTCTTATGGGGAAAAAATTTCAAATGTAAATAATCGTATGTCACAATCAAAATGAACAAACCAAAACGATTTGAAGTGCTCATTTATTTAATTTTTATTGCATTTTTTCTGTTCAATTTGATCTATTCTTCCTCCAAGAATTTGTAAATAAACCCATCCTTTCTCAAATTACAGTCAAAACCAACGCAATCGACAGTGAAATATTTATACAGCTGATTTCGAAAATAAAGTTCATACAATTAAATCATTTGGTAATGACCTTCTTTCCTTCAAAACTTAGATTGTGAGAAGTTCATTCGATTGAAAGTTTTAAATTCGAGGAATACTCGATTCGATCGAATCTCAGAATTAGCACGTTCTTCACTTTAGGGCTCACCTAATAAACACACCTACGCATGTTTTTGTTTTTTTTTCTTTGGCAATTAATTTGTGATATTATTTTGACCATCCAGGAAGAGAAAAAAAGTAAACAGAAAAAGTAAATATTCTGTACAAATTGATAATAATTTTTTTTTTTTGCGCTAAAAGGTTAATTATTCATTTTTCTAGAAGGATTTTGATTTTGAAATTGAATTTTTCATTGATGGCCATTTTGACAGCAATGCCAGCTGTTAACTTTTCAGGGGTAAAACCGACTGTTCAGAAAAGTGGTTGGGGACTGTTTTTTTTGCACATTTTCTTACTTTACTTTACTTCACTGAGATGGGTGAGCAAAAAAACAGACCTATTGAAGGACAGCCATCCGTGCACACACAAACGGTTTTTTGTATGTCAATTTCATTCTGGTCTAGAAAATTGCAAATAATATCAAGATAATCTGTACCTCGCGTTTGACCTTTCATTGGAAGGAATTTCAAAAAGTCTTCAAAGATTGAATTCTGTTCAGTGCAATATCTAACAAATACCGAGCATTGTGATTTTGCTGAAATATCGGTGCTGGAATCGAAAGCCAAACTAAAAACTTGCAGTTCCTTACCAAGAATGTAACAAATTTCAAAGGATGCCTTAGTTACCGCGGAGTCTTGTGATAATGCCACGGACATAACATTTTGTTGCTGTTGCAATGACCTTTTTAAAAAAGTCAATTTCTCACTTCTTAAGGATGATCCAGGAGGATAAGTTTCGTTGAAAGATTTGTGTTTTATGGTAAAATGACGAGAAATATTATATTTCTTTAATATAACACTTTCACGGCATATTAAACAAGTAGCTGCGTTGTTTTTGTTAGGCACAACAAAGTATTCTGTTTCCCAATCCTCTTGAAACAATCGATTTTCATCAGATATTTTTCGTTTCAACTCAGATGACACTCCTGACATTATTTGTAATTTAAAATCACAGTTTTTAACTAAAAAAAAACACAAATTAATAATTAACTATAATCACCGAGAGAGATTCACATAAATATCTTTGCTTCTTATTAGAAGTCAAGTACGCAGTAACAAACAAATTCAAAACACGACTCGACCGGCAAGCAAGGTGACATGAACGGAACATGGGAGTGTGAAAGAGATGGTAATTCCCCGTCTGGCTCGTGCGGGTGCGACTCGAATCAGATTTTTTTATCGATGAATTTGTTCGATGCTGGCGTGTAGTTATATAGTAAGGGTATATTTTTTACCCACACATTCTCTGGATCCGCGCGAAATTTATAATGTTTGACAAGGAAATTATTTAACTGTGTCAGGTGGGCCAGTTCTAAAAGCTTGGCGGGCCGCATGCGGCCCGCGGGCCTCAGGTTAAGTATAGCCGGACTATAGTGTCAACACTTAAGACTCTCCTTTTAAAATCCCTTTGATGTCAATGAAACTTTTTATCCTATCAATTCCATTAAATTGTTTCTGGTTTGTTACTTTTAACCTTTGAAAAGAGTCTTATTTAATTACATTTTTAAAAAAATTCGCTTTTCTTGTCGTTTTTTCGCGTTCAACGCAAGGAATGTCCACGAATTTTCTCACATCCACCATGACATTCGGCGTAAACTAATGGAATTTACAAGGCGTTCGTTTAACGACTATACACTGGAATTCAAGGACGAAAAAACGCCACTCGTAATTCTAAATTCAAATTGGAGTGTTTTAAATCGTCATCAGATAAGGGTGATTGTCGATTCGAATGACGATGACGAATGTCAGCGAAATATAGAAATTCCACTAAAATTCAAAATTATTTTATGGATATGGGCAATCTGATATGGTTTGCGGATATAGTCAATTCTACGTGGTATCGCAATATACATAATTTGATAACTATTTCTCCTAAAAAATTTTAAATGTACTTACTTAATAGCTTCTGTTTGTGACTAGCGAATCGGTGCGGCGGCCGGCGGTAGCTATGGGCATCGACAATTATTGCAACTGTCCATTTATGGTGCAGATCTTCTTTTTTTTAATGGTGCTTCTTCCTCAGTATCTACATATAGCGTGTCGGGTTCTCGTTATTAGTGTGTTGATTGCGTCTAATGCAGATCTGACTTTCAAGCACCGGACTGGTATTCCCAAAACTCTTCTTCTGTTTCAATTGGTAGGAAATGTCTATTTCAGTTTTCTTTTTTTTCAATATGCAATCGGTTGTGCTTTAGGTAAGCAATTTCAATTGATCGGCAAACCGAGTTCGGGAACACTAGTAAACGACATGCACTTTTGTATGTAATGCGTTTCATTTCGAGTCGAAACCGAAAAGGGACTTACCAACGGTGACGGAAAAAAAATGTCGGCAGCCATTTAATAGGGCAATTGTTGTTGAAATTTTACAATATGTAATTCTTTTCAAGTTTTCAATTTGTTTATTTTTATTTTTTGCCTATGATGCCTCTGATACTAAGATCTGTAGGCATTAGGCACCTAGCTTCTTACAACCAATAGTTTGTGTAATTTTTTATTTTTGGAATGAATGAAAGTGGCCTCAATTTTTTGCCGATTTGAGAAGCTTTCTCAAAATAAACAAAAAAAGTTGAAATGAAAACTATACATATTTTCTATCTTTTACAGTCCAATTTTTTGAGGGTTTTGGGTAAAAAATATATATACAAGCATCTCATTGGCACTTTCTTATATCAATTCTGTCGGTAAATGTGTGTCAAAACTTGTTAGTTCAGAAGACCCAAATGGCAAGAGTATAAAACGTTTTATGGTGACTATAGTAGGTACATTTCTAAACTCCAACTGGCACTAAAATTCAATTTCATGAGATGAATTCATACAAAGTAAATCAACAGGTCCAACAAAACCGATTATTATCATCCCACACGGTTGTATGGATAGAAAACAGCCATTAAAAAACAGACGCGTCTGCTAGCATCCGAACATCATCCGCAAATCACTGATGAGTACCACGTTCGCATCGTTCACTGTTTATCATTCATGACCCATTATGGAAATAAACCTTTAATCTTGGCATTTATGTGCATTGAATTCTAGTTGCAGCATTTCGTTCATCCGCCCAAGGCACAGAGCTCACACCAGTCTAATTCGATGGATCTCGAACGTATCCAACTGACTGCCAATGGTTTAGGTACGAGTATCTGTGTGTGTGAATATATTTGGATGCAACACCACGTTATCACCATCACCACATGATGATGATGATGAAGATGAGCGGCGTGAAGATCGACACTGTCGATCTCGGGTTATGTGGGTGTACCCAACTACTGGCTTTGGCTTACAGGTACAGGATGCGACAAGCCATCAGAATACTAATTGAGAGTAGGCACCGATCATCTTGAGTTGTCAGAACCAAACAAACATAAAATTAAGAAGCAGCAGGTAAGGTTAAGGTATCTCTCTGCTCGATGTTATTGAATTTGGTATATGTATATTTTGGTTTGGTACAATGGAATGAATGATTCTTTGATGGTTTCCTTTGCGTCTGCGTGCTTCTGTGCGCTCTTCTCAGCATTTGTCTTTGAAGCAAATCTGAATACAAATTTGTCGCTGAGGTTAATTCTTTTAAAATGAATAAATAATTTAAATGGAGCCTCTCGTGTTGTGGTTTTGTAAAGTGAAGTTGTATCTTGTATAAGTTGTACTCGTTGCGTGATAGAGGTTTGGGAACAAGAGGCCCTATCCCATCATCATAATTTATGTTATGGATCTCTCAAAGTAGCCATTTATTAGGTGAACTTTTTTTTCTCGTCAGTCTTATCCGCAGTTATGATGTAATTCGGTGGTTACGATGCGTATGGAATTCAAAGTTATTGCGTGCCATTTGGGTACATTATTTAGCTTGATAGGATCTTCAAGGTGTTTCTCTTAGAAAATGTACTGAATTCGGGTATTCAATTGCGATGTTGGGCACTTTTATTTTTCATTTCAATCGCGATAGCTAGCCTTTTGTTTTTGCAGTCATTTTTCAGGGATGTAGGTATGTATACCAATCTGTTTCGCACTTGTAGTGCAGTTGCAGTGGCATATTTATTTTGTCGAATAGGAAGACAATACCAAGAGAAAGGGAAGGAAAACTAGGAGTGCGCAATCGAAAAGAGTTTTAATTTAATTTAATTAAAGGCGTTTTGGTTAAAGGTCCAGATCTACCCAGAAAAGTAGCGCTAATAGTAAACAAGGGATGTAGTTTTTTGAATACGTCTTCTCTTTAGAAAATGTAGTTTCTAACAAACAAAGCATTTGCAGGGGAATCCATACAGCCCCCAGCCCTGGGGTCACTATTGGATTTGGAATACTTATGTCACCAAAGTTGGGTAATGGCAGGTTTCAGGTAAATCAAATTCAACAAAATCTAGTCGACTTAAGGCCTCAGTTAGCTCCATATTATACTTATCAGTATAAATTCCATACGTAAAAACACGAATCAAACCAAAGCTGAAACATTTTACGCAAGTATGTCAGTGGAATGATGGTGGATTTGGTGGAATTTACTTTTTTGATCCGCAAAGTTGTAGGTACGTACAGAAAAATAAGTAACTCCTTTTTCTATAGAAAGTTTTATGTTTAATTTCTCAATTTTGTTTGATAGATTGGTGTTATAACTTATAAAAGCTACGCCATCAGATTCCTCTAAGTGTCTAAGTAAACAGTTGTTGACTTGACAGAATAGTTGACCCAACAGATTTATAATACCTATTATAGGCACCCTACGGCTAGCTTCTCACAACCACTCATTTATGTAAGTTTTTACTTTGGGGACGAATTGAATAGACCTTTGCAACGGCTAAATTGAGAAGCTTTACTCTCGAATATATATGAAATTAATCTAAGGGTGTGAGATCACGCTGAACTGGCCTCCACCTCCACGATATGGTGGATGCCAGTTCAGCGTCCATTACGCGAAATTATGCGGCGCTCAGCAAAACGAGGATCAAACTGAATCATGTTTTTGGCCCATTCACCGAACCTACGGCGCGTATAATGGTCACGCGGTTTCAACTCTTGCACAAGCCGGATCTTATAAACTTTAAAACCAAGATCTTTCCGTAAAATCTTCCACAAAGTAGCTCGAATTGGTGTGCACGATGGCGATTCTCATTTGAATTATCATTAACACTGCGCTCAGCGCTCCACATCCACAACGGCAATAACTTCTTCTGTTCGCACTGATTGTAGTCTTTGGGGATGCGTATTACGTGGTGCGAAAACGATTCATCGTGTTCGGAATAACTTGCTCAGATGGACGATTATGTCGACCGTAAAATAAGTTTTCACCATTTACAAGCGTTGTTCTGGCGTTAATCTATTTATCGTAAAATGGCAAAACGTACTAACCTCAAATCAACTTTCAACTATCAAATCAACAATCTGTAGAAACAGTGCTTCAAGTTTAAAAACCAAACCTCTAAAAAAAACCTTAGTATGTACCTTACAAAGGAGACTATCTATAAGATTCTCATCATCCCAGTCCTGCTTTATGCCGCAGAATCATGGACGTTATTAAAGGCGGATGAAGATCTCCTTGGTCGCTTCGAATTCAAAATTCTTCAAGTGATTTTCGGGGTTCAGGGAAATAAGTCCCTGGGAAAGTCCACATCACGAAAGTGGTTTTATTTCCCCACTAGGTGAGAACTGAGTCCTTCAATGGACTTAGTTCCCGGGACTTATTTCACTGCACCGATTATCGGTCCCGTTTCCGCTGACGGACTTTGGATGAGGAGATTTAACAGCGAACTCTACGAGCTATACAGCGACATCGACTTGGCCAGAAAAGTATGCATCAACCGTCTAAGATTGCTGGGACATATATAAAGCGAATGGACATCAATGCTCCGGTCCGATTCCAACGGGTAGGGACAACGCAGTAGAAAAAGACCTCGCCTTAGGTGGCGCGCACAAGTGAAAGGAGACCTCAACCAACTTGGAGTGCGCAACTGGAGGCGGTTAGCTAAAGACCGCGATAACTGAAGAGGCGTGTTGGTTGGTCCTACCCAGGACTGTAGCGCCATCTATGTAAGTAAGTAAGAAAAGTACCTTACCTCTTATAAAGACATTTTTGTTTTTACACTTTTAAGAAGTGATCCTAGCGCTTAGCTCCATTGACCACTGGTTTAGCGATGAACATTGAGCCACCTACTATTGAACGCAACAGAAGGGATGACAACGCTAAATCCATTTATTTTGCTAGAAACCTGTGTCTGTTTCTGGAGTCTTCCCCCATTTCTCCCTCTCTCATTCCAAGGAGGAATATTTCAACAATTCCATACGATATTAGAGACTTATTGTATTTTTTTTTTGTTAACAGTTGAATGGGGTTTCTTGCGCAAAATTATCCACACGTCTTTTCAAAAATGCTGTGTAATAAAAAATAAAAAATAAAAGTTAAGCTTATTAATTACATCCAACAATTAAAAACAACTGTGGTATTTCCCTCCGATTTACATAATTTTCTAACGTCCAATAAAACTAAATTCTAGATAACCAAACTCTATCCGTGTCTATATTTTCTGAAAACAATAGAAGGTATTCCTTACCTACCTAAAAAACGACGACGCAAAAGAAATCAAAATCCGTTAAAAAATCTGCTAAGGGGATAAAATATTCAGCATACGAGTATCTTGAAAGTATTGCATGTTCTAGTTTATCAGCTTACCTGGGACGTTGAACATCAAATATCCGTTTGGTTTTTTTTTCTCCAATTTTAATAAGAGTACATAAACCCAAATGGTCAAGATTTGCATTGTCTAATAAAAGCTATTCTCTATATATACAGTTTATAATTTATATGGCATGCCGTGTGAAATTATTTACAAAAAGGTAAATAACTGACCGTACGGCGATTATTCCCTGTGCATGTGTGAGTTTCCTTTTTCAAACGGTGTTCTTTTGCTGGCCGCAAACTGCCCAGAACTAGAGCACATATATTACGCGATTGTATCCTTAATTTGCATCTTATACTTGATGCGATGAGAAATATTCCCACAAACGAGCGCATTGTATTCTTTCGTATAGCTCAGGTAGAAAAATCTGTTCAATTTGTATTCTTCGCGCAGGACGTTATTTTTTTTTTAATCGTCTTCTCCAAAGGGTTAACTTGTATGGACATTCGGGGTGGCACATCAGGTAAATCGGAGCAGCATCGTTTTTTTTTTTTATTGCTCTGAGTATAAACGTTTTCTTTTCTGGGACTGTTGACTTGTGTTATTAATAATATCTATCTATCTTTTATTAGGATAAAAGAGGGATTGTGGTTATCATAAAATCTGCAGAATGCTTCTCAATCGCAATTGGAGATGTCAGCAAATTGGACTAAAATTCAAAATTCCTTTTCCTATTTTTTAAATGTTTATAATTTGGTGTATTAGCTATGCTTGAATTCGGAAATTTGGTTTTAAGAAAGGGTATATGTAAAAATGTTTATTTTACAAGAGTGAGTGGTGCCATATGTGAATATTTACTAATTTAGGGCACGCTATAGGTATACATCGTACATTGATCTGTCAATGCCCTCGTTTCATTGCCTCCTACATTACATTATTAAATAAAAAATAAAAATTTAACCATTGGCGGTAGTTCTCTTAAATAAATGATTAAATATCCCTTAGGAAGATTTTTTTAAATCATACTCAAATTTTCACCCTAGATTGATCTGCAAAAACACGAGTAGTAAATGCAACAATTTAAGCTACGCTGCTTTTACAGGTCTAACACAATTTTCTAAGAGGGAAATTTAGGGCCAGTTTCAAATGTTTCGGATAAAGCCGACACATAAAGCTATTCACCAGATAAAAGTTTCTGATATTTTTTTTTCTGTTTCATCGTCAAAGTCTCTGATAAACTATCCGGTAGAAAAATTTATCAGGCACTAATTGTTTGACAGGAATGGCAATGATGTTTTTTTTTCGTTTATCAGTTATCATCATCATTTAATTGTGTTGTTCTGTTTTTGGTAATTTAGCATGGACAAATTCATTCATTCATTATAATTTTCGATGGCCCGCTTTTCCATTAAGTAGATCGTGAGTTTAGGTTGATCAAATCCAAGTGGACCCACATAGTCTCGATTCTCCGCCATCGACTCTAAACCATACGGGTAGAGGTTATATTATTGACTAACCATCTCATCCTGGGTCTACGGGACAAAACACATTTCTTACTTAACAAATCCTTAATTATATTCCACACCGTCTAGATCTTCCTATACTGTGCAACATATGCAACCAGAAAGATCTGAGGATGTGTACCACTTTTTAGCATTCTGATTTTGAAATCAATCAGATGAAAAATAAAAATGTTCCCATACAAATTTTGAAGTCACTTGCGATGTGACGGTTGAACATTTCTAGTTGGAAGCTGAAAAATGGTCGGGTCGTTAGAGGATGAACTAATTTACACAATGAACTTTATTGCAATTATTTCCGTATCGACTTGATTTTCTTTTTCGTCAATTTCTGTTCAATTTTTTTTTATTAATTTTCGCAAAAAAAAGCTGTCTAACTCACAGTAAAGTTTAAACAAAAGTTAAACTGAACCTGAACGTGAGTTTAAATTTGAAGTTCAGTTCAACTCGTCCGGTTTTACAATGCAAAATGAAATTCAGTTTAATTGAACGCAGTTTAACTAATTGAAGAAATAGAATTTGGCAGTATTGTACAGTACTTAGGTTTCATCTGACCCTTCCAAAATCTTTCCTTGTCTTTTCTTTCAAAAAGACACGCAAAGCCAACGTCAAATATTTATGGTTTTGACAATCGGCAGCACTAAATAAAAATGTCACTCTGACAAGTAATCTGCGAGGTTTAAACGGCAGAATGCTGTTATTTAATTCAATCTACAGAACTAACTCTGTTCAAGGTTTAAACGAAGCTGTGAAACCGTATAAATTGTTGATCTGAAGTTTAGCAGATGCGGATTCGAAGATCTTTCGGACGCTTCAGACACTTTCGGACACCTTTTGAAGCCAACCATTTTTCTTGAATAACGCCTTACCAAGAGTATTCAAAATTTAATATAATAGGTGTCAAGTAGAGCAGGTAAATATGACAAAAAATAACTTAAAAAATCATGGCAACAGACTAGCCCAAGAGTTCCCTAACTATGCGTCGCGACGCCGGCCGGGGGGCGTCGCCACATTGCAGTAGAATACTTTATTATCAAACATTACGGCAGGCGTGGAGAGCAGCCTCTCCAAAGGTTTGTGGCCAAATTCGAGACAACCGGTTTGGTAAACAATCAGCCAACACCCGCAAGTCAAAGAAACGCCAGATTGGACGAGAATATTTCTGCCGTAAATTATGTTGATACAGGAGAACCCGAGGTAGTCAATTCCTCTTCGCAGTTTTCAACTTATCGAATATTGCATTGGGACTTGGGCCTACACCCGTACAAGATCATACTGATCCAGGAGCTCAAAGTTAAAGACCATAGACGCGAACGCCGTTTCTTCGCTGACTGGGCTTCGGAGCGTTTGGAAGAGGCCGGAAAATCATCTTTAGTGACGAGGAGCATTTTTGGGTGAATGGATATCTGTGCTTTTAAATGGGCGTCACAAAAATACTTCAACCTGTATAGGGAGTCGCAGTTGGTAACCCATGGACTAGGCTACAAATTCGGTCAAAAAATACAGAAATTTTATAGTTCGTTTTGTGAGATACGAAAAAAACATTCAGAAAGTCGCAATGCAATCACGTCAAAAAGCACAAAAAAAATCGCGTCTATTCTTGGCTCCGAGAAGAACATTTGAACGCTAAATTTTATATTTACTGGAATTCGTAGGTTCGTGGTATCGATATCGTTTGGAACTCACAAGAATGATATGGCATAGAGAACGGAAAGGTTGTATCATCCGCATCACTATTATCGCTAATATCTGTGTTTTTCATGCAACGTCGCGACATGACAACGCAACGAGGTAATGACAAATAAGCTTTGATTATGCCACCACTGCAAATAACGTCGAATGGCTGAACTAATAAATTACAAGAAAAATGTTTCCAAAAAGTTGGCCATTAAAATTGGAGCAACGATTTCTTATTTCACTCCCTCAAAAGAAATGCACATTCTAAGAGCAACACATGCTTCCTAAAATACAATACGTATTACTTTTAGTACATCTTAAAAAAATCTTAAACGTTATGTTCAAGATATAATTCAAAGTAATAAATTACTTCCATTAAGAGATTCCCCTTTTGAACTCATAAATCAAGCCCAAAACAAATTTTAAGCCCATGCCAGAGAAGAAAATTACAATTGTATATACGAAGATACAACCTATAAGAGCCAACCCCCTTCGTTTAGCAACATAGGTCATGCGTGTAATACTTAAGATGCGTGAATAACATCATATAAAACAGAAGAGAAGAAAAAAATTCTCCAAAGATTGCCAAGAGATGACCGACCGCTCTCATTCAAATGCCGCATGACAAGATCAACCCCTAAAGATGTTCCATTTGTTCATATATCAAATAGCTCACATCCTATACCAACTGACCCTTTCGAATGAACCCTAAGCACAAAAGGTCCAGCATGGCAATCAGAATAAGAGCAGTTCAGTTCGTTTCGGTTACGGCCCACCAAGGGATAGGCTAATATGCAAATTACAACTCGATCTTGATTAACCCGCCAATTTTCCATAGCACAGTGGTCAAGATCCCAATCCTTAAACCAGTCAGGTATTAATTTAAGAAAATTGTCTGTTTGACACTAGAGCAACTGCGTGAAGCGCGCAATACCACTGCAACGCACCCAAAAAGGGTCAGCGGGGTAATGGGAAGTTATGGTCAGTTCCTGATTTGCATATTATTATTTGTATCCCGAAGGATATGCTTTTTTTTTCTTCTTTTTGTTGGTTGATTTTTAGAGATCCTGTGCATCTGACCGCTAGGGTCAGTTGACAGGATAACATGTCTTCTTTTCATATTCAGTAGATTCTTTACTGGGCCCTTTGGCTTCTTTAGGGATGAGTGGACAGGAAAGGACACCCATTGATATCTTAAGGGGTCTGGATGTTATTCATGCATGTATCTGTCCACGTAACTATGTGTAATTCTCACAAAATAAAAGCACTTGAAGGCCGTTTCTTTTGGGAACACATAATAAAAAAAATCTAATTGGAATTTTGAGGCCTTATATACCTACCTACCTATTTCGTGATACAATTTGGGCGGGGACATTCACATAGTCCATATATGCAATATACATTTTGTATTTATGCACAGAAATCATGGAAAATGTAACGGCCACTAATGCAAATATGTATTTCGAAAAAGGTCAGTACGTTAAAATTGTATACCTAAAGCAGTTTTATCAATAAAAAAAGAGAAAAGAAATATAAGTAAATGGACCTTTTGTCGACAACTAGATTTGACAGAATTTCAGTTACAATTCTGTATACTCAATTCTGGAATGGATTTTGATCAAAACAATAAGCATTTTGTTTTCAAGCTACTGCGGTGTCACCGGTTGCTTCAATGTCATTCTTTAGATATAACATTTTCCAGAGAACCAAAAATACAATAAATTCAAAATTGGCGGGATTGGGATAAATTTGTTTTAGAAAATGTCAGCCGTGCGTTATTTTATCATTGTTTTTTTTTTTTGTAACATAAATATGGTGACATTTACTTTAAGCCTCATTAATCCAATTGTATCTCATACGTCATTATTAAGTTCCACGCAAGGATTCCTAATACAAAGACGCTTAGTAGACTTTATCGCTTTTAGGGACTCTCGTTTTTAGACGTTTGACTGGGAGTTGCAAGCCAAGAACCCATAGTACATTTTTAGCGTTCGGTGACACGTAGATCTAAGTTCTGCTTATTTTGGGAGTTTTATAAAATGCTGGAGATTGGTGCTATATCTAACCTGGATATACTTACAAGCATTCATTTCTAACCATGTATAAAATATCCGGCAGTTTTGTCCCAATTATCGCGTCCAGCGTATTTGTATTCACTGTAAATGGATGGCTTGCCATGTGCTGGCTGGTGCCGAAAAGACTTCATATTACTGCTGTAAGATTTCGAACATATGAAAATCATTACGATTCTCTTTACGAATACAAAGAGCTAGGTCCAAGCGAAGTCCAATCGCGTCGAAGATTAAGCGCGTTTAGGTTTCCCGCATTTCCGGTCAGACTTGCTTCGTGGCTGTCACTCGAATTTGCCTTGCACTCAAAATTAAATAAGGAGTTTTCAATTTATATGTGTCTTTGCCAGCCAGATTCATCGGGAGCATTGCCGTGGTCCATGAGAGTGTACACTACAGGACAACTCGAGTCAGTCAATTCGACGTGCATAAGAAATCCGCCTTTCCTAGATTGCAACTTGGCGAATTTTGCATCGGGACTTGATGGGCTTACGCCAGAACAACTAATCTAGGACCTCAAAGTTAATGAACGTAGACAAAGCAGTTTGTTCTCTGACTTGGCTTGGGAGCGTTTGGAAGAGAACCTCAATTTTGGCCGAAAAATTATCTTTAGCGACGAGGCGTATTTTAAGATGAATGCGGGTATGTGAATAAGCAAAATTGCCACAAATATGGGACGACGAGATTTCAACGTTTACCAGTCTTTATTGAAAACCCCTTTAGTGAACCTTTAGTAAGATCAGCTTCACATATCAGTGCTTTTAGAAGGACGTCGCAAAAATATTTCAACCTCTCAAGGGAGTCGCAGTATGAAAAAGTTTGGGAACCCCTGGACTACGATATAAATTCAGATAAATACAGTGTTTGTAATAATAAAAAAGACGATTCATGTAGAATAGCCCGTAGATATCGAAAACTGGTTCTATTCAAAAAGGAGCCGCGTACATGAAGATAGGCTTATTTAATATCGAAATTAGATTTTTAATCGACTGCTTTGCTTTTACAATATTTGGCTGAATCAGAAGCCTGGGATATTGCAGCATCAGACCGATTGACCCTCGTTTTTGTCTAGAATGCACATTCTCCAAAGTTCTTCCTATATCTGTCAGCACCACCCGTAGATGCTTTATGATTGCCTTTGACTTGATAACTTCTAATGAGGACATTTGTTAGATCTTTTTATGATCGGCTAGTTCCACCCCTGTTGAGGGAGACTCATCTTCACATATTTTAGGGATTTCTTGATGTGCTGCGTCACCTCGTATGTGGTTTTAGCTACTGCTCCTATTGCAATGTCATCGGCGTATACGCTGCTTTACGATTGTGTTTACCCCTCTCAGATTTCACATTCATAGCTAGGTTCAGACATTTATAAAGAAAGGGAGACGGTTCTATCTTAAAAATTACTTTAATTACTCGCAGTAGGTGCTGATTTTCATCAGAACACTAATAATGTTGCTTAGACTGTCCAAATTGAAGGAATTTACGACAGCAGGGTTAATGACATCAGCGGAGTAGTGCTTTCTTCCTTTCTTTCATGATTTCAGATATGGATTTGCGTCAAACGCGTGGTGCTTCGTTTTTTTACTGAAGCCGTATTGTCGGTTAAGAAACCCTTCGATATAGGTACTGATGATATCGGCGATAAATTGACGAATGTTGCTTTTTAGCATCAGGATCATAACCGGCGATAAAATACGTTTTTTACTTTTTCCGTCTGTCCGTCGCACCCAGGGTTGTCAGATGTAACAAACAGACGATTTCAAATTTGATTTGGCGACACGAAAATCGGTTTGGCGACGCACCACAAAAAAGGCGATATTTTTAGCCTTTGGCGATTTAAATTTTTTTTAATCAATATCCTTATATTTTTTCTTATTTTATAATTTTCACTCAAACCTTACATCTGTGATGCTGATGACTGTGACGAAATATTACAATTAGAATGAAAGAATGAAGACAACTTTAAAATTTGATTTAGGGTCGGATTTTGAAAGAATCGCGAAAACAGTGAATGAGCATGTGAATGAAGATAAGGAGCAAGTAAACGATTTAATTCTTGTTTTACTAATGCGAAAAAGATTGTCTGACTGCAACACACCGTTTGTTTCTTTGGGATATTTTTAGCCAGGCGTTTGCTTAAGCCAACTGCGACCATGTTTTAAAAGTCTGTTTGTAAGCTTGATTCCACCCAAAAGCTTATAACTTACTGAGGCTCAGTGGGAAAATTTATTTCTGCCAACTGGTCAAATGAATTTTATCTATCTAGAAAGTGTGCCCGTTTTGAAGTTTTGGAACAAGGTGTACAAAATGACAATAGAATAGGACAGCCAGAGTTTCAGGAGCTTTGGGTAATTTGCATTAAGGTTTTTCTTTACGTAAAAATTACGAGTTGCATGAATTCATTTGATTTCAATTGTCCAAATTCAAGGAGAGTGGACAATTTTGAAATTTGCCGAATTTTTGGCGTTTTATATTTTACGTTTGACGATTCCGGTTTTTAAAACCTGACAACCCTGGTCGCACCCGTTGACAGTTGACACAACGTGAGAGAAAGCATTTTCATTGGTGGAGCTATTGAGAGAATGAAAGAAACTAGCAAATGCTGCAGTTGCAGATAATCAAAATAATTTTGTGGATATTTTCGAATTTAATAAATTGTAAATTGTTTTAAAGATTCCAAAGTGCGGACTGCGGCGACGACAGATTACATGGGACTGTTCGTTCCATCGAATACGTCAATATTAACGGATCCGTTGACGGGACGGAAGCAACGAATTCTATGAGCTGGGCCCTTTAGGTGTCAAGCTTCTTAAATTATATTAGGAAATCAGTTATCATATTTCAAAGCAAAATGTGTCCCATCACTGAAAATGATTTTTTTGTCAATTTCGTCCAAATTTCAATCATTCGATTTCAATGGCGTGTGTCCAAGTGTGTCGCGGATATCCAAATATAGGTATTTGTTAATTTTTTTCTCTACCCAATGTTTGCTTACAATTCCTACTTCTAATATTTTAAAGCCGATGAATCTCAAAAACAATACATACAACTTTCTGGCAAAAATGGGGATAAGTTTGACAGATTTAAAAATGCCGCCTAGTGGGCACCAGCTGAATAATATTTTATTTTGTTTATAACAAATTTTTGATTATCACTAGGTATAGTAACTAGTCACAAAATCTGAAGGCGGCCGACGCAATAGAAACCTCAGCGGAATTAATCAAGCGAATCTATTTGACCATGCTGAACGCTAATCTACTTTCAGTACTTCGTACATCAGATGTTCATTGTACAAGTCATAATTCTCTGTAAAGATGATTCTTTCGTTATGAATAATTATTGTTAACTTATATATAGTACAAGCTAATACATATACAAACTTAAATAAAACCAATGCCAAATTTATTAGACCGGGTTAAAAACACTAAAGAGCAATGCCATTTCTACGTTGTTCAAATAATGATTTGCAAGGTGAATTATTGTGAGTGTGACTTTGGAGTGGGCTTAACAACTGTGTTGGGCAGTTTCTATCTCTTCGTGATAATGCAACAGTTTCCTGTTATTAGAAAAGAAAATGTTCAGTAGTTCTGTTGACCGACAATAATTATTATACCTTAGCCAATGTGGAATTTTAATCAGGTAAACGAAACGACCGACGACGATGGCAATTAAGAGTACCTACTGCACAGACAAATGGTAGGCTCTTTGCCTTTGTAATTTTTCTTACAACTCCAGGAAGCATAAATGCGCGCACCCGCAAACACTCTCGTCTGGGTTGGGCGAATGTCTGACCATCACCATCCCAATGATTATGTCTTTAAAATTCCAAATGAACGGATGGATGGGATAGATGGATGGACAATATTGGAAATGCCTACAGAATACGCAATGACTTGACGCCGAATGAAGCTGATAATGATGTACAAGAGTCGTGATAGATAAATATGCGCGATGCCGATGCCCAGGAGTATCTTGCACATTTTATTGGAATATTTTTTTTTGACGGTTGATCAGAGTTAAATGATTGCCACTTTAGATTTTGAAATTTATGACAAGACGTATTGACGACATGCTAATTTACAACAGCCCTATTATTTTGTGGTAAGAATGTATGTTCTATAAATAGATAGATAGAATATGCATAAGGGAAAACCCTTAAAAAGGGAGCATAACATTTTATTTTGCTTATGGACCACTTACAGTAATGTTACGAGGGCGGCCAAATTACTTATACGCCGTCTTGCGGAAAGACCAAGTCTTTCACTAAAGCAGCCAAAGAAAATATTCTCCAGCAACGCGCATTCAAGTGCCGGGACCATTTAAAGGCTACTTTTTCTATAGAGCTAACATTTACCACTTGTTGCATTTTATCGATTTGACAGATTACTACTATTACTAGAACTACTTGACCGACATGGATCATTTTTAATACCAAACTGACGACCGAAAAAAAAGTCCATTGACAAAATTTCATCCGCATACCTCGATTCGTTTGGACAGACAGACAGACAGACGGACATGGCTAAATTGATTCAGAATGTGATCCTGATCCAGAAAGTGAATATACATTCCTGTGGAGGGTATAAAAATGCATTATTTTTCCAACAAATGGCTTTAGTAATCTATTTTTCGCGTTGCATATATGTACGTGCTATTGGACATAAACAAAATGACGTTTGAATGATGAGATTACTTACAAAAAAAAACGTCTCTGATAGTTTTCTTTTTGATTGACCCAGTTTTGTTTGAACGCACATTAAACATGGACACCCAGCAAAGAGAAGATACGCCATATTTTACAGTTTTTCTTCTATAAAGGCGCAAACGCAAGTCAGGCGCCAGGCAAATGAGAATAGTGTTTATGATCCTGATACTGTAACAGCTAATCAGGCGCAGTTTCGGTTTTGTCGATTTCGATGTCAAAGATGCATCACACTCCGGAAAGCCAATTTTCGAAAATGTCGATAAAATCATGGAAATCTTCGAGTCTGACCGCCATGTAAGCACTGTTTCCATTGCAAAGGAGATAAACATTGCAATGTTTTTAGGTAAAATTATAAATAAAATTAAAATAAAATAATAAACGTCAACACAAAATGATTTTAGTATAATTTATTGTTAAAAGTAAAGTCACCAAAATTCAGATTCATTGTCATGTGCTCAATGCCCAAGGCCAAGTCAACGAAAATCCGACTCGTACCACATGCCCGAATGGCGAATACGTACCGGAACTCCTAGTAAACATTACTTTCGTAGTCAAGACTTTGTAGAACAATAAGGCTGTAGGATTTCCTAGTATTCGGGGAGATTTTGTGCATCGCCAACAATATCGACGAGATCTGCTTGTTTTCACTTGCGAACTTGGGATATACAGAGTTTTCCTGGACGAGTATATCAGTAGGTGTGTAAAAAGGGAACAATTTTCAAGCTTCCTTAAAAGGAAATCTTGCTGTTTGCGAAAACTGGAGAGAGAATTGCCTGCTGCTTGCAGTTTTCAAAATGGAACATCTGAAGAATTCACTCGATGCTAAAGAAGCTGGTTTTCATTTTGGACCCTCCGTTGTCGATCACATTAGCATATTCTCAATCATTATTGAACAGTGCTTTAAATACAAATACCGAACTCAAGTCTTCATCTGCAAGCAGAACGGACTCAGTAAAAAACCTCTACAACAACTTATAAGGCCGGCCGGTAGTAACTTACGGTTTCTCCATTTGGTACACCATTTCCAAGACGTATATGAAAAAGCTGACCATTTTTGAGGGAAAACTCTTAAGGATCTGTACAGGACTCCACTACGATCCAATGCGAAATAAAAACGTCAGAAGTTTAAGATTCTACGAAGAAGCCAGCATCACCCTCTGGAAAAGTACATGGTCACACTTTTCCAGAGAATACTTGGGAATACATCCAGCCATCCAATACATGCGGAAACCCAACACATCTCAGAACATCGCTACCTCCACTTACTGGCTCTACTAAACGAGGACCTATAATAACCCTTCTACGATTTGACCGAGACAACCAACCTTCGAGGATAATACCAAGATGAACAAGCCTCTCTACCACCACAAGGACATCGACACCAGGATTTGAACACCGTGAGGTGTAAAGTGTTGAGCCAACACACAAAATGTTAGATAATTATTCATAACCATTTTGTAAACTAGCCTTAAGTCAAATTGTATATATAAAAGTTCAATAAAAATTAACATACGTCTTCATCTGCTTTTGATTGATTTTGAAAATAGAGGGTCTCTAAAATGTGTCTGAGAAATAACCTCTAAATTTTCTATAACCTAATCCCATTAACACCACGAAGCTCCATAGGAGATCGGGTCAGGTGCTACAGTCAGTGGATCAGACGAACATTTTAGAAAGTCAACACCTATAGCTAAATATGCGCAATAGATTTTGAAGCCGATTACCCAAAATGTATGTCGTTGTCTCCCAAGTTTTGTCTTTTCTGCAACTTTTTATTCGTCATTTTGCAAGTTTACTACCTTTTTGCCAGTTGATGCTGATGACGATAATAGAGAATTTAGATGAGCTGGCGCCTGGCGATGGAATGATTGTTGTCATCATTTCCCGTCCGAGGTCAAACGTTCCCTCGCTTCCCCCAATCGAAGTAGAATTACTTATTGACGGTTCTTGGAGTAAGAGGTTTTCGTCCTCCTCCGTCATTTTTATCAGAGAATCGGTTTTCCTAAAGGTCTTGGTGTCCGATTCGTTTACACCCAGTCCCATTGCTTGTTGTTTTATTTATTTTGTCTATTTTGGACCCACGAGTAAGGGGGAAGGGAAGGTCGTTCTGTACTTATCCCCTGTATACAGAAAAGGGGAATTAAATTGAAACTAGAGGTCTTCAAGTATCTAGAGCTCACCACTAGAAGACGCAATAACATTGTGCCATACATCCCATATACACGCGGTTATTCACTCGCGATTATGGGTTTATTCGAGTTATTCCCCTCTAGATCCGTTATATTTATTCGAAGGCTGTGGCACCTCGTGCAGGATGTATATCACGTATATCGGTCTTAGACATAGTCCCTTTAGGAATAACCCCTCGTCTCTGTCCAGAAACCCTCGCCACCAATACATAAATTTACATGAGAGTCAGATCCAAATTACTCCTACAGCGTCACGGGAAAGAGCCCACAGCTATATTAGTTTTGCAGTTGTTCAAAAGTTCCGCCATTGCCATACATATCGTTGGCCCAATTTGAATAAAGCCAACGATCCGATCCTATAAAGCCAGCAACCTTGCTCGGCTGTCTTCAAATTGTTTTGGATACACCCCCAGAATCTTAAATATTCTTAAATTGGTTCTACGCGCCGTCTAGACGTTTCTTTTTTTTCTCTTTAGGATATTCTTTTTTATTTATTATCTGCATCTTTTGTCGCATTTTATCAGTATTCATGTTATCTTTCTCTGATTTGGCAGGCTGGGAATCTGCGGTGATTTTGGCTACGTCAGATGTTCTAAGGCCACCCAGCGGCGTCGAATTTGTTTTTCTGGGCCGTTCACATAGCTTCGTTTTTGAACAACCGAGGGCTATTATATTCACAGAAAAACAATAGTCAAACTTGACGTTTTGCAATCTGATAAATAATAAAAATATGTAAATGGTGGCAATAATTGATTTTAAAGCATATCTCTACACAGCGTTTTGAAAAGCGTTTCTCACCATCTTGTTCAAGAAACCAAAATGCAGACTCAACGTCTAGACTTTGTTGTCTTATATATAGATAGAAATACATTTCCCGATCACGCTGAAACATCGCACAGATAGAGTTTGAATTATTTATTCTCATGATTGCTGAATCATTTTTTTAAGGAAAATATCACTCATGATGAAGCCATGAGGTTAAGATTTCATAATTGAATTTGATTCCAGGTATCCGGTGTATTTAATGCCGAATGACCGAATGACGCACGTACACATGTAAAATTTAATATATCAAAAATAATATTGTTGAGTGCCAAAAACAGTTTTTTTTTGTTTTCTCCTTCTCAATATTATTAAAAAGAATAAATGAACAAAATTGATGACTTATTTTTTGTCTTGGCTGCGTAGAGATTTATCAGCGCAGCGTATAGTCCATAGCAATAGCAATAATATATCGAAATAACTCCATGCCGTAATGCGTGTGATGCAATTCTTGGAGCTGGTGGATAATCTGCAGCAAGCGAAACATATCAGCAATCGCATCGAACGTGATTCGACTGAGCAACTAATAATGAACTCCATTAAAGAAGGGAATGCTCAACGGTTTCTGCATTTTATAGCAATGTGTATAGTTTTGGACTATTTATTGGTTAAACTACCTTCGGCAGATCATTATTTTTATTTTATTTATTATACCCTTACAACGTGCATATAGCTTCTCTTGTCATGCATAATTTGTCTCAGATAACGCTGGTCTATAAAATAAATATTTCCATACATTTGATGTTTGCATGTGTCTCAAGAAGGTATAGGTAACATCTTAAGATACAATATTTTTTAGGAATTTTATTTCTATAGAAAAATAAAATAGATAGTTGGCATAACACTCATAACAGGCGTATAAAGACACCCTAGGTCTAGCTTCTCACAACCATTCATTTGTGTTGCCGTGTGGGTATTTTTGGGACCAAATCGTTTCAAATCTTAAGAACTTTCGATTATAAATTCATTAGCACATTATACAGAGTACCCCAAAGTCAACTTACATAATTTTCACTCGATTTATATTGTTTAAAATTATGGTTTATTTAAAGTATGTTAAAACTGGTTTACTTATAAGAAATAGCGCGTTTTGACACTTCTCGAACTGACGTTAGCTGTACTAGCACATTCGTTACAACGTTTAAGTATTCTGCATTAATTTCTTTCCTTTTCAAAATTATCTCTAGGAGGTTAACTAGACTTTTAAGCCACTCTTTATGGTTCCAAAAATAAAATGAGCTACGAAGTGTATCAGCCATTTCTGCATTTACCCTCCTACAAATCGTATATAATTATAAAAGACCCCTTTGGTCTTTCAACTTTCAACAAGGCTTAGTTCACAACTTTTCAAAGCAAGTGTCTTTCCGACAATAGGTCTCCCTTCTGGCCACCTCCCTCCCTCCTTACTCATGTGGTATCACAATAGACCTATACAACTCAGATGTGGGATTCAGTAAAAATTAAAACGAAAAATCGATTTCGCTTTTTATAATACGAAAGAAATTATGCAAAATGAAAAAAATTGTTTCATGTAACTCCTATGTGTATGTGTTTTGTATCGGGACAACTAAGTCAGAAAATCACATCCAGAACCGTCAGGAACCGACTATTAAAAGCAGGTCTGCAGGGGTGCATCAGACGTAACAAGCCACACGTTTAAAAAAAAAAAAGTAAAATGTCAGTTGGAATCTGCGAAGTAACATGCACTTAAGCCTCTCTTTCTAGAAAAAAAGTGCTTTGGAGCGATGAATCCACTTTTAATATGTTTGGATCCGACAGAAAAAAATATGTAAGGCGGCTAAAAAATCAAGAACTCAACCAGAAGTATACCATAAAAATGTTAAACCATGGTGGTGAAAATATTATGGTTTGGCGAACCTTTTTCTGGCGCGGTGTTGGTCCTATTGTGCGTGTGGATGGACGAATGGATCAGCATAAGGAGATACTAGCAAATGTTATGGAGCCATATGCTTTTGACCATTTGCCAGTGTCTTATATTTTCCAACAATATAATGATCCCAAACACACTTCACGGCTTTTTTCAGAAAGAAAAAAATAGATGTTTTGAGATGACGAGCGCAAAGTCCCGACCTCAATCCAATTGAGAATTTGTGGGCTGATCTGGTAGAAGTTTGGGAATAAAAATATCGAAAAACGCCAGTGAATTGTTCAGAAACATTGAACAAACTTGAAGAAATATCCCCGTTGAGCGATATCAAAAGTTGGTAGCCAGTTTACCAAACCGGTGTGCTGCTGTCATTACAAATAGGGGATATCTTACAAAATACTAATAAAATTTTGATAATTTTTAAGAGTTTGACTCAAAAACTTAATTTTTATATTTCTTTTTGAATTTAAATTATAATCACATATTTTGTTTCTAATTATAGTTCCACACAAAAACATTACCTTCTGTTCTTTTTTTGAATTTGCTTATATTTCTTCTTTATTTTATTCTCATTTTTGTTACTAGTAAAACGCTGTTATTAATGTTTATTAAGGTCCGTTTCGAAATTGTTGATAAATAAATCAACTGTAATTAAATCCGCAGAAAAAATTATTTGTTTCTAATTAGTTTTCCACCACTGTAAATATTTCGTATTTTACATACAAAAAAGTGTGTTATAAGTTACGTGAATTTTGGCACAATTCAACGAAAAAATTGTCCAGTTTTGCAATGCGCAATTCGCATGTCAACTATTTTTCAGAACAGTTTAACGTTCATTTGTGTGTGTGTTTTTTTTTTCAGATATTTTAGTTACGAAACGCTTACAAGAAAAAGCAGTGCAATAAAATTTAATTTAAAGATCACACAAATGAAGATGAAAATTATTTTTTAAAAACGAAAAAAAATATATTGATATCAGTGTTCCTCAAAAAAATCGTTATCTCTTTATCTCCGTGTTTTTTAATTTTTTTAAGTTTTTTTTAATTTATTATTTTAATGTTTTCAAATTAAAACTTATATGTTTTTTGTTGTTTTTTTTTTTAAGTTTCAACTGTTGAATTAAAAAAAAAACATCTAAATTTTATTTATATCAAATTATGCGTTGGTGAACATTCAAAAACTCCCGCTCGAAATAGTGAACAATTTCAATATAGTGAAAATTGACTGACACTGACACTTTCAAGATCTGTTGATTTTAAATTTCCTTTTCTCTTGACGATGAAAAACCTGAGCAATCTAGAAACTTTCCCGGAAATTCCCCGCATATGCGAAAAAGAATAAACTTACTCTGTCCGGGAAAACTCGCACGGATGGCAAGGCTAATCTTAGAGAATCCTACCCGGGATGGTTGATAAGAAAAGTTCGATTCCGAAATGTTTATGGATGACAAACTGAAGGAAAACATAATTTTAGTTTAGCAACTTAACACAAAATCATTCTTTTTCATAACCATGTCAAAAATACCATCAGCTGCCGATGAGTTAGAAATTCGAAAGTGATATAATTGCTCTTAAAACCTCAAGTATTAAATCATCACCAATATCTGTTCATCACTTCTTTAGAACTACAAATCGACGGAATTGTGTGACGCATTTATTCTCCACAAAACCCATTTAGATGCAGATTCGCATTTCGTGTAGTTGAAGCAGCAGATAGTCACGATTTGAGCAGTCTACAGGAAGAAGATAAGTGCTCACTGATAGTTTAATGTGTGACAATGGATGTTAATCTTGCCGTCAAAAATCAAATGCTCGCCTCTGTAAAATTCGAACTAGATCATTATGTTAAGGTATAAGCATCGAAAAAACCCGCTGAATTGAATTGCTGTGTTATTTGTTTAATCAAAAAAGCAGAGCATATGATGACATAATAGAGACACCAACGAAATACTATTTGCATGCGGCACTCCCTTCCCTGACCATCCATCCGATGATTCACTTAAAATGTCACCGAAACAAAGATATAGATATTTTGAAAATTATTATTTTCTGTGTGAAATCGTTTCAGCTGACACTGATGCTGATCAAATTTCTCAGAACTGCTACCTATGTCGATGCATTTGTATGAAGTTGCAAATATATCTCGCAATTTAGGGAATGTGATGATAAGCAGTTGAAATGAACGGCGCCGCCGCTTTTGTGAAAATCACCTTGAAATCCCTAGAAGTTGAGCACTCCCAGTTTGTAGACGACTGCACGTTTTGTGTTCCATTTCCCCAAATCCCCACCCGCTATCAGTGTCCAGTGAACCCAAAAAATGCTAAATTTTTATTTAAGTCCACAGTGTGTCATCTTTGCAATGAGAAAATGCAATGTGAGACACATTTGGATGTTAGTCTGCCAGTTCTCATGATATCTGAAACATATCAGAAATCGGTTTTATTTGTAAATGCAGGTTTTTTTCCAGATACATATAGCACCTACATGCAGACGAAACCCTGCCTGGACAACGGTCGCCTGGGGGGGATGTATTCATGCGGATTTATTTTGATGGCAAATAAATCATGTATCTGCGGATGTATCCATCGGGTATTCTTAGAAGTAACCTTGGAACATTATACGATACGAGACCGCACGATATCTACATTTTATTGTGGGGTGTTGGCAGTGACGGGCCCCTTAAAGTGCAATTCAGCATAAATGCACAACTTTGATTGGGAGAAGTTTTTTTTTTTTGTACAGTAATGAAATTGCGCACGGAGCTGTTACAAAAGAAACCACTTTCCAAATTGAGATATAGATAAGGGGAAGCAAAACAAAAGCTATGTGTGCTGCTAGAGTGCTATATAATAAAACAAAAACGACAATTAAAAGGCGCGTTTTTAGGTACTTAAGTATCTCATAGACGCCCGTAAACATGTCTAAATGACGGTGCATAGCATCGAAACTGGTTTGACAAATCATCAAATTGGCAAATTGCTGCTCTAAATTTTTTTTCTCCCATGGCTCTAGAGTTTTTATGAGATGTGGTGTGCGGTGATGTGCAATTGCGACGCAGATGTATACACTAGAGCTCAGGTTAATTTTTAAAATGGAATGTACAGTACCTACACATATTTATTTACCTTTGGTATAAGCGCCACAAACGAAAATGATCAAATTGGAGAGACACATGCTCCTAAAAAGAAAAGCACATCATCTGAAAATTAGTCAATACCAATTTTATTGCCAGTAAATTTTGGAAACTAACGTTTTATATTTATCTAATACATAAAGTACCATTCACATGGGAGCGAACGAACGAATTGATGAAATGCGAATTAACCACTTTTTATGCATTTATAAACAGAAAATTCCACATTTTATTATTCCAAGATATCCAAGATAAGGTTAAGTTGGAACGATTTTTTATTCGCTACTTTGTGGAACGCGATTTAAATAATGTGGATTGTGAATAGACTGACAATTCGCGCCAAGGTGTTTTCGTTCGCGGCAAAAAATTTGGATTTCGAAATTTCGTTCTTTAAACTGTTAATAAACTTGTTTTCTTAATAAATTTTGATGGAATAATTAATTATCCTCATCTTGGAGTAGTAAAATGTGCAATTTTCTGTTTATAAATGCATAAAAAGTTGTTTGTTCGCATTTCATCAATTCGTTCGTTCGCTCCCATGTGAATGGTCCTTAAGTGTAATGCTTTAATAAAGGGTATATTTTTTAAAGGTACTTATATAGAACTTTAAGTTGGCAACACTATTTTAACTGGCGGCCATTTTGTCTTCTGTCAAGTGATTTATTTTTAGTTTGGTTTGGCATTTCAATATGAATATATTGACGCCTGAACAATGCTTCCAAATAGAGGAAATTTATTTTAAAAATCATGGTTCTGTTCGAAATACGTATCGCGCACTACGTCCATTTTACGGTCAACATAATCGTCTCACTTTTGGTTGAATGGATGCGTCAATAAACAAAACTGCAGTAATTGGAGTTATAATAATTCTCAAGTGTGTCTTGAGACATCGTTAAATAGACAAAAACTGACTGTTTGGTGTGCTTTATGGGTTGGTGGAATAATTGGTCCGTACTTCTTTAAAAACGATGCTGGCCAGAACGTTACATTTACATTACATTCATTTTTTTATTGAACTTTTATATATACAATTTGACTTAAGGCTAGTTTACAAGTGCTGATGAATAATTAATATTTTGTGTGTTGGCTCAACAACGGTTTACAATGATTTTTTTTTAAATAATTAGATTTACATAAATAAATTGTAATTGTTTTCTCAGATTTATACTCGTAGTATGCATCGTTGTCAGGGTTGACCTCAGGGTGTTAAAATCCGGGTGTCATTGTGGTGGTAGAGAGGCTTGTTCATCTTGATATTATCCTCGATGGTGGGATGCCTCGGTCAAATCGTAGAAGGGTATAGTTGCCCTGTCGGTGTCTCTTGGGAATAGGTCCTCGTTTAGAAAAGCCAATACATGGAGGTAGCGATGCTCTGAGATGTGTTGGGTTTTCGCAATCCTTCGGACTAGAGGGTTTGGATGGTTGTATGCATTCCCGAGTATTCTCTGGAAAAGTGTGACCATGTACCTTTCCAGGGGGGTGATGCTGGCTTCTTCGTAGAGACTTGAACTTCTGACGTTTTTCTTTCGAATTGGATCATAGTGTAGTCCTGTGCAGATCCTTAAGAGTTTTCTCTCAAAAATGGCCAGCTTCTTCATGTACGTCTTGCACCGAAAGAAAAACGTTGGTAAAATCAAGCATGAACCTTATTTGATTTTGCGTCAACCAATGGGCATTGTCATTTCAACAAATGCGACATTGTCAATTTTTTATAAAAAAACATAACGGGTATTTTTGCATAAATCTATCACGCCATTGTCAATTTCGTGTTTAAATAACCACGCATAAGGTTATTCGTATTAAAGCAAGCACGGTAAGCGATTGATTAAGCACGATCATTGTTGATTAACAAATTCAAAATTGTACAATGGTCGTGTTTCTTTTAACACGTCCATGCTTACTTTATCACAGGGATGCGATTGTTCAAGCATGATCATTGTCAATCAACAACGAAAACATTGTACATGTACATTTTTCGTGATTCTTTTACAATGCTCATGCACTGGATAGTGTTTGATAATGCATGACCATTGTTCATCAGCAATGGAAACATTGTAATGTTTTTGTGTTTTTTTTAAAGCGTCCATACTTACTTTACCATTTTATTTCTAGTCGCACCCAGCTGAAAATACTATTAAAAACTGAAAACTAATATTAATCTACGCAAAATTATATTACATTTATTTACATTAGTATTTATTGAACTTTCATATAACAGTTTGACTTAAGGCTAGTTAACAAAATGGTGATAAATAATTAATATTTTAATATGTTGGCTCAACAACAGGGGCCCAACGAAGTACAATTATTATTTTATAAATAATTATATTTACCTACATAAATTGTGAGTGTTGTCTCGTACCGTACCTATGCACCGTTGGCTGTATTGACTTCAGGGTATTGAAATCCGGGTGTCGAATCTAAGCAAAATTTCAAAATTATGAGTGGTAAAAGTTTACGAGAAAAAAACTTACTTTAGATGGCGCTCACAATCCGGGGTAGACCACGGCCTCAATCAACAAGCGCACTAAAAAACAAAACGTCACTGTACACTACAAAGAAAAATACACTGTTGACACTCGCTCGTAACGTAATGCACCTACTACTTGCACTTCTGACTGAATACTGAAGATTTTTTCAAGAAAAAAGATGACCGACGCCAACGAGGCAAACTGACAAGACAAATTCCGTTAAGCATGTCGCGACTGCGATGTTTGTGGTTGGTTTAACAAGAAAACATGTAAATTAACTACATTCGTGATAGTTCTACAATGTTTGTGTTTCTTTAGCAATGTTTATTCTTGGCTGCTTTATTATTTAAACATTTTCGTGATACATTTAACTGAAGTGTGATACTTTAACAACGTTTCTGATTGTTACACGTGACCGCTTTACAACACGTCTTGGCAAGAATGTAGGTTGTGATAATGAGAAATTTTTTTTTATAAAAACATGTCCGTAGATACTTTTAACACGTTCATGATACTTTAATAATAGTCAATGAAATTTTGCCTTGAACATGTTTGTGTTTAATTGTACTGTGATCGTTGTACTCCAACTACGAATGTGTTTAATTTATAAGAAATATGGTTGATTTTAAATTTATTGACTACGTTTGTGTTTAATTAAAAACACGTATGGTCAAATTAATTGTAAAGTCCCTAACTTGTAATTTCATCCTGTTTATTGTTGTTTAACAATGAAATCAACTATTAAATTGTAGGCTAACAATGTTACCATTTTTGAAACAACTACAAACATGTTCAAACTAAATATATCTGTGATACTTACGAGCATTTTAATCAACAACGCCAAAGTAGTTGGTTCAAACATGCAGCGTTCTTTGATTTAATCACATACGTATTTGATTTGACAATTTTAAGCACATTGTTAGCTAACAACGAAACATTTTTGATTCAACCAATGTTTTTTCTTTCGGTGTGGAAATGGTGTACCAAATGGGAAAACCGTATGTTACTACCGGCCTTATAAGCTGTTTGTAGAGCAGCAGTTTGGTTTTTTTACTCAGTCCGTTCTGCTTCTTCATCAGCGGGTAGACTCGATGAAACGCGAATGCAGCCTTCCTGAGAACAGTGTTCAGGTGTGGGTTAAATTTAAATCACTCGTTAAAGTTGGCTCCAAGATATTTAATGTCGTTTGTGGTTGATAGCGCTGATCCATCAGGTAGTCTCAGCGTTACGTTACGACAATTGGTGGCTGATATACCTCTACTTCTACCTCTAATTGGTCTTCTGATGCAGATTAGTTCTGATTTGGCAGTGTTGATTCGTATGCCCCATTTTTGGTAGTAGCCATAACGTTACAGTCAATGGTGACCGCTATATAGCCATGATTACTGACTTTTTCGTTCATCAATTGAACAACCATGATGTGCAAGAGCTGTGTTTTCAACAAGACGGCACACAGGTCGTGCCACAATAGATTTATTGAAGGAAACCTTTGGTAAGCACATAGTTTCACGTTGCGGACCCGTCAATTGGCCTCCAAGATCGTGCGATTTAACGCCGCTTGACTATTTTCTGTGGGGATATGTGAAGTCGCTAGTCTATGCCGATGAGCCTGAAACGATTGACCACTTGGAGGACAACATTTGTCGCGTTATTGCCGATATTCGGCCACAAATGTTGGAAAAAGTCATCGAAAATTGGACCACCAGATTAGACTACGTCCGAACCCAGCCGTGGCGGTCATATGCCAAAAATCATATTTAATTTATAATGCCAAAAGTTTATCTTTCGAATAAAATAAATTTCATGTCAATTTAAGAAAATCATCTTTATTTTATTGCATTTCAAAATTCTATACCCCTAAAAAAAAAACACCCTTTAGAACCTTTAGCCCTATACTTTTTAGAGTTCGGTTTTCACATTTGAATTTGTAATCACCCCAATCATGGAATCCGCCGGAGGGAATTGTTCGCGGAAAAGAATATTTTGGTATCGTCGAATCCGAAAAGTGAACAGAAATCTGAAAAAAAAACCACACCCTACCAATAGTATGTGTTAATATTATGTATATGTATATTATATATACCTACCTATATGACATAATAACCGTTCAATTTGCGGATTCGACGATACCAAAATATTCTTTTCCGCGAACAATTCCCTCCGGCGGATTCCATGATTGGGGTGAATATCTTAAATTATGTATCTATGTATAATATGCTTAGTTGTTGTTGGAATAACAATTCTAAGCTCTGGAAATTGTCTCCAGTAGCTAGGAAAGCAGTAATCTGGGGCTAAATCATATAACTTTTAAGACGATCGTCTTCGAAAGGATTCATCTTTAAAATAATTTTTGCTGTGTCATAATTCCCACATTTATGGGAAACGGTCATAGAAAATTTTAATAAAAGACTACGTACTTGCCAGCAAAGCCGCGTGGCGAACATTTATCCGATGTTGTATAATGTATATACTACTCTATGAATCAATAAAAAATTTAAGCTTTCTAATTAAAAATCTGTATTTTCTATCAAATTTACATTTTGCGTGAATTATGGTACACCCTTTACAAAGTTTCGGGGACGATGTCGAGCCTTTGCTCTTTCTTTATAAAAGCTTGACAGAATTCATATCATCGAAATTATGATTAGGTAATTGGATAAATTTCCTAATTTATTTCAACGGCCAAATTCATCAGAATTTCCAAATCAATCAACTAAACAAAGCAATTCGTTGAAATATTTTCTAAAAATTCGTCTATCGACGTTAACTATCTGCGGACGCCATTCAATGGAAATTTGTTTTTTATTTGACTCATTCTGCAATAATTACCAATAAATGTCCACACAACTTGAATTTAAAATCAAGAAGTACACATTCACTAAATTTCTAAGAGGTAAACCCATGAAAACCTGCGCAAATAGATTCGCATCGTGATGTCGTCTTTGAGAAATCACATAACTGGTTCCGCTTCACTACCATGCAAAACAAGATTTTTAATGGACAACCGCAGCTCTTCCTAAATGCACTCATTAACTTACTTTTCTTGTCAGTCAGTGTTTTGGGTAATTAACACTTCTTGTTTTGTTTCATCAGCACGCAACGCACAGTTGTCTCGTCTCCCATCGCAGAAGCCAGTCTCCGAATGAGAGTGGGAACCAAATCATTGTAATCTACCTGACGCGTCATGACGCGGCCCAACATTAGTTTTGTATTTGTTGTCATATCATATTCCTCCGTGTCGGAGAGATTGGTTACAGAAAGGTCACTAAATGACAGAGACAAAGACATTAATTGTGCCGCTGACGAGACTATGATGGTTGAGATGAATGGCGCAGACTTAGCAAAGACATTAAGCTATGGTCTATACCTATAGACTTAATTATCTTATAGATGTGTGAAGATGCGCCAGTACCTACTATCTATACAAATTGTTAGATATTATGCAGACTCCGTACCTAACTTTCATTATTTCATTCTTAAAATCAAAATGGAGATTAAAGTATGCGGAAACGCTAATTTGAAAAACCTACCGTGGCGCGACAAGGAGGCGAAAAAGCCTAGATGGTAATTTTCTGTATGCATCTTAAGATAGATTACTTATTCAAAACTGGGAATAGGTAGTATCTTAGGTAAAATGTTATCCTAATGTCCGAAAAAGTCAATCCTGCCAAAGCTCAACGAAGTCTCTATAAAAACGAATTGTGTAAATTTGCCGCAGACTCATTCAGTAATTTCTATGGGCAAAATCCAAACTCCCCAGGCATAGACAGGATGAGAGCCAACATTTTTGAAGGAACCAGATGAGCGCCAACTACATTTAAAAACCAGCTTAGCGTCTTGTCTTTGGAAAAAGAAGCATTTCAGACAGACTCTGGAAGGAAGACTGAGAAGCAGCATCAACCATCTGTATTTAAAGAGCAGTGATGCTTTAGATTTATATACACCAACGCCAGAGAGACTGTCAAAGGCATATCTCTCTAAATGCCAAATATTCCTGTACAGAGAGCGTCAAAAGTCATGGTACCCCAACCACACGTACTTTATAAAAGCTTGGTTAAAATTAATAAATTTTTGAATGAAAAATTCAAAATTCTACTTTTTTGACTTTGAAAATTTAGAATTTTTGACTTTTTTCCTCGGTCTCAAAAAAAAATATTTTGATGCAAAAAGTTTCGCCAAACAATTCCAATAGTGACTGCAACAAAATTTTTTTAAAAATGTCTTCGCTAATATTTTCTATGATTTTTTTAATAGGATGATCTCAGAAAAATTTTGTATGAAAAGGAAGAAAAGTGACTAAAATAGTCGTTTTCAGCAATTTTCAAAAAATCATAAAAAATATTAGCGAAAAGATTTTTGTAAAGAAATTTTTTTAGAATTGTTTGGGGAAACTTTTTGCATCAAAGCATTGTTTTTGGGACCGAGGAAAAAAGTCAAAAAAGCAGACTTCACAAAAATCTTAAATTTTCAAAGTCAAAAAAGTAGACTTTGTAAACATAAATAAGAAACTCACTTGTTAATAAATGACTAGTTTATTTTGAATTTTTCATTCAAAAATTTATTAATTTTAAAGCCCAGTATCCTGCTCGCGCTTAATTTTAGCGAGCGCTTTTCTCTCCACAGCACAGATAAATGCTCGCTAAATTCGTTGTACAGGATATAGATAGGACACACACCCACATTTTATTGCCACATGTATTTTGATTTTTGTTATTTTTTCACTTTTTTCCTACTCACTTACATCGTTTATCAAGTATTCCACGAAATATTCAATTAAAAAATTGTTTTGTTTCGAAAATGTCAAAATTTATCGCCGATTTAATGTACCAGGCAATTCTTTCGCGAGCTAAATCAGTGGAGACATTTTCTTGGCCGAGTATAACAAAATTGTATGTAGTACGTATAACACTCAATATTGTTATACCGGACTGACATTGAGTGTGTCCCATCTATATGAAAGTAAGAATTTAGCGTGCGGAACAGGATACTGCTTTGCTAAACTGCCTCGCTAAATTTTATCTCTGTAGACATTTTTGTATGGAAGATAAAATTTAGCGCGAGCAGGATACTGGGCTTAAGCAAGCTTTTATAAAGTACGTGCGGGGTACCATGACTTTTGACGCTCACGGTACATGTCAAGTACCTACTTGACATTGAGAGGACATTCGACAATAACTGGCATAAGGCCATCAATAGTAATAGGTCTGGTAGATTTGTGAGATACTTTACGTAGATGCTAAATGCTAGAATGTCTACAAATGAGGAGCTGGAAAATTTAACCACATTTGGCATAAAATATAAGGACTGATATGTCTATGCATGAAGCGAATAAACAAATGCGCACAAGTCCGACGAGTTTTTGAGTCCACCGTTCAGAGACAATCTTGGGGACAATGAAGCAAAGGAAAACCACACCTTAGGTGTGTGTAGCTGGGAAGGAAAACAGCTAGGAACTGAGCTTGCTGAAGGGGTTTGATGGTGAAGGCCGTAAAGTAAATAAAGGCGTGCACTGAAGGTTGGGCACTGGCGTGATCACCAAGTGGCAGATGGAATCGCTAAAGCCTATGTAAACAAATAATGTAGAGGAGCGCTTCAAAGCGGAGTAGGGGCGACGCAGATTTGTAGATGGGCATATCCCTTGCAGAAGCATACTATATCATATGATAGAGGCTGGTGACGAAGTAGATTTTGGGATTGCGCCATAAGTCGTCACTTGGTCACCACGCCATTGCCGCGGCACTTGCTCACCACTTTAATGCGCGCCTTGCTTAAGGCATGTGTAGGCAGCCAAATTTGTCGTGATTTATACAAACTTTGGAGAAAAGCCGAAGGGATGCAGTCTTGGCACTATGCGAAGGATGTAAGTTCAGGCTGAAGTTAGTTTAGGCTGAAGTGTCTGCCAACAAAAAACGACATACGCAGTATCCTAGCAACTAGTAGTATGTAAGACGTCAGTCAAATAAATCCATACTACTAAAAAAATGCAACGTCCGTCTGTTCATTTCTCCATAACTCGAGAACCAGTCGTCCGATTTTATAGATGTGTGGCCAACTTAATCCGTAAGAATTGCTCAGGAGTAAAGGGGTGGCCGGGAATAAGAGGGGTCTCACGAACCGTTAGACGTATGAACTTAAAAGTTTGTATGTTGATAGATAAGTCAAAATTATTACATGCCTCATTCAATGTTTTTCAAAATTCGTCCTATAAGTGTTAAAAAACATTTTTTAAACAATCTTTTCTATTTCGACTTTACTACGCTTAACTTGCCATTATACTCATAAATCTATGTAGGTTACCATTGGAATGAAGTTAAGCAACTTTAAGAAGGGGTGACAATTACTATGCGCAACTAAAGTAAGTTAAGCCAAATGCCGAACTGAGTGCAGAGTTTTTGGGGCTCTGGTCTACCCTGGACTGTAGTGTCAACTAAATAAAACAAAATATGTACAATAGCTTCTATTAAGATAAGCTATACACAGAGCTCGTCTCTACAGGCTAAAAAATCTTCAAATTTAAAGCGTAGATTGAAGAATTGGTAAAAGAAATGCGCAGTTAAATGGATGCCCAATCAACTCTACGCAATTAACGAACAGGTACGTCTTTACGTCCTTTAAATGTTGGTATCTGGGCTTAGCTAAACTGATTCATTCAATGCACTATCTGCTATCGAAGATTTTTGCATGTATTTTCCAAAAAACGAATTGAACTAAAAACAACCAGCGAAATGAGTCATGTTCCATGGAAGGGATCGTATTGGTTGGCCTTGCTTATTAGGCGTTATCTTCTATTTCTGCATTCATCAACGCTGTTCCTAAATATCACTTTTGCTGGACACTTTTTGTTTGTTCAAACAAATAGTGACATCCTTATTTTGGTTGGCCCTTGAACGGAATAAAATATTGGTATCTACTTTCGAAAAAAAGGTAATGCATGGTAATGTAATGACGCATTTTTTTAAATATAAATCTATTAAGGTATTGATCCTTTTTCATTCGAAGCGAATGTTTCCTTAAAAGAACTGCTGATAAAAACTGCACCTTTTTGTACATTTCCGGAGCGTGGTTATCCTGATCTAATGCAGAATTTTCTCGAACTCGAACTAATGCGCATTTTGTAATATACCTTGTGCCAATTTTGTTATCTCTGTTATACATACATATCTAGCAAATTTCTACGTATACCTCTGAGTTGAAACAAGAATTTAATAGAGAATGAAAAGAGTACGCTTCAGCAGCCCCAGTGACTGATAACGCGGTTTACTGGGATATGGTACAAAAATTCATTTTCAACTTTCCCACGAGAATATACACAGCACATATATATTCACAATTACCACACACCGCAGCGATATGATAATCCGTCGTCGGCTGCCCGATTGGGGTGCAGTCTTTCCTTGAAATCATTTTCACATCCATAGCCCCAGCATGGGAGCAGATACGACCGAACCGAATACACTGTATACAGAATCATTCCTTTTATTATTGTAATATGAAGAACATGCTCAGCGGTTTGTCACTATCAGCGTAATTTACCGAAATGAATTCGTTTCTTATCGTTTGGTGGAACTGTTTCAGTCACCACCTTTTGACGTTGACGTTTTGCGGTATTACGAACCAAACCAGCAGTAGCAGTGACATCAACATGTGTGGAGCTCTAAGCACAATAAACTCTTGGGGTACATAATACACAAGTGTCTTATCATTTCGCATAGTGGAATAACTTATAGCCTGATGGCGGTGGTTAGGCGAAACTTAGATATATTATACCCAAGGGGCCTATATGCTTGAACCTACAAGTGGTCTCTTAAGACGGTGATAATTATGCATAGTTTTTTTTTCCCTGCGGCGATAAGCCCATACGGTGTGGGATAGTTGTTCTATTTTAGGAACCGGAACCCTTTTAGCTGAAATTTAGGTAATGCAATCACGGATGCAAATGCATAGGATACGTCAATCATTGGTCCGGATGTACCTATACCTATGGACAACAAACCAGGTGACCTCAGGTGAAAACATTTAACCTTGATGCAAGCATTACATGCGTCCAAGAGGAAGCAATCCAATCCGCATTTTATTGTGTCGCATTATCTGATTGCCCTGTAGTAAATCTATACCTACCTGATGATGAGGCAGGCACCCATCAGAGTGTCCAGACTTGTTCACCATCAGCGCACGCAAAAGAGAAGGTAACCTCATAAGTTATGTCACAATGTGCCTATATTGTGGAATGCCAATGGCTACCGAATGATTTTGGATCGCATCCATTAGAAAGCAATCCGAATGAACCGACCGACACGATGGAATTCGAAATTGTTTAGGAAGAAGACGCCAATTGTCAACATGCATAGTATAGGTATTAGGTATATAGGGAAAGGGAAACCACTTTTGGTGTTGTGCTCGATAATGACATCCTCGACTTGTATAGCGAAGATAAAATGCAAACAGGACAGATTTATGGTTCCGGACTGCAACTGAGAGACGAGCACTTCGGTAGGCGATCGGAAATTGTACTTATTCTTGTTTTGTGGTCTTTAAATGATAAACTGATGACACTGACACATAAACATACTAATTGATGGCCTTGTGCCTAAATAGAGACAATAATAATCAGTGCTTAGCTCATAGATGGGAATGCGGAAAGGAAGATTCATTGTTCTTTTCCGGATGGTTGTTACGGATATACGGATGTGGATGTGTTGCGCATAGATCCGGGAATTCGAGGTGAGTGAAAGTATGACTAACTTTCGAAGGACCACTTTATTCGCATTAGTTTTATCATCATTTAGAGATAAGTTGCATTCTCTAGGGCCACGACAAATAAATGGGTGTCCTACGATGAGTAAGACTTTAGAGAGAAGCATAAGCAATAGGTAAGTATTGTGTGTTCCCCAATGAGTGGTTAAATTAAATTTGTATGCCGTGACCATAATTGCATTCTTGAGCTGGAAGGTGTATACTGTATACCCAGAAAATAGTTTCTCAAAATAGGCCAACAATATGATAATGATCCACAAGGAAGGAGACCTTACTGTGCCAACTATAATGGCATCAGTCTTCTCAGCTCCTATCAATTGTACTGTGTGAACGGGGGAAACCATTCGTCAAAGAACTCATTGGTACCTACCTACCAGTGTGGGTTCAGGCCCGGAAAGCCCACAACCGACTACGGCAGATCCTGGAAAAAACCTAAGAAGTCCAAATCAATACTCACCACATTTATTTATCGATTTTAAGGCCCCATTTTACGGCACTTAGAGACGAGCTATACAGAGCCATGTCTCTTGGTATCCCTGCAGAACTTGTCAGATTGTGCAAAATTACGACGGAGAACGTTTGATGCCCAATAAAGGTCGAAAACAATCTCACCGAGACCTTTAATGTCAGATAAGATTTAGACACGGTGATGCGCTGTCATGTGGCATGTCATGTGACATTTTCAACACTATACTTGAGAAAGACCCGTTTTGCACGCACCGATTTTCACTTTAGTGTCGAGAATGTGTTGGTAAAGGGGATGAAAAGGGCAGGGGGTAGCCGAACACGGATGACCCGCGAATTGCGCAACCCAACACCAGGAGCAGAATTTTCCAAAAGTCTGTGCAACTATATTTGCATACGCTGACGACATAATTGTCGCGGAACTCAGCGAGCTGTCACTGGTGCGAGTATTAGCACCAGCAGCGAGAAAAATGGTTTTAGTGGTAAATGAGGGTAAAACAAATGCATGCAGTCAACAAGAAGGGACAAACAACATCGAAGAATCGGACAGAATGTTAATATAGACAGCTATATACAACTTTGAGGTGGTTAGGGACTTTGTCTACTTCGGCTACACTATAAACTCTGAGAATGACTCCACATCAGAAGTCAAACGAAGAGTTGCACTTGCCAATCGCTGTTTCTTTGGCCTAAGAATGTAACTGACTAGTAAGACCTTGTCAAGAAACACTAAGAATATTCATCATCCCAGTCCTGCTCTATGACGCAGAATCATGGACGTTGAAAAGGGCGCGGATAAAAGTCTTCTGAGTATTAACGAATGCAAAATTCTTCGAATGGCCTCGGAGTAGGAGATTTAACAGCGAACTCTACAAGATGTATAACGACATCGACCTTGTCTGAAAATTACGTCTATCACTCGACTAAGATGGCTAGGCCTACAACATGTAGAGCGAATGGACATCAACGCTCTGGCCCAACGAGTCTTCGATTCGAACCTGGAGAGACAACGCCTTAGGTGGCGTGGACAAATGGAAGGCGACCTCAACCAACTTGGAGTGCGCGCAACTGAAGGCGGTTAGCCAAAAATCGTCTACCCTGGACTGTAAGTAGATAAGTATGCTAACGATTTATTTCGTAGCTCAAGAAAACCGAAAATTATAACACCAATTTTATAGTGGAAAATTATTAAAAACCACTTTTATTCTTTCGTTTTTCTTTTTGCTCAGCGCAAGTAAAAATTTTACTTCGGTAAGGTTCAAATTTTTAATTTCGGTAGGCAACTACTTTTATAGAGCTTCTGTAGTATTTCTTAAGCGAAGTACAGCAATTTCCAGCAATTGTTTCGATAATAACTTTTCTAAGCGAATGAAGGCTTTATAGAGGCAAAAACTAGTTTTATATGTTATGTTACAGCATTTAAGTGGAGCGGCTTTAATAAGAATTACGAGGGATCATAGCTGTCATCGTATAAATACACGCGTCGATTTTGTTTTATATAAAAATTAAATATTTTGGGTCTATAAAATGATTAGTTCATGGAAAAAGGTGAAAAGATAGGGAACGTATCAAAGAATAGTGCAAAGGGAACGTGAGCGTGGATGTTTTCAGCGCTCATCTGTGGTCCTAAATAATAACACATTTTTTATTAATAATGTATGTGTTTTCTTTTTTTATTTATTCACCATTTCGACAGATGAATATAGTTTTTTTTTTTTTTACTTTGTCAGATAACGCCAACAGTGGCACTAGTGCTAGTGGGGATCGTAATATCGATGATGGGACAAATAGCAGCGAATATAGCGCACTTGGGAAAACTAAGCGTCTGCTTCGACATGGCACACGTCCACTGGAACAAGCATCGAGACGTATGTATATACGAAGACTTTAGTTGCATAATGGCTTCGACTGATACCAATGCGGAAAAAGAATGATGGAGAGAATGTTCCAAATTCGTTTACCCCATCGCATCGATTGAAGGCGAATACACATATTTTTACAAAGTTCAATTAAAGACATTTGGTCTAAGCACCGACTCTTCAAATTGTTGGTTTTTGACGACAAAAAATTAAATAACATGCCTCACAAATATCATTCAACACAGCATGCAGAGTTACTTACAACTATGATGTATTGCAATAGACGTCACTGTAAATACGTCGTACGTTTTCGTTTCAATTAATTTTATTCTTTTTAATACCTCTATGTACATTAGGAATCAGAATAAAATTCTGAATCGATTTAGCCATGTCCGTCCGTCTGTATTTCTGTCATTAGGCGCCAGTCGTAGGCAATTGGTATTAAGCTTTCGACACATGAGTGAGCATTAGTACCTATGCGGCCATGCCCCGAGAGGAAAAAAACGGTGTTACCCATATAGACGAGTTCTTCAACAAAACCTATTACAGCAGATGTTTCAATCATCATTGGTGATTTTCCGCCCATAATAGAAGAGGAAGCCTTTTTGTATGGAAACATTTTGACTTTAGTAAAGATGACAATGGAACATGGCTGCCACCATTAAACCGTCAATGCACTCTCCCAGTATTCGGAATATCCAAAGATTGCAAGCCGAAGCTGCCAAAATGTACTCTTTTACATAAGTTCCATCGGCTGCGCTCATTTGGGAATTGAACGGTTCTAATCTGGTAAATAAATAAATAGTTGGTGCAGCTGAACCGTAGGCCTATCTTTTCGCAACCAATTTTATTTGTTTGAGATAGGTATTTGTCAGGCGTATAAATGCCAGCAACATTTGGCCGCTGCTACATTTTATCGCTTTGCACAGTTTCCACGGATAATCGGTGCAATCGATGATGGGCTAGATCTGTACCTACGCAATTATACAATTTTCCGTCACTCGAATGTACGCGCGCGATATGAGGCCGGCGGGCTTGGAAGACATATAAAAATCGGCGACTCTGTGTACTCGAACACACGCTATTTGGCGACTCCATACACTGCGAATTATTCTGATTTTTTGTAAAATCGGCATAAGCCAATATCCCAGGTCTAGACCGGGTACTGGAACTCCATGTGAAGAAATCGGCCGTTAGATACAGATACTGCTTCTTCAGTAATATACTCGCTAATCTAGATCTCCACCTCAAATTTATAGGTAGGTAGGTATCTATACAAAATTTAACATCTCTTTCCTGGTCTTTGAAACTTTTTACGTGTGACAAACAATTTTTGAACAATTTGAACTTATCTTTTAAGACAGTTCACTTATACATACATCGCTTAAAAACAAACATACTATCCTTATATGCATTTAATTTAAATCGTTTAAAAAAATTCGTTGAACCAATTCGAATAATGCAATGTAAAAGATTCATTTTTATTCCATATGCCTTATCTCTTAAGCAGAAACAAATCGAATTTAAAATACAATACATTCCCATGAGGGAGCTGGCATTAAATTAGCCTTTTGATCTCTTGATCATATACAGACACGCCGGCTAAAGCGTTCAAAATCCTTTAGGTTTTCATTACGATTCTCCCGGTCGAATGTTATGAAATTAAATCCACAATTAAAGAGCAACAGCAGCGTCGATCATCAATATTCATCGCGATTACCTTACCAGTGCGTCTATACTGTTTATGCTGATTTTGACCCAATTGAACTCATGAGACAATCGCACCTCGCCGCCATCGTCAGAAAACCCCAATCACTTATAGATACACAGATACTATACGGATCATGCTGTAGCTGGGTAGGGTATACGTTAATCGCACTCTCAACTGATTTTATTAACTGAAATTACACTAAAAAGCAAGGACAGCAATTGGAGTTGGAGACGCGCAAAACAATGAAACAACTAAATAAACAAATGAAGAAACCAAGAGACGCAAACGAAGAAGAGGTAACTTACCAGTAACATAGTGCGCGAGCGCAAGTTCCATGTGCTAGCTGCCCCTGCTTCTGCCCCGCCACATCAGGGCCGTACTCAATTACCAATTCGAATAAATTTCCACCCGAGGGTAACTTTGATCTCTAGCTGTTTGTTTGTTGAGTTGAATCAAATGAATGCGATCACTCGCACGATCAGTCGCAGAGGTGAGCATGAGCAGAGCAAGAGCAACCATCAAGGCACCTCGCATTCGCTCGCACTCGCACTCGCACAGTCTATAGGGAAGTAAGTTTTCGCTGAATATTTTCTGTACTAGCCAGCTAGCTGTTCGAGTATGTTTTAATTTTCAGATGTTGTTTAGCGCGGTTTTGCATTTTGTTTTTTAGCGATTTCCGAAAACGAATTAACCTTGTGTATCAGCAATGCTATTATAGAGGACGCATTTTGAATTGGCACTGTATGTTCTTGTGTAATCTGTTGAAGACTCCCCGCCGCCGATGCTACTTAAGATTCAAAATGCCTTTCGCGGATCATACTTTTGCATTACAGCATTAAAGAAGGTTAACTGGATTCACTTTGTACACAGATCCTTTTCGTTTACGTGTTGACAAAGTGGATTTGTTGTCCGATGTTTCAATGAGTTCGTCCGCGACGAGTTGGAGTTGTCCAAATAAGCACTTTAGATTAAAAATGTTGTGGTCTGGTCCAGCAACTTATTTATTTAATATTGATGACATATCTCTGTCACATAATTTAAATGAACAATCGATTCATCGAATTCTGCATTTCACAAGAAGTAATTTTTGGAAACCTGTTTCTGACCTCAATTAGCGTTTATGTGTATCTGAATATTTGCAGTTGAAAAACAAGAAATATAACCATCAAAAGGACATATTTTCTCTCGTCGATATTTTGAGACGTTTTTGAGTTATAGCTTATAAACCAATAAGGCTACGGACAGAGTGTATGCGAAAAGCTAAGCGAAAGCTGAAGCTAAGGTTTGACAGGTCAAAGCTAATAAACTGCGCCCATACATTTTAATCGCACTGGTCATAGTAGATTCGATGCTAAGATACATGCTAAGCGAAACTTGGCGCTAAAAGCGAATAAACTCTTCTGCTCAGTTTTTTATCAAGAAATTCAAGCTAAAACGCAGCTGTCAATAGATTTGGGTATAAAATCGAATACTTTTAATAACATTCAAACGTATTCAGCAATTTTTGTCAGGATGTCTTCGTAAATCTTTGTAAAGATGATAAAATTCGTCATATTTATTATGTGATTTTTTAATCTCTTGAACGGACTGTCCTTTTCCAACAATGAATGGCTGAAAAATAAATTATGTAATGGAAAGTCCTCTTCTTCTGACCATTTTCACAATTCAAGAATTTTGTTTATTTTGATGGACTTCCGAAGCGGTAATGTTTGCGTTCATTATGGACACCATTCGCTTTGCGTATAGCTTAGAATCTTCAGCTTTAGCTTTCGCTTAGCTTTTCGCGTTCACTGTGTCCGTAGCCTAAGAAAACTATAGGTAAATTTATTTACCTACCTATAATTTAAATAATTTAACTCAAGCCTTTAAAAGGAGTTAAAGGGATAATTTAAAAAAATGTCTTATTAGCTGACAAATCATTTTAATTAATTCATATACAAAAAGAAGGAGTTCGAGAAAAATAAACTGATCGTATTGGACTTTACAAAAACCCAAACGGAGCTTAGCTTTAACTAATTCCACACTTTGGAATTCTTCAAGCTTAAAGAGGGCAGTAAAAATCGCCGAATTGAAGACCAATAAAAAATCCGACCTCAACAAAGCGCTTATGCAGTATTTTGCTAATAAGTCATCCAACGGCTAAAGCCCGCCGTCGAATATGGAGAGGTGACCCCTGCTTAAGCAGTCGACGACAATGAAATAAAAAGGAAGCCCTATGCTAGAGGAGATAGAAACGTACAACAATCGAAGGTATCAGAGCGATGCGACCAGATCATTCCTATGGAACTCGTTTGGGTTGGCCAGATAAATCGCCAAGCTCCTTCAACGTCGAATATCTATCTCGAAAACTACGTCTCAACAGCTACCATTTTACTCGTGCTCCACCGTATAATTAGCTTCAACATGCCGGTGCCCGTAACCGTAACACAATAGGCTTATTTATATGTGTGTTTTTTTTTTTTTTTGCAGTGGTAGCCACCGCTTATAAACCTAGGTACCTACTAATAGTCATGTTTATTCGGACTTGACTTGCTGAACTTAGCGCGAGTTTGAAATACGAAGTTAGTAGCATTGGCTGGCTGGCAACACTATAAATTTTCTGTCGGAATGAGCCTTAAAAGTACTATGAACCCCTTCAGTTCTCCGAAATCGGTTTTTTTTTTTTTTTTTCTTTGTCGGAGGTTGTTACTATCCGATGGAGCACTCAGACACAACTACTGGTCCATTGTACTGCCAAACAGACACCTTACATTGCTGTACTTAGTTTTCCCGTCTTTCGAAGAAAGATGAGAAGGAGCTTCAGTGATGAAGAGCTTAGATGTTCGGCACTCACCACGTCAGCCCCAAAGATCCGCCACCTGATGCGAGCAAAGGCAGGACAACTACAGAGGAAGTGCTCCGCTGTATCGTCATCCTCTCCACAAGCAGGACAGATGGTGGTGTTGCTCAAGCCCAACACATTTAAGTGTTTGGCAAAAGCTTGGTGGCCCGAAAGAACGCCCACAAGAAGTCAGCAGTCTATTCTCCTGAGAGACAGAAGGAAAGACGAGGACCTCTTGGAGATGTCCGGACGCAGTCGTTTGGTCTGTCTACACCCAGCACAGTCACGCCAACGACGCTCGTGTTCACGAGAAACCCAAGTATCAATGGATGACCTAACCACAGATGCAGGCAAACCCAACGCAGGTTCAGGTCCTAAGAAATCTTCTTCTGAACCCAACCTGGCCAGCTCGTCAGCGATCTCGTTTCCCTGGATACCAGTGTGACCTGGAACCCAAACAAGTTTGACCGTGTTTAGCCTACCGACCAAGTTCAGAGAAAGCTTGAGTTCGAGCACTAACTTGGACGAGGTAAGAGGGTTGAGCAGCGCTTTTAATGCAGCTTGGCTATCACTGCAAACGCATATGCTTCTAGCCCTCCACCTGTTTGTCACAATATAGCGCATAGCCATAAGGATAGCGAAAATCTCCGCCTGGAAGACAGTTGCATGGTTACCCAAGGGGTAGTGTAGTCTAATGTTCTCGCTTTCCACGAAGACTCCAGAACCAGACCCCTGTCCGGTTTTAGAGCCATCCGTGAATACACGATGGCATTCCTTCCCTGGTTTCGAGTCGGTTACTAGCACGCCCGATGTCATAGCGTTAGCGTAACGACGAGACCCTGGACTTCTAGGTTGGGGGTAGTGCCGTCGAAGTAAATTCTCATAAAAAAAAACTATTAAAATACGAAGTGTGATGTGAGAGTTATACTCGCAATCTGGGTCCTCAATGCCAGAATCGAGAGGAAAAACATCCAAACGGAGACAGTTAACAGCTATACTGACTATATGCTTCTAAAGCAGCTTGTAAGGATCCATATACAGCAACTTGGAGGCTATACGTATAGTCTCTCAACAAAATCAAGAAGATTCTTGCGACAACACTTTTATAAGAAAGCCAAGCAAATAGCCGCTGGCTTAAAGACCGGAGCTAATTCAGCTGCGCAGATAGCCCATCTATGAAAAAGACGATCCTATATGTCTTGCAAGAGCTATCGAGAGATATCTCTCCCAACAAAATGTCACATAAGTTCCTATCCAACGTACTGTGTGAAAGTTTTAAACTTTCTACAACACCCTAATCGACACTTACCAGAGGAAGGCTGATGTAAATTCTGGAAGAGACCAACGAATCGACATTCATTACATTTTCATCAACTTAAAAGCCGCGTATGTATATGATTTGCCATTCATTTCAAATATATGCCGTCGGCAAAACCGATCCAACTATGTCACGTGATGCTGCAAAATTAGCGGAGGAATGCGTAAATTTGAAGTATGTAGTTCTTTCGAACTATACCGATCATGTACCGGATTTCGGCAAGGAGATACCTTTTCACACGCTTTATTACTCGTTATGAAGCAAATAGCGCACACGACAGGGTGTCAATGCAGCGGGCACACTTTTAACAGATTCTTTAAGCTACTGGGGTATGCGGACGATATCGACAACATTGGCCGCTCCAAACGGTTTGTAAAAGAGTCTTTGAAGACGACTTAAAAACAGGCGAAATTGGTTGAAGTTCTGAAGTAAAGAGGGCAAGACTATAAACGTACAACGACAACTGTCCAAAAAGCCAAATAGGAGCTTTGAATCCAAGGTACGAGACGATAAAGAAGACCAAACCTCCGTTTCAAAAACCAAGCCGACCGATTGCTCTGGAAGAATATGGAAGGGCATCCCTTCAGGTAAAGAGTATTAGTATCTCAGGTAAAGACTCTTCATGGATGCAAAGCCTGCGGTAAGTAGAGTAAAGCAGTAACTGTATTCAACATTAAATATTCATTCATTTGCCCGTTAAATCCAGCGGGTGTGGGTTGCTCAAGCGAACCCTCCAAAGCTCTCGATTCTCCGCCATAGATTCTAAATCATCACACTACCTACCCAAACGGGTAAAGGAGAGATTTTAGACTTAATACGGATTCCATAGCACGTTTTGGAATCCTGATTGGGGTCATGAGTTTAACATGATCAAACTACCGAGGAATAGACCTCTCCGTCCGGAGAAATAGCTGCTCGACATTGATTTTTTCACGTAGCTATTCTGTTGTTTTTAAAACGATCTCTACGGGTCTCCACACCAGCAATACAACAGAGTAATCTTATTTCGGCAACTTGTTAAATAGTCTGTTTCGCATCTGTATGAAATTTTCATTTCTACAAACGATGCGCAACCAAGCTCGATGTTCCTTGGCATAAATAATAATTCCTAGAAAATATTTGTGGCATTCGTTTATTGTTAAACTTACTCAAATAAATATAGGTTAACGTTAAGCTTTAAATAAACATTCAATGAAAAATAGTTTCTTATCTAAAAATAAAAATGTCGGTATTCTTACTAATACACACAGTAGGTAGGTATAGAGATGACTTACTCAATTATTAGTAAATCCATTCGATACAAGCACCATGCAGGCAACAACAACGACAACCCCTCGAATGCATCATATAAATTGCTCACTTAATCTCCAGCTGCTCATTGAGTATCTATGCGTACTCACACACCACAATATCCTCTAAGCTTTCTGTTATCAATACAAAAAAAAATAACTTCAATGATTATGTACTCGGAAAAGGTATGTATACTGTGTATCCATCAGTATCTCTCTTGATCTGCTGCAATATACCTATAGTATCTCAAACTTCACCCGCCTTGAAACAGATATGTCAACAACCAATTGAGGATAGTTTTGTTTACATTTTGACAAAAAGATTGATGATTAGCCTGTGAGACCACGTAGAGCGCCATAAAACTTGGCACTCATCTATAATAGGGTTGTGAATATACAGAATGAAAACAAATAAAAAAAAAAAAGCAGAATCAGAAATCGGTAATGTTTGCTCAACACCGAATGGATTTGATGATGTTGTAACCATATATCCATATGCTGCCTGCACGAGTGCGGAGGAGATAAACGCCTGCTACATGCTGGAATCGGTTAAAGATTCCAGCTGCCAAGCGGCGTAAAATGCGCTCTTATCTCTTGTGTGATGAGAACAAAATAAAAATAAAAAAACCTAAATAGCGATCGCCGTGTGATAATTTTCAGGTGACATACTGACGTGCCACCATGTGCGCAAGAGTATCTTTTCGAAACGAATCTGTCGAACTCGAACTCACAGTTGAGCTAGGTGTGTACACTCCACAGTGTTCATAGTTCATCCCATGCAATGAGTGATAGAACAAACAGTCAGTTTATCTCCGAACGGAAATAATAAACGCCAATGGTGTTTATTGATACATGGTCGGCTTGGGGGTTTTTGCCTATCTATAGCTATATACCTTTCCAGGGTGCAACTCTGATCTTGTCGATGCTGTCACACGCAGATAAGAAATTATTGGAAATCGGTAGGTACACTATTTTGGATTTACTTTACTGGGAAGTTCTATACTACATACTTTAACAGGGCATTATCCATTTCCGATCTAAAGTTCAACAGCATTAGAAGATGAGATTTCGCTTGGAGCCGACTCATTTGTAGCCATTCGATGTGAGCACCAAAAAAAAACTCCAGCTCCAACATCAGCTAAATAATGTATTAGCATAAATTCTTCTTTTCTGAGACGCACGTAGTGACGAGACGAGAGGCAGCAAAGACCATCAGGCAAACGGCCTAAAGAAGACATAAAAGTGATCGTGCCGATAAACAACCCCACGACAATGGTCGACGAAAATTTCTCATTCAATAATTTTCTTTTGAAAAATAATTAAAGATTCTAAATGTGTAATCACACGAAACGAGAGCCGTGGACTGGCTGTGAATGTTTTGGGCTCTCCAACGGATGGATGGATGGTCGGATGACCAACTAAAGAGCCCAAAATGAAGACGCGCTTTCATTTTGGCCTCCGACAAAAATTGATTCAACCATGTACCGACCGACGACAACGCACGGTATATACATATAGTTGTAACGTTCGTCGGTCTTTGTCGTGCCCTTCTTTGGTGGTGTACCGGTGATTTCTGTATAGATATTCTATAGAAACTTGAATTAAAATGCTGCACGAGATGGTGATGGTAAATGGGTGGATCTTAATCGAACGATTTCAATGATTTTTCTGAGCTTCTTTGTCGTCATACAATTCGGGTAACTTATGGCTAAAATATTTCAGTATTATATACCACCAACGCTGCCGTGTGGTAAACTTTCATTTAACTGTGCTACTTGTTGGAGAAATAATTTCCTTAAAGTCTCTAACCTGGGACTGTAAACCATTTTGATTTGGTCTTATTACTTATGAAAGCTGAGTTGTACCCGCTTCGCAGAGTATTACAATAGACCTTACAACCGAAAAGAAACAGGTCTTGATAGTCTATAGAGGTACACTGCAGATATTTTTGTTATACCTACACACACCTCGATTAATTTAATGTTTCAGAAAGCATAAATTATAAAGCATTTTAATCTTATTTCGCTGAAGGGCTGCGCACATATTACGGCAGATTGTGTCTTGTCTTGTAAATACGTGTGCCTTGGCGCAGTTTAGAAAGTCTCCCATTTTGTGGATAGCGTAAACGATGCTGAGATTATCCATTCATCAGAAATATTTTCTTCCAATTTTGGAGAGTTTGTGCATGATCTCCAAAATCTTCGCTGTTTAACAGTCTGCAGAAGTGCTTTTTCCATGTATTCCCAACATCGACTCTGTGACTCTTCTAGAAGGTTTCCTTGTGCATCTCTATACATGGTTTCTAAAATAGCATTCATAATGCTTGGTTCACAAAAATTCTCTAAATTCCAATTTTTTCATTCTGAAACTTAGTTCATATTGCACTACTACATACCTACGCCCCTACTGAAGTATCCCCTAAGCTTACGTATTTGATCGCACTGTCACATTTGTTGGGATATAGTTGACTTTGGCTAGTCAGATATAATTCCGTTGCGACCTAATTCGCAGGACCCTCGAAGTTATAGTATTACATCTCAAGTTTGGGTGGTTTTTATATTAGCTCCTTCAGGCCGTTGTTAATATGATGGCTAAAAAAACTTTTAATATTAATGCGAGCCAAAATGTTAAGGTAGCTACTTAACTTAAAACATAAGTAATAAAATAATATATCATATAATAAATATCATATATCGGCTAAGTAAATAAATAAATAAATAAATAAATAAATAGGTGGCGCAACAGGCGGCTTTACACCCTAATCCTAGCTTCTCGCAACCATTCGTTTGTGTGAGTTTCTATTTTTGGAACGAATGGAAGGGACCTAAAATGTTATGCCGAATTGAAATTGGCTGAATTGAGAAGTTTTTTCAGGACAGTCATACTCTCGGATGTTTGTCAGACTTTCGCGAGAGGTGGCGCAGTACAAAAAATCTTAAGATATAATTTGTGTTTTTCCGCGGATTGAACCCGAGATCCCTCGCACTCGCACAGTAGTCCAGCTAAGTAGCTGCCGCCAAAATTGATAACCATTCGGGCCCGATTTATGGCATGCTCCATCACTCTTTCCAGAACTTCCGGCGATAGGTCCTCGCATTCTTGACGTATATACTCGTATATAATCTCTTTGAGGTCTTCAAGAGTCTTCAATAGGTGAGGCTTCTTGACATAGACTCGTGACTTAAAAAAAAAAACGCAAAAAGACGCGTGGAATGGTTAAATCAGGGCCCAGATCACGTCAAATGAAAACGATCGAACGACGTCGTTTCGATACTAGCAGTGTCTGTCTGATCGTTTTTTTTTACGCGATCTTGCCCCCGGCGATCTTGCTGGCCAGTGCAAATCGCCAACACGAAAGATTAAGCGACACGGAAATACAGCCTTCAGATTTTTGGTTGTGGCTCAACAGCTAACACCTAATGCACTGTCTGACTCTGCACTTTGTAAGGGAACATCATACAGTCTTTCACCAAAATTCTCCCAATTGCGGGATGAAGTGCGTCGGTCGCACTTCAAGGTCACATGCGACATCTTCAGCCACAGCTGCGATATTCTCATCAGAACAGCTGCCGCCCAGACCTGGCAGCATCTCGTGTTGGCCCATACTCTTCTAGCCGAGCGGCTAAATGTAGCAGTGTTTGCCCAGTTTGTGTCCGACGACCGGGAAATCTACGCCGAAATGCACGTTGCGCCAACACCATGTATTATTCCGCAAAAAAATCGAAATAATAATTCCGAGTTATTTAGTACAGCGATTCATGATGTATATTTTCTATCTATTTACTTGACAAATTTCAAAGTAGAATTGACAATATTGCCGCCAAAAATTATAGCATCTTCCGATAGGGTTATGATGACTTTCGCGCTTGTATTTAATTCCAATTTTTGTGGGATATCTGTAAAAAAAAAACAGTTTGCATTTGATTGATAAGAAAATAGGTAAATGTTGCTTTTGCGTTCTTAGGTTAGGTTTACGATTTGACAGAGCAGGGTAAACCCTGCTATACCACACTTAGGCCTTTGTGGACCCATTGTGATGTCCTTTTCAAATGGGGGTTAACCGATGGTGTTAGGTGTTAGCCTCATGTCCCTTCTTCTAGTGATTCCTCGACGCCGACCAGCCATCCTGATATCCTCAGAACCTGTAAAGATCAGAAAGTAAGACTTAAGAACATGTTCTTAAAAATTTCAGAGATTAAAAAGTGCGTTTCTATAATTGTCGAAATACCTAATTACTGGGGTACCTACTGATTCGACGCAGAATGTTTGCATTTCCGTCAGAAAAAAAATCGTGATAGATGGTACATAATATGAATAATATCATACTTTTAACAGATTTATTTAGCCGATAAATTAGCAGAGGATTAATATGTACTACCACATGTGACAGCAGAAGTAAAGAAAATTAAAAAAGTTCTTCACTTGGGCGCCAGTTATGATCAGTACGACACTAATTTCCAGATTTGGCAATTACTAGATCTAGATCTTTTGCAAATTCTAATGCCAAAATAGCATCCCTGTAAACCTTAATATTTCAGTATCGATTGCAAAGTGTGAACCATTGTTCAGCAACTTGAAAAGAATCGTCACTTGGGCGCCAGTTATGCTTAGTAGGACACTGCTTTTTTATTCAATAAGTTAACATTTGCTGTTCGGAAAGCCATACATTTTAATTCGTCGGGATGCTTTCAGGATGCTATAGGTACTCGGTAAATTAATATTTCCCTCACCTATACCTTTACAAATTAAAACCAATAGTTTTCATTAATTAACTAAAAATGTCATCGATCTAGCTCCATATGTAAACAGATGCAAATACAAAAAAAAACTCCAAGATTCATATTGTTTTCTTTCTGTCTTAATCTGGTGTGCACAACATAAGTTGCAGAGACCACACACCGGATGCTTGTGTAGACTTCACCTTTTCTTCACCTTTCTCACACTTGGAGTTATACGTTCGGTGCCTGACCGTAAAACTGTTACCGAAGAAGACAATTCAAATTTAACAAGAAAAAAAAAACACAAAACCGAAATGAAAATCTCGTTACACTCTTACCAAGATTTGGCAAGATGAGTAGCCAACATCAACGAACGCAAGTAGTTGTTCTACAGCACGACACACGTATAGTGACGGAATGACAATGACAACTGCTTTTGGACTATATACCTACGTTGTGGTCCCTCTGATGCCGAGCACAGTTAACAACAAGTTTGATGACCAAAAGATCAAACTCATTTGACTTCGAAGCCAATAGCCGCTCCTATTCATCTGAAACTGTGACATTGTTTCAACTAGATTCTCTTTTATGTCATGTCGATGTCAGTGTGTGTACTTGGACTCTGGGTTAGTGGTTAGGTTAGGGTACATCAGTTCACATTTTGGTGCTTCCTCATTCATTGTACATTTTTCTGGGAGCTGTGTGTTGTTATAATCTTGTATGGGGTGTAAGGGGCTATCGCTTTATTAATCATGGCCTGGTATTTCTGGAACTCATTTCCGGATAATACTCTCATTATGCCGGTAAAGATGGTGCTAGCTGAGAAAATGTAATGTTAATTGGGTTCCTTTTACGGTTTGATATAAAAAAATACATTAATTGGGCGCAAAACATCCTTCTATCCGGCTTATTCCCCCACTCGAGGGATCTGGTGAATCGAAAAAAATGGGTAGCCTACAAATCAAATCTTGGTCAACGTCCAATCCGTTTGTGTTTTGTTTTCAAAATGTACAATTTTCTTTCGCAAATTTGAATTTGACAACGGAACTCTGCAGTCGATAATGAAATCGAAACGACACTTGCTAAGTTTGAAATCATTCTCCCACAGGATCAGTGGAATATTCCTGATTGGCACACTCAGCGACGTTTTGAGAGTTTTGACAAATTGACGGTGACATACAGGGTTCTACAGTATTATGCACTTACTTAACTTAGGTGTCGCAAAAGTCAGGGCCACCCTGACTTCAATCAATACAGCACTCTAGTTTTAAACGATCGTTGGGTATACTCCCTCGGGTTACAAACTTCAAAGTATAGGTTGTGGTTTCCTTTCACATAATGCAAGCTCTTCCTCTTGGGCTGCGCAATTAGTCGCAATTTTAACGCCAAAATAACAAAACGATAGAGCATCTTTAGCAAGCACGACGTTACCTTATCTTAGGGGACCAACAAAAATTATGATTGACGCAAGGAAAGAGCTGCGGTATTCTGAATGTCTAAACCATTCGAGCGGACCATTACCATGTCGTGGACAGGAAATTAGGATATCAAACAGCTAATCACAGTCTAGTCGAGTAACTGCAACTCCAAGAGATCGCCCCAATCTTCGCCGATCGCGTATCCCGATCTGTAACAATTAGGTAAAACGCGGCAACAGTTAGTGCAGTAAACCATAGCAAATGCTATGCGCTGCCAGAAAGCCGTCTGTAATTCAGTGACTGGGCAGATCAGAGATGGTTGAATATAGTAGGGCACAGGGTCTCAAAAGCTCTGTGGCCTAAGCTAGATCGGAAAAAATCTGTAGAATTACTGGAAGCTCAGCAGATCAAGGCTACGTATGGTTATAGGGATACTCTTCTAAGGAAGCACGCTATGTGATTAGGTCTAACAGATACAGAAATATGCAGATATTGCGAAGACTTTCATGTCATAGAGGATATAACTCATCTTCTCTGTGAATGTCAAGCTATTGCTCGGTACAGGAGGAAATACCTCGGCAGGTACTTCTTCAACAATTTGGAGGAGGTTGGCCCCGCAAACAAAACTGAAACAATTTTCATGTTCTGTAGGGAAATTAATTTCTTGGGCGAAGTGGTTTAGGTTATTTGACCGTTAAGGATCCCCAGAGATGGCGATGGGTCCAATATGGTGCCTAGTCAATGTGATGAACTCACGCCCTATATTCAACCTAACATAACCTAACCTATTTCAGTGACTGATCTTCTGGGTTTCACAAAAACGGGCACCATCAAACTCAAACCCTATGGCTTGGAGCACATTGTGGATCAGCAAACGCATCGCCAATACAAGAGATATATAAAGCGATGCATCTACTAACGGCAATGGAGGCGGATGAATTGAAACAAATCAGCTTATCAACGATATCCAAGCTAAAGACCAACAAGGCTATTGGGCATGGCATGACGGACTGCCTGCTTAGCCTATTAAGACATATGGAAATCACTTGGCACCTACTCAGTTCCGAAATTTGGTCTCAGATGATGATGGTTGTCATAACCATCAAGGGCAATCCCCATACGGGTATGGACTTGATCTAACCATCTCATCCTTGGTCTACCTAGAGGACGCCTACCCGATGGTACGGATTCCATAGCACGTCGTGGAATCCTGGTCGGGGACATGCGTTTAACATGCCCAAACCACCGAAGCATGGATCGCTCCGTTCGGAGAAGTACCTGCTCGACATTGAGTTCCTCACGTATTCTGGTATTTCTGATGCGATCTCTACGGGTCACACCAGCAATACTACGGAGAAATCTCATTTCGGCAGCTTGTATCCGCGATCTTATTCTTTCGGTCATTACCCAAACCTCATGAGTCATGACCATAGGTAAGAGTTGGAACAAACACCAAATTAAAGACTAACAACTTAGCTTTGACACCAAGTTTAGTCCTCCTGATAACAGAATGACCAAGCTGTCTCAAAATTGATCCAGCTTGACCAATCCTACAGGAAAACTCATCATTGCTCCTTCCATCACTCGTGAATAAGACCCCGAGATACTTAATTTCTCCACCTGTTTCAATGGGACTCCACTAACATGCAGAGTGCATTGAACAGGCGTTCTGGAGACGACCATCACTTCAGATTTGTTCACGTTTACCTTCATCTCAGCTTCAACACAAACGGCTACAAACCGATCGAGTGCGCGCTGAAGTTCAGTCTGATTCAGTCCAATTCGAAACGTCCTTCGCCAAGACTGTGCTGTAACATCCAGTCCATATAAGTAATGAAAAGGAGAGGAGACAAGACGCATCCCTGACGAAGTCCAACGCCCACCGTGAAAGGTATTGATTTAACGCCGTTTACTCGAACACAGCTTTTACAGTTTGTGTGGAGAGATTGAATGGCTCTCAAGAGAGAACCGTCAACTCCATACTCCTGTTCCTGTAGGTAATACACTCGAGAGTTTACCTCGAGGGACTCGATCGTATGCTTTCTCCAAATCTACGAAACATGCGTAAACAGGTGTAGCATACTCCCAAGCCTTTTCAAGTACCATTTTAAGAGTGAATAACTGGTCGGTTGTGCTTCTGCCGGGACGAAAGCCGCTCTGGTAATCGTGCCTCGACCACAGCTCTGCAACGCGTTTCCAGCACCTTGGCAAAAACTTATCCAGGGAGACTTAAAAGTGATATACCCTATCTACCTATAGGCAAACTCAAAAGAAAGTCCAACTACTAAACTAAACGAAAAAGTTCGAAACCGGGACAATTTCTAAAGACATTCTTGATGATTTCCAGAAGTACACAAGTGCACACTAATAAAGGGAATACTTAGTATATACTGCAACGTAATTCGTGTCAAAGAAACCTTGTCAATTTATTTGATTCCTACATTTTCCATCATTTTCTTCATTTCAATCTTCAATGCTTTACACCTGAGATACACATATAACCACACACAGTCGGAACTTGAGTCCCCTCTATCTCTTTTAGAAATATCCTTAAAAAGAAGAAACGAAAATATACGGACACAAAATTAGGACGGGGTGGAGGAAATACTCTCCACTTCCGAAATGTCGACTCACTCAAGCGTTCAGAACAGGACGACGAAAACGGAAAGTAACTTGTTTTACGTCATGCCGAGGCCAGCCAGGCAATGTCATCTCATCCAGAGGGCAGCCCGCTTAGAGGATATCCCAATCCCACAGCATAGCACGAAATTAACTTTTACTATGCATATATACAGAGGCTACACTGCTACACCCCAATTGCCGGAAGGGAAGTTGGTTTGAAATCGGAGAAGGTTGCTCGGTTTTATCTTCAGTCAATTTTTTTGTAGAGCTTCTCCCGTAATCGATCGATACTTGGATTTTCACTGTTCGGTTTGGTCAGTTTCACCCTCGTTTACTCGCACATCGCATCGCCAACGCGCCACCAGCTCATCCAAGAGTATTTCGGAAATTAAACATAAGAAGTCACCATCAGGATGACTGACTGTGCATGTAATTTCATCCGCTGCAATGATCCTTGTCACTCTTGTTAGTTTTTTTTTTTCTTTTTTTTTTGTATGTAAAATGTAAGGTGCGGACCTACATACATTCCCCCGAAGTGCCACCACCACCGTTGTTCGTTCGGAGACGACAGGTGCACCAAGGATCTAGAGAGGATGGTGAAGGGTTTTGTTTTTTATTAGTAGTGAACTGCTGCAGTTCAACGAATGGACCAAAGAAGTGGATAGTGGATTGCCCTGAAGGCATGAGGAGACGGGAGCTCCTGCTGCTGATGACGGAAAAAATTGTCTGGATACATTTTTTATGATAATTTGAGTTTCGTCCTTCTTTTATCTCTCAATAGGACAAACGAGACGACTCATTGTGTTGAGTTTTTCTTAAGTCGGTGATCATAATGATGATTTGGTGGGTGCAAGGAACCCTTATGCTGTAAGGAGAATGACTTGTGTGCAGCCTTCACGTCTGTCGGACGATGAACTCTTAATAGGCAGACGGCCAGCTGATGGCGTTGACATCTCATTTTTTCATCACACAGCAGTTGTAAGGTGTTTTTTTTTATTGTGACGACTCCAGCGCAGGGGTTATGTGAGGCTGTATTTTTTTTTTTTTTTGTATTTGTGGGGGGACTATACATATTGAACAGGAAGCTACCTACGTAGATGTCTGACAGTTCAAGGAAATGCATTTCTATTATAGGATCGATTTGTGGGAATAGAACTGAATATCCTGCAAGACAGATGAATTTAATTTAATTAATGATATAGGTAACTCTCTATAAAAATCTGAACAGCATCTGGAAGCTCATGAAAGCAACCTGGTTGAATGACGAAACGTTTATTGGCACATAATAACCACAAATGCTAGTAAATGACGAGCCTAATGGATCCAACTAAATCCGTGCTTTGCATTCCGAAAGCGTGAAGATTACGTATAATCAATACGTAGGAATAAGAAACTTATAAAATTCTATGTGTTTTCTATTCCATTCAAATGTTTGTAAGAAGCTAGGTCCCACATGGTGCCCCTGTTTGGCCAACTATTATTTATTTATATAACAAGCTACCTCCCAAATGGTGGTTTATAGAAGCCCGTCTCTTTCACAGGGTGGGCTCTCTTTTTAGAAAAGGAAAGGGAGATTTTGGATTAAAGTTTAGCCAAATAGACCAAATAAAGGGTGTCCCATAATTAACGCAAAATTTAATTTTGATAGAAAATACAGATTTTTAAAAAGAAAGATTACATTTTTTATTGATTCATAGAGTATACAGATTGTGGTTATGTATGGAATTGGAATAGCACATCGGATAAATGGCCGCCACGGCTTTGCTGGGAAGTACGTACCTACTCTTTAATTGAAATTGTCTCCCAATTTCCTCGTGGGTAGTCGTTGCCTTGTAAACCTTTGACGCCAAAAAATCTCAAAGAAAAAAGTCTAATGAGGTTAAATCGCAACCGCTTTGGGGTTACTGTCAGATTTGTAGTATGTGCGAAATTGGGTATATTGAAGCTTTTTTGCAGTATAAACTCGATTTCCTGGGGGAAAATTTTGGGAGAAATTTTTTGGTGCAGTTCTTTCCAGGTGTTTTGAGCCAGACTTCATTGGATTTGGTTACAGCTAAGTTTTTGATGTGTTTCCTGAAACATCTCTTACTGACACCGCAGAAGGGTTCAGGTCCGACAAGTGGCATTGTAGCGCCGGCTTTGGCCAGTGAGCCTGCTGCTTCGTTTCCAGCGAAGCCACTGGAATCCAGTGTAGTAGGTATGACTAGGTTTTTCTTTGCAAGTTCCTGTACGTTTCCAGGACCAGCTTCGATTTTATAACAGACGAGTCCAGAGCTTCTTAAGAGTAGCTTGGCTGTCTGAGAAGATGAATATAGTTTTACCACGTGTATTAGGACTTAAGTTCATTCTGGCGCAATGGTTAATGGCAAGGACCTCCGCTTGGAATATGGACGAATATTTGCCTAGGCTGACTGAAAAGTTCGCTTGAGGCGATTCTCCATAAATGTCGGATCCAGTCCCTGTATCCATCTCGGAACCGTCTGTATACCAGACTAGGTCAAGTCGCAATGGAGTATTTTGTATTTTTGTTTGTATTTTTCCCAGTCTTTCCTGGGAGGGATGGTTTTTATGGAAGCCATATTTCGGTAACGGGTCGTCTAGGAACATACTGAATGCTCCTTCGGATTCCATAGTTTTAATTAAGGAAAGGTGACCTCCATGATAGGAATGGGGGCGATGTTTTTCGAATGGAATAGACGGTGGATACTCTTGCTTGCTTTAATTTGAATGTGTACTTGAATAGGTAATAAGCCTAGGATGACATTTAGTGCAGTGGTCGGGGTGGACCGTAGACAGCCCGTCATGCAGTTTCCGGCTATACGTTGGACCCGCTCTAGCTTTCTGACTGAAGTGATTTCGTTAGTTTTTATCCACCGGGCTGACGTTTGTAGGAAATTTGTTTTCTAAGCCTATAGGACAGGTTTGTTCATTTTTGGTTAACTATTTGCTCAAGCACATTGACAATACCTTACTTGAGGAAGATGTCAGAAATATAGCTTGGGAAAATATTTTCTATATGCCTTCGTCAAATGATCAGGTACGGTTTCTTAACGATAACATAGCCCGCGTTTTTAATAGACATATTGCTGTTAAAACTAAGTCCATTGATTTTGAAAATCCCCCGTGGTTCACTCACCAAATACGCGTTCTAATGAGGCAACGCGATCAAGCGTATAATTCGTGGAAAACATATCGTCTTCCCGAGCTCAGGCACCAGTATCAATCTCTTCGCAATAAGGTTGTAAAGGAAATTCGTGCTGCGAAGACTCGTATATATTCTAGCAAATTTAGTACTTCATTAAATAGTCAACAGTTGTGAAATAACTTACGCATTCTGGGTCTTGGTAAGCCCAAATATAATCTCATTGAGAATGTTGACGGCGATTCATTAAACAGAAAGTTTGTTTCCCTACCACCGCAACCTTCTTTAAGTATATCTGAGGCTTCCTCGACTTTCATTGAACTCGAGTTCAATGAAACTCCCTTAAAAACGCGTGCTATGCTCGTGAAGTCTTTTATTTTACCGATCTTGTCCTATGGATGTGAAATTTTTTGTAGTTGTAACTATGTGTGCAAGAGAAAGTTCAATGTTTTTCAATAGTACCATTCGGTATATTTTTGGGCTCCGGCGATATGATAGAGTCTCTAATCTTTCTTCTCGACTCCTCAATATGCCGCTCGAGAGCTACTTTGAGCTTCGTACGATATCTTTGCTGTATGATGTACTGCTTACCCACCAACCGCCATATCTTTATGAAAGACTGACGAGGGCTTCTTCGGTTAGGTCTGATCAATTAATTCAGCCTCGCTACGCCTCCCTGACATCCGAGTGCCAGTTTTTTATTAACGCTACTCGTCTCTGGAATTCATTGCCGCGCCATATTAAAAGGATAACAAATCCAACGAGATTTAAGTCTCACTTAAGGCATTATACTTTGCCACTTTATGAATTAGTACACTTCTCTTTTCTTTAACTTACTTTAATTTTCTTTCTTAGATCTAAACTATTCACCTTTCCTGTCTATTTCTCTCCTTCCTTCCTTATTTTCCTTTTATTATCGTTTCCCTCTATATTCTCTCTTTGTTTTAGTATTAAGCTCTCTTTTTGAAATGTATAATGAAAAATGAAAAATGAAATGGGGATCGAACCTGGGATCCCTCGCACAGTAGTCCAGCACACTAACCACTGCGCTACTGCGCCCACAAAGATACCTAATACCGCAGATTTAACCAGATCTGAACTAACCAGTCCTAATCATTAGGTATTACGTATGGTATGAGTATAAGTCTGGCTTGAATTCGTAAATCACTTACACAAATAAATTACTATCTGTATAAGTATTATTTATTTGGCAAAATATTCACCTTTGGGCTTCTTCATTACCTATAAAGTTCAAAATGTTATTATAATTAAAACATGTGAATATGCCGAGGATTTCCCTTGCTCTACACGAATTTTTTTTACATCTACGATCACCAATGCAACGTGATGTAAGTATGTCCTTTGTAAATGCACGTAAGCTGTCATTTGACTTTTCTAAATTTCTTTATTGACCATTGATGCTATTTTTCCGCGCAGACTTCAGCATCATAGAGCCTGACACTCATCAATTTCTTTGAAATCAAAATAGATTCAGCGAATTGACGTGACTAAATTCAATCATGTAGGTGTAGGTGCCTAGATAATCTACCTATTGCATCGGCTCAAAGTCATACATACCTTGAGCTCATACAGATACCACCTAAAAAAAACGCAAGTGTCAACATTGTAGGTAGGATGGAGCGATGCAAAAATAAAACAGAAAAAAAATTGTTTTTTTTTTTGCGTATCATTCAGCAGTAAAGTAAGCATAACGACAGCCGTCAGATCGTGACCTGAATTAGGAGCCCATAAAGATGCCACTGTCACTGCCACATGGTAGGCTCAAGTCTCTCTCCTTCTTATTTGGCTGTGTAATGTGTATACGAAGTACGGTGACCATCATCAGCGTCACCGTCTGCAGAGGCAGATGGAGAAACCAAATTCAATTGAACGTAAAACAATTCAATCACCATTCAACACTAATGTCGGTCAAAATGCAAAGTCTTCGACTTCGACACAGAAAGGCCGCCTAGCGGCTACATGGCCATCTACAGACATTTTTTTTTTTTGTATTTTGGTTAATAAAGCAATGCAAAGACCAATTGAAAGCTAAACATTCACCATATCGCCTCGCCATCGCCATCGCCACACCACAATAAGTATGGGCACTGTCGAAGAAATATGATGAACGGCGACACGACTAGGAATGTAGCAGCCCAAAGGTGAAGCGGGACTAGTAGCGCAGAAAGATACAATATCTGCTCGCCGAACGTCTACGGAGCGCGGCAAATGTGTGGCAATGATAACGAAATCTCATATTGCTGATAGATTTGGAGTCACATGCGCTGCGCATTCACCTCATCACCGAGCTATAAATTCGTCGGTGCTTGAACGAAAAAAAAAAAAAAAAAACTGTGTCGTCGGACGTTTACTCAACATGATAGCGATTACATATACACACGGCTGAAAATCAATACACGAAGGTAAACTCATAGCCAGATGGGCTACAAAAAAAATAAAAATTTAACGCGACGAACATACGTTAGAATATGAGTGCGAGTTTGAGTTATCCAATGTGCACAGCAGACAGCACATAGATCTACTATATCTACTATATCTACACACCTACACAAATTTGTCTTAACGATGTTATCGCCCGCCATATTCATCCGTAGCTTTGGCAAGTGCAGCTTTCCTACCGAAAATTTACAAGCAATTTCCAAGCGACACATGCGAGACGCGAGAGTGATGTATGTAAAAGTAAATAGAGATATTTCTTAAGCTTTAAATTAGACCTACACGTATCGAAGGTATACACCTGGCTACCTATACCTATACTCATTTTGGGATAAGATTAATTAGAGAGAAATAATGTTCTTATCGATACATTTTTGGTGGCTCGTGAAGAATGATGAAAATAAAAGTGGGGGCCAACTTTGAAAGGCAGGTGCCTAAGTGAAGCCTTTAAATAGAACTGAGTCTAGATAAGGGTATGGGTACAGCTAGATTAGAATTTCAGTATAGAAAAGCAAACCTATAGATATACGGACGAATCTTATTTGTTAAATATTTTTGAGGATCCATCTTAATTTAATTCTCTTTGATCTTCGTCATAATCGTAAGTTGAAAATGCTTGTCATTAATAGAAATAATGCGAGTCCGTCAATGTTATCCCAAAGTGCGATGACATTTAATATATAAAAGCTCGATTTTCTCTCTTCGCCATCAAGGCCTTGATATGCGTAATCTTGACGATAATCCCACTTTTTTATTGTTGGAGACTTCTGCTATCCATAACTGGAGCACTCATTCACATGGTCCATCATAAAGACGCCTGACTTTTACTTTGTTCGTCGAAGCTACTGTAAAATAGGCTTATGTGATAGGGAGGCAATGATACCAGCATTTACCACATCAGTAACAAAGATCAGCGATCAGGCAAATTTAGAAAGAAGGACAAATATTTTGCTGTACCGTCACTTTCTTTGCACAATTTGCTTTCCAAATTCGCATAAGCCAAGTTTAAGTGTTTGACGATATGAAGTGACAATAGTCGTAGTTTATTCCTCTATACTGAGAGACAGTTTTTGTGTTGCAGATTTCTAATACAGATCGAGAGAGTGCCATCGACTCCTAACTTGCCTTGCTTTCGAAATTCAGCCGCAAATTCGTTCTCGTGGATGTCAGACCTGAAACGCAAACGTCTGCGAAGTATTTAATCTTGCAGTGACTTTTGGGAGTTATTTAGTCAATACACCAGTCTTGAAGTGGTTAAGTGGGATGCAGCGTCTGAAGTGCAACTTGACTATAGGGATTATAATATATAGCACTATCAAAACCCATCTCTCCATAAAACCCATATTTTGCCAAAAGCACCCTTCCACTAGACATCGCGCCTTTGAGGCTTTTGACTCGACTTGTCGTCTAGAAAAAAGAAACTTGCGATTGAGGAAACAAAACGCAACCTTGAGGATTGTGTCTATAAACTGACACCCGTCATAACTTGAAGCTTGCCGCCTCCATATACAGTTTATGAGAATAGCCTTGATCCAGAGTATACACGAAAAAGGATCATCTAAGATCTCCCTACTAGTTAAAACATTTTGAGCTCTTTATAAAGCGTAAGAGACTTCTGATATAATGTGTTTGTCAGATCGCCCAAGTCGTTGTAATGGAAGGCTCCTACGTCCTACAGGTGAAGCTTCCTTCTACGGGAGAGAGCTGGGCAGGAACAGAGAAGGTGAGGGATAGTTTCCTCCTCTTCCTCATCCATGCAGCTTCTGCGAAAGTCGTTTGCGAAAAGGCCTAACCTTGCGGCATTAATATTAGTATCCAGTATCCAGTGTCTGTTGAGAGAGATCAATTTCTTAGAGCGTTTCAAATCTAGCTTAGGCCAAATTTGCTTTGTCACTAGACAAGTGGTGCCACTTGTCCACCTAAGGTTTGTACTCTCGATAGCATTCAGCTTCAATTTTTGTTTGCAGGTAGCGATTGGTATCCCTAGGGTGCATTTATCCGGCAGATGCAGATATCTTTGTCGAATATGACGTTTTTCTTGAGCCAAGATAAGACCTCTTTAATCGCCATTATTTTCTCCTGGAACACGCTACATTAGTCTGGTATTCGGAAGGAGAGCTTAAGATTAAGACTTTCGGAGAAAACAACCCCACCAACTCCGTTTTTGGTTTTTGAGTCGTCAGTGTAGAAGTGAACTGATTCATCTTCTGGGAAAGTGTCCTCAAGAGGATAGTGACGAGAAAGTTCTTGTCAAAATTTAGATATGGGGTGGTGTAGTCAGTGTTTTCGGTTGAGATCTAAGAGTTTTTCAGAATACATGCGTGGCCAAAGTCTTTCCTTGACCACTGTGAGATAGTTTTAAGGCGAATGGCTATGCACTCGCTGCCATTTGCTTACTAATATATCAAGGGGTAATAGATGAAACAATAAATATCTATGTCTAGTGCCGCAGAGGTAGTTGTGCGTAGTGCACCGCTTATACACATGCAGGCTGTGCGTAAGACCTTGCTTAGATAGTCGCAGTTTATGGTTTTATCCAAGGCTGTCCACCAGACAATTACCCCATAGGTGAGTATCTGGTCTTATAACTGAGATATAGAGCCAGTGGGATATTCGAGGTTGTAGACCCCATTTATTACCAATAGCATTTTGACTCTTTCTTGAATGTTAAGTTTCCAACTAAGCTTCCTTTCCATGATAAGGCCCAAATATTTTGCTTTGTCAGAGAAAATTAGGTTGATACCATTGAGTTAGGGAGGGTCGACTTTCCGTGAATTTCCTTGTGAATAGCTGCAGATCAGTTTTGTGGGGGTTCACACCTAAACCACAACGACTCGCCCAGCTAGCTAGCTTATTTAAAGCATTTTGTAGGAATTCTTTTAGAGTATTAAAGTAGATACCTTTGAAACGTAAAACAAAATTAATATTGAGTTCAAACGTATTTTAGAATTTAGATTAAATTTTTAAATATGTACAAAGATCAAAAACGAAAAGGTCCAAAAGTACGAGCAAAATTAAAAAAAAAATTATAAAACAGAAAAAGGTATACTTACATATATTGAAACGACCAGAATAATAGTTGGTTTGTCTCATCTTTTTTAAGCTTTTAAGGCTGCTTCTAGTCTTCTGAGCATAGATTCCACCACACCATTGGGGTTTGCTTCCAAATCTTACGAGGAATGCTTTAAACACAAAACTACAAATAATCCAATCCATTGATTTTTATTAGTTTTTAAATCGTATGTAGGTACTTAAACAAACATAGGTACATACATAAATTATTTTTTTACACACATTTTTCGAAAGCAGAAGACGTCTTGATTATTTTACGTGAGATCAATATGGATCCACATTATAATATCCGAATAAACAGATAGCAAGTGAGCTTAATCTTGCAATCGCCATAACGCTTCGGGACACTGTTTTAATCCTTCTCATAGTTGAAAAGGTTCTTTCAACACTATAGCTGTGGTCAAAGAAAGTTTATAGGTAGCTCTAAAGTAAGTTTTGTCAAGCAATTTCAAAACTTTGGTAGAAGGATCACTCGGCGATATTTTTTCGCACCAAAGAATGTGTCTACTCAGCTTTTACAGCTTCTTATAGATCTTAATTCAACTTCAAATAAGTCCTCGGCAAGTTGGGATGCGGATTTGCTCTGATGTTCTCAAGAGAATTCAGAACTTCTTTTGTGCGTTTGATTGCAGAAACGAAATCTAAGGATTTTCTCTATAAAAAAAACTGATTAGGGCAGCGTTAAACTGAAAAGTTTTTCGCATTCATTGAGGATTATACATATGTACTATAGGAAATCACTGTTTTGGACCGCTGCCAAAAGTGTGGATGGTTTCGAAGACATCGCCTACGTACTGCTCGTTATTTCTTTAAGACCTATTGAGATGCATTTGAAGAGCTCTACAAAGGAAATAATATTGTCTTGCCTTTCAACGAATCTTCTTTCACAAAAGCGTAGAAGGCGAGTTTTTCGGCTCTCTGGTTCGTGTTTTTTAATGATATTTTTGAAAGTTACATTTGCATTCGAATGGTTGCGGAAGAAATTCGCTATATCACTAACTACCCGCCAGGTTCAAGCGATAGCTTGCAGTGTACATGTAGGTAGGTACCTACTTGTACAAAAATCTCTTCGCTAATATTTTTTATGATTTTTTGAATGGGATGATCTTAGAAAAATGTTGTATGAAAAGTAGGAAAAAGTGGCTAAAATAGTAATTTTTAGCAATTTTCAAAAAATCATAAAAAATATTAGTCACTATTGGAATTGTTTGAGGACACTTTTTACATCAAAACATTTATTGTTTCAGACCGAGGAAAAAAGTCAAAAAACAAAAAAGGAGACTTTCACAAAAATTAAAAATTTTCAATGGGTAGATACTAAATGGGTTAAGGAAATTTGTGTATCATTCAAACGGAATTTAAATGGCCTTTCCATTGATGCCAAAATTTAAATGAAGTTATGCTACGTTTCCACCGGAGATTAACTCCGAGATTAGGATTAATTTTTGTTAACCTCGTATAAATCTCGAGATTTAACATACAAAATTTAATCTCATAAAAAGGAGATTAAAAATTAATCTCCTAAGCTGACAAGGTTTACATATAGAGTTCGGTCTCTGAACACACTCTCCACAGGTCGAGATGTCTAAAATTAAAAACAAACAGAGCTACATTTTGACATTTATGTCATAGGTGAGTAAAAGAAAAAAATCGTTTTTTTTTGTACCTACCCCTAATAGCGACTTCTTGCCAATGCAAGCGTTAAAACGTTCATACATATTAGTTTTGAGGACAAAATGATGTGGTAATAATATTTTTAGATTACTGCCACTCACTTTTTGTTTTTACATACTTTTAATTTCGAAAGTAGAAATTGTTTAATTTTTTATGATTTGTTACAATTCGATTGGACAGCTTATGCCAACATCTGGTGAAATGTCAAATTAATCTCTTCTTTTTTGGTGGAAACACTTCAGGATTAATTTTAAATCTCTTGCACTTAATCTCGGGATTAGCGTTCGGTGGAAACATAGCATTAGCTCAAATCATGGGTAGAATTAACTTTAGTTTTGTCTAAATACTTATGCCCACCACTGTTCATTTGAATTTATGATAAAAAGTTTTAGTTTTTAGTCTTTTGTTTAGGTTTTTAAGAGGGCTTCAGTCCGTCAATTTCAAATCGGTACATACCTACCTACTTTTATTTATTTTAGCTTAAAATCCGTAAATACAATAGTAAGGTACATACATACTTATATTAATAACTCTGCAAACCCAATGCTTCTAATACTGTTTTATGTCGTCGTTTACCAATAAATCCCAGCAGCTTTTATAATTACCCAAGTCCACGCACCGATCTTAAAAAGATGTGTTACCCGAATGAGTTCGGGTCAGTGAACAGCCTAACTGCATCAAATACTGCGTAGGTATCTACCTACCACGGCAGACTGTCGAGAACAAACAACATCAACCAACTCCAACACTACTCCTACTCCTACATCTCACACCGTTTACGAATAGATATCAAAAGAAAATCTGAAAAAAAAAACATTGATAAACAATTCCATAAAGCAAATATTGATGTGTTTGTTACGACGATTGCCATTGACAACCCTTGCCATTCAAAAGATACAAAATGTCCTCAAACTCAAAAAGAACATTTTCCCAAAAACGTACATATCTACCCATAGCGCACGCCTAGAGTTGTAGGTACGTATCTATGTTTTACATAAAATCTTACAGATTTTCTATCTTTCATAGTAAAGATGACACCTACCACACATGACGACAGTCTTCTAGGGCGATGTAAATAATCCACCACCACCAAGCCCTAGTTTGAAATTGCTAAATCTTACCCCCAAAAAACTGTTATACGAAAGAAGACTCGAGTAAGGAAGGGGTCGTGTCGTTATTCATGTTGTGTTCGTGTACTACACCAACCCATTACCCCTATTTTTGGTTATTTGCTTCTTTTTCTCAAAAACGCACACTGTGAAAGCACTGATGCCATGAAGGTTTCTTCTCATTCTCAATTACATCTGCTCTCCTCTTCGTTAATGATTTGTATATACCTTACCTATTCTGTATGTATTATGTACCAACCACCGAAGTATCTGCAGAGATTTCCTCTCCACGCCGTCAAGAGTATCTCACCAATAATCAGACCGCAAGTTATCAGTTTTTTTTTTTTCATGGACGTTTGTTTCGAGCGAGATATACATAAACATAATACATTCAAAACAAACGCAACACATTCAAATCATAAAAATGTGCGCAGCGAGCAGAATGAGAATTCGCTCTGGCAAGAGAGCGAAAATTAAATAAAAATGAACTCAAAAACTGAACTAGACAGAGAAATTCATTTTGTCATGAATTCGCCGTAACGGTGGGGCTGGCTGAATATTCAGTTGGCTCGCACAGTTGGACTGATTTAAGGTGCATCTGATATTTTATAGAATTGATACGAATTTGAAGATATGATAACCACCCTTTGTGGTTTGGGGTAAAAAATAGCTAATCTAGCCCAAATGTGCTATGCGCTCCCATGATATTGCAAAAAACAATGGGAACCAGAACCAGCCTAACCGAAACCAAACTGAAACCCACTGTTAGATGTATTGTATACGAAGTCGAACGCGCGATACTGCAAAGTCGGGGACTTCAAAAACAAATAAAGAAACAGACTTTATCGTTGGGTTTTGCGCGCGCCTTTGTCATCTCCTCGCTCAGTTTTGTTTTGTATAATTTATTGGTAGTTCTTCTCTGTGGAATTGTATACTCTCCGTGGATTCTGCTCCTTTTTGGATACGTTCACATTATACGCGCGCGTCGTCTTTGTCACTGTGTAGTGGTTTTAAGACCCCAACGCGAAAGAAGAAATACGCCGCCGATGGTGGAACATCGCACGAATCACCGTCAGTCTCTGTCAGTGTTAAGACTGTTGTAGGAGCAACATCCAACGGAACGGTTTATCCACTCCGCTTTTATCGATTCTGCGAGACGAAAGACAGTTTTTGTTTTTTTTTTTATAGAGGGTGGCTTGTGCTCTATACATAGAAATTCATAATACAAGTGCATTGTGTGTTCACCAGAGTCCACCAGGTGCGTAGCAGCGTGTGCTGCTTGGTGTTTATCAGCCCTTCACATACAGACACATTTATACGAATACTAATGAAAAGAAAAAATCAATTTTACCTTTAGTGCACATCTTCTGCAATTGGAGTTTTGTGGGTGACTTATGTTTAATATTTCATCACATGCATAATTTTTTTCCATCTAAAGAAATAAAGATACTTTTTAATGACAATAAATTGTTATTGCTCTAATTTATCGGAAATTTTATTTTGTTTTCGGTTAAGTGAAAAAAAATTGTAAATAAACGGGAAATACAATAAAAGTTGACAGTTCTATGTAAAAGTGTTAGTTGCAGAGGATAGATCAGTTTTCGGGCCCGAAAATGGTGAGTAATCCTCAAATTTGATTTCTCTGTATATATTTATAATTTATTGACAGATACCTATAGGTATAGGGGTGGGCGTATGTGGAACCTTTTATTTGTAAATTTGAAGAGTAAAGTTCGATTTACATCCACGTTCTGTAATTTGTTCTGAAGATATTGGTGACAAAAATGGAAACATAAAAGGTACCTACAGTGAGGATCATAAGTGAGTGAACACCAATGCCCTTTTAAGTTGTTTTAATGGTTAGAAACATGTATAAACAAATGTGTGAAAAGTTTGATAACAGAATAACAACAACGAAACATAGATCATTTTGACGGCATAAAATATGTAGATACATTATAGATGTTAAAAAAATAATTGTTTTTAAACTCCAAAACAAAATGAAAACAGCATTGGCGTTGACTCATTTTTTACGCTGGGGTGAATAAATATTAACAAAATTGACTGCGACAATAAATTCCGCTCTGAATTAGCATCAAAACATTTTTCCCTACAGTTTTAAATAGGAACGTGTTCAATTGAAAAAGTGCGCGAGGCATTTTTGCCAACAATTTGTGACTAATTTGTCTTCTCATCTCTTCTTGACTACTGGGTTATCGTATATTTTGTTTTACTGTGCTTGATACAAAAATCATAGGTTATTCTTCGAAAATGTCTATGCTGGTGGTATGAAGAACGTTAGAACGTACATACCGATCGATCGATTTTTTATTTTACAAGTTGGTATATGGATGCCTAGCTAATATGTACATATCTAAAGTTGAATAAAAGTTAAAATTTTCAGAAAAAGCTTCGAATTTTTGAAAATCAAACTAATAAACATTTTTCAAAATAGGAAGCAACATTATGAAGACAAAATATGTTCCTAGGTAGTTCTTACATTAGGTCTGTTTTTTTGCACATCGATCTCAGTGAAGTAAAGTGAAGTAGGATTTTCAGCACGCAATTACAACAACTGCACTCAATTTGACACCACTGAGATTCACACAAGCTATTCATTTCCAGCAGGACCAACTTTGGAGCATTCTTCAATTCTGAACACTAGGGGAGCACATTTTTGTGTAATTTGGATCTGTTCACAGAGTGCCTCCTTTTATGATTCCTACTATTTTGTCAGCTGTGGTGGGTGTAAATGTACAATAAGGAATTGCATATTTTAAACAACTTTAAAAATGACAACTGAATATTACGGAAAGTAATAAAATACTAAATATTTGCCGTTTTTATTTAAGTTGCATTTTGTTTACAAAATATAATTATATATACACATAGACTTATAATAATTGAAAACTATCTTTGATATGTCATTATGGGATACATTTTTTGTAGATAATAAATAGGAAATCCTCCCATTTTGTATTCCCTGTTGATTTTTTAACTGAAGTATGTAATAAAGGTTAAGTATTATTTACATAGCTACTCTTTTTTTTAAGTGAAAGTCATTCGATTTCAGCCAACTGACATTCCAACTTTTGATTTCGATGGGAATTTTTTTTGTTCATTTCTTCGCACATTCTCATTTTCGATTGCATTACCTAAGTTAAATGTTATGAGTTTTTTCGACTGAAAATTTGTGGTCTAAGTCTTTATTTAAACAATGTTTATAGTGAAATTTACATAAAACATTTAAAATTGGAAGCAACATTTGTTCGTCTTATGGAGAAAAAATTTCAAATCGTATGTCACAATCAAAATGAACAAACCAAAACGATTTGAAGTGCTCATTTATTTAATTTTTATTGCATTTTTTCTGTTCAATTTGATCTTTTCTTCCTCCAAGAATGTGTAAATAAACCCATCCTTTCTCAAATTAAAGTCAAAACCAACGCAATTGACAGTGAAAAATTTATACAGCTGATTTCGAAAATAAAATTCATACAATTAAATTATTTGGTAATGAACTTCTTTCCTTCAAAACTCAGATTGTGAGAAGTTCATTCGATTGAAAGTTTTAAATTCGAGGAATACTCGATTCGATCGAATCTCAGAATTAGCACGTTCTTCACTTTAGGGCTCACCTAATAAACACACCCACGCATGTTTTTGTTTTTTTTTTCTTTGGCAATTAATTTGCGATATTATTTTGACCATACAAGACGCCAGGAAGAGAAAAAAAGTAAACAGAAAAAGTAAATATTCTGTAGAAATTGATAATCATTATTTTTTTTGCGCTAAAAGGTTAATTATTAATTTTTCTAGAAGGATTTTGATTTTGAAATTGAATTTTTCATTGATGGCCATTTTGACAGCAATGCCAGCTGTTAACTTTTCAGGGGTAAAACCGACTGTTCAGAAAAGTGGTTGGGGACTGTTTTTTTGCACATTTTCTTACTTTACTTTACTTCACTGAGATGGGTGAGCAAAAAAACAGACCTATTGTTAGTTTTTATTGTTGCAAACTTATGTATCCAGGGCCGGCCTTAACGATCTCGGCGCCCCGGGCGAGTCATGCACTTGGCGCCCTTTTATATTTCATTAAAATTAAAAAAAAAAATAGGTAAATGTGTTATCATTTTGATATCCTCCACTACATACAAGCCATGCAAAATGTTTTCCGTGTGAGTTAGTATAGATATGTTCTCGCATGGATCTAATATTGGTTTTGTCTGGGAGCTACCAGAACTACTTGACCGACACAAACAATTTTCAATACCAACCTGACGACCGACGGTAAAAGAAGTAGTCTCACAAAATTTCATTCGCCTTAGTCGATTCGTTTGGACGCTATCGTGCTTTCAACAAACAAACAGACAGACAGACGGACACGGCTCTGATTCAGATTTCTCCCGCGAGTCCTTCTTGGCGTTACAAATGTTAGAAAGGTGTGTCAGTTAGTCAGAAAATATTTAATGAAAAAGAAATATGTACATATAAAAAAAAACAACTAGGTAAAGTCATATTTTTCTAGGTTTTCTGATATTTGATTTTCAATGGAGAGTAAGGCCAAAAAAAATATAGTTAATCTTGTTTGGGACACTGTAGATCGTAAGTCCGTTTTATCAACTTTGGTTTTAGAAAAAACGCATTCACCACTTGCAACGGTTACTGGTGTTGTTAACAGAATACGGAGCGATATCCAAGTGTTGGGATATAACTCATGAAGTTTGTTCTTTTTGAAAAATTTAGTCACTCTATTTCTGAGATTCGAATCGAATCGAAAGTGATTCGATTTCAGCCAACTGACATTCCAATTTTCGATTTCGATAGAGATGTGTATTTTGTTCATTTCTCCCACGTCCCACATTCTTAGTTTCGGGTTTATTGAGATAAATGTCAAATTTTATTCGAGAGAATATTTGTAGTCGCAAGCTCTATTTAAAAATATAAGTTCTATTACTTTTGCATATCGAAAGATATAGCCTTTTTACCCGGTCGACGTTTAATACGCCTTAATCGCGCTACTGGTTTGAAAAATGCTCACTTAAGAAAAATGAGCTCTGGAGGTGCTGCCCGTTTTTCTAAGCTCCTTCACTCTACAGGGACTTCTCTGATCACAAAACTTGTTAAACTAGACTAAATGGGCTCTATGGTCGCTTAGTTCGTCTCTCTTTCGCCCTACATAAGTTAGGGAGGAATACAACAATACAAGCAAAACAATAACAGGCCGTGGTAATGCTGAGTAGGTATTCATACTCACTCCTTCAAGATACGTTCATAAAATTTTATACGATACATTTAGTTTTTATATCGTAAGAGAAAGGTATTCAAATTCAGTGAAGTTAAGCTGGCGCGCGTACGCTTCAGCTTCCTCCAGGTGCCCGCCCCTAAAGCCCGCACTGTATGTATCTACTTAGGTACCAACCCATTTTTTTTTAATATTCGCTAATTTCTTGCAGTTCTCCTGGGAACAAAAAAAAAAAAAAGCAAATGCTAAACGAAACGATAACTTTCTAAAGGGACAAATTTTGTTCTGTTTGCAGTTGAATATCCCAAATTACCTCTTCACTTACCATTCATAACGCCCTCTATATTCTCACTTCCATAATACTACATAAAATGCAACCTCCGCCCGTTCGTCCATCCATAACTCGATTTCGTCCGATTTTCATGAATTTTTTTCTGATTTATAGATGTGTGGCCCAATTAGGCCGTAGGGTGAGTAGGGAAGTGTGAGGAGTAAACAGAAACGTCAAAATCGTTGTCGTCAAGTGACATAGATGCGCAAAACAAACGAAAAATTAATAGCAGAATATCATACCTTGTAGTTCTATATACCTTGAGTTGTACTCAACTTTTAAATGCTGAATTTAGGGATGCTAATGCTGTTAAAGACAATATACATATCATATATGTATTAAAAAAAATTTTAAATTCAAAACGTTCAGTGCAATGGTCTTACAGATACAGAGTGGGAAATGAAGACCCAAAAGTACGTATGTATACAGTACACTTCGAGCCGCTTCCAGCTATAAAAACCTATATGCTATACGTCTAGCGGTGAATGGGACGCGGCCGATGTCATCAGCGTATTTAAGCTTCACCTGCACAGGTTTTTAAAAAAATAGTTTTCTTGGCGCTACCTACATTGTTATAGTTTCGAAAAATATTCTCAAAATATTCTCAAATTCTTTTGCATTTTTTGGAGCACTTAAACTTTATCGTTGAACTCAATGTTGGTCTTAAAATGTTGCTTTTAAATTAAAAAGTAAGTTCGTCAAAAAAATGAAGCATTGATCTAAAAATTTTCTAAAAAACAAGTTTATTAATTTTTCCGTAAGCGTATAACTTTTTCTGTTCAACTTCTCAGTCATTTCCACGACAGGTTCCACTGAATTCCTATGAAATGCTGGAGTTACCTAAATATTTCAGTTTTGTTCTGTTTCCTGCTTTTACGGATAGACTTTTGGATGACTATAACTGGCCCCTAGAGATATGTTCTTCCAACTAAATATGCTTTGCATCAAGTACCTACCTAATCTCCAGAAACAGGTATCTTCTTAAACACCTCGAGATGTGTAGGCGGTAGCTGGTCATGCAGCATTTTTGGGCTACATATAGTTTAGATACTGCTATCGCCTCACTTCATGTTTATGGTCAGGTGGGCAGAAGTATTGGCTTCCATCATCCAGGTTGAATAGCTACTTCTCAGATTCTAATTCGTGCTAAAGGTACCTACTTAATCATTGCCCTCAGCCATGTATGGAAGAGCTCCAGAGATTTTAGATCAAGTACGGCACCTCCCTTCCACCTCTATGGGGAATTCTGCTGATGATAAGTATGAGTATACTCGGTGGTGAAAAATCAAGAGCTATGGAGGATAAACATCCTAAACCTCGAACCTTTATGTAGAGTTGTGAGACGCTAACCCTAGGGTCTCTTGTATGGGTCTGTTGTGCCAACTTTTTACTTATCGAGGCTTTCCCTTTAATAAAAAAACACCTTAGCACAAGGCCTAATTGGCGCCCAGTATGTTGACAACTATCGCATCAATCCTGGAGTTCAGATGCGTATATCATAAGTGCCCTTCCCAGTCTGACTGAAGGAAAACAAAGTCGTAGTCGTAGTCAAAGCTTTAAATTTCCATACAAAACAAGAAAATTTGGTCACAAGATATTGGGTCTTTATTAATTACCATTTTCGATGTCCACCTTCAATTGTGACCTCGGAAAATGTTATAAAAATGTTGTTAGTGCCGCATTATTATCTCGATTTAAAATATCGGAAGTTAAGCTGGTCAAAGAGAAGAAACCCCAATGCCAGCATCCACATGTAAATAACCTGCGTACGTACATTCATATGTGGGTACCAATGCATAACACAGAAGCACACACATTTACATTTTTTTTATAGTTAGCTAGGTGTGTATATTTTCGAAATAAAATATCTTCTCTGCAGATGCCCCAAATGAATTAGTACACAAATACCCATATGAAAGCCACTGTAGGTATATGCGTACCTCTACATACATTTCAAAACAGACCTTGAAACAGTTCAAAGTCGTAAACGGTTCAGTGAACATTGATGTAATGGAGGAGATAATAACTGCATCCCTCCACTGCAATCTTCTGCCACGGTTTATGGCATCATCGCGCACACTCCAGCGTCTTGTCTCTCTACATAAGATACTCGCCGTCGCAATAATCACCTGTAAAGTACCCTGCCTCCTGCCAGTGGCTGCAAATAAATACTCAATCGTGCCGCTCCGGATAGACAAACGCGTGCAGACAAGCGATTCTAGACGAGTGCGCATTTTCGAATAAATTAGAGAAAGCATAGCGCAAAAACAAAGCCGAGACAATAGAATTAGATGGAAAGATACTTTTTGTGTAGAGCTGTATGTATACATACAATAATCATGCCTCTCCAGTTTCAATTCATCTGTTCATCTTATAGTTTCTTCATATCAAAAAAATAATAAATGTCGAATTAGCATTTAAATGGTTTACTATACGAGCTGTTCTCATCTTGGTTACGATTACGAGTTTCAAAAAAGTGGCAGGACGCATGAGATGCATTCGTAATTATTATTATACACGTTGTAGGTATCTTTGGCTATAAATTGAATTTATTTGGCTGAGTTCACTTAACATCTCCCATTGAGTATATGAGTTTATTTCAGTGGAAACTGAATTTCAAAGGAGAATTGAAATCTACTCGGCCAGCCAAGCTGACAAGCGACAAGTCCCCCCAGACAGAGGAAGTTAAAGGAAGTCATGCATGTCGGTTGTCAGGTTTCATTGTTGTATCTTCCATGCTGTATCTTTGTGTTAATACGAGTATGAGTACCTGAGCATGTGTTTGTTAAATTGGAGACATTTAAGTGCCCGTTGTTATTACTTGCAGTGGCATAGCCTACGGTCAACTGTCTGAATAGGATTAAAATGAAAATGCATCAATTTGCATCTGGCATTACTCATTAGTGAATTCGATACTCAATTTAAAATCGTTTATACTCTGGCGAATATACGCATCCCAATATCTTGTTTTCAAGTGAAAGGATGCTTACTTAAAACAGAAAAAAAAACACAGAACAGAAACAACATCGGAACACGAACGAGAACTTTATGATGAGGTGGAAATGAGTTGAAATTTAATACTTGTCAGGATATCGGTTTCACATCTTCTCGGTAAACAGAGATAATTTCTCAGTTTCCCAGTGGATCATGTCTCGGTGTGATGATGGAAGTCGGAGTTTATTATGTTCTCAAAGTGACACCCGTTTGTGCAGTATATTGCATCCGCAAGTCAAGTTGCTGACAATTTACGCACAAAATTAGTTTCCGTCTTCTCTTTGTTTTTATACCTATACGCTATACATAAAATTAGGTTAGGGACGCATTGAACCGGTTCAAGAAATGTGTTATCGTGACGTGCTTCTCTCCCTTTATCCATACCTAGTTGCCCAGATGTTTCTTATGGATTCTGAAAGTGATCCAGCTTTTTAGTGGCACATTTTTGTGCCATGCCCCCTTATCCAAAACCCTTCAAATAGTTTTACGAATATTCTCATAAGAACCACGTATCTACCTATGTTAGACGATCCATGGATTTCAGATCAGATTAAGATTTTGGAAACGTAAAAGAGACAGACAGAAGTGCTATAAATTGCGTAGATATATTAAGGGTCAGTTTTAAGACTAGCTGATAAAAGTCTAGTGTAGCCGGAACTTATCTGCCAGCTAAACTTCAGCTTTTGGTTTCAAAGGTTTCGGATAGTGATATTCTTTTATTGACGAGCGTATATAGCCGTCACAGGTGTCCTACTATGCATTTGTTTGAGTTTTTTGAAGACGAATTTGATGAATATTACGATCATATGACACGGCCCCGTAGGAACAGAGTAGGATTTCCCCTAAGGCCAAATTATTTTAAAACACTCTACAATGAAGATTTCAGAATTCTATTCCGGGTTGCCGAAATGGCCGAAAACGCGACTGTGGGAAATATTATTCACTTTTCTCCTAAACTTTCCTACCACGAAGGGGACGGGCGGTCACCTTGCCGTTGCGTCCTTTTCTGAACGTTATTGGTGTGGAGGTTTAAGTTATAATGATTCAACAGGCGATGCTGTCGGCGCCTTTAATCGCCAGTAGGGTCAACCATGTGCAGAACTGCAGACATAGGCTGTTTTGATGAATAACGAACAAAGAACTGTCCAAAAACTCGAAAATAAAGTGCTCGACAAGCCTGGAGAGCTTATCTACTCCCTTTTTCCCTGGACTGTACGAAGGTGCCATACGACTCGTGCCGATAGAGTCATCCTGGTTGGGGTCCCAGTTTAAAGAATAGCTCAGCCGCAAACGGAGTATCCGGATTGCTCCAGCTCCTCTGTTAGAATTTTTTTTTGGATTTTTGCTGCTTAAATTTTTTCTTCCGTTAATTTTTCAAAGGTCTTTTTTCCTTTGGCTTACCTAAAACAACAAAAAATATTAGAAAACACGAAACAAACAAAACAAATGACATGTGCGTACCGAAACTAACTTGTCTAAAAATGTTTTCGGAACTGTGAAACTGGCCCTAATTTTTATTTTTCTACTAAAGTGTACAATTTTAAGTTAATAGGCTTTACCAATAAAAATGTTTAACCTTCAACTTAAATATTTTGACGGTCACAATAGATAATTTTATATGAAAGTGTTGGCCATTGTGAGTAAAATTTAACCTGTACACTTAAAAGTTATCATCGCGCAATGCGACTTAGGGCCGTTTGCTAACACGACTCATAGATATTTAAGCTTAACTTAAATGTAAGCTTCAAATAAAATTTTAAGCACCTACCTACTGCAAAACCAACATTTTTTATAAGTGCTGCCAAGTTTTTTTTACCATTTGGGGTGAGTATAGTGAAACGAAAAATATACATATGACTGACAGTTTTCGGTGAAACCGATCACTTGATTTTTTTTAATTATTGCCCTGAAAACGGTAGGGGTAAAGTTTAGAAAATTTTGAGATATGTAGCTAAATAAATAAATAAATAGTTGGCGCAACAGGCGTGTAGACACCCTAGGCATAGCTTCTCAAAACCATTCGTTTTGTGTGAGTTTTTTTTAATATTTGGGACGAATGGAAGGGACATACAATTTTTATGCCGAGTCCGAACGGCTGAATTGAGAAGCTTTTTCAAGACAGTTATACTCTCGGATGTTTTTCAGACGTTCGCGAGAGATGGCGCAGTAGAAAAAAAGATGAAATTTTTGTTTTTCCGGGGATCGAACCTGAGATCCCTCGCACAGTAATCCAGCATACTACAACCACTGCGCTACTGGTGCCTACTACGTAGCTAGTTAATCATTATTATTGTATAGTACAATTTTGTACTAAATATCAATTAAATCCGATTAAAAGAATATTTCTTTCAATATACAGAATATTTGCATCCTCTTCGGACTTACCCTTTTAAAACCGGCGCATACAGTTAACATGTTACTACCTTTAAGAAAACTGCGAGTACCTTCGTTTACAACCTCAAAGTTCCATGACTCTAGAATTGGCGTATAGTGGGTCTGTACGTTATCTGTCACTTAGTCAGGAAATGCGGGAGTGTCCCAAATCATACCCCATTACCTACGATTGGAATTTCAAAATCTATACTGTCAAAATTTCAGTTTTTTAGGTCCAGTGGTTTTGTAGAATGAACCATTCAACCTGGACGATGAAGACCAACAATTCCGTCCACCCGACCTGGACGAAGTGAAGATAGCGATATCTAAGCTTAAGTCCAACAAAGCCGCTGGGGCAGATGGCCTAACCGCCGAGCTATTCAAAGCAGCAGGCAATGACTTGGTTAGGAGCATGCACCAACTCATCTGTAAAATATGGTCGGAGGAAAGTATGCCTGATGAATGGAACCTTAGCATTGTTTGCCCGATCCTCAAGAAAGGAGATCCTCTGAACTGCGCCAACTACAGAGGTATTAGTCTTCTTAACATCGCCTACAAGATCTTATCTGCCGTGTTGTGTGAACGCCTGAAGCCTTTCGTCAACAACCTGATTGGTCCCTATCAGTGTGGCTTCAGGCCAGGAAAGTCTACCATCGACCAAATATTCACACTGCGGCAGATCTTGGAGAAAACCCAGGAAGTTCAAATCGATACCCACCATCTTTTCATCGATTTTAAGGCCGCCTACGACAGCATTTATAGAGACCTGCCAAACTCGTTCGTTTGTGTAGGATGACAATGGAGAATGCACTCTGCTCCATCAAGGTCGGTAAAGAACTCACCGAGACCTTCGATGTCAAAAAAGGTTTAGACAAGGCGATGCGCTGTCATGTGACTTCTTCAACATCGTTCTTGAAAGAATAGTGCAAAACTCAAACGCTAACACCAGAGGCACTATCTTTCTAAAGTCCGTCCATCTACTCGCCTACGCCGACGACATCGACATAATCGGGAGAACGCAGCGTGATGTCACTGGCGCTTTCGTGGGCATTGAGACGGAGGCGGCGAAGATGGGTTTGGCGGTCAATGAGGGCAAGACAAAGTATATGCTGTCATCAAGAAAAGACACCCAACACCGACGTCTTGGACAGAATGTCACTATAGACAGATATAACTTTGAGGTGGTAAAGGACTTTGTCTACCTAGGCTCCGCTATGAACTCAGACAATGACACCAGCGCTGAGATTAAACGAAGAATAACTCTTGCCAATCGCTGTTTCTTTGGGCTAAGAAAGCAATTGAGTAGCAAAGCCCTCTCTCGAACAACTAAAGTGACCCTTTATAAGACCTTAATCATCCCAGTCCTACTTTATGGTGCAGAGGCATGGACTCTATCAAAAGCGGATGAGCTTACTCTTGGTTACTTCGAGAGGAAAATTCTTCGAGTAATTTTCGGTCCCGTCTGCATAGACGGTGAATGGAGGAGGAGATACAACGACGAACTGTACGGGCTGTACAGCGACATTGACTTAGCCAGAAGAGTGAAGGTCCAACGACTGCGGTGGCTGGGTCATGTAGAGCGAATGGACGTGAATGCTCCGGCCCGGAAGATCTTCGAATCCACACCGGAGGGACGGCGCAGTAGAGGAAGACCGCGACTCAGGTGGCGCACGCAAGTGGAAAGGGACCTTAACCAACTTAGCGTGCGAAACTGGAGACAGCTGGCCAAAGATCGTGCTGGCTGGAGACGCTTGTTGGTTAAGGCCCAGGTCCACCCCGGACTGTAGCGCCACTTTAAGTAAAGTAAGTAAGGTTTTGTTTACACTTAATTCAATTCAATCCAAACATAGATAGAGAATACAAGAAGAAGTGTGCTTAAAATCGAATAACTTTCGATTCTGGGAATATGAGTGATTCTTTCTGTCATATCATTATAGGTATACATCCCTTTTAAACGATACGCCAGCACTATCCTAAAGAAAAAAAAAACTGTCTGGGCAATGTTTCGTTCGAGTTTTTCTTTTCTGTTTTTATTTTATTACCTAATTACATCTGCACATACAGAGATGATGAAGGCAGGTGCTGTGTGCTAGTAGTTGAACATTTTGTTGTTGGTTTCATTTTTGTAGCATGTGACCAAACGATTAATGATCGGCACAGTATAAACAAAAGACGAATGTTTTCGTTTCAGCCGAGATAGGGGTGGAATTTGTGCGGTGACCTGAACCTGACATACGTGTACCTATTTTATATGCAAATGAACTCTGCTTGTACAGACTCTAAAGCGAGATAAGTTAAATTGTTGAAGAAAAATTTAATAAAATATTAGTTGGGGCATTTGAAACGACTCTTAATTTATTATTATGAAGTTAAGATACCTACAATATTTTGTTTTTACAACCAAACGTGCAGTCTCTGTCGCGAGCAATAAAACGACGCGCATTTTTGTCTATCGAAATCTTGGTCACGTTCACGAATTTATCTCAGTTTCGTGATCATTGCCTAATTGATATTGCTTCTAAGGTGTAATGTGTATATATGTATTGCTTTTTTGTTTTGTTTAAATAAATAATTATAAATAATGATGGGGGGGCGCATCTCTGGTTTCAGTTTAGATAGATACCTCTCCTCTATATAGGTTGGCATGAAATGTTGCGAAAAATAAGTAGAGTATGAGACAATTTTTTTTTCTTTATTTAGATGCAACTCGTCATCGTTTCAAAATCAACCGAATCCGAACGATGCAAAACATCAAAAAAATAAACAAATCACTCTCAAAATGCAATATACAATATTACTGGCAACATACTGACTGGATACCTGTATGACCCAAAAAACTGAAAATGTCGCCAGTGCGTTCACATAATTTTATGTCGTTCAACTTTCGAACACCATGAAGGTATTTCTGATGACGACGCGGTGCAAGCTATTGAAATCTAGATATAGATACAAAATCACACAGAAGAATATCGAAATAAGTTCTGTGATTTTGATGACTCTGCGAAAAACTGCAATCAACGGGGGCAAATGTTTTTGTTATTTGACGTTTCTATACAATTTCGCTCATATATTCAAAATAATTTGTATCAGAGTCTGGGTTAACATTGCAGATACACAAAGAGGGGTCATTAATCCTTGCATATTATTTGTAATGTTTTGTGATCATTTTATTTTATCTGAATAAGCGAAATGTGAGTTTCGAAATAGTGTTGTCGTTGAGTTGATGTATTGGAAAATTAAATAGAATTGACGAGAGTAATTGAATCATGACGCACAACATTTTATAAATAAAATATGAAAATATTATGGTGCGACAATAATAATTGTCTTTAAGAATCTATCTTGAGCGAAGTTTTATTAATTATTGGAAATTTTTTTAACTTAACTAAATAAGTTGACAGCCGGGCAAGACTACTCAGATTTAAAAATGTATTCACAATGTTCCAAGAATTGACTTCTTCTTCTATTTAAGCTTGTATTTTCTTTGCTTCTAAAGATCAAGAGGGAGTCATCGTAAAAATATATCGTTTTTTCCGCCTCTTAGAATTTCGGATATAGAAGTAGAACGGTTGAACAACACACATTTTCATGGCACTCTCAGTGATGTCTGACCAGCGTTGCCGCCGAAAATAAAAAAAGTGTGCCACTTTTTTCAGAAGAGCGTGCCCTTAGCGTGTCCAAAGAAAACGTTTTTTTTTTTCGCATTCACACAGTCAACGCCAAACCGAAACAAAAAACGAAGAAGCATTTAAGGACCATAGGTATACATGAGAGTGACCACTTCCTACGAACAAACGAATATTCGCAAGTGCTGACAGCCCGTTCACATGAACACTTTTCTAGGTCGTGGCAGTTCGCGAATTTCAGCCATTAGTTTCTACCCGAAATGTCTAATTTGAGGTTAATTTCGTTCGCTAGTTTGTGGAACGCGAACTAAATGATGTGGTTTGCGAATAAACTTCGACAATTCGCGCTAAAGGTGTTTTCGTTCGCGTCAAAAAGTTTGGAATTCGAAAATTCGTTATTTAAACTGTTTACAAACTTATTTTCTTAATACATTTTAATGGGAAATTAATCATTAAACTTGCGAATATTCGTTCGATCGTATGTAGGTAGTTGGTCGCTCTCATGTGAATGGTCCTTCATTTCAGGTGCCTGTTAATTCGCGGTTTTCTTTTCGCAAACTATTATCTCGCGACGGTTTAAATATTTTTCAACTATTTCGCAGAAGTCACGTGGCAAACTGTCATTTCGTCTTGCATTCATCTAGCTGTAAGATTGAATCGCATTTTTCTATAGCATTTATATGTTTTGCTCTTCTTTCAACTAGCTTTCGGTGTTTTTGCTTTTGCTTAATAAAACGTTATTTCGCGCCATGATATTTAGCCGCCTGTTTATATCGGCATGCATTTTTTGGTCACTTTCAAGAGGAAGTTGTGTTTTATATGTAAAAAATGACCCATACTTTGCATAATACTCAAACTCGTATTTACTCCAAATACTACAGTGAATACAAGCAGGAGGGTTGTAGGGGCAGCATCCCCCAAACTTATTTCAATGTTCATGGGGTTCTTCTAAGGAAAAATTATAAAAAGTTTAAAATTAAGAATCTTAAAAGGTTTTGCGAAATGATCTATTATTGAAATGTAATGGTGTGCTTACACTTACACTGAGCTTTAAATATTTGAGTAAGGTAAGAGAAATGAAGAAAACGTGCCTTTTTGAATTTTTGCGTGCCACCGTGCCACAAATAAATTTGCGTGTCCAAAAAGCACGATCGTGCCACTTCGGCAACGCTGTGTCTGACCTCACATTTATCTCTCTCAGTCTCATTAAGATTCTCGCTCTCGAAGAGATACCGTAAAATATTTTGTAACGTCTTGCCGTCTTGGTCTTAAAATTGCAAAGCACTAAGTACACTACTAGACTTCAGAAATTTGTTCAGTTCTCCTTTCATTCATCCCTGCTGAGCTGAGAGCCTTAGTAGGTAATAGAAACGCGTACATGTCTATCTAGTATCTATATAAAAATTAATCCGACTGACTGATCATCAACGCCCAGCCCAAACCCTTTGCTCTTGAAAGAGCTGATATTTTGCACAGAGGTTCCATTTATGATCGGCGTGGGCGCAGTAGCGCAGTGGTGAGTGTGCTGGACTACTGTTCGATGGATCCCAGGTTTGATCCCCGGAAAAACGCAAATTACATCTTAAGGTTTTTTCTACTGCGCCACCTCTCGCGGACGTCTGGCAAACATCCGAGAGTATGACTATCCTAAAAAAGCTTCTCCATGCAGCTGTTCGGACTCGGCATAAAATTGTAGGTCCCTTCCATTCGTCCCAAAAATAGAAACTCACAGAAACGAATGGTTGCGAGAAGCTAGACCTAGGGTGTCTTCCGCCTGTTGCGCCACCTATTTATTTATTTTTATTTATTTATTCTCTTTGCTTCTGGAGATCAAGAGGGGGTCATCGTTATCATATTTCGTTTGTTCCGCCTCTTAGAATATCGGATAAGGTTGATCAGCACACATTTTCATGACACTCTCAGTGATGTCTGGCGTCACATTTAATTGGGCTTAGCTGCTAAACATGCTTTTCATTCTTATACCATGGTTTTGTTTCTGTTATTCAACAGAGAGAGCATTTTACTCTATTAAAGGAGTAAAAGGGTGGGGGGTCAAAATCTGTATGGGAACATTTTCATCTGATTTTCATTTTTCATCCGATTGACTTCAAACTCGGTTTGTGTACTCTCTATGAGAAATAAAGAAAACCTATTTCTCCGATTTTGGAAATTCAACCCTTAAAGGGGTAAAAGGGGGGGCAAAGTTTGTATGGGAAAATTTTTTATTTTTCTTCCGAAGGATTTGCTAGCTAAGAAATATGTTTTGTCCCGTAAATAGTGGCTCAGTTTGCTATAGTATGATCTGTGTTGAGATGCCAGCTTAACTTAGAAATTGATTATGTATAAACTCTTTGACCTGTTTCCTCCAATATGGTATTACACATATTTTTCTTAAGTATGTTTCCTGCGCTATATACATATGTATATATAATAAAAAAGGAAAATAACTGGCTGTAAAGAACTCCTAAGGGCTACGCGAGCAAAGCCGCGGGCAAAAGCTACTAAAAAATAAAAACCTAAAACGGTGCAGACTGCGGGCAGTCATACTGAGTTTTACAACCAAACTTAGGCCCGAAGCACACATGCGATTAAAATCGCGCGTCTGTTTAGTCGCAAAAAACTAAGCACCCATTCTCCTCCTCCTCCACTCCTAAATTATGTGCGCGCATTCACATTGAAATGTGTGTGTTTACTACACAGTAGTAGTACTAAGTAGTCGCGCGATTGAAATCGCATGTGTGTTTCTTTGTAGGTGTATTGGTTCATGAGTTATAGGGGCGTGGCACCTCCCATACAAAAAGTACATTCAAAATCGTATATTTCGAAAACCACCGAATCGATTGAGTTCAAATTTACGTACAATCTTAGGTATTGGCCCTGGAGTATTTCTGTCAAGATTGATCGAAATCGCACAAAGGGGCGTGGCACCTCCCATACAAAAAGTACATTCAAAATCGTATATTTCGAAAACCACCGAAACGATTGAGCTCAAATTGACAGATAATCTTATATAAAGGGGTGTGGCGCTATTTTTCGACAGTCATGGAAGCCAAAGTTTGTAAAATCTGTAACATTGATAGCTTTGCATTGTTCTGATAGACAAGAATACTTTCTACGCAATACGATTCCTGGAAAAATCAAAAATATGTACCACGGAGCATTACAATAAAAACTGTTTATCACTGATTTGAATGAATTTGAAACTGATTTTTTTTTATTTTTCTATTTTGTACTAGGAAGTGTGCAGGGGTTCGCTAGTTTTTCCATACTCTTCAATGCTAATTGACCCCACACTGAAGCTAGCAAGTGCATAGCATATCTTAAACTGAACCAGTTGATGCACTTTGCGATGTCGGATTCTTCTGAAGCTATTATGGCTGCTGCTTAGCCTTTTGTGACAGTATGGCAGCGGATATCGGCGCATGTCTTTTGCGTTATCTGCAAAACAATTCGAACAGGGCCACCTTCTCCATTTTAGGCATTTTCAACTTTTTCGGCTTTCCAGTTCAATACTCAGTTTTAGTGAAATATGCCAAATATTTCTTGGCATTTTGTTTAATGTATGTTACAGTCGATTTTCCAACTCCAAACTGACATTCTACACCCAAAAATTTAGCGTTTCTGCTTTATGGTTAAAAATGTGTATGTTGCTTCTGAGGGCAGTTCATGGTAAAATGTAACACTTTGCGTTCGAATTATGGAATGAGCGAGGTTGTACTGATGCATGAGGGTTAGAGCATACATTTTGTCCTTCGAGTTAGGAGTTTTGAACCGAATTGTTTTTGTCAAGCCGAAGTAGCAGCGGTCTTCTTTAGGTTGTCATTCGTGGAGTTCATGGTAGATATATTCCTTAGGTACCTAACTACCTCAATAGTGGCCGATTACTCCCCAAAATATCATGTCGGCCGGCAAACAGAACTCACACAGATACCTACAAATTTATGAAAAGTGATTGGATACCTATAAACGTTATAACTAATTTTCAAAGATCTAAGCAGATGCAATTTTTAATTTACATCGGCCAAAAACTCTTCGACCTTACTGTCTATTACCAAGTGACAAAATCACAAATCCCAACTACAACTATATCTACAAGACATAGGTAGGTACCCCCTTCTCAAGAAAAAGCTTAGATACTCGCACGCAAGTCACGCACGTATACACAAATAACGTCTAAAGAGAAGAAATCATGTTAGATTCCCTGCTAAATAACATACCTAGCTATAGATATCTATGTGTTTGTACAATTGCGTGGGTGACTTTCATAAGGGTTGGACTTTCACTGGTACCTACATCTGTGCACATATTTTCCTGCCCTTTTGTATGTAAATAAAAAAAAAAGATACAAAACTTTGTTGACTGCACAGGCAAACACTTGACGCAAGGGATGTGCAGTGAAATCGTATCTAATTACAGACGGTTGGGTATATTTACTCCGAAAACGAAAAAAAGATGAAATAAAAAAAAAAAAAACTGAAAGAGTTCAACCCCATTTCGTGTGCCCTACGTAGATACACACAGGTGGGATAAACTCCTCCACCAAAACCAAACACGTTCCACATAAACTCAAAAGCAGATAAAAATGGAAATACCTACAACACACGAGGATGTATTTACCTTTCAGTTCCCCTAAATCGTGTCCGCGCTTATGTACATGTACCTATCTGCGGACAGGCACGGGAGTTTTTCCTGAATCACTCATTGTCGCTGGATTTGTGTTCTAAAAATATCTCGAATCGATTTTTATTTTTTGTTCTCAAATTTTGATCTCGCTACATTTCCATGTACAGACATTATGTAGTGTAACTATATATTATTATTTTTTTTCTTTTCGAACAAAGAATAAAATAATGTATCTGCTGGTCGGCTTCGGCTTTGCTCTTGCTCTTGACCCTCCTAAGGACTAAATGTTTTTTATACATATACAGTGGTTACGGAGAACAAAAAAAAAACAGAATCGAATCACCATTGTGATTAACCCGTTGCTAGGTATTGCGATGATGGTGCCCAGCCAATCGTAACGAACCTGGCCGCAGCAGCAGCTATCTCCAAAGTTTTCAATGCTCTCGTCGTCGGTCGTCGTCGCCATCGCCATCATCATCATCAGCAACATCATCATCGCCCAGCAGCAATGAATAAATAGATAGCTATATCCACAGCCACACGATAAATGATCATTGGAGAAGAAAACGAGATATAGTTATGTATACGCAGCAGATACTCGCTCAAAATGTATCTGCGCAGAGAAGAAGATAAATTGTTCGTTGATATTTTATTTAAATACGTATAGTTGCCTTGCCTGGCACTGCCAACCAACTTAGGCATGCTGAGCGCGACCAATCTCAGTTCTGTACATAAGCACGATGCGCTGTAGATGTAGATACATGATGTGAAGGCGGCGCGGGGCGACGCACGCGGCGGTGAACGATGGCGCGGTGTTGGAAATTATCGCTGCCCAAGATGATGATGGTTGTGATTCGGAATCCTAAGCCGCCGAATCACTGTATGTCTTATAGAGCGGCGATGCTTCTCCATTTTTCATTAAAGTGATCATTGAAGTTTTGTTTGTGCTGTTGTCTGTTACCTTTTGGACGTTTTTTCTGTCTGTGTTTTGTCGGATTGGTATGGCCATCTTTTCTTTTTATCTCTGAAGTCTGAACATCGAGTTCGAGTATCTCAAGTCTCAGACTCTGACGGTGCCTCTAGATTGTAGATGTAGTCATTAATACGAGAGGAGGGATAAATCTATGTACATATTTGTAGACATGTATCCGAGCCGAGTATCTACGTATAGAGGGTAGAGTTAATCAAATTCAACATTTGCGGTGACCAACAACTTTTCACTCTTCTGTCTGCTGCCACAATTGAAAAACAACGGCAAAAATGTTGTCGGATACGGACTGATAGACAGATGAGTGGAGATAGATAAATTGATATCTACTGATGGTGGCTGAGTATGCCTGCCTATAGATATAACTGGAATCGATTAGGTGGGCATGTACGTACTGTATAGATGCTGTGCGGTATTACTCGTTGGATTATTTCAATTTTGGCTTGTGTAGTCATTACACGTGTTATTAGAGAGGAATGTTTGCCGAATTTACATAATTTATCCATAAAATTTGTACCTAATTTATATATAGGTAGGTATACGCTTTCATATCTTGGTGTATATATGCTATATGTTTACAAAGATGAGTCTTATACAATAAAGCATAGGTTATGCGTTTTTCAGTTATGATAGATACATATCTACATAGTAGACCTACCTTAATATTAGATATCTATTCCCAAAAAGATACAATAAGTATTGATGAAACAAAAAACGTTTGAATTGGTTGCAATAAAGCTGCTGGATTTCATTATTTCATGGGTCACAATTCCAATAAAGGAAACCCTACCAGGCTTATAAAGCTCACTATGTCGTAGGACCTTCACTAATCACTTGTCTTGTGGGGCCGCTTTGGAATCATGTTTTACCTTTGTTGCATTTTTAGAGGTAGGTAGGTGCATATGCATGTTTTTTTAAATGAGTTATGTACTTATCATTCAAAAATATTTTGATAGGAAACTAAATTGAGGATCATACATACCCACCTACTGGAATTACAAAATTGCCAGAGTAACTTAAGCCATCAGGACCGCTCGTCGCATATGCATCGCAAGACTTTCGCAGGTTGGATCTTCTTAATAAGAAATTCTCAATCGCAAAGCTGCAATATCTATCTATCTACATATATATATATAAAAATTGAGCCCTAAAATGTTTGTCGTCGATTCACGCCTTAACGCATTTACCGATTTTAACCAAACTTTCACACATCTTTGGTATTGATCCATATATACGGTTTCTGTGAAGTTTGGTCAAAATTGGACAAAGGGGCGTGGCACCGCGCATACAAAAAAAAAAATCAAAATCGTATATCTCGAAAACCACCAAATCGAATGAGCTCAAACTTACAGATAATCTTAATTATTGACCCTAGAGTGATCCTTTGAAGATCGGTCAAATTTGGTTAAAGGGAAGCGGCACTTCACATACAAAAAAAATATTAACCAGTAAGACAATTATCTTCGACTATGCCGAAGCTCAAATACCCGATATTATTGTAAAAATAAAAAAAATATTTAAGTATTAAAAAATTATATATTTGTATGGGAAATATGGGTAGTTTTAATTCGACCAAACTCATTTTTTGTCAAAAAATTTTAAATATTATTAAAACAATATGTGCAAAGTTTAAACTTGCTATCTCTATTGTAGCTATTTAAATTTAATTTTTAATATGAAAAAGCTATATAAATCCGATATTTTTGTATGGGAGGTAGTAGTAGTTTTCATCCGATCTTGCTCATCTTCGAACTTAGCCTCAGTATGGTGGATAAAAGCTTACGTACCAAATTTCAAGTCGATAGCTCTTAAATTACGACCGTAATCGTGCGGACGGACAGACGCAATAGAAAGCAATACAATTCCTGTGCACGGGCAAAGTCGGGCGGGTACAGCTTCTTCGACAGTCTTGGAATTTTAAGCCAACATTTTTAAAATTTGTAACATTGATATAAATAGTGAAAGTCAATAATATTTTCTAGGCTATATGATTTCTGAAAAAACAAAAGATGTTGTGTACCACAGGGCATTACAATAGAAACAGTTTATCTATTTAACTATTTTGCACTACGAAGTGTGCACGGGCTACGCTAGTGATTATATACAACACATCGAATGATGATGGCCCCTTTTATCACTTCGTAGATAGTACGAAATCCTTTTTTGATTGTGCGAAACTCGCAAGCCAACACCAGGAGCACAATTTTCCAAAAGTCTGTGCAACTACTTCCATACGCTGACGACATCGACATCATTGGCAGAACAGAACACAGCGAGCTGTCACTGGTGCGTTTGCAAGTATCAGTACAGAGGCGGCAAAAATGGGTTTAGTAGTGAATGAGGGCAAAACAAAATATATGCTGTCAACGAGAAGGGACACACAACATCGACGAATCGGACAGAACGTCACGATAGACAGCTATAACTTTGGGGTAGTTTGGGACTTTGTCTACCTCGGCTCAGCTATTAATTCTGAAAATGAAATCACATCAGAAATCAAGCGAAGAATTACACTTGCCAACCGCTGTTACATTGGCCTAAGAAGGCAATTATTAGTAAGGCTTTGTCGAGAAACACCAAGGAGACTCTATATAAGACCCTCATCATCCCAGTCCTGCTTTATGGCGCAGAATCATGGAGGTTGTCAAAAGCGGATGAAGATCGCGCTTCGAACGCAAAATTCTTCGAGTGATTTTCGGTCCCGTTTGCGTTGACGGGCTTTGGAGGAGGAGATTTAACAGCGAACTCTACGAGCTGTACAGCGACATCGACTTGGTCAGAAAAGTACGTATCAGTCGACTAAGATGGCTAGGACATGTAGAGTGAATGGACACCAACGCTCCGGCCCGAAGAGTCTTCGATTCCAACCCGGAGCAACAACGCAGTAGAGGAAGACCTCACCTTAGGTGGCGCGCACAAGTGGAAGGGGACCTCAACCAACTTGGAGTACGCAACTGGAGGCAGTTAGCCAAAGATCGTGCTAACTGGAGAGGCGTGTTGGTTGAGGCCCAGGTCCACCCCGGACTGTAGCGCCATCTAAGTAAGTAAGTAAGATAGTACCACGGATTTTAAGTTTAACAAATGGGACTTCCGTCTACCGTCTACTATATAGGTAGTTGGCCCAATCGGCATCAACATACACATACCCAATGAGTTTTTTTCTTCGTTTATATGGCGATAAATTATGGAGTTGGAATCGATGTTTCCTTTAAATTACCAAATGACCCTCTTCGAGAAAATCCTGTGAAATCTCGATGAACGCGGAAATCAAATCTGCTGGGTAAAAAAAGGACAACTCGCGAAATTTATTGCCTTAAAAGGTGTTTTAAATTTTTTGAATTGACCTAGATCTATGAACGGCAAGTTGAATGTGGTAAGGACAAAATTACGAAGTTCGGACTTCGGTCTTCAACCCCAAGTTTCATTGCACCACCATTAGCGTTTTGGCCTGCGCTTTGTCTATTATCCACGAAACTATTATTGTTTTATTTACAGGCATGTCTTGCTTTAAGTCGGTCTTTCTAAAAAAAATCTTACAGTTCCTTATACCACTCGTGTGGCTTGTTTCAACCAAAAAACCGGGTTTCAACGAAGGCGTTTGTACACTTTCTGATGAATGCCTTCGTTTCTCGTATATTTGCACACATGCGGTAATTACATTCACTTATTGCATATAAAGATTTTTCTTTTGCTCGGAGCCTCTAGGAACAAGCTTCTTCTTTTAACGGTCGATTGCTTTTTCTTCCTTTGCCTTAATTTGAGACATCCACCTGTTAGATAGGAGGGTTGTTCATTTTTTCTTCTCCTTTATAGCGAGTATTTTATTGGGATTGCGAGAGATAGGGTGCATGAAATGTAAATTGAATTTGATCGAGATACGATGTAAAATGATCTCTCTGCGTTCCTTTAAATATCCTTTCGCGGCCCATTGTGACCAACTTGAAATACTTACTTATACTTACTTAGATGGCCCTACAGTCCGGGCTGTACCTGGGCTTCAACCAAAACGCCTCCCCAGTTAACCCGATCTTTGGCAAACCGCCTTTAGTGGCGCAATCCAAGTTGGTTGAGGTCCCCTTCAGCATATGCGCGCCACTTATGGCGAGGTCTTCTTCTACCGCGTTGTCCCTCCAGGGTGAAATCGAAAACTCTTTGATGGGCTGGAGCGTTGGTGTCCATTCGATCTATGCCCTATCCATCTTAGTCGAGTAGTAGCTACTCGTACTTTTCTGACCAAGTCAATGTCGCTGTACCTACAACTCGTAGAGTTCGCTGTTAAATCTCCTCCTCCTTAAAAGCCCGTCAATGCAAACGGAAGCGAGAATCACTCGAAGAATTTTGCGTTTTCCAAGCGACCAAGGAGATCTTCATCCGCCTTTGATAACGTCCATGATTCTGCGCCGTAGAGCTGGACTGGGATGATCAGGGTCTTATATAGAGTCTCCTTAGTACATATTTTTTGACAAGACCTCACTAGCCAGCCAGTTGTCTTTTTAGGACAAAAAAACAGCGTTTTGCAAGTGTGTGTAACCCTTCACTTGATTTCTCCTATGGTGGATCACAAAAATTTTGTTGTGGATTTTGTAGGATGGATAGCTGCAGTTCTATACCCTTCTTTTGTAGAACTTCGCTAAATTTCACTTTTATTTTATTGTTGGAAATTCTTCACTTCGAGGTTCAGTGATTTGACGGATACATCGGACGGACACATACCGGTTCCCAAAATCTCGTCGGCCGTCGTCAAGTTCATTTAAAGAGTTACCGAACTGTTAGAACCTTGTAACTGAATCTTAAACAAAAACATGTTAGTTAATACAGCTACATTGAATATCTTAAAAACAGTAAGAGAAAGCCAAAAACTGATAGCATAATAATCCAAAGGGAGTAGTCCTTTTAACGCGATTATTTTTTTTTTAATATTATAATTTATAACTTAGAACCATGTTAAAGCCATGTCCTAACGTCGCCAGTTTAACCAGGTCCTCGAATTATTTTGTGAGTAGCTCTGCTATATTTTATCTACTTTACACATTATGTAGGTAGGCATAAACACCCAACATTCCCTTAAATTAGTTCTCCAAAGGAACCCATTCTTAGGGGTTGTAGTGACGATACAAAAGCAACGTAAATGTTATGCTATACCAACCAATGTCATAATTAAATCTGTCTACATCTGCGTATAATTTACTCCCAAAGCTTTGCGCACTCACCTCAACCCTTTATCATCCGTTATCTATCATTTTAATCACCACTTTCTCAAATCATATACCTATAGGTATAAAAATAAATCGTAAGAAATAATATTGCCGCTATACCTATGCTTATGCAGTATACAGTTCGCAGATGATTACATAACCCACCCCACCATCCACCAAGTGCCACCCTCACAGAACTATGTATCTATACAACCCCTCTGTAAAAGTTTCTTCTTTTTTTTCCAATTTGGATGCGTCATTCTGCAGATGGCTTTGTGTCTCAGTATCACAAACAAAAAAATACCTACCTACCTACCTACCTACGACCGTTCATGCAGGTGGAATAGTTCCCCCCTAATTGGATTTTCCACATCGATTCTAAGAAAAAATCTATGGCGTTTCTGTTGGTACTAGATACGAACGGCCAACGTGTGTGTTGTTTCTGTATTTTCCGACGAGAAAAATCGATCGATATAGTAGACATACTGTGTCTCTTCACGTCTCACCCACCGCCGACCGGATGACAGCAGTGGATATACATTTTTTTTTGTAGTAGATATAAACCTATTCTCCCCCAGAAGAGGAGTTTTATCTTCCAGTTGTGATACCTATTCTATTTATAGAGAAGGGTGAGTAGAGTATCCACAAAGATACATGCTCCCGAAAGCCATCAGCAGTAGACCAATCGTGGTAGCCTGTTTCTGTTCTATTTCCTGTGAGATACGAGATACTCTTCTGAAGCCCAATGAGAGATCGTTATTCTCAAAATATATCTTCTTCTCTAAAAACCAGCCGCCCATATATTTGACGCCAGCTAAGTATATAATACATGTACCTGCTCTGGTACTCTGTTGAAGTGATTTTTGCGCATTTCCCAAAAGATTTCCTTCCATTCTTGCATCCTTTTCACTCCCTCATATTTTTAGATAGATTTTGCCTCACAAAAAGAAGAACGAACCAAAAACAAAACCAAACAAACACAAGCAAAACTGTAGAAAAAAAAATTAATATTATCCTCTCGTTCGCGCGCACTTCTCTTCTTCTCGTTGCAGGGTTGGTTTTGGCAGAAATTCAAGAAAATCACCCTCTAAATTTACATATTCCCTCTGAATAAATGTATCTATGTACATTTGTACAATTTGTCCTCCATCCATCTACAGAAAAACTCTGCATTGAAATGGTTTTTCATTTTTTCTCTTCATTTTTATTTTTTTGAGTCGTATTTATCTGTGTTTCCTATGCGATATTGTGAGTTAGCATAAATGTCTTTCTGTACTTTATAGAAATGTAAGTAGAACAGTGTGAATTTTTATTGCGAAATGACGACTACGACGACGACGACGGACGGACTCTATGGCGACGACGTGTATTTCGCAGCGACCATCAGAGAACCATCAGCAGAGTGCCTAGTCTAGTGGGAAAGCCCCAATTTTTCGTTTACCCTCGATTGGTCGCCATGGTGATGGTGATAAAATAGATTTTCCCAGACCCTCTGCCTCTCCCTATGGATACAGATACACACTTTAGATACAGAGCAGGTGGTATGCGCTGTGTTACATATAGAGGGTGGAAAAAAAAGTATGTCCTCAGCCTGGGCATGTAGTGCTAGATAAATATTTAGTCATTGCCCACCCATCCGCCCACTTACCAGCCACCACCCGTGCAACCCATCGTTGTCATCCAGCGACATCGTTGTAGATGAATAACAGCAGTGCTTTTGCCTTTGACATTTTTTTTTTCGTGGGGGATAACCGAAATAACAACATGGTGGACGGACGAACGCACACAGCAGGTGAAATGAAAAATCTTTGGAATGGCCGCACGGCAAATAATATACACAAGGACGTGTGGGGTGGGTGCATTATTATTGCGATGAAAAGATCCATCAGCCACGTGGGGGTGGGTGCGGAGTGGATTCATGTGCACGAGTAGGTACTCTGTGTCCCTTGAGGGAGGATTATGTATACACAGTCAGTGGGAAGGGGGCAGAATACTAGATGACATTTTACTTCCTCGCAATTGTAATGATGGTGTTAGTGCACTCCCCTATACTGTATTCCATTATCTGTTAATTTAGATGAGAAACTTTTAATATATCGATCGCATGCGCAGCACATTCAAAGCAGATACAGTTTGTAATTAAATCATAGAACATGTATCTTTTCGTTGATAGATACATTTTTTCCACACTTTTCCACATAATTCTGCTGGTATAATAGATGCGGGGAATATTGAAAACAAAGATGATGTTTCGACCAGAACACCTGTTCTGACTATGGCACTTGCATGTGTGGAGTATTTCCATACATTGTTCGTGTTGGTATCCTCCTCTTACACGACCCTGATGGTCGATATAAGTTTTTTTTTTCAAGCGCGGTTGCTGTTACCTTTTATTTTGATGCTATTTCGCTAGATTTCACCCCCAAAGAGTGAACCCCTCGTTGTTATTTTTTTTTCTTTCGTTCGTTCGGTCTCTCTCTGCTTATGAAAGTATCTCTTCCCTCTATATAGATGTAGCGTAAAATGTTGTTTTAGTTTTTTTTTTATCACGGTCACAACAGCAATTGCGATGCGGGGGTGATGACAATGTGTATAGGTAATAGGGCGAAAGAAAAAAAAAAACTAACAAATATGGACATGATTGTAAAAATTGATTTTTAAGGCAATTAGCGAGGTATAGTCATCTGATATCTAAATCTATGCATCTACATTGTTGGGGGATTTTAGGTACGACGAAGAAAAAATGCTGCCTAATCATGTATGAATGTCGCCTTTCGGGATTATCGATAAAGTCATTGTAATAATGAATTGCTTGATTGAACTTTAGAACTTATCGATATTTTCTTTGTGTTTGGCTTGTGACTCAATTGCTATAAGTTTTATGATTAGAGGAGCTTTTTAAATGATTCTGGGGACTTATCTAATATACAGGGCAAGTCATGAAATACCGAAAAATATAAGATTACGCGACTTTTGCGTCATACTCGTATAAACAATAATCATTGGTAAAAATAGGCAGTTGAGATATTGTTTTATCGTTTTTTCTTAGGACCCTCTGTCTTGAAAATTGCCTTCTCTTAGGTATACCCATAAAGCGATGAGTTGCTCTACAGTTTGTGCTTATTTGGACCTTCAGCAACACGACCGAAGTTGGTAGAGCCAAAACCCTCCAGCTGCACGTGGTTCAATGCGATGGCTCTGTGGGATGAAACAGGAGAAAAAGAAAACCTCTCCGTCTATAAATTTATGCCGCACAATTATTATGTACATATAATACGATTAAAAAAATTAAATTTAACGAAATAACAATTTTACAAGATGTCGAAATAAGATTTGTCCGATGTACCTGGAGTACCTGGAAATACGCAAATATTTTATAAGAAACACCGGAATACGTGAGGCAATAAATGCACTCCAAAACGGAGTGGCCTCTGCATTAGGTTCACTTAAAACACATGATATGATTCGGCTTCCAAGACATATGATGATATCGATGCCATCAGGCAATTGTCTTCTAGACATCCCCAGGATAAAAACGGTTTTATAAAGTCTGACATCTCGCCTTTAACCGTATGATAATTGTAGCTGATGGTTTAGGATCGGTGACGAAATTTATAAAGGGTCCACTTGATCATCCTACATAGGCGAAACTTGTGGTATGGATAGGCGAGATATTAAAAATTATGACGAAATATTTATACAATTACAATAATAGCGGTAAAACACTATAATTACACCTTAAGGTCTGTCACCATACTTGCAATCCTCTGAAAAACGCAACCGAGAGTATCTATAACTGACCTATATATTTGTTTTTACTTTTTTATGTTTTATCCATGAAGGTTATAAGTTAGGTTAGGTTGAGTAGAGTGTGAGTTCATCACATTGGACTAGGCACTTCGGTCAAAAAATTGATTTCCCTGCAAAACCTGAAAATTGTTTCAATTTTGTTTACGAGGCCAACCTCCTCCAAATTGTCGAAGAAGTATCTTCCAATGTATTTCCTCCTGTACCGAGCAATAACTTGACATTCACAGAGGAGATGAGTTATATCCTGTGCGACATGTAAGTCTTCGCAGTACCTGCATGTGTCCGTATCTGTTAAACCTAATCTCTTAGCGTGCTTCCTTAGAAGACAGTGCCCAGAGAGTATCCCTATTGCTGTTTGTATCTTTGATCTGCTGAGCTTTAGTAATTCCGCAGATTTTTTCCTATCTTAGGCCACAGAGCCTTTAAGACCCTGTGCCCTACTATATCCAACCATCCCTGATCTGCCCTATTTTTAATTTTCTCGAGAATGATTCTCTTGGCCACGGCTATTGGTGGTCTTATGCCCTCAATGCTATCATTAAGTGGAAGCTCTGCTCCGGTTTTGGCAAGAACATCAGCCGTTTCGTTACCCTCAATAATATCTATGAATCTCGAATGTGAATTGTTTTCTGTTATATTTAATGGGTTGATTTTTTTTAACCTAAAACGGCCGAATCCGAACCCGAACCCGAAATAAAGACAAACGAACTACATAATGTTTAGTGCATATTAAAGAGTTTGAGATATCCACCATTAATCTTAGTCTCCTAGAATCGAACTAAATGTGTCCCATAATTCACGCAAAATGTAATTTTGATATAGAATATACAGATTTTAATTTAGAAAGCTTTAAATTCATTTATCTTGCGTTGAATCGCAAGATCTGGATGGCCAATTCTGATCGCAATTCGGCCGTTTACACGATTAGGAAATGACTCATGCAGTAATTGAATTTTTTCTTTGGCTGTATGGCATGTGACACATCACGCGTTGTGGATGCATTTGTTTCTCAACAATTACTCGTGGGTTTTTGAACCACAAATGCGACAATTTTAACGATTAACGAAGCCATCAAGATGAAAATGAGCTTCATCACTGAAGATGATTTTGTTCGAAAAATTTGCTGTTGTTCCAAAATCCATTCAACGAACTCTCTTCGCGCTGCATGGTCAGAAGCAGGGTTGTCAGGTTTTAAAAAACGGAATCGCCAAAAGTAAAATATAAAACGCCAAAAAATCGCCAAATTTCAAGTTTCCACTCTCCAAATTCAAAAACCATGAAAATCAAATAAATTAGTGCAATTTTTACGTAAAAAAAAAACGTAATGCAAATTTCCCAAGCTCCTGAAACTCTGGCTGTCCTATTGTTCCAAAACTTCAAAACGTCTTCTTCGGAAACTTTCTAGATAGATGAAATTTATTTTGATTTAATTAATTTGACTAATTGACACAAATTAATTTTTCCCACTGAGCCTCAGTATAAGCTTTTGGGTAGAATCAAGCTTACAAACAGACTTTTAAAACAGGGTCGCAGTTGGTTTAAGCAAACGCCTGGCTAAAAATATCCCAAAGAAACAAACGATGTGTTGCAGTCAGACAATCTTTTTCGCATTTCTCTTAGTAAAACAAGAATTAAATCGTTTACTTGCTTCTTAACTTCATTCGCATGCTCTGTGCTACCACTGTTTTCTATCGCGATTCTTTCAATATCCGACCCTAAATCAATATCTTTCCAAGCTTTAAAGTTGTCTTCATTCGTTTCTAATTTAAATATTTCGTCACAGTCATCAGAGATGTAAGGTTTGAGTAAAAATTATAAAAAAAACGAAAAAATATGAGGATTTTGGTTAAAAAAAATTTAAATCGCCAAAGTCTAAAAATATCGCCTTTTTTTGAGTGCGTCGCCAAACCGATTTTCGTGTCGCCAAATTAAATTTCAAATCGCCTGTTTGGCGATAAATCTGACAACCCTGGTCAGAAGTCTTCAGTTCTTGAGTCAATTGAACTTTGTAGGCATGAAGTTTCAAGTCTTTCGTGAGAATTCGCTGTAGAGAGCTTCTCGAAATGTCCAAATCTTGACTACGGTCCCGAATTGATGTTCCTGGACTGTCAGCAATACTGAGCGACTTGTGACAGAGTGTTTAAGATCACTAATTGATCCCAGTCTCCCTGAATTTTTCAATTATTCTCTTCAAAGTTGATGGTTTTAAATCACTATATAACGGCCATATATTGTTCGAAAATTGAGGACTGTCTGTAGCTGACAAACCTTCATTATTTTTAAAATATTGCTCAACAATGAAAATGCGTTGTTCTTTCGTATAACCATGGCCATCCACTTTTATTAACTCCGAACCATCAGCTGTCACATTGTTATCTTTTTTTGGCGCAAAATTTAAATTTTGCGTGAATTATGGGATACCCTTTAGTAACTGAAAATATGTAGGTGAAGAAAGTTGATTAGATTGACCATAATTATTTGACTACACCAATTCATATCGAGTGTTGAACGGTTTGGTGTAGTTTTTGGAGCTACCGATAGCGGCATTATTGGTTAGTTTTTCGCCGAAAATTAGGTAAGATTGCAACAGCGTTTTTACCAATTTTGTTGTCCAAAAATTGACGGGTTCTGATTTCAGCAGGATTGCGAAAGAAGCTTCAAAGTTCAAAAATCGTGAAGTCGGCCATCCGAAAATTGAATTGAGGAAACAACAAATTTTAAAAAATATTAAACGTTTATTATCTTGGAATTTATGGTTTAAAAAACTTAATGTGTAATTTGGGATTTATAGTTTAAAAACATCATTTAATACTAATAAGTCATGAAACATTTAGGAATACGTTAAAAAAAAGTGTACAATTTGATTCCTGCTGCAAGAGACGGCACGCGATAAAAATTATAAAAGGTGTGTTCGATTTTTTCCTGTTAGGTCCTATAACAAATTATGAAAGATGTGCAAGTTTGTGAATAGATTAAAATTTTGAGTGTGAATTTCGGAAGTGTCAAAAGTTGAGTGTAGTTGTTGTAATTGCATGCTGAAAATTCTAAAATCTTCTAATATAAACTAAAATGAAATCCTATTCGTTTTGTTCGTCTCAATACAAGAATGGTTTATGAAAAAAGAATTTGCAAAATTTCTCATGAGCTAAAATTTTATGAAAATCTTTTTTTGTGTGTTTGTATTACATTTGGCTAAAATTAAACAAAGAGGAGTGGCACCTCCCATACCTTAATAATTTTATATCTCGAAAACCACCGATTGAGCTCAAATTTGCAGGCATTATTAGGTATTTTGGCGGAAGTCTTTCTGTAAAGATTGATAAAAATTGAAAATTTGAATTCAATTTTATTATTTCACTGATTTTCGTTTCTCCAATATGGAACCCAATCGTTTCACTGATGTGTTCGATTCTCTTCATATTCTCATCTGTCAGTTTTGCTTTCAATGATCAACTCTAACCTCAAAGCCTAGACTCGTTTGTTGAAATGTCACTAACAGGTTCTTTCACTGAATTTTTCAATGATTGCTATAACCGACTTGTCAAAAAAATGAAACCACCATTCCACTGATTTGTTCCAATGATGCATTTCAATGAAAGCTATAACTAGGGCCTTAGTAAAGTAGAATTCCGATTCCGGTTCGATCCGAGACCCAATAAGGTGCAAATGGGCTTGTTTTGAGTTTCTGACGTTATTGATATTTCCAAAAATCATCATTTTGTTTTTGAAGCAGTAGATATGCGGAACTCGTGTTTGTCAAAACATACATGTCTCCTAGGCGTCTTATGTTGTCTAGAACGCAGAGCTTCCAGTTGTTTACGATTAGATAGAATCCCTTTTTGCTGAAAAAGAGTAACGATAAGCACGATGTCATCTCTAAGGGACAGTTCTTACACTAAAATTATGCCCAAATTCAAATTCGTTCCTTGCAATTGGGAGATTTTACTGAATGTAAAATTCGACATCAATAACCATTTAGAGAGGGTCGTCCAGTGCAGAATTATTCAAAATCACATTATTTATTCTTAAATAGAAAAAAATGATTTAATGGCGGTTTGTCCCATGATATGATGCTTTGTTATGCGAGGAAAAAATATTACATATGAGTAGTTTTCTAGCTAGCTATAGTATCTACTGTTTTGGACCCGCGGTCGGTATCGTATAGGCCTGAAATGAATACACGGATAGTGTGAATACATTGTTTATCAACGCCAATATTATTTCAGTGAAACTATTTCCAGTTGAGAGAAAAAGCTGCGCATGCTAGTTAACCCAGTTGTTTCGCAAAAGTTATCCACCAACCACCAATTACACCGCAATTATGTCAAATTCGTGTATGCTATTGTTATCTGACGTTTACTAGCTAACTAATGTTATTTTTATTTACATATGGTAGTTTGACAATGGGTCAGTGTTGACAGCTATCAACTGATAAATTGATTGTCGCTTCAAAAGGGGTTTAAAAAGAAATAAATAAATAGGTGGCGCAACAGGCGGTAGACACCATAGGCCTAGCTTCTTGCAACCATTCGTTTTGTGTGAGTGTCTATTTTTGGGACGAATGGCAGGGACCTACAATTTTATGCCGAGTCCGAACGGCTGAACTGAGAAGCTTTATCAGGACAGTCATACTCTCGGATGTTTGTTCTACGTTCGCGAGAGGTGGCGCAAAAAAACCTTAAGATGTAATTTGCGTTTTTCCGGGGATCGAACCTGGTATCCCTCGCGCAGTAGTCCAGCACACTAACCATAACCACTGCGCTACTGCGAAAAAGGGTTGCCAATTCGAAAAACAAATCTCTAAAGAAAGCATTTGGTATGGCAGTCTGGTCGCATATTAAATCGATTAGATTTCCCAGTCAATTTCAAAGAACCGATCGACCGGAAGGTGGGAATTGATAATAAAAACACAGTCAGTGAAGGTTTTTCTAAAACAAACATTAATCCTATTCTTTGTTGGCTATCAGTAGTCAATAACGTTTTAAACATTCTGCGTTTTATTGCAGATATAACCCCAAACACGTTATCGGATGTATATAGGTACAATAAATTTGTATAAGGCGTAGACTACTATGTCATCGTCTCCTTGAAATAAAATACATCTCAACTTACGTCAATTCTGGTATGATGGATGAGCTTCATCATCGATGATCTACAATTTTCCATGTCAATTCCAAAAAGGTTTAACAATACTATACGCATAATGTTTGCTTTGTTGGTTTTTATAGTTTTTTTTTTTTTTGCGGAAATTCCGCAATATCTTCTGGTAAAACCCCAAAACCCCACCTTATATCGATATCCAATTGTGTACATATATACTACACCGAGTTATACTTATCACTATGGTGTGAAAACAAAGTCGAATTTCTCAAGAGCTGTTGATAACTTTGTTTATTTCCGTTAAATTCGAATAGTTATATAGCAGAGCTTCTTAATCTCTTAGTAATTTACCAGCTCAATTTCACTTAACGATTAGAAAACTATACGTGCAGTATTCTCTTGAGATTTTCAAGGAAATAGCGATGTTCTACATGTTAGCCCCTAATCGAGGACATGTCTATATCTATACTTGTACACAATTTATTGGTCTTATAAGAACAAATACTAATAAAAGATGCACATGACATGGTTGAAGATATTTTCAAGTACTTAACCATCATGAGAGTATCTATAGCGCGTTTTACTAATGTCATCAATATTGTGTATTTATGACACTCGTATATATATATTTCGATCAAATTGTGCGGACACCATTAGACACTTGACGAATAACACGTACCATTCGTATAATGCGGAATCTATTCCAGTATTCTATCTTTGATTCTAACGACACACAGAAATGACAAAAAAAAATAAAAATAAAAGATTAATTTTATATCTTTACAATTTTATTTGTTTGCGTTCATTCGAAAAGCATCAATCACCTATAGATACACATAGAAACAGAGATAGATTACTTTGAATTGTTTTACTGTCTTACTTATATAAGACGAGACATCTTTAAGAGTTCCTCAATAATAAATGAACATGAGTTTTGCAAGATTACAAGTACAAATCGAAAAAAAAATTCAACAACTCAACGGTCAGAGTCTATAAACTACATACAGATACTTGTATCTATCTCGTTGTTGAGTTTTTACCTTCTATTTCTTTAAAATATTTTATCAGTTATTTCATCATCACTTCTATAATGTTTGCAAACGATTAATTGCCGACAAATCGTAGAATGAGACAAGCGTTTTTATCTACTGATTTGGGTGGTTATTTTTAAATGGAAGGGGTAGTTTCAACATTGAATTTGATTTAGGGGAAATTAAAATTGAATTGCATTAAAAGCAGAGTCCATTGACACATAAATACCTAGTTCTTTGTATGCCAAGGTCGATTTTTAGAAATTAGTTTTTAAAGCAACATGTCATCATGTTGCGATTAACGAAAAGTACTGCTCCAGAATATGAGAACAATATACCACATGCCAACAAACAGACTCGGACCATAACCTCTTTCTAGCCAAGGTACGAATGCGAATATCATAGACGCCATGACTATGACACAACGGAGAGCCTTTGCCGACCGCGTATTCTTCAACCTGTCGAGAATTCCATCAAGTACCATTAGATAAATCAGTCGGATCCATGTTAGGAAGACAGCAGAATGGCCAGCAAGCAGTTGGGTTTCACTCATGCCATCCTTGGTTTGATAAGGAGTGCAGGCAAGCGCTTTCAGCGAAACAAGATGTTTACAAAACAGCGCTGCAGAGAAAGACGAGAGCTCTGCTAGTAAAGGAAAAAGTGCGTAGAGTTGTTGTAAAACCAAAGACCTGCTAAACCCATGTTCTACGGTCTACAGACATCTAACTCGCGCAATGATCCGAAGTTTAAGCATTTACTGATGAACCCACGCCCACCCACCACATATCAGGGCGAAACGCATGTAGAGCACAGGTCACTTAAATGTTAAATAATGTATATCGGAAAGGGCGAAAGGTTAAAAAAAGGTGTCAGTATACTAATTGGTATAGAGATAGATAGATAGATTTACACCATCAGAGGTAAGAAACGTAATTTTGGACTTTATTGCACTTCTGAAATTGCAATCGTTTTGGACTTTATTTCATTTTCAAAAGTGCAATAAAGTCCAAACAAAGTGGAAATAAAATCCACAATGCATAAACCGTAGAATATGTATGGGGGGCATGCTGCCCCCTGCAACCCCCCCCCCCACTCTTCTTTCTTTTAAATAGTTGAGTGCAATAATGTCCAATGGCTTTATTGCACTTTCAAAAATGATTTTATTGCAATTTCAAAAGTGCAAAATTACGTCTTGGACCTTTTTGCATAAGACTTTATTTCATGGCACCTAAGATATAAGGAAAGTACATATCCTGATGAATGGGACTTTAACCTCGTTCGTTCGATCGACAAGAAAAGAGGCCTTCTGTAAACTGCACCAACTGTGGAGGCATCAGTATCAGTGTGAACGCTTAAAATCATTTGGCCAATAATGCGCAGTTTTATGTCCAGTAAGTCCTAAACCGAACGAACTGATTGGACCCTATCACTATCAGTGCGGTTTTAGGCCCGGTAAGTCTACCGACCAAATTTTCACACTGCAGCAGATTCTGGAGAAAACTCAAGAAGTCCAAATCGATACCCACTACCTATTTATCGACTTTAAGGCCGCCTGTGACAGTATTTATAGAGACGAGTTATATAGAGCCATGTCTAGTTTTGGCATCCCTGCCAAACGGGATCCCCACATTTGCAGGGGGGGAAAGCATATGCCCCCCATACGTATCTCTCTTTTCAACACCATTTTTAGGCGTGACGGCGACAGAATTAATAACACGCCAAACTCGTCAGATTGTGTAGAATGACGATGGACGCTCGCTGCTCCGTAAAGGTCGGAAACAATTTCACCGAGAACTACTATGTCAAAAAAGTAATTTAGACAAGATGCGCTGCCATGTGATTTTTTGAACATCATTTTTGAGAAAATTGTGCGAAACTCGCAAGCCAACACCAGGGACACAATTTTCCAATAGTCTGTGCAACTACTTTCATATACGCTGACGACATCGACATCACTGGCACAACACAGCGAGCTGTCACTGGTGCGTTTGCAAGTATCAGTACTACAGAGTCGGGAAAAATGGGTTTAGGCCCGAAACACAAATGCGATTTCAATCGCGCGTCTAAAATTATGTGCGCGCATTTACATAAACATTTTTTGCGACTAAGCAGTCGCGCGATGGAAATCGCATGTGTGTTTCGGGCCTTAGTGTGGTGAATGAGGACTAAAGAAAATATATGCTGTCAGCACAACATTGACGAAAAACGGACAGAACGTCGCATAAGACAACTATAACTTTGAGGTAGTTCGGGACTTTGTCTATGTCTATACCTCGGCTTCGCTATTAACTCTGAAAATGACATCACTTCAGAAATCAAGCGAAGAATTACACTTGCCAACCGCTGTTAGTTCGGCCTAAGAAGGCAAGTGATTAGTAGGGCCTTGTCGAAAAACACTAAGTCACCATCCTTTTTTTTTGGTTTTAAGGCCTTACGAGACAGCATTTATACAGACGAAAATGTTAACGAAACCATTGCCTTGTTGTTTTTTTGAACTCAACACCAAAGTACTTTAAAAATTGATTAGGGGCACCAGAACATATAATATCCTTTCAAATGATAAGGCAGCTCTTTCAGCCTTGTTATCCCTATCAAGGAACTCTATATTTGCATTCCTAATCTTAAGAAACCCAGAACCTTATTGTACCAAAAATGGTTAAAAATGGTTGCAGCGTATTTAAGAATAATCGTGCCTCCTAACATACACACATCTTTACATATCCGGTGGATAAACCGACAGAAGAGACTATTATCTTAAACAATTCCTTTTAACTTATTTAATTATTTCAATACGATGTGTTTCACCCTGGTATGCCGTGCCAATTTCTGTCAGCTTTATTAAACTTATTATTGTCATAACTTTCGAGTAAAAAACTCGAAAATCGAACCTAAGACACTCAAATATTATGGTCTTCTGTTCGTCAATTATTAGAGAATCGAATTATGACAGAGAAAGTGAGTATCCTTCTTGCCGGTATCTTCACTTCATTACCGCATAGCCTCATATATATATGTCGATTCGCAGTACTTATAAAAGCGTTTCTTTGGTTTTTGAAACTATTATTTTTTCTATCTATTCCACAAAACTCCGAATTTGTTTCTGTTTTATTATTATTTTTAGCCACTGAAAGAATCTTATTTAATTTAGTTATTTGAATAGAATAACATTTCAAGAAAAGATATTGGCCGCATTCAAGAATCTAGTCATCGTTAGCCGACTTGAATTGTCTGGACTCAAATTTACCTGAACGCAAAAACTAACCTGAATTGTCACTTCTTGACAATTGAATTTTTTGTATCAATGTGTTTATACTGGTGCTCTACGTCAATGCAATCGAAATGTCAAACTACGCTCTACCATGCTTACCGATAACCCAATAGGAATGTCAAAACTGAGTTCTCCATTTTTCAGTCGTTTTTCATTGCTTGGCGATCATACTAACGACAAAAATCGTCGTTTTTCTTGTCGTTTTGTGACGTCCAACGCCTCAAAGAATGACAGTGAAATTTCTCACGTGACGTTCGTCGTAACACGATTTGATGTAATCGTAATCCACATCATTAAACTGCGTTCCACAAACTAGCGAACAAAACATTCTTTCGAAATTAACCTCAAATTAGAAATTTCTGGTAGAAACTGATAGCTGAAATTCGCGAATGTGAACGAACTGTCAAAACTCGCGAATACTTGTTCGTTCGTATGTAACTAGTCGCTCTCATGTAAATAGATCTTAATGGTCTCGTACTTCTAAGCAGGGTTCGGCTTTACTGCAATTGTAGTAGATCTGCTGCTTTTTTCGTAAACAAAATTAATCTACTGCGCTACTGCGCCCACGCCTCAATCTACTGCACATTTTCAGAGAAGTATGTAATTTGATTTTTTTAGTTTGAAAATTAAAATATATTTTCGGTTTAATTTCCGATGCGTACCCTATATATAACGAAATAAAAGGAAAGCCTGGCATCACCTAAGTAAAAAGTGAATTGGATTTAGATGACAGTAGATAATGAGACTATTCAAAAGTATTAAGTATAGTCGTTTTAAGTTGACTAGATTTGTCCGGACTAGATTACCAGGAATGCCATACTGTCATGATTGCTGTGTGTATACAGTTATCATTTTGGAAATTCACTTATTCCACAAATTATTTTGAATTTGAATAAAAATTTTTTGGAATGGAATGTTAAATTAATAGGATTTTTATAAATCAATTTAGGGGCACATTTCGAATACCTGCCTAATTAAGTTTAGCATTTAATCAGTGAATAGAATTCGATTGCACAGGCAAAATTTGAAATCTGAGAGAAGAATCTGAAGAGCTCAATCGAATAAAAAACTGTTCTCGTGATCAGTAAAGTACCAATAAAGATTCAAACAGATCGATTTATGAAAAACAAATACATTTTTTTAGATGAAATGTAGGTTTCTAAAACAAACAAAAAATTTACTGCGCAAAAATTGGGTTTACTGCTGTTTTTTGAAAAATCTACTGCAGAAATGAATTTCTCAAGTCCGAACGCTGCTTCTAAATTCAAATTGGGGTGTTTTAGATCGTTGTAAATGCCAACTCTCAGTCCAATCTTATATTTTTCGCCCGTTCTCTGAGATTCTTTAAACTTGGTGGCTTGAAGAACTGAAATAAATACCTGATCATAACAACCATAGTTCGTCAGCCATCTTATTCCAGGCTTTATTATGTATTAAGAAACTAGACAGATATCGGTATTATGCTACGAGCCATATTGGCTGCCTGTCTGTCAATAAATAGATGGTTATATCGTTGCATATAGTGTTGCCATCATTGAGAGCATAAGGACCGCTTTGACGAATACCAGAACCTCAGCTTGGAAGACACTGCTGCAATCATTGACATGAGATTGCTTAACTCAAATCTAACCCAAATGTCAGGATGTTAACCCTTCGATGCAACTATCCCATTGAAATTGCAAAACAGCTAAAATGGGAGCGGACATGTAACGCGAATGAACGACAACAACCCCTAGAATTTCTAGCTGAAGCGTGGTCGAAATAGGGCAGAGACGATATCTAGCAAATTTGTAAAGACCTCAACTTTCTATACAAACGTCTATCGCCCACCTTATCTTCTGATCTCAATCTGGTCGGTTATTGATATGGTATTGCCGTTCGGCCACACATATTTATAGGTAAAAGCGAACACTAACAACTTTCCAGTCTAAATCCACATAAGTATCTCTTATCAAGGCTGATGATTGCTCTCGGCGCGTATACTATTTTCTAAATCAATTTATTTTCCGTTCGAAAGCGGGGCTTTTTTTCCTGTTCTATGTATTCTTATCACATGAGAACGTGCAAAAGCTTATCAAATATCCTCTTCTCCACTGCTCTGACACTTCTTCGTCTTTATTTTTTTGACAATTTAAAAGAAAAAAAAATATTAATCATCACGATCACACCTCATCACATCACCGAACACACCGACACAGCATACTACTAACGCAAGATGATTGATAAGTTTTTCTGTCGCATTATCGTCAAAGAACTTTTCAGACCAAGTCCGGTCGGTGTATAGTTATTTGTTCACCCTGCCCATATGTGTAGAAGCGTATAGACTCATTTTTAGATAAATTGTTCGTTTTGAGCGGTTTTTTGCTGCCTTTCTGTGGAATCACAAGAGCTCTGGGCTCTAGGGAAATATTATGAAAACGCCGATAACGACATCCAGTCATCAATAATGATTTAACGATTTCTTTTGCGCGCATACCTACATTTAAAATTTAAAGCTTCCCGCTAGTACGGGTATTTATACTCTGAGACCTGTAAGGCAGCGTTTAGAAGTTTTTTTTTTGTAGGCTTTTGCCGGGTATATCTATCTGTATATCTGGTATAGATTGTGCGGGATGTTTATTTGAAATGAGTTCATTTCTTGGTCGTGATCGGCGGCTATATGGGGTACTTATATATGGTAAATCTTATATTTTATTGGTATATGCGGTATCTTATCTGAACGTGGCTTTGTTGCCTGCGTTCTTGTTTTATTTTAGGGATTTTCGTTTAGATGAATGGGAGACCCATTGTTTAATTGATTGTTTTTTGAATTTTTCTAAATTTGTTTTTCTCACCTTGGTACGGACTTTGTATCGTTTTTGACAGAAGTTCTTTAGCTTCAAGGAATGGATAAGGAGGACCGCTGTGTGCATGTCACTCAGCAGTAGGAACGTGACAATTATGTCACTGTGTCACCGTGTCAATCTGTGTAGTCGGGTGTTACAACAGATCTGTCACAGCAAGTGAACATTTTCATTGATTTTGGACACAATGACACGCTTATGACCGCACGTGTGATTGGATGTCAATACGCACGTATATATGACGACCTGACGAGTCAATTTTGGTGACGCAAGCATGACACGTTCTATGACATATGTAATCCTAACTTAAGCACAAATGACATATACCTAATTCCAAGAACGTTACAATCGTTCATGCGTATAGACTGATTCGGCTCCGGGTCATCTTCGTCTGAGAGGATAAGCGAAGCTAAAAATTCGAATTTTTATTCAAACAATGAAAAGTTCAGTAATATTTCGGTGTTATTCTGAACTATCAAATGTCAGAAATTCAAAAATAGAAATTCAAAGTTCAATTATTCATGCCAGTTGCCAGTAATGAACGCTATTCTCGTCACTATCGAAAATGTCTTCATTGATTCTGTTATATGATGCGTTGTGGTATGCAAAATACTTACCCTGACTAAATATATCTCATTACAACACTGATGGCCAATGTTTCCAAACCAGGAAAATAATAAGTAACAACTGAACAACTCATAAATGCGATGCAATAAAATCCAAACTCTATAAAACCAAACCGCACCTGTAAGATTGTGATGATCACAATTATGGCAATGACAAAACGACGTGTCTTCAGAAAGAACACCGACAAAACGAATCTTTATTGAAACTCTTTTCAACATTTCAGCGAAATATTTGCACAAAATATCGATAAATACGTTCTTCTCCTCTAAATTGTAGTCTTCCGCAGCTCCAATCGCAGTACAAAAAAAAAAAACTCAGAAGATAAATGTGAACACCCTTGTGAAGAGTATAGAGGTATCTCGTCTGTTTGACAGAGCAATATTATCAGTTCATCATCAGCGTCTACATGACAAACATCTTCTTTATCTTGTGTGTGCATATAGTGTTTCAATCGAGAGGCGATCCATCCAACAAATTGTTTCCTGTGTACTAAACCTGATTTAGCTTGGAGACGCGGTTAACCAAGACCAAGATCGAGACTAGCGCGAAGGTGTAGTATTGTCCACATAGGACGAAAGTGCGAGTGTCATATGAGCAAATAAAGAATACTTTTGTTTTTTTTTTTTTGAACATCAAAGAGCATCATCGACATTTCCGTTTGTTTTAGAGAGGAAGATGACGCGACAAGACATCAAATCAGTCGCAGGTATCTCTTTGTACAAACAAAACCGTCGATACCTTTTTAGAGAAACTCATCATCGTGTATGATGTTTCGAAATAATCTTATCAAATTGTCAATGAGATTGAATATTTGTTTACCGCAGACTCTTCTCCATCCATAGATAGATATCTACCTAGACAGGGTGTTCCCTGTATATGGAATGCAAAAAGACATCCGTCGGTATATTATCTTATGTTATGTTATGAGTATTTAGTTTACAGTCAATAAAAGTCAATGTGTTGTAGTGATAGATTAAAAAATAAGAAGAAAAACTATATTTGAGAAAATACTTTGATTAAAAGTGAGGGAGATAAAACCGATTCTCAATATAGTTATAGAGTCTGTAGAAACAACAGCGTTTCGCCAGTCGTATCTGCTACTGAGATTCACGGGCCCAAATCGGCAAAAAGTCTTAATGGGAATTGGGTGGGATTAATCTAGCTTATGCCAATGTGCGATGACATAAAATTCTATGTCATTATCATTAAAATAACAGAAATAGTAGCCGATTTCTAGCCAGTTGATTTAACTTAGGTGGACTTTCGTCAATTTTTGATACTTACTTAAGCCACAATTTCGGATGCTTGGATAATCTTGGCGAATTGACAACCACAACCCCAAATTGGCTGTCTATTTATTAACAGTACCATGATATCACAAAGGAAAAAGCTATGGGACTAAGTGGTCGTAGGCGGGTCTTAGACACCCACCCCTACCCACCTACCTGTGATACGTAGTCGGACAATAAATATGCGTGCATTCATTGTGTAAAGGACCATTCACATGAGAGCGAACGAACGATGAAATGCGAACAAACCACTTTTACGCATTTATAAACAGAAAATTGGAATTTTTTTTGATGGAATAATTATTTATCCTCCTCTTGGAGGATATATATTAATATATTAAGAAAATAAGTTTATAAACCGTTTAAATAACGAAATTTCGAATTCCAAGCTTTTTGCTGCCAACGAATCCACCCTTGGTGCAAATTGTAAAAGTTTATTCGCATCCAGATCATTTAATTCCCGTTCCACATAAGTATAACATTCGTTAGAACTTAACCTCAAATTAGACATTGCGGGTAGAAACTGTTGACTGAAATTCGCGAACTGATCATTTAATTCGCGTTCCACATAAGAATAAAACATTCGTTAGAACTTAACCTCAAATTAGACATTGCGGGTAGAAACTGTAGAAGCAAGAAACGAAAACTGACCAAAGGGAACACAAGCAATGATTCGGTGATGATCCGTGTACCTATACCACCGGTTGTAAACTGATTCCAGTTGCGCACTCCAAGTCGACTTAGATCCCTTATCACTTCTGCGCGCCACCTAAGCGAGGTCTCCTCTGTGTTGTAACTCCGAGTCAGACTCGATGAATTGTCTAATTTTTTGAATAAGTCTTGACTTTACAGTTTATCATTGAATCTCCTCTTCTAAAACCCGCCAAAGCAAAGGGGACTAAAAATTTCAAAAAAGGCTCATAGAGGGCTATAGCAATATCTAATAATGCGGGTCTTATACACTAGTCGGCATAGATATTTTGACAAAACTAAAGTTAATTCTACTCATAATTTGAACTTACTTCATGTAAATTTTGGCATCAATGGAAAGGTAATTTAAATTCCGTTTGAATGATACAAAACTTTCCTTAACCCAGTGGCCAGTACCCATTGAAAATTTTAGAATTTTTGTGAAAGTCTACTTTTTTTGACTTTTTTCCTGGGTCTCAAACAAAAAATGTTTTGATGCAAAAAGTTTTTGCAAACAATTCTAATATTGACTGCAAAAAGTTTTTTCCAAAAATCTCTTCGCTAATATTTTTTATGATTTTTTGAAAATTGCTAAAAATGACTAGATACTATAGCCACTTTTTTCTCCCTTTCATACAAAATTTTTCTAAGATCATCCCATTTTTTTTGAAAAAAATTGTTGGGGAAACTTTTTGCATCAAACATTGTAGGTACTTCTTGCTGAAAGTACGTACATATGGTTTTGCCATAACTTATCGCAAGACCCACTTTGACAGCTTCCTTTGGAATACTATAGCGAACGCACCATTGAAACCCTGCCAATAAAATTTGGCACAGCAAAGCCTGAACTTTAAAGAAAAAAAATATTATTAACCCCCAGTTTCAAACTGGAATTTTCAACTATAATTCAACTGAACCTGAATGTGAGTTTAAATTTGAAGTTCAACTCGTCCGGTTTCACAATACAATCTGAACTTCAATTCAATTGAACTCAGTTGAACGAAATTTTATGAATAGAATTCTGCAGTATTGTACAGTAGTTATCTTTATACGACTTTTTCAAAATCGTTCCTTATAACAATTTTCTTTCAAACAATACACAAAACAACGTCAAATATTTGTGTTTTTGACAATCGCCTGATCCGAGGTTTAAACGGCAGAATACTGTAGTTTAACTTAAACTACAGAATGAACTCTGTTGAAGGTTTAAACGAAACTATGAAACCGAATTAATCGTTGAACTAAAGTTTAAACTAAAAATGTAGTTTAAATTCCCACTGTGAAACTGGGGGTAAATGAATAAATTGAGTGAGCAGTCTGAATAAAAATCTAAGCATCACATTGTATTTTGACAGCAGGCTATAAGCACATGTTTGCTTACCAGAAATTGCTGGTACAGAAAAATTAATTAGGTACCTAGGTTGTCACAAAAAAAAGTAACAAACGGAATAGGAACCACAATGAAAAACACTGTCAACACAGCGGAATGTAGGTAATAAATCTGTTCCAAATCTTATGACAGCTAGTTCGAAAATGAATCATATCGCTCTTTGCTTGACTTCCTCGAGCCTTGGTCTGAACGAAAAATGAAAAACGCACAGTGTCTTAATTATATTTCTTGCCTGTCACTCAAGCCTCATCTTCTTTTAATCCTTGTTTTCATTGTGAAAATGTGATCTTTTTATCATGTTCATATAACGGCGTTGTTTATACCCAAGGTTTATGAATAGAAGTTATAATATATTCCGAGTACACATTTTCGTTTCGTTCTGCGCATCTGTCAAAAAGGAATGCTTTTCCATAGAGATACAAATAGTCACAATTAATTATTTCTATACAATTATTGCACAGGCACAATTGGTCACCATTGCGGGATGCCCAATATATTGCCTTCTATTTATATACCTTGGTTTATACCTACATTATAACATTAAAACTTTCGAATTCCAGTTCCACATTTAGTGGAATAGATATGATTCCCGGCGGGGGACAATAATATTTTGCCACCGACCATAAAGAGAAACGAATAATATCAGAGTTTCTCCACCACTACATCAAAAAAGGGGTTTCTGCTTGGTAGTACAATGGACCGAGATTCGTCTGAGTATCCCAGGATTTAGAATCCGCTTTAAAAAAAATGCTATAAGGATCGTTGTCTCCTCCTGCATGGCTTATGATCGAAAGCTTGTACCTTGGGTGCAATTCTTTGTTTGGAGGACGCCCTACATACACTTTTCCATCAGATTCTAATAAATTAATTTGGGATTTGGAGTAACCAAAGAACTTTTTTTCAAAATTTTAATGGTTTTTGTAAATGCAGTTTTGCCTCATCCTTGGTTCTTTGTTGACATAATGTGGTTTCTTGCGGAATATGACTTTGTTCTAAGAGACGGCCTACGCCTAATAGCTATGGCCGATAGTTCTTGGTGGATTTTAGGTGCAACAATCGGTGACATGAAATAAAGTCTTATGCAAAAAGGTCCAAAACGTAATTTTAGACTTTAGACATTGCATTTCTGCATAAAGTCCAAATCGGAGTGGAAATAAAATCCACAATGCATAAACAGTAGAATATGTATGAGGGGACATGCTGCCCCCCTGAAACCCCCCTGCTCGTCTTTCTTTTAAATAGCCGAGTGCAATAATGTCTAATGGCTTTATTGAGCTTTCAAAAATGAAAAAAAGTCCAAAACTCGTTTTGGTTTTTATTGCAATTTCAAAAGTGCAATAAAGTCCAAAAAAAGTCCAAAATTACGTTTTGAATCTTTTGCATAAGACTTTATTTCATGCAACAATCTCCCTAATGTTTATGGAGATCAAAAATGTGTTGGCTGTATACTTATTCGGCAAATCTTAGTATATTCCTTTGGAGTAGTTTTGCGTTTTCTCAAAATTGTGCCGAAAACCAGCTTCGTAGAACAACCAAATCTTTTCGCTATCAACGATATTGATTCGTTTCCGTTTTTATGGGTTTTAAGGCAGTACCTAACTACCTAAGCGATTTTTTGTTTACAATTTTTGAATTGAGTTATCAATACACAAATTTGATTGCTGCGAACAAAATGATTCAGAAACACAAAATTAACTATAGGCTGATGGAATTTTCATATTTCTTCCCATCTTTCCGCGGAGCACTTGCGGATATTCTTCGCGGAGCTCACTTTGGGAAACTCCGGCATAGCGTATTGAGCCTCCTAATCATCGCACCTTAGATACTTGAGCATGTAAATGTACAGTCACGAGGTAGTTTGGACTTCTATCGCATTGTACGACAACGGGTATTGCACCCTCGAGAATACGCATTCTAACCCCTTATCTCGTAGTAGCAGTAATCAAATTATTGGTTTCGCATGTAGATACACCCAAATCGACAACAGTCGAAAAGTAATAATAAATGCTAAATTGATTATTTGTTCACGCAGTGGGTGGCTGTATGCGTTAATATTCATATCACAACGGAATAGTGCAGCTTAGCTACATATGGATATCAAAATTACATCAATTGCAAAAGTAATAACAGAAATAAAAAAAAAACAGGTCAATAACCTGTATTGCATCTGTTATTGCCGCAGGTAATAGTTATAGGTAGTAGGTAGTAATATTTGCGAAATCAAACTTATAATTGCAGTCTAGCACGCATAAATCTCTCAAGCGTTTGTATACATAGGTATACTACCACTACTCTTACTACCCATACCAAAGCTGGCTAAGATAATATCGTGATATCCACTAAATACACATGCAACTAAACACGAGTAATACGCTCTACTATAAACACGAAAACACCAACAACAATAAGAGTAAACGTCTTAAAATTGACCTTGGGGTAATTACTAACCAAAGGAACAAGGCGCACACATATTACGGGCTAATGCAGTGAAATGAAAGTGAAAACGATTTCTTGCCCCCCCCATTTTGATTTACATGGCGTGCCAACGTTTTGGTCTCCCTGTATTGTTTATACCAATCCGAATGGACAAAACAAAGGGGGACTAAAAAAAAACATAAAAAATTCTAAACAAATTCTGCACCCATTGCTAAAGTATGATTATTTAGAAATGCCACAAATGTGGAGTAAAGCGAACAAAAAACTCTTCGAGATCCTCCACCCTCCACCGAAGAAGACCCGCTTAAAAGGTAGTCGAAGTTAAAAAACAAAGAAACAGGTAAAAAAAAAACTTAATAAAGGTAAACAATAACAAAGGAACGGATACATAGCACGAAAGTGTTCCCACATTAATTTGTTTCATTTATTTTTCTTATTGTGTCTATGATCGCTTCACGTTTGCGCTTCAATTTGACGTGTTAGCATCTGCATATTAGTACCTATCTAATAAGAGTGGTTAAACGGGGCGATTAACCTGATCTGATGACTGATGGCCATTATTACAAGTTATTGTAATTGTAATGTAATAGATTTTACAACATTTTCTTCTTATGTAGCAAGTAGATGGGTGAATATTATCTCTACGTATTATAGGTACTTTTGTCGACTTGAGGTGGTCAAGTGGGTGAAGCACCCTGAATTCTGAACCAGAACACATACATAATTTTGAATTCTTTGTATAAAAAGAAGAATGCGAGTTAGTGATCAGCGAATTAAGTCGCATATAGGCAATGGACTGTAGTACAAACATTCAGCCCACTTTAAACGACAATTGGAGGCATGCGGAAACGGATGCGGGAAGTTTAGGTTCATACCGCATATACCGCGCGTGCCACGACAGTCTGGGCTTTCAGGTGTCAGTTTCGCTTAGTCGAAGAACACTGTTTGCAGCAGATTAACAATAAATAGATGGCCCAATAAATCCGTATAGTCACCCTATTTATAGGCCTAGCTTCTCAGAACCCTTCGTTATCTGTGAGTTTATATTTATGGGAAGAATAAAAAGTGTTTGCAGCAGACTCTTGCTTTAAAAATTCAATGGGTTTCAGTTTGGGTACTTTCATTGGTGTCAATGCATGCCATTCCTTGAATCTCTTAAGGTTAGTAGCTTTGCCACCAGACTATAATGTTAATATCGTTGATTTTAGGACAAGGACCCTTGGTTTTGTCGAATACCCGCTGCGTTGAGCAGCATTCTTTCCCTCATATTGAGGCTCCAGTTTAATTTCCTGTTAATTAGAGTTTCTAAACGTCTGTCCATGTGGTTGTTGAATTGGCCAATTGCCTCAAACATCTTCACTCTTCAGCCACGGCAGCGATATTCATTCTCAGATGGCAATGATATGTTGTAAACATAGAAGTGATGCAATGAAATTTTGGTTTGAATTCATTAAACAAATAAATATGCAGATGGTGCAAGAGACCAACCCTCTAGACCTAACTTCTCGCACAACCTTTAGTTTTTGTTGTGGTTTTTATTATTATCTTTTTTTTTGGACAAAAGGAGAAACATACAATTTTATGCCGAGTCGAAAAGGCTGAATTAAGGAGCTTTCGCAATTATCCCCTCGGATGTTTTCCAAATTACTGTCGGACTCCTCTATAACGAATAGAGAATATACCTACGCTTCGGTATAGAGGTCCCCCCTGAATTTAGAGGATTTTTCAGGTTAGTTACCACAGATAATATAATTAATATAAAGGGTGGGCCATTTAGTGGTTTCTTTTTAAATCATAGGTTATTTTGACACTGACAGCTGTTTCCCGCTCGAAATCTTGACAGAAAGTCAGTATCATACCTCCGCGGAACGAAATGAGTATACTTAATGACTTTAAAATGAGTGTAAAGCGACTCATTTCGTTCCGCGGATGTATAATACTGACTTTCTGTCAAGATTTCAAGCTTGAACAACGTTGGGAAACATTGAAAACTTAATTCCAAAGTGAGTGCTGTGTAGCCCAAACAGTACGTTTTTTGAAAATAAGTTTTGGCCTAAATGAAGCACCCACCGCGCCTACTGTAGGTACGCAAGTTTGTGCAAAAAGTTCGTGAGACTGGTATGCTAGTGGACAACACTCATGGTCCCCGTCGTCGTACGGTGCGCACAGTTTGGTGCGGTGTGGAGTGACGGCATCATATGGGAACAACGTTTCGGTCAACGGTGGGCGTTACAGAGCCATGTTAAACGTTTTTTTTTTACTGAAATTGAAGACATAGATTTGGAAGGCCTCCGGTTCATGCAGGATGGTGCGCCATGATATACACCACAGCCCATGCCCCAATCGATCTTTTGCGCACCAAATCGTGTTATCAGCCATCCCTAGGAGTTGCGATTCGACCCCTTTGGACTTTTTTTTTGTGGAGAACCGTGAAGGACCGATGTTATGCTAACAATCCAAAGACTATTCAAGCACTTTAGGCCAATATCATCCAAGCAATCCGAGAGCTACAGCCCGAAACCATCAACAAGGTCTTGGAAAATTGGAGTGCTACTGCCAAGCCTGCCGAGACAGCCACTTAAACGACGTTGTGTTCCATAATTAATGGGAATGTTTGTTCATTTTATTGCATATTTAAGCCAGGAGTTCCCTAACTGTGCGTCGCGACGCCCTGGGGTGTTAAATAATGGTTTCTCAATTTGCACGGGTCGTTGCCAGCCAGGGGTCAGATCACGTAAAATAAAAACGATTGAATGATATCGTTTTCACGCAACAGAGACTGCTATTGTCGAAACGATGTCGTTCGATAGTTTTCATTTTATGTGATCTGGCCCCAGGTTCGTCGGGAGCATTCCCGCGGTCCATCGCTGATTTGGCTTCGGAGTGTGTGGAAGAGAACCTCAATTTTGTCCAAAAAATCATCTTTGACGACGAGGCCCATTTTTAGATAAATGCGGGTATGTGAACAAGCAAAATTCCCATAAATATAGGACGACGATATTTCAACCCTTTAGTGAATCTTCAGTAAGATAAGCTTTTCCGATATCTATTGTTTTAGAAGGGCGTCGCAAAAATATTTCAACTTCTCTAGGGAGTCGCAGTATGAAAAAGATTCAGAACCCCTGATTTAAGCAATTCCTGGCATTTCCAATAGCTCTTGCTTGCCCTTGATGGTGTCTGTCCACTCTTGCTATATTTCATAAATAAAATAGGTAATACCTACCTACTATGCCTACATAATTATTGTTAAATTTTGTTTCGTGAGCAAATTTACTTATCTTTATGTATCTTTATCTTTATACTGATATTCGATCTGTTCGCAATGTTAAATAATTATGTAGGTACCTATAGTTCGCAGAATTAAGTGTCAAATGCTGATTCGGTGATAGCAATTTCTATATCTACGAATTTCGAAATTCCTCTGAAACATTTCACTATTCGACGGATTCTGTGAAACTGTGATAGTATTTAGGTAGGTACTTGCGTCATTTTTTCGGATATCGTTGCGAAATCCCGAATTTCTACGGCGAATTCTTTGAAATACAATGGATGTGCCACTTTGTGGGCCAAAGGCGCCTACTCGTCGGTCGTCGATTGTCGATGTTATAATTTATAACAGTTACTTTGAAAATAAGTACTAAACACATTTTCGTGTTTCGGAATTAAGAGGTGTTCGGTACCTACAATGTACATAGGTACCTATTACCCTATTGCAAAACTCCGATGTTGAAGAATCTGACATTTTAACCGCGTCTGAATGATAAATTAAATGTACCTAGGTACCTAAATGTTACCGATTACCTAGATACGTTACGTCCAGCCTAGGTACAAAAAGAATAGGTACGTAGCTATAGTTATAGATAAGGTTATAAGGTTCATATCTACTCTTAGACATACCTATAGATTTCCCTTTATCACAGATTCAAATCTGATATCGAAATCGATAAAATCCATGGGAAAGGTATCGGCTATCTGGTTCCTATTTGACCTCTAAGCACACACCAATACCTATATTTACATGAAACTGTTCAATTAAATTTGCATTGGATTGCCGCGACCCCGACTTGCCGTCGAGTCGGAGCGCCTGGTTTCCGCTCGCTCCTTTTAATGACATCTTTCGCCTCGTTAACTGAAATTACGTATGAGCTTAACTCCTGTCTGCATACATACATAAGTATGTATCTTAAATTAAGTAGGTACCTACTACCTACCAATACGGTATGGACGACGGACCTACTGTTGTCGCCGTACAACCTTACCACATCTAGGTACCTACCTACCTATTTTGATTATATGTATCTAATAAATACAGTCTTCTCCTGAACTATATGACCCATTGAGGTCATCAGACTCTCAGTCTCCTCCATCTCTATTATTTCCATCTTCGCCGGAGTGTGCGTCTTCGCCGTCGTGCGCCCTTATATAACATGCTACATGCCCAATATGAAGTTTCGTCGTTGATTTGCAGGCAGGCCAAGCAGCGCACCTATCCGACATCCGCTGCTTATCTCACCTCAGGCTCAGCACCACACACACAATCAAACAGATCCAGATCAACGTCGTCTCTCCAATTCTACTTTATACAAGTTTTCGGAGTTACACAGTACTACACACAGATTCTTCTGCTTGGGGTGTGCAGCCTGCAAAATGAAATAACTCGCTTTCTCACTCTCGCGTCTACGGTTTCGCCTTATGTATTCCAGGGGGGACAAGACCATTTGTGTGTATATATGACTGCCTGGCACTGGCACCTGAGCGTTTTTCTGAGATACAGCTACAGATAATATTATTTTCTGCGTGTTCGTTGTTGTTTTGTGTTTCATCGGTTTCGTCGTCCGTTGGTGTCGGTCGAGTTCGGTTCGGTCTTTCGATTCGGCATTGAGAAGAGTTCTTCCATTTCGTCTTTCTCGTTCTTCTTTTGGTTTTCTCAAATTGTTCATCGTGGTGTATTTGTTGTGTGCGCGGCGCGCCACCCTCCTTGCTCTGCTCGTCTGTGTATCTTTTTTTTTTTACTTGTGTTCTCGTCTCTGATTATATTGAGTTGAGAGGGGAAATGTTTTCATTTAAATAGTTGACGTGCGATGGTCTATCACATCAGTTGAGTTTCATCTGTCGAATGGGGAGGAATGACGTATGGTTAATACGAAGAAAAACGAAAAAATAAACACTAATTCAGACAAACGGAAACGAGAATCTTAATTTTTTATAACAGTTATGAGACCGGATGGTGCTGCTTCTTTTCTTAAATAAATCATTTCGTGCGTCGGTACTGTGCAGTGCGGTTGTAATTTTTATTTTATTTTATGAAGTGCGATATGACATATAATAATATAACAATAACAGAAAGTGGTGAATAATTAAATTAAAAAAAAAAAGGTAATAAAACAAAGAAAATATTTTGAAGATATTCAATTTTGTGCTAGAAAAGTGAGACAAAAACAAAAAAAAATTTACTAAGTTCAATAAAATGTTCAACTTGAGCTGATTGGCAAAATTTCTTTCGATGTTTTGATGGATTATAAAAAAAAAATATTATATTTTGTTTGTGAAGTTGATGTGAGAAATGACATATCTAGCAAAAATTAAACATTACTGCCTACCAATTGCGTGCGGAGCTTCAGAAAATTTTTGGATTACATACCTACCTACCTATCTCGTTGGAGATTTCAAAATTTGACAAGTAAACCTTGGCAATTAGGATAATGTTTTGTGTGAAAAGTGGAAAAATATGTCTTCTAGGATTTTTAACAGTGTCTAAAGAGGGATTTATGTTTTTTTTTGAAAATATTATAGTGATGTTGCTAGTGACACGTAACCATAATGACCATGACTTTGCGGAATATTTGTCATTGATTTTTCGGAAATATTCTTTACATAATAATATTGTAGTAGATAACCACATATACCTTGGTAGATACTTACCTTAAATGTCCCTAAGAATTTTTATGGGTTTTTATTATACTTATGTTGGATTGATGCAGTCGTTTTGAATCGATCTTTAAATTGTCGCATTCGTTTTTTTTTGTATATTCCCTACTTGGTTTGTGCTTGTTACATTTTTCTATGATTTTTAAATAATTTGGATTTTCCCACTGCTCAGTACAATCTAACGGTTTATGATTGACATTTCGCAGCTCATAAGGAAATTGTGATAATATTTGATCTGATACTTATTGTGATTGCAGTGGATGATTTATTGTTAGAAATATATTTTTTATTTAACTCAAGATTAACGTCTTCTTATTGGTTATAACCTTGTAACAATTTTTTGCTAACTACCTATAATAAACAACGCAAATCTTGGAAATATGTAGGTATGTTCTGTACACCCTACGTAATGGGTCACTCTCTGCGCATGTACCATGTCCATAGATATGACGGTGGGCAATAAATTGTCATATAGGTACCTATTAGAAAAGCAAGACATAAGTGTAGAATAGTGCGTTTTCAAAAGGATTTTATTTGATGTTAGAAGATTTAAAAGAATCAATGCATTTTTATGTTGGATTGTCCATAAGAGGAAATGGGTTATTATAAAGGGCCTTTTTGCACCAGTTAGTGGGAGCTGCATAGTCATTGTGTATTAAGGACACGTAGGTACCTATACAATTCTGGGCATCCGCTATGGATACAAGCAAATATGTAGCTATGCAGGAACTAGGTATACATACATATCAGTGCTTAGAGAGGCATTTTCTTCTTGTCCAATGTGTATCATACACGTTTATTTGGCCAATCGTCTTTAGTAAGAAATAGTAGAAAAGCCGTCGGGAAAATATCATCGCACAACATTGTACAGCGGATGTTCGATGACTAACTGTATTTTCAAGATGTCATAGTTGCGAATTAAAGTTCATTGGTTTTTTTTTTTAAACTAATGATAGACTTGAAAAGGACATTGCTCTTACTTATGTAGGTATATACTGTTATATGTAATTGGAAATCGGCAGCAGGTGTAGGATGTTCAATACAATAGTTAGGTACCTATACGTAACCAGCTTAACTAATAAAAGCATAGAATTACCTTTTCTAGGTACCTATTTTTTTTTAAGTTTTAAAAGTTTCTACTTGAATCTTTTGTTTCGACTTTAAATTTAAAGAATTTTGAGGTATTCTGTCGAGACTTAATCTCTTCTAGACAAAATGTGAATGGCCATATTTCTTATACACTTCATAAAATATTCCAAAATAGGTACCTACTTAATTGAAATTGGGAATATAGTGCTATGTATGTACTAGCGTCGGCCTAGGATTTTCCACCAGAAGGCGGCTATATACCTACCTACCTTTCTAGATTATATATTATCTGCAAACCTAAACACAAAATGATAACATACTTATTTCTTATACACGAATCCAAAAGATCTGTTAAAAGCACTCTATTTTAAGCCGTCTTTCTGGAAAGTATATTTTATAAGACATCCTTAATTCTACTCAATTAATTATTCTTTTTTCTAATTTGTTTTAAGCCACCTGCACTGATGGTGGTTCCCCTATTTATATTTTTATTCTCTTAGATGCCTGTGTCGTAATAAATCCAGTGTGTCGTAATAGTACCTTCAACCTTAACTTCTATAACCCGAAAAATGGTAGCCGTAAGTTCCCTCGGATTTTTGCAAATCTTTTCTATTAAAGCATAAGTTAAGTATGTTTCCGTGTTTTTGCAGTAGGTGGGTCTCTATTATCTAACACAAAAAATAGGAAAAAGTGGACAAAAATTTCCCAAACGAATAGAAGCAAACTTCTGGTACCTAAATACCTTTTTGGTTAACCATACTTTAAAAGTTTTGCGAATCACGTTATAAACATTTCTATAGAGCGGCGTTCCGTCAAAATTGTTGACGAAATTTTACGTATAGGTAACTACTTGCAAAAAAAAATGGATTGACAATATTTTCGCATACGGAATCAGCCAATTTTTGGTCTCGAATAACTGTAAAAAGGCTGGACGTTGTAGCGTAATCTTTCATTTGTTATTTTTGTGGTAGGAAAGTTACCATAACCGACGCACAACTATGAACAAAATGTTTTTGCTTCATCTCTTTTACGAAAGGGCCGGATATTTGTAAACCAATTTATCTATTCACTAACCCATTTTGGCAATGACAGACCTGCTGTTGGCACGTAAAGGATTTATCCCCTACTATCTCTTTTTTTAACACCCCGAATAGTCCTAAAAATGTAAATGTGCTAGCCACATATGGTTGGATCTTCCTCTGCTGGGTTGTCCCTCAGTATTGTACATAAAATTTCGTCGGGTTGGGTCGTTGTTGTTAATACGCTACGCGTGATTTTGCATTTTAGACCTATTTTAGGCTTTTTAATTAGGTCAGTAGCACTATATAGCCCATAAACTTCGTGGTTGAGTCCCCTCCCTTACCCTGCAACGATAGAAACTGGACCGAATATCACACGCAGTATTTTTTATCCTAAGAGGCTTTCATCTGCTTTTGGAAAAGTCCACAATTCTTTGTCATACCGCAAGTCCGGGATAATATAATATATTTACTTTACTTTGCTGAGATAGATATTCAATAAAACACGCTTATTTTATACTTCGTACCTACATGATGAGCGCCATGGGGGGAAATAGTGATTAAAGCAGTTCCAACCACATCGACTGCTTTTTGGTTGCAGTTCCACCAGCGTTGTATACTCACTGTCGAGCGACCACATGGGAGCGCGGAATAAGCAGCTCATATGTTGTTGGTATGATGTACTGAAGTGGTGACAGCCACGCCCACTTAAAATATATCAACGATAAGTTTCTAGTTTATCTGTGTAAGAAATTTTTAATTTCTGAAATAAAATAAAATATCCCGAATGTGCAAAGGCATTTTGAAGAGTATCTACCCCATGCCATTATTTGCAAACTGGGTATAGATACCATACGTCTATAGATTCGTTTTTCTTCCCCAATAATACGCATTTTTAAGGGTTGGATTAGCACTTTACAATCAGCCTATATCCAGTATAATGTCGAATTTAATTGACATCAGTTCATAACATAACTGGTTTACTTGCAAGCATGCGTTTGCTATTTCCCCTTAGAAGAATCCCAGCGAGGGTCAACGATCAAAAACATCATGACCGGAATTGATCTGTAGGTGATCCCAGTGGTCAAAGAACAAATCACTTTAGGATTGGGTGAAATTGTGTTTTATTGACAATTTGAGGTTAATTTGTATGTAGGACGTTTGCTTTTGCATTTTACATTTGTCCGTTGTTGTTGGTTAATTAAAATGTTAGTTAGGGGTTGCAAATACAATAGCTCATGCAGGAACTCAGATTTAGTGTTTCATAATGAAATAACTGCTAACGGGTGTTGCGGCTATGGTACCGAACACAGTCAAACAAAACAGAATCGTGATCATCTTTCGGCGGACATTGATCTGGGTCTTCAACGCCTTCTTTATGCCCTGCGTGGCGGTATTCACATATAGTCCATTGTGTGTTCGACGTTATACTCAATCCGATCGGTCATATCGCTCTGATTCCCTAGCAGCGAGGCCATTTCCATTATCAGATCGTCTATTTCCCTTATGAATGTCTATAGTTTAATAAAATCAGCATGTCGGGCTTCGATTTCACCTAGAGTCTGTTGGGCTTGTTGCGTCTCCATGATGATGCCTTGTGTGGACATGGCCGGATTATCCTGCTCCAGCATATTCTCGAGTTCTTCGTCCATCAGCTGACGTGTTCTACCTTTGCAGCGTTCTCTGCAGTAATCAGTTTGTGTGCGACTGCATTCGGCCATGACTTTGGCAAACTTCCTGAACAGTGTTGAGTGTTGGATTTTGCGGATACGCAAATTCGCACTGGACTTGTTGGCTTGTTCAAGGTTTTTTTTTGACGCCCTTGAGTTTACCAAATACTCTGTTTGCGTTCTTCTTGATGTCGGCCGTGAGATCTTTTAGCTCAGAATGGCCGTCTGTTTCGTTTGCACTTCCTCGACATTATCCTGGATTTTGCCAATCATTTCATTAATTTCCTCCACATGATTAAAGAAGTCATCCATGTAGACGTCACGTTCTTCGACGGTAACGACACATCAACTTGGACGACATTTTTGTCGTCGCTCTTGGCGGCATACAGCTCTGCTAATCTGTCTTTCTTCATACTGCTGCTGCTCAGGTGGTAGTGGTGGTGGTAGTTTTGGATTTGGATTAGTTAAACGAACTGATGGTGACTATGAGAAGGGTGGGGGTGTGAAAATGGATTACATTTCAGTCGTTCCCGGATTTGTTTGCACTTTTTCAAAATTTTCTACTAAACACTTTGCAATCAAATCTACCGAAATAAAGTTGCAAGAAGAAATCGAAAACAAGAAACGGAAAAAAATGTTCATGAAACTTTCCGTCATATAACCTAGTCTTTTTTTTCGCTTACCGATTATACACTGCGAGGTCCGTGAGGCGCACTCCTCGTTGTAGTCCGATAACTATGTAATTTGTCTGCTGGATTTGTAACACAATTCTATATAACAGTTTCAAGTTCATTGCTAACCTTATCTTTGTAGATAAATTAAACAGGCATTTGTAAGTTTTGTCGACTTGTCGGGTTATATGTAATAGACGACCTCTGGGCCTTGACCAGTAATCATGTCCAGTTATAACGATCTTTGTCAAAAGAAAATCTATAAAACTACGAAATGGCAAATCATTTTCAAAATATTTTCCGTATTTTTTTTATATCAATCGAAAAATTAACATAGGTGCATCTTCTAAAAACAACTGACGGTCGTAGGTTAAGTGCAGTCTAATCGAATTCAATAAATTAAGTCACAAAATGCAAACAGGTTGAAGAGTTGAATGAATTGAAATTGATTGGAAGTGTATTCTACTTTTGAACTGAGTACAAAGATCGATGCAACATTTGTGCATGAGGCGCCATTTTTCTTTCAATCTGTAATGCCAGAAATCTTGTACATTTTTGTTAGATGTTAAACTTGTCCTACAAACTGAAATTTTCCAACTCCTGTTCCAAATATATCGATCAGAAACCGAAAGTTGAATTCATTTATTTCGAGTAACCTCAGCCTACAAGATAAGAGCCTAAAAGACACAATTTCTTAATCCACATGTCCCCGTCCATTGCACGTTACACATATGACCTCGCAAATTCAATATGTAACCCCAATCAAAAATCCCTTTGCATCGATTTAAATAAACTAAAATTTCAGCAAAAGACAACAAATATAGGCCACAGCAATTTTTCGCAATCGATCAAATGGGTACACCGTACACATACCTCTGCCATTTTAAAATTTAAATCTCCTCATGCTCAGTATAAGATACAAAGTACCTATATGTATATAAAATCAAATCCAATCAAAATTTGTCCCCTGTCTCATATTGCCGAAAAAAAAAAGAAGCAGAAGAAACAAATCCAATGGTATTGGCAAATTCGTCGAAAGTATTTCACACTAACAATACGACACACGATGATTAACGAGTACATAGAGCAAAAATCAATTAAGACACAAACGCAAAACAACAACGGATAAAGGTCCAAAATATAATTCGAAAAAATGCTTGCACATTTCCGATTTCCATATCATGGGGTTTTTAGACTCCACGTATGTATACAGTACATACCTGAGTTTGGGCACTACACTTGTTTATTTTTGGTTTCGCTGACTTGGCTTGGTGGGTCGTGTGCTGGGCTTTTTGATTTTTTTTTTAAATTATATTGTATCGTTGTCTAATCTCTTTCTAATTTTAACCTAAGTCTGGGTTTTGGTTTTTTTTTCCTCCGACATAACCTTGTCATGAAGATGCCCTTCGCATAGTGGCAACTTCGAAATACCTACCCGGTTATCATATAGACCTTATGAGTTTGGCCGATGTTTCGCTGAGTTTATTCGGCGCATAGGTATCAGCTGAATGCGATTGATTGCTTGGTAACCGAGGGCAGCTTCTATATTTTGTCCATTTCTCCCCTTTCTTTAGAACACTTGTAATAGAACTGTTTTTGTTTTTTTTTTTTGGCTGAGTCTCGTGAGCTTGGCCTTGTGCATAATAAAAATGATCTTCCTTTGTATTATGGTTTAAACTTTCAATCCTGAATGCTGAACTGAGACTATTTTTTTTAAATAATTTCTTCATAATTTAGTTTAAAGCATCCATACCGCCTCAACTAAGTAATTATTTAATTTCTTTCACTTGCAGACTTAAACCGAAATTCCGACTGAATACTTGACCCAAAGAAAAAACAATGTTGAAAACGTCAATTAAAAAGCAATTAACCGACATTCCACTGCGCAAAATGGATCGACGCGACTCAACAACATCGGATTCATCTGTCGAACCCATGGATTTGGGACGTACACCTGAAATAAAAAAACAAACCAAGACAACAGCAGTAACACTTAAAGATGCCATTTTATCAGATGCCAATACAAAATACCCCACACGTCATGAATCTGATGCCGACGAATCAGATGACAAAGACAGAGATCACCAGCGGAGATCACACAGTCAACATCACTACCATCATCGTCGGCGCGGTGGTAATAGTGGACGCGATAAACGTACCGTCCATTTGGAATGCACTGACACTCCGCATTCGTTGCGAAAAAAATTTCGCTTCAGCAGCACGCAAAATCAATCGGCGCCGCCAGAAACTGTGATCAATTTGAAACAACAGAAAACATCGAACAATGATTCCACGTTATCGGGAAAGTCAACAAATCTAACCGCTACAACGAACAACAATGAGTCTGGCTTTGTGGATGCCAGCAGCAGTAATGTTCTAAACACATCGGCTTCATCGGCAACATCATCCACATCGTCATCATCGTCATCGCCGACATCATCATCGTCGGCGGCGGCATCACCATCCGCCAGTAATATCGCCGTTTCGAGTCCCGAATCGGGCGTGGGCGAACGTGACGACATGAAGTACCTTTGCCCAATTTGTGAGGTGGTATCGGCGACACCGCATGAATTTACCAATCACATCAGATGTCATAATTATTCATCTGGGGACACCGAAAATTTCACCTGCCGCATTTGCTCTAAGGTAAGTAGTAACGCTTGAAGAGTGGTGAGGTGTGGTTATACGTTTCTCTAAGAAAGTAGCACACGCACATTCCTTTTATTTGGACAAAATATTTGAACTTGGTTTTTGTTTATTTATATTCGAAGGTTCTATCATCTGCCTCGTCGCTGGATCGACACGTTCTGGTGCACACTGGTGAACGGCCCTTCAACTGCAAATATTGCCAACTGACGTTCACCACAAATGGCAACATGCATCGTCACATGCGAACCCACAAACAGCACCAGCAACATTATCATCGAAACTCAAATGGAACGAAGGGGGGTGGTGGTGGTGGTGGTGCTTCGATTGCGGGTGCTAATGGTGGCAGCTCCGGTTTAATACCAAATTTACCATCAAACGACCAATCGGCTGCTGTGCCCTCCAAACCTACTATCGTTAGCAATGGAGTTGTTATTAACAGCAATGGCGACACAATTGGTGGAGGTGGCGGTGGCGAAAGTTACGAAAGTGATGGTGGTTGCTCAACAGATTCATCAAGTGCCATCAGCCAAAGTTCCAATAACAATAACAACAGCAATACAAACAACAAAAACATTAGCAATTTTAAGCGCAAGAGCACCGACAGCTTGGATGACATGGCCATGATGAAGCGACGCGTGAAGACCACCATCAACAACAACAATATCATCGATAATAACATGCACACCGCGACTGAAAAAAGTACGATCGAAGAGGCTGACGAAGACTTCAAACAGCAGCAGCAACAACAACAACAGAAGCTATTTTGCCCAGTGTGCAATCGGAGTGACTTTGTGGGGATGCAGGCATTGGGCTCCCATATGGACTGCGATCATTCGGATATACCCGCAAAGTGCCGTCATTGTGACGTTGTCTTCAAGACACACAAGCAACTTAATGTCCATCCATGCACGAGTAAGCTTAAGATCACGCCCGGCTTTAAGGATCTTACGTTCGTTGACTTTTCAAGCGAAAAGTTCCCTCTTATTGCCAAGTCTTTGTGTGAGCAGAGCCTGAGAACGTCAGTCAGTAGTCAAAAGTTTGAGTGCTCCAAGTGCTATCGAGCGTTTCCATGCGCCAGTGCTGTGGAGATACATGAGAAAGAGTGCGCCACATCAGGGATGAATTTGTTCGTCGATGCACATGACTTCTCCATTCGCAAGCAGCGATCATATAGCGAGAGTTCAGGTGGCGCTGACGATGACGACAATCGTCGGGAGGAGTTCTTCGCCCGTTTGTACTTAAAGAACAAATCGACAGTACAAAGTATGACCAGCTTATCGTTATCGTCGCCCTCCCTGTCTGATGTTAAGTCGTCCGAGTTGGACAAGACACCTGTAAAGACGTCCCAGTCCCAGCTAGACCAATACCACGACACGAAAGAGCTTGCCGACATTCAATCCATTCTCAATATTACTTCATCGTCATCAACGAGCAATTTCCTGCGCAACTTTGAGAACTCTGTGAACACACCAATCAGTAATTACGGAACCGAAAATGGGGAAGAAGAAGCCCAAGATGCATTCACTTCTGAGTTTCGGAAGATGAAGTTGCGCGGGGAGTTCCCTTGTAAGCTGTGTACGGCAGTCTTTCCCAACCTTCGCGCTCTCAAGGGACACAATCGCATACATCTCAGCGCAGCAGGTCCCGGCCCATATCGCTGCAATATGTGTACATATTCCATCCACGATAAGGCGGCGCTGGTGCGTCATATGCGCACGCACAATGGTGATAGACCGTACGAGTGCGCCATCTGCAACTATGCATTCACAACAAAAGCCAACTGCGAGCGACACTTGCGCAATCGACATGCCAAAACTACACGCGACGATGTTAAGCGCGCGATTATCTATCACCCTTCGGAGGACTCGAATTGCGATGATGCCATGAAGAAGCTGCACATGTTCTCCTCGCCGGAATTCGATCAAGACGACATGGAACAACACCATCCACCAAAGGATCGATCCACGCCGGTATCACATCTGAAGGAAATGCTTCAGTCAGAGTCGAAGCCGCTCAAGATCCAAGTCAAGAGTTTGGAGAAGTTAATCGACAAAGCCGCACCATCCTTTAATCTGTCCGATGAGCTCGAAAAGGAGCTGGAACCAGAGGACGTCCAGCACGATAAGGCTAGTCGACCCATTGATCTTAGTATGGACGCATTGGATTTGAGCAAGAAGCCCGTGAAAGTACCAAAAATCGCAGAGAAACCACCACAATCTCCGCCTCCGCCTCAGATAACACCTGGACGTGCACAGCCCGAAGAGCAAAACATCGACATGCATCTTTTGGAGAACAACCAACAGCTGTTGTTGGCTCAACAGCGATTGTTGAACGCAGCAATGCCGAAGATGGACCCCGCGCACTATTTGCAGCTGTCGCAGCTCTATCGCAACTTGGTGTTGCAGCCGTTTCATCCTTTTTTCCTACAAAACTCATTCCTATCGAACAACATCAGTGAGCTTAATAAATTCGCTCCACTAATGAATCCACTCTTTGATCATCCCGCAGTGCCTGAGGCCTTCGCCGCCGGCAATTATAACCAAAGTATGCAGCCAAAGACAGCACCAGAAGATGCCAACTTAATGGTGAAGCAGTCCAATTCACGTGCTCATTCGCCGAGCCCTGCTAAAAGCCAACTAATACCGCGGAACCTCACTCCATCCTCGACACAGATGCCGCCAATGCCACGAAGCCACCCGCATATGGGGCCCATGACGGGACCACATTCCACCGGAATGATCCCATCATCGGTGTCCAACACAGGCCCAGTGAAGATGGTCATTAAGAACGGTGTGCTCATGCCCAAGCAGAAGCAGCGTCGTTATCGCACCGAACGCCCCTTTGCTTGTGAACATTGTTCCGCTCGCTTCACATTGCGTTCAAATATGGAGCGCCACATCAAGCAACAACATCCTCAGTATTGGGCTCAACGGCAACGTAGTGGCCACCACATCATGCGTGGGCGTGCCAACAGTAATTCGGTCCTCTCGCACATGCAACCAACTCACTCGCCTCTGGAAGCTCCACATCAGATGGGTGGCAGTGGCATAATCAACCACATGAGTGCTATCCCCGATCAGGTGAAATATGCCATTCTCGCCAAACAGCTCAAGGCCCGCAAGGAGACAGACATCCTACAGCAAGCCCTGTCCCAAGGATCGAGCAGTGTGTTAACACAGAACCCAACCACCGCCGCCATCAGCAATCTTCGCAAATCGCTCAGCTCATCGTCGAACACAAATAATGGTAGTATAGAAGATGATGATCCCAAGCTTGTTATTGACGAGGACGATGAAAAGGAAGACGACCTCGACGAGGATGATGAGGAGGAGGAAGATTGTAAGGTAGAAAATTTGACACAAATTCATGGCTTTCAAGAAATCAACGAAGCTGCTAAGAAAGCTGCCGAGTCCATTTTAGAGCAGGCCATGAAAGCTGGCAACACTAAAAGCTCCTTTAACCCGAATAGCATCGACGAGGAGCGTCCAATTGCGAAGGACTTCAGCCTCAAACTATCGAAAAATATGATTGCTCAAGCAGAGTCTGTTGGGAAATTTCTCAAAGAAGTCGCTAGTTCTCCGTTCAAGGACGAATCCAATGACCTAGCTTCAGTGTCAAGACTCGTTGACAACGCCACAAATGCCATGTCTTTCAACAACTACTTTCGGCCCAGTGATGTGGTGAACCAAGCGGAACAAAGTGACGAGGAGGGTTTGGTTGCATCGGGCAGCGCATCAGAAAGCAATAACTCTGGCCCCGAGGATATGCCCGGAGCGCTGGAACCAAAGAAGAAATCTGCCTACAGCTCGGCACCAAATCGAGTATCATGCCCCTATTGCCAGCGGATGTTCCCCTGGTCTAGTTCGCTACGGCGACACATTCTAACACACACCGGTCAAAAACCCTTCAAATGTTCTCACTGTCCCTTGCTCTTTACCACCAAGAGCAACTGCGATCGCCACCTGCTTCGGAAGCACGGTAATGTCGAATCGGCTGTGTCACTGTATGTCCCAATCGAGGATGTAAATGAGCCATTACCAGTGCCCAAGTCTGTCGAGGAGATTGAGCTGCAACACCAACAACAGCTTCAGCAGCAGAGGGAACAAAAAAAACTCGAAGAACAAAAAGAGCTAGAGCAACAGAAACAAGTAGTCCAAGAGAACCAAGAACAGGCAACACCGACAACCATAAACTCGGGTTGCAAAGTAGAACCAGTGCCACAAATTGTCTCATCGTCTGAGCTGCCCTTCAAGTGCCACCTTTGCGACAGCTCATTTGCCGAACGTTTTCAGTGCCTCGATCATATCAAGATACATCATGCTCAAGAGTTCGCTCTGCTACTTTCCAAGGGAGCCATCGACAGCGAAGCCGATGTCAACAGTCAAGTACAGTCAACAGAGGACGACGAAAAACGAGACGAAAGCCGTGGCAAATACCCCGACTACACCAACCGCAAGGTTATCTGCGCCTTCTGCGTGCGTCGTTTCTGGTCAACGGAAGATCTGCGTCGTCATATGCGGACTCACTCGGGCGAACGGCCATTTCAGTGCGACATCTGCTTGCGAAAGTTTACCCTGAAGCACAGCATGCTGCGTCACATGAAGAAACACAGCGGAGGCAGTCATTCTGGTAACGGTACCGCCAACGCCACCAACAGTGGCTCCGACATATCCGACGATGAACAGCCGCCAGCCAATGTTATGCTGGCGACCACTCTTCGCAGCCACAAAATCCAGGAGCTCTTTTCGAAGGCCAACAGCGAGTGGCGCAACAATCGACTCTCGGGCGAGCACAAGGAGAACATCGAAGAGCACAATAACCAGTCCGATCTAATTGGCAACCTGCTCGGCATCAGCGACCAGGGCATCCTCAACAAGCTTCTCTCATCGGCAGATGAAGCGGCCAAGTTTTTGGGTGTCGACAAGTAAACCAAAGCCACTCTTTCTCTCGCTCTCTTTCTATCTCTCTCTCTCCGTATCTCTCACTGCAAATATTTATACATCCCTCTCTAGTCAATTGCTTATATCATAAGTGACAAACAAACAAACAAAAACTGTATAAATATATGAACTTAATTTATAGTTTCGGCAACCACGCGCCAAATTTACATTTAAGCTGTACATTAGTATTTAAACTCACCTCTAAACAGACAAGTTTTTAACATTAGAATACACTATATGGAGCTACACCAAAGCAAAATCAAAGACCCTGGCAAAAGATACATATTATACATAGAACTTGGTTTTTGTAGACATAGATACACTTAGAATTAGGATACACATTCCTTTTGGAAGTTAAGTTATTTTTAAACAAATTCTGGCGAAACTTAGAACCTGGTGCAACCAAATCACTTTCGTATTCGATAGAACTCCTTCGAAACAGAATGAACAACCAAAATCAAAATTAGATCAACAACCTCCTAGATGTTGTTGAATTAGAAACATACATTCATAAGATACCTACACCTAATTGGAATAAGAAAGTATACTGTGTGTGGTAAAATTTGTGTAGACGCGATTTATTTATTAGAACCTTAATGAGACTTTTATTAAAAGAAAACAAAAACCTGTATGCCTTCAGCTCGTGCATTACCTACCTATACCTATGCTTAGACTTAAGGGGCTTTTTTTGGAAATACATACTTTTCCAGAAGATGTCGTTCACCACCAATTTGTGGCTTATTGTAGATTTTAAACTGATTGTAGATTTATCATTTCAATTCGCTGACTTAATTATTTTATTTAAAAATGTAGTAGATATTTATTTAAAAACACAAATCTGTATGTTACCACTCGATCGAAAGACAAAAACAAAATTAAGTACTTAAGCTATTGCTTGTAGTTATTATTTTCTGTCTTTATTTTATTTGTGATTATTTTCTTCTTTTGTTTATCGGATACTTTATTTCTTTTTGTTTGCCAAGAAATTATAACAGACATAAATTCGTATGTAGTTTGCATGTGCGATCAAAGTACGTGTAGTGACAAAAAAAAACTAATTTTAACTTAACTAGAAATTAATATTTAATAAACGAAAACTATTTTTATTTAATGGCAAATAAAATATATACGCATACAGCAATAACCAAAGCATCTTGAGTGTGTAAAACTTATACATAATTCTATGGAAATTAATTATATATGAGAAAATAAAGAAACAATAAAATATAAATATAATTTGTGTTTAAAATCAATTTTCGTTGTGGAGTTGGCATTTTTTTCTTAACTAGTCTACAAAACGGTGGGCATTTTTCAAGAGAAAACGACAAATTCTGTCTCACCTCTGCTGAATCCTGATTGATTGCACAACGACTCCTCGCCCAGTGGCGTAATAATCAATGGCTTGATTTGCCTCCCCGCGTTGGACACCGGGCAACTGTAGAAATCCTTGCGATCTAAAACTGCAAATCAAATATTAAAGGCCATTGATTAATACGCGACAGGCAATACGGATTTCGGAGCCGTCGTTCCACCGCAGACTTGTTAAGCTACGTAACGCACTTATGGACGCAAGCGATTGAACAACGCAGCGAATCCAGAGCCGTAGCATTGGACATATCAACGGCATTTGACCGAGTCTAGCATAGACCCCTATTAGGCAGGTTAGTGTCTTATAGATTACCACAACAACTCTGCGGATGAATGCAAAATTTTCTTCTGGGAAGATCGATCCAAGTAACCAAGTTGTTGTAGATGGTGTATCATCCAATTCGTTTGCTATAAATGCAGGAGTGCCCGAAGGATCTATTCTTTCTCCAACTCTATTTCTTCTCCACATCAACGATTTGCTTGGATCGACAAATAATAATTTCTATACAGCTTTGCTGATGAGAGCACTCTTATATCCTCCATCTCGAATAGTGGGCCTGTAAGTGCGACTACATTACACAGTCAGAGATGTGAACAAATTAGTTCTCTAAATAAAGATCTGGACAAAATCTTGAATTGGGGAAAAAGCAACTTGGTTGTATTTAATGCAAACAAGACACAGCTCATAACATTTTCTAGGAAAAATGCATCATCAGTTCCTCAGAACCATCCAATCCATCCCAAGGATTGAATGCACCTTCTAGGAGTCACTGTCAATTCAGGGGCAGCACCTAATTTGTCCCAATCGACTATTCTCGATTGATTATCCTCGATTGAGACAAATTAGGTGCTGCCAGAGCTCGATTGTATCGTCTGAACTCGATTGTATCAAGTTACGTGCTAGACCCCCAGGAATCACATGGAAGGACCACATATATCCTATATCGCAAGATCGGCGTCCGCTAAGTTAATGTTAGACCAGGCCTGGAATATTGTTCCCATAATGGAGATGGGCCCCAAAACATTCACTCAAAATATTTGACAGCATACAGAGACGAGCAGTTCGACTTATTGGAGACCCTACACTCACATCGAATCTACAACCGTTGGTGCACAGAAGACAAGTCGCTGACCTTTGCTTGTTCTGTACGTACTTCCATGGTAGAACTCAAGGACATTATCCCTCGAAATGTGACTTTTGGGCGCCCCACAGGACAGGCAGCTAATGCTCATGACCATACAGTGCACTTGACAACCGCGAGGACATCAATTTTCCAAAACTCCTTCTGTTACAGGACAAGCAAACTTTGGAACTCGCTTCCTGTAGATATGTTTCCAGAAGACTACAATTTGCAGCGATTGAAGTGCAGAACAAACACACATCTTAGAGCTTCTCGGGGCGCTGATGAAGCGTTATAAAGAGAATAGCGTCAACTGCATAACCTGTAGAGTCGATTAAATATTTGCTACGCCACTGTCGAACTCTGAAAGAACGGCGTCTGGTACCCTAGAATCCAGATATCACACACGGTTTATTAGGAGCATCAACCTGGATTCCAACCCGGCAAGTTTTAAGTCTCGCTTAACAGTGGATTCAGCAATTCTCTGCAAAATTATAAGAATAAATTCAAAACATGTTCAGTTCTAGAAAAAATATTTTACTCTTTGACGAAAGTAGTCAGAGGATCTTTATCACACTCAGACACAATTACATTACAAGTGTCTGACAACTTTTTGCTTAAGATTAACTGAAAATGCTTTAGGAAACCTCTTTCAGAGTTACTGTGGTTACATAAAATCACAGAAACATTCCGATGCTGAGCATCGAGCACTTCGTGATGGGACATCTCACCCGAAATGTATAAATCTGCGACAACATCTTTGAGTAAAGAAGCTCCAGATCCGGCGCAAACGGCAACTTTATTAATAGGTGCTTCCATCGAATGATTGACACCAACTGCGACATGGACATCTAATCCAATGTGGGTTTGGACACATTTTATAGCTTCAGCAAGACTAAGAGTATTTTTTAGTTTCACAACTCTACCTGGACCACAATCAGTAACTGGATCAATCTGCAAGTTGTAGAACAAATTTGAATGTACATATTGACTAATCATTAGCGTTTCACTTATGATACATTATCAGAAACAAAACACATCGCGCAACATGATCTTTGGGCAACTTCATAGTAAAATTATCGGATTTTTAAGATCGGAATTCCGATATTTCTACTTATACTATAAAAATAGAACCATTGTCGCATCACATAGTTCGGAGAAGTCTAGAGTCACCGGGAAATTTGTTGCAACAGAGCGCCAAAAGAACCCTTGAGAACCAAACTGACTAACAAGAAAAATCATAATAGGTACATTATAGTCGTATTTCTAAAAACTGTGTGACTGATAGGTACCAGACTTTATTTGATGTTTGCATTATCTTTCTTACCTTAATAGGAACACATTCCAGAACCGGCAGAGCTGATGCTAGCCAATCGTTTACACCATTCTTACAACAATCCCATGCTGTGTGTGGAGAATATACGGCTATTCCTTTCGCAAGGCATATGGAAACAATTTTCTCTTTCCAATTACTGAAAAGTAAACACCACTTAAAGATGTACCTCATAGTTTTTAAATTAAACTCACTCTTGGGTTATACGCTTCAGACCGGTAAAAATTGGTGGGTGGTAGGAAATTATTAAATCGCTATTTCTCTGTCCGGCCTCTTCGAGCACTTTTAAGGTTAAATCATTTGTGAGGAATATCGTCTTAATGGGCCTGTATTCAAAATATTAAGCAATACTGTAAATAGTTATGAGATTTTCTTGATATTCTGAAACATTACCTTTGGTTATAGGGCTCCATGAGAAGCCCAACATTGTCCCACTTCTCTGATAGAGACAACGGAGCGAATTTTTCCAGCTCCTCAATCACCTTTTTTAATGGAGTACCAAGTCTTTCTGTTTCCATTGTATTGCACCCACGAATAGATGTTTTAAGTAGATGAACAATTTTTTTATTAACTAAGAATTTTAGCATTTAAAGTTCAGACTTTTAAATAAATAAGTATACTTTGGCAAGTGCCAAAAATTAAAACGGTCTATCACTTTAGTGGAAGATATGTTCGATTAGAGAATTAAACTGTCACAATTTTCTTACAAATGCTGTGATGCCAAGTCACTATACTTTTCAGCCAGGAACATAAACTCGATAGCATACCTAGGTAAGTAGCTACCTGAAAATTTCAACCAGAAATTTGGTATGGCATAAGACGTATTTTTTTGAGAATCTATAGCTAGCTCACTTTTACTTTTATATGCAAAACTTTTATACTCACTTTTGGTTTTACATGCTAAATTTGTTTTACTCACTTTTGGTTTTGTTATACTCATATTAATTTGTTGATAGAAAATGAACTAGTTAATTATTTAAAAATTTACTCAGAATTAATTTTAATAACATGGCCAATGTTTGACACAGAACAGCTGATTTCGAAAATGAGGCAATGCTTCTGTCATTTGTGGATTTCATTCGAATTTTGTGAAGTAAATTTTTCGTAGTCCGTAGCGTGGCTTTCATTCGGGGATTTTTTAACAATGGATTCTGTAATAAGGCTGTTTATATCCTGAAAAAATAAAGAGAAAAAAAAAACACAGAAAAACACATTTCCGCAAAAGGTATCTTCCTTTACTTTAGTAGTAAAAATGGAATAGACTATCAAAATTGCTATAGTGGGGATGAATTCTCTCTCATAGAGAAAAACTTCCGAAAACGTTGGAGAACGCTTTTGTAGTAATAATGAAAAATGGCAGATGCATTTTGTTTTTGCATAAATTGCATGTGATTATAAATCCAAGTTTGTATGTGGAAGAGTTTTGTACTGACTGAACTACAAGCATTCAGGAAGAGGAAAAAATCTCATGTCGCAGGAAATCAAAAGACAAATGCAAATAGTCGTTACACGCGCATGCCAGATAGGTCAACAAAACTCAAACAGTCTGTCAATTTAGGCGAATGACAGTAGTTTCAATTTTTACTCAAAGAAATTTGTTGTTAAAACTAGTTAAATTCTCGGTGGGAGGGAAATGTCTTGTTCTCTTGTTCTCAGCCGCTATTACGAATTTTTCGAGTTGCGAATGAGGAACGACACTAAGTAAAAATGCGTAAAAATTCGTAAGATTTAAAAGTAAAGAAACAGACCTAAATATTCGTGTACCTATTGCTTTCTAATGCACACATCAAGTGTAGCATAGAGTTGTGAGCAAATGCCGTTTACGTATGGCATTAGTTTAAAACCATTGCATACAGTTAGGATGGTGCAAACCAAAATAAATGTCCACATAGGCCATTTTGTTAAATAATAACCAATAGATGTAAGTTTATTTTTCACGTTACATTTATATTAAATTTTAATTCATACTTCTTCATAAAACAAAATTCAATTCTGCTGTTATTTCTTTTAAAAAGATACAACTAACTATGTTAAGCCATTACTGTCTGCTTTTTATGATTTGTTATTATATTAAGAAGTTTTATGAATTACAAAATATAATGCATGTAAATAAGGACAAAAAATATATAGAATAACAAATAATGGAATAAAAAATTGTTTTTTGCTTTTTGTTTGTTTTTTTTTTTTGCAGCTTAAAAGTAAGACAACTACATAAAGAGTGGCTTCACGTTATTGAGTACTCTTCGTTAATTTTTGTAATACTTTTAATCCCTGTTCTTGGTATTCTTGTTTGGACATCCAGAATGCATCGCGATCTTTCGTAACGTCGGCTAAGACAGCGCCTCCAATGAAGACCATGTCTTTTCGTCGTGGTGGATCTTCAATACGAATTTTGAATTTCTACAAAAAAAAAATGGAGATATGAAATTAAAATCTTCATGGAAATGCGAGTAATACTTACAGATAATTTATCTATGTCATTCTTTAAAACTCGCTCTAAATATAATTGCTTAATTTCTCTCTCTAAACGGCTGGGAAGACCAGGATACATCGTAGAGCCACCAGAAAGAACAATGTGCTTGTACAATTCCGGTCGCATATCGATATCAGCGGCTTGGATCGTGTTGAATACTAGTTCGGCAATGCCCTGACCTTCAACGTTTATTAAATGCGGTTGAAACAGAGCTTCAGGTGCTTCGAAGCGTTCTCCGCCCACTTTTATCACTCGGCCATCCGGGAGCTGGGTATTTCAATATCAAAAATATACATTTATAAATGATGGTTGTGTTTTGTGATAGATAACTTACCGTGTATGATTCAACCAAAACTGTTGTTTCCAGGGCCAGTCTTTGTTCCATTTCAATGTCGTAGCCAATATAGCAGAGTTTCTCTTTCATCATTCGAACGGTTTCGAAGTCGGCAGAATGGTTAAATGCATACCCACGAAGCAAGAGCAACTGAAATTAGTTCAAGAGAAGTTTTGTGTCGATAAGAAGTTCGATATGTATTCTTTATAAAGGAATAGGCGTTGACTTTAAGAACGAACGCCTTTTGTTCAACAATGATTATATTTCGATTATATGATTTCTGCTGATTTCGTACATGTTGAGATGTTGACATCAATTTACCTACATATGTCAATGGCAACACTCACCTTAATTAGATATCGTGTTATATCTCGCCCAGCAATGTCGAGTCTTCTCGTTAAATGCGGCAGTGCAAATTCCTCATAAACCGGACAAATGTGTGTAACTCCATCGCCTGAATCGATCACAACTCCAGATATAAGTCCTTGAGCGTATAGCGTGAGCACCGCTTGGATTGCTATGTACGTTGAATCAAACCCGTACTTTTCAAACATCACCTAAAAAGATATTTTCATATTATATCAGTTAATACATTATTAACACTGTCTTGCGGAGTGCTGTTGCATACCTCAATCATTTTCTCTCGATTTTTTGTCGGATTCATTGGAGGCTCAGTGAGGAGAATTTTCGTATTTGTTGGATCAATGTTCATTTTCTTCTCACCAAATGTGTAGTCCCAGACATGACACATGTCTTCCCAATTTCGAACCACACCATTTTCCATGGGATATGACACCTCCAGCAATGACCTAAGCTGTGAAGCTTCATCTCCGACCATTAAGTCCTAGAAAATTATATATCGTACAAACAGGTAATTTATTAATGCGATTTGTCGAGTTAATTTTTATTAGTATCGCTTGTTTTAAAATGAGTTAAATTAAGGACCAAAAACATTCGGGGTAGGAAATTCAAAATACACGAATACAAAAAAAAGAGTTAACAAAATATAACTTTCGGGTCTACATAAAAAAAAACAATTTAATACAAAACACGTCATCAGCGAAAAACAATTTTGTTAATAGTTAAAATCTGCATTCACAAAATATCTTACTCTACATGAAGTGCGCTTTATCACAAAAAAAAACCGTGAATGGAAAACTAACTAAATATTTATAATTTTTGAGGAGTTGACTTAATTTTATTTTCTTTCTAGGTCATTACATGCAAACTTAACAAGCTGTGGATAGCTGTACATATTATGATTATTGCTTAAAATGCAGATAAGCGCAGATTTCCAATCGTAAACTATTCCAAATATTAGATCTAGATCTAGCATATCTCGAAGCGCGTTGACTAGGTATTCGTTATTGATAAAAGTTTTTTCTCAAATCTTTACATATAATAAAACTGTAGGCATTTTCTTTGTCAGCTAAAAACTCGAAAACTACTGGACAGATTTCGATGAAACTTTTTTTTAAATGTTCCTTAAGACTGTGAGACTGCTATAGGCTATGTCGTTTATAGCCACGTCCTTAGGAACAGTTTTTAGCCAAAATGTATTTTTTGAAGTGAAAATATATACATACACATATACCTTGCTACGAATGGATGTTTATACTTTTGCGATCGTCAAACAAACACATTCGATAAGGGTTGATTTGTTTTCGCAGTGAGTGCTATGGTCAGTTGTATATTATTTAGGTATGTATATTATGATTGTATGTCCGATGAAGGATGGGGATGGGGTGAGTCGTGCGTGCTGCAGAATGGCATGGGGTATATTAATAATCTTCATAAGAGAAGAGACGTATAATACAAAACAGGTTTCATTTCAGAATTTCATTCGATATGTGGTATGGTAACTGTGTTGGGTTGGGGTAGGTAGTTGTTTGGATTTTATAGGAAGAGGGAAGCAAAGGAAAGGAAAGGAAATGCAGTATATTAAACAAGTAGCAAGATCAATGAAAGGGAGGGCGATGCTGAGGGTGCACATTATATATCCAATGCATTACATCCATTATCGCATATCGCCACGCAACGCAGTAGGAATTTTATTCTGATATGACGTAAAAGGGTAGGGTTGGGGTAGTTGTTTGGATTCCATAGTTCTACTTTGGGGTTGTTGTCGCACATCGAAAGCAATTTTTCTTGAACAGATAGGTACTGTGTATGAGTGACTTACTTCTGTCCAGCCAGTTTGTGAAATCTATATCTATACATATAAGAAAACTGTAGCAATTTTCGTTGTCAGCTAAAAACTCGAAAACTACTGGACAGATTTCAATGAAACTTTTTTTAAAATGTTCCTTAACACCGTGAGACTGCTATAGGCTATGTCGTTTATAGCCACGTCCTAAGGAACAATTTTTAGCCAAAATGTATTTTTTGAAGTGAAAATATATACATACACACAACCAAATATAATTTTGTGCGAGCGGGCAAGGCGAGCACGGGTCCAGCTAGTGAGCTTATAAAAGTACAGACCATAATTTATCTAACAAAACAGTAAGACAGTCAACACATACGCGTTTAATTTAATCGCATACATATCAAGTAATTTTTAAGCAAAAAAATATTTTTTCTGTTATTGAATTTATTTATTTATTACCCTGCAAGATAATCGGTTTTGGCGGGGGTCAGCTCGTAAATAATTGAATAGTAGGTGCAGGGACCCTATGCCTTCTCTAAACCATTCTTTTATCTGAGAATGGAAGGGTTTCTATGCCCTATCCGAAAGAATTGAATTGAATTGAACAGCTTTTAGACATTCGAGAGAGTTGGCACATTGTACAAAATGTTAAAGATAATTTAATTTGTCTTTTTCGAAAGGTTAAATCTTTAAAAAGTCGGTGACATTGATATACATAACCAAAAGAATTTAGCAAATTCTTACTGGTTTATAGAGTGGCAAAAAAAAAAGCAAGGCCATTCAACATCAGCACCAGAGTCAAAACGTTACTGTCGACAGATTCAACTTTGATGTAGCTAAAAATTGTATTTGTAGTGAACTCCAGGGGGCTTATTCCCAACTGCGCGGCGGATCCCTTTTCATGTCGGATTGGTATTTTTGTATTTCCAAAAGCGATTCGATCCATTCAAAAGCGATAGCTAGCTGGCGGATTTATTGCGGATAAAAAATAAATTCTTGTGACGGAAAAAAGCTGTCAAACTTTTGAGAAAATAAATGGAAAATTGGAAAAAACTGGAAAGCACCTTTCGCATGGGAGAATAAGCAAAAGCGAAGACGGTAGAAATCGAAGTATCACTTTCAATACGATCCGCCGCGCATTTGGAAATAAGCCCCCAGCAATGGCATCATCTCTGAGATAAAGTCAAAGCCTGTTGAATACTGAGGCGCCCCAGTTAAGTACTGATGCTGAATTTTGCTGTCGAGCGTAGCTGTCCTTGGGTTCATAGAAGCCACGAAAACCCAGACTCTTCTCAGTCCCCACTAGGGCTAACCACCACGAAAAAAAACTTTATAGTTTGCGACACCTATAACTTTAAGGAAGATAAGGTCTTTGCCTATTTCGGCTCCGCTACAAGCTATGAAAATAAAATGGCTTCAAATTAAGAACAACTCTTGCCCATCGACATCTCTTATACTTAAGAAGGCAATTGATTAGTAAGGCATTTTGAAAAAACCTGGGGCCAGATCGTCTAAAATAAAAACGATCGAAGGACATCGTTTTTACTAAAGCAGTCTCTATCATATCTGTGATAATAGACAGAGACTGCTAGTATCGAAACGACGTCGTTCGATCGTTTTTATTTTACGTGATCTGGGCCCTGTGTACATAAGGCCCTGATCATCCCAGTCCTGTGCTCTGCCGCGAAAGCGAATGAAGATATGTTTGGCCGCTTCTTCGAGTTATTTTCACAGCAGTAAAGGAAGAGGAGCGCCAAGAATAAGACGGTTAAGGAAGACATTATTTAAGATGAGCCACCAAGTTGGAATTAAATTTCAACCAACTTATTGCAGCGGTCCATCTGATAACGACCAAACATTTAATTCAACAGGGGACCTACAATTTTATGCCACATCTGAAAAACTTCATTTCCGGATGACGTGTTTAATTTTGTTCACACATTTGGTCCGGATGTTTCCATTCCCGGTCAATGGTCCAATTGCTTATTCAGTTTGGTTCAGTTTTTGGTCTATTGTGCTTCTTGTTGCTAATGAATTCCAGCTAAATCTGCAATGCATATGGTAAGTCGTAGTTTATCCATGCTCTTTCAAGTTGAAGCATTATAGGTTAACATTTATAGCAAAATATTTCCAGTTACCTATTTTTTACAAGCAATTTATAAGCTTAATGCGTTTTGCCATACTATGTCACTCCCTTTTTTCATTACAATAACTAGGTTAGTTCAGCTCTTTTGCATATAAGACAAGCTTCTTACTAAAAAAAAATGCGTCTGATGCTCTTTCGTGGTTAAAAACTAAGCTGAACTACGTATTCTCAACAAGATATTAACAAACGGACGTACGGTTAACATTTCAAAAATAAATAATAAAAATAAACAAATACAACCACAGCAATCATATTGAAAAAAAATGAAAAAAGGAATAACCATTAAATAAAACCAAACACACGGATAAAAATTTTAATAAGAGAGTTCCGTACACAATTTTGTATATAAAAAAAAATTATATAAGATCGAAGAGTTGGATATGTGGATTTTTAATTTGTAAAACTATAGACTTACATCGACATGTAAATCCTGTAAAAATAATTCCAAACAAAAAGGAAAGAAAAGAATAAATGTATAATATATAAAATAACTTTCTTTTTTTTTGTTGTTTATAAAAATGAGTATATTAGTTAATTTTTCTTTTCTTTGGGACCGCAATTCAGGACAAAATGTTACTTCCTTCAAATATATAGAAGCATCATTTCACCAAATTGTAGATTAACTTTATACACACCTTAACTTCAATGTCACCAATTTTGTTGACCGCTCGAATGATGGGCCTACCAACCATTGAGGGAAATATGTGCGCCGGGAAGTTGCTGCCCGCATAGCCACATTTCACAAACTGAAAATAGAAGTTTTATGTTTAATAAAATCGATAAAATGTACACTGTTTTAAAAGCAACACAAATATGGAAATCATTGGAGCATTATAAATAGCTGGAGACTGGATAAAGCAAAGAAGTCTGACATCGGGGGTACATTATGACAATGTACAATGCATGAAAATAGGATATGGAAAATAAGACTAAACAGGACATTTAGATATTGATATTTATTCTCTGCCAAGTATCAAGAGCAGGTTAAAAAAGGGTGCTGTAAAGATGTCATTTAATTTATAATTTGTAAGGCTATAATTTTCCAATAAGAAAAAAAGAAACTTGGAGCAGTTGCATTTGCATATGGAATAGACAACTGACTTTCTTTGATACAATGCCAACGCTGTGTAGATAAAGAAAACTAATATAATTTAACCCCAATTTCATTTCATTTTTGGGGAAGGCAACAATGGTAATACGGCTTCATGGAACACCAAACATCATAATAAATCTAGCTTTGCTTAAGTGACAAGTACATATATTTGATAGTCTTCCGCTTAAAAATGTTTAGAAAATGATTCACACTGAGGATTGAAGCCATTGAAATTATAGCTAGAAATAACGATTTCCTCTTCTTCTACATCTGTTGAACAAATAGTTAATTTTAGTTGATTTTGTTCAAAGTACAACAATTTTGCAGAGCACCCATAAATTCCATAATGTAAGCCTGAGCGGTTGGTATCCTCAAATGAGGGCGGGTCATCAGCTACTATGTGTCACACATCAATCCATAGATAACACACACAAGTTTTTTTTCGTAATCAATATAACAATTTCCACACTAGATAAAATCAATGAAAAACCAAAACCTTACCAAATCAACTGCAAATAACAAGTTGAAATAGTTTTAAGGTTTAATTTCAGTGCATAAACGACTGAAAATATAATAAAAATACAAATGTATTCATACATACACCGGTTCCATTATCACAAACTATAACATTTCGTCCTTTGCTATCCATTTTATTAACTATTATTGACTAATTTAAGAGTTAGGAAATAAATGGTTTTATCTTCTTATTTGTTTACTGATAATAATTAAAGGAAACACACAACTTTCCTTAATTAAATAAGTAATTTATTAACTTTTTCCACTCCTCAAACACAAAAAAATAAGCAGAAACGTTGAGTGCTGTCAAAAAATTTTGCTTTCGAGGAGGTATGTATGACTCATGGACTTGTTCAAAAATATTCCTTTGTACTTGTTTTTATTTAGTACTGATGTGTTCTAGATTGGGATTTTTGATTTTGTTACCAAACGAACATAAGAACCCAAACTGCTTTTGTTATTGTTATTACCTAGCTCTCAGAAGCAAGACAATTTTTTTCGTTCCGTGGATCTTAAATCTCGAAATAATAATGTTTTATTCGAATGGGCAGAAAATATCACTTTTTATTTGCTCTAGATCTAGATTATTGTTTTGTATATTCGACTATCCAAAAAAGAAAATCATCGGAAATCAATGATACCTATCACAATTATCGCGCTTCCATTTTAAGCTTTTCTTTTGGGTTTGGTTTCAGCTAACATCGTTCGGTCGATTCATTTTCCTATTTTACGTTAAAATCGATAAGCGCAATTAAAATAGTTTTACTGTGTAATCTTTCGGAATTTATTTTCGCTTAATTTGGCACCACGCATCCAGCTATTAAGCTTTCATCACGACATCTATTAAGCCTAGTACGCTGCTGTTGTGAAAGGAAATTTTCCGGTGGTCTCCAATTGCACAGCGAAACGTCTGCGAAAAGCCACCGGAAAATAATTTGTGGAGAATTCCATCAGCTGCTACACAAGTGACATGGATATTTCACAACAAGGAATTTGTATTTTGTAATTTAAAACAATTATAATTAAAATGATAGAATTTTATAAAGACGTTACGATATCATTACAACAACAATAATATCTTCCTCATCCGCATTTATTATTTCTTCTGATGTGAAATTGGATTTTCTTTTTTACATTTTCACTCAGATGACACTCTGCTTGTGGTGGTGGGCCATCTTATAGATTTTGCTGCTCCAATTCTTTCGAATATAAAAATTCAATATCGTCCACTTAGTGAGATTACAAAAAAAAAAAAAAACCCCCGAAAAAATTAAATGTCAAATTTTCTCAAGCAATTATTGTCCCGGACAATAAATTGTGTGCGAAAAGAGAGTGGAGGATTGTACAAAGCAATCTACTACAATTACTCACTTTTTGCCATCATTTCGCAACAGCAGCGTAGGTACTGCAATTGCAAAACGAAAAGGAGATCGATATTTTTCGTCACTTTTGTGTGTAATTTTTTGTTTCACAATAGCAGCGTATAATAGGCTACAGAGTACCTAGGTACCTACGTATAATCTGAAAAGCTAAACTATGTACAGCGGCTCTCAAATTTTTCCATTCAAATTCCTTTTGCCATCTCTGTTCAGGGATGAGAACAATTTTAACGAAGAATTCTGTCAATTTTTGATGGTGTAGTTTCTTTTTTTGACAATAGTCCATTTAGAAAGAAATTAAAGAAAAACCCAGAAATAAATTCCTAAATTCACTTTTCAAAAGTGCAGACACTTGAAAACGTAATCAAAACATTAAAATCTATCTACTCGCAGAAAAATGAAATAGGTAGACTTAAAAAAATTGCAAAATTTTCTCGCAAGTGCTCTTCATAGGTCACCACCATTGAGCAGTTGTGTACCTTCAGTGTGTCTGCAAAACTAAAAAAAAAATTTTAATTTACATGCAAGGAGGTGTTGTTATACCACATCCGAAGAAATCGAGTTTTGCCTGAGAAGTCATTCAAGTGAAAGTTTCGTTTTTGTAACGAGAGGAAAACGAGACGACCCCGAGTCCCCATTTTTTTATGGAGGAAATGTCTTCGTCAAATAATCAATCGAGCCAAAACCAGGCTGCTGCTAATCAACCCCAAAAGTCGGCAGCAGCACAGCAATCAAATTCTGCAGCAAAACCGAAACATGATCAGCCATCGACCCCGGATGGGGTCACCCAGCCACAGCCTATAAAGAAATATTCCCTAACGGGCACGAAAGAGCGTGTTGTAGATAGTGTGCCATTTCCACCAAGCCATAAGTTGACTATTGCCGAAGTTTTCGATGCCAGGACTGGTAAGCCCCATCACGATGTTCTGAAACAGCACTTTATACTAGAAGGCCGTATCGAAGAGGCTCCGGCGTTACGCATTATCCGTGAGGGCGCAGCCCTTTTACGCTCCGAAAAGACGATGATCGATATCGAGGCGCCAGTTACTGTCTGCGGCGACATCCATGGACAATTCTATGATCTCATGAAGTTGTTCGAGGTCGGTGGTTCGCCAGCGACGACAAAGTATTTGTTTTTGGGTGATTATGTCGATCGAGGTTATTTTAGTATCGAGTGTGTTCTCTATCTGTGGGCTCTAAAGATCTGTTACCCCACTACGCTATTCTTGTTGCGTGGCAACCACGAGTGTCGCCATCTGACCGAGTACTTCACATTCAAACAAGAGTGCAAGATAAAATACTCTGAATGCGTTTACGACGCCTGCATGGATGCTTTCGACTGCTTGCCTCTGGCTGCGCTTATGAATCAGCAGTTCTTATGTGTGCACGGCGGTCTTTCACCCGAAATACACGAGCTTGAGGACATTCGACGTTTGGACCGATTCAAGGAGCCACCTGCATTCGGACCCATGTGCGACCTGTTGTGGTCCGATCCTCTAGAAGACTTTGGCAATGAGAAGAACTCTGAATTCTACACTCACAATTCGGTTCGTGGTTGCTCGTATTTCTACAGTTACGCAGCTTGCTGTGACTTTCTACAAAACAACAATTTGCTTTCGATAATAAGGGCTCACGAGGCGCAGGACGCCGGCTACAGAATGTACCGCAAAAGCCAGACAACTGGCTTTCCATCGCTCATCACAATATTCTCGGCACCCAACTACCTTGACGTGTATAACAACAAGGCAGCCGTACTTAAGTACGAGAACAACGTGATGAACATCCGCCAATTCAACTGCTCACCCCATCCATACTGGTTGCCCAACTTCATGGACGTGTTCACCTGGTCCTTGCCGTTTGTCGGCGAAAAGGTCACAGAAATGCTAGTCAACGTTCTCAACATATGCTCGGACGATGAGCTGATGACGGAAAGCGATGAAGATCCACTCACTGATGCCGAGGACGCCGCCCTTCGCAAAGAGGTAATACGCAATAAAATCCGCGCCATTGGTAAGATGGCGCGCGTCTTTTCGGTTCTGCGCGAGGAATCCGAGTCTGTTCTACAGCTGAAAGGTCTCACACCAACTGGAGCTCTGCCACTGGGTGCTCTCTCCGGTGGCAAGCAATCGCTGAAGAACGCCATGCAGGGCTTCTCACCCAACCACAAGATCACGTCATTTGCTGAAGCCAAGGGCCTGGACGCCATTAACGAGCGAATGCCTCCCCGACGGGACGCACCACCAACACCCATCGACGACCAAAAGTCGAACAACAACCAGCAGTCCATCAATGGGTAATTAAATTAGCTTAACTCAAGTTTCCATAAGCAAATCGTGTTTCATTGTTGTGAATTCAGGATATTCTGTACTTTTTTACCAATACTTAGGAAAGCGGGGAAGTTTTTCCCAATTTTCGAATTTGTGTCCTTAGAAAGCTGTTTATTTTTTTTCTTTTATTTTTTTAAATATATTTACCACGTAAGAGGTCAATCATTCTATTCAACCCATGAGTTGCTGTTCCTTATTGTTTAAGTTTATCCTTTTTTTTATAATTATTATTTTCTTATATAAATGTGTACAACTTATTTATTAAAAAGAAAAACAAAACAAAAAAAATCAACAAAGTTTGTATTTTATATTTAGAATTTTTCTCTAGCGAAATTTTTACCTAAACAAAGCTTTTAAATCTAATTAGAAATGAATACATCTATATGAATACATATATATATATATACATATATATATTGCAACAAAGGTTATATTTAAATTTACAAAACAACAAACTTCTTAGCATAAAACAATATTACAGAAGAATACGCCCGCGTTTAGAGATTTATACTTCTTATTTCATCAGGCACGCATTTAGTATTACCTACAACATAAAATATAAATCAAGTTATTTAAATTTAAGACAGTAAAAACAAACAATTTAACAAGAGCAACCGCAAACAAAAAAAATCTTATTTCATAATAATTTTTGTTTGTTTCGAAGCTACAATTTGTGAAACAGCTTCAGCGTATTATTAAATCTAAAAACAAATAATGAAATAGTAAATAAAACAAAAGACCTTCTTTATCTATAAATAAACAAATTCTTTAATTAAACTTTAACTTTAAATAAGATTAAACAAACATTAGAGTAAGAGTGCTGTTTCGATGGATGTAACATAATATAGATTTTGAAATTCTCTCCCTCTCTCTCTCGACAGTCAAGAGAAACAGAGAGCAAAACACGGGAGAGAGAGTGTAACATTTTTAGCAGATAACATTTATTTCAGAATATAAACTTAAGCATAGTATAGAGAAATTTTAAGATACGTTTGCACTAAATACATTACATTTGTTGTTGCATTTAATGCCAATGTTACCAGTACAGTGAAGGGGTGTGTACAATGTGCTCCTGGAAAATAGCTTTAGAACCTGTAGTAAGATATTTAAAGAATGAAGAAAATTGAGGCCTTCTTGAGATGCTTTGAAGATTGCGGTTGACTGAGCAGCTCATAATCGGAAACGCCCTAGTGGGAGTAGGTGGGCTGTCTCAATTAGCGCCGGTTTGATACCACAACTTCCGTGACAGATGGTTGTCCATTGTTCCATGCCCATTCTGTGCGGTTCGAGAAATTCGATTATGTCATCGAATTTTGTAGCGGCAATTTCGGAGGCATGTCTGCTCCTTGCTGGTCCCGGGCGTGTACTTCGTTTGTATTTTTGCAAACTATGATGACAACGATTGTGTGGAGTATACCAAGTCTATAATGAAAAGAATTTCACAGACCTTAAACGGCCGGCTAATCCCCTTTAAAGGGCAATACAATGAATTCACATGGACCTAAGTGTGGTAGAGTAGAGTCTAATCCTGTTTTACCAACCCGCAAAACTAACCTAACATTATTGGCCCGTCGATCTACCAATTTCCAGGAAAGTGCATATCACCAGGGTTTGTCGGACCCAGGTGCTAGGAAGAGTTTATTACCATGATTTGCCATCTCTGTCCGATACGAGATTTGAGGTATTTTTTCCCGATTCCAGGGTTTTGCACCTAGCCTTGCTATCAGTGAATGTCAGTGATGTCCTTAAAATCGTGGATACCGGATTAAGCTTAGCCCGAACAGGGCTTCTTAATTAAATAGTTATCGAGTGGGGAAGCGAGGAGTAACAACGATTCTCGCTAGTTGGGATTGACCCTGGCAATTTCTGTTGGAAAATTTTGACGAATTTCAGTCTATGAATTATCGTTTGAGAGATAGTTATCAATTCCAACTGAAAACGTTACAGTATTTCGGAGAAACACTGATGGATAGAGTTCTCATTCCTGACGATATCATTCACCCATTCCCATTCACAGGGCAGCGATGTCTTGAAGTAAGAATCAAAGTCTAATCTAGGAACACAGTCCATAGTCTGTGTTTTTTGTAAGAAGTGTGAAACGATCTAGGATGTAGTATTACACCCATAGCATCATTAGTGGTAATTCTGAGAACTCTGGTTATGGAAACATATCACCTGGCCTAATGAGTTGCGGTGAATACATTTTTCTAAAATTAAAAAGACCCAGATGTTTATCTTCGTCAGCAAATGCGAACCGCATTGAGTAAGGGACTATCAGACGAATTTTACTCCCTGTGCAAAAGGACTAATTCTCTATTGTTAGGATTAACTTCTTAAGAACAATTATTTTGTGGTTTTATTTTTCGGGCAAATGGAAGGCAGCTACAATTTAATGCGGAATTCGAACGGCTGAATTGAATCGGAAAGCTTTTATTAAGAATTTCACTTATATTCAGACATTTTTCGCCTCTGTCTTAATTCTTACATACGTACCACAAGCAGGTATACAAGTGTATTACAGGTTCTTTGAAATCGATGAAGAATTGGTGAGTATCAACTTGAAACTCCTTAGTTGGTGCAATTGCGTAATTACTATTGTAAGGGAAAACTATACAGTCGCTTTAAGACGGGCCAACACAGCCGGGAGCCGCGTGTCCAAGGCCCTGTGGCCAGAAACGGACGATAAATGAACTAGTGAAATTCTTAAACTAAGCGGTGCAAACCTAAGAATTGGCCCTGTGGCCAGAAACGGACGATAAACGAACTAGGGAAATTCTTAAACTAAGCAGGGCAAACCTAAGAATTGTCTTCCTAGAAAGCATGCCGAAAGACTATGACTTTCAGACAAATCTATGTAGATTCTGCAATTATATAGGTGTCGAGGAAGACGTCACACGCATACTGTGCGAATGTCATGGCATATACGTTTTGGAAACTATGTACATACTTCTTTAACAACATAGAAGAGATAGGGCTTGTCGACCGAGCGGAGATATTTAAATTCGGAAGGGAAATCAAATGCTTTAGGAAAAGTGCGTAGGTTTTGTCGTCTATTAAAAGATGGTATTACCAGATGATTAGTGACTAGTGATGGTTCTCACAACCCTGTGTCTAAATTAAGACTGTGTTTCAATTAGTCGTCACTAGCTCAAAGTGTTCAACAGTGAGCATGGTTGACAACAAACGCTTACTGCCTGTAGATATGTGTTTAATACTATTGAGATATAGGCCCTTATTGTGATTGTCGATCAGCGATCGTCACGACAATTGTCGATTGCGTCGATTGATTTTAGCTATTCGTACGCACAAAATTTTTTCACTTCCAAGAAAAAGCATCGACCACACATTTGTTATCGACTACAAGCGACTGTCAAATCGACAAATATCTATCGCAATCGACAATCACTCCACTTGCCATTTCTGAAGTCTTTATTGATTGGTCTTCTGCGCTTGTTACTGACGGCTTTACGTATGTCGAGGATGAAACACTGTTTGATCACCCAAAAATAAAGCTTTCGTAGAAGAATTCTCAAAATTTGTACATACACATACATACCTTGACTACACTTAAGTAGTTCTTCGAGTCGATGCGTAATGCATTTTGTTGTTGATTACAAAGTTTTGTCAATATCATCCCCTCGCTCTGGAAAATGCCAGAACCAAAGAAGAAATTATTAATATGCAAAATGAATTCAACCATTTTAAAGCTTAACTGCATGTGCATGGATATATTACAGAAAACCAACTGACTGAATAGAATAAATAGCTAGCTAGGCCTACGGTCCTATGTGTACTAGTTGCATCAAGCCACTTTAAATAGCTTGACTTGAACAGAGCTATGCGGAAGGTTAGATTAGGTTAGGTGGCAATTATCCGTTACAAACGGAGTAATTCACTTCGAACTAGTGATACCACAAGCAGAGTCGGTTATTTCCGCTACTCTTGGAACCATTTTGAATTCTGTAGGCGGAATTTCCGTATTGTGTACTGATATCCGTTTCGGCAATATCCCTTATGAGGAAATTGTTAGTAGGTAGTTGTGCAACTGCTTTAGCGAACAAATTATAAATGGAAGTCTTGATCACACTCGAAATTTTCGTTGATTATTATCAAATGTAGTCGCGTTGGTCATGAAACAAAATCACAACGGTCACAATTACAACTTTTTGCTCCAATTTGCAATTGTTATATCAGCAAGGCATATAAAAAGTGAGTGTAAAATATCCATCAACTCATTTGAATCCTGTGCCAAATGCGCAACAAACAAATTGCCATTAACTGGAAATTTAAATTTGCTGACAAAACCATCCCCGAAACGGACCATAATAAGTTCAAGTGGGCGTTTCTAATTAATCTCTATTTCAGCATTCAAAACATAACAAATGTCGCTATAATTCAGAGTTTTTTTTAGGACCCTTGTCCACCCACCACTGTACATCTTAAATCACAGTTATTACATCATATCTCATAACAAAGATGAAAACATAGTCATTAATCATTCATTAATATTGGTGTCGTAGAAACACTACATTCGTATGATGATATACATTTATATAAATTATAAATTAATGAATATAATTGCAAAAAAAAATAATTATTTTATTTATATACATAGATATTATATAAAATATATTTATAAACTTGACAAAAAGGCTTCCCATAGTTTTCTTGTCTTCTTTTAAAAAAAAAAATGAAAATAAAAATAAAAAATATTTAACACATTACAACTAAAGTAGCCTACTAAAGCAATCCTAAAGTTAAAGATATGTTTACTAGCAATAATTTTAAGATAACCATACATAAATGAATAACTATATATGTATATATATAAAAACAAGTGTATACTTACTTTATATATATACATATTTAAATATTTATTATACTGTCGATTTTCTGCATAAGTCGACACTAAATCAATTTATAATAAAATATACTTTAAACTGATTAAGTTCATATACTTAATATCCTATGCAAAATATATTTATAAACAAAAACAATTTGGAAATATCGTAACTTCTATGTAAGACTACTTTAATACCGCTATGAGCAAACTCTGGGTGATGTTCATAAAGTATAATTCACAAAAAGAAAAAGAAAAAATACAAAAAAAAAACTAGCTACATTTCTACTATACTAAACACTATGTGGAACACATTTTTTACTTATACATCTATATTTTAACTTAAAAATTACAATTTTATGAATTTGATTATACAAATAAAATATTCAGGATAATATAAAAAAAAGCGAGGACCCACAGTTGTTATTATTTTCTTTCTAATGTGCAAGACATAACTGTTTATGTAAGTTCTGGAACGGGAAACAATAATGGGAAAAAAGTGTAAGCTATTTACCCCTATTCCCGTTGTCGTTTGTCGTAGACGACTCATGTTTCGCGTCGTTGTAAAACGATGTTCGTTTTTTTAAACTCTTGCTAACAATTTGATCTCTTTTTCAATGTGTTCACTATCATTCAATTCATTTGTCTCAAAAAAGTTACAAACACCGACTAAAAAACGAAGTGAAATACCAGTCGTTTACGACAAACGCCAACGGGGTGAATAAAAAAAGTGAAATCGAAACGCCTCTATAACTACAGCAACGTGCAAGTAAGGTTAAGCGTTGAAAGCTTTTTTTTATTTATTATTCACCTGTATCCTAGCCGTAGGAGCACTGCTTCGGTGCATGATGTTGGTGCTGAATTTGAGCACATTCTTGAGAAACAGTCCCAATCACCCAGCGTTTGTCTTGCTCTAACTTGAAAGTCAGTGAGTTTACTATCTTTCTTAATTCTACAGAACATGGAAAAAATATCACCAATAAAAAAGCAACATTCAGTGTTGTCCTAAAATATCCCAGCAAAACGTAAGATTTCAACAGACACTCTCATGTGTACCTAAATTTCGTAAAAAATGCTTGACGTCGCACAAGTCGTGGCAATGTCAATAAATGAATCGCAAGTGGTTAGCCAAAAACACACGGAAGAACTAGATAGGTGGGTGGTTTAATGAGAAGAGGATAGCTTAACCTCATCTCACTTAGGTCCTTGTGGATCTATTGTGACGCCCTCCAAACTGCTTACACCAATGAATAGGGTATATCCAACCAATTCGAAAACTTGGAGACATTTTAAAAGTGAGACAAAAGTTAGTTGTTGTGTTGGTCATGGAAGTATGTAGTATCACCCTAGTTGTCTGTTCCTAACACCGCGTATCCACGAGCAATTTTTCATAGAATGATATGTCATTTCTCATAGAAAGAAATAATGATAATATGCAATAAAATGTTTAGGGTGGGCATTTCATAGCTTTACTATTTCAACAGCCATCCCACGAAAACACATGCGTCGATAACAAGCTATGAGCTGAGCAACAGATAGAATACCTACCATTTTCCATAGAATACTATTTGCGGTCTCCACGAGCACTTCTCATAGAATGGTATCGTATACATATGGCATCCCCTGCTCCGGGAGCAAGATAATAAATTATCCTATAGGCTAATTTTTGACAATTTCTTTTGCTTGAGTTTGGCTAGAATATTCAAGAGGAAATAAAACACTGAGGCCCCTATTGTGAGTGTCGATAGTTGATCGTTGATCGCCAACACTGTCGATCGACCGTCAACTGTGATTGTCGATTTGACAGTCGCTTGTAGTCGATTACAAATGTATGGTCGATGCTTTCTCTTGGAAATAAAACAAATAGCTAAAATCAATCGACGCAATCGACAATTGTCGTAACGATCGCTGATCGACAATCAGAATAAGGGCCTGAATTTCAATAAATTAATACTGTGACATCGGATAAATCTCAGTTTTTAGATTGGAGTTTGGTGACTTTTCAACACTTCATAAATTTCAGAAAATCAGCCGAAGATAATTTTGCTGATTTGCATTATCGGCAAGTTAGAACCATATTCCTGGCTTTCAAAAATGCTGTAGTACTTTGTTGTAAATGTTGCCACTGATTTTTAATAGTGAGATAGACCCCGCTCACATAGCAAAAAATGTTTGAATTTAACCCCTCTACAAAATACCGTTATCAATTATTTTTGGCGCCATAGTTGTCGTACTCTTCCCGAATGGTTTTTTAAATCGAGGTTCAGTCAATGGCGTGTAGGCCTAGACGCTTTTTACGTTTTCGCCGTCGGGATTCTTTATATGCCCCTCGAGGCTTATATCCTTTAATTGGTTGTTCTTCGTTATTCTTCAAGGCACTCTTGGCGGCAGACTGACGTACCGACAGACATTGCAGTTATATATTATGGATGATTATGTGGTTGGTTGGAGTAGGTACAGGTTGTGTGACTGCAGTTATATTTTAAAAATCACCATTTCCGGTTCCTTTGTAAGGTTCAGGAAACTCGCATGCATGCGAATTATATCGGAAATTCACATGTGCATGCGTAAATAAATAAAGACTTCTGCATATATACAGATCTAGCATGTTAATGATTTTTTCATCCCGGCTGTCGGCGTTGTTCTCATCGCGCTGATTGTGTACCACACATTTTAGTCTTTAGAGCTAAATTAAATGTAATTACATTCACATTTTCCACTTTTGTTTGTGTCCTTTTTTTTGTCGAATATTAATTTATTTTTCTTGAAATCTGTTAAATCAACAAAATAGTTATTTTTAAAGCATAGAATCAGATTTTCCGTATTTTAATGCTTTCGAAATAGAGGTACAGAGAGGACAGTTCACCAGTCCGATATCTCAGTTAAAGTGTATTCGAGGCTGGAATCGGTTCATTTACTTTTAATGGCGCTACAGTCCACAACCAACATGCCTCTCCAGCCAGCTCGATCCAACGTTAGCTGCCTCTAGTTGCGCACGGCATTTTGTTTGAGGACCCCTTCCAACTGTGTGCGTTACGGTTACCTTAGGTAAGTAAGGTTTTCCTCTACCTCGTTGTCCCTCTGGAGTAGAGTTGACATTTTTCTTGGAATCGATTTACATTATTTAAAAGAAAGGGCAAGCTGTATTTTAAAGATGAACTCGTTTCGCTTTCTCGCTCTAAGTGCTTAAAGAAGCCGGAAACATTTGATGCCGTCGATAACGTCTGCATTCCTATTAGCGAGACAATATATTTTTCACGCCAATCCTTCCCAATATTTGGTACAGTACCTTACTTACTTACTTACTTACTTAGGCGGCTCTACAGTTCGGAGTGAACTAATGCCTGAACTAACAAGCCTCTCCAGTTAGCCCGGTCCTTAGCTAACTGCCTCCAGTTGCGCAGTTGGTGGAGGTCGTCTTCTATTTGCGCGCGTTACTTAAGGTCTTCCTTTACTGCGTTGTCCCTCCGGGTTAGACTCGAAGACAGGGGGCTTATTCCCAAATGCGCGGCGGATCGATTTTCATGGCGGATTGATATTTTTGTATTTCCAAAAGCTATAGCTATTCAGGTGACGGATGGCTGGCGGATTTATTGCCAGCAATCCTCACAATAGCTATCGTTTTTGGAAATATAAAAATACCAATCCGCCGCGCATTTGGGAATAAGACCCCAGTACTAGATTAAAAAATTCAGTTGGTCTGCAGTTCGTGGTGTTTGGTGAATTTGTTTTTGCTTATCATACTAAATTGAATTAAATAACGCATAGTTCGTTCATGGACGCTTTGAGCTGGTCTAAATAAAGCTGTAAAAGTTTTCAAAGGCGACTTTGACCTCTCTGTGCGCGTATTTGATTTAGTTTGCTCTTCTGCGAATCGTACATGTAAAAACAAAACCAAACTTCTTGTTGATGATTAAATAACAATAAATTTATTTATGCTACACAAATATAATATTTACAACCAATTTACACGGCAAGAGGCTTTTGTTTTTTAGTAAGAGATTGTTGTAGAAAGAGAGAGGGAGAAGGAGAGAGAGATAAAAGGCTGTGTTCGATGTAAAATGGCCTGAGTCAACTATGTATCACTTTTATTAAAAATCTCTCATAAAATATTGTTTACATTTAAGGAAAGCACAGTTGTAGCAACATTTATTAAATATCCGTGGTCTGTGCAGAGCAAACATAGAGCGTGGTAGTTTCGATATAGAACACGGATAGTAAAGGCGAATTCGAAACTCTGTCGAACACAGCAAATGAACCCAGGGCACCCTAGGGACGAACACACTGAAACTTTAGAATAAGTAATTAACTACGAAAACAAGTTTTCTCAATAGAATTTTGATAGTTAATTCTTAGTAGAAAAAATAAGTAGATAATAAAGTTACATTTATATCTGAATATTGGGTCTAAGGTACGTAAAATTATTTAAAAAAAAAAACAATAACTAACATTTTGCCTAAAAAATCTATGGAAACGCATCTTCTGAACGAGGTGTGAGAACCCTATACGGTGAAGTGCAAATGCATTCGCCGCTCTCGTTTTTAATAGACTGAACCACATCGACGATGTCTCTAAAGTCGGGACGCATTTTTGGATTCTCATGCCAACAGGGCATCATTAGCTTATAGTAAATGTTGTCTGGACAAAGTTCTGGTTTACGAAGCCTGCAAAGTTTAAAAAATTTATGATATGAACTGAACACACATATTTTAATTTTAAGACCAACCTATGGCCACTCTCCAGTCTGTTGAGGAAGTCAACTTGCGACAGTTCCTTGTTGGCATCGAGATTCGGTATTTCTCCCCGCGAAAACATCTCGAACATTGTTACGCCATACGACCACACGTCCGATTGAAAGGAGAATTTGCAAGTCTTTATTGATTCTGGTGCATACCACTTGATGGGTATTTCACGTTCGCTTTGCGCAAAGTAATATCCATCGTTGTTGGCCCATTGCGCTAGGCCAAAATCGGAAATCTTTACCCTTTCCCTGTCAACGAGAATATTTCTGGCAGCTAAATCGCGATGTATTATTTTTTTGCTGCGAAGGTATTCCATACCCTAGAATGGAAATAGTAAGCAAAATTGATTCCAAACTGATAATGCAGTGCGTAGTTACCTTCGCGATGTCCAGCGCAAACTGGAGGAGCTTTTCGTTGGTCAGATTTGGCTTCATTGATGATAGGTACACGATAAATGATCCACACTCGACATACTCCATGATAATACCAACCGAGGGCGCTTCGACTGTCATTTTTATTTTAACTATATTTGGATGATCTAATGCCTGGAATGATGAAAGTTTTAATAAACAGCTGAACAGTGTTGTGTGGTATGAAACATACCCGCATGATACCAATCTCCCTTATGAAATCATGATTGAAGCGTATGTGATTCATGCACTTGAGAGTTTTTATTGCAACTTGCACCGGATCGCTGTTTGTGTTGTAATGAATTTCGCCACGATGCACCGTTCCGTAATGGCCTTCACCGATTTTCTCCTTGTAAATGATTTTTCCATTGGGAATAGCCAACACCGATGGGGTGTCGTCGAAATAGAATTGGCTTAATGGATTATGACTACGAAGTAATGGGGCACGATCACACGTCGTTGAATTGGCCGAAAACGTGCAGCTGCGAACATCACTGTTGCTGTTTCCGTTGAGAAGGGTTTGAACTGAAATGTTCATAATGTAGGACGTATTATGGCGTAAATCATATGTTCAACAAAACTTACATGTATCCTCAGTAGTTATACTGTAATCGGAAATAACCGATGACACATCGTCGGAAATGTAATCGGCCATGTCGATTGTTGAGTAGTTATTAGCTATGGTCATTATTTTTTTCTTTGTATAGTTCAGTACTTTTAATATGGCTTGTTGATTGAAACGTTTGTCTGGGTCCATGCTCCAGCCGTCCATCATTGTTTGATAAATGTCGTCTGGACATTCGTTGGGCTTCGGCAATATACCCCCGTAACGATTGTAGTTTTGACAGAGAGTTTCCGCCGTAAGGTTGTTAATCGGCTTGCCTCGAGCGAATATCTCCCAAATTGTTGTCGCAAATGCCCAGAGCTCAGCGTGAGGGTCAAGTTTTGCCGCATTGAGATTCTTGTGGTGTTCAAACGGTATCCATGGTAAGCTAAAATATATCAAGAATCAAATTAAATTCGATGTTATATAGCGAGGGGGCTAGGTGTTAAAGCTCTACTTAAATAAAGAGGAGGTCTTTATAGCATCTCATTACCAGATTTTGAAATCCCAACCGCATAAAATCAGTTCAGTTAAGAAACCCAGAACTGAATAGAATTTGTAAGGATGCCAGAAGAAAATTAGATTTTTTGCAGATTGAAGCAAAATGAATGTCAGAATGTCTCTTATGAGGATTTTTGTGAAAATATCTAAACCCTTATATGCTACTTATACTTAAGGGCGGTATTCTTCTAAGCTACAAACATTAAAACCCGATGGCACATATCTTTTCAGTCGTCTGCTAGAAACGTTTGACTTATTTCCTAAGTTGTCGTATTTATACAGCCACCAAATTGATTCCACTAACTCGACCACTACTCTTTGGGATGCGTCTGTACGTCTAATACGTCTGGCATTGTTTCGATGTTTTGATAAAACTCTATCCGCTTAATATTTCTATCACAGGCGTATGGATATGACATCCCAATTCTTCAGTTTTCCTGAAGTTAAGGATTAGTTTCGACCAGGAGACGGATTTTGCAGTAGATTTTATGACTCGTTAGATAAAAATGTGGATGCAGAAGCTAAGTGATTATTGAGCTGGATAACGTGCGAGTTCAACTCAGCTGTTCATATTCGCCATAAAACTGTAGAACCCTTCCACACAAACAAATACATATTTCAGAAAACCTACCTCTATGGTTCTATGTACATAAATGTAAGAGGCCCGCAGAATTGGTGTTGCTTAGTTCAGTTTATGTGACACAAGCTATGAAGCTTTTCGATATTCTAGAGCTTCTGATTCACTTTTAAATAACAATTCCTGGTAGGATGTCATTTAAGGCTAACAAAGCTTTGTGCAGAACGGAACACCTTGCGTTATTGTAGGACTAAATGGGGAAGCGAGGAGTAACAACGGTTTTCGCTAGTTAGTATTGACGCTGACAATCTCTGTTGGGAAATTTTAAAGAAATGTCTTCCCAAGTGCATTATACACGGAGAATTGACTGTCAGAATTCAAATCAAACTATTTAAACAATCACTTAAAAGGAATCTGATGATGAATTAGTGGTGTAGTTCGAAATAGCTATCATTCCTACCAAAGTGAAAAAAAAAAAAAAATTCCTCTCCTGCGACAATTTAGCCGATCAAAGAAAAGGTTAAGCGGGATTTTGAATTCTGTTATTTGATTGAATAAAAATTCTTGATGCCGTCGACGCTCGATCGACCGCTGCGAAAGTTTGCTTGATACCTTTTGAGTATTGAGTGTAGCTTTGATTCAGCTTTTTATACTCTCCTCGCTGTCTGCCACTGAATTGCCGCACTAGTGCACTCTACTTACAGGGTTCATCAGTGAGGATTCCACAAAAGTATGTCTTTGATCTTCGTAGCTGTTCCTTAATTAACAGAAATAGAATGCCTTTCACATCCAGTACAGGATGGTTGGTGTTTTTATATGACAACTTTAGATTTTCGGTACAATCATCTGAGATCTTCTGCAACATTTTCCGCATGACTCATCATGTCAAACCTCATACAGTGATGAACTGCTCTATGAGCTATCAGAAATTCATTTCGAAAACTCACTTTCATTAAGTGTTTAGCTCAGCGTGTATTTTGTCCTAAGAGCCCCTAGTCCTAACCTCTAGTCTCGGATGCCCCTTTTGATTTCGCCGCACATAACGTAAATGGATGGATCTCCAATTGAATTGTCGAGTGTGGGTGGTAGTAACATTACGACTTATATTGGGGTCAGTAAAAGCATTCATTTTGTATTTGTGATTATTCTTGCTGGATCTTTTTCCACCAAGTTCGCTGCGGGAACGGCTGAGGCTTCGAGTAGATCCAAACATTCAGTTTCGGTTGGATTATTTGGCTTATCGACAGCAGTAACAGCACTGTTCAGAGTCTAGTCTGCCTCTGCCGGTGAAACATTCTTGTCCAATTTGTCCGATTTTTCTTTTGCGGGGACCCGTTGTCAGTCATTTTCTCCTAGCTTTTGCATCTTCTTTATCATCATTTGACAATTTTTTTCCCAATCGAAGCTGTTGATGACATGGAGAATTTGGAATAACTTGCGATGAAACGAGTTCCATCCTCATCATCCTGAAGAAAAAGCTTCTCAAGTCTAAGGTCAAACGTCCCTGCTTGTTCTTAGAGTAGAGTAAGAGGTTTTCTTACTCCTCCGTCATTTTGGTCTGAGAATAGGTTTTATCGAAGTTTTTGGTGCCCGATTCGTTTACACCAGTCCAGTTTTATTAAATTTTTCTATTTTGGACCCACGAGTAAGGGGAAGGGAAGGTCGTTTTGTACTCACCTCCTGTATACAGAAAAGGGGAATTGAATTAAACTAGAGCTTCCCAGGTATTTAGAGTTCACCCGGGATTATGGGTTTTATTGAGTTATTCTCATCTAGATCCGTTATATTCAGTCGAAAGCAGTGGCACCTCGTGCAGGGTGTGGCTCTTCACAACGGTCTTGGGCAGTCCCTCTCGGTCCACAACACCTCGCCACCCACGTCGACTTTCAGAAGACACCCAAGAGACGTATTTTATGTGGAAATAGGATTCCACCAAACACAACTGGATGCGTGTTACAAAAGTCAAGAAGCAAGTCATTGCCATTTATTAGCCCAAAGACATGTTTTCTCATTACGCCTTCCAGGCCCCATCCGATCTCGACATTAAGATCTGCTCTCAAAACGGTGCTGTACATCACGTTTGTCTCTTTTTGTTGTGCTTATGATATTACACTCAGACTTGTAAGCTTAATGATGCTTCCAACTTCTTAGTTTTCAAAGCTCACCACAGTGCTTAGTGAAATATTACGAGAGCCTTACCTTTTGCGACGACAACATTAGCGGATGTATGTCGTTTAAGAAATTTAATGTGGGAGGAGTACTAACGATAAGTAGAGTTCTCCCTTACAATTTCTGTTGGCAAATTGTTGTTTCAAGAAACTCATAATAATTTTAAGTGGCAAAAATCCGTTCCCCCTATTTACAGGTTAAGCTCATCTGTAGATCTCGGCTACTACACGTCTATAAAACTATTAAACTTATTCTTGTAACTTACTCTTGTAATTTGTATGATTTCGGAAGTCCGGGGTCCGATATTTTGGCTATGAGTAGATATTTTTTTGGATCAAACTTTGTCACCATCAGATAACTACATCGAATGTATCCATGAATGAGTCCTTTTTCTTGCTGCAAAGAAAGCAAAACATTATGAGCAACAAATTTTTGAAAAAATAGAAGTTCTCATTTCTTACCAAATACGCAATACCACGAACTAGCCCGTGAACAGCATCCAACAGACACTCCATGGGGACCTTATCTTTTAAGTTATATAAGAATTCATTCAGTGGTCCGTATTTAGCGTTCTCAAGTACCATGGTATATGGCGTTTCCAAGGTTAAACCATAGAGTTTGATGAATTCTGGTGAATATATTCGGCTCCATTTATTTGCCAACTTCATAAACTCCTACAAAAAGGCAAACAATCGTCAATCAATATATTGAATGTAAAGGAGAACAAATGACTAGCTTACCGGGAAATCTTGATCAAAATTTAAATATTTCAACGTAACCCTAACATCTTTTACTTCTGTTGCTTGTATCCAATCCGCTCGCAGGAGTATCATTCTTCCATTATCGCATTCCCTTTGGGAATCTAATACCAAGCAGTTTTAGTTTGGTACATTTTAAAATGAACACTCATAAGTTACTTACTTTTGTACCATTGTAAGTCTTCCTTGGGGTCAAAGATTTGCACACGTTTACGCTGCAATTGAGCCTCACTTAATTCGTTGTCAGTCTTTTTGGGTAACAGATTTCTTGGTAAGCATATCAGCAACAATGGCGGTTTATCTGTGAGATTTTGGTGGTGTTAACTTGTTATCGTTATTTTGTCATGACTTACCATATTCGGAGGGTGGAATTCGAAACTTGTTGTCAGAAGCAGTTGGTATTCCAAGAGCTAAATCAGTAAGTTTGTCAAAACAATCTATGCTATCGTTAATATGTAGTTGCCACTTTTCTCGATCCCTAGTTATTTTGAAAGTCTCTGTTTGTGTGCTGAAGCAAGCAAACATAATACAATTAAAATAGTGTTGCAATATTTTCACACAATCATCTCTTACCCTTTTGTATTGATATCAATGTAATAGATATCGTATTCCCTTTCACATTGGCGCACAATGTAGCTTCCACATTTGCCATCTTTAGCTCGGATTTTCGCGTATGAAAAATCACCACTAAAATAAAATAAATGTTTTTAAAATGAATCACGTATAAAATATATGTAGACATATAGAGGGTAGCTCGAATTGCGGATTCTCAGGAAATTGACTGTTTATTTATTGTAGGCAATATGATTAGTGTCCGTGACACTCGGAACGTTTTAATTTGGTTGGTGGTGGCTGGTGACTTCCAGAATGATTTTGAGATGTGGGAACTTTGTGCTGCACAATGGCATTTCTTTGTACGTCGCTAAGACTGGCCTGGTGTCATGCAAGCTGTCCAATTACCAATGATGTTCTAATTTCCGATTTTAGCATTTAAGTTAAACACAAATTCTTATTTGACAGTCTATGCCCTACAAAAATAGCCCATAAGCATTTAAGTAGAACTTTAATAGTTATGAGTCGTATCAGCAAACTAGGTTAGGTTTTCGAATAACCCGTCTATATCTTCGTACTTCTGCAAGATCTGTTAAGACCTCTTTGTAGCGGTATGATGTTAAAAAATATGCTTGAAGATAACAGACAAGCTTATCCAAGTGCAATTGCTACGGACGTTAATGGAGTAGGGAGCATTTTCCTTTCCTGCATGTTTGCTCGGTCACTGGTACCTCAAGTTTTTGGAAAGTGAATTGAATACTAGTACCATAATCAATTCATGGCAACTCTGGAGCTTTATATAAATAAATAAAAACAAATAATATTTTGCGACTTACCCAACAGGTCCATGGCATCTAAGCGATTTAAGTTCCAACAAGGATGGTGTTACAAATTGCACACATGGATCAAACATCCATTTAGTCATTAGCCTAAAATGTAGAGATTCTAAATAACTAAGCGCTGAATTCATTACCGCAGGCTTACCTAAAATATCCCGAAACGTATGTCATAAATGATTTCAGTTCAAATGGCTTGGCAAACTCTAGACGATAGCCTTTCGGTGAGCCACTTATATCCAAATGCACATAGTTCTTGCCTTCTCTGTACAAAGCATATATGTTTTCCAATTTCGTAACCAACAACCACTAAATAAGACAATAAAACATATAACAATAACGAATAGGTACATAACTATAGTTATCAATCGATTCCTACCTCTTTTTTGAATTTTAATGACACCTTAATTGCAGGTCCTTCGCTATCAAATGGGTCCAATTTGACAGTAACCGGATACGGTCCATCATTACCGTCTTCATCGGGTAATTTTTCAACTATGGCATTATATTCCTCCAGTAGGTAATTGGGCGACAATCCCGTAATGGTATGCATATAGGTGCGTTTCACATAAGTTAGCTCATGATTTTTGCTACATATAGCCTGGAAACCTTCACACACCTTCTTTTTTGCAAATATCTTATGCGTTTTCACTAATTGCTTGGGCAAATAGCGCTTGTAATCCTTTTCTAAACTCTCTGCGGGTTCTTTGTTTGCCAGAAAATCGATGTACATGTCGACTACCCCCAGCCCAACAACATTGTCTTTATAAGCGGGATATCGAATATCACTTATTCGATCGTTCACCAAATCGTACCGTATTTGGAAATACAAGTACTCGTATGCATTGGGATCAATCTTATGCAAGCTATCCAATTCGGGGATCTTGAAGCGCATTCGAAACTCATATTTCACCGTTGTTTTTGGGGTTCGACACAGCGTCAGCCACTTTTCAGTGTAACACACTCGTAGTCCGAACAATAGTCTGGCTGTGGGAAGAATGTTTAATGACTTGCAGCACTGAATGCACACGTCCTCGCATGTAATATCCGATCGGTATGGGATCTCCGTGAATATATTCGATTGGTAATTGAAAACCGAAATCATTTGGCTATCCGTTGACGACATTTTAAAGGTATATTATATGCCCGATATCTACTTATTGCGTATATCAGAGTTAAATCTCTTATCTCGATCTCCTCCCTGTTTTATTGCACCTAATTTATTTTGTTTACTTAAAAAAAAACCAAAACAATTGATTTAGTCTTTGTTAACTACATAATAAGTTCGTTCATTTTCGATTACTGCAGATTTTGCAAGTATGTTGCAAACTTTAGTCTGTGTTCTAGCACTTCTTACAAATAAATTACACAGATTAATTCAAAACATTGTATTGAAAATTGTAGCGATAACCTTTTTAGACACCATTAACCCACCATTTTGTAACTAAACCTATGCAACAGTCAACACTCAACAGTGCTACCAAGTCTACTTTAAAATATTAAAATTAGAATAGAACTTTGTCGATTATATTTATTAAGCCATAGTGACATCTAGTTCGTTGAGTTTATAAACGAACTATCTCGTTCTACTTTTCGTTTTGTTTTTGGCTTGGCTGTTCCACGAGAAAAGATCCTGTGGTAGGTATAATTTACAAAACAATTATTATTAGTCACATGTAGATATCACTTTCATTTTCATTAGAATGGTAAAATTGTTTTTTTTAGATTATCTTTTGTTTTCTTTTTAAATAATTGGTAATCATAGCCCCTGTTCATTTTTATCTGCTATATTATTTATTATTCTTTCATTAGGCGGCTCTCACATTGAAGACGTTGCAAAATAATTTAAAGACGGAATGGGAATTTGCGAAACAAGTATGGTGAAATAAACACGTAGCAACAGAACTCAAACACGGAATGGGAATTTGCGAAACAAGTATTGCGAGATAAACTAAATGCGAATCGATAAATGCAAAGTAAAATTTGCGAAATGAATTTTGTCGAAAAGACCGGCACCCGATGTAAACATGTGCCTCTTGTATTACAGTGAAATAACTGAAAACAATTTGGCAAAATACCGCGAATCTGGTAAATCTCTCTGACTACACAAATTACAAATAAAAACCCTTATTTTGTGAGGTTTTCGAATTCTTCTAGCACACACATTTTGGTAGATGCGTTGTATAAATACGGTTTTTGTACCTATCTTACCTGAAACGACTTTAGGCGTATTTTTTTGAGAATCTATGGCTAGCTCACTTTTACTTTTACATGCAAAACTTTGATACTCACTTTTGGTTTTACATGCAAAATTGTTATACTCACTTCCCCAAAAAAATTCGCCATTTCATGTGAATAACGCCTGTGTGTCCTATCCATCCAAAAAATATTGTCTTATGTTATTTTTTTATGTTTTATGGTCATGAGGTTTCGGTAATGTAATGACCGAAAATGTATGTAAAACTTGCAAGTTGTAACCACTCTACGTAAAAAAAAATCTTCACAACAAAAAAAGAGAAAGAAAAACAAATTTTGATAGCTACACCAGCAAAGAAACAATCAGTATACTTTTTTCGATTGGAAAACGAAATCTGAAATCTAAAACAAACAAAACAAAAACAAAAAAAACGCCAAAAGAATGCCAATCGAAAACGGCATAAAAATATGTCGCAGCTCCTTATACCCTATTCATATTCCTTGCCCTATACCTACCTCAAAATGCAAAGGATACTATTATTCTTTACCAGCTGTCTATTTTAAATAATCTCTGGTCATCAGGCAGTGAAGCTGGGGCGAAAGACTTTAGATGTCAGAAATCTGTTTACTATTCGCCGTAACTGTTGTTGTGTTTTTTTTATTAAATTAAATCACATTTTTGAATATTATGCGTGATTTGCACAAAATCCTAAATCTATTTGCTGAGGAATACGCAATGGACTACTGCGAAGACTTTGACGCTATAAAATCTGTTCTTGATTACTGCAACGACAACGTAAGAGCTCTAAACAAAGTTCGCTTCAGAGGAGGTAACTACTACTAATTCGTTGTCCAATAGTCCATGATGCATACATTTCTTTTAAGGCAATGAAGATATCATCACCGAAATATGCGATCGTTTGCAGGAACACTTCTTCAAAATGGAATATATCGATCCCGAATCGAAAAAACCGCTTCCCAAAGCTAGTCGCATTTTTCGCAAAATTACAATTTTTCTATTGGTTAACACAGACGCCACTTACAAGTATAACTTACGAGACGACCCTGCCTTGGGCCATATCGTAGAGATTTGTCCACTATTACCAAAGTTTCTCTTGGTAACGATTATTTGGGCCTTGAATCTCGAGCAATTCTTCTGTGAGGCATTGGCCTATTGTCCGTGTTGGTTTGCTTTTCAGTATTTTGAAGCTGCCACAGACTCACTGAAACACATCAGCGATCCCTATGAGGTGCTGACTAAAGTAGAATACCTTATACGAGCTATTCTAACAAGCCTTACCAAGTCAAAGGCTCAGCATATTAACTTTGTGGACAAGAAAATCATAATGGGAAAACTCTACGACACCACGATGATTTTGTTGCGTCAATTTTACACTCCAGATGCTGAGAAGTTCAAGAGCTTCAAGAAAGATGAATTTTTCAAATACTCTGGCTATGCTATCAATCATATCTTGGACATGATAATCTTCGCGTTTGACGTTTATGAGGAGAAAGAGTTTTTAAAGCCCGAATTCGACACTTCCGTTTACGAGATTTTCAATGCGTTCTCTAAACAAAATCGAGCAACGGAGGCAGAATCACACCCATTGGTGCGAGAAAACCAGCTCAAGCTCATCACGGCACTTCTCAATTCATTGCAATATAACGTCATGTTGGTCAAAATAGATGTATTCATGTACTGGGTTGAAATAGAACTAAATGAGCACGAAACCCTTCAGTCGGTCATTGGCGTGAAATCATACTTGGTGGGCGAAAGAATGCTGGCCAATCGCGATTTACATCACGACGTAGAACAACAGCTGAAATCGATTGCCATTCGCCCGAAAAGTCTGGAAGAACTCATTCGTGATGCAACAATTGGTGAAGTTCTGCACAAGCTTGATGAACCTCTCGAACGACATCTCAAAAAGGCTTGGTTTGACGAGCTCTTTAATAGAACAATCGCTCTAGGCAACGACGAGTGCGTGCAATCAATCAAAGCTAACATTAAGCTTGTTAGTGTTGAGAATTGCTTGCAAGCATTAGACTACATCGACTTAGAGCGGCAGCAACTTGATGAAGAAACAAATGACAGTATGGATATAGACTCACCGACCGATCTGAAATCGGTTATCCTGCTAGCGCTTCAAAATTTTAATTGTGAACAAATTATCAAACTCATCGCATATGAGGTGAAAAAATTCGGGGTGGACGTGTGCTTATTTGAGGCAGATGGATTTGCCGAACGTGCCACGGAATTTCTAAACAAATTCTCAAACACTTTCGATGCGCAGGCATTTCTGGCACTGTGCTTTGAAAACCCTCGTGGTATGTGGACGAAAATGTTCGATGTCGCATGCAATTCGGAAGAGCATGTTTCGAATTTCTGCGTAATGGTTAAGATGACTCGCCCACTGTCAAATGAGTATTTTTATCCGCTACTGAGTAGTGCTTTAACCGATGAGAGAATTGGCCAAAAGTTCTTTAGCCAGCTTCTATGCAGCATTTACTTTGAGCTGTACTTTGATCGAAAAACTGAATATTTTAAAAGGTTCATCAACTCAAATGTGAACGAAATGTTGGAAATGGACCGCTATGGTGATTTGCTTATAATTGTAAAGAGCCTAAATTTGATAGCGGCCCGATCCAATCGCGATGGACTCAACTTTGGGGAAGCAACTGCTCCGGTATTGCTGATGACCGCACAAATTATGGAAAACGTGCGTTGGGATCTATTTACCTACTCAGACGAAAAGGATGAACTTATTAAGGGTTGCATAACATTCATACAAAATACGTCGAAAAAGTTCTTACCACTGGCCACGGAGAAAGGTGAGTTTTGCTTTATTTATATCTGAACGTTATCTTATGCGCCGAACTCAGTCAGCTGAAGTTGATGATTTCCTTTGGACTCTCTATGTCACTCTTTAAATGGTATATCATAGGTACAAGACCTAGCGACAAGTTAAGTCCCACTTGGGTCCTTGGGCACTTGGGCACAACACCAGTGCTTCATCAAAGACGAAGCTGATAACTTGGATTGGTCAATGTGCTTTCTGCTTATTTCCAGCCGAACAATCCTCAGTTCTTTCTTTACTCGCCCTAATGTGGTTAAAGCCAGTTACTTTTTTTTTTTTGTATCGTCTTTGCTTTGCTTTCGTTCATTAAGTATTTACCCCTATTCCCATTGTCGTTTGTCGTAAACTATATTTTTGATTTTTCGTTTTTAAGTCGTTTACCTTTTTTGAGACAAACGATTTTAAATTACAGTAAACACGTACAAAAGAAAATAAAATCTTTAACACAAGTTCGAAAAAAATTTGAATATCGACACGACAAATGAGTCGTAATCATATACGATACCCGTCAACGGGAATAAGGATGATTAGCCAAGTTTTCTATCTTCTCCTGCAGATAAAAAATGGATTAACAAGACTATAAAGGAATCGTACAGACCACTAACGCAATATTACTTTCAAAGATTCGCATTGCCATCTGACCAAAAACCGAAGACTTTCGACGAGTTTCTAATTCCTACAGAAATTGAGAACGCATCTGATGCCGAAATGTTTCTGATAAGTGTAAGTTGGCATTAAAATTGTTTAAACAATCTTATCGTTCGCTTGTAATTTCAGAACTATATCCGGTGTACAACAAAAGAAACTGAGTGGTTAGCGCGAAGTGATCGCCTTCTACCCCATATGTCTGATATGATGCTGACACTTGGCGCTGTTGTCAACGAAACAGACAATCCAAATTCAGTTCTCAATTACCGCAATTGTATGGTCAATTATGCGAATATTGTAAAAAAATATCTACTACCTGGAGTTGCACAGGATACCGCCAAAGTAGAACAGCTCATGACAAAGTTACTAAAGATCATCGAATTTGCACCGGCTGCAATATACGAAGAAATGTTCATGAATTTCGAGTGGCTATTGCTGGAAGTTATGAAAGCATGTGAGGTACCCGTGGATAATAGTGTTACAAACAATATCCGAAAGAACATTTCGAAGATGAAAGACTGCAGGGGCAAGGAGTTGTTTTTAAAGAATTTTGAGACACTTGTCATCGAAAAGTTAAGTTAAATAAAACATGTATTTATTCAACTAACAAAACAATTTATATCGTTGTTTCATTTGAAAATCAGAAACAAGCTTTTGGAGAATTTCCTTTAGAGGTAAGATTAGACTGTATGCCAAGTGGTCATATAATGGCCCTTTTTAACAGCTCTTAATATCAAAACCGACTTACAATGAAGTACTACAGCTGTTTTGGAATTTCTGCTCTTTCATATTTTTAAATCAAGTTATTTCTATCAATTAGCGTATTTTTTTTGTGAATATAAGGCGTATTTTTTGAGAATTTATAGCTAGTTCACTTTTACTTTACATGGAAAACGTTTATACTCACCTTTGGTTTTACATGCAAAATTGTTATACTCACTTTTGGTTTTGTTATATATGCTGGATTTACATTACCACGCCACGCAATTTTGAATGGCTTCAGAGAGGGAGAGAGAGAGAGAGAGAGAGAGATCCATTTGTTACAGTCAAGGCTAATGATCTGTTAGAGTGAGACCACAAATCTCCATACAAAAGTTATGGCGGCATAAATTCAACTGTTAGGCTCGTTGGCTCACTCTTACATATCATCAGCCTTAACTGTGGAATGTTTTCTATTCAGTATTCCCTGCCAAAATGTCATCCCATGAAGCCTTGGACAAGATCACGTAAAACGATCGAACGATATCGTTTTTAAGAAAGCGTATCTATCTTTTCACTTTACATGATCCGACACCTTGTTTTTAGGTGTATCTACTACTTTTATGTGATAAGGCGTATTTTTTTGAGAATCTATAGCTCACTTTTACTTTTACATACAAAACTTGTATACTCAATTATGGTTTTATTATACTCACTTTTGGTTTTACATGCAAAATTGTTATACTCACTTTTGGTTTTGTTATACTTCCCAAAAAAATACGCCTATAGATAGACATGTCAATGGTCATTATTAACCATCGTCGAACAGAAAAGCACATAATGGATCGTAAGGCAACGGATGGTGGTTTTTAAAAAGCCGCACTACTGATGGGCACAATTTAACCAGTTAATTTAGGTTAAAATTAGTATATATGCCAAGTGGTTATATTATAATGGACCTTTTTGATAGTTCTTGCTTATAGCCCATGACCAAGAAATGGAAGAATTACCACCCTAAACCGTATTTTCGCTAATGCATTTTGCGAAAGTCGCAACGTGAAAACACTCTGAATTTCAATATATTTTTTTCCCTCAAATGACCAGAAACTTGGCATCACTTTACATTCTGGAATTCGAAATTGAATGCAACTCCATGTTGTTTTTTGACGTCATATATCTTTATCGAATTCGAACTTTCTTTTCAAAATATGACGCATGCGTTGGATTTCTTGCCAAAAAGCTGGAGCATAAAACGGAAGGCCGGGGCAATTTTCAGTAAAAAAGTAAAATAACTATTTTGCAATTTTCATAAAACACAAGGAGTGAAAAACACGTAATTACTATTCCAAACGTTACCACTCACATCGACAAAATATTAAAGTAAAGTTGGATATCCTTCCACATTAATAACAAACATTGAAAGAACTTAAAAAGAAAGAAAAATTAAAATGGAAAAACGAGAGGAACTATTAGAAATTGACCCAGCTAACGAATTGCGATTCCGTGGTATGTAATATTCATTCTAAAGTATATACGACAATAGAATTCATCCGAAAATGTCAGCATTTTTATATCCAATGACGGAATTTTGGGATTAAAATAAGTAATAACGATGGATCATCGTCCACTGTCAAAGTTCAATAATTTAATAATGCATTCCGTAATATTCTCTAATTTACTGTATTAAATTACGATCGCCTGGGGAGAGCTGTTCTGAGCTAAACAAAAACAAATCAAATCGGTTCAGTTGATGAGTTGATTTTTTCTTTATTATTTTGAAAATCAGATGAAAACTGTTTCGTCTAGATTGTTGGAAAATATATCCAAAAAATTTAATGTGGATCCTCGTCTGTAGTGTATTTTCGTGACAGTTTCTAATATATCAACTGTGGTGTTGGAGCTTTTTGGGTAAAAATCGATTTTTCTTTTCGATGTCAATAAATGAATGAATCCCGTAGAGTACGCACAATAAAATCGTATTATCAACTATACACCGTCTCCCCTGTCTTCTTAACATATTTACCCATTTCAGAAATTGTGTCACAGTCTATTTTAGATTTTTTTTCCTTCGCACTTGCCTGCTAGTATTATTACACTTTATGCAATATAAAAAGGTTGACTTGACATACATTTTCACAAAGAACTATTTTTAAAGGACAATCAAAAAGGGAAATATCTATGCAAATGTCTGTATGTACGAATGTATGTATATTTATGTGTGTACAATGCATGCAAATACAGGACAAACAAAAATGTTACGAATAGTACCTATAGGAATTGGGTTACTTGATTGTCATTTCTAAAACAAAGCTATCTACTTACCTGCACACGAGTTCTATAGGTATTGCAGTATGAAGATTGTTGCACCAAAAAATCTGCCTATGTAGGTATTACTATTGAATTAATTTTAATATTCTGCAGGTTAACAGTGAAATTAACAATAATTAACAGGGAAAACCAATAACAAAAGCACTGAAAGGTTCGAAAGCTTCAATTTATTCAATTTAATATTCTGGGACCTTGTGATCAAAAGTTTTTTGTTTGTGCATCATTGCCTTGATGATCTCGATTTCTGAAGAGCATCTTCCAGCATCCGGCGATCCACGATTGCTAAACAATACTTTAGCTTAGCGGATGGAATTTAAAGATTCTTTTGGCTGCACACGGCATGTAGCTATTAGGACCATATGCTGACGTAAAAAATGACGTCAGTGCTACATACGTAGGTAGCCGTGTACTAGCACCTTTATATCAGGCGCAACATAATGCAATGCATGCCTATTCATATTTGATCGACTGTATTGAGAAGCTTTTCTCAGTCTAGCCTTGAAATGTTCGACGTGAGCTCCTCGAAATGTATTCAAGTTTCGCGTGTCGTGGATAGAGGGTTGGCTTTCATCAGGTTCCTGATTTTTTTTTTCGAATATACACACTAAAATCAATTAAGTTTGTTGCTAATTGTATTGTATGATTTTAGTATTCAAAAACGATTGAGAAAATGTCAATGCCAATTCATTTTACTTTCTTCCAGAAACTCTGTCTGATCTTAATAAGAGGTATCGCGAATAAATTCCGATGGAATTTTTTCCCTTGTCAGCAATGTAAATCAAATTGCTGAATGGGAAACATTTCGGGGGAAATATTATTCGCGATAGGGATAAATATGTTTTGCGACTTGTTTATCCTGGCCGCGCTAAAATTTAGCGCCGGTTTTTCTCTCCACAGCCCAGATCAATGCCCTCTAAATTTGTAATACAGGACATAGATGGGACACCCACACATTATGTTGATTTTTGTTATTTCAGCACTTTCTTTCCACTCATTTACATTAATTTTCAAGTACCGTAGCGACTGCTTAAAGCGAACTTTCGGTTATAAAAAAACATTTTTTCCAGTCCCAATCAATGTCCAATAAGAACTATGGATATAATTTCCCATATAACAAACTCACGCTTCAGCGAACAAAATTTCCTATTATAACAAACCAAAAAAGTTGACTGCATCGCTATTCAGATTTCTTAAATTTTTCGGGACTTATCCAGAAACGAACACGTTCTCCGAGAAGAGTTGTGCTTTTACATACTTCTTTTCGATATGTCCCCGTATTTTATTATGTTTGCATCAGACACTCGCAAGCCATTGAACTTTAAGCCTCAACCAGCATTAGCCATTTGCATCTACATGTTTATTCGATCGAAATTGATCGTAGGGATGATTACTGTTTCAACCATTGCTGCTGAATGTAAGGACTTATTTTTAATCAACGCTTGGTGATACAATCCTTTCTATTGCGAAATTATTTTCCGCCTAATAATGTTCCGATCATGTCATTGTAAAGGATTTCTTGTCTCATTGAAAATACCATGGACTGGAGGGAGCATCGTGTCGGAGTGTTCCCGTAATTAGATTAAAATGTTGAAATAATAGAAAAATATCTAAACGTTTCTGATATGCATAAACTTATTCGTTTCTTCTTTTGTTTTATTATAACTGTGTAATTTGCACAGGTGCGCCAAACAGAATCAAGTTAATTGCCGATAATTATTGACTACATTTCAAACACATACAGTTATAAGAAACATCACCAATAAAAAATATAGTTGCCATTAAAGGAGTCGTTTAATTTGCAGACTATGTTTATTTACAGCGCAAACCCGGCCGGCGTGCGTTAATCAAATATTTCTTGTACATGAAATATGACGCTCCCAAACTGCACCCAAATTTAATTATGTATGTAATGTAGTACCTATTTTGGATACGATTTTTTTGTGGGATTATTTTTATATGAGTAGCACTCTCTTGGCATTGACAATATTGTTCTGCAATTATTTATAATTCAATTGATTCTAGAACACATTGAAACCTTGCGTCAGACTAGTTTATTTGGAGACAAAATGCATCACATGCATCACCCTAAAACTTTAAATCACATCAAAGTGCTCGGTGATTTTATATCGTTCTGGACAGCATACCTTTCGGATAAGTGTTTTATAGAATCTAGATACATTAACCGGAACAATTGACTACTACAATATTTTTATCGAGCAGCCAGTCTCCGACTCTTGATAACAATGAAACAAATATGTACTATCTTAATTGCACTTGTTAGTTTACTAAATATTTCTTTTTTTGTTCTTTTCATTCACAGGGCCTTTTACGAAACCAGTTATTACAATAATGAAATTGACGAATCCGACAGATCAGACAATTCTTTTCAAAATTAAAACCACAGCTCCAAAAAAATATTGTGTTCGTCCAAATTTTGGCTCTGTGTTGCCAAATTCTGCTACCAAGGTAGAAAGTATGTATTTTTATCATTACAACAAATCACATTTTGTTATGCTTAACAATATTGTTTGTGTGTGTTTTTTTTTTCGTTTAGTCTGCTTGCAGGCATTTGTTTACGATCCAAATGAAAAGAACAAACATAAGTTCATGGTACAGAGTCTCGTTGCCCCGGATGGCACTACAGACTTTGCCAAACTGGTAATATTGCAATTTTAACTAAACTCAAACGAACCGTGTCTTAATTTGTATTTTTAAATTTTCAGTGGAGGGAAGTTGAACCCGACCAGTTGATGGACGCTAAACTGAAGTGTGTTTTTGAAATGCCTGCTGAGGCACCAGATGCAGGAAATGCCGGTATGTTTTCCATTTATTCAATTCCATTATTCCATTTATATATGTTATGAAGTTCATTGCACGATGACGTTGAGGCCAAAAAGAAGAGAACATTTGTAAGTTTTCTTAAGAGTACTCTTGTCGCTTCTATTAAAGCCTTTGGAAGCGATAGTGTACGAATTAAAGAGGGAAACATAAAACGAGCGATCGAGGAAATGAAATACAGAAGAGAAATACAAGAGTAGAAAATAACATGAAATATTGTAGTTGTATAGCAGTCTGTGTTGAGGAAATAGAAAAACGACTTCTGCACACTGGCAAACGGCGAAGACGGAACAAATTCCGCAATCGAGAGAATGAATCATTTAACCCGGACGATCTTAAGGATAGAAATATCTAAAATTAATTCCAACAAGCTGCTGAGAGTGTGCACCAATTTATTTCCAATATTTATTCATAGGGATGTCTAATGAACGTAACTTTAACATTCACCCCTATTGCCGTTGGCGTTTGTCGTAAACGACTCGTATTTCGCTTCGTTTTTTAGTCGCTGTTTTTAACTCTTTTGAGACAAATGAATTGAAATGATAGTGAACACATAGAAAAGGAAATAAAATTGTTCACAAAAGTTTAAAAAAAATCATGAACATTTGTTGTACAACGACACGAAACATAAGTCGTATACGACAAACGCCAACGGCAATAGGGGTGATTGTTTTGCCTGATCGCAAACGAAGGAAACCGTCTTAACATTGCATACAATATTTTGTTTGCCGTGCAGTGTGAACCACTCGAACTACATATTTCTAAATGACGAACTGTACAAAATCATAATCTAACTTTTCCATCTCTGCAAGAGATCTATTATCTTTGATTCTTAACAAATAGAAAAATCTTTGGCAGTCTAATCTGATAATTAATTTGTCAAGGTGGTACGGCTGTATAATAAAACGGTTATTAAAACCCTGTTTTTGTTGCAGTAAATGGATTAACTTTATCGTGCAAGCTTCTCATAAAATTGCTTTGTTACTTTTTTTTTGTATAATAACACTATATACGCATATTTATTACTTTTGCAGCTCCAAAAGAAGTGGTGACTAACGAAGCTTCGCCAATACCAGTAGGTGAAGAAAAGGTACTTTATCAAATATTTTCTTATCACATATAGACTAGACATAGTGCATATATTTTTCGATTTTTAAGCGCTACATAATATAAAAGAGAGGCGTCTGTCTGTTGCGTGATTATTGCCGTGATTCTGGCGAAATCTGTGCGGGTTCTGTTTAGTAGGTTCTTTGTTTTATTTTGATCGTAGGTAGGCCATATCTTCCTTTATATGACGCAGTTTATCAAACCTATTCATTGGAGATTGGCTGTCTTCAAAAAGCATGAGTGTATTTGTCCCTTAACCGCTCCTAGCGTGTAGTGCTGAGCCCTGCCTGGCCAGCTCATCCGCAGGCTCATTACTTGTAATATCAATATGGCCTGGAACCCGGAGAAGTGCGACCCTGTAACGTTCGCTCAGACAGGGGAGCTCGTTCCGGCACTCTTGCACCAGTTTGGAGGATATGATAGCCGAGTCGATGGCTGGCATGATGTTGATATTTTCGGTGATTCCGAGTAGACACTAGCCCCCATAACACAGTTCATCTTAGATCCGTCGGTGTATATGACCATGTCGAAGCCCTTCACTACTTTTTCCCTCTTACGACTCTTCTACGTGGAAGCCTTTCGTGAAGTTTAGCTTGGGTGTGATGTAGTCGGTTGGAGACGTGACCATGCCGTTTGGTAACGAGTCCGGGATGTTACTGTGGCCGTACGGCCTTGCAGTCCAGCAACGAGACTCCATGAGTCTTATAGCACTGCGTAATGCGGTATCTTTTGTGGGTAGATCAAGAGGTAGCGTTAGAGATTTAATAGCTTCGCAATCAAATCTTCCCTCATTTTAAGGTTATTGTCCAGAATGGCATATTGGACGTAAAAACAAAAAAGTGAACTCCTGTCTGTCAAGATATACATCATCTCTCTGTGCAATCCTGGGGCTAAGCAATGCTCAAAACAAATTATTAAATCAGAGCCAACATATTACGCTAATTTTTTGACGTTTTCTTTTGCTAGAACGTTGATTAAAAGCGTGAAATTGGAGAAATCTTTGGAGTTTAGCGAGCTCCTTTTCCACACTCAGGTATGTGTCAGAAAATTAGGTGAAGATAATTATTTAACGCAATTGAACTCAATGGCGAAGTTTTCTATATCAAAATAATCTTTTGTGATCTCTGAAATATTTCCTGGTCACGCCTCTTGCTCCTTACTAACGCCACTTCACCTCGTGAATATATATCCGATCTTCGGAAAAGGTAGAAGATAATTTATCTAGCGGCGACGGTGATTTTTCTGAATTTACGCTATTCGTGCAGTCAAATACAATATCCAGTTTTTGACGAGTCTATCTTATTTTTGTTGTTTTAACTGCCGTTGTTGTTATTTTCTGCTAACGACTTCAAAACACATTATCAGACTATCTTTCCCAACAATTTTTTCTCTCAGTATTTGCAGATTTATATTGCGTCTTGTATCGGTTACCTGTTATGTGCGCATCCGATATTGTTACAGATTAGACGTTGCGTTATTGTATCTCTTCAGGATGTCGCTTAATTGGCAAATGAGAAAACTGCCTGTTCTTCTTAACCGGATCAGGGACCATATCAACCTTGCCATACCAAAAATTCCACACTCTTCATTCTCTAGTTTCGTCTTGAAAGAACGAAAGATCAGTTCTCATAATAATTTTGACGTTTTACCAATCTCAAAACCCAATTGTCTCCGGAACTGTATTAAGTTTACTTAATTGACAATCCTTTTAAATATTTGACACCGTTTTTGGAATATTCCCCTAAATGACAGTATTTCATCCGCGGATGGTATTGTACTTTCAAACCCTGAAAATGTGCAAGCTACATTAGCAATTCAGGCAAGTTAGCCTGAAAGAAGAACATAAATACCCCACAATGGGTAAGCAATTGTGTGAAAAAAAAAATGTCTAGGTAGAGACTGATAATGTTTGACGTGCACGTGACCCATTGGCCTTGACTCTATACCCATTTTTGGTTGATTGATTTAGGTGGCTGGTTCCTGGTAACGCAACTAAAGCGTCGTTTTGAGACAACTACACATTTAAATAAAAGAAATAACCAACATGTGCAGTGGCGAAAATGGATTTCTGAAATCTCTGAGAGGTCATCAAATAACTGCTTGCGTAGTGAACGATGTCTAGATAAAGTCGCATTGTAATTCCATGCGAACTGAACACACCGAAAGATCAGAATCCGCTCGAATTCAATTTCTGTCGGAATTCAAAACAGGGGAGTATGTTTCACTTTTATGTTGGATCCTTACAGCTTTGAATGCTAAGCTGCATTTGTACCTATTGCCCAGTAACCCGTACCTATGGGCATCAGTCTAAAGACAACGTTTGCACGTGCTCTGCAAATCATGTTCTTTGTTCTAACTCTGTTTAAAGGTAGGTTCATGGAAATGACACAATTCAGTCAGTCAGATCCGTCCATCTTGCTTTTGAGAAAGAATATTATTTTATTTCTTCACATATCCTAGCAGGCGATAGACTTTTTCCGCCGAAAGAGCGCAACTCGACGGCTCTCATTCCATTCTATGTTGCTGTGTTCCGGAACTAAGACGAGATTGATATGTATCTTGTATGGGGGCCAGTGTCTTTGCAGTCCTTGACGTACAGAATATGTACACTTTTCATTTGGACGAGTTTTAATATAGGAAAAGCACACATGTTTTCCTAGTTGCCAGAAATTGTGCCTATAACAACCAATTAAATGAATTAGTAAGGATGAAGGTTTTGCCAAAGGTTCTTCCGAACCAGCATTCAAATTCATTCAATCTTCCAGCTTTAGCTGTATGAAAGACTTATGTGGATTCAGTATAGGCGTTATTTAAGCGACGTTTATGCCTGAGAAGGTAGCATGCCGACTTTAAATTAGTGGTAGTAGATTAACCTTAATTGTTTGCACTACTTCGGGGAATACTGTCTTTATTGATTTTCCCTTAGGCGTATTAGCCGCTGCCGGACTATTATTGTTTTGTGGTGACAGTAACGCAATTTAGATAGAAATACGTATTCGAAACCCATTTGTCTTTAAACTTTCACTTGAAAACTAAACAATTGGGTAAATCTTTTCTATTTTAGCCAATCGATCAGTCGGATAAGTTCTTAGCAGAAATAAGGCAACTTAAAAATGAAGGAAGCGAGTTAAGGGAAGAAAATCTAACTCTTAAGGTAAGTGTGTGTTGTCGCCAAATCAATATTTGTCTTTTCTAAATTATATTAAACAACCCACCAAAAACAAATTCTAAATTTTCGACTACAGAATCAGTTAATGCGCATAAAGTACACAACGTCGCAGCAAAGAATGGACGAACCATATTCACCGGCGGTCGAAAAACAAATTCCAATGTTCTACATAGCGCTCTCCATTCTAACCGCAATTCTTGGCATATTCCTGGGCAAATATTTGCTCTGAATCAATCGAAAACTGATTTTATGTTATTACTGATGCAAAAATAAAAAAATAAATAACAAAAAAAAAAAAAAATTCATTAATATCAAAATACAAATATAAATAAAAAATAAACAACAAAAACTAAATAAATGGCTAAAAATTATAATTTTTAGACAAATCCACAAAGAAAAATAAAACAAAACAAACAGAAAATCAATTCAAAACAGATGAAAATTAATGCAGAGCGAACTATCTATGTCTTTAGATAGACCCAGGAAGGTTGATTGATTTATTATAGACAAAAATAGCTTAAGAAAACAAAAGGAAAACAAATATACTGACTTTTGAAACGCTGTTATAATATTCAATTTAAACAAAACAAAAGAATATAATATACCTACACCCAGGTGTGTATATTGTTTCTTAAAATCACAGAAATAAATTACTGTACATAATGGCGAGGGCTTGAGGTGATGGGGTGAGGGAGGAAAGTTTTCAGTTTTTTTTTTCTCCATTTGCCATGGTTTCAGTTTAAAAAAAAAAATTTTATTCATATGTAAGTGATGTTGATGTACTTTAGTTTAAATCAGAAATGAAGACTTTAAAAAAAAATACCTATTGCACTTTGAGTTGACGGATTTTTATGGGAGAATGTTCTAATTTGGGAAAAACTTTGGGACTGGTAGAAGATGTAGCAATAGCATAATTGTTGTGCTTGTGTATTTTTCCTTTCAAGAAATTTAAAAAAAAAATTATATTCAAGCACGTATCTTTTGTAACATGGTTTATGAAAATCAGTGAGCCTTTTTAAAACAATGGTAACATATTGCCACATAACCTTACATATACGTTTGAACTGAAATAAATTAAACTATGAGGTCTGCATGTTGCTTTAAATAAATTGTTAAATGTTAGCATTTACGGACTGGTAAAACTATGTAAATGTAAATGGTGAACTAATATAATATACCGATGAAAAGTTATGTTTATGTACATTATGTCTAGTAACATATTAATTCGCATGAAGCTCTCGACTGAGGTTTAAATGATTATTTACGTAAACACTGATACCACTGGTTAGCAAGTTTGTTGCAAACCTGGCATAGAACGCATTTTTGTGCAAATGTGACCATTTCGCGTCGGTTTAATGAATCACATTAATTTTTGTTTCCTACAAAAAGGTCCACAACTGTTGGTTCAAGGTGCCTAAAACATCCTTCTTAAAAACAACTTGCGATAGGAGTTTAATTAAATCTAAAAACATGCGGAAACAAATCATGGACGTTAGTCCTCTGAAAGTGTTAACCAATTTAATTGCGGTACCAGAATGGATCCATCGCAATGTGTGGTGTTGCGTTGTCAGATTAAAAAAACATTCACACAAAACCGAATTCAGGACATTGGGTAGTTTTTGGTTCGCTTAACGGTGCCGCATTCGTGCAAGTTAACCACCTTCTATCTTTCGACGCGCGTGATGTTGGTTAAAAGCATAGTTTTGTGTGTCGTTCATTTTGATAGTGCCACAAGACACAGGGGCGGTTATTCCCAAATGCGCGGCGGATCGTATTGAAAGCGATACTACAATTTCGACACCAAAATATCCACCAAAATTTACCAATACCAATCCGCCATGAAAAGCGATCCGCTGCGCATTTTGGAATAAGCCCCCAGAATCATGAATTTAGATTTTTCATGCTCAAAAGAATGGAGTAAAAACTAGTTTTCCTTTGAGTTCAGCGCTTTATATTAGTAGTTCAGCTGTGTTGAATTTTAACAACTGCGCATTTTATTTATTTTATTGCAATGATTCTTGTTTTTCATCGTTAGGGAGAATACGCTACTTACAAATTTCATAACACATAAGAGGACTTAATAATCACCTATGACAATTTCAATCCGATACTGTTTTCGCCCCCTCAAAATAAAGAGATAAACGTGCATAACAGATGTATCAAACCTGTTCCTGAGGAAATTGCTCTCAAATCGCACGATTGGAAATGTTCGTGAACGCAGAAATAAAACCCCAAATAATGATTCGAAATATGAACTGTATACGATAAACGACGACGAGAAAAAGAGTGATCACAAAACTTAACTTATGTTTGACGTTGAAAGAGCTATGAAGAGGGAGCTACAAACGTACAGTATTTGGGTTAATAATTTGCTATTTTCCACCTTGACATTGTGAACATGAGAAAATCAACTCAGTATTAAATAAATCGAATCTAAACACAAGCTTACTTGTTGTTTCGATTCCATTCCAGAATTAAAATATTGTACAACACATTGCACGTTTATAGACTACTTTAAATCCATTCGAATGAGGAACATAATCACCCCTATTCCCGTTGGCGTTTGTCGTAAACAACTTTGATTTGTAGTCGGTGTTTTTAGCTTTTTTGAGACAAATGAATTGATATGATAGTGAGCACATTGAAGAAGAGATTAAATTGTTAACAAAAGTTAAAAAAAAATCTGAACATCGTTTTACACAAAACATGAGTCGTATACGGCAAACGCCAACGGGAATAAGGGTGAATGTTTGCTATAACTATTACATTTTATTAATATGTCATTTGCTATGGGTCCGAAACAAAGGGTTTTCGAAATTTGAATTTTATTTTGCCTCAAACAACACTTGCATTTCCCATTGAACAACAACACTTTTGTTGGTAACTTTATTTGTGCACCTCAATAGTTTTCCAATAAATTGAATAAATTATTTGAGTTTAAGCTAAATTGTAGCAGTATCTTTGGAAAACATATAAAACAGATAGCTGCTGCTGAAAAGGTACATAATTATAATCAAGTACACTTGTTGTTTGTGTGTTTAAAAAAAAAGATAATTTTTAACCATGTCTATTAATGTGTTTGTGTTAAAAATCAGTGAACGATATAACTTCCGATCCGAGTATTCATTGCCAGAGAACCTATGTACGTACCTATGTTCTCCAAATTGTTTCACCTATCACCTCTTGTAATTTTAGCCAACAACTTGAAAACCTAATGGAATGACCACATTTTATTTTATATGTATTATCTTTTACCTATATTTTCTTTTTATTTTATTTTTTGACAAATACTACATTGATGGGGACTTATTTTAAATGAAGGTTAATCTTTTAAGTAAATGTAATGAAAAAAAAAAACCTGTCGTCTGAAAATAATGTTATAAAATGATACAAATGAAATACTACTTTGTTCTTTTTAGGTTTGATTTATGTTAAATAAAAATAAAACGAAAACATTCATTACTTCTCATACCAATAAATAAATGTTTGGTGTATAAGAAATTATTATTTTTGCTTTTAATAAACGTCTAAATGAAACATGAATTCAATTTTCTTTTTCAAAAATCAAAATGTAACAAGTTTTTGAATATGCCGTTATATAAAAAAAAGAAATACTAAAAATAAAACTACCTATAAAACATGGTAAACAAAACACTAAGCGTATGAAGTTATTTACTTTTTTTTTTTCTAAAGTATTTTTTTTTAGCACTGAGTAGATATATATACAATTTTTCGCGTTATATTTGTTGTTTTTGTATCAAAATTAAAAAAAAAGGAAAGTGCATGTATTTATTTTTATTTTATTTGTTTTTTTACTTTAAGTACATATTTATGTAATGAGCTAAATGGCAATGTATTGCAGGTTAAAGGAGAAAAGCAGCCATAAATCGTACATTTGTACGAAGTGGATTGTAGAACATTATATCAATTTATTTTCGATGATGCATGACCGTAATATTATAGTACTAGTATTGACTAAAACATATTATGCTATAAACTGTTAAGCAAAAAAAAAAATTAAGTAAATCAAAATCTGCAAAGTAAAACTATGATGATTTTTATTGAAAAATATATTATTGAATTTGAATATGGTATGATTAATACCTTAATTTTTATTTTCTAGATAAACACACGAATGTAGTTTTTTTATTTAAACATACTCGAGCAATGCCATTTTATTTTGAAGTAAGCATCTTCCATTGCAAATTAAAATCATTGCATGTTTGGTATCCCATTAGTTTAGAAATTTAAAATAATTGAAATAAAATCTTCGATAAATGTATATAGCATTTAGAAAGGATATATCGGTTGAGTTTACTTTATTCTAGTCTACCAATTGGATAATAAATAGAGTAGCTGAGTTAGAGGCCCCTATTGTGAGAGTCGATAGTTAATCGTTGATCGACAACTGTCGATCGATCGAGGACTGTGATTGTCGATTGCGATTGATATTTGTCAATTTGACAGCCGCTTGTAGGCGATTGCAAATGTCTGATCGATGCTTTCTCTTGGAAGTGGCGATTGCAAATGTCTGATCGATGCTTTCTCTTGGAAGTGAAAACATTTTGTGCGTACGAATAGCTAAAATCAATCGACGTAATCGACAATTTCCTTGACGATCGCTGATAGACAGTCACAATAAGGGCCAGAATATAAATACTCACCCCTATTCTACGTGGCGTTTTTATTAAACGACAGCTAGCGTTTTTTGAGTCGAGTCGCTTTAGTGTCGTTTTAGTATCGGTATTCTATTCCTTGAACGCCTCCTCTCTCATTAAGGAGGCATATTTTAAAGTGCCAGTAATTTTAAAACTGGTTTCAAAATTGTGTTTTCTTGCGGTGTAGGGAATGATTTTAATTTGGGTCTTGCGCAACCAACCCTTATGTTGAATTCGATTGGCAATCTGAGATTTTTTAAGATTTCTCTAGATTTCGTCTGGCCAATCGAACAAAAAGAAGTATACTGCGCTGTTCTTTGTTGGTCTTGGTGGTGTGCCTGCCAAAAGTTGTTTACCTTTTTTGTTGTGAAGATTTTTTTTTCATCCTAATGTAAGTGTATTGGTAAATCTCGAGCGACTCTGAGAAAAAATCTAGATTCGCAAAATTGCTCTCGACTCTGAATTTGCTTTTGCTTTTTTTAGTACCAAACGAACGAAAAAAGTGATCTCGGGAAAGAATAAGTGCTTTTTTCTGGCGAATCGAAATTAACATTAGTAAAATCCTAACAGACATTCTTACCGTCATGTCATCGAAGAAAATATATACCCACACTGGATAAACTAAACATGCATTACACGGAAGAAGGAATTGTGCAAAAATGATGTTTTACCAAATTTCATTTGATCGGGGTTTGTTATTTTCACCCTTAATTATAAGAGAATTATGAAATCACCGCATAAATATAAACAATTACCAAAACTCATGTTTTTTTCTTAAATTTGCCTCCTAGTCGTTTAAGAATTTGTAATCGACAATAATCGGCGTTTTATGAGTCGTTTTGTGCAACTAAAACGACAGTCAGAATTCGAAAAACTGTGTAGAACTTGTGTTCCACACTACTTATACGCCACATGTCGTTGAACGACATAAAACGCCTAGAAACACTCCACTCCACATGTAATACCGATTTCAAAAAACGCCATTTGTCGTTTAATATAAACGCCACGTAGAATAAGGGTGACTATTCTGATAGACAGTCCTTCTTATTAATTTTCACCTGATACAAGACTGTGGGTTCTTCCTAAAGTGTAGATCTGAAAAAATTCATGCGTCTAACGTGAAACCTTAAAACGTCAGCAGAGTCTGCAACTGATATAATTTACTCTGTATGGAACTTTACATTCATCATTCCTTCAGCTTTAAGCAAACGCTGGTTCAAAAAAAAAAAATAATTTTAAAAATCTCAAAAAAATGGCTCCATGATATTAGGACCCAATGATTAAAGGCTTCAAAAATAAATGAAAAACAGATACTAAAATTTGGGGCAATATTTCATAATGAAAAATGGACCCATTCCACTGAAAAATTGCCCCAAAATAATGATTGGAAAACAACAACAAAATAAGCACCCCTATTCCCGTTGGCGTTTGTCGTAAACGCCTAATATTTCATCTCGGTTTTAAGTCAGTGTATGTACCTTTTTTAAGAAAACCTTTTTGAAATTACAATGAACACAGAAAATAAACCAAAATCAACAAAAGTTCGAAAAAAAATCTGAATATTGTTTTTACAACGACACGACACATTTGTCGTATACGACAAACGCCAACGGGAATAAGGGTGAATAAATTGGAAGGTATTTTCATTGTTTTGGGGCCTTTTTGCATTTTTTCGGGGTGATTTTTCATTTAAATTGTTTGAAAACCATTTGTGATCATTTTTAAAAAATTGACTGAAAGAAACGAGAATTAGCGTAAATAACTTACTGGCAGAATGTGTGAGTACAAATCGATCAATTTAGTGACGAAAGTACGTGCGAATTTTTAACGTTTGTTTTCTCAAATTTTTGAAGGTTAAAACTTAAGCTTTACAAATATGTAGTTACAAACAGTTTTTTACTTTTTTTTTTAAATTGGGGGTTTTCATTGTGTTTGGCAGACCTGGGCACTTAAGCACTAGCATTGATTTTGCACTACCATTCAAATTTCAATGCTTATGAAAGTTCGTCTGCACTAGCAGTGAACATTTCAATGCTAATGAAAGTTCGTTTGTATTAGCTGTCAAAATTTCAATGCTAATGAAAGTTCGTTTGTACTAGCAGTCAAAATTTCAATGCTAATGAATCTTCGTTTGCACTAGCAGTGAAAATTTCAATGCTAATGAAAGTTCGTCTGCACTAGAAGTAAAAATCTCAATGCTACTGATGTTTCACTTCCATTAGCAGTGAAAGTTTTAATGCTACTGAAATTTAACTTTCATTAGTTCAGTGCTACTTAAACTTTAAGTGCATTACCTACTGAAGCTGGTATTAGACAATTTTAAGCATATATTCATATGTTCGTCTGGCTTACGGATGCTCTATTACACGATATGTTGAATTCGGTATGCTGACGAATTTTAAGGCTCGTATGATTATATGCTGATAAATTAACTGATCGGGATTTTAGCAGTAGTAGTAGCAGTAGTACAGTACAGTGAAATTTGCGTGTTCAACGTACAACGAAACGTAAGGGCAACAGAATCAGAGGAGGGCACTAACTCTTATACGGTTTTGGGGGTATGCACTGTAAAGGGTATATTCACTTACCCATTACATTTGTAGCGCCATGAAGGAGTCACCGGAGACCCCATAAAGTATAAATATTCTGGATCAGGATCAAATTCTGAATTATTTGATAAAACTTTTTTTATTAGTACTGCACACATAGATACAGCTAGGTTCCAGAAATCGAGTGAAATCGAAATTGCAAATCGAGTGAATTCGTTTTCAGTGTTCTGCATTTCGAGCGATTCGGAAACTCCGAAATTTTTTCGAAATCATAATTTCACTTTGTCTCAATGCCGATAATTTTGAAATTGAAATCGACTACAGTGAAATGTAGAACACAAAAATTCATTTCCGATTTCATTTCGAGTGAAAGTGAAATATGGAACCTAGCAGGTAATATGTGTTTTTTCTCTGGGTCGAATCTGAGGCTCCTCACTCAATAGTCCGGAACACTAACCACTGATCTATTGCGCCCACAAACAATCACATTATGCTCCTCAAAAATATAAAATTCTTTTATATTCTTGCTGTTCGTCAAATGAACGTTTCGTTTTTATTCATAAACTAAAAACGCTTTTCCCCTTTCACGTGTCCAAATACGCGAGTGTATAAAATACATATTACTGTTCTCCAGTGCACCCTTTGAAGGCCCAAGTTCTATGTGCCACAAAAAATCTGGGATTCCAAAAATCTGATGTATGGAAAATCACGTTAAATAAACCAATCAAGTTATCTTGAAGATTGGGCAATATTTGTAACAGCTGTCGGTAAATTATCAAGCAGAGGCTAAAGTGTTTCTAAAGACCGTTTGTGAGTTACATTGCTCTTGTCCCAGATAATTACTTTGAATATTTCAGGAACTGTGCCATTACGAAAGCTCTTACTAATATCTACTGAAGAGGAAAGTATCGGAAGGGAAGTGTCGGAGTACACTGTTTTTCTGTTTCCCCTTTTCTAAAGGTGTGTCGACTTTCCAAGATTTCTGTATCAACATTTTAACTCTTATTTGCGTCGTAATAATCTCTCTCTGTAAGCTGATTGCTAAAAATAATAATCCAACAAAGAAATGAAAATAAAAGCCAACACTTCTGATCAACAAAATTGTTTAATATTATTTTTATTTATTTTTAAAGTCTTAAAAGAAAATCAATTTTTATTCATTAAAGAATATGGGTAATATTTTTTTGTTTCATACATGAGGTTATATAACAAATTTTATAACTTAAACTACATAAATACAATATGAAGATTACGAAGCAAAAGAGAAACACAATCAAAAATTATAACAAGATATAATAAGAGTATTTAATAATTAAAACATAATTTGTTATGTTTTAAAATTAAAAAGAAACTATTATAGTTTGAACGAACTCACGTACGGCTACATGGTATACAATAAAAATTGCAATTTTTTTTTTAACTTAAAGGCTCAAAAACAATCCATTTTTGAAAACTAAATTATCAGAATATTTACAAAGGAAAATTAAACAAATTTTTAAACAATAAAAAAAAACAAAGTCTTCAAAATCACCAAAAAGAAAAAAACAACTATAAATTACAAAAAAATCAAACAAAGTTATCGCCTGCACAAAATGTGTTTGCTAAATGGCTACCCTAGGGACTGCCCACATCGAAACCAATTAACGCAGCCGATCTGGAACTTCTCGTTAGGGGTTTGTGCAGCTTAAAATCGTAAAATGAGTGCTGCCATTGCCAGCATGTTCGGCAGAAGTAACGAAAGCAGGCTAGCTCGCGGCAAAAATATGGACCGTGTTGAACACCGCACAGGGCGCACAGTGTGTCCTCCAGATATGGGTCGACTTGAATGGTCTTTGTGAATAAGGTCGTCTTGATTTTGATAAAGCCAGCGGATACAGCCTTCATGTACGACCGACTGTTATTGAACGTCACCCGGCCCGATCCAATTGGGTACTTGTACTTGTCTGTGTCGATACCGGCGTATATAACTCCGTCGAACATGTCGTTCATTATCTTAGCCAATCCCTCGGCAGTCAGCTTACCGTGTAGTGCTCCAACGAAGACCGTCTTGCTTGGGTTCAGCTTCTGATGAGTAGCCGTGACAAAATTGGAGTCAGATATGGTCCACGGAATGATCTCCACTTGTTTCGTTCGGACACGCCCTGATGATATGTGAAAGTAATAGTTGCCGGCACTTGCCGAGCAGGAATTCGATGTAGTGCATGCAGCGAGCAGCTCTCTCACTTTCGTCTCAGCTTCGAATATGACGTAGGCATATCCCTTGGGCTGAATTGCGTGGTTATCACGCCTGGGCCATTCCACTCGTATTCTACCAAAAGGCTCAAACAGTCTATTTAGCGATTGCTCACTCATGTCCCATGGTATTCCTCCGATGAATACCTTTGGCGAATAAGTCGTTATCCGATTGCAGCGATGCGGTAGGATTCCGTTCCACAAATAGGGCGCCTTGCATGTCGAAAGGTATTTATTGTCCATATTAGCATCGTCTTTCATCAGCTGCAATTCCGGATCGAAGCTGTAGTTTGGATCACTTCCACCATGGCATGGTGGTGGTGGCGTTGGCGGGGTCGGTGGCGGCATTGACATCGGCGACCTTGGCATTTTGAACGGACCGCGTGGTTGTGGGATTTTCATATGGTCACCGATGTTATTATTGTTGTCTATTCCCGCTGTGCACTTAATGCGCGGATATTCTTCGGCTGGCGGCTTTCTGGGGATAAACTTGTTCTTGCATCGGTTTTGGCCAGCCTCACATTCGAACTCATAGTGATTTGAGGTTAAAATATCGATCATATTCTGGATATTGCTGTCGATGTTGCATTTATTTTGTCGCCTTAAAATACTAGTCTCTTGGCAAGAATTAACCCAATTTAATAAAGCCATCTAAAAACTTACACCGATCCGTAATAAAGTAGTCGAGCAAAACAATAATTAAAATGTGGCCAGTCGCGGAGAACTAATTGACAAAAGACGATACAGCAAACTGACCACTATCCGATTAACGGATGATTTTGACTGAGAAAAACAAGTCAACAAAGGCATATGCACATAGAGTGGAACTAAATTTATAGTTATAACAAAGAGACAAATATTATAGTAAGTCCAGCTTGGTATATATGTAAGAGAATGTATATGTAGGTATATAGAGCCAATTAGGTGCGTATATATTAGAAAGCTGATTGCATGTAATTATGTGCGAGATCTGACAAATTGCAGGACTTCTGGTTTAAACATGGTCTGCTCGCTTCATTCAAAATCTCAGTTTATTTGTGCCAGCACCAGTTAGTGTGGGCCATAATTATTATATTAGATTTATATAAGGTTGTATGTCAAACTAGATACAATCGCGGAGTCTCTCCTGACTTTCTTCAATGATGTAGAATGTTTAAATTTTTAATTTTTTGTTAGGATGACCTACTTTTAATATCACTGTTTCAGTTATTTGTAACAATAGGTATAGCTAATTCCTTTCAACCTCGTACTAGGGTTCCCAGCATTTCTCTGGAACTTACAATTTAAATTTAAGGAGTGGAATGGGACTAAACGTTGCCCGATTTCTACTACTACTTATAATTGGTTATTTTCGGGTGTATTTATATTTTTCCTATAACCTTTTCATCATCATCATTTTGAATGGTCCGCTTGTCCATTAAGTGGGTCGCGGGTGTAGGTTGCTCAAGTGGACCCTCCATAGCTCTCGATCCTCCTATAACCTTTTTATGTAGGAAAATACCGATAAAAGAAAGAAAGTCTTTGGATTTAAGGATATTCTTATATCTATTGAACGGATCATCTATCACCTATTACGTTAGGGGATTCCACTCCTGGGAATCGCACGTAACAATAAACATGACATTCTTCTGATTCTAATTTTGCACTGTACAGCTAGTGCCTAGGTTTCAAGTCACGTGAAGTTGGTTTCTAGTTTTCCAACCTACTATTTAATGGTAACCCTAACGACTGTAACGACATGCGAATTACGAAGTACACCACGTGAAGAGATATGGCAAAGGTTTCAGCAGAATGGGCAGATGCTCAAGCGTTTATGGCTACAAGTATAGTCTGAACTATTATGTATGTAGTTGATTTTTAAACATAGGAAAAATCACGAAAAAAAATGACAAGAATTGAGCCTCTTTGATAGGTACCCCATTTAGGTTCGTTTCTATTCTATGTCCAGAGGAACCAAGAAATCTGTAAACATTGCTTTAATTTAAATTAACAATAGAAATAAGAACGTCAGAGCAAAATTACGTAAATAAGAACCGAAATTCTTTTTATTTTGATTTTGATCTTGTACGTTTGCAATACGCCTAGCCGATGCCATGAGTTTAATAAAATCTTTGAATTGCATACCTCTAGGCGTAATGAAATTGGTTATTATTGGCGCAGTAAACTGTTTGAGTACCACTGCTTTAGGGTATTTGATGCGTTCAGAGCTCTGGAAGAATGTTAACCGCACTTATAAATCAATCATAGCGCAATTAATATAGGACAACGAAAGCTGGAATTTGCTTTAAAACCGGATTTTAAGAAAATTTAAAATTTCAACTTTATTACCGTGTGAGAAAAAGACAAGAAAATAATCATATAAAATTCTATTCCACTTCAACAGACAGGTACTGCTCACAGCCATGGATTACCTTTGAACGCTTCCATTTGTCAAACGTCAAAATCGTCATCTTTGCTTTGGTTCGCAAAAAGTGGCAAACGCTTAAAAAAAAAAGAGAACAAAATTCTTCTTGGCAGTAGTTTTTAATTTCGTTTTTTTACATTTTAAGTATTTTACAATCTACATTTCAAGGTAAACATTTCGAAATAAATAATTGATATTCAATCGAGTGCGTTTGCAAATACCTTGTGTATTTTGTTTGTGTTGTGTGAGTTTTTCAACTCAAGTCTGACCGTCTGAATCACAAAATATTTTTTTGTTTGGCCAATCGTCCCCCCATTTATTTATATTAGAAGGATATGTTAATTTCCAAAAATCAATTTTCATTCCTTTGGAAGACGTTCTGTGTAATTGTTTTTGGATAAAATTTGCTAAACAAAATCGATTTATGGGTCTAGTGTAATTGGTATTCACCAGTATGACATCACAGCAACAACATACCGCACAAGTCAAAAATTGAGTCATTCGACATAAATTTTGTGGTAGATTAAAGTTGGGCTGATTTGTTTTCCAGATAAATGGCTGCTGGAACAACGCTTCAAAAAGCCATCGATTTGGTCACTAAAGCAACCGAAGAAGATCGCAACAAGAACTATGCAGAGGCCCTGCGTCTGTACGAACATGGGGTGGAGTACTTTTTGCACGCAATAAAATGTGAGAAACACCTTGCATTGTTTACAATTAAACTAGTTTAATTTATGTCAAATAACTTCGTAGATGAAGCTCAAGGAGATAAAGCAAAGGATTCGATTAGGGCCAAGTGTCTACAGTATTTAGACCGTGCAGAAAAGCTTAAGGAATACCTAAAGAAGGGCAAAAAGAAGCCCGTTAAAGAAGGAGAATCTGGACCAAAGTAAGAAAGTGCAAGTAATTTTAAATTCATTTTACAAAAATACAATTTTTCAGGGACGACAAAGACAAGAAGAGCGACAGTGATTCCGATGGTGAGGATCCAGAGAAGAAAAAGTTGCAGAGCAAATTGGAAGGCGCCATTGTAATTGAAAAGCCACATGTCAAGTGGTCCGATGTAGCTGGGCTAGAAGCTGCCAAGGAGGCTCTCAAAGAAGCAGTAATCCTTCCCATCAAATTTCCGCACTTGTTCACTGGCAAGAGAATACCGTGGAAGGGTATCCTGCTCTTTGGTCCGCCTGGTACTGGTAAATCATATTTGGCCAAAGCTGTGGCCACAGAGGCCAACAATTCTACGTTCTTCTCGGTTTCAAGTTCAGATTTAATGTCCAAATGGCTGGGTGAATCTGAGAAATTGGTCAAGAATCTTTTTGTACTAGCACGCGAACACAAACCGAGTATCATCTTTATTGATGAAGTAGATTCGATGTGTTCGGCACGTTCCGATAACGAGAACGACAGCGTAAGGAGAATTAAAACAGAGTTTCTGGTTCAAATGCAAGGTGTCGGCAATGATACTGATGGCATTTTAGTTCTGGGAGCCACCAATATACCGTGGGTATTGGATTCGGCCATTCGGAGACGTTTCGAGAAGCGTATATACATTCCGCTTCCGGAGCAGCACGCTCGCTTGGTTATGTTTAAAATTCATTTGGGCAACACATCGCATATTCTCTCGGAAGACGATTTGAAAACTCTTGCCGGCAAAACTGAAGGGTGAGCTTTATTTTCGCATACACCAAGAATCAAATTGAATAAGTTTTTTCTTTCTCAGATATTCTGGAGCTGATATATCGATTGTTGTGCGCGACGCTTTGATGGAACCTGTTCGGAAAGTTCAACAAGCCACTCATTTCAAGGTGAGTACAGAGTACAGATATGGTGGCTTCGTTTTTTAATAGGTAGGTACTGCCTATTTTTGAGAAACACGTTTTTGATTGAGTTTAGATTAAAAGTTGAAATGCAAAATTTTGCATCGTTTCTGAAAATTCTTTTTGAATTTTGTTGGGTTCTAATCGCTCGCTACATACCTATGGTCGCTTGCTATCTTCACATCCGGTATTCGGTATTCCCCAATTGTTTTTGACAGCCTGTGACAAAGTCACGTTCCTGGTACTACAACAAAAAAATAAATGCTGGCGCACGCGTGTTTGATAGTGATTCAACATAATTCTGTGTTTTCATTCTTATCAGATACAACTTACTACATACTATAACAATTGATAAGGGGGGATAACGATTTTTTTTTAAGGCGAACTAATATCTATGTGTCATTGTAAGTGTTTTCTATAAATCGCACTTAATCCAAGCGTCTGTATTTTATTTATACGACTCCATCCATACGCGTCTGATTTGGTGCAATGTAGTCGTCGGCAACAACTTACTGACGTTGCTAGTTAAACAAAGTTTAAGAACAACAAGACGGCTGGCTCTGATGGCTTCCTAGCAGATCTCTTCATATTTCTTACTAACAAAAAAGGCGACCAAATACTATGGAGGCATTCTTCACTTAATATCGCATCAGATCCTATTAAACGAACTGTGTGGCTGTCTCAAAATGTTTTGCAACACAATAATCGACGCGTACTAGTGTGATTTCCGACCCGACAGATAAACCGTGCTTTACGTTACAAGTTGGGTCCAGTTAAGCACACAAAATTAGTTTAGGTCGCTCTCCTATTGTGCGCGTTACTAAGGTGGGATCTTCCTCTGCTTTATTGTCCCTCAGGCGAAAACCAAAGATTTGTCTGGTGCCTTGCCACCTCAGCCGCCGTCGAGGCAACCGGAATATCCCCTGAATCTTCCTTTCAAGGCGTCTCAAGAACGAACAATTTCACATGAGATGAAGCCTGATGAGGGTCAGGGACAAGGGTACTCTAGTGGAATTATCACAGTTTTAAGAGGCATCGATAAAGTGGACACATCTAGATGTGGCGAAAGCTCTAGCAATTATTACTAAAAACAATTTCCTTATCAACATCAAAAACCCACACCTACTTCATTGTTCATTTATATTTACAGAGAGTCACTGGCCCATCACCACTCGACAAGAATGTTATATGTGATGATTTGCTTGTTCCATGCTCTCCGGGAGATGCGGGAGCGTTTGAAATGTCCTGGACAGATGTTGATGGCGACAAATTGTTTGAACCTCCCGTCACAATGGTACGTTACATTACAAATTTCCAACCAGCACACATATTTACATTTATTTTGAACTTCTAGCGTGACATGTTAAAATCACTATCTCGTACGAAACCCACTGTCAACGAAGATGACCTCAAGAAATTGCAAAAGTTCACAGAGGATTTCGGTCAAGAAGGATAATTGGATAGATGTCGCCTCTACTTGTTTTGTTTGTCTAAAAAAAAAAAAAAAACACACAACTCGCCCTCCCTCAATATTGCAAAACATTTGTTGTCCATATAATATCAAAAATTCTTTTTATCGAAAATATTAACATTGTTGAGCTTTCGCAGAGCAATCCCCTAGATGATAGTTTGTCCATCTCCTTTTCCCTCGATTTTTCGTTCACTTGCAAATTTACATAGAACACAGATACATTTATATGAAAAGTTATTTTTTTATGAGATACCAGCAAGAAGCAAAAGATCGATGACGATGTATGTTAACCAAGAATTTTAAAATAAACTTATTACACATGAAAAGTGCCGCCTAATTTCTAAGCTTCGAAGCGAGGACCTTTGTGTTGATAAATCTCGATATGAACACATCATACATTTTTTTTAAATATCACGAAATATTATTTTAGTTAGATTTTTGAAGTTTAAGCACTTAATTTTAAATTAAAAAGAAAATAAATGAACTGTGGTTATAGAGAAACCTAGACTAGTATGTATTTGTCAGCAAGAATTTATAGTGTTGATACGTTGTAAATATTTGACGGAGGACAACTGCAGAAGACGATACGGCTGCTTGATAGATTAGTAGCAAATATTTCCACATAAAAAAACGGCAAATATATAAATTTCAAGAAAATTATGTATTTTTGCGACGTTACTGCATATAAGCTAAAAGTGGCCGTGTAATAAAAAAAAATGCAAATACGCTCCTCGAAGTAATCGGACGAGGTTATGATTAGTAAGTTAAATTGAAATATCACACGACCGTAGAGTGTTCGACAGTTCCAATAGATGGTTCTCCAAACCAAGTACGGGCGCCATTTTGTTTTGTTGCCTTATTTCCCGTTTGAAACGGCATCCCAATTTATCTATGACTTTATCGCTGACATTGTTTTAAGGGGTCAATGTTTCTCCTAGTTTTCTAAACCTTCTTCCGTTGGGTGTGGATCGGTGGGCACTGGAATAACACATGCTCCAAATCTACTGTGTATATAGTATACGCAGTACATATTGGGATAATGGGGAGTGGTGGTTCTTAAACCGATTGAGATATAATCGGAAACAGTTCGGTCCTGTTAAAGTCAGTGTTGCGTAAAAGTCTACTTACCAAGTTTCGATGATAGGATTTTAAATTGCGACCTCCAGCCCAGCGTTCTAGTAATTTTTATGCTGCTACCTTTAACATGCAACTCAGTCGGCATGACAACGGATTTCCTATGGGATTCTTTTTGTTTCGTTTGGGAAGTAGTAACAATTTTTGCTTATTTCATAGATCTGGCAGCGGAGCATGTTTTGTATACTTGGTCCAGTCTTAACTGAGGGGTTATTCCCAAATGCGCGGCGGATCGTATTGAAAGCGATACTTCGATTTCGACAGTCTTCGCTTTTGCTTAGTTCTTATTCTCAAATGCGAACTGTGCTTTCCATTTTTTTTTAATTAGACTTCCAATTTTCTATTTATTTTCCCGAAAGTTTGACGGCTTTTTCCCGTCACAAGAATCGAATCAAAAAGCGATCCGCCGCGCGTTTGGGAATAAGCCCCCTGCCTTTTTTATTCTGGGGGCTAACTATGCATTCCGCCGCGAATCGCATAATTTGCGATTCATTCAGTTCGCTTCGCGGCGAACATGGCAACTATGCAAAACGATCGCTTGGAATGTCGACTTTTAGTCGGCTCTCACATTGAGGCAACAAGCAATAAGCAACTATAGTTACTATAGCAACTGCCAATAAACAATCAGCAACATGTTTCGTTCGAGCGATATTTAGTTGCTTTGATGTGAGACCTCTAATTTAATTCAAAGTAAAATAATTGTGAGCGATAATTTTGCGTGTTTCCTATTGCCAGTTGCTTATTGAATGTTGCCTCAATGTGAGAGCCGACTTAAAGAAAATCACACTATTTCTCTCTGCCGTCTATTTTTTTTTACCATGCAAATGCACCACTGACAACCTAATTCGCCATCAAATTATATATTGCATTTCACGTCGATAAAATGGCGTTCGCATTTACATAGTTGGGCGAATGTAATGGAGCGAAGTGCGATAGATTTCGCCGGCGAACTGAATAGTACCAAAATGCGAAATCGAAAAAAATGCGTTTCCTGGCGAAGTGCATAGTTAGCCCCCTGTTTCTTAAGCCAACTTGACAATAGCGTCGAGCAGAGGGATTTTGTTTTATCCCTGAATCTGGCTGTGGGTCAACCAGTTATCTCATCATTCAATATTGAATGATTTTGCTTTGGAAATAAACCTTTTATGGTCTTTAGTAGCATCTCTAGACACGTGGTATATTATGGTTCATCGTATGTGAGAAGTGGCCACAAACGTGAAACTATCATTTGTGTGCCCGTCAATGCGTTTCGTGTCGGCATTAATGTCATCACTACAAGGAATCCTGATAGCTGTGATCTTACCCTACAGCTCTGTTGAATGAGCATCCAAGGCGAGTGCCGTATACTTCTAGCTTTACATTTTGATGGGCTTGTCTGCAATTCACATACCAATGACAAGAAACCATTTCCAGCTACAACAGGGGTACAGTTTTTCTTCTCTCAAAATAAACTCTTTCAGCATTAAAACAAGTAGAACAAATTAAATAAATAGAATCAATTTATTTTTTTTGTATAAAAATAACACAAACGAAATTTTAAACTTTGCCTATTATTCACCACTAACCTGCAGCATAGGGTGTTCAATATTATAAAATACTATCATTTCCTTAAAGAAGAAAACAAAACTAAGCAAATTGAAACATCAAGCTGAGAATACCACAACTTACCTTACACAACTCCAAATTAATACTGCAAACAGACTGATGAGTCTGCGTCACAAGGTCTTTTTCTCTAGGATTTGTCACGCGCACCTGTGGGAAGTTATCTTCGCCCGTATCAATTGCAACAATACCGTCGCGAGCTAGAAAGGATACTTGGAATGCATTCTCAACGGTATTCATAAAACTATTCGGATCGATGATGAGTTTATAAAATGGAATTGGAAACCGATTATTAGCTTCGAAAGCCTGCAAATGAGTTTAGAAATTTATGCGTCCATTCAGTTAAAATGAATATACCTTTTGTATTTGATTGAGGATAATTTTAACCTTCTTTGCGCCTTTATCTTGCTTATCTAATTGTGATATATTTTCGGGCTGAAGTTCTTCTGCATTCTGAGAAATTAAAACAGGTATAGGCGCTGTTTCGAGCATAGGTAATCATCACTTACGTTCTTAGTTGACCGTCTTTTTTGTCGTTCCTTTACTAATTGCTGACTTTCACTTATATTTGGATCAAATGAACCTAACATGGAGGCGGAAAACTTTGATGCTCGACAAATTCCAACTGCGATATCAGTGAGGGCACTCCAGTTATCGATATCGTCTCTGAAAACAAGCGAAGCCTTGGGGAGATTTGATATGTGTGGCGACTTCTAATCGATAGAACTTACTATAGCATTTTGATAGATCCCATCATTGAAGTCCGTGCCGGCTTCCATAACTTTCGACACAAGTTGATGGCTCATCTTGAGCAGTTGTGCGTCCATTACTACTTCGGCTGTGTGCTCTGCGCGGTCTCCGACGTTACCTTCGTCGATGATGTCATCGCCCTCGGTTATGATATGTTTGATTGCATTTATAGTTTCGATTGGACTTTCTGTTTCGATATTTACTCCTGCGAAAGGGATGCAGCTTGTGTTAGTATAAATGTAGGAGGACAGGAGAACGGTTTTGAATTTAGTTACGTTTTTTGTGACTACTCTGATGTAGCAACGTTAAAACTGTTATTTGCCAGATATCAGGAAGGCATATTTTTGCTGTGTGCTGGTTATTATACTAAATAGCCGCTGGAATTTAGTAAATGCAAGACAGCAATCAAATCTACATTATCCTGACAACTATTCTATGACGCAGTCACCAGAGAATTTGAATTCACAGCCAGCGCATTGGAAGAGTTCACCTTTTCTTCTTTGCATAGATCTCAATGCGATGAAATGTGCATATTAAAACAGAAATATTCAAAGATCTGCATTTTGGTAAATTGGACTTTTTCGGATGTAGCATGCTTCTTCATAACAGAGTAATGCACCCGGTAGGATACATTTTCTCCACAATTTCAAAAAGATTCATACAATTCTAAATAGAAATCAAACACAAACATACCAATGGCGTTTCCTCTGTCGAGTAGATTTTTTAAACGTATTTTCCTATCGGTAGGAACTGAGAGGTTGAATTCGGCCATATCTTCAGATTAATTTAGTTTAAACTAAATAGATTATAAGTATAACAAAACAAAATTAAAAATAATGCAAAATGAAATTCAAAACATTTGACAGTAGCCAAACAACGGAATTTACCTCATCTTGCAGACAAACATTTCCCATTTCCAGTGAATGCATTCAGCTGATTATACAGAATTGTTTTGGTTGTTTTGTTAGGGTCAGTTGGGGTAAATGGAAACATGGGTTAAATGGAAACGGCAGTTGTTTTTGCCATTAAAATCAAAGTTTAAATTCAGGAAACATAATAGGCATACACTTTGAATTGTCGGGCAACTGGCGCAGTATACAGAGAAAATCAATTTTTTTAGTTATTTTTTTTTCGCTTTAACGTGTTTTTATATAAAAAGGTAAATAATTTTATTTGTCTTCCCATTAGAGGGAAAAGCAATAAGTTAATCTGTTTAAACAGTTTCTCGTAATAAGTAGTTAGTTTTTTACATTTAACGTGTTCTCATTTACCCCAGCAAAATCAACGTAAGGGGTAAATGAAAACATAAATTTGGGGTAAATGGAAACATTATTTTTTTAATGGAAATGTGTTGAATTTTTTGATTCACAGTAAAGTAATGCCCCGCACATATCAAAAAAAGGGATCCCCTGCCCAGTACGACATCAATGATCTTAAGAGGGTGGTACATCACGTAGTCAAAAAGGAAAAGGCTGAGGAATATTATCATATTCCAAAAACTTTAAAAAAAGGGCCGAAACACAACTCTTTGAAAAAATTGTATCTGGGCGTACATCTGCCATTCCCAAAGAAATTGAGGATGAGATAGTTCGATGCCTTATAACACGATCAGAAATGGGTATTACTTCTGTTAAAAAAGATGACGTTTTCATTTCCCCCTGATTTCAAAATAAAATGGGGTAAATGGGATCATTGCAGGGGTAAATGAAAACATCAAAATATTGCACTTAGTGTTTATTATAGTGTGAATTACCCATTTAATAAAGAAATCTTAACATTATTATATGAGCCTAAAACTTTTAGAAGTTCAAATTTGCTTGAAATTTATTTATTTTTTTTATTTTAAATTTCGATGTTTTTAAAATTCCAAAAAATGTTGACCCTACCTATTTTATTTTGTCAGTACCTATTTAAACAATTTAATCTTTTTTAAATTTGTTCGTTTATTTTATTTTATTATAAAACTTCAATTTAATAAACAAATTGTATAAATAAATTAACCATAATTAGCCTTCTTAGTGAAATTTGGCGATGGAGAACAGTCACTGTTTTATTAACGTCAAAATGTCGATTTCCATTCGGCAAGAAAAAGCTTTTTTTTTTCAGATGCGTAGCAGTTTTTCTGCTCTAGAAATTAGCTGTCTTTCTTTCACACATACTTTCACTAACACCAAAACAAGTGACATTTCTAAAAACAAATTGCAATTTAAAAATAACTGACTGTCAAATAACACATAAAAAAAGATGCAAAGCAAAGTGATATCAATGCTTTTGACTTTTGGAGATTTTATTCCGCTTTCGATGTAGAGAGTACCAAATATTTGGTTTCTGAAAACGAGTAGAACCACTGTTCTGTTCTGAAGAATACCGTTCCGAGAAAACAAAAAAAAACAATCATCAATTTCGGTGTAGCTAAACTCGAGTTGTAAACGGACAAAAATACATTGACAATGATGGTAGCGTTATCTACAGGAATATAAAGTAACATTAAAAGGATGACGGGACACACTATGTCGGAGTCTGGGAGAAGAATTATGGTCTGAGACATCACTGGGTTGATCTCTTTTGAAAAGATGCGCTAGCGCTAAAACTATGATTCCAGAAAAGAGAAGAAATTCGGAGAAATCTATAGTCTCTCTGGGTAAGATGGATAGTTCCTCGTATGGGAAGGTGGAAAGGGACCCGATATGGTGGTCTGTTTCGAAGATTTTTCAAATTTAATATGTTAGTTATATGTTCGATTGAGTGTAGAGGAAGAGTGACAGCTGTTTTCAACAGCACTCATTGCTCTGAAGGACAGGTGAGAAAAGAACTGTGTGGTTTAGAACGTACGGAGTTCAAGAAGCCATCAAAGAAAATAAGAAGGCTTTCAAGGTGGGGACTCACCTGGGGGACTCACCTTCTCGAAACCCTGTACATTTAAAGCAGACGTTACAGGATTATGATATTAACGGTTCTCTTTTGATAGTCATTCAATCTCTGTATGTAAGTCGTAAACTTTTCAAGCTGCGTTCGGGTAAACGGCGTTGGCTTTGGACTTCACCAGAGATGCGTTTTATCTTCTCTCCTTTTCATTACTTATATCGACCTGGATGTTACAGTGGAGTCTTGGCGAAGAACGTTTCAAATTGGGAGATCTGAGAATAAGTCATTTACTCTTCGTTGATGACTTATTGGTCATATTGAATCCTCTCATCGCAGACCGATCTTCAAAGCGAGCTCGATCGGTTTTTAGCCGTTTGTGTTGAAAAAAGTAAACCTGAAACAAATCTGAATTGATGGCCATCTCCAGAACGTTAAATTGAAACAGGTGGAGAGTTTGAGTATCTCGGGGTCTGATGGAAGGAGCAATGCTGCGTCAATTTTGAGACAGCTTAGTCATTCTGTTATTAGGAGGACTGAACTTGATGTCAAAGCTAAGTTGTCAGTCTTTAATTCGGTATTTGTCTCAACTCTTACCTATATGGTCATGAGATTTGGGTATAATGACTAATGGCCGAAAGAATAAGATCGCGGCTACAAGCTGCCGAAATGAGATTTCTCCGTTGTATTGCTGGTGTGACCCGTAGAGATCGCATTATAGAAATACCAGAATACGTGAGGAACTGAATGTCGAGCAGCTTCTCCGAACGGAGCGGAACATGCTTAGGTGGTTTGGTTATGTTCAAAGCATTCCTCCAACCAGGATCCCACGACGTGCTATGGAATCCATATTATCAGGCAGGCGTCCTCTATGTAGACTCAGGATGAGATGGTTATATCGACGAGTCCATAATCTCTCCTCTATCCGTATCATTCTCTTTGCGACTACCTTAGAGTCGGTGGGGGTTGGGGGAGTATCCAGATCTTTGGAGGGTCCATTTGAGCGACCTACACCCGCGACCCACTTAATGGATAAGCTGGGGGCTTATTCCCAAATGCGCGGCGGATCGCTTTTCATGGCGAATTGATGTTTTTGTATTTCCAAAAGCTGTCAAAAGCGATAGCTATTCAGGTGACGGATTGCTGGCGGATTTATTGCCAGCAATCCTCACAATAGCTATCGCTTTTGAATGAATCGAATCGCTTTTGGAAATATAAAAATACCAATCCGCCATGAAAAGCGATTCGCCGCCCATTTGGGATTAAGCCCCCTGGTCATTGAAAATGAATGAATGAATATTGACAATGCTACACATCTTAAAAAGGTCTGCTCTGTTTGAATTAGATACCTAGGAAGAATGTATCTTCCGACAAATTGTGCGTACTCCTTTGACACGATTTAACCAAATGAAATCAGAAGCACAGCCCAGCCCATGGCCAACTTAGCATCGAATAGCAATGACTTGCTGATGTTCGTTTATTATGAGTATGACCTTAATGAACTTTATGGCACAGTGCGGGGCAATTAACCGGAAACCGCACAGAACGTCTGGCCGCGCGTTTAATTTCTTTTGCCAAATGTTACATCCACAGCGGCGTATCTTATCTAGCCATTTTGGGATGCCTCTTCCCCTTTGTACTACTTCAGCGTCTAACGTGGTATAGCCATCTTGAGAAGAATTATTCTTTTATAGCTACCTCCTCTCCATATACATCATATTACCATTTTCTTCGCAACGAACAATAAAAACAAAAAAAAAACGTGTCGCGGTTTGGTAGTTACCCACAGTCTCATTACCAGCCATATTCCCCACTTCTCTGCGACTGCGCGCGCGACGCCAGTTCGAGCCACGAATTCATCGGCGAGTTTCAACTTTCATCGAGTCAGTTACTCCGTGGCTCCCGTACACTTCGCTCTTACATCAAAGTCCATCGTCGCATAGTATCTTAAGTTGGCTCACAGCCATTCAACTTTGTCCGCACAAAAGTGCATCTTTTGCGTTCCTAAATACCACCACCATAAAACACGGCTTTAAAGTTTGCGAAAAAGAAACTATTTTATGGTGTTTTGTTCCGTCTCCACGCGTTTGTTTTGCCGAATGGATACGCGATTTGTGTAAAAAAGTTATCGTACCTACCTAGATACTTACATATCCAGATGTATGGTTTGAGTTACTGTGTTGACACGAAACTAGATTTCGAAACATAGCCGATACAAGATACTTATCGCGCGAAAGTCCAACGTAAGACTTGTGATGGTCAAACAGTGCAAAGAATTGTTAAAGACTTTGAATCTCTTAAAGGTACACATTGTGCAATAAATTGGTCAATATTAATTATTTTATTAGTCATAACGACTAACTTACCGTTTGTATGGCTTGAAAGTGTTACAAGTGTGCGCTATGCTATTATGTTGTGTGCAGATAAGTGGTATGCGAACCAGCAACGGTGCAACCATGAGAGCAGAGATGGACAATTTGATTTTGCTTTCAAATTGATTTCCAATGGCATGGTGTTCTCTTGCAACGCGTTTAAGCTCCCTCTTTGTATAGGTGAAATATGTGGGTCAACACTTGAAGCCTATGCACGGCCGTTCTTTGAGCCGCTTTTGTAAAAGTTTACTGAATGAAAGTGGAAACAAATTATGAAATATTTATGTGACTGAATATTGTTATTATTTCCTTGCTATTTTGGTGTGTAATTATTGTGTTCAAGTGCCGTGATGGAAACCAAACCTAATTGCTTGAGGAATTGTGAACATTTTTATTCAACAAGCGCATTCATAGTGGAAGCGCTAATGGCAAACAAAATTAAAGCACTTATTCGCGGCAAGCGCTTTCAGGTATTCCCTAACTAGGTATAGTCAAAGCCAGCCAAGCATTGTTCCGACGAGTTTCACTTCAAGTTATTAAAAAAATGAAACTATCCGTATATTATGTTTAAGCCGGAAACCAATTTGTGAATATCCTTATGCGAATCGAATCGACGTTTGTTGTTGCATAAACGGAAATAAAATAAAAAAATTGCTCAACGCCATCTGTGAGCAACCATAGACAATCATATAGTGCTAATACATTTTAAAATTCACATATGGTACAGCCTGATGCCAGTCGCCATCAAATCAGAGGGCAAAATTGACTCCCGTACACAATCAGAGGGCAAAATTGACAGTTTATGAATTTTCTTCATTTGTCTGTTCGCGTACTTTTCTTAGAAAATTTTCTAAAATAACAAATTTGGATGAGTGGAAAAAGTACGGGAAGGGTTAACAAACAAAAATTTAATGAAATTTTTAGTTTTCATGACGGGAATACGATAACGTCAATTTATTAGTTCTGTTTCGAATATTTACCAACAGAAATTACTTTGGTAAAGTTTCGTAACATTTCTTATGAAGGTGACATTTCTCGCTCTCGGTTGATTTCCATTTGACGACATTTTGCGTCAAAAAGATTTAAGGTGCTAGTACACGATATGTAGCATGATTAACTTACTTACTTAATTAAGGTGGCGCTACAGTCCGGGGTGGACCTGGGCCTCAACCAAAAAGCGCCCCCAGCCAGCACGATCTTTGGCCAGCTGTCTCCAGTTTCGTACGCTAAGTTTGGTTAAGGTCCCTTTCCATACTAGCGTGCACCACCTGAGTCGCGGTCTTCTTCTACTGCGCCGTCCCTCGGGTGTGGATTCGAAGATCTTCCGGGCCGGAGCATTCATGTCCATTCGCTCTACATGACCCAGCCACCGCAGTCGTTGGACCTTCACTCTTCTGGCTAGGTCGATGTCGCTGTACAGCCCGTACAGTTCGTCGTTGTTTCTCCTCCTCCATTCACCTTTTATGCAGACGGGACCGAAAATTAATAGAAGAATTTTCCTCTCACAGCAACCAAGAGTAACCTCTCCGATTTTGATAAGAGTCCATGCCTCTGCACCATAAAGTAGGACTGGGATGATTAAGGTCTTATAAAGGGTCACTTTAGTTGTTCGAGAGAGGGCTTTGCTACTCAATTGCTTTCTTAGCCCAAAGAAACAGCGATTGTCAAGAGCTATTCTTCGCTTAATCTCAACGCTGGTGTCTTTGTCTGAGTTCATAGCGGAGCATAGGTAGACAAAGTCCTTCACCATCTCAAAGTTATATCTGTCTATAAGTGACATTCTGTCCAAGACGTCGGTGTTGGGTGTCCTTTCTTGATGACAGCATATACTTTTTCTTTGATTAACTTAACAATGATTAAATTCCTAAGTTGAGGCGTTGAGTATACAGTATGCGAGCCAACGAATATCGTGGCTCCATAGTACAGAATGCGACCCACCGGCAAAGCGTGGCTGGAGTGTGCTAGAAGCTAGACTACTCTGCGAAGATTCCGAGATTGAATTATCGAAAAACACAAATTACGCCTTCAGCTATGGTTATAGTGGATACGTATTTTGACGCTCAACTGTTCTGACGTATCGAAGCAAACCGATTAAAGTGCAGGAAGGAAAATCCCCATACGGGTAGGAGGAATTATGAACATATTTATCTAACCATCTAACCATCCTGGGTCTACCTAGTGGACGTCTGCCTGATGGTACGGATTCCATAGCACGTCATGGTATCCTGGTTGGGAACATGGGCTTAACATGACCAAACCACCGAAGCATGGACCACTCCGAACAGGGTAGTAGATGCTCGACATTGACTTCCTCACATAATGCTGGTGTTTCTAATGCGATCTCTAAGGGTCACACCAGTAATACTACGGTGTGAAATTACATTTCGGCAGCTTGTATCCGCGATGTTATTCTTGCAGTCTTTACCCAAATTTCATGACCATAGGTAAGAGTTGGAACAAATACCGAATTAAAGACTGCCACTAAGTTCAGTCCTTCTTTTAACAGAATGACTAAGCTGTCTCAAAATTGACGACATCTCTGGTCGAAAATGTGAAACCGTTCATTCTTGCGTCAGTTTCGCGGTTTCAGCACTGTGAATAGAATTATGTATTGACAAAAAGATATTTCACTCATTCGCTGTCGTTCAACCTGAAGAACTAGTGCTAACATTCATTTGCCCTTTTTTTCTGGCAGGTTCGCATAAAAGTGACATTTAACTAATGCAATACAAAATTCCATGCAATATCTTCAGCCTTTTAAGCATTTTTATTTTTTCTTGTCCATATCAATGATTTGAGGAAACAATACTGTTTTCGAGAACGATCTTTTGGCTCTTTCTTGAAAATAAAGATAGTTTAACGACTCTATCCTAAACAATATTGTTTTTTATGACAAGATCACATAGGTAAAGGGTGTTTTTTTTTTAGTGGTACAGAACAGATTATTCCAAACTTGATTTTTTTAAATTGACATGAAATATACTTTATTCGAAAAATAATCTTCTGGCATTATAATTTAAATATGATTTCCGCCACGGGGCTCGGACGTAGTTCAATTTTCGAAGACTTTTTTCACCATTTGTGGCCGTATATTGGCAATAACGCGGCGAATGTTGTCCTCCAAGTGGTCAATCGTTTCGGGCTTATCAGCATAGACTAGTGACTTCATATATCCCCACAGAAAATAGTCAAGCGGGGTTAAATCGCACGATCTTGGAGGCCAATTCAAACTATGCGTTTCCTTCAATAAATCAATTGTGGCACGAGCTGTGTGACATGTTGCTCCGTCTTGTTGAAACAACAGTTCCAACATCATGCTTGTTCAATTGATGAACGAAAAAGTCAGTAATCATGGCTCTATAGCGGTCACCATTGACTGTAACGTTCTGCCCAGCATCGTTTTTAAAGAATTACGGACCAATTATTCCACTAAATGGAAATCACTTGACAGCTGACAAAATGGTTGCCAGTTAAATAGTTTTGCCAACTTAAAGTTCTATACCTCTCAAAAAACACCCTTTATATGCAATAAAGGAAATGCATGATTGTTTTGGTGCTAATTTTGTGACAACAAAACAGACGAAACTCAATAACGGTTAGGGCTACATAATGAAAATCTAAATATAAAATGCACTTGCCTCACTGCAAATGCGGATATCCAATCTCCAAGAGATTGCAGAACAGATTTGCTTAATCGTAGCAATGTTTGCATCGAAATAAAACTCTCTCCTCTACAATTTTGAGGTCAGAAAAGCCAATCGTGACGTGACCATTCAGTGAGAGAAAAAAAAAACTCCGCAAGTGTGATGGAAATTGTTGGTAGATTTCATATTCAGACCTTTTTGTATGCGACTCCTTAAAAAGATTAAAGACTAGCATTAAATGTTTTTTAAGCTCTTGACGTTCAGGTAGATAATGTGCGTTCTATCTAAAGTCATTTACTTGCTATTGCCTCTTTCTTTTATTCAACAAAGACAAAGAGATAGCAATAATGTCATGCAATTCCAAGAAAGGTATGGTGACGGTGAGTCACTATAATTACCACTGGTGACGTTAAGAATACCAATTTATTTATAAAAAGAAAACTTGTCATGATCTTGTCAGTTAGAAATTTAGAGTAAATCTAAAACCTGCCAATTTTGGCATGATGACGTCAATATGACGTACAATTCTATTCTAAAGTTATTTGTAAATAAATTCTGACGCAATTTTTGACATATATGTAATAGTAACTTATAACAAAATATAACCTGGCAGTGCCGCCCGTCATATCGACTTAATAGGGAGGTGAGGTACGACGTATTATAGAGGGCGGTCAGTGGTAGTTGGTTCGTGGCTGTGGAAGAATTTATAAAATACGATTGAATTGTACTCTTGATAAATTGAGACTTGTTTAAAGTAAACTTTAATAATTAAGAATCACACACTTACGTCATGTTAAAAGCTTAACTGCTGTTGGGGCATATTATAAATCTTTTCGTATGGAGTTTGAGGAACTTTATGTACTGTAAATGAGTTCCTTGGAACAGCAGTCAATCTGCAATTCGTTTCTATTTACTGTTTTCTCCGACTTGAGATTGTGACGAGTTCTTTATTTCATTCTATAGTTGACCCAATTTATTGTAAAAGAGACAACGAATAGATACACTAGAGTAGATTAAATAAATGAAGCAAAATTATTTCGTATCACATCTCATAGTACATACCTGATCGTGTTCTAAGCTCTTGCTTCGTATACTATCTGTCAATAATTGTCCGTTCTCAAATTCAACGACACGACAGACGCAACGCAATAAATGTTACGCACTTTTATTACCACATATCGATAAATAAATCTTACTTGCACCAATTTGATGCAGCGCACTTCGTCGTCGGTCGTCCCAAGCAATTAACATCATTTTACAGTTAATTAGATCATTCAAGTTGGTTAAATCCGGATTGTATAAAAGTGAAGCTGATTGACCTCCAATAAGTCGTACTCGCATACCTGTTACATAATATTGATATTCATTACCATTACATCATAGAACTTAGTTAACAATTTAATTAAAATAGCCAGTACTGAAGGCCAATATTGCAGCTATATTTCCACCGTCGTGTAATTCTGCATCAGATTTGTTAAGAGCTTTGGGATTAAGCTAGAACGTGGCTGGTGTCTTGTAGATAAACCGGTATATTAAAATAATGTCATGGACGCCGCGCCGGCAGTAGCTATTTTACTCTTAAGTCTTTTATAGTGGCTGCAGTTACATTTATATTTAACGCTACACAATCAGATTTGTGAAGGTAGAGGTTTAGTGGCTGGCGTGCTACAAAGTGAGGTTTCCAGGTTTAGCCTCCTAGATAAACACAAATTACAGCTGACGGGGGTTTCCACTGGCCTGTCTTTTGTGTGAGGAGTCTCTGCCTGAGACACTGCAACCTTCCATCCTCTACGATCCCGGTCACGCTGCTTCCAGTTGCCCAGACCAAGCGCTCAGGCATTAGCGATAACCTGGTCTTTGAAACGGATGTTTGGTCTCCCTCGTCTTCTCCAATCTGGGGGCTGGGATTCGAAGACCCTCTTAGCTCGAGCATTATTGTCTATTCGGTCGATGTGCCGAGCTAATGTAGTTGACGTGTTTTGGCTTTTTGGACTACATCCACATCTTGGTATATAGCTAATACAGTTCGGGGTTGTTCTCCCTCTTTCGCACACAGGACCAAAAATCTGGCGAAGAGCCCAGAAGGAGCTTATCGTCCAGCACTTAGCGCCATAAAGCAGAACTGACAAGGTGTTGTAGAGCCAATTGTTTTGCCAAACCGAAGTAGCAACGGTTTGCTACAGTAATTCTTCGCCGGATCTCCACAAGGGTGTCATTTGTGGAGTTCATGTAAGTGAACTCCTTACCTACCTCGAAATTATTGCTGTCAATAGTGATGTTTTGTCATGACATATGCTTGTTTGTTTGTTGATAGCATGTTCTTAGTCTTGTCCTCATTAACCAACGGATTTCGCCTGTTTATATCACGGCACTCTGGGAACGACCGATGATATCAATATTGTAGCTGAACGGACCTATTGAAGATAGTGCCTTCCGTGTTGACACCTGCCATGCGCACTATCTGCTCCAGTACCAAGAAAATGAAAAAGTCAAATGATAGCGCGTTTCCTTGACAAAATCCGGTGCATGTTTGAAATAGTTCGGAGGAGCTACTGTGTAGCAGTGCAGCGCGTGTTTTCCAACGTCACGCGACCCAGCTGAATCAGTTTTGCCGGAATTCCCAATTCCCTACCAAAACATCACCACCATATTTAAAGACCTCCGCTGGTAAATTATCAGAGCCTGAGGCCTTGTTGGTCTAAAGCTTTTTTATAGCTAAGCCAACTTCTTCTAACTGGCGAAACTGGCTAGTCATTGCCATTCATTCATTGGGACACAAATGACGATGATTTTTCCAATGACGAATCGTAGCTTAAATGTCGCTCTACTGCGACATTTTTTCCTGACGTCACAACGCCATTTAAATGACTCAAAAAAAAAAAAATGGCCGTGTAGTCGTAGCTTAAGGCTCTTCAATCTCATTGAGCTCGGAAGCTGCGTAAGCACTCTTCTTTTTACGCAGCATAGGTATTCTTTTCCTTCCTTCTCCTGATTCCATATTCTTCTCTTGCTGCTCTAGTTTTGCGTTGCAGCGTTTTCTTGTGTGCATCTTCTGTCATATTTTTCCTGTACACTTATTCATCATCATACCACGGACTCTTTCTCTGGGGTGGCTGGTACCCTTACAGACTTACTACAGTGGTTTCGGCTACCTCCTTGATGATGTCCCGATACTGACACCACTGATTGGTGACGTCTGTTATAAGTGAGTGCACGGAGGAGAGTTTCATATTCAGGCACTCCCTGATTGTATAAGCTCTGGATACTCCATGTGTGCTAACTGCTAAGGCGTCCAACGTCGAATTTTTTCTTCATGGCGGTTCGCAGCTTCTTCTCGTTGGACTGTCGAGCTCTGAATTTAGTCGTCTGTTGTCTGAGTGTGAAAAAATGTTTCAGGGGTTAAAATTAAAATTAGCACACTAACGTTGTGGCAGTAAATGTACCTACTTGCAATTTGCAAAATAGCACAGTATTTAGAGCTCTCATTCGGTAGACAAAAGCAACTTTCTTCAATATTATAAAATGTCACAAAGTATATGCGGCAATGTCAATATCTATACAATAGTATTAGTAGATATAATTATATTCACCAAAATGACATCTACAAACTTGACACAAGAATCAATAAAAATGTACGAAATATTTATACGTCTGCAGATCTACACATAACGCAAAAGAGTGAAGGGGCCAGTAACAGGTCGATTTTTGTCTGTAGGTCGCCGGCCGTCATTTTGACAAACGTCAATAAATGTGACATCTTGATGTCAATAGACTATACTAAGTATGAACTATTTGGGTACCTTTTTTTTTAAAAATGGCGAGAAATGTTCTATTGCAATCATAATTTAGTATTATTAAAATAATTCAGCTCATACTAATTTAAAAATTGTAAATATAACTCTATTAAAATTCCACTGTAACTAAGAATGGAAGCTTTTCTTGCTGAAAAGCTTGGAGAGACTGGTTGAGTTGCACATGCGCAATGTTGCTCTTCGATTGCATCCTCTTTCTGAGATGCAACATGCTTATCAGCGCGGAAAATCCTGTGAGACTGCGCTTCAGAACCTCGTTGGTAGGATCGAAAGTGCTCTTGATCGGAAGGAGTACGCGTTGGGTATTTTCGTCGATATTGAGGGTGCTTTTGATAATGCGACCTTTGATAGCATGTGTAATGCAGCCAGACATCACGGTATAGATGAAACGTTGGTGTTGTGGATTAAAGCAATGCTAATGCACAGAACGTTGATTGCCGAAGCGGATTGTGGCAAATGCGTCATGACAGGGGTAAACAGGGGCTGCCCTCAAGGTGGTGTTTTGTCTCCCCTCTTATGGTGCATGGTAGTAGACTCTCTGCTGACGACTCTCAATCTTCCTGGAACCTATACACAAGCATACGCGGACGATGTCGCCGTTCTGTCTGTCGGTTCAGACCTTGGGACTGTCTGCTCTCTGGCGCAGAGATCCTTGGGTTTGATCGATGATTGGTGCACAATGAATGGGCTTTCAGTGAACCCTCTTAAAACTACGGTTGTTCTCTTTACGAGAAGGAGGAATATCACTGGTCTGTCTCAACTTGTGCTAAAAGGTGTCACTATTCCGATTTCTGATGAAGTCAAATATCTGGGAGTAATCCTCGATAGAAAACTTCTTTGGTCCAAGCATGTTGAATCAAAAACCGATAAAGCGCTGTCGACTTTCTGGCAGTGCAAAGGCGCTTTTGGGAAGACATGGGACTTATCTCCTAAAAGGGTCCTATGGATCTATACGGCAATGGTAAGACCACTTCTCTCATATGCATCGGTTGTGTGGTGGAACAGGCTTTCGCGGAAACGTGTTGTGGCCTCTTTCGCCAAACTCCAAAGAACGGTTTGCCTTGGGTGCACAGGGGCCTTCCCCAGCACTCCGGGCTCCGCTCTAGATGCTTTGATGAACCCCCCCCCCCTTGATATTTTTATCATGGGGTGTACGCTGAAAACCATCTCTCGGTTAAAGAGAGGTGGCTTTTGGTACCACGCGCATTGGAATTTTGAAGAACTTGTGCGAGAATTATCCTTTGACCCCTGTCTTATGGATATGCCGTCTGACGCAATGACACCAGAAATCCTACTGCGACAAAACTACCACGTCAACTTTCCTCAGGCAACAGAATGGCTTCGGCCAGACTCGGAGCCAGGGAAGGAATGCCATCGTGTATTCACGGATGGCTCTAAAACCGGACAGGGGTCTGGTTCTGGAGTCTTCGTGGAAAGCGAGAACATTAGACTACACTACCCCTTGGGTAACCATGCGACTGTCTTCCAGGCGGAGATTTTCGCTATCCTTATGGCTATGCGCTATATTGTGACAAACAGGTGGAGGGCTAGAAGCATATGCGTTTGCAGTGATAGCCAAGCTGCATTAAAAGCGCTGCTCAACCCTCTTACCTCGTCCAAGTTAGTGCTCGAACTCAAGCTTTCTCTGAACTTGGTCGGTAGGCTAAACACGGTCAAACTTGTTTGGGTTCCAGGTCACACTGGTATCCAGGGAAACGAGATCGCTGACGAGCTGGCCAGGTTGGGTTCAGAAGAAGATTTCTTAGGACCTGAACCTGCGTTGGGTTTGCCTGCATCTGTGGTTAAGTCATCCATTGATACTTGGGTTTCTCGTGAACACGAGCGTCGTTGGCGTGACTGTGCTGGGTGTAGACAGACCAAACGACTGCGTCCGGACATCTGCAAGAGGTCCTCGTCTTTCCTTCTGTCTCTCAGGAGAATCGACTGCAGACTTCTTGTGGGCGTTCTTTCGGGCCACCAAGCTTTTGCCAAACACTTAAATGTGTTGGGCTTGAGCAACACCACCATCTGTCCTGCTTGTGGAGAGGATGACGATACAGCGGAGCACTTCCTCTGTAGTTGTCCTGCCTTTGCTCGCATCAGGTGGCGGATCTTTGGGGCTGACGTGGTGAGTGCCGAACATCTAAGCTCTTCATCACTGAAGCTCCTTCTCATCTTTCTTCGAAAGACGGGAAAACTAAGTACAGCAATGTAAGGTGTCTGTTTGGCAGTACAATGGACCAGTAGTTGTGTCTGAGTGCTCCATCGGATAGTAAGAACCTCCGACAAAGAAAAAAAAAAAAAAAAAAAAAAAAAGAATGGAAGGCACGTGTCTGCCATAAACTTATAAACATTAAAAAAATATTGTCGCACACTTGAATTTCTCTAAGCATAAAACAATAATGTTCGTATTCGTACAATCACTTTTTCGGATTTGATCATTTGTTGGCTTAAATTCTTTTAATTTAAGTCAAAAGGCGTATAAATGTGTCTCACTTAATTGCGAGTCAAAGGTTAAACGATTAATGTTAATTGCAGTAACCATGTATACAGTACGCACCACTACATCTTAGTGACCTTGTTTATACTTTGGTTTCGTTCATTTTATGACCAATTAAACTATTTGTTTATGTTTTCATGTAAACTTTTGCTCAAATTACCAGAAGTAGCTAAAAACTACCTCTAAACATATTTGTGTCTTTCAAAGGTGTCTCAAAGTCAAAATGTTGTTAGTTAAAAAAGTAGTAGCTGGCATAGATCAAAATAATTGCTGTGCACTTCTCAGAACAGTGTCAGCCATTTTTGGAGATCATACGTCAAACGAATTACAATATTTGAATTTCCTACTTGCGTACGGAAGTTTAATCCAGTCAATATTCACAGCTATGTATACTAACTTCCTACTACTTATGTAAACTTAAAAACGTTTTTTTTTCAAAACAATTGTTTTGCAATCGTTATTGATTCTTCCTCACAAAGTGTGTGTGTGTCTTTTTATGTGATAGGTAATTAATATTATATAACTACGCCTCAAGAATTTCAAATGACAAATTTGATTTGAAGAAAATATTGGAAAATGATTGTATGGTGATTAGTATGTGAGGAAGGTATTGAGTTGGTCATTTATTTGCATTTTGGACAACGCGTATAGCTATATTACCCTTACCTAGTTACCATGACGACTTGTTATCGAATTTGTTTATGCAACGACGAATGCCTTGAGCGGACAATAATAAAATGACGATGAAAATGAGAAAATATTGTCAGTAGCTACATAATAATGAATAGCATTTTCCCAATGACATATATATGACATTAGTATGACTATGAAGTGTTTGGCATCTGCGAACATACAGCCGGAATACCATACAAAACAATAACATGAGAGTGGACAATTAAATGTTAAATAAGTTTGTAAGTCTTATGGATCTATCATGTAAAGAAACATTTTTTATTGTCTGTTTGACTGTCATGCCCGTGAACCTGAATATATAATTTGAGCGCCCTTTTCCTAAGCGCAGTTAGGGGAACTGACTAAGAAGGAAACTTACAACAAATTGACTACGGGTAAGAAAATCAAGAAGTATCTACATACATTGAGCTTCAAAAGTGAGTAAACACCGATGCTACTTTGATTTTTGTTTAGATTCTGGAAACAAGTCTAAAAACCAACAATTTGTAAAAAGTTTGGTTACAAAATAACAACAATAAAACATATTTCATGTCGACAGCAAAAAAACTTAAAAAAAAGTGTATCCCAAACTCCAAAGACAAATGAAAACCGTGGGAATTTTCGTTGTCAGCTAAAAACTCGAAAACTAATGGACAGATTTCAATGAAACTTTTTTTAAAATGTTCCTTAGGACTGTGAGACTGCTATAGGCTATGTCGTTTATAGCCACGTCGCTAGGAACAGTTTTTAGCCAAAATGTATTTTTTGAAGTGAAAATATATACATACACAATATACCTTGCTACAAATGGATGTTTATACTTTTGCAATCGTGCGACAGGGCGCAGTAGCGCAGTAGCGCAGTGGTTAGTGTGTTGGACTGCTGTGCGAGGGATCCTAGGTTCGATCCCCGGAAAAACACAAATTACATCTTAAGGTTTTTTCTACTGCGCCACCTCTCGCGAACGTCTGACAAACATCCGAGAGTATAACTGTCATGAAAAAGCTTCTCAGTTTAGCCGTTCGGACTCGGCATAAAATTGTAGGTCCCTTCCATTCGTCCCAAAAATAGAAACTCACACAAAACGAATGGTTGCGAGAAGCTAAGCCTAGGGTGTCTACACGCCTGTTGCGCCACCTATTTTTTTAATCGTGCGACAGGACAAACAAAAACAATACAATACTAGCATACGTACATATATGTACTACACATTCGAAAAGGGTTGATTTGTTTTCGCAGTGAGTGCTATGGTCAATTGAAGTCAGTATGAAGTGAAGGTATGTATATTATGATCGTATGTCCGATGCAGGATGAGGATGGGGTGTGTGCTGCAGTATGGGGTATATTAATAATCTTCATCTTCATAAGATAGGAGACGTATAATACAAACCATTTCAGAATTTCATTCTGATATGTGGTACGGTAACAGTGTAGGTTTGGGGTAGGTAGTTCCTTGGACAAAGGAAGGAAATGCAGTATTACAAATAAGTAGCAAGATCTAGGAGAGGGAGGAATTTTCCTTTTCTCCTAAAAGCGCGAAAACTACTGGTCAGATTTCAATGAAACACTTAAAGTGTAATTTTAAATGATGATGATTTAATGTGCCAGCGGACAAGGCGAGCTCGGGTCCAGCTAGTAATTATATATTATATATTATTATATATATTTAGCATTTTACACTTCAATAATATTATGTTTTTCTTCAGTAGGTAGCCAATGTCTTGATAAGTTGATGTCAAAACAGCAAGTGAATGCTCAATTCTTAGACATTTAACTTAGGTACTTGGCAATTTTCCGTTCAATGATAAACTGTCACCTAAATATTTAGGTGCCTAAGCACATTGAACGAGGCATTGAAAGGTGTAAGAATAACCAAATAATAGCAAATGAAAAGAGGAAGGATGAATGACTTCTCACTAAAGCATTTTCTCTTTTCCTCAGGTGGCATGGCAGTGGGTGAATTTCTAATAGATCGAATAAACGGTAGTGCCTATACAGTCAGGCCGAACTATTGAGTGTCACACTTATAGGAATTGCGTCGACAGATTCATATCCCAGGTCTATAGGGAGGGACTTATAATAGATACTACTCCATTGAAAGCGAAATCGAAATCGCAAATGACTGGCAGAATTTTCGCCGGTTATACTTATGACTTGCAAATTAGTTCTAGCACAGCAACAGCTAGTGGCAACACTGCCAGATAGTCATTCATCATTGCCCGCGTTCCATTGACCGCTATAGATGACTAGCGGCATGCCAAACTTCATACAAAAAAAAATTACATTTCACAATATGTGCTTGAGTTCTAGCACAAATGCCAAGTGACTATCACTTGCGCCAATTGAGCAATGAGTAGTAAAGGTCAATTGACAAAAATCGAAGTGCAGGTTCACTTCCTAACAGGGGAAAACAGAAATGTCCTCCCAAGTGGATTATATACGGAGAATTGACTGTCAGAATTCAAATCAAACTATTCAAACAATCACTTAAAATGAATCTGATGATGAATTAGTGGTGTAGTTCGAAATAGCTATCATTCCTACCAAAGTGACTGTGTCGAGAAGCGAAATTCTCTCCTCAGAATCAACAGAAGAGTATTTTTTGCGCCAATGGAATGGTTTCAGAAGTGATTTTCTTGATTCCGGACGCTTCTTTTTGCCCAATGGAAAACGACATTATATTTGGTCCATTTAAGATTACACTTTGAGTGTTTCATTGAAATTTGTCCAGTAGGTTTCGCGCTTTTAGGAGACAAAGAAAATTCCTACAGTTTTATTATAAGTATATATAGATAGAGATTTAATGTGCACCCTCTGCATCGCCCTTCCTCTCCATGATCTTGCTACTTGTTTATAATACTGCATTTCCTTTCCTTTGTTTTCCTCTTCCTATGGAATCCAAACAACTACCTACCCCAACCCTACACTGTTACCATATCACATATCGAATGAAATTCTGGAATGAAACCTGTTTTGTATTATACGTCTCTTCTCTTATGAAGATTATTAATATGTACTAGGCTCGCCCGGTGGTCGAAATTCGCCCACCGTACATAAAAACAAAGAAACGCAACATGCAAAAAATTAGTATGTGCCTCAACTACATACATAAGCACTCTATACTGAAGTGCATCTCCTTTTCTTTGTTTCCCTCTTCCTATGAAATCCAAAAAAATACTACCCCAACGGCCCAACCCAACCCTCCCTGGTAGCTGTATGTCTCTTCTCTTATGAAGATTATTAATATACCCCAACCCCATGTAATGTACATACAGCTGCTGACCATTGTCCATAGCACTCACTGAGAAAACAAATCAACCCTTTTCGAATAAGAGGTTTTTGTTTGTCCTTTCGCACGATCGCAAAAGTATAAACATCCATTTGTAGCAAGGTATATGTGTATGTAATATTTTCACTTCAAAAAATATATTTTGGGTAAACTCTGTTCCTAAGGACGTGGCTAAAAACGAAATAGCCTATAGCAGTCCCACAGTCTTAAGGAACATTTAAAAAAAGTTTCATCGAAATCTGTCCGGTAGTTTTCGACTTTTTAACAGCCAAAGAAAATTCCTACAGATGATGATGATATAGATGATAGGACATGCAACTAACAAAACCATTCGGATCTGTTAATAAATCTTCTTAAGTAGTATCGGTGCTAAATCTTCCAAGCCGTGAAAGAACCGTGCTCTCATACAAGAGTAGCGGCGTTCTTGGAGGGCTGGGCAGTGACTCAGGAGATATAATACAGATTCTATTTCCTCTTCATCCCTGCAAATTCTGCAGAAATCATTTGTAAAGATAAAAGTATGTATAAAGTATGTATACTTTTGGCCATGTTTCCAATGATGCGTGTTCGGTTATTACCCCGACGAGCACTAAGATTTAATTTCTATCAAAAGTTGTTATGATCTTTGACCTTTTAGTGTCGTTTGCGGGCCACAAGCTGCGAGTTATGGTACAACCGGAACTCGGAAGTATTGCTCCATCGACAAGTTTAATGTGACACTATCAGTGGTGCTCTTAGCTGAGTTGAAAAACCTGGGAGTACTTGTCTGTCAACTAATAGTATGAATATATCAGAGCCGAAACCCGGCCAGTTTATCAGCTTCCTTGTTCCCTTCCACCACTGAGTGATGGTTTATTGCTCCCAATGCCGAGAGGCACTGACCTACAGATTCGGCGAGTTTACCAAATTGGGGTTTGAAGCTTTAAGTTCTGCTGGGTTGTTCACACAGAAGACAATTTCCACTGCTGCTGGTTTCCTCGCTAAGGACTGTTCGAGCCGCTTTCTTAACTGCGTATATCTCTGCACGATATAATTTGCTGATACTTAGTTCTTCTGAGAAGATTTCTGCTCTGTTCCATTCTCCATTTTTGCCAATTTTGTAGGCTAATTATTCGAATTGATAAGACGAAGAAACAATCTTATGTAATAACAATTTGTTCATAACGAGCCTCAGAGGAGTAGTAAATATTATTGGTAAAGTAAACTAAAAACAACGCCCGTTATTATACAATCGACATGCATTTCTTTAACCACAGTTCACAGAGTTAATGTCTGCTTATAACGTATGCAGGAGACAACTTCACAAATTGCAAATAGGAGAATGCTTCGTGAATGAAATAGAGCTGCCTAAGACAATCCATATAAAATCAATTGCAGTCTTTCCACATCCGTGCGTGTGGTGTGTTTGTTTAATGTAGTAGCCTTCAAAGAAAACTGAATAAATTCATTAAAAAGGTAAACACAGTTTTTTAATTCCTTTTTTTTTTTTTAATTTCAGGCCAACGTCCAACTTGTTACAAGCAAACAAGTTTGAGTTTGCTCTTGTAAGTGAAAGCCAACCAAGTTCGTCCACCAAACTACCGAAAAGCCAAACCACCGAACCATCAATCGTACGAGCGTGAAAGTGACACTTTCATTTTTCAACTTCTGCATCGAGCAACTGTTTTGCTTTGTTTGTTTTTGTTTTTCTACTCAATTTACGCATATATTGAAAAGATGAGCCTCAGCGTATCGGCTAAATGATGTCGAATCCGTAATACAAATTCGACCAGTTATAACAAACGAACAGATTAGGGTCATTAATAAGAATCTGAAAGACGCGTCATCGTTTATTTGTACTTAGCACCTGTGATTTTAGAAAATGAAAGCAATCTTTACATAATAATTTCCAAATGTAAATAGCTGACACTCGGGCGTATACTTAACATAAAAAAAACGAACTCTGTTTGAAGGGTAGTCACTGTGGAACTGAGTGACTGAGTAAATAAATGATTTTGCTGGAAACAACAAAGACCTGAAGATGCATGGGCCAATCATAGTATTCATCGCTTGTTTTGTGATACACACTTTTGCAGCAGGTGAGTGGGTTGATTATAAAAGTTTATAAATAAATAAATGTATTCATAAAATTGCAGAGGAAATAGAAAAATATAATAATGTACGGTTTATGTTTTGTTATTTTAAAATTTGCTTTGAATTGTTTTGACTTAGAGTTAAAGGGTAGGGATGAGCAAAAGAGGTTCAAGGAACCTAAATGTATAAAGTAGTCGTTACCAAGTCGTTACCAAAAAAGGCTGTCATATACTAGTCAACAAGATTACAGAAATATTCCAGAGTAAAATGCTGACTTTTTACAGAAATTCATTTACAGATATAGGTACAATAAGCTGCGAGCAGTTAGCGGCTGAGCGACATATATGCCAATTAAGACATCTGAAAAAGCATATGGCTGTAGTGTAGCGCGTCATGGAGAGTACATAATTGAAAATTCATTTCGGAAGAGAGGTGCCGCTTAGTCAGGATTTGTACTCGCACATTCTGCACTTTCATTCAAAATTCTGACCAATTGCCTGTTGAATAAGCATTCTACTTTTGGACAAATAAATTGAAAGAAAAGTATTAACTAAAGAGTTCCCCTATAGGGACAGGTAGATGTTAAATTTAAACTAAACAAGTTGCGTATGAGATATAGTGAGCGTCAAAAGTGAGTGAACTTGTTGCAGCTTTTCTAATTAATACCACCAAAGGAAGCAGGACTTGGCATGCTTGCGGCAAGGCTCAGCTTAGCTCGCCGGATTGGGGTGAGTGTTCACTTCCCTTACGCTGATATAGGCAACGGATAAAAAAAAAAATTATTCATGCCAAGAATTTGGGAATCGGACAGAAGAGATTCAATTTGCACTGGTACTTTCCTACTTGTTTCCCTTCGGCTGATGTTAGCCGGTAGGATGCACTTTTCCCTCCCAATCACCTGAGTGAACGCCTATGACAGTTTATGCATCCGGAATTTCTATAAAACTGTCCCATGTCTGAAAACCCAATCAAACCCTAAAGCATAAACATGCACAACAATCCATAAGTTGTTTCACCCATCGCAAACCCCAATTAAACTATTTAGTCTCTATTCATTTCAAATTCATTAACAATTTATTAAATAAGTAAAACTATCAAAGATCTTAGCATAGTTTCGATTACAAAGTGCAATTATAATTAAATGACTCACTGTACATGTTCCGTAGGATCAGATTATTTAATTTCAAAAAAAGTAAAAAAAAAAACTATGAATCAAGTGTGTAATTTATGTAGTTACAACCTGTCGGAACCGTAATCTCGTTTGTGTATGTGTGTGTGTAGTAAATGGCAAATATTATATTTAGGTAGAAAATTAGGTGTTTAATGAAAATTATGTATAGGTAGTATGTATCAAATTTTCAGACAAGGATTAATGCAAATAGTATGTATATAATGAAAATTTTTAAATTAGATTTATAGAATGGCATAAGAAATTTAGGTGTATATTAGGGTTATGAATGACTTACTTGATGTTTAGTTAATCCAGATGTTGTGCGCACAAAATCCGATGTTTCTGTTTCGTTGATAGGTGTTGTTTGATATTTTGCATGCTATGTGTATTCAATGAACCCTATGATGTATATAGTAATTTTTGTTTTGTTTTTTTTTTTTTTTTTAATTTTCACTTCCCTGCCAAACTATGCACATTTTTTTTTATTCGTTTTTTTAAATTAATAGGTATTTTGCAATTAATGTTTTTTTTTCTATTTCTTTTCTAGCTTAAGTTTTTTTCTACGCGTACACACTTACAAACACACTTAGGCAATTAATTAAACTTTTAGCTTTTTTTTTTTTTTGTTAGTAATTAGGAAAATTTACAATAGGTTAAGGTAGGGTACTTGTTTTTTTTTTCTTTTTTTACCAGGAACTTCTTTTGAAGTGAACGTTGACCGAAATGCACGTGGTGATGTACTTTTGACCGCTATAAGTAATTTGGTACGTACATATATGTAGGTAAATACGTTTTACATATATATACGTACTTCTGCGGAGCTTTTCCGGAGACACGCTGCTGACCGAACCGATTACTACCAACTGATAGGGTAGGGATGTCTTCTACTGTTTGGTGCAGCAAGTGTGTATTTGGTGGCTGATGATGTGGTGCCGATCGAGCTGTAAAATTCCAGCTGGATGCTCCGGATTTATGCGAGGCGAAGGTACGGGACTTTTTGCTGAGCGCTTATCACTTTTATTTCAGTGAGTGCAACTAATTTGGAGGAGTTGCCAAAGCTTGCCGATTATCGCAGCTTGAGTTGGATGATTGATCTTTTTTTTTTCGATGCAATCAACTGCGATATAAAAATTTGGTATGGGTGACGGAATTAGCTTTTAATTTTTGGGTCAAATCGACATCCACTAAAATGAGGATAAGTACGTGTAAGCACTCTGTAAATTATTTAATATCTATTAGAGAACTGAAAATACCTTGCTTAATTAATTAACTGGACTTGAAAGTTCAGGAATTATGTCCGTCCTCAATGAATGCTCAATAGAAAAGAACACTATCGGGCCGATATAATTGAGTTCTCCCGACTCATCTTCCTGTTAGCTAACTGAGCAACACACTGAGCAAATGGGCGCGGGATGTGTCCAACAAACAAGTTGTCGGCAATGCAGTCCAAGGGTCACTAGTTTGTAATCAATGCTTGTGGATATAGTATTATGCAGTTGGTTTGGTGTTAAGACATTTTCGTAACAAACCTGCTTTGTTAATCTCTATTCATTGAGATGAACAAAAAGGAAACCAGAAATTGTCTGGTCAGAACGGATTCAATTCAGGCTTCATTGCCTGATGTCTTTGGCATGATATTTTCCTACCAACTTTCCTCTCATATCTTCCAGGAGATAAAGACAGTTTCCTACGACATCTCTTACTCGACATTTGATAAATTTTGGGGCGAATTTTGCGTTTCTGTCCTTGACAAAGGAACTTTGTTCAAAATTCCGCCGAAACACTTCTTGACCAATATTATATCGAATGTTCCGTGCACGAAGGTTATACGTTTTCTGACTTTTTAAGTGTGCTAGATGTAAATTTTCTTTAATATTGTTTTTAATGAGAGCCATACGATCCTCCGGAGGAATTGTTCGCATATCGCCTTCATTTAGACATCGCAATTTGGCCAAAATATCATACTCCAAAGCGTTAAGGATCATATTCTGTCCGAAAAGAGCAAAATAAGGTGTGCATTGGATTGAGGAATGGTAATCGCTACGCAGGATGGCAGAAATAAGAGATATGTATTTATCCCATTCGTTGTGGTGGTCTTTAATGAATATTCGAAGCTTCGATAAAATCTCTCGGTTTGCTCTCTCCGATGCGTTGGATTGGGGAGCATATAAACCAGTTTTGACGTGTTTTACATTGTATGTATTGAGAAATTTCATAAATTCCTTGGAAACAAATTGCCGTCCGTTATCACTATGGATAACTTGAGGAACGCCGAATAAGTGAAAGACGTCCTGTTCCAGAAATTTACAAATGGAAGTAGAACAAGCCTTGGGAAGTGGTTTCAGGAATACAAATTTTGTGAAGTGGTCTATAGCAATAAATATTGTACTGTTACCCATTTTAGTTCTTGGATAAGGTCCAAGAAGATCGATATACAATCTTTGTATTGGCCGATCGGTTACTATCTGTTGACCCATTAGGGGTCGCAGGGTGGCATTGGGAGGTTTTACGCTTTTGCATATATCACATGCGTTGACGAACAACTTTATTTGCTTGACCATGCCAGGCCAGTAATACTTTTGTCTCACACGATGAAGGGTTTTGACAAATCCTCCATGACATCCTGAAGTAGAATCGTGTGCGTTTTGTATTGCTTGCAAGGTTAATTCTTGGGGAACCCACAATCTCCAAAGATCTTCTTCATCTTCTAAACCTCTTCGAAACTTCACTCGCTTGTATACGAAATCATCCGAAATACGCACATCAGGTAGCACATCACGATTGGCAAGTACATAACTTTTTATATTTTGATAGTCACCTGTAGTGAAGTACTTGGATTTCAGGTCGATTTCCTTAGGAAACTCAGCTCTCAACTCTTCCATGTCCGATCTGGAAAGTGCATCTGGCACGACATTTAGTGATCCCTTACGGTGTTCAATTTCAAAATCGAAGGCCTGAAGCTTCAAACTCCACCTTGCGAGCCTACCACTCAAGTCCTTTTGCGACATGAGCCACTTAAGGCTCGAGTGGTCTGTAACAATTTTAAAGGGGAGACCTTCAATATAAGGCCGAAATTTCTTCACACATAAAATCGCTGCCAAACACTCCATCTCGGACACAGTGTAGTTTCTTTGAGCTTTGTTTAACTTTTGGGAAACAAACGCGATTGGTCGTTCTTTCCCTTCTTCATTTAACTGGTAAAGAACTCCACCGACTCCAGTGCTTGACGCATCGCACTGAACTACGAATGGTTTAGTGAAATCTGGTTGGGCCAAAACGGGTGCAGAAATCAAAGTCTCCTTCAACTTATTAAAAGCAGATAATGCGGCTTCTGTTATGGTAAACTCCTTTGTTTTACGAAGGCAATCGGTTAGTGGAGCAGCCAGGTCTGCAAAATTGGGAATGAATTGCCGATACCATCCAGTCATGCCAATGAACCGACGTATTTGTCGAGCAGTTTTTGGTGCCGGAAACTGTGAAATAGCTTCGACTTTGGATGGATCTGTCTTCAAACATCCTTGACCAACGATATAGCCAAGGTATTTTATCTCCGTTTGACAAAACTTACTCTTCTCAACGTTAATGGTCAATTTTGCGGCGGACAACCATTTCGCTACTTCCGCTAACAAAACTAAATGCTCCTCGAAGGTTGCCGAGCACACCAGGAGATCGTCTAAGTAGATGAAAACATTCTCTCGAATACGAGACGGAATGACTCGATCCATAAGGCGGCTCATTGTCTGTGGGGCATTGCATAGCCCGAACGGCATGACTGTAAACTGGTACAGGGGCCGACCGGGCACAGCAAATGCCGTCTTCTCTCTTGACTTCATTTCGAGAGGAATTTGCCAAAAGGCGTCTTTAAGATCTATTCCGCTTATGAAATGAGTGTCCCTCAATCTACTTAGCAATCCCCCGATGTGCGGCAGAGGATAAGCATCCTTTTTTGTGACATTATTTACCTTTCTGAAGTCTAAGCACAACCTAACCTTACCTGGCTTGCGCACTAATACTATGGGAGAACTCCATGGGCTATTACTTTCCTCTATCACCCCCAATTCTAACATGCGGTCGAGCTCAGCATATGCTTCCGCTTGTCTTGGAGGTGAGAGTGGAAAGTGTTTTGATTTAATAGGAACAGAATCGCCTGTGTCTATACAGTGTTCTTCTTTATCGGTGAGGCCCAGTCCCAATTTCGAAAAGGAAGGGAAAAGCTCAATGACCTTTTCCAAATCTCGACTTTGAACACTTGTTAAGTTGTGAATGTCCGCAACAGATGTTTGATTATTGAGCACAGAAAGTTCAGAAATAATATGTGGGGCGATGTTGAAATCTTTCCAGAAATTGACACCGAGGTAAACATGTTGTTGCAGAGTTGGTACGATGTAAAAGTCAACTAGCTTGCAAATGTTGTTGTACTCAACAGGAATTTTGCAGTACCCTTTGATGCTTTGTTTACTGCCGTCAGCCGTATGAATATTAGATGTTATAGGTTTGAACTGAACACTGTTCCGTTCCAAAAACGCAAAACTATCTTTACCAAGCACGCTTACTGATGCGCCAGAATCCAACAATGCATAGACCTTTTCGTTACCCAGTGTTACGTAAACAAAAGGTCGCATATCAGTGGAATCATGGAGCAATGCTGATTCTAAAGTTTTTCGGTATAATTTTCGTTGCTGATAGCGATTTCTGCAGTTTACGATTTGCTTTGAAACTGGTTTTCCGAGGGTGCTAAAAATTCTCTGTTTGACCCGTTGGTATCGTAGCATGCGATCATGGAACGACAAATGGGTTGAATTAGGGTCGGTTTGTATGGAAACTTCAACTTTCTGCAATTTTGGTTTTGGTAATATGGTCTTAAGAGGTTGTAAGTCAGAGGGTTTTGCATCTTCAGATTGTCTATGACGTTCTGAAGAGCTTTTGATTTTATTTAGTAGCCTGGGGTTTGATTCCTGGAACGAGAGTCCCCAGTAGCCATCTCGCTCGAATTGCGGTTTCCCGAGTGTTTTTGACACATTGGTGTCGTCACGCCCTTTTCACCACAACGGAAACAAAATATCTGCCGTGTTTCAGAGGGGCAATCATAAAATGAATGACCAACCTGGTCACAGTTCCAGCATTTAAATTTAGAAGTATCTAACGCATGTCTTTGACCGTCCCGATTGCTAATGCCATAAGCTGCAATTTCTTGCTGCTCCTCAGCATGTTCAACTTCACTTACAGTTCGTTTGAAGCTAGTGTATTTTTGTGAGCGTTGATGTTGCAAAAACCTTTCGGCGTGTCTTGCAACGTCTCTCAAATGTTCTAAGCCAGTAACTTGATATGGGAAAAGAAGTGGACCTAAACTTTCTTTCACATTCTTCTTCATCAAATCCAATAATTTGTTGTCGCTTAGAGGTTCTCGCATTCTAGCATTCATACGAAGAAGGTCTGTATAATAATCATCAAAAGGCTCATTATACCCTTGGTGACGTGCTATCATTCTAAGGATCTGATCTTGGTCATTTTCAAACTTCCCAAACTCTTTTTTTATTGCAGCTTTCAAATTTTCATATGATACTGCACCTCGATTCATCTGCAAGAAGAACCAGAACCACGACTCAGCCTTTCCTTTCAAGAGAACGTGAAAATTGGCAAGAACGTGATTCCAGTCACAGCGTGATCTTTCTTTAAGTGTTTCCACTTTAAACAAAAAATCATTCACGTTTTCAGTTCCATCGAACGAAATTTGCCACTTCTCGATCTTACAGGTGGAGTTTGACGAGTTGCTAGTACTTGCACTTAACCTTTCCTGATTAACTATCTGATTAGGTTGATTGTGTGCGCTAAATGAATTAAGAAATTGCTCAAAATCTGTAGGTGGGTTTTGAGGAATGTTACGGTCAGGACGAACTTCAGACTGAATCTCATTAGAATTATTTAAATTGTCAAATCGATTAAGCAGCGTGTCCCTGATGGATTTAATTTCATTTAAGTAAACCCTTTGGTTTGCTTCAAGAATTCGTTGGAATGATGCTGTTAAACTCTGTACATCTGTAGCATCCGACGGGGTTGGAAGGAACGCTTGAGGTTCATTCGCATTACTTGGACCAGCCTCTGAGTTTGAGTGTAAGCTGCTTTCGAGCCGAGGTACTAAATGCAGGTCTTGCTGTTCTGTCGTATTAGAGGTTTGGTTTGTATGTGCGATATGACTTGTACTTGGAGGAGTACGATCAACTCTTGGCCTTGAAGTCATAATTTTAGAAGTTCCGGAGGCCTGATTCAAGGATTTCGACAAACTTGTATTTTTGGTTAAAGAGGCACGACCTCTAAATGAATTATAAGCTCCTCTTGAACGTGTGTTTGGGAAATTATTTTGCATACTTCTTCAAAACAAACTTACTATTTTTTTTTCTCAAATTTGCCTAACAAATTATTTTGTATTTTATCTTTCATCTGGGGTTTTTGATGGGTTACTCTAACAATATGGTTGTTGGCTTGATTTCGATTTAATTAAACGGACGGATTGAAACAAATAGGTACCAATGCAAAAGGTTCTTGTAATTGTTAATATTAAAAAAAATTTAAAAGGGTATTCGTATGCAACGGTCTCTCAAATATCTGAAGAGAAGATCGGACTATACGATATAAATATTTATTTGACATTGCAGTCGCAACGAAAACACTCAAAACCTGTCAAATGTTCAAGGACTTACTGCATTTGTAAAAAAAAATTGCTAAATCGAAAATAAAGTTGAAGTTAAAATTGTTATAATTTAAACATTCGCAAACGAAAACACTTAGCTAGTATTTGTCGTGACTTCATGCTTCAGAAAACTAATAAGAATAGGAATTCACCGGTAACCAGCAATACAGTAGAGGATTGTCAAATCTTCAATCACCGAGACAATAGTCAAAGTAAAAACCTAAATTAATCTATCAGTTATATTAGGCAGAAGGCCCCACGTTGGGCGCCATTCTTTTATTGTTGCAGCTTTTCTAATTAATACCACCAAAGGAAGCAGGACTTGGCATGCTTGCGGCAAGGCTCAGCTTAGCTCGCCGGATTGGGGTGAGTGTTCACTTCCCTTACGCTGATATAGGCAACGGATAAAAAAAAAAATTATTCATGCCAAGAATTTGGGAATCGGACAGAAGAGATTCAATTTGCACTGGTACTTTCCTACTTGTTTCCCTTCGGCTGATGTTAGCCGGTAGGATGCACTTTTCCCTCCCAATCACCTGAGTGAACGCCTATGACAGTTTATGCATCCGGAATTTCTATAAAACTGTCCCATGTCTGAAAACCCAATCAAACCCTAAAGCATAAACATGCACAACAATCCATAAGTTGTTTCACCCATCGCAAACCCCAATTAAACTATTTAGTCTCTATTCATTTCAAATTCATTAACAATTTATTAAATAAGTAAAACTATCAAAGATCTTAGCATAGTTTCGATTACAAAGTGCAATTATAATTAAATGACTCACTGTACATGTTCCGTAGGATCAGATTATTTAATTTCAAAAAAAGTAAAAAAAAAAACTATGAATCAAGTGTGTAATTTATGTAGTTACAACCTGTCGGAACCGTAATCTCGTTTGTGTATGTGTGTGTGTAGTAAATGGCAAATATTATATTTAGGTAGAAAATTAGGTGTTTAATGAAAATTATGTATAGGTAGTATGTATCAAATTTTCAGACAAGGATTAATGCAAATAGTATGTATATAATGAAAATTTTTAAATTAGATTTATAGAATGGCATAAGAAATTTAGGTGTATATTAGGGTTATGAATGACTTACTTGATGTTTAGTTAATCCAGATGTTGTGCGCACAAAATCCGATGTTTCTGTTTCGTTGATAGGTGTTGTTTGATATTTTGCATGCTATGTGTATTCAATGAACCCTATGATGTATATAGTAATTTTTGTTTTGTTTTTTTTTTTTTTTTTAATTTTCACTTCCCTGCCAAACTATGCACATTTTTTTTTATTCGTTTTTTTAAATTAATAGGTATTTTGCAATTAATGTTTTTTTTTCTATTTCTTTTCTAGCTTAAGTTTTTTTCTACGCGTACACACTTACAAACACACTTAGGCAATTAATTAAACTTTTAGCTTTTTTTTTTTTTTGTTAGTAATTAGGAAAATTTACAATAGGTTAAGGTAGGGTACTTGTTTTTTTTTTCTTTTTTTACCAGGAACTTCTTTTGAAGTGAACGTTGACCGAAATGCACGTGGTGATGTACTTTTGACCGCTATAAGTAATTTGGTACGTACATATATGTAGGTAAATACGTTTTACATATATATACGTACTTCTGCGGAGCTTTTCCGGAGACACGCTGCTGACCGAACCGATTACTACCAACTGATAGGGTAGGGATGTCTTCTACTGTTTGGTGCAGCAAGTGTGTATTTGGTGGCTGATGATGTGGTGCCGATCGAGCTGTAAAATTCCAGCTGGATGCTCCGGATTTATGCGAGGCGAAGGTACGGGACTTTTTGCTGAGCGCTTATCACTTTTATTTCAGTGAGTGCAACTAATTTGGAGGAGTTGCCAAAGCTTGCCGATTATCGCAGCTTGAGTTGGATGATTGATCTTTTTTTTTTCGATGCAATCAACTGCGATATAAAAATTTGGTATGGGTGACGGAATTAGCTTTTAATTTTTGGGTCAAATCGACATCCACTAAAATGAGGATAAGTACGTGTAAGCACTCTGTAAATTATTTAATATCTATTAGAGAACTGAAAATACCTTGCTTAATTAATTAACTGGACTTGAAAGTTCAGGAATTATGTCCGTCCTCAATGAATGCTCAATAGAAAAGAACACTATCGGGCCGATATAATTGAGTTCTCCCGACTCATCTTCCTGTTAGCTAACTGAGCAACACACTGAGCAAATGGGCGCGGGATGTGTCCAACAAACAAGTTGTCGGCAATGCAGTCCAAGGGTCACTAGTTTGTAATCAATGCTTGTGGATATAGTATTATGCAGTTGGTTTGGTGTTAAGACATTTTCGTAACAAACTCCACTGGTTCTTTCATTTGGCTTTGGAGTTTCTAAATATTTTTTTGAAATACATAAATCTAAAGGGTGTAATTATTTTAGACACTTGAAGCTGTGTTAATGCTAATATCTATGATATTCACCCTTATTCTACGTGGCGTTTATATTAAACGACAGCTGGTGTTTTTTGAGTCGAGTCGCTTTAGTGTCGTTTTAGTCTCGGTATTCTATTCCTTGAACGCCTTCTCTCTCATTTATTTTACATTCCACATGAGTTCCACACCATCAACTGATGGTTGACAAGTAGGTAGGTATTTATGGCAGCAAAAGGGGGATTTTTTTTTGGTAAATTGTTTAACATACGGAATTTAAATCCAAACAAAACCAAACGAAAAAAATGTAGAACAGTCCTAATGGTCGCGATATTACAACAGTTTAAAACAAGAAGACGAGGTTAATAAGGCGTTCGTCTTCTATACTGTTGTAGGTATTTATGTTTTGTATCTTAAAGTGCAAGTCATTTTAAAACTGGCTTCGATATTGCGTTTTCTTGTGGTGTAGGGAATGATTTTAATTTGGGCCCAACCAACCCGTAGTAAAATCCTAACAGAAATGTCTGCCATTATCGAAGAATAGAAGAAACCATCTGATAAGCTTTTAAGCGAAGCATAGCTCCAATTGCTGTGAACGATGGCGAATCGACTCATTCGGATTATCCTCAACACTGCGCTCAAGTTCGCACTGTTTGTCGTCTTTGGGGATGCGTATTATCCACTAGATAACTAGAGTGTACGTGGTTCTAAAACGATTCATCGTGCTTCGAATAACTTGCTCAGATAGACGATTATGTCGACCGTAAAATGAAAGTAGCACACGATAAGTTTAGCGAACCGAACCGCATGGTTTTCAAAATAAGTTTACACAATTTGCATGCGTTGTTCTGGCGTTAATCTACATATTCACCGTAAAATGGCGAAATGTACAAACCACAAATCAACTTTCAATTGTCACATTGACAATCTGTATAAAAACAGTGCTTCCAGTTTAAAAATCAAACCTCTAAAAAAAACAAATTTTCTGTTACTGATTGTTGATTGTGTATTATTAAACTTTTTATAGATTGATGGTTTAAGACCTGTTTCAAGACCCTAACAAAACATAAAAGAGCATTGCTGTTCACTTACTTTTGACCCTCACTGTATCAATGACTCATTTCTTCATTATAAAAAGTCATTCAATGACCTTATGTGTGGAATATGACAGGGTCTCGCACATGCGAGGGGTCCAATTTTTGTTATCTCGGGTACATACATAGATAATTCTGAATTTTATTGGCAAAGACCTGCGACTTAGGGAAACCCCACAAGAAGAGTCTAACAGAGTCAAATCGCACGATCTTCGTGGCGTTGGCGTAGCCAGTTCAGGTCGAATCTGCTTGCGATAACAATGACCTCAAATCGCCCGTATTTAGAATTGTGGCATCAGCTGTATGGCACGTATCGACGTCTTGTTCGAACCACATGTCGTTCACATCGATATCATACGAATTGAACCAAAAGAGATTGGTTATCATCACTTGTTGATATACTCAACTCATTGACGTTCATAAAGAGGACCTCGTCGCTAAAGTTGATTTTTTTGCTGAAATCGGAGTCCAACTGCTCTATCAACATTTATCATTTGCATGTGCTGCTCGATTCTGTAGCTTTGTCATGGTGATTTATCTTTAGTGTCTGAAAAATAATATTAAAAAAAAGAACAATTAACAACAGATAAAACAACATGGCCGCCATGAACATCTCAGAGTTGGAAGGAAACCCCTTTAACTTCAAGCAATCAAATTGGTCATTGGTAATAAATTCCTTAAGACCAAGTTTAACTTATTGTTTAAAGACTGATAACGTCAAAAATGTTTTCTGTCGTCTGTGGTCAGGCAAAATGTTTAACACAATTCAAATTGCACTGTCACAGTTTTAAAATACATTATCATACCGTAGAAGAGAGTTTACCAGAGTTTTATCGATATTTTATGAATTTTAGAAACCAAGTAAAAAAATAAGAAACTCAATATATATTTTTTTTTTAGATTTCAATTTTAGATGGCGGTCACCACAGCGAGAAGCGTTGGATGAAATCAACGACAGAAAGCTATTAAAAGCGGTCCAAGAATCTGTCAAGGAATGGGAGTCCACACGTCAATCGCATCAAAGGTTTTTAATAAATAATTTAAACAGCATCCAATCCTCCCCATGTTCTCTTATAATAGGAAAAAGCGAGCGATCAAACGAGTGTGCTACAACGAGGTGGGATGCTTCGACGACTCAGGACCATTCAGCTACTTAGAAATGCTCCCAGCATCACCTGAGGAAATTAACACGAGCTTCTATTTTTATTCAACTAAAAACAGGTATAAGATCTTTTATCGAGAGGCTCATTTGAATAAGATTACAGCATTTGCTTTATTTCAGGAGCGATCAACCTCTGATGGAGCTGCCATTTATAAATATGACAGCTGCCTTCGCAAAGAAAGAAGAAACCACGCACAATGTGACCACTGAAGCGACATCGCCTCTGACAAGGTCACCGTTCACGCTCAATGATCTACAAGGTCTGGATCAGCTGTCGGTACGTGTTATTATCCACGGGTTCGGCTCAGCATGCCCTCATGTGTGGGTCTATGAGATGAAGACCGCTCTCATGGCTGTCGAGAACTGCATTGTTATATGCGTAGACTGGGCTAACGGATCCACGTTTCCCAACTACGTAAAAGCTGCGGCAAACACAAGGCTTGTGGGAAAACAAGTTGCCATGCTCATCAATAACCTGAAAGAACATAAAGGTCTAGACCTAGCCAAAACTCACCTGATTGGATTTAGTTTAGGTGCACATGTGTCGGGTTTCACAGGAGCTGAGTTGCCCGGGCTTAGCCGCATCACTGGCTTGGATCCAGCAGGACCGCTTTTCGAAGCTCAACATCCCAAAGTTCGTCTGGATAGCACTGATGCAAACTTTGTCGATGTTATCCATTCGAATGGGGAGAACCTGATTTTGGGAGGTCTAGGCTCGTGGCAACCAATGGGACATGTGGACTTCTATCCGAATGGAGGAAGAGTGCAGAACGGCTGCTCGAACTTGTTCGTTGGTGCTGTGACAGACTTTATTTGGTGTAAGTGTTCGAAGTTTCACCTAAAGTGTGCGTCTATAGAATTTTACAATTTTAGCCCAGAATGCAGAGGACGAGGAAGGCCGTTCGCTTTGCAACCACCGACGTGCGTATAAATTCTTCATAGATTCCGTGGCTCCGAGGTGCCAATTTCCAGCATTTCCATGCAACAGTTATGACAACTTTTTGAATGGAAATTGCTTTCCATGTTCAAAATACGAAACAAATGCCACAAGTATCGGTTCGAAGTGTGGCAATATGGGCTACTATGCTGATCGGTCGACTGGTCGTGGTCAACTTTATCTAGTAACGAGGGAAGAGGAGCCTTTCTGTGCACATCAGTTCCAGATTCAAATTTTCAATTCATTCAACGATCTGCCTCTAAGGACCATTGGCCGAATAGAAGCCACCCTAGAGGGCGAAGGTGGCCTTAATGAGACCTTCCTCATATCGGAGTAAGTAGCTTTGTACCAACAGAGTAGACAGAGTGGAAGACCCTAATTCACCAACTTGCGTTTTATCTTTTCAGGAAAGACGATACAGAATTTTTTGCTGGTGATATCGTGTCAAAGATCATCGTCCCCCATCCGGCTTTGGGCTTCCCCACAAGCCTGAGTCTGCAGTACAAGTCCTACAGTGGATGGTTGTCGAAGGGCTTGCCGCACTGGGACATTGATAAAGTCTTACTGACAGATAGCTTTGGACGAAGTCATTCATTTTGTAAGCCGCAGGTGAAGCTATCTTCAGGCAGTCCAATCCATTTCGACCTCCTCGCAGGGAATTGCGAGATTCCGAACGAAGGCGACTACGGCAGCTTCACTACCGAAAGCTCCACGGACAAACCATTAACCGAGGGGGTAGATGGAACTGATGCTGTGGAAGCGATTAAGCGTAGGAAAGACGAAATCAACCTCGAGTCCAGTTTAGACGTCAACAACAATACCAGCCAGATTATAAATACGACCACTGAAGGTACATGGCATGCGATCTTGGAGGGCAACTCTTTAGACAAAGAAGTCGGAGAGACAAGCAGAAGCCTTTCAGAAAATTCAGAAATATTTGAACCTGTTCTTAAAGACCGCCGCTTAGCTGTGAATAAAGGCCGAAACCTACAAAATGACGATGGGCTGGATGAAATCGTGGAACCATTGCTGAGATCTACCACTCCTCGTCAAAAGAAACTCACAGCAATGGATGGCCCCAGATCGAGCATGGAAAACACTCGCACAAACACGTCTGAAACTCTAACCGTTCAGCTGCTACCCTTTAGGCTTGGCGAATTATTTGAGCGCGCGGAGCGATACGCTAGAGAAACTCTGCTTCCCTTGATATCGGCTCAAGCACCAAAATTCTTCAGCTTGGGAAGCGGCAGCAAGGAAGAAGAAAACAAGGATGAGCGCAAACCAAGATACATTCCACGCATTGAAGAGGAAAAATTTCGACGACAACTGAAGGCTGCCGAAGGCACGAAGAAATCAAACCCAGTATACGATCTAGTTTCTGCTGAGTCAGGAGGCCATCGGAATATTTTCGAATTGGCTCGTAGCCAACAGAACAGAAAGAGCGATGATGAGACGAGGTCTTTCAACGAGGTCGCTTATTATGCCAATGAGCTGACAGAGTCGAGAGCCTTAAAGCCTCTTGACAATGTGCAGGAAGTTGTGCACATAGAACTTCCTACCTATAGGCCCGCTGCTACTAAAACCTTAAAGCGGAGGAGAGCCCAGCGACTGAATTAGAACTTATGTATTTATGTAGTTTACAGGTTTTTCGTTTTTCGAATTTAGACCTCATTTTTTTGGAAATACATAACACAGAGACAAATATTTTCTAGTCCAGCGACATGGTTTGCATGTTGCACTAAGTTTGTCAAGTTTCCGACGGCGAGCGGAGGGCGCCTTGTTAAATATTATATTTAGGTTTATAACATCTGTAATTATCAATAGTGTAAGTTAATATAATCTTATATGTATTTTGAAATAAACATACAACAAACTGCCTTTTAAAGGCGATGAAAGTTTACTCCAAGATTTAGGAGGGCATGTGTATATTTTGTTAAAAGCTGAAAACGCTATTGGAATTTTTGTATTGTGAAAATAAACTTATTCTGACACTTTTTACAAGCGTGCTCCTTCAACTTAGAAGTGGGTGCAGAAATTCGTCTAACAGTTAGTAACTTATATCCTAACCTAACAGCCTCATGAAACAAGAAGTAGAACAGTTTGAGACACAATTCTGCTTCGTAAGGTCTCAGGACTCGTCGGCTGGGGCGTTGGTGTCCATACGCTATTCTTGCATCATTTAGCCGCCTAAGTGGTTTGAAACATGCGAAGAATTCTTAAAGCAGGAAACACACGCAAATATGTATTTCTTTTTCTCTGATAGTCAAGCGGCCTTACAAGTTTTATCGTTCAATACAATGGACTCAAAAAGAGTAAAGTGGCTGCTATCACGCCTTGAAAGCCTTATCCAAACACAACAAAGTCAAACAAAGTATGGGTACCTGGTCAACAATTTATTGCGGGTGATGAATCGGCGGACCAACTAGCTAGGGCTGAATTTTAATCCGGCTTCTATGGACCAGAACCTTATTGCAGAGTCAGAATGGGAACAATAACTTCGTCTAAACCACTGGGTAAACTTTCCGGGCTTAAGACAATCCAAAAGATTGTAGACCTTACCCCTACAAGGAAATCCTCAACATAAATAAGGAATGTATAAGAAAGCTGATGGGCTTTCTCACAGACCATTATTGTGGCTTAAGATATCATCTTAACAACAGAATGCAGGTTAATATGTTGTGTTGAGGATAAGTAATCTTCCGAGCATATTCTCTGTAATTGCCCGGCACTTCATTCATCAAGAAAACGTGTCTTTAACAAGGAGCTAGGTTTATCAGCAGAGCTAAGGAACTCCGATTCTAAGGATATATTGGCCTTCACTAGGGAGGTCATCCGTTTCTTAGATTAACTCAACTGCTCTCTGCTCATTGAAATAGCAGTGATTAATAGCATCAGCTATCAAAATAGCAGTCTCACCACTATATGCAATATGCAACCAGAAAGGAAAGGAAATCCTCAACATAAATAAGGAATGTATAAGAAAGCTGATGGGCTTTCTCACAGACCATTATTGTGGCTTAAGATATCATCTTAACAACAGAATGCAGGTTAATATGTTGTGTTGAGGATAAGTAATCTTCCGAGCATATTCTCTGTAATTGCCCGGCACTTCATTCATCAAGAAAACGTGTCTTTAACAAGGAGCTAGGTTTATCAGCAGAGCTAAGGAACTCCGCTACTAAGGATATATTGGCCTTCACTAGGGAGGTCATCCGTTTCTTAGATTAACTCAACTGCTCTCTGCTAATTGAAATAGCAGAGTGATTAATAGCATCAGCTATCAAAATAGCAGTCTCACCACTATATGCAATATGCAACCAGAAAGATTGTGAGGATGTGTAACACTTTTTAGCAGTATGGTATAATTCTTACAGAATTTCGCTTGTATATCTTTGGAGTACGTACGCTGGGGTTGAATGAAGCAATAAGCATGTTCAATGGCGGCAGAGGTTGGGACGCATAACAAAGTTTCAAATTGATAGGAACGGTTCGTGAATTATGAGAAAGTGTCCTTAGAGGGGCAACTCGGGCCCCAAGCAAAATTTCCAAAATAGGAAATTTTGAAGTCAATCTTCCCATACAAAGTTTGACCTCCGCTTTTACCCGTGCAAGGGTAGACTTCCAAAATTCTTATATAGAGAACCCAAACAGAGTTTGAAATAAATCGAATGAAAAATACAAATTTTCGCATACAAAGTTTGACCCCCCTTTTACCCCTTTAATGCTTGAATTTCAAAATAACCTTCCCCATTCTACGTATTCATCATAAAGGGAACCTCTGTGCAAAGTTTCAGCTTTCTATAGCAAAGGGTTTGGGCTGGGCGTTGATGAGTCAGTGAGTCGTAATTTCCATTTTTTTATATGAAAAAGAAAGAAGATAAGCACTTCAAAAAATAAAATAGAAGGATAGGGGAGAGTGGGGCACCTTAAAATACTTTTGTTTTGAGGTCTCATTAAATCCGATGTGTTTAATTTATTGGCCTGTAAAGTATTCCCACTTTGAGAAATGGAAATAAACTTTGATTTGGACAAATAACTACGTAAATTTTGTAAAGGAGTATAATTTATGTTCAAAGATACCCCCAATGCGGGGTAATTTTGAACCAGGATGGGTCACTTTTAAAAGGCAGTGTTTGTAATTGCTTTTAGCGTTTAATAAGCTACTAGAAGCTTTGCATTTTCTTAACTAAATAAATTAACTTTATTTTTTCAACAAAAACGCCTTCACCAAAGCAAACAGAAATTTACAAATTTCGTAAGATTTTACAAATGACTGAAAAAACGAATAACTATAAAAACAGAAACGAGTTATTTTATTAACCCAACATAAATTTTCTTGTAGGATTGGTCAGGCTGGATCGATTTTGAGACAGTTTGGTCATTCTGTTATCAGGATGACTGAACTTGGTGTCAAAGCTAAGTTGTCAGTCTTCAATTCGGTGTTTGTTCCAACTCTTACCTATGGTCATGAGGTTTGGGTAATGACTGAAAGAATAAGATCGCGGATACAAGCTGCCGAAATGAGATTTCTCCGTGGTATTGCTGGTGTGACTCGTAGAGATCGCATTAGAAATACCAGAATACGTGAGGAACTCAATGTCGAGCAGCTACTTCTCCGGACGGAGCGGTCCATGCTTCGGTGGTTTGGTCATGTTAAACGTATGTCCCCGACCAGGATCCCACGACGCGCTATGGAATCCGTACCATCGGGAAGGCGTCCTCTAGGTAGACCCAGGATGAGATGGTTAGATCAAATTCATAATCTCTCCTCTACCCGTATGGGGATTGCCCTTGATGATTTGGAGTCGATGGCGGAGGATCGAGAGCTATGGAGGGTCCACTTAGGTAACCTACACCCGCGACCCACTTAATGGATAAGCGGGCCATTGAAAATGTATGTATGTGTATGTATAAATTTGCAAAAATTAAATACAAAAATCATCGCAGTCGTCCTCGATGTTTACGGAGCATTGATTGGTGGTGGTAGATTAACTTTTTTCTCAACCACTTGTTCAAATGCATATAATATTTTTCATATTTGTCAAAAAACGTATCTTTATAGGTTTTCAAATGAAGTTGTGTTTTAAAGAAACATTTTAAGCGAACAGTACGTAAACCTTACCATGAAATTCAATGAAAAATTAAAATATGCAATTTAAGCATAAAAACCTCTTCATGCGGCTACTTCCAGGCGAGACGAGAAAGGATATGCCAAAGTCGTTGACCACTATTTTTTTAAATGTAGTCCTATTAGCAATGTTCAAATGTGCCTCACGTTCAAATGTGCCCTAGTCTCCCCTAAACTTGTGTAACATTTTTTTCGATGCAAATGAACAAAAATACATAGGAAAATTTTCGAGGGCGAAACATATGATCTTAAGCTTCGCAACAAGTTCTTTGCATTTCGATTTGACCTAGTAGTTTTCCCACGTTTGTTATTTTCTGAAAAAAAAAATCACTAATTAAAGAGGCAGCAATTTTGTTATAATTTAGATTTATTTAAAATTAATATGTTTCCGTTTTGTTTGTTGTTGTTTTTTTTTCATCTGATTTTTTAATTTATATTTAATTTGTATATTATTACACATCTTGAAAATAAATACAACATACACCTGACGCCAGCGTCACGTGATATGTCTATTATTTTGTTTTGTTTTTTACATTTCTATAAACTAAAATTGATTAGTGTTTATTTTTGTTTTGTTTTAATTAGAGTTCTAGCATAATATTTCCATTTTTTTTTATTACATATAGTAGTACTTGTTTCCTATAATGTTTATCTGAATTGTAGTTAAATGTCCAATAAGTTACACACAGCTACATTGACAGTACCTGCGGTTTGATTTTGCATTCACATCCGACAAAATACAAATTGCTTTGGGGTTACATTTAAGCCAACCTCTATAGTTCCATTACTTTTGAGTTTTACACATTTTTGTTTGTTTTTACATTTTGTATTCAAACTTTTTTTTTTTATTTGTTTTCAGAAATATTTACAATCAAAGATGTCTCTGTCTATTGGTTTATATATGAATTTTCTTGAAGTTTTCTAGCGAAGTTTTATTATTTTGTTGTATTCTTATTTTGATATACCAGCAATAGTGGAACACTAAGAATGAAAACTAATGAAAACCGAAAAAAGAGAAAAACAAAGAGATTAAAAGAAAAAAAACAAGATTTACGTTAAGATATTGGCAAAAAAGAGGCGATAAGATTATTCAGTTGCATACTATGAATATGGCTATTATAGTTTACATAACATTCACTTTTTACGATTCTTTTTTTTTGTTAATTTTTTTTTGATTTGGTTTTTCTTTTAGATTACACGAGTTAATGTTTACGATATATGTGTTGTATATAATAATTTCTTCTGCTTGGATCAATCTTAAGGTTAAGGTCTTTTACAATGACAATAAATAAGAAAACAAGAAAAAACAAATCATTTTTTTTAGTTAAACCGAAAACAAGTCACATCTTAGTAGTTTTAGTGGTAAAACATTTTTTTTTCCTTCTACAGAGATAAATACCGCAATAAACGTATTTCATTTTTAAAATTAAATTCTTTAAAGTTATATGATTTTGTTACCACAAAAAATGGTAGCAAACAACACATACGAATTGTTAGTCCGATTCTATTGCATGCACTGCAAGGGCTTGCTACAGGGGACGAAATATAATATTTCGTTCGACACAATGACAAGGTATTATGTATGCAGTTTGTTTTAAGTTTATAATTTATAACAATTCTTCTATCAATATTTGTTTCATGTATACATATATGTATACATATATAAATATATATATTATATTCTAATGCATATTGCAATTTTATTCATATAATGTACTACATAAATAGCAAAAGGAGGGATCCTGCCCTTATAATAAAATATAGAATAAATAAATAAAATTATTTGTATCTTCTATTTAGTTTATGTCATCATCATTTATAAGACTATGTTTTTATATTTGCTGTTGTATTGTAACATTCTTGATTTGTTGTTTATGTTTTGTTTAAATGAACTGAACTAATGTGGATTTTTCACTCTTTATTTTGTATTTACATTTGTTTGTTGTTTTACATTTTAACAAAGAAATTGGATTTTTTTCCCTAGAGTAATGAATTTTGTTGTTGAAATTGTTTTGTAATGAAAATAATATAAAAGACAAAAAACAAATAATAATCAAAGTCACCGTTTGTCTGTGTGTTTATGTGGTTAGTAAAAGGAAAAACATCCAATAACTCTCCAAATAAATAATGTTATTCTTTTATTATTTCACAATTCTCATCTTAATTTTAATAAAATTAAGATTTTTTTATGTTTAAGGACTATTAGTTTTTTTTTATAAAAAATCTTAAAACATGTTAGATCACAACATTCTTTTTATTTTCGAAGACTTAAATGTTTTTGTTTAGTTTTGTATTTATTTTACTTATAATGAAGGAAGAAGAGAAGGAGAATAGATGCAGCGAGCATTGCTTAGAGTTATACAAACTAAAGTTAATTGTTATTTTGTTTTGTTTTTCAAATTCGAGTCCAACAATAACTAACTTATTGTGCTTCTCCGTCATAATACAATAATTTTTTTGTTTGTTTTTTTTTTTTTTTAATTTATTACAAAGTTTACGTTTGGGTTTCTATTTTAAATTTTTGTTTTTTTTTGTAGTTACACATTTTTTCTATAACATTTGAAATGACTAGCTACGTTTTAATTTAATATTACACCAGTACCTATGTATCATAGTATGTATATATATTATTTTGTTTATTACTTTGGTTTTTAGAACTTTCATCAAATTCACACTTTGGTTAGTTTTTGTTTGTTTTTTTTCATAGTTTGATACACTATAATAATGCAATAAACGGAGAACAAAATTTAAAATTGTGACTGGGGGCGCAAAGTTAAAACTATTGTTTACTGGTTAATTGTTGTAAATCGATATAATTATAAATTTCTATTCATTTTTTTTTTGCATTTTTTTGTTTGTTTTGTGTTTGTGTTAAGTTTTAATTTTATTTTAATGGCTCTTTGTGCCTATGAAATAAAAAATATGTAAATAAATAAATTGTTAAACTAAATTTTAATTTGTAACTAATAATCCAAATGTAAATATGAATTAAGATTTCAGTTGAAATTACTCTGTATCCTGTAAGTATTGTTTGTTTATTTTTTTTTGTTGAATCGTCACATCCGCTTTTTGATGTAAGGATCTTTTTTTTTTGTGTTATTTATACATATTACCTAATTTATTATTATATTTTGTTTTGCGCTATAAGTTTGTTGTTTGTTTAAATTTTCTACACATTAAAAAGAGACATACTAACGTATAAGTAAAAAATTTTGCGCCTTTTCAGTTATTTTTTTGCAAAGTCCCACGACTCTCCGTCACATTCCAGTGTGGTGCGACTGATTTTGACTCCCCGACGGCTTGATTTCAATTCGATCCTCACTTTCATCGGCTTCTTCAAGTTCGGCTAGATTTTCTTGATCGGATTCTTCAAGTGTGACCTACAAATAGAAATTCAGGCAATATTAAGGTTCGGTTTTTAAAAGCTTTTTGAATCCTACGTTTTAAACAACATTTCTTAGCACATTCCTTATAAAACAAATATTGAAAACACTTTCACCAAGAGTCAGAGAATTTGCATTTCTACGATACAGATAGAGCTGATGTAAGTGCAACTTTTTTAGGACTAGTCGGAAAATGGATGCTAGCAGATGATGAACATTTTATGGGCTGAAGGAAGCTCTTATATCCACGAAGTGGTTAGAGTGGTTATTCGGCCTGCTTTTCTAGGGTCAAAGCCAGGCCTGGCCCTCTAGGTTGGCTATTATGCGTGAGGTTCACTAGTCAACACAGAGCGCCATTTTAAACTAGATTTACCATCGACCACCATGCAAAACAAAAACAGGACAACTACTCTTGGATGCAGCAGACGACTAATTAGCAATGGCAGATAGGTTTTTTTGACATGAACTGTAGGCCGCACTGGGTTGGTCCTAACGTGTTCGATATAGCACTGAGTTCGCAATGACCTGATGAAAACCTGTGTTCGAGGTGAGCACTGGGGCGCAAAGTTGGTTGAGCTTGAGCACTGAGCTTAGATATTAATGTCGTTTTCCAGCTGCCACATGGCTTGTATAAAATACATAAATTGCATTTGTGTAAGTTCTTCTTGAGTGGATTCTGCTGACTTGAAAACGAGACGCAAAATTCTCTTCTCAGAATCAAGAGAAGAGTATTTTCTGCGACAATAGAAGGGTTTCAGAAGTGATTTTCTTGATTCCGAACGTTTCTTTTTGCAAGAGTTCCGTGCTTTATTTTTGCTGTCTTTTGTAGCTGCCATTTGGGCGAACTCTTATTTTTGTAAATTATTGATTTGTTCTGCAGTGCTGCACATTTAAATGTAACCAGAAATAATCAATAAAAATTATTTTTTAAACGAGTTTATTGCTACTGCAAGTGATTATGTGCTAGAGCTCTAGCGCTAATGCTGAAATGTCAGTATTTTTTTATATGGGGTTTGGCATGCCGCTAGTTATCTAGCGGTCAATGGAACGCGGCCAATCTCTTTATTGCTAGGTACATTTTTAAAATGACGGATCTCAGGATTACATTTTTGTGTTCAACATGAAATTTTACATTTCTGGGATTTCCTTGGATTTGTGTCAGCCGCGAAAATGGACTGATACTTCTCTGTACGCACTAAGCGGCCACTATTGCTGACCACGTCGAATAAACTTAGATATCACACCTATCCAGGAAGTGCGATGGGATTTTAATATTTACGCATTTTACTGAGAGCTAAATATAACTGGGGCCTAAGAAAGGTGAATAAACACAATATTTTCATTTGTAAGGACAAGTTTAAAGAGTTTTTATTTTAGACTTCCCCAGAGGTCTCTTAAAAACTATTCTTTTAAACTTTAAAACGTCTAAGAGTGGACTTTATTGCCGGAAGTAACGTGAAGGGTTGTCATGTCACCAAAACGACGAGCACTGTACAAGTTGAACATTTCAACATATCAGTACTGAAAAATGCGGTTTTAATTCTGGTAAATCCACAACCATATACAAGACTGGATAAAGTGCTCTAAAGTTTTTCTGACCTTTGCGTAATTGAAGGTGCATCAGAAAAACAGTGAAAAAAAAGATCCTTGAATAGCTCTAAAAAAAATGTTCCATATAAAACTCTACTCACTTGAAAACGAATCTTGTCGTCGCCCTCCTCAAGCGATGGTGGTGGAGATGGTGGTATTGCACTTTGATAATAGTCTCTGTTCTCTTCAAGGGTATCTAAAATATCCTGTGCGTCTGGATGAACCAAATCAGCCCATGTTTCCCACAATGGATGGACAATATAATCAATGAATCCAACTTGTGACTTTTCAATGGTAGCATTGTGTCTGTCACACATTGGACTAATATCCATGCCGTTCTCCCGTTCCTTGTCGCCTTGCAAGAAGAATTCTTCCATCAGCAGATCCACCCATCGTTTGTATAGCTGAAGCGGTTTAGTAGGATTGCTTAAGTCGGCGCAATGTACCAAATTCTCCAGAACCTATTTAAAGAAAACAATTAGAATTGCACACTTTGGGTTTTATCGTGCTTGACAAACCTGTATACGGTCGGTATAATTGTCTAAGAGTAGAACGCCCGAACCAGCCACCTTTTTAGTTTCAACCATTGTCTTGAGGTCGGCCAAGAGACTCATATGCTTCGACATATCTGTTGATAGGACAATGTCAATCACCATCTTCCTTAAGGTTTGACGTTGTTTCCTACAAGAAAATCATTATAGTATTTCGGCATATCGTTCAGAGGTAATTTGGCCAACTTACTTTTGCATATTGCAGAATATGTCGCAGCCCTGATTTTGCAACAATTTAAAGGCAACAGCTAAATGATGATTTTCCAAAACAGATTCGTCATTATACATTAACGCCAGTTCAGAACCTTTAAATGAACGAAAAGCAAAATGTAGTAGAATGATCGATCAACATCAACTCGGAGGGTATAGACTCACTTGAATTAACTAAAAATTGATTGGTTAGGCCGGGATGATCTACATCATGAATGCAGGCCGCAAATAGGGCTCCGCCAATTTCAAGAGGCGTAAACACCCCCTCCAGGGCCGGAGTATTCAGCAGCACATTAGTACTTTGGGTAACATCGGCTGCATGTAATGAATTGTGAAATGGATTGTCTTTAACGTAATGGTCCTCCAAAGTAGTCATAAAATTGAGAAAAGTTTTCGGTGGTATCATAAGACTGGTCAGTAATTCTCTATTCTGTAAATACAAAAGAAAAGGAAATTTATAATATTTAACATTTTGACCAATCTTTATTGTAACGTACCTGAAATATTGCATACGCGACACAGGTTAGCGGTCTACTGCAACTAAGGTCACCGATTCTGAAGATATCAATGCCCCATGTATCCTGCTCGCCCAGCAGCGTACCCAACGCGTTTTCGTGAGGTGTGTCCACTCCAAACGTTGGCAGTCGCTCACCAGTGAACGAGTTCGTGTGCGACAATGGCCTCTTTACACCTGATATTTGAGACATTGGTGGACCACGTGGCGATCGGGCGCGCGGATACGGTACCACCTGTTGATCGGTGTTCTCCTCTACACGCAGCGATGGCAAATCAAATTCTTGTTGTTTGTCTGCAGAAGAGAAAAAGAAATATTTACATTTTGATAAATAAAAATCGTAACAACATTGGAACAAATAATAGTTTAAAAAAAAAACATGGCGACCGAGGCGTGACGATCAAGTAGATTCCAGGGAATAGATAGCCACAATAGAAATAATCGTTGCTGAAATTGCTGCTTTATACCGTTTTATCTTTATAAACATTATGCCTTTAGCCTTCTGTCTACTTTTCCATGAACAGGCGAGAACTCTCAGGTGCACAAAGAAATTATTTAAAAGAATTGAGAGGTATTCGAAACAAACGAACTAGTTCATAATGTAGTCCATTTTCATCTCCATTGGTTTAGTGGTAAAGAAATTCTAGTATAATTCGTTTTACCACACCATTGCCACCATAATAATTATCCTCGGTTTATTTTCTGGAGTATTTATTGTCCATGTCTCTACAGTTTTACTAACGGAGTCGGACAGAATCCCGAAAAACGTAATCCCGAAAGCCCAAAACCCCGAAAATCCAAAATCCCGAAAACCTAAAATCCCGAAAAACTAAAATCCCGAAAATCTAAAATCCCGAAAACCTAAAATCCCGAAAAGCCAATATCCCGAAAATCCAATATCCCGAAAATCCAAAATCCCGAAAGTAAAACTAAAAATTTGATTTTTTGTTGAAATGGTAGCTGTAGCCGTCAATAAGCAATTTCTCACGCTGCTTGTTGGTTTTCACGATGGAAACGTTCATTTCTACTTAAGGCTTCAAAAACAAAATGTCACTGATAATATAAAGTTTTTAATTATAAAGGCATACTCACTTTGTATTACGATGTTCACTGGCTAACAAAAATCTAGTCGGTCAGCTATCACACCGTACGAGATGAGCACAACAAATGCATATTGCGAGGGAAGGGTACGAATTGACGACAAAAATAATGTCGCCTGTAACAAATGTCGATTTTGCCATTCACTGTCGATTATTAAAATCTCGACAAAATTTTTATCGACTTTTAAGAATATCGAAAGTTTAAAACCTCGACACTTAAAATGTCGACTGTATTTGTCGACTGTGGGTAAACAACGTAAAATAAACTTTGCATATACCCAAACTTGCACCCACTCCAAATCCTACAGTGACCACAAGCAGGGGGTTGCAGGGGGGCAGCATGCCCCCCCATACGTATCTCACTTTGGTCTTATTTTGACATTTTAAAATCGACATTTTAAAAAATCAACTTATTCTCAGTCGATATTTTTATTAGTCGAGATTTTTCTTAATCGATATTTTTTTTTCGGTATTTTGTTGATCGACTTTTTACACTCGATATTTTTAATATCTACGAATCGGACCCAACCCTATTGCGAATTGCAAAACATTGCAACGGAACAAATTGCAAAACTTTATTACAGTAAATGGAATGCACAAACACTTGTCGATTTTACATTCAAAATAAAGTAAAGAATCGCGAAAACGAAATCCCGAAAAATTATATAAAATGAAAAATTTGCGCAAATTTTTCATTTTATATAATTTTTCGGGATTTCGTTTTCGGGATTTTTTTTTCGGGATTTTGGCTTTTCGGGATTTTTAATTTTCGGGGTATTGGATTTTCGGGATTTTAGGTTTTCGGGATTTTGGGTTTTCGGGATTTTGGGTTTTCGGGATTTTGGATTTTCAGGATTTTGGATTTTCGGGATTTCGGTTTTCGGGATTATGTACCCAACCCTTTTACTAAATATTCTTGAAGAAAACACTTACCCAAAAATGTTGAACAAATATACTCGGATATTTGATTCCCCGATCTACTGGACTCACTAAAGTGTGACAGCTCCTTGTTCAGCATTCGCTTAAACTGCAAATAGAAATAGAAAAAATAAATACAAATATAAAATTAACATAGTCTTTAAATGAATAATAGATTTGCAAGCCTACCTTAAGCGAAGCCATATCCGATACACTTCTATGAGTTTGAATTGTCTCCAACTGATCTAGGCACCAATCCAGCTCTTCAATGGTATCTGTGGCCAAGCGATTGTATGCCTCATCTCCTTGGACTAATTGCACTCGACTGGCGTTTGAGGGGGGTGTAGGCCGCCTGGATCTTTTGTTTATTAATAAATGTTTTTTCCACACATAACGACAACAATAACAACAACAACAACACCAATAAATTGTATAAAGGGAAGTTTTTGAAGTTTTGTTAGAAAGTGTTCGTTTTTTTTGTGTTTTTATTTTTTTTTTTAGTTGATTGGTTGAAATTTATTTCGTGTGATCATGGTGATTGACGGGAAGAGTAACAATCGGGAAGATAACAAAAGAAACAACAAAAAACAAATGCACTTTTAGAAAGGGAAACGAGATACTCTAACAAGGCATAAGATACTTACTTGTTTGTCGCTTGGACATTTGTCAGACTTAAAAGGTTATTCCGTACTGAACGCAAACTGGCTAATATTTGGGCAAATGGTGTCACAATAAGATCTTCGCCATGGCTATAAAAATTAGAAAAGGTACTGAATAAGATTTATTGCTGTGAATCACTTTTGTAAATCAATACTAATACATATTATGTAGTTTTTAAATGCAATACAAAATTTTATTAATAAAAATAAAAATAAATAAAAACAATATGAAGCAATCCGCAATACCATAATTAAGATTCAAGTATCTACGCTTATGCAGTACGTATTTAGAACTTGAAATAAGCTTGTTTTTAAATATATTTATAAATAGGAAAAAAATTAAGATATTTAAGAAAATGGTAGTCTTTACTAAAAGCAGGTTTAAATATATTTGTCGTTTCTATTAGTAAAGTTCTTGAGACAATTTGGTACTGTGATTTTCAAGTCTGCAAAACTGTTAAAGAAAAGGGCATTCTTTAAAAAATACCAATTAAGGAAATTTTAATGGACACACTTTTATAAACTCAAATTATTATTAGGCCCGGTATTAACGTTCATGATCTACATATTCCAGTACTGCAAAACCGCAAAACCGGTTCCCTTAATTGTTGTTAATTTTCGATACCAAGAAGCCACAAAACCACCCTCACGAAATCCCTGGTTTATGCCGGCAGGCACATGCAGCAAAACAATCTGTCTCAAAAGCAGCACTGCAGGCAGAGAAGTCGGGGCTGAGGACATGGGAAAATTATTTCTGCAAATTGTTAAACGGCGAAGACGAAACAAATGAACCACTTAGTCTGGACTATGAAAGCCGAGACTTCCGTTCACCTGACCAAAATAAAGTGAGGATAACAATATCCAACCTGAAGTCCAACAAAGCTGCTGGACCAGATGGTTTGACTGCCGAGCTGTTTAATGCAGCGGGAGATGACTTGGTTGCGAGCATACATCAACTCGTTTCCAAAAGATTTGGTTAGATAAAAATATGCCTGATGGATGTAACCTTAGCATCGTTTGCTCGATTTACAAGAAAGGAGAGGCATCAGTTCCTCAAAATTGCATATAAGATCCTATCTGCTGTACTGTGTGAGCGCCTGAAACTATTCGTCAACGAACTGATTGGTCTCTACAGGTGTGAGCTTAGGTCCGTTAAGTCCGCACAACCGATCAAATATTCACACTATACGGCAGATTCTCAAAGAAAGCCAAGAAGTGCAAATCGATACTCACCATCTATTTATCGATTTTAAACTCGCAAGCAAACACCAGCTGCACAATTTTCCAAAAGTCTGTGCAACTATGTACTTGCTGATGAAATCGACATTATTGGCAGAATGCAGAGAGTTGGCAGTTGGCACTGGTGCGTTTGCAAGTATTGACACAGAAGCGGCAAACATTGGTTTGGCGGTCAATAAGGGCAAGTAAAAGTATATGCTGTCAACAAGAAGGGACATCCATAACACCGACTAATGTCACGATAGACAGCTACAACTCGCGTAGGTTGTTATGTTCTTTGTCTACCTCGGCTCCGCTTAAAACTCTGACAATTACTTCGGCCTAAGAAGGCAATTGATCAGTACGGCATTGTCGAGAAAAACCAAGGAGACTCTCTATAAGACCCTGATCATCACAGTCCTGCTTTATGGCGCAGACGCATCGACCTTAACCTTCTTGGTCGTTTATGTTGACGAGCTTAAGAGGAGGAGATTTAACAGCGAAATCTACAAGCTGTGCAGCGGCATCGACCTTGTCAGAAAAGTCAGTTGACTAAGATGGCTACGACATGTAGAGCGAATGGACATCAACGCTTTGACCCTAAGAGTCTTCGATTTCAACCCGAAGGGACAACGCAATAGAGGAAACGCGCGCTCAAGTGGAAGGCGACTTCAACCATAACATGAAGTGCGCAACTGGAGAGGGTTAACCAAAGATCGGGCTAACTGGAGCGGCGTATACGTTGAGATTCAGTTCCATCCCGGACTGTAGCACCACCTAACTAAGTGGTAAGTAAATAGTTGAATGATATGAACACATTTATTTTTACATTTTTTATTACTCATGGGGCCTGTACCACAAAACTACTATTTAACAATTTTACAGGCACTTGTTAGCAATGCCGATTTAACAAGTAACTATAATTTCTGTACCACAAAATAAAAACGCTTCACTTGTTAAATATCAACATTTCCCTTGTTTGTACAAGTCATTTGTACAAGTGCTTCCGCGACGGACAGACTATGCGCAGGCAAATCGTCTTAGCTGAAATCATATTAAATAAAATATGTTGTTAATATTTGTTGGTGCCATTAATTCACAACGACACGATTTCCAGTTTCGCCAGTTTTAAAAATATTTTTATATTAAATATGTGTTTATTATTTTGTATGCGCCACCGTATACGATATCTTTATCTATAAATTTAATCAGTTTATCAATTCTATCCGATCGAAACAAAAAATATTTAAATTATAGTCACTGAGCTGGGCATACGAATGTGCATTAAAAGCAAAAAGTTCGCAGAAAAATGTTCCCCCTTTTCCGATTAACTTGTGGAAATAAGGATTTCGTTTAAAAATATGTCCTATAATAAGACTAGTTTAATATGGTTAATATTTTATCAAGACAAATGCTTCAAATTTCTTCTTAAAACCACATAAGATATGACTTGTAACGACTTAACAAATTTCAACTCACACGTTAAATTTTTTCAAGTTTATAACTATCGTTTGCAAAATGTTGTCTACACTTGTAGCTTTGTGGTACAGAAAGTGGGGAAATTTAGTATTTCCCAATTGTTAAGGTTTGCTTGTACAATTGTTAATTGTTAAATTGACATGTAGTTTTGTGGTACAGAAACCATTGTTAATTGTTAAAATTCGCCTGTTGTACAAGACTTGTAGTTTTGTGGTACAGGCCCATGGTCATCTTTTGAGCCCAAAACCCAAGCAACGTTTTTTCGCCAGAGATGGTGTATTAAGCTATGTCAGACTCAAATCGAAAACGATCTTCGCGATACATTCATCCAAAAGGCCACATTTGCTAAGCGGTTTTCTGGGCTGTAAAACAGAGTCACCATCTTGTTTTCAAAAATTATTAGTTCCGAATTTGTAAAGTCTTGTAACAGGTGTCCATACGAGTTTCCATGTAGAAAAGTCGCCGATGATGACAATTTTGTGTATTAACCTTAGCATCAGAATAACCACAGTTATTCTTCTTAGTCTCAACATTATACAACAATGATTTGGGAATTATTTAACTTATGTGTCATTAATAGGTATCTAAATCGCACTGCAATTTTATAGTATGTACAATACATCCGTTCAATTGTTGGCGTCTATAGAAAATATGAACAACAATTTCCTTTCTCTTTTCCACTCAATAAAATTATAAATATCAATTTATGTTTTGTCTCAAAAATTTTATTTTACATTTGCATATTAATAAAAAAACTTTTTTAATTCATTTTCATATACATTCTCGAGACACACAGAGATATGATCGGAATGGCCGTTCAAAACAGCAGCGGAGGTTAGACTGGCTATTTTTATTTGAAAACGCCCACGGTCGTCGATTCAGAAAGACATTCGGCTAAATGAGACATACGTGATTTGTTTTTATCCTTAATGAGAATACTTATACCTAGTAACAGAGAAATGTTTAAAATGTTTTATTTAATTAGTCATTTCATGACCTTAATAAATACATTTTCGAAAAGGCATGATATGCTCATTTGAAAAAAAAAAGGAAGATGCAGCCAATTTTCAGACAAGACAGTGATAGCTTTAAGCAACAAAATAGTGGATCTAGCTATTTTCGTCTTAGTCTTTACATGGCGAAGGGATTAGTCATCATAATTATGAATGTTTGTAAACAATAAATAAAAACAAAACGACAGATGGGCGATTTTAAAAAAATATGAAGTGTTTACGTACCTATGCACGAGAAATATTGTTCTTCATGTTGATGTCCTTCTACAGATCAACACCTTCTCAGTGTTTCAGAACATTAACTATTTCCGGTAGGTGGTAGGTATTTAATAATTTTGTCACGAGATCGGGACCTACATTTTGATCGGATATCACAAGACACTTTAAAATAAGAACGGAAATTTAGGCTGAACATTTTCGAAGGCGGGTGTATATTTTTAGAACTTTTTTTTTTTTTTAAAATACTTGTTAATATACCAAATTCCTTTTGTTCCGAAAGATGCAGGAAAATCCTACAGCACTGACAAGTGACAACTTGAAAACCTACAAAGCTTGCGATTTGTGGTATGCACTCCCAGAAGACGTTTCCTTCTTGCTGGAAGACCGCTCGCATTCAACCTATTCCAAAGAAAGGGAGGAAATGTCTGCCAAAAAAACGATCGTCCAATAGCGATACTTTCAATGATTTTAAGAGTAAAAGGCAATTAATGTTGAACTCGCTTGCTGGGAATATATTTCCAGAAGACTACAACAATTTGCACCAATTTAAGCCAAGAACTAACACACATCTGCAAGCATATCGGGTCGATATAAAGACGTCTTTCGAACTGAGTAGCTACGCAAAAATTATTGGCAATTATTATGATTCCTTTACTTTTGTAGTAAAAATGGAAAAGACTGTCAAAATGGCAGTTGTGGGGAAAAAAAGTTAGGGAACGCTTTTGTAGTAAAAAAATAAATAAATAAATAGGTGGCGCAACAGGCGGGTGACACCCAAGGCCTAGCTTCTCGCAACCATTCGTTTTGTGTGAGTTTCTATTTTTGGGACGAATGGAAGGGACCTACAATTTTATGCCGAGTCCGAACGGCTCAATTGAGAAGCTTTTTCATGACAGGCATACTCTCGGATGTTTGTCAGACGTTCGCGAGAGGTGGCACAGTAGAAAAAACTTTTAAGATGTAATTTGGGTTTTTCCGGGGATCGAACCTGGGATCCCTCGCACAGTAGTCCAACACACTAACCACTGCGCTACTGCACCCACTACGCTTTTGTAGTAACTATGGAAAATGACAGATGCATTTTGTTTTTCGAAAAATTGCATGTGAGTATGAATCCAAGTATGTGGAAGAGTTTCTACTGACTGAACTACTAAATTCGAGAAGAGAAAAAAAAGCTACATTATTTTCCCGCCTTCTGATCTGATACCATTTTCATGCCAATTTCTTTCTCATATCGCAGGAAATCAGAGACAAAAGCATATAGCCGTTACAAGCAGTGTTCTCAGATGAAAAAGCTGAAAATCTTGTTTTCCAAAATAAAATATCTTTTTTTTGAAGATTTTTCCAAAATATAGAAAAAACTAGCTAGAACCGAAAATTTTAAAGTGGTTAGAAAACATTTTTTTTTAGTTAAGTACAAAAATGTTAAACGTCTCATAAAAAGTTATATTTTTCAATAAAACAAGACCCAATCTTTTGCGTTTCTGTCCGTAAATGAGAGTTTCGGAAGAACTGTGTATTCAGTTGTCAATGTTTTATTTAATTTTATTAAATTTCCCGTTGACATAAGACTTTGTTATGGCAGTTTTCCAAATAATAGGAAACGTCAAAGGGAACACAAAATATTACTCTAAAGTCCGTATAATAATTAAAAATATTCAAAACAAGAAATTTTGTGAGAAAATGTACTTTATCGGTCGAGTAGTTTTAGTACCTCCCATATACTATATACAAAACCAATATTAAACCCATATGTTCTGTACGTATTAACTCACATGACTAACATTTTGCATGACTTGTATGCAGTGGAAGGTATAAAAGCATCGGGCACTTAAAAATGTTAAATTTTTTTAAGGCGGCTCTCACATTGCGGCTAAAAGCAATAAGCACTAAAGCAACTAGAAACTGTCAATATGCAAAACGCAACTTTATTTTAACCTATTCTCCTATTGCTATTGCAAGAAATTTCCAGCTACCAGGGATATTTTTTCACTATTTCTACGATATTTGCAATTAAAACTGGATCGTCCAACATATTTTTCAAAAATTAATACAACGTAGTATATGCGCAAACGTCTATAGGGATGTGTCACTAATGACAATAACTGCTAGTATGAAGAAATATATATTTTGGTTTTCAACATGCGCTGTGTATCGCCACCGATAGAATTATTGCCGCAATCGGCAAAATTTTTCGTTCGACCGATATTAAGTTGCTTTGATGTGAGACCTCTAATTTCATTCAGAGTAAAATAATAATTGTGAGCGATAATATTGCGGGTTTCCTATAATTGCCAGTTGCTTATTGATTATTGCCTCAATGTGAGAGCCGGCTAAGGAATCAATAATTTTGCACTTAGGTCTTTCTACCAACGGAGGTGCACATTTTTAACAGTCCCAGTCCCACTGACAATAATATGGAATATAAAACTTTCTTTCATAGAAAATGTTATTTTAAATTGGTAGACATAGAAATTATAGTTCGATATCAAAAATCTTCAAATTTGATGAATTTAAGGTAAAAAGTCTTGCATATATTTTAAAGCTTAAGAATCTTGAAAAAAAAGGAAAATCTTGTAATCTGGCATCGCTGGTTACAAGCAGTTCAAATCAAATTTCAAATCTCTGTCAATTCTTAGGCGACTGACAGTTGTTGAGTAAAAACTAGTAAGATTCTCAGTGGAGGGGTAATATCTTGCTCTCTCGAAGCCGCTCTCTTTTACGAATTTTTCAAGTTAGGGAACGACATTGAGTAAAAATGCGCAAAAATGCGTAAAAATTCGTAAGATTTAAAAGTAAAGGAACAGACCTAATATGCCAAATGAAGCCGTCAAATGCGATTGTCAAACTTAAATGTTTGCAGTTTTGTCATCGTTTTGTTCTCGTCCAATTTTCAAAGCTTTATTTCAATTCAAAAAAATGGTACCAACCCGTGAAAAGTCCGCATTAAATTCGGAATTAAGATAATTTTAGCTGGGAAATCGGACATCGAAAAACATTTGGCGTCTTTAGAATACAAGAAGGCACTAACCACTAAGGCTTACCTACATAAATATCGCACAGGCACACGTTCCGTTGGCCCACCAAGCTGAGTGCGAAGTGGTGTGGGCAGGGCATCCCACCCACGGTAATCTAGTCCAGGTAAATCTAGTCAACTTAAGACGACTATACTTTTGAATACTCTCATTTATCTACTGTCATCTAAACGCAATTCACTTTCTACTTAGGTGATGCCAGGCTTTCCTTTTATTTCGTTATCTATAAATACGCATCGGAAATTAAACCGAAAATATATTTTAATTTTCAAGCTAAAAAAATCAAATTACTTCTATGAAAATGTGCAGTAGATTGAGACATGGACGCAGTAGCGCAGTAGATTAATTTTGTTTACAAAAAAAGCAGCAGATCTACTGCAATTGCAGTAAAGTCCGAACCCTGGATGAGCGTATGACGTATGAGTACTTAATTATTTTGAGAAATCAAATGCGTCCTATTACTGCGTTCAGACAATTAGTTTTGTAATTGTTCACGAAACATATATGGCAAGTCAGTCTGACCCTGGGCAAATGTTACTTGAGGCGCCATTTCTAGATTTAATATACAAAATTTTGCATTAATTTTGCTATGTAACCTACTACCGAATTTTTGATACATCCTTTTTTATTATCTGCTTCATTGAGTTTTTTTTTGTATAAAACCTGTATAGTGTTTACATACAGTCATGTGAAAAATAATAGGAACACTTGCATAAAAATTGTTCAAAACACAACTCTGTTTCAACTGCCATAAATTGGTTAGAAACGGCAAATTAAATAATTTTGTTTGGGATGTCGATTAAATACCGCTTTTATAACATAACATAAGTCTATTTAAAAATAAAAACATTACTCCAAACTTAATGAAAATATTCTTGTTCTTTGTATTTTCACGAAATACAGCAATGTGTTCCTATTAATTTTCACATGAGTATAATGTGCTTGAAGCTGAAGTTTTATGATTCACGCTGTAAAATGGAAAATCTATTACCGGTTTTTTTTCTTAGTTCTTTATTGAGTTGCTTTTGATGCTATTGCTGGTACAAACTAATGTGTAAATTTCCAACAAATACATATGTAGCAGATACAGACAGACATAAGGAATCGTGGACTGGTGGTGTATACTTTTTAAACTATTGACACAAAATTGTAGGTACATAATAGATTTTTAATTTCACGATGGTTATATTCAGTAAATAAAATCACAAAACGAACAACTTTAGCACAAAACTGTTGTAGTGAACCTAGGACGTGTGTCATTGTGTCAATTGCGCTAAATAATTATCATCGGCTAATTTTTGACACTTATGAAATTGTTGAAAAGATAAGTGTATAAAATTTCAATCTTTAAACAGAGATTTATCGAATTTCACGCTATTATTTAATTGAAATTTAAAATTTTATTTCCTCTTTAATACTCTAGCAAAACTCAAGAAAAAGAAAACGTCAACAAATTAAAAAGATAATTTATTATCTTGCTCCCGGAGTAGGACAATTTTTTGACAGCTGAAAACTCGTTTTCCAACACTGTAGTGTCAGAAAATTATCCGAGGATAATTATTTCGCCCAACTAACACACGGTCCTTAGCTAAAAAAGTTTAGCAAAAAAGTGTATCAGCTGAAGCAAATTTACAATCCTGCATAATGGAGATTAACACTGCCAGGCATTTTGTAGAAAATATTGAGTGCGAGACGGTGGCAGTTTTTGTATCGTTGACCGCGTTCAATACGCTTTTGCCCAGCTAGTCAACAGCCTCTGATTGGTCGATTTACCTGCATATCTAGGCAAGCTTTAAGTGTTAGGCAATATTTTCTGCCTAAGTTCTATGATAAAGTTTTACCTGAGTATTTAGGTGCCTAAGCACATTGAACGTAGCCATTAATAACTAAAGTTCTAGGTTGACGATTTGAACTATAAACGTTAAGTTATCAGTGTCATTTTTAACAATGTTATCGTACGAAAATTGTAAAATCTTGTAAAAGGAAGTGTAAACAGGTTGTTTGTAAAACTCCTTACCAATGCGGAATTAGTTAGAGTAATTTCCTACAATTCAATTGCCTGTGTCGATGCTGAGCAATTTTTATCATAATAGAGACAACCTATGAAATATGAAATATATGAAAACTAATGGACAGATTTTGACATTTGAAAATAATTTACACAGAAAGTTTGTAATATTGGGGTAAACAAAGCAAATTTCCCGTGCCTTAATAACTCCAACTTCTTTAATACAAATCCTCGAAATTTAAGATACCCCCGCCTATTCAGTCTACCAAGCCACCGCACGTCCTACGGCTCCAACTAACCAATTTACCGTATGCTACGAAAGGTAAACTCAAACATTTCCATTTTTGATTTTAGCCGCAGCACTTCCTCCATTCTCAGCCTCCTTCATCCAAAACCCTAGCTTTAATTCATAGGTACAAGTCTTATTTTTTAGTTATAGTCTTGTAAGTTTGTTTTTCTAGCCAAAAAACCAAAAAATTTAAAGCAACCGGCATATTGAAAGATTTGGAACATTTAAAAGTGGTCATCGTAAGTCGACCAGTAGTGTACTCACTATACGTCAAAAGAATATAAGTCGATGTATAAAGTAAGTTCTCAGCCACAATTAAACACAATCTAAAGTCAACCGGGCATTCAGTCGAGAAATTCTTGACTAGAAATGTCAGTCACCCTTCCATATACGTCAACTAGAAAATCTGTTCAGCTAACAATTTAAACCAAACAAACATTTGACATGTCGTATCACCCACCTGCCAGACAATAGTGAACTATTGTTTGGAGCGTACCTAAACACCATGGCGAGTGTAGCCTGCTTCTGCTAGCAACTAATTTCATGTGGGTATAAACATTAACACTAGGGGAAATTGGATACACTTAACTATAAACCTATCGATGAGACTAGTAGTGAATATAGCGTTATTTACAACAATAAAAATAAAGTCATGTGCAGTTGATTGCGATTCATATTACAAGAAATTATGAAACCGTATAACATTGCTGCAGTTTCTTGGATGACACTGTGCTCTATTATTAAGCTTATACCCTTAGGCTGTATCCGTGTGTCAATTGCGCTAAATAAGTATCCTCGGATAATTTTCTGACACTATCGTGGTGGAAAAATACATTTTTTAGCTGTCAAAAAATTTAACTTCTCCGGGAGCAAGACAGTAAATTAACCTATAGGTTAAATTTTGACGTTTTCTTTTGCTTGAGTTTTGCTAGAATCTTAAAAAGGAAATAAAACGTTGAACTTCAATTAATTAATACCGTGAAATTCGATAAATTTCTGTTTAAAGATTGGAGTTTGTTGAAATTCTCTTTTTAACAGAAAATTAGCCGAAGATAGTTATATTTCACGCAATTGACACACAGCCTTAATGGTTCCATTTAAGAATTATTGTAATGTCGAGTAGGGGTTTTACACCAGCTTGTGTTTATGTTGGCCTTTTTTTTATTCACATGTTTGTATCAAACTGACATTTCATTATTATAATGCGACAATGGCTCTGTCTTCATTGCTACAAAGTATTTTCATCATCCAAGATTTGGAATTAAATGGAGAACGTTTTAATGAAAGAGATCATTGTGTGGGAATGCTAATACTCGTAGCTGAGATTAATTGTCTGATTGAGAGTTAGATGTTGTAATGCGCTGTTGTGCTTAATTATTTTTACATTGAGAAAAATTACATGTCTCAGTGTCAGTATAGATTAGTAGCTGAGCGCACTTTTGGGCAAAGACGAACGAAATACTTCAAGTATGATGATGGAAGGGGAGTGGAGGTGGATTGCTGAAAAGAAACTATTTTTCAATCGAAATCTATATATTAATTCATAAGTAGATACTCTACCGATCTGCATAATATACATCATATGAAAGATATATTTTTTGTCGAGCACTTTCGAAGGAATGAGTAATTGAAGAAATGTATGCATTAGATAGACGTTTAAAATAAATAAATAAAAAAAAATTTATGATTGAATTCTCAGACATCGTCGACGTCGATATTTTGAAAGCTCTAAATATTAGGCAAGACTTATTGTATGGTTCAATATTTGGGGCAATTGTTCTTAATTGAACACCCTGTGGTAATCACCGGTTACTGACCTTGCTCACCCGGGCCTGACTATCTGACCTTATAAGCGCGATTGTTGAACACGAGGAAAATAGCAACACTATAATGCTCTGCCGATGAATTCCCTAGACTGAATCAAAGGTGACGGCAACAGTCAATTTGGCAGATAGCTTACGTGAGCTACTTCGACATATTTGGAGCTGAGATCAGTGAGCATTTTTCGGGACTAGTCAGGGTCCTGAAACAAAGATGGTGGGTTACTGACACCGGCAGAATCCGGCCCCTTTCGTGAAAGGGGTCGAACAAAGGGCCTGGCCCTGCAGGTTGGGGGTTGTACGCCGGGGTAACTGCCAACCAACCCAATTCCGAAACAACAATAAGCCTCGGATACGGATGATTCTACTGTTGACGAACCTGGCAAATGAATAAAGGACAACGAATTTCGGATCTGCACGTGGAATGTTAGGTCTCTTAACGGACCGCGTGCAGCCGAACAGCTAGCGGAGGCCCTGGACTGCTATAAAATAGACCTAACCGCCATCCAAGAAGTGCGATGGGATGGACCGGACAAAAACTGCGATATTTATTATGGCGACTGCTAACAAAAACAGCGCTTATTTGTATGTGGAGAAGAAGTTTCAGCTGTGTGAACAAGCGCCTCACGACAATCCGCATCAAGGCTAAATTCGCCAACATTAGCCTAATATGCGCACATGCCCCCACGGAGGAGAAAGACGATGACACCAAAGAGAGGTTCTACGACCTCCAAATCGATACCCACCACCTTTTCATAAATTTTAAGGCCGCCTACGGCAGCATTTATAGAGACGAGCTATACAGAGCAATGCCTTGTTTTGGCATCCCTGCCAAACTCGTCAGGCGATGCGCTGTCACGTGACTTCTTCAACATCATTGTTATAATAGTACAAGACTCAAACGCTAACACCAGAGGCACTATCTTTCAAAAGTCCGTCCACCTACTCGTCACCGCTGACGACATTTATAAGACGTTAATCATCCCAGTCCTTCTTTATGGTGCAGAGGTATGGACTATTAAAAGAGGATGAGGTCACTCTCGGTTGCTTCGAGATGAAAATTCTTCGAGTAATTTTCGTTCCTGTCTGCATATACGGTAAATGGAGGAGGAGATACAACGAACTGTTATGGACTGTACAGCGATATCGACCTAGCCAGAAGAGTGAAGGTCCAACGACTGCGGTGGCTGGGTCACGTAAATGCTCCGGCCCGGAAGATCTTCGAATTTACACCCGAGGGACGGCGCAGTAGAGGAAGACCGCGACTCAGGTGGCGAACGCAAGTGGAAAGGGCCCTTAACCAACTTAGCGTGCGAAACTGGAGAAAGCTCGCCAAAGATCGTGCTGGATTACCCTAAGTAAGTGAGTCAGGGTTCGGATACGGATGATTTTAATGTTGACGAACCTGGCAAGTAGTCTTAAGTTTCAACTATGTGAACGAGTGGCTCACGATAATCCGTATCAAGCCTAAATTCACCAATATTAGCCTAATATGCGTTAATGTCCCCACGGAGGAGATCCCATAGCCCGTCTTGGGATTCTGGTTGGGGACATCCACCCGGAGAAGTAGCTCCTCGGCATTAAGTTCCTCTCGTATTCTGGTGTTTCTTAAACAATTTCTACGGGTCACACCAGCAACACAACGGAGAAATCTCGTTTCGGCAGCTTGTATTCGTGATCTTATTCTTTCGGTTATTACCCAAAACTCATGACCATATCGGTAAGAGTTAAAACAACAAAAGCATAGATTCAGTGAGAATTGCCAAGCTGTTTCAAAATTGACGCAGCCTGACAATTCTAAAGGAAAACTCAGCATCAGCAGCATTGCTTTTTCCATCACTCGTGAATAAAACCCCGAGATACTTAAACTTCGCCAATAGTTTAAATATGACTCCACTAACATGCAGAGTGCATTGAACAGGCGTTCTGGAGACGATCATCACTTCAGATTCGTTTACCTTTACTTTCTTTACTTAGCTTCAACACAAACGGTTACAAATCGATCCGCACCGAGTGCGCGTTGAAGTTCAGTCTGAAAGGACCCAAGGATGACCAAGTCATGACGTGAAATCTACTAAAACCAACTCAGCATAAAAATCAGTCACACAATTTTGCAAAACGATCTCTTAGCTCATACGTGACCCAAATATGAGGCAAATCACAATTTCACACAAAAGCAAAAATCTTATTTTTTTTCTTTCGAAAATTCTAGTAGTTTGTAGTTTGATAAAATATCCACAAGAATTTCACTGGGGTAGCTTAAATACTCAGCCCAATCTTACGCAAATTTGCAAAAAAAAAGCGGCACTTTATCGCTCATTCGAATTCCAAGCCAGAAAATGATTCTACATTTCAGATAATTCTTTTTACGCAAAGCTATCAGCATTATGATGTTGTGCACTATTATTAGAACGCCGCTTTTAATTTGTATATTTGAAAAGTCTCTGATCACAAGCCCTTAATTAACAGATTGCGTGCTACACGCACCCTTATTTACTGATCGTAACGAAATTGCTTGAATGCTGTGTTGAATTGCACGGGCATTTTACACTTTATTAAATTAAATCCTTTTCACAAATTCATATTTCCTTTTAGTGGGCGATTTAGAGAACTCGTGCAATCACTTGAAAAAAAATAGAAAAAAAAAACTTCCTTTAATTTGTACACAATTTTGAATAGCACATTGGACACAAAAAAATCAGAAACAAAAAAAGTCCGTACCGTGGCTTGTGGAACATATTATTCCGTTCCAAAGCGATTGCCGCTGCCAAATCATCATCATCTTCAAATACTGTTGGTATCATATTGTGATCCAAATCACCCATCAAACTATTTAAACTAAACATTTATGCTACAGCTACCGAATGATATATCGGCAGAGCATTGTAACATTTTTTTTTTCTGGAAATTGTTTTATTTCAATTGAACTCTATATAACCACTCCGCGGACACGTTTAGGCGACTTTTTTTGAATTTTTCGTTCTCACACTATTTTTTTTTAAGGGGGAAACATATCTCGATCCGGTCACAAGCGTATCTTTTTATCTACAACACTGTCCGACGGCGGGCGGTTTGACATAGTGGGATCGCGCACAATATTATAAGAACGTTTCTAGCAACATCGCAAAAACAGTATAAACTGCGCGCCCTTATTGTCGCAGACAGATCTAAAGCACGAATCATGAAAACATGGGCATGGACCACTTAAGCGAGCGCTGTACTGCTGCTGGTTAATAATTTTATTTAGCTTTCTAGCTTACATAACTAACTATAATAAAATAAATGTTTTCCCCGTTGTTGATGTGTATTTGGGGGTATGATGCTGATGTGAGCGTGAGTGAGTACGCGGCGAAATATCGATGTTTAAGTTTTATTTTATTTTTTTTTGTTTTTTTATTTTAATTCGATAACACAGTGCGACCAATTGTGAAGAAATAATTTTCAAACTGAAAAACGAATAATTTTAATTTTGTTTTAACCAGAGAGTAGCTGCGAGCTGGTCATTAAAAATGGAGAGTACGCTTGTGCTAATGGAAATGAGTTTCATTGAACTTGGAAAGTGATTGGATAAACGTTAATTCAAATTTAAGAACTGTGCTATAATAGACTCAAGGATACGTTAAACTTGACACTCGCTGTAACACTATACAACGAATTACTGTAAGGATAGTTTAATGTTCTTTTAACTACAATCTATATACAGGGTGGGCCATCTAGTGGTTCCTTTTTAAATCATAGGTTATTTTGACACTGACAGCTGTTTCCCGCTCGAAATTTTGACAGAAAGTCAGTATAATAGGTACCGCCGCGGAACGAAATAAGTCGCTTTACGCTTGAACAACGTTGGGAAATTGGCCGCCATGCACTTGATACGATTTGACCCCTTTGGACTTTTTTTTGTGGGGAACAGTGAAGGACCGATGTTATGCCAACAATCCAGACACGTTTAAAGCACTTAAGGCCAATATCATCCAAGTAATCCGTGAGCTACAGCCCGAAACCATCAACAATAAAAAATAAAAAAATAAATAGGTGGCGCAACAGGCGAGTTACACCCAAGGCCTAGCTTCTCGCAACCATTCGTTTTGTGTGAGTTTCTATTTTTGGGACGAATGGAAGGGACCTACAATTTTATAAACGGCTGAATTGAGAAGCTATTTCATGACAGTCATACTCTCGGATGTTTGTCAGACGTTCGCGAGAGGAGGCGCAGTAGAAAAAACTTTAAGATGTAATTTGTGTTTTTCCGGGGAACGAACCTGGGATCCCTCGCACAATAGTCCAGCGCAAACACTAACCACTGCGCTACTGCGCCCACACAAAACCATTTTACAAGTTCTTGTAAAATTCAAGTGACACAATGCGCTACTGCAAAGCCCAGCCGAGGCAGCCACTTGAACGATGTTGTGTTCCATAATTAACGGGAATGTTTTCTCTTACTGATAAAGCCATAATACATGGAAAAAATTGTAATTTTGTTTATTTTATTGCATTTTTAAAAAGAAGATTGTATTTGGCCCACCCTTTATATAAAAATGGAGACTTAAAATTGTGTTCGTTTGTCGTCGATTCACGCCTTAACATTTACCGATTTTAACCAAACTTTTACACATCTTCGCTATTGGTTATATATGGTTTTTGTGAAGTTTGGTCAAAATTGGGCGCGCCACTTCCCATACCAAAAAAAAAACATTCAAAATCTTACACCTTCCATAAAAAAAACACATCTTCTATGAGGTGATACCGATGACGTTATATCTCGATAACCGCTGGACCGATTTTCATGATTCTTTTTTGTTTTTTTTTTTTCGTATTGCTGCATTTCAGGTTTAGGCAGAAAGAAAATTTCAGCAAATCGATTATTATCTCACACACCTAAAGTTGACAAGACGAAAGAAAGCAGCCTCGCATATTGCTGGTTTCTTTCGTCTTGTCATATTAGGGCGCCTTTTGGAGACAGGCCTGAAGGTACCAACAAAATACAGAGATTTCGAATTTTCAAAGTCACTTTTTTGAGCGAACTCACATTCGCGTGAATATCAATTTGAAGGAAGTGCATCAAAGCAGTCTAATCGAAAATGTCTTAAATCGCCTACATACCATGTTTTCACCAACGTGATTTAGTTCATGTCATTAATTAAGTGATTTACCATACATTTTCATGATTGCTAATTTAATTATGTGATTTATACGAGTTTTATTTTTAATTACGTCGCTCTCATCACAAAATAAATTGGAACAAAATACATAATCTTTTCAACTGCAGCTATTCAGCAGCAAAAAAAAAAAAACAAAACAGAAACTGTCAAAAAACGTTTTTTCATGAAAATAAACTCAATTTTTTAGTTTTCGTTTCTATGAATTTGTGCGATACTATTACTGAAAAGTGTTCAATTCATACTGTCAAATATGTCATGTCAAATATATTCAAAATACAGAAGCAATCAAAACAAGAACAATGTAGTCCGACAAAAGAATAGTTCCTGTAACTTTGGAAAGAAAATTTTGTGGAATTGTCAAAAATGTCAAAATAAAATACGTAAAGTTCAGTGGAAACGCCTTCGTGATTTATTACTCACTTTGGCTTAATCACGTTGGTGCTTACATGATTTATATTAATTTTAATAATTGCTTCGTATGACTTTTGCAATAGTGCGAATACAAGACTTGGCTTAGTTTCGTCAAGTTTTTCGTCACTTGCGTAATAGTAATCCCGTACGAAAATGTAGAAAAGGATTTTTTTTTACTTTCATATACAGATAAATTTAGTCATAAGAGTAACTGACATTACTAAAGAACCCTTAACGATAGAAAATTAACTGTCAAGTATACCTATAAATATATGACATATTTATTATTGCCAAAAGTAAATTTAAGGCCGCTCTCAGATTGAGGCAACAAGCAATAAGCAACTATAGTTGCTATAGCAACTGCCAATAAGCAATCAGCAACATTTTTCGTTCGAGCGATATTTAGTTGCTTTGATGTGAGACCTTTAATTTAATTTAAAGTAAAATAATTGTGAGCGATAATTTTGCGTGTTTCCTATTGCCAGTTGCTTATTGAATATTGCCTCAATGTGAGAGCTGACTAAGGGAACCCTATGTGATAAGTGATAACAAACAGTAACTTTCACGAGAAAAGTTGTGATATCAATGACCGCATATAGAAGAAAACAAGAGAAAGACACCCAATAAAGTGTAAAAAACAGACAGCTTGTCCAATGGCAGCCATGGAGGTGTACTTTTAAGTTGCCTCTTCTGCATGTTGTAGTTGATGAATGTGCAAGTAAAACCAATCTACGAATGTCCAAAGAAGCAGTACTTACTTAATAAACTACCCTAACGCTCCCGGCCTTTCCTAGGGACGATATTATGAAAAGACTTAGGCTTCCAAAATATGGCAGTGGCCGGACCATCAAACTTCTGCAGTTTGACAGATCATCGCTGTCTAAGTTGGTAGGGGCTCTAACGGGTCATAACTTCCTAAGAAACCATACAATTAAACTAAATTTCAAAGATGACGACATATGTACATAGAGACTGCGGAGACGAAAAGGTCCATGAGGACACTCCTCACTTACTCTGTTACTGCCCGAATCACTGTCACTTGAGGAACAGAACACTTGGAACACTTTCTGATGTCTCACTTTTTGATCTTTAGAAGTTGCTGAGGATATCATGATGGCTGGACGTCGCGTCGTACAGCAATCTCTAGAATAAGGTACATCCCTAACATAAACGGTTAACCACCATCTAAAAGGGCATCACAATGGGTCCACAAGGACCTAAGTGTGGTACAGTAGGTTTTAACATGCTCTGGCAACCCCTAAGCCTAACTTCCAAAACAACTTTTTTTCCACAAAAAGCTAGAGCATAATAAATCCACAATATACAAACTGAACTATCACACAACAAAGTGGTACACAGATGGGTCATCAGCTGATGAAAGAACTGAAGAAGGTATATTCGGGAGTAGAACATAATATTACGCATAAGTACCAGTAACTTTCAATGTCATAGGTAGATGTGTCCAAATCAATTACGACAACCATCTATGCGTGGGAATCTGCCTTAATTAACTAGTTAGAAAAAACAAGGTGGACACCTGTGGGGAAAAAGAGGATAATGAAGTGGCAAGAAAGGGAGCATCAGTTACTTTCATAGACCATTCTGCATAATAGGAAACTATAGAAGAAAACCAAGTCTAGAAGCTGGAATAGCACTCAGTGCATAAGACAAGTTAATAAACTTCTAGGGCAACATAACCGAATAAAATTTGAAGCATAAGTAAGAATAATCTTCTTACATCATCTTCTGTACATCAAAGTACATTTACAATCAGCCTCATCGAGGTATCCGTTCGGAAGAAAATCCGAAACGAAATTTAAATCTCTTCGGAACTCAAATTGAAGTAAGTATATGAACGAATTGATTTGACATTTTCAGAATTGCAAAATATTTCGCAGCAATTGGTTGTCGGAGAACTTAGAAAGAAATTTGCCGTGTAGATGTCAAAAGTTAATGGCAAAATGTATGGTTCCCTTCTTTTTAACCAAAATAGGTCTGAATGAAAAAGTCGAGAACATATTTTAATGACATAAAAATCGAAACCATTCTCATCCCCACACAGTGAAACGAAAGTGATTTCATTTCATTTTAATTGTAAAACGCAGGCGAGTGAAAGCGTACACTGTCGTCATTTAATTAAAATTACGAATTTGCTAAAACAATTTTTACCAACGTAGATTATGTAAATATCTAGTTATTTTAAGTTAATATTTCCTTTTTAAAATCGTTACCAGTCGGTCGCCCTCACTGGACAACTTGACGGTGGCATTTCACATGATACTAGTCTAACAGTGCTACCAAATTACTATGACTCTTCATTGCATCCGATTCCACAATTTGAAGTAATAGTGTTATGAAGAGAAATATTCATTAATGCAGCGATGGATAAGAAAATACTAAATATAATACAGATACTGAATATTTTATATTTACCATTCTCTAGTGTTTAAAATAAATGGACTAAAAAATTCCATTTAAAAATATTTGGTTGCACTGTGCGCCATATGTTTGTATGCTCGTAAAACGTACTCCCAAAAACACATACTATTTAATTAAATATACAAAAACAACAATTTTATAATTCGACTTTATAGTTGTATGCATTCAACTACATTTATTTTTATTTGTATGAATTTTCGTTAAATTCAAATTACGTTTCTATTTTTGTGTTGAGTGCTAATGGCATGGAAATTAATTATGCATATGAAGTTCAGATGAAATCTTGGCTCGTGAAATTTATTTACAATTTTCTACTCTAAGTACGGTGCACAGTGCATTTGAAGGCAGTTTATATATCATAGACGTACACATGTGTAGGCAAAGGCACAGCCGACGACAGCAATAAATTAAGAAAAATAAAAATATTAAAATAAATTTACAGGTACACATATTATAGTTAATGTCCGATAGAAAGTAGATTTAAAAGACGTGCGTATGTGAATTTGAATAGCTATGTAGGTACGTTGAAGTATTTTAAAATAATAAATCATTAACAGAACAGACCAGGGGTCGACAGCGGGGGTTCTCTTTTTAATGTTTACTACAGGATATCGTCGAACTTGAATAGAAAAATCGGAATAGACTGAGAGGGATTTCAGAAAATTGTTTTATTTTTTTTTTTAGAGAAGCGTGGTAACTAAAAAAAAAGCGATCACAAAGTTTGGCCGTAGGTTGGGTTATGTTAGTTTAGAGGGGCAGCTTGCAGCACGTTTGCAGTTTTCACCCAGAAGCCATTGTGTTAACCGTTTTATAGTACATTATAGGATATGCAACTAACAACCATTCGGATCTGTTGATGGATCTTCTTAAATCTGATAGAGGTATCCATCGAAGAACTGTACTCCCATACAAGAGTAGCGTTCTTGGAGGGCTGGGCTGGGCAGTGACACAAGGATCTTCCACAGATTCCATTTCCTCGCCTACCTACCTAGATACCTTTTGGCCATTTTTCCAGTGACGGCAGTATCCGGTTATTACCCTGACGAGCACTCGGATTTCGTTTCTATCAAAAGATGCTAGGATCTTTGAGCTTTTAGTGTCAATTGCGGGTCACAAGCTTTGAGTTATAATGTGACATTATCAATGACGCCCTTAGCTGCGTTGAAAGTTGGTAATACTTGTCCGTCAGCTAATAGTACGTCCATTTCAGAGCCGCATCTGCCCAGTTTATCTGCTGCCTCGTTCCCTTCTATACGAACATGTCTAGAAACCCAGAACAGCATTACTGTGTGATGGATTAATGCTCTCATGCCCGAGAGGCACTGACTTACGGATTTGCAGTTTACCAGATTGGAGTTAATCGCTTTAAATGCTGCTTGGTTCTCCAATCAGAAGGCAATTTCCCGCAATTAATTGTTGGTTTCGCGCGCCGCGTGGCATGTTACGCCATCTTGTTGAAACCAAAGCTTTGTCACGTCAATGCCATTCAAATGAGGAAGCTTTTAAGCCAAGATCTTTCCGCAAAATCTTCCACAATTTTCGACAACTCCAAAAGCTCGAATTGCTGTGCGCGATGGTGAATCGACTAGTTCGGATTCTCCTCAACACTGCGCTCCACAACGGCAATAATTTCTTCTCTTCGCACTGTTTGTCGTCTGATGCGTATTATCCACTAGAGTGTACGTGGAGCGAAAACGAGTCATCGTCACCCAAATCGTCTCAGATGGACGATTGGTTTTCAAAATAAGTTTGCACAATTTGCACGCGTTGTTCTAGTGTTAATCTATTTATCGTAAAATGGCAAAACGTACTAACCACAAATCAATTTTAACTTTCAAATTGACAATCTGTAGAAACAGTGTTGCCAGTTTAAAAACCAAACCTCCAAAAAAACACACATCACAAAAATATTATATTGCTCTCAAAAACCTAAAGAAGTGCCGAAAAGCAAATGGAGATTTGTCAGGAGTTGAAAGTGTAGTGCAAGACTGAATGTAGAACATACATACGTATAACTAGCTATTGACAGACAGAATATTGGGCAAAGATAAACTTAACAAATACTCAATTTACACTATTTCGTAGTAGCACAAAGAAAACCTAATTACAAATATTGTTCAACGCAGCGGCGGCGGCCGTCATTGTGTTGTGGACTTGTGGTTAGTATTTTGTCTTCTGACCAGAAACTAGCCCATTTCCTCCAATTTGAAATATGCATTGCTATTAACAGCCACCAAACAGCATTATAAGCAAAATTTGGTGGCTCAACCGGAGGTGAATTAAATATTTGTTTCGACTAAGACACTATTCAACAAATTTGCTGTAAAACGTAAAATTATTTCTCAACAATGTGAACACCGAAAACTATATAACAATTTTAAAGTTTTAATAAAAAAATAAAAATAAAAAAAAACATGTTAATTGCATAACAGAATCGAAAGTTGTCATAACATCTCCTTTTCTTTAATTCTGTAAAACTTTGGCTCCCCAACAACAAGGCATAAATATATATATTTATTGTATATTGTGTTAGTTTATATATAAGTTATATTCTACGAAAGCATTTCAGTTATAGTTTTGAAACTTAAAAATATATAGTATCAATCACTACGCGAAAAGTTGCCTACATTTAGCTTGTAACTAAAAATTCCGATCCTTAAGGAATCAAAACACTAAAAGGCATGAAACCAATACAAAAAAAGAGGCACTTGCGCAAATTAAAAACGAAAATAAAATAAATTAACAACAAAAATATCATTATAGCAACTGCATTGTAATTTAGCGTCGGCTTTAAAAAAAAAAATAATAATTATTAAATTCGCCAAACGAAAAACTAAAAATGTAATTAAGATATTTTTTTTTGTTTTGTTTATTCATATTATACGTACGATCTTTCAATCAGATTTGATGCCTCCTGCTCTTTAAACCTGAAAGGGGTGACAACGTTTAAGAACATTTGGTTGTCAAATATGTATAAGATTTTACAATGAGTAAAATAATATAATAATCGAATAAATCATAAAACTAAATTAAACTAAAAGAATGAACAAAATATCTGTAAATGATTTGTTTATATGTATACATGTATACTTTTCGATAAACGTTCTCATCATTCAAGGAATTATCTTGACAGGTTTCTTTTAAAAGGTTCTGGCAAACATTTGCATTCTTGAACTTTCAAAACTGGTATAGGCATGATCTCAAGGCGGGTATTTGCTTCCAAAGGTTGGTTCATGCTTCACATTGTTTAGGTTTATGCGTATGAAATTTCATGAAATATATATACATAATATCTGCATTGTATGATGGGGTTGAGGCAATTTACAAAAGAGGAATATACATTTCATCGATACCATATTCTCTATACGGTTATCATTTATGAATTCAGGCTCGAGATAGAAAAGTAAAACAAAAAGACGTGAAGTATTGCAAAATATTTCTTCAGCCGTTTGACAAAAACACCAAAAGAATACAAATAAAAGAAGCGTAACGAAAAGTGAAACACTATACAAAGCTCCGATCTACTCCTCACGAAGCTGCCCAACATTGGAGTAACTTTAGTTTGTTTCTTTACTCGCTACGCTCTTATTCTAAAGGTACAAGTTAAGCGACGCTGTAGTGTTTCACTTTTTGTTATACTTGACTCTAATTCATATCTACTAATGGATGACGCTATAAAGAATAATGACGTATGTTTTGTTTATCTTTCTTTTCCTCTATCTTTGAAGTTTAACTTATAATCCTATAATTTCCATTTTTTTACTTCTACAGACGCTAAGCGCGAAGATCAATCTGATAGGAAGAACGAATTGACGATAAGACATCCATCCGACCAGAATATTATGACAATCACAATAATAATAAGGATTTTGAGCGGCCACTTGTGTCCAATGTAGCGGGAGATGGCGTATTTCCAAGATTTAGTTGGGGGAAAGTATGCCTGATGATTGACTGCCTCTATGACAGCATCTGATTTACAGGACCACAAGCAGTCAGAGGTTTCTGTAGCATTTGGATTTCATAGCCAGCAACTGCTCTCTGAATAATATCGATCGGATTGACCCTTACCTGTGCGGTTTTAAGCCCTACAAGTTCACAACAGACGAAATACATGCACGTCAGCAGATTATGGAGAAATTCCAAGAACTTCATACCGATACTAACGCCATCTTTCATCCATTTTAAGAGCAGTTATACACACAAGCTATATAGTCACATGTCTGATGTCGAGTCTTGCCAGACAAGTGTGCTCAGCCAACTAGGGACAATTTGCCAAAGATGGCAATATAACTGGAGATGGAGAGGCATATTGGTTAAAGATCATGACGTTTTTCAACACTGTATGCTTTAGGCAAGATGGTGTAAATTATCACATCTCCACAGGCAAAATTACAGCACAGAATAGAATATTCTCCCCAAGATCAATAGAGACGCGAACTTTTATTTTGTAGAAATTATTTCTGAAAGCGGATTTTCGTTGCATTTTCTGTGCTATCGTCTGTACCTTTCTACCATCTTTCTACTCACTCAAAATCGACCTGTCTTACTGGAGTGGAGACGACGTTCATGGAAAAGCATAGTGAAAAGTCCACTATTCCTGTACCTGCCAAATTTTTACTTCATTGGAATAACGCCTTGTTTTTGTTTGTAGCCAAATCGTTCATGAGAATGAAAGTCATGCTCATGATAGTGTGTCCATGCACAAAGAAAATCATATGTACCAACTTGAATTGGGGATATAAAAGTTCGACTGGCTTCAGATTGCTGGCATTTGTCTAAATCTAAATGAAGTGCTGACTCGCGAGGTTTCAGAAATACACGACTTATATTATTAAAATGTTAGCAGGAGGTGTCGACCAATCGATTTGGACAATATCTAATTCAGGCAATTCATGCCGAAGCCCTTTAGACCGTTTTGAACAATTATTTGTTAAGATGTCGGGCATGCGTCAACGATCAGGTAGGCCATTTAAAATCGCAATTATTTTTAAAAACTATAAAAAATGTAAAAAAAATATATCTACTTAATAATGAAATAAAAATGAATAAACACAGGACCTAACAACAAAGATATTCGACCTTTTTAATGTCGAAAATTCATAAGCCACCGAGTTCTTTAATAACATTTGAATATTAATCTTATATATTCTCTAAAATAAACAACCATACGTTTGATTAGAAAATTTTTACCCGGTTTCACAAAAGACCGAAAAATGGAATCACAATATTTCAAAACCTACACCAACATTTTTAAAAACTGTCGCATTTTTTCAAACGCATACCTTGTGAGCCCTTATCGTACAGGCTAATGCCTGTGCTCACAGGATATAAATTTATGTCATGTTATAATAAACACAAATTTAAACTTTTCTACTGACTGAGTTTATTTGGAAAAATTATATGTGTAATGTTTTATAACGGTCCAACAGTCTACACATTTCTGGATCAACATAAGGGCGTTCAAGAATCTAGTTTAGTAAGTCCGACAGCTCTATTTCTTCATGTTGCTTAGTTTTCATTCGGCTAGACTGCTTACGTGAACAGTTTTCTCAGTTGACAACTATGTCCGCAACACCCACAAATCAAGAATAAAGAATGTCTCGACTTACTATTTGTGCCAACATGTCTCCGGACTCCGGAGAACTCAGTTTTGACATTTCTATTGGGCCATCGGAGAGCATGGGAGAGCGCAGTTTGTGTAGATAGAGCACCAATCAGAAACTCGGAATCGGAACCCAGGAGAAAAAAAAAAAATACAATTGTCAATAAGTGACATACCGACAATTCAAGTTAGTTTTCGCGTTCAGGTAAATTTGAATCCACATAATTCAAGTCCACTTACGATGACTAGATTCTTGAATGCGACCCATGTTATGGCTCTATAAAATAACTTCAAATGCTCTTCATGACCGTCAAATGTGAACTGACAAATGCCAATCAAAGCGGTTTTTTTAGGGCCAAAAGATATCGACCCTATTGCTACAAACAACTTTGAAATTCAGAAAGAGTAGATAACTAACAGACTTTTAAAAAGTTAATGATTTATTTAGCATATTAGCTAAAAGACAGTTAAATTTTGTTGGCCAAGGAAAATTAACAATTAAAAAAAAAAAGATTATTTTGACTCGTACTTTAAGGTAATACTTTTTGCAGTGCTTTTGCCGGAGCATATAGTTTCGTAGGTGAGCGCAACTCTTTTTTTTAAGTATTTATGAAACTAATTATTTGTTTTATTTAAATTTAATGTATGCTTAATAGTTGTTGCAGGTATCGCATGTTTTTATGTAACAAAATTAATAAATAAAATTACTTGTGGAGTTTATACTATAGGTACAGATGATAATATAAGGATGTCGAATAAATAAAATTCAGGTACTAAATTCCAAATACAAGAAGATATGTACAGTGCTGAATGATGATACCTATGCAAGTAGGTATTTACAATTTTATATTTATAAGACATGTACCTACTAATATGTATTTTAATTAAAATGGGAAAAATAGGTTCAAATAAATTGTAAGGAGATATTTAGTTTTTATTAAAAATTCTCAAAGTCTATTATACAAAATTGGAGAATATGTTCAGTGAAATGATTTTTAGCAAAAAAACAGAGCAATTATGTTTGATGGCCGTTTTTTGTTCCAAGACACTGTACCTATGTCAAATTTATGAGCTTGCTCAAATTATCATCTAATATTTTTAAACAATATTAGTCAAATTCTAATTTTGAAACACAATGTTCGTTAAGTTTTTTTTTGACAATAGCTAATACTTTAATTTTTTATTTAATGCAATAATTAATAAACGGCATAAATCATCAAATATAATTATATTTGTTTACTTATTTGCTAGAGAATATAAAAAACAAAACATTTCAGAGTGATGATAAAAAAAATAAAATTAAGGTAAATTCTTTACCAAAAAAGATGAGGAATAAAAGTAAAAATAGTAAATTATAATAATTTGTAAAAAAAATAAAAAACAATTACCTTTCGCTAGCTATGCTCGAATTTCTGGACATAGACTTTGGGGACATCTCAAAGTCAGAATCCGATCTATATAGAAAAGATTCACGACGTTGAGGGAGATTTTGTAATACCAATCCAGCGCTGGGTGAACCGCCTTCAAGCGGAGATCTAGCGCCTTGGCCATTTTCTACATCAAAACTGCAAGAGAAAGTAAATTAAAATTGTTAGTAAAGCTTGTAAAAAATTGATTACGTATGCTATACAAGGATATTATGGTTAATAACTTAGTTTGTAAAAGTCATCAGTTTAAATTTTCGGATAGGTTTATAACATATGCCCATATTGGAGGCGAAATCCAATCAAATTTCTGTAATCTGATATTTAGAATTTTTATAAAAATGTGACAAATGGTGCTACCAAGGTATAGAAGCAGCAAAGACTATTTATAACGAGAGAATCACTAATAAACTTATTGCATGTCTTAAATTGGATCACACTCCGGTCGCTCGCAAAGTATATAAGCTGTAAATGCAGAAACTGGAGCCAACATCTATCTCGAGGGTGGAATCATTGATAACGGATGTAAAATATAGATCACGAGCAATTTAACGCATCCTTAAAGATCTATGGATTATAAAACAGGACAGATTTCTACCAACTCAAAAACGCATCCCTATTGGCGTCGTCGTCTACGTCTTTAAAGAAAAAACGACGCGACTGTTTGGTATTGGAGACGAAAAATAAACGACTTCTGTCGCGGGGCGATCGACAATGGCTCTGCGAAATAAGGCCCCAATGAAATAAGGTCCGACAAATTACACACGAAATAAAAACAACAACAACAGCGATTTTTAATAAAATTTGGGGTGTTATCTCCTTTCTTGGGGCATTATTTTCTAATGAAAATTTGGGTTTGGTATTTCATTATGAAATAATACCCCAAAAGAAGAAATCAAAAAAGACCCCAAACGAAAAACAAAACTGCAACCCTCCTGCTTGGGTTAACTGTCAGATTTGGGGCCTTATTTCCTTTTTTTTGGGCCTTATTTCATCGCAGTGGGACCTTATTTCATACCTGAAATATACATATGATACATTTTTGTTGTAGGTAATTTTGCTGAATTGCTGAATGATTTTGCCAAAGAAAATATTTTTCATTCAGCAATTCAAGAAAATTACCGACGACAAAAATGTATCATTTCCACGACAGAGAGCGTCACAAAACGTCTCACGCAATACTGAAGATCGTCGTCGAAAAATACAATCCAATTTCTTATTTCTGAATTGTCTTGGACCACCTTCGATAGTCTAAAATAAATTTCAAATCTGAAAATAGTTATTGTGATTAAAACAACGTTTGTAAATTAAATTTTTTTCCACCACTCCCTTAAAGTCGGGTAATCCAGTGGATTTGGATTTTGTTCAGATCTTTTTTTCTTGCTTTCTTCTTCGTCACTGCTTTCAAAAAACATCTTAACGCTATTAATTTTTAAATTATTTTATTAAAAAATGTGCAAAGTCGCAAAAATAAAACAGACAAAATATAAATTCGTCGATTGAAATGTCCAATCAGATGTGTAAAGTTTGTGGAATGTATGTGGAATGTAAGAGTTCAGAGAGTAGTCGTGTCGTTTCAGGACAAAATGACGCCAGTCGTTTTCTACAGACCACAATAAGGGTGATTGTGGAGCAGAATTTGCACGTAAATATTCTTTATAAGCGGTTATAGTTGTCGACTTCCAGAAGAACTTTCCGCCTTGCTGAAAGACCACTTGCATTAGCTTTGCTGTGCTTTCTATGCAATAAAATTTAATTGAAAATGCAATATATCGAAACAATCAAATATCTAAAAGACCACCGAATAATAACCAACTATCTATATGAATTTGGAAGCCGTCGTTCTACTAGCTAAGCTATGTATCCCACTTATAAACACAGCAAAGAGGCCTACTATGCAAATTATCCTCTTATGGATTACCACAACAACTCTGCGGATGGAACCAAAGCTCCACCACTTTTCACCGACAAAAAAAGCGTCGACAAAATGTCGAAAGAAAATATTAAGATTTTTGGAAAATCACATAAAAAAAATTTTTGAAAATAAAAAGTTTTCAAAATGTCCAAAATGTTCAAGATTTTGCAAAAAAATGTATTTTGGTGAAATCGCTTTCAAATCCCTTAAAATATTATTTAATCGCCCTTAAAAAGACGGCAATTCATTTAGTTTCCCTTAACATAGAAATTAAGCACTGTTTGTGTTAGGCTCCATGAAATCTACGGACGGCTTTGTCTAAGTGTAACTCAGGAGAATCGATGAGATTTTATTAAGTCCACTTCCCCTAGTAGAATCTCTCCTATGTTCACTCCTTTCTTAGGGAATCGTCTTAAGCCCGAACGTCTTCTAACGCGGAGTTCTGTGTCGCTATTTCATATTATGTCGAAACATTTTTGTCTCGTTTATTGTGTCCCTTATGGTCCGTTTGCGCTATACTACTGTATGGCCACACACCACACGTTACAAGTCTGGGCCTGACTGTGGGTTGGGTACTTAAATCTGTGAGAATCAAGAAAATGTTCCTTCTCCGTGATTCTCATGAATTCGCGAACTTTATATATATGAAAAAAATATTTTTTTCTTTTAATAATTTTCTCTTAAAATACACAAAATTCTTGACAGTGCCGAAAGACAAAATTTTTAAAATACCTGGAAAGGATTGGTGTTCTAAATTGCGGCGATTTGTCTTTCGAAATTTTTTTTTTCGACATTTTGTGTTTCGAGATTTTGTTTTCGAGATTTTGAATTTGATATTTTAGGCGGCTCTCAGATTGAGGCAACAAGCAATAAGCAACTATAGTTACTATAGCAACTGCCAATAAACAATCAGCAACATTTTTCGTTCAAGCGATTTTAGTTGCTCTGATGTGAGACCTCTAATTTAATTCAAAGTAAAATAATTGTGAGCGATAATATTACGTGTTTCCTGTTGTCAGTTGCTTATTGAATGTTGGCTCAATGTGAGAGCCGACTTAAGATTCGGTTAAAACTGGCCAACCCGCAAAAAACTGACAACGAAGTAAGATGCACAGAAAACACAGCCAACTACTTTAAACCAAAGAAAAAATTGTTCGACTGTACCGCACCTATTAAAATAGACGATCAATGCATCCATCATCCGAAGGAATCCATGTACTTTGTTAAAGTCACTGTCAATTTAACAAAGTTATTCCTCGAAATACGACATATGGGTGCCGTACAAGAAAGACAAGACAACGAATGCACATCATCAGAACACGTAACAACCCCAAGGATGCCATTTTTTCAAAACTCTTTTAGGTACAGAACAAGAAAACTTTGCAACTCGATTCCTGGAGACATATTTTCGTAGGACTACAACTTACAGAAATTGAAGTGTAGAACTTTTTAGTTCTATCTACCTAGCATCAAAAGTGAGTCAACACCAATGGTGTTTTAATTTGTCTTTGGAGGTTAGAAACAATTTTTTTTTAAATATCTATAAAGTATTTTATGCTGTCGAAATGAAATATATTTTGTTACAGATTTTTGGTTTTTTATATATGTTTCACGACTGCTTAAAAGAGCAGCGGTGTTCACTCACTTTTGACGCTCACTGTATCTTCAAGCATTTCGGGCACTGTTGCTGTAGGTTCAAGAAGTATTTAAAAAAATATACATTCATCGTACATTTAAATTAAAGTTTAAATTAAAAATATGTAAACAAAACATATTTTTTTAAATATACAATGATCCTTACTGAAAACCATTCTTACGCTTTGACTTAAATAATTTTGGTTTCGTAAAATTTAACTTGTATTCCAAAAATAGTTATAATTGGTACTGCTCAAAGCCGTTTATAAAAAAAAAAAGAGTTAACACTACAAAGTGCACCACCCTTATCTACTGTTACTTCCTTTGAATTCTGTTTCTACTTAGTCTCTCACTTATTTCATTTTTTTTGGTGTTGTTTCGAAATGTTTATTTCTTAAATTCCTAAAACCAAATACATGTAGTACAACGAAAAATCTTATATTTGTACAAATTTAATTAGCTTCAAAAATAGTATTCGGCGAAACTCCTACGCTTTAACTCACATCCAAAAGAGTAAAATAAAAAAAAAGATCTACTTAAATCGCTCAACGAACTGATGTGTGTTTTTTTCCTATATTGTTGACAAATTTATTTTAAGCAAAGCAAAAACCTCGATATAGAGAAAAACGATGGTTCTTAGAAACGCATAAAAATCATTCCAACTGCGAGTCTCTTCCTTGGCCCTGGTCCAATATGAAATGGATGAGTTACATATAATGTAGTTTCTTTTTGCCAGCCAAAAATCATATGTTTCTAATAATTGGTTGATTTTTAAAATAAATTTCCGCCATGTAATGGGCAATTTTCACCCAGAATTTATATGTTCTCTATAATTTAATGTGTGACCTTTGAGTTTTCCTGATGGTTTTCATTCATTAGACAGAGGTGTAACTTTTTGCAAATACGAGTACATTTATGTAGTTTTGTTGAATAGAATTCGGAATTTCAAATATTTTAGAGAAAGCTGATAGCTGTTAGGATCACTCGTGTCTCCTTTTTTAAAAATGAGAATAAGTAAAGAAATCTTAGGGTACTCAGGAAATACTCCGTACTGGAAACTTTGATAGAAATGTGTGTTAATGGATTCAGTATTGACTGTTTTATTCACTACATTGCTGATGCCATCTATTCCACAAGTGTTTTTAGACTTTAATACGCCATTGTTCGTTTGGATTATGCCGATGTTCCGCAAATGCGTTGCTAAAGTGTGTCCCATAATTCACGCAAAATGTAATTTTGATTTATTTACATTTTTTATTGATTCATAAAGTATACAGATTGGGGGTAGGTATGGAATAGCACATCGGATAAATGGCCGCCTTCCTGGCAAGTACGTACTCTTTTATTGATATTTTCTATGACCGTTTCGCATAAATGTGGCTGAATTTCATTAATACACCTCCTAATTTCCTCTTTCAAGGCGTTGGTGGTCGTGGGCTTGTTTGCATTCCCCTTTGACTTTAAAAAACCCCAAAGAAAAAAGTCCAATGGCGTTAAATCGCAAGATCTGGATGGCGAATTTAGGCCGATTATACGATTGGGCAATGACTCATGAAGTAATTGAATTGTTTCTCTGGCTGTATGGCATGTGGCACCGTCTTGTTGAAACCACATGTTGGTCACATCCATATCGTGTAATTTAGACATTAAAAAATGGGCTATCATGTAACAATAACGAACACAATTAATTGTTACTACCTGACCATTTTCGAAGAAGAATGGTCCGATCATGCCTCCCAGCCTAAAATCCGCACCAGACAGTCACGCGTTGTGGATGCATTTGTTTCTCAACAATTACTCGTAAATTTTCTGAACCCCAAATGCGACAATTTTGACAATAAACGAAGCCATCAAGATGAAAATGAGCTTCATCACTGAAGATGATTTTGTTCGAAAATTACGGACTGTAGCTGAAAAACTTTTATAATTTTTAAAAAATTGCTCAACAATGAAAATGTGTTGTTCTTTCGTATAGCGCTCCATTTTTACTAACCCCGAACTGTCACCTGTCCACTGTCAGCTTTTTTTTTTTTCGTTGGCATCACTGTACTATTGAATGGCGCAAAATTTAAAACTATGGGACACCCTTTACATACTCATAACTCGAAAACGGATCGTTCGATTTTTACAATTTTGGGCTTGATGGATCCGATTGGCCCAAGGAAGGACATAGGCAAACAAAATTGGACAAAGGGATGTGACAGCTCCCATACAAAAATACATTGCAAACACTTTTTCCGACACCTCGAAGAGCAATCGATCGATTAAGCTGAAACTTACACAATATATGTAGGGGAAAGGTGCTAACAGTGAGACAGATTTTTTTGTTTTAATATGTTAAATCTCCGAACTACTTAAGACACTTTTTGCGCAACTATTGTAATGGAAACTTTGCTGAAGAAATAAACAAGTACGCTAATTTGTATAGTCGACTAAAAAAAATGCAAACATTATGTCTCAACTCTTGTATAAGCTAAAGTTTAAAATTTAAATAAAAAATATGTAGTGTGGAAACATCATAGTGTATAAAACATTTTTAAATAAATTAAGTAGAGTGTATTATTTGGAACTAGGAAAACCGAGCGGATAAAATTTGACCGCATTCTAGTTGAAAAATTAAAGTTAAATATGTCCTTCCGTTTTATTTAAACTCAATCGTAGTGAATTTCAAGAACGAATAAAAAGTTTTTCTGCAAACTCACAATTATTACCAAAGTATTTCACAAATTAGCCTATAATTATGCAACACTTTCTTTGGTTTCAGTCTATTGTATTGTGTAGCCCATTAATATGCATTTTTTTTATTTTATAGTAGTACATTTATGTATTGTGTAAGATAGGTTGATAGAAAATCAACCACTCTGTGTTTTTTTTAATTGTTTATGACAAACGTACATGATGAAAAGCATCTACCTTTCATTTAGTCAATATTAAAAAAAATAGGTTTTAATTAAAGTTTTTTTTTTGAAAGCTATAACATGACAAGTATTCTCAATATTGGGGTTCACATGCAAAATACAAATATGCCTCAAATTGTAAACCAACGAACTGCAAATTCGAAGTTTAATATAAATCATGGTGCTTTTTAGACTGTACAGAAACATATTTTTACACGGAGACGGGACGAAATTGAAAGACCCACATTTTGGCGTTTACCTATTATTGTAATATAAAAATTGATCAACTTCTTTAGCTCGAAACAATATCTTTCGCTTACTACTTAACTGATACGAGAAAGTTAAACAATAAAAAAATCCGTTCCAATTCACTCAATCATTAACTGATTTAAGCTGGCGATTTGTTCTAAAAAAAACAGCGTTTTTGTGTTTTTTGGGATCGAATCCATTGTATCGTACAATGATTAGGGTCTTTGACACAACAGCATAATCATCCACTTTAAGAGCGTCGTAATTACCGATGAAAGTATCGATATTATTATCGGTCATCAAGTACCTATATAGCTAACATCTCAGAGATATAAGCTTGACACACACTGATATCAGTAATTGGTCCTCAAATAAAACACCTCATTAAATGTTTTACATGATCCTTTATCAAACAGTAAGCAGACTTCGACAAACACTTGTGTAGAACAAAACTGCTCTTATGACACTAACCAACACGGCTGTCTGGAGTGTGTACCTACTAGTAAATTGATTACAACTAATTGACAATCACTTTCCTTGGCCTCCGTTTAAATAATGCTTTGGCGTAAGTTCGTTAGGCTTGCATTACCTACATAGCCAGGTGTGTTTTGCTTCTCCATGCTTCAGTAGGTACGTTTACATAATTCTGGAAAAAGTCTAGACTTTGGATTTGTTACAAGTACGGAGGACTATGTAATGTATAGGATATAAATGAATCCCTCAACTATCGAGTTGAATTTGGAACCCTGAATGGTACAAATATCTGCTATCAATTTCATCCATTGCAATATGCCAAGTTTGTTTACGTCTATAAGCTGCTAGAGCTAATTTTTCTTTAAAAAATTTATGTCAGCTAAATTTCATTTCAAACTGTACTTCATATATGTATCTGTCAAAATTTAGCGCGCCCATTATTGGTTCGGCACATTTTCTCAAGCTAAATTTTGACAGATCTGCTGTTTTTCTTTTCTGTTGTGTTTTTGTGTTGCGGAACAGAGTAAATAAGAATTAGTTTTTCCAGTGAATACCTAGATGGGGAATCCTTTGAAAGTCGAAAATTTAAGATCAAAATTTGAATAGCAAACAAGAAAAAAATACAGCGCAATGAAAATAGAACACTTTTTGGCACTCCGTCAAAATTTAGTTGGATTTAGCTAATGCTTTGGAGAAAAAAAAATTTAAAGCGGCTAAAATTTAGTTTCGCTCGAACTGCGTACTTAGCTATATAGCTTTCGAATCGAATCTGGCATTTATTAGACAGTTTTAGGTTTTTTTTTTCATTTTTAGGGTTGGCGCAGTAGGTATTACCAAAATTAATATAATCTAAGGGGACTTATTTAGGTAGGGGAGTAACTATTTATTCGTTTATCCTCGGTTAGCTCTTTAGAGGTTAGATTTAGATTCTCAGTAACTTGGTGCAAGTGGCCCTAAGAATACAATCGACAACCTCTTTTAATTAGTCAAAACGATGAACTAATGAGCGGGCAGATTTAGCCTTGTGCCATTTATTTAAATATTTTTCTATAATAACTAATAGGTTATATTACATAACAGACGAATAAAAATCTTCTGCAGACATTCTTTCTGTTGTGTTTCAATAAACTATTGGAAAAGTTGGTATAATATTCTGACAAAATGTCGTTAATTTATGGACTAGATTTAACCACCTGAATTCGACTCTCTGGGCATCTCTATATAGACACAATATTGCACACTTCGCTTTGGTAATGGTATTGGTACTCTACTGTTGGGGCTCAAATAATTCACATCAGAAAAAAAGAAGAAGAAATAAAAAGCAAACAAAAAGAAACAAAATTAAATTAGAAACGAACAAAATATATACCTGCCAGTGGTACGTCTACGTGCTCCGGCTATCGTCATTCGTGAAATATATCTACGTATCCTGCCACTGGATCGGCGATGGCTACTAGCGCGACTGTATTCCGTTGAGCTACGCCGGTCAATCGGTATAACATCCGAGCACATGGAAGACGATATTATAGATGCTGTCGAACGCCTCTTGCCACCGGTAAATGTACCACTGCCACTTGTCGACGAGGTTGTGGTCGCTGATGAATCACTACGTGAGAATATGGATCCCTGACCCAGCGAGGATCGTTTCCTACGCTGCTGTGACGATGATGGCTGACCGGATACGTTACTTAGCGAATAGGCTGCACCACAATCTTGAATGCTATTATAAAATTCCTCGGTATCTTTGCGGTTATCTTCGTCGTCGTCGCCGTCATCAGCATCGGCGTCGTTGTCATTATCGTTCAGGCAGTGCCGTTCGCGAATGTCGGCTGGCGACTTGTGCGCTGCTGATGCAGCTTCATTGCGCTGGTCAATTGGTTCGTGGTCTATCTGTCGTTGTTGCAATTCACCATCACCACCCATGTACTCTAGATCTCCATATTTGGATTTAATCAGCGACCCGATTGAGAGCGTGCGATCGTTGTATCTTCTCGTTGGCGATGAATTCACTTGGAGACTAAATCTGGGCCGGGATAGTCGTCGATATGTCACTTTTGTGTCGCTGTAGTCCTTGCCAGTTGCCTGAACTATCGTTGTTGCATCCGATTCGTTTGCTGGATCGTTTCTTGCTGGTGATGGTGGTGGTGAGGTAGCGCTTGCTTCGATGCTATCAAGATTCTCCGACGACGACCGCCTTCTCCAACGGAGTGAACGTAAAATTGCAACTATTATGAAAAACGTTGCAATCATAGCACATCCATATATTGTGATCTTTTAAATTTAGTAGTACACTAGAGTTCGATGAATTTTTTTTTTTTTTTTTGGCTAAATAAGATGCAGTTGATTTTATAGCTTTGATTATTGAATTTCGATTTTGAGTATTTTTTTGTTCCTTAAATTTTGTACTATGGAATGCCGTTTCGAATTGATGTGGATGCGCTTAAGTATCTAATGTGCGATGAAAATTTATTGCCATGAGTCATACAATTTCACATGAGCGAGAGGATTTAGGCGACAAAAATGAGAATAAAAAGCGCGCATTTGTTTTTTTTTTTTTTGTTTGCGATCAAGGCCGAAAAGTAAGAGGTTTGTGCGTTGCCATTTGATCGAATTTGTCAATTGTATATCTACACATATATATTCAGATTTCGTAAGTACACACTTTTGAGAAAAAGGAAATAGATAAATTACAAGGAAAAAAAAAACGAATAAGAAACAGTGATAAATGAACTACTAGTTGAAAAGCGTTTCTAAACATAAAACAGCACGACAAGAACTTAAATGTTTCCGATTCTAATTGAATATGAGCCAAATGAGAGTACCATTAAATTGCGACAGTGCGATGTACAAAGAACCGGTCAGATTGGTCAGTGCGCCTCAATGGTTATAGATAGTGCAAATAAACTAAAAAATATATGTACATATCTAAGTAACTGCAAATGAATGTAGGTTGCTGGCTAATTTATGAGATTCATTTTAAAGCAAAGTCGAATGAGAGCGTATTATGATTTGTTTTATCCAAGCCAAGATCGAAGAGAAGTAGCAGCGCGGTTTTACACACTGCTGTTGCGACATTAACTTTAGACCATAAAAGAGTTACCTCGAAAAAAGGGAACTTCTTTATTTTTGTTTGAATTTACTTGTGTCCACTTTTGTATAGCTACAGTTTAAGCTACGGTTAAGTTGTGTTTTCCGAAAGAGAGACAAAGATCCAAAAGCAAGATATAAGAATATCTTCACTACTTATGTTTAGAGAAACATTACAAAGAAATATCTCACAACGTCGAGGGTGTAGGTACGATTTTCTGATTTAATAAATAAAATTAAACATTTTATTAAGTAAGACTCAAGATTACCTATTGCAATAAGTGCCTTATTCGATTTCCGGTTAAGTGGTGTTGTCCAAAATCAAAAACCAGACTAACGGCAGCCGAGGAGGAATTGGACAAATTGTGTACCTAATGTGAAGACTTTTAACGGAATTAACTTAAGCACACATTTAAAACGTTTACAAAGCTTGGATAGAAAAGATCCTTAAAGAAAAAGGAAAAAAAAAATATATGAAAAACAATTCCTTAAACAAAAAAGTATTCAATTTTGCAAAAAAGTATTCAATTTTTAAGGTTCCGTTTTGTCCCTTATTGCTTTGGCTACGATGTCTGCCCGCCTGCCCGAACCATCTAAGCCAATTTTATTCCTAGGTCTATCTTAAGAACTAATTGACCTAGAAGGCTGAGATTTGCACACAACATCAGGTATAACATTTAGTTAAAAGACATGGCTTACTTTTCGTATTATTTTCCCCCTAGGGGCGTAGCGAGGGTTCGAGCCGTGGGGTGCTGACTTTCATTAAAATGCCGACTTATTTAATGAACTTGCCGACTGTATAGAAATCATTAAAATCAACCCATAGAAGATGTTTTTTTGTATAGAAGGTGCCACTCCCCTTTGTACAATTTTTACCAATCTTATCAGGAACACTCCTGGGCCAATACCTAAAATCACCTGTAAATTTGTCCTCAATCGAGTCGGTGGTCTTCGAGATATTTTGAATTAAAAGTTGAATTACCTAAGTTGAGATTGCTTACATTTTTTTATAATGTATTTTCAAAGGAGATCGAGTTTGCAGTGCAAAGTCACTCACCCCCAGTTTCACAGTAGAAGTTTAAACTACACTTTTAGTTTAAACTTTAGTTTAACAATTAATTTGGTTTCACAGTTTCATTAAAACCTTGAACAGAGTTCATTCTGTAGTTTAAGTTAAACTACAGTATTCTGCCGTTTAAACCTCAGATCAGGCTATTGTCAAAAACATTGTCAAAATATTTGACGTTGTTTTGTGTGTTCTTTGAAAGAAAATACAATGAACGATTTCGAAAAAGTCGTACAAAAGCTAACTACTGTACAATACTGCCAAATTCTATTCATACAATTTCGTTAAACTGAGAGTTCAATTGAATTGAAGTTCAGATTATATTGTGAAACCGGACGAGTTGAACTTCGAATTTAAACTTACGTTCAGGTTCCGTTGATCTATAGTTTAAACTTCGAGTATGAAACTGGGGGTTAGTGAGAAAAAAAAGGTTATTAGTGTATCTTAAGGACTATTCACATGAGAGCGGCTGAAACTCGCTAAATTTGAAGGTGTTCATTTCCATTTTTAAAATCGAATCGAAACTCGGTAAAAAGTTACAAATATAAATTGGCATTTCCGAAAGTTGGAACCTTTGAAAATGCCGACTTGTATACATCTACAAGTTTGAAAACCTATGCGAATCTAAACTCGCTCTTCTTAATTTTTAACATTTTGTTCCGAGCCAATTTTTAAAGTTGCTCGTTTTTGCCGATTTTTTTCAAGTTGCTCAAGTTTATAAATGTAGCTTCCGTGATGTGCCGACTCTTGAAAAGAGTGTTGCAAACGCTTATAAATAACCTTTTACATTTTTCACAAGCGTCAGTTGTGTTGAGTGCACCGAAATATGCGCCCGATGCAAGTTGAAGCACGGCATTGATCAACTCATGCTACTGTCACTCTTGCAACTGCTTTTGTAGTTGCTCCCGCCAATAACGTTTTAGTTGTAATTAGTACTGCTGTCAGATACCTACTGCGTTCAACTCGTCTGCTCAACGTTCGATACCTAATAAGTAATTAGTGTACGAGTAAGAGCCCGACGGTATCAATATTAACACGTGCATCAACTCGTTTCATAATAATTGAAAACACAGCTGACCGCAACTTGAGCAACATTACATATATTTTGTTTGACAAAATTATACAAATTGATCAACTATAGGTATACATATTCAAGGCGTCATATATTCAAGAATTGAATAGTTGATCAACTTGATGTTATCGAAAGCCTGTCAATACCTCGTAGCAAAAGTGTTACACATTTCTGAAAAACATAATTTACAAGTGCAATGGTGACATTACCACAACTTGTAGGTACATACAGACACTTGTAAAACTTGTCGACTGGGAGTACAAAATGAATGTAGAGTGTAATCAGGGCTACCGTTGGTACTGCAGAAATTTAAATAGAAATATATGTTGCATACTTTTAGGTGAAAATTTTCTGCTTTCGTAAAGTTTCTTTTTAAAAGTTGTACCTAAAAAAATAGATTTATTTTTTCGATCATTTATCTCAGTAAAACTAAGTAAAGTAGGCAAATCTTCAGCCAAACAATTCAGAGAGACTTGCTTCAAATCAGCCTGGAGGCAAGCAAACATTTGGTGTATGCCTTGAATTTTCATTTCATTCAGTGTTCGACTTTGCAACTTTACACTTTTTAGAAAAGTTGGTTTTTAATGGCGTCGAATATATTAGCAAAGCAACATCAACATCGACATGAATGTAAGACCTAAATGTATAGGTGATGTCTTTTCTTGAGGTGTTGATTTTCAAAAATGCTTAGATTGTAATTAAAAAACACAATTTTTGGTCTCGCTTTTAATGGGCCTCATTCATAATTATCGGAACTAATGCCTTCGTTGTTTTTATGTTTATTGGCCTTGGAATGTTTTTTACTTTGTTGAATTAAAAAAAAAAATGTTTCCACTATTTTTCCACTATCAGCCGTTTTCGTGGTGTTAGTTTGCATTCGCGGAGCTGCCGTTAACGCTGTTTTTTCTGAGTTTTAAAAACATCAATGTTAAGCTTGCAATGTAGAAATCCTACAAAGAACTTCGGCACAATTTAAAGCTTTTTCATCGCATATAGATCCTCAAACTATCGAAAATACACTGCGAAAATACACTACGTGACAATTTTTTTTTTAATGTTCTCCATACACAATCGGAAAGTTTATTCGCCTCAATAAACCTAACGGAATCTATATAAATAAAAATTTAGCCTTAAAATGTTTGTCGCCGATTCACGCCTTAGCGCAATTACAGATTTTAACGAAACTTTCACACATCTTTGGTATTTGTATATGGTTTTTGTGAAGTTTGGTCAAAATTTGATAAAGGGGCGTGGCACCGCCCATACAAAAAATCACTAAAAATCGTATATCTCAGAAACCATCAAATCAATTGAGCTCAAACTCATCGACAATCTTAGGTATTGGCCTGGAGTGCTCCTGTAAAGAGTGGTCAAATTGGACAAAGGGGCGTGGCACCTCTCATACAAAAAAAAAAAAAAACATTCAAAATCTTATACAAAAACTCGATGACGTTATATCTCGATAACCGCTGGGCCGATTTTCATGATTCTTTTTTTGTTTTGTTCGTATTGCTGTATTTCAGGTTTAGGCAAAAAGAAAATTCCAGCAAATCGATTTTTCTCATTTTCCGCATTTAAAATAAATAAATAAATAAATAAATAGTTGGCGCAACGGGCGAGTAGACACCCTAGGCACAGCGTCTCGCAACCATGAGTTTCTATTTTTGGGACGAATGGAAGGGACCTACAACTTTATGACAAGTCCGAAAGGCTGAATTGAGAAACTTTGTCAGGACAGTCATACTCTCGGGTGTTTGTCAGGCCTTCGCGAGAGGTGGCGCAGTAGCAAAAACCTTAAGATGTAATTTGTGTTTTCCCGGGGATAGAACCTGGGGCTGGTATGGGGATCCCTCGCATAGTAATCCAGCACACTAACCACTGCGCTACTGCGCCCACTCTCGCATTTTAAGAAAGAACATTATTTTCTAAGACCAAAGCAGTACAATTCCTGTGCACGGGCAAAGCCGGGCGGGTACAGCTAGTTGAAAAATATACTTGTTATAGCTTTTTCTAAAAAGAGACCAATTGATGGCGCTCTTTTTGTGTGACTACCTTTTCGTTTCGGCTTCGATTCCTCAACTGTAAAGTCATCTTTCGTTTACATATTTAACTTCTTGTTAACCATCATGCTACCTTTATTTTATAATCGGATTTAATTGAACCTTTGTATCAATTTTCACGACAGATTGTCCATACAGACCACTTTCTTTGATCTCCGCTTGAAGTAAAATAACACTTGCCGTCATTCAAGCCTAATACGGCTGCACCACGGTATTTATGATCAAGACTTTACCCCCCATCAGCATCAACTATACACATTTGAGAAATTACATTTTTGTAAAGCTGATTTAAATTCTCTTGCAATTCAACAAAGTCGTTCATTTTAATTATAAATGTAGCTAGCAGTTGGAGCGCCCCTCAATTCAGACACTTCAGAACACTTTTCAAAAGACACAACCTTTATAAATGTATCCAGGCATACCGTATATATTTATACATAATGTAGGTATAGCCTTTTATTTATTGGCTTCATTTAATCTGCAAAAGTTCTCACAAAGTAGTTTTACTTCACCCATTTCCATTAATACCATGTCAGATTCCTTATGCATGCTCATTTGTTATCCAACCGCACACTAAAACAATCTTTCAAAACTTCCCTGAAACCACTGTTAAACGATAATGTTGCGCTGACTATGATGCGTTCATAAAATTGTACATACCTACCTACATAAGGCCGGATACATACTTCTTGTATAGCATAACAACGTCACAGATGACCGTGTAAATAAAACTCAACGACAACGGTAATGATGTTATCGTGTTTGCAACTTTACTTCCACAACCATTCACCTAGTTTGTCTTATAGCTAACGACCAAACTAAATACTGGACATGATACCGACAAACCATATAGACGACGACAATGTCGACTACCACTTTAAGGAATCAACTAGGACAAAATGTCATTGCTTGCTTGAGGTCATTGAAATAATAAAAAAAAGGAGCCCAGAGAATACCACAGCACAACCTCGTCAAAAAGCTTATATATTGTATTCTGACTATTCATGTCCTTCTTGGTGTTATAACGAAGGCAAATGCAGATATTAACGCGCAGGATAATTGCTTTGTTCGAATTCTTTTAATATTCTAATAACAAATAAAGTTCCGTAAATTCCTTACTAGCTTTACGGATACCTATAGTAATGAAAGAATTTTTGTTTTCCTGCGCGCATTCCAGGAATTCTATAAGTAAGATGAACGTAAGCAATCGTGTAACGTGGGCAGATTTTAATACACATACAAATATCTACCTATACATATAGAGCAGGAAGATGGACTTTGATTTTCAAAATTTTTCTTTCAATTTGTTTTCTAAAAAATGTCCTTTGCAATTATTGTACGCGTGGAGAAAATTAATTACAGGATGATTTAAAAAATTCTATTCATAGAACAAAAATGTCTTTCGTCTTAAATGTCACATTTTTTTCCTTTGAATTTTATAAGTGGTCTTTTGTAGGTTATTATCTTTGGGTATATTAATTTTTATCGTTAGGTATACAATAATTAAGTGTAGTAATACTAATTTCAAATTGAAATAGGTAATTCGCGTGCGGATAGATAACGTGTAAATATTCTTTTTTTATTTCAAGTATTTAATGGATCGCAAATAAAAATGTCTTTGTGGGTGCGGATAAAGAAAAGTAGTACAAAAGGCGAGCCAAAATGTTCCACACTATCGGAAGATGGTACATATAACTTGAAAATGTCTTTTTTTATATTTTGGTATTTTTAAAGTAAACAAATGCAGAATACACATCAAACGCTTTGTCCTCGTTAACCACAAAAACCATTTTTGGTTTCTATTATAGCAAAAGCACAAGTGACAGCTCGTAATGTTCTAGCAATTATGTCAATGTCTTGACATCTTTGTATGTTGGTTGGACAATGGAAATTTTCAATTTCTTTGGGTCAAAACTTCTGCTTACAATCTTTGTTGTCATTAGGAGCCAAAACTTCAGTATTCATTATATTTCGGTTTAATCGAATATATCTACCGTTTTCACGACAATCTTTACGAAATCACAGTAGCGCAAATATTCATATAAACTTCTCTATTGTGACCGTCAAAATATTAAAGTTAAAGGTTAAAAATGATCATTAGTGAGACCCATTGTCTAAAAAAAATTTTAGTTTGTATACCACCTATTTCGAAAAAACTTTTTAAAGTTGAAGTTTACTAAATTGAACGCACCTACACTTTGTCACCCATACTCATAAATAAAGCGGAACATCCTTCGGCATAAATGTCAAATTGCAATATCATTAGTAGCCCCGACACGTTGTGTGGAAGGAAGTGTGCATGGGTTGTAAGAGAAGGTATTGTTTACGCGAGTTTATTGTTTTTAACCAGAGAGATAGAGAAACTCCATTCGAGGTCGGTGGAAAATAAAGTTAGAATGACGATTCGCACTAATTAAAGGAAGTCCTTGACAGTATAATGGTGTAGTGAAACTTATGTAGGTATGTTTTAATTATTGAAACTAGTACATTTTTGTTTGCAATTTCAACTATTTTTCAGATTACTTGATCTCAATTTTTATGTTTTTTTTTTTAATCACATTTCATATATTCTTCTATAGGTCAAATAATATACTAGAGGAGTACACCACCTGGCAGGCTTAAATTTTGTCTGGATAAACAATTTGTAATTGAGCGCAGTGGCTCCATTGTCAGCACCTGCTTCCAGTACCTACTTACAATTCTGACAGCTTAAGAACCAGTGGAAAGTCCCATAAACGACAATATTATATTATTATTATTTTTAATTATGCAAAGCCAAAATTAGTTTTTTTTCGAGAACCTCTGTATAGATTAAACATTTTAACTTGTTCGTTTAGATTTTTACAGGCGATTCCTATAGCAGTCGTTACAGCTTCCACTCTTCGTTTTTCCCGTACATGCATAGTTCAATTATGGTTGATATTTTTGTTTAAAAAAAACCCCCGAGAACTGCCAACAAATAAATTAAGTCGAAACTGCAATACATTTTTTTCCGTTGAGGTTTTTGTGCTCATAAATTGGACATAATGTTTTTGCTGCAACAAACAACAGTTCGACTTATTGGAGACCCTACACTCACATCGAAAACCGTTGATGCACAGAAGAAAAGTCGCTGACCTTTGTTTGTTCTATAGGTACTTCCATGGTAGATGTTAAGAGGAACTCAAAGACATTGGCCCTTATTGTGATTGTCGATCAGCGATCGTCACGACAATTATTGTCGATTGCGTCGATTGATTTTAGCTTTTCGTACGCACAAAATTTTTTCACTTCCAAGAGAAAGCATCGATCAGACATTTGTAATCGACTACAAGCGACTGTCAACTCGACAAATATCGATTGCAATCGACAATGACAGTTCTCGATCGATCGAGATCGAGTTGTCGATCAACGATTAACTATCGACACTCACAATAGGGGCCATTATCTCTTGAAATGCCTTACTGTACACTTGACAACCGCGAGGACATCAATTTTCCAAAACTCCTTCTGTTACAGGACAAGCAAAATTTTGAACTCGCTTCCTGTAGATATATTATCAGAAGACTACAATTTGCAGCAATTTAAGTGCAGAACAAACATACATCCGCGAGCATCTCGGGGCGCTGATAAAGCAAAAAAAAAAAAAAACAGAACCGAAATGGACGATAACAAATTTTGCAAATAAACCGCTGGCGGTTTTTCTTTGATTCCAAAAAAACTAAATAATTTCTTAAATAGCAGATCTATAACACTTGCACTTGCCAACCGCTGTTACTTTGGCCTAAGAAGGCAATTGATTAGTAAGGCCTTGTCGAGAAACACCAAGGAGACTCTATAAGACCCTCATCATCCCAGTCCTGCTTTATGGCGCAGAATCATGGAGGTTGTAAAAGGCGGATGAAGATCTCCTTGGTTGCTTCGAACGCAAAATTCTTCGAGTGATTTTCGGTCACGTTTGCGTTGACGGGCTTTGGAGGAGGAGATTTAACACCGAACTCTACGAGCTGTACAGCGACATCAACCTGGTAAGAAAAGTACGTATCAGTCGACTAACATGGCTAGGACATGTAGAGCGAATGTACACCAACGATCCGGCCCGAAGAGTCTTCGATTCCAACCTGGAGGGACAACGCACTAGAAGAATACCTCGCCTTAGGTGGCGCGCACAAGTGGAAGGGGACCTCAACCAACTTGGAGTGCGCAACTGGAGGCAGTTAGCCAAAGATCGTGCTAACTGGAGAGGCGCGTTGGTTGAGGCCCAGGTCCACCCCGGACTGTAGCGCCATCTAAGTAAGTAAGTAAGCAGATCTATAAGAGTTTTCGTAATTGTTGAAAATTCTGGCATACATTTTATAAAAAATCCATCGACCATTGAGATCTCAAAAGCAGGCGTAACGTCTGCTTGACGTGATTGGAAAAATTCATTACTGGTATAATATTTCCAAAAGATTTTTGAACCTTACCGTCTAATACCAAACGGCATAAAAATTCTACACGGCTATGCTTTTTATACCCTCGCCAGGAAGGTATATTCACTTTCCATTACATTTGTAACGCTAATGAGTCACCGGAGACCCCATAAAGTCTATATATTCTGAATCAGGATCACATTCTGAATCGATTTAGCCATGTCCGTCTGTCTGTTAAAAACACGATACCGTCCAAACGAATGACTGTTCGAGACAAAATCCGGACAGAGAAACTAGGCCTAACAATTTTTAATGCTGACAGCTGAAGATTCGTTTTCCATCACTGTAAAATATAATGTCAGCCTTAGCTTAGTGAAGTTTGTATTGATTGAATTTTTAGTATGACATATAGGGTTTTGACATAATTCCAAACACTTCTTCCTCATTCTCCTTGTCGGCCAGTCAGTCAGGCCATTTTGTATAATTAATTTTAAGCCAAATAAATCTTAATAATCATCAAAGGAAAGATGTTCATTTAATGAGATTTATCTCGAATTCAACAATCACGAAAGAAAATTATCTGAAGATTATTTATATCGGTTAACACACGGCCTTAAGAATTTATAGTTTATTTATTTATTTATAATGATTCTAAAAGCATGTGATCGAAATTTAACGGAACTGCGATGTCATATTTCAGTATTGTCAGACCGCGCAAATGTTTCCGGATTTTTTCTCGTACAGTCAGTCCTTACTATAACTTACATGGCAAACATTTTGCATTACTTGAGTCAAACTTACTCCTGCAGAATTGGAATTTCATGGCACGGGGTTTAATAAATACATCGCTCTATTAACCACATTTTCAGGATCGATCATCTTAATAAATTCTATAAACGTAAATTGTTTCAAATAGAAATTTAGAAATCCAAGCAGAACCTTGAAGATTAGTAAAAGTTACCCTGGACACAAATGATTATTAGTACCGCGCAATGTCGCGTTTTAATCCAATCTTTAGATCAATCAGGATTCACGATCATAGCGATTAAGGAATCCCTTTGAATCTAGGTTACAAAACCTAGGAATATTACGGTAAAATGTAAAAGGTTAACGTTAAACATAAAGACGAGTTCTCATAGTCCAAAACTTAAAGATTTTCCATACAACAAATAGGCCTAGACGATAAAAAAATTTCTTTACAAAAACATAACCTCAAGGTTAAAGAGAAAATATGGCGGCAGTAATAAATTTCTACAATAGTTTTACACCTTTCATTTTATCAATTCACAATAGCAATCTTTTTTAAACAAGAATTCCGTTGGAAGATTTATTAGATTTAAGCTAAAGATAAAAAGGAATTAGTTCTAAACAAAGGATTTTATGTATTTACTAAACAAAATATATATAACAAATTATTACAACCAAAAATGTTTTAAACAAATTAGTAGGAGAATGGAACTCAGCATTTATGGGTGTATGTTATTATAGTCGTAATAAAATAAAAGCTTTGGCAAACGGAGTAGTTTTGGAAAATGGAGAAAGCTCCAGCACTTTATATTTTATATTACAAGCAAGACAGATGAAATTAAAAAAAAAGTAGAAATGGTTTTGAACTGGCATGCAAATTTAAGGCGCAGTTTGATGCAGAGCACGATTTTATTTCCATTTTATTTTGACACGAAACACCAAAAGCGTTTCATTCGAGTTTGTAGTTTAAACTGAATGTATCCACATTAGGTGGAGGTATACAATTTTAGAGTTTGGGTGGCAAATGCTAAGCATTTTCATTCCTTCAGTTCTCTACGTGAGCTTCCCGGTTGACAATTGCTATAACTAGTTTGTCTTGTTTACGCGCATGTCTCAATCTTGCGTTGCGATCCATAAATATGAGATAGGAGATAAGCATAGAAGGCTCAGTTTTGAATGCAGGGTCTCGAGGGGTGCATGACCAAAACTGTCTAAAGAAAGCTGGTATTGAATGGTTTTGTACCATGGTTGAAAGGTTGTTGCAGGCTCCGCTAGGATATCTAACATATTCCTGGATACAAAAATGAAGACAAAAAACCAAACCGACTCTTTCATCCAAAGTTGGTATGGGCGTATTCTGAAAGTTTATCAAAAATCAAGGAGGCACATGCATACTCGAATCATAAAGATCCCTACATCAAGGACTAGTGATTTTTCGGATTCCCTGGGTCCAATCTCCAATTTGAAGGATCACTGCAGTAGTTCAGATATAGAATGGAAATACGTACATAGGTAACAAAAGTTAGCTGGAACAGATAGTTTTCAAAGCTGAAGGAATTTGTTTGAACTTATATCTTTTTAGAATCTAGATTAAGTAAGAAGACATAGAACGAAGACTTTTGGGTCTGGAAGGTAGCAGACAAATCTGTCATCATAATCTGTGCAATCTTGTTAGATTTTTCATTTATTTCACAAGCTTCACATTATGTCAAGAAGTTAATCTGAAAAGTAAAATATTTTGCTGTCTCGTTTTTGTTAAATTTCTTCGCACATTTTTGTTGGATTAAGCTTGAGCATGGTTTTTATTCCAGTGATTTATAATCTGATTGGGAATTCAAATTTGTTTAAATACTTGTTTGACAATCGAAAGCTAAAGTCGATAACAAAAGTGTTAGTTGTCAAATTCGTTTATTTGATTGCTACTTGTTTGTATATTGCACTAGAAAATTTTCTTAAATCGGTGAATCGAATCGACCTCCTAATCCAGTAATGGAACAATCCTGAATTCGATTAAAAACTGCACTGAATCACTTTCGGAATACGTTTTGGGGAATCAAATTTTCCATAAGCTTCGAATTTGTTCGGGCTGTGGCTTCTTTTTTTACAAAGCTAGTTGCTATTCTCAAGAATCAGTAGCATATCAAGAGATTAAACGATTTCAATTGGTAATTCTATTATGATTAATCACTAAATCAGCAATCAATTAAAAACGTTGTCCCAAAATTTGGTTACCTAGCTCATGATAACAAGATTATTATTTACGGTTAATAGGCTGTAATATGATTGATAATTAAGCGATTTTCCTAGACCCGGACTAGTGTGAAGCTACTACTTTTTCTACTACAAATGAGGTGTCAAAAGAAACATAATGTCTAGCACCACGGATACCTTTAAATTATTATGTATTTGACCTTACAAAAAGTTAGAAAAACTGTTTCTTATCAGTTTTCTAAAAGAAATTACGTTTCTCTTAAAATGAGTCAATAACAGTCCCAAATTTGCGACATATTATGTTTAGAGCATAGCTGATCAATTTATCTGTGGAACAACTCGGCCGATGTTAAAAATTCTTTTAGCTTTTTTGTAATGGTGACACTTAAGTTACTTAAAATCATTATTAGACACGAGCGGAGACGCGAGCATAGTCCATACAACTTAATAAAATAAATTTAAGAAAAATTTATCCGATTTTCGTAATTTTTGAATTAATATAAGTACCGGAGCTCGAAAGCAGCACAAGATGGAAAGAGACTGCGGAAATTCCATTTAATATCGTTTTTTGTTAAAAGTCTAACTGCTAGGTTCCACATTTTACTTATTCAATCAAAATGAAATCGGAAATGAATTTTTGTGTTTTACAAAGTGAAATTGTGATTTCGGAGTTTCCGAATCGCTCGAAATGCAGAACGCTGAAAACGAATTCACTCGATTTGCAATTTCGATTTCTGGAACCTAGCTGTAAATTTTCAAGTGACATGTTGTGTTCAATTGTAGGATGTCTCTGATGTTGGTTGCTAATTATTATTGGTATCCTATAACCATCAGAGAAAACAAGTTCTAAGGATTTTTACAAAACAGTTGCAAAACAGTAAATTCTTAAAATATCAAATTAGGAAGAATGAGTAAAACAAGTATCTACTAAAAAAGTTAAGAAATTTGACGTTTCATTAAAAATCAGCTCATATGTTTGGTGTGCGTGAAATAAAGCCAAACCAAATATTAGCGCAGTAGCGCAGTGGTTAGTGTGCTGGACTACTGTGCGAGGGATGCCAGGTTCGATCCCCGGAAAAACACAAATTACATCTTAAAGTTTTTTCTACTGCGCCACCTCTCGCGAACGTCTGACAAACATCCGAGAGTATGACTGTCATGAAAAAAGCTTCTCAATTCAGCCGTTCGGACTCGGCATAAAATTGTAGGTCCCTTCCATTCGTCCCAAAAATAGAAACTCACACAAAACGAATGGTTGCGAGAAGCTAGGCCTTGGGTGTCACCGGCCTGTTGCGCCACCTATTTATTTTTTTAAATATTAGCTTTATTTCCACGTCCAAAGCGAAAAATGGCCAAATTTGAAATTTCGTCTTATTTCGTTTGGCACATAATTAGATAAGTCCACAATACATAAACAGTGAAATGTGCCATGCTGCACCTCTGCTACCCTGACTGTTTATGCATTGTGGATTTACGAAAAATGAAAACGAATAAATGCCGAATAAAGGTTCTGATGCATAAAACAACATAGATGAACCTATTACCTATTTCGGTTGTGCGTTTTACTATAAACAAATATTAAAAGACACTTGGCGCCGCATACTGTGAAACTGCTCTTAAATATAAAAGAACAACATTAGATGAAAATTTTTACATCTACAGTAGACTCTCGATAACGTGAACAATTAAAATCCGAAACAGGGGCCAGATCGAGTAAAATAAAAACGATCGAACGACATCGTTTTCACAAAAGCTGTCTCTATCATATCTGTGACAACAGACAGAAACTGCTAGTATCGAAAAGACGTCGTTCGATCGTTTTAATTTTACGTGATCTGGGCCCAGTTCGCGTTTAGGAAAGAGTTCACATTTGCGACTGTTGAAATTTAAAAAAAGAATACGAATTTAAATGAATTTCTACAGTGGAATTGTTCCACAGCAGAAATTAATTTTAAAGATTTATATATTTTTATTTATTTTAGACTACTAGACTAGTTCTATAGTAAAGCATTGATGGCATTTTGATTCATGGGTTGGAATAAGGGTGCATAAACATAATACAATGATCATCTGTCATTTGCTCATTTTTCGGAGGATGCGATAGAGGTTTGTTCAACAACAGAAGAGCCCAAAGAAGAGCCTTCACTGGTAGATTCTGATTTCTTATAACTGACGTAACACAAAAAAACAGGCACAGTGACTATTGTGACTAAAACAAATGATTCATAAAATCAATCTTTGATGGACGTCATCCAGGATGATTTCGAACTTTTGTAGTCTCCTGAACAGTTAAATTTTTTTTAAATAAACGTGATTTTTTAGCTTTTCCAATACCTAACTAATGACTTTAGACAAGACAATCAATAACAATAAATGCAATGGACAGCTAAGAACAACCTAAATGCAATAGAAACCAAGACAGCTACAGCCTTTTAGCTTTCTAGCTAAAAACTGTACAATACGAGATGATTTACCAAGAAAACAAATTGCATATTGTCTTCCTAGAATTTTACAATTTTACAATTGTTTACGTTTTAGAGATGTCAACATTACAAAAAATCTGTTCACGTTATCCAGAATTCACGTTAACCGATGATCACGCTAACTGTATATAGGTACCACTTCAACTACTTTTTGGTTTATTGACATTGTGTATAAAATTATTGTAAAATCTGCTGTCAAATCTCGGCAAACGGATAGGCCATGCTTAAAAGTACAATTTGCATGCAAGTAATCTTCATGATTAAATAAAGTACCATAACTTAAGTTAACAATAGAATACCATACTAGAACCGTTGGTATTTACAGAGCTATTAACACACTGGGCGCATTAAAAAGTTTAGCGGTGCTAAATTGACTAGATTTTCCCTAAACCAAAAACTTATTTAGGGGTATCGCGAATAAATTCCGATGGAATTTTTTCCCTTGTCAGCAATGTAAATCAGATTGCTGAATGGCAAACATTCCCGGGGAAATATTATTCGCGATAGGGGTGATTAAAATGTCAACCTTGTACCTTCCCAATTGAACATTTTTTTTACTAGATTTGCCGGTACTCCTTCAATAAACGTCAACTGAAAAAACGGTTCACGTGATCATTCTAGTCCAATGCAAATTCAGACATACGAAGCACGGCTGCCTGCTGTCAGATTCATTAAACTAGAGTTTTGATCGTTCCACTTAAACTAAGAATACTTAATTAAAATAACGAAGTTTCCATTCGACTGTTGGTTTTGTTCTGATTGACGTTTACCGATGTTGTACGTAATCAACGTAACCTAATCACATTTTCATTAAAAAACTGCTTATAAAGATAAACGTTGGGTCCTAAACGTACAACGTAATGTCCGAAAATGATATACTGGAGTTTTAAGCCTTTGCCATTGCCACGATCAAAGGGAGCCATATATACTATACCCAACTTGACGCAATATAAACTTTGACATTTCGTTACGTAGTCGTGTCGCGAACGACGGCCGAATGACAACACCCTTAAAATAACGGAGTGTCTATTCAGATTTTGTAGTGAACTGACGTTTACCGATGTTCGTGACACGGCTACGTAATCAACGTAACGTAATCCTATTTTCATTAAAAACTCCTTAAAAGTTGGATCTTAAACGTACGGCATAATGTCCGAAAATGATTATACTGGAGTTTAGAGACTTTGCAGCGAGCGTAGCGAGCCACATACCCCAACTTGACGCAATATAAACTTTGACATTTCGTTACGTTGCCCTATCGCGAACGACGTACGGCCGAATAGCAACCTTAAAATAAACCCATTTCCTGGCTATGAACAATATGAAACAATATTTATGTCGTGGGTATACACAGGGATATTGATACTTAAAATGAAGAATAAAATAGTGAATAGGGAAGAAGAAAAAAAAAGAACCAACAACAATAATCAACGTTACGTTACGTATACGTTTTATGGTGAAGGGAATAATATTAATCAAAGCTATGTAACAAAAATAAGAAATCAATAGAAGGAAATATGTTTCTGTTTTAAAAATACATATATGCATTGCATATGTATATGATATTTATATATGTATATGTGCATAGAATGACAATAATTATACCTACATAGTTATCAAATTTCTGATCAAATGACAACAGCAACACTTCATAGCACGAAAACGATCACATTAATTGTCAACAAAATTTTTTTCTTTTTTCTTGTCGATTTTTGTTTTCGTTTACTGCTGCTAAAATTTTTCATCTTCTCTTGTTCTTTAATTCGTAAATATTATTCATTTGGCACACCAACAGCAACGACAACAACAACGATAATAATAAACAATAACAACAACAATAACGTCTCAAATGGCAGTTGCTTTATAGATCTCTTTTTAGGAAGAAAAAAAAAAAAACAATTTTTTTTTGTTTTAAAGAGATTTCTTGCAATGCAACTCAACCACACCACTGAACAACAATTTAGATGTGGTGATTGTAGATAATTTAAATATAAATATTGCACTTGTTATCTCCTTCTTCATCGACGATGATAACTTTTTTTTTTTGTTTTTGTATTCTTTAACGAAGACGATGATGACAAATGGAAGGCCTGTCATGTACTACGAACCATTACGTATAGATGGAGTGGGTGTTGCTTTTTTTTTTTACATACTCGTACTTAGTGCAACAATTTAAATCACTTTATATGTATACACATGGAAGATAAATCAGATCGAATAACTGTCCAACACACATACAGTCAATTGGTATTAATTTAGATTCAGATTTTAGATACTCGTACTATATCCGAGAGCAATGTTTAACTCTGCACATGGAAATTGCATTTCTATTTCAAAAGTCCCGTCTGTGGTTATATTATAGCTGGTTCGGGTTTCTCTCTCGCTCGCTATATTCACCGACCGACGCGACGATGTGGAAGACGGTTTTTTTTATCTTGTATCAAGTCTTTTTTTTTTTGTAGGCAGTTACGCGCTTTTCAATTGAATCCCGGTTTTGTATTTTTTTTTTCTACTCTCTGCTAGTTTGCCTCATGTGTGGAAACTACTATAAATATGTATGAAATGGAACAAACTAGTTTATTTTTATTTACTCTCTATCAACCTAGATAAGCGGTATGACGTCGATTATGTGTAGAGTGTAGATACTTCTTCTTCGACTGCACGAAATGCCGAATGAAAAAAAAAAAAAACGAAAAATCAGATCAAATCGATTTGGAAAGCGGAATCTGAATGGAGAATCGTCTTAGGGGGTGGTGTGTTGGGATACACGATGCAGCATACGTTTCCTCTCCCCAACGAAGGCGAGGAAAGGGAGGACTGAGAAATCGAAAAAAAACCGAATCTCTTCAGCAATATTGCCCCGAATGAGATGTGTACCTACTTGTTAGGTTTTAAGTGCGTGAATTTGGCGTGTAAATGCACCGACAGAGCCCATTAAAGGGAGTGTACAATAATTTTCCCACTTAACAAATTCCACCAAAACATATCAAAATGCACACAACCGAAGTTGCTAACAAATACAAACACCCCTCGTCGGGAAGCATTTTTCTTCCGCGGTTAGAACTTTTTTTTTTTTTTTAAACTCTAACAATGCCGTAACATATTAGGTAATATTTATTTACATTATTATCGTCAAATTTTCGTGGCAATTCAGTCGAAACAAATGTGCTGCGACAGATACGGATTTTGAGATTTTCTTCTACTTTATATGCGAGGACGGTCCAACCGCAGAAAATGGAAAAAAAAACTACATGCTCGTCGTTCTTTTGAGAAGGTTTTTCTACGACATCGCGCTTCTAGCTGAGAGAGAGCGAGAGATTTTTACGGTTTTTATTGGTATTTCTTGTACGGAAATTCACTTGATCAGCGGAATTATTGTAGAAACTGATGATTTTTGTCTATTTTGATTATTTTTTTTATTAATTGATTCACGTATTTAGATTTCCACAACGAAAACGATACAACAACGACGACGACGCCATTTTGAGAGATGTGTTCTACGTAAATGTCACACACTGAACTTTTAGCTGTCTATGCTGAAAAGCTACTTGCCATCGTCGAGCAGCAGCAGCAGCAGTAGCAGCAAGCAAAATAGACCCACATACATGGGTACACATAGAGATGGATGTGTATAAAGCGCGCTTTGCCAGAAATAGCAAAAAAAAAAAAAATAAAAAAAAAAAAAAAAAATAGAAGAGAAGCTGAGCGCGAGCTAGACAAAAATATATCTTCACACATAGGTAGCTTGTAGCTATAGCTATATATATTTCCGCCACAATAACAACAAACACACCGAATCCAGCAACAATGCGACAAATAATAATCAAAAGCGCGTTCAAGCGTACAGGCAGAGAGCGCACCCAACACGCATTATAAACTCGCCCAAGAAGAAGAATTCGCCACACAAAAGTGGAGAGAAGTTGGTATAATTCTGTTGTTCTAAAAAAAAAAAAAAAAAAACAAAATAAACGCGATGATAAACTGGAAGAAGAAGACTTGAGGGTTGAGGGTTGGTGCGGTGGTAGCGGCACTACGGTATGGCATGGATATGGTGTCAAAACACTTTAGTGAGAGCGAGCGTCATCGTCTATGATAATAAGCGACTACCGTGTGTATCGGTATAAATAGCCTGGGAATACCTACCACACATTTGTGTGATGGAGGAGTGTGCTATGGCCATCTACGTGGGGCTGTACAGGCACACCAAGTTATTAGGTATGTCCATGGTCGGTGGAGCAACAGTATACGTGCGCAGACCTGCGGTTTGAGAAGAAGCTGTGATAACAGCAAACAAATCGAAAGAGTGGTACACAAGTGACATCGAAAGCTAAGGCAATCTCTGCGGAAGCTCAGGGCAAAGTTTACAAGTCACTATACTTGAATTTTGCAAATGGAGAGGTATTATAATGCGCAACTCGTCGAAGGATGGTGTTTATAGTACAAACACAAAACAGTGCAGCGAGGAAGGATGGTTAGTCCTATATATATTTAAATTCGGTGATTTCTTCCAAATAAAGAGGAAGACTAGGTATACCTTCGTTAAAAATAGAGCTACCGGCTTCAGCAAGAAAATCTCTACACAAATGTACCTATTTTCTTTTTTTTTGAGTCGAGTCCTTGAATTTAGTGACGGCAGCAATTTAAAGTGCGAGGACAATATCAAAGCTGTTTCATTTGCTGTTTGACAGGTGAAGAGAAAATATCTATAAAAGTTTGTATATCTTCGAGCTATCTATCAAAAAGGATGTCACAGGTATATATTTTTATATTTTTTATTCATTTAAAATTACGCTTTGAGTGTTTCATTGAAATCTGTGCAGTAGTTTTCGCGCTTTTAGGAGAAAAAGAAAATTCCTTCCTCTCCTAGATCTTGCTACTTTTTTGTAATACTGCATTTCCTTTCCTTTATTTCCCTCTTCCTATGGCATCCAAACAGCTACATAGACCTACCCAACCCTACACAGTTACCATACCACATATCGGATGATGTTCTGAAATGAAACCTGTTTTGTATTATACGTCCCTTCTCTTATGAAGATTATTATTTATTAATATACCCCATGCCATACTGCAGCACGCACTCCATCCCCATCCGGCATCGGGCATATGATCATAATTTGAACTATCGCACGATCGCAAAAGTATATACATCCACTTGTAGCAAGGTAAGTCTATGTGTATGTATATATTTTCCCTTAAGAAAATACATTTTGGCTAAAAAGTGTTGCTAAGGACGTGGCTATAAACGGCATAGCCTATAGCAGTCTCACAGTCCTAAGGAACATTTTAAAAAAAGTTTAATCGAAATCTGTCTAGTAGTTTTCGAGTTTTTAACGGCCAAAGAAAATTCCAACAGTTTTATTATATGTATAGGTATTGTGACCTACAATAAACTTAAGGTGAAGGTTGAAAATGATTATTGATAAGACCCAAAGTAAATGTTCCTTCAACATTTATATTGCTAGTACAAATTCTTCGTGTAATTTTCGGTCCCGTCTGTATAGTGAATGGAGGAGGAGATACAACGACGAACAGTATCTTGAATGTCCGAATGTTCCGAGCGGCCAACATAGACTCGGACCACTACCTGGTGGTAGCCAAAGTACGAATGCGGATATCCACTGCGCATCAACACAAGGAGGCTGTTAAAAGATTTGACGTCGCAAGACTATACGATCGCAACCACCAAAACCTTTGCCGACCGAGTCGCCCTTACCCTCTCTGTTAACGCACCTACCAGTGGCAACGCTGTCAACGCGCCATCAGATCTGTCGCCAGCAAAGTGCTGGGTTTCATTAAGCGACCACAACGAAACCCCTGGTTCGATGAGGAGTGCCGAATAACACATGCAGCCAAGACTGTAGCCTAAAAGTCGATGCTGCAAAAAAAAACCAGAGCTGCTTCGAGATCTGCCCGGGAGCTCTACGGGTAAAAGAAAAGGGATGAACATCGACTTCTCTGAAAAAGTGAAGCAAGCGGTCGAGTCTATTGAGGGAAGTCTTTGCAGGACTAATGTTCGGATGTTTTACCAGAGGGTAAAAAGATCTGCCCAAGGATACAAGGCCCAAACAGATCAATGTAGAGATGAGCATGGGAATACGGTGATGGATCCACTGTCGGTGTTGAGGATTTGGAAAGATCACTTCTGCAGACTGTTAAACGGCGAAGACGACCAAAATTCCGCTGTCAGGCAGAACGGTCCATTCATTCCGGGGAATGATAGCCAAAATTTCCGTCTGCGACATCTAAACTTAAGTCCAACAAGGCTGCTGGAGCATATGGCCTGCCGGCCGAGCTGTTTAAAACGGCTGGAGATGACTTGGTAAGGAGCATCCACTAACTTATCTGCAAAATTTGGTCGAATGAAAGTATGCCCGATGAATGGAAGCTCAGTATCGTGAGCCCCATCCACAAGAAGGGGGACTGAACTACTCCAATTACAGAGGACTAAGCCTACTGAATGTTGCGTATAAGATCCTGTCGGTTATATTGTGTGAAAACTTTCGGAAATAACCTGATCGGCCCTTATCAGTGCGGTTTTAGGTCCGAAAAGTCAATCATCGAACAAATCTTCACACTCCGGCAGATCTTAGAAAAAATGCAGGAATTCCAGATTGATACACACCACCTCTTTATCGACATCAAGCTCGCCTATGATAGCGTATGTAGGGACACATTATACAAAGCCATGTTAAATTTCGGCATCCCTGGAGAACTCGTCCGTCTGTGCAGGATGACGATGGGGAAATCTCGCTGCTCCGTCAAAGTGGTAAAGAACACTACGAAATCCTTTGATGTCAAAAAAGGTTTAAGACAAGGCGTACGTTTTTTAACATAATCCCTGAAGCAATTGTACGAAACTCACAAGCCTACATCAGAGGCTTTTTTCAGAAGTCTGTTCAACTGCTTTCATAATATGTTGACGATGTTGACATTAACGGAAGATCGCAGCGAGCTAACAGTGGCGCATTTGATGGGGCTGTCTGTAAATGAGGACGGAACTAAGTAGTATATGCTGTCAACGAGAAAGGAGTCTCAGCATCGACGACTTGCACAAAACGTCACGATGGACAGATACAATTTCGAAGTAGTTAAAGGCTTTGTCTACCTGAGCTCCACTATCACCTCGCAAAATGACATCAGCGCAGCGATCAAACGAAGAATCGCTCTTGCCAATTGCTGTCTCTTCAGGGTAAGAAAGGCATCTAAGAAGTAATGCCCTCTCTCATAGAAGCAAAGACCCTAATCATCCCGATCCAGTTGTATGGTGCAGAAGGATGGATTCTGTCAAAATCGGATGAATACCTCCAGAGATGTTTTGAGAGAAAGATTCTTCGGACAGTATTCGGTCCAGTTTGTATTGATAGAGTGTGGAGGAGAAGATTTAACGACGAGCTTTATGGGCTATACAGCGACGTTGGCCTGGTCAAAAAGGTGAAGATACAACGGCTGAGATGGCTAGGGGACGTGGAGCATGTGGGCAGCAATGCACCAGCTCTACGAGTCTTTAAGTCCATACCCCTGAGGACAACGTAGCAGAGGAAGACCCAACCTTAGGTGGCGCGCACAATTGCAGGGCGACCGCAACCAACTTGGTGTGCGTAACTGGAGGCAGCTAGCTAGGGACCGAGCTGGCTGGAGGAGCTTGTTGGTTGAGACTGTGGTCCACCCCGCGCAACAGGCGGTAGACACCCTAGGCCTAGCTTCTCCCAACCTTTCGTCTGAATTGAGAAGCTTTTTCAGGCCAGTCATAGAGAGGTGGCGAGAGGTGGCGCAGTAGAAAAACTTTAAGATGTAATTTGTGTTTTCCGGGGATCGAACCTGGGATCCCTTACACAGTAGTCTAGCACACTAACCACTGCGCTACTGCTCTTACGTAGACCAAGTAGAGCCCTAAAATTCAACGACAGGTTCAAATTCAAGTTCAACCCAAATGTTTATGTTATCCTATCCTAAGGATAATGAACTTCGCAATTGAAACTGTGCACTCTACAGTCTAGGAGTCACAATATCCAATGTACTCAGACAACGCACACAAGCAGTTATCAGTAACAAACTACGGTTGTCCAATATCACCATCTGCAATGAACAAAATCAAGCTTTTAAGTTCTAGGCATTCGCTAGATATTTGCCGAATCTAGATAACCAAATCTAGCACAAATATATCCGAAAGAAGAACTTTAGACTTTGAATGTAAGCCAGCTCAGAAAATGTCAAATTTATAGCGTCTAGTACATTTTGGCAGTTTTTAGCCATAAGCCACTGCAAAGAGAACTTGGATCATGCTTATGTACAAAAGTACCTTCAAAATATATATCTATCTCTTGCAGGTCTGTACCAATAAGCCGCAAATAACCTGTACTTGCTCAAAGGTGCCAGAGACATCGGAAATGGCACCTCTCGGATGCGTGCCACCCAGCGAAGTTGCGGCGGCTATTTGAACGATGACATATTCCATACTCCATACACAATGTCATTGATAGGCCTTTCAAATCTGTAAAACAAAAACATTCCTTGATATCTCACACAGAACTTGATTTATGCTGTTACCATAACTCGTTCCTATTGGAAAACCCTTTACATAGAGGAGCAATTTGTGAAGTGTTTTTTTATCCCTTTCAAAAATCCCCTAAGGAATAATCGGTAATCTTGGCATGATGTTAATCACTAATTTTGACATCAGAAATGTTACGACAGAGCAGCTTGCACTTACATAGCCATAAATCAATCGTACTTTTGATGACACTGTCTAGTAAAATTGGGACAATGGACTTTAATTCTACCACTGTTATGGATATTTTCCAGACTACGTGGGGTGAATATCTTAAATAATGACGTTTGGATCATGCTTGTCATTATTAACGAGGAAAACGCGAAAATGATAAAGCAGAGATCATCTTAAAAACCCCTACCTACCTTTACCTAAGACATACTATAATTGGAAATCTCCGATTGCTACCTGATACCCCAATCGTGATGAATACCCCTATTAAGTCTATTTCAAAGAATAGGTATGTTTAGGTACAATCTATTCCATTACCTAGTTTCCTACTACATACTTACATATATAATAGGACCTGAGGCTAACTGATGTCATAGGAATGTGATAGGAATCATCAAAATATGTCAGTATAAGCAACTAACAATGACCAAATGCAATATATGTAGTAAAATATTGCTCAGAGGTATCTATCTACAAACAAGAGAGGCATGTCCTCCATTAGCTGTAAGGCATTCCTATCAGCAGTATGAACACTTGCCTCTGACGCGACGTTCATAATGCACCCAAGTTCATATCAAATTCTAGAGGCAATCACTTATTTTTTAAATTGTCAAATGAATAATTATTTAAATCCCAAATCTTTCTCTTCCAAACATTTTTTTTCACATGCATTTATTATGTACATACATTCAATACCATACACTACAGCATTGCGTAAATAACAACATGTTGAAGAGCTTTTAAATAGACACCTTCTTTACACTTTAGAGCCCCATCACCACAGGTTATTAACATTAAAATAACTTTATTTATAGGAAGCCCAGCACGAGGTGGATTCCAACCCCAACCCCATAGGTAGAAAATAAACCTACGACAACTATCTGACGCAGGACGGCGTTTAAGATTGTAAGCATAAATTGCAAGCTTTCGCATTTAGCTTATTCCCATGCGCTTTGCAATAGAGCGAATTGATGATGTGACAGATATACAGCTTTTATCATTTTGACACTTCGTATCGCGTATATCACATAATCATCGATTAAATCGATTTGCAAAAAAAAACTTAATTACCTTACACACAGCTATGCGTTTGATTACATTCTCGTCTCCAGGGATGGTTGTTTATGCTATTAAATTGTTCACTCTTGTCATCAATGCCTTCTTGAATGCGAAGAGGAAAAGCTCTGATGGGGTAAATATCGCAGACATTTCATTGAGTTATCTGTAAAAGCTTAAGCTTTTGCTGAAATTCTCAAAAATGTCTGCTGACATGTGCGTGCGCAGGAACGAGAACGTCAAAGTACACCAGAACAGATAAGCGCTACTGTTATCTCTGACTCAAGGGATAGCAAAGCTTGCGAAAGAACTGTTAAGTTTAGCTTTTTGTATGAACTTTTAAAAAGCTTTCTTATCGCTTTCAAATTGCTTTTTTAGAACTTTGAAAGTGAAGATAAAAATGAACAAGTCCTATCTAAAGTTTATGAAAAGCTTGGAGGCTATCATTATCAACAAACATTTCAACCTCAACTAGTGAGAGATCTTTCAATCTATCTAAATTGATCAACAGTTGATATACACTCGTGTGGTGAATATGGATGATGGTGAACTTTGAAATTGCGCCAATAATCGTATTTTTTCTTACGTATGTATCTATTACGAGAAAGATGGTGTTTTCAGTAAAAATGTTGAACTGAAAATATTATGTCGTTTTCGATTGGTCGTCCAGAACCGTCCGGAAGCAATCCGAACGCTTCTGAAAGCGTTCAATTGGCACTCAACTGGCAGTTCTTCTTCTGAAAAGAAGAGAAATTTGCTTCTGGATTTGAATTCAGAATCGCGGAGAGTTCTTCCGGGTGACATGTGTCAAGATGATGAATAAACCTCAAAGAAGTCTCGCAATTGTGTCCATGTAGGTACCTTCCGCTGCAGGCTGAATGGGTGAACCCATCTACTTCAAACATTCAGGCAGACGATCCACCCACTTTGAGAAAGCAAACAGAAATGCTCTCAAAAATCCAAAATGCCTACAGCAAGTGGAGGTCGTTAAAGACAGTTTTCCACTCCATTGTGGAAAAATTACTGGCAAAGAATTGACATCGACAATAAAGAGTCGGGAGCTATAACTAGCACACATGACAACCTGAAGACTGACTAAGGCTGACAAAAGTTGGTTAAACAGAACTTGATTGCTGCAAGATGATAAGATCAGTGCAACGGGTGGGGTACTTTCACCACTGCCATGGCTGCCAACGGTGAAACGGTGGAAAAAAAGACGACATCGCCACGCCATTTGATTTCTGATGAAATAGCTATATCAATACCAGCACTAGTCTTTCTCTGTCCCTTGGAAATAATGAGACGTCTTTCTTTCAGAAGGCAATACACCCTTTTGGCTTTTGATGAAGCATTTAAGCCGATTGATTAAACCATTTACTGTACCCAATTTAGATATGCAGCCAAAAAGGAGTGCATTCGATTAGAAGTTGTTACCTTAGGAGAGGATACGATTTATGATAATGAGAAAGAGAGTCGGAGATGAAACTGAGACTCGGAGAACGAATATGTATGTTGAATTGGGGAGTTGAAATCGTCTAAAACAACTTGGGGACCTACGACTAGTTTTTAACGCAATGAAGAAGATATTAATCGATCCAACGAGCAAAAGAGGTTGACAAATGGTGTTTGTCGCGTCCTTGAAGCGTTCAGGAGAGCAGGACAATTGGAAAAGCTTAATGAAGGATTTGGTCATTTCACAAATAAGTACTGTAATGCATCGAGGAAAAAATATATTGGCTGGCGGATTTGAGGGCCTTATACCCGATTTCACAGTGCAAGCTTAGTTGAGTGTAGGATTAAACATAAACTTCGTTTAAGGATTTTTCGTTTTCACAGTCGATAGTTATGGGTGGTTTAGTTAAGCCAATAAATGTCATTGTGAACCATTTATACAAACCTGGTGACTATATGCGAATGGGTGTGCGTGCAATCTTAAACTGCGAGTGTGCGTGGAAGCGAACCATTGGAAGTTGTTGCATGTAGCATATTCAGTGTTAGGGGTTTTTTTTTCTAATACCTACACGAAAGGAGCCTATTGTGCCTTGCCTGGTGAGGTTATAGAGTCATATTCTTATTCCGGAAATAGTAAGGAAGACAAGGCAAGATTTGCTGAAGTAACGATTCCCTCGCCAAAAATATTCTTTCTGAGACGAAAGAGAGCGTACACTATATGAGTATGTGAAAAAGTAAGCATCCGTCACTCCCAATACAGAGTCTAAGCAGGTCCGGTGAGACGTCAAGTCAGAGAAGTTTTTTTTCATGCTTTATACCTGTCAGGACTCTTAGGTTATTTTTGTCTAGATTAATGAGATTGTAGGATTTTCTGCATCATCTGTCGCTCCCAGCGTGCCGTGATAGAAGCGTTCACGGCGATTGAAGAACAGGCGAAATCCGTTGGGCTTGGAGTAAATCAGGACAAGACTAAGTACATGCTATCAACAAACAAACAAGCATCTGTCCACCGCCTAGGACAAAACGTCACTATTGATAGCAACAATTTCGAGGTAGTTAAGGAGTTCACCTACCTCGGAGTAAACGTAAACTCCACGAATGACACCCTAGTGGAGATCCGGCGAAGAATTACCCTAGGAAACCGTTGCTACTTCGGTTTGGCAAAACAATTGGGTTCAAAACTCCTAACTCGAAGGACGAAATGTGCGTGCTCTACAAAACCCTTATTCTGCCAGTTCTGCTTTATGGCGCCGAGTGCTGGACGTTAAGCAAGAAGGGAGAGATGATACTGGGCTCCTTCGAAAGAAAAATACTTCGGCGGATTTTTGGTCCTGTGTGCGAGGAGGGCGAATGGAGGAAAAGATATAACCGCGAACTCTATGAGCTGTACCAAGATGTGGATGTAGTCCAAAAAGCCAAAACACGTCGACTACATTGGCTCGGCCACATCGAGCGAATGGACAATAATGCTCCAGCCAAGAGGATCTTCGAATCCCAGCCCCCAGGTTCGAGAAGACAAGGAAGACCGAACCTCCGTTTCAAAGACCAAGCCATCGCGGATGCCAGAGCGCTTGGTCTGGACAATTGGAAGCAGCGTGCCCGGGATCGTAGAGGATGGAAGGCTGCAGTGTCTCAGGCAGAGACTCTCCACGGGTCGGGAGCCCGATAAGTAAGTAAGGATTTTCTGCAGAAGAATTTTTAGAAGAATTGTCTAGTGTAGTTCTGTCTAATAATTTTAAGCCAGAATTCATTGGATTCGGTGTAAGCCGATTCATGATTCTTGAAAAGTTTTATCTTTGGATCGACACTTAAGCTACCCATTGAAATAGGGTATTAATGTGTTTAAGTGCTCTTGCAACTGTGCAATTACGGTGGAGATAGGATTCGATCTGTAAGAAGTGACAGCTGAAATGCCATTGGAAACACAATGGAGTATTATTTTATTTGTAGTGCGAAGAATTTAAAATTGTTTATCTGAAAGTTGCGGACTTTTTGGTTTTGCATTATAAGGCCGATAAGTGATCTATTTCAATCTGACAGTCTCCTTGCAGCATGAGTCGCACAAAATAGTTTCCTTTTGGTTTTGATACATTTTAATTCTGAATGATATTTGTTAACATTTCAGTGTAATGGTCCGGTAAACCTAGAGGCGACGTTACGTCAATAGACGTCAGACAATAGGGTATTTATGTGGATGAGCAGTGAGAAAGATCAACACTGAATTCGTCCATCATTACAATTTAGGTAAGTAACCAAACAAAAATCCAACGATGCAACGATATACAAAACATGTCAAACTGAGCTTTGGAAATGCCCAAATGCTAAGCTCGGCTTGGAAATGACAATTTCAGGTCAGTGGCCATGTTTTTATTTTAGCACAGATCGTACAACATCATATATAGGTATATGTTAAACAACTTTATTTATTTTAATTCTTAGTTTTATTAGTTCAATTAATATAATTATTATAATATAAGGAAATACTTCTTACTAATAGAACAGCCAGAGAGAGAATGAATCTGTTCAGTCAAATATATTGAATTAAGCTACGCATAGAGTTGCCAGCTGTACATAATATCTTCCCGGGCTTATTGATATTCTCATAATTCAATTTTAAGTTCAAGACTTAAGTTACAATTATTCAAATACAAATCTATAAACAATCCTTTAGAATTTAAAGACTTAATTTACAATTTTATGAATACAAATTTATAAACAATCCATTATAAGTAACTCAAACCATATTCATACATCATAATTCAAAATTAATTTCAACTTTGTAGATATTTAAGATACAAATCGAACTAATATATCTATTGGTATATTAGCAATACTTTACGGTCTTCTTTTTTCGTGCACTTTTACGAACAGGTATACTTCGTTGCTTTATAGTTTCCTTCTTATATACTTTACATTTTTCATTTGATTTAGGAATACATGAATAATAATAATTGTACTTAGGCTTCGTTATAATTTTCTTTAATTGATTTACATGCACTATTTTATTCTGTGTACCAATCTTAATTATATATCGTATAGTGCTAATTACCTTAATAACTTTACATGATAGCCATCTCCTATGTTCTTTAATGTGATTTTTGTACATGCACTCCTCTCCTACTTTAAAAAGGACTTTACAATTATTGGCATTAAAAAGAGCTTTACAGTACTTATTTTTTATATTTCGATCTTGCCCATAATATTTGTTTTGGCTTTCTTTGTTGAATTGTAACTGTTTCCTATCATTAATAAAATCTAAAAGAATTCTGGGCTTGTATGAAAATATCAGTTCCGATGGAGTTCTTTCAGACATGGAATTCACAGAATTGCGGTGGTTAATTAAGAAAAAGTCTATCTTTTCTTGAAGTGGCAGGTTGAATTCGGAGCTAATCAACAATTTTTTCAAAACATCCTTTACCGTACGTACATGTCGCTCTGCAACTCCATTCGATTGTGGGTGATATGCTGGACTATGAGATAATGTAATTTTATTATGAAGACAAAAACGTTTAAACTCAAATGAAGAGAATGGAGGTCCATTATCCGTTACTATCTCTGACGGATATCCAAATATTGAAAACATATCGCGATTAAGCTTATTAATCAGACTCTTAGCAGAAGTGCTATTCATAATTATTATGTGTAAAAATCTACTATACACATCAACTGAGAGAAGTAGAGTTTTTCCCGAGAAGTGAAAAAAATCAAGATGTATTCTTTCAAACGGATATGAGCATGTTTTCCACTTCGACACCACCTTTTCTTTTGGTACAACTGACGTAGCCAAGCAAAGGTTACAACACTTAACAAACTCTTGTATATCGTTATCTATTTGAGGCCACCAGACATACGACCGACACATTTTTTTCATAATCACAATTCCGTTGTGATTGCTGTGAACCGCCTCTAAAACCTTTTGCCTCAGACTTGGAGGGATCACTATTCTATTACGGTAGAAAATGCATTCTTTATCTATACTTAACTCGTTTTTAACCTTAAAAAACTGTGAGAATTCTTTTGGAACATGTTTTGGCCACCCACATCTAATAAATGCGTACAACTTGGATAAGAAAGTATCCTTGGTAGTTTCATTTCCAACTATTACACTGTCAACGGGCAGTTCTTTGTAAAAATTAACAGAATTGATACAAATATTCTCAATATTTGTTTCGCTATTTAGAGGTAATCTGGACAAGGCGTCAACATAGGTTAGATCTTTGGCGGGTTTATGCTTAATGGTATAGTTAAACATAGAAAGAGTTATTGCCCACCTCTGAAGTCTGGCAACAGCAACCGTCGGTGTCCCCTTTTTGGGATTAAAAATTTCTCTTAACGCTTGGTTATCCGTGTAAATTACAAATTGTTTACCATAAATATACTTAAAAAATTTTTTAACAGCGAACATTATTGCCAACGCTTCTCTATGCAGTTGCGAGTAGTTCCTTTCAGCAGGTGATAAGGTACTACTTGCAAATAAAACCGGCTTTTCCTCACCATTAACAACATGCAACAATACAGCAGCAACACCATAAGGACTAGCATCAGTACTTATAATTATAGGCTTATCCTTGTCATATAATTCCAAAACATTGTTTTGCAAAATAAGATCTTTCGATCTTTCGAACTCCGTCTGGCAATTTTCGTCCCAAACAAATTTACTCTTTTTGTTTAAAAGGCTATACATATTCGTTAAGTTGCCAGAGAGATTCGGTATAAACCTCCTATAATAGTTTATAAGTCCTAAATATGACTGAAGCTCCTTAATATTTGAAGGACAAGGTGCCTTCGAAACTGCCTCGACCTTTTTTGGATTTGGTCTCACTTCGTTATGGGAAATTATGTGTCCCAAATATTCCACTGAGGATTTTAGAAACGAACACTTTGGAAAATTTATCTTAACCTTGTGGCTATTTAACCTGGTTAAAACCTCATGAAGTTTACTCTTGCAATTATCAATCGAATTTCCGCCCACAATTATATCATCGAGGTATCCGAATACCCCCTCCATTCCCATTAAAATCTGGTCGATAATCGATTGAAATATAGACGGAGCACTGGAAACTCCAAATGGCAATCGACGATATTGAAAAAGACCTTTGCTAGTGTTAATGGTTAAAAGTTCTCTCGATTCGGGTGTCAGCTCAAGCTGCTGATAGGCACCTGCTAAGTCCAATACACAAAAAAAATTGCAATTAGATAAACTCGCGAATATATCCTCAATATTTGGAATGGGATAATGCTCAGTCTCAATAAATTTATTAATTGTTACCTTGCAGTCAATACAAAGCCTAATACCACCATTTTGCTTAGGTACACAAACGATTGGGGATGCCCAGCGACTATGCTTTACCGATACTAAAATACCATCTTTAACTAATCGCTCAATTTCATTCGCAACAGCTTCCCGTAACCTAAATGGCACAGCGTATGCTTTACAGAAAATTGGATTTGAGCTATCTTTTAAATTTATTTCGGCCTGATAGCCCCTAATCACTTGATTTGTGTCATCCGAAACTACATACGGGAAACCATTTTGAATATATGAGAAGTTTATTAATTCACTATCACGCGGTATATTATCATTTACCTTTTTTACTGACAAGAGCTTTGAGTCTAGTATATCTTTCTTCCAGCTCGGAACGAATTCACCCAGCCAACTTCTTCCCAATAATGGTACAAACACGGGACTATCTACAACAACTAATTCCAATTTCTTTTCTTTGCCTTTGAACTCCACCTGGACTGCTACTTTTCCTTTAACTTTAACATTATATTCTGAAATGGTACACAGTTTTAAATCACAACTCATAATTTTAATATTAGGAAACTTATCTCTGAACTCTAAATACGAAATAATAGATACCCCAGCACCTGTATCCACCTCCATCAGCAGCGAAACTCCGTTTACTTTGACTTCGACCTCCAATCCACTCGCAGCATGCAAACTGTTCACCACGTGTATTGATCTCACGTTTTGCCGCTCCCTATTGTCATCTGCTTTCGGCTTTGACCAACATGTACTTGCAATATGACCCTTTTTATTGCATTTGAAGCAAATCCAGTTTTTTGCTTGACATTCGCGCTCACTATGTTGCTTTCCGCAATGTTTACATTTATTGTTGTTCACTGTGCGCTTTGTGAATTCCTTTGCTTTCGTTTTCCCGTGATAACTTGCACTCTTTGATCTGATTACATTGATATTGGATATCGGATGCATTGACCTCTGCTCTTTCTCGGACATTTCCATATTTAGAGCTATTTCGCAGCACTTATCAAACGTTCTTTCGTCGTCCGTCAGAATGGTTTGTTGGATTCGCTCATTTCGGAGACCGACTATAAACTTGTCGATGAGAGCATCTTCCAGTGCGAGGTTACGAAGGTTCGGTGCATTTATTGTCTTGTCATCAATGAAATCACCAAATTTACATGTTTCTGCAAGATTTCTCAATTTTATTATGAAGTCACTGATTGATTCTCCCTCTTCTTGTCTGGCCTTTTGGAACTTAAAGCGTTCTGCTCTTTTATTGTGTTTTGGTGCATAATGCTGTTCCAGCAGGGTGATAAGTTCCTTAAAGGTTTTACTGCTAGGTAAGGTTGGTGCGGACAGTGATTTAAGTACCTTATAAACCTCCGACCCTATGAGAGTGATGAAAACAGGAGTCTGCAGTTCGGCTGCGACGTTGTTTGCAATGAAATATTGCTGCACTCTGTCCTTATAGCCAGCAAAGTCTTCTCCTGGTACAAATTCATTAATGTTTCCGAGAAATGACATTCTTTTGTTAGATTTTTCTGCTACGTTAATTATACACTTCTTTTGCTCCTCGAAAATACCTTTAACTTCAGATAGTATGTCTTGGGAATCAGACTCTTCACTCATAACCTTAATGGATTAACACACGTGGCAGATTGAATCCTTAATTTTAACTTTGATCACTGGTAATTTATTTGAAATACGCGTTCCCTCTTAATCCTCGTCGCCATTTATTATGTTAAACAACTTTATTTATTTTAATTCTTAGTTTTATTAGTTCAATTAATATAATTATTATAATATAAGGAAATACTTCTTACTAATAGAACAGCCAGAGAGAGAATGAATCTGTTCAGTCAAATATATTGAATTAAGCTACGCATAGAGTTGCCAGCTGTACATAATAGTATACAATGGATTTTTTTTCTCGATTGTGACGACCATAATTTGCCCTAAAAACGCGACATTATACAGAGCGGTAACTTCTATAATGTAAAATGACAAGGCAACAACTAACTGTCACTACGAATGACAGATGGATTAATAAGCTGCTAAATGGCAGAGATGTGAACACCCTACTTTTGAATGAAAAGAAATTCGTTTACTGTAAATAAAATTCGTAATTCCTCCTCTGTAACTAATTATTTTTCTTTGTACCATATCCCCGCGAAATAGCTTGAAGGAAATTGCCTTCCTCATTACTCCTTTCATTTGTACGTGCATGAGTCAACTGCTGCTCTCCAGCTCTTGAACCCAATTTCACCCATTACTGGTGGGATTTAGAGATTAGTTCTCAACCCCAACCATCCAGATGCGAAAAGTAATTAACATCTTGTACTTTTTCAGGCACACACAGCATTCAGCGATTCAGTATTGGGATAAACAACCAAACATGTAAAATATTCATTCACAATTTTGTAATATCCGACATGTGCCACGTCCCCTTTGCCATAACTTCAGAGGGTATCCCCCCAAGGATTGTGATACAATTTTGTCGAATGTGTCCCAAATGCAATGAAACTATTTTTTTTCTAATTTAACCAGTTCAAAACATGTTTTGGAATTTGTGAAAACATTTTAATCGGTTTTGCATCCAATTAGATGCGCATGGGACCTACAGAGCCTTCGGTCGAGTATTGCAATCTAATTGATTCCTTTGTATATTCCTAGAGTGTGAGATTGAAATTGAAATTAAAATCAAATTTAGTGTATGCATCTCTGAATTTGTGTAAATATCTCATTGAATTTACGCACTACTTACTTGTTATGTACACAGGCACAGAACGCATACGTTTAAAAGAGCACTTCATTACGTCGAGATAGGGTGGATGTAGGTATCACAGAACTGTCCCAGTGTCCCATCCAGGGGTGTAATCTGACCTTTTGTTTATTTATTCATTTATTGCAGCGACAATATTTTATTACTCGTTTTGGGTGTAATTACAATACGTTATCAAGTCATAAAGTCAAGGCAAGCTCTTAAATGTAAAAACCATTAAACCACTTCTCTGATAAATAAACGCAGCTACACATAATAATGTGTTTGTATTTGAAGTTCCACCAGAATTTAAGGAAAAATATTGTGTACAGTTGGTCAAAGGACATTGACTGAAAATATTAGTCTCGCAAGTTTTGGAAATTCTTTGAACACATTTTCGAGCCTCATATGGATAGGGAATTTCAGCATTTCAATCGGAAAATTGTTGAAAGATAAAAAAAAAACAATTTCCATGAGGTGGATCCATCCATCCAGTAAAATTTCCACGTCTCATGATGATGTTCAATTTGAACATAGCAATTTCCGTGCAGTGAGCTTGAAGGGAAATAATTTCGTATGTGTCGGGGTAAATATTGATTCCTTTGCAAGCTCGAAGGTTGTTAGTGGCTCGAATAATGTTAACATTGTTTTAAAATTGAATTGAGAAGATTTTGAAAATTTTACGATAGGAATGATTATGGCAAATTATATTGTTCCATCTTCTTTGTGGTGGCTCAATTAGGAAATATGAAAATAATTCCACAGACAGGTGATGTGAGCTTAAATCTATATACATATATAAAAATGGTGGCAAAAATGTATAGTAATTCATCAATTGAGAACGGCTGGGCCGATTTGGCTGACATTTTTTTTTCAGTTGTCTGTAATTGCCAGGAGAAGGTTTTGGGAAAACCCTCCAGAAAAGTCGGGAAATATTAAAAATCGAAAACTGATCTTTTTGTATGGAATTTTGGGTTCAATTGTTCCGGAATGGCTTTTCGAATGGAATGGAAATTTCTTAGTATGGAAAACTCCGAAAATTCCTGAAAAACGCAAAATTTTGAATTTTTTGTTGACGAAATTTTGAATTTTATTGCATGATTTGATGACTTTGGACATAACATGCCAAAAGACTAGGGCTAGCAGACTCGGACACTTGCAGATTCTGCGATGACCTGCAAGCCGAGGAGGACATAACACATATACTGTGCGAATGTGAGGCAATATGTCACAGTATAAGGAAATTTTTGGGCAGGTACTTCTTCCAACATTTAGGGGAGATAGACAATACCAACTTCAAGGGACTACTTGGTTTTTGCAGGGAAATTGGGGCTTTCTCAAGGGCAAGTGTTTAGGTGTTTTTCCATTGTAGGTCACTGCAATTGGTTCCCCCTAGGGATCGCGATGGGCCCTTATGGTGCCTAGTGCTGTATGAGACATCGCATACCCCTTTTTAACCTAACCTTACCTAACCTAATCTATGACTCTGGACGATGTAAAGGTGGAAAATTCGTTGTGAAGCTTGGAAAATGTTTGGATAATTGTGAAATTCATTGTGATATAAGACGTTTTGCGTGCATTTTAGGTGGAGATGTTAACCTGCTGTCGCTTAGCAATGGCCAAATTCCCGTTGATATTTCGACTGTATTGCTATCGTGCCCGGCAAATTTTTGAGAGTTCACATCGTCGAAGGAGGAACTCATCACCAAAGTGTTCCCCGGCATTGCACAAAATCATAAAAATCTCGATTGGATTAGTGAACGGGTAATACTAGCAGCGAAGAATAAGGACGTCTATAGCTTGAATTTCATTATTCAAAGTCAAATCGGTGGAGAACTGCATTCTTACAAATCCGCTGACAGCGTACGACCGACGAGGATGAAGCGACCAACTATCTGACGGAATTTTTGAACACGCTTGATGTTCCAGGAACTCCACCGCATAATTTACAGCTGAAGGTGGGATAGATCATAATATCATGTTGCGGAATCTGAATCATTCGAAATTGTTCAACGGTACGCAGTTGTTCGTGAAGAAACTGATGAACAATATGTGATTCAAGCGACGATCCTCAGGGACAAAAGGAGAGGAAGTCCTTATCCCACGAATTCTGATTATTCCAACTGATCTTCTATTCCAATTCAAGCGGATTCATTTCTCCGTTCAATTGACTTTTGCGATGACAATCAATAAATCGCAAGGCCAAAAGTTGGAAGCCTGTGGGATTAATCTCGGATTTCCCTGTTTTTCGCTCAGCTGTACGTTCGCGTGTTGACAAACCGTCTTCGTTGTTTGTTTTTGCGCCGGAAGACAAATCGAAAAATATTGTTTATCACATCGCTCTCTACTGATTTCGATTCCATTCAAATAAATCTAATTGAAATTTGAACTATCTGTGTTTTATTATCACTCTGAAGTTTATCTGAAGGAGTTAAATTGGAGCGAGACGAAGTTCGCCGGGTCCTCTAGTAATATATAAATAATATAAAATAATACCACATTTTGTAGCCATCAGTAATCAGTCGAAAAAATTATGCTAGATCGGATTTTATCTATATATATAAAAAAAATTGTAGATTTTTTCTTTGTTCCACTATAAATAAATAAATAGGTGGCGCAACAGGCGGGTAGACTCCCAAGGCCTAGGTTCTCGCAACCATTCGTTTTGTGTGAGTTTCTATTTTTGGGACGAATGGAAGGGACCTACTATTTTATGCCGAGTCCGAAGAAGCTTTGTCAGACGTTTGCGAGAGGTGGCGCAGTAGAAAAAACTTTAAGATGTAATTTGTGTTTTTCCGGGGATCGAACCTGGGATCCCTCGCACAGTAGTCCAGCACACTAACCACTGCGCTACTGCGCCCACTTTGTTCCACTATCATGTAAGAACTATGTACTAACCCGATTGGTATGGTCATTTTTCATTTGGCACCATACACGCTTTATTTGGTCAAAAATGGGAAAAGGGGCGTGGCACTATCCATACAAAAAAAACATTCAAAATCGTATATCTCAAAAACCGCCGAATCGATTGAGATGAAACTTACAGACAATCTTAGGTATTCGCCCAGAAGTGTTGCTGTGAAGATTGGTTAAAATTGGACAAAGGGGCATGGCCCACCCATACAAAAAAAAAAAAAAACCTTCAAAAACCTATATCTCAAAAACCGCCAAATCGATTGAGATGAAGCCTACAGACAATACTAGAAATTGAATTGCTGTGAAGATTAGTCAAAATAAGACGAAGGCGCGTAGCACCGCCCATGCAAAAAAACAAGCTTAATCTAGTGTCTCGAAAACATCTTATTTTCTAAGATGTAAGCAATACAATTTCTGTGCACGGGTAAAGCCGGGTGGGTGCATTTCTTGATTAACATACATAGATTTGTGAGTGTAATGGCAAGCTAAGCGTAGTAAGGTCGAAATAGAAAAGTTTGCACCCACTCTTATAGGTCGAATTATGACAAACGAAGAATGAGGCATGTTATAATTTTGACCTATGCATTAAAATACAAACATTCAAATTTATATGGCTAACGGTTCGTGAGACCCCCCTTACATACTCCACGCGACCCCTTTATTCCTCAACAATTCTTACCAACCTATAAATCATATCTGAAAATCAGACGATTGGTTCTCGAGTTCTGGATGAACGAACAGACGGACGTTGCATTTTATTTAGTAGTATGGATGGAGTAGTCCTAAGTTTCAAACAGATGAATAATGTTCATTCTAATCTTTAATACTTTGTTTTCTTTCAAATTCTAAAGTAGGAAATGCATAGCTAACTCCTTTTATAGATGAAAATTCAAAGCCATATGTAAACAAGTTAAACAAATGTTTCCTGCTTTATGCACCAGTTCCGAAACTTGAATATTACTCAAATACCGTAGGTGCCCCTGTTCCATTTCATAGAAGATAAACACTTCTTTAACAAATTTGCTCAGACCTTAATTCCATCCATCGTTTTAGCAACTTCAACTGAATGAATAAATTTAAAATTGTAATGTATATACTTAGGTAGGCACGCAAAAAAACTCAAGCATCGCTCAATTAAATTTAAAAGTGTATGAAATTTTCAAGGAATACGTACATAGTTCATTGCGAAAATAATTTCTTTTCACAAAGAAATCTACGAAATGTGTGTCTGTCCTTGTTAATTTCATAAAAGAGAAACGTGAACAAAAACCTTCTTAAAGAACAGTTTCTCTGCAAATTTCATTAGTGTTCTGTGTAGATAGTCAAATTAAAGTTTGTATAGAAAGTCCTTTTATTTTTTTTTTTATTTTAGAAAATATAAAATGGAATACCTTGACATTTCTTAAATAAGTTCTAAGAGAATTTTTTTAAACTTTCTTTTCAATTTTTCTTAGATGTATAGTATACTTGCATTTAGTTTTGTGGAGGTTTTGTGCAATCATTGCAACAGTACTCATATATGCATCGCATTGAGGAAGAAAATTATATCTAATGGAGGGTGGTAGTGGTACTCAGATTTCAGAAGGGAATTTATAACTTTGAAAAGAAAAGGGAATTAAAAGTACGAGTTTATCTAACTTTGACAGGCGGATAGGTACATACTTTCTTTTTACTTTAATATATAAAAGTTGACGAAAGCAGCCAGCGGTGAAAATCGATACCAAATTGAAGTTTAAAAATTGATTTCATTCAGGTAGCTACATAGTTAGTAATACAATTTTTTTTAGTAATAATAAAGCAAACCATTTCAAACTTTAATTTTTGTCATTTTTAGACCTTTTGCATACGATGCAACATAAAAGGCACAAAACATGTTGCAAATATTTGTCGGACACATGTCTACGACAAATGGTGAAACCCAAAAGTATTTCAGCGTTAATGGCTATTTAATATTGTAAATATGCACAGACAAAACTAGGGAACCAAATGACCCTTTCAAAATCTACTTTTTTATACAATAAGTACACAAACTATCCCATTTCCCATAAGTTTGAGCCACTTTAGTTAAAGAGACTGGGGTGTGCTTTATTTGTTGAGATTTCTTTACAATTTTTTTTTTTTGGTTTGGATGTTCGCTGGAAGGAAAAATCATCGAAAGACATTGCAGAGCTATTGCGCGAGGGATGCCTTTGCAACAGTGAGAGACCTTAAACTTACTGAAGATTAATAAGGAGGGGTCAACGTTGAAATATCGTCATCCCATATTTATGGTAATTTTGATTGATCTCATAAATAGGAAAAAAGTGCGGCGGAGATTCTAAGACAAAGTCTTAAATTAGGGTACATACCAGCAGCATGGCGGGAAGTGAAGGTGGTTTTCATTCCCAAAGCTGGCAGGCAGGGACATACAGCAGCCAAGGATTTCAGACCAATCAGTCTGTCATCTTTTATGCTAAAAACCCTAGAGCGGCTATTAGAAGTTCATATCAGGAGCAAATGTAATAAAGGATTCTTAAGCGAATCGCAACATGCATACATGAAGGGAAAGTCAGTAGAAACAGCTCTGCATAATGTAGTAGGGAAGATAGAAAGAAGCTTGCACTTGGGTGAGTTTGCTCTTGCAGCTTTTCTGGACATTGAGGGTGCTTTTAATAACGTAGAGGGCAAGTCTATAAAGCGTGCCATGTCAAATATGAACATTGAGCACAGCATAGTTTTTTGGGTCTGCAACATGCTTGCGAGTAGGAAAATAAACTGCTCCCTGGGACAAAGTTCCATTAGAATGTCTGTGACCAGGGGAACACCACAGGGGGGGAGTCCTTTCACCTCTCCTTTGGGTGCTTGTTATGGATGACATTTTGAAGAAACTGAGCTCAGGGGAATAAGTGCCACAGCATATGCTGATGACCTAGTTATTATCATTCAGAGAAAGTTTTTAAACACTCTAAGTGAAATTATGGACAGTGCCGTAAGAAAAGTAAATTTATGGGCAAAGGGCTGTGGACTTAACGTCAACCCCTCCAAAACGGAACTGGTACTCTTCACCAGAAAGCACAAGATACCACACTTTAACATCCCTAAACTGGAAGGAGTGGAATTGCCTCTGTCTGACAAGGCAAAGTATCTTGGGGTTATTCTGGACAGGAAACTGAACTGGAATGCAAATGTAGAGGAAAGAATTAGAAGGGCGTATAACGCTCTTTTCATTTGTAAGAAAATAGTAGGCAGGACTTGGGGCCTAAAACCAGCTATGGTGCACTGGCTATATACAGTAGTGGTTAGACCCATACTTACATATGGCGCACTAGTATGGTGGACGGCGACAAAGAAGAAAACAACAATCGGCAAACTAGCGTCGGTGCAGAGAGCGTCCAACGTAGCAATAACGGGTGCACTTCGCAGCACCCCTACGGCAGCGCTGGACACCTTTCTACACCTTACGCCACTTGAGTTGCACATAAAGCAACTTGCGGGGAATAGTGCGCTACGGCTCACAACCTTGGGCTACTTTAGAGAGGGCAGTTTTGGACACTGTACAATACTAGCGGAGTTACTCCCGGGTGTACAGGTGCAAACTGATGAAATACACCCTTTGGTCGACTTCGACACTCCGTACGAAGTGTCATACCCGGAAAGATATGAATGGCAAAGGGATAAAGTAATTAAGCACTGCGAAATAGCGGTCTACACGGACGGCTCAAAAACAGCGGAAGGAACGGGTGCTGGAATCTATTGCCTAGATCCAGATCTAAAAGTGTCTATACGACTACCGGATACAAGCAGTGTCTTCCAATCAGAAGTTCTAGCTGTTCTGAAAGCGGCAGAGCTAATGCGGATGAGATCTATATCTGGAAAGGATATAGCCATCTACATCGATAGCCAGGCTGCACTCAAGGCACTGGAATCTACGAACATCAATTCTGAATTAGTCAGGACCTGTCGCACAATGCTTAAGGCATTATGCAGTCAGAACCGAGTGAGACTGTGCTGGGTACCAGGACACTGCGGTATAGCTGGAAATGAGCAAGCGGATGAGCTTGCGAGGATAGGCGGGGAATTGCAAGACGGAGGAGATGTGGATATTAAACCACCTCCTTGTATCATAAAAAGCGATATTAGGAATAAAATAAATAAGGAAGCCGACCGGAGGTGGGAGGTACTCACTGGTCACGCAGTATCTGAGGCACTTCGGCCGCAATACGACCGTAAAAGATCTAGGGAAATCCTCAAACTAGGCAGGGAACAGCTTAGGACACTGATCGGCATATTATCAGGGCACTGCCTTCTTAGAAAACATGCCAAAAGACTAGGGCTAGCAGACTCGGACACTTGCAGATTCTGCAATGACCTGCAAGCCGAAGAGGACATAACACATATACTGTGCGAATGTGAGGCAATATGTCGCAGTAGAAGAAAATTTTTGGGCAGGTAAGTACCTTCCAACATTTAGGGGAGATAGACAATACCAACTTCAAGGGACTACTTGGTTTTTGCAGGGAAATTGGGGCTTTCTCAAGGGCAAGTGTTTAGGTATTTTTCCATTGTAGGTCACTGCAATTGGCTCCCCCTAGGGATCGCGATGGGCCCTTATGGTGCCTAGTGTTGTATGAGACATCTCATACCCCTTTTTAACCTAACCTTTAACCTAACCTATGGTAATTTTGCCCCCATTCACCTAAACATGAGGCGCATGCATGACCCCCATGACCATACCCCTGGATCCGACACTGCCGGAAACACAAACGCGCTTAATCTTCGACTGCAATGCAAAGGTTTCTCTGAGTTGCAGTAGAAGACTTTACGAGTATTATAAACGTAATTTCTTGAAAATCTGGCTGCATTCGAATAAGCACTAATCTAGTTAATCTCTCTCTTTCAAAAAAAAAAAAACATTCTCGGCAATTAAGTATACATATTGAATTACTGATTTACGATGGCAACGACCATAAAAAAAACTAAGGTTTTTCTATCGCTACGTCAAACAACCTAACGACATCTATACAAAATATGTACGTACATTCCCAATACGAAGATGCTCCGAAAGTTGACAAAGGCTAAGTACAATAAGAGGACTCCTACTCAAAAGGACACAATCATGTCGGTATTGACATAAACAGAAAACAAAAGCACAAAAGCCAAACGTCCATAAAAAGTGAAGGACGCAATTTCAACAACAGGTTAGAGAAACGATATTTTCAATACCCCCCTTAAACGAATTAGTTCAAAACGTGATTTAATTATTTATTATTTTTGTGCTTTTCCATTCAAGCCAATAACTACATTATTATTTCAGTAACGACCACTTATGCTTTTTATATGCACATAAATACGATGCCAATTATATCAGCATTTAATTTATTTTTCATAAAACAACTTGTAAGCATGGCTGCAATTTTCGTTTAAATAATTCATATAAGTTAAGTATGTATAACAAAAATATACATCTAGGCGCAGTTTTAATTGAAATGTTTATATCAGAGAGCAAAATAGCAAGAGGCATTGTTCCTCATTAATTTTTCTAAGGGCAGAAAAATATCCTAATTGTATATACTATCTACATTATGTACTAAGGCTACAATTTTTTCGTCTACAAATAAATAGTACTTTTCAGAAAAAAAAAATGGAAACGTCGCCAAAAATTGAAAAAAACATCTGAAATTTAATAGAAATCGTCAGAAAATCAGATATTGGAAACGTCTGAAACAATTTTTACAACGTCTGAAAACAAATACATAGTAATCGTCTGAAAATTTTTAAATATGGATTCTATTGAAAACATTATCATAAGTTTGAGTAAAAGGGAATATTCAAGATTATATTTTTTTTTTTCAGACAAAAATAATGCTGACGATTTATTCAGATTTTCAGACGAAATTTCAAGTTTTTCAGACGAATATTTAAAAAAAGCTGACAAAAACTAGCAGATGAATATGAACAAATTAGAAGATGAAAATAATTTCTTTTCAGACGAAAATGTTTTAACATATGTACTAAGTATTACCTTTCGCCAATAAAAGGGAGGGCCCCATGGGAGAGATATGTTTTCCCATTCGAAAACGGTTTTCGGTAAAAAAAATTTAATGTTGTGATTGTGATATTAAAAATTGGTATATGTTCTAATCTAATCTATGCTCGAAACACGTGTAGAGAAGCCTGCGGACAATTGAAGATCGTACCCCTTCTGTGTGAGTGTGGTTAATATAAGGATTAACTTGTTTAAATGGAAATACAAGATACAAGGCAACGTAAAGTTCTGAGTTATAGTACGAAATACGAGGAAAAACAGAACATGCCCAACATATGAACTACAGAAACATAAAATTGAAAATAACTTGTCTTTGTACAGGGAAAAGTTGCTGGAAGGTTGTTATAGCCAGACAGGTTTTTGTTCCTCAAGTAACTTTAATTTGTTTGCAGTTTTGTGATACGTGACTACGTGAGTGCTTGGTTAAAGTCCTTATTCATAGGTACATACGTTGCTAGAAAATATTATATGGACGTGACATGTGAGTCTTTCGATTTTATATAAATGCCTAGGGAATGCATTGATTTGAAACATCAAAGGAAAATTAATATAAAATAATAGTTTAAAAAACTAAAAAAACGCTTTTAGAAGTAGGTACTGCACTAAAAGCAAAAAAATAAAAATTAACCAATCTATTTTTAAGGTTTATCCTGGAAGGGGCTTAGTGTAAGTCATGTTTGTGTAGTTTACACTTAAATAATACAATACATAACTACAAACATGGCTTACACTAAACCCCTTCCAGGATAAACCTTAAAAATAGATTGGTTAATTTTTATTTTTTTGCTTTTAGTGCAGTACCTACTTCTAAAAGCGTTTTTTTAGTTTTTTAAACTATTATTTTATTTTTTGCTTTTTAGTGTATTGTAATATCTACCTAGGTACATACTTACAAAAGCTTTTTATTTACTATTACATAGTTTATTATTTTGTCATCAAAACTGAAACATCAGCATGCACAATTTCAAAGTCCTAAGTCAATGAACATAATAGGTATGTATTTCACATAAATGAAAATTCGCGACAGGTATGGTTTGATTAATATTACTACGCGTACCTACCTATACACTTTCCATAGATTCAGATCTCAAATATATGTACGATTGTGCATGTGCATACCTACATATTTAGTTTTTACATTTAATTTTTTATTGAACTTTTATATATACAATTTGACTTAAGGCTAGTTTACAAGTGCTGATGAATAATTAATATTTTTTGTGTTGGCTCAACAACAGGGGCCCAACGGTTTACAATGATTTTTTTTAAATAATTAGATTTACATAAATAAATTGTAATTGTTTTCTCAGATTCATACTCGTAGTATGCATCGTTGTCAGGGTTGACCTCAGGGTGTTCAAATCCGGGTGTCGATGTCCTTGTGGTGGTAGAGAGGGTTGTTCATCTTGGTATTATCCTCGATGGTGGGATGTCTCGGTCAAATCGTAGAAGGGTATATTTGCCCTGTCGGTGTCTCTTGGGAATAGGTCCTCGTTTAGTAGAGCCAATACATGGAGGTAGCGATGCTCTGAGATGTGTTGGGTCTCCGCAATCCTTCGGACTAGAGGGTTTGGATGGTTGGATGCATTCCCGAGTATTCTCTGGAAAAGTGTGACCATGTACTTTTCCAGGGGGGTGATCCTGGCTTCTTCGTAGAGTCTTGAACTTCTGACGTTTTTCTTTCGAATTGGATCATAGTGTAGTCCTGTGCAGATCCTTAAGAGTTTTCTCTCAAAAATGGTCAGCTTCTTCATGTACGTCTTGGAAATAGTGTACCAAATGGGAAAACCGTATGTTACTACCGGTCTTATAAGCTGTTTGTAGAGCAGCAGTTTGGTTTTTTTACTCAGTCCGTTCTGCTTCTTCATCAGCGGGTAGACTCGATGAAACGCGAATGCAGCCTTCCTGAGAACAGTGTTCAGGTGTGGGTTGAATTTGAATCGCTCGTTAAAGTTGACTCCAAGATATTTAATGTCGTTTGTGGTTGATAGCGCTGATCCATCAGGTAGTCTCAGCGTTACATTACGACAATTGGTGGCTGATCTACCTCTACTTCTTCCTCTAATTGGTCTTCTGATGCAGATTAGTTCTGATTTGGCAGGATGTGAAGATGTTGAAAAGTAGTGGACCCAATTTTGACCCTTGGGCTACACCGGCTCTGATGCTTTTTGTTTGGGAATGGCTGTCTTCTATTTGTACAAAAAAGGACCTGGAGTGAAGAAAGCTAAAAATTATTTTAATAAGTGGTAAAGGAAAACTTAGCTGTCTAAGTTTATGAATAAGTCCTTGAATCCACACCGAATCGAATGCCTTCTCCACATCTAGAAAGCATGCGACTGTGACTTGGTGGTTGTTGAGAGCCTTCGTGACATCATGGTGGAACTTCATTAATGGGTGCAACGTAGAATGTTTTTCCCGAAATCCAAATTGTATGTCCGGTATGATGTTGAGTTGGTTACACACATCTTTCACTCTCCGCAGGATGAGTTCCTCGAGTATTTTGCTCACACTACAAAGTAGCGATATAGGCCTATATCCTCTGACGTTGTTGGGGTCGCCTTTCTTCGGAATGGCTATTATTTTAGCGGTCTTCCATTTCCTAGGAAAGTAGCAGTTGTTGATGCAGTTGTTCATCACTATAGCTAGCAGGATCATTATTGACTGCTGCAGCTTTTTCAGGACGAAGTTGGATATTTTGTCCGGTCCAGTTGACTTCTTAGAGTGACTGTTCTGAATTATTTCAGCGATTTCCTCTGGTGTTGATAAGGTGTCATCATCCACGGGGTTGTCGGCTAGATTTGTGTCAGTGAACGCAGTAGTTGCTGTCGTCGATTCTTCGATGCTTCTGACTGTTGCATGGACTTCTGAGAGGAATACAGGATCGTTAGGAGGCGATGGGTTGAAGTTGCCTTCGAAGAATATAGCTAACGCTTCTGCCTTCTCATCAAGGGTGGTGGCGGTTCCAGGATTGGTGCCTAGTGTATCTGGCATTTTTAGACCTTTTCCGATGATTCGGTTAATTTTTTTAAAGGTATCGGGGCCGGGCTTAATGTCTTGCAACCTCTTTTGCATCTGAACATCATTGTAGTGCTGTACTGCATTCTTGAACATGATGTTAGTGCAGTTTAGTTCACTCAGAACGGTCTGATAGTCACTGTTGACCGTGTTCCATTCCCGGTTGCGTATTCTTTGGAGTCGTTTTCTTAAGCGTTGTCTGTGGTGGTATAGGTTCTGGATGTAGACTGGAAGATGGCTGTATCTGTCCTTCGACGTCTTAGGCCTCTTTTGCATATCGAGTGCTCGGTTTACTGCACTCTGAAGGTCTTCAACGGCTGTGTCTATCTCATCATTGGAGAGATTTCTTGTCGCTGGGGGTAGGGTGATATTATTTTCGACTTCTCTATGAAATAGCTCTATATCCAATTCCTTGAAGTTTATGTAGTCACCTCCTGGTTGCTCGTTCGTAAAGATCGGTTGATGAAGCCTAATAATCAGCTGCACTGCTTCATGGTCAGAGTCGCTGGTAAGAGTTTTGCACTCGTAGTTCTGTATCTCTGGGAATATGTTTACCAGGTTAGAGGTCACCATGAAGAAGTCCAGGAAAGATGGGGTTCTGGGGAAGGTCGGTCTTGGTTGGGATACAACAACGAGGGAGTGGTTTTCATAATTGTCTTCCATCCAGTTGACAATTGCTACGCCTTCGGTGCTATCAACTGTATCGCCCCACATTTGGTGCCTTGCGTTGAAGTCTCCGCCGATCATCCCGAATGTGTGTTGGGTTAGGAGTCCGCTCAAGATTTGCAGATCGTGTTGGATATTCGGAGTGTTAGCGTTGCACTTGTTGTAAATGCTGATGACCGCCAGAGTTTCGGATGGATTCGTTCGGATGACTATTCCAGTAGCTTCGAATGAGGTAAGTCCACGAATGGGGAATTGTGTGATCCTTTCCTTGTTGATGGTCTTTTTTACGAAAATGCCTGTTCCTCGTTTGCCTTCCACTTTATCAGTCTTGAAGAAATGGTAGTCTTTAAGATCCATCTTGTTCCGGCTGGTCAGCATCGTTTCACTTATAAGTGCAATATCTGGGTTGTTGGACTTCATGAAGAGGTGGAAAGCCGTTCTTTTGTTGAGGCTATATAACGAATTAACGTTATATGCAATTACACGCAGTTTCCTTATGTACTGCATAGTTGGAAAATAAAAGTGGCCAATGCCACGGATTTATTCTCTTCACTCATGCTGGAGTAATTGGGAGGGACGGCATTACGAGCCTTCTTCATGATGGCGGATAGATTGGCACCAAATACTCGATGGACTTCTTCCCCGAGGTTCACATTTCCGGTCTTGGGTTGGTTCTTCCGAATAGGATGTTGCTTCTTCATAGTTGGTGGTTGTGGTTGCTTAGATGGTGTTTTTGGTTGGTTCGGCAGTGGTTGAACTTGGGTTAAGCCCATCCTGGCTATTGAGGCGAAACTGACGGCTGGTTTTGTCAATGTGCAAGCAGATTTTGCTGCGAATTCCTTTTGCGCTTTCTTCAGTGTGACCTGCTTCTCTTTTTCAGCCAGCTTAAGTTTGTACTGCGGACATCCCTTGTAGCTCGCTGGATGACCTGTGGATTTGCAGTTTGCGCAATAGACTTCGGTGTCCGATGACTCCTTTCGCTTGCATTCTCCTGGTTGGTGATTGAGCTTGCATTTGACACAAACGTATGCCATGCCGCAATTAGTGGCGACGTGTCCGAATCGCTGACAATTCTTGCACTGCACAATGTCGTTGTTCTTGAGGCGTTCCCAGTGCACCCGTTGATTTAGCAGGAGTGTCTTCCTACAGACTTCGGTGACGTCAAACGCTTTGTTGACTTCTACAACGAAGCAGTTAAACGCCTTGCCTTTTGCTTTCGACGATTTGAAGACCGAAACCTTTATAACAGGTACTCCTTCGGCTTTGAGCTCCTCCTCAATTTCACCAGTGCTGTAAGAGAAGTGGATCCCTTTGAGCATCAATAACGTCCGTCGGTCTTCTCGTGGTGTAAATGAGTGGTGCTGTATTTTCCTTGTCTTGAGGAAGTTCTTGATGGCATCAAAACCTTCCCGATTAGCAGCATTTATGACCGTCTTCGTTGTGTTGACATTCTTGAGGGTATAGTCTATTTTTTGTCCTTTGGCATATCTGCTGATTTCGGCGATGTTACCGGAAAAGCAGATGATTGGTGGCATTCCATTTTTCTTCTTCTGCGCCACTGTTGATGTTTGTGCTTGTGGTGTTGATGATATCAGATTACTTGCTGGTGTAATTGTTGTCGTTTGGTGTATTGACGGTGCCGGTACTGGTGTCGGTTGCTGGACTTCTGATACTGGTGCTACAGCGGATATCTCTTTAACCTGCTGATCCCTTTTCGACTTCTTGGTCGATGAGTTGGTTGACTTTCTGGCCCGCTTTTGTCCAGGAAGGGGCGATGAACTACGGCTTGAATTGTCGGAGACATCATCCTCGGTGTTGCTGGCAAGATTTATTTCGCCGTTGTCTGGTGGTGAGTTGATGTCCTCTTCGTCTTCTGATGTTTCAGTGGTAGATCCTTGGCTTTCCTCAGAATCCATGAAAACATCGGCTTCGTCCTCTGGCTCTTCTTCTTCTTCTACAGTTCTCGGAACTTCTTCCGAGAATTGCTCTAGCATTTGTCGCACTCTTGCTCCATAGGTAGGTCCCAAGTCGTCCTTAATTCTCTTTAAAAGTGATTCAAGGGCAGCGAGGGCTGACTCAGGTGTCAGTGGTCTACCTGGCATTTTCCTTTGTTTGCGGTATTTATGATCCCTTTTTTATTGGGTCACTTAATCGCACTGACAGGTAATATTTTGAAGAAAACTTTTACTTTGTCAGTATGATCAGGTACGCAAAATGGCTTTTTATTATTTTAAAATTTTCCGCGCACAACCGTTCACTGCTGTGTCTGGCGAGAGAATGAAGTACGCCTACATATTTAGGCATCACAAACTCCTATATACGTACATATATGTGCATAGTTTGTTTTATCCATATCCATATTCCCTACATCAAATTCAACTACGCCATACATCTGAGCATTCATTCTGAATGCCCGCCGCAGTGACAATTCTATTTTTAGAATGCAAAAAAACTACCCTCCTTCCTAAGCACAACTGCAATCGAGATAGTAATTTTTTTCGCTTTTAGCCGAATAAGATCTATTTTCAATTTATTATATCTTGGCCTCTGGATGGACTAGAAAGATGAATGTTAGCTCAAAATACTCGGTAAAGTATTGCCTAACAATTAAAAGGATTTTTTGAGTTGACCTACATAATATTTATGAGTATAATGGCAAGTTGAGCGTAGTAAGGTCGAAATAGAAAAGTTTGCACCACCTTTTTTCAACCCTTGTAGGACGAATCGGTACAAAGTATTAATTAGATATGTAATATTTTCGACTTATCTATTTACATATAAAGTTTCAAGTTAATACGGCTAATGGATCATGCGTTACGAAAAAGCCTCCCTTAAAGGGGCAGGGGAAGTCAAAATCCAAAAATTCGTTCTAAATATTGCATTGTCTTCACAACCCAACCAGCAAGGAAAATTTCAAAGTTCTAAGTTTAGAGAAAGTGGTTCAAATTTGGCTTGCAAGATTTTGACACAACAAATTTTTCACGAAGTTAAGTAAAAGCCTTTAATAAGCTGAATTCTTGACCGTCTACAGCAGTGCCATTTAAAGTTGTAAGCCTGGTGTAGAGTGTATATAGGAAAGGGCTGAGTTGGATGTACTGCACTTTAAATTGTTGTTTTATATACGAGTAGGTTTTAAAGGTTTGTGAGCAGTAACACTGCATTTGAAAGGTTAAATAACGTTGGAATAATTGCATATGTCCTGACAACCTTTATAGTCCAAGTTAGTCAAGTTCTCTTCTATACCCAGCTGTATTTTATTGAGATAGGTTCTTTGAATACTCACTTTTCACATTATTTATTTATTAATTTTTAAAATTGTTACCTATACATTTATAACGATTTAGGAAATTATTCTCTATGATTAGGACACAACTTTGGCATTAAAAATCTATCTCCATGTATCTTGTCCTAATACAAGGTAGGCCAAAAGAGATCACCCTATTGGAAGATGCCCTTATTTTTGCAAATGACCGCCAATGTCAAATCTGTTTTGACATTTGTGGACTAGACAGATGTAGAATACAAGTGAACAAGCCATGGAGCGATACACTCCCCAAGAACGCGGAACAATCGTGTCTATTTTTTTGCGTAACAATTCGTCTGTATAGTGTTGGCGCAGCCGGTCCTCCCTAAGGCGAATTTTCAAAGACTTGCGCATGTTCCCGTACAAAGTTCAGTCCGTGCATCAGCTGCTACCTGTCGACCGCCAAACGCGTGTAACCTACGCCATCCTCAATCTCGAGGACGAAGTGGACGATTTTTCGACCAAAATCATAATGAGCGATAAGGCTCATTTCCACCTCAGCGGGTTCGTGAACAAGCAAAACTTTCACTTCTGGGGCACCGAAAATCCACGAGTAATGCACGAGGAGCCATTACACCCGCTCAAAGTTACTGCATGGTGCGTTGTTCACCCTGGAGGAGTCATCGGGCCATTTTTTTTCGAGAACGCCGCTGGTCAAACGACAACAGTGGACGGTGCGCGCTATAGGGCCATGTTAACCGAGTTTTTTCTGCCGCAATTGAACGAATTAGAACTGGAGGACATGTGTTTCCAACAGGACGGAGCAACGGCAGACACTGCGCGAGCCACAACCGATATTCTGAAGGCGGCTTTCGCGGGTCGCCTTTTGGCGATTTGCACTGGCCCGCAAGTTCGCCCGATTTAACCGTTCCAGACTTTTTCTGTGGGGTTTTTTGAAGTCCCGTGTTTATGTGAACAAGCCCAAGACCCTAGAAGCCTTCAAAGACAACATTGTTCTTTTGTACATGATTTCAAGCTCTCAAACTTGACGAAATAAAAATAGTTTCTCCTAGTTTATTCTATCGCCATCTATGGAAAAGTTTTTCCAACTTCCATTCTCCTTTGTTTACTACTGTGAACTACTTTTTAGTCAATTTTATTTTTGCAAAGTAAAGTAAAGTAAAGTAAAGTAGCTATAATCGCCAAAAATACAGCTTATGTCAAATGTAATCAAACACATCTGTGGATGTCACAACGACTATTTCAAGTTTCCGGTTCAGGAGCGTGACATCAACAGCACAATATAAAAACGAACAACTTAAAACGCAAATTTTGTCATAGAAGTCTATTGCATGTGCGACGCACGCATGGGGTGTTACGTGTCAGCTGTAAGTATTCGATTTCTCCAGTCACCCAATATCCAGGTTGCAAGACCCGATTTGCAGAGGTTTGTATAATCTTTCGATCACCTTTACTCTGCAAAATGGTCTTGAAATGTTACGTTTCCAACGGTATTTTTGGCATTAAGATATCACGATTTAATTTTCAAAATACATACAGTCCTTCCAAAACTCGAACTTTTATTGAGAAATTTGCGTTTTCAACTTTTGGCCTCCATACCTCGAATTAATTTTCTTTCATTTTGAGAGTTCGACTTATGGAAGTTCCACTGTATTTTATATCCCCACATAAAAAAAAACAACTAACCAAGTGACAAAGAACAGAAACAGAACAGAAAGTTTTTTCGTTCTGTTGTAAATTGTGGTTCTGTTTACGTTGCTCGTTCAGCTACACAAAACTGAAACAGATCCAGAAAAAGATGGCTGTTTCTGTTGCAAATGTATGGGATTCTGTTTCTGTTCTTTGTCACTTGGTGCCTAAAGTAGTTGTAATGTTGACAGTTTTTTTGACAGTAAGTCTGGCAATGTAAAGGCAAACGTTGGAATGATCTGCGCCAAGCTATAAGTTAAACTCACCACTTTTTAACCCATATTAGTAGGTGGGTATATTTCGTAATAGACACTTACCTGAAAGAAACAAAAGTAAATTTATTAGAAATCAATGTTACATTTAAAATACAGGCATGTGTATTACATGATACTTATTAGATTTTAATAAATTGTTCAGAGAAAATAAGAAAGAGAAAGAGAGAATTTTTCCCGAATATCCAATCGTAAGATTAATTTTTTTTAGGTATTGTTTTCGTACAAAATTGCATACTCGAAATTTTAATCAATTCTGATGATGATAGTGGAACTCAAAAAAGTGGGTCTAACAATTCTGTCCGTCCGTATGTCTGTCTGTCCCATAGACCTGAAACCTAAACGCTTGGACTGATTTGTTTCAAACATCGTAGTTATGGTTTGCGGGCTCACCGCTAGGTTTTTGCTAAAAGGTCCAACAACGATACTTCTGAAAATTGGCTGTTTCTTGAAAACTGTAGGTAGATACATATACAATTTTAACAAAAACTAATTTTTAAGGTAAAATCATCATTCTCAAATTGATAGCAAACTCAGTTTTTTTTTTTTTTTAAATGACTGCATCTTTCGATATCCACCTACCTACTTTAAAAACTGCTCATAGCTCGAAAACGCCATTTTCAATTTGGATGAAAATGTATGATGCTTATATTCTGAACAATATGTTGTACTAAGTTTTCAGCTGAATATGTAGTAGAACAGTGCTTTTCGAACCCAAAATTGTAATATTTGTTATCATAATTTTACAAAAAACCGCTCTAACGATTTTGATCGAAATACATATTTCAGACAACATAAGCATTCTAAACATGATCACGTACTTAATTTTTCCCAAAAAAACTCAGATATAGCCGATTTATATATATATCTCAAAAATGACTACACAAATCCCGATCTGTATTCACACACGGTATATTTTTGTAAAGCCCAAAACTTAAGTGGGAATACAAATTCAATCTTTACATATAATAAAACTGTAGGCATTTTCTTTGTCAGCTAAAAACTCGAAAACTACTGGACAGATTTCGATGAAACTTTTTTTAAATGTTCCTTAAGACTGTGAGACTGCTATAGGCTATGTCGTTTATAGCCACGTCCTTAGGAACAGTTTTTAGCCAAAATGTATTTTTTGAAGTGAAAATATATACATACACATATACCTTGCTACGAATGGATGTTTATACTTTTGCGATCGTCAAAGAAACACATTCGATAAGGGTTGATTTGTTTTCGCAGTGAGTGCTATGGTCAGTTGTATATTATGTAGGTATGTATATTATGATTGTATGTCCGATTAAGGATGGGGATGGGGTGAGTCGTGCGTGCTGCAGAATGGCATGGGGTATATTAATAATCTTCATAAAAGAAGAGACGTATAATATACAAAAGGAAAGCAAAGGAAAGGAAAGGAAATGCAGTATATTAAACAAGTAGCAAGATCAATGAGAGGGAGGGCGATGCAAAGGGTGCACATTATATATCCAATGCATTACATCCATTATCGCATATCGCCACGCAACGCAGTAGGAATTTTATTCTGATATGACGTAACAGGGTAGGGTTGGGGTAGTTGTTTGGATTCCATAGTTCTACTTTGGGGTTGTTGTCGCACATCGAAAGCAATTTTTCTTGGACAGGTAGGTACTGTGTATGAGTGACTTACTTCTGTCCAGCCAGTTTGTGAAATCTATATACATATAATAAAACTGTAGCAATTTTCGTTGTCAGCTAAAAACTCGAAAACTACTGGACAGATTTCAATGAAACTTTTTTTAAAATGTTCCTTAACACCGTGAGACTGCTATAGGCTATGTCGTTTATAGCCACGTCCTAAGGAACAATTTTTAGCCAAAATGTATTTTTTGAAGTGAAAATATATACATACACATAACCAAATATAATTTTGTGCGAGTGGGCAAGGCGAGCACGGGTCCAGCTAGTAAGCAATAATTCAAAAGTTGGACAGAAACACATTGATACGAATTTGGGCCAAATACCATTTTGACATCCCCTATATTATACCATTTGACAAAACATAAAACATCTCTTAACTGTTAAATAATATGACATAAATTTGTGCAATACTCCTTGTCATTTACACTGCTAGAAAGAAATTTGGCATTTAACTAAAAGAACTCAAAATCTTAGACTTTGCCCAATTTTTTGAACTTGTGGCAAATATCTGAGAGTACAACTTTCCATGAAGAAACTTCTAAACTCAGCTGTTCGGAGTCGCCATAAAATGTCAGGTCTGTTCTATTTCTACTTGTTTCAAAAATTAAAACTAAGACTCAGGCCTATGAGCCTGTAGCGAAAAAAATATTTCCTTTTTGTACTCAAAAATCTATTCAGTGTGATTTTAAATAATTTGTTAATAGTAATGGCTGCTTTTTCTTCTCAAACTTCTATATTAAACTACGATTACACGGCCATTTTTTCGAGTCATTTAAATGGCGCTCTGACGTAAAAATCCCGTCCAAAGCTGTCATTTAAACGTCGCTCTGTCTGATCGCCATTTTTGGCAGCGTCATTTAAATGACTAGGAAAATGGCGCACCAAATCACGTGAATTAAGTGCCATTTAAATGGCGGAAAAAAATGGCCATGTGATCGCTCTTCAACGACGCCTAGGACAAATGACTAAACTTTTTGGCTTTTGTCCCAACGGAAAATTCTAAATGACTCGCAGTGTCCGTCATTTGATTGTGAGACACAAATGACGATGATAGTCATTTCGTGTGATCGCCATTTTTTCAATGACGAATCGTAGCTTAAATGTCGCTCTAATGCGACATTTTTTCCTGACGTCACAGCGCCATTTAAATGACTCAAAAAAATGGCCGTGCTATCGTAGCTTTTACACATTTACACATTACATTTTACATTCATTTTTATTGATCTTTTATTATATACAATTTGACTTAAGGCTAGTTTACAAAGTGCTAATGAATAATTAATATTTTGTGTGTCGGCTCAACAACAGGGCCTCAACGGTTTACATTGATTTGTTTTTTTAAATAATCAAATTTACATAAATTGTGATTCGGAAACCATTGCACAGTAAGCTCAAACATAACTTAACTACTTTAATAAAATTTGATTGTTGTCTCTAATTCATACTCGCATATTACGCATCGTTGTCAGGGTTGACCTCAGGGTGTTCAAATCCGGGTATCGATGTCCTTGTGGTGTTAGAGAGGGTTGTCCATCTTGGTATTATCCTCGATGGTGGGTTGTCTCTGTCAAATCGTAGAAGGGTATAGTTGTCCTGTCGGTATCTCTTGGGAATAGGTCCTCGTTTAGTAGAGCCAATGCATGAAGGTTACGATGCTCTGAGGTGTGTTGAGTTTCCGCAATCCTGCGGACTAGAGGGTTTGGAATCCCGAGTATTCTCTGGAAAAGTGTGACTATGTACCTTTCCAGGGGGGGTGATGTTGGCTCTTACATATTTGATTTCATTGTTCGTAACATTTTGTGTGTCATCATTGATACTCTTGTATTCATTTTACTATGTACCGCAATGTTTTCTGAACTTACTTACTTACTTTATCTACAGTTCGGAGCGAACCGCGGCCTCAACTAACAAGCCTCTCCAGTTAGTCCGGTCCTTAGCTAACTATCTCCAGTTGCGCACTCTTAGTCGGTTGAGCGTTGAGGTGGCCTTCTTCTTGCGCTCGCCACTTAAGGCGAGGTCTTCCTCTACTGCGTTGTCCCTCCGGCTAAGACTCGAAAACTCTACGGGCCGGAGCATTTGTTCCCATCCGCTTTACATACCCTAGACATTTTAAACGACTTAGGCCTACTGTTCACGTAGCTGCACTTATTACGTACGCTTTCGTCAATTGCATCTTGTTGTACGCTTACTTGCAGCTTCCACTTAAACAAACGAACCACTGTCCACGGAGCCGCAATGCAAGCTGCAAATGACGACAAGCGTATTTTGTCGCTCCGTGGACAGAGCTTTGTTTGTTTATATGCCAGCTGCAAGGAAGCTGCAAGCAAGCGTATACCAAGATGCAAATGACTAAAGCGTGCGTATGAAGTACAGCTACGTAGACAGTAGGCCTTACTTGACGATGTCTGAACTTAATTTAAAAAAAAAAATGTCATTTTGTAGAATTTACCTACCTTAGGGCGAATGTCACACGAGCTGCTTTTTCCGCGCTCCCATTTGGTCGCGTGCCATGAGGATGAAGAAAAGTCCTCGATTTCCTCTTGTCTTTTGCAATAAAACAACATTTCTGCAGCTGTACAAATTGTAATACCACAAATAAACTAGCAAACATGATATTCAATTGAGCGGACAAAATGCAGATCGTGTTAGCCAATATAAATTCCTTAATTTATGGCTGAAAGGAATCGGTAATCATTTCTCTGTAGCGCTCTCCGCTAACAGTAACGTTAAAAAATAAAAACATTTAAAAATGGACCAAAAATGTTGCTGCTCCAAAAAGCAAATGTCAATCAGTCACACAGTAAGGATATTTTATGCTACAGTTTTCCAATGTAATGAACAACAGGCCCAGTTAGTGGATTACCAACATTTTTGACAACCCAGCGCATTCACTTTAGAACTAAGTTTTTAATGTTTCGAAATGCTGTTAAAGTGTAAACTTTTTACCGCGGGAATGTGATGCTGCGCCTCTATCCCTGTCAGCTGTCAGTGAAAAAACTAAAATGTAATTTAAAAAGAAACCGAATGCAGCTATCGAATCTGATGCTAACTAAGGTTTGTGAGCCAGGATGAAAACATTTAAAACATTTCTTCTTTTTCTCTTATGAATCATTTAATGGCTTACATTGAAAGAGCGAAACATGGCAAAAATCGATGGGATCACTGGCCAGAGTAATACCATGGTCCGGTAGATACTGGGTATGGGTATCGAGTAATTGCAGACCGAATATGAAAACTTGCAATCACTGCAGCTGGTTCGATGAGATAATTTTAGATAGGAAATGGGAGTATCTGTTTCTGAATGAAATTTCATCAAAGTAGCTCCTACTCATTTGTAGAAGATTTCAATGAAACCACACATTTGGCTTTTACCCTCAAAGGGCAGACAGGAAGTGAAACTGATGAAATTGGCAGTCCAGAGTCTGGCTCATTGTTCGTAAAATATCGACCAGTATACACTATACATCCCTTCGAAAACCTTCATATTCTCGGGATGTGTGTCTCTAACCTACGAATTTATTGAATTCGTGGAAGGGACGAAATGAATGAAGTTGTCATGACACACCGGGTGTATGATTTAATGCTTATCGATTTTAAAATCTCCAATACACACAAATCACACCTTAACATCGTCGAAACAAAAGTCAAATGCTTTATACGGCTTGTGAGGTGGAAATAAATTGATTGGCTCTTACTACAGAAACTTTCACCAACAGACGAAACCAAAGAAGCTCGAATTTCTGGACCGTCAGACTAACTCCACCAAATTGTAAAACGGATTAGTCAATCCGAAGTGAAAACGATAAATGCAAGCAATGCAAAGGAAACCACATGGTGCCGTAAAGAAAAGCGAAGAAAACTAAAGAAAATAGAAAATCCTTACCACAAAAGAAGTTCCTGGTAAACGAATTCACAATTTTTTCTGTTGTGAAAGGAAAGCAATTATCAATCAAACTTTACAAGTATCCACAGTTATTTTCCTGTTCTTCTTGATGCGAAAAGTTTTGCAGACATTTTTTGGAAAAATGAAAAAAAATTGTGGGCAAAAAAAAAAATTTCTTGCGTCCTTGATTTCTGCTCTTTCCCATGACGAAATTGTTTACTTTTGTTACTTTTGGTTGCAGATATTTTTTCCAAGAATTTTTTTAACATTAGTAGATATAAGTTTAGAAATGCGAGAAGATAAATATAATCACATTGAGCTGGAGCTGGATGGAAAATCCGAAACTTTTTAACAAGGCATCAAACTTAGAAGCCTATGGCCTCGTAGGCGGGAGATTGACATAACAAAAGATGGGCCCATTACGGAAGCATTCGTATGAATCACAAGCAAGAGGCACGTGTCGTCACAGTTCATAAAATTGAACAAAACAACCGAATAATGTATATCCATAGGCATAAAAGGGATTTTTATGTTGCTGTCGGAAGTTGTGAGTACATAACTACAAAGCTACGAGTAATATTCACTGCCCAAAGATGTTTTCCTTTTGCATCAAATTTTAGTCAACAAAAATACCCGGCGCCAGTGATGTCGAACGAAAATGGTCAATAGGAAACCAGTAAGCAAATAGATACACAAAACAGGAAATTCATAACGAAAGTAGTTTCTTTTTTGCTTTGAAATTCATCAGCTTGAAATGAGAAGAAAATACGAAACCGACTTCAAACAAACTTCAAACGAAAAATGAGACCAAAAGCAAAGAGCAGGTCGACCGGTGGCAATGTGCTAATGAGAAAGGTAGACGTTATAACCAATTATTCAATATCCTATACGAAGGAGCTCAAAACAGGACGCGAGAAACGAGCATAAATGCCACTCGAAGATTGAACTATATCCAGATCCAGGCCACATAAAGAAGGAAGAACGTCAAGCAATATGAAAATTGTAGCCCGGAGCGAGGGAAAATATTTGGAGAAGTGATGAAATAAGGTTGTCGTTTATTTGTGGCATTTCACCGTCGTCGTCGTCGTCGTCGTCGTTGGTTGGGTTTATTCCTTATTTTCTGTCGAGCGAATTATAAAGACGACCCTATTATGCAGTGTTGGGTAAATATAGAAAACCCTTTTTGTAAATTGAACAATTGTTGCCTTCGCTTCGTAGGCCAAAAGAAATACTATTTGTTTTATATCTGTCTGTGGCCAAAATCCGTGTCATATCTCATGTATACCTGAATTGAGATTATGATGAAATTGCTTTGTCTGGATGAGCAAACCTGAAGTTTAGCAAAATATAGGTGGTAGGTGGATAGAACGAGGTTAACCAAACGAAATCAAACCAAAATTTACCCCGCTAGGGTTTATCAATCTATTTGCAGACATGTGTGTCATTCACATGCAACATTGAACTTAAAAAAAAGTGGGCTTGGCTAACGGGCGTTCCTTGTTTTCTCCCAGGCATTGGTATTGGAATCAAGGGTCTGAATTTTAATCTGTATCCAGAAACTGTTGTATGTGAAGGTATTTCTTTAGGTTTTTTTTTTCAGTGGGTATGCCAATATTCAAACAACATAGTTAAGCTGAAAACTGACACAATATCCCTTTTTTTTGTAGTACTAACTGATCCATGTTCGCCCTGCTTCGCCCACCCGGCCCTTGGTAAGCAAACTAACAATAGGTATGATATGAAAGCGTCGTACGTGTTTGTCGTTTCCAAGAAAATCAACGTTACTATTGTTGCAACAAAACACAATATAAGTGTGTATCTATAATGCTTTCGATGTGCGCCCACTACCCCCACCTCAAAGCCAGAGCAGCACAGCAAATTGGAAAATTCGGTTTAAAATTTGTTCGGAAAACGAAATGTATGTACCTATAAGGTATTCAATCAAAGATGTCCAAGACGTAGTTTAAATTCTTTAGACCCGTTCTTATATCAAGATGATAAAACGATGTATAAAGTTTCTATTTTAAAGGCATACGAAGTATCTATCGATCGCCGCAGCATGATGCGTAGATAAATAATACTTACAGCACACCATACGATACGAAACCAGGGGTTTCTGTGAGATGAAAACGTTCAATCGTTTTCGTTTGTACTTACGGTTTGCTTCATGTAACTACAAAAACGAAAGAAATTTAAGTTTTCTGCGAAAGCAATAAAACGAAAGCCATTTCGTTTACGTTTTTGTTTATTTTGCTTCATGTAACTCTAAAAACGAATGACATTTTCGTTCCGTGCGAAAGGACAACGACAGCTTATTCATTGACGTTTTCCATTTTCTTTGATTATTTTACAAGTTTAAGCCCATTTGCGGCTATTTCTTTGTACATATTGTACAAATTTGTAAATATTGTAAATTTACTTAAATGGCAAACTGTGCCAAATAAATTTTAAACTTAATTTCTAACAAATAATGTGTCAAAAGCAGTGTTGTCACTGGGAATTTCAAAAATGTGGTAGATTGGAAAGAAAAAATAATGTTAGATTTAAGAAATGGGTGGAAGATTTGAAGTTTATATGCCCCATTACAATTAGTCACAGAAAAATCAGAAAATATGTATAGGTAATGGCGATCCCAGCAATCACTGGTCGGATAAATTCTCCTAGAACTCTCATTAGCTGGTATAAATATAATCATCTGTCCTTATACTTCTGGACTCTTTCCGAGTAAGTGGAAAGCAACTCCAGAGCATCCCTAAAAGAGGCGGCTCTTCTTCTCCCACAAATCGTCAGCTTATGAAATATTGAATCACGGAAACTTCTCAATGACCGGCAGTACCTACGGTTTTCGTGGCAACAGATCTATTGATGATTTGATGACTTATCTCACCGGAAAGCGGGAACAATCTCTTCACTACTCTGGTGAAATAAAGATTCTTGCGCTTGATATTTTAAAAGCATTTGACAGAGTTTGACACCCAGCTCTTTTCCCAAAAATGCGTGCTTATGGGATCGATGCGACTTTTATTCAATGGATTAGAAACTACATTTCTGGCCGCTCGATTCAAGTTGTTTTGAAAGGTTTCACGTCTGAAACTCACCATATAAATGCTGGTGTTCCCCAAGGCACCGTTCTGTCTCTGACTCTCTTTCTCATTTTTAAAAAGGATCTCTTGTCTGCAACTTCTAATCCAATTTTTTCCCTAGCTGATAACAGCAGACTTACCTTCTCATATTCATTCCAGGACTCACGTACTTGCTCTTCGGCCATAAAAGTGGAACGGCAACATATGTTAAGTTTAATAAATTCTGACCTTGATAGCATTATAAAAAAGGTTTAGCCAATAGGGTGGAGTTTAATCCTTCCAAAACGCAATTCTGTTTGCTATCCCTAAAGCAAAAACCAAACCTTCAGCCATTATCAATGAATGGCCCTTATATTTTCGAAACCGAAAGACTTTCCATTTTCGGTATGTGTGTTCATGAAACACGTCGTTAGAACGACCCTATACACGAAGTCTTCAAGAACGCTGCGAAATGTCTATGTTGACTCAAACGGTGCAAGAAATATTTTACTCCTTTTGATCTAGCTACAATATTATAAGGCGTTCATTCGCCCCAAACTTGAGTACGCTTCTCATATCTGGTCTGGTGCACCGAAAACCACATTGCACTATTGCACCTCCCAGGAAATAACCCTTCCATTTCGATTTGTCAATTAACCAAGTGACTACTACTTGCGGCAACTGAGCGATATGTCCTATGGAAAGGAGGAGAAAAACAACCTAAGTACATTCTCTCGGGTTTCTTCGCTTTCTTCCTAATTTTAAGCTTCGATGTGGAAAAAGAAATTTTTTTAAACATTTTCTGACACCTCTTGTTAAAAACTCTTTAAACCAAAAGGATCGATAGGCCGAGATGATATAGGATCAAAAATGCAAAAGGCGCAAAAACATACCTTTACAACTGTGAAAAAGTTCCTTAAATATTGAATTTTAACTACACAGCCTCTTAAGCGTTTGTGAAGAGAAAGAAAAAAACGAAAGGAGTTACATGAAGCAAACTTTCGCTTTCACGTGATTTCTTTCGATTTTTGAAAAGCGAAAGCGTTTTTCGATTTTTACAGAATCTCTCCCAAGCTTTACATTAATATCATCTAATTTCAATCACACATGCAATTGTTTCGTCGTGCGGTGCACCGCTGTCGCCGGCATCCATCACAACCTCAGAGCAGAGCAGCCATAGAGGATGTACCTATATATTCGGTTTTCATCCTTCAGAAAACTTTTAATTTCCATTTATTCTCAATGAGTCCGCCGATAGCGGTAAAAACAGCTAGGTTCCAGAAATCGAGTGAAATCGAAATTGCAAATCGAGTGAATTCGTTTTCAGTGTTCTGCATATTTTTTCGAAATGACAATTTCACTGTGTCTCAATTCCAAAAATTTTGAAATCGAAATCGAATACAGTGAAATATAGAACACAAAAACTCACTTCCGATTTCATTTCGAATGAAAGTGAACAGTCAGATGGAACAGTTGGCAGATACCTTAATGGGCTACTTCGACTTTTTTGGAGCTAAGGTCATTAGGGCTTTTCAATGAACCAACTTGTGTGCGTAACTGGATGCAGCTAGCGAGGGACCGAGCTGGCTGGAGGGGCTTGTTAGTTGAGGCCGTTGTCCACCCCGGACTGTAAGCGCCACAAAAAGTTAAGTAAAAGTAAGTTTCTGATTTGTCCAATTGTCAAGTTACAAAAAGAGTCTTTAATTGATGGTCACTTAATAACTTTAAAAAAAATGCGAATATAAGGTCGTTATGAGTTTTAACAGACTTTTAGGTGTTGAAAAACTTTGAGAAAATAATTAAACATGAGTTAATTGTGGCGATGTTCAATCTTTAAAGCTTCTACTGTATGTCTATCAATAGGCTTTGAAAAAAATTGCAATGAAACTAAAATAATCTTACCAAGGTTAAAATAAAATTTCGAGGGGTTTATCAATACCTTTCATGTCAACTGAGTAAGCAAAGGTCATCGATATGCTGACATCTTAGCCGACAACATCCTTATTCAGAAAACTTTGTTATTTAGTAATTTAGCAGCCTCATACTCGTATAGGTGGTATCTTAAAGCGAATAAACTCATTGATTTTTTTTTTTTTGCTTCAATGGTAAGCGTCTACAGGTCTCAACCGAAATTAAGTCCTTCAAGCTATTTAAGTACACCAATGGGGTTTTTTTTTCAGCCAAATCGGCGTTGTTCTTTTCCGTTTTACCTTTTTAGTGAATGCTTCACTGAATTTTAAATTAAAAACCACCAGCACCTGGCAAAGTTTGTATGTGTATGCATTTCAGTTAATTCCAACTCGCATAGACCCAATTAACATTAAAAACAAGAAAAGGCTGGTTAATTACCTAACGAATGCTCAACAGAGAGGATATAACTGACTAAAGAAAAATTAGGAATCTAAATGATTTTTATAAAGTTGTGAATTTAGTATAGCGTAAACTTTATTCTCTTGCAGCGAAAATATTGCCACAAATTTGAAAATTATTTTAAGCTTAGTTAACGCATTTTTATGTTTATTAATGTCAATATAATGTTTTATGGTGGAACGGGTTTTCGTGGAAACGTGTTTACTGCCTCTTTTGCCAAACAGTTGTCTTGCCTGCACAGGCGCCCTTCCCTAGCACCCCGGGCTCTGCTCTAGATACTATGATAAACCTCCCCTCTTGATATTTTTATTTCTGCTGAAAACCATCTCTCGGTTAAAGAAAAGTGAGTTTTGGTACCACGCTTTTTGAAGAACTTGTGCGAGAATTATCCGTTGACCCTGTCTTATAGATATGCCGTCAGACGCAATGACACCAGAAATCCTACTGCGACAAAACAACCACCCCAACTTTCTTCAGGCAAAACGAAATGACTTCGGCCAGACTCTGAGCCAGGGAAAGAATGCCTTCGTGTATTCACGGATGGCTCCAAAACCGGATAGGGGTCTGGTTCTGAAGCCTTCGTGGAAAGCGAGAACATTAGACTACACTACTCCTTAGGTAACAATGCGTCTGTATTCCAAGCGGAGATTTTCACTATCCTTATGGCTATGCGCTATATTGTGACAAACCGGTGGTGGAGGGGTAGAAGCGTATGCGTATGAAGTGATATCCAAGCGTTGCTTAACTCTAACCTCTAACCTCGCCATAGTTAGTGCTCGAACTCAAGCTTTCTCTGAACTTGGTCGGAAGGCTAAGCAAAGTGAAACTTTTTTGGGTCCCAAGTCACACTGGTATCCAGGGAAATGAGATCGCTGATGAGCTTGCCAGGCTGGGTTCAGAAGAAGCTCTGTGGTCAAGTCATCCATTGATACTTGGATTTCTCGTGAACGCGAGTATCGGTGGCGTGACTCTACTGGGTGTAGACAGACCAAACGACTGCGTCCGGACATCTGCAAAAGGTCCGCGTCTTTCCTTCTGTCTCTCAGGAGAATCGACCGCAGACTGCTTGTGGGCATCCTTTCGGGCCACCAAGCTCTTGCCAAACACTTAAATGTGTTGGGCTTGAGCGACACCACCATCTGTCTTGCTTGTGGAGAGGATAACGATACAGCAGAACACTTCCTCTGTAGTTGACCTGCCTTTGCTCACATCAGGTGGCGAATCTTTGGAGCAGACGTGGTGAGTGCCGAACATCTAAGCTCTTCATCACTAAAGCTCCTTCTCTTCTTTCTTCGAAAGACGAGAAAACTGAGTATAGTAAAGAAAGGTGTCTGTTTGGCAGTACAATGGACCAGTAGTTGTGTCTGAATGCTCCATAGGACAGTACCTAGCAACCTCCGACAAAGAAAAAATTGTCAATATACATTTTTTGTATTTAATACGAAATTTTAAAAAACATTTTCTCTTAGTTTCTTGTAATTTAGAAATAATTTTCAACACCAACATAAATGTCAAAAAAAAAATACAATTAATTGTTTGAATTGTCACACTTCCTTCCGACGTTATCTCCTTTTCCAAAATCCCTTATTGGACATAATCTCTCATTTTTTTATCTCTTTTTCCAAAATTTCCCGGGACGAAATCCCCTATGCCAAAATCTCCCATCTGCATACATACTTATTAAATCTCTCATTAAAATCCACTGTTTTCAGAATTTTTTTAAACACGTAGTTTTGACAGTAAAGTTAAGCAAACAGCATAATATAAACTTTGCATATACCCAACCTTGCAACTTCTCCACATCCTTCAGTGACCACAAGCGGGGGCGTTGCAGGGGGGCATCATGCCCCCAATTCGCATCTCACTTTGTCGCGCGACAAAATTAATAACCCCACATCTAAAAATGGGAGATTTTGTGCCGTGGGGATTTGCTCTCAGGGTCTTTTGGAGTAAGGGATTCCAGCACAGGGAATTATGAAACAGGGGGCTTTGGGAAAGGGGGTTTTAGAAAAGGGATTGTGGAAAAGGAGATTTCATCATCAACCCTCCTTCTTCACTGCACCAATGACATTTGCAAGAGCATGAAGGAAAGGACATAACTCATTGACATTATGTACGTGACATGGAATACGATATACTACAACGTACATATACAGTCATGGAAAACCAACATGTTGTCGCTATTAATCAGGATCAAGGAATTCGCTTGGGGAAAATTCACAAAGAAAACCACATCAAAATAAAGAAGAACCAGATAAGATGAAATACAATCTCAAAGAATTGAGCAGTGTAGTATAGCATATATCTGAAATGTCCATCCAGGAGAGAAGCTCTTGGTTTGAAATATGTAGATAAACAAAGTCCATTCTTTTGTAACTTGAAACAATATACCAGAGGGTGGCAAAATTTGCAATTTTGATTTCTCTTGAAAACCTCTGAGTGTAGTGGGTTGGGTAGTGGCTGTCGTTCTTAGTTTTTGAATACAAAAATAAGAGTTTGCTGCAGGATTACGATTTTGTAAGTCCAATTTTAAAACTGCCCGGTGATAGTGCGGAAACGAGAATATAGCAAAACAAGTGATGCAAGACCAATTCCACCGGTATAAGCAATTCGCTTCGTCATTCTCTTCGAATTTCAAAACAAATAGCAATTTCAAGAGCAAAAATATATATGCAGTGGTGAATGGTGATGCAATGAGTTTTTTTTTTTTTGCGGAGGTGCCAAGAGTGCGAACCAAGTTCGCAATCAATTTTGTAATGGTCCTCAAAAATTTTCGACTCTGAAGAAATTGTATACATTAAAGAGGGCAATATATCTGACAAGAAATAAGAAATGAAGTGGACGTAAAATCACAAATTGAGATATACCAACATTTCCAACAATTTTGACAATTGTGTACTTTAGGTTAGGTTATGTACTTTAAGCAATGATCAAAAAATGTCCAAAATTATATGAATAACAACTTTATTCGTGGAAAACAAATGGTAATCAGTATAGCAATTCATTGTATGGAGCAACTTGATTTGATAAAAGAACATTAATAGATCATTTGCAGCGGGATAGTTGCCATTTCAGATTGCGTATAAGGGAAGCCGATAGGAGGTAGACAAACCCTGCCGGGTATACATAAGCCATTTGGCTTAAGTTTGATCGATTTAGGAGGAAGACCAAGTACTGACTACAAAAAGTGCTTGGTATATGCAGAGAAATTTAAATTTTTTCAAGGGACAGTGTTTAGGTTTTCCATTCTAATTTACTGTAAATGGTTCTACAGGGTGCCTAGAAATAATATAACCTAACCTAACATTAACGAATCGAAGAAAACGTCACCATAAAATAAATTTAATATTGGGCGCAATATTTTTATAAGGCATCCTAAGGTTTTGGCTTTTAAACTGGCAACACTGTTTATACAGATTGTCAATTTGACAGTTGATAAGTGATTTGTGATTAATACGGTTTGCCATTTTACGATGCAAATTGTGCAAACTTATTTTGAAAACTGTTGTTGGTTTTGCCAAACTTGTCGTGCGCTAAGACCATTAGCTGTCTCCTTCTAACATTTGTATAGACACGCTCTTTATTCAGGCTTAAGATTTTTTTTTCTTAGTACTTTCACAGAGTACCTACTTATAAAGACCGCAGCTATGGAGTTTTCAAAATAATATTCAAAATCAAAATAGTTTCACCGACACAAAACAAAAGCTTACCCAAAAAGATCAGTTTCACTGCCCGGAAAACTGATTCGCGGCGACAGTGGTGACCTGCCATGACGCTTGAGCATGTCATGCAGTCCCGGTGGTGCGTGTATAGGACTTAAAATCGTAATTTTACGGTTCGGTGGTGCCAGCAACCCGCCCGACAATGTCAACTGTGTCCGAATGCTCGAGGCCGATACGGTCTTGTTCATTTCAATAGTTTCAGCCGATTTCGATATAAGAATCGACGACGATTGATGTAGTCCATACTTTCCGCTGGTATTAATCGGCGACAGGGTATCCAAATTATCAGACGGTTCTTCGATTTGTGTCGAAGCACTGCGTATACATTTGTCAGGTTTGCTGCTGGCCGCACTTGCGGTAGCTTCCGAGTGTGCCGACGTAGAGCGAACAAATTGGCGCACATGTTTCTGATGAGCCGTGAGAAAACCGCCGCCACTCATACTCGACGGATGAGTATTTTCGGGCTGTTGTAGGAAGCTTTGAAATTTCGATTTGCTCGACGCCGACGAGATGGACGAGGTCTTCTGAATAATGCTTCGCTGTTCGGTGACTATCGAAGCACTCGACTTGGCCTTCAATTGATGCGACAATGTCGACGACGATGACGATGAGCATGTTGACGTTTGATGTTCCACAATGGTCGATGAGCTGGACTGAAGACTTTGACTTCGGGTACTTTGCGTGATGGTCCGATTCGATGTAGCCGACATGGCAGACGATGATACCGAAACCGAGGGGTTCGTCATCAGCGAGCATGTTTTCGGATAACCCATCAGTCCGGCAGCGCTGTTATTCGGTTCGGTTTTACTGTCGTCTTCGGCGTCACCACATTCACTTGGTGTCGTCACAATGTACTGAGGTGGTGTGGTTGCCTCATCCAACGACATGGTGATCAATTCAGTTTCAAATGAATAAATTCATAAGTGTTTTGGGTGGGACTGGCGTTGAACGCAGTGTCAGTGGGGAGGATTAACTCTCTGAAAGAAATTAATTTACTGTGAACTGAGATTAAAATCAAAATTTGTTGTTTCGAATCCATTGACTGTGTATTCAGCCTTTTCTCGTCTCTCCATCCGCACATATGTGATTATTTTTAATTTAAATTGCATAGTAGCTACAAAAGATTATCTTCATTAAAACCGCCTCTGCATGCAGCATCAACCAACAGCGGAAATAATGAATGTTGACATTTAAAGAAAAAATAAAAAATCACACCAAGAGAGGGGTGAATTTGCATAAATGTATCTATAAAGCATTTTAATGAGATGACGCACACCTGTCCTACTATTTGATTTTAATGTGTTAATATTGGATGCTGGTGTGGTTTGCTGTATATGGCAACGCCCACCTGTGTTTTATGTTTGCACTCTCATGCGAACGGAGATGATTTTTTTCACACGTCAGGACAGAATGTTTTAAAAACACCAGTTGATTCTATTTTATAGATACAAACGGGAGTGACTATCGAGTCATTTTAATTTTAACAGACAAGTTTTTTTTTTAATTAAATGAATACACTTGTATGCATTTTAGCTTATCGTTTTTGTTTTTTAATTTATGCAACAATAATAAATGTTATTATGGCACCGCATGTAGACACGACCGAGACGCGACTAACTTAACAAATGTTACGTCGAAAGGTTCTACCTAAACTGAGTGGAGTTGCTAAAGCGTGACTACCAAATCAAAATTGCTAGTAAACCTTTACGAAATAGGTACGATATATTTGCTTATAAAATATTGTCCATATTTGGTGACAACTTCTTTTGAACTCGTGATCTTTATAGCATTAAATGGGTCAGTGTGATTTCGTCATCTGGTAGCGCTATTCTATTGCCCAGCCCAGATGTATCTAGAATAGTTTGATGTTCTTATTTTCTATGCTAAATCATTATCAACCTTTTAGTTTGAGCCCACGTAACTGAACTGGAAGTAAAATATTGAAGACGAGTGAATTTATGGAAATTCCGAAATTGAACAATTCGGAAAGGAACTCACTGCTTAAAAAAAATATTTTACATTCTGAAACTCGATGGTACCTGAGTTAAACTTCACTGTTGTGTTAAATTTCATTAACGTCAAAATTAGACACTTACACAGCCACTTTTGTTCTTTCTGTTAAACGAAAGGAAATTCCAAGAACTCTACTCATTCCTCCCTCAATCACTCGTTCATTAAAATTACGAGGAGCTATAGGAAAGTAATAACTAAAGAGGGGAGGCATTTGCGTTGCCATCTTATTAAGAATTTTGTTTTTAGACTTTGCAAAATGTATGTTAATTGTTGCGCCAACTATTCACATTAAAGATGCTTTACAGGAAGAATGAGGGAATTGGTGCTTTCATTGCAAATAATTCTAATCAAAAAGTTTTTTACTGTTATCGACGTGTTTCTTTCTTATTTTTTGTGTTAAAATATACAGCAGGTAAATAGTAGATTGAACTGAAAGCAAAAAGAATTAATTTTTTCGAAAAGTTTTATCGTGTAAAATAGTCTTTAAAACAGTGGCGCAAAATTATAGTCGCCTGGTATTAAGGGAGGTTAGTAGCGGCACTCTAACTCCAAAACTGTTGCCTAACTTTTTGTTGAATTATAGACGCTTTTTTACAATCTTACAACTAGCACCGACTTTAGTGTAGACCTGTCTCAAATTTTTTGCTAAACAGGCTCACAAATTCACAGCAATTCGTCTGCTGAAAATGCCAAGAGGTGTGAGATGGAACAAGATGTCCATTGCTGCGGAGGGTATTGTGCGAATGCACATGCAGGCTGGTCGTTGGACTTTGCTTGGTAAGAAGCAAATGAGGCGACAATTGGTGGAGCAACATCAAGTCAAAATTGTCATAAAGTTCTTCAAAAGGATGACCGTGTTTTTATAGGTATTTTAGATTTTCTTAATAGATCAAAGCTTAGTCTTCAAATATAATTATCATCTTCACCCTCGGAGAAGATTTTGTTCATTTTCGCGTTAAAATTCTCTAAAAAAAATAAATTTTTCCCTCAAATTGACGAATGACAGATTATTTAGTGCGTACTAAAAGATAATAGGTACTTTTCGTAGTGTTAAGTTTTTTACCAGGTAACAACGATAAAGTGGGCTTTATATTGACTATAGTTAACAAAATACTAGTACTGACTTTATTTGTTTAAAATAACTTAAAGTATACTTTATCTGACTATAATTTTGCGCCAGTATTTTTGCTGCCTGGCTTAAAGCACGACATATTAAACTACCAATAGCAAAATAATTCTTTGAGCAACTTTTGTTAGCATTAAATGCAGTTGGAGAATGTGATTTTTAGAAAGTGTCAGCAAACAGTGTAAAAGCTGTAAATTGTAATTTTAACAAACTTATTCAAACCAGACCAGAGTCTCAATGTTTTTAACTAATATCAGCTGACAAATCGAAGAGAGAGTTGCTAGGAAATATGACAACCTATGTCAAACACAGAAAGTAGGTATATATTTCATATTCAGAGTCAAAATGGAGTTTATAAATACTAAAAACGATAATAAAAATACACACAAAACTGTGTTACGAAATTGAAAATTTTGTAAAGTCGAAAATCGGAAACGCAGCGTTTAATCATTAGTCGCACGATTTGGCTATCAAACCAGCACAATTCTTTCCAACTAAGGCCCAGTTATAGCTGTCATTTGTCAGTAAAATGAAACCGAAAAAAAAAATTGTTTTGCTTTTTCGAAGCACTTAGGCGGCTTTGTCGGCTCTCACATTGAGACAACATTCAATAAGCAACTGGCAATAGGAAACACGCAATATTATCGCTCACAATTATTTTACTTTGAATTAAATTAGAGGTCAGAGTCAGATTGAGGCAACAAGCAATAAGCAACTATAGTTGCTATAGCAACTGCCAATAAGTAATCAGCAACATTTTTCGTTGGAGCGATATTTAGTTGCTTTGATGTGAGACCTCTTATTTAATTCAAATCCTTAAGCCTTAAACTTAATCATTAATCTCAATATCGGTCTTAAAATGTTGCTTTTGAATTGTAATGTTAGTTCGTCAAAAAAAAAAAAGAATAAGCAATTGATCTCTAAATTTTCTAGAAAACGGATTTATTAATTTTTCCGTGATTTTAGTTTTATTTTTCTGTTTCGTGTTTTAACGGATGTTTCAACGGACATCTATATAACATTTTCAACATTTGGAATGGCAAAATCACGTACAATTCGGTGCTGCCATCGGTTCTCTCTGCAAGTAGTTTTTAATACCTAAAGCAAGTAGGTACATACTATATTTGCAGTTCTGAGAGCATTAATGTTGCTTCTTTTTTGCATAGGTATAGCCTCCGTTAATTTGGAAAAACTTTTCGCACAAACATTATTTTAGTAAAAGCTTAGTGCGCTGCTAAGCACGTACGCTGCTAAATTTTAGCTCCCATACAAAATTCTCTCCAAAATTTAGAAAAGCTAAAATCAAGCGAATCCTTTTAGCCGAGCGGTACGCACCTCTATCTATAAAAAATCAAAAATCAAAATTTCATGTCAGACTTATCTGCATTTACCTGTCAAAATTTACTGAATTTTTTGGCACCTTTTCTCAAGATAAATTTAACAGATCGTATTGTTACTTTTTTCTGTTGTGTTTTTCAGAAAAGGAAATGAGGATGCATTTTTGCAATGAATACCTCGACGGGGAATCCCTTGAAAATGAAAAATTTGAGTCAAAGAATAGTAGGTAGACAGAAAAAAAGCGCATTAGAAATAAAACATTTTTTCATGTCTATGAATTTTTGAAGGAAGTTATTTTCAACGAACAGCTGTTTTTTGTGACACTAACATCCACAATGCACTTCATGTCAAAATTAAGGGTTTTAGACTATCTGTAGAGAAAAATTATGGAGAGCAGCTAAAATTTAAATTCGCTTGAGCTGTGTACTTAGCTTTACATACACGTGAAAAGTCCTTCAACCACTTCTTCCATTCGATACCTTTTGATACTAAATTTGAATACTTTATTATTAGTCTGATGGTAAAACAAACTTATAAAGTTAATGTCAAGAGATTACAAGTTTCAACATAAAATTAATAAATTCGTAGATTAAAATCTACTATTGACACAATTTTTTACATGCTGACGTCAGGTGCGTGTAAACTAAAGGGTGGTTAAATCTTAAGCGATGTTGAATGTGAATCACGCCTAAACGTCAAGTTTTGGCATTCAAATCAAAATGCATATCATGCACTTCGTGATATTTTCGGTCAATTTAATCGTCCACATGTGCGGTCTGTAGGAGATGTGAAAACACCAGTGCATGCTCGTAGAGCTCGTACTGCAGAAAATATGGCTGAAGAGCCGACCACCTCAACTCGTCGTGGTGTTCGCTATCGTGAGATGATAACGAACTTTTTATGGCCCGAATTAGAAGATATGGATGTGGACGATATGACTGTGCCACTTGCCACACAGCTAACGAAACAATGACTCTTTTGGGGAAGAAATTCAATGGCCGTGTTATCTCACGTCGTGGCGATGTTAATTGGCCGCCACGATCATGCGATTTGACACCGTTGGACTTCTTTCTTTGGGGTTATTTGAAAGACAAGGTGTACGTCGATAAGTCAGAAACAATTCAAGAGTCAAGACCTAAAGAATGAGATCATTCGGCACATCAACATGGAACCTCAATTATGCCTCAGCGTCATCGAAAATTTGGACCATCGGATGGAGGTGTGCCGCCGAAGTCGCGGCGGCCATTTAGCCGAAATTTTGTTCCATACATAATTGAACTATAGCAATATTATCATAATAAAAAGAAATGACAATAATTTCCTAAATAATTTGTGTTTTATTCAAAATCAACATCGGCCCTTAAAACTTAACCACCCTTTACATATTCACATCAGCATCCCAAAAATTGGCACGAATAGAAAAAATGTGCTTGAAATTGTAACCTGCAAATTTAAAAGCATTTTAGTAAGGAGCATTGTGTTCAATATTAAATATTATTATGGTCAACCTGTTTTACTTAAAGATTTTACAAAAAATTGCGAAGTGGTAGGTACCTGAAGGGTGGGCCATCTAATGGTTTCTTTTTAAATCGTAGGTAATTTTGACACTGACAGCTGCTTCCCGCTCGAAATCTTGACAGAAAGTCAGTATCATATCTCCGCGACACGAAATGAGTCACTTTACGCTTGAACAACGTTGGGAAATATTTAAAACTTATTTCCAAAGTGAGTGTTGTGTGGCTCAAACAGTGCACCCACCCCGCACTGTTTGTTAATCTTGTTAGTTTCATCAACAAGACCATCAAATTTGCCCGACGGGAATATACCATGTTTTTCAATGTTTTCCATTTTTATGTTTATTATAAAAGTTATATTATTTACCTACTGAAAACAGGACACACGTTGCTTAACATGGTCAACTTCATTTAGACTAAATTAATAATAATAAGTCTGTATAGGTACATTTGAAATGCTTTGATCTCTGGCAACTTTTTCCATTTCAAAAGTTTTTCGACCAGCAGTCGAGGTTGGTAAAATAATGTTTCATATTATAAATTAATTTTAACACGAAATTCATAAATAATACACTTTGCTAGCAAGTTGTTGTTGTTGTTCTTGTAATTTAGTTAGAATTACATAAGACAAGCAGGATCTAGGACAGACAATGTGAAAAAGTTTTAAACAGAGAAGTATTTATTATTTTTTTTTCTAGATGTAAAGAAATTTGTTCTTTTCTGGGGAATTTTAATTACGCTGTTCCAAAAATTCTGTACACGTAAACACATTTAAAATTTCTCAATGTATTGTTGGTCGTTTGGATTCCACGAAAGAAAAAAGTGGTCTCGCAGTCCTACCTTCAGTGAAAGTCTGATAAGCATATGGTGAGCGAATAATAGTGTCCTTATGAGGAAGTTTCTCGATTCCGATTTTCATAAACGTAAAATACACGCACAGAAAAAAACGCCACAGGAAAAACCCCTTAGGTTGGTACGACACGAGGTCCGACATGAGAGTGTTTGACTGTTTGCGTCAAATGAATTCCGCGGTTAAAATATTTTTGAGTTTACTTTATTATTCGTAAAAGGAACGCTGTATAGGGTTAACAGCCTATTATTTCATTGATAGATTCTATATTTAATTTCTCATTTTGTTCGTGCTTAAAATATAGTTCTCAATAAAATTAAAAAAAGGTTTTAACCAGTGCTGCCACTAAAAAAAGGGGAATCTGACTGAATGACCAAATTTTTATTTTCTAAATCTGGTAAAAAAATACGGTCAAAAGTCAAAATCAGAGTTTTGGACTAGAAAATTCTTTGGAAAGGGCTCCTTCTGGAGTTAAGGGAGCGACTCATCCTGTAATTAGGGTTCCGCCGAAATCCGCTAGACGCGGTATGACCGAGTGGCAATAGCACTTTTATTTTATCAATATGTTAACAATTAAAAAAAAGTAATTTTACTACATACTTTTAATTTCACGAATACGTTTGTTTTTTATTCACCATAAAATGAAATAAATGTGAAATGTTGAGCTGTGCCAAGAGTGTTCAGAAAGCAAACTCTAGATGCGAGCATCAAAACTAAAATGTTTATGATAAATCTTGAGACTTTACCCAAGGTTAACGGAAATTAATTTTAATCTCAGAGTTAATTTCCGGTGGAAACGTAGCATAACATTCATATGTTCAGTTGTTTATCAGATAAATAATGCTTTGAGCGAACAGCATCAATTTGTTAACTCTTCTGGGCGAATTGAATTCTTATTTTAGGATTAATTCTTCGACGAAAACTGACATACTTAAAGTGACTTTTTTTTAAATGTACATATGTACTTGTAACAATATATCGTATTGTCTGCTCTTGCTGATTTATTTGATTACACGGATAGCTATATAAATTCAATTTAATTTATTTAGCCAAACCAAGGTCGCTAGAGAGTATTTTTTTTTATAGAGTATTGATTTTTCGTTAGTTCACACATCGTAATATCTACTTCCTGAATAGTAGGGGTTGGTGACTTTTTCCCAGAGACGTCATCTTTATCAGCAAACCCAAAATTATTCAAAATCAAAAATGCCAAAATCTCTAATTAAATATTGTAATTAAATGTCGTGCGATTTAATCGCATGAATTACTAATTGAACAATTCTCTTTTGCAGATATATTCAGTTAAGGTTATGTTTAATGAAATGTTGTACACAAAGGAAGCATTTAATTCTAGTATGCAATATATATTTAAAAATTATATACATGATTATTTGAACTGACAGTATGTTTTTAATTTTGTCCAATTGTCACTATGAAAGCTTTGCCAAAATATGCACCATCGATGAATTTATTTGTTGTTAAGTGGAAATGATAGATGTTTCCATTTAAATATGTATTCTTTTCGCCTTTATTGAATTTTCAATCATCTATTTCAACTATTGATTCGAACAAAATGGCACGTAGGCTATTGGAGATATATGAATACACACGTCAGACTAAAAGAAAACCGCATGCACAATAATTCTACACGTCAGATGATGTGCATATACATGAATACTGGGGATTTGAAAAAAAGTTTGTTTCGATTGAGATATTGCACGTGAATATTTTATCTGAGGAGGCAATGGTTAGATTTGTTCACCCTCAGTTTCATAGTAGAAGCTTAACTACACTTTTAGTTTAAACTTCAGTTCAACAGTTTTACAGTTTCGTTTAAGCCTTGAACAGAGTTCATTTAGTAGTTTAAGTTAAACGACAGTACTCTGCCGTATAAAATTCAGATCACTTGACACAGTCCATTAATTTATCATTAATTTACGTCGCCCCGCTTATCCATTAAGCGGGTCGCGGTTGTAGGAGTAGATTGCTCAAGTGGACCCTCCATAGCTCTCGATTATCCGCCATCGACTCTAAATTTGGACATGCTTTTAACATGACCAAATCGGAGGAGTAGTTGCTCGACATTGAGTTCCTGATGGTATTCTGGTATTTCTAATGCGATCCCTAAGGGTCACACCAGCAATACAACGGTGGAATCTCATTTCGGCAGCTTGTATTCGCGATCTTATTCTTTCGGTCATTATACCCAAGCCAAACCTCATGACCATAGGTAAGAGTTGAAACAAACACCGAATTAAAGACTGACAACTTAGCTTTGACACCAAGTTCAGTCAGTCCTCCTAATAACAGAATGACCAAGCTGTCTCAAAATTGACCCAGCCTGAACAATTCTACAGGAAAACTCAGCATTGCTCCTTCCATCACTCGTGAATAAGACCCCGAGATACTTAAATTTCTCGACCTGTTTCGATGGGACTCCACTAACATGCAGAGTCCATTGAACAGGCGTTCTGGAGACGACCATCACTTCGGATTTGTTCACGTTAACCTTCATCTAAGCTTTAAAGCAAACGGCTACAAACCAATCGAGTGCGCGTTGAAGTTCAGTTTGAGAGGACCCAAGGATGACCAAGTCATCAGCGAAGAGCAAATGACTTATCCTCAGATCTCCCAATTTGAAACGTTCTTTGCCAAGACTGCGCTGTAACATCCAGCCATATAAGTAATGAGAAGGAGAGGAGACAAGACGCACCCCTGGCGAAGTCCAACGCCCACGGTGAAAGGTATTGATTTAGCGCCGTTTACAGGAACACAGCTTTTACAGTTTGTGTAAGGAGATTGAATGGATCTCAAGAGAGACCCATCAACTCCATACTCCTGTATAATACACTCCAGAGTTTACCTTGAGGGATTCGGTCGTATGCTTTCTTCAAATCTACTTGACACAGTTACATTTCAATTTCAAAACTGCCGATTGTAAAAAACACAAATATTTGACGTTGTTCAGATTACATTGTGAAACCGGACGAGTTGAACTTAAAATTGTCTGAGTATTGAAACTCACAAGCCAAAGCCAGCCACCAGCTGCATAAGTACCATTTTTCACGAGATTGTCATCACTGGCACAACTCAGTGAGCTGTCAGTTGCGCGTCTGCAAAGATTTTGACAGAAGCGACTAAAATGGGATTAGTAGTGAAAAATTGTAATACCAAGGGACAAACAACATTGACGAATCGGGCAGACATAACTCACAAGTTTAAATACCTATATGTTTGCGTATATAGAATCACCATAGAATAACTTGGATTCATAACTTATTTGGGAAATAGGTTCCTGGCGCGTCGTTACCACTTTTTCATTTTCTTTTATCCCAACAAGCAACAACCTTTCCCATCCCTTTTAAATGAATCAGAAAAAGTTTCTCAACAAAAGAAAATCACTTTTGGCAAATCATTCAATTTTCGACTCATCATTAGAAAGGGTCACGAAAGTTTCTTCTTTTTTGTGTGTGTGTTGGCATGCTATTTAGTATTTGAGTATTTATAATACTCTTCACACTTTTATTGTTGGCCATGTTTTGCGTCAAAAAGTAACACGCAACGTATAGGTGAAATAAATAAATCGGTTGAGGTTTTGGTTTTCGGTTAATTAATTGCGGTTTGTGGCTCAAATCCTGAATGAGTTTTTTCACTACTCCTTCTCTTATAAATTTTCTGATAAACATACGAAGTTGTTTTGTTATTTTTTCTACTTCGTCCAGAAGTAGTGACCGTTCTTATCAATATTTAATATGATGTAAACACTGACAAAAGGATACACTTTGCCACCGTCCACAATGTAAAATGTTATTTCGTTATAATTTTTTTGTTTTTTATTTTAAAGTATGTACTTCTTTTGAGGTGAACTTATAACGCTTCAACAGCGTCCCCAGGTACTTATAGATAGCTAGTATTATTGGAAAAACATTTCTGTAACTTGTAATCTTCTGGGAATTATGTCTCGAGGAAGCGAGTGTCAAAGTTTGCTTGTCCTATACAACCGAACATACATTTTTGGGAAAAGTGAATTGAAGTGAAGTGAAGCGATGTGTAGGAGTTGCCAATCTGTGGCCCGTTCGATAAATTTAGTTCTGATTCTGATTCTTTTGTATTGGAAGAAGCTGAGGAGAAGAAGAGAATTAAAAGTGTGGTACTTCTTCACAACATTATTTTATGATACTTGGAACCTTCGTGAAAATTTAACCTCGACTATCGTAAGATCTTTAAAATGAATGACCTATGGTGGTCATTTTATGAAATGAGTATATGAGTATGAAAGTGTCAAGTGTGATAGTGGAATTTTATCCTCAAATCAGGCTCGTTTGGCATCAAGCTTTGCCCTTTACGTTGTAGATATATCCTAAGATGCCTTCTCTCGTGGGAGATGTAATTTTTCGAATCATCCAGGGGGTAGTTGAAGTGACAGCACCTTGACAGGATCTCCTATTTTGACTTTCGTTTGAACATTTTTAGGTCAAAACATTCATATCATAATGGAATTTCTGGTGTACAAAAAGGTAAGATGATTAAAATAAATTTAACAAATTCCAATCTATATCAAAGGTCGATTCGCGACATATGCAAAATCATATTTACTTGCTTTTGATAAAGTCTGACACAAAAATCTGAAGCAGTATTCGACAATTCTGGAGTCATATGAATCAGATCGATTCTTCAGAATTAAACAGGAGACGGAGTTCTCCACACTAGGACAAATTAAAAATGGTGTCCACTATGCAGTGTGCTAGGTCCAGTCCTATACCTTTTTATCACTAGCGATCTGCCTGAAACTGGACAAACAATCATAGCAACTTTTGCCGATGACACTGCTGTAGGCATCTAGAGTCATGCCAAATTCCTAGGCATGACTCTAGATGCTAAACTGCGTTGGAAAGTGAAAAAAGAGATGAGTTGAACATACGATACTTATTAAATGTAATCTTCTTCTTATATAAAAATTGAGCCTTAAAATGTTTGTCGTCGATTCACGCCTTAACGCATTTACCGATACGACCAAACTTTCACACATCTTTGGTATTGGTCTATATATGATTTCTGTGAAGTTCGGTCAAAATTTGACAAAGGGGCGTGGCACCGCCCATACACAAAAAAAAAACATTCAAAATCGTAAATCTCGAAAATCACCCAATCGATTGAGCTCATACTTACAGATAATCTTAGTTATTGGCCCTGGAGTGGTCCAGTTAAGTTTGGTCAAAATTGGACAAAGGGGCGTGGCACTGCCCATAAAGAAAAATTTCAAAATCATATATCTCGAAAACCACCAAATCGATTAAGCTCAAACTTATAGATAAGCTTAGTTATTGGCCGTGGAAAGCTCACGTAAAGATAAGTTAAAATCGGACAAAGGGGCGTGGCACAATCTACCTCCTATACAAAAAAAAAACTTCTATGGGTTGAAACTCGATAATGTATCTCGAGAACCGCTGAGCCGATTTTCATGATGTTGTTCGTATTGCTGTATTTCAGGTTTAGGCAGAAAGAAAATTCCAGTAAATCGATTTATTCTCATATCTCGCACAGAAGTAGACATCTTAACCATGTTAACTTAGAAATAACAGAACTTTTGAATACTGACAATGTAATCATGAGATTAAAAAAAATAAATAAATAAATAAATAGGTGGCGCAACAGGCGGGTGACACCCAAGGCCTAGCTTTTCGCAACCATTCGTTTTGTGTGAGTTTCTATTTTTGGGACGAATGGAAGCGACCTACAATTTTATGCCGAGTCCGAACGGCTAAATTGGGAAGCTTTTTTTATGACAGTCATACTCTCGGATGTTTGTCAGACGTTCGCGAGAGGTGGCGCAGTAGAAAAAAAACTTTAAGATGTAATTTGTGTTTTTCCGGGGATCGAACCTGGGATCCCTTGCACAGTAGTCCAGCACACTGCGCTACTGCGTCCACCAATCATGAGAATAAGGCGGGTAAAACCCCTTGATCTATAAGAGTTAGCTAAGACCAAAAAAGTTTGTAATATTTTCAATCAAAAAAGTATAGAAACCGACAAACGGCGGATTTATCTTTGAAATTTTTTTAAAATGAATCAAAAATAAATTGATGATCAGTCGAACAACTAGGTGCAATCCAATTCGGGATGATGAAAGTTAGTCCCTTCGGGATTTTTCTTTTAGATCGGGTTAAAGTCCCTCACTATTTCATAGGCATCCCTCGCGTAATAGCTCTGCAATGTCTTTCGATGATTTCTCCTTCTTTAATTGCGCAATATCTTACTACAAATGCATTATATCGCTTGCTAATTTATTTTAACCACCCAACAATTCATATGTAGTAATTAGTAGCAGGTCTATATTGAGGGGCTCAATTAATTTATGACAATATGTCCAAATGCATAATTGTATGTTTTCCTTCTATTCTTCTAGGAAACTGCAAACTTAATATTAGTTATTTATTAATATATCAGAGCACAAAATTACATGTGTCCACGACCTGTGCACAATGTCAAACAACTTGTCTATCGAAGCGACGCGACGCATACGAATTTGTTTGCCGACACACAAAAATAAATCTTTTTTTTTTGTATTTAAGTCCTTACGTTGAATGTAAGCCAAATATATTTCTTTCTTAATTTCCTTTTAATTTACCTTGTTGTCATTAGGAGCATATAATAATAAAGCTTCAAAGACTCTTAGTAAAATATCTTATGATAATCATTGCCGCGACAATAGAAAACAAAAAAAAAAAAAAAAAACATAAAAATTTTTTAATTGATTAACTTTTGATTTTTGGCATCTGGTCAAAGAATTTTGAATACATTTTCACAATGCTAGCGCGTTGCGTGAAGTTGCGGAACGTATTTTTCACGCGGGGCATTATTTGCCTCAAGGAAAAATACAAACCGTAACCTGATCAGGATCACACCAGTAGAATGTGACTGGCTGACTTAGTTTCAATGTGTGGCATATTTTGAGATTGAATTTAAATTCATTAAATCTTTGTTTCAATAATTAGATTCACGTGCTAGACTTTTGACCTTTTGGTAATTGGGGGCTTAAAAAAAAAGTGTCATCAGGAATGTATAAAAATTTCCAATTAATTATCCCATAGGTCGAAGGTGTTCAGCGAATAAACATGAAAAACATTTAAAATTCTAATATTAGCCATATTTTCGACACATCTTGGTCAGTGCATTTTTAAAGCAAATGTCAGAAATCGCTTGCCAAAATATGCATTTCCTTCCTTGTGGGGTGAGTAATACGCTGCATAATTGAATCAAATAGTGGGCAGGCTCATTTAATAATTTCGAGCATTGCTCAGCTTCCAGGGGAATGTGCAGAGAGATGACTTAGCTGAAGATGAAGAAATGAATTCAATAAATCATAGTCGATTTATAGCTTTGCAATAACCATAAAATGAGGGAAATTTGATTTTAACCCCTTTCGCTGAACACCCATAAGTAAAGAGTTTTTAATATCCATGAGGCATAAACCTACCCCGATAAATGCGGATCACAACAGTGAAACCCGCATAAACATTCATTTATTACTTCTCGAGAAAATCCCCAGGGACAAAATCCCCCATTTTTAGATTTGATGTCATTAATTCTGATACCGCGATATCTAAAAATGGTGTTAAAAAGTGAGATACGTATGGGGGGCATGTTGCCCCCCTGGACCCCCCCCCCCGCTTAGGGTCACTGTAGGATTTGGAGGGAGAGATTTTGTCATAGGGGATTTCGTAGCGGAAGATTTTGGAAAAAGAGAAGAAAAAAAAAATGAGGGATTATGTCCAATAAGGGATTTTGGAAAAGGGGATAACGTAGGTATCCTGTCAAAGGTCTATGCAAACAAGCCCACGACCGCGTTAGGAAATTGGGAGATGTTTTAATGAAATTCAGCCACATTTATGCGAAACGGTCATAGAAAATTGCAAAAGGAGTACGTACTAGCCAGCAAAGCCGGCCATATTATCCAATATGCTATTCCTAACCCCAATCTGTATACTCTATGAATCAATAAAAAAGTTAAGCTTTCTAAAAATATGTATTTTCCATCAAAATTACATTTTGCGTGAATTATGGGACACCCTTTATATATTATATAAAAAAAATGTTTTCATCAATTGGGTTCTTCTGATTCGATTTAATATGTTAAAGGATATACCATACCTACTATTATTATAGGTATCCCAAAAGTATTTTGATCCATGTTCGTGTTTTTTGAATATAACTGCAGATTCACACCTGAATATAAAAGTATAATCGTTAATCTAAAAACAAGTAAAAGTGTTATCATCGGCCTGGCCGATGCTTTGATACCCTCCACTGAATAAAAGTCCTGCAAAATGTTTGCCACGCGAGTTAGTATGTGTCTAACTTTAGTTTTGTATGGGAGGTAGCAGAACTACTTTACCGACATAGACAATTTTCAATACTAACCTGACGACGATTAAAAAAAGTCCTTTCATAAAATTTCATTCACCTAAGTCGATTCGTTTGGACGCTAAGGTGTTTTCAACAGACAGAGAGATACATGAGTCGAATATTGGCTTTGTATGGGAGGTAGCAGAACTACTTGACCGACATGGATCATTTTTAATACCAACCTGACAACCGTAAAAATAAGACCTGTCACCCAATTTCAGTCGCCTAGGTCGATTCGTTTGGACGCTATCGTGATTTCAACAGGCAGAGAGACACATGGGTCTACTAATGGTTTTGTATGGGAGGTACCAGAACTACTTGACCGACATAGCCCATTTTCAATACCAACCTGACGACGGTAAAAAGAAGTCCTCTCACCAAATTTCAATCGCCCAGGTCAATTCGTTTGGACGCTATCGTGCTTTCAACAGACAGACAGACAGACAGACGGACAGACAGACAGACAGACAGACAGACAGACAGACAGACGGACATGGCTAAATCGATTCAGAATGTGATCCTGATTCAGAATATATATACTTTATAGGGTCTCCGGTGAATCCTTCTTGGCGTTACAAACGTAATGGCAAAGTGAATATACCTTCCTGTGGAGGGTATAATAAACTTAAATACTGCTCACAATGGAGCTCAGTGTCATACTGATACCACATGACTTTCGATGTAAATCGTTGCACTAAAGTAACTTGAAGTAGGAAAGTCATTTCGTGATTCAACATACTTCAGGATGGGTGCTTTATGAGTTCCTAATGGGCTGCCACTGGGGCAATGGGCTGCCACGATTTGAAGATGAGTGTTGCCTCCATTGTAGTATACTACGCGGTTATTGTTTGACGAGCCTCCTTAAGTGCTCGTAGTTGTACATGTATGAAAGTGTTAAAGAGAAGTTTTCTATAAAATATTGTTAAGTGAGAGTTGGAAATTAGGCCTTCTCGTACATCGCTATATGAATACATATTCTTTAAAATGGTATTTCTATGGAAATTCAAAGATAAGAAACTAATTTTATATGAATAAAAATACATACAATGCTTAAACTGTTGAAACTAAACTATGAACAAAGTTCTTATTTAAATACTCTTTTAAAAAAAGTATTCAGGCCTATTCTACTCTTAAATTTTCGTTTCCCCTATTCGCTCTATATTCACTAGCCGCGCGCGCGCCGTGCTCGCTAATAATAATAATCGTATAGCCCGTCCCAAAGCAAAGACATTTTTTTCTCTTAAGGATTTTTGATCGCATGAAATTGGTAATGATTTTCTCTACTTTATCACAAAGTATACCGAAAGTCCGAAAATTCCATTTCAACCCTTTTTAATACATAGTGGGTTTCACGCTGTTATAATAAAGTTACTCAGAAATCTGGCTTTCATTACTAAACACACATAGCTACAGCGCGAACCAATTCACTTGGCCATTCTACTGCGCAGGTCTCTGTGTATTTTGTTTTTGTGTTTTGTTTTGTGGCGTGTTTATTCACTTAAATCCTCTCTCTGCGCAACCGACGGTTGGCCAACTGAATTGGTTCGCGCTATATTTGAGAAGTGCAACATTCAGCAAATTTCCCTCTTCTTTGGGGTGCGTAAATGTGTATCTTTTGCATACGCCAACGACGGTGCGGTTGAGAAACTACATAGTTCCTGTTTAAGAGAAAATCCTTTCGATGTGCATGCACCCAACCAAAGCAGAACGACGATCAAGAACAATTCTTTCTGATATTTTTTGATTTATTGAATGAAATAAATTTAATTTGATCGAGTCAGATATTGGTATGTAGCTCAGCTTCTCACTGAACCAGAAAGATGGTTAATTTTAAAGAAGTGATGACTACTTTATGTATATTGATCTATAATTATTTGATTAATAAAAACTAAAAGGCAGTGAAGTCAGAAAAAAAAACATTTTGGTCAAAAAAAGGTCCTAAAAAGTAAGCGTGGCAATTAACGACATAGCATGTCCTATAGCCTTCTCAAAGTCTGCAGAAATATTCGAAAAAAGTGTCATTGAAATCTGTTCTGTCGTTTTCACGATAACACACATAAAACCCTTACAGCGGTATTAATAAAACAGCCCTTTCCGATGTTTAACCTATTTTTTAGCTAGCAGACGGATAGTGGACTTGTTCGTTTGATAACTTTTATTATTCATAAGTCTTATATCCTTATTAGCTATCCACTCTTTATCATTAAAGGCACGGCAGCACTGCGTCCAAACTGTACTAAACATGGTTGTAAATCTGTCAAGATTTCATCAGCTGACACTCAGAGCATGTTATGTGGTTTTGTTCGCGATTTTAAGATTCTCTCTGCTCTCTTTCAGCTTTAAAATTTCTCGCGTCCAATCGAACTTTTTGTTGGTATACGTGTATGTGTATATCAGTTGGACAAAGTTATCTCTGTATGTGAGTAAGTTAACCACCCTCTATATGCCGAATTCGGTGAGTTAAGTTATCCGCTCCTTAAGACATATCAACGAAAGATAAGATATGTTAATTAATAAGAACTACGAGTTAACAGATGTGTTAGAGCTATCTCGCCGCTATGCGGTATTTATTAATACGGGGGACAATTTTATTATTAGCATTAGATGGTTTGCTAGGGCTTTTGGCTATAGCTTACAATGTCAGTCAGCAAAACTTACAGGCAGCAGGCAGTTACAAACCACAATCGCTGCTCCCAAAATATTAGCTTAAACCTAGACAAACCTAAACGTAAACAATTTGTATACAAAACTAGCTGTGCCCATAGGAATTGTACTGCCTAGACCTAGATATATTTTTGACTAATGTTTAAAATTTTACAAACTTTGGCTCGATGACTGTCGAAGAATAGCGTTTGAAATCCATTTTCCCGGTTCTTTAAAATGGTTCATGCAGGCAATTTTGTTCATTTATTAAATTTCTATACTAAAACTACGGTGAAGATATGGTGTCCTAAATAACTTTGTTGTGTATAGCTCTAGCTGGTGCCATGACCAGTCTCACAATCCCACCCACACTTCGCGCAATGTACATCATAGTTTACAATTTTACAACTTAAGCCATCATGACTTTCGAGAAATAGCAATTGAAATGTATTGTCTTTTTATTGGAGGTGCCAGTGTCAGCCCCTTTGTAAAATGTTGACCAAAGTTTACAGAAACTTCCTTGGTCCAATAAAATAGATTTTCTCAAACTTAATCGGTTCCGTGGTTTCCAAATTGTGCGATCATTGGTGGTTATGTTTCCATACAAAATGGAAATTTAGATTTTCTCGATTGTCCGGCTTTTATTTGGGGTTTTCCTAATTTTCTGTTTTTTTTTTAAACCATCATTGAGCAGATGGCCTAACCGCCGAGCTATTCAAAGCGACAGGCGATGACTTAGTTAGGAGCATGCAGCAACTCATCTGTTGTCTGCCCGATCCTCAAGAAAGGAGACTTATATCTGACAGAGACTTAAGGACTGACCTCGCTTCGTCTAAGAGTCCAAAATTTCGGGTTTCACTCGTTCGTAAGTGATGAATGACATATGGATGGTTGTCTGCGTCTCTCCTTAAAAAAACAACAACAACTGCAGACATCTTTAGAAATCATATATCGAAGACCTTCCAAGCTTGTTTCTCTTTTCGGATCCATTACAAACCATACATAATGGATTTATTTAAAATCCGACACTTAGACTAGACAGGCAAAAATCCAATTCGGATCATTACTCCAGATTCCTGCATACGCGCATACACCATACCCTACACAGGATCATGCGTATCCACCACTCCGTGTGTCTCTTATTAATCATTAATCAATGTCAGTCTACCCAGTCCAAGAGTCACCCACCAAACAGAATAATTTTAATAAAATACAAAGCAAGACAAATAAATGAACACAAGAATAAATTTCGAATGATTAGCAATAATAATGATAAACGACTCATAGATACTATACAAAATTTTGTTTTCATGTACCTACATCAATTAAAATTTAAGAAAACAAAATCAAAGTCTAACAACTGCCATCGCCTAAGGAATATTAATCAAAAGCATTTTAGGTATTAAATGACATCTCTTTAAGATTTTAATGAGTCGAATTTGCTGTCCCCACGGAGGGTCTCTAAAACATCCCCAGAAGCAAATATTGGTTCAATGTTATTTATACATATAAACATTGTAAACAACAAATGAGTCCCTCGAGGAACTGCGCCAACAATACAAGGAACTCGCAATAATTGTTTGTCTACCCACCAACTACTGCCTATTCCATATTTGCCCTTCCAAAGGGGAAGCTGAAGTGTCGTCAAGTGGGGGTGGATAGGAGTTTATTTTTTTTCTCATTTTATTCCCAACAGATGGTGGCCTACCTTGAGAAGTACCTATTGTGCAAATCACCATTCGATATTGGGGCTGTAAGGAGTCGGAAACTATTTAAATTGGTGAAAAGGATGTCGATAAGAACATTCGAGAGTATACGGAACAACTTCATGATTGTTGAGTGCCATTAAATTGGATTATATAAATTATAGTTCGACACCCAATTTTCACTTCCTGACTTGCGACACACAATTTGCTCAAGTCAGAGGAAAAAACTGGAATTAATGCGTTTGCTGAGAGTTTTGCATAAATCATGTCAACCCCATGACTTGGTTATAAATTCACATTAAGCTCTTTTAATGCTATTAGTATGTATACTTTCATCTCTGTCGAGGAGGTAAAGGATACGACATTATTGACAGGAGAATATTTGTCTGAACAGAGCACTAAAGTAAGCTCTTTGGGGATCGAATTGTTATAAAAGAAATATAATTTTGTAGTACTGTAGATAATTATGCGATTTACCTACTGCATAATATCCTTCTGCAATTGACTCGAAAAAAATAGGGCGCTTTATTAAAGATGACGGCATAGATTAAACGTGCTTATACTGTTGAAAAACGGTCACACTCTGTGCCTTGATATAAAGCTTGAATTCAATATCTATAATAATTCGTATAACAGAAACATATGGACAAACCTACTGCCACTAAACCAATCAAAGCAATGTTAGAAAGACAGGGAATAACCGCCTTATCAAGTCCGAAGCCAGAATCAATATAGGCTCTTACTGGCTTTTCCTTGAAGATGGGTGGTCTTCTTAATACGTAAGTCAAGCAAAGACTACAGTATAATAGTTTAAGCCTATTTTTGACGTCCTATACAAACACCCAGGGGCCAGATCGCGTAAAATACAAACGATCGAACGACATCATTTTCACTAAAGCTGTCTCTATCTCTATCTCTATCTATCTATCTCTATCTATCTCTATCTATCTATCTATCTATCTCTATCTCTATCTGTGACAATAGACAGAGACTGCTAGTATCGAAACGACGTCGTTCAATCGTTTTCATTTTATGTGATTTGGGCCCAGCTCTAACAACGTAACCAACTTATGGAACCAACGCATAGATTCCTGGACATGCGGCAAGGTAACGAAATGGCCGAAGAACAGCTAAAATAAGGTTAGAAGTCCCTCACACCACGCCAAGAAGGGCACCTCATATTGGGATAACATCCAATTCCTATGAGCGTTTCGCACAAATGTGGCCTTATTTCATTAATACACCTCTTGGTGGCGTTGGTGGTTGTTTGCATAGACCTTGGACTTCAAAAAACCCTCCAAAGAAAAAAGTCCAATGACGTTAAATCGCAAGATCTGGATGGCCAATTCGATCTCAAAAACGGTCGATTACACGATTAGGAAATGACTGATGCATTAATTGAATTGTTTCTCTGGCTGTATGGCATGTGGCACCGTTTTGTTGAAACCACATGTTGGTCACATACATATCTTGTAATTTAGGTATACTAAAAACTGGGTTATCATCATTCCAGGGTTGGTATAGTCCACTAATTTGATAGTGCATTAATGGTAATGAAAGTTTGATTGCACTGAATGTTAATGAAATTTCACTTCCATTAGCAGTACACATTTCAATGCTACTAAAGTTTCACTTGCATTAGCAGTAAAAATTTCAATGCTACTTTTTTTTTTTTTTAATACTTCTCCCGGGAAAGGCGAACCTATAGCGCTTCATCAGCGCCCCGAGATAATCGCAGATGTATGTTTGTTCTGCACTTAAATTGCTGCAGATTGTAGTCTTCTGGAAATATATCCCCAGGAAGCGAGTTCAAACGTTTGCTTTTCCTGTAACAGAAGGAGTTTTGGAAAATTGATGTCCTCTCGGTTGTCAAGTGTAGGTATTGTAAGATGGGATACCTACATAATACACAAGTGCAAAATCCCCAAACCCCAAAATCCCCACCTTTTGAAAAATACCCGAACTGACTATCCCCAAACACAAAATCCCCAAATTCAAAATCCACCAAATAAAAAAATTTCAAAAATGTTAATTCAAAATATTAGTAATGGATTTGGGGATTTTAATTTTGAAGTGTTCGTACGCAACCTCTGTAAGGTCATGTGCATTAGCTGCCTGTCTTGTGGGCGCCCAAAAGTTGCATTTCGAGGGATAATGTCTTTGAGTACCTCGGAACATCTACCATGGAAGTACCCATAGAACAAGCAAAGGTCAGCTACTTTTTTTCTGAAGATTCACTTCCATTAGTACCTAGTGAAAATTTCAATGCTAATGAAATTTCACTGCATTAGTTCAGTGCTATTTAAATTTCAATTTCATTACCTAATTAGAAAGTTTCTTTCAGATTTGAAGTATACATAAATAGTAAATAAAGCTGAATTTAAAATTTAGAAAATTTATATAACACTTCATTTGCTCTCATTATCATCAAACGGAGGTTCGGTCTTTCTTCGCTTTTCGAACTTGGGGCTAGAATTCGAAGATGCTTATTGTCAATTCGCTCGATGTGTACGATTACGTAGTTTGGCTTTTTGGACTCTATCCGATCCTTTTACCTTAATGAAATTAAAGCATTGATATTTTCAATGTTAATGCAAGTTCATTTTTATTAGAAGTATACAATGTTCAATACTCGTGCAAGCCAACTTTCATTAGCATTAAAACGTTCAGTGCTAGTGCAAACGAACTTTCAGTACCATTGAAATTTTGAATGGTAGTGCAAAATCAATGATAGTGCTTAAGCGCCCAGGTCTGGCTATCCTGTCACGATAACGAACACCATTAATTGTTACTGCCTAACCAGCCGCATTTTCGAAGAAGAATGGTCCGATAATGCCTCCAGCACAAAATCCGCACCAAACAGTAACGCGTTGTGGATGCATTTGTTTCTCAACAATTACTCGTGGGTTTTCAGAGCCCCAAGTGCGACAATTTCGACGATTAACGAAGCCATCAAGATGAAAATGAGCTTTATACTGAAGATGATTTTGTTCGAAAAACCTTCATTATTTATAAAATACCGCTCAACAATGAAAATGCGTTGTCCTTTCGTATAGGTCTTAATTTTTTCTAACCCCGACCTGTCAGCTGTTTTATGGGACATCCTTTAAAATTAATACAGTCGCAATAAATAATTTCTTCCTGTGTATGGTTTTTACGAATTTTCTAATTTTTCTTTTTTGAAAATTTAATTTTTTGGTTTGTTATTATTGAAAATGCGAGACTTCGCTCCGGGCTCCGGTAGTTGAAACAATCTTCAAGAAAGAAAGACATGAAACTCAGCGTCAAGAATCAAAAAGTTCAAAAACGATGGAGTCATTGAAAAATGTGGTCCCTTAATTCGCTACAGTCATAACGAGCTGATGAAGAAGCTATACCGAAGAGTAGAACTCGAAGTAATTTCAAGATTTACAACAAATGGGACCTCCACATCCTATGTTCCTGATAAATACGGTTGTAAGAACCTTGAATATTTACGTCTCTGGAATTATTCAATCAGCTTATTTACGGGTTTAGTTTGTCCATTTGCATTGGCGCTATTCTACGATACCCGGAGGCCCAGAGCTTAGCTTCAATGAGGGCCGAGGCCTGTGCTAATGTCTCTATTACATACATACATACATACATACTTCCTGTGTACGGTTTATACAGAACAAATAAAACAGGCAAGGGCAAGTATTGAGCGATTTCTCATAAATTCATAGCCAGTTGCTCTTCAATTCACTGAAATGTAGAACACAGACAGGTATACTCGTAAAAAGTCCCTAAGAAAAATTTGCAAAATTGCGAAGAATGCCTGAAAACACAAATTTCAAATTTATACGACGAACGGTTCGTGAATTATGAAAAAGGCCCCCTTAAAAGGGTCATCGCCAATAACTCGGGCCCCAAGCAAAAATTTCAAAGTAGGAGAAAATAATTTTCATTATTTCTTATATAGAGTACACAAACCGAGTTTAAAGTCGATCAAATGAAAAATAAAAATTGACCCCCCATAAATTTTGCTCCGTGCAAAATTGCATCTTTCTAGACCAAATGGTTTAGGCTAGGCGTCGATGAGTCAGTGAGTGAGTCGTAATTTCCAATTTCTTAACAAAAGCGCTAATAGTTTACAACCTTCTCTTTCTTTCAGTCAAAGAATTTCGGGATTACAACAAATAACGTATGCCGCCCATTGTATAATTCGCTTTGTACTTTACTGCCGCCTCGAACTCAAATGATTAATGTCTGTTGTCGTATAATAAATCGCAATTGCTTCAGAGTCCGAGAGTTTCACAATGATTTGTTCTATATTATACGAGTAGATATTTATAGCTTTCAAGAATGTGATTAGATTTCCATCAAGTTGCTGTTGATGTGTTATTGTTTATTATTATTAAGAACATATGTAATGTATAGCTACTTGGGTTTGCAAAAGTAGATACTTGAATTCGTAATATGGTCTAGCTATTTCTATTTTAAGATCTTAAACTATTTACGTAACTTTATAGTATAACGATTGGAATGATAAATCGATCGAAATATATCTATCATAATATGACTAAATGATCGTCATATTAAATACAACTGCACGCAAGCAATGTTATTTATTTACAAAATTGTGACAAATTTCAATCGGTGTTGCTAAGCAAATCGATCTTAGTCAATATTTGTAGTTTTAATTCGTTAATGTATATGCACCAGTCACATAGGGGACTGTCAGAGTTATCATTTTTGCTGTTCAATCAATTATAGGTTAATCAATAAACGTCTGTGATGTACAAACAAGACGACAGCTTGACAACTTTTCAATGCATGTCTTACCAATAATAATCATTTTTAACTTCCAACTTAAATATTTTACCAGTCACAATAGATCATTTTTTATGGAAATTTTTACCATTGTGAGGTTGTATTTAACATGGACACTAAAAGTGATTATAAGTACCGCGGAATATCTATATCTATGACGTAAAAATTTAGAAAATTGTATCTTTACTACCCTCAATAAAAATCGCAAAATTATAACGCTCACTTTGAAATTAAGTTCAATTGCGTATAGATAGAATAATTTAAACACAATCAGTCTGGGAGTGTTGTTGTTAACAAATTAGTTTTGGTCTTGAAGTGTGGTCGACAAACACACCTTTTACGATTTGTTAGAAATTTCTTTGGGCGATGTAAAAATTTGGGATTAATTAGAAAGCCAGTTTTTTTTTTTTCTACAACAACCGAAAATCAAAAAGTGTTTTGTTTCACACTTATCACTTTTAATTTGTAATCATATGCGTTTATTTGTTTATTTATATTATCGTTCTGTTCCTGGTTTTTTTTTTTTTTTTATTTAAAATTGCTATTTTTTTGCTTATTTATTTGTTAACTTATTTATTTACTTATTTGATAATTTATTTATTTATTTAATTAATTTATTTATTTATTCATTAAATTATAGATTTATTTATTTTTTTTTTTTATTTATTCACTTTTTATTTTATTTGTTAACATTTTTTTTTATTTTTTTATTTATTTATTTACTTTTTAATTATTATATATGTATATATATATATTTTTTTTTTTAATTTGAGGTTTTTGGTCGTTGTTTTTGTTGTATAGATATATGTTTGTAAAATTATTTGTAAACATTTTCCAGTAGAGAGACATAAATTTGTCATACCTATCTCTGTATTAAATTTTGTAAATTGTGCTATAACAGATTGTATATTCTAAACGAATTAAATTATCTATCTATCTATCTTTCACCCTTGGGTTAGAAAATTTTCTTTTCTTAAATACGCGAATTTATCATTGAACGTTTTATTAAAAGAGTAAAAGTTGTCGAACCTTTTACATCGTTTGAGATTTAATTCTCTAATGAGTGCCTAGTCGACTATGGTGAACTCACACCCTATTCAACCTAACATAGGTAGATGTATGTGTGTATTTGGAATTGAAATTCTGCAATTCAATAAATAGTTGCAGACTTATTCTAGTGGGATCACACATGGGACACGACATGAAACACATTTCAATCGCCCACACATTTCACATTGCACTGGTTAATGCTAGTTTACATGAGGCTCTATGGTACGTGGGTTGTGGGTATCAGCATAGATATCTGTATGTCTCACCTCACAGTGTAAAATTTCATTCGTGCTAATAGAGATATAACACAGTTGGGAAGCAATCGAAGGGTATTTTCCGTAATGATTAGTATTAACCCGATCATTCCCAAAGAGTAGTCGATTTATCGACATCGTAGACAACAACAACCTTGTATCAAGTTATGGCAAATGGTTAATGTTTTCTAAATTCGTAAGACTTTGAACAATACCTTTTGGAGTTTAAAGATTTTCATTACTTACTAGACTGACGAGGCCATGTTTCCAAAAAATGCGTAAACATAGTCATTTCGTTTCAAGAAGATGGTGCGTGATTTGATGCCGCTTGACTATATTCTGTAGGATATTATTGTGAAGTCGTTGGTCTAAGCGTAAAGGACAACAATGACCGCAGTCTAGGAAAGCCAAGGTCGAGATGCGAATTCAAATGCCTGAGACGCTCGTCTTTATATAAGTGATTCTCCACCCTTCTACTTGACATTACAAAAGACCAGAAATGAGTTTGGTTGCTTTGAAGTGGTGCTGGCCGAGGTGCTCATAGACCAAAGTAGATTCATCGTACTGGCACTAGAAAGGACAGGTGGGTCACACTGTCCGCTACACTAGTTGCAAGCAGCACTTACATTATTTCTTCAATCTTGAAACTGGTAGTGACCTAATGTAGCCTTTCAAGAAATGACAAGTATACACAAAGCTGCACAGTTTCTGGTTATGACTTATTTTCGTCTCGTTCTGCGCATTTGTTAAAAAAAGCTTGCTTTTTAAAATTGTAGAGCGTCACAATTGTCCGCCATGACACATACGTTTACGTTCACTATTTCTAAACGTTTATTGACAGGGGTCACAATTATTGTTCGCCATGACAGATGCGCAATATTATGTATATGTACTGTGGGTTATAGTTAGGCGAGAGTTCCACTTTTACATCTTAAAAATCTGTCGTGAACTGTATTCGACTGTCAGTAGTTGATTTGTCGATTTTGCGTTTGTTACTTATTAAATTAAATTTTATTTTACCTATACAGCTTTTGAAAGAAAATTGTTGTGTTGTTGACTGTTAAATGCCGCTAACTGAACAAAATTGCTTGGTTATCGATTTCTCGGGTTAACTAACCAAACAATGGATTTTCTGGTTAACATTTGACTGAACAAACTGATTTTATGATTACCTGCTGGAATAATCGTTGATTAAAGTTAACCAATGATGAACAAACTGTCCCTAAGCGTATCAGCGTGTATTAGAAAATTAGCAAAAGACATTTAGGCAGCCATTTTGGGTTTGTTTACACAATTTATAATGGATAAGGATAACCAATCCGCCAGCTTTGCCTTTTCTCGGGTCATCACAACATCCTGGAACCTATAGCAAACTTTGATGTTAAATTGTTTGACTATTTTCTACCGACTTTGCTGAAATTTAGTGTGGATTATGTAAATTCAGAATTGGACCCGGTAGGTTGCGCTACAATCGGGTTCCATGAATTTTGTTTGCTCCTCCTAAACGGATGAAGCAATTTTGATCAGATTATAGGTCCCTTCCATTCGTCCCCAAACTAAAAACTCACACAAACAAATGGTTGTGAGAAGCTAGGCCAGGCCTAAGGTGTCTAGTGTTTACACAAACTATTGTTGCACACTATTTATTATTATTATTATTATTATTATTATTATTATTATTATTTATTATTATTTTTTTAATTTTCATCAAGTAAGTTGAAAACGTTTTAGCGAATTTTTAGTCCCAAATGCAAATAAAACACAAAATACCTCCCATCCGGACATCAAAACCAGTAAGACAATTATCTTCGACTATGCCGAAGCTCAAATACCCGGTACTATATTATTGTAAAAATAAAAAATATTTTAGTATTAAAAAATTATATATTTGTATGGGAGGTATGGGTAGTTTTTATTCGACCAAGCTCATTTTTTGTCAAAATTTTTTTAAATATTATTAAAACAATATGTGCAAAGTTTAAACTTGCTATCTTTACTGTAGCTATTTAAATTTAATTTTTAGCATAAAATAGCTATATATTTTGTATGGGAGGTAGTAGTAGTTTTCATCCGATCTTGGTCATCTTCGAACTTAGCCTCAGTTTGGTGGATAAAAGCTTACGTACCAAATTTCAAGTTGATAGCTCTTAAATTACGGCAGTTATCGTACGGACGGACAGACAGACATCGCTATATCGACTAAAGGACCATTCACATGGGAACGAACGAATGAATTGATGAAATGCGAATAAACCACTTTTTATGCATTTAAAAACAGAAAATTTAACATTTTATTATTCCAAGATATCCTCCTCTTGGAATAAGGTTAAGTTCGAACGAATTTTTTATTCGCTACTTTGTGGAACGCGATTCAAATGATGTGGATTGTGAATAGACTGACAATTCGCGCCAGGGTGTTTTCGTTCGCGGCAAAAAATTTGGTTTTCGAAATTTCGTTATTTAAACTGTTAATAAACTTGTTTTCTTAATAAATTTTAATGGAATAATAAATTATCCTCATTTTGGAGTAGTTAAATGTGCAATTTTCTGTTTATAAGTGCATAAAAAGTGGTTAGTTCGCATTTCATCAATTCGTTCGTTCGCTCCCATGTGAATGGTCCTTAAGAAAGTGACGCTGATCAATAATATATTATATATAGTTTGTCATACCTCTAATACCTCCTTATGTGCGTTACAAATGGAATGTCAAAGTGAATATACCCTCACCACAGTGTGGTACTGGGTATAAAAAAAATTATTCACTGAATTCATTAAACGTTCTTTTTCCCATTTTCCAAAAATACATTTAAAATGTGAACTACGGGTTTAATTTAACTTGAAAATGAACATTACACGTTCACCGCCAATGCTTCTTAAAATAAGTTCACTGTTCGTTCAATCGTATCGCTATATCTACCCACATAAAACAGTATGTACCTGCACCTCAACAGATGGTTACAGCTGATGAATTTCAATCTTACATCAACCAAATAAAATAACGTTTCATAAAAAGTTCAAAGTACTTTATACAATATACATATTCATGTATCTGGAAGGGATTTTGTCGTCGCAACAATTCGCATGATGCCTTCAAACAATAAATTGTTGAGCGAATAGAATCAGTAGCGAAAACAAATTGTACATAAATTTTATATTCAATAAACGAGAACAACAACAACAACAACAACAGTCTTCAATTTGTTTACCATATTCTATTTAAATTGAATGGTTCAGAAGTTTACCATTACGTATAGGTATACATTATCCAAAAAAAAAAAAAAAATTAAATTAAAAAGGTAGCTCTGAGAGGAACCCGAATCAGTTAGAAATAACTCTGCCCAAAACAACAACAAAATAATATTTTTAATGTCGCTTGGAGCTATCTACCAAAAAATTCACCCTAACTGCCTCATCTACGAGACTCGCAAATGAAGACAAATGTCATCCGTTGGTAACTTTGAGGTTAATGTTGAACAAATGCGACATTTTTCACTTGAAAGGAAATATTTAAGAGAGATAGCTACTTTAAAGATTATTTATTTTTTCCTGTCTATGGTTCCTTAAAAAAAGTTGAAAATATATTATAATTAAATTTTCGTTGACGAAATCGTTGGTGAAATATGTAGTTACACCCTTAAATTAATATTTTTAACGGTCGTGAATGGGAGGAGACATACATTCTCGTCCTTAGTGAATATGTATAAAAATAGCTGCGGTTTTCCTTATTTCCATATTTATTTGTGGAACATACCCAACCAGACCGACTGACGACGCACGGGGAACGGGTCTTTTTAGGAATGATTTTCATTTCTTATTATTATCAATTTGAATTGAGAGCGAAATCTTTCGAAAGGGGAAATTTTGTCTTTTATGATGGTGACGTAAAATCATTTTTTTTATTTCTGATTTTATTTGCTATTGGGGGAAAGCAGGGGTGTTATGTGTTTAGAAATAAAATTGAGAAAAAATGAAAGGTTAACGTACTGTGACAGCTGCTATGAGTATTTTTTGTTAGAATTTTTCATGAAGTGGTTGACACACTTGACACAAGTGTTAACATGGATATTCATGTGGGCTATGTCGTGAGTGAATTTTAGGTGTTTCCAGGAGTGACAACGTTATGTCAAACAGCAAATGTACTAAGCAAATATAAAAGAGCACGTACGTTCCTACGATTTCCCAATATAGAAGGGCCACTTAAAAAAAATTAGTTAATCTGGGTGATCACAGAATTCGTCGTATTCGGAATTTTGTTACGAACCCCGAAAGAACTATCACAGAATCTGTCGTAGTGGATATTTTTGCTACGAATTTAATCCGTAGTACAACGGATTCTGTGATAGTTCTTTCGGGGTTCGTAGCAAAATTCCGAATACGACGGATTCTGTGATCACCCAGAATATTGATAACTTTATTATGGGAAATGATTGTCTTGTCAAATTTTATATTTTTAACACATCTTAAGGTTTTCATTCTCTCCAGTCCTGATGACGATGCACACATCGTTGAAACTGATGAGCTGTTGGATGACTTTGTGATCATTGACAAAACCCCATCAACATCAACATCAGCGGATAATGCTGAGAGTCATCCAGATTAACCTGAGGCACTCAAGGCGTGCCTTCAATAATTTGCTGGTTTTTTTGCTGGGAAAAAACATGGACATCGGCATTATTCAGGAGCCCTGGGTGAGAGACTTGTCCATAAAGAGGCTCCAAGACAAGGCCATAGGCAAGCCTAGAACTTGCATACTCGCTAAAGGTTTTTTATGTCCCAATCTTACCTCAGACGATTTATCAGTGGTTAAACTAGAGTGTGCGAACAACACAAAATGCATTATGTCAGCATATATGGCTCATGAGAGACCAGTACCGCCAGTGGAAGTGGAGCAACTCATAGCATAAATAACAGTGAAGGACGACCTATTGATGGGCTGCAATGCCAATGCGAGGCGTATAGTATGGGGGAGCTCGAAAGATAATGAGAGAGGTGATACACTTTTTAATTTTCTTTAACCACTAACCTATCTGTCTGTAATAAGGGCGCAACCCTCAGCTTTGTCTTCCCGAGTACGGGAACACACAGGGGTTGGGAAGAGATCCTAAATATCACACTAAAAACAAACAACGATAACTTTAGGGTCGAAAACTATAGATTTTCCAATCTGGAGTCACTTTTAGACTACAGATGTATCCTCTCGAGGCCGAGGCCACTAAACCGTTTGGAAACCCCAAGAGAGTAAATTGGACCAAATTTGGCCAAGTCCTTAGGACAAAACTCAAAAACAGAACCAAAACCAACACCGTAGATATTAAGCAACTGGAGTCAAAAGTAAAGACTTTTGAGAATGTGGCTTACAAAGTCTCGTGCCCAGTTAGACGTAGTAAAAAAAACACTTCCCCATGGTGGAGCGAAGATCTCTTCAATCTAAGATAGATGACCAGAGCGATTTTCAGTATCTGCCACAAATACAACTTCTGGCAGCCTTATAAGGACTGTTTAAAGCCTTTAAAAGAAAGCCATAAAGACATCCTAAAATGAGGCCTCGAGGGATTACTGCCACTCGATAGAAACCCTCGGACTCTGCCAGGCGAAGTAAAATTCGTTCCAAGGAACACTCCAATCCTTCCTTTCTGAGAAAGTTAAATAGAGGATGGACCTAATTCTGCCCGAAGACCCTAGAAATCCTAATGAATTCCCACTTTCCCGGATGCAGTGATATTAGTACGAAACGCGAAAGGTCTCGGCAAGTACAACCTGCGGCACAGCAATATCATTTCAATAATTTACGAGGAAAAGATTTCGTGGGCTTCTCCCCGTTTAATTCTCTGGGCATACGGCTCCGGCATACTGCCTGTCATACAACAGAGAACGCAAGACTTAACACTACCTTGGCTGGAGTCAATTTTCAGACGTTGTTTAATACTGAACTAAACCACGTACCCTACTCTTGGAGACGAGCTAGAGTTGTGTTTATACCGAACGTGGGCAGGGCATGAAGCCGCGAAGGACTTCATACCAATTAGTTTAGCCTCCTTTGTACTTCACACCCTAGAGCGTGTCCTAGACATCCACATGTGAAGTTTTCTAGAAGAATCATTGCTATCCAAATCACAGCACGCCTATTTCGAGGGTAGATCCACGGAAACAGTTCGCCAAGAGGTAGTGCGGACAATCGAAATATCCCTACATTACAAAGAATACACAATAGCCTCCTTCTTAGACATACAGGTAGCTTTCAAGTTCGTAGATGGCCATCTAAGTTTCTAGGACCAGCTTCGATTTTATAACAGATGAGTCCAGAGCTTTAAGAGCAGGTTGACTGTTTGGGAAGATAAATATGGTTTTACCACTTGCATTAGAACTTAAATTTATTCTAGCGCAGTGGTTGATGGCAAGGACTTCAGCCTGGACTGAAAAGTTCGCTTGAGGCGATTCTCCAAAAATGCCAGATCCAATCCCTGAATCCAGCTTGGAACCATCTATGTACCAGACTAGGTCAAGTCGCGATGAACTGAGTTTGTATTTTTCCCATTCTTTCCTTGGCGGGATGATGATAGAGAAGTTTTTATGAAAGCCATATTCCGGTAACATGTCGTCTAGTAACATGCTGAATGCTCTTTCAGGCTCCATAGTGTCAATCAAAGATAGGTGAACTCCATGATAGGGGTCGATATTATTCGAATGGAATAGACGATAAATACTTAGTCTTGCTTCCATTTGAATGTGTACGTGAATAGGTGATAAGCCTAGGATGACATTCAGTGCAGTGCAGTGGTCGGGGGACGGCAGTTCCAAAGAGATCTGGTGGCTCTGTTTGCGATGCGTTTTATTTGTGGATTCCATGATAGTTTACTGTCAAGACTGATTCCCATGTATTTGGCTTCCCATGAAAATTCAATGGTTTCGCCATACATAGTTAGGAGATCTAGTATCCTTCTTTTGGATCATAGCTTGCTTAGAAACCATACAATAAAAATAAATCCGGCTGATGGCGACTTATGTTTTATGTAGAGGCTGCCGGTGAGAATGGTCCACAAGGGCACACTTCATGTCTTTATGCAAAAGTCCAATCAATCTATGGGCATATGTAAAACAAATAAATTGCATTGTGTCCCCACAGGACCTACAAGTGTGCGGTCTTATTAATTTTACATCTCATCAACTACGGGTGACAGAAGCATTAACATATTATTACACAAGTGCAGAAACAATTCTGACATCACCTCAAAGTGAATTTAAATGTAAATCATTCTAAAGAACACGCCCTCCTCAGACGCACTTCGTCGGAATCAAATTCGTTATGACAGTCATAATGGAAGAGACAAGATAAGATACAAACCAAGTCATTATGTTGGATGCGTCAGGGGCGCCAATCCACTACCCTAAGCCGACTTTCAATCATGAGTAAGGGTACAACAATGGTCCTCAGAGACACCGATACACAAGTATATGGCGTTGCGTACCTTTTGTTGTTTTCCCTTTCTGTTTCTGTCGTCAAACACAATCTTTTACCGTACAAGTTATCTACCGGCATTATAACACTTGTAATCAGAACAACAACCAGTGCATAGATTAAAGAGGAAAATAACCTCTTGTTAACAAAACGATTTCAATTAACTCCTCGATTATCGGAGTAGATAGGAAGGTTTTTTTTTCATTTATTTGGGTGGACAGATTAACACATGCGTGACACGAATAGATTACGCCAAAAAGCCTTCAATCATGTTCATGTCAACTTTCTGGCGGGAATTTACATTTCTTGCTGTCACATGTAATGCTTAAGCAACATCATTTAAAATTGATATAGCCAGTTGATCACACATTCAAAAGAGCGGCAAACACTGATTAATTTAATCATTGGCGATTCAAAGGCCCTATAAATTGTATTATCCCATAAAAGTGGGTCATCTGAAGGCATAAAGGATCCGGAACAGTTCAAAACTACCTCTGTCAATGTCCAAAATTGAAAGCGTCATTTTATTAAAAGGTTTTAGGTCAACTACCTACAAGCCACAACCCGATGGGAGATGGTTTTGAAAATCCTCTCACGTCAGTCTCTATGTGGGTTCCCTTACGTAAGCCCATAATGGGGAGGAAGTAGTGAAGTTTCGGGTCGTCATAGAGGTATAGCGTGAAATGTGGGTTTTCCCTTGAAAGGATATTCACAATATGTTGCGTGAACAGGAAAATCTACTTGACCCTAATATTCCAAAAGTATTCTTCAGTTAAGTTACCTACGCGACGCGCTCGTGTACCGTTATACATCCGGTATATAGTACCTACGGATTCACTTGAATACCACAGCACCGTGGAGATTATGAGTACGTTCTTTATTCTTCTGGGTAAGTATAATTATTTAGAGTAGGTATATATGTATGTATCTGTGGGAGTCAAGTTCGCTCTCGAGTTTCATTCTGAAATCTGAAGTTTGGAAGGAGTGGGAAAATTATGAAGGGAAAGATATATTTTTCAAAAGACTGTGTATACTATAAGTAAAGAAAGTTTTATATTTGAAAAGTCAAGTGAACGTGGAATTTAAGTGGAAATTTATTGACTCTGAACAAAACTCATGCACCGCAAGGGGAAATTAATGCAAATTTCGCGGTAGCTACCTAGATTTAGTTTGGATTTGGTGTGTATTTAATTACTTTTCAAGCAGCTGCAGCTGACACGTTACGTTAAAAAATAACGTTGAAATTACAAAGAAAACTATTGTGTGGAAAAGAGTTATTGAGAATACCTACCTTAACTCTTTTAAGTGGTATGACAGGTCCACTTATACGTTGGTATACTTTGATGTTTCTTAAGCTTATAAAGGGTGTCGCATAATTCACACAAACATTTAATTTTTCGCTATTTAATAGTACAGTGATGCCAACGCAGAAAAAAAGATAACAATGTGACAGCTGACAGTTCTGGGTTAGTAAAAATGGAGCGATATATGAAAGAACAACGTATTTTCATTGCTGAGCAATGTTTTAAAAATAATAAAGGTTTTTGGAAGAAAATCATCTTCAGTGTTCATCACTCATTTTCATATTGAGGGCTTAGCTTATCGTCAAAATTGTCGCATTTGGGGCTCAGAAACCCACGAGTAATTGTAAATTCTAAATTGAAAGAAGTGTCATATAACATAACATAACTCATAAGTGAAAGGCATCACAATAGGCCCACTTGTAGTCACAGTTAGCTGGGATTTAGAAGTCCAAAAAGTACCAGACGATCTGCCGGCATAACTTTTTAAGACAGCGGGAAACTAGTGAAAGACTTGATGGAACGCATTCATCTCGAAGATTTGGTTTTCGTAAGAAAATATGCCTGATGAATGGGACCACAGCATTGATCAGGCCCAGTCGACAAAAAAAGAGATCTATCAAGCTGCAGCGACAACAGTAGAGCTATCAGTCTCCTTAACATCCCAAAAAAAATCTATCTGCAGTACCCACTGTGTGAAAACACAAAATGGGTTACGAAAGCTAATCCAACTTACATAATTTTGGACTACGAAAAGAAGAAACAATTTTCCTATTATAATTTTTCTGCGCAAACTTATATAAAGGGTGTCCCATTATTCACGCAAAATTTGAATTTTGCGCCATTTAATAAAGGGTTTTCCCATAAGAGGTGTTATTTTGGTGTTCAAAGAAAAATGTCATTTTTTGAGATAAATGATCGGATGTTTATTTCATAATAAAGAGGAAGGTATGCCGTTAATATAATGAAAAACAACGTCAGCCAAATGGCCACCACGAGCACGCTTACAGGACCATATCCTTTTCATGAAATTTTCCATAACCAAATCGCAAAGTGGCTGCCCTATGTCCTCGATAGCCTCACGAATTTTATCTTTGAGGTCTTGAATCGACTCTGGGCTATTGGCGACGTTGTTGATGATCGGCCGGCTTGAGTTCTTGTGTTAACTGAACTTTATAAGCCTTTAGACCCAAGTCTTTATGCAAATTACGGTGTAATGACGTTTATGGAATGCCCAATTCCAAAGAACGACTAGGAATGGATAAACCTGGGTTTTTTTCAACACTTTGGGCTACAGCAGCAATATTCTCAGTTGTTCTTGAGCGACGTGCACGGGTTTTATTCTTCACATCACTAACTTGCCCCAACAGCTCGAATTTGTCCACCAATTTCTGTATTGCGGCCGACAAGGTGCTTCACGACGACCAAAAAATGCTTTAGTTTTGCGAACTGTGACTGCTAGATTTTCACCATTTTTGTAGTGAATTTTAATAATTTCAATGCGTTGTTGAAGCGTGTATCGTTCCATTTTTAGTAATGGCGTAGTTTCTACTTGTCAAATGTCAAAGAATAAAAGCTTCAAAAGTGGCAGCTACCGAAATAGCGGGACATTCGCAATAACACCTCTCATTGGAAAGCCCTTTAGTATGTACAGAGACGCCAACGAAAAAAAAAAACAATATATTTGGGTGACAGCTGAGAGTTCGCGGTTAAGTGGAGTAAAAATGGAGCGCTATACGAAAAAACAACGAATTTTCAGCTACCTACTGCAGTCCGCAATTTTTAATAAAGCTCATTTTCATCATTATGGCTTCGTTAATAGTCAAAATTTTAGCATTTGGAGTTCAAAAAACCCACGAGTAATTGTGAAGAAACAAATGCATCACAACGCGTGACTGTTTGTCGCGGATTTTGGGCTGGAGGCATTATCGGGCCATTCTTCTTCGAAAATGCGGCTGGTCATGCAGTGACAATTAATGGTGTTCGTTATCGGGACATGATAACCAGACCTGGGCAATTAAGCACTAACATTGATTTTGCCCTGCCATTCGAAATTTCAATGCTAGTGAAAGTTCGTTTGCACTAGCACTGAAAATGTTAATGCTACTGAAAAGTGGCTAGCACTAGTATTGAAAATTGTACTTCTAATGAAAATGAACTTGCATTTACATTGAAAATGTTAACTCGCCCAAACTTTTTTCGGTTTTTGCCTGATGTTAAGCATTGCTGAAGGTGCTATGAATAAGTTTTTAATAAGCCGCCCCCTACTAAAACTTTACATTATTATTCACCCTATTCGTTACCTAAAGCTAACAAAGAATAAATTACGACAGAATTTTCCAAAATCCCGGCTACCCACCTGACAGATAATAAAATACAAAATCTACACACACTCCCTGTGCTGTCGTATACATTACTTTTCAGGAATCGCATTATAAACTCCATCCGCAATTCAATTCGCCACATGACCTAAATAGCATTTTAATTTAAAACAATGCAAATGCACGGTAACTCCACAAAATGTGCAGCCAAAGCTACGCGACATAAAATTTTAACATCTCCTCCATTGGCAGATATGGACAAGGACATACAGGGAAGGAAGGAAGCACACACACTAAATGAGCTCCTGATGAATTTTGCTTAATTCACAACATAAAGCACGAGAGCACTTACGCGACTTTGTGGATTGTTCACAAGAGCGTATAGCGTAAACGATGAAACCAAATGCGTTCTGCAAACGTATGCACATCAATTTGAATACCATTAAACCCTTGCAACCAGGATATGATGACGAGCTATTATTACCGTCTATGCTTTGTATGATGCTGCTGTTGCACTTTTGTCCTCAACCGAGTGCCAATTGCATTCCATTTTCGAAAATATGGCAATACGGAGATATTCGCCCATGGAAATGTGTTTGCTTAATTTAATTTCAGTTTCACTAATATCCAGACGACTACCTACTGCGGTCTACATAGTTTAAGTTTACATCATTAAAAACTATTTTCATGAACTCTTAAAATGTTTATTTGAAAATTTCAGCCATAAAGTGTGTTCCACTATTTAAACGTCGAATTACAAAAATAAACACTTCGCTTACGACGCGACACGACTAAACGATGCCAATATTCGGCAATATGCATTCAGTCAGAGTCAAGTTATGCCAAAAATTCCGTCAAAAGTGGATTTATTTATTTAATTTTAGCAAAATGTGTCGCTCTAGTCAGATGTGTTCGCTCAAAGTTTTCAACTGAAATGACAATAACAATGTTTAAAAATAAAATGTGTCCACTGGCCGTAGGAGATAGTGATTTCAGTTTTTAAGCGTTTTATATGAGTCATCTGGGCCTAGCGAATGTTCGTGTGGGCCTGGTGGATACTTATGAGCCATTTCGGGATCGAGTCACGTAGTTCTGGTCGTGAAATACAGTTGACAATATATACAATGTTGCGCATTATATGGCTTAAATTTAATTCGGAACGAATATGAAATTATTATCCTTTGATGCTGCTTTTGGTTAAAGGAAATATGAAGTTTCGCATCTGGGACAAACTCCAAAGTGGTTTTGATGCAAGTTTATGAGGTAATAAATCAGTTTTTTTTCCTGAGACGTAATTTTTTGTATAATAAGAGTTTCCGAATGAATTTATGTTGCGTATACGCCGTGTGTATTTTGATAGGAGGCATGAAATACAAATTAAATTATTTGTAGTTTTATTTGGAGTATATTCAACAACAGATATGCCAAGCAAAATTTTGGACTTGGGGTACATGCGTTTTCATTTTCAGGAATTTATTGAGATAGATACACTGCGAATCATTTAAATAGGACCAACCGCTTCAAAATTTGTTTTGCTCAAAATCTGCGGTTCTTTAGTTTAATGATCAAAACTTAGTTTCCTTAGTTTAACGAGCAGAATAAGAGACCTTTAGTTAAAACATTTCTATTGAGTTAACTTTTTTTTATTCACTAACAAACTCTACGTTAAAAATTGGTTTAATAGAATAGGGACAGTTGCATTCAGTCTTCAACTCTGAAAGTGCTACCATGAAGACAAAACTAACATTTTGTATATTTGCCAGTGTGCCTTGAGATTGTGGTTTCACATTAATATTAAGGCTTTAGTAACCATTAGTAGAGAAAAGCCATTTAATGTCGCAAAAATGGCAAAAATCGACGCTTTGAAAGACGATGGTCACAGTTTACGTGAAATAGCCCGACAAATTTAAAAAAGACAATCGGTTGTGTATAATTGTTTAAAAAACATGAAAGGGCGTAAGGGGAAGTGCTAAGTGCTCAAGATGAACGAGCAATCTTACGAGAAGCTTTAATTCGGCGCAGTCAGCGGCTAAAATTAGCGAAAAAATCTGAGTAAGTGCTAGTCTTTCGACTTTGCGGCGGGGCGAAATGGTGTCATAGCAAGTACCTAAGGCACATGGAGATCTCCCGATCAATCAACCGTCAACCAGATTGATCACATTGCGATCGACGCAAGGCACTCCTTCAGTATTATGGATGTTCGAACGTTCCGAGGGATCAATATTGATTTGGAACACTACCTTGTCGTAGCTAAAGTACGCCTTCGGATATCCCGAACACCGCCGAGACAAGTAAATACTTTGAAGAAGTTTGACGTCGGATCCTTCTCCGATCGAGTCTCTTTCAATCTCTCTAGAGGTTCTATGCAGCCAGCATCAAGCATTGAAGACCAGTGGCAACATTGCCAAAAAGACATCAGAGACGCCGCCTCTGAGAGACGTGCTTGGTTTCACTCGACCACCACAACGAAACCCCTGGGTCGACGACGAGTGCCGGCCGGCAAGCACATGCAGCGAAACAAGAGGCCTACAAAGCGGCGCTGCAAAGAAGGACCAGAGCTGCTCGTGAGCATAACGCGCAGGAAAGAAGAGACGAACATCAGCTTCTCAGGAGAAAAAAAGAAAGAGCACGAGAAGCGCGCGATCGAGGAAATAGAGAGATGCTGCAGCAGGAATGAGGTTCGGAAGTTTTACCAAAGGGTAAAAAGAGCCTGCCAAGGTATCCACCATCTTTTCATCGATTTTAAGGCCGCCTAGTCTAGTTTTGGCATCCCTGCCAGACTCGTCTGTTTGTGCAGGATGACAATGGAGAATTCACGCTGCTCCAACAAGGTCGGTAAAGAACTCACCGAGATCTTCGATGTCAAAAGAGGATTTAGACAAGGCGATGCGCTGTCATGTGACTTCTTCAACATCGTTCTTATAAGAATAGTGCACAACTCAAACGCTATCACCAGAGGTATCTTTCAAAAGTCAGTTCACCTACTGCTACTAGCCTACGCTTTTAATGGGGCAAAGGAAGAGTTCATACTCCAAAGTGTCTTACTGGGACCCCTCGCCCTATGGGTAGGTATACAATACGATAGTTGTGCGTCGAAATAACTTTACTAGATAACATAAAAGCTGTTTCGAAAAATCTAAAAGTCTTGGAAAAGGACAAATTTACTGCGAAAAATAAAATAATTTTTTTTAAAATGGTTGTCGTAAAGTAGGTACATAGATTGTGGCCCTATTAAGTACGGAACCTGGACGGAACCTGTAAAAGTCATACTCAGTCAGGAGCTTCTGTGTTAAAATCGGAAGAGAAAAGAAGGACTAAACCACGAGTATTGAGAGGGAAGAAGTAAGAAGGGATGAAAAGAACATACTCCGTAGAAGAAGAATGTGATCTACGCAGTCTGCCAGCTTAAGGAGATCTAGGACTTTTGCCAACTTTAACACCCAAAGGTTAAATGAGAAAACGAAGCAACTGGTTGCTTGCTTTAAGAAAAGAATACAGGATCCCCCAAAGAGAGAAAGGAACATAGTCACCGATGCACAATGATAATGAGAGCATCGTGTAAAGAGAGTAACAGGGCAAGGTTTACCTAAAAAAAAGAGGTTAAGACAGACAAAATTTGCTGATTAAATGCTGCTTTTAAACCATCTACGAGTACAACCGATGCTCATCATCTATCAGTACAACAGCGAGGACGCATCATTTTTCCAAAACTCTTTCGAAAAAAATGACAAGTACAATGACTTTGCAACTCGCTTCATGGGCACATATTTCCTGGTCTACTTGCAAAGTTCAAAAATTTAAATGCAGGACTAGGAGTAAACTAACTATACTTATACAAATAAAAAAGAAACAAGTTGACTATGTTTACCTCAATGTGTAAGCTTACAATAAATAAATTAATACAAGAATAAAATTAGGGCAGCCACATCGATTGAATGGGTAAAAATTCCAAGTCCAAGAATCTCCTTTACAAAAACCCCAGCCATTGCGAATGCCAGAGCACCTGCTCAGGATAATTGGAAGCAACATGCACAGAATCGCATAAGGTTGTATTATCTAAGGCAGTGCCATAGTGCGAGAACGTTTTCAGCAACAGTGCAAAACACATCCGCTTCCTACAGACAAACTCCCAGTTAAGCGGTATTTCCCGTCCAAGCTATCAAAATACTAAAACGAGAAGCATTACCGTTAACCGTTAACTGTTGACACAAAGTATAATGCAAAAGCTCTTAAGTGATGTTAATTAATTCCAAAACAAGGTGGCACAACAAATTTTCATCAAAAATATATAAAGACCTTCAAAGGGCTGCCATCAACGCAGCATGCGCATTTGCATTTTCTTGCGGAAAATTTGTATCCCTCCATAAACCGAAGGAAGTGAAACCTTAAATAAAAGATGAAGATGAGGCAAAATGATGCTTTTATAAATATTCCATAAGGTGATGGACTTTTCGCCAAAAAGGGAGCTGATGGCAAGTGCGAGTGCTGCACGTGGCAGCAATTAAGTAAACAAAAAAATAAAAACGGAATTTCGAGTCCAAATGGACCCAAATTAATTTTAAAGTATATCAATGCGTATCGTTTGCATTTCACAGTAGATATGTCAGGCGATTGAATTGTTTGCCTTACGAATTACCAACCAGCATTTCAGGTTAAGTAATACTTATGTATTATTAAGGACCATTCTCTCGGGTATCTTGCCCACTTAACACAAGTTGCACTTCAGCCACTTGAAGTGTACATACAGTTCTTGTGGCATTGCAACGACTTAAGTTGCTTTCCATGCAAGTATTTAGTGTAGGTATACCACAAGTGACGATGACGACGGTGTCAATTATATTATTTTCTTGTATACGGTAATGTTCCACACTAGTTGCCATTATATGCACCTCCTCTTCACTCATGGAACAAATCCAATTAGCTGTCAAATACATCATGTTCGGATGTAGAAATCGATAGATATACAAATTCAACTGGCAGCAGTTAAATACAGTTCAGTAAACTCAAAAGGAACGGATAGAAAAAGCCATTCGGAACTTAATTAAAACCTTCTAATTGAATTCATACATTAGAATGACCATTATGACTTCTACGCAATTAATTTTATTTATTTTCTTTCTTTCAATTTGTCAGCTTGAGGGCGTGTTGAAATCCTTTTCACTCCTCGTATAGTCATTATTTTATTCGTCAGTGATTGTTCGTCCTCTGTTTTATTTTATTTTCCTTTGCATAAAGACCAATGGACGCATGATGAGCTCTAGCTCTAGCCTTATAATTTGAGTTGAAATTCTTGAAGGCAATTAAAATAAAAGCAAAGGCCTCAAGAATTGTCCTTGCTTTTGTTCAAATAGCCAAGAAAACAATGCACATAATCATAATGTCAATATTTTTGTTTTTCTGAATTTTAATTAAAACTGTCAAATTTACATGAAATTGAATTAAGTGATGCAATGATGATGCAAAGGTTACATATTTATGATGAACCAGGTCAGGGAAAAAATAAAAACCGTCGTCACCGCATATGCAGAATGTTTTATTCCGAAATGGTTACGCAAGTCATACGTAACGTAAGTCTCTTCTGTCAACACAGCAGGAATAATTTGAAAGCCAACGCAATATTTACGATATTCATATCTGTAAAACGTTTGCACTCTCGGACCCGAAGCTGAAAATGGAGGTATACACTCAACCGAAAACTACAATAAAAGCACGAACAGAAAAACCCTCAAGGGGATTGTCAAAAACGGTCGTTATTACATACTCGTTACACAATTGCGTGAGCTCTTCTTTGGCATTCTCTTGTGTTGACGTATTTAGGGGGGAGCAAACCAAAACTTTTTACGGCATTAACTACTCCAAATAATGGTTCGTTTTACTCTGCCACATTTTAGCATTGTGTTTTGTTAATTCGAAAATGTTTTGAGCGTGTGTTTTGAAAAAAAAAAAAAAATACTTTTGATGTGGTTTGTGTTGTTTGCATCAATTAATTTCGAAGCACATCAAAATTTACACGACATGTATAATTTGCAATGTAAAATTCAAAAAATTGTTATACATATAGTTTAACAGATTGTTTAAACATACATTTTTGATGTTAACAAATTTGAAATCCTTAACATTTTCGTAGCTTTTTATACAGTATATGAATCTAGCAGAATGCTTCATAGCTTTGCTGGTTTAATACATTGATTAGAGAATTCTTTCCACGAGTATAACAAAATCATCTAACGTATAACACACAATATTGTTATATTTGAATGACAACGTTTAGTGGGTCCCATCTATATAGGTATAATACTAAGAATTTTGAGTGCGGCGCAGGGAACTGCTTTGCTAAACCCATTTTTGTATTCATTTCATTCATTTATTAATTTTCATTGGTCCGCTTGTCCATTACGTGGGTCGCGGGTGTAGGTTGCTCAAGTGGACCCTCCATAGCTCTCGATTCTCCGCCATCGACTCTAAATCATCAAGGGCAATCCCCATACTGGTATATGAGAAATTATGGACTTGATCTAACCATCTCATCCTTGGTCTACCTAGAGGACGCCTTCCTGATGGTACGGATTCCATAGCACGTCGTGGAATCCTGGTCTAGGACATGCGTTTAACATGACCAAACCACCGAAGGATGGCATTGAAATCCTCACGTATTCTGGTATTTCTAATGCGATCTCTACGGGTCACACCAGCAATACTACGGAGAAATCTCATTTCGGCAGCTTGTATCCGCGATCTTATTCTTTCGGTCAATACCCAAACCTCATGACCATAGGTAAGAGTTGAAACAAACACCGAATTAAAGACTTTTACAGCTTAGCTTTGACACAAAGACACCCATTTTTGTTTGGGAGATAAAATTTAGCGGGAGCAGGATACCTAATGACGCTTCAATTTTGACATTTCCGAAATAAACTAATGAAAGTGAGTATAGGAAAAAATGGAAAATAATTTGCCAATAGCGTATTTGTTTGTGTGTCCCGTCCAGTAGGTACATACTACAAATTTAGCGAGCATTTATCTGTACTATGGAGAGAAGTGCGGTCGCTGAACTTAAGCGCGAGCAGGATACTGGGTTTAAGCAAGACAATTCCCAGGGACGTTTGTTGGTGGGAAGTCAATCGAGGACTATGTTAACTGCCTCCATTGCACTAGACTAGAATGCTGCACCAGAAAATCTAAAAACTGTCGCAGTACAAAAAACCTATACATGTGCAATTCATAGGTAATAGGTGCATTTCGTGCTAAATACGACGTTCATAGAAAAAAATCTCAACCTTGACCAAATCGCTTTATCTCTGACTGGAGTCGGATAAAGCGATTTGGGAAATGAGACAATTCAACCCTTGGTGAAAATAAAACCCAGTTTGACTACCATTTAGTAGCTAGTTTTATGACCCCTCCGCTTAGGGATTGATAACTGATCCTAAGCGAGACAATAACAATCCTTAAATGTGGAAAAAGGAAACTGTGAGCCATTAATTATTGGCAACAAGAAAAATTGTCATTTTAACATCACCGAGTAAAAAGGAAGCAGCATTCAAAAATTGATGGAAGTGACTTTAATGTAAGACCAACATTGCAAAGGTCCACTGCGAAATGCGCTTGACTTTAAGTAGAGAATATTATGCCATGAAATAAAGTCGAAGGAAATATGGTCGACAATTTTATTTCCATTTTAGAAACCCGTACCATCGGGTAGGCGTCCTCTAGGTAGACCAAGGATGAGATGGTTAGATCAAGTCCATAATCTCTCCTATACCCGTATGGGGATTGCCCTTGATGATTTAGAGTCGATGGCGGAGGATCGAGAGCTATGGAGGGTCCACTTGAGCAACCTACACCCGCGACCCACTTAATGGACAAGCGGACCATTGAAAATGAATGAAATGAATGAATGAATGAATAAGGTCGAATTTCATGGTTGACTTTGTTTCTATAGCAAAATGGTAATAAGGTCGAAAAAAGGAAATTTATGTCGAAAATTAAAAAAATAAATCCCATAAGCAGTGAAACAAGAATGCAACCTCCCTGCTTGTGGTTACAGTAAGATTTGGAGTAGGTGTGCTGAAATTATCTTAATAAAGTGATCGACATTTTTCCATCATTTTGTTTTTTTAAATAAAGTCGAACGCTGACATTTTCGGAATTCGACATTATTTTCAATCTGATGAAAATATAAATACGATTCGGCCTTATTTCCTACGGCTTTATTTCACAGCGCCAAAAGGTACGGAGCATCATCAATGGGCTCGGCGTAGTGGTTCAGAGTTATAGTGCGATGGACTACTTAGCGAGAGGTCTCAGGTTCGATCCCCAGAGAGACGTAAATTACATGTTCAGGTCTGACAATGACAAAAATTCGAGAGTATAATTTGTCCACTGAAAGCTTCTCAGTTCAGCCGATGCGAATCGGCATACAATTGCAGATCTCTTCAAATCATTCCAAAAAAAATAAAAGCGTACACAAACGAACGCGTTGTGAGAAGCTCTTAACCTAGGGAAATGTTCCGCATTTATGAAAAATGCATTTAAAATTTCCAATAGTGGTGCGTGCGTAGACAAGGTTGGTGTCTACGCACCATGAGACATTTAAAAAAAAAATGCATTGAAAATGTATTCAAACTAATTTTTTTGACATTTCAACATTATTTGGCATTTGCCTCCCAACTTTTTTCAAAATAAATTCGTTTGAAAATTTGTGTTGCTTTGCAAACAATTGCTACATCTTTCGCAATACTTACACTTTTTGCCTCCTTTACACTCATAGCTGACTTTAGCAATTAATTTTATTTAATTTGCAAATTTAATTAGTAGGCGCAAGTTTAAACAAATTACCACTGCAGCTCACACGCAAACATGCAACATTATGTCCATGTAAAAAACATGGATGTGGGAGGTCAACTACGGCAATGGCGTAGGTAGTTCCAAAGATAGCCCCTATACCTCCGTTTCCAATTCCCCATTTGATTATTTATACTACGCGATCATATTGATACACTTTCCAAAGCTGCAGATCTCGAATATATAATGTAGTATATTTATATACCATTGTGCAAGCATATTTACGCATCGCAAGACCTATTTTCAATTTATTAGATACATCTCGCCCTCTGGATGGACCAGAAAGATGAATGTTAGCTCAAAATACTCGGTGAAGTATTGCCTAACAATTTAAGGCATATCTTCAAGTGACATATATAAATTTATGAGTATAATGGCAAGTTAAGCGTATTAAGACGAATTTTGAAAAACGATGAGTGAGGCATGTAATATTTTTGACTTATCTTTTAACAAACAAAATTTCACGTTCATACGGCTTATGGTTTCTGAGACCCCCCTTACTCCCCGCGACCCATTTACTCCTGAGCAATTATCACCCGCCCTACGGCCTAAGTTGGCATACATCAATAAATCAAAAAAAAAAAATCATGAAAATCGGACGAATGGTTCTCGAGTTATGGAGAAACGAACAGACGGACGTTGCATTTTATAGTAGTATGGATGGGTTGACGTTTCAAAAACATGTCAACTTGAGATTAAGACAATCGGTTAATAAATGTCAACTTTATTCAATGTTTACATACCGACATTATAGATGGCGCAGCCGTTACTATTTTCAAAAATCAGCAGTTGTAATGGTATTCAAATTTTGACAAATAATAATTTTTTACATAGTGAAATAACAGCTGTAGACCACAAAATGTATATAATTTTTATGAGTAGAATTTCGCCCGTAATTTTGTCAGTAGCTAGATTTTTATTTTCAGAATGTGCGTCCGGTTTTTTTTTTTGTAACAGCACTAATTTGATTACAAAAGTTATATCGTGCGAAAAGGCACGAATTCTTAGCCGATTTCTTTTAATACCAAAATAAGGCTTGTCTAAATTGGGAGACACTACATAGCCATAGTCCGAAGCAACTTTTCGGTTCTTTTAACTGAAAACATTTTTAAAGATTTAAATGCCATGATTGTGAATTCATGTCACGGAAATACTTTGTTTAGGGATTATGTTGTTGGCTTTTGTTGTAGGTGGAGATATTTGTTAGTAACCCCAATTTGTCCAAAAAATAAATTAGAGTACCTACACTTTGATGACGGAATATAATCTCATTTAAATAACAAGGATTATGCCTACATTCTATTTTTGCATCATGGTAATGTAATACAATTTAAATTTTTGATTTTATTGATAAAAAGAGGCCAGTGTAAGGCAGCTGAAATATCAATATAATTTTAATGAAGGATGCTTGGCACAGTGAGAAGATTTCTCTGAAGGGTGTCGTGTAATGAATCATGCCTGCAATTTTCTGTAATGGATATTGGTTTTCTTTTAATTTAATGAGAATTGAGATAACGGCTCCCATTTTAAAAATAAAAAAAAAACTTAATATAAAGAAATTAAGAAACACATCAGTTTGTGAAGTTTAGTGATTAAATGCATAAGAGTTTAAGTAGCATCTAACTATAAAAATTAATTAAACGAACAGTGGATCTAATTCAGATATGGTGGACCTGGATATATACTGTCGAAACCAACCAGCATACCAAGTTTCGTGGAGGTCTTTAAGACTCATTCAAATGAGTTGCATAAACTTCAGTAGAATATACATACGAGTGAGTTGATATTAACTAAATGTGACTAACATACTTTCGAGAGCTTTTACATAAACTACAACTACCGAGTGGATAGCGATTGGTATTTCAAATATGAATTCTTAAAATCTGATAATAAAATACATACTCCATTTTTGTAGTGCTGCGGCAGACGCAAAACAAAAAATGAAACGCGGTTAAACGAAACACTTCTCAACTCATGCAGCAAATTAAGAGTGGAATGAATAAAGCTTGTTTCAATATTCGTTACGCTCATTTAAATCATACATTTGTCGCAGTAAGGTAAATTGGAACGATAGGAACTGGGATCATAATGAAAAGTGGAATAGGATTGTGCGACCCAATTGAATGACCCCACTCCTCGTGCAGCAACTCAATAATGGAGAAAGTTTAGTGTGTTTCAATATTTGTTACGCTCTTAATCTCATATTAGGTCAGGTGAACTATTGGCCTGGCTATACTGTTGGTAATGGGAAGAGAAGTATGAACTGCATCAACTTTCACATTACTTTCTTTTTCTTGTTGTAGCTTGTGTCCTTCCAACCATAAATCTGCTGTAGTAAATGCACTAACAAAAAAAGTCTAACAAATAATTTCAGTTTAGTAGGTGATAGCAAAAAATATTATAAAATATATCTAACAAAAATGTCTGATAATTGTCTTCCTCTTACAGTGTTCGTCTACGAAAATTAGTGTGAGTCACCCATCAACTAGTGGACACATTAAAAAATTTAGCCAGAGGATTTAAATTTAAATAATATTGCGCTGTACTAATAACTAGGGTAGCCGTTTTGAAATCCGCCTTCCAGTCAAATTTGACTGGAAAAAAATCAGTCAAAAACCTAAAATCCAGTCAAAAAATCAGTCAAAGAAATTCAAACAAAAATCCAGCTAAAAATCCAGTCATGAAAATAAAAATACAAGTAAAAGTTTTATCAATGGTCTGGCCGTTGCTTTTGATACCCTCCACTGAATACATATACATATACAAGTCATGCAAAAATTTAGCCATGTGAGGCATGGGCTGGGCATTGGTCTAATGTTGGTTTGGTGTGTGGTGAGTGGTACCAGAACTAGAACTACTTGACCGATATAGCCTATACTTTCAATACCAACCTGAACGGTAGAAAGAAGTCCTTTGACAGAATTTCATTCGCCTAGGTCGATTCCTTTCCTTTTGACGCTATATTGTGTTTTCATCAGAAAGACAGACAGGCAGACGGACATGGCTGAATCGATTCAGATTCAGAACTTGATCCTGGTCAAATCCGGTGACTCTTACTTGAAGTTACAAACGTAATGATAAAGGAAATATTCCTTCATGTGGAGGGTATACAAAATGTATTAACTTATAAATGAACTTTATATAGCAATCTCTCTGAGCGCTTCAATTGTCTCCTCATCATTTGCATCAACACACATAATGTCGAATATTTTATTGCTGCTTCTGTAAGTAATATTAGTACCAACCAATTATTTTGTTACTTTGGCCGGTATAGGAAAGTTGAATCTCACACAACTGCTAAATTTTCAGTTTCAAATATTTGTTTGTAAGTTGGCAAAGGCAAGTACTTGTGCAAATGCAAACGCATAAATTGGTTCATTGTATGAGTGGGATATGCTTCCAAGCTTAGAGCAACAAAAATGGTGAAATTTAAGCAATATTTGTTCGTTTTTTATATTTTTTTCTATTTCCACTTTGAATTTAAAAATTTATATTGATAGAAAAGTGATATTACACGAAACATTTAAAAACAGTCAAACAAAATTTGTATCCAGCTAAAAAACCAGCCGGCTGGATTTTAAAAAATCGTCCAGCTAAATGCATATCAATCCAGTCAGATCTGACTGGAAAGCAGTCAAAATGGCAACGCTGCTAATAACAATGATTTCTAGCACTCAGTATAAATTTTACAAACACACAATGACGACATTTTATAGAAAAATTAATCGTTTGTGACAACAAAGTAAAATTTAAGGCGAAGGTTAATTATGACTAATGAAAAAGTCAGTAAAAAAAATACTTGTAAGTGGTGACTCACACCTATCGCCATCCATATCCTGACCAACATACCCAACCGTAAATTTTGTCCTGTCATGCTAAATAATGGCCGATAGACCAGAGATCTCCACCCGCCCGAAAGTGTTGCCGGATGAAATATTCGCAGATGAGTTAGCCTAAGCGTTTCTGTTGCATGCGAAGAGCACCCATGTTCCGATGTGGTATCTAGAAAAACATTTGAGAACTGGAATCACACAGTCCCCCAGATACCATAAAATGTTCTGGTAGATTCATTTGTATGCAGCATATCTTATAAATTAATGAGTGTAACACGAAAAATGAGTGCGTTCTTCCGATGTCATCGTAATCGATCTATCTATCCATACAGTGCATTTAGGAAACTGACTTTAAGTGAATTGTTATTCAAGGGTAGGTTTTTAAGAAAGAGCTGTTGCTGTCCTAAATACTCGCAAAATTTAATTTTGATAGAAAATACAGATTTTTAATTACAAAGTGTAAATTTTTTTATTGATTCATGGAGTATATAGATTGTGGTTATGTATGGAATATCACATCGGATAAAAACTTGCCAACAAAGCCAGTACGTACTCTTTTATTGAAGTTTTCTATGACCGTTTCGTATTAATGTGGTTGAATGTCATGAATACACCTCCTAATTTCCTCTTTCAAGACGTTGGTGGTCGTGGGCTTGTTTGTATAGACCTTTTACTTCAAAAAATCCAAAAGAAAAACGCCCAATGGCGTTAAATCGCAAGATCTGGATGACCAATTCTGATCGCAAAAACGGTCCATTACACGATTAGGAAATGAGTCATGCAGTAATTGAAATATTTCTCATGTGATTTTCTGAACCCCAAATGCGACAATTTTGACGATTAACAAGGCCATTAGATGAAAATGAGCTTCATCACTAAAGATAATTTTGTTCGAAAAATCAGCATCCACTTGTTGTTGTTCCAAAACCCATTCAACGAACTCTTGGCGCTACATGGTAGCCTTAAGTTCTTGAGTCAATTGAACTTTGTAGGCATAAAGATTTAAGTCTTTCGTCAGAATTCGCTGTAGAGAGCTTCTCGAAATGCCCAATTCTTGACTACGGTGTCAAATTGATGTTCCTGGACTGTAGCAATGCTCTCGCGATCTGCTTCGATGTTGATGACAGCTAACAAACCTTCATTATTTTTAAAATATTGCTCAACAATGAAAATGCGTTGTTCTTTCGTATAGCGTTACATTTTTACTAAACCCGAACTGTCAGCTGTCACATCTTTTTTTTCCGTTGGCATCACTGTACTTTTAAATGGCGCAAATTTTAAATTTTGAAAATGATATACTAGACACTAGAATTTATGTCCTTTTCCACGGATAAAATGTCTAGAAGATGAATTGGCTTGAAGTTGTTTTTTTTTTCAGTTGTTCGTAATTGCCAGGAGAAGGTTCTTCCGAGAGAAAATTTTGGGAAAACCCTCCGGAAAAGTAGTGAAATCAAAAATTGACTTTTTTATGGAATTTTGTGTGCAATTGTTGTGGAATGGCTTTTCGAATGGAAAAATAGAAAATTCTTTTTAACGATTTTAGATGATATAAAAGTGAAAAATTCGTCGTGAAGCTTGGAAAATTTCGGATAATTGTGAAATTTATTGTGATAAAAGACAATTTGCCTGCATTTTGGATGGAGAAATTATAGATGGCGGGTTGACTTAGGCTGTGCGCAATTTGACAGGTGTCCTTTTCGCATTGTCATTTTTTATTGAGCAAATGTGCTATTTACTGTCTGTGTTTTATTATAACTCTGGAGTTTATCTGAAGGCGTTAAATTAAAGCGAGACGAAGTTCACCGGGTCCGCTAGTAGGTTATATAAAAGAGATCTATACCCGACTCGGGATTTCCATTTTATCTCATGACTTTTCATTCGAAAGCAAGAAATTTTAATGCGAAAATGCAAAAATCACCCCAAGGACTCAAGAAGCAAAAGACAACACCACAATAAGAAAACAGAGTTAATTCTACCACTCATTGGAGTGGCCTGAACTTGTAACTAATTAATAGATTGAAGTGATTGTATTGTTATTTTCATTTTACTATTTGTAGATACAAGAGAAACGAATTTATATTTTCGTTTTCGCTAATCGTAGAGCGTAACAATTTTATCGAAATTATTTGAGTGTACTCTCTTGATTATAGAGAATAAACAGACTTTTCTTCATCGTGAAGTATAGATGTAGATAAAGTATAAAGAAATAGATAAGAACGGGACTACTGTTGTTTACATGTTGACAGTGCAAATTATTTTTTTTTTTTGTCTTTTGTTACTATTTGCGAACACTGCATTTAATTATACTGCTAGCTGACACAATGGAATCTCTATAAATTAGTTTAAATTAGTGGCTTACAATTAATATCACTCTTTGCGATAAAATCCGTAAAAAATGTGTGATAAGAATCTGAGTTAATTTGAGTACGGTAATTATACTTGCTCATGTGCTACTTTTCAATGCCTGTACATAAACTTTACAAACAAAAAATCTACACAAACAGAAACACGGTTTATCTAAAGCACTCAGCCACATAATGATGGACCATTATGACACTTTTGACTCCTGAGGAATAAATAACATCTTAAAACACACAGCACTCAGTCCATTCCCATGGTATCGTATTTACGCCCCTAAATGCGCAGTTATTCTAGAGTAAACAGGCCATTTTTACAGCAACGCTTAAACGTGCCTGCAATTGAATATAATACCGCTGCTGTGCCCAGGGGAAGCTATTCGGATTCCATTTGACATCTGGTGGTGGAAAGGTTGAAAATTCGGCAAGAATTTCAAGAACTCTCCGAGGTTTTGAATTTCTTTCTTGACACCCAACACGAATACCACCACTACCACTGTGAATATAAAATTTTCTTCTTTTCTTTTTTTTTGCTTGCTTTCTGTGCATTCGTTTCTAGTAAAAAGTATTTTAAACTGTATTGAGGTAACCACAATGCTGTGGAAAATAACCATTTTAGTGGGTGGAGGTATCGAGCTCATCGATTTATCGAAACATGGTTTTCTTCTCAGAGGCTATACTTCGTTTTTGCAAGGCACTATGCCACTATTGCGTGTGCATTTAATTTTGTGTGGGTACGGGTTGCGCCATCAAAGTTTTAATTGTTTTATGTCGTTTGTTCGCTGCCTTCACTGAATACCAGGGAAAAAGATAATACGGTAGTATTACCCTTAACATATGTTTGTGTCTATATTGGTTAACCCGAAATTGGGTCACTAAAGAATGTATACACAGATATCCTCTTATTTTTTATGACCCATGCTTTTTATTATTTTTTGTCGAAATTCCAGAGCCCTCAGAATCAATTGCCTTGTACCTACATTGTGCAAAAATTCCTCCTGCAGTAATGTAGGATTTATAAAATTTTTTTAGCAGGCACATATTTTCATATAGGTTCACGAGCAAGTACCTACACCAATCATTGTCACCATCTGCTGTGTGAATTATTTTTACAATTTATATTCCATATTCCTATAACTGCGCAACACTTGTGTTTTTGAAAAATAGCGGCCTGAACACGGAAGGGTGTGCAGAGGATGGTCTTGTTAATGGTATAAGCGCGAACTTGCTCCATTGATTTTCAGATGCAAATATGCAGTCGTTATTGGAGGAGCTCACTTTTTCTCGAGCGTCGTCATGCATGCTACTCTTCGAAACTTCCTCAAGGGAGTCGAGGAATGGTTTTCCTATGGATCGCTATCTGGTCCTAGCTAGTGCCCGACCGGCGCATAGGTAGGGAGTGTGAGTTTATTTTTCTGCTGTTTTCTTGCAACTGCGACAGTATGTGTTGTGTATTATGAGGGATGCCTAAAACCGCTTGGACCCTAATAGGCCAGTGGTGCTGTTATTCTGGAGATATCTTTTCGTGTTTTACCTAGAAGGTAGGCTGTTTTTTCCGAACTGTAAGTTGCCACATTCATCAGGATATGTTACAGTTCGGTTGCCCCCCCCCCCCCCCCCCCCCCGATCCTATGATTGGCTTTTGATAAGAATTCTAAGGAGAATTTCACCTTTACTGCTCCTTGCGGAACTGATTCCGCAAGTGAACGGTGGAGATCTGGGGGTCTAGCACGTAACTTGATACAATCGAGTTCAGTCGATACAATCGAGCTCTGGCAGCACCTAATTTGTCTCAATCGATTATTCTCGATTGATTATCCTCGATTGAAACAAATTAGGTGCTGCCAGCGCTCGATTGTATCGACTGAACTCGATTGTATCAAGTTACGTGCTAGACCCCCTAAACCTTGCCTGGACAACACGTCGGATTGTAGGGTAACATTGTACCGATCAAGCAAGGCCTTAATGATGGTACTACTTCTCACTATTTTTGTAAATATCTACTTCAACTTTTATAGGTACTTAACTTGTACGATTGTCTCAATCAAGGTTTCGATTGAATAAGATTCGCTCCCAAATTTTTACTGAAGGAAGACTCCTTTAGTGCAGCCTCTTTTTGCCGTACAAAAATTTCGTTTTCCTTACATTTTTAACTATTCAAAAGCAAAACGAACACAGCAGCAATTGCATACAAATGTAAATGCAATAAATGTATGTACGAGCTCTTGTCATTCATATTCACAACAATATTATGTGCAGTACATTTCGAACAAAAAGTTGTTCGGTAAAACCTAGTCATGCATACGAAATTGTCCTCTGGGTCCATTTAAAGTTTCGTAAACACTTCCAAACAGTTGTATAGTACTTGTACTTTTACAAGTGCTTATATCCATAAATCCCCCTGTAACGTTGGCATTTTATTCATTATTTTGAAGAGGCATTGATCCATGATGGCAAGTCCACTTGGGATTTTTAAATTTTTTTTTTTGCTTGCCCAATACATCTGCGTGGCTAGGTTACTAACCATGGGCATGGTTCCGTAGTTAAGTTGAGTTAAAAAAAAGTTGCTCAACGAAAATACTCTCGGCAAAGAGTTATCATTATTATATTTGACATTTTAGGTTTTAGCTGAAAATATTTGACATAAGTTCGTCTTGCTTTTATCCCCTCCGATATGTGTATGTATGAAAATAAAAAAAATCCATGTCGAATGTAAGGCGGCTCTCAGATTGAAGCAACAAGCAATAAGCAACTAGCAACTGCCAATTAATAATAATATAATATTGAGTGTTTCCTATTGCAATTTGCTTATTGAATGTTGCATCAATGTGAGAGCCGACTAATAGCAACTAAATGTCGCTCGAACGAAAAATGTTGCTGATTGCTTATTGGCAGTTGCTATAGCAACTATAGTTGCTTATTGCTTGTTGCCTTAATCTGAGAGCCGCCTTATTGTTTAAAGTCAATTGTTGTTATGGATCTAGCAGTATTTCTACCTAAAGGGGCCATAACCTTATTAAGGAGCGAGTCAATTTAAATGAACAAAGTTAAAATTTGTTGTACTTTGTGGCAACTGCGACATCCTGCGGAAATCTGTCACCTGTGAGGCTGTCATCGTATAACAGACATCATGAACTCATGTGGAAGATTCATTCGAAGCGGTGTCACCAGAAGAAGAATACTGAATTTAAGAAAAAAAAAGTAAAAATTAATTCATTTATATTTTCGTTATTAAGGTTACGTCAACCTTTTCAACTCAATTTTAACGGATACTCATAAATCACGAGAGCAATTGCGTAAAATAAATTCCAAAACCAAACGAAGATGTTAAAGTTAATTTTAAACAAATCTGCACTGAAAAATTTGATTCCTAAAAATGGCCTGTCCCAATTGCAATGTAAAATAACCTTCTTGGCCATCTATTAAAAATGTAAGCTTTGTTGCGGTTTATAATCCTTATCCGTTTCCCATGATTGAATTCAGTCACCAAGTGACAAAGAACAGAAACTGAAACAGAACAGAAAGCATTTTTGTTCTGTAGTAAATTCTGGTTCGGTTTACGTTGCTCGCTCAGTTACAAAAAAAACTGAAACAGATCCAGACAAACATGGCTGCTATCTATTCTGTCAAAAGCTATTATGAAACTAAAAACATTTTTTGTTTCGTCTAGTAGTCAAATTAGCAACTTAAACTACCCAAAGCAGGCAGCCAGATGACAGATGCAGAGAAATACAAACAAAAAAAAAACATCTCTCCCACGATAAATTGGCATTTCTTTCACTGGCAGCAAAAGAAACAATCAATATAGACTTGTTTACATTCTGTCGTCAAACAGCCATTTTTCTGTCGCTAAATTCTGTTGCGGAAAAAAAATGTTCTGTTCCTAATTCTGTTTCTGTTGCAAATGTATGGGATTCTGTTTCTGTTCCTGTTTCTCTTCTTTGTCAATTGGTGGGTTTAGGCTGCAGTTATAGCTATCAGTAAAATGCATCCGTAAAAACACGAAACAGAACAAAACTGAAACATTTAACCATAGCACATCATAGGAATTCAGTGGAATACTTCGTGAAACTGGTTGAGAAGTTGAACAGAAAAAGTTTTTCGTACGGAAAAATAAAGAAATTCTTTTTTTTTAGAAAATTTAAAGGTCAATTGCTTAATTTTTTTTTACGAATTAGTTTTATAATTCAAAAGCAACATTTTAAGACCAAGATTGAGTTCAACAATTAAATTTAAGTGCTCCAAAAAAGTGAAACCATTTTTTTACGGATGCATTTTACTGATAGCTATAACTGCAGCCTTAGGTGCAGTTTAATATGTTTGGGAGCAGAATTGTAGACCTTCCATTGATCCCAAAACTTTAAACCGTAAACCAGCTAGAAATTAGGTTATATGTGGGCCCTTTGCACAAACTTAATTTTTGTTGAGTGCTATTTGAAATACAGTTTACCATTGGCTGTTCCATCCATTTCTGAAACACCCTAGCAAAATCCTCATCTCCATTGCGCCGTCAGCCAATCACACCCATGAAACTTGTGGAAATACCTAAACCACATCATCTAGCACATGACATTTGTACATAGTTGGCAATTCGATTCTTCTTTGAAAATCAATATAAAAAAGCCTTCGGGGACTTCAATCATCCATTTGTCTCCCAAACGATTCGTAAATGCAATTCTTTTCATCTGCATTTGCATTGATAAATAATTCAGTCGATAGCAACCTCTGGCAATATCGTACGACTCTATATCGCGATCGATATGACAGATATGCATACAGCCAGCCTGTGACTGCAAATCAACTTATTTCTGACTTACAAACTTCGAGCTGTAATACGACTTATTTGTCACTGTATCTCAGTGGATATTTTCAGTTATACCAAAGTTTGATACGTGACAGCGAAATGTGTGTCCTGATTGAGCGAAGAATTTTTCTTTTCTATGGAAGTTGTGTAACGGACTAAACAGAACGTACAAAAAGTTTCCAATGTTACCAAAAGGAAGGCGAAATGCCTGAGTTACGTTAAAACAAGGCGACTAAGCAATCAGCGTGTAAAAGGTAAGTACTAGGAAAACTCAAATTTTTTTTTCTAGAAACATCTCACAAAAAGACACGTACATAATTCAACATCAAAAAGTTAGTATATCTACTGTAATTTCCTCAACGACATATGAGTCTGAAAGCGTAGGTATTCATCAGCAAAGAAAATTATTCCAACAGACGTGAACTGCACGCTGGAAACATTAAGATATGCGTATAAGCCAATTAAGCTATCTACGACTCGGCATCAGTAGAACTGTCATAGTGCAGGAAAAAAAAAGAAAGTCCTTGATGCCGAATCAAATTCCACATTATTTGTAGCAATTTGTGATGGAATTTGGAATCAGGACGAGCTCATTATGTTAAATCGTCACGTAGCGATGATTTTCCCCAGAAATGTGTTCGTTGCAGAAAATGTATCTACGATTTTCTCCGAGTTATGATCTACTTTTGAAGAAAATTTCAGTACGAGCATACTCGTAGGTGGCTATGTATAATGTATACGGAAACGTACGCAATAAAATCAAATTGCCAGATTATCGGAAATGAATACAATAAAAGACGTACACCAAACAACCAGGATAGGCAAACGCAAGCAGAGATAGACGCGGAACAATGAATAAAAAAATCGTTTGTTCTGACCCGAAATGAAATGAATAAATTAACATTTGAAAATCGAAGAGAAACTAATTTCTCATTTGATGTCGCTTTGGTTGGCAGATATGTAGGTTAGGATAGGAGTATGCTAATCAAAATACGTATCAGCGAAATGATACGAACGAGTTGCAGGCACCAACTGCGGATGATTTAGCACCGATGCTGACCCACCTCAACCGATTGAATTTTGGGTTCAGTGTCACTACCATATGCATATATCAGCCCTGAGCTAGGTTGAAATGGCCGCAAAAGGCACAACGCATCTGCTGCGTTGCAATATCTAACTTGCTACGAGTTGGTACAGCTAAAATGTGTCATATAGTCTTGTATACAGATTATGTTCGTTTTTGTCTCAACTTGGTCTATATATCTCTTGTATTTGCGTCAAGCTTAAGAAAAACCAAAGTTTGATAGAATACACTCAATACAGTGACTACTACTAGGTACCACGAGTATTTCTCGGAAAATACGGGGCGTATACGTAACATTTTGATCACTTTGCGTATTTTTATTTGAATTTTCCCCGGACCCAATTAATGTTCGTAAGGAGAGTGATTTCATGAAAGAAACATCGCATCGTTGTAGGGAAGAGGTTGGTTGAACTTAGAGGCCACTTCAAGGTGGGTAAACCAGCAGGAGTTTTAAGGCATAATGATTCACTTGGTACGATTGTTCCTACCGACCGACCGACGGCGACGCCTTCACGACTTACGTTTCGGTTAGCCAGATTTTTTAAGCGGACTGACATGACAGAGGAAAGTTTATAGATGGTACTGAGGATACCATGAGGACTGCATTTCGAAAATGAAAAAGTCGTTTCATTTATGCCGAGACGACAGATTTAATCATCTTCGCTAAAAAGATGATAAACTCGCTTTTAGAATGGAACTCAAAATATCTTAGAGAGTTGAGTATTTGTGAGTCCCTTTGCCAGACTCAATTGGAAGTTGAAAATAAGATCTAAAAGGTTAAAATGTCTTTACCTACACACATCGGTGGGAGATTTCGTCGGATGTACACAAGGGTAGTTATATCTATTCCACTTCGGTGGTATGGTGACCAAAAACCACACTAAATTATTAAAGCAAAACATAAAATAAAAATCTGGATAAGGTTTGGTTGGCACTATCCCATCAAACCTACATAATGCTTTAAAAGCAGTTTTGGGTCTGCTGGCCGATGGATATTTTTGTTCGGAGAACTTTGGTGTAAGTCTGTGGTGCAGCAGTATACCTCTTTTCTATCCTTCCTACTAACCCCTCCACTCATACTGCGCATTAAAGCATTATAAGGGAACAAAAAACCCTTAAGCACCAGAAAATTATAAAAATGTGCACTTGGTAAAGTTTAAGTTTCTTTTTGCACCGAAGAAAAGGGTGCTAGAAAAAGATTAAACATTTTAAGCAACATCCTTTGTGGCTATATTTTTGTCCAAATCAGAACAAGATGAAAGAACAAGAAAGAACAATCCAGAGGTATAACCGTATAAGCACAGTATACTCGTACCACTATACAAGGGAAGGTATCTTTTATTAATTTATCAATGTTGATGGCTAGATTTAAGGTTATGGGTTCTTTTGAGATGTTATTAAAATTATAAATTATAAAATAGTTTATGAATTTTCAAAGATCATCTAAACTTTTGTTGTTTTTTGCCAACGAATTTCTTAAATATTCAGATAAAACACGAACTATACTTGCCGAAGTTGAAAGTATGCGAATAATGTAGTGAGATATATCTAATAGGTATGCCACATTTTCCTTTGATATATTCTGGTACCATTTGCAATAAGGAAATGAGAATCAGTAAAAATGTTTAATAATGTAGGGTAAGTAACCGAAAAATTTATTTCCAAATATTCTATTATGAAGAGATTTTTTTTAAATGTATATGTATGCATATCACCGGAAATCTTTGGAATTATGTTGGCCGAATCGGACAAAGCTGAACTAACCATGGTTTACCTTGTTTGTAATTATTTTTATGAGCCTATACTATTGGGAAAAAACCTTCTACAGCTGCTTTTCTATATCAATAATACAACAAATTCTTCAATCAATCAAACAGACCAAACAAATTAAGAAATTTACTTTTGTATTAAACAAGTATGTGTGTATTTTTCCAACAAATTATTAAAAAAAATGTGCAAGACTGGGTCGCACTAAACTTTCTCGTCTATTACGAATCTCGCAGAAACTCACAGTTATTTCAGCAAATTTTATGTTTAAAATCATACCCAGCCCACTCAATATGTAATTATTAATTAATAACGTAATACATACCATCCATCCACACTACTTATAAAATGCAACGTCCGTCTGTTCGTTTCTCCATAACTCGAGAACCATTCGTCCGATTTTTATGATTCTTTTTCTGATTTATAGACGTGTGGCCAACTTAGTCCGTAGGGTGGGTGAGAATTGCTCAGGAGTAAAGGGATCGCGGGGAATAAGGGGGGTCTCACGAACCGTTAGCCGTATGAACTTGAAAGTTTGTGTGTTGATAGATAAATCAAAATAATTACATGACTCATTCATCGTTTTTCAAAATTCGTCCTATAGGGGTTGAAAAACGTTTGCACCCTACTTTTCTATTTCGACTTTACTACGCTCAACTTGCCATTATACTTTTAAATCTACGTATGTCATTTCAAGAAATACTTTTATCCTTTAGCCAATACTTCACAGAGTATTTTGATCTAAAATTCATCTTTCTGGAACATCCAGAGGGTGAGATATAATAAATTGAAAATAGATCTTATTTGGTCAAGTGCGAAAAAAAATGATCTCTCGATTGCAGTTGTGCTTAGGGGTAGTTTTATACTGGGTTCCCAAAATAGAATATCATTACTCGCTCGACTGGCTTTCAGAATGCACATTGTACGTACATACTCATGTATGGCGTAGTTGAATTTGATGTAGGCAATGGATATGCATAAAACAAACTAAATATGTATATATGTATGTCTACGTACATATACGAGGTTTGTGGTGCGTAAGCGATAGATACATATCTACATATATGTATTTGAAATCTGCAGCTATGTAACGATATGATCGCGTTGTATAAATAATTAGATCATACCTGTGACGAGTTTTTATTTATGTGAAATCTTATGTCCATTGACTTAAAACTTGCGGATCAGTACAGGCTACGTAAGGACTAAGTTGGTGACGGAGGAAGGGTAAATGGGTGGTAGGGACTAACTCCGGAACTATTCCCTCCGGTATATAGGTAAAGGTTAGTTAGGGTGTGGATGGGGGAAGGGGAAACGGGGGTATAGGAGCTATTTTCGGAACTACTCGGCCATTGCCAGAGTTGACCTCCGACAGCCACGTCTTTCACATGGACACCTATATATTGAATGTTCACGTGTGAGCTGTAGCTGTAGGCAAAATTTGTTTATAGCTACTTGCGCCCATTAAATAAATAACATGTAAGTATAACTTATGAAAAGGCATAGCGATCAAATATTTTGTGAGCTTAAAAAGAAAACAAAATATAAACAAGTAAAAGTGTTACTATCGATGCTTTGATACCCTCACTGTATGTACTGGTACAAGTACACGTGTGTCTAATATTGGTTTTGTATGGGAGGTACCAGAACTACTAGACCGACATAGACAATTTTTTAATACCAACTTGACAACGGTAAAAACAAGTCCTCTCATAAAATTTCAGTCACCTAAGTCGATTCGTTTGGACGCTATCGTGCTTTCAATAGACAGACAGACGGATATGGCTAAATCGATTCAATATGTGATCCTGATTCAGAATATATATATTTTATAGGGTCTCCGGTGAATCCTTATTGGCGTTACAAACGTAATGACAAAGTGAATATACCTTCCTGTGGAGGGTATAACAAACGTGCATTTATATGATAGCTCAAATAAATTTTAATTTAATTTAATAGAAAAGAAACCAGCGGGCGGAGCCGCGGGCGTTGCTAGTAACACATAAACATACGTATTAACTGCAAAACTTTATTACTTTACTTTCAAATTTCACCCCGAACTGACACTTGAAGGAGGCAAGTAGGTGATGAATTTCAAATTATATTGCCACTGAAGATTTGGCCTTTACAAAAAAAAAAAACTGTGTGTGAATACAGATCGGGATTTGGGTAGTCATTTTTGAGAAATATTCATAAAACTGCTATATTTGAGTTTTCTGAGAAAAACTAACTACCTACGTGATCATGTTTAGAATGGTGTTCTGGTGGTGAATAATGTTCTCTTAAATATGTGGTTGCAGCGGTTTTTGGTAAAATTATGCAGACAAATGTTACAACTTTGAATACTTCGAAAAGCACTATTCCTAAACCGTTTAGCTGAAAACTGAGTATACAACGTTTTGTTACATTTTCATCCAAATCGAAAATGGAGTTTTTGAGATATGAGCAGTTTTTTTAAAGTACCATTATTAGCGTTTGGGGTGGACATCAAAGGACGCATTCATGGTTTAAAAAACACTGTTTTGCAACTGTTTAGTTCAAAACTGAGCGAAAAGGTATCACTCTGGATTCAGACATTACCTGCCAGTTACATTTTTATCATAATCGAAAATGGCGTTTTTGAGATATCAACAGTTTTTTAAAGTACCTACTATTTTTAGCCATTTGGGTGGATTTCAAAGGACGCAGTCATTTTGAGAAAAACTGAATTTGCTATCAAGTTAAGAATGACGATAGTACCACGACGATAGTACCTACCTAAAAATAAGTTTTTGTTAAAATCGTTTTTACCGTTTTTGAGAAAAGTCAATATTCAAAAGTGCCGGTGTTTGACTTTTTAGCGAAAAACTGGAAAACATTAACTCAACTATCAATTGTGGTTCAAATCGTTAACATTTTGTAAAATTATTATATAGGAAGTATCTACCCTTAATATTAGGGCTAGAATAAAACGTAGCTCCTAGCGAGGAGCTCACGAACTCTAAATACGAAGTTTAAGACAAATTCGTCCAAGCGTTTTGATTTCAAAGCTATGGAACAGACAGACATACGGACGAACACAATTGCGAGACCCACTTTTTTCAGTTCCCCTATCATCGTAATATGTATCAGAATTGATCAAAATCTCGACTCGAAAGTTTGTAGGGAGCGGGTCATAATTCTGCATTTCAAAATTCTGTATCGACAAAATTCTGTATATTTATTTTTTTAAAATACTAAACAAATAATAAATAATAAAATAAAATTCTGTATTTTAGAATTCTCTATTTCAAAATGCTGTATATCCAAAATTTTGTAAATCCAAAATGCTTTAAATGCAAAATTCTATTTTCCGAAATGCTGTTTATGCTCCAATTTTATATTTTGAAAAAGAGTTTGCATAAAAAAAGGAAGCTTTGATTTACATAATTTTTAAAAATGATTGAGAAAAAAATACGTAAAATAAATTGAAATTCACTTAGGTGCCTACATAATTTAACAAAAACGTACGACAAAAGACAGTGGCAGTGGCGTAGCGGTGCGGTGGCGCGGTGACCAAGTGGCAGGTGGCATAGGAGTGGTGTGGCGATCGCGACAAACTGGAAGTGGTTTAGTTTAAACTAGTCATATCATATTGTAAGGACTGGTGACGACGTGGATTTTTGCATTACAAATGTGTATTTTTGTTTATCCGGACACTAAAAATATGCGAAATGACCAAGAAGTGCGACATTTTAAGCGCTGATGAATTCGTGCCACTACTTAAATCATTTTCACACAGTATTTTGTTCATACAAATTTTTGAAATACAGAGTTTTGTTCATTCATACAGAATTTTGAAATACAGTATTTTGAAAACAGAATTTTGACTATACAGTAGTTCCACCCCAACCCAATTTTGTACGAAAACAATATCTTACTCTTACTATACGTATACGAGGAAGTTAAAAAATATAGCCTAACGATAATAATATTGATTAGGTCAACTTGTATGACTTCTTATACGATTAATGACTCAAGTTGTAAGATTTGAATGAGCCCTATTAATTATTATTACTCGTATGGAAAAAAATTTTTTTTCCAGTCATTACAGATGATATCAATTTTACAAAAGTGGTAAATATCTCAAGAAAAGCTGCCTTTATAAAATAAAATTTTTTATAAATATTCTATTTCATTAAAATTAAATTAACAAACGCGGCATCGTTCAGTCAATGGATTCCATTTGAAAAATATGTAGCTATATGTATAAAAACCCTGTTTCGACTTACCTTTATATCCTATGCTTGATATCAATATCCCTCGTATCCAAAATATTCCACACAACTGCACACACACACACAGGTGAACGGATGTTTATATATAATATATTCTTTTAAATTCAATTATGTATGTTGAAATTTTAATTGAACTCACTGATCGAATTTATTTATGTATATTCTCTGGGTGATCCCAAAGACACTGTGTACCATCCGAAATATGGTTTAATTCACAACCCCTATTGTTTTTGGACTGATTTACTCGAAATCAATAGCAAAACACGACATGGATACTCGCCTATGTATACACAGATACAATTTGCCTTTCGGTTTGGGTTAAAATCCGCGCGCTACCCCAAAATTCACTGATCCGAAGTTAATATCTTATTTTTAATAATAGAACGTTTTTGACTTGATGGCACAAATTGACTGACACAAAGTACGAAGGTAGCCCAGAACGCTAGCGATTTTCAAACATAATTTTTTTTTGTTTTTCCAAACAACACTGGGGTGTATCTGGATTTCGTACACAAAAATAATAAATAAATTTTCTAATCACCTCACTGTATGAAATTTTCTTTTTCTAAATTTGCTACGTATACGTTGTAATGACAACCGTGTATTTTATGAGCGTGAATAGATTTTCTTTAAATTAAACAAACGTTGATTCATTTATACGATTTTATTAGGGTTATTTTTATATTTACAACCAGAAAAGATTCCGCAAAAATTTACAAACTAACCACAGACGCACTACACCGAACGCGATACTAAAAACAATTTTATTTTTTTGATGAAATAAATTTGTTCAAAAAAGAAAAATGCACAAACGGATGCCCTTACAGTATCTGAATCTGACGCGCTGAAGGTATTGTTTTGTTCCCGAAATCACGTGTTACTGGGGGCGCAAAATGTATCTCTAATAATTACGACAATGTGGAGAAATGTTTTTTTGGAAGAAACTGCCGTTAAACTAATAATGTTAACCGCACTCTTACAGAGGCACACTTACCAGCTGGCTGGTTAGGCAGCTTTATTTTTTCACCACCCCAGATAAAAATACTCGAGCACGAGTGAGCGAGAAAGCTTTTTTTTGGGGCTAACTGAGGCCACTGAGGGATACCTGGGGTTAGCGAAACGAGAGCTTTTGACTCGTCGTACTATACATTCACATCGACGCACTGTGGTTGTTGTTTTCAGGTCTATGACGAAGATATTTGTTTTCATTGTTGGGTCCTTTTTATCTTTTGTTTAAAATGTTCGTTGTGTACTGTACATATATCGGAAGCAAAAGGTTCACCATTTGGGTATTCTCCTCTCAACTCAGAGGGGTTGTTGAAAATAACATGTTTTCGGATGGATGGATGGAAGGTTGGCTGTTTGCTTTTTATTTTTTTTTTGTTTTGTCTTACATTCTTGGGAAGTTCTACTACATGACATTAAATACATTTTATCCGCCAACGGGGATTTCAGGTACAGCAACATTTCAGTAGGGTAGATTTCTTTGAATGGCATCATAAATGGCATCAAAAAATACAGACACGAATCGTTAGAGTCTTTGTGGCTTGTAATTAAATTGTGGATTTAATTTTTATTTATAAGATACCTATTTATCTTCAGACAAATAAAATTTACTATCTTTCGTACTAAATTTAGCTAAAAGAAAAACAACAACGTCTACATAATATTTGCGTATGATTTTAAGTCTTGTGAGCTTCTATTGTTTACGCACACGTTATACGTACTTATGAAACTTTGTGTAACAGATTTTCCGATGTTATAATTTCACCAGAGCAAATAATTGTGAGGAGAGGAAGTTGACAAGTTAAGAGGTGATGACACCGACATACCCATCTGAATGTGTTTGGCGGTGCTTAGGCTGACAACAGGTGTAGCACAACCACATAATGACATACTTACATCCCACAAAACATATAAGTATGTATCTAATGTGCGTGTCAAATTAAAGTTAAAGATGCACTCATTCGCAGCTTCATTTTTATTTATCTAAACCGAAATTGACACCCGAACGTAGTGCAAATAAAAAAGCTGCTGTATTGGCGTTTAGGAACCGAAAGCATTATGAATTATTTAGCGTTTGTGACAGGCATTTATTATTCACAATGTGTTTTCATAAATAATACGCAACATTTGTTATTTAATGGGAATGAATTCTAATTGAATTAAACGACACTGGATAGCTATAAGAGTGCATGGGAGTTTCCGCGTTAATATATGCAAGCAGATATTAGCCTTGGGAAAAGTACACACTTAACGAATGCATTCAGTTTATTTTTAGATCCGAGATTGGCGAATTCTATTAAGCCATACAGGCTATAGTTATATCTGACTGGCAATACTTTGCTGATGCTGATCACCTTTAAGCAGTACCTACCTTTTAAAATGTCATCACAAATTGGTGCACTGTCATCGTTATCTACTAAGGGGTTATACAGTACATATACTATTGTATACAATACTGTATACATGACTGCGAATTACAGCGGACCAAGTATAGGTAAGAGACGGATATAAACTCCGACGATAATGGGTTACTTTTCCAACAATGAAAGTCGCCGTGGGGTCTACTAAAGCAGAAGTGCTTAGAATCCTTAACGAAAATATACTAAGGACACGGATAGGTACTGTTGATAATATCCTGCGGCGACCAGGACAATTTCAATCTGGGTTGTATTTTAATAAAATGTTTCCTTTTATCACAATCACTTATTCCTGGGTACCTACCATCAATATAAAAGATGAATTTACCTTCTCGTTAGATTAATTGATGCTCAAAAGAACTTCCTCCAGTGAGTTCTTTGTTCATTGAGGAATTTTTTGCTACCTTTCATAGTTACTTAGATGTCATTCCAATTTGTAGTGGATTACGAGTTTTAGTGCAACTCTCCAAATGTCAGTAACACAATCTGGCAAGTACTTGTAATATAAGTTAATTTCCACAAAATCACTGGATTGCTGTACCTAATCTGAAGAGATCTAAAATAAATAAGAGCAATTTTTTACTCCCCGACTCCTTGCTTGCAAATTGCAACTAAAGTCATGAAAACTAGTTTAGGATTGTCTTCAACTCCTTCAAATACTGGCTTCAGCTCAGTTCAGCTCATTTGTCATTTGGGTTCCAGGAAACAGTGGAATCAAAGGCAATAAAAAAAAACAGACGAAAGCATTGCTAGAGCGATGCAGCTTTGGTTATCTTCATATACAGTTACAGCATCTACCTCCAACTTCCAATCCCTTTTGAGCATGTTAATCCATTTTAACTCACTGCATGCTTCTGATAATGCGACATATTCGGCTTCTGTTGAAGACAAAGTGATGTTGTTTTGCCTTCGACTTGCCCAAGATATAACTCCACTTCCAAGGAAGAATAGATATCCTGTAGTGGATCAGCGAGTTTTGGTATCACCTGCCCAATCTGCGTCTACAAAAGCTACCAAATCTAATTCTTTCTTTCCACCAAGCTTCATTTTCAAATGTTGAGTATGATGTAAGTACTTTAAAATTCGTTTGGCTTCTAAAATGTCTCTTAGATTAGGGTCACTGACTTTTCTTCCAAGAATAGACACTGCCACTGAAATATCCGGGCGCGTATTCACAGATACATAAAGAAGAGATCCAATAATTCTTCTATATTCAAAATTATTTGGGAGCTTGACGTCCTGAGCATTCAAATCCTTTATGAAACCAGGATCCATAGGAATTTTTGAGGTCTTCGCATCAGTCATTTTACACTCCTTAAGAATTTTTGAAATGTACTTTCCTTGATGTACAGAATAAATTCCTTGATTGTCTCTTTCAACTTGAATTCCCAAGTAAGTTTTTACTTCTCCCAAATTATTAAGACTAAAGTGCTTCTCAATTTCAGCTATTGTTCGATTGATCTTGGATTCATCTCTGGAAGCAATCAGCCGTTCGGACTCGGCATAAAATTGTAGGTCCCTTCCATTCGTCGCAAAAATAAAAACTCACACAAACGAATGGTTATCTACACGCCTGTTGTGCCAACTATTTATTTATTTATTTATTTTAAGACCATTCTGTGGACCATCAATCAACACTACAATGACTTGTGTTAAAACCTGAGAATAAAAAGACCAATTTCTGGGGCAAAAACCAAACGAGGCAGCCAAGCAAAAATGTCAAGCAGTTCTCACAGAAAAACGAAACAACTGCAACTATGAGCAGGAATCAAATTCGAATGCTCAGATGCTATATATACACATTATACGACTTTAAGCTGTTTAGTTAAAATACGCCCACGTTAGCAAGGTAAATTGAAGCAGCGGGTATAGCTACCTAGCTAACCCAAAGAGTTAGTCGCGGCACTATGGACGAACCCTTAAGTGAAGGGTATCATAATAGCGGCCACAGTTATCCGGGATTCATAGTCCAAAAGGCTGTTGCACCAGAGCGCCTGCCGGCATAGCTTTTCAAGGCAGAGGGAAACAACGACTTGATGGAACGCATTACTAACTCATCTCCAAAATTTTGCTTTCGAAAAAAAGTATACCTAATGAATTGGACCTCAACATTCATCGGGCAAGGTCGACAAAAAAGGAGATCTATCAAGCTGCAGCGACAACAGTAGAGCTATCAGTCTCCTTCCCCTAATGAAAGCTTAGCTTAGTAGTTTTGGACTACGAACAGAAGAAACAATTTTCCTTTTAAACCTTTTCTGTATACATATAATGTATATGTTGGTATATTTTACTGAACAACGATCCTATTTCAAACCAAAGAAGAAAAAACACTTGAATCGACAGCCTCAAAAGCGGAAAGAACGTTTTAGATGTAGCAACATTTTCATCAAATAAAATTTATTATAAGATTTATAGCGACGATAGCCTTCAGAAAACTTTCAAAAGGTAACTGCTTTTAATTCAATAATAAATACATAATATGTATATGGAATGGATCTATGAATTACATATTAGAAAGTACTTTCGCTAATACAATTGAATTAGAGTTTTAAGGCCAGTTTCCAAGGTTCCGGATAAAGTTTCGGATAATTAGCCCGCACATAACGTTATCCACCAGACAAAAGCTGCTGATATTTTTTTTCTGATAAATTTACTTGCGGAAAAATGTATCAGTCACTAATTTTTTTTCGATACACCATGTCATTTGTTTTGTCTTTCTTTTTTTCGTGTTTTCTAATATTTTATGTAAGCCAAAAAAAAATGGTTTTGATAAATTGAAATTGAAGAATTCTGCCAGACGACCTAGAGCAAAAATGAATACAAACAACAATTTTAGAAAAGGAGTTGAAGCACAAGGACGCTATTTATGAATTAGAAAAACTACATCTTCTTAAAATTGAAATGTTTAAAAAAGGTTTAGGAGAAAAGTGAATAAAATTTTCCTTCCACAGTCGCGTTTTCGGTCATTTTCAGTCACTTGAAATAAATATTTTGTTTATCTTCCAGATATCCAGATAAAGGATTTAACAGCCACTTGAACCGGCTGATACTTTACTTTATCCGAGACTATATCTGTTAGCTATCTCTATCCGAAACCTTTGAAACCAAAAGTTGAAGTTCAGCTGACAGATACGTTCCGGATAGTCTATCCGAGACTTGAAACTGGCCCTTAGTTTTTCATTATAGTTATTTTTTTTTTTAATTTCTAAGGAGATTATTTTAACTTACTATCTACATGGTAAGGACAAGTTTCTTCCACTTACCTGGAAAAGAAAAAGAGTAAAATACGGTTATAAATCGAGTAACAAAATAAATACGTTTTAATTTTTTTCATATAATGTTCATAATAAAAAATAAATAATATTTCTAAAAATAATTTGGTATTGAATTATTGAGCGAGAATGGAGAGTGAAATTTTAAGAAAATGTAAAATTAAACATTATTCGTTCTACGAGGAAGAAGAAAGATATAACGTAGAGAGAAGGAGAAAGAGTACTACATTATATATCCAATCCGCGTTTCCCTTTATACCCATTTATCTTTTCTTATTAGTCTCATTAACTACGTGCAAAGGAGAGAGAGATAGAATGATAATAATATTTTAACGATTTTTCGAAAATATTATTTTGTGCATTCCATTCTCCATTGATTCCATAATGATTATTGTGCATGGCATGATCCGATACTTTTTAAGAAGTTTCACTACTTTTAAGAGTATGGAACCGGAACGGGCCTAAATGCGCCCATTTTTATAAATTATGAACCGTTTTTGTTGTGTACGAATGCGTCATTATCTTCCTAGCACTTTTCCTTCTCGTGCCGAATAACTGAGTCACTTTTTTATTTTCGATTATTTAGAGATTATTTTTTTTATACGCATCTTTGTATCTGATATCAATCAGTTTCTTTCATAAAAAATTGTAAAGCCTATCTTTTTTGTGACATTTTGAATTATTTATTAAATATTTTGATTCACAAATAACTCAGCGGTTCCCAATCTTTTTTGGTCGCGGAGCACTTTGCTGGAGAGAAATTCCTCGCGGAGCACTTCGTTGTCCGTACGTATCCCAAGTATCCCAGTTTTCGTAGTTACGGAAAAAGCAATTATACTATTTTCCGATTTTTTTTTTTTTAATTGTATTAAACAAGTAACATGTATGTGATGTGAAGCATCATCATTAAGCATTTTGTAAAATATTTAAATCTGGTAGATATTTAAAAAAAAAATGTAATTCAAAAACATTTTTAACTCTTTTTCGAGTTTGCCACAGAATAACAAAGTTTTAAAGTTAAAACTTCAGTTTCCAAAACTTATAAAAATTACTAATATTTACTGGCTTAGCCTTTATGTTTTTAAAACGACAGTCTATGTTTTCTGAAGACTTTCCACTAAAATCTGGAATCTTACAAATAAATAAATATTTGGCGCTCTTCAGCATTTCTTGATTTTTTGGCTTTTAATGCTCTTTCGATGTCGGCCCACGAGTTTTTATTTCGATTCAGGTCGGGACTTTGCGCGGGTCAATCCAAAACATTCATTTTGTTATCTGTAATAGCTATAGCTTCACTCTCCGCGGGGTATAATAAGGATCTTTGTGGTATTAGAAATCATTATGTTACTGGTATGTATGAGAAAAGGGCTTTCTCTAATATGCCTATAAAAGCATATTAAAATCTCGACACTTATACAACTAATGGACCAACACCGAACCAAGAGAATGCACCACAGACCATTACTTTCTCTCCTCCATGTTTTATGGTCTGAAGCGTATACTTTGGCTGCAATTCTTTGTTTGGAGGACGTCTTACCCACACTTTTCCATCTGATCTAAATATATTATACTTGAATATGGCACTCCAGCGAACTCTTTTCCAAAACTACAATGGTTTTTGTAGGTGCGAAGTTCCGCTTCTTCCACATGTTTTTTGTGGAACATGCATCCACGAAGATTTTCTTCTACAAGAGTGCCTAACAGCCCTGGCCGCGAGTTCTTGATGGAGTTCAGAACAATCTTTCTAATTTATATAAATATCAAAAATGAATTGGCTCTACTTGTCCGGCAAATATTTCTTTGAAGCAGTCTTGAGTCCAATCTTCTTTCTTTTGCGGTTCTCAAAACTTCCGGAAAACAAGTATTTCCCCGAAAACAAGCTCCGTAGAACAACCAAATCTTTTCGCAATCAACGCCATTGATTCGTTTCCATTTTGATAGCTCTGAAGTTCTGGAGTACACAATTTATTTTTACGAATTTTTGTACAGTGTAATCAATACACAAATTCCATTGCTGCGAACAAAATGACAAATTTCAGAAGCCCAAAATTAGCTAGTCTGATGGAATTTTCATATTTTTTCTAATCTTTTCGCGGAGCACTTGGATTTTCATGGGGGAGCACCAAGTGCTACGCGGAGCACACTTTGGGAAACTCGGAACTATACTATACATTCAAATAATTAAATTTTTCAAAATCAAATAATTTCAAATAATGACTAGTTACCCAAAGTTCTCCGATATTGATACTGGAAATTTCTCCTGAAAGATGACGTTAATACCTATGGTTTATAGGTATAAACGGTCTTTGTAGGTGTATTGATTCATGAGTTATAGGGGCGTGGCACCTCCCATACAAAAAATGCATTCAAAATCGTATATCTCGAAAGCCACCGAATCGATTGAGTTTAAATTTACATACAATCTTAGGTATTGGCCCAGGAGTAATCCTGTGAAGATTGGTCAAAATTGGACAAAGGCGCGTGGCACCTCCAATACAAAAAATACATTCAAAATGTTAAATATATTTTGAAAACCATGGAATCGATTGAGTTTAAATTTGCAGATAATCTTACAGTGTGCAGGGGGTTCACTAGTATGATATAATTTTTAGGAAGTCAATCCAAAATTTTAATCACATTTGAAAGCGTTAAGATCTTAATGTTTTCTGTTTTCTGTATACAAATAGCATTAAGTTCGACCCAAGGACGGGTTGAAGATCATCATTTGTCAACAACAGCCGCAGTTTTCTGCTTCCCTCTTTTCATATTAACTCTCTATCCACCTTTGAGCCTTCGGATTAGGGCAGGTCACATTATTTCATCAATTTCTGCAATATGCTATGCAAACAAAAAAAACAGCATGAAACATATATTTTGTGGACCAAATGGACAAGCTGTGTCGTTTCAAATTTAGTCACTTATCGAATCGATTGGAATTGTCGGAATGCATTCAAAAAAAAAACACCTTTAGCTTCCCCTTTCCTTTTAATATTGCTGCTTCAATGGCAGTTGCAAGTAATTTTTGTATTGCATTAGAAAAGCCAAGGGGTGGACCGGGTAAGCTTGAACATTATAACTACTATCCAGTTAGATCCATTTTTGGCTAACTGCCTCCAGTTGCGAACTCCAAGATGGGACCTTACCACTTGCTCTCACCACGACCTGTTTATTTCAGTGAATGGACAATAATCTGTCAGCCCTATAGCAATCATCAGTTATCCTAAACCCACCCAATAACTTCATTAGGCAAAAATCCATTATTACCGCCTAAGGATAGCCATTTCCTAAACTACCCAAGGCTTATCGGAAATAACGTCTGTTAAGTTAAATGGAATCTATAGTGGAGATCCGAAAGCAATTCCATAATAATCCATCATAAATAATAAAAATTCTCTAAATTGAAAAATACTCCACTCTCTGCATTGCATACAGTCGACGACGTTTGTCGTTTAGTGGTCCATACACCATACCAGACAGAAAAGCTTTCCTATATCGCAATATCAGTCATGCGCCGTACAGTATGAGAAGAGTGCTTTTCTACCCTTGTTAGATGAAATCTCTTGGATTGGAGGGATCTCTTCCACCCAGTCATGTGTATCAGATTGATTCTATTATTAGGTAATGACATTTAGATTGTCTTCCGCAGGCACAGCATCCACACCGCACAAACTATACAAATCTGGGGATGATTTCATTGAAACCCCTGATGAGTTCAAACTCGTTCTAATATATGCCAGAGAGATTGGCGCAATTGCTTTCTAATAACACTGACGGCAAAGTGCTCATACCAATAGTGCATTCTGCTCAAGCCTAAGAAAGGAAGTGGGCATTCAATTTAAACTCAATTAAGGATTTCGTCTATCAAAGTGTCGCATATGTGGATGGTAGAGACGAGAGATTCTGTTGTATGTGACCATTTACTTTTCAATCAAAAAACGAATGTTTTAAATGAAACATCTTTAGTCCATATATAACTGATTAATCACGTTGTAAAGTGAGAACATGTAGATTACATAAAACTCAACCGCAAACGTTCAAATCGCTTATCGAATCTTTAACCGACAATAAATAGTCGGTTGCCCACTAAATTATTATGTCAGGTGTATAATGATTGGTGAGAGGTACATTTTCAAAGCAATCTACAAAATAAAAAATTCAAAATAGCCTGTCAAATGTGACAGCGGTAAAATAAAATAAAATATTTTAATTCTAGAGAACAAAAATATGACAGCAAAGCGCTGTGTTTCCGCTTAAAAACAATGTATAGGCATTTGGCAGTGTCATCAGGTTAGAGTGACCTATTTCATTTATTTTTATGTTTACAATAAATATAATAAACTGTTTTGACAGATGATTTTGAGTTCAACGAAATGTTCTTTTAGTTGCATAATATTGAGCAGCATATTTAAAAATGTGGTCAATTGACAACGTGAATTCTTTCAATGAACTTATTTTATGCAAGGAAGGTCGAGCGTTTCAAGGAAAATGGAAAAACGACTTGATATCATTGGGCAATTGCAAATATTGGAAAAGAAGCGGCAAAAATTACTTTTTTTTTAGTTGTGCAAAAGTCAAACAAAAAAAAGTCATCAAAAATGGGCACACATGATACAAAACTGACCAATTGTACAGAACGTCACATTAATCACCTGTAACATTGAGTTTGGCCCCTATTGTGAGTGTCGATTGTTAATCGTTGATCGACAACTGTCGTCGATCGAGAACTGTGATTGTCGATTGCGATCGATATTTGTCGATTTGACTGTCACTTGTAGTCGATTACAAATGTCTGATCGATGCTTTCTCTTGGAAGTGAAAAAATGTTGTGCGTACGAATAGCTAAAATCAATCGACGCAATCGACAATTGTCTACCTTGTTCCCGTTTTAAATTCTGAAACTGAAAATGACACCTGTCAATCGAGTTCAAATATTGTTCCTATAGGGAAAACGACCCTTACCTAATTTTTATATGAATGAAAAACGTGGCTTCTGCTTTTGGATTATATGTTTATTCGATGTCTTAAATTTTTTTTCCATTAGGTAGAGAAAATGCTATCGGCTAAGTTGCTGCCGTCAGAATTGACGACCTTTCGGATCCGATTTATGACATTTGATGTTCTTGCCAGAACAGCACACCATGCAATAATTTTGAGCAGGTGTAAAAGCTCTTAAGGTGGTAGTACCTAGCTACAGTCAGCGTCAAAAGTGAGTGAACACCGATGTTGTTTAGTGTTTTTTTTTATGGTCTTGATATATGCCTAAACACCAACATTCTGTAAAACGTTTTTTAACGAAATAACCATAATAAAACATATTTAACTTCGACAGGAAAAAATATTTAACAGATATTAAAAAAAAAAATTCCAAACTCCAATCCAAAGACAAATGATAACCTCAATGGTGTTTACATACTTTTGACGCTCACTGTAGATCTGACGTCAACAGAGAGTGCCACATATCATACACATACTATACGTACATATGTGTACCATTTGAGTGCCACAAAGAGACCTAGCAGCTAGCACACGGCATGTAGTCATTGGGACCCTATGCTTAAGTAAAAATGACGTGAGTGCTACACACGTAAGATAGTAGTACTTTAGTGGGTTATACGCGAATTTTCAGTGCCCCAGAAGCGATAATTTAGCTTATTTACATATCCACTTGTAGGTTACACGCTGATGCACTATCTGCACTTTGTAATGGAACATTTTACAGTATTCGCCAAAATTCTCTGTTAAGCCCGCCTGGGCCAACTGCTTCCCAACTGCGTGGTCTGATCTGATCGATACTCCGAGGTCCTCCGCGACATCTTCAGCCACAGCTAAGTTATTCTCAGCAGAACGGATGTCCTGGGACAGGCTAGACATGACAACATTCGATATTGTCCCATACTCTTCTATGTGAGCGGCTAAACGTCGCCGCGTTTGCTCAGTTTGTGTCGAACGACCGGGAAATTTGCGCCAAAAATCACCCTGCGTCAACACCACAGACGAGTTATTCAACAAAAAAAAAGTCGAAACAATTATTCCGCGTATTTTAGGAGTACTATAGCGATTCATGTCTTGTTGGCGTGTATTTTGTATCTGTTTACATACTTAAGTCCAACAAGGCTGCTGGGACCGGACGGCGAGAGATAACCTGGTAGAGAGCTTACACCATCTCGTCTCCAAGATTTGGTTACCCTCTTAACTGCGTCAACTATAGAGCCATCAGTCTCCTTAACATGGCTTACAAAATCCTGTCTGCCTCTATCAGTGCGGTCTTAGGCCCGGTAAGTCTACAAACGACCAAATATTCATACTATAGCAGATCCTGGAGAAAACTCAAGAAGTCCAAATCGATGCTCACCACCTGTTTATTGACCTTAGGGCCGCATATATTTATAGAGACGAGCTGTATAGAGCCATGTCTAGTTTTGGCATCCCTGCCAAACTTGTAATATTGTGCAGAATGACGATGGAGAACTCTCGCTGCTCCGTAAAGGTCGGAATCGGAAACAATCTCACCGAGACCTTTGATGTCAAACAATTATTTAGAGAAGGTGATGCGCTGTCATGTGACCTTTTCAACATCATTCTTGAGAAAATTGTGCGAAACTCGCATGGCAACACCAATGAAAAATTTTAGTCTGTGCAACTACTTGCATATGCTGACGAAATCGACATCATTGGCAGAACGCAGCGAGCTGTTACTGGTGCGTTTCCAAGTATTAGCACAGAAGCGCCAAAAATGGGTTTAGTGGTGAATGAGGGCAAAGCAAAATACATGCTGTCAACAAGTAGGGACACACAACATCGACGAATCGGACAGAAGACAGCTATAACTTTGAGGTAGTTCGGGACTTTGTCTATCTTGGCTCCGCTATTTAACTCTAAAAATGACATCACATCAGAAATCAAGCGAATAATATTACACATGCCAACCGATGTTACTTCATCCTAAGAAGGCAATTGATTATAGTAAGGCCTTGTCGAGGAACACCAAGGAGACTCTTTATAAGACCCTCATCATCCCAGTCCTGCTTTATGGCATAGAAGCATGGACGTTAACAAAGGCGGATGAAGATCTCCTTGGTCGCTTCGAACGCAAAATTATTCTAAGTGACTTTCGCTAACAGCGAACTATACGAGCTGTATGTACAGCGACATCGACCTGGTCAAAAAAATACGCATCAGTCATTTAAGATGGCTGGGTATATGTTGAGCGAATGGACACCAACTCTCCAACCCGAAAAGTCTTTGCGCCACCTTGTACCTAAATGAAAAACTAGCATTTACCCGATAGCTAAGTCCCCAAGGAAAATTCCCAAAATCGGAGAAATAATTTTTTTTTCATTTCTTATAATAGACAAACCTTAATATTGGTGGGGCGGTTAAAAAATAAGAATTTTCTCAAACTTTGCCTGCTCACTTTCGCCATAGAAGGAAATCTATATATATAAAAATTGAGCCTTAAAATGTTTGTCGTCGATTCACGCCTTAACGCATTTACCGATTTTGACCAAGCTTTCACACATCTTTGATATTGGTCTATATATCATTTCTGTGAAGTTTGGTCAAAATTGGACAAAGATGCGTGGCACCGCCCATACAAAAAAATCATTCAAAATCGTATATCTCGAAAACCACCAAATCGATTGAGCTCAAACTTACAGATAATCTTAGTTATTGGCACTGAAGTGGTCCTGTGAAGTTTGGTAAAAATTGGACAAAGGGGCGTGAAACTCGATAATGTGTCTCGAGAACCGCTGGGCCGATTTTCATGATTCTTTTTTGTTGTGTTCGTATTGCTGTATTTCAGGTTTAGGCAGAATTAAAATTCCAGCAAATCAATTTATTCTTATATCTCGCATTTTACGAAAAAACATTATTGTCTAAGACCTAAGCAATACAATTCCTGTGCACGGGCAAAGCCGGGCGGGTACAGCTAGTTTGTTTCTAAATTTCGTTTCCTCTTTATAAATAAGATATGAGATCAGAGTTGTAAAAGACTGCAGTCTTTTTGTACTCCAGTCAGATAAGTCGCAGTCAATTGACTAAACATTTGACTAAAAGTTAAGATTTTGACTCAGTACTTTAACTTCATAAATCAGCAGTCAGCAGTCATTTCGAATATTCAAACTGGCCAGTTAACTAAAGCAGTCAATTGACTGCAAGTTAAATGACTGCAGTACTTTTTGACTGATTCAAGTCTTTTAGTCAATTGTAAGTCTTCTATAATTCTTAAACATTTTTCGCAGTCAGTAAGTCAATTGACTGCAGTTATTTAACTGTAAGTCAATTGACTGCTTTTTAGTCAATTGACTGTTTTAAGTCTATTGACTGATTTAAGTCTTTTAACTGATATATTTCAGTTTTTAATAGCACTGAATTATTTTAACCATCATTTTCAATTGAATGTAAAATTTCCGATTTAATATAGGTAGTATCAATGTCAACCTATTAATTTACTTACTTACTTACTTACTTAGATGGCGCTACAGTCCGGGATGGATCTGGGCCTCAACCAACACGCCTCTCCAGTTGTGCACTTCAAGTTGGTTGAGGTCCCCTTCCACTTGTGCGCGCCACCTAAGGCGAGGTCTTCCTCTACTGCGTTGTCTCTCCGGTTTGGAATCGAAGACTCTTCGGGCCGGAGCGTTGGTGTTCATTCGCTCTACATGTCCTAGCCATCTTAGTCTGATACGTACTTTTCTGACAAGGTTGATGTCGCTGTATAGCTCGTAGAGTTCGGTGTTAAATCTCCTCCTCCAAAGCCCGTCAACGCAAACGGGACCGAAAATCACTCGAAGAATTTTGCGTTCGAAGCGCCCAATAAGATCTTCATCTGCTTTTGACAACGTCCACGATTCTGCGCCATAAAGCAGGACTGGGATGATGAGGGTCTTATATAGAGTCTCCTTCGTGTTTCTCGACAAGGCCTTACTAATCAATTGCCTTCTTAGGCCAAAGTAACAGCGGTTGGCAAGTGTAATTCTTCGCTTGATTTCTGATGTGATGTCATTTTCAGAATTAATAGCGGAGCCGAGATAGACAAAGTCCCGAACTACCTCAAAGTTATAGCTGTCTATCGTGACGTTCTGTCCGATTCGTCGATGTTGTGTGTCCCTTCTAGTTGACAGCATATATTTTGTTTTGCCCTCATTCACAACTAAAACGCCTCTGTACTGATACTCTTGCAAACGCACCAGTGACAGCTCGCTGTGTTCTGCCAATAATGTCGATGTCGTCAGCGTATGCAATAGTTGTACGGACTTTTGGAAAATTGTGCCCCTGGTGTTGGCTTGCGAGTTTCGCACAATTTTCTCAAGAATGCGATGTTGAAAAAGTCACATAACAGCGCATCACCTCGTCTAAATTTGACATCAAAGGTCTCGGTGAGATTGTTTTCGACCTTTACGGAGCAGCGAGCGTTCTCCATTGTCATTCTGCACAATCTGACAAGTTTGGCAGGGATGCCAAAACTAGACATGGCTCTGTATAGTTCGTCTCTATAAATGCTGTCATATGCGGCTTTAAAATCGATAAATAGATGGTGAGTATCGATTTGGACTTCTTGGGTTTTCTCCACGATCTGCCGTAGTGTGAATATTTGGTCGGTTGTGGACTTACCGGGCCTAATACGCACTGATAGGGTCCGCCAATCAGTTCGTTGACAAATGGTTTCAGGCGTTCACACAGTACGGAAGACAGGATTTTGTAAGCGATGTTAAGGAGACTGATGCCTCTATAGTTGGCGCAGTTTAAAGGGTCTCCTTTCTTATGAATCGGGCAAACAATGCTGAGGCTCCATTCTTCAGGCATACTTTCCTCCGACCAAATTTTAGAAACGAGTTGGTGTATGCTCTCTATCAAGTCATCCCCCGCTGGCTTGAAAAGCTCGGCCGATAAACCGTCCGGTCATGCAGCTTTGTTGGACTTCAGCTTGGATATTGCTATCCTTACCTCATTTTGGTCAGGTGGACGCAAGTCTTGGCTTTCATCGCCCAGGTTGAATGGTTCATTCTGCCTGACAGCGGAATTTGTGTCGTCTTCGCCGTTTAGCAGTCTGTAGAAATGTTTTTTTCCATGTCCTCAGCACCGACTGTGACTCTATACTACAATGTTTCCTTGTTCGTCTCTACAGGTCTCTGTTCGGGCCTTGTACCCGTGACACGTTCTTTTTACCTTTTGGTAAAACTTCCGAACATTGTTCCTGGAGTAACACCTCTGTTCTTCCCTCCTTTTTTGCTCGTAGAGCTCACGAGCTGCTCTCGTCCTTCTCTGCAGCGCTGCTTTGTAGGCCATAGTTGCTTTGCTGCATGTGCAAAGCAACTCTTCGTCTTCATCAAACCAAGGGTTTCTTGTCATCGATGCCACTGGTCTTCAGCACTTGATGCCCGATGCACAGGACTTATCGAGATGTTGAGGGAGACGCTATCGGCAAAAGTTCTGGCGGTTTGTTGCGTTTGTAGCCGTTCAACGTTAAATCTCCTCACATTATTTCCTCGTTGTTATGGAGTCTGGGATATCCGCATACGTACCTTGGCTACAACAAGGTAGTGATCCGATTCTATGTTGGCCTTACTGTACAAGTGTACACGTATGTGTCTAATATTGGTTTTGTATGAAAGATATCAGAACTACTTAACCGACATAGACAATTTCCAATACAAACCTGACGACGGTAAATAAAAAGTCCTCTGACAACATTTCATTTGCCTAGGTCGATTCGTTTGAACTCTATCGTGTTTTTAACAGACAGACGGACATGGCTAAATCGATTTAGAATGTGATCCTGAATGTATATACTTTATAGGGTCTCCGGTGACTCCTTCTTGGTGTTACGAATGTAATGACAAAGTGAATATACTTTCCTGTGGAGGGTATACAAATATTATCAAAGGAAAATTCTAATTCTAATACTTTTGATGCATTTATAAAGAGAAAATTACAAACTCTACTATTCCAAGTGTAGCATAAGTAGTTAATCCATCAAATTGTATGAAGAAAATAAGTTTTAAAAGAGCTTAAATAACGAAATTTACAATTCCAAACATCTTGCTAGGGAGCTTTCGTTCGTGGCAAAAAGGTTGAAATTGGAAATTTCGTTATTTAAACTCTTTTAAAACTTGTTTCGTTAATACAATTTGATGTATTAATTAATTATCCTAAGCTTCAAAATGGCGGTTAAGACAATTCAGTGCTATTGAAATACTGAAATATATCAGTTAAAAGACTTAAATCAGTCAATAGACTTAAAACAGTCAATTGACTAAAAAGCAGTCAATTGACTTACAGTTAAATAACTGCAGTCAATCGACTTACTGACTGCGAAAAATGTTTAAGAATTATAGAAGACTTACAAACAATTGACTAAAAGACTTGAATCAGTCAAAAAGTACTGCAGTCATTTAACTTGCAGTCAATTGACTGCTTTAGTTGACTGCCCAGTCAGAATATTCGAAATGACTGGTGACTTTAGTTTTAAAGTTAAAGTCATTGAATAAGTCAAAAGACTTATAAATTAAGTCAATTTAGTCAATTAACTGCAGTCTCCAAATGACTAGCTACTAACACTACTCCAGACAGCACTTTACCCAAGTAGACAAGGAGATAATACAGACTTATCCCTAGAGAAGAGATCAAGTCTGACATCTCTCCTCTACCCGTACTGTTAGAAGTGCTTTCCGACGCACGCGACGCTTTACTTTTTATTGTGAGAAATGACGCTTAATTTTAAAGAGACAAGAGGACGAAAAACGGCATGTGCCATTCTTCGTTCTCGTCATGTATCAATCTTCGCTTTAAAATAAGATCTTTTTTTTTACATAGTTTATGAAACAACCTCCCTTCAGCTTATTTTCGAATCCCATTTCTGGCCCAAAACAATTCATACAAAACAAAAGCAGCACAATGCGTAAACATTGCCTACATCTGTCACTCACATCAGAATGCAATCAGCTGTGTTTACACCAGAATAGAATGTCTGTCTTTGCGTTACGTATATAAACAAGCAAAGTACGAATGATAAAACTAGCTACTGTAATCCACCTTTAAATGCAAAACCAAACATTTAATTTAATTACAATACTAATCCTTGTTAGTTATCTTGGCAGGAGTGTTTCGAATGAGCTTTTGTGTAGGTACGCAAATTCAATTAAACCTAGCTCACCTATAAGCCTGAGAAGATACGAAACAGCTACACGTGATGGCCAAATAAATAATTCAGACAGTAACTGTAGGTCTATAAGAGCGATTTAAAATTGTAACCATAAGACATAGAGTAGAATGAAATATTTAATATAAAAATAAAAAAATATATATCTGCAGGTGGTAGTGTAACTAAAGCAGGTATGGTATATCTTTAGCTTTTAGGGCACTTGCGCGGTGTGCACCCCTGTTCCCAGCACAGAGCAGAGTTTAGTAAATATTATCAAAATTGATTTATACATGCTGGCGGTGAACTATATTTAAATAATTGCTCTCGATATTCCAAGAAGCCCTAATTTGCAAATGTGTAGATACGATTGAGTAATTTTCGTGTAGCTACATTGAACAATTCGCAAGTCAAGAGAAAAATGTAATTCTTGTTTTACATTTGAATACATGACAGAATAAAACGAGAACACGATGGGTATTGGAGGCTCTTATACACCCTTTTCAAGATTTATTTCAGTCTGTCGAAGTGTAGCGAAACATGCCAAATTTAACGACGTTCCCTAATTGGAAGATGAAGGCAAATCTATTTCACCGTGTAAAATAGTCCATCACCTGTTGTTTGTGCGAATGAATATTTGCATGAGTGAGCTTGTGCCGGCTAACGAAGGCTATGAATATTTAATACATTTCATTTTCAACTACTTTAAGCTACGCATTCTTAATTTCTTGGGGTTATACAGATACAGACTATAGAAAGAGCATCAGCTCAAAGGAAGTTTTCAAATAACTTTTGTGCATAATCCTAAAAGTTACACAAGTACCTATGGCTATGTACATTGTATATTCGACTGGTAATGTGAGACAAGGAAGTCGTATAAGTATACTCAAACACCACAGTTTTCACAGAGGAAGTAGTGGTTTCCATTGTAAGGGTGATGCCATGGTAGTTCTAGGTACACCATGGCAGCATGGAAAGTTCAAAGAACATTATTTGTTTTAATTCCTCTGAATTTCTGGGAAAAGAAGATTTCGTTTCATTTCCACGAAAGTGCTATACATTCTATGTATGTATTTATTGGACGTGTCACAAGTTGTATAGTCTAGATCTAGAGAGTAATTTTCAAAAGAAGAAGTAAAGCACGCACGAAAGGGTCTAATATAAGCTACACACTGAATTTGTGTCTTATATTAGACAGCGTTATGAGGTAGATTTTATTCTTGGAAGTTTTAATTGGAATGAAGCATTTATTTCCAGAAGGGCTTCTTTCAAAATTTATAGCTGAACCTTCATCATCTCTTTTTACGTCAGGTGGAAATAAGATGTCAAAGGGATTACTAAGAACGTGACTGAAAAGATACATGTGTAGATTTGGCGTGGTCATTGACTCCTATGACAGGAAGTAATGGGCATGTTATCATCGATTTAAAATTTATAACTTTGGTTTCTTTAAGAGATTTTTGTTTTTTGGATTGACAACATTTGACAGCTGATTTGCTTTCATTCTGATTGCCATTTCACCACGCCCCGCGCCGTAGACTTACGTTTAAGTATAGACTTACGATACAAAGTCTCAGATGTTCGAAAAACTAGTCGAACATAAGACCGTTTAATTTATTGCACGGTAATATTAATGGCATACAATTATTTTTTCAATAAAGTTAATATCTACCACTATTTACCAATTGACAGCAGAGCGAAGGAATAAGGTATTCCTATATTTGAATACACAAGTTCCCAGAATAAACGGCGGCACCAAAGCCTACAAATCCGATTTGGTATCCTTTAGGGTGATTTGTGAGATATAGATTATAGTCCTATTGGGATCATCTATTAGTTTCTAGTTTAGCCATCTAGTTTAGCCATCTAGTAGTTTCTTTTTAAATCACAGGTTATTTTGACACTGACAGGTGTTTTCCGCTCGAAATCTTGACAGGAAATCAGTATCATACCTCGGCGAAACGAAATGAGTCGCTTTAAGCGTTGGAAAATATTGAAAACTTATTTCCAAAGTGAGTGCTGTGTACCCCAAACAGTCACGCTTATTCTGAGATTCGATCGAATCGAGTATCCCTCGAATTCAAAACTTTCACTCGAATGAACTCCTCGCATTCTGAGTTTCGAGAGAAAGAAGTTCATTATCGAATGATTTCATGGGATTAATTTTATTTTCGAATTCAGCTGTATAAATACTTAGCTCTCAGATTCTCAATTGTTGTTGGTTTTAATTTGAGTAAAGATGGCATTTATGAATTCTTGGAGGGAGAAATACATATATGTACATAACGTGTTTTTCAATAGGGACGCTACAAAAGTAGAGCGACAGGGACAGCAAACGACGCCGAATTTCTTGCCGCTCTTTTGACATTTCTCTTCAGTAAGGTTTGCCATTTCATGATGGAAAGATATACGAGCCAACAACGAGTCGAAATTATTAAAATTTACTACCGAAATTCGGAGTTAGTGGCCTCAACGTTAAGAGCGCTACGTCCAATTTATGATGAGGCTCATTTCTGGCTGAATAGATTCGTCAATAAACAAAATATGCGGTATTGGTTAGGCAGCAATCCACACGTACTCCATGAGTCATCATTGCATCCCGAAAAAATTACGGTTTGGTGTGGTTTATGGGCCGGCGGCGTCATCGGGCCGTACTTCTTCCGTGATGATCAAAACCGGCACGTTACTGTGAATGGGAATCGCTACCGCTCAATGATAACCGAATATTTTTGGCCCTAATTGGATGATATGGACTTGGAGGACATGTGGTTCCAACAGGACGGCGCCACAAGCCACACAGCGAATGTCACAATCAATTTATTGGAAACCAAGTTTGGAGAACGTGTTATCTCACGAAATGGTTCAGTCGCTTGGCCGTCTCGAACGTGAAATTGCAGCAGTATCGGCCGATTTATGCTTGAAAACCGTCGAAAATTAGGTTCAGCGTCTGGACTTCTGCAAGCGTGCCCGTGGTGGCCATGCAAGAGAAATCGAGTTCCATACATAATGCCATCGAACGTACTTTCAAATTTCATTGTTATCCAAAACCGTTTTTGTTTTATTTACAAAAAAACTTTTGTAGCGCTCTTATTGAAAAACCCGTACATACATACCCCTGCTTGCGAAGATATCTCTCCCGATCGACGTCGACGGACGAGGCATGACTGATTGTCCAATGTCCACACAGCACCGTGCGTCGTTGGCTTGGCATATGCGTATGTCACAGATAGAGATACACATTTACCCACCCCAAAGAAAAGGGAAAAGAGCATTCGACATTTTCGCTCGAATTGACATTTAACTCGATCCAATCGAATCTGAGAATGTGGGAGAAATGAACAAAATACGAATCTCAATCGAAATCGAAAGTTGGAATGTCATTTGGCTGACTTTCGATTCGACTCGAATCTCATAATTAGGGTGTTCGTTTTTTGGAAAAAAATTTTGCCCGAAATGAAGCATCCAACCACGTGAGACTGGTATGCTAGTGGTCCCCGTCGTCGCACGGTGCTCACAGCCGAGAATTTGGCTACTGTAGCCAAGAGTATGAGACTCAATTCACCAACATCAACTCGCCATCGATCTCAACAACTCAACATTTCACGCACTTGCCTGAGGAGAACTCTGCGCAAAGATCTTGGATTAGTCGCTTACAAGGTCCAATTGACTAAGCAATTAAAGGCGCAAAACCATCCGCTTCGTTATCTCTTCGCACAGTTTGGGCCTTAGAGCAGCTTGAATGGGACAACGATTTTGGGCGAAAAAGCGCATTTTCATCTCGGCGGCTGAGTTAAAAAAACAAAATTGCCGAATCTTTGGCTCGGAATTCCCGCACGTTATTGTCGAGAAGCCAATGCATCCACAGAGAGTGACACTTTGGTGCGGATTGTGGAGTGGTAGCATCATTGGACCATTTTTCTTCGAAAATGAGGCTGGGAACATAGTTTCGGTCACCGGTGGGCGTTACAGAGCCATGTTAACCATGCTACTAAAATTGAAGACATGGATTTGGACGACCTCTGATTCATGCAGGATGGCGCGTCATGCCACACAGTCCATGTGACATGACACACCAAATTCCCAGATCGTGTTATCAGCCGTCTTGGCGATGTCAATTGGCTGCCTCGGAGCTGCGATGTTAACCCTTTGGGTACTTAAGGCCAATATCATCCAAGCAATCCGTGAGCTACAGCCCGAAACCATCAACAAGGTCTTGGAAAATTGGAGTGACAGAGTGCGCTACTGCGAAGCCTGCCAATGCGGCCACTTGAACAACGTTGTGTTCCATAATTAATGGGAATGTTTGTTCTTACGAATACATGCAAAAAAATTAATTTTGTTCTTTTTATTGCATTTTTAAAAAGAAACGTGTATTTGGCCGACCTTGTATGTATATATGGTCCTTCTATGTGCATTGGTTCATGAGTTATAGGGGCGTGGCACCGCCCATACAAAAAAAAAACATTCAAAATCTTATACATATCTCGAAAACCACAGAATCGATTGAGTTCAAATTTACAGATAATCTTAGGTATTGGCGCGGGAGTGTGAAAGTCCGAAAAATTGGACAAAGGGGCGTGGCACCTCACATACAAAAAAAAAAAACATTACAAATGTAATTCAGCGACAGCAATGTGACTTGTGAGCCAAAGTTTGGAGAATTTAAAACATTGCTATACATTGTGCTGATTGACAGGAATATTATCTAGGCAACATGATTTCTAGAAAAACAAAAAAATGTGTGTAACACAGAGCATTATAATAAAAACTGTTTATCATTGATTCAAATGAGTTCGAAATTGATTATTCTATTTTTCTATTTTGTGAAAAGCATTTATTATTTTATTTTTTTATTTTTTAGATATTTTTTTTTTTTTTTCGTTCTATTAATTTAGGCCTTTAAAATTACCTATTCCTCATTAGATTATTTAAATATAATCATTGCTCAACTTGACAATCGAGAAGACACTTTTTTTTATTATGTTCTCCTTCAAAACATAAAAATTAAGCATAAAAGTGGCAACACTCTTTTTAATTAAGAGTATGGGATTTTTGCGTATAAAATATTGACAACTACTGACACAATAAAAATAGAGAACAATTGAAAGAAACTATGAGGTGACCGTGACATAATTGCTTTGCTCAGTATGGTTATTCTAAATGTTTTTACTTTTGAAGGTTATTTTGACAGAGTTGTTAAGAAATTCAATATTGACGTAACATTCGAACAATATCTACCCAATAGTGGACTGTGTTAAAGGAACATAATCCACTCTTTTTGAACCTTATATTTAGTTGTGAATTATAAAATAAATCAAACACTTACTAAATGTCACATAGGCATATAAAAACAAGCACTTACCTAAAAAGAAAAGAGAAAGAAAAATATGTTAATAACAGATAAGTTAATGTTAAATATTTTGTGAAAATATAATTTGTCTAAATTCAGTACAAATGACCAAAGAAAACATGACCCGATGACAGAACACTACTAAAAAAAACAAGTAGTGCCATATATACCTATAGGTCAAGCTTCTCCTAACCATTCGTTTATGCGTTTGACTTTTTTAGTGAATAATAAATTAAATGCACAATTAATAAGCTGACTTTTTATTTGGAATTGAGAAACAAAACATTTTGTCATTTGATCTGATATTTATGTTCATTCTCCTAATAAATTCGCTTTATTTCTTCCTTGTTTAACTGCTGTGTAATTTGTGTTGTTTAATTTACAATTTAATTATTATTATTATTACGATTTTTTTAACTAGTAATGAATAACATGAACAATTTTACATTATTGCTAATACAATTAAATTAAAATTTCAATTTACTTTTGAGTACAACTGTATGATGGCAAAAAGCTTAGTACTTCAAAGTAAACTTATTTATTTTTAGCCAATATTTAAACCATGCACATTTTGAACTTTTTATTTTATCTCGGACAAGATTCAAATTATATTCTCAATTCACATCCGCAGCTAAGCTTTTAGAACTAATGTTTCCAAATATTGACAGCAGGTGGCGGGCAGATTTGTAGGGAGATTTATTATATAACAGAACCAGAACTAAAATTTATATTCTTAAAAGCTTTACGAGTTTGGGAGCCACAGTGAAAATGTTATATTGTGTTATAATTTCCAGAATTTTTGAAACTTTTTTTTAATAAAATTTAAAATAATTAAAAAAATGTGAGGTTTTCTCTTACCCCATTCAATTATTTTAAATTTTCGACAACAAATGCAGATTTATAAAAATTTCAGTGTAAATTTATTAATATTTAAGTTGATTTTAAGTGATGTCTTGTAATAAAAGTGATTTAAGTTAAGTAAACAAGTGTTATCTTTTCGAATCCCAGCTGAATGTAGAATAGCGAGAAATTTAAATTTTTTCGATCACAATGTGATGTGGCCTGTAAATTAAATAATGTGATTTGGTGTCGCGCCTACCGAAATTAGGATTATTATTGAATAGGTGTAAGGAACTAATCAATTCTTTATATGACTTGCCCGGATATGTGAGCCCTAAAGATATGGAAACTCAGTTTATTTTAAGAAGAGAGTAGGAGCTAGAAAGCGACTGAAACAATCAACTCATGTTGACTGCTTCTATTCAAAATTTCTTATTAAGGGTTCGTCTATAGCACGACGGAGGGTACTGTAATAACAATAAATAATAAATACTCCTTGGTGCTGGCTGGATTGGAGTATAGAAGTTGTGTCCATTAGAAACAAATTTCAAGTTCATTGTCTTTAAATTTTTTTCTACCATAGTTGGGGTTATCTATATACAAATAAAACCCTCGACCTTGACTTCTGTGGAAGTCATTTGAAAACAGTCTTGTTTCGTCAACACTAAAAACAATGAGCGGTACCTACTAATAATCAATTTTATGCCCAGATTGCCAATACGTTTTATGAACTAAATTTTCGATCTGAAAGTATTTATTGACCCAAGGCTATAGCCATACATTAGCTTTTGGAACCTATTGCGTGAATGCAGTTTTGATAAGGGGAATGAAACAAAACAGGGCTACAAAGAGGCTATGTATGGAATAGCACATCGGATAAATGGCCGCCACGGCTTTTCTGGCTAGTACGTACAGTTTTATTGAAATTAATTCATTAATATACCTCCCAATTTCCTCTTTCAAGGCGTTGGTGGTCGTGGTCGTGGGCATGTTTGCATAGACCTTTGATTTAAAAAAAAAACTCCAAAGAAAAAAGTCCAATGGCGTTAAATCGCAAGATCTGAAAGGCCAATTCTAATCGCAAAACTGCCGATTGGGAAATGACTCCTGTAGTAACTGAATTGTTTCTCTGGCTGTATGGCATGTAGCACAGCCTTGTTGAAACCACATGTTCGTCACATCCATATCATGTAATTTAGGCACTAAAAACTGGGCTATTATGTAACAATAACGAACACCATTAATTGTTACTGCATGACCAGCCGCCAGAAGACTGGTCCGATAATGCCTCCACTCCTCCAGCACAAAATTCGCACGCGTTGTCGATGCATACATTTTATTTCTCAACAATTACTCGTGGGTTTTCTGAACCACAAATGCCACAAATTTTGACGATTAACGAAGCCATTAAGATGAAAATGAGCCTTAACACTGAAGATGATCTTAACAACCTTTATTATTTTTTAAATGTTGCTCAACAATGAAAATGCGTTGTTCTTTCGTATAGCGCTCCATTTTTACTAACCCCAAACTGTCAGCTGTCACATTTTACCTTTTTTCCGTTGGCATCACTGTACCTACTTTTAAATGGCGCAAAATTCAAATTTTGCGTAAATGATGGGACACCACACCATTTGGTTGGGGCGCCATTGAAGAGGGAAGCTATGCCTTCGCTATGCCTATAATTTTGCAGGGATTCAGGCACATATGCACAATATTAGTCGAGCTATTCGTAAAATGAAGAACTTTTATTTAATCATTAATTTTCAAAAGGCCCCTTATTCATTAAGTGGGTCGCAAGTATAGGTATAGGTTGCTCAAGTGGACCCTCCATAGCTCTCGATTCTCCTCCATCGACTCTAAATCATCGATGGGAGCCCCTATACGGGTAGAGAAGAGATTATGGACTTGATCTAACCATCTCATCCTAAGTCTACCTAAGAGGATGCCTGCCTGATGGTACGGATTCCATAGCACGTCTTGGAATTCTGGTTGAGGAAAAAATAATAAACGTTGTTTATATTTTAAGCCCATTCCAGATTTATAAAATTTCATATTTTGTAACTGCTACTATTAAGATTTGGAATCTCATTATATGAAAAAATGGGTAGCTAGTTGGTGAAGAAACAGTAACAGCAGGAGGTAGAGAAATTACCAAACTACTCTAGGAAGAGCTCTCAAGCAGAGAAACCAGGAGAAGATAAACTGTCGGAACGGAATTGTCAACACGAAAATTGGAACAGAGTACGCACCAAAATTGTTTTAAAGATAAAAAAAGAGAACTGTTACCCCCAGTTTTACACAGTTAACACTAAAACTAAAAAAACTGAACGAGAATTTAAGTTTGAAGTTCAATTCATCCGGTTTCACAATCTAATATGCTCAACTTCAGTTCAATTGAACTCAGTTTCACTAGATTTAATGAATATAGAATTTGGCAGTATTGTACTTAACTTTTATACGACTTTTCCAAAATCGTTCTTTGTCTTTTCTTTCAAAGAGCACGCAAAACAATGTCAATTATTTGTGTTTTTGACAATTGGCAGCTGTGAAATTGAAACGTCTCTGTATCAAGTGATCTGAGGTTTAAATGGCAGAATATATTGTCGTTTAACTTAAACTACAGAATGAACTCTTTTCAAGGTTTAAACTGCAGTTTAAACCAAATATGTAGTTTAAACTTCCACTGGGGGGTTAGAAGTCCATTAGATCCCATAGAGGCCAGGAAAAGTTGTACCACCCAAAACTAAGGCAAGAAGCAGTACCTAACAGCGGGCCTGGATGTTTCACATGAAAAAGAGAGTTGGGATAGCAGCCTGCCTTGCCACGGAACTTAATCACACCTGAGACTGCATAAACCTTTACATGTTAAACAATATCAAAAACAAACACCCACGCATTACAGCGACTCATTTTTCGATTGCGTCGCCCCAAAATATTAATTTCTGATGCAGATTCGTATAATTGCGTATAGTGGATAAAAACCTAAAGGCCATTTAAAAATATTTTCGGTGATTGAACTCTAAATTATAGCTTGTGCACATTTTCTTTATCAGACTCAGTCTCAAACAGAATCACGATTGAAAATTAAATGAAGAAGTATGGTTACGGTCTACGGAAACAATAACAACCTTGACATTATCCGTAACATGAATTTGTGTATCAACAAAATACACAAAGGCAAGAGTGACTGTATAATAGCTTTGTCAGTACCTATAGCGGCATCTACCCTAACAATGGGAACAGCAATCGTATTCTCCGAAGCCACAATATTGGCGGCAAGCCGCCAGAGCAAAAGTACAACAAAAACGACTGTTCAGAATTATTGCACCCCAGCATCAAGAGTTGGATACTTTTGAATACAATACACTCCCATTCATGTCTGTGGAAGTTCTTTTTAAATAATTTGTTGGTAGAAAAGTAAATTTGAGCAACCGAGAGGGACTATTTATTTTATGAAAAAAAATATATTATTTCTAAATAAGCTATACAAATAATTTATTAAATACGTATTAAGTGTACTAAGATACACCAGGTTACAAGAGTGACATCGCAGTTTTGTTATCTGTTCAATGGAACAACCTTATGTGAACACTTAACCCGACTTTAAAAGAAATTTAAAACTCTCCTCTCAAGGACTCAGACATATCACTTCCATATGCATATTCCAATCCCTTAACAGCGGTGGTGCTCGAAACATTGAAACGAATCTCAAAGCAAATAAATCCCATTTCAATCCATTCAGTGCGTTTATTCCAAAGGGAAATCAATTGTAACCACTATTCCGGGCCGGCGGGGTTGTTAACACCAAGCAAAATGGATTTCCATATTATTTGTAGCAAAATTATCTTGACAACAAGTGGAAGAGGTTAGTCGGTCTGGAACCAGCATTTGATTTTTCGCTTTTTTGTAAGGTTGCAATGGTATAAAAGATATCGATGTTGTAACTCAAAGAGATGGTAGTTCTGTTCTATTTATTTTTTTATAGTTCCTATGTAGGAAAGATTTCGATGTGACCTTTTGACAATGCAATATTTATGAACATACAAGGGTGGGTCAATAATTAGTTGAAAATTAAAATAGATGTCATTGCCACCTCAAAATTTTCAGACAGATCTGTCAACAGATTTGTTTTATTTTGACAGCCATTTGAAACATACGCCTGCGAGAGTTTTATTATAAATAGAAAAAATGTGCACGACTGGGTCGCACGTAACTTTCTCGTTTATTGCGAATCTCGCAGAATCTTAGAGTCATTTCAGCAAATTTTACGTTTAAAATCATACCCACTCAAGGTGTAATTAATACCGTTAATTACCGTTAACATAAACATAAACCTACGTATTAACTAGAACACTTTATTACTTTCAAATTTCACCCCGAACTGACACTTGAAGGAGGCAAGTAGGCGATGAATTTCAAATTATATTGCTATATTTACTGAAGTTTTGGACTTTACAAAAATATACCGTGTGTGAATAATCGGGATTTGGGTCATTTTTGAGTAATATTCATAAAACGGTAATATTAGACTTTTCTGAGAAAAACTAAGTACGTGATCATGTTTAGAATGCTTATGTTGTCTTAAATATGTATTTTGATCAAAATCGTTAGAGCGGTTTTTTGTTAAATTTTGCTGACAAATGTTACAATTTGGATTCGAAAAGTACTGTTATTAAACTGTTTAGCTGAAAACTGAGCCAGTGGTATTACTATGGAAGTTACCTGAAGTAACACCTGAAAGTAACATTTTTATTATAATCGAAAATGGCGTTTTTGAGATATGAGCCGTTTTTTAAAGTACTATTATTAGGGATTTGGGTGGATATAAAAGGACGCAGTCTTTTTAAGGAAAAACTGAGTTTGCTATTAAATTAAGAATGACAATAATACCTTAAAAAAATTTTTTTTTTAAATCGTTTTTACCGTTTTCGAGAAAAAGCCAATTTTTAAAACTGCCGTTGCTGGACTTTTTACCGAAAAACTGGGTATGCAGTCATGTTAAGCATGCCTACATTAACTCAACTATCAATTTTGGTCCAAATCGTTAGAGCCGTTTTCGAAAAAAATCTAAATTTAGGCATATTTCGTCATATTTCGTAAAATTTTTATATGGGAGGTACCGTTAATATTAGGGCTAGCTTAAAAAAAAAACGTCCCGAGCGGGAAGCCTACAAACTCTAAATACGAAGTTTGAAGCAAATCCGTCCAAGCGTTTAGATTCCCCAGGGGTGCGACAGACAGACATACGGACGGACAGAATTGCGAGACCCACTTTTTTGAGTTCCCCTATCATCGTAATATCAGAATTGATCAAAATCTCGAGTTCGAAATTTTGTACTACGTATACGAGAAAGTTAAAAAGGGAATTTCGTTTGCTTATTAGGTTAGGTTAGGTTAGGTTGAATAGGGTGTGAGTTCATCACATTGGAGTAGGCACCATATTGGACCCATCGCTATCCCTGGGGAACCTTAACGGTCAAATAACCTAAACCCCTTCGCCCATGCAGGTAATTTCCCTACAGAACCTGAAAATTGTTTCAGTTTTGTTTGCGAGGCCAACCTCCTCTAAATTGTCGAAGAAGCACCTACCGAGGTATTTCCTCCTATACCGAGCAATAGCTTGACATTCACAGAGGAGATGAGTTATATCCTCTGTGACATGTAAGTCTTCGCAATACCTGCAGATGTCTGTATCTGTTAGAACTAATCTCATAGCGTGTTTCCTTAGAAGACAGTGCCTTGATCTGCTGAGCTTCAGTAATTCTACAGATTTTTTCCGATCTAGCTTAGGCCACAGAGCCTTTGAGACCCTGAGTCTTACTACAGGGTTTTTCAATAAGAGCGCTACAAAAGTTTTTTTTTTAAATAAAACAAAAACGGTTTTGGATATCAATGAAATTTGAAAGTACGTTCGATGCCATTATGTATGGAACTCGATTTCTTTTGCATGGCCACCACGGGCACGCTTGCAGAAGTCCAGACGCTGAACCTAATTTTCGACGGTTTTCAAGCATAAATCGGCCGATACTGCTGCAATTTCACGTTCGATATTCGTACGAAGTTCATCAATCGTCGCTGGCTTGTTGGCATAGACCATAGACTTGACGTAGCCCCACAGGAAATAGTCTAACGGCGTCAAATCGCACGACCGAGGCGGCCAAGCGACTGGACCATTTCGTGAGATAACACGTTCTCCAAACTTGGTTTCCAATAAATTGATTGTGACATTCGCTGTGTGGCTTGTGGCGCCGTCCTGTTGGAAGCACATGACCTCCAAGTCCATATCATCCAATTGGGGCCAAAAATATTCGGTTATCATTGAATGGTAGCGATTCCCATTCACAGTAACGTGCCGGTCTTTATCATCACGGAAGAATTACGGCCCAATGACGCCGCCGGCCCATAAACCACACCAAACCGTCATTTTTTCGGGATGCAATGATGACTCATGGAGTACGTGTGGATTGCTGCCTGACCAATACCGCATATTTTGTTTATTGACGAAGCCATTCAGCCAGAAATGAGCCTCATCATAAATTGGACGTAGCGCTCTTAACGTTGAGGGCACTGACTGTAGTAAATTTTAATAATTTCGACTCGTTGTTTGTCTCGTATATCTTTCTATCATAAAATGACAAACCTTACTGAAGAGAAATGTCAAAAGAGCGACAAGAAATTCGGCGTCGTTTGCTGTCCCTGTCGCTCTACTTTTGCAGCGTCCCTATTGAAAAACCCGTTATATTCAACCATCTCTGATCTGCCCTGTTTTGAATATTCTCGAGAATAATTCTCTTGGCCACGGCTATTGGTGGTCTAATGCTCCAATTGTTTCATTAGGTGGAAGCTCTGCTCCGGCTTTGGCCAGAACATAAGCCCTTTCGTTACCCTCAATATCACAGTGTCCGGGTACCTAACACAATCTGACTTGGTTCTGCGCGCATAATGCTCTGAGCATTGTGCGGCAGCTCCTGACTAGGTCTGATTTTATGATGAAAGACTCTAGCGCCTTTAGCGCAGCCTAACTATCAATGTAGATAGCGATATCCTTTTTGGATACTGATCCCATATCAAGTAGATCCGCGGCTTTCAGCACGGCCAGAACTTCTGCCTGGAATAAACTGCATGTATACAGAAGTCTTAATGACACGTGTAAGTCTATATCACTAGAGTGGAGCCATCCGTATCAATCGAAATTTCATTTTCATTCGAGACTTCGTTCTTTTGCCAGTCCTCCCTATCTGGGGATATGTCGAAGCCAAGTTCACCCAAACTTTCATCCGTTTTGTAAGGGATGTTGGAGAAGGATTCCTTAAGAACCTACCACAGACCAAAGATATCGAAGCCGAAGTAGGCCAAAGTGTGTATGTTGGCCAACAAGGACATGCCGAGTGTTCTTGGGATGAGCGTGGTTTTTCACATCTGTTACCCTGAAAAGTGTAAAACGATCAACGGCCGGCTGCCATTATGTAGAGCTATTGAATTGATGCGACGCCGATTTGAAACAAAATCGTTGTCCACCAAGACAAGGCACTGGGTGCGGCGCTTAGGTTGCAATGTCAAAATTTATTGAATTAGGTTACGAATTGCTTCCTCATCCAGCATATTCCCCAGACTTGGTCCTCTGCGATTATTTCCCGTTTCCAAACACGAAGAGATCGAGAAGTCTATTCTAATCGTATTATTTTGGATGGGATCGACAAATTCGAGAAAAGTTAGACTAAGTGTATCGAGCTTAAAGAAGACTATGTTGAAAAATAAAAGATTTCAGAGATTGATTGACCCAGTCTGGTGTACCTAGATATCCAATCGAATTAAACGTAGTATCAAAAAGAATCAAACAGATCAATGAAAACGCTCCTAAAATGGCTTTTTAATGATACTTTTTCCACTTGTCTTCCAGGATGATTCTCATTTAAATACACCTAGATCTAGAACAACTACATTTAAATTCATAATACTAGTACCTAATTTGTTCAAGTTTCCTTTAAATTGTTAATACAACCGCCTTTAAGCAGTCTAATTAATTGATCTGTTGGTTTCGGTAAACATTTCCAATTTCTATTTGCGGTCGAGATATTTTAATAACTTTGTATCTATTTGAATTTCTTTGAAAAAGCAAAACAAGAAAAATGCTGAAACGTGTTCTTATTCAAACTGCTAACAGATAATTAACGTCTATCGCGTGTGAAAACACATAGACCAGAACTTCCAAGTAGATTATAGAGCATAGGTACGCGTGTCCATTGCCGCTTGATGTATACGCGAGATCGTTGTTTGTGAAATCGAATAGGCTTAAGACAAAAAAAAAAAAACCGCCACATAACCAAATGACAAATGCTGTGTATCTAAATTTAGCACAAAATTTAGTACAGAAAATGTAGCTTAACTTAATACTTTGGAAATATATACATTAGCGCATTTCGCGTTATTTATAAGCGAAATTAATAAGCAAATCATGATTTTTTACAATAAAATTAACATTTCTGTCAGAACCTTCTGAAATTTGGTACTAAAAATAAAATCCGTCAAGAAATTGTTTACTTTTAGTATTAAAGCAAATATTTGTCATAATTATGACTTATTTTTTCTGGTTTCTTAAATAGTTGAATATGGATATTCGCTTGTAAATTATTGAAAGAAGTTCTTAAGGTAGGGCAGAGGACTATGTGTATCTTGTTGCCAAAAATAGTATTCTAATTCAAAGTGAGAGAATAGGGGAGGGGTCAAAGTCTATAATAAGAAATATAAAAAATCAATTTTACTGATTTTAGAAATTGTGCTTGGTGCCCGAATTATTGGCGACAGGAAAAGAGGAATTCAGTTTGTATATTGGGGACATTTTTTTGTTTCATCATATCCAGCGCGTAGCTTAAAGGGTACAACGAAATTTCTATTCGTATCTAGTCCAAATGCGAAATAGCACCCTGCACCATACAGCAGAAGTTAAACTGGCACAGCTATTCAAATTAATTTGGGCGTTTTCAAGAAGAAGGATGTGTGCCGAGTCTTTTTTACTAAAGCTCTATTTGATAAACCATATAAGAGGTATCCGATTAGTGACTTTCTTAAAGCGTTTGTTGGAAAAGCATTTTTTATTTGTTTTCCGAAACTTTCCGATAAAAAATCTTAAAATTTTTCATTCAAATATATATCCGAATTTATCTTCAACTATTTCGCTGCAGATGCGCAAATCGTAAACAGAATACAAAACCTGTTGCTTTGATGTTAATATTTTCGGTTTCATAAAAGTCTTGTTAACATGAATAGGTTTTTTGTATGTTATACACACTCAGGGCTTTCGCCAATTCCGAGGGAAAAAAAATCCTCCCGAACAATTTTTGTTCCCTGAAAAATATTCCTAATACTTTGAATCTCCATCTGAATTTATTTCCCACGGAATTTTTCGAAAATATGTTAGAATTAATTGGTAGTGGTCAATTGTGATTTATTAAATTGTCATTTGAGCCCATATTTGGGAATATTTAGCAAATATTTATGTTAGTCCAAGGAGTTGTGTTAACTTGAGTAATTGCAAAGACGCGAATTGGAATAATCCTTATTTAAGTGAAGAAAGTATACGATTCTTTTTTTTTTTTTAATACTTCTCCCGGGAAAGGCAAACCTATAACGCTGCATCAGCGCCCCGAGATGCTTGCAGATGTATGTTAGTTCTGCACTTAAATTGCTGCAAATTGTAGTCTTCTGGAAATATATCCCCAGGAAGCGAGTTTCAAAGTTTGCCTGTCCTGTAACAGAAGGAGTTTTGGAAAGATGATGTCCTCGCGGTTGTCAAGTGTACTGTATGGTCATGAGCATTAGCAGCCTGTCTTGTGGGGCGCCCAAAAGTTGCATTTCGAGGGATAATGTCCTTGAGTTCCTCTGCCTTCTACCATGGAAGTACCTATAGAACAAGCATAGGTCAGCGACTTGCCTTCTGTACACCAACGGTTGCAGATTCGATGTGAGTGTAGGGTCTCCAAAAAGTCGAACTGCTCGTCTCTGTATGCTGTGAAATGTCTGAGACAGTTTAAAACTCCTAATTCGGAAGACGAAATGTATGCACTACAAAATCCTTATCCTGCCAGTTCTGCCTAATGGCGCCGAGTGCTGGACGATAACCAAGAAGGGAGAGCTGATACTGGGCTCTTTCGAAAGAAAAATACTTCGACGGATTTTGGTTCCTGTGTGCGAGGAGGGCGAAATTAGGAAAAGATACAATCGCGAACTCTGTACCAAGATGTGAATGTAGTCCCAACAAGCTAAAACACGTCGAATACATTGGCCTGGCCAAATCGAGCGAATGAACAAGGCTCCAGCCACGGAGGTCTTCGAATCCCAGACCCCAGGTTCGAGAAGACAAACAAGACCGAAACTTCGTTTCAAAGACCAAGCCGTCGTGGATGCCAGAGGCTGCGTCTGGACAACTGGGAGCAGCGTGCCCGGGATCGTAGAGTATAAAAGGCTGCAGTGTCAGTATCAGGTCGATAAGTAAGTACATAAGTAAAATATCATTTTCAGAAGTTCCTTCTTAAGAAGATTCCAAAACTTCTTTACATTCTTTTTGCTTCTCCTAGTGAAACCGTTTACTGAATATTTGTGAAAGAGACAATTTTACAAGTAATAAACTTTGCTCGAGCAACTGCTTTAAAATCGATTCTGTTGACTCATTTAAATATCTGGGTGTACAATGTACATAATCGACTATAAATGGTCATAAGACCATACCGTTCATTAATAAATTAGAAAAACTGATGGGGTACTATCAGTTATTCTTTATTGTAAATATTGTTTCGTAGCCCTACATCACTAGCTTTTTTAGATATAGATTGGCCTTAATTTTTTCTTGTTCACTTACTTTTCTTTATTATTAGTTTCTTAAAGAACTGTTGAATTAGTATTAAGTGGAAATGAATAAAATAAATTGAAATTGAAATTGAAAATCCTGTCGTGTTCATAATAAATGTAAAGGGACAGCCCTATGTCTTCCATGTCGTTAAAGAAGTAGTTTCCCAAAACTTTATACCGCGTACGTGCTATGCCATGACATTCGCACAGTAAGTGTGCGATATCTTCCTCGACGCCTTTATCATTGCAGAATCTACACAGAACTGTGTCTGAAAGTCTTTTGGCATGCTCTTTAAAAAGACAGTAGCCACACACACAGGATACCTATTAATATTCTCAGGTTTGCCCTGTTTAAGAATTTCCCTAGTTCAAGTCGTCTGTGGTTTTTTTTTTTTTTTTTTCTTCTTTTTTTGGTGTATTTTAATCGGAGATCCAAAAAATTACAATTTATTGATCCGTTTATTGCCACATGACCTGGGATACGCGGTGGCCAGCTATGTTGGCCCATCTACGGGCTGCTTGTTTTAGTATACTATACTTATGATGCCTTGAAGATAATGGTGGGTTGACGTCAACTTGTTGATTTCTCGTCATTTCCCCGCCCTTTTTTGCCAATTCGTCGGCGAATTGGTTTCCTTCTATGCTGCAGTGACCTGGGACCCATACGCATACGCTGACTTGGTTCTGTACACATAATGCCTTAAGCATTGTTCTACAATCCCTGGTCAAATTTGAGTTGAACCTAATGGCAATAGACGATGAAAGTCGAAAGTTGCAAAATATGCAAAAATCTGAATGCGTCTGAAATTAATAGAACTGACTGCGAATTTATTTGACAAAGGGTTAAAACATCATTACCAAAAAAAAAAAAAAAAAAACACATCTATATGAATGTATATAAAAATGTATTGTGTTTGTCGCCAATGTTCTCTGTAATGCGTGAACCGATTTTGAAATTTCCCATGAAAGGTGACGTTAATACCATGGTTTGTAAGTATATACGGTCTTTGTAGGTGTATTGGTTCATGAGTTATAGGTGCGTGGCACCTCCCTTACAAAAAATGCATTCAAAATATTATATTTAGAAAACAACAAAATCGATTGAATTCAAATTTACACACAATGAAGTTTAGTAAAAATTGGACAAAGGGGCGTGGTACCGCCCATACAAAAAAAATCTAAAATCGTATACTATCTCGAAAACCACTAAATCGATTGAGCTCGAACTTACAGATAATCTTGGTTATTGGCCCTGGAGTGCTCCTGTGAAGATTGGCCAAAATTGGACAAAGGGCGTGGCACCGCCCATACAAAAAAAACATTCACAATCGTATATCTCGGAAACTACCAAATCGATTGAGCACAAACTTATAGATGATCTTAGTTATTGGCCCTGGAGTGGTCCTGTGAAGTTTGGTCAAAATTAGACAAAGGGGCGTGGCACCTCCCACACAAAAAAAAACCTGGGCTGAAACTCGATGACGTTATATCTCGATAACCGCTGCTGGGCCGATTTTCATTATTTGATTTCGATTTGTTCGTATTGCTGTATTTCAGGTTTAGGCAGAAAGAAAATTCCAGCAAGTCGATTTATTCTCATTTCTCGCAGTTTACGAAATAACACTATTACCTAAGACCTAAACAATATACAATTCCTGTGCACCGGCAAAGCCGGGCGGGTACAGCTTCTTCGACAGTCTTGGAATTGGAAGCCAAAGTTTTTAAAATTTGTAACATTGATGTGAATAATGCATTGTCCTGAAAGACAATAATATTGTCTAGGCAATACGATTTCTGGAAAAAACAAAAAATCTTGTGTACCACATAGCATTACAATAAAAAGAGTTTATCTGTTTAACTATTTTGCACTACGAAGTCTGCACGGGCTCCGCTAGTAGAGTATACAGATTGAGATTATGTATGGAAAAGCACATCGGATAAATGGCCGCCTTCCTGGCAAGTACGTAATCTTTTATTAAAATTTTCTATGACCGTTTCGCATAAATGTGGCTTAATTTCATAAATACACCTCCATTTCGTCTTTCAAGGCTTTGGTGGTCGTGGGATTGTTTGCATACCTACCCTTTGACTTCAAAAAACCCCGAAGAAAAGAGTATAATGGCTTTAAATCGCAAGATCTGGAAGAAGAATTCTGATCGCAAAAACGGCCAATTACACGATTACGAAATGAATTATGCAGTAATTGAATTTTTCTCTAGCTATATGGCATGTGGCACCGTCTTGTTAAAACCACATGTTGGTCACATCCATATCTTGTAGTTTAGGCACTAAAAACTGGGTTATCATGTCACCATAACGAACACCAATAATTGTTACTGGCTTCGAAGAAGAATGGCCCGATAATGCCTCCAGCCCAAAATCCGCAAAAAACATTCACGCGTTGCGGATAAATATTTTTCTTAATAATTACTAGTGGGTTTTTTGAACCCCAAATGCGACAATTTTGACGATTAACGATAAATATAAGCTGCATCACTGAAGACAATTTTGTTCGAAAATTGCGGACAACCCTTTTTTGTTTTAAAATATTGCTCAACAATGAAGATGCGTTGCTCTTTCGTATAGCCCTCCATTTTTACTATCCCCGAACTGTCAGCTGTCACATTGTTATATTTTTTATCCGTTGGCATCACTGTGCTATTAAATGTCGCAAATAGCGTGAATTCCGGGACACACTTTATATAATATCAAAATGTTCACCCTCACTATCAATTAAAGACAGAGTGACATTTTGTATGACAATTCAGCTATTTCCTCTTGTCCTGTGGATTCTTTGTCAGTTATTGACAGGCGCTGTTAGTCAATTCATTGACAAGCGATTTTTCGCTAATTTCACTTGTCAATTTTCTATAATTGGCATCAAAATACGTCAATAATTGTCAATTTCAAATTGGCAACTCAGCATTATACATCAAATTTCGTTAATCCTAGAGTGTTCCATAATGATTTCTATTTTTTACGTTAATGGTTCGATAACACGAAACGGGGTGTGCTGCCAGCAAATTGTCGCAGGTCCCACTTAAGCACCCCAATATGAATATTATTGTCGTCATATTTTTTAGTCAAGAGTTTATGCGTGATAGTAATTATAACATAAAAATACCTATGTAGCTGTTTTTGATGCATTAAATTGCTTCGCATATTATTGGAGTTGTTGTAAGGTTAATTATTAAACCATTGCCAATGCTATAAGACGGAAAACCTATAAGTGCCGATTTGTTTTTGGGATTTATGTGCCTAAACAAATCGTTAATTATTATCTTACAACATGCGTAGCGTATGGCGTTAGTAGTACTTTACTGTCACATAGTCCCATTTGTAAATGACTGCTTATCATTCGGTTTATGACACGAAGACCTAAGAAGTTTGACAAAGGGAAAATAAATTAAAAGTATAAGTATATGCCCAGGTGCTAAAACTTTCTTGACTTCGTTTCTCAATTTGAAACAATATTTTACAATCTGCAGAACTCGCTCAGAATCCTTTTTGGTAAATCAAATGGTAAAGGTAACGTCAAAATGAATTTTAAAGAAGTAACTTAAGATGCCGGACAAAGGATAAAGACTATCCTCCCAAGCAGAACCGAAGCGATTGATCAAAGCTTGTCAATGAAGTTCTGACCTTAATGTCCCCGCCAACCATTAAAACACACAGTAATAATTGGGTATAATATACATCGCTCGAGGTCTATCATTCGATACGGCATGCTTTGTAAAATTATTAATGCCAAAAGGAAAAGGATTAGGACATATTGTATACCAGGTTAGTAATTTGCAATCGGATATTCTTCAGATTTGGACAAAGTCCTTGGAGAGTGATTTTTGTGAAATTACTCCTGTTAATCGCAGAATACACACAAACAACACGTGGACAACAGCAAAAATAATAATTTTCCATCGATCCCATATCAAGGCATCAAGGAACCAGTTATACAATCTTTATTACGCCCCATCGTGTGTCTGTTACCAGTCAGTGCTTAGAAAAAGACACGCTTCCTGGAAATGCCTATTTATAAATGCAAAACTAATTACTTCGACTATACGTGTCAACTATCGTCTTGGGTTGCTTTACAAAATACTTCCTCTTCCTCCACACAATCGCATTACTTTCACTTGTTTCAAGGATGACCTATTTATAGTACCTTATATACGAGGAAGCTCCTTCAAATTCAATACAAAAGCACATGCATATATTGCTTGAGAAAAGAAAAAGCCTCTTGACGTCATTCATCGTTAATAACTTTTGTTTTATTTTTCAAAATCTTGTGACATCGCTAATTACTCGCATATGGCTCTCATCCTCAATGAACGAGGCCATGCGCAAAAATAAAAATTAAACCATAAACACAACTTGAACGGTTGAACCACACATGTCTATCTCAATTACATTGGATGTCATAACAATACGTAGCCAATTATTGGCACAGATATACCCAATTTAGCTCTTCAGAAACTTTAGCTCACTGAGCACTGACTATAGTGACGAGTGACTAAACGCCACTGATTGAGGGAGACTCGCCGACTCGTGTTTCCCATCTGCAGTAATCATAATTTCTTTGATTTAATGTTATTTAACCGCTTTATTGTCATAGTTTGTTCGCAATCATGTAGAACATGCGATTTTTTTTTGACGCAGCAATTTACACAAAAAAAAAATGCTCACAACGAGCTAACGAAGAGTGACAGCATTATTAGTGTCATCGTGAAATTTGATTGAATGACAATAATTTAAAAAGTTTCTAAACAAGTCTTTGTTCGCTTCTTTATTTAATCGAATCAATCGAATCAAGGGCCAGGAATTCTCTAAGTCACTCGAGTACCTACTATCGAACTACTAGCTAATGGATGTTGTTCGATATTGTTATTGATTGTCATTGTCAACATTAAATTATCGAAAAGTATTCTCACACATTTCACCGTGCGTCGTCATCAAAGTGTTTTATTTTTTTTTTGTAGTCCAATAACCTTAATGGCGGCAATTTCGATTTTATTAAAGGTAATGCTTTAGAAGCATTTAAACTACCTAGGGGCTTCTGGAGATAAGGGTGAGTCTATAGATGAAGGTAACTTTCTTGCGGTAAAAATAGTTTAAAATGCCATCGACACGGGTTGGACTTTTTTCTTCATTTATTAAGTGAATCTATTTTTATCGCCGCATATAGCAACCCACACACACAGAATTCCTTGGGGTGTACCTATCAACGCTACTTAAAGAAAATAAATCCTTATGAGACTTGGCCGGTTCCCCCTTGTGGGGATATTTTCCGTCGAAAGGGTGATTTAAATTAATTTCTGCAAATTGAGTAATCCCTGTAAACCTCTGGCTGGTTATTACCATCACTCAATAGGGGAAATCGTGAAGATTATTTATTAATTAAAAAAAAAAACTTACGAGGGTAAGAACACTGAAAACTAGTTATTTTGTTTGATCAAAGGATTAAGGTTATAGGATCAATTAAATAAGGCTTCTCTTAAGATATAGTTAAGACAGTTAGTAATCACTTTGCCAAATATTTTGGGAACTTACTTATGTGAGCTTCGCAGAGCTACAACTTGCTCGTCAATAGATTACTGCCTTGTGCTTGGAAAATGGCTGAAGGGAAAGCTTACACAAGTGTATAATCACATTTTCGTCTCAAGAGGGAAGTTCTGGAAAGTTTTAGAAAGAGCATAATATTTCCGTTGTTTAAAATATGAGATGTCACTAACCCTGTGAACTATAGGAGGAATTTCCTTAAAAAAATAAAAATAAAAAATAGTTGGCGCAACAGGCAGAGGCAATTAAATACCTTGGAGTAATGCTGGATAATAGATTCCGGTTCAAAACACACCTGGAATATTTAGGAAAGAAAGCATCGCAAATAGATGGAGCTCTTTCGCACATACTGTCTAACATTGGTGGACCTGAATACGCAAGAAGTATCCTACTTTCAAGAGTTGTTACATCAATTCTGTTGTATGCAGCGCCAGTCTGGGCGCAGGCACTTAGGACGAAGGAGACCCAAAAGAAGACTATTGTCAACATACAGACTCTGCGCACTGCGGACAATCAGTGGTTTCGAACCATAGCGGACAGAGCTGTCTTTGTTATAGTTGGCCTGGGTATTAGCCAACGAATCCTTCCCAATAATAGCTTCTCTATACTCGTATGAATCTGTTGAAAATCTCACAGCTTGCGAAAAAAGAAAGGAAGAGGCGAAGAAAACCGAAAGAACGACAATAAACAAAACACCTCGTAGCAACAACAACGCACAGAGGTTGGTCTTCTCCTCCGTTCTAATCACCAGTTGGCAGGCTTGTATTGTACTCGTCCCTCCATTAGCGCAAGTGGTAGTCACTTGGTCAATTGAGAAAAATCGAGGTGCAAGTTCACTTCCTGACAGGGGAAAACAGAAATGTCTTCCCAATTGGATATATACGGAGAATTGACTGTCAGAATTCGAAACTATTCAAACAATCAAAGGAGTGTGATGATGAATTAGTGGTGTAGTTCGAAATAGCTATCATTCCTACCAAAGTGACTGTGTCTACGAGTTGTTGTTAATGTAATTCTCTCAAACAATACTTCATAGTTGGAATGGTTTCCGTCGACATTCTTACAGACGAAATGTTGAGGATATATAATAAAAGAGCCTTAAACCAATACGATGCCAGTGGAATCATGAGGATTAAAATTGAATGCGCACAAATGAAGATGAAGACACGGAGCACGCTGCATTTTATTGCCCACTCTTCATAGAGAAATACTCTGCCCAGCCCGTCACTAATCGTCGACCACCATGTTGCAGTTGCAGGCGGAATTATGTAATTTTATAACCATCCTACAAAATGTGCTAAGAAAGGCTATACAGCAGAAGCCTCAGAGGCCGCAGAAACATCAGAAACAGTGGTAAAGTAATACCTGACGGCCGGCAGTCCCGCATGGAGAGTTGTTGAAGTGTGTCTGTGTAGGGTGTGTGTATACTTAAATTCGAAGTATACCTCAAACCCCCACCTGAAAGATAAATTAAAGGAGGCGGAAAAGGCAAAAAATTTCAATTGGCGGTTTTCCTTTGTAGAAAAAATATTCCATCGAGTTGCAAATTAAGGATTTTCGAAACGTTTATGAGGTCAATCGATGTGCTATACCGCACAACTCACTCCTGGACGTCAAGACGCGTTGTCAATGGCCGAATTCATCGCAAGTTTAAATGGTGTGGACTGAGGCGTGCTGGCTCGTTCTGTCTAGCTATATTAATATACCGGCAGTTAATAATAAACGAAGCTTTTTAAATGACAACATATGTATACAAATTTTTTATATATGTCCAAATTGACCATACTTAGAAACAATTTGGGGAAATTCAAACTCCAAAAACAGAGGCAATTGTAAAAAAATGTTCATATCTGTCTATCTCATTCCCCTGTCTCGTTAAATAATAAACCGCACGTTATTTCGGTTTCCTATATATAATAGAACAAAATAAAATGTCTCACATTACAAGTGGTTGTAAGGAATCAAGAAGTATCACAGTTGCCACAAAAATCATTTAAGATTTCCCAGAATTTAAGAACCAGCAAACCAAAAGTTCTCTAAATCAATTTAAAGAAAACGTCCCACTCTTAAATCAGAGGTAAATAGAAATACCACCTTTTTTGGCGCTCCAATGAACAGACGACCTTAAGATAGACGAAATCCTTGAAACGACTTATAGCAGCGAAAAGAACAAAGGATTCTTTAGATTGGATCCAATGTTAAAGCAAACATAAAATTATTTCTTTTACATTCTTCATTATTTCTGACTTTGTCCTGAAAAAGTTTCAAAACAAAAAAAATGAGTAAAAAAATGAAGGTAAGCGTCAATTCTGAATTCTTTTCCATATAATATGATGAGAATGCTATTCCACATTCTTCTTGCTTTCCTAAAAAAAAAAAAAAAAAGTTCATCATCTTATTCCAGATGTTCTAGATATCTCAATTAGCTACCATGGGATTTCCTTGCCCTTTTCGCTTGAAGTCTAATAAAGCAGTTAGCAAAACACTTCAGATATACATTCTAAAGGTAAAATGTTGAAGGCGAAGTCCTCAAAAAAAAAATTGTTTTTTGCGACTATAAAACATACCACATTCGGAATGATCCTGAGGGACGCGACGTTACGTTATCAATATTGAATGAAATCCCTGGCTGTTTACAAAGAAAATCCATTATCCAAGCTATGCCTACATTTAGGGCCAGACAACACAATACATACTTCAAAACCCGAATTCCACAAAAATTCCTGCCATATCACACAAATAGTTATGTATGAAAATATCTATGGATAAAATCAGCTTTATCATCGAACACGTGTTAATGACCCTCAACGTTTAACCCTTTCAGAAAGTTTTTTTGCGTCATCAGACTGCTGATGGCAAACTATTTAACTTTCTTTGTTCATCTTAAGGACTCCGCTGTGTAGCAGAGCTAAAAGTGGTTGCATCGGACTAGGGAATTGTTAACGTACTCCATTGTTTGCAAGGGGGAAAAGTTGTGCTGACTGCGATAAGAGATGAGAAATGAGTGGGTTTTCATTTCAAATAGGGGAAAACTCGAAACACTAATCGCGCACATTTCAGCGAGTGTTGGCTTCTTTCATTCAATGAGAATTTATCAGCTTATGTACATTTATACAAAGACTGTAGGATACCAATCAAATGTTAGAGTATTCAATTGCGAATTGGGATATCATTATCATCCTATAGGTGCATACTGCTTCCGTGAAACATCCTCCAACGGACACTTCCTTATAATGTAGATACTTAAAAAAAATAATAATAAATACATATATGCACTATCGTTTCGATTGAAAGGACGAATTCTCTAGTCCCATTGGAGTCCGTTCAAGAGAAGAAAATTGAGTGCTGGGAAAATTGAAATTTGAGTGCTGTAAACATCTAGTGCATTGAATCATGCAGCAGGAAATTATTTTCCTCAGGAAGTATAGGAAAAGGCTTTCAAAGTCAACATATCTTCTGCCATTACTGTCATTGCGTTTGAATCCTTTACTGGATATAGTGCAATCATCACCTGACATGCCAATGCAAGTCCTCCTCTCACCAGAATGAGAATTTCTTTGATAATTCTTCGGAATTAAACTCTATCTCGGTTGCGTTCTAAAGGTTACCCAATACCCATAGATACGAATGTCACTCTCTTTAATTTCCTGAAAGTATATAATAGCTTTTCATAGACTAGACACTTTTAAGTTAAATCAGCATAGTCCTGGATTAGATATCAATATATACATACGATAGTTGACTTTGTGGGAAATAAAGAAGAACAAATCGTCTTAGAATTATATAAAACTGTAAGAATTTTTATCAGTTACCTTAAATCACGAAAACTACTGGAAAGATTAAATCTCGAAAACCACAGAATCGATTGAGATAAAACTTACAAATAATCAAAGGTATTGGTCGTGGAGTGTTCCTGTGAAGATAGGTCAAAATCGGACAAAGGGACGAGGCACCTCCCATACAAAAAAATATTCAAAATCGTAGATATATTTCGAAAACCACAGAATCGATTGAGATCAAACTTACAGATAATCTTAGGTATTGGCCCTAGAGTGCTTCTGTGAAGATTTGTCAAAGTTGGATAAAAGGGCGTGGCACCTCCAATACAAAAAATATTAAAACATTGTCGCCCGAAAATAAATAAAAAACAAAAACAAAAAAGCAAGAAAAGACCTGGCGAAGCTGGCGGGGGTTCAGCTAGTTCAATATAAAAATAAACTTAAGGGTTGTTTTTGATCGTGGTTTTGCTTTGTTGTGGTGGGTGCACACTGCACATGGAAGCTTGCGTTGTGCATATAATTAACAGGAGCAAAATGCGCAGATGGGTGGTGAGATGAAATGAGACAACTGGAAGTGTGGTGGTGTGAATACACTTTGACTATTGTTAGGTTAGGTTGATTAGGGTGTGAGTTCATCACATTGAAGTAGGCACCATATTGGGCCCATAGCCATCCCTGGCGAACCTCAACGGTTAAAAAACAAAACGTAAACCACTTCGCCCAAATAATTATAAATAAATAGGTGGCGCAACAGACGGGTGAGACCCAAGGCCTGTCTTCTCGCGACCATTCGTTTTGTGTGAGTTTATATTTTTGGGACGAATGGAAGGGTCCTACAATTTTATGTCCTTCCGGACGGCTGAATTGAGAAGCTTTTTCATTACAGGCATACTCTCGGATGTTTATCAGACGTTCGCGAGAGGTGGCGCAGTAGAAAAAAATTGTAATTTGGGTTTTTCCGGGGATGGAACCTGGGATCCCTCGCACAGTAGTCCAGCACACTAACCACTGCGCTACTGCGCCCAAACAATTAATTTCCTTAAAAAACCTGAAAATTGTTTCAAGAAGAAGTAGGTACCTTCTAATGTATTTCCTCATAATGCTCTGAGCATTAAGCGGCAGTTCCTGACTAGGTCAGATCTGATGATGAAGGACTCTAGCGCCTTTAGCGCAGCCTGAATATCAACGTAGATAGCGATATTCTTGTTGGATACTAATCCCATATCAAGTAGATCAGTAGCTTTGAGCAAGGACAGGAGTACATATTTTGGAACCATCCGTATAAATCGAAATCTTTCGAGACCTCATTCTTTTGCCAGTCCTTCCTATCTGGCTATTGTACTTCGTACGAAGTGTCGGAGTCAATTTCACCTAAGCTTTTACCCGTATTATCAGGGATGTTGGAGAACGATTCCCTTAGAATGGAGCTATGTCCAACCTGTCTGGTTTTGAAGAACCCTGCGTTAGTTAGCCAAAGCCTTAAGTTTCATTTGTAGGTCCAGTGGTAAAAGATATATTAAACGCCTCAAGTGCAGGGGGTCTAGCACGTAACTAGCAGGCTGTTCTTTGTACCCTGATCAATATATCCCGTATATATAACTTATTTGTGGCTCTCCACCAAACAAAAGCCCCATAGGTAAGGATGGGTCTAACCACCATTATGTACAACTATTGACTATTGTTACTTAAAAATAAAGAGACTGAAGGAAAATCCAACATTTAGTTTTTTAAGTCGCTAAAAAATAAATATCGTCTTATGCTTAATTCAATCCTCTACCCAAGTTAGGCAAAGTTTGTAATATTTTTTTTTTTTTTGTGACAAAACAGCACGAAAAGCACTCTCTAACTTTCAAAACATTCTTTGAAAAAAATACCTTTGTAGCAAAGGCTTGTGACTGTAAATTCAATAAAACTATTCCCTTTTCTGATCGATGGATTTTCAAAATTTAGTTTTTTCTGGCTTTTCAAACTTTAAACAAATAACTTTTACCTAACGTAACTAAATTTTGGAGAAAATTCTGTATAGGAGCTTAAATTTAGTTCGAGCAGCGTACTAAGCTTCACCTGAAAACAAACATCTAAAAAAAAAACACCCTTTACCTATTTCCACATCCAGCCACTCTGCCCAGCCATCTTGTAGGCAATGACTATTTTAAGCTCTCAGCTAGCGGTCTATTTATTTGTAGTTTGTGATGGACACTAAGACTGATTGACAGAAATATGTCAGTTTGTAACGATCCTAAGACCCAAAAGAAAAACAACTTTTATTACGAACCCTTTAAAATGTGTTACAGTTACTGTGTAAATGGTAAATGCAAGCTTATCAATTTTGAAGCTATATAGTTATTGCCGTATTCTATCCAAAAAAAGGTCATCTTCAAAGCTATGTCACTATTTTCGAAACAGATACTCAATATAATGTACATACAACTCTCAGTTGAGTTGGGTATAATCGCTTTCCATATTTACCAAATTTAGCATACATTTTCCACTCCTTCGTCAATGTTCCACTTCAATTTGTATATGGAGAAGTCAATTTCCCGGACAACATAAATCGGATAGCTGCGGTACTACCACTTTAGGTTTCTGATTTTTTTTTCTCTCTATATCCAAAACAAGTAATCTAATCTAATCTGATTTTAATCTGACCTACATAATCTACAGAATAAAAAGGCTAAATCGAAGCAATTTCATTTTGGCCAGCCAAACACATTCAAAATGAATCGATATTGATGAAATATTCCAGATACGTATGGCAAGGGTGCCTCGAAAAAATCATATTCCACCCCACATAACACAGACACAGTATAGGTACACCTCATCTCTTTGCCAAGAGTGTTCTCGTACCATACAAATACCTTTCTGGACATCAATACGTTTACTAGTTAGTATGAATGTAGGTAAAAAGAAGCAGATGTCCAGTTCCATAAATAAAAAGTGTGGAGTCCTTCCGCTCGTATTGGCATTGTGCACAAAAAAAAGTAAAAAAAAAACCTGCTACCTTACCTACTCTTGGCGGAAACCTATCAATTGTTTGGTGATTATGTGGAAAAAGTATCTCAGAGGAAAACATTTTTTGTAAAGTATTTCTATTCAGCGCAGTTGCGCAGGAAAAAAAAATTAAGGCAATCAGTTCTATTCAGTTGTCATAAATCCTCTCCCCATACTCCAAAATCAAAGAAAAAAAAATAAATAAAAAGTGTCCCTTCCACTAAGATAGTATTAAGCAGTCTTTTGTAAAAGATAATAATGGACTTTTTGCCCAAAAAGATTGTCGCATATTAAAATTTCACAATTGTGAAGTTTTGATTTAGGGATAACATTTATGGGCAATAGCTACAAAATGCGAATCGTACATCGGACATGAATTCGCTTAGTATGCACTGGATACGCCGTTGACGAGTTATATGGGTACATACCAGCATGTAGCCAATAAAATGAGATGTAAAGTTTGTAAGAAGATCCCGACGAGTCCATTAAAGTGCCTACTCCTGTACCAGAGTCATCATCATATACTCTGCTTAACATAACCTGGAAGTTTGTCAGAAATAAAGGGCGTCCCAAAATTCACGCAATAGATAAGATTGATAGAAAACACAAGTTAATTAAAAATTGTAAAGTTTTCATTCATAAAGTATATAAAGGGTGATTTTTTTGCTGTTTGCTTTTTCCGCCTGATTTTTTTGACAGTTCCGCGTGACACGTGTCAAAGTAAAAAAAAATGCTCAGTTAGCATTGCCATTTCACCATGGATAGAATTACAGACGACATGTGGACAGGGGGGTTATTCCCAAATGCGCGGCGTATCGTATTGAAATCGATACTTCAACTTCGACCGTCTTCGCTTTTGCTTATTCTCAAATGCGAACTGTGCTTTCCAGTTTGCATAATAAGACTTCCAATTTTCCATTTATTTTCCCAAAAGTTTGACAGCTTTGTCACGTCATAAGAATTTAGTTAGTTTTTTATCCGCAATAAATCCGCCAGAAATCCGTCACCTAAATAGCTATCGCTTTTGATTGGATCCAATCGCTTTTGGAAATGCAAAAAAATACAAATCCGCCATGAAAAGCGATCCGCAGCTCATTTGGGAATAAGCCCCCAGGTGGTAGACAGGGACCCATCCCTTTGTCGCCCGGTGCGATACCACCACATCCTGCTATACGCTCCGTGGGTGGGGCACATTTTACTTTGGAAACACATGTGGCGAATGGTGAACGGTCTGCAGATATGCAGGTTAGTTGCAAATACCCAATACGCAGTCCCCGAGCAAGAGCGACAGAAAAGGAGGGCGTGGATTAAAAGGTCACAGGAAACCCTATGAACTTTCTGTGACAAGACGTATAGGCACCGTCTTTAACAAAGTTGCAATGGATACAGAATAATGTAGCCAGGGTACGCAGATGTACCCGCCACAACGTGGGATAGATACACAAACATCTAATCTTGGAGACAGAAACGTATCTGCCCTCGGCGGATCGGCCGTGTTCTATTTTAACACCTTTACCGTATCACTTGAACATTGACACCGGTATATTTATTTTATTATATTTTTTCGGCATTAAGACTGAGTCCCAGTAAGGTCTTAATTACGGTATACTAGAAAATGAATTTGAACGATAGCTTTGAGGGTTGACGCTTGTAGTATTCTGCGTCCCCGTCAAGGCAAAACCCTCAAAACCCTGGCAGGCCTCAGAGAATGCTTAGTGTTTCGTCGCCATTAAGTTGGTGGTGTAACATTCCGGTTTAACAGCGATCTGGCTCGGGCACAAGACCCCATAAGGGCATGACCTAATTGTTTGCATAGATAACCATGGGATCAAAAGGTGACTACACATCCGAATATGTATTGACAACGGCTCTGAATGGGACCCAATAAACATGATTTATTACAACAACAAATACTAATTCCAATGGAGAAAATTGGGTGAACCCCTTTTAGAGAAGTTCGACAATGCAGAGGTCGCAGATTGAAAATTATTACGGAGGAAGGCGTTGCACAACCGACAAACCACATAGAATAGACCGTCGACTCCTCCCATATAATGGACTTTGCCTACAAGCTGCCTGCAGGCCCAGGATTTTTCATGTATTGTTGCTGTACAAAATGAAAGGAGCGCCATTAACGCACGCATACTTGAAAAATCCTAGGCCTATGAAATAGTATGAAAAATCATTGCCCTTATTGATTTGGACATTTTACACGTATTCACAGACAGGGAAATTAATTTCGGGGAGAATCGGGTAGGTGCACTGAAGTCGGCACGCGGTCTAGTTCTATGGAAATGGTAGGTGACGGTAAGAGGCGTTCCATTCACCAGCCAATGAGGGATGCTATTAATCGTATCAGGGCGTTCTACGAGCTCTCTGCAATTAAGATGCACGACGATTTGTCCAAAGAGGTTATAGGACAAAAGAACGCCTCGCAGACATCACCATGGCTAAAAATAGTAGTTGTGGACTCAAAAAGAAGACCGGAACCCAACGGCGAAACCCCGATGTCGATACGCCGACAGAAAACGCCATCGGGCACCAAGGAGCAAAGCGGATAGCCAAAATAATGCCAAAGCTGAAAAAGGTGCTAAAATTATACCTCGGAAGACTATCAAAACCGCGAAGGCCGGCCAATCAGTGAGCGATGAAAACAATGCTTAATTAAAAGTTATGAAATCCATGGACATATTGCGAGGTGAGCAATTCATCTCACGTTTTTGACCTGTGAATTGGCCGACTAGATCGTGCGATTTGACGCCGCGCCGTTGAACTATTCTTTGTGAGGGATATGTGAAGTCTCTCGTCTATACGGATAACTCGTAACTCGTGTTATTGGTGAGATACCAGTCGGTATGTTGGAAAAAGTATAGACATGCCAAAATTGGGTATTCCGGATTCCGGCCCACTTGAAGCGTAGTTGCGGTCAACATTTACACGAAATAATTTTTAAAAAGTAAAATTTTAAAAATGTTCGTTCTTTTTTTTTCATTTTAAAAACTAAGCTTAGTACGCTGCTCGAGCTAAATTTTAGCTCCCATACAAAATTCTCTCCTAAATTTAGCTGAGCTAAATTTAAGCCAATCCATTTAGCCGAGCGGTACGCTGCTTCAGCTAAAATATCAAATTTTCGTTTCAGACTGTATTGCATGTATCTGTCACAATTTAGCGCGCCCATTAATATGGTTCGGCACATTTTTTCAAGCTAAATTTTGACAGATCATGTTTTTTTCCTGTTCTGTTTTTGTGTTGCGGAAAAGTGTTTTTCAATGAATACCTCGATGAGGAATCCTTAATGATAAATTTGTGATCAAGGATTAGCAGACAAGAAAAAAAGAAAGTGCAACGGAAATATAACACTTTTTCTCGTCGATGAATTTTTGAATAAATTTATTTTCAACGAACAGCTGTTTTCTGTGACACTTCTATCCACAGCGCACTGTATGTCAGAATTTAACTAGAGTTTTAGCTAATGTTTGGAGAAAAAAATTGGAGAGCCGCTAAAATTTCGTTTCGCTCGAGCAGCGTACTTAGCTTAACGTTTAAAAAAATAACCAATTAGTGTAGAGTTATGTATGGAATGGCATATCGGATAAACGCCCTCACGGCTTTGCTGTCAGAAAATCATATTTTGTAGAAATTGTCAACGACCGCTTTACATAAATATGACTGCATTTCATTGATATAGCGCTCGATTTTAAGTCTTCAAGACGGGCATGTTCTTGGGGTTCTTAGCTTAGACCCTATAGGCTTAAATTCCCAAACAAAAAGCCTAACCGCGTTAAATCGCCTGATTTGTGCGGCCAATTCCGATAATCAAAACGAGAAATCATACGACCAGTAAATGACACATGCCTACCAGACAGTAACACTTTTTGGATGCATTTATTTTTCCTACAATCATTTGTTGAATTTTTGAACCCCAAATTAGGCCATTTTTAACAAAGCCATCAAGAAGAAAATGAACTATCGCAGAAAATTAGAATCGCGCGAACAGTAGCTTGCAAACCCTAATTATTTTTAAAATATTGCTCAACAATTAAATTGTGTGTAGCGATCCAACTGTTAGCAGCTGTCACGCTGTTTTTGTTTTATTGGCAACACTTTTCTCCGCAAATGGAGAAAAAATTCGAAACTTGCGTGAATTTTGGGACACCCTTTAACAGAAGTAACGAAAGGTAGGTATAGGTATGTAGATGTACATTATATAGTTTTGTTTAGGAAGCATAATATTATGGCTATGCAAAACACACACTTTAGCCCCAACTGTATGATTCTAATCTCGTTTGTTTCAAAATAAATAGTCACGAAGCGTTGTTTATGCAGGAATTTATTTTGCGAAATAAAATGTTGCCCATTTTCGCTAGCGGCCACGAAATTTGCATATCGACGCGACGCAAAATGAGTGGGCCCTCCGTATAAGCAGGATTATTACGTCCTTGGAATAAACTAAAGCTAGTCCGAACGAAAAAATATTTATAGGCATCCATACATCACTTTCAGATGGTACTTAGACTCACCGGACTCTGCGCTGGTTGAGTTTAGTAGACTGGGAAAATGAAGGCTCAATGGAATCCTCTCTCTTATTTCCAATCTTTTAAGATGTGTATATGTACATATGTAGTAAAGGGAATTGGATGCAAAGATCAACTATAAATGCACCATCACAAATGTAGATAAGCATTGAAGCTTTTGACGGGATGTCTCACTCATATAGATAGTGTTGAGTTAAGCATAAAATAGCGCAGCAAAGTACTGTATAGGAGCTATACTATTGGAGATCAGATACTCTTCACAAATCTAATGCCCAAATAAGCAATGTAGGCTTCTTGGGGCCGTTTGGTGGATACGACTCATAACGATTTTTAAGTTCTACATAAATGCACACGGGCTAATTTTTGTCAGAGTTTATGTGGAACTTAAATCTTTATTTAAGGAGAAAAAAATAATACGTTCCTTTAAATGCAATGAGGAAATGAGGAAATTTTAACTTAAACGCGTAAACGCCTTAAAATCTGTGTAAATTGCATAAATTTACCCCCTCGTCAATGAACTGTCAGATTTTGTATGGAGAGTTTACGCAGACTTCATAATTTTCCGCGACAATTGGCTCGAAAATCAACCGCGGAAAGTTACGCAAACCACAAATGTCAAACTTTGACAGACAGTCGTATGAATTGTTTGTTTCCCAGAGAAAAACTCTTTAGGTCTTTAGGAAGATATCAAAATGACAGTAAAACCTGAACTACATCAAACCAAAAGTGACAAAAAGTACAAAAAAGTGAAAATAGCGAAACTTATCAAAAACACACGCATATTTATGTGACATCTATGAGCAATATTTGAACTAATAAAGCTCAAAAGCTTTTTTCTGACATTTAAAATTTACTTGAGTGAAGTGTAAAATTATAAATACCTACATGATATTGAAAAAAAAATATATTGCTCAGTAAAATGTATCACTTAAAAAATATCATTCTCATTAGGTACCACCAATATATTCGAAGATCTTAAAATGATTCCTTTTCCTGTCCTCTTGTTCTGGTACTTTATGTAGTTGCGGTTGCTCGACAACCTGTGAAGCACTCTCCAATTCTGCTTATAGTTTCCCAACTTTCAGCGTATAATGCCTCACGAATTTTGGTGGACGATTTTGATGAATTTCTGGTGGTAGGACATTTTCCACATTCATGTTCGGATGTGCTTATGGGCAAGTTTTCGGAAAGATTTTCTGCCGAAAGAAAACGAGTTGGTGTTGGCAATGGCAATGAGGAGTTCGGTGAAGAAAATGTGTCTATGTCATTCGATGTTGCTGCCAAAGTGGATCCCATTGAGTCCATAATATTTGAGACCTCCTGTGCTTTCTGACGAGGGTAAAAACTTATGGTTTGGCGCGTATTCATCGTATGCCTCAGAAAACCCATTTTCGACAACAGATACAATGATGAGCAACTACTTGCTCCACCTCTAGATCTTGTGCGAGCATCCTCTTTTTTTTTCCTCCTCAACTTTTCCTTCATGACAATAAACCCCTTTTCTACCTGTATTGCGTTGATGCCGTCAAAATGCTATGCGATTTGCATGAATATTTTTTGGTTCTTTTTAGAATCCCTGAAGTCAAATCGACTGGTATTCCATTTAGTTGGATTTTCTTTGATGATATTAATTAAATTTTCATCATCAGCTTCTGCAAGAAATATTGGTTCGTAAGGGAAACTTGATGTAGGTATTTTTTATAAAACAAACGATTCCAATTCTTTCAAATTTCAGATATATTTTCCATCGAAATTCGGTTAAATATCAATTGAAACAAACTGAAATTATTATTTATTTGAATTGACACTTGTCGTTGTCACATGTCACAAAAGAGCTTTTACTTGTGAAGCTGACACAAATTATGTGATTTGAACGTGATCTGGCGGAAAGTCGGTAATGTATTTTTTGAGTGTTAGGTGTGATAGGTTTTAAGAGCTTTGTGAAAATTTAAAATTTCAGCCACACACAAAATTTTAAATTGAAAGAAAATATAGAGAAGTTACTATATGATGAAGTAGGAGAAATGATTTCATTTACTATTTTGTACTTTTTTTCAATTTTGTTTCGATGTAGTTCAGGTGTTCAGGCTTAAGAATTCAAGTAAAAAAATAATTTTGAAATGAAATTTAGAAATGAAAATGTTAACGGTTTGCAGCAAATCTCTCGGTCGTGCGGATAATGTCAAAGAGAATAATTCTGAATCGTTTGAGGTAATTTATTTATGTTTGCGGCTTAAAGGTTTATCCAGCAATAACATAAGTAATTAACTCGTTTAATGCCAATTTCTCCTTAAATTTAACAAGTTTTTTCTTTTCGCTTTCTTTCGGCATTTTGATAATTTGGAAATAATTTGAACAGCTCAGTCTCAGTTTGACCGATTTGACAGTCAATTTACGCAATGACATTTCCGAGGGGTCTTCTGCATAAATTCATCAGATTAATTGAATACCCTTATTGTTTTTTTGCCGTTTTGTACTACATAAAGCATTGTCGATCGTAAGCTACCTTAACTGCTGCCAAAATTGTTTCAATTATTGAAAACATAGCCCAATATTTTATTAAGTAAAAGGAAGGATGGTGAAACTTTAATGTTTAAGCCGAAAAGAAAAATTGGCCCTATGAACTAGGTCCCACATGAAACTAATTCCCAATGGCTAAAATGAACTAAGGCCCACCAAATAAGTTGTGTGATTTTTATTCATAAGTTTGGGAGATAGTTTAGTTAGGACGTAGTTCATTATGAACTAATGTTCAATAAAGTAATTCTGCAGAAGTCATTGTTTGGCAGACAATGCGTCTACTAATACGCAGTGCCCGGAGATGACATTGTCGACTTTCGAGATAGGTTCTGGAAATTTTAAGTCGAAGAAGCTCCTTGGATCTTTTTATATCCAGAGACCAGAGCTGCTCAGGTAAGCCTGGCAGTATCACAGTATCCTAGATGTTTCCGTCTGAAACTTGCTCTGCTTGCTGCGTCCGCATGCGTTAGAGCCTTGTTAGTTCCTCTGCTGCACAGTTCCCTGAGATGTCACAGTAACCTGGAAATCAGTAGAGGATGAGGTTGTACTGTCCAGCTATCTCGTTAAGAGATACGCGGCAATCTTCCACCGCTTTAGATCTTATTTCGCCGGATATTAGGGATTTCATTGCAGCTTGGCTATCAATGTATATGACGATATGACACGTGGAGAGTTATAGTCCTTAGGGTCCTATATGAACCTGACCTGTGTTGCGCCAACTATTTCTGTCTAACCATTTGTACTAGATGCCAATTTTTATTACATATATTTTGACATTAATTTGAAGTGCCGCTAGAAAATGGCAGCGTGCGCTTTTTTTTTTTTAAATACTTCTCCCGGGAAAGGCGAACCTATAACGCTTCATCAGCGCCCCGAGATGCTTGCAGATGTATGTTAGTTCTGCACTTAAATTGCTGCAAATTGTAGTCTTCTGGAAATATATCCCCAGGAAGCGAGTTCCAAAGTTTGCTTGTCCTGTAACAGAAGGGGTTTTGGAAAGATGATGTCCTCGCGGTTGTCAAGTGTACTGTATGGTCATGAGCATTAGCAGCCTGTCTTGTGGGGCGCCCAAAAGTTGCATTCCGAGGGATAATGCCCTTGATATATGGAAAGTATTAGAGCTATCTCGTCTCGGTGAAACTTGTAGACCATTTTCAATGTCCCGCTTATCAGCAGGATGTAGGTTAGGTACTTACCCAAAATTCAATTGAAACATTGTCTACTAAAAATTGTGTCAACTATATTTAAATGAAAAAACGAATTCACTGAACAACTAAACGCATCTTAAATGTTAAATACCTACTCGTATTTACGAGTTTCGTGGGACCACTTGCCTCGGAAATAGCATTCTCTTTGAATGAACGAGCAATGAAAACTTATTCAGTTTGTTGAGGGTTGACAGACAGATAAAACAATCGAACGGACAATCCTTTACAAATATGTAACGTTAAGAGGGATTTTCCATTTTGCATTTCACTTTGAATGCTATTCTTGTATGATATCCTCTTACAGAACTTGCTCGTTGGTAGTTTTCAATTCGAAAAATACAAATTTGTTATCGGTATTGCATTAAATTTCCGCATTCGTTTGTTTTAAAGTTGATTTTCCAACGGACAATATCAGGAAGAGTAATATTTATAGTTACATACCTTCATGCAAAAGAAACAACGAATTGGATTTGTCTCTTTTTTTATTTTGCCTTCGCCAATCCTTTTCTCCCATCAATACAGATACAGATATTGCTTGTAAAATTGTATCTTTCCTGGTTTCGGCAAAAAACAAAAACAAATAGCTTGGTTGTGTTATCGTGCACCGTAAGCGAATTTAGCAGTTAAATATACGAGTCTCGTGTAATCCTTGGATGAAACTGGATCTGGGACTTAAAAAAATACATAAACTGGCCGGTCTTCAATAAGTCAAGTTGTGCATTGGTTTTATACGATTGTTACACTCCCACTCTTCTCTCAAAGTGTCCTTTCCGACACAAAGAAAATTGCCCAACTTTAGGGTACATTTTGGGATTATTTCGAAGGTTATTACTTATTACATTCGGGTTACCGGAAATGAACTCGTAAATGGCTGCAATGTTTATGATTGAGATATTAAGTGATTGCAAAGAGCGCATGTTTTGTATTGTAAAAACTACATACATAATTAGATTTGTACATAAGTAAAAAGAAGTATATTGTTACTGTCAACTGAATATCGATACATGTTTGATGTTTCGTCTGAAATGGCTGACGTCACAGCGAACATCGATAAAAAGAATCGCCGCTGATTTCCCCAAAACCAACGGGGAGGAACAAAATACGTACATTTAGAGTACGTATGCATATCTGAATTTAAAGGATATATAAACGAATGCATCGAGACACATCTACTACATTTCTCGGGAGCTATATGCATTGCCACCTTTCAGTTTGATATTTCGCTTAGAAAAACAGTTTTAACGCTGCAATAGATGCTATATTTTAAGAATAACGTCATGCAATATTTTCTGCTTGAGTTATACCCACTAAGGCCGCGTTTCCATTCGCAAGTAAACTCGCGGAAGTCTTGCAGAGGTTTCTTGCAGTAGCGTTTACATTGTCGTATGAATTCTTGCAATTTCTTGCAAGAAGCTCGCGCATCATATTTCCGCAATTTATTGCGGAAGTCACAAACTTTCAAAGCTGGCTCTATGAAACTCTTATTTTTGGCCGAAGCTGGTGGTCTATTCTCGCTGGTTTGTGGCAGAGGTATTTACACAGGAGATCCATTAATGTTTTGAAATCATGACCAGAAGACATCAACGTTCAGCAGCTGCAATTACAATTTTATTGTTCAAGACCTCACCATCACCACGCCACTGCCACGCTACTTGCAAACCACTTCAGAGATTCAAATTGTTGCCTAATAGGCCGTTTTTTAGGACAACTCCTAACAGGGTATAATAAGCATTATGGTAAAAACATTTTTTTGCTCGGATTTAACTAAAACTTTAACTTTTAGAAAACAGCCCAGCTACGAAGTTTTAGACGGTTTTAGGGCTATCGCACGGAGATATGACGACAGATTGACAATCAAAAAAAAACTGATCGAAGCCTTTGATAATATGTAGCTCGAAAAGCATTAACTGCTAAAAGTGGTAGAACAAATATATTTTACATTATTTTGTAAGCTACTAATTGCTGTGCTAATAGATATGTTTTAAAAAATTGCACTGCTAAAGCTGTTGTGACTTAGATACGAATAAACATGCCTTCCAGACTTTTACCATGTACATTGTTACAGCTCGTTCACTAAATTTAATTGAAGAACCCCAGTCCATCACATTGTTAGATACGCACAGTACATTACATAATATTTTTAACTATTTTGCTGAATCAACTGAACATTACGTTGATTGGTAGATGACACTAAATGATCATAAAAAAAGGCATTTTCAAGTAACGAAAGTAGGTAGGTTTAATGCAGAAGAGGATAGTGCTGTGAAAATGGTTTAATTTTAAATGAATTTGCTTATTGAAAATCAGATTTCTCAAAAGCATTGAGTCCGGCTAAGTTATCAACGTAATCTATATGACACATTGAGTTAAACCTTTTACAAATAAGTTTAACACTTTTGCAGATAGGTTTAACATATTTTCAAATAGGTTTAGCCCAGGAGTTCCCTAACTGTGCGTCGCGACGCCCTGGGGCGTCGTTGGGCTATCCTAGGGGCGTCGCAAGACGATACGCACAGGTCGCCTGCAGACGTTCCATCAGCTTGAGCTCGATTTGAAAAAAGAAAATGTCGGGTCGGGTTCGTTCGATGTTGGCCATTGTGTTTTGCCGTGCACAAGAAATATAAGAATTTCGCAGACTTCAACTTGGCGAATTTTGCGTCGAGACTTGGGCCTATACCCGTTCAAGATCCAACTGGCCCAGGAGCTCAAAGTTATAATGATAATGTAATGAGAATGACCATTGCCATATATGGGATGACGCCAACCAACGCGAGGTGGCAATGCATCCATAAAAAGCTGTTTGGTGTGCATTTTAGACTGGCAGTGGCGTTATTGCTCCGTACTTTTTCATGACGTTGGTAAGACCAATACCATCAACGGTGAGTACTACAGAACGATGCTGCTAACATGTGGTTCCAGCAAGAGGTGGCTATGTGTCACTCAGCTACAGGGTATGGTTATCTGATCTCTATCAGAGGTGACGTGAATTGGCCACCAAGATCGTGCGATTTAACTTCGCTAGATTCTTGTGGCGTTGCCTGAAGTCGCAGCTCAATGCGAATAAACCGCAATCGACCGATGTCCTTAAGCCCAAAATAACCAATGCCATCGCTCAAATTAAGCCGGATCTATGCGGCAGATCGGACCACTTGGATCCGTGACAACGTGAGAAGCTGCCGCGGACATTTGGGCCTGGTGTTATATTCCATACAATAATGGCATACATGGGATTCGTTAATACCTTGCACACAGCTTGTTTTATTCCAATTCAATGTCGACCAATCCTCATTAAAAACCCCTTTAGTGAATCTTCAGTAATCTCAGCTTATATTCACATATCTGCGCTTTGTTCCGTTGTGTGTTTTAGAAGGGCGTCGCCAAGATATTATAACCTGTAAAGGGAGTCGCAGTATGGAAAAGTTTGGGAACCCCTGGTTTAGCCTATTTACAAATAGGTTTAACACTTTAACATTTCAATTTAACCTTTTCACATTTCTAGTTAACCAAATAACATTTCAATTTAACCCTTTTTCAATTCAATTTAACACGTGTTCGTCGAGACTCTGTTATTATAAAATAGAATAATGGTTTCCATTTTTTTTATTGATTTAGATCTATGATTATACAATACATATATTTTACTAATATTACAGAAGTTATTGAGGAAAACGTCGGCGTGATAACACAACATGACTGCTCAAATTATGCAACAAATATGGTACTGTTAATTCCTAGCGCTGCAAATGGGCAGGCACTTCACTAAAATGTACTGTATTATATATATTACATATATGTATATGAAATATACTTTGAAATAAATAAATATTGTAATAATGAGTACTAGTGTGTCAAATTATTATTCTATTTTATAATAACAGAGTCTCGACGAACGAGTGTTAAATTGAAATGTTAAAGTGTTAAACTTATTTGTAAATATCTTAAACCTATTTGTAAATAGGCTAAACCTGTTTGTGAATGTGTTAAACCTATCTGCAAAAGTGTTAAACTTATTTATAAAAGGTTTGTGCACTCTAAAATAAAAATTAAGATAATCAATGTTTCCGATTTTGGAATTATTGGCGATGACCCCTTTTAAGGGGGGCCTTTTCTTAATTCACGAACCGTTCGTCGTATCGATTTGAAACAATGTAGTGCGTCCAAACTTCATAGCTATTGAATATGCTGATCGCTTCATCTAACTCCATCGTACGTACTCCAAAGACATTCAACCGGAATTCTGTAAGAATGGGGTTATACTGCTAGAGAGTGGTACACATCCCCACGATCTTTCCGGTTGCATATGTTGCACAGTGTGGGAAGATCTGGACAGTGTGGAATATAATTAAGGATTGGCTAACTAAGAAATATGTTGTGTTCCATAGATAGTGGCTCAGTCTGCTATAGTACGATCTTTGTTGAGATTCCCGTGCTTCACAAACTAATTGATCATATTTATATTTTTTTGAAGTGTTCTCACCAAGCGTTAAACATAATTTTAAGAGATAGATACTAACCACGGTTGCCAGATTGGGCGCTTTGTCGTATTTTGGGCTATCTTTTTCCTTAAAAAACGATAGAAATTTCTTCCATGAGCGCCCAACACAATTTTGGGCTACATATAGTTTTACAAATTTTGTCTTAATTTTGTTTGTTTTATTCTTTCACAAAACTAAAAAAGCTAACTCCTAAAAATTATTAAATTTTAACACAAATTCGGAATTTCGGTCCGAGTATCAACTTAAATTAAACGCGTCCCGGATTCGGAAAACTTCCGATCAAAATGCTTCCCCAGACGAAGAGAAATACATCCTACCTTGATCTTTTGCAGGATCAGTGGAATAAATTGATTTGATTTGACTGGAACGTTGTGTTTCCGGTTGAGATACCACAAAATCCAGAACATTTTTGGGCTTACTTGTTATCAAACGTAAGAAACGGGCCCAATGAAGCCCTAATGCCAAGACTTCCAATAAGCATTGCTGTAGTAGCGTTTTCATTTATGAATTCAATTAAGACCAAACCGCGAAAAATATTGTCAACGGAATCTCTCGATGCTTTGATGCGCATACACATCAATTCGACTGTTAAAAATGTTTGTTGTAATTATTTTATACCAACATTGGAAATGATCAGCAAATTTACATCAGACATTTATACAGAGGGTACTGATGTGATGATGATGACAGTGAATATTTTATAACTGAAGAAAGCAATAAAGGTTTCAAAGGTTCCGGATAAAGTTTCGGATAGTTAGCTGACACATTACGCTATCCACCAGATAAAAGCTGAATTTTTTTCCGTTTCATCGTCAAAGTCTCTGATGAACTAACTTGCGCAAAAATTTATCAGCCACTAAGTTTGTTTCGATTCGCATGTAAATTTTTTGCCTTTGTTTGTTTCGTGTTTTCTAATATTTTTTGTTGTTTTCGGAAAGCCAAGAGAAAAAAGACCTTTGATAAATTATCGAGAGAAAAAATTGAAGCAGCAAAAATAAAAAAAAATATTTTTAACAGAGGAACTGGAGCAGGGGTCCGCGGATACTCGGTTTTCGGCTGATCTATTTTTTTTTTTTTTTGTTGAAGTTTTGTTTACTTTAATAAACATAATACATGATTGTGTACCTGTTTTATAATAAAATACAAAAACCGAATTATTTTCAACGATTTTTGGGCTTCTTTCCGGGCAACGATATTGGGCTACATTTTTTTAATATTTGGGCGCTTAAAGCAAACTAAGTTCTGGCAACCCTGATACTAACTACTCCTTAGGTACTTTCTTAGGTAGGTTTCCTGCTCGTTATATTTATAAAAAAGACTGTGAAGGAATTTCTGTGTGCCAAATCCTGAGACCTGCGCGAGCGAAGCCGCGAGCAAAAGCTATTGTAATCATATTTTCATTAAAAACTGTTTAGAAAGATAAAAGTTGGGTCCTAAACGTACAACATAATGTCCGAAAATAATGTACTGGAGTTTAAGACTCTTGCCGCGAGCGAAGCGGCATTTTAACAACGTTAGTCGTGTTCGTGTCCCGAACTACGGTCGTAAATCAACACCCAGAATATCAATCGCCTCATACATCGATTCCATTATTTTTAAGGGAGACGTTATATGAAATAAGGATCCTCAACGTAACGTGGCTATACTTAGTTCAAAATAAGAACAACTAGATTTAAAATCGAAAACTTCTTCGCAGTCAGTTTAAGCAATTCAAAACTGCTGCAGATTTTGAGAAAAGAATCCTAACAACCTTGTCCACACAAAGAACTGAAGATAGACACAAATAAATGTCCCATCATTGAATTCGAATACCGATTTAGATTAAATTATTATGTTTTCTATATATGATTGAATATAAATTGTAATAAATAAAATTAAAACCACTTACCGAACATTCGCCAATGTATGCCGCCGGTTCTTCAAATAGCGGCTGTGATACTTCTGTAGATCACCAATGGATCCTTGTTCGGCCTGCATTTTTGGCAGTATGATTCCACTCTGAGGATTCGAACTAACTAAACTGCTTGTATGGTTATAATTGCTTGATACACTGCCGCCACCAACGCTTACAGCCGCTCCACTGATGGCACTACCACTCGACGTTAGGGTTTCACTCGAATTGGTTGCTAGCGCGACTACAGTTCTATTCCAGCCGGATTTCAATTGCTTTCGGATTTTCAGTTTTATTCGCGGTGATGGCGAACTGGAGAACTCCTCAGATCCTCCGCGCTGCGAATGCCGGTCACAGCTGCCGAGTGTTGCAGCCGACGGTTGTTGGGATAATAATTGCTGTTGCGGATGGTGGTTTTGATCAGACTCTTCCTCTTCTTTAATATGAGGTAATGGGGATGTTTGGGGTTGGCAAACTCTGCTGGGTGGTGTCGACGATGCTGACGAATTGCTATTGTTGGCTTGATTCGATATCGACGATGCTATCGAGGCGACAATATCATTTGGACTATTATCGGATGTATCTGAGTGTTTGGATACTGGCGAAGTTGGTACTATGTCCTCCGTTGGCGTTGAAACGTTGACAATATTGTGTCCTTCGATTATAACATTATTGAGTTCATCCGATGGAATCGGCGAATTCGGAGGACTTGTAGCGGGGGCTGCTGAGCCCCCGCGACAAGGTATACAACAGCGAAACACTGTGCCTCCGAAGCACTTAGGCTTGGATAGGCGTTTTGTGTGCTCGGCAGGACGCTGTGATTTTTAAAAATATTTTTGATGTTACTACTTGAGATAAAAATCCAAGAAATAAATGAAGGATGAATCGTGGATCGTTACTAAAATTATAAATTACAGAAAATGAGAAATTAAATGATGTATACGGATTTTTTTTTATGTTTTGTCGTTTTTGGAGATTTTTTTTTTCTATTTCTTTTTTTTTTTTTTTAATTTATGCAAATCAATTTTGCTTTCGCAGATTTGTGTCAGAAGATAAGGCAACGCTTGACATGATAACAAACCTTGTTCGAAGGCGCATGCTTTCCAGAATCGGTATCCACTTTTTGACCACCATTATTTATTTTTATGTGATGGGAAAATTTTGCTAGTCGCATTTTTTCATAAATTTCCCGCTAAAGCCGATTTCTCTGGAAGTTCTTTCGTTTAGAACCATTATTGAACTTGAACCTCTTCTACGTGCTATGCATTGTGATTGGTTTCGTTTTATGTAAGATTTGCATTTTTTGTTTCCGCCGGCAGTCGTTGGAATCACCTGAAAAGTGAAAAAATTTAAAAAATTCATATTAATATGGATTGTGGTATGATTAATGTTTTTAGAAAAATTTGAATTGAGATAATTCTTGTAGACAAATAATCCCGCAACCCGAAATCTAAAATGGAATGGAAACCCATTTTCTGTTTGTTTTGTTTGACGAACTTCAACTTACTAGAAAAATTGTGAAAATAAATAAATTTCTTGAGTCACTATTTATGACATTTATTTAAATTTAAATAGTGATGGCTTTTTTTTTAAATAAACAGAGTGCTTTCAATATCAATTTCAATTTTTAATATGGTGAGTAAATCATCATCAATCATCACTGTCCTGAAAAAGCTTCTCAATTCAGCCGTCCGGGCTCGGCATAAAATTGTACGTCCCTTCCATTCGTCCCAAAAATAGAAATTCACACAAACGAAGCTAGAACCTAGGCCCAGAGTGTCTACCGCCTGTTGCGCCACCTATTTTTTTATTTATTTTTAAATCACCTTCAGTTAAAAAAGAATGTTCTAGAGCCGAGTTTCCCAAAGTGCTCCGCGGAAAGATTAGAAAAAAATATCACAATTTTATCAGACTTGTTTCTTTTGGGCTTCTGAAGTCATATACCATAAACGCCAACGGGAATAAGGGTGCTAATCAAATATTCTTTTTCAATAATTGTAGTGTAGTGTGAAGGAAAAGTGCTAGCTGGAGCTGGGTCCGAACTATTTGAGGTGTTGGACATCACGCCTAGTACTAGTTGTATGGAGATTAGTGCTACAGGGAAAAAAAAAACTGTAAAAAGGAAGTACCACGATTCTATTTAAATCTTAGTTTGTTGACACAAGTAGGTAGTGACAATGAACCCCAATGCGTAAATTGCGGCAAAGTGTTACCGAATAGTGCGATGTGCGATTTCCAGTAAAAATTAAGCGTCACTTTGAAGGGATTCGTCCAGATTGCAAGTACAAACCAACTAATTTTTTCAAAAGGAAGTACAGTGAGCTTACAAAATCTCAAACAGTTATTAGTAACCACTCAAAGACATTTAACGTAGACGAATGGCATCTTACTTGGTCAGTTTCCGAGTTGCCCAAGCTGGCGAAGCCCATGTACAATCGCTGAAAACTGATTCAAGCCATTTGTTAAGGATATTGTTGAATATATGTTGGGTGGAATGGAAAGGTCAAGACAGTAGTTGACACCGTTCCTATGTCAAATAACACAATCTCAAAACGAATGGGAGACTTAGCAGAGGATGTGAAAGCTACTTTACTTTCACGAATAAAAGTCATACAATTTTCGCTGCAAATGGATGAATCAACGGATGTTGCAGGGTTGTCCTTCCAAAAAGATCTGCTTTTCTGCAAGCCGTTGCCAACTACCTACTACAACTGGCGCTGAAATTTTTAATTTTATAGACAATTTCTTCATAGTCATAATAACATCCCATGGACTGGGCTAACACGTGTGCATTCACAGACGGTGGGTGCCAAGGCCATGAGTGGAAGAACTTCCGGTGCCGTCACATGAATTAAACAAAAGGCGAAGGCATGCAGCAGTTGCAGTAGTCATTGTGTCCTACACCGCCACGCCCCTGCAATGAAAAAAATGCCACTCACCCTTAAAGAGGTCTTGGACAAAAGCGTAAAAATTATAAATTATATATAAAATCACGACCTAAGAATTCAAGGCCATTCAAAGTGTTGTGAGATAATGACATGGGTAGTCTGCACATGTCTTTACTGCTTCACGCAGAAGTAAGGTGGCTTTCTCGCGGCAAAACTCTGACGCTACTGTTTGAAATGAGGGCTGAAGCGCTGAAGTCGGAACCTTCATAATTTACGACGACTTTGCTTTGGGTGCTATTAAAATTGGCGTATCTGGTCGATATTTAAAAAAAAAAAAAAAAAAGTGAATGACTTGACTCTATTGCTGCAGGGAAAGACAATAGGTAACTGTTTTCGATGCCAGTGATAAAAAGTAAAAGCATTTAAAAAGAAAATCGAGTTTTGGGCTAAATCAATAAAAAATCGAAGCCTAGAGAGCTCCCCAATGGTGAACCAATTTAAAGAGGGAATGGATTTGACTATTTCTGGTCAGTGCTGACTTCAAAGATTTTGAAAAAGTCGCAAAAAAAAAGGGGATTTGCGTAGAAAAAGGGGCAATACTAATTTGCCCACAAATGTCAGAAAAAAACGAGGGAGTTCACTAAAGTTAAGTGGCTTACGCATATTTTCATCTCGTTCTATCTTATTGTTGCATTGAACATGGTTATAGCTAAATTGTTAATGCCTAAACTTATGACAATAGGACATAAATAGCTAATAGCTGATACCTCTGGCTGATAGAAAAAGGACGCATTCAGATCCCAATTAATTGTGAAGTAGTTTCGTGAAGCATTTATTATGTCACATTTCGTATTTCATACAAAAGGGTGTTTTTTTTCCAAAATCGAATTGACATCGAATTCAGCAATAAATGAACATTTTGCAACAAAGAAGTCACTAACAGCATTCTGGTAAATGTTGAAGGATGAATTCAAAAATGTTTGGTCGGATAAAGCAAAAATAAATCATCTGCCGTTTGCAACAACTTACATGATGTGTGAATTGGAATTCTCTGCCTAAGACAAAATATAGATCCCGGCTCGATGCAGAGCCAGATATTCGGTTGCAGTTGTCCCAAATTCAACCAGATATACCAGCTTTGTGCAGATACAAACAGGCGCAGGCACATATCTCTCATTAGAATAAAACTTTTGAAACTATGAAATATTTATTTAAACAGCATATTTATCTATTTATGAATCTCTTATTTATTTTATTGTTTACATTACTTATTTGTTAATATTAATAAAATTAAACAAATAAAAATAAAAAAAAAATTGCTATAGAAAAACTGCGAAAAATGGCATACGGACGACGAAGTGCTCCGCGCGAATGTTCTCTCCTGAAAAGTGCTCCGCGACCAAAAAAGATTGGGAACCGCTGTTCTAGAGACATTATTATAAAATTATGAACCCAAATGTATTGGATTCTCCCAGTCAATTCTTCGTATATAGTACATAATTCATTTATGTATTACTTATTAACCTGAGCTATACGACCAGAGGATTTTTCGAAGTATCTACATAATCACCCCTATTCCCGTTGGCGTTTGTCGTAAACGACTCGTATTTCACTTCGTTTTTTAATCGGTTTTTTTAAATTTATTGAGACAAATGAATTGAAATGATGGTGAACACATAGAAAAGGAAATAAAATTGGTAAGCAAAAGTTTAAAAAAAAATTTTAACATATCGCTTTACAACGACACGAAACATGAGTCGTATACGACAAATGCCAACGGGAATAGGGGTGAATACCTATTATTTTAACTGATCACCACCAGGTGTTGTGCAAATTGTATCTCAACGATCAAATACCTATCCTGCCAAAGCATAAATCAAGGATCGTTACACAAATACGGTGAGAGGTAGTATATACAGAACTATGAGATACGAGACGAATTTACAAGGCAGGTATCTGAAAGGTTTGAACAAATTCCAAACGTTCCATTGAATGTAGAAGAAGAATGGCCCTTTTTAAGAAAGGGGGTAAAAGTAATTGCTCCAATTTAAGGGGTATATCATTTTTGAATGTCCCCAGAAAAGTCTTTGCCTATATGTGATCGCGTCAAAGCAGTGTTCGAGTCACGATTAGGGGATGAGCAGTGCAGTTTTCGTCCACGTAGAAGCACAACCGACCAGTTATGCTTTCTCAGAATGGTACTTGAGAAAACTTGGGACTTGGGAGAACGCCAGATGCCACACCTGTTTAAGCGTGCTTTATAGACTTGGACAATGTACCTATAGATATACGACCGAGTTCCTAGAGGTAAACTCTGGACTGTATTACAAAAGTATGGAATTGACGGTTCTCTTTTGAGATCGATTCAATCTCTTTACGTATAAACTCCATAAGCTGGTGTTCGGGTAAACGACGTTTAATTAATACCTTTCGCCGTGGATGTTGGAATTCGCCAGGGGTGCGTTTTTTCTCATCTCCTTTTCATAGCTTATATGGACTGTATGTTACAGCGTAGTCTTGGCGAAGAACGGTTCGATTTGGGAGATTTGAGGATAAGTCATTTGCTCTTCGCTGATGACTTGGTAATACTTGGGTCCTCTCAGACTGAATTTAACTCGAAGTTTGTAGCCGTTCGTGTTAAAGCTGAGATGAAAGTAAACGTGAACAAATCTAAAGAATGGTCGTGGCCAGAACGCGTGTTCAATGAACTCTGCTTGTTAGTGGAGTGGATTCCCAACAGGTGGAGAAGTTTAAGTATCTCGGCGGGGTAGGTTCTTTCTTATTCACGAGTGATGAAAGAAGCAATCCTGAGTTCTACTCATCTACAACTGTCATTGGATTGGTCAGACTGTGTCATTTTGGTCAATTTTGTCATTCTGTTATTAGAAGGACTGAACTTGGTGTCAAAGCCAACGCTCACATATTGTCATGCTCATGAGATTCCTCCATTGTATAGCCGGTGTGAGCCGCAGGGATCGTATAAAAAACACCAGAACACGTGAGGAACTCAATGTCGAGCAGGTACTTCTCCGGACGGAGTGGTCCATGCTTCGGTGGTTTTGCCATCTGAAACACATGTCCCCAACCAGAATCCCAAGACCATCAGGCCAGGCATCCTCTAGGTATACCTAGGATGAGATGGTTAGATCAAAGCCATAATCTCTCTTCTACCCGTATGGAGATTGCCCTTGATGATTTAAAGTCGATGGCGGAGAATCGAGAGCTATGTTCACTTAAGCAACCTACACCCGCGACCTGAATAAGCGGGTCATTAAAAATTAACTCAAAATGAATGATAGGTACCTATTACTTGGATTAGTCAACATAGAATACATACCTCATCATAACTATCGGTCTCTTAACAGTTTAACTCATTGAATGCATTATTACATTGATGTATCTAAAAGTCATGAACCAATCGTAATTAGCAGATTTTTTAGCTCACACCATTCATCTCATTAGATTTGATGATTTTCAACATTCGACGGACGATGAAAAATATTTCTCTGGGATTTATGTTCCCCTAAATTAGTGCAAGTAAAGCGCATATGTAAAATACAGCGAATCATTCATTTCATATGTCGGACATTAAGTATCGCATGATTGATTGTCCTATGTACGATGATCGATAGATTCGAATTCGGCCATTGGCAAACAACCGGATGTGTGCATGCGGAAATGTGCTAAAAGCAGCTGTCAATGTGTCTAAAAGCAGCATACAACAGCTGCCGGTTGTGCTGAAATTCCCATGGCAATCTGTCAATTAGGAATCTTTCATCCGAACTTTTTTATAGCCAAAACTCATAACCCACATGACTGAAATAGCAAAAACGTTGGAAAGCAAATCTTCAGAACTTTACGATTATTGTTCATTTTCATTTTCTGTAATAAATGAGCGCGTTTTCCATTCGAATGACATGACAGGAAGATGTCACACGCAGGAAAAGTAGATTTGACGTCTGTGAAGTTCAAATGCCAAATGCGTATCTATAGCAGGAATAAAACATTTCTTCCACTTCATTCGTTTCAAATACGAATTTGTTTTTTTTCAGTTCAAAGATAAATTGTAAAATGAATAAAATGTATGCAAATCATTTTTGGTTCGACTAATTGGTCAGCGTTACAGTGAGACTGAGAGACTTTGTTGGATGCATGATTGTTCTGCCCACTTTTGAAAGCACTCGTAGATATATGTAACCAAAACTTAATGATGTCATCAGCAGAATGGTTATTGTTCGTTTCATTCTATTTAGGAATGCAAATTGCACTTCATATCCCGCACTTGATGTCGCCGACTATAATAAAAAGTTTGTCGGTCATTTTAACACCCAGCTCGCATAGGCGTGTGCTTGTGTTTTTCTATATAGAGACAAAATCAAACGAAATGGAAACAATTTGCTCCATGGAGTGAGCTTACTAATTTTCCATTTACATAGAATATTATATGGAAGCAGATGCATTGTTGCGGATGTGTGTATAGGAAATTTGTGTGGGGATGGGAATGTTGCATAAAGCTTGACGTTGACATAGCAGACAAAGAGATTTTGGAAAGCGTTGCATTTTGTATTTTGAAATGCGTTGTTTTTATAATTAGAAATTCTCAAACTATCAGACCAACTTTTTTGTTGTGGCTGGAAAAATCTGGCTAAATTCAGAGTTACAAACTTTTGATCTGGATTCATTCTATGGACGGTGAGGTGGCGGTGAATATTTACCTAAAGCACATTATACTAGATGACAAAATCAGAATGGGCTAGGTATACTTATGCCCAGTTGCACAGTGCAGAGTTCAGTGTAACTTAAGTTTGAGTAGAGACGAACAAACAGGTGTCACTCATGCATATTTTGTGTTTCACAGTCGATTCACAATACTCACCTCAAATGGTACAAAAAACTTGGCAGCACTTAGAAAAATTGTTGTTTTGCAATATTTAATAATTTATTCGATTTTCCAAATGGTTTGTTAATGACAAAAAACCCCTAACTTTAGCAAGAAAAATAATTTTTTAATTGAAATCGTAAAGCGAAAAAAAAAAAACCAAATGAATCGTTGACAGCTGAATAGCTTGTTACCTGTCACTTAAGTGTCCGATATTGGGCACGTAAGTTTTATAATCAAATATGACCCTATGAAACAGAAATCGAATCTTGAGTGGAATTTGAGGGATAATGGCTACTTAAGTGGGCACTGTGCAACTGGGTATTACACTCCCACAAAATTAGTTCGAATTTTTGTTCAATGATAATGCGATTCGACACCAGATAAATCCAGATATAGTATTCGCAATAACTTAACTATGCTTGCATTCAGGTAAAGGTTGCGAAGTTTTGTAGGTATATAAACAAAATTTTAAGCGTCTGGCAGCACCCAAAGCATGGATGTTGGACAAATTGGGGGGACCTCGTCTATCAACCGAGCCACACAAATTGCGGTAATTCCTTCCTTTGATGATTTTCCTTGAGCCCTGACAGGCTCTGAAGTAAGGTAGGTGGACCAAATAAGGCCCGGAACCTATTAAGGCCCAGTGCGCAAAAAGTGGCATAACCGAAGAGCAACAGGAATTATATTTTAAATGTGCTTGTGGACACCTATATCCACACCAAAATCGATAGAAATTTCCTTCTGATGCAATCGTGGTTTTTCTTACGGTCGATAAAAGTTAGCATGGGTGCAAGCATGAGTTATTTATAAAAAAGTGGTTTTTATTATTAGTTTTAGTGCAAATAATAATTTGGGTAAGTCTAGTTTTTACATCAAATATGTTACATTTAAAACAAAGGTTTAATATGGTTTAAGTATCATTTTAATCCTTTTCTTAGATTTTTGTTTAAAATTTTATTAACAAAAGTTTTTCATGTTCTTAAAAAGGCCCACCCAAAATATTAGCGGGCCTTATTAGGAATATGAAAAATTAAATTTGTTTTTACATTGTTTTTAGACAAAATGTCAAAGGCGGGTAAATTGGGAAAAAAGCAATAAGACCGGAGCATGGTAATGGCATGTGTATAAAAAAGACCGGATGGAAGACAAGAGAGAGTGTCAATATATTATGGTGCTTGGTATATCGAACTTTGTTTTGGAATAACTAAGATGACGAAGGACTTGATTGTCCTAGTGGATGAGCCTACCAAAACTTAAAATTTAATTTGTTACTATTTTTTGAATTAATAATACGTCCTTATTTTAAATTAATTTACTAAAGTAAAATTTTTTTTAATATATATTTTTTTTAATCAAGAAGGCTGTATTTGTTTTTTTTTTATTATTAAATGATAAAATAATATATAATTAAATAACAAACTACGTTGTTTTATTTGTTTTAGGACAAAGCACTTCTTATTTTAACCAAAGAAATTGAAAAAATTATGCATGGGCCTTATTCGGAACAGGTGTTCGTAATAAGGCCCAAGGTAAGGTTTTTCAAAATGTTAAAAAAATATATTTCAATTTCGTTTTTAAGAAATAAATATTATGTTTTTATATAGATAATTGAACTAAGGTTTATGTTAATGTCAATTTAGTAAAATTTGTTTACGCGCTTGGAAGTTATTAATGAAAAACCATAAGGTGGGCCTTATTTGGGTCACCTACCTTAGGTAACTAAAATTGTTATGCTGCGTCTCATCAAAGTTGACGGCAAAGTACGCTCCGAGCCACAACATTCACCGCTGGAAAAAGCTAAGTACAAGTTGTGCAAGGTTCGCAAGAGCCAGTTAAAACCAAGGGAGTCCTATTCCTGGTTACACATGACGACAGAACCATCAGCTACCCGCTGATCCATTGGTAAAAGCTAACAAAGTTGAGATTATCACCGGCAAAGTTACCGACTATTTTAAATTCGATTCTGGCAGATTGTGCATGATTACGACACGTTTGGGACGCGTTGGCACCATTGTCAACCGCGAGAGACATCCCAGGGCTGCATTCCAGGTTTGACTATTTTAACTACAGCGTTGACAAGCTGTGACAGTTCGAAGGAGGGGAAGTTAACTAAATTAACCAGAGGCAAAAGTGTGGTTCATTTCGTTCATACTACATGTCATTAGTAACAATAGCTGTCCCAGATTCCAAAAAGTAACTAAATTAACAATCGTTGTTAATTTAGTTAAAATAGTCGAATCTGGAATGCAGCCCTGTTCTTTCGATATAAGCCACATCAATGATACACAAACACAGGGTCATGTGTTCGCAAACAGTGACAATGACAAACATTTTTATCATTGGTAAGGGTAATAAGCTCTACATCTCGCTGCCAAAGGCCAAGGATGTCAAGTTGAGCATTTCCGAGGAGCGCGACAAGGGCTAATTAAGCTTTTTTTTTTTTTTAATAAAACATGAAATATTCATATTTCACAAAATAAAACAAGATGCTGTATAGTGAAGTACATATCTATTAGAGGTCTACAATGAATGTCTTGAAACAAATTCCAAGACATTCGTTTAATTTCAAGTACACTTCATTACTGTACTCATAGATTGAAAAATTAAATGAATGAATCACCTGACACATGATTACTACTATATCACCTTCCCCTCGAAGGAGGGGAAGTTAACTAAATTAACCAGAGGCAAAAGTGTGGTTCATTTCGTTCATACTACATGTCATTAGTAACAATAGCTGTCCCAGATTCCAAAAAGTAACTAAATTAACAATCGTTGTTAATTTAGTTAAAATAGTCGAATCTGGAATGCAGCCCTGTTCTTTCGATATAAGCCACATCAATGATACACAAACACAGGGTCATGTGTTCGCAAACAGTGACAATGACAAACATTTTTATCATTGGTAAGGGTAATAAGCTCTACATCTCGCTGCCAAAGGCCAATGATGTCAAGTTGAGCATTTCCGAGGAGCGCGACAAGGGCTAATTAAGCTTTTTTTTTTTTTTAATAAAACATGAAATATTCATATTTCACAAAATAAAACAAGATGCTGTATAGTGAAGTACATATCTATTAGAGGTCTACAATGAATGTCTTGAAACAAATTCCAAGACATTCGTTTAATTTCAAGTACACTTCATTACTGTACTCATAGATTGAAAAATTAAATGAATGAATCACCTGACACATGATTACTATATGAGTTTGGTATGCATTTAAAAACAAACCCTTAGTGCAGTGTACTCATAAAGAACGGGTAGGTATTCATCAAAAAAAACCGTGCACACTACACTGAGTACACTGAGTACACTAAATATTCGTTTACTTATACTTTTGCTTAAAGTCAAAGTCAAGTTTATTAAATGACAGATTAGTAAGAAATGGCTGTTAAGAAAAGCAACAGATTAATCGTTTTCTTTAGTGCACTCAGTTATTCAGTGTACTTAGGGTTTTTTCTGCAGTTAACATTGCACCTGATTCGCTCACATCAAGCCAATTCAAGCACCCAGGCATGGGAGAGAAAAAAAGGTGCAGTAAAATAAGTCCACGGGAATCTGCTGCACATGGGAATTTACTCCACCCGCAGTGGGAAATAAGTCCACTTTTTCAGTGTGGAGTTATTACTCACCTAATGTGGGAAATAATTTCACTTAAAATGATGGTGGACTTTTTGCTCACTGGTACATAATATCGTTTCGGTGCCATGACATTATAAGGCAAAATTCTAACATTTGGCTCTATGTCATTTTTTCCAAAGCGACATAAGGCCAAATTATTTTGAAACGTAAAAAAGGGGTTTTCAACTTTCTCGTATACCATACGTCGTAGTAAGAGAAAGATATTGTTTTCGTACAAAATTTCGAACTCGAGATTTTGATCAATTTTGATATTACGATGATAGGGGAACTCAAAAAAAGGGGTCTCGCAATTCTGTTCGTCCGTATGTCTGTCTGTCCCACCCCTGGGGAATCTAAACGCTTGGACGGATTTGCTTCAAACTTCGTATTTAGAGTTTGTGGGCTTTTTTTATGCTAGCCCTAATATTAACGGTTAACCTCCCATATACAAATTTTACGAAATATTACGAAATATGTCTAAATTTAGATGTTTTCGAAATAGGCTCTAACGATTTGAACCAAATTTGATCGTTGAGTTAATGTATAGGCATGCTTAACATGACTGCATACCCAGTTTTTCGGTAAAAAGTCCAGCAACGGCAGTTTTAAAAATTGGATTTTTCTCGAAACGGTATGGTATAAAAATAATTTTTAAGGTACTATTGTCATTCTTAACTTAATAACAGACTCTGTTTTTCCTTAAAAAGACTGCGTCCTTTGATATCCAGCCAAATCCCTAATAATAGTACTTTAAAAAACTGTTCATATCTATAAAACGCCTTTTTCGATTATGATAAACATGGTACTGTCAGGTAATGCTTAAATCCAGAGTACTACCATTTGCTCAGTTTTGAGCTAAACAGTTGAAAAACAGTGTTTTTTGAACCATGAATGCGTCCTTCGATTTCCACCCCAATCGCTAAAAACGGCACTTTAAAAACTACACATATCTCGAAAACGCCATTTTCAATTTGGTTAAAAATGTAACTGGGTAATGTTTATATCCTGAAGAATACGTCTTACTCAGTTTTCAGCTAAGCAGTTTAATAACAGTGCTTTTCGAATCAGCGTTACCAGATTATTTTTTCCAAAAATGCTAAAGCGGGGGCGAAAAACTGCAAAAACTGCTAAACAAAATCGTAAAAAAATGCTGAAAAAACTGCGATCGATTTTTCCACGAATAATAATAAAATTTTTTTACTTTTTAATGTAAATTCTAGTAAGTTATTTTACATTTACAAAAAATTCATATTTGTGTACATCAAACTTCCAAATTAAACTTTTCGTTTTCAACTTTTAGCCTTCATTACTCGAAGTTTCTATAACTCGAATTTATTTTCTGTCATTTTGAGAGTTGGACGAAAGTTCGACTACATTTGTTATTAACGTTATTGTTATAACGATAACGATATTCATAGTCATCATGTAAAAGATTATATTTTCTGCATTTAAATGTATTACCTACAAAATTAATAAAAATTCGATTATTCTGCATCTTTATAAAGAACATTCGAATTTATTAAAGGCAACATTTTATTTGTTGGAATAAAGTTGTAACAGCTTCCACTTACAGAAACGCCTGCAGTACTTGCAAATTTGATGCACATTTTCATTATACCAAATCTATTACGGTTTTTAGTTCTTAGCAAATTTGCCGTTTAAAACCCGTACTCTATCATGTGATCATGTCATATCATATCAATACGCTATCGCATTTAAACTATTCTTTTTCGAAAAAGGATACCTACCTCGAATGTAATTTGAGCTGATTTCTGTTATTCCACAACACATTGCTGCATTTTAAAAAGCTTCATTCATGTCTTGAAATTATTTTATCAATTTTTTTATAGAGGTAGGCAATGTGTAATGTATGAAATGGTGCTAAATGTTGACTAAAAGTGTTTTTTTCAAAATGTTTTATGAATATTTTTAAACTGCTAAAAACTGCTGATATTTACAAAAATGCTAAAAAATCTGCTGCATGTGAAATTTATGATCAAATCCTGCTAAAATCGCAGGAAACTGCTAAATCTGGTAACGCTGTTTCGAATCCAAATTGTAACATTTGTAAGCATAATTTTACAAAAAACCGCTCTAACGATTTTGATCAAAATACATATTTAAGACAACATAAGCATTCTAAACATGATCACGTACTTAGTTTTTCTCAGAAAACTCGAATATTGCCGTTTTATGAATATTTCTCAAAAATTACTATGTACCCAAATTCCGACCATTGTGAAAACTTTTTTTAAATAATCAAAAATGAGAATTCGAAATTTATCGCCTCCTTGCCTCCTTCAAATGTCAGTTGGGGTGAAATTTGAAAGTAAGTAATAAAGTGTTGTATGTATAGTATGTATTACGTGTTTAGTTAACAAGGGTTCAGTTACTAAACCTACTTAAGATATACGTAAATGGAAATAATTTTAAACGTAAAATTTGTTGAAATGACTCTGAGATTCTGCGAGATTCGCAATAAATGAGAAAGTTTCGTGCGACCCAGTCGTGCACATTTTTTATTTTTCAATAACTAAGACTTAATTTTAGCGTTTAAATTAATAATCAACCACTGATGGTAGGTAATTATGTGTTAAAAATCTCGCTCGAATTTTTTAATGATCAAGAGCTGAAGTTCAAATCATAAATTTATTTATTTACTCTATTTTTTGTTAAAAACGAAAATTCGCGCAAATGTCTAGTAAATGAGAAGGTATACAAAATTAAGTGAAACGATTAAAAAAACATCAAGATATTTTATCAAGAATATAATGTTTTGTAATGGCTACATGATATTTAGAGCCAATGAAAAATGATCCCAAAACCAAAACAAAAATTAAAAATGCCCCAATCTCGATCGAACCTCCCTTTGGAAATATTTTCCTTTCTACGCCTTTGAGTTATTTACATGCACAAGTTGCACAATGCACTTCTTGTCCAGTTTAAAATATCTACAAGGCAACCGGGATAAACTTATGCGTGGGAAGTATCTAAATGCGTAGCCGAAAAAAATGTTGAGCAAAGCAAACTTGATCGCTCCTATTATGCAGTGTGCCCGTGCCGGGACCTACAATTTGAAATAGTCTGTTTGCCTTGCAGATATTTAAAACTGGACAAGAAAGTAATTTAAAGCATAAAAGGAAACCCATCGTAATAACGGTTTATTCAGCCCTATCACAGAATCCATTCGTAGGAAATCCCCGAATAAAAGCTACGATACGAACTACGAAAAATTTACTCTACAAAATTCGAATGAAATCTACAGAAGCATTGGCCGCGTTCCATTGACCGCTAGATGACTAGCGGCATGTCAAACTCCATATAAAAAAAAACTGACATTTTACAATATGTGCTAGAGCTCTAGCGCAAATGATGAAATGTCAATTTTTTTTATATGGAGTTTGGCATGCGCACTAGTCATCTAGCGGTCAATGGAACGCAGGCATTGCCTCATTAACCGCTCTCATTCTCATTTTCGAAATCAGCTGTTTTGTGTCAAACTCAAACATCGTTCATGTGTGAAAAATTATTGAAATGAATTGTGATTGTGAGTAAACTTTCAAATAATTAAATAAATCTTCTTTTTTAACAACAAATTAATAATATAAATTGTTAAAAAATGGATTCAATTGCCTTCTCAAAGCGAAATCTGAAAATTCTGGGAAAAATACTTCGCGACTCTTCTCTCTTGTGATTCCTTTAATTTAGATTAGGCAACGTGCGAGTATAGAGAATTCAATTATTCCTTTTATGTTGTAAAAAGAATATTAAGTTTCAAAGAAATGTTCGACTCAATAAACCGGCATTTAAATATACAGTCGTCGGCATTATTGTTTAGACAAAAGTAAAGTGAATTCTACTCATAAATTTGAACTTACTTCATGTAAATTTTGGCATCAATGGAAAGGTCATCTAAATTCCGTATAAATGATGCAAAACATTCCTTAAACCATTAAGTACCCATTGAAAATTTAGAACTTTTGTAAAAGTCAACTTTTTTGACTTTTTTCCTCGGTCTAAAAAAAAAATTTTTTTGATGCAAAAAGTTTCTTCAAACAATTCTAATAGTGACTGCAAAAAAGATTTTTCAAAAATCTCTCCGCCAATATTTTTTTATTTTTTTTTTTATACAAAGCACAACCTATTGCTGGGCAAACATCGTTTTTCCCAACGTCTCCGACACAACTTACTTGTCGTAGAAAAAGAGGTTAATTTTCCGTTTCATTCGGATTCAGAGATGCCCTAATTCTACGAATTTCGAAATTTGTAGCAGATTTTCCACTACGAATGGATTCCATGATGTATTTTTCGGGATTCGTAGCGGATTTTCGATTACGACGGAATTCGTGAATAGCTATGTCTTGGGTGATATGCATCATCTTGAATGAAGTAGAAAAATGAAAGAGCCTTTCCAAAATGTACCTATGTATTCAAAATTTAGCAAAAAACAAATAATTCATTTTTTTAAACTTCTTAAAATGCTAATATCGATATGCAGTGGAAAGTGACAAAGTCGAATTTCTCATTTTCAAAAAGAAACAAAATAAAATAAGATTTTGCTTCTGAGAATTAAATAAAATAAAAGTGGATGTTCCCGAGAACATAATTACATAATACTAGCGAACCCCTGCAGACTTCGTAGTGCAAAATAGAAAAATAAAAAAATCTGTTTCAAATTCATTTAAATCAGTGATAACCAGTTTTTATTGTAATTGTAATGTGGAATTTTCTGTTTATAAATGCATAAAAAGTGGTTTATTCGCATTTGCTCAATTCGTTCGTTCGCTCCCATGTGAATGGTCCTTAACTGTCTCTTGTGCTGTGGTACTCTTTTTTGCTGTACACTTGTTCAAATTATTGCAATGAATAGTGTACACTGAAGTACTGTACAGTGTACATGTTTAGAGAAAGCAAATGAATGCATTCACGCAGACCTCTAAATAAGGGAAAAGACCATTCGACCACACATTTTCGTTCGAATAGAATTCGACATTTAACTCGATCCAATTGAATCTGAGAATGTGGGGAGAAAAGAACAAAATACGAATCTCAATCGAAATCGAAAGTTGGAATGTCATTTTGGCTAAAATCGAAAGACTTTCGATTGGATTCGAATCTCATAATTAGGGTGATTTAACACACTGATTGCTGTGATACCTACTGTTCATGTGAACAGCACCTAAATTTACTCGTTACTTAAAATCGATAACTTGAATGTAACATAAAGTTTACTGTAAGAGGTCGCCACTTGTTAGTAGTCAAAGTAAATGTATTTCCTTTTTTCCTACTAACCCAAAATCAATCTCTTCTTAATCTAACCCTCCACGAGGTAAGACTATACACTCTGTAATAAAATACGAAACTTCAACCGTCTTCTTTTTTTTACATTGCATCCTCCACGAGGAAAATTCTCCATCCCAGCGCCTATCATAGGGTCTACCACAAAGCACCCGCACATTTTGGTCCAATCGAACCGAATATTCTCAATAAATTCATCGACGAATTAAACAATTCGCATTGGAAATATTGGTCAATTTACGTTTTAACTCATCAATGAAAATTCGAGCTCGTGAATCTGACTATTAACACAATTCATCAATTCATCAAATACATCCATCCATCTTATCGCATCGCGCATATTATCAACTTGCGCCTAATTCAATCAAAACGATCAACGATCAGCGATCAGCGAACAGCGTACAGGGATCTTCATATTTACCCCGCAAAATCACCAGCACCCATCCACATCCAAAAATAGAGAGTCAATTGCACAATTTTAATTGTCTCATCATATCCGTCCGAACTCTCCGGCAACTGCAATTCAGCGATCAAACCACTATCATCAAGCCGTATTATCGACTTGCTCTCAGTATAAGAGAAGACAACGACAACCGTTCGTCCTTCAACAGCAGCACAGCAGACGCACACACTTCAGCCTCCAGTCTGTTCATCGCCGCGACACTCAACCCATCGACTTATCTCTGGCCTACGAAATTGCCGAAAAAATCATACAAAGTGCTACTTATCATAATTGTGCCTAATAGAAAGCTCAGCATTATCAAGTAAAACAGGTACGTGAAACAAAATTTAATAAGTGCAAAGTAGTTTTTTCCTAAAATATATAAAAAAAGTATATATGAATCGCTTGATTCACGTGTAAAATTCGTGTATGAACGCTACATAGCAAAAACGGTATTTTTCACTTATTTTTTCCTATTTCTATCTAACGTTGCTAAGATAATTTTTTTATAAAGTTTAAAGCAAAAAACAGTGAATTACTGAAACGCGAGGGTTTGTCTGTAGTTCGATAATTGGAGTGAGATTTTCTTATCGATAGTTCACCTTTGCATTTTACATAAATCACATTTGTGTAATTGTTTATCATCATGATTGGGCTAGATGATTTTGTGCTTGCTACCGATCAATTAACTGAAGTTCGTAAGAGTTATAACGAAATCCCAATAGTTGATCAAACTGTGCAATCTTTAGAGGGTTATAAAACTCAATTAAAGGATCTGTGGTCAGAAATCGGGAAATCGTACTCATTTTGTTTACAATCTGAAGTTTCTGCTTCTAAAGAAGATATACAAGCTATTAAGGGTAAATATCAGTCAATATCGTCTATTTATATCACATGCTTAAGTGATATAATAGATTCAATTCGGAGATTAAAATTAATAAATTCCGATTCGGAAAATGTAATAGGGAATTCTCCCCCCAAAGATAAAGTGGTGACAAGTGTCCGAGAGCAATCTCTTGATTCATCGGTGTGTGTAAAAGTTCCTCCGTGCGACACGGACATATTTTACGGTGATTACTTGTCTTGGCCTTCTTTCCGAGATTTATTTACGGCTATCTACATAAATCACCCGAAGTTATGTGCCGTCCAAAAACTATTTCATCTACGTTCGAAAACCAAAGGTGAAGCTCATAACATCGTTTGTAAATTTTCCCTAACAGCAGACAATTTCGATCTTGCTTGGAATGCTCTATCCGAGCAGTACGAGAACAAGCGTATTTTGGTAAACAACCAACTAAAAACGCTTTTTAATCTTTCTATCATCACCGTTGATTCTGGCAAAAGTATTAAGAGGCTTCAAAGTGAAATCAATGATTGTCTCTCAATATTAAAAGCCTATAAAATTGATACCAAATCATGGGATCCAATTCTGGTTTATTTATGCTCTAATCGCCTTCCCGAAAAGACACTATCCATCTGGGAACAGTCAATTCAAAAGCCACGCGATCTCCCAGATTGGTCAGAAATGGATTCATTTCTAACCAAACAATATCAAATCCTAGAATCTGTATCAGATATTAGAGATTCAAATTCTAAAGCCAATAAACCACGGCAAACTCAACAGCATCGCGCCTTTCATACAAAAACCAATAGTTTCAGCTGCCGTTTATGCAAAGCATCGCATCCACTTCGACTCTGTCCGAAGTTTTTGCAACTCACTATTCCCGACAGGATTGCTAAGATTTCAATGTTTAACTATTGTGGAAATTGCCTTTCATCGAAACACCTAGCGAATCACTGCCAAAGCCAGTTTACTTGTAAGCTGTGTCGTCAACGACATCACACACTCTTGCATAATCCCAGTCAAGTACAAATGAATCAAGAATCAAGTTCTAATTCAAGTACCTCACATTCCATTCCTAGTTGTTCACAACAGATTTCTACACAAAATATCTCGCAAAATATACAGTCCACCAGCCCTACACCAAATCTACAAGTCCATTCCTTTTTTTCCAAAAATAGTGAACGTGTAATTCTTGCAACCGCATTAATCGAAATCTTTCATCTTGGTAACAAATTTACTTTACGTGCTCTTCTTGATCCTGGATCGGAGGCCAGTTTTATCTCCGAAGATGCACAGCGAAGATTACGTCTTCCTGTAAAGCCAATTCAGGCCAACATTTCAGGTATGAGCACCGTCGTTACTACCACATCATCGAAATTATGTACTTTACTTTTGGCTTCGAAACACATGGAATCGTTCACCGCAGTCGTTAATGCTATTGTGCTAAAACGTCTTACAGGCAATCTACCATCTTTCAGTATTAGTTGCGATGAACTATCAGGGCGTGCTGATTTCGAATTAGCAGATCCATTCTTTTACCAAAGTGGCAACATCGATTTTATTATCGGAGCAGATTTATATCCATCTATAATTCTCGATGGTGTGAAAACAAACGTTTTTGGTTCACTAATTGCACAAAACACAGTGTTTGGGTGGATCTTATCTGGTCCATTGCACCAAGGCAATGTTAAAAGCTTCAATACAATCCTTTCATATTTCTCTGAGATCTCTTTAGATAAACAGGTTTCTAAGTTTTGGGAACTTGAAGAGCTCCCAGAGCACAAATCTATTACCGTCGAGGACGAGTACTGCGAAAACCTCTATTCTGAGACCACCTCTCGTGATATTAATGGTCGCTATATTGTTAGGCTTCCGTTTAAAGATCCTACTCCAAGGTTAGGTGATTCGAGAGCGATAGCTTTTCAGCAATTTTCGCGCAACGAAAGGACGTTATCGAAAAACATCGATTTGTATTCGAAATACAACGATGTGCTCGAAGAATACCTTACCCTCGGACACATGAAGGCTGTTCAAGCTACTAACATTTCCGAAAAGCAGGGAAACTCGATTTATTACTTGCCTCATCACGCGGTAGTAAAACCAGAAAGCCTTACCACTAAACTTAGAGTGGTGTTTAACGCTTCAAGCTCTTCTAGTAACGGTGTGAGTCTTAACGATATTCTTCACGTTGGTCCAGTACTACAATCTGATCTAATGAATCTCATATTGCGGTGGCGCTTCTATCGATACGTATTTAGTGCCGATGTCGAAAAAATGTATCGACAGATTTGGGTTCATCCTGAGCATACATCCTACCAACGAATACTTTTCCGAAAGTCAGTTTCAGATGAATGTGAAGAATTTGAATTGCAGACAGTCACCTTTGGTGTGAACTGCGCACCTTACCTGGCAATTCGCACTCTTAAACAACTTTCTACTGACATCGAATCAGAACTCCCAGTAGCTTCTGCTATTCTGAAAAATGATTTTTACGTCGACGACGTTTTGTCTGGTGCTCATGACATCGAATCCTGTTTACACGCGCAAAAGGAGCTCACATCTGCTCTAGACTCCGCAGGCTTTGCGTTGAGGAAGTGGACATCAAATAGTGTTGATTTCATAAAAACTCTTCCCCAACCATTTCTCTATAACGAAGATTTTCTGAGATTTGAAGATAAAAGTCTAACAAAGGCTTTGGGTATTTCATGGAATGCAAAGCTGGACTCGTTTCAATTCTTTTCGCAAAAATTTGATAGCAATACTCCAGTGACTAAGCGCGGAGTATTGTCAGTTGTTTCGCGGATTTTCGATCCAGCGGGATGGTTAGCTCCAGTAGTTATAACTGCTAAGCTAATTTTGCAGCAAATCTGGCGGGATGGGACGTGTTGGGACATGCCGCTTATGCCTCTCACGTGTCAACGATGGACAAGGTTTTTTGCTGCCCTACCTAAAATTGAACTCATTCAAGTTCCTCGGTGGGTTGAATATACCCCTCATAGCTCGGTCCAGGTTCATGGATTTTGCGACGCTTCCGAGAAGGCTTATTCGGCAGCCTTATATGTGCGTATCCGGCAAGGTCCAGATACCTGGTCCTCATTTTTATTATGCGCCAAGAGCAAGGTCGCTCCGGTGAAGCAAATTCCATTGCCCCGACTCGAGCTGTGTGGTGCGGTTCTTTTAGCCAGCCTGGTGTGTCATATCCTACCACATCTTAAATTGGGAAAGTACGAGCTATTTCTATGGACAGATAGCACAATTGTCTTATCATGGCTCAGCAAACCTCCATGCACATGGAAAACATTTGTTGCTAATCGTGTGTCCAAAATTCAAACACTTCTTCCAAATTCCCAATGGCGTCATGTACGTTCGGCCGATAATCCTGCTGACTTGGCTACCCGAGGTGTACTTCCACTTGACCTTCGAGATAACCACTTATGGTGGAATGGACCTAAATGGTTACAGCAATCAGAATTTTCGTGGCCACAATCTCTATATCAGGTGCCGCGAGAGATAGAGCAAAGACCTATTAAATCCAATGTGACTATGCTCGTCCCTGATATTGAAAGCATAATTAAGAGGTTTTCATCTTGGTCAAAAATGCTTCATGTGATGTGCTATGTTTTACGTTTCTTCCGGAGAACGCACTCTCGGCATAAAAACGTTTTTTCCCATAAGTCAAAATCACTGTCGCCAGTCGAAATCAGTAGTACAAAAACCTTTATTATTGCGAGTACTCAACGTCTTCATTACTCGAGTGAATACGCACTCTTGAGCCAAGGAGAGCCTGTATCGAAGAAGAGTTCTCTCCTTAACCTCAACCCAATGATAGACTCTAATGGTTTAATACGTTCAAATGTCATTTCTCTACCATTCGCGCATACAGGGCTCGACTTTGCAGGACCCTTTGCAATTACCAACTTCGCTGGAAGAGGCTGCAGAGTATCTAAGGGATATGTTTGTGTCTTTGTGTGTTTTGGTACTAAGGCTATACACCTTGAACCAACTAGTGATCTAACCACTGAATGTTTTATTGCTGCCTTAAATCGATTTATTTCAAGACGTGGGTTGCCGACAACCATTTATTCTGATAATGGTACCAATCTGGTTGGGGCAAGTAAAATCATTGCCAACGAATTCAAAGTTTTTCTTAAGCAACTTTCCGCTGATGCTGCAGAAATCTATAAAGATCGTAACTTGCAGTGGAAATTTATTCCCCCCGGGGCACCGCATATGGGTGGGCTCTGGGAAGCTGCAGTTAAGAGTTTTAAGGTCCATTTCCGCAAATGTGTGGGTGACCAAAAATTTACTTTCGAGGAATTCACGACACTTTTGGCAAAGATTGAAGCTTGCTTGAACTCCAGACCAATTTCTCCGATTTCTGAAAACATAAATGATCCATTACCATTGACACCAGGGCATTTCCTTCGTGGGGGTCCTCTTTTATCTACTCCGGAATCGGATATTTCTGAAAAATCCCTTAGCGGTATTCGTAGATGGGAAAAGGTAAAATTGCTCCATCAACAATTTTGCGCACGATGGAAACGCGAGTATCTGTGCGAACTGCATAAGCGGTATAAATGGAAAAATCCACAACGAGATGTTACTGTTGATGACCTAGTAGTTATCCGAGAGGAAAAGCTCCCTCCTAACGAATGGCGTCTAGGACGTGTAGTTAAAATATATCCGGGTTCTGACGGTCGAATTCGTGTTGCAGATATTAAAACGCAATATGGCATTCTGACACGGCCTATTGTCAAACTCTGTGTCCTATTAAGTTCATAACCTTTTTCTATCCGTATCTCTCTTTCAAATCTATCTTTCACTTCATACACGAATACTCGCGATTAAAACAAAAAAATAATTTTTTTTATTTACATTTAAATATCTGAATTGCACTTGTTAGAAAAGTATTTCACGCATTTGAAATCTTTATTGTACTATCTATTTCTACCTTCAAAATTAAACCTATATTTGTATTCGATTAATTATATTTGTATACAAGTTTATAATATTATATTGAATTCCTAAACTAATTTATCCTTTCCCAACGGAGTGAGTGGATTCCCTCCGAAAGCAAAAGGATCCCAATAGTTTTAAGTTCTATCTTATGAATTTGTAATATGTATCTAAACCTTGTGTTTTTATCTTTTACTTTTGCACCGGTTAGTTGCTGCAAGGCGGCCGGCAATGTTCATGTGAACAGCACCTAAATTTACTCGTTACTTAAAATCGATAACTTGAATGTAACATAAAGTTTACTGTAAGAGGTCGCCACTTGTTAGTAGTCAAAGTAAATGTATTTCCTTTTTTCCTACTAACCCAAAATCAATCTCTTCTTAATCTAACCCTCCACGAGGTAAGACTATACACTCTGTAATAAAATACGAAACTTCAACCGTCTTCTTTTTTTTACATTGCATCCTCCACGAGGAAAATTCTCCATCCCAGCGCCTATCATAGGGTCTACCACAAAGCACCCGCACACCTACCGAGCACTTTTCTTGTATCTGGCAGCCAGCGTTGCCACAATAATACAAGTGTAAGAAGTGTTACACTTTTTAATCATTTTAAATTACATACTTTTTCCCAGTAAAATCTTGTTTGTTTTTCTCGTTAAAAAAATATCAACTGGCAGCACTTTTTTTCTTTCGAACAAACTTCTAGCAATTTCTGTCAATGTATTTGTTTGTTTACAAAACCGTGGGGCAAAACGTTAAACTGCGAGTGGAAATAGAAATCGGAGGGGACGAGAAAATACAGCAATATTTTTTTTTGTCTCGCCGCGTCACTGTTAACAATGTTCTACATCTGTGGCTTATTTCACCAACTTACAATTTAGTATTCACAAAATCTGTAGAAAAATTACAAATTTGCTTTTAAAATAAATTTGGTGAAACCGAATTTGTACCTTCTTCTAAAAATATTATGAAAAAACACTTGTAAATTTGTAAGTTGCTGAAATAGGCCGCTACCGGTAAATAAAGTTTGTGAAACAAAAAATTGAAATCTACTTCGATGGTGAATAATTTTGTTTTTTTTTTCAGTTTGCTAGGTACTATTTTTTCGATTTGTTACACTTTCTGAAAAAAATTTTGTACACTTATAAAAAAAACCTGCGGCAACATTGCTGGCAGCAAACCCAATAAGTTCTGAAACCGCATCATCTCATCTGCTAAAATATGGATTTGTAGAAAGGAGAGTTTGATATACCTACTTTAATTCTTAAGACAAGATATTCACGCCGCATTTGTATAGATTTTATTTTCCGTAATAAGTGAATACCTTTGTTTTATTTATTTATTTATTTTTAATTTCTGCGTCCTTCAGTTTCAAAGTAGGTACATACAATACCTACATACACAGGGACACGAAATTCCCAGACATTCCTATTGGATTCCTAATTTCAATGGACAAATCATTGGCATTTATTTGTTCATCTTCAGTGATTTGCAAGTATCTTTTTCTGTTGTTCAAAATCAACATTTTAATAATTGTTTTCCTTTCAAATTTGAAACTTTTGAATTTCTTCAGTTGGAAAAATAAGTATACCGTTTACGAAATCAAGTACATGACTGCGTCGCACGAAACTTTTTCGCTCGTTGCAAATTTTGTTGGTTTATTTTAAGTTTAAGTATCTAAATGCTCAGAATTAATACCCTATAAAGTAAAACTCACCTAAAATACAAGACGAGTGTTTAAAATGGTGGATATTGAACTACAACATATTCATTTCGCTTCTCCCACCTTTTTTGGTTGAAATGTTTTAAGCGTTTGTGGTTTGTGCACTATAATAATTTGTTTGTATTACCATAATGAGCGTCTTGCATATTATCGCGTATTGTAAAGGTGTATCAACAATTACCAAAATTAGAGACTGAAGTGATTAACGATCCAAAAAGATATAGATTACCTACTTAATGTAATTGCGTTGGTAACCCCTGTCACTGATGATAGAAATGGGTTGAACTCCTATACATCTTACAACATTTTCGAGTTAAAGTGATGTAGGGGTTCTCATATTAAGAGACGTCATGCTAAAAATAGGTTCCTCCATGGTTTTAAGTAGGGTTCGTTTGCAGATCCTTACATAGATAATATGCAATGCACCTTATATAGTGATCCGATTATTTTTAGCTTTTTAATAATTTTCAAAGAAGATTTCGTAGAAATTTGAGTACGGGTAGGAAAGGTATATCTAAACCAAAATAATTACTTGAGAAACAATTCATACCTATATATTCGTAGGTATACTCTTCAGAATTCTTGGATTTCTTGGAAATCAAATGAACCTAAAGTTATTTCAAGTAGACTTCCCATGGAAGTTCCCAGAGGAAGATGTTGTCGGTCATCTTGTGTAAATTGCTTGTTTTTCTACAAATTGTTTGACCTTCGCAAGGCACGTATTAATTGGTAATGAGAACATAGGCTAGCTATTTGGTTTATAAATCACACATTGGATTGAATAATTCACAACCAATTTGGTGCGCAAAAGATCGATTGTGGCATGGGCTGGGCCATCCTGCATGGACAAGAGGTCGTCCAATCCATGTCTTCAGTTTCAGTAAAAAAAAGTCGGCTAACATGGCTCTGTAACGCCCACCGTTGACCGAAACGTTGTTCCCATTCTCGTCTGTGCGCACCGTACGACAACAAGTACCATGAGTGTTGTCCGCTAGCATACCAGTCTCACGAACTTTTTGCACAAACTTGCGAACAACAGACTCGGTGGGTGCTTCATTTCGGCCATAACTTCTTTTAAAAAAACGCACTGTTCGGGCTACACAAAAAATTGGTATAGGTTTACTTGACAAGTTTGTCGTTTATAACTTTACTATAATAAAGTATATTAGAATAATTTGAAAACTTGACCAATGAATCTACCATAATCTTTGACCCGCAGAGGTATAGATCAACCTATACCATCAACTGGATCAAGGCGATGCTTGAAAGTCGGAAAATAACTGCTTCGTCAGCACTGACCTCAGTATCAGTAACAGCCGTAAAAGGCTGCCCTCAGGGGGGAGTACCTACTCTCACTCCTACTATGGTCTCTGGTTATTGATAACCTACTTCAAGACCTAAGTAATTCAGGCTTCAATATAATTGGATACGCCGATGACCTAGTCATCATTATTAGGGGCAAAGAACCAAACGAGGTTACAACGCGAATGCAAAACGCCCTTAAGATAGTCATTGACTGGTGCATAAAAGAAAGTCTTTACATAAACCCCAGTAAGGCTAAATCGAATTTCAATTAATGACACAGACATTGAGTATTCCAACGAAGTAAAATATCTCGGAGTAATCCTCGACAAAAAACTAAGCTGGAACTCCCACATAAATAGTAAAATCCAAAAAGCAACCAAAGCTTTCTGGGCTTGCCGCAGCATGTATGGTAGAACCTGGGGGATCTCTCCAAAGATCACACACTGGATCTACACGATCATGATCAGGCCCATTATAACATGCGCTTCAATAGTATGGTGGAACAGTCCCAAAAAACGACAATAAACAAATTAAATAAGGTACAACGGCTTGCCTGTCTAGGCACTTCCGGAGCCATGCGTACCTGTCCTACTGCGGCTATAGAAGCCTTAATAGGACTAACACCCCTCCACATCTATATAAAAAAGTGGCATTACGCAGCTCAGCAAGTTTGACTCAAGCGGAAGAGTTTAATTTTGGCGAACATCCAGAACTAATTGAACTACTTTCCGAAATTCCAGAACTTGACATGATCTGTGCGGTTACAGACCGCTTACCGAAGACACTATGCTTCAATAAAAGATTCTCCACGGAGATCACAAACAGAGAAGCATGGGTTAGCAATAACCCCCCAAACTGCCAAAACGGCCTTAAGTGGTATACGGATGGTTCTAAAATGGACTCGGGGGTAGGAGCTGGTATCCATGGACCAAATCGGAACATCTCAATACCTATGGGAAAAAGCCCCAGCGTATTTCAAGCAGAGCTCCATGCCATTAAAGAATGCGCCAACCTTATATACATTTCAGGTATTAAAGGCGCCAACATCCATATATTCACGGATAGTCAAGCAGCTATAAAAGCCCTTAGCTCACACATTATTGACTCCAAATCAGTACTACACTGCTTCGATTCCCTCCAAACACTTAGTTACAGGAACAAAACGAGTCTATGGTGGGTCCCGATGAACTAGACAGAAATGGCTCGGAAACCCCTTTCATTGGCCCTGAACCGTTCTGTTCGATTCCCAAATCAGCTATAAATCTGGCAACAAAAAGCTGGGAGCAAAACAAATGTACTTCGTATTGGGAGAACATCCCAGGTCTAAGACAGGCCAAAAGAGCTAATTAGCCCTTCAAAGCAGATGCCAGGAAGATACTAAATCTTCGCAGGCATGATATCAAAAACCTAGTAGGCTACCTAACGGATCACCACGGTCTGCGATATCACCTAAATAAAATGCATTTAGTCGACTCACCGGAGTGCAGACTATGTCTAGAAGAAGACGAAACAGCCGAACTCATAATATGTGAATGCCCGGCCCTTTCCGGTATAAGAAGGAAATCATTTTTCAGGGAAGTAATAAGTACCGAAGAACTAAGGAAATCCTCCGCTGAATGTGTGATCAGCTACATTAGGAAAGTAGAAGCGCTACTAACCTAAACATATATCTGACGTCAAGCACAATAGATCTTTTAGGTCGACGTGCATCTTAATGCTCCGGCAAGTCAGAATTAAAAAAATGAATCTACCAATTTTTTTAAACATTTAACCTTCTTAAACTTAGAACTTGGCATACATTTAGATCTCATTACTTTTCATGGACTGACTGTTAACAACCCTGCCTCGACAGCCACGCACTTGACAGAATAAACGTCACAATTGTCTGTGGATTGACCACAAGTTACTTCTGGGTAGAAATTAATTGAAGTTGTAAAATTGCAAAAGAAAACTAAAAGTATGTATAGAAATTTAATGAATAATTTGAAATTAATAAATTTAAATTTAAATAATTTTGTAACAAAGGGAAAGACAAATAAATGCCACATTGAATTACAAAGGTAATTTCGCAATTGTCTCATTTGTTCACGAAATTTGAAAGTAGTTGCCGCGGGTGGCAACACTGACTATGTACACACTTCTTTTTATAGCCGCAACAGAACTTGGCTGTTATTTTACATTTATGTTTTTGGTGTGATTGGTCTTTGGCTCCAGTAATATTTGATATTATATGTAATTGTTAGTTTCTGTTCTAACTGTTAAGGTGGGTTTCCACATGTCGGTCGGTTGATTGACAAAGTGTGTTAGCTGTCGTTTAAGTCATTGAACGACACTACTGTCCGTTCAGTTCCACTTATCTCAATTATTTTCAAAAAATCGTTTGTCAGTTCATTGACGATTAAATTTTGACAAGTGTGTTTGTCAATTCACTGAAAGCTATTTCCGCTTGCGCTGCCAATTTGGAATTGTCATCTCCTTATCAATTATCAATTGTGAATTTTGATTCACGTGAACAAATAGGTACATCTATGGGTACATAATGTACATAAAACAAATAGACGCCCTGGGGGTCGTGGCGCTATCCTAAGGGCGTCGCAAGTTCTATTTTTTCACTGCTGTAAGACTCCGAACAAAGGAAAAGCATTACGTTTCTCTTTACGAATACCAAGAGCAAGGTCAAAGCGAAATAAGCGCGTTTGTGTTTCTCGCATTTCAAGTCAGACTTGCTGCGTGGCGTGGCATATTTTCCTGGCACTCAAAATTAAATAAAGTGTTCTCAATTGGCAAGGGTCGTTGCCAGCCAGATTGGTCGGGAGGATTACCGCGCTCCATGAGATTGTACAGAAGAACCCGAGGCAGCCAATTCCTCTCCGTGCACAAGAAACCGGCCTTTGGCAGATTCTAACTTGGTGACTTGGGCTAACGCACCTACAATATCCAACTAATCGTTGAGCTCCTGTAATGACAGAGCCCTTTATTCGCTGGCTTGGTTTTAAAGAGGACCCCAATGTTGACCGAAAAATCATCTTTAGCGAATGCGGATATGTTAACACACCAAATTTCCATATGGGACGACGATATCTAGCAACGATACGTCGTAAGCCCGTCCTTATTGAAAAACTCTTTAGTGAATCTTCGTAAGATCTGCTTCTATTCACATATCTGTGCTTTTAGAAAGGCGTCGCAAATATTGTTCAACCTCGCTAGGTAGCCGCAGTATGAAAAAAGATTGGGAGCCCCTGCGTTAAACCATCATTTATGGAAAAAGACACATTCATTCGAAAAGGGGTGGGACCCGTAAAAAAGATTGGCCAACCTTGTATATCAAAATGTGCCAATTCATTGACAAACATGATGCCAATTCATTTTCACTGTCGCAAGTGACATTTTGTTTGACAATTTAGCTATTTTCACGTGTCCTGTGGTCAGATACTGTTGTCAGATATTGACAAGCTCTATTAGCCAATGAATTCAATTTTCGTTATTTTCACTTGCCAATTTTCTAAAAAAAAAATAAATAGGCGGGTAGACACCCTAGGCCTAGCTTCTCGCAACCATTCGTTTTGTGTGAGTTTCTATTTTTGAGACGAATCGAAGGGAAAGGGACCTACAATTTGATGCCGAGTCCGAATGGCTGAAGAAGCTTTTTCATGACAGTCATACTCTCGGATGTTTGTCAGACGTTCGCGAGAGGTGGCACAGTAGAAAAAACTTTAAGATGTAATTTGTGTTTTTTCTGGGATCGAATCTAGGATCCCTCGCACAGTAGTCCAGCACACTAACCACTGCGCGCCCAATTTCTGATAGTGCAGGTCTCATAACTTTGCGTTTAGTGGAAATATATGTCAAGGCGCAACTACTACCTTGATGCCCTTACGTATAAGTACCTAATTTAAGAATTTTATTGATTGAGATATTCCAAAGGCGAGGGGATAACACTCCCCCTTGTGGCGTCCCTTGATTAAGTGTTTCCTCAATCACTCGAGACTGATGTCAATGATTAAGCTAGTTCTTCATGGAATTTAGCAGGTCCAGCTTCTCGAGTTAAGGTTTCTGGCAATAGTTGCTCTGTTGAGGTTATTGAAAGCAATTTTCCTAATTGACATTAAAATACATCAATTGTCAATTTCAAATCGACAAATGAATACCCAGCATTATACTTTATGCTCGCCATACAATTAGTAGCACTTTTCGACAATTTCCCACTTGTTCGTAAAACATCCTAAAAGCACCGAAATAGCGATTAATTACTGCATAAGCTTATGGTATCTGCATTCGAAAAAACGGAACGCACTTGAATCCCTTCAAGGAACGTAATTCCAGCAATTGTTTGGTAAATATTCCAAATGCTATGTTGATCCTCTTAAAGCATTATTCTTATCCGTTATTCAGGAGTTTGAATAAAAAAAACAAGTACCTACCCTACCCAGTATTAAGACATAAATTATGTAGCAGTAGAAGGAATATGGGTGTTTTTTTTATTTTCTATATTTTCTCCATTTCATCGCTTCAAAAAGCTTAAACATAAATCCTATTAGCAGGTGGAATATAAAATCAAACACTTGTGTGTTTATGTTTTCCTTTATATCACTGAAATGCTGATTAATAATTTGCATACATAAATTGTAAGACATGTCTTTTGTCTTGAGAAGAAGATTTATGTAGGTACCACCAAGAGAGAAAACTCAAAAAATGTTAATTGTTCTGTGATTACTCAACCTTATCGCTGCACCCATCCACATTCTCAGAATTTTCGTGTATGCTTGACTGGCAATGAGGAATGTTGAAATCCAAATTGGAATTGTAACCCCCTCTAGGGTCGTCAGAAGAATTTATCTACACTGTATGCATATATATCACTTAGAAGCCGAGAGTAGAGAATTTGAAATCGGAATTAAATCATAACTAAATGTAACATTAATCATTTTTCAAACTCTAACCAATTACACTTTTGTGAAATGTCCTTTAAACAAAATTGAGAATAAATTAAGAAGAACAAAAAAATGGTTTTGCACAATATTTATCTATTGCGTTAAAATATCATAAAAAATGGAAATTATATAAATCGGCACTGATACACTCATAGATTTTCTTGACTAAATTAATCAATAATGTCTCTAGAATATTAATGGAAAAACAAATTAAACCATTTAGGTACGGCGGCGGGGGTATAAATTCAGATGTCTGGCAGTCCCATTTAAAAAATACTGACGTAACCACCAACACATTATTTAGTAATTACATTTTTAAATTATCTTACATAATAGATATGATTTGTGGTAGATACTGTCGCTCCGAAAGATCTGTCAGCACTTGTGAATGAAATTCACATGACTTTACCAATTTTTTTTTCTTTTTTCTGACGTACATCATACGACTCTTGCGTCTTCTATAAGGTATTTAAACAGAATTTTATCTTTTTGTATGATATCGGGAATCGAATGGCATTGGAGCATAACTAAATAAAAATGATAAGACAGAGAATAAATCAAACTCAGATAATAGTGATGTATAGAATTTGAATATCTACAAAAAAAAGTTGAACAAAAGCCTTTTAAAGGTCGACGTGGATTGTGCTCTGTTATACACAGTGATAATGCTACGAACTTTATCGGAGCACACAATCAATTACATGATCCTTATCAAATGTTCCTCAAGCGCGAGAATCGTGAGATGATAATTAACGCCTGTGCTGCAGATGGGATTACCTGGAAAAATATACCTCCCAGATCTCCACATTTTGGAGGATTATGGGAGGCTGCCGTTAAAAGCGCCAAGTTTCATATGAAACGCATATTAAACAATTCATCTCTGACCTACCCAGAACTTAATACTCTAATAATTCAAATTGAATCCGTTCTTAATTCCAGGCCAATAACACCAATATCTGAGAGTCCTGACAATATCCAGGCCCTTACCCCCGGCTATTTCATCATTGGTACAGCAACAGTCGAACCAACTTTGGAACATGCCAACGTCAACTCACTCACGCGGTATCAACAGCTGCAGTGGTACTTTCAACAATTTTGGTCTAGATGGTCACGGGAGTATTTGCAAAACCTTCAACTGCGCACCAAATGGACAGGAAGAAACTCTGCAATAGCCATCGGTGACATTGTCATAATTGAAGAAGAAAACCTTTCACCACTCAAATGGAGACTGGGACGAGTGGTTCAGCTGCATCCTGGCAAAGATGGTGTCGTTCGAGTAGTTACACTGAAGACGAGCAGCGGCGAAACTCAGCGCGCTACATCGAAAATTCGTCGACTACCTATTGAAGGAACTCAGCCCCTTCAAGGGCGGGAGTATGTTAAGCAAATTACAAATTTCATTTAATCTAGTAGGTACAATCTTTATTAAAATGTAATCATACGTTTAACTATGTTTTTCAATCAATTGAACTTGAAGCAAATTGTCAATAGAATTTTTTGTCATACAAGTCTTCCGGTTGTCAAATTGCATATATATTCTTTTTTTTTAATAAAGCTGGCAAACTGTAAGGATCGATCTTTTTTAATCTTAGCACAATTTGTCAATCTGCAAGTAAAATCGTATTTTACTTCGGCCAAATCAAACAGAGGAACAAAAGAGCTTGCTTTCTCTCAACAACATGCACGTTCCTCTAACAGTTGCGATTGTTTAATAACTGATTAATTTGAACTAGTCTGTTAACCTTATGGCGCGAATCAATTTTTAATATTTTAATTCAGTGGCTTTCTTTTTAAATCGTTAATCTGCTCAGGCATTATTTTTGGTAATTGTACGATTAAACTACACAGTAAAATAAAAGACACATTTTCTGTTGATACCTACATAATAGAAAAAAAATTTTAAAAGTAATTTTCAGTAAACAAAACGCTTTATAACTAACGTGCGAAATTGCGAAAATATATCTACTGTTATCAGAAAACTTCAAACTAAATGAAAACAATTTAGCCACTCACCTTATTTAACTTAACTCCAATTAAGGTTATTGTGAGCTTTTAGATACCTACCTAATAAAGTACCTATTGGTCGTTACACTCAGGAGAGAGTACAATAAACGATAACTTTCGCGTTGTAAAATAACTGATTCTTGTAGAAAGACATAAAGCAAAAACGTATTACTATTCTATCTACCCTGGTTTAGGCTGTAGGCTGGGTTTAGACTTAAATTAAGCTTACTTATAGTTGGCACAACAGGGCTTCGTTTTTCACAACCATTCTTTTGTTTTTATTTTTTATCTTATGCCAAATCTGAAATGCCAAAAATTTCTAATTAATTTATGACCTTTCTCAATAGTCAGCCTAAAAAAAAGGCATGCATTCACATAAGTTTTCTCTAAATGTTTGTATTTGTTCTTCCGCGTGGGTTTTGGTCAATTGTAGCCGATTCTTCCATCAGCATTTCAGTTATGTCTACACGTAGGCCTGTCATATGAAGAACGCGAGCGAGCTCAAATCACACAAATATTCTGTTAAATTTGGAAACAATTTTATGAGTTTTGTAAGTCTAGGGATTTTTAGTTTTCTTTCATCGTACTTGACCGACATAGCCCATTTTCAATACCAAAATGACGGTGGTAAAAAGAAGTCATCTCACAAAATTTGATTCGTTTAGGTCAATTCGTTTGGACGCTAGGGTGTTTTCAACAGACAGGCAGACAGACGGGCATATCTAAATCGATTCAGAATGTGATCCTGATTCAGAATATTTATATTTTATGGGGTCTCCGGTGACTCCTTCTTGGAGTTACAAATGTAACGGGAAAGTAGTCAGTAGCACTGTGGAGTGTGGTTGGATGAAGAGTTTAAGAACAGGATAAATCCAATATTCTTGTAAGAATCCCTGAAAATGATAAATTAAATACCTATACTTCCTTTTTTGTTACCACTGAAAAATTCAAAAAATTACTTACATTTTATAAAAAAAAAGGAATAAAATATCCGAAAATCGAACGAGTTTGACAAAAAGAATCGGGTTCCTTTCCTTAGTGCCGAAATTCTGATTTGCGAGAAAAAAAAATGGCTTCTGAGATTCGGCAATTTAATTCCGACTTTGAAATTACTGAGTGCTAATGTTTCGATTCCGAATGATTTAACTTTAACTCTTAACTCGAAGGACGAAATGTGCGCTCTACAAAACCCTTATCCTGCCAGTTCTGCTTTATGGCGCCGTGTGCTGGACGTTAAGCAAGAGTGGAAAGCTGATACTGGGCTCCTTTGAAATACTTCGGCGGATTTTTTGTCGTGTGTACGAGGAGGGCGAATGGAGGAGAAGATAAAACCCCGAACTCTACGACAGGTACCAAGATGTGGATGTAGTAAAAAAAACCAAAACACATTGACTACATTAGCTCAGCCACATCAAGCGAATGGACAATAATACTCCAGCTAAGAGGGTCTACGAATCCCAGCCCCAGGCTCGAGAAGACAAGGAAGAGGAAGACCGAACCTCAGTTTCAAAGGCCAAGCCATCGCGGATGCCAGAGCGCTTTGGAAGCAACAAAATATGGGATCGTAGAAGATGGAAGGCTGTAGTAGCCCGATAAGTGAGTAAGAACGCACACTGACATTCATTTAATTTAATTTATCCCTATATTTAATATAATTAAAACCATATAATAGCGCGATAATTTAAAGCTTACTGCTTTAAATTCGATTACTCCGATTAGTACCTACATTTTCCATCGTTTACTGTTTCATATCTTAAAATCAGCAAAGTAAATTCTGTGTAAAATCTGAAAGGCCGTTTATTGGAAAAACGAGAGACCAAATGTTCTAGACCATGAATTTCAAAGAAAATCAAGTATTTTTAGAAACTCATGAAACATATTTCTTTTTTTCATTCTTACGAAATTTTGAACTTTATCATCAATTTATGTAAATTCTTAAATAATAATAATTTAAAAAATTATTTTGTGGTTTCATTTCTATTTTTTGTACCTATATTTTCACATTTACTTTGGAGGCAATATTTCATTTCAACATTAGATTTTAAGCACCACCTTTGGGACTTTATTTTGCTGTTGAGGCTTTACACTCAGTGGGAAATTTGCACCAATTTTTAAAATGTCAGTAACTTTTCTGAAGGCACTTTCTGGCTAATTTATTTCGGAATAATATGAGTTTAATTTTGGACATCCAATTTATCAGATGATTCAATTTTATAATTTATCATCGCACGTAAAAAAAAACCTGACAACTTTATATTATAGGAGCCAAAAAATGAATCATCCCAATTACCCGCTGTCATTTTCAAGTGAGCTATTCACGCAAAATGAGATGACAAGTGCACAATCCAATTAATTTATAAAATGAAACAGCAACAATGGAAAAAAACAACACGATGCACCAGCAGGTGTTCAATATCTAAATCAAAACATTTCTAAATATACAACAAAGCAGCAAAAACACCCTAAAGCATTATTCCAAAAAGAAAACCTATTAAACTGTATTTGCTAACACTATTTGCATCATTTGTACCGTGTTATTAAATTTTGTCTGCCCAATTTAAAACTGTAATTAGCTTCCACCAGCCGAGGAAATTTTCGTCTTTATTTTTGGAGTATACTTAAATTAAATGTTAGAAATAAAACCAGCGTCTATTTTCGTTTGCGCCATATTCAATTTGCGAATGATTCTAATTCAACATCAACAGTATATGCGCTTGAAAACGGGAGGTTATTTTTCTTTTTCGACGCATTAAGCGCTCGCTATCCACACCCAAAGGATAGGTGGAACTTGCAGATCATAATTTTTTTTTTATTAAGATATTATAAATGAAGAAATATAATTTAGTTGGTTTTTAAAAATGTTGATAGTCGAATGGTGAACACAAGCATTTCTTTATTTTTATGAAACGAAAATAATATTTCTAATAAATTTGTTTATGAGTTAAATAAAAATGAAAACACAGACATACACATATAAATTTGGATATTTTTAAATTATATCGGCCTTAAAATTTCGCATTTTATTTTAATTCATATTCGAAACGACATGGTCTAGATGAATGTGTTTCTTTTTTCGGGGGAAAAAAATGCTGCAAGAGATTAGCCAAAATTTGCATTTATGGAATGTTGGCAGTGTAATTTGCAGCACTTGGTGGTAGGAATTTACTGATGGTGATTGGGAAAGACTAAAGTCAAACAAAAGTGAAAATGTTTTGCTGTAAGTATACATTTATGTGTTTATGCCCAATAAAACTTAAAGGATATCTAAAATTAAATGAGAGGAATATATTCATTAAAAAGAAAAACAAATAAAAACAATATACGGATAGCCTTGCATCGATCGTATTCCCAACATTGGGACGGCTACATAATGTACAATATTTTTCATTATTTTTTACCCGGATTTTATATTTTATATAAAATGACCACAATTAACTTGGCTCGTTAATAAATAGTACACCATCATTACGCTAGAGTCCACGGAGGAGAGGAGGTCATATTTGGTTACAGAGTTAGTAAGCACAGCCAACAGCAATGGCAACTCTAATCTGTTAACATACTTTGTTGCTGGGCAAAATATTACTATAACCAGTAAAAGGGTTTCTCATCTCAGTTTTCATAAGAGGAAATGACGATTTTTTACAACCTAAACTGATTAACATTCACAAAAAGGCACGAACGCCAGCTTGATGGATGTCCAAACTTTTCGAGCAGAATACATTAAATCGTAAAATACCGACAATGCCCGAACAACAAAATCTTTTGAGAAAGTAAAATGTCACAAAGCTTAAATCACAAGATACTCCGTTCAGGGCATATTGATGTCTCATAATGGAAGAGATGAAGCCCATTGGTTTCACTACCACAAGACAGTCAGTAAATACTGCGACTGAGGTACTAGAATTTATACGACTAACACCATGAAATCCCCGGCTCGATGAACAATATTGGCCAGCAAAAGCGATTTAGGCAAGGCCATCGCATGAGGCACGATCTTTCAAAATCTTGTACAATTTCTCGCAGCCGCGCGCCGATGAATCGCTGTCTTCTAAGGCCATTATGTAGTAACGCTTTGTCAAAAATTATTAAAAAAAAAACGTATTACACCCTCATTAGACCATAAGTCCTTTTATAGACCGGAAATTGAAACGTTAGGGAAAGCGGATTCTTGGTTATTGTTATTATGAATGCTAAATTCTTCGAGAGATTATCGGCCCTGTTTGGATTGAAAGGGATTGGTTAGAAAAGAGAGCAATCAGTCGTCTAAATTGATCGAATAGATATCAATGAAGGGGCAACACCACATTAGAGAACGACCTTGTCTTAGGTGGCGCCTACGAGTAGAAGAAAACCTTAACCAATTTGTAGTGCGTAACTGGAAGCAGTTCACTAACAACCGGGCTTAAATAAGTAAGCGTGTCGATACTTATTTCTTTTTATAGCTTTTTAAACTTTGTCGAAAGTGCCCCTTAAAGTTTAAAGATCTTTTTCCTTTTCTATAATTACAATCATTTACAGAAGGTAGTAGACGTTATAATTTTTGGGCCTCTTCACATAAAAGACTACTGGGCCTATTGTGATACAAATATCATCCATTTATGCCCAGTTGTACAGTCAGAGTTTAAACTCTCGTTTTGGTTTAAACCTTCGTTCAACAAATTTTCGGTTTTACTGTGTTCGTTTAAACCCAAAGTGGAGTTCAACTCTCGGTTTAAGTTAAACGCCTGCATTCTGCCGTTTAAACTTTCGTTTCGCATTTTGAGGTTTATTTTGACAGCTGCTATTTCATACAGAGAGATAGAGAGAGAGAACAGAAATGAGAAATTGTTTGGGTGCTGCACTTCTTGAATTTATATGAGTGAAAAGTAGAGCTATGATTAGTTCCAGCATGCGGTAAACCCACTGTCATCAGAAAATTTCAATAGATTTTCAACCAATATAATGTACTTTTCAATGAAAACCATTTTTTCAAGTGAACATCAGGTAGATCTTAGCCCAAACATAATGTAGACAAGCGTAAATTGTATTGAGGTTTTTTCAATACAAATTATTTCTTTTCGTGTGTGGAAATGACGATTATTTTTTTGTAATGTACTAGTGATTTCTTTAGATTCTTCGCGAACAAAATATATTTCTATACATACTCAAATCTTTCACATTTTGTTTTGGCTGAAACAAGACACTACTCACTCTATTCTTTTTACAATGCAATTTGTTTGTCCGATTTTGAACACACTTCTCGGGACAATGCCTGTTCAGTTCAAAGGTTTCGGAGTTCATACCATTTTTGTATACAGATCTGGATTACCTACATTTTTTGTTTTAAAAAAAAGTAAAACCAGAACTAGATAGCGCAGATTTTCGTAGAAACACCAGCAAAAAACTTTGCGCCTACCTATTACCAGACAATGACCCTAATTAGAGGCTCATAAAATCCTTTCAATATTCATTATCATTACTGGCGACGGGTGATTGGATGTGGTAAAAACCCAGCGAGTTACAAAGAAGCAGTACCTGTGATCGCATCCGTCTGAATGCCACATACATTTCAACAACTAGATATGTATTATTATTGAAAAAAAAGAAATAATAATTACTGCAATAATTAATTGGTGAAAGTAGATGACAGTTCAAACATGTGTCGAAAATAAATCAATTCACTTCGTTAATACCAAAATACACAATGTAATAATATTGCACACATTTTCTTTTATTTACAAATGGTAAAATAGATAAAGTAGAGAAAAGCAATAACCATTTACTTGGTCAAAAGTGCGCTGGTAGAAAAATATCCCCTTAAGGGAAATTGTTCTACGCTTCCACAACTGCGTTTAGTTAACTGTCAGATTATTTTGTACTGTGAAACTGAACGAGTTAAACCAAAAGTTTAAACTCTCGGTCAGGTTTAGTTAAACTTCAGTTTAAACTCTGACTGTACAACTGGGCATTTAGAGTATTTTATAGGGGCTTTCTCATTTTCCAGGGGTAATTTTTGTAAACAATGAAAAAATTAGAAATGTTGTTGGCGAAAGGTCGCTTTGCATATACATACTCAACCTCGCACTCATTCGACATCCTACAGTGACCACAGCCATGGGGGTTGCAGGGGGCATGCCCTCACAAACAAATACGCTCTTTTGTAGTATGTGCTTTTGGATTGCAGGCAAACGTACCCTATCCATGTGGCCAGTCGAATCTGACTTCTACTAAGTTCTAGTTAGCGTTAGGGTTTTTCCGCACATGTCCTCTTTTTCGCCTTTGCGGGGAACGTCCGGGATAGGTTTTCTAAATTGTGCGGGTTTTTGTTTTTTTACTTTTTTTCATCGTCAATAGAAAATGAAAAAATATCAAACGTCTACTCTCTATTTTAGGATTTGAGTTTAGTGAACTTCTTTTTTCAGCACCTTCATATTTGCCAACAAATCAGCCGAGAACAATAATTCATCGCAATTGATACACGGCCTTAAAGCATGAAGTACCTACCGCAATGAAAAAATCTTTTTGTAACAAACAGTAGGTAACTAAACCCTACTATACGCCTATGCTGGCTTAAGCTATCCTAAGCTAAACCTCACACGCGATTCTTCCTTCCTGATGTAAGACATGCCTGGTGTGTGTGGCAAAGGATAGCCAACCCACCCCTCTGTGTCGCTTCTTTAATGAGTTCTAGATGAAGCGATTGGAATGTGCAAGTCCAGCTGTTGGTGCAGTTTTCAATGCACCAGTTGCACAGACACAAGATAGTCTCTGTATTTTGCTAGGTTTAGCCTGTGCTGACCTCTAAGTAGCTTTTTACCACCAAACGGTGGCTGCATACGTGATAATAGGTCTTGTTCATTGACTTGTTATATGGACTGCTAGTGAAATGTCAGTTCATACAAATTTTTCCCAGAAAATGACGCCAACATAAACCAGCGCTCTTGGTTCGGAGCGAAAAATAAGTGAGACAAAATGACGAACCTATTGGGCGTGGCAGAATTTATGAGGTAAGACATTTCAGTTGCGTCACTGCTTAAGGTAGATGGCATTGGAAAACGGGAGCCAATTCGACAACCATCTTAGATTTCTCCATAGAATGCTAAAAACACCTATTGAGCGTTAGTGAAATTGGCAAGTAAAGCGGTTGATAAATTATGTTTTTTCCTCTAGCGTGCATTTTATTGATTTGCATGTAGTGTTGTCAATTCCTCTGTTTATTCTGTGTTGTCAAATGCTCCTTCTATATCGAGGAAACAACCGATCGCTACCACCAAATGAACCATGAATACTAGGGAAAAAATTATTGATTGTAATAGAAAGCATGACAGCTGCAGTCCATTGTTGGTCTCTGTCGATTTTTCGGTTCTTTTTGTTGGGAGAATATGGATAAAACGAGGAGTAAAAATGTTTTTGACTCAAAATCTCACCGTCACGGTTATTGCCTTAAACTAAAGGCGAATTTCATACTGACTTTTTGTTAGCCACAGTTAATTTAGTTACAAGTTCATAAATTTATATTACACTTAAAAATCAACCTCGAAACAGAATTAAACATAAAAGAAAGCAAAAACCATTTCACTTATTCATACGCTCCTTGAGTGGAGAAAGTATTTTATTCCCGTGAATAAAAATATTCTTTTTCATTACAACTGTTTTAAAATCCCCCAAACTTGGTTTGTTGCTTATATTTCTTTTTTATCAAAATCTGACCTTATTCGCTAATGTATTCCATAAATTAGAAACAAAAACATTTTGTTCCTGTTCATATCCATTAATGAGTCAGAATTTAAAATGCAATTAATTTAAGAAGAGACCAGCCCCGTAGCTTTTTTCCCTTCATCATTTTTTAACCTGTCATAGGTTGCAGCTAACCCCGGCTAATGTAATGAATGCTTCGCTGCTAATACATTTCTAATTAAAATAGAAAAGAAAAGAAGAAGGAGAAAAAAAACAGCGGAAGCACTTCAGATATTTACCAAACCACAGGGTACTTTCAGAATTGCAAACACATTATACTTGTACTTGTACCTCATTATTGATTTGTTCTTTCCCCCTTTTCCGCATTCCCCATATTATGCGAATTGAAACAGAGGAAAAAATATACAAACAAAATAATTATAATATTGTAAGTGTTGGTTTTTTGTGTATTTTTTACCAACAGTATAACCGTGAGCAAAAGTCTTTCTCAAATTTATGCCCCAGCACACTTTGGCGTGAAAGCTATACCTACACGAATTATTACCAAGGGCAAAGTTAACAACTTTTTCACGTTATTTCGCCCACGCCACGTCCAAAAAATCGCCAAAGTTATCATGAACGACGTTTTCTCTTTATTTCATTTTGTTCTTTTGTTTCTGTCTGCCCAAGAAGAAGTCCTCATTACATAGTACCCTGTTGCGATGTTGTAAGTGGAGTTTCAAAGTAGTCAGAGTTCATACAAATGATGCTAATTTTTGAAAATGGAAGACAGCGTATCCGCCCGCCTTTTGTTCGTTGAAAAAGTTTGGGGTCTTTGTAATAAAACAACAACTTTGCTATATTGTTGTACGGATATTTTATTATCTGCAACGATTTTTCCAATTATTTTTATTATTTATAAATTGTTATATACTCGAGCTTGTTTATTTATACATCCTTATTACCTTAGTATAAAAGCACAGACCTAAACCACTTCAGGAAAAAAAATACTAGGTACCTTAATACCAATACCTATTTGTTTCAAGTTTAAATTAAATTTATTTTTTTCTTCTAATACTTTCGCAGTTGTGGTTAGGTTAATTCAAAAGTTTCCACGATTGTTGAGGATTTAAAAGATTAAAAAAAAAAAAGTTCATGTTATTTGATTTTCTTTAATTCTCGACGTCCATTTTGTATAGGCTTGTGTGGAAGGATAATCAAATCGAAAAGTTTTGCACAAAGTTTCTCCACACTGTACGAGTTGTACTATGCAGGCTTTTTAAAAATAAACGGATAGGATCTTTCTCCTTTTGCTTTGGTAGGGTCATCGGGGTTTGCTTTTAAAGATTTCTGGGATAGGTATACAGACGAGTTAGAAAAGTTATAAATAACTTTAGATAATGCATGTTTGTTAACAATGTTTAAACTCTGATTGGCATCAACTTGGCGGTGCCCTTTAGTGTCGCAACTGTCTTCTATCTACGTGTCAACTGTGCTCATTTGGTAGACAGGGGCACATAGGGTATAGATTTTGTCAATTCGAATCGAACTTGTTAAGCGGGAAACACGAAGAAAATACAAGAACACTTTAATGTTCTGACGGCACAAATGGGCTGAATAAGTTAGAAGTCGCATGAATTCACTGTAGCTATACCTGTACTTATATAATTAACAGTGTCGCCAATATAGTAATAGTGACAGATACAGACAGAGATGTCAGTCGCTCTATCATCTTTTGAACTCAGTTTAGCAAGGATTATTAAGAATAATCAGGGTGCAGGAAAAGAGATTGGTGCGGATGAAGGATGAACCCTTTATTGGTCAACAGCAGCTCTCATACTTCCGCATCATGACAAAATAATAAATTGGCCGCCCAGAAGAATTGGCACACCTGACGTAACAAGAGTCTACACAAGTACCAGAGACCGCCTATATGAGATACTCTAAAATCTAAATGAAAAGCTGCGTACCATCATCTATACCACAGATGACAACAACCATTGGTCTTCCCAGGATCACAGCATCGCTAAAGAGCCGGTTTACGAGAAAAACAATTCGTAGTGATCCAGGATTTGGAATCGCCATTTGGAAAAAAATGTTAGCACATCTCTCACTTCTGCCTTAAAAGACTCAGCAGTTATTTCGTTTTTTGTTGTTTGCAAACAGACAATCCTTCGGTTTTCGGCCATATGTGGAGCTGTTCGAGCAAAATTTTAGTTCTCATAGAAAATTCTCCCCAAAATTTAGCTGAGCTAAACTCAAAAAAAAAATTAAATTTTCATTTCAGACTGTAGTTTATATATCTGTCAAAATTTAGCGTAAATTTTAGCTGCTCTCCAAACCTTTGCTAAAATCCAAGCTAAATTTTGACATAGAGTGCGCAGAAAACAGCTGTTCGTTAAAAATAACTTCCTTGTCTGCTATTGCTTAATCTCGAATTTATCACCTTTAAATGATTCCTCATCGAGTTATTCATTGAAAAACCGCATCCTTGTGTTCTTTTCCGCAACAGACAACCACCACCATGATTTGTCAAAATTTAGCTTGAAAAAATTTTCCGAACCATTAATGGGCGCGCTAAATTGTGACAGATATGTACATGCAGTACAGTCTGAAATGAAAATTTGATTTTTTAGCTGAAGCAGCGTTTCGCATAAATTTCGCTCAGCTAAATTTTGGAGAGAATTTTGTATGGGAGCCAATGTTGTAATATTCACAGTTTTAACTGTAAATTACAGTTTTTTAGACAAGCTTACAGTTTTTAAAATTACCTCCAAGTACAAATTATAGTTTTTTTTTTAATTTGAGATTTGAAAGAATGAATTAAAATGTTTTTTTTTTTTTTTTTAATTACAGTAAAAGTTTAATTTTTTACAGCTTTAAAAAAAAAGTTAACGGTATCCCTGTGATTACATTGCAGCCCTGGTTCGATACGGCAATTTGCTTGTGATTTATGTTTAATAAAATTAAAAAAAAAAATACACGTTAATTTCACAAACATATTTTCGTTTTTGAAGGTTACAGTTTTTTTGGTTGAAAATACAGTTTTTTTTTTTGGGAATTTCCAGTTTTTTGAAAAAAAAAATCTGGCAACATTTATTTGGGAGCTAAAATTTAGCTCGAGCAGCGTACTAAACTTTAGAACAAAAAATATTTGGATTTGGCAGATAAAGGGCGACATTTTCGAAATGTAACACAGCTTGTGAGTTGTACAAAATTCACTGGTTTTTTTTCTTAGAGGTATTCACGATTCGGTGAAGCTGAACAATTTGTTTTTAAACAAATGTCAAAAGTCGAGAAATTCTTCACTTGAATTTTTGGCTGCGCTACCCTTCCATAAACGTCAACTGAAATATCTATTCATGTCATGTATCCAGCAGATCCATCAGATTGTGGGAAATTTCCCTTTTTGAGGGAAGATTTTTACTCGAAATGGAATAGGATACCTTCTGTTTTCCAAACAAACAAACAAAAGGGAATATTGGTTCTTTGAAACTTTACCTTACGCACTGACGAGCCTTGGTTCATCAATTCAAAGCTGTGTGAAGCATCGGTTCGGAGGTTCGTTAGTAGGGGTACACCACAAGGCGGTGTGATCTCACCTCTTTTTGGAACCTAGTGGTGAATGAACTCCTTCTAATAATGGAACGGGAAGGGTACAAGGTAATTGCCCACGCTGATGGCGTTGTTGTCTCAGGAAAACATTTCAACACTCTAAGGGATCTTATGCAGAATGCCCAAGGCTCTCTAAATGGACCAACGAATTTTACCGACAGTCAAGCCGCGATTAAATCACTGGACTCGGTCATCTTCAATTCCAAAATTGCCCTCAATTGCCGCTTATCTCTTAACGAGATGGTGGATCAATTTACATATTAAATGGGTGCCGGCCATAGGGACATTCCAGGGAATCGCAAAGCCGACGAACTCGCTAGGCATGTCACAACTCTGTCGATTCTTCCTGATATGGAGAATCTCTATATGTTTGTCAGATACAAGAAAGGCATAACCTATCAACTTATCAGGCAAAACAGTTTCGCGAGGATAGAGAAAATTGTGGCCAACCCAAGTTTTTCATATGTTGTCAATAACTTGCGTATGGGAATGTCATAAATGATATTTGACATGTTGACAAAAACTCAAATGCAAAGAAATGTCTCAGCAAGATTTTTTTCTATTTGATTTAAAGTACATAATGTATAGCCATCATTTAGGCTTCAGGAAAGTTTAAATTCCAATTAAAACTTCCGAATGACAACTGTACTATCATTGATCCGTTGACAACAAACCCTTGTTTTCATTCTTCAACGTTGGTTATTTTTTGGCAATCCTTGATAGACAAATTTAATACGTGGATTGTATACACCAGCTCCAGCTCCTTTATTATGAATCATTGACATTGACATTGACATTGTATTATTCTAGTGTCGATGTAACGTGGCTGGGAATGTAACAATATGTTCGACTTTCGATCGTAGTTACAGAAAATATTTTCGGAATAATAAACGTCACCGCAAACAAACCAGCATAATACGGCCAGCGCATGTTTAGTTTATGGATCGAAATATTAAATGCCACGAGCACGGCATTAAAAACAAAAGTGTATACACTAATTTGCTTATCTTCCGACATCTCTTACAGGTTATTATAGCCCATATCTCGTGCACAGCAAACATCTACAACAATAGTCCTCCAAATCGGCACCTGTTTTCTATATACTGTGTCCTTGTTAGCTTTATAATGATGGTATGTGCTTTGCCATGAGCAATTCAGATACAGAAAAGCAAGGTCACCCAGATAAATCCTCATCCCCACTGATGGGGAGGAGAATACAAATCCATACATGCAACAGGTTTTGTCAGGCTACCTGGGGACATTTGCTTGTGGTAGGTCCAACCTTTTACTAATTCATTGCATATGCTACAGATATGGAATGACTACCTCTTTGTTATTCAACCCTCACCCAAGACCATACCCATTTCTTTGCTACCGCTTTTGCCGACATTGGATACTACTCGTAAGTTTTCATTTAGCCTCAACCGGAGCCTTTCATGTGTCTATCGCTACTTAGGTGATATAAATATTTAAGACCTCCATCATCCGTATCCGTATCTAATTCCAATCAAAAGATGCATATAAATTCATAATTTACTCTGTCAAAATGTTGATTACTTTGTCATCGCCTTACATTAGGTGCGTATACTAGGTTAGGTATTCCGTGTGGTAATTTCGTTCAAAGACTTATTTCCAATTTATATGTGTGTGTGTGTGTGTTGATGAAGAGTGTCAACAATTTATTCAATACTTTGTCCGGTGATTGTCGTATAGTTTCCCTAAATAACTGACAAACAGAGCACGTCTTACTTATTCCAAGTGTGGTACGCATATTTGTGCGTCATTTATGCCGACATTTTATTTGCGAATTGGGCGACACTGATTTACATTCTCCGACATCTTCAGCTTCTACTATTTGCATTTATATTATAAATAACAAGAAAATCCTTGGGGACCGTGTTTGTTGTCTTAGGAATTAGATTGCGAAGTCTCGCAGGATCCGGGATGTGCTGTTAATTGTAATTTCTTATAAAAACAATTCTTGCATATTGGGCACAGAATAGTAATTTTCCAACAGCAGCTAAGGTGAGTTTATTTTCTTATCCTTAGTTAACATCTAGGGATTAATGGCTGTGTAGACCAACTGATGTATAATCCCCCGGTGCAATATTGAAAGACATATATCGGCAATGTCACGAAAACGAAAACCCGAAGATAAAAGAACCCAGGGGTTGGGTGGTTTTGCAATAATGAATCCTGCTGGGTGACGATGATACTTATCTACTTCTGGTAATAGTAGTTGACCTACATAATTCCTGTTCATATAATTTCCCAATCTCCGTTAATGACGTCGATTCTGATTTAGGAGCAGGGATCTATTTAAAGCACATTTGGGTCGTCGCGTCGGTTGGTATTAAATCGACATAATTGATTTCGATGTTTTCCTGTTCCAGACTTCCGACACTATATAGAACATGTGGCACCGAGAACTTTGTCCATTGACACTCATACATTATGACCTTAGAGAGACAACATTTCCTTCTAATGAGGTATATTTGTTTTTGTGGCTCAGTGCTTTTTAGGGACATTATTTATACTGAATGCTCTTGATAGGATATAGTCATTGTGTGCGATTTCTGGTTGTGTCTTTGGATTCTTCGTGGATTTATGTTCGCACCTATTTTGGTGAATGTTTTGTAGACTACCTATCCAGCAATATTGACACTCCTTCGTAGAGCATCTAATTTATGGCATATTCTTTTGTATAGTGGGTGGCAGGGACAAAGTTGGGTTAGGCCACCCGGGAGTAAGTGTTGACAAAAAACGTGACGCAATGGTAATGATGACCATTTTGCAGCCATTCCGCGTTTAGGCGGGAAAGAAATAACAATTTGTGATTGTACTTATATCTTTACATAATTTTTTATTTTATGTGCATCAACTTTGCTGCCGTTATTATGTTTCTAGGGGGCAATTCAAATTAATTTTCCTTCCCGTTGGTTCGCCTCATAATTCTCTTAAATGGTTAGCAGGCCATTTTAGAAAATGCTCAAAATCTGTTAAGTAACCTACGATTTTGTTAACATTTTGAAAAGCCCATTAAACGGCTTGTAACCTCTAAAAGGTAGAATTTAGGAAAATTCTGAAATACCTACCACTTTCGTCATTGGCATTTCAGAGTGGGTAATATTACTAAATTTTAAGTAAATCCGACCAAAAATGTCATTCATTTTCAATGGCCCGCTTATCCATTAAGTGGGTCGCGGGTGTAGGTTGCTCAAGTGGACCATCCATCTCGATCCTCCGCTATCGACTCCAAAACATCAAGGGCAATCCCCCTACGGGTATAGAAGAGTTTATGGACTTGATCTAACCATCTCATCCTGGTGGTACTTAGAAGACGACTGCCTGATGATACGGATTCCATAGCACTGGTTGGGGACATGCTCTGCACATGACCAAACCACCGAAGCATGGACCGATCCGTCCGGAGAAGTAGCTGCTCGACATTGAGTTCCTCACGTATTCTGGTATTTCTAATGCGATCTCTACAGGTCACACCAGCAATACAACGGAGAAATCTCATTTCGGCAGCTTGTATATCCGCGATCTTATTCTTTCGGTCATTACCCAAACGTCATGACCATAGGTAGGAGTAGGAACAAACACCAAATTAAACACTGATAACTTAGCTTTGACACCAAGTTCTGTCGTCCTAATAACAGAGGGACCAAGCTGCCTCAAAATTGACCCAGCTTGACCAATCCTACAGGAAAACTCGACATTGCTCCTTCCATTACTCATGAATAAGACCCCGAGATACTTAAGAACAGGCGTTCTGGAGACGACCATCACTTCAGATTTGTTCACGTTAACCTTCATCTCAGCTTCAACACAAACGGCTACAGACCGATCGAGTGCGCGTTGGAGTTCAGTTTGAGAGGACCCAAGGATGACCAAGTCATCAGCGAAGAGCAAATGACTTATCCTCAGATCTCCCAATTCAAAATGTTCTTCGCCAAGACTGCGCTGTAACATCCAGTCCATATAAATAATGAAAAGGTGAGGAGACAAGACGCACCCCTGGCGAAGTCCAACTCCCACGGTGAAAGGTATTGATATAACGCCGTTTACCCAAACACAGCTTTTACAGTTTGTGTAAATAGACTGAATTCCTCTTAAGAGACAACCATCAATTCCATACTCATGTATACCTCGAGGGACTCGGTCGTATGTTTTCTCCAAATCTACGAATCATGCGTAAGCAGGTGTAGCATAGTCCCAAGCCTTCTCAAGTACCATTCTGAGAGTGAATAACTGGTGCTTCTGCCGGGACGAAAGCCGCACTGCTCATCTCCTAATCGTGACTCGACACCAGCTCTGCAACACGTTTCCAGTACCTTGGCAAAAACTTGATATACCCCTGTAATTGGAGCAATCAATTTTATCCCAATTCTTGAAAAGGGGCAAAAGTGACTTCCTCTACCGTGGGACTATTTTCCGCCCTGCTTAAGGCGATGGATGTGTCATCCTCAATGCCCTGGATTGGATTGAGCAATTCAGAAAAGTGCTCGCTCCATCTGCGCAAGGTGTCCTCCTCTTCACAAAGAAGTGTACCATCTTTGGAATTGACTCCTTCAATAATGTTCCACTTCCTTCCTCTAAGACGGCGGATGGTCTGCCAGAACACCTTGCTTGCAGATCTGTGATCACGGTCTAATTTCTCGCCGAACTCCTTCCAAGATTGTTCTTTGGTTTAACAGCCAATTTGCAAGTTTTTCGCGCCTCAACGTACCTGTTTCGAGAAGGTGAGTCTCCCAAGTGAATCCACACCTTGTGAAAGCCTTTTTCTTCTCTCTGATGTCTTCTTGAACTCCGGACTTTTTAAACCACGCAGTTACACCGAGTCGCTTCACTCAGCAAACATGTGCTGCAGAGGCAATGATTGATGCTGTTGAAAACTGCCATTCTTCCTCTAATGGAACATTTGGAATGTTCAAAGCTTGCAAATACCTGCCGTGCAATTTCCTCCAATATCTCAGCGTTTGCGCATAACCATTCTTTGTTTATGCTTTGACAGGATAGGTATTTGATCGTTAAGGTATACTTTGCACAACACCATGTGGTGATCAGTTGACAGTTCAGCCCCTCGCAACACACGAACATCACAAACCATATTATAATAAATGTAGCTAAAAATCCAGAACTAGCTATGTCAATTTGTCTGTGACCTTTGACAAAACTAGCGACGGACAGCGTTACTAAAGGCTTACTAAATATCATCTTGCATTCATTTGGATGTTATCGTATTTTCGACCGATCGATTTAATTCGGTCTAACATGGCTAAATCGATTAAGAATTTGATCCTGACTCAGAATTTATACTTTATGGGGTCTTCGGTGCGGATACTCCTTCTTGGCGTTACAAATGTAATGACAAAGTGAATATAATCTCCCTGTAAACGCTATAATGATCGATTGTAACATTTTTATCAAGTCTACGCTTTCTGATTCATTAACGTGTTCGAATTTCAATTTTAAGCTTTATTACGCATACAAAAAAAAAAACTCCCAATACAATATGCAATTATATCAAATAAAAACACCCATAATGAATGTAAATATTACAGAACCCAAATGAGGACAACATTAACGATGATAATGACATAATGTACTAATTAACGCATTTCACCCCTCTACTCGTACATATTAATTAAGCCTTGTCGTCGTCGTCCAACTATTGACCTATACGATATATAAACTACCGCAACATCCTTAATGCGACGTCCGACCATTCATTTATATTTACAACACCAAATATTGTTAAGAAAATATTTTTAAATGAAATTTATGTCGTTCCGCCCAAAATAACATCAAGACGTCCAACGCAATCTTTCACTGCAGCCATCCATCTATCTGCCTAACGGCCTACAGTACAGCCATACTGCAAGAAATAGTTTTTTTTTTTTTTCTAAATTGGCTAATCCGGGTCGCGCGGCCAACCGACACGTTATATCTATATGTATATGTATACGACCGATTTCACCCTCTTCAGGATGGTTGGGTGGTTTGGTATGGTATTCGTTGTCGTATAGCCGACGTGTGTATTCCCTTCACAGTCTCAATTTTGGCATTTCACACGGGACCAAGAAATATTATTTTTGTGATAGTTTATTTTTTTTTTAAATTATTCTTTTCCATTTCTTTGATTTTGACGATGACAAATTAATTACTGACATGGAAGTTGACAATCAATTTAGACCGCTACGTCGAGGTTGCTGAAATGACTGAAACAGTTCGTTGCGCAAAGATACGAGCATAGGTAGGTACATATATGCGTTTTGATAAATAGCCCTTCAGTAGATATTACAATATCACAAATCAAGATCAAACAAAGCCCTTTCGTTACAAGTCGATGTAACACAACGACACATGTATATGCTCGAGAGATAAGTAAACACATTAACTAATTAAAAAGTTTTTAGCAACATGGCAAGGGAGTTTCATTTCAATGGGCAATTGATTGTACCTTTCGCAAGATGGGAAACAGTGATAAGTTGGTATGTAGCTATTTTAGTTGGCAGTTCATAAAGCGGTCGACAATTCATTAGTCTTAACGTTTTGATGTGATCTCATAGAAAGGTCACACAAACCATAAGATGTATTGGTATATATCAGCAGGTTTCATCTCAAAACATAACAACAGTGTATACGCATTACAAAGGACGGACGTTTAAGTTTGTAATAATGTAATATTTAGGTCATGTCCGTAATTTCATGAAACTAAACAATATCTAGAGAAACTTTTCAAATTGAATTACCTTAGGGGATGCGTGCGAGGAGACAGGGATGGAGGCGCACACTCAATCAAAATGAACACATTACATATTTTGGTAGTAGCTTCTTGCTTAGTCTGGCCATCAAAGTATTATTGTATCTACCACATGGAATTGGATCTGATTTGAAGGACTTCATGCATGTGTAGAAGATATTATGACTTTAATTGCTTCATCTGCAGAAATTGTAAGAAGCGACTATGTTACATAGAAATGTTTATAGAACATTTGTTGGTTGTTTCTTGTCTGAAATTACTGTGGTCACTAATGAACCCATTGTGATATCATATCATGTTCAGATGTAATACCAGTTTCTGTCGATCTCGGTGGCGTCTTTTGTGTGAACTGGCGGAAACTTGGTTGTAGGAAGTAGGGTCCGTTGATCCGTTGGTATCCTCAGTTACAGTATTCCAAAGTGTTACTTTGAAAAGGTTTCATTACGTGCTGTATTCTGATTACTTCTTGTCCAATTAATGGATCTGAATACTTCTTAGATTAGATTTAGAGGCGCGACTTAGTACCCTTATGCCCACAATGCCGGGCTGATTATGAGCTCAGTAAAATAATCAAATTGTCCGCGTTCCATTGACCATACTAGACTTCCTGAATGAGGAATCTCTAGCGGAAAAAACTATTCCTTCGAAAATTTAACTAGAATTATCTGAACTGGATAAAGTGCAAAAATGAACAATTGGCAATCTTAGCGTAAACAACCCATAGAAACATTTTTTTAATAACAAAGTTAAAGTTTTTTTTAATAAAAGTTAACCTAAAAACGTTAACGAAAGTTCAACGAATAGCGTGCATCGGTACCACTAGTGCGATGAGGACAACGCCAACCGCAGGACTTGAGGCTATCCTCCACCTGCTTCCGCTAAGCATTCATATACAACTATCGGCAGCAATGATAATCAACCAATCAGTAAACTGGAAGTTGGACGAAACGGGTCATTCGATGATCCTACAGAAATATTTTGGCCATGTAGCTGTCACGGACTACATTACGCCTTACCTAGAGTTTGCAAGACCCTTCTCCAGCGCCTATCACAGCAGGGAAGAATGAAGAGACGGACTCGTACCTAGCTCAAAAATCACGGCCGTATTTACAGACGGATGTAAAATGTACACTGGGGTAGGGTCAGCTGTCTTCTCTGAATCGGTAGGTATATCAAAATCGATACGCCTCGACGACCATAGCAGCGTCTTCCAAGCAGAGGTCCTGGCAGTGACAACAGCAGCCCGTGAGTCTGTGGTAAGGGCAATACCACCTGGAGGTATTATCTTCTTTATCGAGAGCCAGGCAGCAATAAAAGCAATAACTGCACCAGAAATAAAATCTAACTTTGTGAAGTGCAGTCGCGAAGAACTCAAGGCTTCTGGTACACAGCACAAGGTATCGCTCAGCTGGGTTCCGGGACATGAAGGCATTCCAGGCAATGAGAAAGCAGACGAACTAGCAAGACAAGGTTCGACAGATGTGTCAGAACAAGCTGATCCCTCTGTGAACTTCCCGCCTTGCACACTCAAGCTTGAAGCAGGGAGAAAGGCCACACGAGAGGCGAACGCTAGATGGGCCACCTTAAATACTTGTAATACCACGAGAATGTAATGGCCGTCCTTAAACAGAGAATATAATGCGGAAGGATAGGAAATCCCTGCCAACCCTCGTAGGTATCATAACGGGACACAACACTCTGCGATACAATGTGAAAAAAATGGGCTTAAAGCGGCCCATAGACACTACACTTGTGTCTGCACCGGTGTCGGTGTACGGAAATGTGTGCTGTGTCAGACACGGAGCGAGTAAAATCAAAAGTTTTTGATTTTTGGTGTCGGTGTCTCGATCGGTGTGATGTGTATGGCGGAATGCCACACCGGTGTCATTACACTGGTACAGACACAAGTGTAGTGTCTATGGGTCGCTTAACGGAAGAAGAACTCTGTAGAGGCTGCGGTGATGAGAGAGCTCTTGAGGATACAACCCACTTCCTTTGTCACTGCCCAGGTCTCTAAGACACCAGGTGCAGGTATAAATTATTAGGGAGTCACTTCTTCAACGACCTAGACGAGCTTTCCAGCACAACAACAGACAAGATAATGAACTTCGTCAAATCAACAAGATGGTTTGTATGTACATAGCAGCACAGTAAGTAATTTGAATAGGTATACAGGGTTATAATGGGTAAGGGACAACCTATTTTCACCACGGGCATTACAATACAATGGGTCAGTATTGACCTGAGTGTGATGGCACGGTGCACGGAGAAATCCTCTCCAGCAAACAAACCTAACCTAACCTAACCTAATTGTTGTAATTAAATTACGTTTTATGTGATATTTTGGCTTTCCGTCTCACTACTTTAAGGTAATAGGTAGATACTACTTACTTAAGTCACCGTTTGTGGGAAGTAGAAACGTATCATTATGTAGGTACTGGACTGGGAAAGGCACTTACCTGGAAAGAAAGATAAATTATTCAATTAATTTTGGGGCATTTTTTAACAAAAAAAAGGTAATATTGTAATTATTTATGTAAATACAAAAATTTGTTTCTAGTTTTAATTTAATTAAAAGTTACCTACACAATTTTATATTAATTTTCTTCACAAGGGTTATATGACTGTTGTTAAATAATTTACTACATTTTTTACACAGTCTAAAGTTAAATGCTTAGGCCGTGTGTCAATGTGGGTAAATTATTATCCTCTTATAATTTTCTGACACTTATGGAAGTATTGAGAGAGATTTATCGACTTTTACTCTATTAATTACATGAAATTCGCGTTTTATTTCCTTTTCAACATTCTAACAAAACTCAAGCAAAAGAAAACGTCAACAAAATTTGCCCATAGGATAATTATTTATTATCTTGCTCCCGGAGCAGGATAATATTTTTGACAGCTGAAAATTTGTTTTTACAACGATAGTGTGAAAAAATTATCCGAGGATAATTATTATTTACCCCAATTGACACACGACCGTAATAGATTAAATTCAATTTGAATGGCAGAACTGACATATCCGGAGGATGGTCTTTGTTGAGCAGATAACTGTGTGTTACCTTGGTGTGTAATATTGAGTTTTGAAAAGCATGTAGAAGATAAAATGTGTTTGAAATATTCACGAATTCCATCGTAATCGAAAATGAGCTACGAATCCTGAAAAATATATCAAGGATTCCATTTGTAGTAGATTCCGAGGTAGATTCGTAGGGGAAAATCTGCTACGAATTTGTGATTTTTTTTTTAAATTTGGTAGCACTGAATTCCAATTAAAAATGCTTCCATTTGCTTCCTCCTCCAGTATTATTGATGTCAGAACGTTCCGAGGGGCCAAAGCGGCGATGCAAAGAAGACTCAGAGCTACTCGTATGAGCTCTACGCGCAGAAAAGAAAAAAACGAGTAATGATCGACGAAATAGAGAGATGTTACTGCAGAAATAAAGTTCGCAAGTTTTACCAGAGGGTAAAAAGAACCTGCCACGACTACAGAGCTCGAAGAGAACCCTGCAAGGGAGGAGCAAGGGAACATCGTAGTAGAATCCCAGTCGATGCAGAGCATATATGGAATAACTACTGGTGCAGACTGTTTAACGGCGATGACGAATTAAATTCCGCTGTCAGAATGAACGGTGAAGATAAACAATTCCGTCCACCAGACAGCAATATCTAAACTTAAGTGTTAAGTCCAACAAAGCCGTTGGAGCAGATGGCCTAAGCGTCGACCTATTTAAAGCGGCATGATGACTTGGTTAGGAGCATGCACCAGCTCATCTGTACAATATGGTTGAAGGAAAGTGCATGGAATGGAAGGGAGGAAATTAATGGAAACTCAGCATTGTTTGCCCGATCCTCAAGAAAGGAAACCTTCTGAACTGCGCCAAACAGAGGTACTAGTCTTCTTAACATCGCCTATAAAATCGTATATGCCGTGTTGTGTGAATGCCTAAAGCATTCTGTCAACAACATGATTGATCTCTATTAGTGTGGCTTCAGGCCAGGAAAGTCCAATCGATCTAATATTCACACTGTGGCAGATCTTGGAGAAAACCCAGTAAGTTCAAATCGATACCCACCACCTCTTCATCGATTTTAAGGCCGCCTACGACAGCATTTATAGAGACGAGCTATACAGAGTGATGAAACAGAGTATATAGCTGTCATTAAGAAAGGATAGCTAAGCTACGACCGACCGACGTCTCGGGCAGAATGTCACTACAGACAGATATAATGACTTTGGCTACCTATGCTCCGCTATGAACGCAGACCATGACACCAGCGCCAGCGATGAGATAACACGAAGAATAGCTCTTGTCAATCGCTATCTTTATGGGCTAAAACTGAGCAGCAAAGCCCTCTCGAGCAACAACTAAAGCGAACCTGCCTTGATAGGACCCTAGTCGACCCAGTCTTTCTCTTTGGCGCAGAGGCACGGAATGGGTACTATCGAAAGTAAATGAGGTTTGGTTGTTTTGAGAGGAAAATTCTTCGAGTAATTTTCGGTCCCGTCTGCATAGAGGGTGAATGGAGGAGGAGATACAAAAACCAACTGTACAGCGACATCGACCTAACCAGAAGAGTAAAGGTACAACGACTGAGGTGGCTGGGTGATGTAGAGCGAATGGACGCGAATGCTCATGCCTGAAAGATCTTCAAACCCACATCCGAGGGACGACGCAGTAGAGGAAGACCTCGACTCAGATGGCGCACGCAAGTGGAAGACGACCTTAATCAACTTTGCGTGCGAAACTGGAGACAACTGGGCAAAAATCGTGCTGGCTGGAGTGGATACGCTTGTTGGTTGAGGCCCATGTCCACCCCGGACTGTAGCGCCACCTTAAGTAAGTAAGTAAGACTAAGGCCCCTATTGTGAGTGTCGATAGTTAACCGTTGATCGACAGTAATAAGATTTTGGAATTATTGAAATAAATAAGGAAGTGAAGTGGAATCTTCTTCAAACTTTAAACAAGTGTTGTCCTCTCAGATGTGTAGTCGAAAGGATTTTTGAAGACCAAGGTTAGAGATATCTTTAAAGTGCGAAAATAGGACAAGAACGTATAATAGTTTCTTCCTATAAACACTCATAACTCTTCTCAGTACAATTGCCTCATCAATCAAAATAAAGCCAGAAACCGTTTGAAAATGTTTAAACCAAAAGTTGGCCACAGCTGCCAAAGGGGTTGTGCTCCTAGACCCAAAATAATTACTATAGACGAATTACAAAATATAAATTCATTAAAAGGCCCAATTTAATGAGGGGTTAGCCTTAATTTATTAACTGTTATTCATTAAGTTTGATTTAATTATTACTTAACTTTTTTTTAATTAATATTATTTGTATCTTTTACCGACGCAACACTTTCAAAATGATTTGTAGGACTCTTTGCGCGCATAAGAGGGTTTCTGCAGACGTTAAGCTCTTAGGTTGGTGTACCAGCATTATTACGGTCTACTCAATTTCACCTTGCAATTTGTGCTATGAATTTAAATTTAAATATTAAATACGGTTGATCTTATAAGAAGTTTTTACTGATGAAAAATTACCGAAACTAATGTCGGATATGGGACAGAGTACATGCAGGCACCTTAGCTCTTAATAGAGCCAGAACAGAATAAATGGTTCATTGTTTTTTAACACAAAAATCTAATTTAGTTGTAAATAAAAGTTAAAATTCTCCAATATTTAGCTGAAATGAGTCATGGATTTGGCATGACAACATCGGAAGGACTTTTTGGTTATCAAGTATCGCTTTGGCGGTCGGGAAGTGACGATAAATCACGAAATAATTTATTTTATCCCTTCTTTGGGCGCAGTGACCCAGTGGCTATGGCTAGTGTGCTACTAAGCGAGGGGTCTTCTATTCGAAACATGGTATAGCTCTGTAGGATAATATTTAGCTGCATAATATTGAGATCAAGAGGTTTCACCGCACTTATTCTTTGGAGACTTAGATTCATTGGGAATAGCCAACTGGGTATATTTAGCTAAAAGCTGCTTTTGTTGCATTCCCAAAACAGGAATCGTTTTTTAACTGAAAATCTTTTTAAGAGCGTTCTGTAGTATTTTACTATACCAGAATTCTGTACGTCTCTTAAAAATAAATTCATATAATTCACTTTGTGTCCTATACCTATTCATACAACCTTACTCAAACATGGATCAACTGCAATGTAATTATTTTGTCTTTGGTTAATGTCATAATATTACTGGCTTTCAAATGAAAGCCAAACTAAGTCCTCGATAATCCGTATCTCTGTCCTCAGGCTACGACTCTATCGTACAATGTACACAATTCACCAACACCAACAGCATATTGCATGGAAATCACTAGTGTATGTACTTAGTTTTGTATATTAAATTCAATTGTGATATCAAAAATCATTCGAGAGATACTGTTTGAAAGGTGAAGCCTCTGTGTGTGTTGGTAGGTTTACATGAATATGTTGGCACTTTAGAAATTTCAATTTACTTTACCTATATAAGCGGTTTTGAAACCACATTTGCAGGTTGCTTTTCCTGTCCACATTTATACGCACACAGCTTTAAGGTTTTATTAATTCCGTTCCGTTTAATTATTATCTGGTGCTTGCAATTTTATGGTTATAATGTTGGCCACAATAGCATATAGAAAATTGGTGACGGAAATCATGTGTGTCCATAATCTGCTGTCCACAAAGGCATAACGAATTTCAGGACATTTACTCTCGTCAAATCTCATCATTACATTCATTTTGATGATGGTTAAAAAAAAAAAACAATATACATATATTATTTGATTGCGTAGGTACAGGGTTTTCCATCTAAAAAGCAAGTGAAATATTGGATATCAATGAAATTCTTTATTCCTGTGAAAGTACGTTCGATGCCATTATGTATGGAACTCGATTTCTTTTGCATGATGGCCACCACGGGCACGCTTGCAGAAGTCCAGACGCTGAACCTAATTTTCGACGGTTTTCAAGCATAAATCGGCGGATACTGCTGCAATTTCACGTTCGATATTCGTACGAAGTTCATCAATTGTCGCTGGCTTGTTGACATAGATCATAGACTTGACGTAGGCCCACAGGAAATAGTCTAACGGCGTCAAATCGCACGACCGAGGCGACCAAGCGACTGGACCATTTCGTGAGGTAACACGTTCTCCAAACTTGGTTTTCAATAAATTGATTGTGACATTCGCTGTGTGGCTTGTGGCGCCGGCCGGCCTGTTGGAACCACATGTCCTCCAAGTCCATATCATCCAATTGGGGCCAAAAATATTCGGTTATCATTGAACGGTAGCGATTCCCATTCGCAGTAACGTGCCGGTCTTGATCATCACGGAAGAAGTACGGCCCAATGACACCGCCGGCTCATAAACCACACCAAACCGTAATTTTTTCGGGATGCAATGATGACTCATGGAGTTCGTGTGGATTGCTGCCTGACACATTTGGGCTTTCTTCAACTGAAGCCTCAGCGGCAGCAATATTCTCGACACTACGGGCACTTCTTTGTCTCACTGGCACGGGAACATTTTGTACTGTGCCTGTGGATTAAAATTTTTCCACTAGACGCTCAATTGTTGATCTGCTAGGACGATTATGACGACCATAAATTGGACGTAGCGCTCTTAACGTTGAGGCCACTGACTCCGAATTTCGGTAGTAAATTTTAATAATTTCGACTCGTTGTTGGCTCGTATATCTTTCCATCATGAAATGGCAAACCTTACTGAAGAGAAATGTCAAAAGAGCGGCAAGAAATTCAGCGTCGTTTGCTGTCCCCGACGCTCTACTTTTGTAGCGCCCCTATTGAAAAACCCGTTACAAGAAATAATTTCTTTAACCGTGAAATGTACATTGGGATCTTTCTAATTCATTTGTTGGGGGTTGTTGGACATTTGTGCCAACCTCCGAATTAAAACAGAAAATATGTTTTTTACAAATAAGCAATTCATTATTGTACCTATTAAGTATTTAAGTGGTCATAGTGTCAACCCGACAAAACGGAGTTAGTCTTCTTCACCAGGAAGTTTAAGCTACACTTTTTAACTCCCCCCAAGCTCAATGGCACTCCACTTGAGTTAGTTAGCAGTGCTAAATATTCGGGGCTGGACAGAAAGCTTTTATAGAGAGAAACTATTGTCAAACGAGCTAGGAAATCCCTCACTCAGAAAAAAAAACATGCTAAAATCAAGAATATCAGTGCGATTTCAAGCCTATTCGTTGACGAAAGTATGGTAAATTCGGAAAATCTTATTCCAAGTACAAAAATCTTATTTTGAGCTTTATTTTTAATTAGCTTAGAAATTTTACTTCAATTCTGTTTCGGGATGTTTTTGAGAATGTTCGTTCTTATTATAAGAATACAAAGGCTACGTTTTAGGTCATTGTCAACTTAAATTAAGCTCGAAAACGCCGTGAATGAGAGTGAAGCCACCTTAAAATGAGAAGAAAATTCCTTAAACAAACAAACAATTTGCTTTTGAGATTTTTAATACTAAGCTTAAAAATCTTATACTTCAATCCTGTTTCGCTGGGCAGTAATTTTCTAAGTGTCCTTAGCTGGAAATTCACATATGTAGATCAGTAGTCAGTAGAGAGGTAATAATATTAAATGGCTACAATTTTTTCATTTACAAATAAATAGTATTTTTCAGAAAAAAAAATGGAAACGTCGGCAGAAATCAAAAAAACGTCTGAAATTTAATAGAAATCGTCTGAAAATAAATAGAAATCCTCAGAAAATCAGATATTGGAAACGTCTGAAACAAATAGTACCTAATCGTCTGAAAAATGAAAAACTTGTCTGAAAAAAGAACCAAAATAAACAGAATAAATATATTTTTTCATCTAAAAAAATGATAATATCGTCTGGTAAAAATTAAAATCATCTGGTATCTATTTCTATCATAAGTTTGAGTAAAACGGAATATTCGTAGATGAATTTTGAGAATCGGCGTTGCGGTCTTTAATTCTTTAAAATATAATATAGTTTAGTTGAAAGGGCACCGCGGGGTATTGACATGTGGCGAATATCCAACATCTTAGTTGTAATTGTCTTTGACGAAATTAAAAAAATATATATAGCTGCCAATTTAAATTTTTTTTCTGGCAAGATTATATTTTTTTTTGGACAAAAATAATGCTGACGATTTTTTCAGATTTTCAGACGAAATTTCAAGTTTTTCAGACAAATATTTAAAAAAAGCTGGCAAAAACTAGCAGATGAGTATGAACAAATTAGAAGATGAAAATAAATTCTTTTCAGGGCTGTCGGTTTTAAATGGGGCCTGCAACCCAATTGCATTGGCTTTATACTGCTGCTATAAGACCGATTATTCTATACGACATCGTTGAACCTTGACAAAAAGTTAAAATTTTAATGGCATCTCCAACCAGCCCTCTACAAACTTATTGCTTAATTTACTTCGACTAGAGATATCATCAGTAAAGAATACGCTACAAACGTGGCAATCATCAGATTACGGGAAAGGAAACAGTGGAGAGGGTAACCGACTGGACACGCCAGCATCATTCCTTGTCCAAATATTACCATTTACCTATGCCTACGAAAATCAACTTCGAAAAATGCTTCACCCCAATAGCAGATTACACTGTCTAGCTCTAAATACCTATCAATATGCCCACCATATTGCTAACGGCGAGATTTAGCGTTTCACGCCGACAATTAGCAATATTTCGACAAGCGGTCTACAAACGAATAAAAATGGTTGCTACGAAAATGCCTGCTACAATTGAAAAACAAATGTGATGGAAATCAAAGTAATTGCACTGACGTTTCTGTCAAATCGTCGATTTTGTTATACAATACCAAACCAAAAAGAAATCGACATATTGACAATTATCGACACTTTTTTCACTTTTCTAATATCAGTCGACTGACAGATTCTATTATATTCCCCACTTAATTACTCATTTGGCCGTCAATTTGCAACCTTCAGTCATCAATCGCACACAGTCTATAAAAATTATCCGCTCTATTGATAAAGAAAGAGAGAAAAAAACGAGCTGTCAATCTAATTTGATTAAAAGTAAACAAATTTGAAAAAAATTAAAAGAAAGTGAAGTTAGAGTTCATCGATAAAATTCGGAATAAATTGAATTAAAGATTCACAGCATAAGCGATAAGTAAATTTTTGAAATAAAAACTGAACATAAACAAAACGATTTATATGTCATTTTTGTTCCGCTAATGCGAGAAGTCTAGCGGGAGTTTTTTCTACATTTGGGATATTATATGATGCTAGACGTCTTGCGCTCAACTTGAAGGGTATCCCATAATTCACGCAAAATGTTATTTTGAGCGAAAATACAGATTTGTTTATTAGAAAGCTTGAATTGATTCATAGAGTATACAAATTGGGGTTATGTATGGAATAGCACATCGAAAAAATGGCCGCCACAGCTTTGCTGGGAAATACCTGCGTATACACTTTTATGGAAATTCTCTATGACCGTTTCCCATAAATGTGGCTGAATTTCAAAATACACACTCTAATTTCCTATTTCAAGGCGTTGGTGTTGGCGGTCGTGAGCTTGTTTGCATAGACCTTTGACTTAAAAAAAAAACCAAAAAGAAAAAAGTTCAAAAGGCGTTAAATCGCAAGATCAATAATTCTGATCGTAAAAACCGCCGATTAGGGAATGACTGAAGCAGACATGCAGTAATTGAATTGTTTCTCTGACTGTATGGCTGCCTGACCAGCTGCATTTTCGAAAAAGAATGGTCCGATTCTGATAATGCCTCCAGCCCAAAATCCGCACCAAACCGTCACGCGTTGTGGATGAATTTGTTTCTTAACAATTACACGTGGGTTTTCTGAACCTCAAATGCGACAATTTTGACGATTAACGAAGCCATCAAGATGAAATTGAGCTTCATCACTGAAGATGATTTTGTTCGAAAATTGCGGACTGTATAGCTGACAAATCTTCATTATTTTTAAAATATTGCTCAATAATGAAAATGCGTTGTTCTTTCGTATAGCGCTCCATTTTTACTAACCCCGAACTGTCAGCTGTCACATTGTCATCTTTTTTTGCGTTGGCATCATTGTACTATTAAATGGCGCAAAATTACAATTTGTTTGAAAAATTCCACAAGGAATACATAAAAAATAAAAAAAAGTGAATGGGCAATTTAAATGCTGCTACATTTTGTAGTTGATTTTTTAATACCAATCTACTTATGAGTAGCGTTGTGTGCGAAGTAGGGGTAGTATTTGACTACAATTAACAATATCAAGTTTTTTTGTAAATTGTGCATACTTCCAAAAACAGCTGAACAGCTGTACTATGGCCTATGGGACCCCTCGTTCACATTTATAGCTGCTACGCATTTTTACACGGTATGGAACTTTATAATCCGCACCCCCATAAAAGCACCTTTTTTTCGAGCCAACTATACCACAAGATGATGGATTTTAAGTAAGATGTCATACACCCCCAGAAGACATTGCTTTAATGCACGCATTCAATCGATTTTAAAGAAAGGAAGAAAATGCTTGCTTGAGAACTACCGTCCAAAGCCGCTACATTCCATCCAATCCAAATGCAATAAGCGTCGAAATAATCATGATATAATATCTGGAATGTCTCCGATTAATAGGACAGGATAGGATTGAGTCGTTCTACTGGAGACCTGTTTAGTTATGTAAGTATAAGCTACTTATAACCGAGGCCAATTCACATCTCAAAGTTCAGGATGACAGTGGCATGGAGCTAGTACCTACAAATCCTCTTACAGCAACAAAATGGACCTATATAGAGGGTTATAGCAAAGCTATATAGCACATATATGTGAGTATGACACATAAGTTTATATTAATTTACAGACTAAACAATTAAAAAAATTTTAAACGTGTTTATGAAGGTCGATTTTCACATTTCGTTGGGATCCAATAATTTCTGCAGACATTGCCTAATCTGTTTTTGAATATGCGTGGGCCTTATCTGCTATCCAATCTGTATATTATAAATATTTGCGTAGGCAATCAATCGATATTATCTGAGACAAAAATTTTGATCTAAACTTAATTTGAATAATTTTCGAACCCAAATGAACCGCCAACACATCCATCCCTAGGGGTGGTTGTTAAGATTGCTTTAAACGCTTAAGCCTTATTAATCCGATACATTAACAGTATCTAGTAATTAACGAGGCGTATTAATAACTTTAGCCTTGAAGTCGGCATTTGCAAATCGCGTTTCAATTAAATTTTAATTTTAAAAGAGATGCGGAAAAATACGGCTGCATGAGCAGGTATACTCAGATATATTGCGACCTCTTTGTCGTTGAGATTACGCCTTGTCAAAGATGCAAAGTTAAAATACATCTCCACTCCTTTCCGAGACTATACGTAGGTAACAATAAAGAAGACCAACATGATGTTCACCATGTTTTCACTCCAAGTAAAAGGAACTGGATTCACAGCGCAATTGGTGTAGATAGACACAATACGTACAAGTACACGAACGGAACAAAAGCGTATCGTCGGTGTTAGAGTTCGTGTATCTCCAAATTGATTGCTAGGATTACCTTGGAATATATTAAAAAAGAAGAGAAAAAACGAAAAAAAATATTGTTCACAAGGTGGAAAGTAGATTTTCGCCAAATTCACCAACTCTGGTGCGGATTAAGTCATATCATGGATTGAATCCCGGCAACCTCGGGCGCCCCCGAAGGCTTTGAAAAGGCTTTCAACAATGTCAGCACACAGCTTATCTGGATTGCTTTGTCAACCTTCTGCATTGTCATTGTCAAGGGGGAAATATTATCACTAAATGAGCAGTGATTTTGAAATTATAAAAGAACGACTGAAGCTAGAAATATAGATAATCTAAAAACTACGTCACATATACATATAAACGAAACAAAGGACGACAGTTAATTATATTTGCTACAATAATGACAAATGACTATGACTGGCACTATATATTATAGTCATACATCGCATCGCATATAAATCGCTTCAATTAATTTATCCAAACACATCTCGCGCGTTCTTTGTCAGACCTTGGATTAGAGGCTAAATGACGTCGTTGGTACAGTAAACAACAATTGTGATTACAAATCGCTGTTCTATTTAGTTAAACATGGAATAATATTCAGTGTAGTGTTGTTATAAATAAATTTACGTTACTCAATTTCAGTTAATGTTTAGCACATGTGGAGCACGGGACGGGCACCTATACAAGCAACTTCTCAGTCTCGAAAACGTACATCCAAATGGACAGTGTGATGAAAGATTAATGTTCTCCTTCTCGCAATTTGTATGCAAAAATAATCAGATAAATCGCCGGAACTCGATTCGAGTTGCTGGGGGGCCTGAAGAATAATGCATTCTCGCCCCCACACTCACGGAAATTTAGGTGCGATTGCATTTAAAAATTATAGAAAAACAGTCTATCCAACTCTTGTGGGGCGAATGACCCAAGGCATTAGGGTAGAAACGACCTCGCAGCAATTTTTGAATGGCCAATAACGTTTACCTTGCGTTATATGCGTATAAAGGTTGAGGGTGTAATATATTATGCCCCAGTGGGGCATTTTGAATAAACAGAATCGGCCTCAGGTGGTAAGGGCTTAATGTAATGGCCGACATTATGAATTCTTTTGTGAAGTTTAGTTTGGCAATAAAACAGTCCTGGGTTTTGGCAGTCGACCTGTGCGATATCTAGGTTTATTGTTTTTGTAACGAGTGGAAAAGCACGTAATTTTAACTACGCATTCATCGTTTATTTGAAGTGTTAACACTCAAATAGAGACTAGCTGTCACTTCAAGAGACTGTGTTCTGTGTAGTACTGAAGAGTAAAGAGACTCGAATACTTGATACTACCAGCAGCATGAGTGCTGCACATTTTAGTTTAATTTAATTGACAGAATGATAAATGTGTTGCTGTGCAGTTTGGTTTCTGATGGTTCAAGGGTTTTGTATTATTACCTGAAAATATGAAATTGAAGGTCCTCTTTAAAAGTTCGACAAGAGTCCGGTTTTAGAACTTTCTTGAGTTATTTTCTTATTTGTTTTTTTGAAATTCTCAGTGAATATTTCAATTATAGCGAAATGCAAAATGTTTTCCTTTGTTGAAAATGAAGAAGATATTCACTTCTGAAACTTTGTTCGAAAGGAATTGTAGGAAGGTGGTAAACAGAGAAGTAACAACGTTTCTCGCTTGAATTGGGTTACCCCTGAAGGTAATCATGTATAACCTTTTACCTATAATACCTATCTACCTGCGGCTTGGTTCGCGCAGCCCTCAGAATTTGGGCTGCACAGAGATTCCCTTACACTGGCTTTGCCCGTGCTCAGGATTTACATCAATGTTTGCAAGTGTTGAGAAATAGAGTTTGCAAATTTTGTTTTTGTATGGGAGCTGCCACGCCCCTTTGTCCAACTCTAACCAAACTTCACAGAAACCTTCTCGGGTTAATACCAAACAATTTTAAAATTTCAGCTCGATCGGTAGAGAACTTTTTGAGTTTTTGAAGCGCGCACTAACCAAATTATCTATACATATAATAAAACTGTAGCAATTTTCGTTGTCAGCTAAAAACTCGAATACTACTGGACAGATTTCAATGAACCTCTTTTTAATAGGTTCCTTAAGACTGTGAGACTGCTATAGGCTATATCGTTTATAGCCACGTCCTTAGGAACAGTTTTTAGCCAAAATGTATTTTTTGTAGATACCTTGCTACAAATGGATGTTTATACTTTTGCGATCGTGCGACAGGACAAACAAAAACAAAACAACACTAGCAAACGTATACCTCTCATTCGAAAAGGGTTGATTTGTTTTCGCAGTGAGTGCTATGGTCAGTAGTTGTATGAAGGTATGTATATTATGATCTAATCTTAATTTTCATAAGAGAAAAGACGTATAATACAAAACAGGTATCATTTCAGAATTTAACAAAGGGAAATGCACTACATATTACAAATAAGTAGCAAGATCTAGGAGAGGGAGGAATTTTCTTTTTCTCCTAAAAGCGAGAAACTACTGGACAGATTTCAATAAAACACTCAAAGTGTAATTTTAAATGAACCAAATATAATTTTGTGCGAGCGGGCAAGGCGGCCAAGGCGAGCACGGGTACAGCTAGTATACATATATAGAGATTAATTTGTTCTTACAATCTAAGTCCGTTATAATGTCTTCAATTATTGATCGTACCTAGTTTTTAATGCAGACCTAATTTTCGATTGACCGGCTCGTTCGAAAAAATATTGTCTGCATCATTTACAGTTATCAAAAGGCAATATTTGAACTGCAACTACAAGTATCCATCCAGATCAAAAAGTATATATGAATCAAAAAGGCTAAAATCGAAAACTGTACACGTTTTCCAACGTTCGAAAAAATTGTGCAGAATACAGAAAAAAAAAAATATTTCATTAAGCGTTCTGCATTATGCACATTATTGCTCAATGCTCATCTTAAAGTACTCAAAGCCTGATTTGAAAACCAAGTCAAGCAAAGTCCGAACATATTCGATGGCTGTAGAGAAGGTTTGGGTTCGGATCAGCCTCAGCGTCAAAGAATTTTAGTGTAAAAAAGCAAATGTATCAATCTTAGAACAAATTCAGTACAATCACCCTTATTCCCGTTGGCGTGTGTCGTCTCGTTGTATAAATGGAAATTCGATTTGTTTTCAAAATTTTGTTAACGATTTTATTTATTTTTCTATGGGTTCACTGTTATTTTAAATCGTTTGTCTCAAAAAAATTGCAAACTTTCCGACTTAAAAACGAATTGAAATATTAGTCATATACGACTAACATTTAATTGGGTATGGATGGTGAATATCGCCTAATGTTTCCGCGCCGCTAAGCTGCTCTGCTGTTATCACTGTATTACTGAGACAGTTGAGAAAGTAAGCTCCTAGGTAAGGCTTTCTGGAATTGGCAAACCCAGGGGCCAGATTATGTAAAATGAAAACGATCGAACGTTATCGTTTCGACAATAGCTGTCTCTGTCTATTGCCACAGATATGATAGAGACAGGTTTAGTGAAAACGAAAGCGTATTTCGTTTCAGATAAAATGGTTCAATCGTTTTCGTTTGCACAAACGCTTTGCTTTATGTAACTTCAAAAACGAAAAGAAGTTTCGCGAGTTTTTTTTTTTTGCTTTCGCGGTTTTTTTTTTGCTTCGTGCAACTCCAAAAACGAAAAACATCGTTTCGTGCGAAAGAAAAATAAACGACAGCTTATTCATTGACGTTGTTCATTTTTCTTTGAATATTTTAACAGTATAATCTCATTTGCGTCTATTTCTAAGGTGTAAAAAAAGAAAGAAACATTTCTGGAACAGTAATGGTTTGCAATACATAAAAACTGCGCATCTTCAATATGGCGATGCGGCTCGTGGCTACTCTATGGAGAAAGACTGCACAATTGAATCAAAACAATCCTATTTGTAACCAACGAAGAACGAAATGAAAGGAAATTATTTAAAAAAAAAATTAAAAATGATCTATATTGAGTAAGAAAAGCAAAAGGCGAAAAATATAACACAAAAGTTTCTCCAACTGTGAAAATTGCCATAAATGTATGCAATTTCAACTTCACTGCTTCTTAACCTTTTGCGAAAAGAAAGAAACAACGAAAGGAGTAGATATTGGGAAGACTTGGCATGGGACATCGGCGCTAGAAAGAGACAGACTATGTGCGAGAGAGAGAGATGGATGGGTTGTGCGATGGAAGATTGATTTTGTTGATTTAATTTTTTTTTTGCTGTGTTGGTTATTTTTTTTTTTGACCCTGATAAAGATGAGACTATCGTTACGTCGTCCAACCATGGACTGGATTATGCATTCGCAAAGATAACAATTTTCCTATCGCTACGTCTGTGGCTCCATAAAAAAGAAAACCAACACAACTTACACCCAAAACTAAAAAAAAAACAACCAACACAACTCACAGCCAAAACTAAAAAAAAAAACAACACAACTCACAGCAAAAAAAATCAACAATCAACCATCCATCTCTCTCTCTCTCTCGCACATAGTCTGTCTCTTTCTAGCGCCGAATTCCCATGCCAAGTCGCCCCAATACCTACTGAAAGGAGTTACATGAAGCAAACTTTTGCATGATTTGTTTCGTTTTTAGAAAAACGAAAGCGTTTTTCGGTTCATTTTATACAGAATCCCACCATCCCAGTCTTTGCTGCCCGGGCAATGGTAATAATTACCATGTTGAGTCCTTTAAGCCCAGTAGTTAAGATTTCATCGCTTAAGATCTAATCAAGCTGTTTGCTAGGAACTCTGTAACAATCTTCTTCTGAAATACTCTATAAAACCGCAGGGTCCCCACCCTTGTGAGTTCGGCTCAATATTAAATGGATTTTTTTTAAACAAATTGTATAAGCTTTTGTCTTCAGTTTTTTCTAAAACATGCTTTAATATACTCACCATAGGACCTTTCTGATTTTTAAGAGTCGCATGTAGATTATATACTATTTTATTTACTAGGTGCTATATAGCGAGCTACATACGTATGCAGCTCTGCCGTGTACTATAGTCAGAATGCGTTAAACAAAAAAAGAAAGGTAAGTCTAGGCGCGCATATGCATTTTCCGTGGTTTAGAACACATGTTAATGTAAGTGGACACCACACACTTAAGTGCACTCTGAATAGAAGTCCGACGTGCGACGGACAACACATATGTGCACCTAGCTTTAGGCAGGATTCATTATTGCCTTCAGTTTATGCACAAACAATCTTTCAATGAAATTCTATAGTTTAATGGAATGATGGGAGCTCTTGAAAAAGGTCTCGAATAAGCTTTATTCACCTTTCCTCATTTTTGCCGACAGATTTTGGTTCTTTTTAATTATCTGCGATATTACCTATATAAGAATCCTCAGATGTAATTACCCCCACCGATGACATAGTAGTTATCCCGAAACATTCCATAACAAACCTTCAGCAAATCACATTATCCTAACGTGCGAAGTTCAGTTCATTCGATTGCCACTTTCATCTAAACCGCTCTCCCAGCGCTATTGCCGATGAATACATTTAAAATATTTATCAGGCTCAGGGATCTTCCCAAAGGTTTGCGCTTATTTTTGTACAGGTAAATCATTTTTGGCTTTAATATAATTCTTCAGTGCACACCAATATCCTCCTCCGTCCTGGGGGAACGAAGTTCTGTACAGCGATACCATAGCAGTTTATATACCTACGGCACCAGATGTTAATTCTTAATAAACTCGCAAATCGCTTAAATCAATTTTAAAAGGTCACCCTTGTTTGCCCAATTTAGTGGTATATACCTATGTATATAAAAAAAAAGTATAGATGCGCGCGGGCACCCAATCGGTTTCAAGTTGGCAATCATCCTCTTTTTTTTTTGTAACAGAATTGAAAGCCGCTGTTTATATATTGACTCTACTCTTAACCACACCTAATCAGACGTTAAAAAATTCACGATGTATCTATCTGCTAACCCTGTTAGAAGCAACAAGTCGGAGATACTTTACGCAAACATGCGCCCCACTTTATCATCGTCATGTCCCTTTGGTGTGGTATCCATTTTGGCGTTGCTGGTATAGAAGAACAGTACCACGTAATCGTACCTAGGGTAGACACTTTTCTGTAATAAGTCATTACGACCATTGGGAATTGCTGATTAGATAAATATTTGCAACGTGATGCTGCTAAAGTGTTTAAGCAATTCATTTTTAAGCGGCGCCGCCGGTGTCCCGTATACTCGTAGTCTCTAAAAGTGAAACGTCGTTCTACGTCCTTTTTAAATTAATTTGAAATAGTTATAGCCCGTATGCCATCATGAAGATAATGCTGACTGACACTTTGATCGAAATGGGTTGAAGAATAGGTGTTTACGGCGGAGAAAGTTGATTGTAAAAGTTTTACACGAATGGAAGTCCTCTTGAGGACCAAATAATAATAGGCATGCGAGATAAAGTATGAGCAATTAGATTCGTTTGGAAAGAAAATCGTTTACCCTTTTTTGTTGTTGGGACGAGTCACAATTACAATTGTGTCTGTAACATTGCATACCAGTTGAGAGTTCCTTCGTTCTGCTATTTTAAATATTTTATTTAAGTAATTTCCAAGGGTTTTTTTTTTATTTGACAAACCCTTTTGAAAAGGGTTCTGTAATAAGGAGAATAATGGAAATGCATACCTACTTCCCAATTTCAAATGACACTTTATTTATTAATCTGAAGAACGAGAATCACAGTAGATAACTTGCGGAGATAAATAGTGTTCGAAGATAAATTACATAAGGTTTATCATCGTATAGCATTTTATGGCATTGCAGTGACAAATGAAAGAAAGCAAAAGAATATGAATAAGTCGCAGCCGTCAGTCAATAATGCAAAATGAAGTTTGACTGTGATTTTTAATTTTGGAAATTTTTTCAAAACCAAGCTTTTTTCCGTCTAATTTTTGCCCTTTGGGGGATTACATATTTATCAACAGCAAATTGTTATTTTTACTATTCCCAGAAGAATTATAAATATTTAATTGATTTAACAGCTGCAATCATTTAAAAAAAAACTGATTCTAAATATAATTTAAACAGAGAAATTTAAGAAAACAAAAATGTTCCCACGAACGACGCGAACTACACGATTTTATTTACAATTCACAAAATAGAGTCGACATCCACAAATTCGCGAATGAAAAATTCTTTCGAACTTTGCCTCAACTGCAACTAGAAACTGACGGCTAAAAAGTGTTCATGCTAAAAAAAAATGTCAAAATTTACGAATATTCGCTCTAATAATGGAGTATTCGATAGAATCATCCATAACAGGCGTTAAGTAGATTATGTAGCATTAAATAGGTTTGAAATAAAATTACCATAATAAAGAATTCACAAATTTTCGATATTCTTAAAAAATAATCATCAATGGCGATAGATCGACAAAATTTTTAAGTTGAAAAAAAAAACAAGTAAAAGTGTTATCATCGGCCTGGCCGACGCTTTGATACCCTCCATTGTATTATAATTGGTATAATATTGGTTTTGTATGGAAGGTACCCGAACTACTTAACCGACATAGACAATTTTTAAAATCGATTCAGAATGTCATCCTGATTCAGATTATATATACTTTATAGGGTCTCCGGTGAATCCTTCTTGGCGTTACAAACGTAATGACAAAGTGAATATACCTTCCTGATGAAGGGTATAAAAATGCATTACGTTGTCAACCTCTATGTTTCCGAAATTTGAGGTCTTTATTTCAAAACATGTTTGGAAAAAATGTCAGAAACAATATTTTCTGAATAAAGAAAGGAAAAGAAAAGGAAAACCTCGCACTCACTTCAAAACCTACAGTGACCCTAAGCAGGGGGGTCATGAAGGAGCATTAGCTGCCTGTTTTGTAGGGCGCCCAAATGTTGCATTTCGAGAGATAATGCCTTTGAGTTCCTCTGAACATCTACCATGGAAGTACCTATTGAACAGGCATAGGTCAGCGACTTGTCTTCTGTGTACCAACGGTTGTAGATTCGATGTGAGTTGAGGGTCTCCAATAAGTCGAACTGCTCGTCTTTGTATGCTGTTAAGTAGGTTAAGTGATTATTTTGGGGCCGAGCTACATATGTATATGGGAACAATATTCCAGGCCTGATCTAACCTGTGCTTTGTAGAGAAGGAGAAGTTGCTGATCGCAAGATCAGCGTCCTCTTTGCTCTAAATAACGGACGCTGATCTTGCGATATTGGATATATGGTCCTGCCATGTGATTCCTGAATTGACTGTGACTCCTAGAAGGTGCATTGAGTCCTTGGGATTAATTGGATGTCATCCATTTGGATCTGAGGAACTGTTGTATAGTTGTAAGTTGTGTCTTAAATACAACCAAGTTGTCTTTTCCCCACTTCAAAATTTTTTCCAGTTCATAATTTAGAGAACTAATTTGTTAACATCTCTGACTGTGTGATGTAGCCGCATTCACTGGCCCACTGTTCGAGATGGAGGATATAAGAGTGCTGTCATCAGCAAAGCTGTAGATATTATTATTTGTCGATCCAAGCAAATCCTTGATGTATGGAGAAGAAATAGAGTTGGAGGAAGAGTAGATCCTTGGGGCACTGCTGCATTTATAGCAAACGAATTATATGATACAGCATCTACAACAAGTTGGATCGATCTTCCCAGAATAAAATTTTGCATCTATCGGCAGAGTTGTTGTTGTAATCCATAAGACGCTGACTTGCCTAATATAGGGCTCTATGCCAGACTCGGTCAAATGCCTTTGATATGTCCAAGTCTACGGCTCTGGATTCGCCGTGCTGTTCAATTGCTTGCGTCCATAAGTGCGTTACGTAGCTTAATTGCCTTTTCCATTACTTTTGAGAGCATTAAAAGTAATGCCACTGGACGATAGTTTTATGGCAGACATTTCATCCCTTTTTTTGGAATAGGTTGAATGCGAGCGGTCTTCCGGCAATAAGAAAACATCTTCTGGGAGTGCGACATGCAGTATTTTTTTTTTTTTAAATATAGGTAAGTTGATTTAAAAATAGTAATATGAATGAACAGATTTCTGGCCTTCAAAATTGGTATAGTATGTACTTTATTGTAAGTATTGGTGTTTTTTTTTAATAACTTTTTTTCAGTTTTATTTATTTATTAATGTCAATTTTACTAAGTTAAATTAACAACCAAAATGTCAAATGAGTATACTCACTCAGAGAATTAGAATCATGAGTGTCATCAATCCCTATATTTAAACTACCACCGTAAGTCAATCACTTCCCATGGCATGACGAAAAGTCACATCAAGGTTCAAATATCTACTCAAACTCGCTATTTATCCATCTCTCTCTAAAATGAAAACCAAAATCCTTTCACAATACAATGTATACGTACATAATATACCCCAGATTCCTTAATATCAGTAAATTGAAAACCCCTGGCGAAAATGTTCCACCGAAGCATTTAATTGACTTGGTTGAAGCAACAAAAATTAAAGTACCTCGTTAAGTAAAACCAAAGTGTTAACCGATCTTAATAAACGAGACCGAAAAGGCCAAAAGCCCAGCACTACACCGACCGCACTGTATTAGGTGTAACCAACCAGGCGTACTCCGCACATCAACAACATACTGAACACTAGAATTGTTAATAACCACCACAACCGCATTGTGGTATATGCTGACTGTTTTTACGCTTAACCAAAAAAAAAAACAATTCACATCTTTTTCAACCATTATGGCTATGGAAGGGTGGGTGCTGCGAGATAGTGTTGCGTTAAGAGTAATAGGAGTTAGTGGCTAATGAGAAAACAAAATTACTTTCGAGGGTAATTTTTCAATATAATCACTCTTTGCTGTTGCAGCATAACCCAGAACGCTTAATTAACATTTTAAATTGTGTTAAAAAATGCTCAGCAACTTTGTCTTTCAAATACACTAAACTTAAGGCAGTCATTTCTTCATTAGGTAGAAAATACAAAATATCCGCGAAGCCATGAATGTAGTAGTTAGTAACAACGTTGAAGAAAATTAGTGCAGTGGTAAGATGAAAAAACACCCCACCGGTCAGTTATTTTAAATTGCTTCGCGCAATTTCGCAATATTATAGCGTTAGACTTATTACGCTTGATGGGAACTTGCTTTCGCTATAATTTTGCGTTGTTTTTCATGTCGAGCAGCAATTTTCATCAACAATTGCGTACGTGTACAACGACATTTGTACATTTTTATTGCTAAAACTGGAGAATAATTATCTACGGCAGTGCTGTCGTTTTAAAATTGCAGGGAAATAGGCGCTGCATGCGAATTACATTTACAAATCTAATCCAACACTCAGCGAGCCTGAGCTGTCAGTAATGCGTCATCATTGAAATGAAATGGAGGCGGCGAAGGTGGACCTGGCTGTTAATGAGGACAAGACGAAGTACATGCTGCCATCGAGAAGGGATTCCCTACATCGATTGCCGACGCGGGCAAGACGCCACAGTGGACAGATACAAAGGTGATAGTACACGGCATGTAAAAAAGCCACATACTTAACTTCGAAATAGTTAAAGACTTTGTCTACCTAGGCTCTACCTCGCAAAACGAGATCGACATAAAAATCAAGCGAAGAACCAGTCTAGCAGATAAACCTCTCTCTCACAGAACCAATGACCTTATTTATCCCGGTCCTGCCGTATGGTGCAGAAGCATGGACCTTATCGAAAGCTGATGAAAACCTCTTGGTGCACTTTGAGAGAAAGATTTTTCAAGTGATTTTCGATCCAGTTTGTTCCAACGAGTTTTGGGAGGAGGATGAGATGCAACAGCGAACTTTACGGGCTAAATAGCGAGATGCAACAGCGAACTTTACGTGCTAAATAGCGACGTTGATGGCTAAGTCACGTGGAGCGTATGGACAACAACAAACCAACGCCCGACGAACGAGTATTTGAGGTACAACGAAGCAGAGGTAGATCCCACCTCAAGTGGCTCGCACAATTCGAGTTGGAGAGCGACCTAAACGACCTTGGAAGTTGGAACGCGTAACTGGGAGCGGCTAGCTACTGACCAAGCTGATTGGAGCGGATTGTTGCTTGAGGCAGTAGTCCACTCCGGGCTGTGAGCGCCATCTAAAGTAAAGGAATCTTTCGGAACAGTGCTTTATTGTACTTTCTCCTCCACAGACTTCTGCGATACAAACTGGATCTTTATCGAGAACTTTTAACTCAAAGCAACATCCACCTTGATAGGTTGCATCCATACAACAAAATGGAGATGATAAGGGTCTTTCTTATGCGAGGTATATAAAAATACATGGTATGATATTGCGCATGTTTGTTTGCATCTCTCTCTTCAAAGTGACGTCACCAGACGACAAAATATAGAGAACAGATAATAATTTATTTATTTGTTTACTATTTAAAAAAAAAAATAAATAAATAGGTGGCGCAACAGGCGGGTGACACCCAAGGCCTAGCTTCTCGCAACCATTCGTTTTGTGTGAGTTTCTATTTTTTGGGACGAATGGAAGGGACCTACAATTTTATGCCGAGTCCGAACGGCTCAATTGAGAAGCTTTTTCATGACAGTCATACTCTCGGATGTTTGTCAGACGTTCGCGAGATGTGGCGCAGTAGAAAAAACTTTAAGATGTAATTTGGGTTTTTCCGGGGATCGAACCTGGGATCCCTCGCACAGTAGTCCAACACACTAACCACTGCGCTACTGCGCCGACTATTACTATTTTATTACAATGAAAACAGCACACAAAACATTATTTGTTATTAAAAAAAAAAACTTGCCCACAGAAAACTACCCGTATTTCAATATTTCACAGAAACATCAAAATGTTGTCGTCAAATGACGTAGATACATGCGCAGAATAAACGAAAAATTACTCGCGGAATATCATACCTTGTATAGTTCTATATACCTTGGTCTTATACAAGAACTTTGCTACTCAATTGCCTTCTAAGCACGTAGGAGTAGCGATTTGTACGAACTGTTCTTTGTTTTTGTCACACTCAGCTGTATTTTGGGTGCGCGACAGAGTATATTGCATGCATTTCGAAATATGGTGTCATAAGACCATATTTCCGCATCGCCTTATGTCACTACGGCACCCTTCGGATCGCCACGTACTTGTGGCGAATCAAATGCTGTTCTCTATCCTTTTGAACTTTTTGTGGAAATCCCTTTTCCATTGAAATAAATGCCTGGAATAGGTCCAAGTGGATCTGTGTTTTTTTGGACTAAAAACATTTTTTTTTTTTGCAAAAGTAATGTTAAATTTCAAAAGCAAGACAAAATAATATGTTTTATACATCTACTACATTTGCAGGAAGTCATTGTTTGGGTTGAACTTGATGATTTCCTATCCTTTGAGGAAGATCGAGAGTTATTGAGGCTCTACTTAAGCCAGTGAAACTTGTAATGGATAGCCAGGACTTTAATGTGTCAAGTAAGCGCAATTCTGATCTTTTCGATTTAGAAAAAAAAATCACATTTATAATGCACTCTCTGACACAATGATTGTCTAGCTTATGTCGATTTCCATTTTGCTTTTACCGTTTTGCTCTCAGATCTCAGATTTTTCCTGCCGCAATGGAACATGAAATGAGATAATTTTTTTTGCGTTTGTATTGGTGTATTATTTGACAGTCAGCTATTTTTTTTATTATAATACATCGTTGCGACGTTATTATTTGTAGACAGATTCGTAATATTTATCTATTTTAATTACGCCACAGCCGTGTTTGTTCACATTGGTTGGGATTATGATAAAAATCGTTCATGCAACTTTCTTAGAGCTCTGTCAGTCAATTGCCTTCTCAATTAAATGAAATTAGTTTTAATCTGTCTTTGATTAATATACGAGTAAACTAGAGAGATAAATACCAGCGAAATCGTTAGTTCCATTATATTACGGTTAGTTAGTTTCATTACACTTATTAAGTTTAATTTTTTTTTACAACTAGCCTTGCGTCGCTCGCCATCAGGAAAAATAAATAACGGGTTTGGATAATTTTTGTTTTTCACTTCGCTTTAGATTAGATATGTGCTAAATGAACATTAAATATATTGCCTTGAAAGTTCATTCATTCATTCATTTTCAATGGTCCGCTTGTCCATTAAGTGGTTCGCGGGGACCCTCCATTGCTCTCGATCATCCGCCATGGACTCCAAATCATCAAGGGCAATCCTCATACGGGAATAGGAGAGATTATGGACTTGATCTTACCATCTCATCCTTGGTCTACCTAAAGGACGCCTGCCAGATGGTACAGATTCCATATCACGTCGTGGAATCCTGGTCGGAGACATGCACATGCGTTTAACATGACCAAACCACCGAAGCATGGATCGCTCATACCGGATAAGTACATAGCTGCTCGGCATTGAGTTCCTCACGTGGTCTGGTGTTTCTAATGCGATCTCTACGGGTCACACCAGCAATAAACGGAGAAATCTCATTTCGGCAGCTTGTATTAGCGATCTAAGAAAATGTACCCGAAGAAGACGTTTTGAGGTCTTGGAACAAGATGTTCAAAATGACAAATGCCTTACCCCCAGTTTCACACTGTAAGTTTAAACTAAAGCTCAGTTGAGCTGGACGTGAGTTTAAATTTGAAGTTTGTTCAACTCGTCCGGTTTCACAATCTAATCTGAACTTCAGTTCAATTGAACTCAGTTTAACTAAATTTATTGAATAGAATTTGGCAGTTGAGGTTTAAACGGCAGAATACTGTAGTTTATCTTTAACTACAGAATGAACTCTGTTCAAGGTTTAAACGAAACCGTAAAACCCAGTTAATTGTTGAACTAAAGTTTTAACTAAAAGTGTAGTTTAAACTCCCACCGTGAAATTGTTAGTTAGGACAGCCAGAGTTCCAGGAGCTTGAGGAATTTTTATTTTTTTTTACGTAAAAATTACGAGTTGCGCGAATTCATTTGATTTTTATGGTTTTTGAATTTTGAAATTTGGGGATTTTTTTGCGTTTTACATTTTACGTTTGGCGACTCCGGTTTTTAAAACCTGACAACCCTGCGCACGATAAATTTGGCGAATCGAGCCATGGTTTCCAAAATAAGTGTAGTAAGTGTAGTAACCACAAATCAACTGTCAACTATCAAATTCACAATCTGTAGAAACAGTGTTGCCGGTTTCAAAACTAAATCTCTAAAAAAAAAACACCCTTTATTTCATGCGAACACAATTGCAATTGTATTGATCGGGTGTGAAATGCTTACGAGCAAAGAAATGTATTTTTCCATTGAATCTATTTTTCCTCGGTCTTGCACATTTTTTCCCAGACTTTCTTCATCCCTTGGAAATCGAAACAATTTCACTATTTTACACCGAGTGCTTTTTGATTACTTTTAAGTTTTCCGTCCTTACATTACTGCTAAAGAAATTATGTTAATTTATTTTTTTTTAATTTAATTTCATTGACAGTTTTCTCAATCTCAGCGGTTAATTTTGGATTTTGCGCATACCTAATAAGCGACAGTGCAATATCCTTTGACCTGTAGCCAAGGGCAGTTTTAATGTTTCTACGAAAAGCCTCTAATTATTGTGGATAAAAGTTTGATTTCCCCCATGTCTATACATCGTTGCCATTGCGTGTCTATTAATTGCCTAGATATAGTGATGTAAATGTTTTTGTATTGTATGGAAGGATTCACATCCCGTTGCCCTATATCGTACACATTTAATCACGTGATTGGTACAGAAAATGTACGGTTTGTTTTAGCCATTCGGTTGTAGCATAACGTATTGTATAATACTTTACAATATTGTACCTATATACTCTGAGAATCTGCAAAAATGAAATAATTATTATGTATTTTTTAAAAAAAAAAGTAAATTTAGATGTGATTGATATAAAAATGTTGGTACCATTGTTTTCATGAATAAATACTCGTATGCGGGTGTCAGGAAAATATTCCCCAGCCATAGCAGCACGAAGAGTTGAAGTCCATGTCAGCAAACTTTTCGAATACTACCAAAAAATGGGGCATACGAATCAACGCTGCCAAATCAGAACTAATCTGCATCAGAAGACCAATTAGAGGAAGATCAGCCACCAATTGTCACAATGTAACGCTAAGACTACCCTGATGGATCAGCGCTATCCGCCACAAACGACATTAAATATCTTGGAGTCAACTTTAACGAGCGATTCAAATTCAACCCACACCTGAACACTGTTCTCAGGAAGGCTGCATTCGCGTTTCATCGAGTCTACCCGCTGATGAAGAAGCAGAACGGACTGAGTAAAAAAACCAAACTGCTGCTCTACAAAGAGTTTATAAGACCGGTAGTAACATACGGTTTTCCCATTTGGTACACTATTTCCAAGACGTACATGAAGAAGCTGGCCATTTTTAAGAGAAAACTCTTAAGGATCTGCACAGGACTACACTATGATCCAATTAGAAAGAAAAACGTCAGAAGTTCAAGACTCTACGAAGAAGCCAGCATCATCCCCCTGGAAAAGTATATGGTCACACTTTTCCGGAGAATACTCGGGAATGCATACAACCATCCAAACCCTCTAGTCCGAAGGATTGCGGAAACCCAACACATCTCAGAGCATCGCTACCTCCATGTATTGGCTCTACTAAACGAGGACCTATTCCCAAGAGACACCGACAGGGCAACTATACCCTTCTACGATTTGACCGAGACATCCCACCATCGAGGATAATACCAAGATGAACAACCCTCTCTACCACCACAAGGACATCGACACCCGGATTTGAACACCCTGAGGTCAACCCTGACAACGATGCATACTACGAGTATGAATCTGAGAAAACAATTACAATTTATTTATGTAAATCTAATCATTTAAAAAAAAATCATTGTAAACCGTTGGGCCCCTGTTGTTGAGCCAACACACAAAATATTAATTATTCATCAGCACTTGTAAACTAGCCTTAAGTCAAATTGTATATATAAAAGTTCAATAAAAAATTAATGTTAAAAATTAATGTCAGGAGAATATTGATTTTGAACATTGTCAGCCACGTCATCGGAATCACATATATAAAAGCATTTTTAACTCCACTATGGTATTATACCTCAGGTGTCCCATAGCAATCATTTAAATATTAAAGTCATCTCTTCAAACGTATAACGATTTGCAACCCTGCGAAATTATTTTATTAGGGCAATAACTGACAAACCTACCATGGAAGATGTGGCTTTCAGTAAAACTTTCGGTAAAGTAGGTACCTATACTACACATTAATGCTGCCAAAAATTTACGTATTTATTTACTTGCTCAATTCACCGCATTTTAAAATCAACACATCAACAGGTTTATTACGCTAAAGATGCAAAAAAAAATGATTTATTTCTACCCAATTTATTTCCACCCAATGAGCAGCACAGGAGGTCTACCGTTGCGATGAAGAAACCAGATGAGAGAAGTGTGATTAAGAAAACTTGAATATCTTGTTTAAACCCCCTTAAACGCCCCTGGATAATGAAAATTCCACTTCCATCTGATGATTTTAATGAAAAGTGCTTGAATTGTTATCATAGCTTTAGGAAGGAAAACTGTTTTCATTCGCAATTCCTTTGGAAAATATCAATCCAAATAAAACGGAATTTCGCATCCGCAATTTAGATCCGGAAATGTACCTTCGAACAATATGCACATCCGACATAATGAATCTATCGGCATTGTGAAAAGCATCATTTCCCGGGAAAATCATCCCCAGATGGTATAAGAGAGATTCCCAACTTGTCCCGGATTTCTCCTTACGCCGGTCTTGGAATTCAAGAGTTAGTGTCATTGCCCTTAGACTTGGCCATTCTCGCACCTATTGTAGAAAAACAAAAACACGAAAAACGACGAATGTATCTACCTACGCGCAAGGGATACAATTTACATAATACTGTATGGTGTATGTACGAGTGTACCTGTAGAAATGTGTCAACAAGTAGTAGATATACGAAATATGGCAACCAGGATAGAGTATTGATTTATATTCACCGAGTCTGGGATAGCATACACAAACACATACACACACAGACACATGTGGTATAGTAGGGTAGGTATAACACCAGCATATGTCCTGTGTAGTTATTTATAGTTTCTTGTTCCTTTGATTTTGTATGCTCACTTTACAATTCACTAAATATTCGATTCAAGTCAACCAACCTACACACAGAATCTGCTGCCATATACGCAAGTAGCGCACAATTAAAACCGAAAAGGATAAGAATTAAAGTCAAATACCCGAAAATTAGGCAATTATATTCCCAGTTTATGGATTTTTTTTTTGTTGTTGTTCTATTTAAACAAAACCCCAATTAAAGCACCCCCCTTGTTCAAGGCCGCAGATACTTTTCTATTTGATAATTACTTCAGAGTCATTGAATTTTACGCATACACCTAGTTCATTCATTACACCACACCGCTCACTGTTGGTCGGATTCTGATGCTGCCGTCTAATAGGTATACTATGTATATATTTATGTATATGTAAGTGGAAGAAGAGGATATTAAAATGCTCGTAACAAACATTGGATGTATTCATTTTGAAAGCTGAGAAGAAATGTTCTTCTTCTTCTCAAACAGTTATGAGAATATTTTCTATCCATGTGTATACGATGTCGGTAGGTATGTATAGATAGATAAATAATATGTATGTGCAAAATACAACCTGTGTGCCAAAGGACGATCTTCGCATGCTCCATTTAAGTCAGAGTCTCTTAACTTTTATAAATAAACTGGCACCCCCATTGTCGGCCGCCGCTCATCAACCCCCCATCCAGCTCAGTCTTCACCCTCACATCACCCGCATTTATACGTTTTTCAAGCTCAACCGAGCAAAAGAGAATAATAACCCGAAAATCCAAAATCCATTAGATTCATCGTTCAGGTACTGATGGATGGATCCAACCCATTCGAACTGAAGTTCTTAGCAAAATTTTAGTAGATTTGTGTGATGTGGACACAACTGAAAATGACAAAACTTTAAGTTTCGTCTCATCTAGTGTAAAATTTCGTATTTATCCATGTATCCTTTAACGGTATACACACCTGAATGCTATATAACAAAAAAAGAAAAACGATGTCGACCAACAACAACGAGTGGAAGGTTGTTTCTTTGCGAAGTAAGCCGCATTGATTCGACCCGAGTTCTTCTTTCGTTCTTTTTTTTTATGCTATTTCCATTTTGCGTTTATTTTAATACTGAAAGGATATTTTCTCTCTGCTCCTTATCCTTGTGTATATGTATATAAAGGTTCATATACATACAACAAAAGCAGAAGCAGAACAGTCAGAGCACCAGATGAAAGCTTATATAACTTTTTATCGTGTATAGAATTTTGTTGGTAGGTATGTTGATGTTTCCTTAATTTTTATATATACTCGCATTTTTTTTTTGTTTAGCTTTTCTTTTAACAAAGTCACACGTCAATTAGTGTTGCCCTATATACGATTCACGGATATACGTCAAACAATATTACCTTTTATTCAGTGGTTGTTTATTCACTTTTATAACACACATTTGACAAGGTTAACTCATTGGGAATCGCGTATGCATACATTTTGCAAGTTGAACGAAGAGACTTTTTTATTTCGGAAGATAAACGAATAGTTTTGGAAAAATTTAACAATAATTCACAGTATAACCACACATAGATAACCTTGTATATTTTGATAATATTATATTAAATTGGAGTGCTGCACGGCAATGTAAATAACAACACTGTTATGCAGGAATGTTATACAAAAAAAAAAGTACGAAATTAGCCCAGAGTTGTCACAATAATTGCATTTCTCTTTATTCCGAAAGGACACTCGCAAGTCGTGACTCATCAGCGTCACAATCGCAGTCTCACAGCCACAGATGCAATCACACAATGTGGTAGTAGGTATTCTGGGTGGGAAAGATTAACTAGTTGCTGCCTCAAAAAGAGACATCCCTGGTTCTCTTTAAAATCAAAACTCTTCTGTTTAGAGCTGTGCTTTTCGGTTTATTTTGGTATTGCCAGATTTCGTTTCTTTTAAGCGGCAATGGGACTGTTTTAATGAACATTTATCACAGTAGAACATAGTAAAGTAGAATTTTCATTGCAACAGCTACACTCTGCTTGACACTTCTAAGATTAGAATTACTTTTCTGATGATTGTGGGTAGAGGACTTCTTGATTTTATTTCAAAATTCACTCAAGAAGCACAAACGCGTAAATGTATTTAATGTATTTTATACAAACGTTATCCATTGGACAAAAAAAGCATTCGCAAACGTCTGGAATCAAGGAAGTTACTTCTGAAACAGTTCCACTGGCTCAAAAAATACTCTTCCAATTTGGATCTGATATACAGTGTACTCTCTCCCTACGGACACTCCTCATAACCGGACACCTCTTATAACCGGACAGATTTCAAAGAACGGAAATAAATACATAATTTTGCATATTAATAATTCTCTCATAAGCGGACTCTCTTATAACCGGACGCGGACATCCAATTTCAGAACCGCAAAAGGGTTTAGCTCTCTCTTAAGGTGCTAGTACACTATATGTAGCACGCCTCATATATATGTAGCACTGACGTCATTTTGACATCAGCGAATGGTCCCAATGGGTACATGTCGTGTACAAGCTCTCTTTGTTCACTCTCTGTTGACGTCAGATCCACATATCGTGTACTGGCACCTTTAAACGGACAAACCAAACACAACTGGAGCACTTTTTTAAGTTTTACTTACTCAGTTCTGCTGTTTGGTTCCTTTTTCTCCTCTTCTGTGGAGTCTACCACTGTGCCTTCCTATGAAAGTCTTGTCGAGCGAGACAGGTCGTCTTTAAAAATAGAAAATAGAAGGGAATTCGGTGTATTCTACCCTCCTTTTCTCAACTAACCTAAAAATCTGCCCGTCTCGCCCGACACGACTTTCATGGGAAGGCATGTGAGGCCCAGAAGAAAGCCATGAATAGAGTAGGCTGTGGCAACCGTCACCTAACCGTCTATGATTGGAATACAAAAGTACAAAGTACAAGCCCCTATTTTGGTGTCATTTATTTTGATATATTTTAAACTGGTCAATTTTTTTTACCCGCTTGACGATACAAAATGTGCACGATTATGTGCAAACGTACCCACTTTTAAACAATGTCCGGTTATGAGAGAGTTCACTGTATTGACTCTATTCGCATGTTAAACCAGCGATCACCTATGCTGCCGTGGTCTGCTGGACAAAGACTAATGAAGTCACTACAGCCAAAAAGCTAGAACGGGTCCAACGATAAGCTGTATGACGGGCTGCCTACGCTACCACTGCACTGAATGTCATTTTAGGTCTATTGCCTATTCAAATGGAGGCAAGTCAAGAACATCGTCTGTTCCATTCGAATAACATTTACCCCTTTTCCTACTATGGAAGTAACCTATCTTTACTGGACTTTATGGACCCTGAAAGTGCATTCATTATGTTTCTGGACGACATGCTACCGGAAAATGGCTTACAAAAAAAACTCCTCTATTATCATATCTCTCCAAAGGAGGACTGGGAAAATTACAAACCCAATCCATCACGACTTAACCTAATCGGGTACACATACGGTTCTAAGTTTGGGTCAGGGACTGGAGCGAACTATTCAGCCAGCTTTGGCATGAAATCGTCTATATTCCAGGCTAAAGTCTTTGCCATTAGTCATTGACCATTGTGCTAGAATAATACACGTGGCAAAAATATATTTATCTTCTCACGACAGCCAAGTAACTCTTAAAGCTCGTGAATCATCTATAATAAAATCGAAGCTGGACCTGGAAACATAAATGGCCATCTACGAACTTGCGAAAAAAAAAACCTAGTCGTTCTTCACTGGATTCGAGTCCACAGAGGCTTTGCTGGCAACGAAACAGCTGACTCACAGCTCTAGAACCCCACCAGGAAAGGCACAATAGGGTCCTTTTAAAGAGGCCGCAGTGCCAGAGCCCAATGAAGGCTCTCCCGACTTATAATCTATCTATTTACTGCACGTCTGTTGCACATGCGTTCCTGCATGTTGAATGTACCGTACTAGAGCCAAGGACTTCAGAACGAAAAGTATGTCGTGCTTCATGCTTAAGACAGTGAAATGTCTTATTTATATGTACGTTAGGGTTGCGGTCGCCTATAGGTATATATCAAATGAAAACTAAGTCTGTTAATACGACGGACCTACATACAGCATGAATCATCAGTGGGCAGAATAATCCGTACAGCGATAAAGTGAACTTTAATAACTGGATTGGATTAGACTTATATTAAAAACAAGACAGATAAATTTATACCTAGAAGACATGTGCATTGGATGGAATTTCAGAAGGGGAACAACAAAATAGTCATATGGCTTTTTCTGGAACGGGAAGCTTTCATTACGAGCGCCATACGCTGACAATAATCCCGGTCCCATATACATTTACCTCTGTCATCAGTGAAATCGAATCAGCTATACACCCTCCTGCTAATGAATAACTGGGTGGCGGGCAGAAGACTTGGCCATACCCATATAAGAATACAATTTACATGTCGTTTACATGGAGAAGGTTGATCCCCTTCCTTAATCCGCCATGATGGGTTTTGTAGGCCTAAAATGATCGTTCTAGTTTTGTCTTCAAATGAAAATATCATTATATGCTACGGTGACGCACTAGAGTGGTTGTCTGGTGGACTGACGTTGGTGAAGCTGTAAATTGTGACAGTATAAGCAAAGTCTAACGAACGGCTTGCAGCACTATACATTCTGTACATACTCCACATTCTGCATTATTAAAGTAAACTTATGCAAACTTATGACAAAGTTAGATGCTGTCAAATGAACAAACCTGGGGCAAAATAGATTTAGCATCGCAAAAGAGAAGAATGTGTCCGGTCAATGTAACTGACCGCAACACGATTTAATCAAATCTTAAACCTTCCTCACACAGCTCGTATCGTCATCGTAGCCTATGCGGTGCTATGTACGATACGATGGCGATACAAGCCATGTGCGTAGGGCCTAACGTTTGCATTTTCCATGTGATTTCAAGTATTAGAAAAAGCGTTTTTTTTATAATTTTCTTGACAAGTAAAAGAAAGGGATCTATTTAATGGTTTAGCAAGAAGACAAAGAACATTTCTTTTGTTGTTTTTAGGCAAGTCGAATGACTAAAAAAACAATATAACTATCTTTATATAGTTGCTTTTTGTACTATGGTCATAAAGCCCTATTCTTCTTATAAAGCATTCAATCACATTGAAAGGCCCTCACCTCATGTCGTCTAAATTCTAAAGTACCTACATATCTGGATTTTAGATGAACTAAATGCAAACATTATGCAGTCAGTCGATAACAAGAACAAAACGATAACGATTGACAAATTTTAATCATGATTCATGACTAACGCTCTCAAGACTAAAAATAGAAAAACATATATGATAAAAATTACTGCAATTTGATTTGACATTTCAGCATTATGATCTCCACTTCACAACCGTCAAATATATTGACGGTAATGCAGGTACTACTGATTGACATAATGTGCTTTGTAAAAAGTAAGTTTCTATCAAGGAATGCATAAAGGATAAAGTCTTTCTACCCGTGAAATAATGACCAAAAGGCCTTCGTGGAAACACCACATCACTCACAATCTATAACGTAACTTATGAGCCAAAGACAATTTTAATTCTAATTACACTTTTTCATTGGCTGTTGCTTACAACGAAGCGTTTGATCCAAAAATTAGCTTCATTGCAGTCATCGCCAAAAATAATGCTGAGGTGAAAATGAACACTAACCCCCAGTTTTACAGTAAAATTTAAACTACGCCTTTAGTTTAAACTTCAGTTCAACAATTAATTCGGTTTCACAGTTTCGTTTAAACCTTGAAAATAGTTAATTCTGGTAGTTTAAGTTAAACAACGGTATTCTGCCGTTTAAACCTCATATCACTTGACAGAAGGTCTGTTGCTTTACTTTTAAATCTTACGAATTTCTACTAATTCTTACGAATTTTTACGAATATTTACTCAATGTCGTTCCTTAACTTGAAAAATTGGTGAAAGAGAGCGGCTTCGACAGAGCAAGATATTACCCCTCCTCCATTAACAATCTTATTAGTCTTTACTCAACATATTTCTTTAAGAATTGAAACAACTGTCAGTCGCCTGAAAATGATATAAAGCGCGATGATTTAAAATTTGATATAAAGCGCGTGTAACGACTATTTGCATTTGTCTTTCGATTTCATGCGATACCAATAAGAAACAAATTGGTATGAAAATCAGAAGGCGGGCAAATAATGTAGCTTTATATCTCTTCTCAAATACATGTATTTCAATCAGTAGAAACTCTTCCACATACTTTAATTCGTATACTCACATGCAATTTATGGAAAAACAAAATGCATCTGTCATTTTTGATAGTTATTACCAAAGCGTTCCCTAACGTTTTCGTAAGTTTTTCTCTTTGAGAGAGATTTCATTCCCACCACTGCCATTTTGACAGTCTTTTCCATTTTTACCGAGATTTTTACTACAAAAGTAAAGGAACAGACCAACAGTGTCATTTCAATTTGAAAACTGCCAATTGTCAAAAACACAAACATTTGACGTTGTTTTGTGTGTTCTTTGAACGAAAAGACAAGCAACAATTTTGGAAAAGTGATAGTCGGCTCTCACATTGAGGCAACATTCAATAAGCAACTGACAATAGGAAACACGCAATATTATCGCTCACAATTATTTTACTTTGAATTAAATTAGAGGTCTCACATCAAAGCAACAAAATATCGCTCGAACGAAAAATGTTGCTGATTGCATATTGGCAATTTCTTGTTGCTTATTGCTTGTTGCCTCAATCTGAGAGCCGCCTAAAAGCAAAGTACTGCACAATACTGCCAAATTCTATTCATTAAATTTAGTTAAACTGATTTCAATTGAACTAAAGTTCAGATTACATTGTGAAACCGGACGAGTTGAACTTCAAATTTAAACCCAAGTTTAGGTTGAGTTGAACTTTAGCTTAAACTTCCACTGTGAAACTGAGGGTAAGCATGTTTTGTTAATCACTTATCCCAGCAAAATAGAAGACTAGCATGCTCAATAAAATAGTTCCGAGTAGCATTTGTGATAAAGTTTAATAAATCGGTATATTTTTGTTGAATCTGGGCTTGTGACTTAATTTTACGTTGGCGCTGAAGCCGTTTAACAGCAGTGTCGTAAACCATCTACCAGAAAGATGTCAGCATAAACTATACTGTCAAGTAACTTCTACTTTGGATAAATTGTATCCAGTGGGAATGTCGAAAGTGTCAACTAGAGTGAAGTTGTTGACATTACTTTGTTGAGGACTCTACTTTACTTTACATGTTAACAGTTAACGTAATAGAAGCGTATACTTTTTCATGACTATAGTGATGGTCACACAATCCTTCTCATGAAAGTCGTGCCGGGCGAGACAGGTCGATTTTAAGTACCTAAGTAGACAAGAGAAGAGATTTTTGGTCTAATCTACCTTTCTATTTTTAACAACCTAACAATCTACCCGTGTCGCCCGATACGACGTTCATTGGAAGGCACATTATAGTACAGACAGAAAAAGTTGAAACATCAAGCAAACGGGTAGATAATTCGACGCATGTTCGAGAACCTCTATCGGAAAAATGGATGGAACCAATTGAAAAAAAAAAAACACTTTACAATAGTTTTACAAATTAGTAGTTGTCATGATGCAAACATGTTAATCTAATCCAAATCCAAAATCCAAGCCGTATGCCTCGAGACTGGCAACACTGCCAGGTAGCTTTACAGATAAGCCCAAAATACATAAGAGAAGAGTAAATATTTCCACACTTACCCTGTGGTTCTCGCAAAAGATATCTACTGCTGCTGCTGCTCTGGTGGTAGTTTTTGTTGTTGTGGTTCTTGATGGTTGTATCGATGGTATTAGTAGTGCGTTCTGCACGTATCCTGATTTTTTTAATTACACCAAATACAGGCAACGGTAACGTATCCTTCCTTCCGATTGTTCATTTGTTACGTAGCTAGTTATATCCAAAGAGCGTATTCAAAAAAAAACAACTATAGCAACTTTACGCAAATACTATATACAAACTATTTTCGTATCAAGTAACAACCCCACGATTAGATTGTATCTCACTCTCTCACTTGCTGAGCACAACGATTCTTTTTTTTTATCAATAGATATACTCTCCGATAGTAAATTAATTCGCGGCTGCTATATCAAGAAGGTTTTTCCTTTCGTTTTTCCAAAACACACATAAAAAAAAAAAAACTTTACATATCCAGTCGAAATTACAATCAAAAATCAAAAAAACCGTTTCTAACCCACGAACTTGGAAACAGACGAATTAACAATATTTTTGATTTAACCGCGAACAAGTCACATAAATTTCATTTTATTCTTTTTTATCTTTTCCACAGGCCAGACTCAGCATACATAATAAAAATAACAAACAAACAAATCAAAGCAAATTTAATTTATTATAATTGACCATCCGACAGTAGCGCAAAAACCGTTTTTTATTCACAAATACACCTTGAATGTTGCCGAAGAGGAAAGATATCGACAACGATAAGTATCAGTAGTAGGAATTTTCAGATACTCGTATACACATACATTTATATGGAGACAATTTGTTTTTATATATTTAACTGAAGAAATATTTTTCTTCAACAATTTCGCCGCGGTTGAGAAGATATTATGATGGCAATTTTTAACGATTATGAGTATGACGCGTGTTATACATTTTCGGTGTTATGTGTTTTACGACGTGCGATGTAGTTCGTTTTCCAAAAAGATGACACTCGGAAACGCACAACTCGAAACTTAGAACTTGGCACTTAGAAACTAAGAAACTTAAAAACTCTGAACAGCTCCCACTTGGTAAAACATTGGATACTCTACTATACACTTTTTTTTACACTTGAGCTTGTCAGAGATACAAATGTTTATTTATAAATGTTTTTTTATTTATAATTTTTTGTTGATAAATATTTATTTATATATGTTCAGTCTCTGCGTTGCAGACAAAACGGTGGCATTGGTATTTTTATAGATTTTTTTTTTCGGTTTTGTTATTAGAATTTGACTATACTTTTGCATAGAATGTATCTTATGTGAGTTGATTAGTTATTAAGACAACAACAACAACAACAACATTATAGTCGTAACGATATGACACGGAAAATAATAGAAAATAAAAACATAAACGGTTCACAACATAGAGAGACGAGATTGATAACAGAGTTATCTTGCGTTCTACAATACTGGGGCACACACGAAGAAGCGATGATGACGTGCACGACGCGCGGCGATGTTGCCCCCCCGACGTTCGAGATACATTTCAGCAGCGGCGGTCTGTTGTCGATTTATACCAAAATGAACGCATTGATTCTAAACTTGTGCTTGTGCTCCACTGCCACTCTTCTGGGGGTGGGTGGTGGAATTGTGCTGAAAAAGCACAATTGAATTGACTTGACGTTCTCTTTCGATTGTGATGGTGTGCGTTAGCTAGAGTCTAGAGAGTAGCGCTAGCGCGTGTATCTAATATTATATATCGCTCAAATCCAAATGGTGAACTCAGAAAACTGAAAACAAAAATATACCGAATAACTTTGCCGAAATCTCTCCGAACTAAGAGATTCGTTCATTGGCATCTTAAGAGACGAGTATAGAATAGAGCGTGAATTTCCGGCATAGAAAATATATGTGTGGGAAAAGTTGTAAAAAGTTTTTAATTTGTTTTTATTTTTTCCTTTTAAATCATTTTACTATAGTAATGATGATGACTCCAGTCGGTATAACCTAACATAAGGTAGAGTTATTTCAACTGTTTGTCAATTTGCATTGTTAGATCTAATTAAAATGAGGTGCCTTGGTATAGGTACCCAAGTCTGAATATTCCATTTATGACGTACCTATTCTAACACGATAATTAAACAATTTGTTAAGTTAGCAGACCATGGATAATTAATCGAAGTTTTGTTTTAGGCCGATGGCTGTTCCGGTTGTTATATAATCGATATACGGGATGAAGCAACTAAAAACTGGATCTACTTTAAAATTAGGCAGGCACGTAGCCCCCCCCCCCCCCCCTGGCTTGAGGAGCTGAAGCCCCCCCCTGAAACTGAAAGCTTAGCTGATAGCTCAACTGAAACTGAAATGATCGTCTAAATGGGGCTTAATATAAATTCAAACCTATAAAAATAAGGAGATTATATCGGTAGGTATACAGCATTCAAACCCTAGGTATGTACACTGTGCAAGCCACAGCTTTAACCTGGTTCTGCCAAGTCAACTCCTGCAATTCGCCATTGACTTGGTGTAGTAAGTGAAATAGTTAATTTCTTCCGCAACCATTGAAATGCAAATAAAATTTCAAAACTGTCATTAAAAAACACGCACCAAAGAGCCGAAAAACTCGACTTCTACGCCTTTGTGAAACAAGATTCAGTGAAAGGCAGGACAGTATTATTTCCTTTGTAGAGCTCTTCAAATGCATCTCAATAAGTATTGAAGAAATAAGGACAACACTTTTGGCTGTGGTCCAAAAAAGTGATTTCCAATAAGCCTCATTGTAGGTATGCGAAAAACTATTCAGTTTAACGCTGCCCTTATCAGTTTTCCTACAGAACAAATCCTTAGATTTCGTGTCTGCAATCGACTGCATAAAAGAAGTTATGAATTCTCTTAAGAACATCAGAGAAAATGCCGAAGATTTTTTCAGAGATTCTTTTCAATCCGCTTCCCAACTTGCTGTGGACTTGTTTGGAGTTGAATTAAGAGCTCCAAGAACTTCATTGAAACAAACAACGCATTCCAATCCAGAAACCTCTTCTACTGAAGCCTATTTTAGAGTGTCGTTAATACAATATCATCGTTTCAAGCAGTTGAACGAGTGAACGAAATGGAAAAGCCAACATGTTACTTTGATAATGCAATTTCGTTGTCAGCTGTGAAAGCTGAGTGCATTCTTTGGTGCGAAAAACTATCGTCGAGTGATCCTTCTACCAATGTTTTGAAATTGCATGATATATGTGACAAGACTTAGGTACTTTAGAGCTATTAACTTCTTGCTTACGGTTTTAGCAACGCTTCCAGTGACCACAGCTAGTGTTGAAAACCCCCTTTCAGCTATGAAAAGGATTAAAACAATGTCCCGAAGCGTTATGGAGAATGCAAGGTTATGATATCTGCTGATTCGGAGTATAGTATTGTGGATCCAGATAAGGTGATTGATCATGTCAAAAAAAAATCAAGAAGTCTTATGCTTTGAAAACATTTGTGTAAAAAAATTATTGGAGTATACATACGATTTAAAAACTAATAGGAATCAATGAATAGGAATATACATAGTTTTTTGTTTCGTAAGATTTGTAAGTTTGAGCTCAATCTATTTGGTGATTTTCGAGATATACGATTTTGAATGTTTTTTTTGTATGGGCGGTGCCACGACCCTTTGTCCAATTCTGACAAAACTTCACAGAATAGCCTTCGTATAGAAAACAAAGATTTTCTCAAAATCTGAGCTCAATCGGTTTTGGTTTTGTTGTTTTTGAGATATACCACGATTTTTGTATGGACGGTGCCACGCCCTTTGTCCAATTTTTTACATACAAACCTGCTACAAAAGAATACATTTCCAGAAAAAAAAGAATCATCAAATTCGGTGTAGCCAAACTCGAGTTATAAACGGACAAACATGATTTAAACTTATTTTTATAATACATATATATATATGTACATAGACATAGATATCGCGCATGAAACATACCTAAGAAAGTATGTACCTAAGGAGTAGTTAGAATCTCTGAAAAATATGTTTAGCACAATATTCGAGAAAACAGGTCGAAGAGTAAGAGTAGGTATGATTAATTTGTAAGTAAAGCGATGGCATCCCAACGCAGATCATATACTATAGTATAGAAGACTGAGTCACTATCTACGGGACAAAACATATTTCTTAGCTAGAATCCTGAATTATATTCCATACCGCCCAGATCTTCCTTTCTTGCAGTATAATCCCATTCTTACAGATTTCCGCTTAAATATCCTTGGAGTACGTACGCTAGAGTTAGATAAAGCGATAAGCATATCCAACGGCGTCAGAGGTTGGTACGCATTACAAAGTTTCAAATTGATACGACGAATAGTTCGTGGGATATGAAAATGACTCCCTTAAAAGGGGTCATCGCCAATAATTCCAAAATCGGAAAGACTGATTATCTTTATTTTTTATATTAGAGTACACAAACCGAGTTTGAAGTCAATCGGATGAAAAATAAGAATGTTCCCATACAAACATTGAACCTACCCCCCCCCCCCACGACCAACCCTTTTACCCCTTTCAAAAATCGGAGACATTAGGTTTCTTTATTTCTCATAGAGAGTACACATCCTTTCTTATTCCTTGTAAATGGTATAATGCAAGTTTCTTTTTAAAAATGCAATAAAATGACCAAATTTTAAATTTTTCCATGTTTATCGCTTTATTAGTAAAGCTACGAGTACACGACATGCCAAACGCGACATGCGCATGCCACTCTGACGTCACGATAATTACTCGACATATTGTAGAATATGTCACGTTTTATATATTGTGTGCAAAAAGAATGCCGAGTGCACGGCATGCACGTTTTGTCTCAAAGTTGTCGACGGTGACTGGCATGTGTTTTGCCACATTTTTTGTTCTTGGACGTTTTTTAATTCATTTTTGTTACTTTATGGCTTGGTAGAAAGAAGACAAAGAAGAGGGGCCCGACGGATTTATTACGTAGTTTTTACAAAACAGTATTAGTGACTACTTTAAAATACGAGTACAAGACATGCACCCTTTTATGACATATTCTGACGTCGAATTGACGTCAGACTGGCATGCGTATGTCAGGTTTGGCATGTCGTCTACTCGTAGCTTAAGAGCAAACATTCCCATTAATTATGGAACACATTGTGGGTGGTTCCGGGCTGTAGCTCACGCATTACTTGGATGATGATTGGCCTTAAGTGCTTGAATCGTTTCCGAATTGTTGGCATAACATCGGTTCTTCACGGTTCCCCAAAAAAAAATGGTCCAGAGGGGTCAAATCGCGGCCAATTGACATCGCCAAGACGGCTGATAACACGATTTGGGAATTTTGGTGCGTAAAATAAATGGTCCAATGATGCCACCACTCGGCAATCCGCACCAAGGTGTTATTTTCTGTTGATTCATTGGCACCGTACTACGACGGGGACCGTGATGAGTCTCACAAAATTTGTGCACAAACTTGCATATAGCAGTGGGTGCTTCATTTCGGCCAAAACTTTTTTTCAAAAAACGCACTGTTAGGGCTACACAGCACTCGTTTTGGAAATAAGTTTTCAAAATTTCCCAACGTTGTTCATGCGTAAAGCGACTCATTTCGTTCCGCGGCGATATGATGATACTGACTTTCTGTCAAGATTTCGAGCGAAAAACAGCTGTCACTGTCAAAATAACCTATTTTTTCAAAAGAATCCTGGCCCACCCTGTATACATCAACCTCTTCAGCTTTCTAGAGCAAATGGTTTGAGCTGGGCGTGGATGATCAGTGTGTCATGATTTCTATTTTTAAGATTAGGTTAGGTTAGGTAAGAGGGGCGGGGCAGTTTACATTATATGCAATTTTCACCCAGGCCATAAGCCATTCAGGCGTATTGTGATTGCCCCTTTTATAGTACGAACACGAACTACGAACACTTGGATTTGTTTTCTATATTAACAGATGTTAGTATCTTTGACCTTTTAATGGCAATTACAGGCTACAAGCTGCAAGTTATGCTGCTTGGCTGTCCATACAGAAAGTAATTTCCATTGCTGGTAGTTCACTCGCCAAGATAGTTTGAGACGCGTAGATCTCTGCCTGAAAAACGCTGCACTGCTTTATTATTTTTAGTGTGATCTCTGTAGAAAAGGACTATACACTATACGATACGACGAGTAATGCCTGAGACACGACGACCGACGTTAAAATCGTACTAGGCGATTCGACAGTGAGTACGAAGAAATCTTATTTCGACTGCTTGTATGTACAGTTACAGTATACACGATATAATTCTTGTGATTATTTATCTCTAGTCTAGACAGATACCTTAGCTTCGTAGTCATGAATTTTTGCAGTCATATATTTTTTTTCATACAATAAGATTCGTGAATTAATGAGAATCACGGAGAAGGCACATTTGATTCTCACAGATTTAAGTACTAAAAGCCAGAAGAATAACGGAATCAAACCCGAACCAGAAGGGCTTTGGACACAACACACTACATCGTACTGCTACACAATACACGAGACAAATATGTTTCTACACATGTGAAATACTCAGCACTTAGCGATAAAAGTCTGGTTCTGGCTTAAGGCGATTCCCTAAAAAAGGAGCGAACATAGGAGAGATTGTAGTAGGGGATAGTAGGGACATAGTAGATTGTAGTAAAATGTCATAGACTCTCCCGAGTTACACTTAACCGCCATAGGTTCCATGAACCAGTGCTTCACAAACAGTGTTTACTTTTTACGTTAAGTGAATTATACCGTCTTGGAAATCGATTTCACCAAAATGAATTTTTTTTTTGCAAAATCTCAAAAATTTTTGACATTTTTCGGATTTTTTTTATTAATTTTGTTTTTTGACATTTTTTTTAAACAGTTTGAACTAATTATATCAAAATTGGCGCAGTAGCGCAGTGGTTAGTGTGTTGGACTACTGTGCGAGGAATCCCAGGTTCGATCCCCGGAAAAACACAAATTACATCTTAAAGTTTTTTCTACTGCGCCACCTCTCGCGAACGTCTGACAAACATCCGAGAGTATGACTGTCATGAAAAAGCTTCTCAATTGAGCCGTTCGGACTCGGCATAGAATTGTAGGTCTCTTCCATTCGTCCCAAAAATAGAAACTCACACAAAACGAATGGTTGCGAGAAGCTAGGCCTTGGGTGTCACCCGCCTGTTGCGCCACCTATTTATTTATTTTTATTTATTTATATCAAAATTGGCAAAATCAGATCAACACTGACGGCTACGAGTGGGCACTGAAGATCAGTCTGAAAAGCATTAGCGAATTTATATGTTCTTCCTGCGGTAGTCCTAGTAGGGGCCAGGTGCTCTGGAAGCATCACTTTGACTTTATCGAAATACCAGTTTGCCTCTTCTATATGTCGACGAAATATACCTGCAACTGCTGAACGACATTGAAGTTGACACGCGAGTACAATAGAAAGTGGTTGTCGCTGCCGCTTTCAACACGTGAGCTATGAAATTGGACAGCATGTGCAGGACTACGCATGCGAGCAATGGCTCAAAATAGTTCTGCGAAGCAGAGAAGGGACCCGCATCATAGACACAACTCCCATGAGTAGCTCATTCCTGCCGAAAATAAAATTAGGGGCCAGTGAAGAATACATGCACAGTGATCGCCAGGTAATTATTGCCCCTATTGTAGAACACAACTCAACTTAGTTGAGTTGAGTTGTCTTCAATGCAACTCAACTTTCACACAACCCAAACTAACTAACAACTTATAGACAACCACCGCCATCTTTGTTGTGTTTTGACAGACAACTTTTCTACCGAGGTTGTGTATGACAATACGGACAATACCGAGATTTGAATTACATACAACCAAGAGACAACTCAACTGTAGTTGTTGTTGTCTTATACACAATAGTGGCACATATTCAACATTGTTAAGACAAGCCCCAAGGGCATATTGTTAGACAAAGACGCGGTCAAACCAATTATGAACGAGATATACTGTAGAGTAGATGTAGAAGATCAACTAGTTCACTCTACTACAGCTCTCCAGCGCGAACAGACTTACAAACTTAAACGTGAAAGGCAAGGCATATGTAATGTAATCCTAAATTTGGAGCAATCCCGTTTATATCATCTTCCTTGAAAAAGGACACAATCATCTCAGTTTGCCAAACGGAAAAAATAAAAACCGCCCTAAATGTTTTTAACATGGCCATGGCGTATCAGAATTGACGGATAATAAAAAAATCAAAAACAAACAATTCATGTACACAAACCATAAAAAGTCTTAATGGACATTTGTAAATATTTTGAAAGAAAAAATGCGTAAACAACGCACGGCAGACCAATATCAATATGCTCCCCATGTTTATTTTCATTATACAATATGTAAACTGTGTGTTTTCAGAATCTCATCAAACCTCAAAATACCCACCTGCTGAAATGCCTCGACTGGAATAATGTTAAATTTAGTTCATGTACTTACAATGTTTTGGCTTGCCAGTAGGCGTGCGATTGAAATAAGCTTCTTTTTTTTGAAGTATGTAGGTAGGTAAGCGGTTTTTAATATTAACTGCTGAATGCTCTGTGTATAGCTTTACCTTGGTAGTATTGTTTATCTTAAATTCTAGGTGTGCATATCTTTAAGAGCTGTAAAGGAGTGTAACGGACATGTATGATTATGATTATGATGTATTTTTTAAGAGAACAACAAATTGTTTACAAACAAACATTTTGTTTGAAATTATAGCTATACATATTAGGAACTATGTACCTACATATGTATGCATATGCACCAGACCGGGCCTGAAAGAGGAAGTATTTCAACAACGGTGGTGATGCTTCTACAAAAGGAAAACAAACCTCCATAATGATCATTGCTCGTGCAGACTCCTGTGTGCTTGTCAAAGGTAAAATATTGGAACGCATTACATATAAGGGACTCTTTGGAAACAGCGATAGATGAGGCTGGCAGGAGGTCTATCAGATCTTTCTATGTACTGTTGACGCCGCGCCGTTAACGAAGTAAGTGGTCGCACAGCAAGGAAAGCGAACGACCGACGGAAGAAGATGTGCGCCATCATCACATTAAATGTAAAAAAAAAACCTCTTTATACTAGGATCTGGAGAAATATTTCAATGGTTGTCGCTGTCAAAGAGCCCCTAGACTATATACAAAAGATTTTGTAGGATTATTTCACATCACAGATAGGGCGTTGTTCTATGGAAAACGGATCCAGAAAGTATCATTGCATAACTGAAAGTTCCGCAAAGCCCAGTGATAGGTTCGCTATTGATGCAACCTGATGAACAACGACATACAAATACTGAGGACTCCAATGTCGGCTAGGTTAGGTTAGGTTTGTGGGCTGGCGAGGATTTTCTCCGAGCCACACTCAGGTCAATACTGCCCCATTGTGATTCCCATAAGGGGAAAGACGTTGCCCTTACCCATTATAACCCTGTATTCAAATTACTTACTGTGCTGCTACATACAAACCAACCAAAAACCAAACTTGATTTGACTAAGTTCATTATCTTGTCTATTGATGTGCTGGAAAGCTCGTCTAGGTCGTTGAAGAAGTGACTCCCTAGAAATTTATACCTGCGGTATGTTGGAGACTTGGGCAGTGACATAAGAAGTGGGTTGTATCCTCAAGAGCTTCCTCATCACCGCAGCCTCTGCAAAGTTCTTCTTCCGTTAAGCACATTTTCTTCATATGGTACCGCAAGGTGTTGTGCCCTGTTATGATACCTACGAGGGTGGACAGGGATTTCCTATCCTTCCGCTTTATCTTCTCGGTTTTGGATTCATTGAAGGACGGCCATACCATTCTTGTGGTATTACAAGTGTTTAGGGTGGCCCATCTTGCGTTCGCCTCACTTGTGGCTTTTCTCCCTGCTTCAAGCTTGAGTGTGCAAGGCGGGATGTCCACAGAGGGATCAGCTTGTTCTGAAACAGCTGTCGAACCTTGTCTTGCTAATTCGTCTGCTTTCTCATTGCCTGAAATGCCTTCATGTCCCGGAATCCAGCAGAGTGATACCTGGTGCTGTGTACCAAGAGCCTTGAGTTCTTCGCGACAGCACTTCACAAGCTTCGATTTTATTTCTGGTGCAGTTATGGCTTTTATCGCTGCCTGGTTGTCGATAAAGAAGGTAATACCTTCAGGTGGTATTGCCCTTACCACAGACTCACGGGCTGCTGTTGTCACTGCCAGGACCTCTGCTTGGAAAACGCTGCTATGGTCGGGGAGGCGATTCGATTTTGATATACCCAGCGATTCAGAGAAGACACCTGACCCTACCCCAGTGTTCATTTTGGATCCGTCTGTGAATACGGCTATGGTTGGTGTGCTAGGTACGAGTCCGTCTCTCCATTCTTCCCTGCTTCTTGTAAACTCTAGATAAGGCGTAATGTACTCCGTGACGTGTACATGGCCGAAATATTTCTGTAGGATCGTAGAATGACCCGTTGCGTTCAAATTCCGTTTTACCGATTGGCTGATTCTCATTGCACTAATTGCGGCCGATAGTTGTATATGAATGTCTAGCGAACACAGGTTGAGGATAGCCTGAAGTCCTGCGGTTGGAGTTGTCCTCATCGCACTGGTGGTGCCGATGCACGCTAGTCTTTGAACCTTAGTTAACGCTTTTAGGTAGGTGGCTTTATTGGTTGCCGGCCACCATACGAGACTGCTGTAGGTCAGTATGGGTCTTACTATAGCCGTGTACATCCAGAGCTTAATTTTGGGAGATGGTCCCCAGGTTTTCCCAAAGATTCTGCTGCAGGAATAAAAGGCTATTGTGGCTTTTTTAATTCTTTCATTGGTGTTCAATTTCCAGTTTAGTTTTTTGTGTAGTATAAGTCCCAGATACTTTGCGCTATCAGAGATTCTGAGGGGTGTGCCGCCAACAGAGGGTGTAGCAAACTGTGGTATTTTCCTTTTATTTGTGAAAAGTACCAGGTCAGTTTTCTGGGGATTGACTGTTAGACCGTAGTTCCTGGTCCACGTGTCGAGGGTTCTTAGGGAGCTTTCAATTTGTTCCGACAGTGTTGGAAGGAATTTTCCCGTTGCCAACAGTACGACGTCATCCGCATAAGCCGTTATTCTGATGCCATTGTTCTTAAGTTTCGTGAGTGCTTCATGTCGGCTAAGATAATCGGCTTTCTATCTAACACTGATGCTAACAAGCCACGGATGCCTCTGGACTTATCTGCAAAGGTTGGGGTACGATCGCAATTCCTTTTACCCATGATGGACAAGAGCGGTTCAACATGAGGAGCATGTAATGTTCCACTGCCCGCAGGCCGCAATACGAAGAAGAACGACAAATGCTGAAAGAGAAAATTGCAGATGCATTGACGCCAGAGAACATAGCCAGCCTGACATGACGTGGCAAACAGAAGTGCGATGGGAAGCAATTAGCATAGCAATGCTATTGGATGGAACCATCATAAAGAAGCAGCGCCAACATAAACCTCAACGGAATGCAGTGCAGGAGCATGCAAACATGCATGTGCCGAACACTTAAATCACATAGTATCAAATGCTTGAAAGCTTTAATTTTAAAATTAAGTCTAGTACTCTTATAGTAGGTACATAAATAGAAAGAGACAAAAATGGCCATTGACGCGGTGTTAATCGAGTCAGAGGCAAGTTACTCAATCCGTAAATATTTAAAGCTTACTTCACTAACTTTATTCATTTCTTGAATTTATTCATGATTTGAAAACTTTTTGGTAAAAACTACGCCGGGCCACGGGCAATAATAATCCTATACAATAAAATCTTTGACCAAAGACTCTTATTAGGTTATTGTTCACAGTCCACGTGTTCCAGGCGGAAATAATGGCGATTAAAGAAGCCCTGTCCGCTTCTAAAAAGGATATCCGTATCTTTGCAGATAGTCAAGCAGCTATCAAATCCTTGGATTCTTTCTCCAATAATTCGAAAGTAGCCCAAGAATGCCGCTCGTCTCTTTTAGAGATATCAGAGCAGTTCAATATTCAGCTGTTCTGGGTGCCGGGGCATAGAGATATTCCAGGGAATTGTAGGGCCGATGAACTCGCCAGACGTGGAACAACATTACCTGACAAAGCTAACTTAAGAATACCAATTGCTATACATGTAAACATAAATTAAAGCTAGACGCCTTTGAGAAAACAAATCTCAAATGGACAAACGGTACAACGTGTCTGGCGACAAAGCAGATTTGGCCAAGGCTGGATCTGAAACGCTCTAAGTGTTTGATATCTCTAGAAAGACGTCATATTAGCGCTATGATAGGTGTCATCACTGGACACTGTCTGATAGGTAGACACGCAACAAGACTTTGTGTTCCCTCGAATGATTTTTGCAGAAGCTGTAGGGATGAGGTGGAGGAGGAAGGGAACATTACTTTTGACCGAAAAAAAAAATCTCGAATCGTCAAAATCTCGAAAAAAAAAATTTGATTTTTAAAAGTTGCTCGAAAAAAAAAATCTCGAAAAAAAAAAATCTCGAAAGTAAAAAATCTCGAAAACAAAAATCTCGAAATAAATTTGTTTTTTTAAAAATCTCGAAAATTTTCGAGATTTTAGCAAAAAGTTGATTTTTTTGTAAATAATGTTTCTTCTCCGTTATTCTTATTATTGAGTATGCCATTGATTGCTGATATGTAGTTTATGTTGTGTAGCAGTAACGTGATAACAAAAATGTACAAATGTAATAAGGCAGAAATTTCTATTATATTTACTTATTTTACATTAAGTCAATGTTAACGTAGGTACTACTAATTTTTTTGGAAATCGGTAAAAGTATCTCTTAAGGAATAATTGTCGTCCTGAAAAGGACGTTTTGTTGTTTTATTTGTTTTGTTTACGACAACCTTATCGTGGTTGCGATGCCTTTAAGAAAATCGAGCTTTGGCATCCCTTCTCTATTTGTGAGAACATTCTGGATCTTCTCGTTCTTTCTGTCTTGTTTAGTTCGAGGTACTCGTTCACCACTTTTTGCTTTCTCTACCTGCATTTTAGCTACAATTAGCTCTTTCGACAAGTCACCGATAAGTTTGTAGACTCCTGCATGCGGTTTTCCTACGATTGTTTTGAGGCGTCTGTGCCATGCCTCTACGCAGTTTTGGGTCCTTGGGAATTTCTGCTCCTGTGCAGAAGCCGCAACAGACCAAAACTCTGGGCTATATTGCGGTGAAAAGTTAGGTCCTTTGCCGGAAACATAGTTTTTTCGGAACCAATTTGCTACGCGTCTGGCATCAGGGTCGCGAATGCTTTTATAAAAAACATTAAAGTATTCTTCAACATCTGCTGCTGGAACAAATGCCAATGCTTTTAACATTTTAATTTCAATAGCAAATTCCTCATTTTCTCCATATTTAGGGGCTAATCCTTCGCGTTGAATTTTTCGCCAAACTATTTGCCCAAAATGGAACAAACAGCCCTGGTATTTTGCTTGAGGCAAAAATTCTTTCGCAGCCCCTGAAATAGTTTTTTCGAAGTCAGAGAGCACGAGTTTTGGATTAATATGAATTTCATAATCGCAAGCTATTTTAAAAAGTTCAAAAAACATTTGGGTGTATGCCGTTTTTGATTTGCGACTCATAAGGCAAAACACCAAGGGAACCGTAACGCCCGCAACCGATCCGTGAATGGAAAAAAGCTGTTGCATTATGGAAGGGACAACATAAAACGTTCCATCAACGAGCCAGCACTCTGATTCGGAAAGCAGCTTAAGGCTGCTCCGTGTACCCAACAATATATTTTTCTCACCACTATAATTTGTCTCACTCAAAACAAATAACTCACCTTCCAAATATTTCAAATTGGTGGGAATGTCAACTTCCTCCAATGTTGAGGGCTCCTTTATATTGTTGGACCGTACGCGCGCAATCTTAGCTTTTTGCGCATTCTTTGATGGAAGTTGCACCCGACATGCTGGTTCCGTTGAGACAATGGCATCCCGAATGATTCGCGAAGGGACAATGTCAGAGCGAGCACCTAATTTAACACTGCTGTTTGCCTTGCAAACCGCTTTTTCAAAGGCAAGTGGATCGTGGTTATGTTCGCTTGGGCCTTTTTTTAATTGATGTTCTTTTTCTTTAAAATTGGTAACGATGCGCCCCTTACAACGAAAACTTTTCTTGCAACTGCAGCACCAGTAGCAAGTCTCGTTAAGCTTTCTTTCCAAGTGGTAATGATACCCCTTAAACACAAGTTTGTCTTTTTCTTTATTGTTTATAATCACTTCCATTTTTGAATAAACACTTTCAATTTTTATGAAACACTTTTGGCAAAAAATTCCACTAAACTTCTAAAGTTCACTTTTCACTACACTTCCAAAACATTCAGAAAAACGAAACGCATTCCAAATTATTTGGGTACAAGAATCGAATGGCTACATCGAAGGATTGAGAATCAGAGAGAAAAAAAGTCCCGTTACTTTAAAAATGTTGCCTAATAAATTATAATAATGATTTAATAATTCTGTTGTTTTCCATACCTCACTCAAATCCATGAGAATCAAAAAAATGTTCCTTCTTCGCGATTCTCATAAATTGGCAAACCCTTTGTATGTAAAAAATGTCTTCTTTTTTTGTCTACTTCTCTTTAATGGTGGATTTACATTACCACGCCACGCATTTTTGTATGACTTTAGAGAGAGAGGTCCGTTTTTCCACAGTCCGGACTAATGATGTGTAAGAGTGAGAGCACAAGCCTAACAGTTGAATTTAGGCCGCCATAACTTTTTTATGGAGGTTTGTGGTCTCACTCTTACAGATCATTAGCCTTAACTGTAGCAAACGGATCTCTCTCTTTAAAGTCGTGCAAAATTGCGTGGCGTGGTAATGTAAATCCACCATAAACATGCAGAAATTTTGAAAGCCAAAAACTCGAAAATACCTGAAAATGATTGGTGTTAAAAATCGCGGCGATTTTAACACCAATCATTTTCAGGTATTTTCGAGTTTTTGGCTTTCGAGATTTTTTTTTCGAGATTTTGTTTTTTCGAGATTTTTTGTTTCGAGATTTTTTTTTTCGAGATTTTGTTTTCGAGATTTTTTTTTCGAAATTTTTTTTTTCGATCAAACATACCCAACACGAGGAGGAAACTGTCCCCCACCTTCTCTGCTCCTGCCTGGCCCTTGCTAGGAATAGGAGAATATACTTAGGAGCTTCATTCTTTAACGATCCTGGAGATCTCATCACTAATGACATCAGGAGTTTATTACGCTTCATTAAAAGCTCAAAATGGTTCTAACAATTAGGCGTGGAGTAGCACATCATCCGGATGGTATCCCAATGGACCTAAATTGGTCTAAGTGTGCTGGCGTTTGCTGGCAGCCACTTTAACCTAACCAAACCTGACCTATGTTTCACAGTCACTTTATGTTTGTGATTCCATATAGTCTTGGTAAACATCGAGTAAACATCGAGTAAACAGTGCGTCTAGGCAGATGTGGTGGTTCGTCTACTGATGAGCCCCCCACCACATATCGGGGCGAAACGCATTTGGAGTTGAGGCCACTTAAATGTTTCAATAATAAATAATCCAACTACATAGTTTAAAAAAAAATGGCTGATTGCATCTGATGAGACGATTTATATAAACCTGTCCAGTCAGTTATTCATTTTGCACTTGACAGCAACGTTATTGATCAAAAACGCAATAAACATACGTATATGAGCCTAAATTGTGAGCAATGAGGTTAATTGACAAAAATCATTAGCTAAATTAATTGATTGTACATGTACGTCTACAAAATGTATGAAAACGTTTATTTACCCGTTTCCTTATTGTTTTCATCATTTTCATTACATCTGATCAGTGAACCGTTAATTGATTTTCCACCCATGCTACAACAATTGCTTGGAATTGACAACATCCAACATGAAACCGTAAAGAAGTAAGTGGGTTTGCAATGCATCTACTCAGTACTCAGTACGACTCATTGCATTTTTATTCGTATCTTGTATCGAAAATACGGAAAACAAAATTATTATAGGAACTTTGACAGAAGGAACTATTTGCAACATTTACAGCAGAAATTTATTAAAAACATTCTTGGAATTGCAAGACTATTTCCGAAGATCGATTTCAAAACTTTTTTTAAACTACGAACTATGATTGCTGCTAACGATTGAAAAGTGTAATAATTATTAATTTGATTATCACAGAAAACTTCTCTAAGCTGTGTGTAAAAAAATTTCATAATATGCCTCTTACTTAGGCCGCCGAAGACATCATTTGCAAGCTCAATCACCAACCAGGAGAATGCAAGCGAAAGGAGTCATCGGACACCGAAGTCTATTGCGCAAACTGCAAATCCACAGGTCATCCAGCGAGCTACAAGGGATGTCCGCAGTACAAACTTAAGCTGGCTGAAAAAGAGAAGCAGGTCACACTGAAGAAAGCGCAAAAGGAATTCGCAGCAAAATCTGCTTGCACATTGACAAAACCAGCCGTCAGTTTCGCCTCAATAGCCAGGATGGGCTTAACCCAAGTTCAACCACTGCCGAACCAACCAAAAACACCATCTAAGCAACCACAACCACCAACTATGAAGAAGCAACATCCTATTCGGAAGAACCAACCCAAGACCGGAAATGTGAACCTCGGGGAAGAAGTCCATCGAGTATTTGGTGCCGATCTATCCGCCATCATGAAGAAGGCTCGTAATGCCGTCCCTCCCAATTACTCCAGCATGAGTGAAGAGAATAAATCCGTGGCATTGGCCACTTTTATTTTCCAACTATGCAGTACATAAGGAAACTGCGTGTAATTGCATATAACGTTAATTCGTTATATAGCCTCAACAAAAGAACGGCTTTCCACCTCTTCATGAAGTCCAACAACCCAGATATTGCACTTATAAGTGAAACGATGCTGACCAGCCGGAACAAGATGGATCTTAAAGACTACCATTTCTTCAAGACTGATAAAGTGGAAGGCAAACGAGGAACAGGCATTTTCGTAAAAAAGACCATCAACAAGGAAAGGATCACACAATTCCCCATTCGTGGACTTACCTCATTCGAAGCTACTGGAATAGTCATCCGAACGAATCCATCCGAAACTCTGGCGGTCATCAGCATTTACAACAAGTGCAACGCTAACACTCCGAATATCCAACACGATCTGCAAATCTTGAGCGGACTCCTAACCCAACACACATTCGGGATGATCGGCGGAGACTTCAACGCAAGGCACCAAATGTGGGGCGATACAGTTGATAGCACCGAAGGCGTAGCAATTGTCAACTGGATGGAAGACAATTATGACAACCACTCCCTCGTTGTTGTATCCCAACCAAGACCGACCTTCCCCAGAACCCCATCTTTCCTGGACTTCTTCATGGTGACCTCTAACCTGGTAAACATCCTCCCAGAGATACAGAACTACGAGTGCAAAACTCTTACCAGCGACTCTGACCATGAAGCAGTGCAGCTGATTATTAGGCTTCATCAACCGATCTTTACGAACGAGCAACCAGGAGGTGACTACATAAACTTTAAGGAATTGGATATAGAGCTATTTCATAGAGAAGTCGAAAATAATATCACCCTACCCCCAGCGACAAGAAATCTCTCCAATGATGAGATAGACACAGCCGTTGAAGACCTTCAGAGTGCAGTAAACCGAGCACTCGATATGCAAAAGAGGCCTAAGACGTCGAAGGACAGATACAGCCATCTTCCAGTCTACATCCAGAACCTATACCACCACAGACAACGCTTAAGGAAACGACTCCAAAGAATACGCAACCGGGAATGGAACACGGTCAACAGTGACTATCAGACCGTTCTGAGTGAACTAAACTGCACTAACATCATGTTCAAGAATGCAGTACAGCACTACAATGATGTTCAGATGCAAAAGAGGTTGCAAGACATTAAGCCCGGCCCCGATACCTTTAAAAAAATTAACCGAATCATCGGAAAAGGTCTAAAAATGCCAGATACACTAGGCACCAATCCTGGAACCGCCACCACCCTTGATGAGAAGGCAGAAGCGTTAGCTATATTCTTCGAAGGCAACTTCAACCCATCGCCTCCTAACGATCCTGTATTCCTCTCAGAAGTCCATGCAACAGTCAGAAGCATCGAAGAATCGACGACAGCAACTACTGCGTTCACTGACACAAATCTAGCCGACAACCCCGTGGATGATGACACCTTATCAACACCAGAGGAAATCGCTGAAATAATTCAGAACAGTCACTCTAAGAAGTCAACTGGACCGGACAAAATATCCAACTTCGTCCTGAAAAAGCTGCCGCAGTCAATAATGATCCTGCTAGCTATAGTGATGAACAACTGCATCAACAACTGCTACTTTCCTAGGAAATGGAAGACCGCTAAAATAATAGCCATTCCGAAGAAAGGCGACCCCAACAACGTCAGAGGATATAGGCCTATATCGCTACTTTGTAGTGTGAGCAAAATACTCGAGGAACTCATCCTGCGGAGAGTGAAAGATGTGTGTAACCAACTCAACATCATACCGGACATACAATTTGGATTTCGGGAAAAACATTCTACGTTGCACCCATTAATGAAGTTCCACCATGATGTCACGAAGGCTCTCAACAACCACCAAGTCACAGTCGCATGCTTTCTAGATGTGGAGAAGGCATTCGATTCGGTGTGGATTCAAGGACTTATTCATAAACTTAAACAGCTAAGTTTTCCTTTACCACTTATTAAAATAATTTTTAGCTTTCTTCACTCCAGGTCCTTTTTTGTACAAATAGAAGACAGCCATTCCCAAACAAAAAGCATCAGAGCCGGTGTAGCCCAAGGGTCAAAATTGGGTCCACTACTTTTCAACATCTTCACATCCGACCAGCCTCGGCTCGAGAACACAACCAATAGCTGCCTGTTCGCCGACGACTCCGCCACATATAGCAGCTCAATGTCCCCAGCCATAGCAGCACGAAGAGTTGAAGTCCATGTCAGCAAACTTTTCGAATACTACCAAAAATGGGGCATACGAATCAACACTGCCAAATCAGAACTAATCTGCATCAGAAGACCAATTAGAGGAAGAAGTAGAGGTAGATCAGCCACCAATTGTCGTAATGTAACGCTGAGACTACCTGATGGATCAGCGCTATCAACCACAAACGACATTAAATATCTTGGAGTCAACTTTAACGAGCGATTCAAATTCAACCCACACCTGAACACTGTTCTCAGGAAGGCTGCATTCGCGTTTCATCGAGTCTACCCGCTGATGAAGAAGCAGAACGGACTGAGTAAAAAAACCAAACTGCTGCTCTACAAACAGCTTATAAGACCGGTAGTAACATACGGTTTTCCCATTTGGTACACTATTTCCAAGACGTACATGAAGAAGCTGGCCATTTTTGAGAGAAAACTCTTAAGGATCTGCACAGGACTACACTATGATCCAATTCGAAAGAAAAACGTCAGAAGTTCAAGACTCTACGAAGAAGCCAGGATCACCCCCCTGGAAAAGTACATGGTCACACTTTTCCAGAGAATACTCGGGAATGCATCCAACCATCCAAACCCTCTAGTCCGAAGGATTGCGGAGACCCAACACATCTCAGAGCATCGCTACCTCCATGTATTGGCTCTACTAAACGAGGACCTATTCCCAAGAGACACCGACAGGGCAAATATACCCTTCTACGATTTGACCGAGACATCCCACCATCGAGGATAATACCAAGATGAACAACCCTCTCTACCACCACAAGGACATCGACACCCGGATTTGAACACCCTGAGGTCAACCCTGACAACGATGCATACTATGAGTATGAATCTGAGAAAACAATTACAATTTATTTATGTAAATCTAATTATTTAAAAAAATCATTGTAAACCGTTGGGCCCCTGTTGTTGAGCCAACACACAAAATATTAATTATTCATCAGCACTTGTAAACTAGCCTTAAGTCAAATTGTATATATAAAAGTTCAATAAAAAATTAATGTAATGTAAATGTAATGCCGAAGACATCAAAAGTACCAAAAAAAAATCTTAGCATGACTAGGTATAGTCTCGAAAACACAAAATTCGAAAAAAAAAAATCGCGGCGAAGAACACCAATAATTTTCATGTATTTTCGAGGCTTTCGGTACTTTCAAGAATTTTGTGTATTTTAAGAGAAAAATTTTCAAAAAAAATATTTTGTGCATACAATAAGGTTCGCGATTTCATGAGAATCACGGAGAAGGCACATTTTCTTGATTCTCACAGATTTAAGTACCTAAGCCAGAACCAAACTTGTAACATGTGGTGATCAAACCAAAAGGGCTTTGAACACAACACACTACACTGCGACACAATCACACGAGACATAATATGTTTCTAAACATATGAAATAATTAGTACTTACTACTTAGCAGTGATAGCGACACAGCACTCCAACTCCGACTCCGCAACACCCGACGCGTTAGAAGTGTGAGATGCTTTAGAACTTTAAAATGGAATAAAACAAAGATAATTTTTTTTAAATTGACATGAAATTTACTTTATTCGAAATATAATCTTCTGGCATTATAATTTAAATATGATTTCTGGCATACGACTGCCACGGTTGGCCCGGACCACAAACCACACCATACACACCACTTGCTGAACACGTCCCAATAGTGGTCATATATTTAAATTATTTGAATTATTTCAAAGCCATCTCGGATTCAATTGTCTTATTTCATATTTTTTTGCTTATTCACACGTATTCACAGATAGAAAAAGAGGCGGAGCTACTTATTTCAAAACTGGCTCTATGAAACTCTCATTTTTGGCCGAAGCTGGTGGTCTATTCTCTCTGGTTTGTGGCCCGGACGTAGTCTAATCTGGAGGTCCAATTTTCGATGCCTTTTTCCAATATTTGTGGCCGTATATCGGCAATAACGCGGCGAATGTTGCTTATCGGCGTAGACTACAGGCGTAGTGACTTCACAATTCCCCATAAAAAATAGTCAAGCGGCGTTAAATCGCACGATCTTGGAGGCCCATTCACGGGTCCGCAACGTGCGGTTACCAAACGTTTTCTTCAATAAAACAATTGTGGCACGAGCGGTATGACATGTTGTGCCGCGCCGTCTTGTTAAAACCACAGCTCATGCACGTCAGGGTTGTTCAATTGATGAACGAAAAAGCCAGTAATCATGGCTCTATGCGGTCACCATTGGCTGTAACGGACATTTTTTTGTAAATTACTTTTTTTATTAAACTTTTATATACACAATTAGACTTAAGGCTATTTTACAAGTGCTGATGAATAATTAATATTTTGTGTGTTGGCTCAACAACAGGGGCCCAACGGTTTACAATGATTTTTTTTTAAATAATTAGATTTACATAAATAAATTGTAATTGTTTTTTTCAGATTCATACTCGTAGTATGCATCGTTGTCAGGGTTGACCTTAGGATGTTCAAATCCGGGTGTCGATGTCCTTGTGGTGGTAAAGAGGGTTGTTCATCTTGGTATTATCCTCGATGGTGGGATGTCTCGGTCAAATCGTAGAAGGGTATAATTGCCCTGTCGGTGTCTCTTGGGAATAGGTCCTCGTTTAGTAATTGACTGTAACGTTCTGGCCAGCATCGTTCTTAAAGAAGTACGGACCAATTATTCCACCAACCCATAAAGCACACCAAACAGACAGTTTTTGTGGATGTAACGGTGTCCTTACATACACTTGAGGATTATCATCAATCCAAATACGGCAGTTTTGTTTATTTACGTATCCATTTAACCAAAAGTGAGCTTCAGCGCTTAACAAAACTCGCTTATGAAAATTGGGATCAACGGCAATACGTATTTCGAAGAACAGAACCATGATTTTCAAAATAAATTTGCACAATTTGAAAGCGTTGTTCAGGCGTCGGTCTATTCATGTTGAAATGCCAAACCAAACTTAAAATAAATCGCTTGACAGCTGATAAAACGGCCGCCAGTTAAAATAGTGTTGCCAACTTAAAGTTCTATACCTCTAAAAAAAACACCCTTTATAAGAAACATTGCTTATAAGTTCTACGTTAAGTTAAACAAGTGAAGGCGACAAAATAATATTTTAGGGGATTTGAGATGGATTTCACCAAAATGAAAATTGTTTGCAAAATCTCGAAAATTTTCAAAATTTTTCAAAATTTTTTTTCCTTTTTGAAATTTGGGTTTTTGACATTTTTTGCTTTCGGGATTTTTTTTTCTCTGATGAACTTTTTTTCGGTGATCTTCCAAAAGACTCGTTTTTTTTTTGTTTGTGAAATTTTGCGTCTCCGTAAAAACTCGAGAACGGATAAATGCCTAAAAATCTTATATTTTGAAAACCGCCGAAACCGATTGAGCTCAAATTTCCAGCCTTTTTGGTATTGGCCTGTGAATATTGGTTAAAATTGAGCAAAAGGGCCTGTAACCTCCTAAACAAAAAAAAACTTCAAATGCTATTTCTCGACTCTCATGGGAGCTTAAGTTGTAAAATTGTAAACGTGGATATGCATTGTAGTAACAGACAAGAGTAGGTATACCTATCTAGGCAAATAATGGGTACGAGCAAACCCGAACGGGTACAGCTAGTTCTCAATAAAACAATTCAAAGTGATTTATTACTATTCAACCTAAAGGTATGAAAGCATTTGTGATAATGTGATATAAACGGGTATACAGTATACTGTGTATAAGTTAAGTAGGTATATCTACATAATAAATAATTACAGTATGTCTTGCGTAGTAAAGATTACACTTTACGTAGTTTTGCTTTACTGATAAATATGTTTATTAAAACAGGCCTAATAAGCGTTTTATGGTACTACACAACTGATGTAATTTTATAGGGACTCGACTGTACCTCGTTTCAAATTTAATCCACCTGCTTCACAATACACTTTAATTTTTATACATAATACAGCATAGCTCCATACCTAAATAAGTTAACAAATTTAATCTATGCTTTACGCATTTCGTCTGTTTAGAGTTTTAGATAAAAATACATAAAAAACACCCACTTTAAGGCATAAGAAAACACACAAATAGTTAATCGGATATATACATAGTTAAAAGGATATTTTGTTCTGAATTTTTTCAAGTGAACATCTTCATAAAATATCGGCGTTAATTTATCCAAGTATAGCAAAACTAATTACAAACGAAATGCGTTTGGGATAAGATCTGCACCGGTTGCCGACGGGTAGTACTTTCTTTATTGCTTTGTTATGTAAATAAAAATGTCATACACGTACTAGGCAGAGGTACCGATAAGTTATATACTAACTGAATACTAAAGCTGCTCCCACTGATCTAAGATAAGATCAATAAATGTTTTAACATAATAAACCAAGATAAGAACGTGTAATTCAATGACCACAGGTAATCACTGAAATTGCGTTGAAAATAATGATGATAATGCTATTTCGTTCAATCAATACTTCATAATTAAGCTTGGTCCACCTTTACCAATTATTCAACAAAAAAAATATTAGACAGCAATAGCTAAATAGTGCATCGTAGAAAAAGTTTTATTCAAGCAATTGTTGCAACAGTTGTTGTTGATTTAAGTTTAAAAACTCATCGTAGGTAAATTATTCATCAGAAAAGAACATTTCCAAAAGATCGGCCTTTTCGCATTGATCACCCTCCAAACGTTGTGGACCTTTCCACCGGATTAGTGTCGGAATGACGCTGATATGAATGTCTTTATCAGTTCTAAATGGATTCTTTATATCTTTCCAACTGCAAAAGAGATCATTAATGAGATAGATACATACGAATGATTTCCTTTAAACATCAAAACTTACAATGGTCGGTCACCCACATCGACGTATATAAAAACAGACTCCTTTGGGGCAAATTTGTCTACACCAGACAGTACGTGGGGTTCAGCTGAGGAAGAATCAATTTAAATTCAATTGACATTGTATGTATAAACTTTAATTACCAACAACACAATCTGGGCACCAGCTAATACCATTCTCGTTTTTACTACCGGTAAAGTACACATTAATCTGTTTTCCATTGGAGATTTTTGACACAGAATTCTTAAATTCTTCATAACCCTTTAGCTTAATTGTTTCTGCCATGATGTTGATAATAAACTCAAATTTACCAAGTAATAAAATTAAATTACTTGATTTTTGACGACAGTGCTTTGGATTTCGATGTTATCGAATTGTTTTTATCAGGTTTTTTATATTCGATTTGTTTTGACTTTGACGTTAATGCTGTCAGTACGAACGAGAAGAATGGAATGTTCAGTGAGTAACCGCAGAGTAGGTTCATGTTGCAAGTTGCTTGTACTTTGGGAATCTAGTATACATTTTTTTAAAGTCTTTACGCCTAAAACACAATCACGCTTTGGAACAAGCTTTTGACAAGCCCATCAATGTGAATTGTCAAAATGAATGTTTGCTTGTTGCTGTTTTTAACTTTGTGTGATTTGGTTTCAGAAAAATTTGTTTGATAGAAAACAATGAAAAGTTTGCTGACACTAGTTTAGTAATTTAGCGATTTAGCCTTTTGCAGAAACACTCTTTGAAATATGAGATTTTATTGATTTTACTGTGAAAAAGGCGAAAATTGTTCTCTGCGACAAGCTAAATTATTAACGAGTACGGGAGTACGCATTTTTCAGTTTTCAATGTTGGAGATGTACGCGGGTTCATTTGTTCCATTTGATTTGTTTTTATTGACAGATAATAAAATACTGACAATTCAAATGGCACTCACTAGCTACCAGGACTTTTGGCAAATTTTTATAAAATGTATGTTAAATTAAATTTGGGTTTCTAATTGTAGGGAAGGGATGAAAGAGGGGCATTGGCCAATGACCTCCAAGGGGCATTGGCCAATTGGAGGTCATGCGGCCAAACTAGGTATTCCATACAACCCTCATTGCCGCAGTTGCGGAAATACACATGAGAAAGAAACTCGCACTCATTTTCTCTGCAAATGTCCAGCTTTAGCAAGAGCCAGACTGCGCGCACTGAACAAATCATTCTTTGACGACCTTAGCGACATCTCGGGTCGGCGAATCGCTTTTCATGCGGGATTGGTATTTTTGTATTTCCAAAAGCGATTCGATCCAATCAAAAGCGATAGCTATTTAGGTGACGGATTGCTGACGGATTTATTGCGGAAAAAAAAATAAACTAAATTTTTGTGACGGGAAAAACTGTCAAACTTTTGCGAAAATAAATGGAAATTTGGAAGTCTAATTCGAAAAAAAACTGGAAAGCACAGTTCGCATTTGAGAATTGGCAAAAGCGAAGACGGTCGAAATCGAAGTATTGCTTTCAATACGATCCGCCGCGCATTTGGGAATAACCCCCCAGGATCTTATCCGCTCTCTCAATTCCGCAGTTTGCTTATAGGTACCGACCACCTATAAAGTAGGTCAAAGTAGGTCACACGAGACGTGGTAACAAAACGGCACATACTAGTGCTAAGTGCAAGACGTAGTCGATAAAGGTTTTAATCATTATTATGAAGAAAATGTATGGAATACTTGGGCGATTTTGCTTCGGAGTTGATTGTTTTGTTTAGATTTTTGACATTTTTTTTATTGAAAATGAAGCTAGTCCCTTTAACGAAGCTGTGGCTGCAATATTTGCTTCTACGAGTGTCTAAGAGAACCCATAACATTTAAATCCACTTTCCTCTTCTTGTTTTTGATTAAGTTTTTCGAATGACCACAATAGAGGACGGCGCGATATTATTAAAGTTGGTTATGGCGTTGTTGTTAAGGTTGATAGGCTGTCCGAGCAGATAACGAACTTAGTTTCTCCTGCGAGTGACTTAGCTCGTAGAATGGCTGTTGCTTCGTTAATAATCATGGTAGACTCATTTTCACCTACAATAATTGCAAATGCTATGCTTGCTACACTAGCTCCCACCCATCGGATTTATGTATTTTGGTGTTAAAGGTTTGGTTAGAGAGTTTAATGAAACGTCGACTACTCTATCGGGAAAAACCCACGGTGGGGCGGTTCCTGGGTTGTTGCGATCAGTACAAATAGCCATTTCCATTTTCTAAGATAATTTGCGCTATAAATATACCTAGATACCAAATACCAAATAAATAAACATAAATGTGTGCATCAAAGAGATAGACTTTAACTTCCCCTTTTCATATCTAAAGTTATTGACCGAACTAATCCGACAATGTATCAAATATAACGTATACGCCACCGACAACCTTGGTAGTGTCAACATTACTTTCGACTGTTTTTCGAAGTAAGTTGCATGCTCACTTTTTTAGTACTTTACCCATTAACTATGCGTAAGCGAGTTAAAACCTAAACACATTGTCAAGTGCTTGTGTCTATGAAAATGACTACGAAATGCAAGGGCAACAAAACAAATCTCGATTCAGCAAAAACCAAAGCAGCGATGTATCTTCTCGAATTGTTTAAAAGCATTAACAAAGAGAAGTTTAGAGCACAGTTCATCAGTTGTAGCAACTTGTATCAAATCTTCACCATGGGTGAGAAAAACTTGTTCAGCTTAGCCCTTTGAGGAAATTCATAAGATTTTCTTTCTCTATTTGTTTATAGTTTTCTTGAAGGGATTATTCGTATTGACTGTGAGTCTTGCCGTAGTTAATTGTGCAGCTGTTACAAGCGCAAAAAATAAAACCGAACCAGCAGTTAGCAAAGAAAAAACTCCTAGCAAAGAAAAGGTAGAGCCCACTGAAATCAAGGCGAACACAACAACTCCATGCACTTGCGGAGTCTTCCTTACGAGTCAATTTGTTAAAGGATCTGACGAACAGCCAAAAGGAGATCCAGCTATGATACAAGAAATTAATAAAGTATTTCCCTGCAATGTCATCGGCCAAAAGCAATGCCAAACCAAGTGTTTAGAGGCAGTGAGGATTTTCTTTGGGTTTGAAATTATTTTATAGACATTTTGATTTTTATTTTATAGATTGTTGGTCATCTACCTAATTCGGCAACTGTATTGTGTGCCACTTTGGATCGTGATTGTCACAAGGAGCGAGCATACCTGTTCATAAAGAATTGCAAGAACTCGTGGGTTAATACAAATTTGGCCGCTGGAAAGGAGTATTGCTGTAAGGATGGAACACCATATTCATGCCCGTTGGTTTAAATATTAGTTGGAATTGTTATGAATTTATTTGTTTAAATAATTTTTATGTATATTTAAGTAGCATTTTATTTTTTAATAAATTATTAACGTTATTGGTTATTGGAAAAGCGATTTTTTGTTGTCTGAATATTAGACACATTGTGTGGTACTAATGATCATTTTTAGTATGTCCAGCTTAAGTTTACGAAATACTGCATATAAAATTAACCTTTAACAAATGTACGGTGCAACACTCTACGTTTTATCTAAGAAAGATCCAGCGCACAGCTTGTATGTATAATATAAGCGGTGCACCAAGCACAACTCCCTCTGCAGCACTAGATATAGGCCCCTATTGTGAGTGTCGATTGTTAATCGTTGATCGACAACTGTGATTGTCGATTGCGATCGATATTTGTCGATTTGACAGTCGTTTGGAGTCGATTAGAAATGTCTGATCGATGCTTTCTCTTGGAAGTGGACAAATTTTGGATTAGCTAAAATCAATCGACGCAATCGACAATTGTCGTGACAATAAGGGCCGTACTCTTTTGTCTATTACCCCTTGATATATTTAGCAAGCAAATGACAGCGAGTGCCGCCATTCGCCTTAAAGATACATCACAGTGGTGAAGGAAAGACATTGGCCACGCTTCCATTCTGAAGAATTCAAAAATCTCAACCGAAAACACTGACTTCACCACTATATCCTTACATTTTGACAAGAACTTTCTCGTCACCATTCCCTCCAAACAATCTGGACGGAAAATACTTTTTCAAAAGATGAATCAATTCACTTCTATATTCACCCCTATCGGCAATTCCGAGGGAAAAATGTTTCCCCCGAATGTTTTTTGTTCCCGGGAATTAAATCTACCCATCGTGAATTTCCATCGGAATTTTTTTTCCCCGGGAATCAGAAAAGTACTTTCGAAAATATGTTCGAATGTTTTGACAGAGAGAGAGTAGAGTTTTTAAAAAATTAAAATAATATTTTTGATATATTTAGAAGTGCGCATTTTTTATTAGCGATGGAAGAGCATGAGGAAGTGAAGAGGAAGACATAGAATCTTTGGACCTTAAACCGACCAGCACCAGATATCTTATACGTGAAGAGCTAGTGGAGACCTTTGATATATATATAGAAAGTCGTCAATTTAAAGCCCCATTTAGATGGTCATTGTAGTTTCAGTTTCAGTTGAGCTATCAATTAAACTTTCAGTTGAACAGTTCAGCTACAGTGCATTTAGACATCAGTTTAGTATTCAGTTGAGCTTTCAATTTACTCGTGATTAGCCGAAGGTTAGAAGATTATTTCTACTAAAACTGACAACTGAACTAAAAACTTATGTGAATTTCAGTCTCAGTTTCAGTTTCAGTTAGAAACTTCAATTTTTGCATTTGGACATCAGTTTAACCGAAAGCATAACTGATAGCTCAACTGAAACTGAAACTGAAATGATCGTCTAAATGGGGCTAAATGTGGATTTGTGATTAAGACTTAAGGTGCTACTTCACGGAATGTAGCACATACGTTTGTAGCTCTGACGTCAACCGAGAGTGCACAAAGAGAGCTTGTACACGGCATGTAGCCATTGGGACCATACACTGACGTCAGTGCTACATACATACGTGGCTTGCTACATGCCGTGTACTAGCAGCTTTACCCGTCTTTGCCGCAAACCAAAAAAATCATTCGGAGTTTCCCCATTACTTAAGCTAAGCGCATGATTGCGCTTTTTGCTGAAGGCGTCTACCAGGTTGGAGACCACGAGGTGGGATTAGGCGAATCATCTATTTACAAAATGCTTTGCTTTTTTTCTTTGTATAAATTCATTTGCTACATCCGGATATTTTTTACATATGATTTAGAATAATCTGCAGCTGTTTTGTACTTGTTGTGTTTGACCTTCATTAAAACTGACAATATGCATTATTTTTTCTAAATATTTTGCAGAAAAACACTTACTTTGCTGCTCTTTAGCTAAAGTTCCCTGACGAAATGCCAGCGGAATATTTCGGGGAAAATTACGATAATATTTCCATCGGAAATTTATTGCCAATAGCTATTTTTTCGACGGAATTTTTTGTTTGATTTCGAAATCATTCACGATACCTATTTTTTCCGACGGAATTTTTATTTTCCCTTTCGAAAATTATTTACGATACCTATTTTGTGAAAAAGGGAAACATTTCGGGGGAAATATTATTCCCGATAGGGGTGATTGACGGCTCGAAAATTAAAGACGAAGTTGGGACGTTTTCTCCGAAAGTCTTCATCTTAAGCTCTCCTTCCGTCTACCAAATCACTGTAGCGTGTTCCAGGCGGAATTAATGGCGATAAAACAAGTCTTATTTTGGCTCAAGAAAAACGTGATATACGTTAAAGACATCTGCATATTTTCGGACAGCCAAACAGCTATCAATTCCTTGGATTCGATCTCTATAACTTTTCTAGTAGCCCTCGACTACCGATCATCTCAACAGCTCAACATTCACCTTTTTGGATAAAGACATTCCAGGGAATTGTAAGAGCCGATAAACTCACCAGAAAAGGAACGACAACACCCATCCTGCCGGACAAAGGGATCATATGCATATCAATGGCTACTTGCAAACAAAAATTAAAGCTATGTGTTTTCGACAGTACAAATCTAAGGTAGACAAGTGGCACTACATTTTTTGCGACAAAACAAATTTTGCCCAAGCTGGATTTGAAACGATCTAACAATTTGATTTCTCTCAACAGATTGTATATGGCACTACAATAGGTGCCATTAATGGGCACTGCCTGAAAGGAAAGTATTCCTCTTTGCTAACGATTTTTGCAAAAACTGTATGGATGAAGAGGAGGATGTAACTATTCCCCATCTTCTTTGTTCCTGCCCAGCTCTCTCCCGTCGAAGGAAGCTTTACTTGGGAGCCTTCCATTACCACGACTTCGGTGATCCGACAAACACAGATATTAGAAGCCGCTTACACTTTATAAAGAGCTCAAAATGGTCTCACACGATCCGTTTTTCGTGGTATCACAATGGACCTAAGATGGTCTAAGTGTGTCGGCGTTTCCTAACTGGCAGAGACTTTCAACGAAACTAACCATAACCACTCTACGCCAAGTGATCAACTAAGGAGAATTTGGTAAAAGAACTGTACAGACAAAAAGCCAATATATATCAAGTCGCTTCGGAAGAATTCTTTGAAAAATATTCAGCTCTGTTTAAGTTTAGATGATATAATGTACTTTTTGACAAATCATAAGAACTGTACTGCGGCGACCTGTAAAAAAAATAAAACTACGCAATGGACGTTTTAAATGGCTATAATATTATGTTGAGCGAATGTGCACCTGTGGATAGTCTGTCTAATTGCAGAGGATTTGTGGTTAAAAATCACCCTAAAACTGTGGCGCCACTTGAGAAGAATGAACTCAAAACATGTTCACTACTTTTGGTTTGAAAACTCGTTTGTACGTCGAGTTTATAAAACTTGTAGTTAATGGGCCTACGCACACGACATTAATTCTGCCGGCAGAAAACCGTTTTTATACCATACTTCGAGCGCACATGGGATGTTTTCTGCCGGCAGAAATATTATATATATGAACCCCTTTTCATTGTGTAGTATTATTTTCACAATTGAAATATTTTGAAAGTTGTGTATGTTTAGTTTTATGCCTTGTTCAACCGCTCAAACTCGGCAGAACATTTTATTCCGTTTGTTTCCCCTCACTTCAGTCCCCTCGCCGACAAAATCGGTTTTATGCCGGCAGAATTAGTCTCGTGTGCGGAGGCCCAATAGAATCAACATTTCGTTGATTCATTGGTAATCTTTATTAATGTTAGTCAAAACTTCTCAGCGAGAATCAAAAGTAGAATAAATTGAAAATTTACTACAGTTATCAAGTTGCAACGATGTTTATAGGTTTTAAAGAGTGACTCACCTCGATTAACAGCTGTCGTCTGCATATTTCCTCTGCGTAAACTTATTTTGTTGACCTAGAATAGAATGGCAACTGCTTTTCAGAACCATGTTCATGGACGGAGACGGGACATAACACACAATTTACTTCTTTTAAAACACAACTTATACAACAAGAACGCAATAGAGTTCTTTTGGCAATGGGGGCACTGTGGCAGATGGGTTACCATTCACAGTGAATAATAATTGTTTTAAATGAAATTTGTTTAATATTATAAAAAAATTTATTTGTTTGCACATTTGAGATGTTTTCAAACTTCTACCTTAGAGTTTAGTTGAAAAATTTCTTCTTAGCTGATGGTACATTAAAAGACAGTTCGGAAAAGCTGCAAAAAGAAATACATACATCATTCAACAATAAGTCTTTAATCGGTAATCGGTAATCCTTACCGAGCAACCTTTGGAGTTTGGATTGTGTCGTCAGTCGGTTTACTTAGGGTTAGTGTCTCGTTTATTATATCCACTGACTCGGACGCTATATTCTCCTTTTCCTCATTCATGTCATCACCTGGATTATTCGATTTACCATTAACGCACTGTTCGGTGCACTTGCATTTGGATGTACAACTTTGGTTGTTCTGTTTGCAACCACATCGTTTTGTGAAACAGCCACTTCGACATTTGCACTTGATAGCGCCCTCCGATGTGCGTTTTACACCGTTGCTCGGCTTCAAAATGGAGGTATCTTCAGATGCTGACATATCTGACGATGCAAATTTTTCCTTCTGCAGAAGAAAAGCTTATAGAATAGTACAGTATAAATCTATACTTATCCACTTACACTGAAACGGTTAATTTTGCGGAAGCGTGGGGTTTTCTTCCAATCTGGATCATCAGAATTGTCCAGACACTCTTCCTCCTCCGAAGTGGATATAATTTCCTCGATGTATTCCTGTCGAAAAATGTTTTACATAATACTCCAATTTATATTTTCATTTTTTAAAGAGCGTCTTACCTGCTTTGGCGATAATTTTGACTTAAATTTCGACTTGATGCTGTTCGTATTATTTTGAAGTTCATTACAGCGCTCTTTATAAAATTCGAGTTCTTCTCGCAGAGTTTCTAACTTGTTGAGGGCTTCTTCTTGAATCTTCAAACGTTCCTCTAGTTCTGGAGTTGGCTGACCATTTGCTATTTGTGGGGCGCTTTGCAGTTCTCGCAGGAGAATAGCTATTTTTTCTTCGTACACACTTTCGGAATTGACGATTTTTTCTTCGTATTCCTTAACAAATTGTTTGATTTGTTTGTCGTTCAATTCAAGCTTCTCTTCGATAGATTCGCGGGCAGACTTTTGTTCTTGCAGCTTTGCAGCGAAATCTCTGCGTATATCGGTGAGGCTGGTTAGCAAGCGCTTGAGTACAGCTCTAGCTTCGGGCATGCTTTGTATGCCATCGCACATGGATTTAATTCGTGTCTCAATGTCTGTGGATACGACCTTTTGTTGTAGGTCTGCTATTTGGGCATTGCGTAGTTGAAGGGCCTCTTCCAAATCAGATAGTTCTTCTTTATTGTTTGGGTCATTGTCCTCGGCGAGTAACTGGATGCGACTCGTTATAATGCTACGATCTTCCATTAACTGCTCGAGGGAATTTTCGGCATCGATTAGGGAGACAATGATATCCAACTCTTCGTCGACCCACGATGTAATGTGGTCTAGTTTACCGGCATTGCCGCTTGCCTTGTTTTTATTTCGTTGAGATTGTGCGACCTTTTGACGTTCGAGGGCATCTTTCAATCTGTAAGTGTACATTAAATAAGAAAATGTGTGGTACAATGAATTTTCGGGAGTTTTGTCGAAATTGCAAACTATGAAAAGTCAAGGTTTCCAGTGTGCCTTTCAGTGTTGAACAATTTAACAATAACTTAGCCTAAGTGATGTTTCAGCTAGTTTATTCTTTGGTATGTCCATGACACTCGATAGTTACTAACAGTGATACTAGCCTAGTGCTATAGTACAAAACAATTTAGCAAACATGTTGCTCAAACTGAATGGCAAGTGTATTCGGATCAAAAATCCGTTTATCCCCAAAATAAACAAAAGATTCAACCTCAATCCCAATTAAAGAACTTAACAATAAGTGACAAAAAGACACATATATTCAAGAGTTACCAGCGACTCCCTATACAATAGACTTACCTCTTATTGATGGCCAACGCTTCCTCGCATTTCCGTTTCAATACATTCCTTTGTTTGTTGTGAAGCGCCTCCTTTTTCGCCATTTCGTTCTGTAATTTGCGGTCCTTGTTCTTGAGCTGCATCACTTCCTTTTCTCGGCTGAGCTTAAACCGACGGAAGTTCTCGCTCTCGGAACGCATCGCCCGAATAAGCTTTACCTTGTTTTCTTTCATCGCCTGAATGTCGGTTTGGAGATTCTTTATTTTTTCTGCTTCCTTCTCGCGCACTTTCAACAGCTTAGCTTGTTGTATATTTTTGCGTTTCATTTCTGAAATTTCCTGCTCGAGAACTTGCAATCGCTTGCGGCGTTCTTCGGCCAATTTGGCCGAAACATTATCCTTCACGTGTTTCAACTTCTCAACAAGTTCTGACTTCTCGGCTTCGAGAGCCTCGATTTTTTCTTCACATTCTTTGTACTTTTCGCCGATCGTCTCATCAAGGGTGCAGAATTTTGTTAAATTCACAGCCACTCTCTGATGGAGTTCCTCTTTGAGGATCAACTCACGGTTAATCCGACGTAGTTGGTCGTTGAGATCGATTTGTTTGGTGGTAAATGCCTCTGCGTGCTTTTGCATTGCCTCGTTATGCTCATTGCAATTGAGATCTGTATCAGAGTCCATAGGCGCAGTGGATCGATGCTTTTTGTTGTCGTTGATTTCTTCGTGGGACTTTTGAAATTCTATGCCGAGATCTTCCATTAGCTTGCGAATGTTTCCCAATTTCTTTACGTGCTCTACGACGTCCGATGAGCAATTGTCCTCGTTCAAATGGTTGCACAAGTCGACCACTAGTTCGGTTATCTCTTCGGACTTTAACTTTAGTTTATCGTACGCAGCTTCGGCTATATGTGCCCGCATTTCATTGTCCGCCACATCGTGGAGGGTGTTCTGAAATTGTATTTGCAGTTGGCGGTACTTTTCTTGGAGCTCATTGTATGGCATTGAAGTGGAATTCCTTTTGATTTCATCAAAGCCGGGGCCTTCCATAGAACTGCTCATGACGCCGCAGCTCTTATTGAGAATTTCCATGCGCAGTTTCTGAATAATACCCTTAAGATGATTGATTTCAGCCGCATGGGGGTCTTGGTTGACAATGGGTTTGTTTTTGATTTTCCTCGCACGGTCAGCATAGCGTAGTGTGCTAAGTGTTTCTCCGACATTGTAATCAGCCGGACTGACACATGCAATCATGAGAGTTACCGAATTGCCGCCTAGTGAGTCCTGCAACAGTCGGGTCAGTTTTGAATCTCGATAGCCAACATATCCCGTTCCCTGGTTCGCTGAAAATATAAATGAATCCTGGACTATGAACACAACTACAGCTGAAACTTACCTCCCAAAGCGGATATAACATTTCCCAGAGCCAATAGCCCCTGATTGATCTTGACGCCTTCCTTGAATCGATCACCTGTCGCTTTGGTTTTCTTTGAACGCTCAGAGCCCGCTAAGTCGACCAAATGGAATTTCGACGTAGTGACATTTTGCCTATAAGAAAATGTTAATTTTTATGTATTTATGAATGTTTAATAAATGCTTACATTTTATTTTTGCTACATGATTGAATGGTGACAGTGAATATGGCATGTGAGCGACTCGACTGCTCATTCATCGCAGTAGAGGCTACAGCCCGTCCAGATGAGCCTCTCATTAAACAGTCTGTAGTCTCTTTGGCGCTTGTAACGCTCTGCTCCGTCAGTCCGGGCATTATGATGCCATTGCGGTCTTCACGCATATCGATTACTGCCTGTTCTCTCGTCCCAGTGGACAACAAATCAAACAGCTGCTCCTGATAGAGCTCCATAAATGAGCAGGTAACTTTAAAATCGCATTCTTTCGACTTTTCCTCGATCCGATTGAAAATGTCGGTCATGGCGCGGGGTATCACTCCCATACTTTCGTTAGGATTACCATCAAATGTCGTACCCATGGTGTACGTCTTTCCTGATCCAGTTTGGCCATACGCCAATATGGTTACATTGTAACCTACATGGGAAACGATTTAAAATTATTTCCATTGAATAGGAACGAATTCTACAGAATGGATATTTGCCTGATTGAATCATTAAATTTTCAAACGATATTTGTATTGTCGAATGGACACAGAAATTAATATTGGCTGTTGCTGTATCCAAGAAACTCTTGCCTGTCAGTTCCCAAAGTCAACTCACCTTTAAACAACTTTTCAATCATCTCGTATACAGAATCGCGATATAAGATATCCTGAGAGTCGCTAGGATCAAACACATAATTAAACGTAAATCCATCGGACTTATTAACAGTCAGCTGGGGTTGACCAGCCACTCGTTCAATTGTTGATTGGCAGCCGCGCTCTATTTCAGATTTCACCAGAGGCCTAATGCGAATCGCTACACGAACACAATCATTATCCGACATAGCTTGGATAAAAACTCAGACAAGTGACCAATCAAGGTAAAGTAAACTAAATAAATTAACAGTTAAAAAGTTAAATTAAGATATTCCCAAAGCAAATAATAATAAACTATGAAACAAAACACAAAAACAATTCCTATTTTAACCAAAGCGAACTCTACATCTACGTTGGTTTTCAAGCTTTTTTGAATTTCAAAAATTAAAATGTTTTTTGACAGTTCGAATAAGTGCGTTCAAGTTGATTTCTTGTTCGAAAAGAAATTGTTCTAGATTAATATGAATGGCGGGGAGCAGAAATGTACTAGAAGTACTAAATATGTACTAAGATAACTGATTTTCTGATTACCTACTGTAAAATTGTTATGCGAGAAACAGATTGGCACAGCAACAGCAACAGCAACTTGACAGCCACAGCGCACTTTTTAGAGCCCCTGCTTTTTAATGGCTGAAGTTACATTACCACAGCAACATCGACATCGACGTTAGAGCTAAGTCCTAAATTCAATGTTGCTGTGCAACGGCTACCAACACCACGGTGACTTTTTCAGTTCTCTCAACTTTCGAATGCTGACATACTGAAGGTGCAGCATCATTACCAGATATAGACAAAAAAAGTTTCAGCAGTCTACAAATTATTCTTATCTGCGTCAAATTATTTACTGTCGGTGGGACTTGATTTTGAATTCTAGTTTTGCAATGTGGAAACGAGTTATCTACTAATTCAATCGTCGTGAGTTGTGTTAAAATTATTGTTTGACAAGCTATTAAAAGAAAAGTACATACAAATTTTGATTTGATGTTTGATTGGGCAGCAAACATCTGAAAAAAACACTGTCGAAAATGACATCAGATATGTTTTTCGAATTTTATACTTTAGCTACCACCAAGTATCTATACTGGTACCTGCTGGTACTAAGTACGTGATTTGCTCTAACATTTTACAGGTCGTCATGTACCTACCTAATATCATTTTTTTGCTTTTACCATTTATTTTTGAAGATATAAAAGGTAATCTGGTAATTCTGCGTTGCAATCAACTCACAACAAATTTTGTTTTCCTCCCTTGACAAAGTTGCTGTCGATGTTTCATGTGTTTCATGCGACTTCTGCTGTTGAAGTTGCTGCTGCTGTCAAAGTTGCTGTTGCTGGTGCTGTGGTAATCTGTTTCTCGCATTAGTGGCAAAACAAGGCAAATGAAACTGAATGCTGTCATTAGTCATTACTCAAAAATATTTTCATTACTGGACTGTACCCATTTCGAAAACACAGTTCAGCTGTGTAGAATAGACTGGTGGTGGTGCGTTAACCAAGAAGTTCCGTGCAGATGTCACTGCATTTTTTTTTAATTATTCCTTTAAATTGTACATAAATATTACGAATTAAATTAAAATTTAAGTCACATTATAACAAGTTTTTAATAGACGTGTATTTATTAATTATCTATTAGTTGTAATAAAGTAAACTACTGCTTTTTAATGTGACTTTTGCTTAAATATTCTAAAGACTATTGGTTCGGCTGAACTTGACTGACGCTTGTACATTAGCCAAGCAAACAAAACCAAAAGTTGTGGATGAACAAATTTTGTTTATATTTTTGTATTGTGTATTTTATTATACATTATACAGCAATCCGTAAGTACATATTAAAATTCACATTTTCAATATATCTGTTATCAAAAATGTTAGCATTTAACAAAACCCCTTGCACCAAAAACAAGTTTCTACGCTTCAATTGGCTTGCAATTGGAGGATGGATGCATTTGTCAAACAATGCAATTTGCATCAGCGTAGGTAGTTGTAGATGTAGTAGGTATGTACTTTTAATAAATTATCAGACGATTTGCTGTTGTTTTCCAATAATATATTATATTTGTGATTCGAGTACACCCTTTGTTGCTAGACGACTAATGCAAGTAGATTATACCAATTACCTTCACATGTTTAATGAAGCAGAAATGTTCGCTTGTGCGAAATTTGCTCTATATTTGGAAAAGGACCAACGGTGCCGATGATCTTAATGATAACGTATTCTATATTGAACATAAATATGGGCTCAGGCACGCTCATTCTACAAGCGTAGCGAATACCTACCTATATTTTCGTGCTTGAAGCGAATTGCATATTGGAGGGATAGTTGGCTTCCTCACAAGATGAGTTGGATTAAGGAAACGGAGTGCCAATTATGACTAAGAGTGAGAATGAAACCCTTTGAATGGCACTCGAATGTTCAATTAGCAGCAAAATAGAAATGAGAACTTTATTGGCCACACGACATCACGTCAGAAAGCTGACTTAAGTTAATAGATGGTCGTCTTACCCCAATATTCATAAAGAAACCTGGGGCCTTTACCACGAAACAACTTACTTACAACTTTCGTGGTACTTACTGGCGCCTGATGGTGACCAGATTAATAAAACGTCAAATATTTTGATGGCATTGCAATACAGGAATTTGCGTCTTTATAGTCGGACTGTTAAAACTTTCTAAGCGGCCAACTTTGACCATTACCTGGTTTTAGCCCAGGAACGAATGCTGATTTCCAAAACACTTTAGCAAACAAAACACTATGACAAAGTTGGACGTCGCAATTTTTCAATCGCAGGAGACGCATCTTCGTCGACAACTCATCGTGATATCAATCATATCATATCGCTGAAATCCAGTGGTGTCAGTGTTTTTTACAACCACCACCAAGAAACCACTGGTTTGACAATGCTAACTAGCAAACGCAGTAAAACCTGCGAAAAAGGAATAGAGCTGCTTGCGAGCTCAATGAGCAAGAGACAGGGAAAAACATCGCCTTAACAAGACATCGGTAACTTTGTATTAAGCGCCTCTTCCGTATAACTAAAAAGTAGGATACTGTACCTATATTAGCTGAATAATCGCAAGTCCTGTTGTACGGATCTAAGCCATATAGACTCTTTGGCCGTTTTGATAGGTAAATTCCTTGTAAGATGCTCGGTTCCGTTTGCGGAATATGATTCAACGAGGAACTGCTTTTTAAGCTGTACAATGCTGCCCTGTCGGATACGGTTTTGAATTACATTCGTGACAATTCGTCCGCTTGTAATAATGTAGATGCAATATTATTAATTAAAACTCTTTTAAAACGGAATTTCTGTGATGTGTATATATATTTTTTTTTCTTGTTCATTTTATTTACATTTATACTAATCCTAAGAATTTTGTGTTAATTTACTTAATTTTTATTTCGAAAGTTGCCTTGAATCTAACATTTGAAATCCGCTTTCAATTTCCTTCAGTATCGTATATCGTCTTGTTGCTTGGTTTCACTGGTACTGCTTTGATTATAAAACGTTTCCGGTCAAAAAGTGTCGTCGTTGCATTACTCCCGATTAACTAAACCGAACAAAAAAGAAGAAGAAGCAAACGCACAAATGGATGAAACAGGAATCCCAGCAAAAGGTATTTTTTTTTATGCATAAGCAATTAAATATTGTTTAGTGTTAATATTAACTTCTATTTACAAACAACAAGCGCATTATTAGTAACATTCCCCACTCAAGCAAGACATTGACTTTAATTTGTTTATTTAAAATGAATTATAACGACAAAACGCATACTCACACAAAACATTTATTTTAAATTCAATCGCAAGTTACACACTAAAATGGTTTTATATATTGGTAATATATTTATTTAATTAAACAAGTTAGGCGATGGTATTTGTATTTGTTTTTATTTGTTTAGGAAGATGTGTGTTTGTATGTTGACTGTTTAAAAAAGATCAAAATTGTCTATCTATAAATAAAATAAATAACATAAAATAGGACAAAAACAACATTAAACAAGTGAAAATAATGAGACCTACAAGTTTCTAGATACTCAGTTAATTTTCATCTAAATAGAAGTTAATACTTAATAGTGGTCGGGTGCAAGGTTAATTTGTTGGTTAATTTACCTCAGTGCACTTGCATAGATGATCATCAAAGTATGTACCTGTCGTACATTGTTGACTCTCCCTACATCTGCATTTGCAATTCTCATAGTCCCAGATTTTTTCCTCTTCCTAAAATTTTAATTCTTTCCAATTTAAAAGCAGCGCAGAAGAATATTTAAATTAATTCTTACCGCCAAACACTTGTCTCTGGCGTTGTAATTTGTGCAATTGCATTTGCATTGTGATGGATCGTACACTTGGTATGAATTGCAATCCTGAAAAGAAATATCAAGTTTTTTTTTTTTTTTAATATTTTGTATTTAAAAAATTCATTGAGTAAAATTTGCTTACAAAAATACTATCTTTGCAGTCAATTATTTTTTTCTTTGAAAACAGTTATGTATTTGATTTGTTAACTTTGTTTAAATTTTTGTGTAAACTCCGTTCCCGTAAACGCGAAAGTTGCACAGAAGAGAGCTACAAAATGAAGGCAGTATTTTGTGAGTTTCTGCATCCTCACAAATTAAATCTTAAAGTCTTTTTTCCACTGCGAGAGTATTTCAACTGTCCTGAAAATTCTTCTTTATTCAGCCGTTCGGACTCGGCATAAAAATTGCAGGTCCCTTCCATTCCTCCCAAATATAAAACTCGCATTCATGAGCGATGGAAGGAACAATGCTACGCCAATCTGTTGTCAGAGGGACCGAAATTGGTGACAACGCGAAATTACCAGAAAAAAAACTAAGTTATCTGAATTTAATTGGGGATTTGTTACATCTCTTACCTATGGTAATCAAGTTTGGGCACCAAACCATAAGTATTAGATCGCAAATTCAAGATACGGAAATGAGATTCCTTCGTTGTAGTTTATTTTTATTTATTTCCTTGGTGACTCGGAAAAATTGTGTGCGGAATATCAGAATACTACCTATCGAGCAGACACTTTAAACGTCCGAAGCTGGTCCCACGTTCTGCAACTCTTTCACTTGAGTTCATGTTTCATAAATTTCAAAAACCATCTGTGGTCTATTTCACCAACTTACAAATTTGTTTTTACAAGTATTTTTCCACAAAGTCTGTAGAAAAATTACAATTTTCCTTCGAAAATAAATGTGGTGAAACCGAATTCGTTTCTTTTTCTTAGAAAATTGTCAAAAAATGCTTGTAAATACGGTCTATGTGTTTCAGGTCTAGCATCGAACAATAAAGATAAATGGGATAAATTAAGTTTTCAGTTAAAACTCCTTAGGCGGCTGCTATAAATCCGCCGAGTAATGGAAAAAAATATACACTTATTATTATTTAAGTGTGAACTCATTTATTTTTTTTATTTTCTACAGCGTTGGATCAACATGAAAACCGCCATAAAGAAACAGCTGAACTTAAGAACGAGTTGAACGAACCGTGGGGAGTAGTGTAAATGCATCCCGAGAACTAAATGATTTTGAGGTAAAATCCTGTCCAATGTCTCTTTGAAAAGACCCAGTGGCAAAGAAATGAAGAGCAGCACATTGAGAATAGGCATAAACGTGATTCTTTGTCATTTTTTCATTGTGAGCATCAACCAATGATTTTGCAGAAATTCTGCTAAAACGTATAATTAATGAAATATTTCTTCTGGCATTTCGAACGGATTGCCAGTCATGATCTTTTTTCGAATGATTTTCCACAATGTTTCTATTTGAATGCGAAACCATTTTTTCCGTCTTTCGACCTAAGGCCGTGTGTCAATTGGTCTAAATAAATATCCTCGGATAATTTTCTGACACTTATAAACGTGTTGAAAGAGAGTTAACCAAACTCCAATCTTAAAACAGAGATTTATCGAACCTAACTCTATTTATAAGGTAATTGAAATTCAGGGTTTTATTTCTTCTTCAACATTCTAGCAAAGGCTCAAGCAAAAGAAAACGTTAAAAAAATTAATCTATAGGACATTGAGTACGCATCTGATAGGATGAATTTCGACATCTCTTCTTTAGCCGATTGGGAATAGGAATCGCCAATGATGATCTAGAATGGGTCGTAAAAGGAGCCAATGAGAAATAACGTTCCTTTCACTACTGAGAGTGAAATGAGAACCAGGTTGATTCAGAATGTTTTCAAAACTCCCATGCTTCCACCGCTTTTTTTTATAATTAACACGCGCTAAAGAGGTTATGACTACTCTTATGGTGTAATGTACACATTAAGGAAATTGGGATAGAGAAGATAGGAGATTCCGATGCACATTGGTTTTAAATGTCTGTAAATTGTATTGAGGAGGAAAGATAGAGCTGGGCAAGGCATCCAACATTTGTGTTGTGCGGCTTATGAAAGAGTCTCTTTATTTCATATTACGCCCGAAGACAGACTGAATGGTAAACTGATGGGCATTCCTAGCATGGCGAGTATTGCGGTTGAATTCCTGAAGGGGAAGAATCCAGTTTGCAATTTCGTATGAGCACTGTTTGTTTAAAAAAAAAACGATAAAACAATGAGAGACACGTAACGTTTCTACGATGTTCAAGCGAATTAATATAATTCGCGATATTCGTGTCTCCGATTAGTTTCCACGCACGATTTTGGATCCTATCCAGTAAGTGCAATATGGTTTTCTGTGCACCAGACCAGGTGTGGGAAATGTACAAAAGTTTTGAGCGAATGAAAGCCTTATATATGTAGCCAGATCAGAAGGGGTAAAATATTTCTTGCACCGTTTGAGGAAACCTAGACATTTCGCTGCATTCTTGGCGACTTCGTGTACATGGTCATTCCAACGACTGTTGTCATTAACGCACATACCAAGAATAGAAAGTCTTTTGGTTTCGGTGATGCCAGAGTTATTTGTATAATAACGAATACCTACGCAATTTGTTACAATGAGCGTCTGCAGATGCATATTAATCCCGAATTTAAATTATAATACCAGGAGTTCTATCAATTTTTACTCCTAATGTTGGAATAGTTAATGAATGAAATACATCAGTTGCAGTAGGTAACTAAAATTCGAATATGATGATTTCTAGGTTGAAACTAAACCATTTGTCGATCTTTTTTGATTGGTCATGACTCATGATCATGATTGAGGAGGTGTCTTCGAGATTTTCACCTTCCAAACACAAAAACTAATACCTACTAATAATAACGAATTAACGGACATTTTGTTACAGTGTTCACCTGACATTGCATTTATGGTGCACCTGCCTAGCAAGTAGATCTAAACACCACCAAAGATGTTGATTTATTGGAAAACACGGTCTAATTAATAGTTTGGTCATGCAAATCGCTGTGACATCAACTCACCTAGCATTCGAGAGCCAGATAGAAGTATCATAAATCATATGCACATGATATGCATAGTTAAAAAAGTTTTAGTTCTACTTAACGTAATTATAGTACTTGTATGTATGATTAAATGAATTAATTAGTCGTCGTGGCCGTGTAGTGGTAATGCTAACAATTGCCTCTATATTGCAAACTGTTTGTTGTTTACATAAACAGAATTATTTGCACATAAATGGTGACAACTTACCTCTTTTTTTATACGACAATCGCATTTACATCTTATGTGCTCATCTATTAAAACGTGTTCTTGTCCCTTTAGTGAACTCTTGCTTTTGCCTATGGTATATTGTAGTTTGTAGACCTAGAAAGTAAGAATAAACAAGTCATTAAAGCTGTATATTTAGATTCGTTATTTAAAGAATAAATCGAAGGAAGGGCTTGGAATTGTTGGCACGAATTATGTTTTGTATTTCGCTAGATAGGTTTATTTTTAACCTTGCAATTTTATGATAGAGTTTGCAACTTTTATTACTGACTATTTGTAAAAGTTCTTACAGTCTTGGTAAGTGTCTGGACTTCGACGGGTTGACATGAGAGTGTTGGCGATGGGCAACAACCATTACAGCGTTTCACTCTGGTACACTTGGGAAAGTAAAATATCGACGGATCTGTTGATGCATTAAGAGGCTCCAATTGTACGACTGTACTGTCTGGTATACAACCTGCTGGTTGCGCTTTGGTTCCTGCAGCTATTTAAAAGAAATACAAATATTTATATAGATTTAAATTTGAAACTGTAAGTTTGTAAAACAATCCCTCACCTCTCTCGACATTGTCGCCAATATTTTCTGGAAAATAAAAGAAAAAATATAAAAAGTGTTATTAGAGAATGTTCCAAATACACATTTGAAGTACTGTAATGTGATTATTGTTTTATTTAATTGCTTAGCAGGTCTGTGTTTATGTTAGATAATGCGCAAGTTATTTATTCGAAATAATTTGTAATCCTTACTAAATGTTTGTTCAATTTCTTTTTCATCTTTAAACAGATTCAACACATTCAGAGTATGAGTATGCTTTGAGCAAATATTTGGAACTTTTCAGTTCCAACTGTGATTTCTTTAAATATTTCATCGCACAAAATGGTGTCTTGGAGTGGTTTGGACGAACAGTCAAAGGGAATCCCAAGATTCATGATTTTTTAAGGTTTGTTACATTTTTGTATTTAATCTAAAACGTTTACATTTGATGACAATCAATTTGGTAAATATATTTTGCGAGAAAAACAACAATCGTTGTGCTCAACTGAGCACGGAAGAACCCCAAAGAAATATTGCATTGAAGAGGTTTTCTGGCCTTCACTTCTAAACGTGTATTGAAAAGAACTATGTATTTATAGAATCGGCGGGGGAATAAAAGTACATACATAATTCGAGGATATACATATAAACAAAAAGCAGGGGTCATAGCCAAGTAATAGAAGATAAATAGTCCTGAGTAGGAAGCGATTCTTCATGCAATTCCAGCCATGCACCAGAACTTAAGTCTATTCTATGCAAGTTGTCTTAATTCTCTCGCATTCCAACGATTCCCAAAAATAGAAAGAAGAAAATGCCAAACGCAGAACTACCGTCTATTAGCGTTTATTTCCGTGCTATTTAAGATAATAGAAAAGAACATCAATGTCAAAATAATCGGATATCTAAAATACCACCGATTAAGAAACGACAGGCAGAACGGATTTCGCACCAGTCTTTATACTGGCGTCCATTTGTATAGACGCAAGCAATGCAATCGCAAATCCACAGACAGTAGTCATTGACATCTCCAAAGTAAACGCTAGTAGTAGACACTGTAGTTCCAAGGAACTTAACGAAATTATTCCTCAAAGTGGGACATATCAGCGACCTACAGATGAATCAACCAATGTACATCAACATAACCTTTTAGTACATTTGAGAACCGCGAGGAGATTACTTTTCTAAAACTCTAAAACTGCTCTTCCTGGTGACACATATCGAGAGGACTACAAGCTACGACAATTTAAGTGCAGTAGGCTTTAAAGCACCATCCGCTTGAAACCTAAAGCTATAGTCAAAACGCAGACGGTATTAAAAAATTTAAAAAAAAAAACTGTCCCTGCAGACTGTTAAACGGCGACAAAAGCCAAAATCCTGCAGTCAGGCCTAAGGGCTGTTTGTTGATACGACTCATAGAAACTAAACAGAAAAATAGAAAAGCTGGAAAGAGAGAATGAAAGTTTAAAAGCAGAGAACAAGGCATTAAAGATAGAAAACGCTGAATTAAAGGAAATGCGTGGTAAATTGTTATGTGACAGTTTTTGCTATGCAAAAAAGTAGCTCGTACTTAAATCGTTTTGAGCAAACGGCCCTTATACTCTTCAGCTGGGGGATGGTAATTGGCAACGTCAGATCGTCCCGAAATTATAGCAGCAAAACAGGCTATACAGTTTAGATTTGGCTAAGCCACGTTTACTCATCAATGTGTCCGTATTTTCTTTGTTTTTCTGGCGAAATAAAATGAATTTTCTTTTTTAAATTACAGGTACGAAGTATGCCCTCAGTATGACCATTTACTTTTCAATAAGGCACAACAGTGTGAACCCTTTGAATCCAAACCCGCCCATATGGAAACGTAAGTTCTACAATAAATTTTCCCTTAAAAACATTGAAACTAGAAGAATGTTCTTTTTGCTCCTTCAGAAAACAATATCCAGCTGAAAAAGATGAGATATTAAATAAAAGTTCACCTGACAGTTCATTCGCTGGCGACAATGCTGTCTATGATGCACAAACACCACCAAAAACAGCCACCTTTGACAAGGAAATGAAAATAATAGACCGCCGCGGTTCAATAACGCCTCCGTCGACCGCAAAGCGAATTAAATATGATGACGAGCATGATCTCAACCGCAGCTTTCCGCCTTTGCTAAATATAGACGATTATTTCGATAGAAAGGACACCAGTCTAAAAGTTACTCCTTATACTATCAAGTCTTCATACACACCATCAATAGAAAAAAGCTCAAGTTCAAGCACTGGTTATAGTGAATTGCGATACTTTGAAACTACTGGAATCCTTAGAAGTTGTACACAACCCGAGCATAGAAGTTTTCGCAATTCAAATACGTTGAATGTAAATGGTACCTGGGATCGTGAGACTAGAATAAAAGTTTCCTATCGAATTCGAATTCACGATAATGATATTCAATTTGCTTTGATTATTTATCAAAATGTCCATCATTATAGTTCGGTATCGAAAAGGAATCTCATGATGGAATTTGATGGAGTAGCTACACCGGGTAGAGCAGTGACTGGCAATCAAAGCAGCATTCCGAGAAACACGCCTACTCCCCAGCAGATGAAGCGTAAAATTGGACGACGATTACGACTACTTTAGGAACATGTTTACTATTTTATTTATTAAAAATATTTTGTACCTTAGAATAGGGTATGAGGTTAAGTTTTCTATGAAATAAAACTTTTGTTATAAAGTAACACTTGAAGGCGGTTTTTAATTCTTTTTTTCGTGATTTTCAAGAGGGCTCAATTGCGAACAAATCTATTTCGTCTTGCAGCACGTTGTACAGATCGACCAGCTGCGATTAGCAGCGTTTATCACATTTCGTTTGATTAATAGTTTGCAAGTTTGCAAGTAGCGAGAGAACGCAGTTGTACAATGCTTATCGAGTTCTTATGGAGTGGCACCCACATCAATTCCGAATTGGTCCACCATCTCATTAAGAAATAAGAGGCAGTTGAAAGCAGTTCTAGAATTGACGGTGACCGACCCTAGGGGTTCAATCGCAGCTTCACTATCGGTGAAAATAGTGATATCTTCTCAGAGACAGCAGGGCATGGCATTTTCTAAAGTGATTATGAAAGCTTAAGGAGAGAAAACACCACCCTCCAATAATGTTTCCGTTTTGGATTCGCCTGTATAGAAACGAATGGCTTTCATCCTCGGTCCTGGAGGATATACATACATGTTTCGAATTTTTATTGAACAGACAAGTGAGCAATATTCTGACTGGCACCATTTAAAGGCACTTTTTTGCAATAAACATCTAATGGTATCATATGGAACAATATGTCCAATGCCGCAGTTGGAGTGGTCCCCAGGACTCTATTGATGCAGACGCATGTTCGAGCTCTGGCAGCACCTAATTTGTCTCAATCAATTATTGAGACAAATTAGGTGCTGCCAGAGCTCGATTGTATCGACTGAACTCGATTGTATCAAGTTATGTGCTAGAACTAGAGCTCGAAAGTATTTCTCAACCTTTTCGAATGTCTTAATATTACTCTCAGTTGTTAAGAATTTTAAATATGCTCACATAATAACCAGTTTCTTAGCATAGTAATTTTTTTGGTTACGCTCAGAGAGAAACCTTTATTTTCTTTTTTTTACGGTTTCGGTCAACCACTGAGAGATATCACTGACAGAAAAAAATAAATCTCATTTGTACATTTTTCACTAACTATTGGCCGCTAGATGACTAGCGGCATGCCAAACTCCATATAAAAAAAACTGACATTTCAGCATTTGCGCCAGAGCTCCAGCACATTTTGTGAAATATCCTTTTCTGGGAAATTTTTCAATCTAGCACAAAATGAACTGCTAGATTGAAAAAAAATAACGAACTGTCAAAACAAAAGTGAAAGTGCAGAAGTCAAATATTTCCAATTTGGTGTAAAATGTGAAATGAAGCTTCTATGTAATTAATATAGCTACATGGTATTTGTTTATTTATAGTGTATTCATAAATATGCGGCATGATGGCACAAAATACATTTTTGACTCTCATGAAGATAAAATAATGCGAATTCAAATTGGTTCTAATGTCACTTTGCCGCTACCGCTAGATCTCTAGCGCCAGCGTTCCTCCATCAGGGATATTATGTGCTAGATGACTAGCGGTCAAAGGAACGCGGCCATTGACATTAGTCAGCAGCGCATGCGAAATTGCATTAAGCTATGAGTACGCGACATGCCAAACACGACATACGCATGCCACTCTGACGTCACGATTATTACTCGACATATTGTAGAATATGTCACGTTTTATTACATGTGCGAAAAGTATGCCGAGTACACGGCATGCACGTTTTGTCTCAAAGTTGGCATATTCGTATGTCAACGGTGACTGGCAAAAAATATACTCAATTGAAGATTTCTTGGACGTTTTTTAATCCATTGACATCGTGCCATCCTTTGATGGAATTTGTTACTTTAAGGCTTGATAGAAAGAAGACGAACCATATTTTGGGATATATACTGCATTTATTTCGAAATGTCACCAGAAAGCCCTAAAATCCAAGCGAACAAAAATCACTAACATTTTTAATATTTTCTTTCTGGTGACATTTCGAAATAAATGCAGTATATATCCCAAAATATGGTTCGTCTTCTTTCTATCAAGCCTTAAAGTAACAAATTCCATCAAAGGATGGCACGATGTCAATGGATTAAAAAACGTCCAAAAAATCTTCAATTCAAACGATATTTTTTTGTATTTTCCGAAATTTACATGCCATACTGAGTCGAACATATGGGTGACAGCTGCATGCCAACATATATGTCAGCGTCAATAAAATGCCGAGTACACGACATGCATCCTTTTGTGACATATTCTGACGTCAAATTGATGTCAGACTGGCATGCGTATGTCGTGTTTGGAATGTCGTGTACTCATAGCTTTATTACCCATTCAGATGATGATATCCCGTATAAAGCAATTTTCTTTATTCATAATATAGCTAATATAATTTTTGTTAAATACAAAAATACGAACGACTACACTGAATTCAATACTATTACACAATTACAATTTTTACACAATACAATTTTGATCTTTTTAACTTACTTTCGAAGAATGAGGTCTTTGGTTGATCATTTCCATTTAATTTTTATGGAAAAAGTTAACTAAGGAGCGATATATCTAAAATTTTAAAATAACGATCAAGCAAAGATCGAAAATGTAAGTGCATATAAATAAATCTCAGAGAAAGACCTTTATGTCGAAGTGTAATATCTCTCAGTGAGAAACCAATTGAAAATAAGGTTAGGTTAGGTTAGGTTAACGGGTTGGTGAAGCTGAGTAGCCTCCTCTTCACCCCACTTAGGTCCTTGTGGACCCATTGTGATACCCTTCGAAGGGGTTAGCCGTGTTGTACTGGCTTTATTTCATCCTTCCCGTGGTTACTCGACTTTGTCCAACCATCTCGCTGCCCTCAGAAATCTGTAAAGATTGGATATTGAGACGTTAGAGAGTTCTTGGATATCCTGGAAGCAGTTTGAAAATAAAGGTTGAGAGTTATTTTCGAGCTCTGGCTAGAACCCCTGTTTCGGTCACCCTTTTTCTGTTGCTGAAGACTAACCTCTAAGAGCTGACTACGTCGGTTAATTTCACCTTCACACACGAAAGGTGACTGTTTCGGTCACCATCGACCAGACATTTGTAATCGACTACAAGCAACTGTCAAATCGACAAATATCAATCGAAATCGACAATCATTTTTCTCGATCAAGGATCAACTATCGACACTCACAATTGGGGCCTTAGACTGATTCGGTCACCCCTTCGCCCTCCCCGAAGACTAACCGCCACCGGGAGGAGCTGACTACATCAATCAACCTCATCTCGACAATTCGAGGACTGTTTCGGTCAGCCAGCCTTCGACTTTTCACCGCAGAGAAATCGCTACCTCTCTTTTCCGTACCAAGCAGTAGGACGGAGTGCTTCAAGCAAGCTATTCTGCTTAGCACCAGTCTCTGTCGTGTGGACGAGAGGCATACTGCTACGGTTACCCTCATCTCTTTTCAACAGACAATCCATCCACTGACTTTTGGTCAAGCAGCAAAGCGGACTGGTTCAATCACCCACCTCTGCCACGCACCAGTCGCCCTCCTTAGTGATGGTCTGTCAGAGGCAATAGGCAGGGGACAGCTGTTACCGAAGACTAAGCCGTAACCAGGAGGTGCAAATTTATGTAAGATTTGACTGCGTCAGTCACCATCAAGACCTCTTGACGAGATAAGACACCCAAATTCGCAAGTAACAATAGAATTCCCACTGTAATGTCCGGCACATAGATTTTTTCTGGCCACAACGGAATTGCGACTGCAATTGTTTAATCAAAATCCGTCAACGCTACCTAAATATAATTTACCTTGGAGCAGTGGATATAGTAGCCTACTTACAAAGAATACAGGATATCAAAACATGTCAACTTGTGACTAAAAATCTCCAATCCAAAATAATCAAACGCACTACACCCAAACATTTAAAGTTATTCTAATTAGGTACTTACGTTGTATGCCATACTTCGGATCTATGCTCTCCGGTTCGACAAATTTGTCTATAAAATCGCTTATATCTGTCACATTGTCCATTTGCTTGAAAAAGTCAAGTGGTATCTGAAAATAAAGAATTCAAAATGTGTTACTTATAATTTTAATAACTTCAGTAACATGAGCAACTTCTTAAATGTATATAATGTACAGAACATTTTAATAAATTAAATTGTTTAAACTATGTATTTAAGTTTCAGTGCTAGGTGCTGAGGATTCTTAGAATATTCCCAGATACCTTCCAGTTTCTACTAACGTGGCACACAGTTTTCAACTGCTGTTTACTACAGTTCTGCACGGATGTTGACGTTGACAGTACGTGTGAACGTGACTTTCTGTAAATTCGCTATCATTGTAACTACATTTTTATTTGGTACGCAGTCTATTCATATAATGCTTTTTGGGATAGAGGTTTTAGAAGGAAATTGAAAGTTTACAAACGTGCAAGAATATGCGTCAATGATCTGACATTTACTTAATAACAAAACGTTACAGTTACAGCAAGTTTTCATAACACATAAAAATCTACCCTAAAATTTGGACTAGAAACTATCCTGAAAAGAAAACCTATCAGTTGGAATTTGACCAAACACAGCAAGGTTTACTGTTTAATACTTGGCGCAATGTCATTGGAGATTGGCGCAGGATAGTTTAGTTTAATTACATGGTCTGATCGCATACAAATAGAATTCCCCCACAAAATAATCCTTTATTTTACAGTAGGTACTCTTTTCAACCCTGTATCTCTCCAAAACTAAACTAAACATTTTCAATGTCCCGCTTATTTACTTAAAAGTATTGCGGATGTAGGATGGTTAAGTGAAACCCTTCATAGCTTCCGACATTCAGCCACCGACTCTAAATTATCAAGGGTTAGAGATTATTACCATCTCTACAATTCACACCAGCAAAGCAACGAAGTAAATCGGGTAGGTTGAATCCGCGACCATAGATAGATAAAAGTTAAAATAAACATCGAATAAATGACATACAACTTGGTTTTGACCCCAAGTTCGGTTCTGCTGATAACAAAATTGTGTCTCAAAACTGCCTTTTACTCCAGAAAACCGATTCGAGCACACGCAGTTAGGTAAGAACTTGTTAAGTAATCAGAAATTATCCATATTGAAGGGATGTGGTTCCAACAAGACGGTATGGGGTGACACAGAGTATGCTCGGTTTGCTGAATGTGATTTGACACAAATAGGTTATTCTAGTGTAAAAACTGATAGAGACCAATTTCTAGTGTACTGTTTTTTAGCAAGGCCGTTTTCGAAATGCCCCATTGTATCACCAGAATGTGTTTAGGTAGCTAACTAACTTAAGGTGGCACTACAGTCCGGGTGGACCTGGGCCTCAACCAACAAGCATCTCCAGCCAACACGATCTTGCCAGCACTCTGAATTGGCTAAGATCCCCTTCCACTTACGTGTGCCACCTGAGTCGCGGTCTTCCTTTACTGCGCCACCACTCGGGTGTGGTGTCAAAGATCTTTCGGGCCGGAGCGTTCGCGTCTATTCACTCTTAGTGGCCCAGCCACCTCAGTCGTTGGACCTTCACTTTTCTGGCTAGGTGGATGTCGCTGTAAAGTAAGGCCCGTTGTATCTCCTCCTCCATTCGCCGTTTATGGAGACGGGACCGAAAATTCCTCAAAGAATTTTCTTCTAAAAGCAACCAAGAGTAACCTCATCCGCTTTTGATAGAGTACATGCATCTACACCATAGAGGGATAGGGACTGGAATCATTAGGGTCTTATAAAGGGGCATTTTGGTTGTCCGAAAAAGGGTTTTGCTACTCAATTGCTTTCTTAGCCCAAAGAGACAGCGATTAGAAAAAGTTATTCTTCGTTCAATCTCAGCGCTGGTGTCATTGGCCGCATTCCATTGACCGCTAGATGACCAAACTCGATATAAAAAAAAACTGACATTTCAGAATTTGCGCTAGAGCTCTAGCACATTTTGTGAAATATCCTTTTCTGGGAAATTTTTCAATCTAGCACAAAATGAACTGCTAGATTGAAAAAAATAACGAACTGTCAAAACAGAAGTGAAAGTGGGAATTTAAGCTTCTATGTAATTAATATATATTTCGCCGCGTTCCTTTGACCGCTAGTCATCTAGCACATATAATCCATGATGGAGGAACGCTGGCGCTAGAGATCTAGCGGTAGCGGCAAAGTGACATTAAAACCAATTTCAATTCGTATTATTTCATCTTCATGAGAGTCAAAAATGTATTTTGTGCCATCATGCCGCATATTTATTAATACATTATAATTTCAATAAACAAATACAATGCATTTTAATGACATAGAAGCTTGAATTCCCATTTTACACCAAATTGGAAATATTTGACTTCTACACTTTCACTTTTGTTTTGACAGTTCGTTATTTTTTTCCAACCTAGCAGTTCATTTTGCGCTAGATTGAAAAATTTCCCAGAAAAGGATATTTCACAAAATGTGCTAGAGCTCTAGCGCAAATGCTGAAATGTCAGTTTTTTTTATATGGAGTTTGGCATGCCGCTAGTCATCTGCCGGTCAATGGAACGCGGCCATTGTATTTGTTTATTTAAATTATAGCGTATTAATAAATATGCGACATGATGGCACAAAATACATTTTTGACTCTCATAAGGATGAAATAATACGAATTCAAACTGGTTTTAATGTCACTTTGCCGCTTTCCTCCATCAGGGATATTATGTGCTAGATGACTAGCGGTCATTGTCTGAGTACTAGGTATCCCCTAGTACTGTACTGTAAAGTTGCGTCCAAAAAAATGCAGTACTTTATTTTATTACCCTTTCCCATTATTGAGTCAAGTATGCCACTATGAATAACTAAATAAAAATAGTATAGGTACTGTAGTGTACATCATACTCCTACTTTTGTGACAAAAAAAAAAATATAATGGAAATCCATTATCAAAATGCTTTCTGAATTTTAATCATAATCAATGCCATTGGCTAAAAATAATCTTAAAATAATATACCTACGTAAATGCACATGTGTACAATGTACATACATAACTATTTATATGAGTTAATTGATACAAAATGCAATAAATGAGTAACTTTTGTTGACAGTAGAAGTAGGTACAATTTTGTTAATTTTTTATTTTTTTATTTATTTATTCATTTGTCAATTACGGTATTTCCTTTACTTGTATCATAATCACAGGTGAATCGGGTGAATCATTTTTCATGTCGTTTTCATTTCTATTGAATGAATGAAAGATTACAAAGCTTTATATAAGATATGAAATACATTATTCATATTTACTCACTTTTATAATATCGCAGTTATCTTTGTCGAGTAATCAAACATTTTTATATTGATAACAAGAATATCAATCAGGTGAATTTTTAAGCGACCTGGATTTTATGGAAAATACAAGGTCGTACAATGACCTACTCCCATGGAAGTATGGGGTTTGGTGTTTACTCGTGTGTACAATAATATTGTTTTAAATTAGGAAGCCGAAGGTCATTTCTAATTCTAAGGCCAATCAGTTTTTCAGTGGACTTATCGTGACGCTTATATGTGTCAAATTTAAGAGCCAGATAAGCTCAACTTGATCACTGAAATTGATTTATTTTTTCTATACTAAAAATAAATATAGGTAGGTATATGTATCAGTATCTACCTATTGGCAACATCGAAGTTTATAGTATGTATGTGGGTACCGTTACTGTTATGCTTAAAGTGACCAACTGTACAGTTTTTCGCTGTATACTACAGTTTTTCAGTCAGTCGATACAGCGCGAAATTGTCAGAAAATCATATACCTACAGTGAAAACATAAGAATACAGCATTTATACAGTTTTTTTTCACATGAAAGTATATTGGGTAGGTATCTACCGAATTTACTTGCCTTTTGTAAAACGTAATTAGAAAACGGAGCAAATTTTAAATAATAAAATCGCCGAAAATGCATACCTGCGTTGTGTATACGAATAAATTCGTTTCCTTAACTCCCGATTGTTCTGAAATATATTTTCTTAGTGAACTGGAGGTCGACTGTTTTCATATAACTATCTTTTTCTTTGACTTTATATTTTGTGTACCAATTTTTAGACAAGGCCCGCACCGAAGTGGTGTGTCAGTGGCGTTGTGTCCAAGTGGTAGGTGTAGAGGCTGACGACGACGTGGATTTTGGCACTAAAACTGCGTATTTTTGTTTACCCGGAAAAGTCCAAGAATTCAACATATGACGACATTTTTTAAGAACTGATAAATCGGTAGTACCATACGATGTTTGCCTCTTCAGTGTGCGTTAAATCTCTCATACCACTTCGCCGCCAATTCATCGGCACACCACTCGTACGCCATTTGAATAGTTAAAAAAACATATAATTCGCTGTTAAAATGGTACAGTTTTTATACAGTTTTTCGGTCTCGGTTTTACAGCGCTGACCTCCCAAGGAGTTGGTCACGTTAGTTATGCTTGATTAACGTTAGTGTCTGATTTTAGAAGTGACGGTGTGGCAACATCATTATATCACAATAAACATTTCAAACGTTATTGTAGGCACTAACAAGTTTAAAGCTACTATTACACTGTGAAAAATCATGTCAATTTTTGAAATGCTGACGTCAATATGACGTTAGACTTCGGCCTAAAGTTGTGTACCTACAGGCAAAATCTAACGTCAAAATGTCAAAAATTGACACGTCTTTTAAAGTGTGTAATAGTATAGCTTAGGTAATGTCGTTTTCCATTGGGCTAAAAGAAGCGTCCGGGAGCGTCCGGAATCAAGAAAATCACTTCTGAAACCGTTCCATTGGCACAAAAAATACTCTTCTGTTGATTCTGAGGAGAGAATTTCGCTTCTCGATTTCAAGTCAGAATCCACTCAAGAAGCACAAACACAAGTGCATTTTATGTATTTTATACAAGCCAGCTGGCAGCAGCCATACAATAATTTTTGACGTTTCACCAATACGTGACTGTAGTTGCCCAGAAGCAGTTTTCTTGTTCCATTGGATTTCCGAATGAGTGAATCCCCGAGTGAAACCAATGGAAAACGACATAAGTATGATGCGCCCGTGCATTATCCAACAAAGAAGAAGAAGAAGACTATAGGGACCGATAAATGTCGTCCTCTCTGATGTTGTACAAATTCAGTGTACTACACATAACTCATTAGCATTAACTAACGATCCGACCGCCAGCTTCCACGCACTTAAGCGATTTCACCCTCAAATGTTGAAGTAAATCGAGATGTTGGCTTTTAAATGTTCTAGGGCCTTACCAATAATACATAGTAATGGCCATAGGGCCATACATACCTTCCCATGAATGTCGTGTCGGGCGAGACAGATTTGAAAAGAGAAGATATTCTCGGTCTAACCTACCCTTCTTTTCTTAACTAACCTAAAAATCGACCTGTCCCGCCCGACAAGACTTTTATGGGAAGGCATGTGTGGCCCAGCACAATATGATTATAACTAGTACCGCGCCTAGTACTTTGGAATTAACTACATAGACACGATCCTTAGTAATAAGATAAATCGAACGTAAACTATTAATTCGAATGCGTACCTACTTCGTATTCCTATTAAGTATTATTACATTCTCCCACCACGGATGGATTTTTTTCTAAATTGCGGCTCAAAGCGTCAGACGCGTACTTTTTTGCTATTTTGTCTGACTGTGCGAGAGAATTCTTTCGACATGAGAGATAGGTGCACGTACACGATATTAAAACGATTTCGGCACAAGAAGTGAATCATAAGACCTGTCTTTGGATGACGGATTGTGATGTGAAATTTCAAGTTTGAAATATTATAATAGCCCGCCGTGTGTCTTTTGGATGTTCCTCGAACTAGAGATCACGAGGAGCTTCATTTAGTTTGGCCACTCCGCAAACATCCAGTTTGAGCTACCTACTAATTTACTGAGGTTACAAGAAAAATAATATGACATGAGCTAGTATTTAAAATAAATAAATAAATAAATAGTGGGCGCAGTAGGGCAGTGGTTAGTGTGCTGGACTACTGTGCGATCCCAGGTTCGATCCCCGGAAAAAACACAAATTACATCTTAAAAAGTTTTTTCTACTGCGCCACCTCTCGCGAATGTCTGACAAACATCCGAGAGCATGACTGTCATGAAAAAGCTTCTCAATTCAGCCGTTCGGACTCGTTTTCAGGACAGTTTTACTCTCGGATGTTTGTCGGACGTTCGCGAGAAGTGGCGCAGTGAAAAGAACCTTAAGATGTACATAATTTGTGTTTTTCCGGGGATAGAACCTGGAACCCCTCGCACTGTAGTCCAGCACAGCACACTAACCACTGTGACCACATTTTCGGGGTATTATTCACAGAAAAATAGCTATATCTCTTTAATTTCCACTTTCTACCATTATATTCTTTATTTTAAAACTGAAACTAAAATATTATAAATAAATAGTACGAGTAGAAATAAACAAATAAAGTAGAAATAAATCTATAATTTTCAAAAATTACGGGTTTAATTACATCATCCCCTACTCCCCCTACATACCTACCTAATGTTGTTTTTTTTCCCTCCACCGTCAATACTTTGGCTTAAACTCTTTTATCCACTATCTACGGAATGAAATTATATTTATCACTTGGGTCATTAATCTCGGTAAGGTCATTTAGCAATATTTTTATTCAGAGTTCTGAGTTGATCTGCAATGAATACAAAAGTATGCAGACGTAGGTACCTATACCTATACATTATATGAATCAGATAAAGAGTGTAACGCTTAAGCAAATTATTAGTGCTTACGTCTGTTAAAATCTTTTAAAATGTAAAAGCCTTCATTTAATGCCAGTTCTCGGAATATTATAGGCTTTATTAGTGAAGGCATTTTATCGAGTAACTCCAAGCCACATGCGCATACATTTTTTACAAGATCTTCTCTTTGACGTGAACTGCCCGTCATTGCGTACCGTATACAAGTTTGTTTTTATTATGTTACTTTAATTATAGGTATTCAGTCAATGCGATGAATGTATTTGTATAGCCTAAGGTGCATCCGAATTGTACATTATGTACCTACCAAGTTATATTAGTTCCAAGATAATTGTTTTAATAAAATAAAAACCCTGTTAAGTCAATTAAGATATGAATTCTTACAAGGTCTTTTATACTGTTTTTAGTTTAAGTTTTATTAAGATGTATTATTTAGCGTATGATTGAAATCATTTTTTTTTTTCTCTTTTTCCAAAATCTCCCGGGACGAAAACCCCTATGCCAAAATCTCCCACAAGCAAACTAAACCTTGCATATACCCAACCTTGCAACTACTTCAAATCCTATAGTGACCCCAAGCAGAAGGGGGTTGCAAGCGGCAGCATGCGGCATGCCCTCCATAGGTATCTCATTTTTTAACACAATTTTTAGGTGTCGCGGCGACATAATTAATAACACCAAATCTAAAAATGGGGGATTTTGTCCCTGGGGATTTTGTCTTAGGGTCTTTTGGAGTAAGGGATTTCAGCACAGGGGATTTTGGAAAAGGAGATTTCATCGCCAACCCATTTATTTTTTATGCTAACATTGACCGCATAGACCACATCCATTCAGACAAATAAAAACTCAGACAAAAGAATGGTTGTGAGAAGCTAGGACTAGGTCGCCTATACGGACCTTTTGCGCCCAACTATTTAACTCCACAATTAATCATAACGCAATAAGGGACACAGATCAAAGCGGTGAACTACCTACTATACCAATAGTTTTAAAAGGATTTGATGCTTTGGTCAACGAGGAGATTGATTCAATAATTCAAATTACTAAAGATCTTCTTGGAAAGAACCATTAAAAGCTGACTTTATTTTCCTGGCATCAAGGTATGTGTTCCTGGTAGTTTTAGTAACAAAGCTGGAAACACGTGATTTACCACTTGATTGTATAGTAAATGTTAAATGATGCTTTAGAGGCAATCAACAGTAAAATGTAAAAAAGCTGATGGGGAAAAATGCTGGTTTTCAAAAATTAAAAACTATTTCCATAGCTTTATCTGAAAAGGAATCCGTATAGTAATAGGAAATGAAAACTATTTCATTGGAGAAGAGTTATAAACACATCCCAATCACGTCTGTTGTCGTTGGACGCAGTTTTTCTGTATAGGTTAGGTACATTTAAAAAAGTATTTCGTTCAAAGAGACCAAGTTTCCTTTACAAAAATGTAAGTGAACTGTTCGTTTACTAAGATTTGATTTGCATTGGAGAATGCTCTTTTTTGTTAGTATCTTGTTTGGGGTGGTACCTATTGTTCTTTCTATTACAATTTCTTGTTTAACTATGTTATTAACGGTCCAACGTTAAGGTAAATCACTGAAATTAAAGTTAACCATCAAATAGTCTTATCTCGCATATCAAATCACGTTTCTTTTATAAAAACAAAATAGAAATACCGAGTTTTCGTCAAAAAAGGTTAGAAAACTCGTGGATGCATTCACACCGAACACCAACTCGTTTTCGTTTGACGTTTCAATTTCAATTAGCTGTGAGACTAGCTATATGAATGTTTGTGGCGACTAGACTTTTATTTTTGGCTCGTATTGACATAATATACAAACAAAATTATTTAAGCTACTTGATAATCGTTACCTCATAAATGCATAAAATAATTAACATAAGCAACAATCAAAATCAAAACATCTAAAAATACCATTTAGTTGTGGCAGGTAGTGCTGCCGCTCTAAAATTATAGAAAAACTGAATAATTTGCTGTTTATGGTGCAAAGATAACAATAGATTTCACATTTGTAAAAAATATGTCTATGTGTACTGTAGCAGGATTAAATAGAATTGCAATAGGTTTGGAAATATTTGATTTAAAAAGATTTAAGGCTTGCAACTTTTGCGTTCTTCAGATATCAGATTAAAAGCATAAATACCCTATACCTACGTATTATACATGTCACAATACCAAGGCTAATGTTATGATTTCGTTCCTTACTCTTACTGGAACATACATCCATTTTCGAATATAAATAACGTTCGGTTTCAACTTAAATGCAAATGCAATGTGCAATTCGCGACTGAGGGATATGTAAATTAGATGGCCATTGACTTGTAAAATAAACATTTTCGCAAAATGAAGCCAAGCCAAGTATGATTGCACTGAAATCGTTTAGAGGTACATACTTCTTTTTTGAAGTACCTAGGTGTCGTTTTATTCTTTTTTACTTTATATCATCATTTCCTTAAGGTGGAAACACCAAATAGCAATTCGAAATGAAGGAGAAGTAGGAATATTATGGCTATATATTTTTTGTATTATTATGAACTAAATGTAGGACCAAGTAGTTTATACTTGGGAGGGAAGCATTTAAGAGCTGTTTTATTGACTCACCTCAACACAATATATCAAACCAGCCTGCCTGCTGACGCCGGCGCCGATCTGCCCGAATTGTAGCTTGCTAATATCGAAACAGAAATTGAAAAGCTTTTTTTTTATTTAAAAAAATATTGATCAATGATACGGCTGAGATTTTGCGGTTAAATCTTCTGATATGCCAAAAGTCTTAAAAGTATAAATATAAAAATCCTGGAACCCGATCGCTGCGCCGATCATATGAAAAAAGGAAGGAATTGAAGTTCGAATTTCTCCAAATCGCTTCTAAGGCCATGCCCGGCGAGACTAGATAGGTTAGTTGGGAAAAGAAGAGTAGATCACACCGAAAATCCCTTCCCTTTTCTACTCACTTAAAGTCGAAAAAAGTCTCCTCCGACACGACTTTCATGGGAAGGGATATGTAGCCCTGGCTTGCAAAGTGCTCACTTTGGCCATATAAAAGGAAATTTGTTTCAAAATGACAACTTCATATAATAGCTCTTACCGTTTGGACTGAGCGTTGATTACCAATCAGTCAGGACAAACTGTTTTATAGATGTAAACTTTAAATGTTTTCAAATTGCCTAGGTAGGTACCCAAAATATGATTTCTTCAGAGTACTCTAGTCTATACCACTGTGCTATTGGATTGTGTTGAATTTTTTCGACCCTAGCACATTCGATATAATCTTGTTATGGTGCGCGTTTAAGTTCTATAAGTTTTCATAATATAAAAATACTATTACACATGTCAAAAATCTTATCAAACGTCAAAATGACGCCAGAATGTCAAAAAATGATACGATTTTTGACATTGTGTCATATTAGATAAACAACCAATGCCTGCGAGAACCTGGACATTGCACAGTTTATTAATTTACCTGAGTAAAACAAATTCGCTACAGAAAATATACAAATTTCATTGACCTTTATGCAATGCATATAGAGTTATCCATTCGAGAGCGTGTCAAAGTTTTGAGATGATCACACACGCATGTAGTATCTACAGTAGTTAAACAAACGTTCCTTTGAATACAAACATCGAGGAAGCGCAGAAGTGCAAGACAGTAAACAAATATCCTTAGAAGACAAACACACCAACCAGACATCTCTATTTGCTTCAAAGTGTGCCCAGGAAGCCGTGTTAAAAATAAACATCGAATTTGAAGATTTACACACGGGAGTCACTACTTCCCTTGAAAGGGAGAAAAACACAAACCACACATAAAGTAAGCTGAAGACAGAACTTACAGACCATTTTACAGATGGTGGTAAACAGAGGATGGTCTTAAGATAGTAGTATTAAAACAGATGCGTGAAGAAAGCCACCACATATTAATAGGTATTAGGTGAGGTAACAAAAATATGAATTCCGCACCTTTTTTAAAACACCTGCGTCCATATATGTACATATTGTAATTTGCGTTGCCAGCAAAATTCTACAACAAACATTAAATGCCGGTAGGTCATAGTCGGTAACTATAATGACCCCAAATAGGCAGATAGTACAGACAATTTTTCTAGTTTGTACCTACTAGAATTTGCGATAAATATAAAAAAATATGCTGACGTTTTTTTAACTATGCTCCGAAAGCTTACTCATATTAAAAGTGTTCTACTTGCTTAACTAATCTAATCACACACCACTCATGCGTGACTGTCCGCATAGTTAACCAGGTAAGGCAATTTAAAAAAAAATACAAAGAACAGCTCAATAGCGTTTAAAAATAAATTCTTGTTGACAATAATTGAAATGAGTCAACGCCCGTATTTCTCATCTAACAATAATAATTATTGTAAACTGTAAAGAATTTGACTTTTCACATTTGGTAAGCTCATCCTCATCACAGCATTGTTGTTAATTAATTAATTTTTTTGACGTGACATTATCTAATCGACATTATCAGTAGTAGGTACATTGTTTTCCATGGCATTGACTGCAACCGGGTTCTGTCCGTCAAGGTAAGAAACAACATTATGAGTCACTTCGCATGCCTACTATTATACCTACGTCAAACATTTTGCAGGAAATCGGCTTATTAAAAGAATGTAAGTTTGACTGAATTAAGTAACTTGAAGTAAAAAATCACATTCTTGTAAGAGAAAGGGGAATTACGAAAATCTTGTTTCGCTCAAATTATTGAACTGGGGACTCCTCGCATCGTGCACATCCACATGTAGGTATTTCGAAACGTGCATTTATGGCGCTAGCTGGGTTGTGACTTGTGAGTAATTTAAAAGTTATTTCGCTGGTAAGTACCCACATAGTATAGAAATGTTTGCTTGCATCCCAAAACTATACACTATACAGTCACATTATAGCGGATTTATTGTTGTCGAGTAAAACAACCACAGAAACGTCAATTGAGCACTAAACCGTGGCGTCGTCAGTCGCAAGCCATATTAGCGATCTTCGCATCTTTGAATGAGTGGATTCCATTATCGAGTGCGCACATTGGCCACATTGGCTACCGCCATGATTTTCAAGCTCATAATAATAATATTCAAAGTACATAATGGAAATTGTATAGGTATACACGAGTTGCAAAAACAATAATTTTGGAACATAGAATGGAAATCTTTTTAGAGATACGTAGAGCTGTTCGATCTACTCTGTCACCATTTATTGTTCATTATGAAACGCACAAATCAGTAAGAATATACCGTCGACTCCTCCCACATAACGGACTTTGCCTACAAACTGCCGGTGGGCCCAGGATTTTGCATGAAATGGTGCTGTATAAAATCAAAGGAGCGCCATTAACGCACGCATACTTGAAAAATCCTAGGCCCATGGAAAATCATTGCCGCCATACATTTTGAAATATACACGTATTCACAGACAGGGTAATTTTTTCCGGGGTGAATCGGGTAGGTGCACGGGAAGTCGGCGGTCTAGTTCTTACTGGTTTGTGATGAAAGGTCTGTCCTGATGGTACCTACTTCTGTTCTGAGTACTTTTGTGTTAATTTTGTTGGAGGCAAACCAATCTCCATTTATAAGGCTTAATATAAGCTATAAAAATTACTTTAAGCGACACAATAGTGCCCCAGTTTCACAGTAAGAGTTTAAACTACACTTTCAGTTGAAACCTCAGTTCATCAATAAATTCGATTTCAGAGTTTCGTTTAAACTTTGAACGGGGTTCATTCTTCATTCTGTAGTTCAAGTTAAACTACAGTATTCTGCCGTTTAAACATCAGATCAGGGCATTTGTCAAAAACACAAATATTTGACGTTGTTTGTGTGTTGTTTGATAGAAAATACAAGGAACGATTTTGAAAAAGTCATACACACTGTACAATACTGTCAAATTCTATTCATAAAATTTCGTTGAGCTTAGTTCAATTGAATTGAAGTTCAGATTATATTGTGAAACCGGACGAGTTGAACTTCGAATTTAAACTCACGTTCAGGTTCAGTTGAACTATAGTTAAACTTCCAGTGTGAAACTGGGGGTAAGGGGCATTAAGTTCAACTGTAGTTGTAGTTGTCTCTTGGTTTTAATTCAAAATTCGGTATTGTCATACAGAAAAGTTGTCTGTCAAAACACAACAAAGATGGCGGTGGTTGTCTATGAGTTGCTAGTTAGTTTGGTTGTGTGAAAGTTGAGTTGAATTGAAAATTTGTACAATAGGGGCCGTAAAGCTAAGGATGCTTAAGGAGATCGAGTTTCATTGAGGTAGTGCTGCGGTTGAAGTCGAAAATAGCGAGGTTTAAGTTAACCTTTCGCAGCATACAAGAGATTGATTCGTTAGAGCCGTTGGAGGTGTGGTGAATTGGAAGATAGAAGATAGGGGCAACGTAGACTAATAGGGTAAGTGTTAAAGCAGATAGAGTTTAAAGAGGCATATGCAATCAACGGAGCCTGATAAGGGTCTGTGAATGTAAAGAATGTCTGCAGCGTTACTGAGTTCCTCAAGGGTATTTAGGTTAATAAGTTTGAGATTGAGACGATCGCGATAAGGAAGTAATATTAGGCAATCATTCTAAGAAAGACCACGAAAAGCAAATCGAAGTTTGCGATCTTGGATGCTGGATTACTGGAAACAACTTGTTCAAAGGGACACCACTCTGGTTAGCGAACAAAAGTGATATATAAAGATCTAGTCACATAGGGGTCGCAGAATTCTTCGAACCATCTTTAAACGAAGCCAAGTGATGAGTTTTCTTTGGTAATTACCTTATTAATATGCGAACGGAGATTAAGCTCCCTGCCGCATTATATGCCTAGGTCACGAATGGATTGCACGAGAGATAAAGGTTGGCCGTGGAAAATGTAAATTCAGGGAGGAGACACCGAAAAAATATTAGCTAAGTTTCACAAAAAACGGGAAATGCTATCACGAGCATTTTTCGACGTAGAGCAAGAAGCAAAAGACCGGAAATCCATATTTTCAAGAAGCCGAGTCTTTACTATGTTTTATGAAAATATTATATTGTCGTGTATATGAGAACACCGCACAACTAACATTTTATAAATTGTTCAGGAGACGCAAAAAACTGTTTTCTGCGAAAGAATTTCAAGTTAAAACTAATGCGAAAAACACATCAATAATATTTTTAGGTTGGAAATATGTTCATTAAATTCATCTTAAAAAATAGTATCTATTTGTATTTGAAAAGACAGTTGTTGTGTGATGCAATTTATGTTTTTATACATTTTTGGAGATAAAGTCTGATTGTATATGGTACGATTTGTTAAGGAAACGCCACACAAGTACTTTAGGGGAACTGGTAAAAGCACACATCTGCAATTTAAATTTTAATTTTCATTTATGTTATTTAATAGCTTTAAAATACAAATAAAAACAATAGAACTGTCAAAAATATTGATAAATAGCTTACCAATGAATCCAAAATATTAGTCAAACACAAACTAATTCTAAAAGAAATCGTAAAGCAAAAATACCTTAGCCAGATCACAGCTCATATGCATGGGAAATGTGCAGATGTGCTAAATTTCCTAAACAAAAAATGCTGAGGTTGCATTTGTGCGGTATTTCAAACCAATTTTTACACTTAAATATAGATGTCACCACCACAAATAATGACTTAAAATGTGTATTTTGAGTAATAGATGACGCTGATAACAAAAAGTGGATTTTCGAAAAAATGTCAGTTGTGCGGTGTTCTCATATACACGACGATATAGGCGTTTTTGTTTTTTAGTCGTTCGTGTTTAATTTTTAGCTCAGATCATGATCATTAGACACATCAGAGCTCAGAATATGTGTTTTTTTTTTTTTTTGTTCAGAGAATGATCAGGGCGCGCTCTATGAGCTTAGAATAAATTGACTGAGCAGGCTGAGTAAAAAGCTGATTACTCACTCAGTCTCAGTCACATTTGACAGAAAAAAAACTGTTTAAACAAAATAGTTGAAATGGCGGACGAGCCTTGTTGTTCTGGCCACAGTTCTGATACAAAAGGTAAACCAAATTAATAAATAAGAATTAATAAATAGCCTTATAACAGCTATCTGCTCAAGTGTGTTTCATACACAATAATCGGAACGATCTGAGGATGCTCGGTTCAGAGGAGCATGCTTAAAATGCTCGAGCGTCAAGCTCTATTCAGAGCTTAGCTCTTGTTGTTAAGAAGTCCAGCTTCCAGCATATTAACGATTAACATATAATGACTTAATTACATGAAGATTCGAAACATAATGACCCGAAAGTTTGCAGAACAAACACAAAGACTATTTAAATTATGCGCTTTATCTAATTTTATTTTCTGGTGCGGAATTTGCAATGCCGTTACTGAAAGGCCATGTAAATCGTACCTAAATGTACTTTACTTTGCAGAACAAACATTATGTCAATGTGTTTTAGAGCAATGCACGATACAAGTAAATACTTGTATTATGGTTCTTGACGTTCAAGGTCAAGACGTGAATTTGCGCACGAAGTTAAATTGTACTACCCAACGCCAACCTGATTTTTTTACACTAACAACTGAAGTAATATAAAAACCACTAAATTAAAAAAAAAATTAAAAAACAATAAATTCCACAAGGTATGTAAGTCTATAAGAATTTATCCACTTGTTATGATTTGAATTAAACGTCTGGTTAGAAACAGTAACGTCTTACGTCAATAAAGGTATCTCCTCCGCATTCCTACACAAATATTCTTGTTTAGTCATCAAAGTATACACAACATAGCAGACGCGTCAAAAATATCTGAGGAGATTCTCAGTGTCAGATTTAAAAGTGATAAGCGTATACGAATGACAAGATGTAAGTAAATAATATGTTGGCCTATGGACATTTGACACTTAAAAAGTAAATTTAACAAAAATAGTAATAGAAGTTAAAATAGAAAAAAAAACGTTTAGAGTTTCTTACTTACAGCATTATTTTCTTCTAGTAGTTTCAGATTAGTATCTGCATCTTCTCCCATACTTGATGAAACTGCTTCATTATTTTCGTCATCATTGCTTGTACCTCCGTGACGATTATTATAAAAGAATCTGGATTCAATTTGTCCATTTACCAAGCTGATTGTGATTGTGGTTAAGATTAATACTGAGCCCACCAGTGATTTCATTTTCTGTCTGTATTTAGGAGTATTTGCTCACCAAATACCTGCTTTTAGATTTGGGAAGAAAGTCTGTCTTGAATTTAATTGTATTTTTTTTTTTTTTTTTTGAAATATTTATCATACAGGGTGATATATAAAATATGTAGTAGGTATTTAATATTACAGTGTATTTGGTGGTAGTTTTTGAGGACCAATTTTTTTATTATTAGAAAGATATAGGTATATCGTGCGATTGATATAGTAGTTGTTTATGGTACTACCACTTTTACAATTGGGTTAACAAGTTAGGAACAGTTGTAATGCGGTAGAAATGTTTGAGAGTCTTATAACTGGTTTTTTTTTCAATTTCTAAGGGTAGATACTTCAAGATTGTGAATTTATTTTAATTTACCACATAAAATGGCAAAAAATAAAACATTTAAAAAATGAAATCTGTTGTGTTTCACTGTAAAAATCAAAGTTGAATATGATAAAAATATGAAAGGAGTCAACAATTTGGAGTAAGTAAAGGCTGTTTATTATGTTTTGAGTCGATTTTGCTTGGCTGCGCCGGCCGTTTCGGTTTGGATGACATTTGTCAGTTGACAATAATAAACGCGTCGTAGAGAGTGATCGAGATAAAATGGAGTAGCTAAGGTCGTGGTAAGATATTTTACTTTACCGAAATAAATTCAGCAATATTTTTTGAAAGGACTTAACAAATTTAGTGGCGCTCTACTATAGTTTAAGGCCCGGTTTGTTCATTATGTGTTTTCAGCACAACCGCAGCAATGCAAGCAATTTTTTGTCCTCACTGTCGTGCCCTTGTATTCATCTGTCAGCTCAGTTGAAAATGCGTCGACAAAGCGAATACGAAGCTACAGACTTTATTTTTTATTAAATTAATTTATTAGTTTAATTTGTATTTTATGCAGTTCTTGAAAGGAAGATGTTGTGTTTATGGCTGCTATGTCAAAGCTTGAATTCAAGAATATCATTGGCTAAAATATCGTTAAATGTTAACCGCCTAAAATTAGCTGTTTATCGATTTCTCGAACTCAAGCTGTTTTCGACCTCTAACTTTGGAACCAATTGAGCCAGAAACTTCAAACTTGTAATATTTACCAAGCTCATTAAAAAGGGCCACCTCACCAAATTTAATCTCTATAGCTTCAGTGGTTCTCAACATACAAGACTTCAAAAATCGCAAAAACCGTAACTGACTCACTTACTCATACTCACTCACTCACTCACTTATATGATCATCAAAATTATGAAGCATTTGTTTGGGCCACTTCCTATTGCCGTAGTATGTTGAAATTTGTTAGAGCGGTAGGACTTGCAGTGTTCAGAAAGAAAAAATCAAAAAATTTATATTGTCCATTCAGGAGGCGTGGTTTTCCACCCACTTTTAAAAATTGGTTATTATTTGTTTGGGTCACTTCCCATTGCCGTAGAATGTTGAAATTTGGTAGAGCGATAGGACTTGCAGTGTAGGAAAGGAGAAATAATATCAAAAATTAAAAATTGTTCATTTAAGAGGCGTGGAGTCTTCCCACTTAAAATATGAATAGAAGTTAATCTACCAGCTGAATATAATTTTAATGAATAGTTTATAAGAAAGAAAGCCAAAGTTAAGTTCGCTTAAAAAGCGAAGACGTTTCAACATTGTTTGTGAAATCTAATAAAAAAAAACTGTGCAAAAAGCAGTGAAATCACACCAAAAACATAAATGTAAAAAAGAGCCAAGTTTACTTATATACAACAGCAAAAATTAGGTGCGTAACTAGTCAGCCACGAAAAGTAATGAGATTTGAATGTACGCCAAGTTCTTAGTTGCATAAGGTTTAATGTTAAACAAAAATTGATAGGTTTACTTGGCAAGTTTTTCATTTACAACTTTATTATATTGTACAATATATTAGACTTTAAAAACTTGACAAGTGAACCTACCAACATTTTAACATTTAACCTTATGAAACTAAGAACTTGGCGTACATTTAGGTCTCATTACTTCACCCATTTTGATAGGCTATAACGGGAAATATGGTTTTTTGTTCGGCGGAACTTCATGCATATTCCCCTAAATGATTATACTCCTTAACTGCGACACCCTGTATAAAATCAAAGAAAAAATGTGCTTCATTATTTCGAAAAAAAATTTGTTCTTAAACAGTTATATTTTTAAAACCAGGATGCATTTTTAAGACTTATGACTTCTTGGTGTTTGGTGTTTTGTATAATTAACTTTTACATAGGTTAGATAGCTTAGACGCAGTAGCGCAGTGGTTAGTGTGATGGAGATGGACTACTCTGCGAGGGATCCCCGGTTCAATCCCCGGAAAACCTCACATCTTAAGGTTTTTTCTACTGCGCTACCTCTCGCGAACGTCTGACAAACATCCGAGAGTATGACTGTTCTGAAAAAACTTCTCAATTCAGCCGTTCGGACTCGGCATAAAATTGTAGGTCCCTTCCATTCATCTCAAAAATAGAAACTCACACAAACGAATGGTTGCGAGAAGCTAGGCCTAGGGTGTCTACCGCCTGTTGCGCCACCTATTTATTTATTTATTTAGATAGCTTAGCCTTAGACTGTTTCAAACTCTGTCATATCATTTTCCCAAACATAGCTGGGAATGCTTTCAATAAAAGAAAAATGAGATATCGCTTACAAAAAAGCCGCATTGGTTTTAAAGGACTGGTTTCTGCTCTTTCAAATGCATCCAATAACATTTCGATCGCTTCAGTATTAAGTAGAGTATTAAGAGAGGTAGAGTAGAGGCCTCTTAATGATACATGACCAAATAATTATGCTACAATAGCTTATAGAACACCCTGTTGTATATAAGCTATAGCTAGCTTCGAAAAATATTATTGTGACAAAAAAAAAAGGAAGCAAATAAAGAAAGTATGATTTTCCTGACGAAAAAATAACACACAAACTACTCTGATAAGAAGCTGTTCGAGTAAATGCGTTCCGTCAATATTTACACAGCTTAAAGCGAGAATTCCAAAGTGAGAAGCTATTTTTTTTTGTTCGCCAATATCTACGACCAAACGTAACAATTAGCACCAATATTCGAAGAACAATCCCTGCTCTTGTTCAGGAAATTACAAGTCATGCGATCATTATTACTCATTCACTATAATTAACAAAAATTCGTTGTTACTTAAACACTGATCGCAAATCTTTTTGTAATTAATTTTAGTACCTATTTATCAAGTTATTACATACAATTCTTCATTACAAGATATAGGTAGCAGAAAACACAACTTTACCTAATCCAAAAGTAGCAAACAACATTGGCATATTATTATCTTCCTTTTGTATCTTAAAAATTTTTTTTATTTGCCTTTTTATTATTTACCTGTTGCGCTCGTATTAAAATGTCACTTTTTGTTTGTTCTAAAATTGATAAACAAGTTTTAGATGCGTATTTCAGTCATGAGAGAAAAAAAATCTAGATGTTTGTTACATATACTTAGAAATTTGATCTTTTCTCAGGAGTATATCAGCGAATATTCGGAATTTAATTACTTTCACTTTAGAAACAATTTCGAGCAGGTGCTCATTAATTTTGATTGAAATTTGAATATTCTACCTACCGAGAGTGTATTAACAAATTGCATTCTAATTGGGCAAAAGGGCACAACCACATTGGTTGTTCACCCGTGACATTAGTCCTATATTCAAAGTCTATTAATAATTCGACGTTAATAGGTTTGGTAGCATTTTTATTTAAAACAAAAAGTGATAATCAATTCGCAATGAATATAATAATACCTACGTTAATCACAAAACAAAAAATCTGTTGTATACATTTACCTTGGATATGATGAAGTTACATGAAGATGGGCTTTCATTTAGGTAATTTCACAATATTCTTAAAAGAACATTAAGTGATTAGATAAATATTGTTCAATATTGTTATGATGAATGATTAAAACATATTTTCATTAACATCTGCCCAAATTGAATATAATTTATAGTTTTTGCACATACATACATATAATGTGCCTATACTCTGCTCATATAAAGAGAGGGCATTTATAGCGAGCTTATAGTATATACGACTTAAACTATCACCCAAGTGATACGCACAGAGTCTCGATTCTCGAAAATCACAAGTGTGAAAGCGAAATTGTGAAAAGCAGTCTACAAAATTTATTGATCAACGTTGAAAATTCATTCATACAGGAGGACTAGCTTTGCGAAATGAAAATGGTACTATACCTTAGCTAGGTTAGTATAGCGAAGTATTTTTTTAAAGGTGGGTACCTAACTAATATCAGATTACGAACCAAATTCCTTAAGGCTCAGTTCTAGGACTGCTGTTTTTGAGAGTATAATTCGCAATGTTGTCGTAAGGTCGTGTGTCAATTGCGCTAAATAATTATCTTCGGCTAATTTTCTGACACTTAGAAAGTGTTAAAAAGTTCGCCAATTCAAAAACAGACATTTATCGAATTTCACGCTATTAATTAATTGCAGTTCAGTGTTTTATGTGCTCTTTAAAATTCTAGCAAAACTCAAGTGAAATTAAACGTCAACAAATTATAGCCTGTAGGATAATTATTATTATCTTGCTCCCGGAGTTGACAGCTGAAAAATTCGTTTTACACCACGATAGTATCGGAAAAATAGCCGAGGATAATTATTTTGCCGAATTGACACACAGCCTATCTGCTAGGTTCCACATTTCACTTTCACTCGAAATGAAATCGGAAATGAATTTTTGTGCTCTACATTTCACTGTATTTGATTACGATTTCAAAACTTTCGGAATTGAGACAAAGTGAAATTGTTATTTCGAAAAAATGTCGGAGTTTCCAAATCGCTCGAAATGCATAACACTGAAAACGAATTCACTCGATTTGCAATTTCGATTTCACTCGATTTCTGGAACCTAGCTGTATAGCTGCAAATACTGGGTACAAAAATAAGGAAATGGGCCTTACTAAGGCATTTGGGACATTTTTTTCTCTGACAGATCTGACAATCGTGTGTAATTAGCTTAATAATCATATTTGACAAAATAAATATAATAATAGCTTCACATTTTGGCTCTATATATTCGTTTTAACAACCCGGGCTGTATATGTATTGGTGTATTATCATGTTGATTAATCCAAGCCAGCGGTCTAAAAAGGTTATGAAAGTATGGAAAGGCCTGTTTCAATATGCCATTGTATGACAACACATTCATTGTGGTTGACAAAAATTGTCATTTGCAGGTGTCATTATACGAAACCACAGTACACATAATACAGGTAATATCTTCCGAGCACTCATTTTCGTTTCGTTCTGCACATCTGTCAAAAAGGTATGCTTTTCCATAGAGATACGAATGGGGTCACATTGTCAGCCATGAAAATTCATCGCGCGCATATTATTTCTATACGTTTATTGTCAGGGGCACATATGCCGCCATATTGCAGATGCGCAATATATTACCTTTAATATGTGTACTGTGATACGAAACGGTCCCCCACACCATCACACCTTCAACTCTGCTATGCTCTATGCAGCCAGTCCAAATAATTAGTCTCTTTGCGGAGGTTATGGAAATAGTATTAGTCCAAGAGCTCGCAACGTGAAAAAACACGTGATTTTAGCAAGGCTAATTTTTTTACATATCCTTCCATGCTATGGTGTAGTGAGGATGCGGGTAGTCTGGCAGTCAGGTGACGTTGCGTTTACCCGTGAGAGCGGGGCGAAGAGGGTAAACAAAATCGTAAAATTACGTGATAATAGCATGATTTCTTTTTATGTCATTTGCTTATGCTCACTATTTGAAATGTTAATCCATTATTGCCAGACGGCTTTGGCGTTGCTAAAGCCGTGCCAGACCGTGATTTACAACAACAAAAACGACACATTTTTACGTCATTTTAGCAAAGCTGAAATTTTTATATGTTATACCTTGGCTTTCAGATAGACTATATTTTTTTTGCCAGACGGAAATACCGTTGCTAAATTGCTGCCAGACCGCTTTGAGTCTTGCAGAACATGAGCGAATTAAAGAGTATTACCCATAGCAAAATAGCGGATAGACTTAGATGAGTTGGCAAATATTAAAAACTATTTTTTTAGTATAGAATAGAATATAGAATAGTGTAATAATAAATACATATATTTAATTAACAACAATGTGTTGTTTGGCAATATGACTGCAACAACATATATAACATTTTTTAAAAAATGGTTTCACAAACAAATGCATTTTCAACGTCTTCATCGTCATCGCTGCTGTTATCATGATAATTATCATTATCATCATCATTGTCTGTAGTATCTAAGGCTGTCATATCGTTCCCTTCCATTTGATCTTCTGCAGAGAAAAAAAGGTGATTTAAAATATATTTATTTACAGTGTTTTTTAACACTAATTTTTACCTTGAATGATAATGTCAGCAACTGTTGACGGCAATTGATCTCCGAGGAACCATATGAAATCATATTTATCGCTATCTCTAGTCCTACCGCATTCTTCTGGTAACAATGGAGAAGGTTCTTTCCTATTAGCGTTTCTCCAAAATTTTGTTACATAACGGGCTCGTAACAAATGCTGCCGCAATTCTGCTTGACAAGGTGGTAGGTTTTATGAGTCAAAATTTTTAAAATTTTGTTTAAAACTATCATCAAAATTCCGAGATTTATATGTAGTTGTAAATAAATGAAATCGAACATCGTTGACACTGTTAACTTGAGGAACTCCATACATATGACAGACAAACTTCTCCAATGTTACAAATGCATGTTCAAGTGTGTGCGCGCAATCAGTATCAAGATCTTGAAATGCTAATTGGTATTCTTCAGATTGTTCCATTACTTTGAAAGGCCTGAGCTTGCCTTTTCGAAAAAAAGCAGGTGTATAATCCTTGAACATGCATTTGTAACATTGGAGAAGTTTGTCTGTCATATGTATGGAGTTCCTCAAGTTAACAGTGTCAACGATGTTCGATTTCATTTATTTACAACTACATATAAATCTCGAAATTTTGATGATAGTTTTAAACAAAATTTTAAAAATTTTGACTCATAAAACCTACCACCTTGTCAAGCAGAATTGCGGCAGCATTTGTTACGAGCCCGTTATGTAACAAAATTTTGGAGAAACGCTAATAGGAAAGAACCTTCTCCATTGTTACCAGAAGAATGCGGTAGGACTAGAGATAGCGATAAATATGATTTCATATGGTTCCTCGGAGATCAATTGCCGTCAACAGTTGCTGACATTATCATTCAAGGTAAAAATTAGTGTTAAAAAACACTGTAAATAAATATATTTTAAATCACCTTTTTTTCTCTGCAGAAGATCAAATGGAAGGGAACGATATGACAGCCTTAGATACTACAGACAATGATGATGATAATGATAATTATCATGATAACAGCAGCGATGACGATGAAGACGTTGAAAATGCATTTGTTTGTGAAACCATTTTTTAAAAAATGTTATATATGTTGTTGCAGTCATATTGTCAAACAACACATTGTTGTTAATTAAATATATGTATTTATTATTACACTATTCTATATTCTATTCTATACTAAAAAAATAGTTTTTAATATTTGCCAACTCATCTAAGTCTATCCGCTATTTTGCTATGGGTAATACTCTTTAATTCGCTCATGTTCTGCAAGACTCAAAGCGGTCTGGCAGCAATTTAGCAACGGTATTTCCGTCTGGCAAAAAAAATATAGTCTATCTGAAAGCCAAGGTATAACATATAAAAATTTCAGCTTTGCTAAAATGACGTAAAAATGTGTCGTTTTTGTTGTTGTAAATCACGGTCTGGCACGGCTTTAGCAACGCCAAAGCCGTCTGGCAATAATGGATTAACATTTCAAATAGTGAGATTAAGCAAATGGCATAAAAAGAAATCATGCTATTATCACGTAATTTTACGATTTTGTTTACCCTCTTCGCCCTGCTCTCACGGGTAAACGCAACGTCACCTGACTGCCAGACTACCCGCATCCTCACTACACCATAGCATGGAAGGATATGTAAAAAAATTAGCCTTGCTAAAATCACGTGCCAAAAACGTTGCTAGCTCTTAGACTATATAGCTATGGCCATCCGGGGGCTTCCAAATTAAATTCTTTTCGTCTGAGAAGGCCACAAAATGCTTTGCGCTTTTCGAACCGGGTTAAGGAGTGACTTCTTCTTGATTTTTAGTTTTTTTATATGCTTTGCATTCGAAATAATACGACGAATAGTTGTGAGACTTGCTTTGATGATACCAAATTTTTTCCAGATTTTTGGAAAAGAGTCGTGAAGAATTTGATGCCTTTTTTAATATAAGTCGCCTTTCCGCACTAGTAAGCACTCTATGTATATGTGGCCTTGCATGTTTTTATTCATAGTTAGACGCATTACTTAAAAATATGGATATAACGTGTCGGCTCCTCTCAATTTTCTTAGCCAATTTGGCAATAAATAGGCTATCATCCTTTAAGCTTTGATTTGTCAATTTTCGCCATCGGTTAAGGCAGGCTTTTTCTCCACCCATTTTATTTTTTTTAACTAAATAGGCGAAATTAACAAAAAATCAATTAAAGAAAAATATGAGACCACGTGCCAAAGACAACGGTCAAACTAAATGCATGTTCTATTCAAGTGGGGCAATATTAAGGGTTCCCATTTTTCCGATTTTTAGTTAACAAATTTTTGTTAATACTTAAAGCATTAGTTTTTAATCGGTAATATAACAACAATTAAATGAACTTTAATTAAAAAAAAAATTAGGTCTCTAGCACGCTTGGTTTGGGGCCAGTGGGCGATAGAAAACCGACATAGGGGGTGTGCTATTCAAGTGGCGCGGAGTGTTTATCCTATTTATTTTTTACGAGTATCTATGTAGATTCTAGATCAATTTCTAAAAATAATGTATACGTATATATTTGTTTTGAAGTTTAAACTGTTTTTTGCGTGTATGTTTAGATGTATCATCCAGTTGAAATTGTGAACTCATAATATTTAAGGTCATTGTCATGTTGGAAGAACCATCGCAGTTGCATATTCTCTTCAGATTGAGCCTTTTGGCCTCCGTGGTTTCCGAAAAAGCACCGTACCCCATTTTGTCACAGTCCAATTTAAATGAACAATTCAATGCAAATTCGAGGCAAATTCTTTGGCTTTTTAATCGCTCGAGATGTCTGAACGATAAAAAAGAGGTCATTTTTGATAAGCCTAATGATTTAATTTAAATGTGGTGGTTTTCCAGCCACCATGAACAGTTTGGATTTGGAATGTTCCGTGAATTCGAAATCGACTAATTATGCGAGAAATCACAATATGACTTGTGTCAAATTGATTAGCAGTCAACGTAACTTATTCTTCTTTATTAAAAAACAGAGATCGTTTGTTTTAATTGCTCGGAATACGTATTGCGCAATATTTTATCACTTCCTTAAAGCAATTATAGCATTTGTTCTGATTCGCTCACGGTACACAATTATTGTTGATTTTCTATTGTTAAAATCAGGCTTGCGAACAAAAACCGTAAAATTGCAGTTTTCTATAACTAAACGGTAAAATTTACCAAACACGTTTAAATTGTTTTAATAGAGCTTGCATGTGCTTTAGTTTTGTCCAATTAGTTTTACTTAAATATAGTCAATTATTTTATTTAAATAAACAATTATAATAAAATTGTTAGTAAAAGAGGAACGATATAATTAATTTAAAAAAAAATGTCAGTATCAGTTATGTATGAGTGAAAAACATTCTTGTGCTTTTTTTTACTCTTGTTTTGTTTAGGAAATTTGAGAAAATAAAAGACTATTTATCTACGCGAAATTTAACTTATATGTTTGATAAAATTGTCTACATTTAAAATTAAAAGCTATTCGAGAAACTTTTGGTATCTTCAGAAGTTCTCAAATTGTAGTTGAAATAATAATATTGTATCATTTTTTTTTTAATTTTTTTTCTCAACTTTTCAAAAATGTCAGATCAGTTTCTCAAAGAACTTTTATTTTTACCTAGCTTTAGCGAATTTGAAAAGTAAAAAATACCCTCCAACTTTTCACTTTTAATTGCTTAAATTCTTAAATTTACCTTTAGAGAAATACGAGAAAATAAAAAATTTGCTGGTGAACTTAATAAGAGTGCCAAATTTGGTGGGACCTAGTCAATAAGACTGCTTGAATCATTTAGTTGAAATGTAACAAAAACTAGATACATAATATTATGTACATTTTTTAAGAATTTCCAGAAAAGAAATAATATCTAATACTAAAGGTGCCAGTGCACGATATGTAGCACTCCTCATATAGTCATATATATGTGGCTCTGACGTCAACAGAGAGTGCACAAAGAGAGCTTGTACACGGCATGTACCCATTGGGACCATTCGCAGACGTCAAAATGACGTCAGTGCTACATGTATATGAGGCGTGCTACATATCGTGTACTAGCACCTTAAGGAGGGTTCAGTACACTGCGACTGCGACCCACTTTGTGGTTCTTTTAAGAAAAGTGTTAGAGGGTAGTTGCTCTATCTTTGCTTTGCCTTTGACTTGACAAGAATATCCACTTTATCATTCAGTCTAGTTTATTTAATGAATCTGTGAATGAATAGCAGGTCCATTGCTGGTATATCCCCGTGACCCTGGTATCTGGTGAAAACGAAATGAGACCAGGCCCTTATTTCACAATCATTGTAATAAGACCATAATCAAATCACTCACTTTAAAAGGTAAAACGCTATTTCACGTAACCCGGATAACCTATGGAATTATTTTTAGAGTTTTGCCGCCTAAGAAAAATTTAAATTTTCCAAATTTATGGTTTAATGCGGTCTAACAAAATTCTCTTGCAATGACAGAAATATGAGATTTAACCATTTTTGTGTCAATAAATACGTTAAAACTCCTAGGTATTTATAATGGCGTCCCCTATCTACTGCAATCAGTATGAATTGTGAAGTGCCAATGACACCGTGCGTCTGAAACCACGAATCAAAAATCGACCCCTAGAGGCTGAAACCAATACTGTCGGAGGTATAACAATGTTGAAAATGGATGCGATTTAAATGAAGCGAAAGTCTGTTGAGTATGGTCTGAAAAGTGTTACTCGAAAACGTTCCATCGGCAGCCATATTTTTGATTGAAATTCGTTTGGTTTGTTCCTTTACCTTTGTAGTAAAAATGGACAGACTGTCAAAATGGCAGTAGTGTGCGAAAGAATTCTCTCTCAGATGGAGAAACTTACAAAAAAGTTATAGAAAACGTTTGTAGTAGGTACCTAATCTATGAAAAATGACAGATGCATTTTGATTTTCCATAAATTGCAATTGTAGCTAATGTGATATTTTTGTTTGTCAATTATTTAGTTGTGGTTGGCTTTAGCCCTTAAGGAGCCTAAAGACCGGTAAAAAAATCCTTAAAATGTCAGATGTTGCTTTTTTTTATTTACAATATCCGCTGATTCACCTAGCGATAAAAGTGATTCGTACTTTAATCAAAATAATTTTAGATAAAATTAAACCACAAAAGCGTACTTATGCACGTATGTATATGCTAAATAAGACAACAAATTTTAAATCATTTGTTAATAATTGTCAAGTGAATGGCAGCTTTTTCAATTTTTAGACCTTGAGTCAATTGGGTTAAATTATTATCCTCGGACAATTTTCTGAGACTATCTTGAGGCAAAACGAATTTTTACTTGACAAAAAATTATCCTGGGCTAATTGTTTGACGTTTTCTTTTGCTTGAGATTTGCTAGAATGTTGAAGAAATAAAGCACTGAATTTCAATTAATTAGTAGCGTAGAATTCAATAAATCTATGTTTTAAGATTGGAGTTCGATCAACTTTTTTTCAAACTTTTTTTCAACTTTTCAACAGAAAATTATCGGAGGATAATTATTTAGCTCAATTGACACACGGACTTACTACAAGGAATTTGATGATTACTATTTAGTAGGTAAGTTTCTCTGTGGAGGGGTAATACCTATCTCTCGAAGCCGTTCTATTTCGCAAAATTTAAAAATAAAGAAACAGACATATTAAGTAATTAAAGAATGGATACGCCCATTAAGGCCCCAGCTTCCGCAAACATTTTGCATTTGAGTGTGTGTGAGTGCGTGAGTTGGCCTGCAATTTGTCAGTGAATCTTTATTGACTTTACAGGATTTACAGCAAGTGATTGCCTACTTTTGTGAAATTTCGAAAACACAAAAGGGTTGTATCTATGTTTCTAATTTTTAGTCGACAGTTGTAATATTGAAAACAAAACAATTCCCTAACCTTGAGAAATATCACTAGAGTTTGCAATAAAATACGGCTTTAATAAAAGACCTCAGAGGAAAGGGGGTTTTGGGTGATCTTTGAACCTTTTGCCAAAATTCGAAAGATGTTAATACAATTGATATAGCACTTTGTAAAATTTACGAAAGCTTTAAATTTGTATCCGTTTACACTATTTCGCATTAATTTACATTCCTCACTGATCAATTATCACTTTTAAGCAGACAACATTTATTTTAAGAACATGTGTTCGATCTCCATAACTTATTTAAACTTCGCACAAATTTATCACTAGCAGTATAATAGTCTATTTTTTTTTAAATTCAAACAGGAAGTAATAGAAATAGTAATGGCAAACAAAACAAATTTGCTCCGCTTCACTGCGTTCCGCTTATTAGTATTTAATTCGTTTATCGGAGTACGATAGTAGAACAAAATAAATTAATATATAACAACACTTAATTTAATGAGCCAGTTTCCAGATGCACATACATATATCTTTCTAATTCTAAAAAAAAAAACACGCGTGAACAACCAAACACCACGTATATTATGGAGGTCAATTTAATACTTATACATTTATTTATTTATTGCAATATAATTAATTATTTAAATTACGAGAAACTGGTATTCACTTTTTTTTTTATTAGCCAACGCCAAAGAAACACTTTTATCAAGCACTGAAGTGATGATTTTTTTTTAACAACACTAAATTTTTAAGTAAAATATTTTTGTTTCTACACAGCAACTGGTATCAACTACGCGCAATGAGGTATCGAATGAAACTGATATTGCAAACTTGTATCTGACACTCTTTAAACGTTGATTAACTATTCTGTTGCATTTACTCTACTCGTGGACTTACGCTCACACAGGTATTATTCTCACATTAAGCCACGTACGGGTACGATCTACAGGTGTTTTGATAGCAGTGATGCCCCTTGTTACTTTCAAATTTTATTGGTACTATAATTCATTCTCATAGCGGATATTAGGCCCAACTTTATATTATGCGACTCAAAATATAAAAATAATCTCATAAGAAGAATGGCTGTAAATTCAAAAGTATATGCGGGACAAGATATCAACATTTTATTGTTATCAAAAAGCAATAAATTTTATAAATAATAATTTTTTATCTAAGGGGGCAGCACTGGTCTTACCTATACTATACTAACTAAACTGCGTTCTCTCAATGGCTGTTATCTTTTCAAAAGGGTACTCCACTTCCACCGTCCACCAGCACCACTTCAGTACAATCGTTTCTCTTAATTTCAAGTGCATACGATTTTCTATTCATTCTATGCCTTTATGGATGGAAATACCGTATACCGTACCGAAACCTAACTGATCGAGCAAGTGGAAAAAAAGAGAGAATTTGGAGACTCCGACCGACTACCTACGATTGATGAAACCTGTTCAAAAGTATAACATTTTAATTACGAAGTGGTTTTTATCAGATAGCGCCAGCTCTTAGTTTTGCCTCTCGATGCTTTTGGCAGAGCATGAGGCGTTGACGTTGGCGAATGACTAATCGCGGATGAAATTTCGACATCAGTGTTGTTATAATTGAATATCTTTAATTAAACGACGGCTATTCCAAAACCACAGTCTTAGAGATTCTTCGTTTCATTGGAATTGTCTTAATTTTATTCATTTTGGAAATCAACTGATTCACAGTAAGAAAATATATTTTTTTTGCGAAATTTCAAGTATCGATTTATATTTTGGGTCCATGCAAATGACTCGGTCATTTGGGCAAGAAGAGGCATCCAGATATTTGTACTTTGGAACCTGTTCTGAATATTCTCGTTCTCGTTGTGGTTGTCGATCAATGACTCTGAAAGGAAAGTTCAAAATACTACTCACTTATCGCACTTCCGATCATCACCCCAAGGGTGGGATTTATACAATTTTTTTTCAGCTGAAGTGATTTGCAGATTTCTGGCTTGTTCAAAACATATAATGATACGTAGAGGAATACCTACATCATAAAGTATTATTAGTATAACAGCGGTAGTTGTATTATACATTCATACAAAGATGGATGCTGCGAAGTGGCCTAAAGGCAGCTTTGCTTGGGCGAAAGAAGTAATTTGTAGCTTTACAACCTGATTTTTTGCGGTAAAGATACTATTTGGAGCACTAGGTCACAATTTGTAGAATTAATTGTAAAAGGATTAACCGAATGGTGAGAAGGCAACGTTTTGGTAGTGAAAGAAACATTTATATAGGAAACTGTGGTAGAACGTTTTCGACATTGGTATATTTGGAAATTTAATTGATATTACCATCAACTGTTTTTTTTTTTTAATGGACTATTATTATAGTATCCATTATTCCTATGATACTCTCAGGTTCGAAAAATAAGTCCTCCGATAGACAATCTTTGAAAGAGTCGGACTTAAAAAAAGAAAAATAAATACATACAGAGCGCGTCGAATGTAAGTGAGTAACACCGGTGCTCTTTTAAGTTTTCTTTAGGGTCTTGAAACAGCCAGACTGTATGCTAGAACTAAATAGCTAGAACTGACTAGCTAGTCTATTGGTCATTGGGCAGGACATTAAATGCAAGACACTACACGAATTGATATTAATGTGGTTTAAATTTTTTTAATCAAGATCACTTTTTGCAGATCAAACATTTTTTTTCCAGATTTCCAGATAATATATAATATTTCTATTCGCTCGTGAATAAGACTCCAAAATGCCTAAACGTCAGACTGTTAAACGGCGAACTGCGAAGACGACACAAATTCCGCTGTCAGACAGAGTGAACCATTCAACCTGGGCTATGAAAGTTAAGACCTCCGTCCACCTGACCAAAATGAGATAAGCTAAAGTCATTGTGCAGAATGACGATGGAGAACGCTCGCTGCTCCGTATAAAGGTCGGAAACACTCACCGATCCCTTTTATGTCAAAAAAGGATTTAGACAAGATGATACGCTATCATGTGACTTTTTTAACATTGAGCGAAACTCGTAAGCCAACACCAGGGGCACAATTTTCCAAAAGTCTCTGCAACTACTTGCATACCTACGCCGATGACATTGACATAATGAGCAGAACGCAGCGAGCTGTTACTGGTGCGTTTGCAAGTATTAGCACAGAAGCGAACAGTCTTCGATTCCAACCCGGGGGGAAAATACGATAACTAAGGCGCCAAAAGTTAATAACAGTTTTTTGTATAGAGGGGTTAAATACAAGAATTTCTCACTATTGATCTATCTGGCAACCTATAAAAGTAGTTTTCAATTTTTTTAAAAACTAGAAGGCATACATCAATCTGGTTGTTAAATTTCAAGTTTAAAAACATTTTTTTTTTTCAAAAACTATCAACAGATATAACTTGATTTAAAAATAATTTGAAAGAACAGATTCCTGGCTTCCAAAAATCCTAAAGGCCTTTGAGTTGACTAGCTTGATTGAAGCACTACTACTTGGTACCGAAAAGAGAGATCGCGATTTGAAACAGTCTTACACTTTTCATTATGGGTACTTCAGTTATCGAGCTCGAAGGACCCAATGTATGACCAAGGACTTTTCAAGGTTGAGAAAGGAAAAAAATCATCATCAAATTTTTAGAAAGTTTTGAGTAACTTTGACGGGTTACAAACAAGTGCCTGAGATCATTCAGCAGCAAATGTGCTTAAATTCTGAATCTGAATTCATAGAGGTAGGTAAAAGGAAAACGTAGAAACGTAGAACAAAGTTTTCATGCAATGTGCAGGGTGGTGTCATATTAGGCTAGCTCACTCACTAAGATAAAAAAAAATAGGTGGCGCAACAGGCGGGTGACACCCAAGGCCTAGCTTCTCGCAACCATTCGTTTTGTGTGAGTTTCTATTTTTGAGACGAATGGAAGGGACCTACAATTCTATGCCGAGTCCGAACGGCTGAATTGAGAAGCTTTTTCATGACAGTCATACTCTCGGATGTTTGTCAGACGTTCGCGAGAGGTGGCGCAGTAGAAAAAACTTGAAGATGTAATTTGTGTTTTCCCGGGGATCAAACCTGGGACAATAGTCCAGCACACTAACCACAGCGCTACACTCACTAAGATGCTTAGCACAAAAAAAAATTTCGTAAGAAAGTGACAGAGTTCAACGACTTTTTGCATTCCTAAAATTTTTTACTCAGCTCAGCTCAGACCGCAGCTCAGACTCTGGCTGACATGACAGGCGAAAGCAATAAAATCTGATCCTAAATTTCTACAGCAGTACAGATATGAAGACATCATCCGCTTATGCCTGAGCGTATACGTTTGAACATTATTGAGCCTTTGAGTTTGAGGGCATGCAACAGAGAGTCAAATGACGTCCATGCTCCATATAGAGGCATAAGGAATAAGTTTTTCGCAGGGGTAGATTTCCGTTCTATCTGTTAGTTAACGAAATTTGGGCACAGGACAACTTACGGGAGCAGAAATCGAATTAGCAGATACTACGCGACTAATTTTTTTTTCTGCATTTAAAATCTGAACTTTTCAGTGACGTATTCCTTGCTCTCTAGTGCAACAAATAACACGAAAATTTTATTGGTAACAATTGGCAAATCTAGACAACCAACGCGTTCTGGAAACGTTAATACAAATCTATTTAAACTTACCTACCAAACTAGACATATCGGAACATACCCATTGTCTTCAATAATGTACTTTATACCCTGTACACATTGACATCTCTATATATATAAAACAAAGTGGAAAAAACTGTTTCCCTCTGTCGTCCATAATTTTCAACCAATTTAGTTGATTTTTTTTTTAAATGTCGGTAATTACGATGATCGGGCGATAGGCTAAACAAATTCAAAATCGGACATAGGGGCGTGGCACCGCCAATACAAAAAATTCAAAATCGTTTATCTCGAAAACCACAAAATCGATTGAGCTCAAACTTATAGGTAATATTACGTATCGGCCATGGAGTGCTCCTGTGAAGATTGGTCAAAGTTGGACAAAGGGGCGTGGCACCTCCAATATTGAGCTCAAACTTCCCTCTGTCGCCCGTAATTTTCAAAAGGCCTGGCAAAGCCGGTGGGGGTTCAGCTAGTATTAAATAATAGACTGCTAGTGAAATGTCAGTTCATACAAATTTTGCCCAGAAAATTACGCCAACATAAACTAGCGCTCGTGGTTCGAAGCGAAAAAAATGGGAAACAAAATGACAACCATCTTGGATGTCTGCATAGCGATAGCATGCTAGAGACACTACACCTATTGGGCGTGAGTGAATTAACCAAGTAAAACGTAAACGTTTGAAATTCAAATTGCTTACAACAGATGACACTTCGAAAAAGTGAAAGTTTGGTTCACGGCGGAGAGAAACGGAAACACTCAAATGTCATCGAGCAATTCGTGCGATTTTGTTTGAGTGGCGAGATTGCCATCACTGTTATAGAACGTTCCAAACAATTTGAATTAGTCGTTATTTTGCGCAGTTGCAATGTTTCTACAATGGATGGCACTGCGTTCTTTCTTCATTTTTCATTGCAGGTTTTACTAGCATGTATAGTATGTCAATGGTTGGATTTGGAACCATCGCAAAGATGACTAACAGTCCTACTAAAAATTGCACGCGCAAAGACAAAATAATAGATTTAAGAGATCCATACAATCTGTTTCTTCTCCAACTACATATTTTATTAAAGAAAAATTATTTTTGGTTTAATAAATATATATGTACTAATATGTATGTGTGTACAACAGCCGTTAAATTTAAATTTGAGATAAAAGAATTGACGTGGAAAAAACAAAGGTATGTGTCATTTAATTTGGTCCAAACAGAACACCTTTGACGGTTTGAACTAATGGGAATTTTAAATTATCCGTTGTTATTCTGCCTCGAATATTTGGTTGCGAGTTTCTATCACAAAAGCCACCGTAATCATCGGTATTAAGAGAAAATATCATAGCACCACCCAAATCGTTGTCTACAATATACTTTGTTTTGCATGCAATACTCTTTTCGTCCTCAAAAGAAATCCACTCGGTTCCGCCGTAAATATATGGGGAGCACGAAGCTTCATCAAATACTGTAGTTAAGAATATATTGTTTTGTTTGAACCAGCAAATTTCGGAATAAGATGCAAATCCCATACTGCCAACACCACCAATAGCACTTGCTGGACTACCAATGCCGTTGTTAAAGGGATTAACTAAACTGTAAATAAAAATTAAAGAAATTAGTTTAAGGCTATATAATTATGTTGTCTGAACACCTACGTAAAGGAATGTCCATAGGTAGCGAGTCCAACAACCAGCTTATGTCTGTCTATGCCACTTCTAAGCCAGAAATGAATGGACGAATTGATATTCAAGGTACCCATGATTGAGTGCTCACTTGGTCTGGCATAAAGTGGTGAATTTAAGCCTGTTAAAGTAAGATTAGTTATTATTAACAAAATATTTATACTGTTCAGGAACTTTGGAAAAGATGCTCTCATCTACGAGCAAACGGATAAATACTCTTGAAATGTGTAGTAGATAATAGTAAACCATCTAAAATAAACTGCTGTTTCTTCTTTGTTAAGGAAATATAGAACTTACCAGTAAAAGGTGAACTCCTCGCATAGAAATGATAGTCATAGGTCATAATGTTGGCAAAATCTGCGTACTGATTGATTTCTCGAGCATCATATGCAAACACAGCTATACCCTCGGATGCTGCAACAGCTACCGTCAGCAGATAGTCTCTTTTTTCTCGAATGTATTCCTGACGGATTTCGTAAAGCAGCTGCGAGAAATGCTGACGCTCTCTATTGTAGGCGGTAGGAAACTCCCAATCTAAGTCAACTCCATCCAGTGAATAGTTACTTAAAATACCCTTTAGCGAGTGTATAAACTGCTTGCGATTAGCGTGATTTCGCACCATATCCACAAAACCGTTTGAATCAGCTCCACCCACCCAAAGTAATATTTTGACGTCAGCATTTTTAGAACGCAGGCTTTTACTATCATTCAAAGCTGCATGTAGATCATTTGTAACTGTTATGGTATTGTTTTCTACACTAGCTATGCCAACGTTAATATGCGTACAAAGCGATCCATCCACTCCAGTCAAGCGCAAAGCGTCAAACTGTTTCAACGGCGTTGGTACAGTGTAATAACAAACAAGACGTTTCACTGGGGAGGCTTCGTTAGCCCGGTGAATAATGTCCGCGTAATCAGAGTCCTTGACATCATAGTGTACAGAGTTTACTTCATAGTTTTTTGATTGATTCTTGAAGCTATTCAGTTGATAGATTCGGAAGTCATGCGATATTTTGTCTGTGTCATGAATATTGTTTGCATAGTAAAATGCTCGCTTATACCACCATTCAGGGACATCTGTGGATAATGAATTAGAATTAGAATAACCTAATGTAGGTACCTACTCAAATTCCTTTGTTTTGCTATCGTAAAGCAATCAGAAAGTACCTGATAAGTTTGGAGGGTACACCAGAGGATGGGTGTAAATGGCGTTCCAATATGCAAACACTGCGATTGTTGTTAGAATATACAATGCCACTAATATAAACACACGTAATCTGCAATAAGTATAGCTGCGGAGAAAAACACAAAGTTGAGAATTTTGCAAAGTCGATTTTTGTGTGTTCTTGAAACATACCGATACCCATTTGTCTCGTCGAACAACTGATACTCAGCCATTGGTGATGGTAATCCGAATAGGAAAGGAATAATTCAGTTTTTATTTTTTATAGAGGAAACATAACAAATGCATTTTAATGTAATGACATCTGAAAAGAAAACTGATATGCCCGTTCGCCAGTTTATTTTGTTTTGCAGCTCGGGCTCGCGGGTGTTAAAAAAATCGAATTACAGAATTGGAAAATGAAATGTCAAAAAATAGAAGATGGTGTTGTGTACTAAAACATGGTAGTGGTAGAGTTCAGTACCATTAAGAAAGTTTTTAACTATTCGATTTGTAGATCGTATGTCAATTAATTAAATCATAAATCATAATTATGCTCGGATAATATTCTGACACTTAAGAAAGCGTTGAAAGAAAAGTTCACCAAACTCCAATATTAAAGCAGAGTTTTATCGAATTTTACGCTATTGATTAGGTAATTGAAATTCAGTGATTTATTTTCTCTTCAATATTTTTTAAACAAAAGAAAACGTAAACGAATAGCCTAATGGGTATTTTATTATCTTGCTCCTGGAGCAGGATACTTTTTGACAGCTGAACATTTTTTGTCCACCACGATAGTGTCAGAAAATTATCCAACTGATACACGGCCTTCGATTAGCATATTTTGATTAGTACTTTTTAGGAAAAAAAAGTGTAACAAAAAAAATTAAACTTCTTTGCGTCGAGGAATTTTTTAAGGAAGTTTTTCTTAACGAACTTTCTTTTCTGTTTCTGTGACTCTTATATCCACAGCGCACTCTATGTTAACATTTATCAAGGGGTTTAGCTTATGTTCGGAGAAAAAATTGGAGAGCAACTAAAATTATTATTTTAGTATTATTTTTGTAAGTTTTCGTTTGATTAAGCATTTTTTGTTTTGCGAGAAAATGTTTTGCTCATAAAGACCGACTGGGTGCAGGTGTAAACGACGAAAATGAATTTAGCTTGGTCAATGATGACCACAAGGGGCAGCCAATTTATTATGTTGGAAAGATAATTCAAGTACATAGCCGATTAGAATTCGACATAACATTTGAAAGTCTGTATCTAAGACCACAAGCTTCATTTATCTAAGGACATTTCCATCGCATCGCAAAACGATATAAAATACTTTCTTCCCAGTCCAGCAATACAACCCGGGATATCTCGTGCTGCATCTAGATATACCTTCGACAGCGATTTGAATTATTTTGTAATTCGTTAATTATTATTTAATAAACATAAATTAATAAAATATGGTGTTTATACCTACCTCATATGAATTATAAATTTGTTTACACTTACACCATGAGCGGGGCACATACAGTCGTCGCCATAATTGTTTAGACAAAAGTAAAGTTAATTCTACTCATAAATTTGAACTTACTTCATGTAAATTTGGCATCAAAGGAAAGGTTATCTAAATTCCGTTTGAATGATGCAAAACTTTCCTTTACCCATTAAGCACCCATTGAAAATTTAGAACTCTTGTAAAAGTCTACTTTTTTTACTTTTTTTTGATACAAAAAGTTGTTCCAAACAATTCGAGGGTGTAAATTTCTGCAGTTATATTTTACGCGTTTAAGTGAATACCCCTAATATAAAATTACCTACTGCTATTTATAAGGAATAAATTCGTTATGTCTACTTACCCTATTCGATGGCTCGAATTGAACCCTTGAAACAGGGCCCTTAGTACAACTAAATGTAACTACATCCAACTTCGTTAGTGTAGTTTCTGGTTGTGTTTAGAGTTTTAAGCAAAGATATGTAATTGGCTAGCGACGGGTTGGATGTTCTTATTATCCCATTTCGTACCTACCTATCTACCAAAACAAATAATAAACTTCCTCCTATTCGCCAAAATGAATATAATTTTATTTTAAAAACGTCTCTATTAACATGTGTGTTGTTGTACATATATACTAATTTTTACAACCGATACTTTGGATAATTATTTCTTTTACACTTTCACCGTTCAGCTTTGCCAAATATTTCTTTCAGGCGCAATGAGAAACCAAAACCAATTTTGACAAATCTGTCAAATTATAGAAACTGCATTTGTCAAGTAGATGTGTCTAAAATTTGTTTGTAGGATTTCCAATTAATTGCGGTCTGTTACTGTTAAAAAAAAAATTATTTATAATGGGAGAAAGTTCAAGTGCCTCGACAAAAGAAGACGACTTACAATTAGTGGAATTCCGAACTCTTTTGTGGGGTCAAAACATACGAGTCGATGTGTTCCGGCGGTGGTCACAAGGTTTGTGTGTGCTCTGCCCCCTTTACAATGCGCTTTTAGTTTATATTTCTATTCCTTCGTGAATAATTACTAACAATATAATTGCCAACTCAAATAAGTATGTATGCCTTTACGAATATGTGTGAAATAGTGTTCCCAGGTCTGTAGGCCACAATTGCAACTAATATGCAAATTCCAAGTGACTCAGATGTGTGCCAGAAAAAAAATCATTACATTTCCTTCCCATTCGGATATATAAATGACATAATTAAAAATGAATAATGGAAAAAAATCACTTTCATTTCAGGCTTCGAGTTCAGTGATGTGGAACCATCTGCACTTGTGCAGCGACAGGGGGGACCATGTGCTATTATAGCCCCAGTGCAAGCATATTTATTGAAAATTCTCATGGACACTCCCAATCATTGTCTGAAAGACGTAAGTAAATGCTTAATGCAATGCGTTCCAACTTTTCATGTCGTATATTGTTTCTCCTCTTTTAGTTGACTCATGACAAATGCAAACAACTGCTAATCCAAGCCCTTTGTAATATTCTGGTTAAGTGCAAAGGCACGTATTTTAGAATTGTTACCTTGCATGATGAGGGCGTGGAAGCAATGGAAGCGGCAGCAGCCGCTGATATTGAAGGAAACATTAATACATCGGGGGATACAGATGATGCCCCTGAAGCAGTAAGTATTATGAGTGAACTACAGATTCAGGCAGTAAACCGAGTTAAATTTAATGCAGGAAAGAAGCTATTTTTTAAACGATTTGTAGAAGATCCTTAATATTTTATCAAAGCCCTTTCTCGGTAAATAATGTTCGTTTTTCTTTCAGGAATCTGAAAAATTACCAGAAGACTTTCACAATCGTCTATCCGTGATAAATATAGATAGCGTAGACGATGTATCAACATATTTCTCTGAAAACTTTCGGACGTTAACGGACAACTACGGCGTATTGCTCTTCATGTATAGTGTTCTCTTGACGAAGGTAATTCGCTTTTGATTATGTTTAAATAAAAGTATCCAAAATATTATTGATAGGGCTTCGAAAATGTAACTTCAGAGCTTTCCGACACATCTGAACCACTCATACACAATACGTATGGTTACGGATCGCAGGGTTTAATAAATCTTATGTTAACAGGACAAGCCGTCGCTCATGTCTGGGATAACGAAGAAGATATAGGCGGACTCAGTATGTACTATAATATTCTTTGAAAGAAATGCTAATTATTTATTTTTGTTTGCGTGTGGTATGCAATTAGAACTGAGGGGTATAAGCGAACAGAGTGAAATAGGTTTCATAACGCTAATGGAGCAAATGCGCTACTGTACAGTTGGCTCCTTTTATAAAAATCCAAAAAATCCCGTCTGGGTGATGGGCTCAGAAACGCATCTTACTGGTGAGCTTTCATTATTTTTTTGTATTTGTATTTAAAAAAATCTACTTAATATCTGTGCTATTAGTTTTGTTTAGCCACGAAAAGAGATTGGTTTCGCCCGAAACGCCTTCAGAAATAGCTCGAAGGGTCTTTAAGTCATTCGATCCCGAGGGGAACAATTTTATACCGACGCCAGTTCTTCAAGATGTCTTGGCGTCGTTGGATCTAGTCAGTGAACCGGAATAGTAAGTTTTCAGTGTACCTTGGCATTATAAAACGATGATCTTATCTTTACTTTCAGTGTCGAAATAATGCAAAAGAAGCTGGACCCAGAAAGTTTAGGAATTATACTTCTAAATGCATTTATGGATGAATTTTTCCCTCTTGAGAAGCGTTCTACTCCAGATACTTTTGATTTGTTGCACTATAATGGTATTCCTGGATCAAACGAAGGCAGCAAAGTAAGTTAAACGACGAACTTCATTATTTATTACTTATTACTTCATATATCGCTTCCATTTTAGGTTCGTTACAATAGGGGTTCGGCCGTTATGTTGGAAAGTGATTTGAAAGCAGTTTGTATATCAAATCCAATGCTAACGTGTCTTCAGACAAAATGGCCAAACATTGACGTGAATTGGGGCGCTTTAAAAGTGCCATCGCTAAATTAATAAAAACAGATTCTCAAATTAAGTAGAATATAAACAAAACAATAATACTAATAAAAAGTCACATTCACCTTTTCATAACAGATTGGCATATTAATTTTATTACTTTCTAACTAACTACTCGAATAGTTGAATGCACCTTTTTTTTTCTCATATCTAAGCAAAACTAATGTTTTTAGCAACAATGCCAAATAAAGCAAACAGAAAACTAGTGTTTCAATTTTTAAAAGCAATCAATTTCAATATCTTCTATTCCGGTTAGTGCAACTTTTTTTGTTTTATTATCCGCGTTCCATTGATGGCTATATTTTTAGCACAATTTCATTTACTTTTACTGTCTCCTCAACACAATTGACTAACTGCAGCTCGCAAGAACTGTTAACAAATTTTGATATAGGTTTGAAAAATCGAGTGAATTCGTTTTCAGAACCTTTCGAGCGATTCGGAAACTACGAATTTTTTTCGAAATTACCATTTCCATTTGTCTCAATTCCGAAAATTTTAAAATCGAAATCGAATACAGTGGAATGTAGAACACAAAAATTTATTTTCGATTTCATTTCTAGTGAAAGTCATATGTGGAACCTAGCAGTATGTAGTTGTTGTAAGCAATTACTGAGGATTTTACTTTACTTTGCTGAAAAAGATGTTTAATAACACAGGCCTATTCTTTTAGTTATAATTATTAGTAGCTGTATTTGCCGGTCTTTGCCTGTGTCAAGGAAATATATTGCTTAGATGCGTTCTTGTATAATTAGCAATATTTAATAATTGCTAATTATCGAGAAATAGCGTTTGCAATGCTGTTTTGTTTGGAAGGTTATATTATGGTAGACGAACAAATCTTTTACTTTGAATATTTACGAAATCGGAAGATTTTAAAGATTTGTTTTTTAAATTTTTATTATTTTTGCGCTGAATTTCACTCATCCCAAAAATAAGAATGTAGTAGATTATTATTTCATTCTAGAATTTAGTAAAAAAAAAAACTCTTACCAGCGCGATGGCAATGCCAAAGCCGGCCTGCTCTTTCACTATTTTTGAGGTAAAAGCAAATGGCGAATAAATGTCAATTTAAAGTATAATGATAAGAAGTAAAAAAATCTTTTTCGTAATAAAAAATGACAATTTTCCGTGAAACGCACTAAATAAACTCAATAATTTAACAATCGTTTTCACAAAGAGAGGCGTCAAACGCAATTATAAAGTGTATTAAACCGCGATGCAAAACAATCGTCCCAATTTTATTTGTCGGAACCAAAATAAATCCCACTGAAAATGGCTTCTAGCTGGCGCATAGGAAAAAGGAAGTTTCGTGCCAAAGGTAAACACAAATTGCAAATGTGTTCCCCTACTTGGGAATGAGCAGAGAAATGATCAACGCAATAAAAATAATAATAAGTTTCTTAAATTGTTTAACTTGTAAAGTGCGTAGGATGGCCCAAATAATTATGATTGGGTGACCTGATGGAGGACGCACAGGCCGCAGGGTGTAAACATTAATATTTTGTTCTGCTATTATTTTCGATCATTACAATACAACCCGTGATTTGTATTTAATGTTGGTATTTTTAGATTTATATACAAAAATAGAATATAGTTTTTTTTTTTTTGTTAAAATAGCCGCACAGTGAAATCTGCGTAAAGAGAGATCGTACCCGTCATCGTTTAAGTGAGTTTTGAAGCATATCGCATCTTGTTAATTGATTTTGAACATGGAACATGCAGTTACGCACGGCAAGTGTATTCACATTTCGACTATCTTTTTAACCAATTTTTTTTTAAATGATTACCCCGCTAGTGCGGTCATAGATAGAATTCCAAATGACTCATATTGTCTTCCTTTTAAAAAGCAAATTTCCCAAAACAAGTAAAGGTGTAACGTAACATAAATAAAATGTTTAAGCTAATTAGGGCAGCAAAAAGACATTCGTCGTAGCATGATTGGTGGTGGTCACATCATAGCACATTTATACAGAATGCTTGGTAAAGAGTAATGCGAATGAAATGGTATGTTGATTAGATGAGGCTTTCTATCTAATTTATTATTTTTGTGTTATTTTTTGCTTCCGAACGTAGTGATTTAAAATCGATAAAAACAACTGAAAACACTAGTGCGTAGATACCACTACATAATGATATTGGCCTACTTTTAAAGGAATTTCTACAGATTCTGCAGTGATATAAAGTAATATCGTCTACTGCAATTTAATAATTTCAGTATCATTTTACTGAAATAAATGAATGAATGCATTATTTGCTTTATTTTGTAAGTAGGTAGTTACTTCCCTGATATAAAACAACTATGTAGTGGTCTTCTACAAAATATTAGTTAGTAAAATTTCTTGTTGCATTGGTAGATATTCTCAGACACCACTCGTATCTGTTGGCTATTTGTTAGAAATATCGAAGCGATAGGTAGGTACCTACTACCAGTTTGATATTTGCGGTCAAAAGAGTTTTTCAGTTTAATCAACACAATAACTAAATATTGTCAATGAGAAATTCGATACCGTGATTGTTCGATAGTAAAATCATCATCCATCATCATCATCATTTTCAAATGGTCCGCTTGTCCATTAAGTGGGTCGCGGTTGTAGGTTTCTCAAGTGGACCCTCCATACCTCTCGATCCTCCGACATCGATTCCAAATTATCAGGGGTACAGGAGAGTTTATGGACTTGATCTAACCATTTCATCCTAAGTCTACCTAGAGGACGCCTGCCTGATGGTACGGATTCCATAGCACGTCCTGGAATCCTGGTCGGGGACATGCGTTTAATATGATCAAATCACCGAAGCATAGACCGCTCCGTTCGGAGAAGTAGCTGCTCGATATAAGTCCTCACGTATTCTGGTATTTCTAATGCGATCTCTACGGGTCACACCAGCAGTACAACGGAGAAATCTCATTTCGGCAGCTTGTATCCGCGATCTTATTCTTTCAGTCTGTTGTGAGAGATGAAAAATGATACCAGTCAGGATTTATTGTAATAATTGCTTCAATCGAAAAATACACAATTTACAAAATAGCTATGCTTCAAAGTAGTTGTTAACAAGTAAACAGAACTTTGTAAAAGAAAAATGAAAGCAAAAACAAGTTATATATTGACACTCTTGTCAACGGTCTGCCTTTCCCTATTGCTGCTGAATTGTTGGTTGTTCTATAAACCGTAATCTGGTGTCCAGCGTCCAGGAAGAAGTGAGCTATAAATTCTATTGATCACATCCAAAGATCATATAGTACAATTATGTACCTAGGTGTTGCACGCACTATCCCAATGCAACCGTTTTTTTTTTGTTGATATTTTAAGGAAATAAGTTGCTTTAAAACTTCCAGAATCTCAAAAATGGTTCAATAAGCCTTCTGCCTAATACAATACCTTATAAAATGAGCCATATACAGACACACATAGTTCTATTTGAAGAATAATCGAAAGTACCTACAAAACATTAAAATTCTAAATCGGTCGGAATTGGCGAATGACACAATTAGTAACGATTCCCCAATTGAAGGTATCGCTAGGTTTTTCTAGCACACCTGCATTTTACCCTGATCAATGTAGCGTATTTCAAGTGAAGTAATGGCTTTATGTGAAGAAGCTTACAGACTTGCATTTACTCGATAGCCGGAGTACTACATAGACGTCAACAACGCTGCTAACGCGGATCTCTTAACGAGATAGCTGACAGATGGTTGAATTACTCTTTGCTGGTATAAAATGGGGCGAATTAGACCAGTAATGTAGCGACTTTCATCTGATATTGTCGAGGAACATTCTGCTCAGTTAAAATCAATTAAATTCTTTCTATATCTCAAGTCCCTAAAGGCTCCCAACAACAAGTGGAACAGTACAGCCTTATCCATTTTATAAAACCACATTTAAATTTGTTTTTTTCTAGTTTCGACGGAACCGGAAGATTATTTTCGATTGGATCCACAGAAAACTCCAGCTGAAAATGCATTTGAAATTTATGAATCATTATGTAACAAAGAGACAAGGGACGCAAAACTTTTGTTTCTCCTCAATGGATTCGCTACCCTCTTCCAGGAGAACAAGACTTCGAATTTGGGTTTCACCACAGAAGAATTTTTATATTGGTAATAATTTTAAGCTATCCAATATCTAATAACTGTCCTACTATATTTTTTCTATTTATTTAAACAGTTTAAGTGTCTCACTAACACACTCATTTACACAAGTGAGAGCAGCTGGTCTGCGCGCTATCCGATATGTATTATTAACGCCAAAGGACATTAAACTATTTAATTCGCTGCAACTACCATATTTGCTTTGCCGTAGTATTGATGTTCTCTTGAAGAACGACGATGAACGTGTGCAAGGAATGAAATTGGTAAGACATTATCACATTTACAATACTGAAAATGCAACTAATATCGAAAATGTTTAGATTCGAAAAATTCTTGCTGTATCACCTGAGGATGTTAGTCCAGTACTGGTTCGTTGTTTAGTTTCTCTAGCCAATAGTGGTATTGAGGATAGTGACAATATGTTAAGAGCCTGCCTTGCAACGCTATGCGAATTTGGTGTTTTAAATCCAACACTGATGATCGTTTGCGGAGGGGTTGGTGCATTGACGAGAAGCGTACTGGAATGTCATAATCCGCGAATAGCCGAGAGTTTGTGTGGGGTATTGTTGCACTTGTTGGAATGGCCTCATACGAGAAATATTTCGGGTATACGATTGGATTGTTTGGCTGCTCCGTATTGCGATTTCACCTATCGTCTGGGTATAATGGATAAAAATAAGTAAGTACAGTTGTGCATCAATCGTGGGGAAGAAATTTTATTTTATTTGTTATAGGGATGCTCGTGAGTTGAGATACACCAGCAGTCGATTGGCATTACTTTCAGTTCTGCGGAGTTGGGCTGGAACGATAGAGTTTTGTAATCCGAGCAATCCATCCGGACTGAAAGCAATAGTTGATGTACTGTACTTGAATCAGTTGGAAGTTAGGGTAAGTTGAATATTGGAATGGAGTATTTTTTGTTGTTGTTTTAAAGTGATTACAAATCCTATGTATGCTCGTGGTAGATTGAGTAAGCAAGGCACTGCCGGAAAGCAGAGTCTATAAATCCCTAAGGTACATACTCTGTTTTTGTATGCCCAATAGATGGAACAATCAATTCTCTGTTGGCTCAGTGGTAGCAGCAGATTTGTTTCTTCACTGTTACGTCATGCGATATGTATTTGCTTTTGAACATGAGCCTTAACAAACTAGCGCCCTAGTTAGTTCGGTCCTAATCCTACCTCTACTAATTGTCTTATGTTTTGACTGATGACATTGAATACACTTTTAAAAGAACCATCGTTATTGTCGCCTTTTGCACTGGTAGCAGTGAATTATTAGACAAATAATGTGACGAGCGTTATGTCGCGTTTGATGTAAGACTAAGAACTTCTAAGAATGCGGATGCGCTATTTTTGCCAAATATCTTAGCAACTTTTTTATCAATTTCTGCAGATCTTTTACACACAAGGTTATTTCACTATCATTTAAGACGTACTTCTACTCCTACTGGATGTAAAAGCACTTCCATTATACTTGTCCCTGCTCGTAGAAGCTACACTTATATCATCGACTTTCCCTTGTTTTTAATGCTTTGATCGCGATAGTGATCTCATAAAATCACTGGAATTGTTGCCGCAGCTCAGTTGTGCATTGGCAAATTCTCTATCCATCTTGTCGTCCTTAAAAATAATTAAAAACTCATTTATTTACAGAAAGCAATACTGGATTTGCTATACGAATTACTAGGGCTTCCGCAACCCATTTGGACAGACGAATATTCGGTTGCCCTGTCGACCGTGGATCCATCTGATTTTCAGGTAAGCCTTTCTGTCTAACAGCAGCGATTGGTGTTTTAACACATTTTCATACATTTATACAACTAGGACACCTGGTTGCTAAGCAATGGATTTGTTGCAATGGAAGGTCGTTCTATTCTGCCTAGTCTTGCAAACCGTGCAGCTAATATCTGCGAGCAGCACTTAGCCTTACTACTCTATTGTTTCTTAGAGACAGGTTTGCTAAACGCTCTCGTCGAAGTCATAGTGTCGAGTGATACCTTTATTTCGGTTCGTGCAACTGTTTTAATTGGTAAGTTGAACAATTTAACCGCCGTTCGCTATCTAAACGGATTGCTTTGGTTTTAGGTAAAATTCTTCACCTGATGCATACTCATTTACCTGCTGACATATGTAGTACATATCCAGCGTTACCAACACTAGTTACGCATGCAACACAGGGAAATCATCAAGCTACTGCCTCAATATCAGCCCTGCAAAACTACCATCAGATGCTACGAAATCGGCCGGTTTCATGCAGCTTATTTTTGGATAGCATTATTCAGGGAGGAGGTAAATCTTTATTATACGTTATCACATTTTGAAGATTGAAGTCCTAAATTTGCAGCCCTTATCAATACACGACTCTTCAAGAGGGACATCAACAACTACGAAGTGAATAGTGGCGGCGGCAGTACGGCAAACACGGTACTCGGCGCGCATGAAAGCTCCGAGAGGCGACGGTTGGATTCTGTATCGTCTAGTATTAGCGGCGGGGGAACTGATGAATCTCATTCGCTTCCGTCATCGGCCATGAGGCGGTCAAGTTTTCGCTTGAAAAAGAAGAAATTCACACAATTCTTTGAGAATATGCGAGAATTCAATCGACTGGCTAAGGATTCGAATGTACTTATGCTCGCAGATGGCAACTCTTGGGACTGGGAAATAGTAACGACTATTTTAAGGGTGCGTACAGTGATCTGGACGGGTTGGGTGAAGATTTAATATGGTTTCTTTGCGCGTTTAGACGGACGCTATTGGCAAATTGGACGACACTAAAGTTAGGTTCCTCAAGAGAATCGTACACTACTTTAAGCCAAGTAGCAATCGGTTTTCCCATCAAGACCTTGCGCACGGTAGAACAGTTCCGGCTTTTGTGACAGCAGGCCTCGATTTGATTGATTGGCTGGTCGCGAGCATAGAGGTTTGTATTCTACACAAACCCCCGTCGCACTTGTAACATTCTAAATTGATGTTCATTTTCAGATGGAGAGCATGCGCATGATTACAGACTTATTTTCGGACATTAGTCAGCACCTACTAGCCATCACCACATCAAATCGAGCGCATGATTGCCTCTTCAGTCCTCAGCATATGAATAACACAATGTGCCAACAGTATTTCCTATTTATTGGCCGAATGTGCCGCCAGGAGAAAGGAATCAGTATTTTAACGAATACTGCCGTTTTTGAACAGTAAGTTTAATTCTCTTGCTGAGATCCACTAATTGTATGTCCGTTATTTAGATTAACGACTCTGGTTTCGAGTACAGACCACGTGTGCTATGTCAAACTCATTGTATCAGGCTTAGACTATGGTCTCGAATCGTACACAAGAAAAATTCTCGAGAGGGCTTTGACTTCGGCGAAAACGCGAAGTGGTCGTCTGTATTCGACGCAATTTCTGCTAGTCTTGCTAAGAGCTAGAATTCCAAATTTCGAAGTGTGGGGCATACCACTCTTGATCAATCAAACTAAAGACTCAGAACGGAGCATTGTTTTAGCAGCAATTGACGTCCTTGACGAAGCCTGCTACGAAAAGGTACACACAATAGATTTAATTCCAACACCAACAATACGCCAACGTGTTTGAGCACTTTCAGAACTATTTGGAGGAACTTGTAAGCATTTGGCCGAACTTCAAGGCCCTTGGCGATGTGGGACGGCTTCTTATGACGCGATACTATTCGATTTATCGTGGCCTAAATCATCGGAAGGCGAAAATCAAAGAGGAGATTGAATTTTGGAGGAATGGCTACAACAAAAGGTGAGCAGTTGCACATGCGCTGTTGAACTTGTTGAGTTTATGTAATTTCCTTGCAGATATGTACTCCTTGTCGAAGCCGATACGCATTCCAGTTTGACGTTGCACATCAAAAACGAAGACGGTTATTACAGCCGACGGAATTGTTCGACACGGCCAATTGTGATTCCACCGTATATCCAACCGCATTTATATGGGCAGCTAGTGCAGACTAGTCAGGGAACTGTTGCGCTGCAGAATTTCGCCGATTTGCAGAGTATTGTGGATTGCATAAGCAAATCAAAGGTTACCGATGAGAACGATTGCCTCGAATTAAAGGCAGCTATGTGGGCTCTGGGACACGCTTCTACACATTCTAATGGCATAGAGCTGTTCCTGGAGTCTTTTCCTAGGTATGATGGGTAAAGCAATTCATTGTGAAACTATTGACTGTACGTTTTTATTTGCAGAATTTATGAAAAGATAATATTCTTGGCAACGAAGGCGGAGGTTTACTCCATACGAGCGACAGCTTTTAGTGTTCTCGGTTTGATTGGAAGTACGACTGCTGGTGCGAATTGTTTGTTCAAATTAAGTAAGTTCAATGTTGTCGTCGAATTTTGTTTTCCACGCGAAGAATCTAAACACGACATTGTCATCTGATGGATAATGACAGATGTGTCAGCATTTTTCATACAATTTGCAATGCTTCAACTCCCAACTGTTTCTGTTTTAGATTGGCTGTGCGTGAGACACGATCGAAATACTATCTGGCCAGTTTATCAGCCCGAAGACTGGATATCAAATAACTTCACCCCAGTGCGACATCCCTGTGAAGATGTACCGTCGTATAACTACCCAAGTATAGATGATCAAATTGAAGGATCCTACTACACAAGAAGTGATTGGAATTTGCTACTCGCCGATGACAACACAACGGGCGAAAGCAAGGGAGATAGCAAAGACGAGGTTGGTTAAAGTTAATCATTTATTTTAAAGTGGCGTAGTAACTGCATAGATTTTTCTCACAGATTTTAGGCAGCGCAGCACAATCAAGAACAATGACAGAACCCGCATATACTCGCCCTGGAAAGCATACGAGATCCCTGTCTGAATCGAAGACCACCGATGTAATTAGTCTTATTGGAGGACCACATACACATCATTATCGGATTCGTCGCAATTCCTGCACTGACTCGAACACATCCGGAGTAAGTAGTTGTGAGTCGGTACCGGCTCGTACAACCGTAGGGTAAGTCTGACGAGAATTATTTTTCGATTCGAAAATTCTACTCATATTTTTTGGAAATTGTGCAGGGATTTTCAACAAATCCAATTGAGCCCTATTCCATCAATGTCTAACCTAGCCGATATACCGTCCAGACGAGTACACCCCCTTCAACGAAGAACATCTCTTCTTGGCACGTTTTACATACAAACACCTATAAGCCATATGGATTTCGAGGGCTATGCCAAGCTAAGAACTCTTCGACGGCATTGCAGACCGGTATTGTCGGAGTCAGCAGCTGACGAAATCGCTGAATTCATTGATCGAACTGAAATCTATGCAACAATTCGACAGAGAAAGTCTTCAATTAGTGATTTGCATCGCAAAATGAAGGTGCGCAGTCTGGACCGACAAACAACATCTCTGAATATGTATGCGTAAGTACACATGACTTAAACTTCTGTCTGATTTTTGTATGACACAACGTACCTCTAGGCAACTGACTCCGGAAGACCTTCAAGTTCCTCTACCAACATTGGCAGCACCAAAGTTCCTCTTACAAAACGATTCAAAAGGCCCCTGCTACTCGGGTAATTTGCAAAGTTTTTTCATCAGCACGTAGTTCAAATTTTATAGAGATACTTTATTTCTGCAGGTATTTGCCTTCCCAAACACTTGCTTGATCTTTTCCCATCTCGAAACATGACTAACACATACGTTTCGCGAGACATACAAGATCAAGATCTAGTGGACGCTAACCTTTTGACCGCTAAACAGCAGTTCTTCAACGACTCCATGAATGAGTGCGACGAAAGTTCCGTAATAAGTAATTTCTCAGACGTTTCCTCTGTGAGCAAACGTTCCAAATGGATCAGCAAGCACAACCGTAACAATTGTTTACGTTGCTCCCGCTCGGCAAGCAATCGACCGAACAAATGTAGTGATACATGTTTATTTAATAAGAAATTAAAATCGTATCCCAGCTCATCGATTCAGCTCTCAGAGATTTCATTCAATTCACCAGAGAGCATCCTCAGCGACGACAGTATGCCCGACCACTTGACAACAGTCATTCTGTACAATGTCCTGCGATTGGCGAACCCAGTCAGTAGCAAGCAGTCCAAGTTTGCCCTTCTCGAATTGAAACAGAAACAGCCAGACTCCTTTCAGGATATTTGCCTCTACTCGGAGGTGTGTAAATTTCTTGGTCGCAGTACTTATCGCATGAATGCCAGGCGATTTCTCCAGGAGCTCTTCTTGGATTTGAATTTCGAATGTTTTAACATTGAGCCGAGTGAAATAATAGCTCGAAAGGTGAAGGAAGCGCCGCTCAAACCTTTGCGAAGCAACGTAGACGCGAACGAAGTCAGTTCATCATCAACCTCATCCAATCCACCGGCGTCGATGAACACTGCCGCACCGCAACAGCAGTCTTCGAGTGTCAGCTCCACCATGCAATCTCCACCAGTCATCCCAAATGCTGGCTGGTTTCCAGCGTACAAGTCCAACATCAAGTCGCCGCCACTCGAGAGCGTCTACGAGACCAGTTGCGAAAACCTAATCGAATCCATTTGTTCAAAGCTATCGCCGTCGGAATCGAATCAAAACAAACCATCTACCACCGCTCCCAATAGCACCACTACACATACATTACAGTTAAAAAACGATCACACAATAAAGCCTAATCAAGCTAATAACATTCATCGACGACTGCTGCTATCGAATTCAACGAAATGCGAGTATTTGGTTAGCATGAACGATGCCGGCAACGAAACGAATTACACTAGCAGCATAATTACACAGCCTCCAGCCGTCATTGAGAATGAGAATAAAAAATACGCCCGCGGTCGTTTCTATACCCTTGAGTTGGATTTGAGCTGTACAAAAAATAAGTTTCCTATAACCGACCGGCGGAAAAATGATACCTGCCCTATGACTTCCAATGCGAGACTCGAATCACAAAGCACGATGGTGACGAGCAGGCCACCATCAAACACAACCACCACACCTACTACTCCAACCGCTTCGGGTCAACTGACGTTCACTAAAAGTCTATCCGCGTCACTGTCGAAGCCCATTGGCAGCTTATTCTGCGAAAAGCGAATGCAAACGTCCAAATCAGAGGCTGTGCTATCCAAGGCTAAGCAAACTTAAAGAGAGTTCTATCGAATAAGCCTTGTGCTGAGCGCGCAAGCCTGTGTCTACTTCAATGGTTTGATATATCTCAACACAAACACTATCCTTAAATATGCATATGTATATAAATATGTATGAATATATTATTATAAATTATTGTTTCCCCTCCCCTAACATTTTTCTGTATATTTAACTATACCACCGCAAGAGTTTATTGCAGTTTTAAATTCACACGAACAATTCCATTTCATAAGCAAAATGTTGTCGTAGTTTACAAAACAAAAACAAGCAAACAAGTAATAATTAAAATTAAGCGAGAAATGAAAAAGTAAATAAATGAATAATAGAGAAACTAATATAAATAAAATTCCATTAATTGTAGCTACATTAAATTTTATATTTATAAATGCATTATAATATTGTTTGCGAGATAAATAGAAAAAAAAAACGATTTGTCAGTGAATCAGTCCATTTTTTTTCATACAAATGCAACAACAGGAATAGTTTTATGTTCACACATCCTTTCGATATCATATAGCGACCAAATGCTGTTTGTATCTTACTTTAAACACACATAAATATTGTGTGGTTTTAGTTTTTTTTTTTTATTATTATTATTAATTTTCTTTTTTTATTTAACTGTTTAAAACTTGTACTATATTAAAAATTCGTTTGTTAGATAATAATAAAAGAAAAGAGATCATAAGCGAAAATGCGCATTCATTTTGTTTCAATTTTAAAACCTAGAAACCAATATTGGGCGCAGTAGCGCAGTGGTTAGTGTGCTGGACTACTGTGCGAGGGGTCCCAGGTTCGATCCCCGGAAAAACACAAATTACATCTTAAGGTTTTTTCTACTGCGCCACCTCTCGCGAACGTCTGACAAACATCCGAGAGTATAACTGTCATGAAAAAGCTTCTCAATTCAGCCGTTCGGACTCGGCATAAAATTGTAGGTCCCTTCCATTCGTCCCAAAAATAGAAACTCACACAAACGAATGGTTGCGAGGAGCTAGGCCTAGGGTGTCTACCCGCCTGTTGCGCCACCTATTTATTTTATTTAGAAACCAATATTTACAAACGGCTCCCTGAAATTACGCCAAAAGAAATTACGCCAAAAAAATAAAATGGAAAAAAAGCCCAAAAACCTCCATACAAATTTGTGGCATTTTTTCCTAGGAAAAATCGCCCAAATATTTTGACACAAGTGCCGCTAATTTTGGCATTTTTTCCAAAATTCTTTTGGGCTTTTTTCCATTTAAGAAAATTGAGAAAACGCCAAAAAAACATTTTTGGAAAAAACACCAAAAAACTTTTTGGTATTTTTTCCAAAATTGAAAAGGAAAAAACGCCCAAAAAGTTGTTGTTTTTTTTAATAGAAAAGAAAAAAGCGCCAAAAGGTTGCATTCTTTGACTCCCTCTATGTATGGTTGTTTTTTCGCAAAATAACATAACATTACATGCTTTTACCTAGTTTCAAGAGCATTTTTGAAGCACGTGTGATCACGCGTGATCAGTACAAAAGTGAAGATTTTTCGGATGATAATGACGATGACGAAGTAGGAAACCAGACGAAAAGCGCAGAGTTGGAAACCGTTGTTTTATGTGTAGTTTGTCAAGTGCTACACCCAAACATTATAATGTTGCCATGCAAACATATAAAGGTATGTTCAGAGTGCAACATCAAATTACAAGCCCAGTCAGTGGCTGATGGAGAAGACAATTATAAATGTCCGTGCTGTCGGGAAATTGTCGCCGATACTCTTCAGGTGTACGTCTAATACAGTGATATGTACATATAAATTACATTCATGACTCTAAATAAAAAAAAGTTATTATAATTGGTTTGTTTTGAATGTGTTAGCTGGCTAAACTCTGAAATATAAATGAAATATAAATTGTCCAAAAAAGAGGCGCGACCGCGCGTTGCCCGCGACTACGCGTTGCCCGCGACCGCGCGTTGACCGCGCTAGCGCGCTGTCCGCGACCGCGCGCCGGCCGGTTGGCGGCTACGCGAGCGGCGCGACGGGCCGCGCGCGCTCCCGCCCCCCCCCCTCCCGCATCATTAGTTTTATCTCTAAACAACTCTATCGGGTAATTTATTCTACAACGAATTTTGGAGCTAATTTCCATATTAAATTTGGAAATTATCTAAGCCAAAAAAAAAATTGTGTTTTGGTTTTATTTCCAAACTAAACTTGGAAATTATGCCAAAAAAAAAACTTTTTGTGGCGTAATTTCCATTTTACTTTTTGGCTATTTTTCCAAAAATATGGCGTAATTTCCTGGCATTCTGGTGAATTTTCATTTTCATTTTTTGGCGTTTTTGCCAAAACCATTACGCCGCAATTATTTTGGTCTTTTTTCCAAAACACTTTTTGGCGTAATTTCTTTTGGCGTAATTTCAGGGAGCCTTTACAAACTATTGACATTGTTGTTGGCAGATCTTCCTTACTTAGGCGGCTCTACAGTTAGGGGTGAAACGAGATCTCAGCTAACAAGCTTCTGTTGTTAGCTAATTGCCTCCATTTGCGCACTCCATGTCGCCTTCTGCTTGCGTGCGCCATTTAAGGCGAGGTCTTCCTCTACTGTGTTGTCCCTCCGGGTTAGACTCGAAGACTACGGGATGAAGCATTTGTTCCCATCCGCTCTACATGTCTTAGCCATCTTAGATGACTGACTCGTAGTTTTTTGACCAGGTCGATGTCGCTGTACAGTTCGTATGGTCAATGAATTTTCTTCTCCAAACCCCATCAACTCGAACATTTTACGAAGAATCTTTGGGTCGAAACGTCCGAGGATATCTTCATCCGCAAAGTCCAAGCTTCCGCTCCATAGAGCAGGACTGGGATGATCAGTATTTTTATACAGAATCTCCTTAGTTGTTCGGGATTGCCTTCTCAGTCTAAAGAAACAGCGGTTGGCAAGAGTTATTCTTCGTTTAATTTCTTCTGAGAGTTTATTCTCAGAATTTATAGCAGAACCGAGGTAGACAAAGACCCTTATTACATCAAAGTTATGGCACTGGATTGTGACGTTTTGTCTGATCGTTCTATGCCCCTTCTTAATGACATCATATACTTGTGCCCCTATTATGTAAGACAACTACAACACAGTTGAGTTGTCTCTTGGTTTTATGTCATTAAAAATTCAGTATTGTCCGTATTGTTATACACAACCTCGATAGAAAAGTTGTCTGTCAAAACACAACAAATAAGGCGGTGGTTGTCTATAAGTTGTTAGGTAGTTTGGGTTGTGTTAAAGTTGGGTTGAATTAAAGACAACTCAACCAAGTTGAGTTGTGTTCCATAATAGGGGCATTGGTTTTGCCTTTGGTGATCGCTAAACCCATTCTATCCGCTTCCGTTTTTATACTAGCAATCGTATTGGTGACAGCTTGCTGTGTTCTACCAACAATGGCCTCTATTGTGAGTGTCGATAGTTAATCGTTGATCACAATAAGGGCCAATGTCAAAATGTCAAGCTATTTCAAGAAACTTACAATAACTTAAAGAACCAAACAAACTCATTTCCAAAACGACGGCACGATGAAAAAGAATATCCTTTGAACTGTGTAAAATGTAAAAAAAAGCTTTTGGTTGTTTGTTAGGCACATTGATTCCCACTCTCATTTACAATAACATTCGAGCCGTCGTGTCGGCTCTTTAGACAAACAAAATCTGCTTTCAAAGTATTTGGCTTAATTCATGCTCTCAGATGACGCCTTGTCCCCACTTGTAATTCTGAGCGTTGAATTTACCATGGGACAAGTCATTTTTCGCACTAATACAGTCACAAAAGCACTTTACGATATTCATTTAAGCAAATCCTCTGGTTCAAACATTTATATTTCCCCATCATTCTAAAAGAGTTCTGGGAGTTCAAGTCTGAAACTCATTCGTAGCAAACATTTCCACTACGACGGATTAAATTCGTACCAAAAATGTCCACTACGACGGGTTCTGTGATAGTTCTTTCGGGGTTCGTAGCAAAATTCCGAATACGACGGATTCTGTGATCACCCAGAATATTTAGCTAATTTGTCAATGACACACATTTCATAAAAACACAAAATTATAAAGTACAAATTATGAGGAAAATGCATGTCAAGTAAAAAAAATCGTGCGAGTATCACTCGCGCACCGAACGTTCCATAGTCCATACCTGTTCAGAGATGGTAACTTGAAAACGTTAGTGTTTCGGTTGTTCTTTGAATTGATAGACCTAGGTACAAAATTAAACAGTTCTTTTAAGAAGGAAAATATTTTTTTCACCAAATTACTAATTACTACAAAACCAGTCAATGTATCGCCATACCATTGTTTTCCGTTTTTTTTTCCTTTGGGTACGGAACCTTAAAAAAAACAATAAATTTTCATACTTTTGAGGAACCATAACTTGTTTGTAGCTGTAAAGATGTGCCAAAATGTTTAAATGCGATGTGATACAATGCATAATATTTTCAACGCAATGCAATCAATAGCAACAATAAATTTTCTCTTTTAGCAGAAATTACTCAGTTTATTTACTACGAATTGAAATTAGGTAAACAAATTATGCCTTATATACCAACCATACACACATTTTCAAAATACCAGTATAATGCTTTTGTCCACCCTGTAAACAAAGTTTTCGCACAAACCATCCCTTAAGAATACTTTTGCCTAGTATACCAGTCTGTGAAATCCAAATTAACCCTTCTGTAATACGAGCGAATGTCCTATTCGGAGGTTACGATCAGTGCGCAAGTACAAACAAACATATTGTAAGCGTATTCATGAATGAATTTGATGGTTTTCGAACGAACTTAAGATTTATATGCACAGTGCGCTTGAATATAATTTTTTTTTACATTTGAAAAGTCGATTTTTTACAACATTTTTACATAACCATATCTAAGAAATTTTAACTTTATTTAATCAAAAGATGTAATCAACTGCCAGATGATTGTAATTTTAAAAAGATTCGTGTAAATGTATTCCCTTCGATGTTGCCCATTTTATGTAAAACAATTTGCTGTTGTATTTAAGAAGAAAAAAAAATGTTTGCAAATTGGTATTCCAATCTCAGTAATCGCACTATTGCGGTTATATTCCTTGTGTGCATATCTGTTTTATATGTATCCTATACATTTAATTCGTGTCTAATGTCCCGCATAAATCGATCTTTTAAAAAGGTATTTTATCGCTTCTTTCTCACAGTTTTACCAAAACTATATGTTGACCCACATATTTGCAGCAATCTTTTCAGAATTCCATGGATAGTGTCATGTCGCCGATTGTGATGACAGAACCACCGGAAATTAAAATTCTAGGATCTATAGTTCGAATAGTACCTCTGATGTACAACTATACAGAGATGGATGGTTCGCCGAAATATAGATTTCTTCGGCAGCAAGGTCTACGACCGTCGCGACATTTGCCCGATACACTTATTATTGGAGTGAAAAAGAGTGGAACACGAGCACTTTTGGAATTTATTCGTTTACATCCGGATGTTCGAGCGGCCGGATGTGAAGTGCATTTTTTTGATAGACATTATAATCGAGGACTGCACTGGTATCGGCATCATATGCCGTATACTATAGAAGGACAGATTACTATGGAAAAGTCACCCAGCTATTTTGTGACGAAGGAAGTGCCTCAGAGAGTACATCATATGAATCCGAGCACAAAGTAAGAACGCTTTCAATTTGATAGATACATTTTAAGTACATGAACGCATTAAGAATTAATTTTAAAAATATGTTCCACATACGCCATGGTGGCCCAGAAAATATTTTTTTTATGATATACAGTCTCAGTGAGCATAGAATTGAAAGCTTCGCTATTCCGATGCATAGAATAGTAGTCACCCAAAATGTCCACAAAAGTGGAGGTGAAGTCGTCCATCAAATTTAAAATGAAACTGACTTAAGGCAATCATATTTCTTCCAGGGGATATAAATCTATTTTTGAAGTGAAAAGAAATGTAAACAAAACTAAATGTCATTTTTGTCCTGCTGACGCTAGAGCTCTTCAAGACTGTTCGACGATTGCACGACATGCCTCTAATATATTAGACAACATCGACTGGGCGCAAACTTCTGTTGAAAATTGTAGGTCTTTTCTGTTCTACCAATACCTACAAACCGTAGGATTGATGAAAATCGCTCAGATGGCCTTCCTAAAGAATTTTCATCATAACTTTTTTTTTTCAAAAGTGTAATCAGAATCAAACGAATACCTTTAGAGCCATTCTAAGAAATTTTTAAAGTAGTCAAATGTCTCTTAAAAAATAACAATCTCCATAAAATGCCCTTTTCAGTAAACGCTTTTTAACCACGTTTTCGATTTATTTACTTTTATAATTAACAGGCGCTAAAGAGGTTATGACTACTCTTATGGTGTAATGTACACAGCGCGGGCATTAAGGAAATTGGGATAGAGAAGATAGGAAATTCCGATGCACATTGGTTTTAAATGTCTGTAAATTGTACTGAGGAGGAAAGATAGACCTGGACAAGGCATTCCACATTCGTGTTGTACCGGCTTATGAAAGAGTCTCTGTATTTCATAGTAAGTCCAAAGATAGGCTGTATGGTAAACTGATGGGCATTCCTAGCATGGCGAGTATTGCGGTTGAATTGCTGAAGGGATGGAATGCAGCTGGCAATTTCGTTTGAGCACTGTTTGTTGAAAAAGCGATAGTACAGAGCGAGACACGCAACGTTTCTACGATGTTCAAGCGAATGAATAGAATTCGAAATATTTGTGTCCCCGATTAGTTTTAACGCACGATTTTGGATGCTATCCAGTAAGTGCAATGGTTTTCGGTGTACCAGACCAGATGTGGGAATTGTACTCAAGTTTTGGGCGAATGAACGCCTTATATATTGTAGCCAGATCAGAAGGGGTAAAATATTTCTTGCACAGTTTGAGAAAACCTTGACATTTCGCAGCATTCTTGGCGTTGGCATTTAATATTAGTACGTAATACGTGTTGCAATACTGGCTGGTAAGGCCCCGTTTAGCTTTTAGAAAAAAAATAGTTTTTCTTTTTTGGAGCACTTCAACTTAATCGTCGAACTCAATCGTGGTCTTAAAATATTGTTTTTGAATTATAAAGTTAGCTCTTCAAACAAAATTAAGCAATTGTTGTCTAAATTTTTTAGGAACCGAATTTAAAATTTTTTCCGTACTTAAAATTTCTGTTCAAATTCTCACTCAATTCCACAACAGGTTTCACTGAATTCCTATTATATCATATGGTTAAATCCAGGGAAATTCGGGATTAATCTCACAGACTTCCAACGATTGGCCTTGCGATTTATTGATTGTCATCAACTGAATCCGCTTGAATTGGAATGGAAGTGGAAGATCAGTTGGAATAATCGGAATTCGTGGGATAAGGACTTCCTCCCCTTCATAGTTTGCCCTTGATGATCGTCGCTTGAATCACATTGTGCATCAGTTGCTTGACGGACAACCGCGCACCGTTGCACGATTTCGGATGATTCAGATTCCGCAACATGATTATGATCGATCCCACCTTCAGCTGTAAAGTATGTGGTGGAGTTCCTGGCACATAAAGGGAGTTTGAATGCCAGCGCCCCAATTGGATAACCTCACTTTTTACGCGCAAACTTATTTTCTGAAAAAATCATCGAATTGATAATTATCGCATTGAATTTCAATTAATCGTAATGCTTGTACCGTTTGCGGATGTGATTCGCGATATACGACTATCAATCAGTGTAATAATACGCAAAACTTGAATCAATTGCAGCAAGAACAATAGTACATTTGCTCAATAGAAAATGACAATGCAAAAAGGACACCTGGCGCCATTTATTATTTATGTCGTTAACTTCTCCACCCAAAATGCACGCAAAACGTCTTTTATCACAATGAATTTCACAATTATCCGAAATTTTCCAAGTTTCGCAACGAATTTCCCGCCTTTAAAAAAATAAATAAATAGGTGGCGCAACAGGCGTGTAGACACCCTAGGCCTAGCTTCTCGCAACCGTTCGTTTTGTGTGAGTTTCTATTTTTGGGACCAATGGAAGGGACCTACAATTTTATGCCGAGTCCGAACGGCTAAATTGAGAAGCTTTTTCATGACAGTTATACTCTCGGATGTTTGTCAGACGTTCGCGAGAGGTGGCGCAGTAGAAAAAACCTTAAGATGTAATTTGTGTTTTTCCGGGGATCGAACCTGGGATCCCTCGCACAGCAGTCCAACACACTAACCACTGCGCTACTGCGCCTTTACATCGTCCAAAATCACCAAATCATTCGATAAAATGCAAAAATTCGTCGTAAATTTAATTTTTTTTTTTTCGGTTTTTTCACTAAGAACAATTGCACTCAAAATTCCATACAAAAAATCAATTTTCGATTTTTCCAATTTACCGACTTTTCCGGAGGGTTTTCCCAAAATTGTCTTTCGTAAAAACTTTCTCCTGGCAATTACGAACAACTGAAAACAAATTTGAGCCAAATCGGTCCAACCGTTCTCAATTGATGAATTACCCTACTTCATTTATGTCAACATTTTTATATAATATAGAAGATATATTAAATCAAAAAACAACCGACACACTAACCTTTTCAAGACACCAACCCAGACCAAGTACGGAACATTCGGTGCGCGAGTGATACTCGCACTTGGCCAGTTTTATTTATTTTTTAAGTTTCGGTAAAATTGAAATAATATAAAAAGTGCAGTAGACCCTTTTATACATATGTGTTTCAAAATGTTGTAAATGGGTATAAAAGGAAAATTTGTTTTTTAAATTTGAAAACAGAATTTCGAGCCCAACCCATAACAATAACTGAAAATATTATAATTAATATAAATATTTTCATTTTACCAATAAAAAAATAACACTAAGAAATCTCTAAATGTGTAATACTTTCTTATTGCAGACTTCTTGTTGTCGTTCGCGATCCTGTCACACGAGCCATATCAGATTACACCCAAGCTGCCAGCAAGAAAACCGATATGAAAAAATTCGAACACTTGGCATTTATGAACGGATCATTTGAGGTTGTCGACACATCATGGAGCCCAGTAAAGATCGGAGTCTACTCCAAACATTTAGAGAAATGGTTGCAATATTTTCCATTATCACAATTGCTCTTCATTAGTGGCGAAAGACTGATTGTAGATCCAGCCTTCGAAATTGGCCGTGTTCAAGTGAGTATATACGAGTATAAAAATTTCGTCATACAAAAACAAATTTTAAAAAAATACATTTTCATTTAGGATTTCCTTGGCTTAAAAAGAGTTGTCACGGAAAAACACTTCTATTTTAATTCAACAAAAGGATTTCCTTGTCTTTTCAAATCAGAGGCAAAGTCTACACCACATTGTTTGGGAAAGACGAAGGGACGAAACCATCCATATATTGATCCAGCTGCAATCGAAAGACTAAGAGAATTCTATAGACCATTTAACAATAAGTTTTATCAAATGACAAATATAAATTTCGGCTGGCCATAGAAAGGATATTCAATTTAGACTTTAGCTTTCTACTAGTCATTTCCATTATTTTAAATGGGAATTCCTACCACTCCTTCTCCTAAATGTTGCTTAATATTTTCAAACTGATCGAAACATTAAATAATGGGACTTGGTATTTACATTTCTATATTTCAGCATTTAAAAATGTCCCCACAATAAAAAGGGGCAGAATCAAGTATTATGTAAAAAAAATGTACCTTCTATATTGTTTTATAAGCACAATCTTGTATTTACAAACTAGGTTTATACATAGTTCTAGCTTATCTTACTTGTTTTTGAATAGTTATAATTTTGACTGATATTAGAATATAAATACATTTTCGTTACTTTCTATTTTATGCAATTTCAGTTGTCAAAGATTGTCCCAAAAAACCTAAGACAGCAAGCTTCTCGCAATTATATACATACAAAATAATGAGATGTAAATCTTCAGTAAATTATTCAAAAAATCTTTAAGTCACTATGCTCAAATGCACAATTTTAAATAAAAAAAAATAAACAAAAAAAAAAATACTTAAAGTTTGTCTTTCATTTTAGATCCATTCTTTCGGAGTATCTACGAAAATTTTAATTTATTCTAAAAATTATAACAAAATGTTTGGGGTGGGCAAACATTACTGTTTTAAAAAGCTTTTTTATATTTTTAAAATTTGCAAGCTTTTAGGGGGGGAAATAGGAAACATATCTTCTTCGGAAGTTGTAAACTTAAATTATAATTCATTTACAAAAAACGCAAAAAAGAACTTATTTCGTTCATAATACTTATTGCTCTCTCAGAGTTCTTAGGTCATTCAGATGCCCTTGGGCACACGGAGTTTGGCGATCCCCTTAAGAATAAAAAAAACACCTGAATGAAGACATCAGCACTTTTAATGATTTTATTGCTTTGGGCTACACGAATCCCACAGAAAATCAAAATCAAATACCTCGACAAAAAGATGATAATTTTACTTATTACTAAATCATAAAAGCAAGGTTAGTAAGCCTCATCATTGAACTTCAGGACACCGACACAGGACTCAAATGATGCGATGATAGCTTCGCGTGTTTTTTTTAAAGGTTTGTGTTTTAAACTGCCAACACTGTTTCTACAGATTGTCAATTTGACAGTTGATTAGTACCTACGTTTTGCCATTTTACAATAAATAGAGTAACGCCGAACAACGCGTGCAAATTGTGTAAAATTATTTTGAAAATCATGGTTCGGTTTGCCAAACATGATTCAGCTTCATCCTCAACGCAAAATTTTGTTCTCCGATGAGGACCATTTTGGTTTAAATAGATATGTATGTAAACAAGCAAAATTGCCGAATTCGGAGTGGAGAAACCCCAGAAGCTTTGATCGAGACGCCCTTACATCCATTAAAACTCACTGTTTGGTGTGCTCTATGGACGGCAAGAATGTTACCGTCAATGGAGAGCGCTATAAAACCATGATTTTTTACAGAGCTTTGATTTCAACAAGATGGTGCGACATGCAACACGACGCCTGATACCATCAATTTATTGCGGGAAACATTTCTGCGATTTCTGAACTGGCGTCAATGATCCTGTGATCTCACACCATTAAATTAATTTCTTGGGGGGTATGTGAGGTCACCAGTCTATGCCGATAAACCGGAGACGTTGGACGATTTGGAAGACAACATCCGCCGTGTTATTGCGAATGTTGTTCGATTATTCGATAAAGTTGTGGAAAATTTGACTTCACGATTGTGCCTCATTCGAACAAGCCGTAGCACGTAAATGCCCGAAATCATTTTTAAACAGTAATGACATAAAATTAGCTATTAATTAATTAGCTAACTAAATAATTAGCTGTTAAATGAAGCCTTAACATTAGCTTCAAGTGTTTTATTTCATATTGAATTTGTATATGTTCTACATATCTACCTCTAAAAAAAACATGATGATTTGCCAAGCAAAGCAATACTGAATTAAAAAAAAATGGAGTCAGTTGTCACTTGTCAGATAAACTATTAGCTCTCTAATGTTGTTTTCGGTTGGTCGTCCAGAAACGTCCGGAAGCAATCCGAACGCTTCTGAAAGCGTTCGATTGGCACTCAACTGACAGTTCTTTTACTGAAAAGAAGAGAAATTTGCTTCTGAATTTGAATTCAGAATCGCGGAGAGTTCCTCCGGACGGTTCTGGACGACCAACCGAAAACGACATAAATGTTACCATTTTGGAAAAAAAAAATATTATTAGCTAGGTTCCAGAAATCGAGTGAAATCGAAATTGCAAATCGAGTGAACTCGTTTCCAGTGTTCTGCATTTCGAGCGATTCGGAAACTCCGAAATTTTTCCGAAATCACAATTTCACTTTGTCTCAATTCCGAAAATTTTTGAAATCGAATCGAATACAGTGAAATGTAGAACACAAACATTTATTTCCGATTTCATTTTGAGTGAAAGTGAAATGTGGAACCTAGCAGTATGTGTCTCACCTAAACTTTAGCAAACTACACTGAAGTGAAGCTTCCTTCAAATCACTTTACTTATAATTTCAGCCATCCATGAGCTTCACTTTGTCTCAATTCCGAAAATTTTGAAATCGAAATCGAATACAGTGAAATGTAGAACACAAAAATTCATTTCCGATTTCATTTCGAGTGAAAGTGAAATGTGGAACCTAGCAGTATGTGTCTCACCTACATTTTAGCAAACTACACTGAAGTGAAGCTTCCTTCAAATCACTTTACTTATAATTTCAGCCATCCATGAACCCACTCAAACACACAAAAAATTTCATTAAAATCGGTCCAGTCGTTTAAGGGGGGAAAGTGTTATACTTTGATTTCCGTTTCATTTTTTCGGGCTCACACCTCGCTAAATAAGTTTCACTTAAAAACTACTCCTATCTAGTTTGGGCTAGGTTAATTTCAGTTAGTCTAGACTAGACTTATTCAAATTTTAAACTGCACCCGCGACACAATTGTACAAGATTCCCTTAGTTAAACGTGTAATATTTAGCTCGGCCTCGGACGTCATGTAGAAGTCTACTCCCCGTTTATAGGAGGCCTTTATTATTATTGTTATCAAGAAGAATTGAATTGATTATAGTGGAGTGGGTGCGGTTTAACACTTGTATGAGTTCCATGACTTGTTTTGCCAGTTTTTTTTGTCTTTTTCTAAGTTTCTGATTAGGGATCTGCAAATTAAAGGTCATAACAATCGCACTCATTTTATGATATGGTTTAGTAGAGGGCAAAAACATAATCCAATCGCGACATAAACTTACAACAATCAAATGAATAATAAAACACTAACAGTAAGTACCTGCCTAAATAACGTGACCTACTGGTACTGGAGTATTTAATTCTGTCCCAATTCCGGACGAAGTAACAAAAAACAACAATAATAATCCACTTATATAAAAATTATCTAATAAATTGTGTTATTTTGTTTTGATTTACCGATGGTATTTATATAGCTCCAAAGGAAACTTTTATCTTAACCAGCTGATATCTGTGTATGAAATTAAATGACAATTTTCTCATAATAGTAGACTCTACTAAGCTGCAGACTCGGTATTTTGTTGTGAAGGCGTTCAACGTTATTTTTTTTAAGTGAATCATCAGAACACCGATTTGACATTGGAGTGAAATAGACTTAGCTTTAATCCGTCGCTTTAAATGTTTACATAATCCCAAAACTGAGTTCTAACTTTGGTAATTTTTTTTTTTAAATTTGTTTAAAAAGTCGGGTCGCAGTGACTCAGGGGTTAATGTGCCAGGGCGGTCCCCAAAAAACACAAAGTACATCTTAAGGTTTTTTTTTCACTGCGCTAACTCTCGGAACATCTGACAAACGAAAAGCTTTTCTATTTAGTCGTTGGGACTAGCCATAAAATTGAGGTCCCTTCCATTCCATACGTCTCAACAAATAAAAACTCACATAACAGAATGGTTGTGAGAAGATAGGCATAGGGTCCCTATCTGTTGCGCTATGGATTTATTTTTTCAAAAGGTCGGGAAGCGTCTAACGCTGCATGATGAAACTGCAAACTGTGTACTGAATATTTTGACGTGAAAAAAAGTTAACGAAAAAAAAAAGATCAGGAACTGAAAAATTACAATTGAAAACGATCACCCATATTGAAAGACCCATACTATCACCTCTCAAAATGGGCCCTACGAACTAAGTTCCACATTGAACTGACTCTCACTGCCCAAAATGAACTAAGGCCAAAGGCTAAAGTTAAGTACACACGATTATCAGATCTTACAATATTGTCAGATCTGTCAGCGGAAAATATGTCCCAAATGTCTTACAACCGTCTGAACTTACAATTTTGTCTTACAATACTGTCAGAAATGTCATTGTCAGTCCATTGTAAGACATCCATCCGACAATGAAACTGACGATCTTATGAACAAGTCTGAACACACAATTTTCGAGATATGTATAAGATTTTGAATGTTTTTTTTTTTCTATGGAATGTTCTATTTTCACAGGACCACTCCAGGGACAATACCTAAGATCTTCTGTAAGCTTGAGCTCAATCGATTTGGTGGTTTTCTAGATATACGATTTTTTTTTTGTATAGGCGGTGCCACGGCCCTTTGTCAAATTTTAACCAAACCAATTTTAACCAAGATGTGATAAAGTTTGGTTAAAATCGGTAAATGCATTAAGGCGTGAATCGACGACAAACGTTTTAGGGCTCAATTTTTATATATATAGATAGATAATACCCCAATTTCAAATATGAAATAATGCTTCACTGCGATGAAATAAGGCCCCAAATCTGACAGTAAACCCAAGCGGCTGCAGGAAATAAGGCCCCAAAAGAGAAAATTAAATAAGGCCAAAAAAAAAAATGAAATAAGGCCCCAAATCTGACAGTAAACCCAAGCAGGGAAGTTGCATTTTTCGTTTGGGGTCTTATTGCATTTCTTCTTTTGGGATCTTATTTCATAATGAAATAAGACCCCAATTTTCATTAGGAAATAAGGCCCCAACAAAGGAAATAACACCCCAAATTTTATTAAAAATCGTTGTTTTTGTTTTCTGTATAAATTGTTTGGGGCTTTATTTAATTTTTTGTTTGGTGCCTTATTTCGCAGAGCCCAATTCATCATCCTCGCTGTCTTCCACGTCGGCAGTTAAAATAGTCACAAGTGCAATATTTTGATCCATTATACGTACCTACTACAAAAAACAACCCCCACAAGACTTTCAATTTATCTGGCAATGTTTGACAACAGATCGACCGATTTTTCATATTCAAATATCTGGCAGCCGTATGAACACACAATTTTCAACCTTACAAAGTTGTCGAAAATTCATTGTCACTATAAGACATCCATATGATAATGAAATTGTAAAACTTTGGGATAAAATCTTACAACCGTTCGAACGCCCAATTTTGCATTGTAAGTTGGCTATTATAAGCTCATTGGGCCTCCGCACACGAGATTAATTCTGCCGGCATAAAATCAATTTTGTAGGCGAGGGGACTGAAGTGAGGGGAAAAAACGGAAAAAAATTTTCTGCCGAGTTTGAGCGGTTGAACAAGGCATAAAACTAATACATACACAACTTTCGAAATATTTCAATTGTGAAAATGATACTGCACAATGAAAAGGGGTTCATATATATAATTTGTCCTGCCGGCAGAAATCATCCCGTGTGCGCTCGAAGTATGGTATAAAAAAGGTTTTCTGCCGGCAGAAATCATCTCGTGTGCGGAGGCCCATTGTAATTCATCGTCAGAGCATTGACAGATCTGACAATATGGTAAGATCTGACAATCGTGTGTAGGCACTTAGCTTAAGTTCCACCAAATATACAGTGGGATGAAGTTCAGAAGTTTGGGAGATAGTTCATTTGTTACGTAGTTCGTTATGAACTAATAACCAACGAAGAAAGTTTACAATACATGAGCTGTGAAATTTGTAAAGGAGTGAATGTGGCCACCCTCCTAGGGGTCACTGTTGGATTTGGAGTATGTGCAAGGGGCCCCACGAACAAAGTCACAACTGGAACTAGCCCCCACTAGCCAAAATGAACTAAGTACCACACAATTTGGGATTTAGTTCATATGAACTAATTCCCATGATTTTTAGGTCATAAGAACCAACTCTAGAATGAACTAAGTCCCAATATGAGAATGAATTAAAACCCAATAGTGGGACATTGTCCTTACTTTATGAACTAAGTCTCAAATGAATTTACTCCCAAGTTTGTCTACCGATCTAGTAGTCTGGGACCCAAACAAGTTTGACCGTGTTTAGCCTACCGACCAAGTTCAGAGAAAGCTTGAGTTCGAGCACTAACTTGGACGAGGTAAGAGGGTTGAGCAGCGCTTTTAAAGCAGCTTGGCTATCACTACAAACGCATATGCTTCTAGCCCTCCACCTGTTTGTCACAATATAGCGCATAGCCATAAGGATAGCGAAAATCTCCGCCTGGAAGACAGTCGCATGGTTACCCAAGGGGTAGTGTAGTCTAATGTTCTCGCTTTCCACGAAGACTCCAGAACCAGACCCCTGTCCGGTTTTTGAGCCATCCGTGAATACACGATGGCATTCCTTCCCTGGCTCTGAGTCTGACAAAAGCCATTCAGTTGCCTGAGGAAAGTTGACGTGGTAGGTACAGTGGAATATGTATGGGGTGACAAGTGGCCCCCATGCAACCCCTCTGCTTGGAGTCACTCTTGGATTTGGAGTAAGTGCAAACTTGGGTGTATGCGAAGTTTCTTTAAGCGGGGGAACAACCCATACCTATATGTTGTACGTAAAGATGCCACTGCATATTTGGTGGGACTATCTTCAAAGTTAAGACATCCCTCATAAGACCAAGAAGATGTCGTACAATGATCCTTATCACCCCAATTCTGCTGTATGCAGGACTATGAAGAAAGTGTGTGAAAATCTGGTTTTGATAGAAAGATTTATCGATAACATTCGGTCCAGTTTGTAGGAGGTGAAGATGCAAATATGTATACAAGTAGATACCTTTCCGATCTTTAAGTCTACATTTTCCTAATAACACCTTTTTGTTTACAATATGAAAACCCCACACAGATTTAATTATCATATTATTATTGACTTGTGAATAATGCTTTTAAAAGCCAACAACTAGGTGATGTCTCACTGACAACTTATTTTTTATGGTAATGTCAATTATAATGGGATAGCTTGATACAAGTGACTCGTTCCTTAACAATAACCGATACTAATTCTACCGTAGGTACCTACATATAATATAACTTCAGCTGTGCTTACACTGTTCAATGCTATCTCGCATCGGATTTTGTATTTTGTAGAAGAATGAAGCTTTTTGAAATGTGGAAAACTTGCCAACGCTTTCCAACAACAAATCATTAATCTGGCGTGCATTTATAACTTTACTCGAACAAGAGTTACACTGTCTTTCATTCAGAAATGTCCACGGTCAAGTCTACAACTACCTTCGTCGCATGACAGGGGTTTTTCAAAAAATATATCTATACAACGAACGACATTCAGTCAGACACGACACGACAGTGTTTGCGCAGCAACCGGGATTGGGGCTTGGAGTAATAGCCATTACACCAGGTCAACATTTCAGTTGCCGCCGGAATACCACCTTGTTCGGAGTGCTACTGTTGGAAGAGAACTATGACGCTTATTTCACCACCTGCGAATGGGTGTTTCGATATTTATTAAAGTATACCAGCGCTTTTTTTAATAAATTCCAAAATTATTTGATTTATCAATTGTGTTGTGAAGAAAATATATATTTTTTGTCGTTCCTGTACAATGACAAACCGGGAAAAAATGTGTCTATCCGGGAAATAGATAAAATACATAAATTTAACATCCGTCTTTGCGTTTTAAAATCCAGTGAATAGTGAATGCATTGCATTGTTTACTATTTAATATGTGCTAATCATGTCACCTATGCACGAGTTTGCTGTATTCAAGGCCAACTGACAGTTTAGGAAAAATGGATTTATTATATTTTTCTTCTGTCCAAGGAATTCATTTCCAGGTATTTAATCATTTTATCATTAGTTGGGCTTTAGTGCGTATGTTGAGGGTTTACCGAATAGTTTTATTAAAAAAAACAATGGAAAAGAAAAGAAATAAATTTTCGCCCTGGAACTATGATGTCACTGCAATAATTCAACTTTCGAGTTTTCCCGTCCTTGTACAGCATAGGGGTGTAGTAGGTACCTATCGATGGGGTTCTGCCTTCCACGAGAGGGTTGGTTTTTGTTTTTGTTTTTCACTAATTGAGGACATTATCTGTTATCAGACAGTTTATATCTAGGTACAAGATAACAAAAAACGCATACTGCATAACAAAGCAAATGTACAATAAGTCGTATTGGTAAGACTAGACTTACATTTATGTAAACAATAATTAAGTAAGGCGAACCATCAGAGATACGAGGAGTTGCTTCATTATCGTTTCCCATATCTACCAAGTAGATAGAAGCAAAGACAGCTTATCTATCTATATCTATGTAGGTTTAAAAGATTTTACTGACCTGGAATCCGATTTTTTACGTTCACAATTTTTCAAATATGGTTTTACAAATATATAACTCAACTCTCCTGGCGAAGTCGTGAAGGTTGAAAGATAATCCACGCTGTGGAGTAACAAGGCATTTGTACATGTACAGTACCTACACTCCTCGTCGTCAATTGAATAGGTCCGTTTTTTATTGCCCACTGCTCCTAAACCATGAAGAAGACTTAACTTTTCGGTAAATTAAAGTTCATTTAATTATTTTAATTTGGCCAAAAATAAGCAAATTTAACAATAAATTACTAACCAAAAATCGACAAAATGTGTTTAACGAAAAAAAAAAAACATTTTAAAAAATTCTGATTTTTTTCACACAAACATTATTTAAATTTAAGGTAGTTGGAGTATTTTAGATTTTAATTTGAAGTTGAGCCACCTTTCATCTCCAAAACTTCACACATCTGGTTTGGAAGGGATGCATACAAATTGGGCAAAAAGAAAAATGCCGAAATAGAATTCCAAGCCAATTTGATGACTTGGGTTAGTTCAGATATAGTCGAATATTGTTATCCTGATCTATATACTTAACGTGTCAACTATCCACAAACAATTTCGATGATACCTAGATATTCAAATCCGGTGATTAGTACGGCCAACTTAACAGCTCCACATTTTGGCTCTGTTTATACGTTTTAACAACTGTTTGACAAAAATTGTGATAAACGAAATGGACCCCAGATTAGATTGTTTTTCACTGAGTGGAGAAGCGAGGAGTATTTGAGTTTAACCCCGAAAATTTCTATTGGGAAATTTTGTCAAATTTCAGTCTATGTATTATTGTCTGAGAGAATAACTATAACAACATTCCTACAGTCACTTTGGTAGGTATGAAATAGCTATTTCTAACTACACCACTAAATCATCATCGGACACCTTTTTTAAGCGATTTTTGTTGAATAGTTTAAATTCGGACAGTCAATTCACCGTATACAATCCACTTGGGAAGACATTGCTGCTTTCCTCTGTCAGAAAATGAACCTTGCATTTGGATTTTTCACTTAGATACGCGATTACCACTTACGCCAACTGAGCGATAAGTACAAGTCCGTCAACTGGTAATTAGTATGAAGAAGAAGACCAACCTCAGTTGCTACGGTGTTTGTTTCTGATGAAATCCTGCGATTCCGCTCCGAAGTGCGCGACAAAATCTGAGGCATTGTGGGGTAGCAGCTTCATCTTGATTTTTAATATTTTTATAAGCTTACTATTCAAAATAGCATGACGCATAGCTGTGAGATTTGTCCTGATATACCACATTTTTGTCAAAGAGTCATGAGAACTTCACGTTTTCAAGACACCAACTCTGGCCAAGTACGGAACCTTCGGTGCGGGAGTGATACTTGACCGCTTTTCTGCATTATAGTAAGCACACTGTGCAGGCGACTTTTCATGTTTTTTTTTTCATATTTAGATTCATTACTTAAATATATGGATATAACGTGTCGATTTCTCCCCATTTACTTAGCTGTTTTAGCAGTAGATAAGCCGACGTCCTTTTAAGCTTTGATTTTCCCTTTTTTAGCCTCGCTCTTACATTTAATTGTCGAAATTAACAAAAATAGCGATTAACAAAAAATATGAGTCCACGTGCCAGAGACAACAGCATTATGTTTGGTTCATTCGACAGCGCCAGCTCTGCTTACCAAAGGTGGCCCACTGGGTATGTTATCAATTTGCGGTTCGTAGCCCGAGTTGCTTTGCTCTCTGCAAGGACTTTAAACTCCATCTACTAATAGTCTAGTCTCTAGTACATTTGGTAACACAAATATTCGGGCTTTACAGTGAATAACGGGGGTTCGCCAGTGCCATAAAGCAGAACTGGCAAGATTCTCTTCTTATTCTATCGGTTTTTTAACAAATAGTGATCAAACGAAATTGTCAGCTACATATGACTACAGTAATCACAACCTCTTTAGCGTATGTATGTATTGTTAAAAAAAAATTAAGCTACTTTTGCAAATGCAAAATAAATAAATCAATACTATTTCCTGCGCTTCAGTGTCTATAGGTCACTTATTAGTTCGAAGAACAATGCTCTGGTCTTAGAGCTATAAAACCTCCAGAATTCCAAGAACGATTAGCTACCTTCAGGCTATAGTAAGACGGGATCTTGAATAGGTCATTAAGCACAGCAAGGCGAGATATTTTAAAGAACTCTGCGACGGAGCAGACCTGGACCCCTGGGGGATGGCTTACAGGATTATGATAAAAAAAGCTGAAGGGCAATAAGTCCCAAGAAATATCCTGCCCGTCAATGCTGAGGACAATAGTAGAGCACCTATTCCCATAAAGGCCATCTACTTCGATTATCATCATAAGGGAGATTAGCCAAGAACGCATCCCTGCAATCACCACGAAGGAACTAAACGATGCATGCAGGAATATACGCGACAATAAATCGCCCGGACCTGATGACATCCCTAATATGGTACTCAAAGCAGCTATTCGAAAAAAAACCAGACCTTTTTATTGCAACGATGCAAAAGTGCCTTGAGGAGGGGATTTTTCCTAAAATATGGAAACTTCAACATCTGGTTTTGTAACCAAAAGGAAAGAAGCCACCAGAATAACCATCTTTCGTATCGGCCAATACGTTTGCGGGAAAAATCTAACGTGTCATAATACGGCAGACTGCTCGAGGTGGCCGAAGATAAAAAAGCTTTGTCAGACTACCAGTATGGATTCAGAAAATCGCGTTATCGGTTTTGCTAACTATATGGCCGTAGTCGGTGGCCAAATACCTTCACGAGATAGAGTCCGCTACGAATGAAGCAGTTGCCAGAATCAAAAAATTGCTGACCGAGGCTGTCTTGATAACCAGCCGAAAGTCTGTGGAATTTGCAAATTTCCGTGTTGGGATTCAAACCATTAGGTCTAAGGAGTCTCTAATGTACCTAGGAGTAATGCTCGACAACAGGCTAAGCTTTAAAACGCACATCCAGTACCCCGACAAGAAGGCCTCACAGATGCAAGCAGCTCTTTCCCGAATGCTGCCAAACATTGGTGGACCTGCCCTCCATATACCAGGAGGATTCTACTATCCCAGAGTGATCAGTTCAATACTTCTATACGCTGCACCGGTCTGGACGTGGGCTCTAAAAACAAACGAAGCAAGGAGAAAGCTCTCGTCAGCATACAGGCTCTGCGCAATACAATTAGGGGATTTCGAACCATCTCGGATGAAGCAGCCTGCATTATTCCCCAACAACATTTTTGGTAGCGAGATGCAAAGCAAACAGCCAACCGGGAAAAGGTCCCTAATAGAATGGTCAAATTAAAAGAGAGGGAAACATCGATGGCACTATGGCAAGCCAGGTGGGATGACGAAACGGCAAAAGACAGATGGACCCACAAACTGATTCCCACCATCGAGGTGTGGACAAAAAGAACAAACGAGGACTGCAACTTCCACCGTACGCAGTTCCTATCGGGGCACGGCGCGCAGCTACCGGAAATACCTTTACAGATTTGGTCACGATAGCTCGCCTTTTTGTCAATGTTCAATTATAGTCACTTTGCAAGGGGAAGAGCGAACTTATCAAACCCCCAAAGTCTAATAAACCATATATTTAGGTCAGATGATGACTGGCTGGAGGTATGCTCATTTATAACGAGTGTTCACGTAGAATTAGGGCGACTTGAAAGACTTAGAAAATCCGAAATGGCGGACCCAGATGATTTAGCATGAGTTGCTAACCAGCCCTGCGAAGTAATAACTAACGGCAGTCCCGCGTGGAGAGGGGTTGACGGAAATAGGGTGTGGATTAGTATGTTAGCCGCACTCCTGGCATCGATTACTCCGGTTTGCGAATCGTGCATGTTAGTAGCACGGGCTACCGTATCTTTGGAGGATTACCAAAAAAAAGCTATAAAACCTACGGATAATAATGCGATTTAAAGCATCGTCGATCTTCTTGAGCTGTGAGAATGCGCAGCTCTAATCAACAAGGCAACGTTGTTGTCTGATGTAGTTTATCCAATCATTTGTCACGGTAGTAGAAAATCTATTACATATTCTTCCCAAAAAAGGTGAATGCTGCGAATAAAGCAAGCTGTGTACATTGTACAGTAATAGCCCGAAGGTTTGTATTTCTGCGTACATTCTTACCTCCACCAATTCAGCAAAGCTTCATAACAAATTGGATCCGAGCGCGAGCAGAGACTTTCTGCTGGTTATCGTTAGTCGAGATGTGCCTAACCTTCCAATGCTGACCTTCTTTGGCCATTTAACTTCACATCTTTTTCTCGTTGGACAATTGAGTTCTGTTTAGGTGTAAGGAGAAAATGGTTTGAATCGACATTTGCATCTCGAAATGTGTGCATCCGTTACCAAATGTGCGATTTAATTGGCTTCGGCATCTGGAGAGTCCAAAGTTTTGATGTTTGAATCCTTAATTTTGGGAACCGAGTGCTTTATACTATCGTACTACGAGCTGCTGCCAGCTTGCTTATTTTGTTGTCGATTCCTGATGCCTGGCTTTTTTAAAGTATTATGCACAATACGTTTGTTGCGATATTCTTGATCTAGCTTCGGATAGGCAGTTCAAAAGCACGTTCTACAATCATTTACTTAATTTAATGTTCTTATCTTTTCCTTTTTATCGGATGTAGACTCAAACCGGTCGCATATATGAATAACCCATAAACGGATCTGATATGATTGTTGGCTCCCTCAGTTTCTGATTTGCGCTCATGCATTTATGTTTGGCTGGTGTAGTGTGCTTTGTCGAGAATATATTCGTTATATGAATTTTATTCATTTATTCGAAGAACTTTTCTACAAATTGTGTTATATCACAGAATATCATGATTTTGTTGTTGTTTTGCCCCTTATTCGTACAGGAATTATTCATTTTGTTTGTGCATATTGCAAAATAGAAGCAATTAACAAACTGCTCTGCATAAAATAGATTGATGCGAAGTTGCCTCTTACTTTTAAAATGTACAGTGAGCGCCAGAAGTGAGTGAACACCGATGCACTTTTTTTTTTGACTGATTAACCTTATTTGACTTTAAAATGTAGGTAGGACGTTGCATCAACGAATCGTACCTATTTCAAGCCACTACAATAAGGAGCCCTAGACCAGGTTAGGTTAGGTTTGTGAGTTTGCGAGGATTTCTACGTGCCACACTCAGGTCAATACTGACCCATTGCGATTCCCGTAGAGGGAAAGACGTTGGCCCTTACCCATTATAACCCTGTATTCAAATTACTTACTGTGCTGCTACATACAAATACAAACCATCTTGCTGATTTGACAAAGTTCATTATCTTGTCTATTTATGTGCTGGAAGCTCGTCTAGGTCGTTGAAAAAGTGACTCCCTAGGAATTTATACCTGGTGTGTTGGAGACCTGGGCAGTGACATAGCAAGTGGGTTGTATCCTCAAGAGCTTCCTCATCACCGCAGCCTCTGCAAAGTTCTTCTTCCGTTAAGCCCATTTTCTTCATATGGTACCTAGGTCCAGCTTCCACACCCATTCAACCATTCGTTTGTGTGAGCTTTTATTTTTAGGACGACTGCAAGAGACCTACAATTTTATGCCGATTCCGAACGGCTTAATTGAGAAGATTTTTTAAGACAGTTATACTCTCGAATGTTCGCGAGAGGCGGTGCAGTGGAAAAAACCTTAAAATGGAATTTGTGTTTTTCCGGAGATCGAACCTGGTACTGGTACCCCTCAAACAGTAGTCCAGTACACTAACCACTCAGCCACTGTGCCTACAAGGAAATAACAATAAAAAATATATTTCATTTTGACAGCAAAAAATACTTTACAGATTCATATTTAAAAAAAAAATATATATTTTCCAACTTCCAAGACGAATGAAAACCGCTTGGTGTTCACTTACTCTTGACGTTCACTGTAGGTGGTTTTACTACAAACACATGTAATTCCTGTGCTATTTTCCTGATGTAGTTCAAGGGTGACATGTTTGTTAATGTCATTGAAATGATTGATTGATGAACTATATAATGTGTAACCTATTTACCTGCCCGATATTATTTTAGTTATTGTGACCTACAAGGCTACAAGGCTAGTACTTTTCGCAAACGACTTTTGCAGAAGCTGTATGGATGAAGAAGAGGAGGAAACTATTCCTCACCTTCTTTGTTCCTGCCCAGCTCTCTCGAGTCGAAGGAAACTTCACTTTGGAAGCCTTCCATTACAATGACTTGGGTGATCTGACAAACACAGACATCAGAAGCCTCTTACAATTTCTAAAGAGCTCAACTACATTTTTTTTTGTGGTATCACAATGGACAATCTAAGTGTGTTGTCGTTTCCCAGCTGGCAGCCACATTTAACTAACCAACCAAAAAATGCTGCATCCATCCGCAGAGTTGTTGTGGTAATCAATAAGGCGCTAACTAGGGCAGTATGGCAGACTCGACCAAACTTAAAAGAAAATCCTTTGGGCCAATAGCAAAGACATTATTAAGATTTACGAACTTTATCATATCGACGAACAATCGAAATCCACAGAAGACGAGGAAATAGAATAAGATGACGACGATGATAGCAATTGTTCCCGAATTAAGTCCATGTCCATTGTTTTCGTTTTTATTCGGAATAATTGCTTTTAAGATACTTATAGTAATTTTGTTAAAACAGCTATGCGAGGTACATTGCCATTGGTATTAGTGAGAGTACATGTAAATCTTGTAAAATATCGAGATCTGCAAAAAGTGATCCAGATCAAAAAAAAAAAAAAAAATTGATGAGGTGCCAAACCTCTTTGTCCAATTTTGATCTCAGAAACTCATTTAAGATTTTGTAAAAAATTTAGGACAATCGATTTGGTTTTTGGGTTTAGCGATACCTAAATGAAAATGAAAATTTTGATTTGTTTCGATTTTTCGGCTTTTAATTTGGGTTTCCGAATTTTCTTTTTTCCCAAACAAAGGATCAAAACAAGAATCAAACATTTGCGAGACTAACGCACACCAATAATTATTGATTTTTACATACATATTATAGACTATTTGCAAAACAAAAAGCTTACGATGCGGTATGATGTGCGTTCATCACCACCACCACACCACCCCGAGCCAGAACAGCAATTGGTAAATTGGGGTTTAAATTTGTTCGCCATTTGCACCTCAAATTCGCATTTCGATTGCGACGAAATAAATTTTTTTTTTTTTTTTTGTTTAACTGATTAAAGTTCTTTAAATTATTGTTAATATTCCATTTATTGTGCAGCATTATCGTAAATACCAATAGCGGATCCAACTAACCGAGATTTATCTCAGACTTTCTTGATAACCATCTGCGATATTGCAGAATATTTTAGCGGTTCAAAGTAGGGTTCAAATTGTCACCGCTAGGGTATACCATCCATTTCTCAATAGCTTTGACGAAAAACTAGTTTTGAAGGTTGTCAATAATATGATGACCATTATCAATTTGAAATTGTACAATGTACAAATTATATCGACTTTGGTGCATAATAACATAAATCCAACACACGCCATTAATTCACCGTTCGGCTGTCGAGGAAGCATTTTTTTTAAAATAGTAATGCGTTTTCACCGTATGAAGGTTACAAGGAATGTGAAAAGAACAAAACACAGTAGATTGTCATATGATACGAATTTGTTCTTTGAATACAATACAAAATTTTATATATTCCAGCCATATGGCTAATGCAAAATAGCAATTTATTTTGTTGGCTCTTGCTGGTTATATCTGACAGTTTATCATCATATGGTGCCAAAATGATGTACCTATGCGAGTATACATTAGCAATGCTTTAATATGGGTAATTAGATATTATGTATAGTATAAATGATAGATAGTGCGGCGCATTTCGCAATTTAATAGAGGTTAAGAAAAATTATTTGAGTGATCAAATCCAAATAAAATATTTAATTTTATTCTACATGGGAATGAATAACCAACTGGTGTAGGAAACAATTTCATTCGACTTCGTTTGGATTAAGTACGCCGGTCTACTAAGCATATTCGTGAAAAAATAATGTAGACTTCACTATCACTATTTCGCGGGGTGTCTGACTTCTGACATATTGTGTTTGAAGTGTCCGAATTTTGTTTAGGTTAGTAGCGTCTCTGCATTCCTAATGTAGCTGATGATATGCATTTAGCAGAGGATTTCCTTACTTATTCGGTAGTTATTACTTCCCTGAAAATGATTTCCTATTGATTGGTACTACAAAAGGCCGGGTATTCACAAACAATACGCTTAGCTGTTTCATCTACTTCAAGGAGTAGTCTGCACTCCGTCGGAATTATTCGAACTATTTTTTGATAAATTTGAGTACGCATGTGGAAAATTTGTATGAGTTAAGCAACAATGCTAATGGACAAAACATTTAATATTTATGTTGTTACCCATTATATGCAAAAACTTTTACTCCGTCGTGTCGTGCAAACTATTTAATAAACTTCCTATAAATATCAGAAGAATAAGATCCTTGTCTCAATTCCTAAAATTTGTAAAGATGTGGCTTCTTGATTTTGATCACGAGGAAATTAAGGTTTTGCTGCCCTATGTTGTCTAAATATGTAGGTACATCAGATATTTTTTAGGTACAAGTCAACTACTGCCATATATTCGTTTTTGACAAATCACGAATGCGTGATTTCAGAATAAGCAAATCCCCCCCTTTATCCAATGGAAAATGAAATTAACTTGGTGTCTTCAGATTCCTTCTTAATAAAACTCTTTTTATCGCCTGCGTAATCCAAAATGGAGAAATAAAGCCCATGTAAATAAAAACTGATTTCAAAATACCTGTCAACTGTCAGGCAATTGACAGTTCTTTGAACTCTTACTACAAGAAATTTGTTGAGTATGTAACAATTACAACAACAACTATTACATAATATTCTCAGTCTCAGTGATGGAGTAATATATTGCTCCCTCGATCACAAATTTTCTAGGAAATTCTTGGGATAGCGTTAGGGAATGGCATTGAGTAAATAAAGAAGTTCATAGAAATTCGCACAAGTTTGTGAGTAAAAAAGTAGACGCACGGTCTAAGTTACAAAGAAAATATGACAATTAGACAGTTAATACTATCTCTTCTCTAGATATATAAAACAAAGTGGAAAAAAACTGTTTCCCTCTGTCGCCCGTAATTTTCAACCGATTTTGTTGCTTTTTTTTTGTAAATGTCTGTAATTACGGTGATTGGGTGATAGGCTAAACAAATTCAAAATCGGACAAAGGGGCGTGGCACCGCCCATACAAAAAAAAACATTCAAAATCTTATATCTCAAAAACCACAGAAAAAAACATTCAAAACCACAGAATCGGTTGAGATCAAACTTACAGATAATCTTAGGTATTGGCCGTAGAGTGCTCCTGTGAAAATTGGTCAAAATCGGACAAAGGGGCGTGGCACCGTTCATAAAAAAAAACATTCAAAATCGTATATTTCGAAAACCACAGAATCGATTGAGATCAAACTTACAGATAATCTTAGGTATTGACCGTAGAGTGCTTCTGTGAAGATTTGTCAAAGTTATATAAAGGGGCGTGGCACCTCCAATACAAAAAAATTAAAACATTGTCGTCCGAAAATAAATAAAATAAAATAAAAAATTAAAAAAGGAACAAAATGCCTGGCGAAGCTGGCGGGGGTTCAGCTAGTATTTAAATAAAATAATTAAAATATTTGACGTTTTCAAACTATTGATGTTTTAAAGTAGTAACGACTCCTCCAATTCGTGCTCAATGAAAATAAAACAAAAAAGAAATCGTCTTAAAGTTAATATCTCTCCCAAAGTTTAAATCGAACCGTAGGTATACCTATACATATTGGCCTAGAATTTTAAATATAATCTCCCTACACCACCTACATTATTAAAGATACATGTAATTAATGGTATACACGATACATCAACTATTATCGATTTTTTTACTTTTTAAATAATGTTCACATGTTAATTTTTTATCAGGAAAAGCTCTCACACGTGCTAAGTAGTTAATGCAAAGTGTTCAAGCATGAAAAACAATCTGATGGACAAGTACCTAGATATGATTTAAATTGACGAATACACTTGAATAGAATAAGGATGTTTGCAAGCATATCGTGTTCAAAAGCTGTCGTAAATTACATTTACCAACTCGTAGACTTTCTCTTAGCACAGTTGTTAGGGTCTGTTTATAGGGTATAAATATCCTGGCCACCATTTACCTATATATCTCTATATATATTGTATATTAATATGCATGCGTTTATAATGACAGAGGCATCGATTTCAGTTCAAAGTTAGACTGCCAACAATATTCCTCAATGCAACCTGTAGGCGTGTTCTTGCTTAAAAGTTTCAATACCATGCGTGTACATTGAAAGCAGGTTTATGTGCCGCATTTTTCTCATGGGTCTCATGGGTTTTTAATGAGCACAACTTGTAGCTTTCGTTGGTTGGATTTATTAAGTGCATTTGAAAGTGAATATAAGTTCACGATTAGTGAAATATATTTTAGCTAAAAATGTTCATAAGCACATGTCTTGCGGAAGGTTATTCTGTTCTAAATTTATGAATCGAAAGTTCATTATGCCAATAGTAGATAATTATTATTTCCAGTTGGGAATTGAAAAGCAATGATTTGATTACTGAATGATAATAGACAACGATAGAAAATTCTTCAAAACAAATTGTTTATGAGCTTCGTAGTTTTTAGCCTACCTCTATAAAAACAATATTGTTTTTAGCTAACAATAGCCGAAGTTTTTTATCGCCAAGTTGGTACACATGATTTTCTTTATGCATGAATACACGATCATGGGCATGACTTTCATTCCCATAAACGATTTGCTACAATTTGGCAAATACACGTACAGGAATAGTGAACTTTGGACTGTGCACTTGTGTTTTTCCCCTCAGCGAGACAGGTAGGTCTTAAGTGAGAAGGATGAGGTAGATGGCGCAAAAAATGCAATGAAAATCCACATTCAGAAATAATTCTCGCATGGTCATGACGGTTCTTTTCAGTCTGTATTTCGCATATTCTTATAAGCTTTTTACCATTAAAATAGATAAAACCTATCGCCCTCCGTACAAAATATCGTTTGTTTTCCAAGTCGTTCGTGGTAATGAAAGTCATGCCCAAGGCCGTGTGTCCAAAAGCCACTTGTTGCTTACTGCGTCTGTTTGTGAATTCGTAGCCAGCTGCCAGCGAGCACCTCTCCCACTGGGGAGAAAATCAAGAGTTGAAGCTAGCAGTTGCCAGCAGGTTATTGTAAAATGTGCCTCAACTGGCAACTACTGGCTGCCGAGGTTTCAGAAAAACATATCCAATAAACAACTTGGAAACGGGACCCTGGTGAAATGTCAAATTAATCTTTTTTTTTTTGCTGGATTAATATGATTTTTCTCTTGTACAATCTTTGTTCAAGTGTCCGGTGGAAACGTAGCATTAGATTTACACCTTGTTAGCATAATTTGACATCTTACCGACAATGTAATGTATGAGAATTATATTGTGACGTATCAGCGCAGAATAAGAGAAAATGCAGAGCAGTTGTAGCGGCATCGTTAACACAATACAACGTCATGTAGGTATTCATGTTTTCTCTCTAGAATATGTCTCTATTTTTGATACGCATATGCAAATAGAATGTGAAAATATGTAAAATACGAAAAGTATCAAACATTTCCACTACGACGGATTAAGTTCGTAGCAAAAATGTCCACTACGACGGATTCTGTGATAGTTCTTTCGGGGTTCGTAGCAAAATTCCAAATACGACGGATTCTGTGATCACCCAGATTATTTCCTTAAGCCGTGTGTTGGCTAAATAATTATCCTCGGATAATTTTCCGACACTTATAAAAGTGTTGAAAGAGAAGTTCACCAACTTCAATCTTAAAACAGAGATTTATCCACTTTTACGCTATTACCTAATTTTAATTCAGTGTTTTATCTCCTCTTCAATATTCTAGCAAAACTCAAGCAAAAGAAAACGTCAAAAAATTAGCCTATTTAAATAGATGATGCTCCCGGAGCAGGATCATTTTTTGACAGCTGAAAATTCATTTTCCACCACGATACTATCAGAAAATTATCTGAGGATAATTATTTAGCCCAATAGACAAATGATTTTCAGTATTTTCAGTTAAAAACTTGTTCAGTAGAACATGTTTCAATACGAGAAAATAGTTTCCAATCCATTATCTGATGGTCCCAAGCTGTCACTGTCATTTCTTACGGTTTTTATTTTACAATGAATTTCCCAACTAGGACTTAGAGTATGAAACATTGGAACTGGGTAATAAATAATTATTCTATACGCTAATTTGTTGATGTTTTATTTTACTTGCGATTTGATAGAATAGATGAACTAAAACACTGAATAGCAACTGATTAAAAACGTTGAACCTGTAAAATTCAATATTTGAATATTGTACATAGTTGCGTAAAGTTTTTTTTAACACTCAAATTAGTACATTCAATTCATATGTACCTCAAAAAATTAGTCCCAGATAATTATTTAGTGTGACTGGCACACGCCTATAGTCGTATGGCAATGAGTAAATTATCAAATAACTATCATTAACTTGCCCGGGAGCTATAAATAATCATTTTAATGTTTTCTTTTTGTTTGTTTTGCTTTGATAAGGAGGAAGTAAAATACTGATTTACAAGTTAATTAAATGTGTACCTACTTAAAAAAAAACGGTGTTTGAATTGTTCTGTTTTTTAATTTTAATTCCACCAAATATTCCAATTTATAGATCAACTTCTTCATCTACAGTTATGATTTCAATCTGGATGTTCCTCAAAATCAACCTATAGCCGCAAAACAAATTTCATCAATCTTAGAAACCTTAACGTATTCCAAATTACCTTATGTGACTACTTAGTTGGGATAGCATAATATGGTGCCTAATGAGATCTTTCTCTCATACCTCTTTTAACCTAACGTCCTAACGTCCTAACCTAACTACTCATTTGATCAATGACATTTGCAATTATTACAAATAGGCTTTTCAAATTTTATAAACCATTTGGGATAAGCTCGTAGTTATCGGCTGTACTTACTCAATATATAACGGGTTTTTCAATAGGGACGCTACAAAAGTAGAGCGACAGGGACAGCAAACGACGCCGAATTTCTTGCCGCTCTTTTGACATTTCTCTTCAGTAAGGTTTGCCATGATGGAAAGATATATGAGCCAACAACGAGTTGAAATTATTAAAATTTACTACCGAAATTCGGAGTCAGTGGCCTCAATGTTAAGAGCGCTACGTCCAATTTATGATGAGGCTCATTTCTGGCTGAATGGCTTCGTCAATAAACAAAATATGCGGTATTGGTCAGGCAGCAATCCACACGTACTCCATGAGTCATCATTGCATCCCGAAAAAATTACGGTTTGGTGTGGTTTATGGGCCGGCGGTGTCATTGGGCCGTACTTCTTCCGTGAGGATCAAGACCGGCACGTTACTGTGAATGGGAATCGCTACAGTTCAATGATAACCGAATATTTTGGGCCCCAATTGGATGATATGGACTTGGAGGACATGTGGTTCCAACAGGACGGCGCCACAAGCCACACAGCGAATGTCACAATCAATTTATTGGAAACCAAGTTTGGAGAACGTGTTATCTCACGAAATGGTCCAGTCGCTTGGCCGTTAGACTATTTCCTGTGGGGCTACGTCAAGTCTATGGTCTATGCCAACAAGCCAGCGACGATTGATGAACTTCGTACGAATATCGAACGTGAAATTGCAGCAGAATCGGCCGATTTATGCTTGAAAACCGTCGAAAATTGGGTTCACCGTCTGGACTTCTGCAAGCGTGCCCGTGGTGGCCATGCAAAAGAAATCGAGTTCCATACATAATGGCATCGAACGTACTTTCACAGAAATAAAGAATTTCATTGACATCCAAAACCGTTTTTGTTTTATTTAAAAAAAACTTTTGTAGCGCTCTTATTAAAAAACCCTGTAATATGAACTATCATGAGTAATTGCTTATTGTAGTGCTTATTTACTGTGCAGGTAAATGTGCATGCATATTTTATGTACTTAATTGTATAGGTTAAGGTAATGCATTTAAATGTGTCCATAGGTGCCTGGATTTAATCAATTTTAGTGGGAAATGTCAAACGCTGCAGATTAAATAAACTATAGTAACAAAAGAAATCTGTGTTGAAAGATCATTCATCATTGTGCAATTTATTACTTAAATAGAAATGTTCGTTTTGTTTTGTTCTTTATACAAGTTGGCGCAAAAGTCATCGACCTACTCCTAAAGAATGCGGAATTATTGTTTCGACCCCGGCCCGGAATATCGACCAGACGACGTGCCATGCAATTGGTCATCAGTTAGAGGTTTTTACAGAGAATTTTAGGGAAAGACCATGAGATGTTTGCTAACAAAGTGCAGACAGTAGATACATTAGTTATTGAGCCACAACCGATATTCTGAGGACTCCATTTCCCGGTCGCCTATGATCTCTCTCGTATGCTCTGGCCGGCAAGATTGTCTGATTTAACCATTCTAGACTTAGGTATTTCTTGTTGTGGGATTTTTGAAGTCTCGAGGTCTACGCCAACAAGCTTTAGACTCTTCAAGGCCTCAAAGAGCATATCTGTCAAAAATTTGACTACCTATCGCCGGAAATTTTGGCATGAGTGATGGAAAATGCCATAAAGCGGATTCGAATGGTCATACATTTTTTCAACAGCACCGAAACACTTTATATTGATTGCAATTTTTTATTTTTGCTAATTAATAAATTTATACAAACATATCAATTACATGTACCTACAATGAACAGCAAATATGTATGTAAATAAGTTTCGACAATTTGGGTTATAGGTATGTTCGATTGGATCCGGGAATATAAGAATGCCAATCGAATACCATAATATTAAACATGTTTCCGCCTCCCAGTAGTGCACTCCAAGTTGGTTGACGTCCCGCCTAAGGCGATGTCTTTCTCTTCCTCTAGGTACTGCTTAGTCCCTCCGGGTTGGAAACGAACACTCTTTGGGCCGGAGCGTTGGTGTCCATTTGCTGTACATGTCCCAACTATCTTAGTCGACTGATACATACTTGTTTGATCACGTGGATGTTGCTCTACAACTCGTAGAGTTCGCGTTAAAACTCCTCCTCCAAAGCCTGGCAACGTCTGGGGACGTCCATACTTCTGCAGCATAGAGGAGGGCTGGAATGATGATGGTCTTATATAGAGTCTCCTTGAGGCTTTCTTGACAAAGCCTTACTAGTCAGTTCCAGTTGACTTGTGAGGTCAAAGAAACAGTGGTTGGCAAGTGTAACTCTTCGTTTAATATCTGCTATTGTGCCATCTTCTTCTTTGCTACCGCTAATGCACCAGTGACAGCTCGCTAATGCGTTCTGCCAATAATGTCAATGTCGTCAGCGTATACAAGTACATAGTTGCACATACTTTTGTGAAAAATTGTGCCGCTGGCTGGTTTTGGCAATTTTACTCAAGTATTTATTTATTTATCACTTTCAATTACATAAAATATGTGATTTAGTTTTGTTTAGTAAGTTGGTGCACCGCTGCAGATTTATACTGACATTAGTCAATTACTTATGAGGCTGTTACAGACAAACCATGATGTTTGTTGACTTTACTGGTGGTGCGCTGAAAAGATCGCAGAGGCATTGATGGTTGTGTCCTCAAGAATTAATTCCCTCGTCATTCCCTGTGCAGATTTCTTCTTCCGTCAGGCGCATTTTTCCCATGTGGTGTGTGAAGTGTTGAAATGAATTTAACCGTCCGCAACAGCACTGTTTTAAGAATCCAAAAACATTTCTATTTACATATACTTGCTATAAATGCAGAAGTGCCCCAAGGATATATTCTTTCCCTAACTCTATTTCTTCTTCACATCAACGATTTGCTTGTATGGACAAATAAATAATTATATCTATGTACAGCTTTGCTGATGACAGCACTCTTATATCCTCCATCTCGAACAGTGGGCCTGTGAATGCGGATACATCACACAGTCAGAGATGTGAACAAATTAGTTCTCTAAATGATGATCTGGACAAAATTTTCAAGTGGGGAAAAGACAACTTGGTTGTGTTTAATGCAAACCAGACACAACTTACAACATTTTTCAGAAAAAATGCATCAGTTCCTCAGAACCAAATGCATGACCATCGAATCCATCCCAAGGACTCAATGCACCATCTAGGAGTCACCGTCAATTCATGAATCACATGGCAGGACCGCTAAGTTGGGGTAACTATTTAGAGCAAAGAGGTACTTTAGCCCCTGCCTGGAATATTGTTCCCATGGAGCTCGGCCCAAAAGCATTCACTTAACCTACTTGACAGCATACAGAGACGAACAGTACGACTTATTGGAGACCCTACATTCACATCGAATCTCCAACCTTTAAAGCACAGATGAAAAGTCGATGACATTTGCTTGTTCTATAGGTACTTCCATGTTAGATGTTCCGAGGAACTCAAAGACATTATCCCTCGAAATGCAACTTTTGGGCGCCCACAAGACAGGTAGCTAATGCTCATGGTCATGACCATACAGTACACTTGACAACCGCGAGGACATACATTTTCCAAAACTCCTTCTGTTACAGGACAAGCAAACTTTGGAACTCGCTTCCTGGGGATATATTTCCAGAAGATTGCAATTTGCAGCAATTTAAGTGCAGAACTAACATATACATACATCTGCAAGCATCTCGGAGCGCTGATGAAGCGTTATAGGTTCGCCACTAAACAGTAAACAATTTACACCGACGATATCATGTTTATCTGGTCATCTTGAAGGGTTCAGCTTCTGTAAGCTGTCGGATAAAATTCGCTTAGCTGATTAATACCAACATTTAAATAATAATCATAGCATGACTTTATTTGCTTCGGCTATATCAGATTGTAAAGGAACTTGTTACACCATTCGGAAATCGATTTCTTTCGATTGCAGGAATTATTTGTCTGTCTTATTTTCCAAACAAGAGTGAATGATCGTTATTTGATTTAACTAAAAGGATACAAAAATTCAATATTTCCTATTGCATTGCTACAGGACAGGTGTACGTTTTGAAAGGTGCCATTACATTTTACTAGCTTGTTGTAATAATTCATATCATGCAAGGTACTCATTACTAGAAAACACTTGAACTTGAGGAAAATGTACATTTTCGATAATATTTTTTGCTGTTCGTGATTTGATTTGCGCAACCAATTACACTAAAAGTCTACTCCACTAGCCACTACCTCTTTACTAATGCAATGCACCTGCAGAATGAACTCGTGAACTTGACAGCCACGATTTTTGCATACTAATCACTGCTGCACAAATCAAATCAGTGCTAAAATATTTTTCATAATAAATTGCTGTGAATACTCTTGTGGACATGGGAATTACCATCGGGAAATCTGTGCATTCCAATGAAATAGGACTACATTAGCACAAATACCATTAAATTAATAGTGCGTAGGTAGGTATAGATATGTATACATATTTATTTAGTTTTACCTACTGGGAATTACGCATTACGTAACATTATGGTTAATAAATATTTGGTAGATTTATACGTTAGATAAGTGATATATAGAAGGATGACCTCTTGTTGGCACATAATTGTAATGACCTACTTTGCGCCAATTCTTAATCACAAAAGCAAAAATAAATTTTAATATGTTTGACAGTTTATCAACAGTTTGTTACCACGGGTAACCACGATTGTTCTATTTATTTTGGCGGTACATAGTAAGTATGTTTGTATACAAAAATCAACTCCACACAACAAATGGGTAAAGTAAAAGTAGGTAGCTACTGCGAAATGGTTTTGGACTAGGAGAAATGAAACTAATCGGTATCCTAAAATCGCTAATGCTACCTACCGATATGGAGGAACGTGCGTTTTGGCATAAAGTTTGAACCAAATGTTTATTTTTAACCTTATAGTGTGAGTGTTAATGGAAACTGATGGGGTAGCTTAAGTAGAAAATAATTGCCTTACTTTTAATGTACACATTTCTCTATTAACGTGTAAAATCTTTTGTTCTATTTGTTTTTTTTTTTTTTTATTATAAGATTTTCCTTTAAGAGTTATGCCTTTCACATACAGTGAAACAAAAAAGGCTCAAGTCAAAACACATTGTAAACATTTATCGCACACATGCCGGTGACAAAGGCTCCGCACACAGTGAAATACAACAATTGAAAAATGTCACCTATCGATGCGTACTCATATGTTCCAGTATTTTTTCAATCAATCCAGAAACTTTTCCAAACCTAAGACAAACTTCGGACTTCGGAGTTGTCATTCGAACTCTGAAATGATTACTACTTCTCATAGAAGGGTTTTAAAAAGCATTAATTTCTTATAACAATTTTTTTTAGATATTGACTAGTGAACTTCGAACAACCTAAAATTGCTCAATTTTTACCAACAGGAACACTTCAGCCCGAGCCAATACCTAAGAATGTCTGAAAATTTGAGCTCAATCGTTATGGTGGTTTTCGAGATATACGACTTTAAGATTTTGCTTGTATGGGAGGTGCCACGCCCTATTGTCTAATTTTGACCAAACCTTACTAAAACACCTTTGGGCCAATAAGACATATTTTCTTAAAATTTGAACTTAATCGGTTTGGTGGTTTTCGAGAGGTTTTTGAACTCACTCAATCTATTCGGTCGTTTGTGAGATATAACATTTTTAATTTTTTTTATATGGAAGGTGCAACGCCCCTTTGTTCAATTTTTACCAAACTTCACGGAAACCCTTCGGGTTAAAAGGAACAATTTCTCTTGAATTTTACCATCACTCTGGTGGTGTATTTTCCCATACAAAATGGAAATTTTGATTTTCCTGATTTTCGTTTGGGGTTTTCTGAATTGGGGTTTCTGCTAAGCTATCCCTGAATCAAGACGAAGAAAACAAAAGAATAATCATCCAAATCGGTCTAGCCGTTCTCGCGCCTTGATAGATCTAAGCAAAAAAGGCATCTTTGTATTAGTTGGATGTTTCAAATAGGACAAGTTACAAGTTACAAGATATTTCAAAGAAAGATGGCCTCAGTGAGACTCTCCTAAGACCGTTTAAGGAAAACTTCGAGCTATAAATTGACTAGTTAACTCGCGAAGTATCTTCCTGAATCTTTCTCCGGTCCGAATTACTCCCAAAATATGTATACACATTTTTTGTCACCGGGTGCCGGCCCTTTTCCTTACGATCTTTCAAAATTCTCAAAGATCTAAGGTAGCCCTGTTTACAGCGACATTCCCTGTAAACGACATCCGACAATAGGAATAAGGGTAATTGTTAAATTTTGGCAGTATTTATAAGTTCGGCCTTATAAAATCTGTCACGGTTTTAAACGGGAGCCGTGTAGGTACTGTTCGACTTCAAATAAAATGTAAGAAGTCACTGGGCGCAAAAACGATGCGCAAGACCACAAGATGCTTATTTTGCAAGTTTGAGGGTTTGAGGTTTTGATGTGCAACCCATCGAGGAATTTTTTTGTGTAAATTGTTTAATATAATTTTCAATCAAAAAACACTCCTGCTAAGGCATAACAGGATATGTTCACTTTCTCTCAATGCAGGACTAAGGGCCGGGGGCCGGTTTGGTCACAGCTGGTTAAACCTGTGGTTAGGTTATCATAGATTTAGTTTAACCCATGATTAAATAACTCTTATAACCAAAAAGCGTTTGTTCATTTATTTTTTACTTTGGTTACCAAACCACAGATTTGCGACAAATCGTTCCAGTTTTCCAGTTTATTTGTCAATTCAGTTGTTAGATTTAATCAATAGTTAAAATTGTCACAACCGCAGCAATGCATGCAATTTTTTCCACACTGTCTTGCATTGTATTCATCTGCCAGTTGTTGAAAATGCGTCCACATAGCAGATACGAATGCAACACACTATATTGCTATTATTACTTATTAAATTAATGTTTATTTTTGAAAGAAAGTTGTTTTGTTTTTGACTGTTACGTCAAAGCTTAAACAAACAAAATTCCAGAATTTCCTTGGTTAATGTCGTTAATCGACCAAAATCGCCTGGTTATCAATTTCTGTGATTAACTAACCAAATCATGATTCTCTGCTTAAAAGTTGACTGAACAAACAGATTCTATGATTATCAGCTGGAATAACCATTGAATAGAGTTAACCAAAGATGAACAAACCGGCCGGCCCTAAGTATGTCGAATAGGTAATTTTTCCGCGCGCTTTGATTTGTTCGATTAGAACTCTATTTATGATTCGTTGTTATCTTTCTGAACTTAAATGTATGGGATGTGGGTGTAAGCACACCAATTCAATTTACCAGAAACTAGGTGATTAAATTCAGGGTGTGGTTTTATTGCATTGCCCTTTAGATTGAAAGCGCACCCCGAATAGTAAAAAAATATGTCAACATGTATTAATTTTGATGAACAAAACCTTATAACCTGTATATATACATATATGTATGATTCCGTGACTAACCCAGATTAAATCCATCAATTAAATAAGAAGGCAACAAAATGCAAGGAAAATCCTATCTATGTAAGTGACTCAAAAATGGGGAAAAAAACCTAAGTTAAGTATGCGCCTCGGTGAAATAGAATTAAAAATGTATTTCCAGCACTACTTTCTAAGTTGTTGCATCTGGCTTTTATGTAAAGTATTAAAACGTATTATGTATTACTAGCCGCAAACTTGGTGTCAAGGCTCAATTAATTCAAAAGTTACACATGATTTTATGTGAAGCAATTTAACTACACACACCTTACTCAATATTGCATGTCATACTGTTATCAAATATGAACCAAATAAGAATAGCGTTAACCGCTGTCATATGAAAATACCTTCACAATCAAAATGTGTAATTAAATTAAAAATTACTTTTGGATTATTATCCAAAAGAAAATTCAAAAACTCAACAATTGGTCAAACAAACGCAATCGGGGTCCTCAATTACCATTCTCATTATTAAATATTCAAATGAAGAATAACATGTGTGTGGTTTCCTTGCTTTCATTTCAGATGGTCGTGATCGTGATTTAAAACCTTTCATGGAATACTCAACGTTAACACTTCGGATGTCATCAATTAGCCTTAAACGAATGCCTCCACCGTTGAAACCAAGACCTCCGGGAACGCTATTTTATCGTCATATACATCCCAAATGAAATGAAAACGAAAAAATATTTAAATAAAATAACAAGTGGTGGATAATTTTATGTGAAAGTGTTTTTTCTATTTTGCAATATTTTTGCGTTTCTGTTTAAAGTGTCCTGAAAAAAGTGCCTAACAAGCTTTAAGTACCTAATATTTATATATTTTTAAGTTTCAATAAATACATAAATTCGTTGACATAATCACAATGCCAGAAAAATCAGCGAAGCAAAATGGTGAGTTTTATATATAAACGACATTCGAATTTAATTAAAATGGTCCCTAATATTCATTTTTAAACTTCACCCTAAATATTTCGTAGTTCACAATAGATAATTTGTTCGTCATTGGATAATAATATTTAACCCGGACACTTAAAATGATTATTTATTAGTACCGTGGAATGTATTAAGTGTTAAGTTAGAATAAGCGAAATATGTATGTATATGTATAAAAACTGCTATCCGTGGTATGTACAGTGCGGTTCACTTGTTTAGACGCACAAGAGTTACGTTTTATTTCAAGTTTTTTTTTTCGTTTTTCGTCGAACAAGGAGAAAAAAAAACTTATTTGGCAGGAAGGTACATTCATACACTATAAAAAACATAATTTCAAACTTGATGATGGACCCATAACGGTAGTTTTACTCATTTTTTCCTATACCATACAAAAACGTATGCATTTTTGGTTCACTTACAATAGACGCACCTGTAAAAAAGTCGAAAAAGTTTTGCAAGAAATACTAGTAATTTTATTGGAAACGATTTCCAATTTAAAAGCGCCGAAAAATGAAATTGCACCCCATACCATAACCCCACCTAATTTTGAATGCTAATGGTTCAAAATATTTTTTATCCCGAAGATCATGAAAGTAATAGTTGTAGTTGCAGGATCACGTTTAACTCCGTTTTGTTCGAAAAGTCGGCTTTGCTCCAATTTCTGGAGACCAGTTTAATCTTCATATCCCATGCCATATATCATCCCTTGCAAATTCAAGGCGTAGGTTGCTTTTGTGTGCTTGATTAGGCGGTGGTTTTTTTTTTTTGTAGTTTTGTAAAATGTGGGTGTAAAGCATAGACAATAACGCAACTCGAGTGGATTTGCTACAGAAAAACATAGCAAATTCCATAACTTTGTTTGTAAATTGAGCGCCTTAAATCACGAGTTTTTGAATTTTCCGCTTGGTTTGTGCCATATTACGATTTGAAAAGCTTTCTTTGCCTTTTCTGCTAATTCAACACTATTTTCTGTCTATTTTAATAAAATTAATATAAAATAGTAGTAGCCTTACTTTCAAATTAGCTTTTTACTCATTTACTTTTCTTTGTCCGACCACTTGTTGATTGTTGTTAACTAACCAATTTAACCGGTGCGACTATTTAAGTGAAGAAAAAAAATGCATACGTTTTTGCATGGTGTAGGAAAAAATGAGTAAAACTACCGTTATGGGTTTGAATTATGTGAATCGCACTGTATATTAACGCGTACAAGTGATTATTTAAAAACAAATGTTGTTAAAGCCTATAGCCTTCGCTTGATTTAAAAGTAAGCAGAAGAACGGGATTATGCGATTATTACGATTACTTACACCTAATGTTGGATCTTTGGAATGTTTGCATTTGAATCAAACAAGTTATGTGCATGTGCAACTCATTAAAAATAAAGTACCTATTAAACTAACTTGTTTCTCGGTATGACATAGTCCCCGTGTAATACTTAATACCTGTTATTATCCATTTATCATTTTGAGATTTAAATCTAAGTTCAATTGAATTGCAATAAATTGTTATCCTCTTTTATGACATTTACGTAGACTGTTGAAGGGAAAAGTTTACGAAACTTTCACTTTTCAGCTGGTAATGAATTGAAATCCAACGTTTTTTAAGGTAGTTTCGGCACTTATGATTGTGATTAAAGGTGGGGTGAACGTTATGTCTATCTCAAATGGACAATCATTTTTAATCTTCAAGTTAAATATGTTGATGAAAGCGAAAAATGCTTTTGATTGAGGATAATAATAAGTGCCGGTGTAATGGAACACAATTGGAATGGATTAAATCTGAAGAAAGCCATGGACGAGTTCGAAGTTCAGCAGATTGTCATTCGAAAGACACCAAAGTTTCCCACACGGGAACGTCACATGGCGATTCGAAGGAAGAAGTCAACAAATATACTGCGATACATGTGTTGGCCAAAGTCATGTTGTGATCACGAGTGTTAGGAGTGCGAATGAAAAAACGTGTCAAACATGCAAGTGCCCGCGAAGCGCATGCCATTTACTAGGAACAGGTCACATCGGTTCGCGAACGCCTCAACTTCAAGAGTATTTCGCCAACACACTGGGAATCAGATCCACAACAATTGCGTTACACCTGGGTGCCAACAGGTATAATGACATCGTCAAAAGTCCAGCGCTACTTTGATAAGATCCCTCAGGAGAAAGTTGCTAAACTAAATTCAAGCGGTAATATGTAAGAACCTTGAATATTTACGTCTCTGTATTTATTCAATTAGCTTATTTACGGGTTTAGTTTGTCCATTTGCATTGGCGCTATTCTTCGATACCCGGAGGCCCAGAACTTAGCTTCAATGAGGGCCGAGGCCTGTGCTAATGTCTCTATTACATACATACATACATCAAGTTAAATATGTTGATAGTCACAGTAGATGTTTTTTTATGGAAATTTACACAATTGTGAGTTCGTGGAAGTTAGACTGAACACTAAACATGATTACATATTAATATTAGTATGCCTACCTATTTTGAAATTAGAGTTATATGTGGACATTTTAATTTCCGTTTGGAAAGGACTAATTTCCACAAAGATTTGTCTTTTGAAGTGGACGTCTATGGAGATTATATTCTTTTGAACGTTGTTCCTGTAAAAGTAACTATACATATACATTTCAAAAACTAATTCATTAATTTATGTCAGCTTAAATCGAACATTTAATGTTGCTTATAAATAAATAAATAAATAAATAAATAGTTGGCTCAACAGGCGTGTAGACACCCTAGGCCTAGTTTCTCACAGCCATACGTTTGTGTGAGTTTTTATTTTTGGGACGAACGGAAGGGACCTACAATTTTATGCCGAGTCCGAACGGCTGAATTGAGAAGTTTCTTCAGGACAGGAGAGGTGACGCAGTACAAAAAACCTTAAGATGTAATTTGTGTTTCGGTATTCGAACCTGGGACCCCTCGCACAGTAGTCTTACTCAGTAACCACTGAGCCAATGGGCCCACTTTTCAAATATGTATTTATAAAACAAAACGAACCTTTAGCCATATATAAAAACGGCTCTTACTTTGCCACAAGTTCTAAGCTATACCTATTCGTATTTTGCACGTATTGTGCACGTTTCTTGTAAACTCATACTAAAACCCGGGTCTGAATCATCACATCCGTAGATGCTTACGTGACGGAATTCATTGCCGTTTCGAATGTAAAACAAACTTAATTCCGTGATCAATGTGAAGCGCGACTTGAACGCCTGATTCAAATGATATCATGATGGTGACAAAAACGGCTTGAACACGGAAGTAAAGTCCTAGTCTCGAAAAAACATGCTTAGCCTTAGCTTTCGCTTAGCTTTTCGCATGCACTCTGTCCGTAGCCTTACTGTGTTGTTGTGTTTTCTATTTAGTTCCCGCGTGGTTAAAAATGGTTCTGCCAAATCGATAGAAAACACTATTTGCTCTTTACTTTTTTACAGTAGGCAAGGAAGGCAACTATGTGTGCTTTATTAAACATACTCTATTTTACCAAAGTGAACTAAAGTAAAATCTTTATCTTCAGCACGAAATTACAACAACTCCTACACTCTGCTTAACATTTTCGAGACTCTATGTAGCTGTTGTAATTGCGTGCTGAAGTTCCGAAAGGAACCCGGAAAAAATTCATGGTGTACCTTACAAACAATCCCCAAAAAAAAAGTTCGACTGGCCACACTAATTTTAGTACTAATTTCATATTCCCCATGGTGAATATTTGCCATGTAATGTGTAAATAAATGAATGACGTCACCTGCCTAATGACATTTCCTACACAAACCCCTAAACAGCTGATGCATCTGCTGTATATAAAATTCACTGTTTGTATTACGTCTGGAGGAGGGGTGAAAATTGGGGAAATGTGCATGCATGACAAGTGCAATGAAGTATGTATTTTTCTTTTGCTCGGTTCACTCGTACTACTCAGTTTCGGTCTCAATTTTTCATTGATAAATATTTATAATTTGTATTTGTGTGATTAAATCCGTGTTTTTAATAATAAATGTTATCTATTTTGCTATTATATTAAAGAATAATCAACCGCAAATCAGTTATTTTTGTAAAATATTGAAACAGTGAAGTACCTAAATGACGACAGAAAAAAAAACCAAATGAAGCTGATTCATTTCACATAGTGAATATAGTAAATAGTTGCCGGAGGAGAACTAATTGGAACGGTTTTAGTACTGTTATATTTATATAGTTTTGTCTGTCAAGTACACGCAGTAATTGCATTAAAAACAATAAAGTTTGTAAACAAACTAAAATCTTTCAGCGAAACTCAACCCATAGTTTTGCTAGTTATTTATTTAATAATTCGCGAAGTTGAGATTGCTTTTGCGTTTTCTTATGTAATTTACATAGTGATTGTATGTTGATTGCAATTTGTGGAAAGTCGAATTAAAATGGAAAGCGTCTTTGGATGACGAACGTGATGATGATGATCCAATCCCTTATTTGCTGTTGTGTTTTATTGTTCGGTGGTTTGTCAGCACGAGTGAACTATTTATTGCATGTTGCATATGTTTGCAAATTGTGTACATTAATATGTAGTAAATAACCGATTCCATGGAATTTTAAATCGTTGAACTTTGTTAGTCTGAGATGTGTTGCAAAATTCATTGACTAATATTTTTTTTCAAAGAGAACTTGCAAAAAATCAATAAAAAGAGAAAAAGATAAACAGTCTGAAGCCACCTCTAGAACAGACAGTCAATTGTTACAGTTTTCATTCATGTTCCTTTAATTCATTGGTGATTGCGTGCAATTTTCAGCCAAACTAAATTCTGCATGCAATGCCGAACTGAGTATGTCAAGACTGCACTAATGGTTTATGGATTTCCAATGTTCAACAAAGTGTTGTGACATCATGCAATGGCCTGTCCGAATATTGTAAAGTGAAGCTATTGCTGAGCGGGCTTTTTTTTAGCTAGAAGACCTTGCCTCATAATGCTAGTAAACAGTTGTCAGCTTTTATACTGCATAGGTAGATGTAGGTACCTGTAACCTAATAGAACTAATATTTCATAGCAGCGCATTTGCATTCAATTTCTATTGAATCTTTTGCATTTTCTGGGGGTATTAGTTGACTGTTTTAAATCTGATATTGAGTGTATACTCTATGCGTTAATTCTCATAACTTGGGGTTCTTATTTAACAAGCATTTCTTGTCCATACTTCTCCTCTTAAAACCCGGTGAAAAGATTTAAAAGTTTTTCTCGTTGTTGCATTGTTTTGTTTTCCATTTACTTGACGTGCCATAAAGCCGACACGACGTTAATTAGTATGCGGTACGCAGATGCTTACCACAGGAACTTAACTCTTTCTTTACTTCAAGAGCAACTAGTCCCACCCGCCATGCACTTTAATTTTGCGTAAAAGCCTTTACATCGGCATACTGAGCTAAAAATGCCGCTTCTGGTAAACAATCGCCTTCCGCACTATTTCATTACGAAATACATAGCACATTGATGTTCTAAACAAAGCCAAAGCTAAAAAGGCGATCATATATCGGTCGATGTACGTTGACCTAAACAAATCTTCACTAATCATTGAAAGTACTATTCTCCAAAAAACCCCTCTATAGGCCATTATGAGCATAAATCATTGACATGCATCTACAACACTTTCCAGAAAGAAGAAATCCATTAGACTATCGAAAAGGACCATTAATCTATAAAAACTTAACTATTTCCGTTGTGATGTATAATTAGCAGTGATTTGCCTTAAAATGTTCGTGGAATTGATTTTTAAAATAGTGAACAGCATGGACTAAAACCAAATTCAGCTTGCTTTTATATTGTACAAAAAATTAAATCCAGTGTGATTCTCACTGCATGGACATATTGAAATGCCCTCTAGAATAAGCTATCCATATTGAATAACTCCAACATGCATGTCACGTGTACCAGCACGTCTTTAGATGACGACTCATTTACGTCAACCGATAGCGCAGCTAACTTTTTAGATAAGCCAACGGATGCTAGTAAAAACACATCAACCACCAAGCTAATAAATCGAAAACTAAAGACTAGAAGCCTCTACAGCTTGGCAACACCGCACGAGTTTGAAGAAATTCAATTGCAACAAAGGTCCGAATCGAATATTCAGGCGCTCTCTGTTAAGATCTCGAGTCTTGGTGAAAAGAAAGCAACAATAACTCGCGTCCATAAGACTAATGACACCAAATATCCATTAAATAGCGGTGACACCCTATACGATGTACAAAAGTGCGCAGTTTTCGAGGATGAGTCGACTCTAGAAGACGATCCATCTGCGGCTACATGTTGTAGCAGGATATCGTTTAAGTCGGTACTGGGAAAGCTCGGTTTTTGGAAAAATTCAAATTGTAAATCCTCACAAAACTCGTTAGGTTTTGAAACCGAAGACAATCTCATGTCCGATAAAAATATACGTCGATTGTCACAAATCAGACGGCGTCGAAATTCCTACTATTTTTCTGGTAATTTATTGTTTTTGTAATAATTTAATTGTAGTAAACAAGAGATAGTAAGAAGATTGCTAATTGTCTTTTTTCTTTGCAGAACACGAACGCAGAATCCGGGCCAATGATAGAGAGTTTAATGCGCAATTTAAATACACAGTAAGTAGAGTACAAAGCCAATACAGATCTACAACATGTCTTTTGTTTGTCTAATGCTAATCTGTTGATTTTCTTTCTTTTTTCAGAACAACTACATAAAAACGTCCAAATATAGCTTAATAACTTTTCTACCATTCAATCTACTAGAACAATTTCAACGTCTTGCCAATTTCTATTTCCTGTGCCTTTTGGTTCTTCAGCTAGTTCCGGCCATTTCATCGTTAACACCAATAACAACAGCGATACCACTTATAGGAGTATTGACTTTGACAGCAGTCAAGGATGCCTACGATGATATAGTAAGTAAACAGTAAATATCTACCCTAGAATCAATTTGAACTGCATTTTACAATTTTACGACACGGTTTCGTTCTGTACTCGAGTAGCGCGAGAGGAACCTCTCTTCAGTTCGTTTCGTTCTGTATCTGGCTTCTTATTTTTGCGGGGTTTCCTGAAGTCCCTTGCTTATAAAAATTGTCCATAGATCCTGGATACCCTACACTAAAATAATCGGCCACATATATAGCAAAACAAACGCAATGCTTGAGAGAGTACACCTAAAAGTACTACCAGAAAATGTTTTCTGCAGTATATGGACGACCTGTATTCGGATCGCATGCTTAAATCTTAAAGCTCCTATTGTGATTGTCGATTACCTCTCGATAAACAGATCTAATTGGCGGTCGGGGTCGATCTTGCTGATTAGAATCGTTCGTTGTTGTTTGCATGTTTTGACATATCCGTCACGCAGTCTGTATACAGGCACATCGTTTGCTCTTACGTTCTTATGCTGAAGTGGATGTATTCCGTATCAATTATGTTTTCCTGTAATCGAATTACATAACAGATATCGCAAATATATTTATTGCACCAATGAACTGAGGTGTGTCCATAATGCTCACCATTTCTAAAGAACACTCAAATCCTATTCAACTACTAGCCGAAAGCCCTAGCAGCTAGCGCTATTAATTCTATCAATTAATATTGTAATTAATTACATATTAATAAATTTATAATAATAATAATAATAACAAATCCTAATGCATTGATATTCTAAGCTGTCGCTTCTCTAATCAAAATTTTAATACCACTTAAGCTGAAATTTCTAGTGGTCACAATATATCGATTCCCTTGAACCTGTACTTTTCCGTTATGCACATATAAAATGCTTGTTACAAATTAGCCTACATTTCAACATTATTCATATTTGATCGTTTCTTACGTTTTAGCAACGACATCTGTCAGATTCCCAAGTAAATAATAGAAAATCAAAGACACTGCGAAACGGCAAACTAATCGATGAAAAATGGTCAGGTGTTCAGGTAACGTACTATTTCTATTTCTATTAATTATTTATCATGCCGTTTACTCTGCGACGACATGCGGAAGAGTCAATAAATCAATACTAACTTAAGTAACTATCTTCTTTCAGGTTGGAGATGTGATCCGTATGGAGAACAATCAATTTGTTGCAGCCGATATTTTATTGTTATCAACCAGTGAACCGAATGGGCTTTGTTTTATTGAGACCGCCGAGCTGGACGGCGAGACAAACCTAAAGTGCAAGCAGTGTATAACAGAAACAATCGAGTTGGGTCAGGAGCATAACTTACTCTGGAGTTTCAATGCGGAAATAATCTGTGAACGGCCGAACAACCATCTCAATAAATTCGAAGGTAAGTTTTGAATACTTGTTCTAAAGGAACTGCTTTATTGTAAAAATCGTATCTTCTTCAGGTACACTCATTTGGAATAATCAAAGATTTGCCTTGGATAACGAAATGATTCTACTGCGCGGGTGCGTCCTAAGAAATACACAATGGTGCTATGGTGTGGTTGTATTTGCCGGCAAAGATACAAAACTTATGCAAAACTCTGGAAAGACACAGTTTAAGAGCACAGGAGTAGATAGACTTTTGAATTTTATTATAATTGGTGTAAGCTTGGCAAAATTTAGCTAGATTCTCCAGCAAATCTAACGCAAATTCTCTTGTAGATTGTGCTTTTTCTTCTTTCTATATGTGCGTTTTTTACAATTGCTTGTGCAATTTGGGAAAGTCGCATTGGGCAACACTTTCAGGTAAGTACACCAATGGTTTTTGTCGTAAAGCTTACTTAGCTTGTTGTATTGCAGGTTTTCCTACCTTGGGAAAATATTATTCCTAAGGATGTTACTCAAGGTGCCACTATTATTGGCTTACTTGTATTTTTTTCTTATGCAATCGTTCTTAACACTGTTGTGCCAATATCTCTCTACGTTTCAGTGGAGGTGAGTTTGAGTTTAAATAAATTCCAAAATTTTACTAAACACGATCGGTACATCTCTCTTTTCTTCTCTCTTTTTAGGTCATTAGATTTGCCCAATCGTTTTTAATCAATTGGGACGAAGAAATGTACTATGAAAAGACCAAAACCCATGCGAAAGCAAGGACAACAACGCTTAATGAAGAATTGGGGCAAATACAGTACATATTCTCGGATAAAACGGGAACTCTGACACAAAACATAATGACATTCAACAAGTGCAGCATCAATGGAAGAGCTTTTGGCGATGTCATCGATTTGAGAACGGGAGAACCAATTGACATCACTGATGTAAGTGATTTTTATTTATATTAATAGAAGTGACTAATACATATATTCAAGTACATATTCAAACCGCATCTTATGTATCATCCCTTTTGCACGTTGATGTTTGTTTTTAACCAGACTTTATTCACATGGCTTAAAATGCTTTAGGAATACATATTGCATTTTTAAAACCTATATTATTTCGATTAACTATACAAAATGAATTTAATTTTGTCATATTGGTAAAACGTACCTAATAATTAGAAACATGCTCTGGAATTCGTCTGCATTGGGATTCTGGGATTCGAAGATCATCTTGTTCATTCACTCGATATTGCTGGGCCAATGTAGTCAACGTTTTTTTTCGCTTTTTGGACTTCACTCTCATATTGCTCATAGCATTCGCAATTTTGTATATTCTTCTCCATTCGCCCTCCTTTCTTAAAGTACTAAAAATCTGGCGAAAAATTGTTCTTTCAAAGTAAAGATCACCCTACCTGTTTATTGTCGAGCACAGGGTGGCATAAAGCAAAACTACCAGAATAAGGCGTCTGTATGTACGTACATATCGTCCTTCGAGTTAGAAGTTTTGCAAATTCACTATGTACGTACGGAACCTTCAGTGCGCGAGTGCCTCGCACTTGGCCGGTTTTTTCGTTTGAGGTATATGGACACCCTATTGTAAGCGATGTTAAGGAGACTGATCTTCTTTCTTGTGGATCGGGCAAACAATGCTTAGGCTTCATTCATCAGACATACTTTCCTCTGACCAAATCTTGGAGACGAGTTGGTTTATACTCTCTGCTCGGGTCTAGTTGCCATGACGCGTTCTTTTTATCTTTTGGTAAAACTTCCGAACATTTTTCCTGGAGTAACACCTTTTCCTCGATCGCGCGCTTCTCATGCTCTGTCATTTTTTTTTTTCGGAGAAGCCGGTGTTCTTCTCTGTGCTCTGTGTTCGTAGAGCGCACGAGCTGCTCTCGTCCTTCTATGCAGCGCTGCTTTGCTCTAAAAGTTAAAGATCCTAAAATGTTTTGATAGAAACAAAGTCCGCGTGCTCCTTGGAGCTTTAACCTGACACTATATCATTTGAAAATCATCGCTGCCATGAGTTATCAATGAAACTCGACAGTGTTTAGCAACCCCGCATATGGGAAAGATTGTTTTGCTCTTTAAATAGGGCTACTCAAAGTAGTTACACATAATAAGAGGCTCTAAGATTTTTATTTTATCAAGGTGGCGAGGGGTGGCGCAGTGGAAAAAACCTTAAGATGTAATTTGTGTTTTTCTGGGTGAGACTCCTCGCACAATAGTAGTCCAGCACCCTAACCACTAACTATTTCAACAAACTGACTAGACTAGCTTCACAGCCTACACAGAAAACAAATTCAACAACCTACTACAACTACCAACCAACGTGTATTTCGCAAAACAATGCAAACAGCCGTTCAACGATTCGTACCCGCAGGCAAAATACCTAAAATAATCCCAAACTTTCTAGCAGCAGCAATAGCACTCGCAGAAGAACGTGATAACATCAGGACATCAGACCCTTCCAACCCCAGAATTGAACAACTCAACAACAATATCAAACACCTAGTAGACGAACACCGAAGAGAAAAATGGAACAAACACCTAAAAAACTGCAACCTCGGCACGGGTATCAAACAGCTATGGTCCACCATAAAAGCCCTATCCAATCCAACACAGACAAATAACAACATACCCATATAATTCAATGGCAAACCCGAAAACAAATCAATAAAGGTGCGCTAAACTGAACATCCAACAACCGAGATAAAAGAGCCACCCAACGTAAACTTCACCACTTACACACAGAAGAACACAGCGACGATTACACCCCAGACCATATAGCAGCAACCATCCAAAGCCCTCAGACCTAATGGGATATCAACGCTACTGCTGAAATACCTAGGAGACTCATGAATTAAAATACTTAACATCAATCCTCAACCTGTCAATGGAAAGTCGGCAGAGTAATCCCACTGCTCAAACCGGGAAAACCAGCAGATCAAAGCAACCCATATCGGCCAATTTCTCTACTCTCTCCAGTCGCGAAGACCCTCGAGGCTCTTCTCCTACCAAAACTCTCCGATCACCTGCATCTAGCCAACCACCAACATGAATACCGCAAACTCCACAGCACCACACCTGCCTTAAACGAAATCACCTGTCAAATCGGCAATGGGTTAAATCAACCAAGACCTTGTCACAGGACAGGACAGCAGTAGCCCTAGATCTATCCAAAGCCTTCGACACTGTGAACCATGCCATTCTGCTCCAGGACATCCTTGAGATAACACTACCAAAATCCATCAAACGGGCTTGAAAATTACATCAGCGGCAGACAGACATACGTCGAATTCCGAAACTCCAATTTAAAACACAGGAAAACCAAACAAGGTTTAGTACGAGGCGGAGTACTATCCCAACTTCTCTTCGACATCTACATCTCAAAGCTACCACCACCCCCAGCAGGCATAAACCTAGTCTCATATGCAGACGACTATACAATTCTAGCCTCTGGCCTTAACATACAAGCCCTCTGTTCATCCATCAACGCATACTTGGGTACAACGACCGACACCTTAAACTAAGACTAAGAAACCTTAAAGTAAGACTCGAACTGGACATAAGAATAGCCGGGAGACGCATACCCAACATCGCGCATCCTAAACTCCTAGGAGTCACCTTTGACAATATGTACAGTTTCTCAACACACGCCAACAATCGCCTAAGATCCAGAAATAACGTCATCAAGTCATTTGCCGGAAGTTCCTGGGGGAAAGACAAAGAAACGCTCCTCAACAACGCGACACCTATCTGGACCCCACAACTCCTTCAAACATGTCACAACACAGCCATGCGAACCATAACAGTATGTCACCTCATGGCCAAGAAGAAACAGACCACCTCATACAGCAACCCAACTTCGATACCGAACAATACACAACAGGAATAAAACACATCCACCAGACCTCAGTAACAAACGATCGCAAACTATAAAGCAAACATTGTACTCGGCGGTAGATCACCACCCATTGCTATCGAAATAAATAGCTACATGTCCCGCCTAGACCCCAACATACAGAACAGCTGCCTAGACTGCAACAATGGCCCGTACGATGTAATACAACTTTTTAACTGTCCGGCGAAACCAACCACATTAACCCCAATAATGTTATGGACCCGCCCAATTGAAGTGACACAATTCCTAGGACTTGAAACCAGAGACGAATTGACGAATGAAGCTGCTACTACAACAACTAACCACTGAGCCACAGCGCGCAATCTGATATTAATTCAATAAAATAATAAACACGTTGATGAGAACTTATAGGAATGTGTTTTTTTAAACAAGTTAAGATGTAAAGGAGAGGTAGGCGGATTTTAAAAGTTATTTCAACTTTGTAATGTTTACTTACGCTATTGGTTACTTAAGGTGGGCGGGGGAGGTCTAAAGGTAGTAAAGGGCGTGACACCTCCCATACAAATAGAAAACATTCAAAATCGTAGCGAAAGCCACAGAACTGGGTTGAGGTAAAATTGTTAGACAATCTTAGGTATTGGCCCGGGAGTGTCCCTGTTAAGTTTTGGTCAAAATGCCTCCCATAAAAACAAAAAAAAAAACATTGCAAAGAAATTTCCTAATCGTAAAGTAACTCAAAAGTCTTCGAGTTTTCCGATGGATTGCGTTGAGTACCCATATTTCGAAAAAACACTAAAAACATAATTAGCACCGAATGTACATTAGTACATTGTACAATGTAACCAATGCACTTTCAATGATCATTTGGCACCCCAACCTTGTAACTTCTTGCACTGCTTAATGTTGTTAATGTATGAATGTATTCTGTTTGCGTACACGTTTCATATCAAAACTCCAACAAATGTAAACAATTTTACATAAATTTATTGATTGCCAAATTTCGCTTCAACTTACAGGCCATTCCAGCAGTTGACTTCTCCGCGAATGTCGAGTATGAGACAGATTTTCGATGGTATGACCACACACTCTTGGACGCTGTAAAATCAGACCAAGAACATGCACATACCTTTTTTCGTCTGCTAGCCCTATGCCACACAGTTATGCCGGAATATGTGGAAGGAAGGCAGGTATCTTGTTATTGTCAATTCCCACTATATTAACACAAATATCCATAACAGGTTAGAGTATCAGGCGCAGAGTCCAGACGAGTCGGCTCTTGTATCGGCGGCAAGGAATTTCGGTTTTGTTTTTAGGTCCCGCACACCAAACAGTATTACAATAGAAGTCATGGGCCGAAAAGAGGTTTGAATAAAACAATAGGCATTCGTTTGGTGTGCTTATACTTTCATGTGTTTTTATTTTTGCAGGAATACGAACTCTTAGGGATATTGGATTTTAACAACATTCGCAAGCGAATGTCGGTGATATTACGCAGAAATAATAAATTAGTTTTGTATTGCAAAGGAGCAGATAACGTTATATACGATAGATTAAGTTCCAGCCAATTCGATATTAAGGCTCGAACCCAGGAGCACTTGAATGTAAATAGTTAAATTGTGGGTTGTGCAATTTAGGTACTAACGGTTTTGCTTTGCTTTTCTTTAATAAATGCAGAAATTCGCTGGTGAAGGCCTTCGAACATTAGTTCTGGCTGAGCGCCATTTGGATGAAGATTTCTTCAATTCATGGCGACGGCGGCAACAAGAAGCCGCACTATCTCTCAGTGACCGAGAGGATAAGCTTGATGCGATTTACGAGGAAATCGAATGTGAGATGCAATTGGTGGGTGTAACTGCAATCGAAGACAAACTTCAAGATGGTGTGCCACAGACAATTGCCAACCTGCAAATGGCTGGAATCAAAATTTGGGTTCTCACTGGTGACAAGCAGGGTAATTTATTAATTTCAATCGTTTATGACTTAATCCTTTATTAATCTAGAACCTGGATAATAAAGGATGCTGGGGACTAACAATGCACTTTGCCGCGAAGCGCATTTTGTATCGATTTCGCGTTTTGGTACTATTCAGTTCGCCGGCGAAAACTATCGCACTTCGCTCTATTATATTCGCATAATTATGCAAACGTGAAATGCGATAGATGTTTAGATGGCGAATTAAGTTTTCAGAGGTGCATTTGCGAGGTGGAAACAAAAATAGTGTGATTTTCTTGGAAAATCAACATTCCAAGCAATCGTTTTGCGTAGTTGCCATGTTCGCAGCGAAGCGAACTGAATGAATCGCAAATTATGCGATTCGCGGCGAAGTGCAAAGTTAGCCCTCTGGTTTCTTTTTGCGTAATACTCGTCCGTTACTGAAGCGATAGAGAAAAATATTTGTATTGGTATGCGGGGCTTGATTGATTGAAATTTCTTCCTGAGAATTAGAGTATTCATTCATTCATTCATTCATTAGAGTATATTATTCGGAAATTATTTAACAGTACCAAGTTGTCGAAAAAAATCAAATGGCTGTAATTTTTGTTTTTTTTAATCAATTTTTCCTAAGATTTTCTGGTTGTGGTGCTCCGATTTAGTTTAGTTTAAACAGAGGAGAGGACTTAAAGTGAAGGTCTTAGAGAAAACTCAGCGCTTGTGCATCACGGCAGCATTGACTACATCTCCAACCGCTGCTCTACAAAACATGCTTAGCTTACTTTACTAGACATTGTCAGTAAAGAATACACCACAAACGTGTCAATTAGATTAAGGGAAGGGAAACACTGGAGAGGGCAACCGACACGCCAGTATTCTTCTACACACGATCCTCTTGCCCATTTTTAAAGATTACCGACTACGAAAATCAACTTCGAAGAAGTCTTCCCCCATGAAATACCGGACAGGAACCAATAGGATTCACAAAATGTCCTACACGACAATGTCAATCTTCACAGATGCTTCCAGGACACTGGAGGGAGTTGTCGCCGGGGTCTTTTCAGCAACTGGGCATCTTCAAAGTACAGTGTGATCTGGCTGTCGATTAATTCGGTATCACAAAGGGATATCCTCATATACATTGATATTGCCAAGCTGCAATTAAATCCCTAATAAGATCTAAATCCAGTGAAATAAGATATAAGTCTGTGGAATATTGCCGTGTATCTCTTAACGAGGTCACTGTGACATCGCAGGGAACTGTGCAGCAGAGGATCTAGCAAAGCTAGGCCATACAATGACTTCTGCAGAACCTGCAGAGATGAGGAGGAGGATGAGTCCATCACTGATGGACTGAGAATGATCTCAGTGATCTAGTTAATATCAGCGCCACTAACATTCTTAGCTTTATAAACGGCAGCAAATAGTTTGCATGAGTAGCCAGTAAAGGTATGCACAATTGCACAATGGGCCAACTATTACACCGATGTTTTTCAACAGCGATGGGATTACCTCGCATGTAATGTACATTATCTAAGTGATAAAATAAAAGCAAAGTAGGTTAGGATAAGTGGCCCTTGCCTTGACCATATGAGGCCAATATTCTAAAATGGAACTTTACTTGGTCTCGGTGAGAGTTATTCTAACCTTAATGTAACAGCGAGCGATCTCCTTCGTCACTCTGCACAGCCTTTGTTCGCAGTACAACCTACTTAGGCAAGGATTAACATTCCCGACCTTAAGGATAGTGCCCTAATTGCGCCAGCAATGAAGGTTCCTGCTGGATGTCGCTAGATATTTCCATCACAGCGGTGCTATTAAGAATTTTAAGTCCCAGACCTTCTCCTTCTTGGGTCCATTGTATTACTCGTAACCAGACGAAGTTTTAAAAAAAAAGTTTTGTCTAGCATTAAATTTTCAATTGAATTCTAACAATTCATATACACCTATATCTAAACATAAAATTTAACTTAATATATGTTTATTTTTTTGTTTGTTTTGTAGAAACCGCTATTAACATAGGTTACTCTTGCCAACTACTCACAGATGATTTCGCCGATGTCTTTATAGTGGACGGATTGACGTTAGACGAAGTAGAAAAGCAGTTAAAACTATTTAAGGAATCAATCAAGATTGTAAATAAATTTCACCCCAATCCTCGTAAGTAACTACACTCAAAAACATTTAGCAGTTACTTGTATGTAAATTGTGTTTCCTACAGCAATTGTACAAAATTTAACTTCAGAGTTGAATAAATCAAATTATAATGGATCATCTGTGATGAATGAATTTAAGACCACGGTGCCATCACCGCCAGCGATTTCTGTGGTAACGTTTAGGTGCGCTAGAAAAATATTTACAATTGGTAAGGATACTAACAGAGATTCGAAATTATTTTTTTTTTTACATCCACAGTGCTGAATGCAATGAAATGTTCGATGAAATGGAAAAAAATTCGACCAAGGCTAATGTCGAAACTGAAGAAAATGCCGGCTTTGCGATAGTAGTGAATGGACATTCATTAGTTCATTGTCTTTCGCCGGAACTTGAATCTAGGTAAGATAATAAAATGTTTCTCCTTACCGTTGAAATCTCGCATAAGGATCACAGTACTTTACCACTTCTACTTTATTGCATTGTAACATTAACATCAATTCTCAGATTCATGGACATAGCCGCACAATGTAGATCAGTGATTTGCTGTCGGGTGACCCCTTTACAAAAGGCCTTAGTCGTAGAGCTAATTAAGCGTACACGAAACGCTGTAACGTTGGCGATAGGTGATGGAGCAAACGATGTATCCATGATAAAAGGTTTGTCTCAAATTTGCATTCGGAATGTTTTGATTAACATATTTATTTTTCTTATCAATAGCGGCGCATATTGGTGTTGGAATATCTGGTCAGGAAGGACTGCAGGCGGTACTCGCCAGTGACTACTCGATAGCGCAATTCAAATACCTCGAACGACTACTCTTAGTGCATGGGCGCTGGTCGTACTATAGAATGTGTAAATTTTTGCGATATTTCTTTTATAAAAATTTTGCCTTCACCTTGTGTCACTGTTGGTATTCGTTTTTTTGTGGTTTTAGTGCTCAGGTAAGATGTTTGTAGACAATCGATAATGTGAATGTGAATGTGAAATGTAACCGCTGAATATTTTATAGACCGTTTTCGATCCGATGTTTATATCAGTATACAACTTATTCTACACATCACTGCCAGTTTTAGCGCTTGGTGTATTCGAAAAGGATGTATCTGACAAACATAGTGTAGAATATCCAAAGCTTTATACGCCCGGATTAAAGAGTTCTCTCTTTAATACACAGGAATTTGTGCGTAGCGTATTACACGGAGCCTTTAGTTCGTTAGTCCTATTTTTAATACCATACGGTAAGGTGTTATAGTACTGGTTAAAGTTCAGATCTTAAACCACTTTTAATTATCTGCAGGTACTTACAAAGATGGAATCTCATCGAATGGTTACATTTTGAGCGACCATATGACTCTGGGAGCTGTGGTTGCCACGATATTAATTATAGACAATACTACTCAGGTACATACTTATTTAAATTTGGTTATGTGCAGTAAATTTATGCTTTTCAAACAAATTATAGATCGCCCTATATACATCCTATTGGACCGTAGTAAATCATGTAACGATCTGGGGTAGTCTAATATGGTATTTTGTTCTGGACTATTTTTACAACTATGTAGTTGGTGGACCCTACGTTGGTTCTTTGACTATAGCAATGAAGGAAGCTACATTTTGGTTTACAACGGTGATAACTGTTACACTTATTACAATGCCCGTATTGGCATATAAGTTTTACTTAGTCGACGTATGTCCTAGTTTGTCCGATAAGGTATTATTTACATGATGATTGAAACTCGATTGAAAAGATTAACTCTTTGTTTTTGGTGTGTTTAGATTCGGTATAAACAGCATGCTGCACAATTAAAACTAAGACATGGCACTGACGTACAACGAGTATCATCGACTAGGAGAGGCCGCCGTTCTTTGCGATCAGGATATGCATTTGCCCATCAGGTAAGGTGACATAACATTTGGTTGAGTTTCGAAAAGTTAAAACACTGTCCGATATATTCGGACATAATAGAGAATGAGAATGAGCTATTTCTTTCTGAAACAAAAAAAAGTGAAGCTATTCCCGAGGTATTGCTCAATTTTTGCCAGCTCGGACCAAGTTTTGGATTTCTATATCCATGTGCGATTAAGGCTGGCGCAACCTTCGCTACTTTTCGTGAAGTTTTTTTTTATTAGATATCACAAACAACGTTGAAACGTCTTCGCTTTTCACTTTAGCTTTCTTTCTTATATAATCATTAAAATCATATTCAGCAGGCAGTTTAACTTCTATTCATATTTTAAGTGGACAGACCCTTAAGTGGAAAATTTGTAATTTTTGATATTTCTTCTTTCGTACAATGGAGGTCCTACTGCTCCACCAAATTTCTACGGATATGGGAAGTGGCCCAAATAAATAATAGCCCATTTTCAAAAGTGGGCGGATACCACGCCCCCTGAATGGAAAAATTTTAAGTTTTGGACTTTTCCTATTGTATGCACCGCAGGGCCTAGCATTCTGTCAAATTTCACGATTCCAGGATGGGATGGAAGTGCTTCATAATTTTGATGATCATCATCTAAGTGAGTGAGTGAGACAGTTACGGTTTTTGCGATTTTTTTAAATCCTGTATGTTGAGAACCACTAATGCTATAGAAGAAATTAAATTGGTTGAGGTGGGCCTTTTTAATGAGCTTAGTAAACGTTTCAAATTTGATGTTTTTGGCTCAATTGGTTCCGAAGTTAGAGGGGGATCGAAAACAGCATCAGTTTGTTGATGTAAAAAGGGTAAGTGTCTTAATTAGATAACTTAGTTGGGGCACTACCGTGCCCTTTGATTATTGATGAAATCGTGTTGTACATTTATCCTTGCAAATTCAAATACAAAGCGAATAAATGCGTCAACAGTTTCCACATGGGTGGGAGCACTCGTTTAGTGACTAGTGTGCTGGACTACTGTGCGAGGGGCCCCAGGTTCGATCCCCGTAAAACACAAATTACATCTTAAGATTTTTCGAATGATTGTGAGAAAGCTAAACCTACTACAACTATTTATTTATTTATTTTTAGTTTCCACATGGAAGACTTGCCATTTTAATCTTATGATTTCCCTGAGGCCTGTAACATAGTAGTCCTCGTTTATGCAGCCTTCAGTTGGAAATCCAAATATGTACCATTTTACTAGGTAGTGACTGTTCTACCAAATAGAATTTCGAATGGAGTATTGCTGTGCACTACTACACTCCCATAGGCTAGTAAAAACTCTTGGAATCAGTTTGTTTCAGTCTTTCTGGTCGTCACCAGCTCACTTTATGTTTAAGCTTTCCACTATCCAATTGAATTAAGAATGAAGCGCCGTTGTTCTTGTCTTTTTAATCCCAAGTTTGAAGCAATATTTATGTTTTATTGATGCATTTTGCCTTTAGGCCCTTGCTGGCCGCAGACGTTAGACGTCATCCCTTGAGTGGACCCAGTATAAAAAACGTCTCACTCTTTTTTAAGTTTCTTATTTACTCCCAACTCCCAAGTTGCCACGGATACTCTTTACAGCTGATTTACAAATGACTTTCCATTCGAGCTTTTCCATATTCTCCTCGAAATGCCTTCCTGTACTTGAAGAGAGGCCCATTGCGCCTAGTATGCCTTCAGCTCAGGGCTCCTATTTGAGTGGTACGTACATGTAAGGAGAACATGACGAAATTTTAAATGTACTATATGTAATTTGCTTATTTGATGGATCCAAGGATCGGTCATGCTGAATTGAATTGAAATGAAAAACCATGGACTGGTGTAACGAACTATGGGATTTTGTCCTAGGACCATTCCCAAAATAAATGTTTTGAAAATTTGAAAACCAAATTAATAAATGTCATAGGTACAAAGAGTCAGATATCACATTCAATACAATCTTAACTTTTGCAGGAAGGTTTTGGTCGACTTATTACATCTGGAAAAATCATGCGAAAGCTACCACAAGACTTTGCATTCCCACTGGGATTGGGTAGCAAGAGACAAGCAACAATTGACAGTGGAGAATCCAAGCAGAATATTACAACAACTCCCGTCCGTTCTGCAACGCAAGACGAAGTGAGTCCACGTGCACCCTGCCAGGATTTAGATACAATCAACCTATAAGTCAGCAAATAGTTTAATAGAAAATAAAAAAAATGTTTCTTTTCCCCCTAAGCACCGAACCAAGACAATGTAATAAAATAGTTTCTATTCATCAAGCTAGTTTTTAAGTTTATTACTATTTTGCAATACTTTGTATTATTCTGAATTTACAACTATCAGATGTGATTGTACGTATAAGCTATTTCCAAATTAATTATTTTTTTTTTATCATAATTTATTATTCATCTTTTTTTTTGAATATCATTCTGCCTTAAGGCCTGAACTACATTCAAACATAAGTGAAGAAAAAAGTATAAAACACAAAATGCTAAATTGAGAGCAAATATACAGAGTTTTTATATGATGAAGTTGAACAAATGATTTCCTTTACTTTTTTGTACTTGTCTTCACTTTTGTTTCAATGTAGTTTAGGCCGACAAAGAAAATAAAATAAATAGTATTATGTACTGGTGAATGAGTGAGCCGTACTTCGATGTACTTAAGTAATTTAACTGAGGTACTTAAATTATATAATATGCGAAAACTCTACACTTATAATTGGGGGGCGAACGGGACAAAATGGATTTCTCAAAATAGATTATAAGTTTTAAGAGCTACATTTAGAATCTCATATATTTTGATAGATTATTATATGATGCATATGCAAACAAATTAAAATAAAGTAAGTAATTCTTAAAAGAAACAATTGCACTCGACCAAAATCTGTGTAGATAATTCCTATTTCGTTTCTCTAGTACCTAACAATAATTCCTAATGTTATGCGAACGTCAAAATCAATGCGAACAAATTTTAAAAATCACCAAAACACGACGTGTCTTGTCCTTAGGGTTCTTATATTTATGCAAATTTTTCGCGATCGCCCTTCATAAGGAGTAACTTGTGCTTTAATCATATACTTGATAGGTTGCCTTATTTTTAAATAAGTTTAGCTATTATTATGTATTTGGATTTTATTTTGTAACCGATACCAAATTATAATGTGACAAATCTTTTACTATAAGAACAAAAAAAGAATGAAAAATGATCGAACTAGTTCCAATTTATGTAATAAAACTGAACAATTATTTTAAGAAGACTTTCTTTTATTATTTTTATACAGCTGTCGAAATATTACAAATAAACACAAAATTCGATTAGTGCAAGAACAACGATCATCATGGATCAGTAGCTAGTAGAAATGGCGGTGTTCCATTGACCGCTATATATACAGTGGCATATCAAACTCCATATATAAAAAAAAACGATTGATATTTCACCATTACATAGAGCTCCAAGCATACTTCACAGTGTGCTTTTCTTTTTAAGGAAAAAGACTAATTAAATTCGTAGCAAAAATGTCCACTATGACGGATTCTGTGATAGTTCTTTCGGGGTTCGTAACAAAATTCCGAATACGACGGATTCTGTGATCACCCAGAATATACTTTTTTCTTCTAGTCGACTTAAAACGACTGAGTTTGAGAATAAACTAATTTTTTGGTTCATTTGGCTTTTGTGTTGAACGACTTCTCGATGATTCTGTCAGCTGATGGAAATCCGTAATCATCCGTTCAACAACTGGAACTAGATCAGCATAACAGCTTGAAGATACACGATACTAGAACAATTATTCAGCCACAGGAACACTTTTCTTACATGTTTCCTTCGGCATTCGGATAAATCTCTTTTCGTGAGATATATGGACTTCAAATGAACTCGGTTTTTTGGTGACAGCCATGTTTCTTTATGAATGTTGAGGTGAGCTAGCTGAGATAATCACCCCTATTCCCGTTGGCGTTTGTCGTAAACGACTCGTATTTCACTTCGTTTTTTTGTCGATGTTCTTTACTTTTTTGAGACAAATGCATTGAAATGATGGTAAATACATAAGAAAGGAAATAAAATTGTTAACAAAAGTTTAAAAATGAATCTAAACATCGTTTTACAACGAAACGAAATATGAGTCGTATACGACAAACGCCAACAGGAATAGGGGTGAATGGCCCCTATTGTGAGTGTCGATAGTTGATCGTTGATCAACAACTGTCGATGGATCGTGAACTGTGATAGTCGATTGCGATTGATATTTGTCGATTTGACAGTCGCTTGTAGTCGATAACAAATGTCTGGTCGATGCTTTCTCTTGGAAGTGAAAAAATGTTGTGCGTACAAATAGCAAAAATCAATCGATGCAATAGACAATTGTCATCATTGACGATCGTTGATAGACAATCACAATAAGGGCCAAAGGCATCGACCAGACATTTGTAATCGACTGCCAAATCGACATAATATTAATCGCAATCGACAATCACAGTTGTCGCTCAACGATCAACTATCGACACTCACAATAGGCGCCATATCTACAAACAGATAAGGAAAATGTCTCTTTCTCGACTTCTCACGGTGGTGGCGGGCGTTGGCGCTTGGTATATAAGGCATGGTACTATGTAGTCTCAACGTCATAAGTTCAATTCCTGAACATAGACGTTGTTTCCTGTAGATGCTTTCCAATTGTTCTATTATCGATGTCTTTTTAGCCTTATCTGAAATCACTTTGAAATCACCGAGTAGGATTTTAACGTTATACTGAGGATATTACTCATATGTTTTTTCGAGGAGCTCATAGAAACAATCTGAGAGCGTCCTCTTTGTTTTCTTTTTCCAATAGGCTGATATTGGCGAATTTAGCCTTGATGTAGAATGTAGCCAGAATGGCATTGTCCTTTTTCAGTTTTGTAGGTTGGTCAAGCGTAAATCCATCCTTATCCTATGTTCTTGCAAAAGAAATATGCCGAAGTAGCTCATGTTGTTTATCTGCCATCTTGACTGTTGACGACACCGTTCATTCGGGTTGGGTACGAAAACTCCAAAATTAAAATCCCCAAGTTATTTTATTTTCGCGTAGACCCCCTCTGCTATAAACTTTTGATTTTGTCTTTAACTGCGCGGTGCTACCAACTTTCTTCGTTGACTGCGACAACCAGTACCCGGTGCTTACCACAGGGAGGTAAAATAAACACAATTGATCCGTATGAGATATTAAAGGAACGACTACTTATTGTTTTCGTTTGCAAATAAAACTCATTTAATTGAAACTTAATTAAAAAAAGTCATCTATTATTTATAATTTATAATTAATATATATGTGTATGTATAGTTACAATAATAAATTTGTAAAATTTATATTTTAAATTAAACCAAAAACAATATTATAATTCCATATCCCTAGCTTCGTCTTCACTATAATCGGACATGCTGGACTCGCTATCGGAACTTTCGCGCTCCTGATGTGCACGTAAAGCCTCTTCTGTTGCGTACCGCTGAACGTAGTCGGCAACTTTCCGTCGATATTCTTCGGGCTCGTGCAAGTATAGTGCAGCTGCGTCACGATTTAATGGATCAACTGGATTTGGATATGTTAAAAGTTGCGGTAAAAATGACTCGAATATATTGGACAGATCGTATAACGCTGTCCAAGCTTGATTAATGACGTCTAGGCACACGGTACCCGATGATTCGTCGATATTGGGATGATAAATTTTATTAACAAATCCTATGCTAGGTGATTTGAAGGGATAATTATCTGGCAAATAGACGCGTACTTTCCAAACGCCACCTTCATATGGTGTGCCCTGCGGTCCGAAGAATTTCACATGAAACTCATTTAGACCACCAAGGATTGTTACCTCGTGTTTACTTTCGATTAGCTTAATGACGTCATTGTCCATACGTCGTTTACCAGCACTGGGTGAAGACATGTTTCTTTCTCTGAAATAAATCAGTACTAAATTAGTTTTTTTTAAACGTTTTATTTTGTTATAATAATTATATTCAAGTGGTTGGGGTTGTTAGTTCTTTCTAAAAATAAATAAATAAATATGTAGTTGGCGCAACAGGTCATAGGAACCATAGGCTTAGCTTCTCGCAACCATTCGTTTCTGTGAGTTTTTTTTATTTTTGGGACGAATGGAAGGGACTTAATGCCGATCCGAACGTCTTAATTGAGAAGCTTTTTCAGGACAGTTATACTTTTGGATGTTCGTCAGACGTACGAGAGAGGTGATGCAGTGGAAAAAACCTGAAGATGTAATTTGTGTTTTTCCGGGAATCTAACCTGGGATCCCTCGCACAGTAGTCCAGCACACTAACCAATGAGCAACTGCACACACTGAGCAATGAAATCACTGGTTGATTTATTGTAAGGTGTGTTCTGTGTTTCAAAGGGAGTTTTACGATACGAATTCCTATAATTGACGTACGAGTTCTTCGAGACACGGCTGGGTAACGTAATTATATTTTCGTTAAAAATAATTTTTAAGGAATAAGTTGGTCCAAAATCGCACAGCAGTCACCGACTAACTCTCGAGCCGATAGCATCGAACCTCAGTTTTTTGTGTGATTTTTCTTCCGCCAAGCGCGCAAACCGGTTTCTCCCGTTAAAACCGTATTATTTTCTCGATCGCTAATTCTCATTCGTTCTATTTTCTAAGTGCAAGTGAGTGTACCCATCCAAGTGCTAAAATGGCCCACGGGCCAAAGCAAGGTGGTCGTTTCGGAATCCTTGACCCAGACCCTGACCCCGACCTCCAGCCAAGAAAAAAATCAAAACATAACACTCTGCCCCTAAACATCTTCCCAGACCTCCCTTCACACTCCAACTCAAAAAATCCTCGATTTATTATTATGTCTCCGAAAAATAGTGAAAAGCCCATCTCGTCCCTTAGCCCATTCCTTCTCAAAAAAGCTATCGACAGTATTAGCAAAGAATATGAAAATATAAGCCAACTTCGTGACGGTAGTCTATTAATTTTTGTGAAGTCACAGAAAACAGCAGACCTTTTCCTTAAAGCTAAAGACCTTGCTGGCGTGTGCCCAGTAATAGTAAAACTGCATGATCGCCTTAACCAATCGAAAGGAATAGCGTTCGCTCCATGCCTAATAAACGTTTCTGAAACAGAAATTGTTAGCGAAATGAAACCCCAAGGTGTCACGGAAATTTATAAATTTCTCAAAAAATGTGACGATGGAAAGCAAAGAGCAACAGGTCTCATGCTCTTTACATTTGACCTCTATCAAGTCCCCAAAACAGTTGATATCGGTTTTTACACTGCCAAAATAACCGAGTATATACCAAACCCCATGCGTTGCCGCAATTGCCAGCTACTTGGCCACACAATCAAGCGCTGCAATAATAGCACAATATGTGAATCGTGTAACCTGCCACCGCATACACCACAAACATGCACACGTGTAATGTGCGCGAACTGCTCCCTCCCCCACCCATCGTCTTCCAAAGCATGCCCTGCCTACAAACAAGCGAAAGAGATCCTAACGATCAAAACATCAAAGAAATGCACAATGATTGAAGCTAAACGGATCTATAGTCAACAGAACTCAGTTCAAACCCCCCCGCTCACTGAGTCATTCGCCGATAAGATTAAGAAAACTACAAACTCACAGGTTCAAAATAATGTCCCCCTAATCCCACCTTCCCTGCCCACACCAGACACAAACAACAATGCAAAAGAAAAAAACACAACACCACTCACAAATAGCCTTAACGTAAACACCAACACAACAGAAAAAGTCAGAAACATAAATAATACCGAACTCACATCATACTCTAACTCAAAAGTAAACACCTCCAAGCCCAATGCAACTCCAACTGCAACTCAATCTGCTCCCACATTATCAAACCCAAACTCATCACCCACTCAGTCTAAATCATACTCAAACTCAAGTGACAAGTCTACTGCTGCCACAGCGACAGCCCCCATTCCCTCAAACTCTAACATTCCCTCCTCACAATCCTCTCAGGCCATCTCGAACTCATCACAACCTCTCTTAAGTACCAACACAAATAACCAATTTTCACCTACTCGAACCACAAACAAAAACTCTAAACCCCTCTCCGCACCCACCTATTCACCTTTATCAACTGTCACCCAAACACTTTTGGAGAATAACAATTACTATCTTACAAATGACACAGAAACACATGATGTCGACATGCAATTATAAAAATATTAACCAAACCAATGACTCTGCAGTTCGGAGGCTGAAGCAGTCAGGCTCTCTACAGAGCGTGACTGATTCAGCTCCCGAATTGCAGAGTCACAGCACTGAACAACCTATCTCTACCCACCTCTATAATTTACAACAGAAAACAAACAGCACAATTCAAAAACTAAATCAACACACGGCGAGCTACACTTCTTTTGCCTCAGGTAAAGCAAGCTCGTGGGTCCAGTGTAATCCTAACGGAGTTCTCAATATTCTGCAATGGAATATGAACGGTTTTACTAACAACCTTGATGAACTCAACATCATAATCAAACAACACAATCCCAGCATTATATCCGTCCAAGAAACGCACTGTCCTTTCAATTACACCCCAATCTACCCAAAAGCCTTTAAAGGCTACTTTCATAATTTACCAATTAATGACACACACAAACAAGGGGTAGCACTGCTGATTAGAACAAACACACCTCATAAAATCGTACCTTTAAACTCAAACCTACAAGTCCAAGCTGTCGAGATACTACTCAAAACAAAGTTCACATACTTAAACTTATATCTCCCTCCAAAAAGTTCATTCAATAAGAACGACTTGGTTAATATTATAAACCAAGTCCACCCCCCTATTATATTCGGAGGGGATATCAATGCGTGGAGTATACTATGGGGCTCCACGAGCACCAATAAAAAGGGACAGGTACTAGAAAACTTCTTTCTGAGCGCAAACTTTGTTATCTTAAATGACGGAACCCCTACCCACCTTTCAACGCACAATACACTTACGCACATCGACGTAACATGTTGCTCACCAGAGCTACTCCCAAAAACAACTTGGAGGACTTTAGATGACCTCCACAATAGTGATCATTTCCCGATACTTACAACCTTGAACATTGCACATCTTAACAAATCAAAAACATTTAATCCTAAATTCAAAACAGACCTGTCCAATTGGAAGCTGTTTAATAAAAAAACTACTGAGTACCTGTCCGGCAAAGCCGTTTCCCTAAACAAAAACAAAGAAGCCGCTCTGCTACAAAAAGCGATCAGAACTGCCGCAAATGCCTCCATCCCTCAAACGGCTCCAATAAAACGTAGTCACGTTATACCCTGGTGGAACTCCGAGTTAACAGCACTACGGAAAGAAAAAATGGTCGCCCTAAAAAACTTCAAAAAATATCCCACCACGCAAAATCTTATAAATTACAAAAAATCAAATGCTAAATTTCGAAGATCGCTTAAAGATTCTAAAGCAAAGAGTTTCTACGAATTCACCTCAACCATAAGCCCCCAACTCCTCCCCTGCTAAGATATGGCAAAATATTCGCCGTCTGACTGGAAATTCCACCTCACTCGCAATTAATAGCATCAAATCCACTAATGGCATTTTAACAGATCCCCATGAAATATGCGATTTTATTGCACAAACTTGGTGTAAGATTTCGGAAAATAATAATTTTTCCGATACATTTATAGATGAAAAATCCAATATACTTAACAGTATCCCACCTCAACATCCAACCAATCCGACTGCTCGACGCATTGAACAAGAAATATCGTTTCTCGAATTTGAAACTTCACTAAACAAAATGAAAGGCTAAACACCAAGTAGGGATAGAATATCCTACCCAATGCTCAAAAATCTTCCCCAAGATACAAAACAAAGAATTATATGCCTATATAACAATGTCCTAAATACTGCTATTATCCCCCAAACCTGGAAAATAGCTACAATATTACCTATCCCAAAACCAAACAAAGAAAAGACCTCAATCGAAGGATACCGCCCAATTTCGCTTATCCCATGCCTGTCGAAAATCCTGGAAAAAATTATTGCTAAACGTCTACTATGGTATGCTGAAACAAATAAGCTTATCAGCCCCAATTAGGTAGCTTTTAAAGCTAACAGAGGGTGCGTTGATGCCCTACTGCACATTGACTTCTTCACTTCAAAAGCATTATCAGCCAAAAAGCACATCTCAATCCTCACCCTTGATTTCGAAAAAGCTTTCGATAGAATAGGCCTTCACATTATTCTAAAAAAGTTGACAAAATGGGGCATTGGAATAAAAATATACAGTTACGTTAAATCTTTCTTAACTAATAGAAAATTCTGCATCAAATCAAATAACACCTACTCTCGGAACTACCCTTTGCACAACGGCATCCCCCAGGGATCACCCCTCTCGGTAGTCTTATTTATAATTGCTTTTGACGACATTAATACAATTTTGTCAAAGCACCACTTACTAGATCACTGCATTTATGCGGACGATATATATGTATTATGTAAAGCCAATGAGATAAATAGAAGCAAAATTGCATTTAAACTCGCAATCGAAGACATCCTACAGTGGTCAACAGGATCAGGGGCCAAACTATCGATCCAAAAATGCAAACTGCTTCATATTTGTCGAAAACAGAACTGTCCTCAACTTAACATAAATGTAAACGACGTACTAATCGAAAATGTTAGTAGCTTAAGAATTCTAGGATTAGTTTTTAATAATAAGTACTCTTGGAAACAACACTGTTTAGAACTAAAGAAATCCCTAGCTGCAAGAACCGATATTATAAGATATTTAGCCTGTAACAAAAGCAACGTACATATTAACACACTAACAAACATAACAAAAATGTTAGTTTTAAGTAAAATCGACTATGGGTTATATATATATGGGTACTGTCCACAATCAACGTTGAAAATAATAAAATCCCTATACCACCAAGCCGCCAGAAGAAGCATAAACGCTTTCCCTACTACTCCAATAAAAAACATTTTAGCAGAAGCAGGACTAATGAGCATTGAGGAACGAAGAGACGCTATCACTTTGAAACTATCGGCGAAACTAGTTTTCTCCAAAAACTCAGTAATTGATCAGGACGTAAAGAGGGCCAAGGATTATAAGCTTACAAAGAGGATACCATCCGCCATAGCTACCATACTTGAAAAAGCCTCTCTGATAGACATCCCAATTAAGCTAAATCAGACTGCTGCCCCACGATATCCCCCATGGCTAATGAACTCTGAATCTATAATATTTACCCTAGCCAACTACAAAAAAGCAAACACCAGTAATACAGCCTACTGTCAACTCTTCGCCAGCATCTCCTCAGAGTTAAAATCAGATGGGTGGAACCTTATTTTCACTGATGGATCTAAGACTACAGAACATACATCATTTGCCGTCTCACTTGAAAATGGATCCATTATCTCCATCGGTAATCTACCTCAATTCGCATCAATATTTACAGCAGAAGCTTTCGCTATCCTTCAAGCCACAAATATAGCAACGAATTGCCAAGGAAAACATATCGTATGCTCCGATAGCATATCGGTGCTTAACGCGATCAGTAACCCTAACAACAACACTGAGCTAATATCAAAAATCAGACTCCAACTTATTAAATCGCCAAACAACATCAAGCTTATGTGGACTCCTGGGCATGTCGGGATCCAAGGAAACGAATACGCTGATATCGCAGCTAACTCTGCCAAAAACGCCCCGGTATACAGATTTGACATATATACAAAATTAGATTTGTTGAAACTTACCCAAGAAGCCACAAAAATCCGACTCAGAAATGACTGGAGTCTATACCACCATCACTACAAAAAAGTAAACCCTGAGAGAGTGAACCCGATATACCCCACAAAAATCCCCAAGCATCAAATTTCAAACTTCGTGCGACTACGACTCGGACACACCTCAGCTTCTCATAAGTACCTCCTGACCAAAAACAGCCCTCCAGTCTGTACCACCTGCAACACTGCATTGGACATAACGCATATTTTGGAGAACTGTACCGAATTGAGACCCATCATCAGTAATATATTCAAAGACAACTCAATATACGAAATACTCAGTAACCCTAGTCCTGCCAACATTGAAATGATATCAAACTTTGTAACTAGAGCTAACCTTTCCATATAAACCCTAACTAACCATAGAGTCAATAGTCTTCGCAGCTAGACTCAGTAATCTTAATATTACCATGTAATTTTAATTACCTGTTAATAAATAATAATAATAATAATAATAATAAAAAATCGCACAGGATGATGTCCGAAAATGATACTTTAAAGTCTTTGCCGCGTTGCGGAGCTGTGGTTCGAACGACGGTTAAAGGCAAGAAGCCTTTAAGATACATATTTTATAATTTTTTTTTTTAAATTTTGATAGAGGCAGAAAACCGTATTTATTAGGCTTAATACAAGCTAATAATAATAACAATGCCTAAAAGCTACATAAATAAATTCTGAAACCTATAACCTGAAAAGACGCGGTTGAAGACGAAAACAACGAGGCTTAAGTTAACCTTTCGCAGCATACGAGAGATTGGTTTGTTAGAGCAATACGAGGTGCGGTGAGTTGGAAGATAGAAGAAACTGAGAGAAACGTAGTCTACAAGAGTAAAGTGTGTAAGCAGATAGAGTTGTAAAGAGACGTGCATTCAACGGAGCCTGAGGGAAGTCTGTGAATGAAAAAAAATTCTGCAGCGTCCATGCGTTCCTCAAGAAGTATTAAGTATAGGCGATCATTCCAAGAAAGACCACAAAGAGCAAATTGAAGAAAACGACGTTGGATGCTCTCGTTACTGCAAACATGAACTTGTTGTTGAAGGGGACGCAACTCTGGCTAGGTGCAGGAAAATAAGTCCCCGGGACCTAAGTCCACTAAGGGGCTCAGTTCCCACTTAGTGGGAAATAAAACCACTTTCGTGAAGTGGACTTAGTTCTAATGTATGGTGGGAACTAGGTCCACTTTCTTATGGGAACTTAGTACACGTTCAACAGTTTAATACGTATGGGGGGCATGGGTTTACTGCCGGATTTGCATTTTGCATTTGCAGTATGTGCGAAATTGGGCCTATTGAAAGGATAATAAAACCACTCCGTTTTTGGAATTTATTTCCTACCTTACATGGGAACTAAGTCCACTTCCCTGCACCCTCTGGCTAACGTACTCGAGGAAGGGCCAAACAAAAGTGATGTATAAAGATCTAGTCACACAGAGATCGCAGAATTCTTTGGACAATCTTTTAACGAAGCCAATTGATGAGTTTGCTTTGGTAATTGACTCATCAATATGCGAACGGAAATTAAGCCCCTTTTTGCATAATATGCCTAGGTGCCGAATGGATTGCACGAGAGATAAAGGTTGGCCGTAGAGAAGGTAAATTCGGGGAAGAGACTTATTCCTCTTACGTGAGAAGGCGATAGATTGACATTTCGATATATTCACCCCAATCATGGAATCCGCCGGAGGGAATTGTTCGCGGAAAAGAATATTTTGGTATCGTCGAATCCGAAAAGTGAACAGAAATCTGGAAAAAAAACCACACCCTACCAATAGTATGTGTTAATATTATGTATATACCTACCTATATGACATAATAACCGTTCAATTTGCGGATTCGACGATACCAAAATATTCTTTTCCGCGAACAATTCCCTCCGGCGGATTCCATGATTGGGGTGATTACGTTATAAAAAGTTTGGTGTCGTGAGCATTGAGCTGAATGACCCTTTCAAGATCATTAATTGTTAAGATGAAGAAAAGGGGACCTAGATGCCTACCTTGACAAACACCCGAGGTCGTCAAGATGAGGGCAGAGGAAACGATCTTGAAGCGACCCCTATAAAACGGTTTTCCAGGTATGAAGATATCCATTTTAGCAAAATGTGTTCGAAATCGGGGGCAGATAGTTTGAAAATTATTAATTTATGAAAAAGTTAAGAACTCAACCAAATCCGAGGAATTTCGACCTGTCAACATGTTACCCAATGATGCCTAAATCTAGAGAAAATTGTCCAAAGTAAACTTCAAAATAACATGGAAGACAACTAGCTTTGAATTGGTTTCAATTCTATCTTGAAAAATGGAACAAAAGGGGAAATTGAATCAAATGTATTTCAGTAGAAAGTTGAGAGAAAGATTACGGAACTATCATTACAGATGTCATAGTTCTTGGCAAGAATAGAATAGCCAGAAATGGGATTCCCTGCAGAATAGGTAAATATTTTTTAGCATAATGGTTGTGTTATTATAATTATACCCATTATGATGTCATCTGTAACGTCAATGAAAACAAATATTGTTTTAACAAGATTTGCCACAAAGTGCAAAGCTTTTCTGTACTACTTGATATAGAACTAGCAATCGACTTGGGTCTTCCGTAGATCTGCTTGGAAATTGCTCTATTGCCTCCATTTGAATCTGTATTAGCCAACAATCTTACGACATTATTATTCTACATCTGTGGGAGTCAGATGTACAATCATAACAAAGAATAAGTACTGGAAATCACCATATCAGTATGAGACTAAAATATCGTAGTTAATTTAATCCAGATGACAATACAAGGCACATGCGTATATTTCATCTTGACAAATGTTTATTATTAGCTACCCATAGTTGTACACAAAAATATTTATATGTAGTCATAAAATTACGTACCAATAATTCGTTGTCTATGACACAACACAAACAAAGTATGTAGATCAATCATAAGCAGCGATTTTTTTCCTATTTTGGCATGCAAGAGAATAGGTATTATTACTACACGGTGACCCTCACCTACTTAAAGGTCCATTCCGGAGAAAGGAGCATTTGTTTTATTTTATATCCCATAATAGTCGCGCCAAATGCTAAACAAATTTCATCTAATCCATATTATTTTCGTCGAGCCTCTGCGCACTGTGTGTATTACTAATTAATAGCACATGCAGAACATTATGACAAGTAAACAAAGAAAACGATAGAAAAAAATCTTTAGGGTTTTCTTTGTGAAAATGTATATGTTGAATTTTCTTTCTTTCTTACCACTTTGTAGTCTATTCCGTTTCAGCTTTACGAAGTGCCAATGGTTCTTTATGCAACAGCACTTTATTCTTCCATCCAGTGGGGCAACGCCAGGATTACTTATTTACTGTAGAAATTATCTTTCCAGAGTTAATTGCAGCTTCTTTTTCGACGACTAGAGATCACTGAGATGGGGACAATAACTGCACTTAAACGGGATGAAAAACGTTTTGGTAATCAGGCAATGTACGATTTTGAATCCGTTTTAAGTGCACTTCCGACTTTTTTAGGAAACTTTTTACTTTGCATTAGTTCGTTACTTATCGAATCCGTCGTGGGCAGAGATAAAGGAGGAAATTAAAAATGTTACCTTGAAGATTTTTACAACTCCGACTTCGTTTCTATTCTGAAAGAGGAATATATCTTATCGAGCGACCATTTTTGTTATGGAGGAAAACAGTTCCGTTCAGGGTCACATCGAATGTTGAAATTTGACAGTGAGCATGTTCACAAATACTTTAATAGCTCAATGTCTAAACTGTTATACGATTTGCCCAATTTTGCGTTCGCGTATATTTTTGGGAAGTGAATATAACAAAACCAAAAGTGAGTATAACAATTTTGCATGTAAAACCAAAAGTGAATATAACAATATAACGCTTAATTTTTAACTTTTACTTTTATATGTAAAACTTTTAAGCAGGGAATACGCGATACAACGATCGTACCGACTTGAGTTGTACCTATATCGGTGCAACGTGTTGTATGAAGCACACATACCATACGATTTGTATGCGATTTTGTTTTGATCTCATTCAAAAAGAGAAACTCATTGCAGTATCTACATACCACAAAGTTTTTTAAATTCTCGTCCAAATGATGTCCTTAAATTTGCAATTCTTTTGCGGACATAACTTTGCATCAGGATTTATATTGTTGCATTTTTCTACTAATGCTGGATTTACATTACCGCGCCAAGACTAATGATCTGTAAGAGTGAGACCACAAATCTTCATAAAAAAGTTATGGCGGCCTAAATTTAACTGTTAGGCTTGTGCTCTCACTCTTCCACATCATTAGTCTAGACTGTGGAAAAACGGATCTCTCTCTCTAAAGTCATGCAAAAATGCGTGGCGTTGTAATGTAAATCCACCATAGCTCTTGCAATGCTTTTTCTCTAAAATTTTTATTACTATATTCTGGAATGTAAATATTATTTTTACTATGAATATCAGAAAAGACATGAAATCGGTACAAATCGGTTTGCGTTCGTGCAGCAAACAAACAGTACGATTTTCATACAATCTATCGCATACGATCGTTGGTTTTTGGTCAACAGCGTTCGACCATGCGATGTCGGTACAACCGCAAATTTCATGCACACACACAATACAATCATCGCATACGACCGCATGTTGGTACAACGGTTGGTACGATAATTGTATCGTATATTCCCTGCTTAATACTCACTTATTTTTACATGCAAAATTGTTAGACTCACTTTTGGTTTTGTTATACTCACTTCCCAAACAAATACGCCAATTTTTCATGAACATTTTATTTCATTATAAATTTTAGACTTTGCCATTAAATGTCGTATTTTTTTGGGCAGTGAGTATAACAATTTTGCATGTAAAACCAAAAGTGAGTATACAAGTTTTGCATGTAAAAGTAAAAGTGAGCTGTAGATTCTCAAAAAAATACGCCTATAGTTTGCATCGACTAATAATCTTCCATAATTACATACGGCTAAAATAACGACTCATCTATAGCGCCCATTACGCTATCAGCCATTTTTGAAGCGAAATATTAAAACCGCATCTATCTTCATAAGCCTTTGTTTTGAAATGTCAAATAAATTCAAGAAACAGGAGATAAACAGATTAAATTAAATTGTTAACGATATTGAATTAAATATAAAATTATTCTGAATTTAAACCAATAGCTAGGAGTGTTTGTGTTAGTATGTCATTCTATAGTGTACATATTCCTCAAAAGACTACCCAGGATTCATCAGGTGAGAAGAGTTCCTGTTCCCCATCGTCGCCTAGTATGTGGCGAAGAAACGTTAATTCTTTTATTTAAATACGCATTTTATGACGAAATAACTGAATGCTGTTATTGTTTTTTTTCCCAATTATTCAGAACTCGGAGTGTAGAAAACAATTTCTTAATTGATTAAAATAAAAGCACATATATATAACGTCCATTATTTGTTTTCTAAACTAACCTATGTGGGTTTTCATCATCGTCTGCGAAGCGATGGTGTGATTCTTTTCATTCTTGTATTTTGTATTTTGACCAATTGGGTGAATTCCAATAGTTTGTTTTCAAACAAATCGAATTTAATACGCCTTGGTGCCATATAACATGTGTGAAGAATATAATTAGCGAATTTCGCTTTTTATATCACTTCTTTTTCTCTCAGTGCGTTTTGCAAATTGAAACCTTTTGCCCTTCTAGTCTAGTGAAAAAATGGCAGGAAGCCAATGCCAGATGGTATTTAGTATTCGGCGGTGAGCTAGATTTTTTAATAAATCAAACCGGGAGGATATTACAACATTTGGTCTTAGTTTTGTGAAATGTACGGCGATACTCTACCTCTTCTGCTACATTGACCGTCTGTATTGTTGTCTTGTGAAATTGTTGGAATCTTCACAATATATTTTTTTTGGCTGTTGCTATTCGCCCGTAGTTAGAGACACGGCTTCGAGACACGGCTCCTTACGTAGCTGTCAGATAGAGGCACGGCTTCGAGACACGACTACGTAACGAAATGTCATTAGCTGGACGGAATTTTAGAATTGGCACATAAAACTCTAGAATCGAGACACGGTTTTATAAACAAATGCAGATGATATCTATGAAAGGATTTTTATTTGTATAAATACAATATTTGGGTTTAAAGCAGATGAACTAGTTACTATTATTTGGATTTAGGTTGAATATATACTTCGTATTAATACATTCCATACGCTTTAAATTGGTTCACAACGTTTGTAATCTATGACAAAGTTGTAAGAACATGAACTGAAATATTTAAGTCACTAAAACACTGTTTGGTTGCATTCTAACTGAATAGATGGATGTATATTTTGATTTCTGTACATTTATCGTGTATATTGCATACCTTAAATGTACAGAAATCAATAAAACATGAAGTAATCCACTATATTCAGTATCTGTAAACGAAAATTCATAGAAATCTGTCATAACTTGTATCCACGGTCACGTAACGTAATAAAAACTGTCACGAAATGGCTGCATTCAGACCGTATATAACACAATCTGCGGTGTGTACATCTGAAAAAGCTGGAATTGTGGAACTTGGAACATTTAACTGATTTCACTCAAATGATTAGGTAGGTAGGTATTCTATTTTCGGCCGTGTGTCAAATGATAAATAAATAAATAATTATGCTCCAATAATTTTTGGAGACTAATCGTGTTGAAAAACGAATTTTCAGCTGTTTCAGATGTTAAAATATATTGCTTCGGGAGCAAGATAATAAATTATGTTATAGGCAAATTTGTTGACGCAAATTTTTTTGCTTGAGTTTTGCTAGAATATTGAAGATTAAATAAAACAATGAATTTCAATTAATTAATAGCGTTCGATAAATCTCTATTTTAAGATTGGAGTTGTTTGGTAAACTTCTTTCAGCACTTACATAGGTGTGAGAAAATTATCCTATAAATCGGATAGGGATTGAAAATTCAATTATTAAGGTTCTGTCTAAGTGTGCTCTTAAATTGATAGCAAATGTGTCACTTATTTTCGCTAGTGAATTTTACAGTAATTGTCTATTCCGAAGTATAATACGGAGGCATACAGCCGTATTTATAAACGTGTCGTATAGTTTCTCATACATTTCTCCTTATCTGGATATTAATCCTGGTTAGTAAACCGACAGCGGAAACATGTTTATAAATAAGAATTTCAGCAAAGTAGCGTAGAGGCTGCGTAAATTCTTACGCGATGTTTAACTAAACAACCTCTCAGCGGCATTTTAAGGGAATCTATTTTAGAATATTTTAGAATTTTGAACTCTCTAAACTTAAAGTAAACTATAATTGATTAAGGGCAAATGTTTGAAGACAGTAGAACTGATTTTAATTATCTTAAAAATGAAATTCACGAATGGGAAAATAATGTTTTACAAATGTAAGTAATTTGTTTTTCTATTTGCAAAAGTAAGTAAGTAAGTATTTGCAAAATTTCAAGGTGCGAAATTTTAAAATTTACATTCAATCTCGTACTTTATACAATTTTAAAATTAATAAAAAACATAGTGATTGCTAAATCTCTATGTTTAGCTCCCCTGCGAAACCCAGTATTGCTGCATAGGAAAAAAAGTGTTGGGAAAATAAACTGTAATCTTAAAAAAAAAATGTTGTCGTTTTCGGTTGAGAATTTCAGATTAATCTAAGACTTATCAGATTTATGTTGCTCGATCGAAAATAATTACATTACATTTTATTGTTTTTGTATGTATTGGGTTAGCCGCCAGAAACAGTTTGTTTCCACTTTCACATATATTGTTATACTATAGGTACTATATACCATTTGCTTGAAATACATTTATGCCAATAAATTTCGGAACAATTTAATTATAAAACTCTTTTTCTATGCCGTAAAAATAATAATTTAATTAAAAATCACATCCTACCACAACAATTAATTTGACAGAACCAGAAGTAAAGTGCGGTTTATTCTGTTAGCTTTTGCCCTAGAAGCAACAATTTCAACCAATTACTTTGTTAAAATGTTTTTCTCTATTGCTTTTGTTTATCAATACTTCACTGCAAATCGTAAACAAATTCCGCAACCAATTCCAGTCGGAGCATATCGGAACAAAGTAAATAAATTTGTAAGAAGTTGTCAAAAATATCACTTGATCGCACTGAAACGCAATACGCCAGAGTTCGTTATATATTATTTGTCAGAACAAAATTCCGAAAAGCTGAAAAAATACCTCGAAGCAAAAATCCTCCAATTCCTATTAAATCGGAGAATTTTCCGTTGCGACGGATACTCCGTTAGGGTAGATTGATTGAGTGGAAAACGACATCAAGCCTGTTTTATTGGCAATATATCTCAGTGAAGTAAAGTAAAATAAAATTTTTAACACCTAATTACAACAAAAACACACTGCTTGACAATTTCTAGTCTCTATATAGTTGTTGTAATTGCGTGCTGAAGATTCTACTTTACTTTACTTCATTGCGATAGATTGCCAATAAAACAGGCCTATTGTTTAATATTCAACATCCCATGTAAACAACCTCCGTTTGAATTCTGAAACAAAGTGGAATTGCAGAAACATGAAACGAAAAGAATTGGTATTGGAACATTGGAAGAGAGGTCACCACACCACGAAATTATTTGAGTATCAGAAGTAATAGGAGTGAATTTTAGTATCAGGGAGTGCTTAGGTAGATTATAATCTTGCAATTTTTATTGTTGTCTTTTATCTTAAGTAATAACCAACTGGCAGGGAAAAATAAGCAATAATTTTTAAAAAGACACATAATCAAACATTGCAATGGCTTATTTGTAACCAATGTGCGAATGATTCAAGTTATTATATAAATTGGTTCATAGTATTTAATTGCGTATCATTTTAAAGTTTACCTACACATTATACCCTCAAATATTTTGAAAGGAGGTTTTCGTTGCCTGAATCCTTGGTAAAACATGTTTTGTGTAAAATAATTGATGTCGCGGCAAATGTAGTTGTAAGAATTGCAACCGATCTTAATTAAAAATATTTGATTTAAATTTTAAATTACTTTTCATCGCAACGTTTTTAGTTTTTTCGCTTATTAAGAACAAAACAATAGCTTAGAATATGATGTGGGTTTTGCAATCATATTTTATTTGGTGTCGCTTTCATTTCGAAAGTTTAACAAGTAAAAGTGTTATCATCGGCCTGGCCGATGCTTTGATACCCTCCACTGCATAAAAGTCAAGCAAAATGTTTGTAATGCGAGTTAGTATTTGTGTCTAATATTAGTTTTGTATGGCAGGTAGCATAACTGCTTTACCGACATAGACAATTTTCAATACCAACCTGACGACGGTTAAAAAAAGTCCTCTCACAAAATTTCATTCACCTAAGTCGATTCGTTTGGACGCTATCGTGCTTTCAACAGACAGAGAGAGACGAGGGTCTAATAGTGGTTTTGTATGGGAGGTACCAGAACTACTTAACCGACATAGCCCATTTTCAATACCAACCTGGCGACGGTAAAAAGAAGTCGTTTCACAAAATTTTATTCGCCTAGGTCAATTCCTTTGGACGCTATCGTGCTTTCAACAGACAGACAGACAGACGGACATGGCTAAATCGATTCAGAATATATATACTTTATAGGGTCTCCGGTGAATCCTTCTTGGCGTTACAAACGTAATGGCAAAGTGAATATACCTTCCTGTGGAGGGTATAAAAATGTAGCCAGCAGTCTAAGTTAAACTCCTATGGATTCATATATTATGATATTTCATTTTAAATATAAAATGTATGTATTTTCAGTGTAATTTGATTTTAAATGTACAAAAGAAACAACGTTCCATGAAATCATTCATGTGATGCTTTTGCAAATTTTTTTTGTTACACTGTAATTGTGATTTGCAAAAAAAAAAATTGTTTTGCATTTTAAGCCTACGAGTACCTGTTCAGAAATGGGTTTTATTAGAAGAGCTCTCAACTCTCAAAATTAATACAAAAGTACCTAAGCGCATAGGAACGTATTGTAAGTAGTAGTGAAAATTGATTCGAATTATATGAAATGGCAGTACTGATTTTCGAATGAATTTGACAAAACAGCTGACATTTTGCACCTAGGTTTCCTAATTTGCCAGCCCTTCGGAAGGAATCTGATGAGGGATATTAATTGTAGTTTAGGTATAAATAATTGTAATAGGCATGGAAATAGGTAGGAACCTACACTTTAAAACGTGCAACAAACATAGGTGTTTCGTTCAAACAGCTCATATAAACAGTCATATCACAATGAATGTGATGGTCGTCTCCAGAACGCATATTCAAATCACTCTGCGTCTGCATAGTGAAGCAGATGTAGAAGTTTGTATCTCGAGCCTTGATCAGCTTTCCAAAAGGGTTGATCAGGTTGGAGCAATTTTGAGACAGATAAGTCATTCTACTATGTGTTAGGACGACCGAACTTCGGGTCAAACAAACATATCAGACTTTAATTTGTTGTTTGTTCCAATTCTTTGACCATAAGATTTGGGTAATGAGCGGAAGAATTAGATCGCAAAGCTGCCGAAATCAGACTTCTTTGTTGCATTGCTGGGTGGGACTCTGAAATAGATAGATATTATATAAAGATCATTAGATGTTCTGTTAAGAGTAAAATTCTGAAATTGCCGCAATTTAAACTAAAATGCAGCTCACGAAAGTTTCGCGTAGTTGAACTGTCAACATTTTATTTTTGTTCCACATGGTCGTTCGTTCCGCTGAAAACATCCAATGCCAGTGTAGATCTGGACGGTAGTTTACAGGACAGATACAGCACAGCGAGTGACATAGGTTTGTTTTATTGCACATCTATCGCAGTAAAGTAAAGTAAAGTAAAGTAAAGTAGAATCTTCAGCACGCAATTACACCAACTATATAGAGTCTAGAAATTGTCAAGCAGTGTGTTGTTGTTGTAATTGCGTGTTAAAGATTTTTCAATAGCGCAGATTTATATTAGGCCTGTTTTATTAGCAATATATCTCCGTTAAATAAAGTAAAGTAGAATTTTTAACACGCAATTACAACAACAACACACTGCTTGACACTTTTGAGACTCCATGTAAGGCGTATTTTTTTGAGAATCTATAGCTAGCTCACTTTTACTTTTACATGCAAAACTTTTATGCTCACTTTTGGTTTTGTTATACTCACTTCTGGTTTTACGTGCAAAATTGTTATACTCACTTTTGGTTTTGTTATACTCACTTCCCAAAAAATACGCCATATAACAAAACCAAAAGTGAGTATAAAAGTTTTGCATGTAAAAGTAAAAGTGAGCTAGCTATAGATTCTCAAAAAAATACGCCTGTACTCACTTTTGGTTTTGTTTTACTCACCTCCCAAAAAAAATACGCCAATTGTGTTTTATACGTACCACGTACAATTTTGTTATACTCGGCGAAGAAAATGTCTCCACTGATTTAACTCGCGAAAGAATTGCCTGGTACATTAAATCGGCGATACATTTTGACATTTTCGAAACAAAACAATTTTTTAATTGACTATTTCGTGGAATACTTGATAATCGATGTAAGTGAGTAGGAAAAAAGTAAAATAATTGCAAAAATCAAAATACATGTGGCAATAAAATATGGGTGTGTGCCCTCTCTATATCCTGTACAACGAATTTAGCGAGCATTTATCTGTGCTGTGGAGAGAAAAGCGCTCGCTAAAATTTATTCTTCTCAAAAAATACGCCTTTAGTTGTCGTAACTGCGTGCTGAAGATTCTACTGTGTTTTACTTGACTGAGATACTTCTTGGGATGCACACTGTTATGAATTTGGGAAGTGTGAAGTTTTTTTTTGCTATAATTGCGTGCTGACTGATTCTACTTTACTTTGCTGAGATAAATTTCTAATAACACACCATTTTGACTAAGAAATAATAACGAAAGTTATTCCAAAACTTTGCGTTATATTGGATAAAATTATATAAAGCTATAGAATGTCAACATAATTTAGCAAAATACCATCTCCGTTCGGTTTGAAATGAAATTGCCCTACTTAAAAGTAAACTTCAAACAAATATTATAATTGAGTGCAAATCCAAAGAAATTTAGCGAGAATATTTACTCTACATGTAAGCAACTCATAGGGAGATGTTAAAATACACTGAATGCAGCCATTTCGATTCCATTATCAGATAGTGACATTTCGTTACGTTGGTTACGGCCGTGTCTCGAAGCATTACGTATGTCAGATAGACGTCAGTTAGAGACACGGCTACGGGCGAATAGCCACTTCGATTTTTTTTTTTACAATGGTCTTGAAAGATTAAAGTATAAAGAATTTTATTATTTTGTGTCGGATGTATATACCGGTCACTGAACTTCACCTTATATAAGGCAACACCTATCTGGCCTATTAATAAAGTAGAACTACAGTTTGTGTGCATCCTTGATTGGACAGAATGGCTCTTAGGAGTATGGCAATGGCAAGAAAGCACTTCCTATATTCAATATTGTTTTCATTCTTTGTTTCAGTATTTTTCCACGATGTATTTATTTATATACGTTTTCAATAAACGTTTAACAGCAGAAAAGGCACACCCGGGAGTATATCTGCGTAAATAGAATGTAGATTGATGATGTTAATCAAATGGTAATCGATACAACTCCACGGTTCCTATTAAATGGAAAAAATCAATATTTATGAAATGCTCTATGATAACTTGAGAAGTATTTGGCCACAAAAAAGCAGAACGGACACTCGTGCATAGTTGAATTTTGTAGTTTTACAAAAGCTGTGATTTGCATAGGCATCTTCTAAGTTTTGCCCTTCGCTGTGGGTATACTCTTTTCTGCTGGTACTGTTATTATCTCTCTGTCTCAGCGCGATTTCTCAGATCCTCCTTTCGGCTCCAGTCTAGCAGTCTCTTTGTCCACCTATTATCTTTTGTCCTACCTACGTCCACTTCACCTTTTTTATTTGTTATTTGTGTAGTACAAGACTTAAGTTTTTCGATTTTGTTATTTGTTTCTCGAAATCTTCTATTTCTCTATGAGCCTGTTGATGGCATATGTACATTTTTAGGGTTAAGGTATCGTATGTCCCATGTAAGTAATAATTTTGCTTCATTTTTGATTTCGCCGGAAGTTGCCGGGTATTGATGCGTTTAGGAAATCAACAAAAAGTAGGTCCAGTGGCTTTGTGTAGAACTGTCGTTTGTGTTGATTCCCAAAATCCCACTGGCTCTTACAAGTCTCGTGTTAATTTTTGACTTACTGACATCAAATCGACACGATTTTTGACATAAATGTAACTTACATTAACTTTTTTATGTAGCCTTATCATTACCTTCTTTCAATAATCAGGGAAGGTCTTGCCATTTTCGGCTATATCTGCAATGCAATAGTTCACCCTTATAAGGGTGAGTCTGTTATAGTCTGTGAAGATTTCGTCGTAATGACATTGGAATTTTTAGATTTTACTTACTGTTTTCATATTGACAATAATAATGCATGTATCAGCTAGCTCTTTATAGTTATTGGCACCCGACTTAACACTTACCCAAAAAACGAACAATTTAATTACAGCAACCGATGTACGTACTTGCGTTTTTCGAGAGAAAAATGAAGCGCTGAAGGTACTTAAGCTACACAAAGATGCCCGATTGAAGGTGTTTTCAAATACCAATGATGCCGAGAACTATGCAGAAACAGGGTACGAAGTTTCCCAATCAAAGTACACAGACACAAAATGTTGGTAAATGAAAATGTTGGTAAATGAAAAAATTATAATAAAAATATATTTTCAGCTAGTTCACCTGCGAATGGTGAAAAAAATACATATCGAACACCAACCAAACAGGAACTAACGGAGTTTCGAAAAGTCATTGAAGCAGGCGATTATGCCAAAGTTAATATGAAAATTTGGGAAAATCCCCGATTCCTAATAAGCTCAGGGGATACGCCGACTTCTTTAAAGGAGGGCTATCGCTATAATGCTATGCATATATGTGCTATTAATAAAAAGCCTCAAATCGCATCGTTGATACTCAAAACAGTCAGTAATATAGACTTTATGGAAAAGCTCTATGGCAAGAACAATGAAAAAGTTTGCATCGAAGCAAGTGCCATTCTCTTGGACTATTTTCTAAATATGCCCGAAAAGGGTAGATGTGAAACTCCATTGCATTTAGCGGCGAAACTAGGTGCTGTCGAAGTTGTTGAAGTTCTCACATCGTATCATCAATGTAAGATGACACCAAACAGCGAGGGTCTATTGCCAAAAGATGTGAGTATTGTTATTTTCAATTAAATCACTTTTTGATAATTTGATTTGAATAGATAATTTGCACACGAGATCCAGGTGCATGCCCCAAGTTAAAGGAAAAAATTGCTTCACTCCTGGAGGAACGATTTTACGTGCCAGTCATTCGTTCAGCAAATAATACAGTGCCGCCGACGATAGGGCAGCCATTCTCCACAACCAATCCACCGGTAAGTAGTTGTTTATGGTAGTATGGTATAGCCCAGTTCCGTATATATACCCGCTCTACTATTAAGCGGAGAATACCATGGCGTTGTACAGAGTAGATGGTCCACCAAAGGTCTTTCCATTGCTTTCACTATAAATAACAATAGACTTACTGGCCTTAACGACTTCGTCTCAGTATAAAACATCTTGCCCTCCGCCCCATTTAACAGGACAAGAGATATACCATCCAATAGAGGAACAAGTGCTAGCCTCGTCCTTTACCACTTCAAAAGTAACTATTTTTTCAGCATTCGATCGTTTTCTCTGAGACTAGGACTCATTTGATTTGTAGCCTCGAGAGATATGTACTGCCAATAAAATCTCGTTTAGTTTTTCCCCTGGTCTCTGCCATTTTCCTCGTTCGATCATAAATAGGTTCGATGTTTAAGAAATTGGAAAAACTATTTGCTAGTCTGCTAAGCTTTGCAAACTCCTCATGCTTGATTATAAGTCTTTCCACGACTACATTTTCCGTCGTGGCTTTCATTTGTCTTTCTGCGATCTCCGCGGAGACACACGAAAACCTATCATTGAATACGACTTTACAGTGTTTGATATGAATATAGTAGTCTGGCTTCCGATACAAATGACGACAACCTTGCCGTCAAATATCAATTCAAGTATGTATACTTTAAGGCACTTACAGTGAATGGGATGACAAAGCGAATTTTGTTCGATGAGGTAGTCACAATTGCGACAGACAGCGTGTATCAATATTCATCTCAAGACCCACAGTTCCTATACCCATAATACTTTAATTGCAATATGAACAGTCATTATGTACTCAAGAATTTAATATACCAGTCAATTCTTTCATCGATTTTACCACAGTTCTAATTCGAAAAGGTTGATCCGTGTCTTGCGACCATTTCTTATTATATAACAAATACAACTTGATTAACCTGATGGAATTTTCTTTGCTTTTAATATTTTAGAATCTCAATTCGGATCCCCTTAGTCCAGAAGTTGAAATTCAAGCCGTAGCAGGACCCATGAGTAAGGAGCAGGCAAAAGTAAGTGTGCTTTCTCGCAAATATATCCCTCTTTCTATTCAGCTTGGTTTTGTATAGACTTTCTGTCGCCGCTGGAAAACTCCGCCGCGGATATCTGGCAGCAGCCTCCCACTAGCGAACAGCCCATTCGGAAGTCCATTGCAACTACGATCCAGCACTCCGACAAAATCAACGCCAAAAATGAACAATTCTCTATCGTTAACCCCTCACAGAAAGTATTTATTTAGTAATAAGCAATCACAAGTCGAGCAGTTTGCAAACCTTTCGAATAGCAAAACTATTGAACTGCTCGAGGACAATAACAATGGGAATGGCGAAAATGGAATCAATATAATCAATTGCCTGACACCATATCGTAAGAAGAACGAATTATTTGGCACTTTCCGTGACAACAATGTTGCCTCTCCGATTACATTGGATTTCAATGATTCTCTAACGACAAACAGCGTGCATGGCGATTACTTTGATAGTCCAGGCTTTAAGGAACGTCACTTGAAACTGATCGACGCAGAAAAGGGCTTCGAAATCATCGGAAGGGAATTAGCCAAGGAACAGAATGTCGAATGGAAAGAGTACTGGGATTTTCTTGGGATCTTTGTTGACATAGCTTCCGAGCAGGGTCTCGCGAAATTGGAAAGCTTTTTGTCGCAAAAGGATCAATCCCAAAATAAACCAACACCAACCACTAAAAAGGAGGAACTCTTGGATGATCTGTGCAACGCACTGTACAAGCTGCACTTGCGCAACGACGCACCCAATGTTGCGGATTATGATAATGATCGACAAATCTACAACAAATCGATATCGAACAATGCGCCCCAGTCGACCATGCCTTACAATTGCGTAGAGAAGTCTCTGCAGGTGTTCGCCAAACGCATGACTAAGAATTTGCTACACAACATCGATAGCATCGTATCAATCAACGATGCCTTCCTTTCCGAATTGAAAAGACTGAAATCCTTAATAGTTAGCTTTATGGATGATCCTCGTTTTTTAAATGTTAATTTTACAAAAGTGCACTCACGATTTGCCTATTTAATAGTCAACTATTTGGATGATGCTCAGCATAGTGATAAAACAAGCAAAGCTAAGGTGAGTTTGGGATGAGTAAAGGGGAACGGTTTTATTTTGTTTGTTTTTCAGATTCAGAAGTGTCTGCAACAGATAACTTCATCACCTGGTGAGAGAAAAGAACATTTGCATTGTGTGTGTAATAAAATACTGGTCCATATGGAAAGCACTGCCCCGCTTGTTCAGCCGGAAAATCTGAAAACCGAGGATGACTGCCTTCAAATTTGGCTTAAGGAGTCGCAATGCGATTGCAAGTGGGACAGTGTTTTAAATCGGAAAGAAAGTCGGCGATCACGGATCGAATCACGAAAATCTCGGCCTTCCGATCAACGTCATTTGGCAGAGTCACCAGGTGAATTGCGACGAATGCGGGAGACGGAAAATCCAGTAGAAGTGGCCGACACCGAAGATGTATTCTGGGTAGCTCACTAGACTAACCACAGTAATTTTATTGTGCTCATTTTTTTTTGTTACAGTCAGATTTAGGTTCGGACGACGACGATGCAGACGAATGCTTTGTTACTCCTCCAGAGAGCCCATCGGCACTGTCCTTTAGCAGCGTGGACGGTGAAGATTATCATCTGTTTCTCTTAGGGTAATCTTTACCCTAAATTATTTAAATTAAGTATACAAACGATATTATCTTCTTCTAGGAATGAGCCAACAAAGCGAGACCTTGATGTATTAAATGCAATATTTCATGTCGAAATCAGCAATGATACCTATCCGTATATATACAATTGGAAAGCGGCCGTGTTGCGGTATTCAAACGAAGAAATGGATGAGTAAGTGCTGACACATTGCTCTTCTTTATATACTAGCTTTAATTTCGGATTTACTTGCAGATTCCCATCCCCATCGCTCATTGTCAAGAAGTCTTTATCATTCTCAATTACTGAACGACTGCCGACACCCAGGAGTCTATTTAATTCGCCATCTCGTCCATCGTTTCTTAAGAATAAAACAATGGAAAACCTTATAATATACAGGGAAAATCGTAAGGATAACAGTTACACACTATCAGATGCCAATGAGAATAGCAATTGCAGTGAACTCGCATGGATGAACGTGTCTACTTGAAATCACCGTATCGTTGACATTGTTTTTTGTTTACTTTGGCAAAGTTCTTCCTGTGAATTACTATTTATAATACAATGTCGTCGGGATATTGTTGCGCATTTGAATTTTATTCTTCAGCAGTTTTTTTCCTTATTGTTTTAATCAAATGTTTTGTTTTCATACTTTCAATTAAAATGTTAATTTTTGAATTTACTCTTTACTTATCGCATCTAGAGAGCAATATTTAAAATATACATATGTATTTGCTAAGTCTTGTATTTGTTTATAGAGGTTCTTTTTTGTGGTTTACCACTGGTTTTGTCTCTTATGACATTCCCCTTGATATTGCAAAAGGCGCCATCGAAGGGAATAGATGGCTCTACGGGATAAATGAGTACTGTGCAACGTTGGACGTTAAAAATGTTCTTAACTCTGGAGCCACTTCAACAACAGGAAGTTGAGATATAATACAGATGAGGGGGAAAAATACTATAACGTCACTGTCCGAGTTCTAAAGGGATCGGTCTTCGGGCCGTTATTGTGGAACATCATGTACGACGGAGCCTTACGATTAGCGCTGCCTGAGGGAGTGAAGGTAATTGGATTCGCCGATGACATTGCCATTGTGACAGTAGGTAAACAGATTCGTACAGCAGAATACGTTACAAACGAAGCAATTGCCCGGGTAAAGGAGTGGATAATAAAACAGAAGCTGATCTCGAAAAACTAGAGTTTGCCAACTTCCAAATAAGTAATCCAATAATCATGTCCAAAGAATACCTTTGAGTAATGCTGGACAATAGATTACGGTGGACCACACAAGTGGACCAAAAAAGCTTCGCAAATGCAGGGAGCTCTCTCGCGCATACTGCCTAACATTGGTGAACCAATACGCAAGAAGGATCCTGCTTTCCAAAGTTGTTACATCAGTTCTATTACGTAGGCACTGAGGACGAAGAAGACCAAAAGGAGACTTGTCAACCTATAGACCGCGGCCTACGCATAATCAGCGGCTTTCGAACCATATCGGACGAGGCCGCCTTTGTTATAGCTGGAATGGTTGCCGGCGACTTTCTTGCAGACGAAATGTTAAGAACATATAACAAAAGAGCCTTATACCAATACGATGCCAGTGGAACTAAGAAGAAAAGGCAGCGTCGATAGCTCGCTGGAATAACGCAACGAAAGCCAGCCAGATAGACATACAAACTTATACGTAACGAGGCTTTAAATACAACTGTAATCATTTTCTGTCAGGCAACAGTGGCTATCGCAAGTATCTGCACCGTTTTGGGCACTACAGCTAACCATTTTGCCCCGAATGCAAAAATAAAGATGAAGATACGGAGCACACCGCATTTTATTGCCCGCGCTTCGTAGCATGGATAAATACTCTGCCCAGCCCCTAACTAATTGTCGGCCACATGTTGCAGTCTGAAGAGAATTGGGCGGAATTATGTAATTTTATAACCATTTCTACAAAATGAGCTACGAATAATAGAAAGACAAAGAAAAGCCACAGCAGAAGCCTCAGAGGCGGCAGAAATATTAGAAGCTAACCAGCCCCTCGAAGTAATACCTAACGGCAGTCCTGCGGGGAGAGTGGGTGAAGTGTGTACGGTGTATGTCTAGTACGTAGACGTATTCCTGAAATCGATCACTCAGGTTTGGAATCGTGCAGGCTAATTGCACTTTGGTTGCACCTTGGCGTAGTAAAAAGTGTTGTAGTGTACCCTTCTACAAGAAGTCAAATTTATCTTACTCGTGCCAAAAATTTTATTTCTGTTTGTATGTGTTCACCACCATTTCAATTCAGTTGTCTTAAAAAAGTTACAAACACCGACTAAAAAACGAAGTGAAATACGAATCGTTTACGACAAACGCTAACGGGAATAGGGGTGATTGTGAATAAAAACGTGAATATTGTGAATACTAATATGTACATCATTCTTTGACGGCTGGCTATTGTTTTCACAACAATTTGTTTGTGTTGAAAGTAATTTTACAAAATGAGTTCGGTTTAATTGTGATCTAGCAATAGCGATTCAGAAGCGGAAATGGCAATGAACTTCTAGAACTACCTGGAAAAAGAAAACAATTAAGAGATGCGTCTAACACTTTGAAATTGGAAGAAAATATGTGGGTATAATTTATCGAGAAAAGAGTCTCTTGTCCCAAAGTACCTATGTATAATTTGTATTTACAGGTTTTTAATTGAGATTTTGCGCTATGCGCTTATCTTTTTCCATCACATTTTGCTTGTGTTTTTACGGAAACTCCCTTCCCAATATCGGCATTTGTTTCCGTAAATGAAACCAGAAGCTTCAATTGCTTTTTGTTTGTAACCTGATTCGCCCGGCATTTGAATTCACAATTGTTTTTTTAAGATAAATACAATATTTTTATAAAATCACTTACATTTTGTCCACACAAAAAAATTTCACTTCCAAGACAAAGCACCGACCAGAAATTTTTATTCGGCTGCAAGCGACTGTCAAATCGAAATCAAATATTTGTCACAATCGACATTCACAATACTAAAATCTACAATCGTATAATATATCGCTCTTCGATCAATTATCGACACTCACAATAGGGCCCATGTATGTCTGAAGAAATTGAAATTAGATTACGAGTTGAATTCAAAATTGATGCATCCATTGACATACTATATGGACTGCTAGTAAAATGTCGGTTCATACAATTTATGCCCAAAAAATGACGCCAACGAAAATGACGGAGCGAAAAATAAGTGAAACAAAATGACAAACTATATTGGATTTCTCCATAGAATACTAGAGACACCTATTGGGCTTCTGTAAATTTACCAGGTAAAACGGTTGAAATTCAAATTGTTGCGTCATTGTTAACAATAGATGTCACTTCAAAAAAGTTCGAGTTTGCAATTTATTCCGCTCCAAACCAAGAGAGCTAGTGGTTATATTGGAACCAACGCGAAGACGTCTATTAACTACTAGCAGTCCATATATTTATAATGTCAATGGATGCATCAGATTTAATTATATACACGCCATGGGCGGAACGAATGAATTGGTTCCAAAAATAAAAAGAACAACAAACATTTTAGTTTTGTGTTTTTTTCCACGGGACCGTGCTTTTATTTTCACTTATACATTTTTATTTTTATTTCATTTAACAATTTTTCTGTATAAAAGATGTGCAAGCTGTGTGTGTATTAGGAATGATTCAGGAAGTATGTATGAATATGTGTATACGCGAATTTTGATATTGACATTTTTATATAAACTATTGTTCTTATTTAAAAAAAAAGCAAGCAGGTTCTCTTTTTTTCAATATAAATAAAAAATAAATATGCACGTTGTACTCAGTATTTTCATTTAAACTAATAAAATTATTCGGCTTGCACATCTATTCACAATAAAGGTGTTTTTTTTTATTTATTTATTATGTTTCCCTATTTGTTAATCATAAACATGCTTTTTGTTTTAATACACTTGTTTGTTAAGGCTTAGGGTTCTTTTTTTTCTTACATTTGTTTTTTTTTATCGTTTTATACAAAAAAAGTAACTAAATATATAAGCTTTGACTAATAACAACGACTATGTCTCCTGCAAAATTAGACAAATATGTCATATGAAAATTTAGAATTTGATTTACATAGTACCTAGAGTATTTATCTTCAATTTGTTTTTATTTTTAAAGAGAAAACGCGAATGAATGAAGTTCGTTTGAAAACTAACTTCCAGCGGAAATCGATAAATCGAAGATAAATGTACAAAATTCACAACCTAACGACAAATATCGGTTCATATACATATTTACTAATTGTTGTTGTACTAATAAACTAAAAAAAAAAAACAAAATTAAGCAGTATTGAGCAATTTTTAGTGAGTATTTTTTTTTTTACATATTTTATACTTTTTTTTAGGGTTTTAGTGTTTTTAATTTTTTTTTCTTGGGTTTTTCTATTTTACTTTTTTTGGCTTTATCCATTCTTATTAATATATGTTTTAACTCTTTTTATTCTGAAAGCATAAAATTAATAAATTACATTTTAACATTATGACTTGGACCTTATGACATTATTGTACAAACTAACAACCTGAGATATAGTAACAGTAAGGACACGATCAGAACCAAGTAATTCAAATTGTTGTGCAGGATTGGACAAATTGATTGACTGATAATTAACAGAGGAACTTATATCTGTTGAGCTTTTGCTAGATCAATATTAGAAAGCTACAATTAAATAAAAATAAGTACACAGCTATTAGCTGTTGCAATATTTCGATGAATATTATGCTTCTACGAAGCATTTCAGATAGCCGTGCACTGAACAAAGTACTGTGCTTAGATTTTTAACCAGACACAATTTTCAGTGACGAAAGGACTTCAACAAACGCGCAATTCTAAAAATGATCACCCCTGTGAATTCAAAATTCCGTCGGAATTCATTACAGACAGCGCCTGTTCTATTCTCTATTTCGTTTCGAAAGTCAATCGGAATTACTTTTCGTTTCGCTTTTGGTACTACTTTCATAATGCAAAAAATACTTCGTAATACTTTGTCGACTTAAGGAGGCTTATTCCCACAACCGCGACGGTGCACTTTTCATAGCGGATTTGTATTTTTGTATCTATAAAAGCAATAGCTATATAGGTGACGGATGGCTGGCGGATAAAAAATTAACGAAATTGTTGTGAACTTTTGTAAAAATAAATTTTAAATTGGAGGTCAGAATGGAAAAAAATTGGAAAGCACGCGAAATATCAGTTTGCTTTTGAGAATAAGCAAAAGCGGATATGGTAGAAATTGAAATACATATCACTTTTAATCGCTTTTTTAACACACTAACAAACGCCTTCGCCAAAATTATCTTCTGAACCCATCATACGACTGGAGATTGCATAAATTAACAGTTAGTTTAAATTTCCTGCAATAATTCACGAAATCGATGACTACACTAAGCTTCTTACGAGACATTTTCACGTACAAGCAAATCACATGGGCCATGAACGCCTTACATTATTGAATTGCAGAAAAAATACAGAATAATTAAGATACGACCAGTATGAAAGCGAGTATAACGCGAATGTAATATACAACATCCCACGACTCAACTGACCTGGACATTGATTGACCTGGACTTCATTTTTATAGGAATGGACTACTTTGGTCCTTTCATTATTAAAATTGCGAGTTAGCGACAAGTCTCACCTCAGATTGTTTCATCATGACACTTCGTCGATTTAAAGTGAGGCATTCAAAAACCTAGCTGAACTTGATCAAAATGAACTACAACCCAGTTTGTCAACTCATCGTTGTAAATGGCATTTTATTCTACCGCTAATTCACATGGGAGGTTGTTCGGAGCACCTAGTGCGTTCTGTCAAGAAAACGCAGTTTCCCTCTGTCTACTTTGATGATAGAGGGAAACATATGTCATCAACTCCAGACACTTAATTCATATCCGATTAGACCGATTAGATAAGCAGAATGCATTAAATGTAGACCATTTTTTGGTAGGGCGTTCATTAGCAGCGGCTTCGATGGGTACATTTTCCAAATCGGCCCTGGTCGCAGCGTTTAGGTGACCAGTTTTCGAAGATATACAGCTATGTTCAAGAAATCAGATGAAATCGAAATTGCAAATCGAGTGAATTCGTTTTCAGTGTTCTGCATTTCGAGCGATTCGAAAATAAAATTTTTTTCGAAATCACAATTTCACTTTGTCTCAATTCCGAAAATTTTAAAATCGAAATCGAATACAGTGAAATGTAGAACACAAAAATTCATTTCTAGAGAAAAGAGTCCTTACCGACGCGACGCTAAAAAATACGTACTAAATGGCTGAGTAAAGGAGTAGAACTCGCTGACTGGGTTCTAATCATAAATTGAGAATGTTGGCTAAATGGACTTTTTCAAGAAACAACGGAAAAGTAAGGGTGAACGTCCCGAACAGCCACAACATCATATTCCGCCGAATACACTCCATTTGTATTTTTCTTTTTTTCCTTTTTAAGATTATTATCGAAGGGAAATCAGTCTGTCCAAAACAGACACACACAACAATATGATTTACTTCCAGACAAAACACACAAGTTATTAGTATAAATTACTTATTTTGTTACACAGTCAATATTCGATAATAAATATTTTCTATCTAATCAGTCTTCTTGATTTTATAGGATAAAAATATACATCTTAACTATACACAGAGAATATAGTCACTAAAACATTTCTAAGACACCCTGTCTCCATGGTTCTAACAATTTAAAGAAAATAAATGACTTACTTTATATATATTGCATTCAACACGATTGGCGATATCACCGAAGATGACATAATTTATGTTTGCGAAAGCACTGTCTGGTGCAGCAGCAGCTGGTGTTTATTGATTTCAATGTTCTTGTACTGGCCGAGGTATGTGCGTTGCTGTTGGAATAATCGGCGAAAATATGGAATTTATATCTAGAGTTTCTTGCAGAGCTCTACACGATGACATGAATACTAGTTTAACCCTCTCAAAAGTTTCGAAATCATACACAGATCGGGCAGTATTTGTGAGATCAAACGGTTCTGGAAAAAATATTATTAGAATCCATGAGAAACAGCATTGTTAGAAAATGTTACCTTCTATGCACAACTCCTTCCATTGGTGGATATCATTTTTCAATGATTTTGCCTGCCGACAATACTCAATTGGAATTAACGCTCCCGTTCTAATGGAAATTGCGTATTGAGAGTAGCTGCAGAAAACACGTCGAATCAGAATTGAATTTAAATAGTTGTCAGAGTTATAGACTTACTTAAAACTACTGTAGTATTGTAAAAATTGTAGTAACAACTGTCCTATGGGCTGAGTATTCTGAGACTCATATGGTCCAATTGTTTCGTTCATGTCCACATAGCCAAAATCATTTGTTCGAAGCTGTAATTGAGAAGAAACGGGTTTCGGTTTTGGGCGCAGTTAGTTGGTTATAATTGAACTTACAATGAACTGAAATTTATCGGGATACATTTCGTGTAAACACGGCAGCACAGGTGGAGTCACCGCGCATTGCAAGAAGTGGATGACCATTAATACCAGAGAGTAACTTGATATGGTCATATTTTTGGCGTTGTTTATGTTGTGATATTGAGCCCAAAGTTTTGTTACAAGCACAAGCGGTCGCAGTCTCCAATCCACTATAAAGAAAAGCAAGTAATTAGTATGTTAATCGAAAGTAAATCAAAAGTTGCTTAGAGTGACTAAGTACAATTCGTTTTTGCTCGACAGTGGAGCAGCCAATGTCGGCCGGACTGCTCCAGAATCTAATCCTCGCTACCGAAATTTAACCGAAACTTGGCCCTACAAGGCTAAGGCTAAGGAAACAAGCAGTTTCTGTTGGGCATTTATCTTCCGACTTCCTTTTCACTAATCGTGGGGTACCACAAGGTTCTATTCTGGGCCCTCTTCTATTTTCCCTTTATGTTAACGAGATCCCAAAATTAGTATCTACATCGACATCTATACACATGTATGCTGACGATATACAGCTGTATCGGAGTTGTCATCTAGGTATGATTGAGGACTGTGCTAATACGATCAATTTGGATCTACAGCGGATATCTGATTGGTCCGAAAGGAATGGGCTAATTCTAAACCCCGTGAAAACTAAATGTATTGTTATTAGTAAAAAGTCCCTGAACTATTCCTATTTTCCAGACATAACACTTAATGGCTCCACAATAGAGTATGTATGTTAATTCGGCAAAAAATTTGGGAGTGACATTTAATAGGACGCTAACATGGGATACGCATATCAATGTAACCGTTGGCAAAGTATACGGGGTATTACGCCAGTTATGGAACTCGCAATATTTTACTCCTCAAAAAACACGTATCATGTTAGCAAAAACACTTATTGTTCCAATTCTTAGCTATGATTGTGAGATTTTCTGCAACTGTGATGCTGCCAGTAGGAGGAAGCTTAACGTCGCATTTAATAATATAGCACGTTATGTTTATAACTTGAATCGTTTTGACAGTATTTCCAATTATTCCAAGTCACTTTATAATATGACTCTTGACAATTTACTTCGTTTTCGCTCACTTGTATTGCTATCTAACGTGGTGCAGACACATCACCCAAGTTACCTTTATAATAAATTGTGTTTTACATCCTCTAATAGATCCCAACAGCTCGTTCACCCTAGAGTCGCATGTTTAACGTCGGAACGACAGTTTTTCATTAACTCCATACGCTTATGGAATTCCTTGCCTCGGCATGTGCGGAGGTTAGGCGGCACTGGGCAGTTTCGGACTAAACTCAAGTCCTTTTATTTGGAGTTTCCCGATCGTTTCTGATTTTAGTTATTTTTTTTTTCTTTTTCTTTAATAGTTTTAATAAAATGAATGGAGATGTATGCTTGTGTGTTTATATTATTACCCTTTTTCTGTTTAAGAATTCCTTAAGTAGGTAATATAAAATTGTAAATTGCAGTTTTCTTTTTTTAAATATCTGAACATGTCTGAGTAGCTTGTATCTTAATTGAATTGAATATTAAGCTTTCACTATTTTATAAGATAATTTTATATCTTAATGTGTAAGCATCCAAATGAAATAAATAAATAAATAAATAAATAAAGGGCCATACCATATTAAGTCAGCCTGCCACAACCAGCCACGAATGGAATAAGACAACACCTAACTGACAAAGCTTCTCAATTCAGCCGTTAGGACTCGGCATAAAATTGTAGGACCCTTTCGTTCGTCCCAAAAATAGAAACTCACACAAACGAATGGTTGTGAGAAGTTAGGCCTAGGCTATCTACACGTCTGTTGCGCCAACTATTTATTTATTTTTTAACTGAATTCAAGGTATTTTCAAAAACCTCAATGATCTTTCAGGGAATATTGCCGAATTAACACACGTTATGCATCATCATACCTATTGCTACAGTTCAAAAAGCAAAGCTCATACCAAAATGCTCACTCCATTAAAAGCAATATCCCGACGAAATGTCCATGATAATGCTGAGTATATCCAACTTAATTTCAGTGCTATGGGAAATTGACAGAGTGGCCCCAATGCTCCAATCCCGAAGACCAGTAGACCAAGGTAACTCATGTCGACCGATCTCTCTTTTATCCCCAGTCGCCAAATAAATATCATTTGGACAACGCAGAGCAGAATATTGGACTTATCATAGACTTAGAAACAATATTGTATAACCAAGTGGCAGGTGGCATAGAAGTGGTTTGACGATGGAGTGGCAGCGAAGTGGCATGATAGTGATTTAAGGCGCACTGAAGTGGCAAACGTATGGCGCCACAGATTCACGACTTCCTAAAATGTCGTCCTATGTTGAAATATTTCCGTCTCGCATGTTCTTAGTTTTCGGGTAAACAAAAATGCGCAAATGCAATGCCGAAATGCACGTCGTCAACAGCCTCTGCAATATGATATGGCTCTACAATTCCACGTCATGTATTGTCTGCAATAGACTTGAAAAAAAAGATAGACGGGCACGCTCTACTATAAACGCAGTTGTAGTGAAAACAGCACGAAAGATAAAGGATGGAGAGCGGGCTCTAAAAATTGGTACAGGATAAAAACCCACAAGCAAAATGTTTTCAATGCGTCAATTATAACCACGTCTTGATCGTAAAATATATAGAAACATAAAATATATAGTGGTGATCTTCTAATGAATGAGCGTACAAAACAAAGCCTTCCCCACAAAAAAATACCGTTTGCTGATACGATTCAAGTAATTATACATTAATGCTCGTGCTATTTTTTTAAACTGTCATGTATAAGTTTATGTGGAACTTTAGTCGTATCAGCAAGCGGTCTTAAAAATTAACATAAATTGTCGCGTGTACTCACATTGGGAATAGCAATATAACAAATGCGTATTTTTGATGCCAACACAGTTATTGAAATTCAAATCAACTTCCAGATTATGAACTCTGTCCTTGAATCGCAGTATAGGAACTTTAGCTTCAATTAGATTAAAATTCTCAAACTCCCCTAAAAAACAAAAAAAAGAAATTGTAATCGAGATTGACTTTTCAAACAATAATAACTTACCAGTCTTATTCAAGCAATCCCTTAGCAGAGTTAGATTAAATAAAGCTTCCATTCTCGGATCGATGGAAGACATTGCTCGCGACACAAGACACATATCGATGTCAGATGTATCCGCTCCGAATCCCGATATCGTGGAACCAACTAAGTAAAGACCATAACGAGGATAGGCATTCTGGAACAAGAAAACCGTCGTGAAATCATTTACAATCCCATATTGCATGAACTTACTTTTATTATGATGTACAAGTACCGCCAAAGACGCATTTTTCGTTTAAAAGTGTCTTCAGTTTGCTGCGAGGCTACAAACCTAGTCCAGATCGCTTGCGACAAATTATCCCACTTGGAACCCGTCAACAATAATCGTGGCATCTCTTTCAACTCCACAAGATGAGATCGAGCCAAGAACCTATCTGGTGGCGTAAAGAAAAAATCATTCGTAAAGTGAATGGATCGCCCGTTGGTATTGTGAATGAAATTTCGACCTCTTCCTCCGCGAAACGAATTGCGATGTGCTTGGCTTAAAGAGCAGAACAGGTTGTTAGTTGATTGACGCATTATTAAAACTCACTACTTACCCCTTTTTCATACTTGAAACTTGTATTTGCTGCTGCTGCAATTCACCCGCATTCTCATTGATGGTGTAGCTGCCATGTGCACTATACATAAACTGCGCGTGCAACGCTGGTATCCAATGTGATAGATTCTGTTCGGATCCATAGAAATGCTGGATTGGCAAATCGTCTTCGGCGTAAGATGTGGGGAAGTTCAAAAGTGATGTTACACTTGACGGATGGGCGTATGAAATGTCCGTGGATGATGTGGACGATGATGAAGATGAAAGGTGGTTACTGCTACCGATACCGACTTTCTTAACATTACCGCAACTAGAATTCGAGGAATCAGATTCATAGCCTTCGCTGACTACTCCTCCAACTTGAGTGACATCACCTGTGCTGGCCACGGATTCAACTTTCATCTGCGTGTTCACATATGGAAATGGGCCTCTGCAGTTGCATTCTGGTTTCGGTTTGTTACGAATTTCGAGTGGATTCTCCGGCTTCGGACTTGCAGACTGTGATCGACTACCTTCAATGTACCGATTGTTGTTGTTTGGATCGGTAGTGACATACGTAAGGTTGTGGAGGTTTTGGTGATTTTTAACGCGGGGAATTATCTGCGATTGGCCAGAATCCGAGCTAGAGCTGGACGGGTGCTTGTTCAACGTGTTAGAACCGTTCTTGGTGATATGTACATTGGTGTTGTTGGAATTCCACACTTTTACCTGGTTCCTGTTGCGATTATAGCCGGAAGAGTTGTTGGACGCATTCATTGCATTGCCATTACCACTCAAACCATTATCGAGCTGATGAGCCAGGCTTTTACTCTTGTTTTGGCACTTTTGGTACGTATAAGACACGGGAATGTAATTGTTTCGCTTGCTGTAGTTGCTTAAAGGCGGGTAGTTACTATATGGCGAAGAAAAGTTATCCGAAGGCAAATGTGTGCTCATCGAATTAACCACCGAATGATGTGCATTATTTATTAGTATTGGAATATCATAGCTAGGGTATTCACTGTACGACGGCGATTGTAACTTAGTGACAGGACTGTACTTTTGTTGGTGATCGTGATAGCCGATTCTTTTCTCTGGGGGTGGGATATCCTGGTAGATTATTCGCTGGCCTTGCATACCCATACTTTGCGTATCGGCAACACTTCGATTTGGCGATACAGTAGCACTGCTACTGTATATGTGATTGTTTCCAGTGCTAGCTGAGTCGACAACAACACCACCTGCCATTTGCATACCCACCGAGTGCAGAAAATCGAGAGAATACGAATTGGGTGAAACCGGCGCCGACGATGAGACGATTGATGCTGCTGCGGAGACTACGTTAGCACTAGAGGATGTGAAAACAGCAGACATTTGTTGGTTACTTGAACTCTGAGAGCCGCCGGTGTTGCTGCTGTTGATGTTTATCACCATGGGCGGAACAGGCGATAGAGACTTCTTATTACTCTTAATATCTACTTCAGTCTGTTGCGGCTTTTTGCGATGCGTTGATGTAGAACCAAATTTGATTGCTACTCTGCTCTTGTTGCTAATACTACTGTTATGGCCTGATGTAGATAATGATGACGACGATGACAACGATGAGGACGACGATACAGATGAGCTGTTAGCTGATGAAGATTTTTGGAACGAGGACGCTTTGCTAAAGTCACTTGTGGTGGTGTTCTTATTGACAAACGAATCACAGCAATTCTTCGGTATTCTAGGAGATGCCAAAGTAGAGTCACTGCATTTGCTATTCTTAATAACGATGTTGTGGCTAATGCTTGTGGGTATGTAAATATTTTGATTTTTTATCGCACTATTATTATTGTTTTTAATATGACAATTAATATTCAATTGCTGTTGGTTGATCCTTTTGCGATTGTTCGCTGTGAATGACTGACTATTTGTGGTGTGATTTTTATTGGTGTTGTTTGTTGGGATCTTTTGGAGTTTCTTTCGATTATTGTTGTGGTGTGTAACATTGTTTTGATACTTTTGCGATAAATTTTGTTGTTTTTGATATTTTATCATTGGCGAAGTGTCATCGTTTGTACATGTAAGAACATTCTTTGGAGCTAGTGAAATAATCTTTAAATCCGATGCGAACATTTCAAAAAATCTATTTTTTATCTTTCTGTTTATTCTTAATATGGGGAGGTATTCTGTAACTGTCGCTTTAGTGTCTAACTCTTTATGACTTGTGTAAAACAATTAAGCAGTATATATATAAATCTTATAAAGAGAAATTTCAATAATTTTCGTACTCATATATCCGGCGGGACTGTAGCGTACACTTGGGATTACCTCAACAATTGTTCGCTTTCGTTGTCAACGTTTTTCAGTTAAATGTGAATGACATCTACCTTCGCTGGATTTACATGTCGCTGTAGCATTTAGGTTTAGTTTTTTTTATTGCCGCACTTCTTCTGTTGCCGGATATGAGAAGAGCTAAACTAATGACTACAAAAAGTAAATAAATAAAGCGTTAGGAAAAATGTTGTTAAAATTATAATATTTTTTATAAACAATAGTGCAAATTCAATGAGCTTGTATGTGGGATCAGTCGGATTAGATTTGAATTATTGGCTGGCAATTTAAACAACACATCTATTATCATTTTGCTAGATTACGCAGGTTGGCCTTATGACGTGATCTAAACTGTCAAAGTTGAGTGGATATCATGGGCACCTCAACTAAAGAAGAGATATGGCCATTCTATATCAAAAATGTAAATTCCAGCTCATAACAATTATACCAACACCGAAATGGAGGAAAACCATTTCAAGTCGGTTACGTTAAGACTGTTGTAGGTATGAAGAAAGAATAAGAAGAATTATGCCCATGTGCAAACACTGTTGTGTTTCCGCAATACATGTGGAACTACTCTAAAGGAGTAGGTATCCGGTGTAGGGGTTAATGATGATATCTATGACTTGTTAGTTAGCGAGGTTTTTGAACTATACAACATCTGTAAAATAATAAGTTGGCAAAGAGATCGATTCAGTAAAAACAGATCAGTTTGTCTGCTGTACATACATAGTTCTTTTGCGTAGTAGGTATGACCTTCACATGATACTAACAAGTGTGTCCTATATATAGATCTACTGTTTGAAGGAGAATATATATGTGAATAATTAACTTTTGGGCTTAATAGTACAACAAAATAATTGTTTCATTTAAAACAAATATAGACCACGTAATGTATAAGATAAGACATTTATTCTGTTTTCCACCAAAAAAAAAAAACATCTATTGATGGGCAAAGTGATAACGCGTGCTAGTAGAAAAGAATCTTCAACATCAGCTTTGTGAAACTCAAACATGTTATAAATATGAATATTGTTACTAAATATTGTTTTAAAATTTAACTGATCTAATGATAAGGGCGTGAACCCACACACACCAAAGTGCACAAAGTCCCAAGTTTTGATTTTTACCAAGTTGTAAATAGTTTTGTTAAGTGCGTAAATCATAGGTGGGTACTAAAGTACTTAGCCGATATCGATTTGCAAAACTTTATGAACCGGCATACTTTAACGTGTTATTTCTTTAAATATTCTACACTTCTTGTCGTGAATGTGCCAGCAAAGACAAACAATACATCATTACAAATTTAGACATTTTGCAGAAGTTTGGTTATAATTTCTCAAGATTTGCATAATATATGCACACAAATTTGCGTATGACCCAATAAAGGCGGTGTTTGCATTATCGAACCAACATAACAGAAAACAATGCATTTTAGACATCTATTTCTTTTCAACTGCAAGCGAGTAACGGAAGTTTTTTTTATACATTTGTGCAGTTTACTAATTCGATTTTAGGGGGAAAATGTGATTCGGGCGGTAATAGCTGTAGCGATAAATTCGGCACAAAATATAAATTTAACACAAAATTACCTCATGGTTTGTGCAAATTTATAATATTCTGTTGAATGTAATGGGTACGCTTTCGGCGGCTTTCAATCGTATAAAAATGTAATCTTGAATTACCCAGATTTCTGCGTATCGACACTTTTTCTTGATAAATGAATTTTCGGACCTAGTAAAGTAGCAAAACCTACACAAATTTGCGGCGGTACGGACGACGACGGTTGCTAGATTTTTTTTTTAGAAATCGTTTGACAGTTGATTCCGTTGACAGATAGGGATGTGCTTACTGAAGGTTACATTTTTCCACTGTTATACGACTTTTTGAATTTTATGACGGTCCAGTCGAATGCATCACTTTTACCTACTACGCGTCTCCATTTGCAATAAGGGCTGCATTCCAGGTTTGACTATTTTAACTACAGCGTTGACAAGCTGTGACAGTTCAAAGGAGGGGAAGTTAACTAAATTAACCAGAGGCAAAAGTGTGGTTCATTTCGTTCATACTACAACATGTCATTAGTAACAATAGCTGTCCCAGATTCCAAAAAGTAACTAAATAAACAATAGCTGTTAATTTAGTTAAAATAGTCAAACCTGGAATTCAGCCAAGGACTGCTTTCGATTTCTTAACAATGGAATATGCTTAGGGCACCAAGAAGTGACAAAAAACAGAAACAAGAACAAAAACAAAATCCCATACATTTGCAATAGAAACAGAATTATGAACAGAATTTTATTTAGCTAGGTACAGAAAAATGGCTGTTTGACGACCGAACGTAAAAAAGTCTACATGACTGTTTTATTAGCAATCTATCTCAGTGAACTAAAGTAAAGTAGAATCTTTAACACGCAATTACTGCTTGATACTTTCGAGGCTCTATTTAAGGCGTATTTTGTTGGGAAGTGAGTATAACAAAACCTAAAGTGAGTACAACAATTTTGCATGTAAAACCAAAAGTGAGTATAACAAAACCAAAAGTGAGTATACACGTTTTGCTTGTAAAAGTAAAAGTGAGCTAGCTATAGATTCTCAAAAGAATACGCCTTTTGACTAGAAGGAGTGCATAACTGAGTCGTTCGATGAGGATCGAGGTTAATTTACCTAAAACAAGAACTACAATTATTCTGTTCATGTGCATTTCTTCAATTAGGTGCGAGCAGCGAGATGGCATTCACCGCAAAATGAATTGTGTATGGATTGCCTAATATTTTTAAAAGAGCTTGGTGGCGAACAAAATCTCCCTCCGTAAAAACGCCTTGGTTTGCTGTTATATATAAAAAGGTCCTGAATGCAGCCACATGGGTTTAGTATAACAGTTATCAAATTTGGGCTTCACTTTGTGAACACTTATTTATTGACATTTATGAAATCTGTCCGCTGTCAAATTGACAAAAACTGTCATTACGAATATTTCATAACCAAATTGTAGATTTTTTCCGTGAAATTCTTTGAAGATGTTTGCCTTAACTAGAGGCGGCCTAAAACGCCATTTAAGCCGAATTATAGAAACCAAGAGATTATACGCAGCTCAAACTAAGCTAAACACCTTCTCTGATGAGTTTACGGAAAACCCAGAGTATCCTGAAATATTGTCCTTAACTCGCGATGCACGCTTGAAACGTGAAAAAACATCATGGCATGAGGAAATTAAAGCCTTGACAACCGTTGAGGAAAAATTAATAAAAATTAACATGCCACGATACTACGGCTATAAAACGATTACTTGGGATTCTAAAGACCATCCCTACAATTGCTTGCCGGTCACTCAACATTATACACGCACGGTTTTTGAGAGTTACGACAAGCAGCCTAACTTTGTAAAGGACGAGGCCAGCAGGACTCAAATGGAGTCACTCGTGAAAAGTGTTTCGGACAATATCAAGGAGACTGTGGAATATTCATATGAATTCTTTAGGTACTGATTTAGTCTAGAAATATTAATTAATAAACAGCCCACAAACGTCTTCTTTTTTCAAGGGAGAAGTACGGCTCAGACAATGGCTTATCAGCACAGGAGAAAGATAAAATGTTGGGTCAAATAATCGTGGAGAACCTCAATCGAACACTCATCAACTCACTTAGTGCCGACGCTACACATTTATCCGAAGTAGAAGTGGACTTCAATCCGCGACATGAGGCATTCTGGGCAATAGGAGGTGTGAATCCACCCAAAAATGTTGTAAAAAGTAGGAAAGGTCGCAAATGGCAAGAGGACACGGCTGACATGCCCATCGATAGATTAGTACAATACAGATCTGAACCATATCTTGCTCTGCGACACAAATTGCCATTAAAACCGATGAAGTCAATCGAAGATAGCACATCGCTGGAAACAGCAAAAACAGTCCCAATCTACAAATTCGATCCGCGCACTATTGGATATAGCACAGGCTATTGTCACGGAACAAGTATTCCTGGTAAGGTACACCCACCCATACAGCACTGCAACACTGATAACATTACAATTTCCTTCTAGGTTTCTGGCCGGGTAGTCCAAGTGGTTTTGGGGTTCTATCGTTCCATCCCCGTGATCACATGCTTGTGCGAAACTCAAAGTATGGAGCGCAGGACTTCGAAGAAGCACTCCACGCCCAAGCCATTCAATCCAGTTTTGCGTGGCTATTGGCGCAGGCCAACTACAATGGTTTCTCCACCTACAACGATGTTACCTACCCCACGACAACACAAACTATCATTACGAATGGAAAACAGTGGTCATTCTATCGCTACCAGCTTAACACAACTCTGATCCATACTGATCATGTGTACGAGAACCCCAAGGCAAACTTTTGCTGGGGAACCAAGGAAATTAGCTTGTTCCAAGAAGTCGATGCGAACGGGAAATGCATTGGTTTCAATGATGAAGTTGTTAAGCATTTGGTTGAGCTTTATTGTAACGCCCCGGCCGAGAGGGATACTGACCTACAGCCATATTTGTCAAGTCAGTGCCCCACCATTGCTGGCATCACAGATAACGATAAAAGAGTATTTCTTGAAAATATCTTCAAGCATTTGGTAGCGAATATACCACGTCATCTTGAGATTCCCGAAATTTATCTCTGGGAGCGAATCTATAAAATAGACAATAACACACGACCAATGGAGCCGAAACGTCGGTTCTTCGAATTGGGCATCAATCCTTGGAGACGAACGTTGGATCAGCATGCTAAAGTTTATATTCCACGTGCGCTACGACCAGATGGACCTAAGAGTAAGCCAAAATTCAAGAAAACGTACTACCCATAGAAAAATTAAATATATCGTTATTTGAATTTTAATGTACGAGTCTTATTTATTTTATTTACTATTCCACTTATCGCACTTATCTTTGGCGTTATGTCAAGAATACACATTTTAGCAATTTTGAAAAAATTGGCTCGGTGATACGTTCTTAAATATTTATGAATGAATTAACCTAACCCATTTTTTTTCTTTTCAAGTGGATAACAAGTGTTCGTATCGTAGACAAACATTTAAACCAAAATCAATCAACATTACCTACCTACCTTGTTTTTCATATTCTATTGCTTCTCAAACCTCAAATTCAAAGCCTTCAACCAATATACGTAATAATTTACCACATAACAGCTGGTTTGCCATCTGTTGGACAAACTTAACCCTGGAATTCCACCGGGATTATTTGAATTGCCAAAGGTTGGTACATTTGTTAAGTAAAGTTTTAAACCGATGCCGTTTTTGTTTTACCTTAACTGATTTGACCGACATCTAGGGCTGGATAGAGAATTTGTATAAGACTGTTACCACTATTAGGGGTATTGCCTGGACTAAGCAGCATACACTACTATTCCGAATTTGTCTGCTGTCTTGGATAACGAAATCTATGCTAATTTTTCTGTTAACCGATTTTAAATATTCAAAGAGAACCGTGGTTGCACATTTTATTTGAATCACATTTTAATAGATGAATAAAAATGTATGTTTACTTTACTTTTTACATTTTATTTTTTAAAATGACGTGCAAATGTTTGCTTTACAAGTCTGGAGAGGCTCTTATTATTTGAAACTGGTGCAGCGTAAAAGTTTGCGGTTCATTTGAACTGTAATTAATGCACAAGGAAGTGAGCAAATACTGTTACGAGGAAAGTTACGTTTACGTTTTTCGCACTTTGTCGAGCATCTTGTTTATTTTCAAGTTCAAGTGGCCTGCGAAACATTAAAATTTCATTCAGATTGCCGATTGCCCCGCATAATTCTCCTCAAAATGAAGGAGGCGCTATGGAAGCACCTAGTATGCCTTGAGCTCGGAGGTACTATCTATTGGATATTTTCTACCAGGTAAGAAGCGCACTCCAGCCGCCAATATGCTCAGTTTTTCAACCTTTCATGCAATGTTTGCAATCGGCTTTGTAAGGCATACGGGAGAGAGCATCTGCTTTAAAAGATATACTTTCGATGCTGTACTTCGTAATTATATATGTGCAGCCGTTACGACGTGTCCCTCAAGTTCTTAAGCTGCAGTAGCCTTCGCAGAGAGCATGTGTCTTTGATGGATACACATGCTCTGTGCGAAGGACGAATTGTTTCCCATAGTTCCTTTCTGGGCTTGGACAAAACTTTATTGAAGTAGAAAGCTACTTTTTCATGCACCTAAGTGAACTAGCGTTTGCAATCATAATAGGTACATACCTACATCTTTATCTACGATTGGAAAACACTAGTATGAGGGCATCGCATACAGTTGCTGCTTAAGTTATTTGAAGGTATTTTCGCCTAATGATTTCAATTGTATTGCTTTTCTGCCAGTTGGCGCAAACTCTTAGTAATATCCTTCACATGCCGTCAAGTCCCAGGAAGCTACTCAGTTCATGTTTGTCTTAGAAACCGGATAGGTTTTTTCTCCATCGAAATGCTCCGAATCAGTCCTGACTCCTGACTCCTTTGGCAGAGATAATGTGCCCAGTTGCTGTTGTCAGACATATTAGCGCTATTGCTCCTCCTTATCATGGAAGTTGTATTTTTTGTTTTGCTATGGAAGGTGGAAACCTTATACATAAGGCACCAATGATCCGACGTTCATTGGAAGTGCCAGTATCTTAACCACCTCCCTTTTCAAACAGACTGATATTTATCGTTTGTGGAACCGTCGCGGTCGTAAGGCATTACGTCGCTCAGTATTCGCACGGCCACGTTGCTTACAATAGTCCAATTTTAATTTTTCTGCAACATGTAGATCGACGTTGTCGAGAGTGGGCCATTCCCCAAATTCGTCCTATAAGGCAATTCTTTCGGTTTCGTACCGTGGGCAATGGAAGAACACGGGTTTTGCGTTTTCCGAAACGGTTTCGCAATGTGGACAGTTTGGGATGGTTTCATGTCCGCGTTTAAAGAGATATTCTCTACAATAGCCATCACCCGTCAAGAATCGGGTCAGATAGAATTTTGTTAGCCATGAGTTCGCTTAATCCATGCATCTATCACTGGTATATGCGACGATGTGTCCATGTTCCTTTTAACGATTCGGTCCATTGTTGTTGCCAGGCTGCGATACTACGATTTATTTTGTACCATCTTTTATCGTCATCTACCCGGCCATTTCGGACTCTCTCGGTGCTTAACGTTTTCATTTCTTTAGGGAGTAAGTCGATAGGTAGATAGGTATGACGGGTGTAGCATCGGTTGAAATAATTCTGAGTGTTCAGCCGACTCTTATAGTGCGCTAAGACGGAACACAGTTTTAATTCCGCATACATAAGACTTAACTTTCAAGTGGCACTTGACCAAATATCTACTGCGTACATGAGTGTGGAACCGATAGCTCCTGCAAGAAGTAGTCTCTTATTCTGTGTCGGGCCTCCGATGTTACTCTAACTAAGTGCACTAACAATTTGGACAACATTTTGCATAGGTAGCTACATGCTCTAGAATTTCGTCATACATAATTGTTCTACAGCAAGGTACCTAGGACCGATCCTTGTGGAACATCGCCAGTTACATACTTCGCATTCTTTTATTCCCTCATCAGAATCGTAGAGCAGAACTCTATTCACAGAGCAAATCGTTACTATTTTACGGAGATACTCCCGTGTTGCAATCCGGTAAAGATAGCTAGCTCATGATACGTTCCCTATTCGCCAAATTAAACGCGGTTTTTACGTCCAGGGTTATAACTGCGTAGTATTTGCTGTCTCCTTTCCAGCGCCTGCCTTCTATAGCGGCTTGCTGACTGGAGTCAATTGTCAATGATTCGCTCAAGAACTTTACGTGTCGTATCTAGTAAACAAATAGGGCCATAAGAAGATGGTTCGTTTGGATTTTCCTTTCCTTTCGGCAGTAGGACAAGTATTTGACGCTTCCAGGGTTTAGGGAAAATGGCCTCCTAGAGGAACGCGTTAAACATTTCGGAGAATAAGTCGGGCCGTGTTTTGATTGCAATTTTTAGGGCAATATTTGGAATACTATCCAGACCCGGAGCCTTCCTATACATGCCTCGAATAATTCTTCGCTTGTTATGATGGGTATAGGCGCCATTTCGTGAGCCCTTGTATCACCCATCTCCCTCCTTTCTTGGAGGAGAAATAGGGTCTGAACTATTTGCCGTAACAATAATGGGCACGTTAGCGATTTCACTGAGGGACTTAGTTCCCATACCTAGTAGGAAATAAAACCACTTTTGTGAAGTGGACTTAGTACCCATGTAAGGTGGGAATAAATCCACTTTCTTATGGGAACTTAGTAACAGTTTAATACGTATGGGGAGGGGGGGGGGGCAGCATGCAACCCTCCTGCTTGGGTTTACCGCCTCTACTGCAGTATGTGCTAAATTGGGTGTATTGAAAGGGAAATAAAACCTCTCAGAGTTTTCGGAATTTATTTCCCACCTTACATGGGAACTAAAGTCTTCAGTTAGCAGAGGACTCCATCAAGTCATCTCCCGCTGCATTAAAAAGTTTGGCAGTTAGACCGTTCGGTCCAGCAACTTTGTTGGACTTAAGCTTGGATATTGCTATCCTCACTTTATTTTGGTCAGGTGGACGGAAGTATGGCTTTCATCGTCCAGTATTATTAAACATTTAAGGGGCCTCAACTCCAAATGCGTTTCGCCCCGAATGCTTATACTCCACAAACTTTATTCATTTCTGTAATGTATGAATACTTTTACACCCTACTGTATAAACTAATTTAGTACATACATTGTGAAAAGCTTTTCTTATTGAATAAAGATCAGTCGTATTGCAACCATGAACATGAAGTGTGACACTACTTAAAAGTCTTGGTCTAAGTGCATTTATATATGAAAATTTCTTGAATTTATTCTTGACTTGCAACATTTTTGGTATTTCATCGTCCAGGCTGGTTCAATGGTTCATTCTGCCTGAAAGCGGAATTTATGTCGTCTTCGCCGTTTAGCAGCCTGCTGAAATGGTTTCTCCATGTCCCCTACCAGATTTCCTTGATTGTCTCTGTTCGGGTCTTGTTCCCGTGGCACGTTCTTTGGTAAAACTTGCGAACATTGTTCCTGGAGTAGCCATAACCTCTCTATTTCCTATACGCGATCGGCAAACGTTCTCTTGGTTTGTTGCGTCTATATAGCCATTCAAAGTTGAATCTCCTCACAGTATTTCCTCGTTGTTGTGGTGATCCGAGTCTATGTTGGCCGCTCGGAAAGTTCGGACATCTAAAATACGGGAGGAATGCTTTGCGTCAATTGCAACATGGTTCATTTGACGGTTTGATGATCTGGTGACCGGCGCGTACTCCTTTGTAAATATTGAGGTGAGGAAACCGCGTGCTAGCTATATAGTAACATTACGTCCCGCAACAAAGTCAACACTAGCTTAAGCTAACTTAACTAAGCCTAAATACCTAAGTATCTATAGTAAACCTAGTACTTCCCCTGTAGAGGTAAGCGTACATGTTAACAAACAAACAAAAATATTCGTTCTCGCCATTGCGACCATTCATCAAGGCATTGGTAAGCCTTCGCAAAAGTACATATTCCGAAAATGTGTGTGGATAACAAGTTCAGTGCGCAAAATCCTTAAATTTCCCATATTTTAGGGGGAAACTTCTGCAAAACCAAAGTGACTGATGCTGCTGCTTTTCAAGGACTAAATACCTTGCAAGACATCTCAGTACATTTATACCGAGTGTAGTTCCGCACATGGCTTAGTTTTTATCTCTCTTTTGCACTAAAAAATAATCGTTACTCTCGCTTTAACTATTACTGTACTGGTACTCGTACACGTAGTCCAGCATTTTCGGGTCAGTTTTCATTCAGTTTGAAATTTTACAACTTTGCAATTGTTTTGTTTGTACCTAACCTATATTATCAACACAATAATAGTCATAAACAATTTATACCACGTTGGATGTAATTCGTCTGCTAAACCACTCTTTACTCCGAATTTGGGGAAATAGAGCTGCACCAGCTCACAAGGGATGGACGATGAAAAGTTGCTGGGAAAATTGTGGAAATGAAAACGCTTTCCCCACATGGCATCGGATTCGGAGATTGGTGAAACGCTTCACGACATGTCAATAGTCAGAGTAAATATCCTTTGGGTTTTTAGTATAGGACGTTGGCTGGAACGTGTCGGTCGTTGCCGTTATACTTTCTCCTGTTTTCTATCTCCGATAATACTATTAATCAACAATTTGTTAGTCGCCTCTATTTTTTTGTTCAAATAAATCAGTTCAACTTCAATTTAAAATCAAAAATCTAAAATCTAACTCGTGCACGTCTTCTAAACGCAAAATACAAAATTCACCAGCATCCTTCGAAACACGTCTAGCGAAACTGGATTACGAAAACGAGAAAAATCATACAAAAACGGATGTGATAACGAGATTTGTGCATAACAAGAGTCCTAGTGAAACTGGTGAAAATTCCTTATTGTTATTAGTACCATTCAGTTGTATCCTTAAATCCTTATAACAGAAAAAAAAAATAAATGTCTGGATAAATAAAGGTAGAAAAGAAAAAAAATATTAAAAAAAGAAAGAAAAAAAAATCCCTAAAGTTTGAAAAAGTGCTGCAGTAGATTGCCTAAAAAGAAGGATCTACCAGAGAGAGAAAAAAATGCATTGTTATGATTTGTCATTTGCACATGATGAAAGTTATGCTTTCTGAATATTTGTAAATCTGTGCGGCATCACCGAAGGATAACAAGCAAAAGTACGTATGTATATGTATTTAGCATGGAACACTGCAGTAATGGTTACACTACTCTACTCTACTCCGCCCAATGTCATTTTCTTGTCCATGCTTTGGTTTTTTTCTTCTCTTCCCTTCTTTTGCGGGGGTAGTTTGGTGGGAGATGGATGATAATTAACATTTTTATTTTTGTTCTTCGTTAATGTTTGAAAATTACTTGAATATACGGATATGTACTACCTACACAATGTGCGGTTGGATTTGCATTTAAGTGGGTGGATGATGTTTACCTCTGACTTTTAAGAAAAACAATTGAAACAATAATAATTTGTTCTCCTCTGCTTGTTGCTTATGTGCTCAAGTTGTTGTCTATTATTGAAATGTATTTCCCTCGAGTTTCCGCATGTAATTGCCCTTGGATAAGTATATCCTTATGTCCGGTGGGTGTCTGATGGGACGAGTATGTGGGGGTGGTGGAGGTGGTGCTGGTGTGGGAAATGTTTTTAAGGACTTTTGCGGCTTGTTGTGAGTGTGACACGTGACATGTAATTGGAGCAATGTGCATTTTTCAAATTGGATACCATTTATCAAGTTATTTTGTTGGCGAAGTGGATATTTATTTTCAACATTCCAGGATGTTTAAATAAAACAATTCGAACTGCAAATATTCGCTCGGGAATGTGTCCTATTTTGTTGTGTGGGTATGGCGTCAACATCGCCTACGCATGCCACGGCCGTATTGTGTTTAGTTTCTGATGATGCTATTCAGTTTGTTCAGTCTCCTTCCTAAAAAGGACGTGAACGTGATGCTTTTTTGACGTTGTTTTTTGCTGTGTGTGTGTGTGCTGTTTTTTATGACGCTCTCCTCCTGCTTCTACGGGGATTAACGGCTTGTACTGACTGTGGATTTTTTTTTGTGTATTGAATTGTGAATTACTGTCGTTTTCGTTGTCGCAGCGTGATGCTTATTAATTCGCTGACATGTTCGACTGGGAGCCTTTTCCAAGCCGAAAAAAAGGCGGCTGTTTGAAGTGAGATTTTCTCTATTGGTACAAGGATTAGACTGGTATGCGATAGGAATACATTAACCCAATTCATGTACCTACTTATGCATGTAATATGGCAATTTGTGGCACAGAGCTTGGCATTAATCCCTTTGTCTGTCACGTGAGAATTGGCCAATTCAAGAGATTTGCTTAAAGGATATTTAGTCGCTGTCGACTAAGAGGATAAGTTATATCAAGCGGCGTTTGTTGAATATGTAGTTCGTTTGCACTTTTGGGATGCTAATTTGTAGGTTATCTTATAGCCACAAGGGCAAATAAAAACACCATATATGAATGAACGGAACATTTTCGACGTATTTTCTTGTGGACTTTTATTTACAAGCCAAAAAGTAAGAAGATACAGGTACGTTTTGTTGGCAGCCCGCTAATTGGTCCTCCAACCAATTCCATTTCACAGGGGATGGCTACAATTTAGAAAAAAGTTGGTACCTATGAACTATGGATGGATAGATGTAGAAAAATGGAAATTGGCACATTTCGGAAAAACAATCAGTCGTAAAGTTCATCGATAGAATTTGAAGTAAGGTAGGCATTTTAAACGTCAAGTTAAATTTCCACATCGTTGATTTTTTATATGAAAGGAAGAGTGTAAATAAATCCAGTTCCAAATATCATTATGTGTGTACGAGCTCCAATGGCGCGTTTATTTATCTAAGACAATTATTTAGGTACACCTATAGCGGTTAATGGAATGCAGTCAATAACTTGATTAAGCGTAGGTGACAATTCCTGTATTTTGAAAGAAATACAAGTTTTCGGAAAAAAAAATTCGTCTTTTGACTCTAGTTAGCAGTTACTTCTCTGAGTTGTTCAGTCCAGAACAGGGCATTGAGGATGACAGACCCGGCCGGCCATCACTTCCAATAGTATAGAGGAAGTCAATTTCAGTCAAGTCAATCTCTCGTGTCATTCAAGCTGCCTTTAGGAGTCCCTCGAAACACCTGGGGCCAGTACCACGAAACAACAAGTATGTATTGTTAAACAGAAGCAATTTATCGGAGCAAAATGTTAAAATACTCCCAATATACTTGTTGTTTCGTGGTACAGGCCCCTGATGGATAGTGTGGTTATTGAAAGGGGGGTAAAATTGCTCCAATTATAGGGGTTTGTTACTTTTAAAACGATTCGAAAAAATCTTTGCCATAGGTACCTATTAGTCGAGCCAAGATTAGGGGATAAACAGTTCGATTTTCATTCAAGCGGCACTACCGGAGTATGGAATTGACGCTTTCCTTGTGAGAGCTATTGGATCTCTTCACACAAACTGTTCAAGATGTGTTCGCGTAATCAACGTTAATACAATATCTACTTTTCGTCAGGGAGTGTCTCATCTCATTTTAATTAATTTATTATGGACTGATTGTTGCAGCAAAAAACGTTTCCAAATGGAAGACCTAAGGAAATGTAATTGCTATTCGCTGATGATCATTTTTGACTCCGCTAAGACTAAACGTTGGAATAAAGATAAACGAGAATAAAACTGAAGTGATGATCGAATTTAAAACGTCTTTTTAATGCATTCTGCATGTAACCGAAGTCCCACTGAAACAGATGAACAAGTTTAAGTATCTCGGGGTCTTATTCACAAGGCGATGGAAGAAGCTACAGCATCGGCCAAGCTGGGTCAATTTTGAGACATCTATAGGTCATTCTGTTATCAAGAGGACCGAGCTTGGTGTTGAAGCTGAGCTATCTGACTACTGACTAAAATAATATCAAGTTGCCGAAAGTATATTTCTTCGTTGAATTGATGGGGTAACTCACAGAGATCGTGTATAAGGAACACTAGTTTCGTTATTAGCTACTCAATGTGGAGCACCTACTTTTTCAAAAGTAATTTATGCTTTCATGGCTTGGTCATGTTTTTCCAAGATATCCGTACCATCCAACAGAATTGCTTATAAGGTTTAAAGCTCAGGGTCGTACTGCGTATCTGTCAACAAATGGTTCCATAGAAATACGGTCACAATGGATCGAAGCGCAATTTATCTTATACATACATTCAAATTTAATGTAAGCCAGTCACGCATGTGAGAAATAATGATCAATCCAAGGATAGTCAAAACTAGATTCGAATCCTCACCAAAAATTTCCTTTAAAACAGCTCTGGCAGCAAAAGCAATATATAATTATGCCGCCAACTTCTGTGCACCTACCCGATTCTTTCCGGAACAAAACCCCCTCTTAATTACACTGTCTGTGAACTGTGCAGAACACAGCCCGCCACACTTGATATCTCACCATAAACCACTGCCAGGTTCAACTGCCATAGGATTAGCTAAGCAAGCGTGTGTCGTAATTTCTTACCTTTGACTAATACAGGCCCAATATATGTACATAAATAATCCTATTCCTACCACACAACTTGTAGGCATAGTGGTGGGTGGCAATTTAATTGCGTAGAAAATGCCCGTCTCATAAAATTGCTTTCAATTATATTTAGTTGAAAACCTACTGCCATTTTAAACAAATCTGAAAATCACCACCGTAATAGGACGCCATCTTAAAACCGCTGTCACCTTGAAATGTCAAAAAGAGGCACCAGCACCAGCAGCAAGCTACCTAATCAATTTTATGTTTTAAATTCTGTTTTTGTATTCTGACGCAAAATGATCTCTCTGGAGACGCGTCAGAAAAGAAATACCTACCCAGTAAATTCGGCCATGTAAAAATATTTCTCCGGAATTTATAATTCACCAGACAGCGGTGTTTAATTTTTTAATAATAACTCGTTAAACATTTATTGCTTTCAAGTTGTAGGTAAAAAAAATTGTTTTGAATTTAAATAAAATGAGTAATTCTGTTACACCTAGTTTAACCGTGAAAGTTTAAATAATCTAAAGTTCAGCTAAACCTGAACTTGAGTCCGGTTTCACAATGCAATCTGAACTTCAGTTCAATTGAACGCAGTTTAACTAATGCTTTGTTTCCACCGAACGCTAATCCCGAGATTAAGTGCAAGAGGATTAAAATTAATCTTGAAGTGTTTCCACCAAAAAAGAAGAGATTAATTTGACATTTCACCAGATGTTGGCATAAGCTGTCCAATCGAAGTGCAACAAATGATAAAAAATTAAACAATTCCTACTTTAGAAATTAAAAGTAAAAACAAAAAATGAGTGGCAGTAATCTAAAAATATTATTACCGCATCATTTTGTCCTCAAAACTAATATGTATGAACGTTTTAACGGTTGCATTGGCAAGAAGTCGGTATTGGGGGTAGGTACAAAAAAAAACTATTTTTTTCTTTTGCTCACCTATGACATAAATGTCAAATGTAGCTCTGTTTGTTTTGAATTTTAGACATTTCGACCTGTGGAGAGTGTGTTCAGAGACCGCACTCTACATGTAAACCTAGTCAGTTTAGGAGATTAATTTTTAATCTCCTTTTTATGAGATTAATTTTTGTATGATAAATCTCGAGATTTATACGAGGTTAACGAAAATTAATCCTAATCTCGGAGTTAATCTCCGGTGGAAACGTAGCATAAGTTTAATAAATAAAATTTGGCAGTATTGTATAGTGCTTATACCTTTTTTCGACTTTTTCAAAGTCGTTCCTTGTTATTTCTTTCAAAGAACACACAAAACAACGTCAAATATTTGTGTGTGTTGACAATCGGCAGCTTTCAAATTGAAATGTCACTGAGTCAAGTGATCTGAGACAGAATACTGTCGTTTAACTTATGTCGATTTCCATTGGGCTTTTACCGTTTTGCTCTCAGATCTCAGATTTTTCCTGCCCCAATGGAACATGAAATGAGATTACTTTTTTTTTGCATTTGTGCTATTTGACACTCAGCTATTGTTTGTTTGTTGCAATTTGTGTTTACAAATGTCTCTTGTTTTGGTATTGGTGAAAGTATGTGTGAATCTCGCTCGCGAATCGAGATTCGCAAAAGTGATCTGAATCTTTAAAAAAGGGCTTTTTTTCCGCCCAATGGAAAACGAATTTGACAGACAGCTGATTTCTAGAGCAGAAAAACTGTTTTGTCTTGCCCAATAGAAATCAAAATTAAACTACAGAATGAACTCTGTTCAAGGTAAAAGAAACCAAATTAATTGTTCAACTGAAATTTAAACTAAAAGTGTAGTATAAACTTCCACTGTAAAACTAGTGGTTGAAAATCAACAGCCCTTAATTACTTCGTCAGATCAGTCCGTCAATCGCTTCTAAGAAGCCAAAAAAAAGGTTGAGAAAATGTTTTCTTTCCTGCTAAGTGTTTTTGTCTTCCTGCCTCCCAAAGGGTACTCACAAGGTTTGAGTTTTTTTCTTGGTCGACAGGCACCATATTTTTTTATTGTAGCATTGCAAATATTTCAATAGCCATATAGGAATTTATAATGCCGTATCAATCATAACGATATATCATTTTTAATGGTATCTATAATATTATTTTCTAAACGGAACATTATGAATAATTTGTTGTTTTGAATAATAAAATACGAACTGTACTACAATATGTAAGATGACTATAATTTAATATGCTTTTCGCCTTGGCACTTGCAAAGCGGGAAGTGGTTGAGTTCTATCAACTACCTCTGCCAAACTATATTTTGTATTAGATACATATAATATATGGTATAGTGTTGGTTTGCTTGAGACCCATCGAATAGTAACGACATTGACTATATTTTGTATTTTTTTTTATTAAATTATTCAACTCTCCGAAAACAAAGACACTTTAAGCAGCTTAATTTGGAGCATTTTGTCTATACCTTAAATTAAGATTATATTTATAAAATCATAGATTTCGAGGTTTTAAAGAATGGTGTAAATAATTGTTGACTGGGACTAGGCTTGGAGACACCTTTTTTTGCAATCCGTACTATGGCATCAACTTCTCAGCCCTGAATATTCAATTTCCACCTACAGCCTAGAATTATACGAGGTTCTTTTGTACATTGTTATTTCATGTTTTCAAGTTTAGCTGGAGGTATACAAGAAATGGGCAGTCACTCAGTGATTAAGTGTATAGAACTACTATACTAACCCATTAGGGTTTTAAATGCCTTCAGTGATCCCTTATATTTGTTTTGAAAATAAAAGCTCACAAAAAGGAATGATGTTGACAAGGAAACACGCAATATTATCGCTTAGTCGGCTCTCACATTGGCCGCGTTCAATGTGCTTAGGCACCTAAATATTTAGGTGACAGTTTATCATTGAACGGCAAATTTCCTAGTACCTAAGCTAAATGTCAAATGCCTTACATGTGTTAAGAATTGAGCATTCACTTGCTGTTTTGACATCAACTGATCAACACATTGGCTACCTTCTAAAGAAAAATATAAAATTATTGTGTAAAATGAATGATTCTATTGATTCTTTTCAAAAAGCAGCTTTACAAATTGTCGGGTAAAAACCTCATTTAAAAGACACATTTTATTTAATTATTATCACACTTGTGTATACGTGTTGATTTTATTATCCGTAGTCCTTTCTTGTGTATCATCGATATGTCATACAAAACACCGTCAATTGTATCTTGAAATTTAATTTTAATTTTTTTTTCAACTATAATAATAAAACCACATACAAATCTCAGCAAAGTTCAACAATGGAGTGAAAAATTCTTCGATTTCAATCAGCTGTTTATGACATTTCTCAAATCCACTAAGAACTCAGGCATAAATTCTTGCCTAACTTTCCAGTCACCACAGCTGACCGACCTCACGAAATTTGCCTAGATTTGCAGTCAAATCGACCAATCAGAGGCTGTTGACTAGCTAGGCAAAAGCGTATTGAACGCGGCCATTGAAGCAACATTCAATAAGCAACTGGCAATAGGAAACACGCAGACGCAATATTATCGCTCACAATTATTTTACATTGAAATAAATTAGAGGTCTTACATCAAAGCAACTAAATATCGCTCGAATAAATTATTTGGACGCTATCGTGCTTTCAACAGACAGACAGACATAGCTAAATCGATTCAGAATGTGATCCTGATTCAGAATATATATACTTTATTATATGGTCTCCGGTGAACCCTTCTTGGCGTTACAAACGTAATGACAAAGTAAATATACCTTCCTGTGGAGTGTATAAAAACAAGAGGTCTAGATTGATACTCACCATCTCTGTATCAATGTTAAGGGCGCATATAACAGCATTACATTAAAAGATTCGATATATATAGAGCCACTGCGAAAATTATCACGTTTCTTAGAATTACGATGAAAATGCGAATCCACCGCTGCTCAATAAAATTTACTGAGATTGATAATTACATTTTGTTTCTTAAGGGGTCCTGAGTTCTGATTGGTGCTCTACGGTCAGGGCAATCGAAATGACAAAATGCGCGGTGTTGCGGACATAAACGTCAACTGAGAAAACTGTTCACGTGATCAGTTCAGCCCAATGAAAACTCAGCAAAATGAAGTTAAGGAGCTGTCAGACTTACTAAACCAGATTCTTGAACGCCCCTTATCTATTTAAGTAAAGCTGTGATGTTAGTCCTTCAATAATGGATGAACATTTTCTACTGCTTCACAATTTGAACTGCTATACTCGTGCGTTTACTTTGCGACACCGGCAACAAAGGGTTTCGTACTGTCAAAGTACTGTCAACACGCAAGGTCACAATAAACAGTTCTAGTTCTAGTAAGTTACGTTGTGTATCTCAGTTCCGTTATAAAATCTAATACCGACGTTACATTAGAAAAGAAGCCTAAATAGTGAACTCTGTAGTAAGGCCATGCCAGGAAACACTGATGGCGAATCTACTTAAGAACTTCATCCCACCTCAGTTCTATGGCGCCGAGGCATGGACGAAGATATCATTGGTCGCTTTGAATGCAAAACTCTTCGAGTGATTTTTAGTTTCAGCGAAAGTTTTGTCAGGTCAGATAAAACAAGTACAAGTTTTTTTTTTATACGAGTGTTAACGCCGAAATCAATTCAGATAAGAAAAGTACCAATCTGTGTGAAATGTCACTAGCATTACAAACAATAATTGTTTCCAACAAATGAATGCCTTATCCCCCCATCGTATAAGTAGGACAGCCGTGTATCGACGTTTCATTTCCAAAGTTGTAGGTACAACTTTTCACTCACATTTTCTGCAACTACTCGTATTTGGAGTAATCTGTTGTCTTGATAAGTCGATCAACACACGAGTATGAGTAGGTATCTACCGTCTTAAATCTGGATCATGGCTAGCGCTAGGTAGGTCAGATGTTGAACGACATTATTTCAGGCGAATATGTCGGTACATTCTCTACAAAAATTCCTTCTGCTAATAACCAACTTTATCCTTCTAAACCCGTATGGGGATTACCTTGATGATTAGAGTCGATGGCGGAGAATCGAGAGCTATGGAGGGTCCACTTGAGCAACCTACACCCGCGACCCACTTAATGGACAAGCGGACCCATTGAAAATGAATGAATGAATCCTTCTAAATGAAAAGTTTTGATTTATAGAAACACCTTTCGCTTTTTCATATTTAATGCTGTTTTGCAGTCTCAGTACCTATTAAATTTATCAATCAGTGGGGGTCACTTCACCGTTCACAAACCTTACCGGCGGACAATGGACTACAGTTATTTGCATCCTTTTGATGTAGGTACATAATATAATATCTGTATACATACACATCCAAATCCAATAGGAAAACCCAAATCAAGTTTAGGTTAGAAGACCTTTTACAAAAGGTCACGTCCGGAGATATGATATGAATATTGCGGTAATTCTAAATTTAGAATTACTTTCACTCTGATATCTACTACGTGTCACATCTACAGGATTGCTTTTGTTGTAGCCCATCGAATTATATAATGTTTGAAAATGTACAAAATAACTTTTCGAAAAACTAATCAAACTCATTTAAGTGGAATTCTGTAGATATACATACCTTATCAATAGAGGGATGCTTGCACGTGCCTAATCAACAGTAGACTGTGCGTGTGTGTGTGTATTTATATTGGCTGTGTTGTGAAAGATAACTTCTGAAGTAATCTGTTCCTACAACTAACTTTTCAAAGAACTCATCTCATCACTTTAAACGAAACGAAACTACTTGAATCTGGAGGATGATGGTGCGATTATCGATTTTGTAGGCACTATATTAATGTAGGATTGTAGGCCATGAAATCCACAGCACGTTTTGGTGATTCCAAAATCGGAATCGGACTCAATTTGGAAAAAAGTCTTAAAAGTTCTGCCATTTGCTTGAGATAAGCGTGTAATAAAACGGTGTAAATATTGTGAACGATTGGACGATATTTCATTTGATCATCTTGTAAATGACTTATAGCACAATCGAAATTTCGTAAAGGGTAACCTGGTAGTATTTTGTGTGAGCATATAAAAATGGTTTTGGGAATAGGTAGGAATGTGTGGCGGTTTGAAAACCCAAGTGGCACTAAACATCCCGTTTTGTTATCCCACAACTCATTTGACTTGTTTGCTGAAGTTCGTTAAAGAGGAGAGTCTAGACTCTAGATCCAAAGTCTGGAGTTCAAGAAAGTTTATTAGCTCTTTAAAACTATTCTTCGGGACATCGTCGAAGGAGTCAGAGAAATGTTTTCTAGAGATCGCTGTCTAGTCCCAGCTATAGTCCGGGCATGCTGTTGTTATTCTGGCGATACGCGTTTTAAGTGATAAGATGGTTATGTTCTTTTCCGCTTCTAGATATTACACAGCCTTCATTCTAAGTGGGGGCTAAGCTTTGACAGGTCCTCAGTTTTTTTATTTTCATATATTTGGGTATGACCTGGAACTGGTATGCAAATCAGGACAACCTTGAATTGGCATTCATTTTAAGGTTATAATGACTCAGGACATAGCCTTGATGACAGCTTGTCTATTAATGAGTAGGTATATCCATCTTTTATGTGTAGTTTGATTTGCGGACTGACCTCGCGAATAACATAAAGTTGTACCTGGAACATAATGGCGGTATCCGAAAGACCATACGATTCAAGAGAGACTCAGAGAATACAACCACACGGCGCACATACTCCATTTTCGAGCCAGCTGTGAAAATTGGTAAGATCGAGTTCCTAGTCTTGCCAATCTAATCTAGCAGGGAATTGTACTTCAACATGTTTTGTGAAAATCATATGTGGGTATATATTGGTATTGCCGTATAGAGTCTCGCAGTCGCAGTCACCATCACTCAGAAGATCTAAGTCTGAGTGAAATTTTTCATGTAAAGTTCTATAGGTGAAGATGCTGAAGGCGTAAGATGGTGTTGATCATAGAGCGCCTGTGGTGCTTGTATTTCAGAATCACTTTCAGATACATAGCGCTGAACGATGGGGAGAGTGGTCTTAATTATATCTCTTTCTGAACTAAAGAGGAATTTATTCAATATTATACGACATAGATCTGCTGGCAAAGTTGGTTATGTTGCTATTTTCTATACTCTTGCCTGAATTATTCTGGTATAGAAACAATCCAACGACTAAGATCGGTTTCTATTACAAGCTGCTCCATAAGCGACGCAAAAATCTATTTTATAGTGTGTGGACTTCAATTTTCTTTTTCTTCTAATTTGCCACATAGTTATCTAGGGGCTGATTGAGAGGCTTAAGTACAAATTAGATCGTTTTGCCAAATGACGGTCAACTTTTTGTAGGTGTGAGTTCATCACAGTGGACATCATATTGGGCGCAATGCTATCCCTGGTGAACCTAAACCTAAACCAATTCGCCCAAATCTGTGCGAAGTATATTTTTTTTATTTTAACGAGCCAACTGAACGCAAAAAGTGGTTCTAGAGTTTAGGGGCCTTCCTCAGAGTTACGTTCTAAAGTTCAAATATTTTGAAAGTATTTTTTGGAAACAACTTGAATTAGCATTTATCACTTTCAAAATAAATAAAAGTCAAAATCTAATTTCTCACTTTCGGCCTTTCGTTTCGATACTAGCGGAATTGTTCGGATACCAACACAAAATTGGTTAAGACCTTCACATTTTTTTAACAGCAAAGAAGATAAGTCAATTTAAATAAATAAATAAATATAAAAAAAAACACATTTATTTGTACGCAGACACACAATTTACCAACATTTTAAATTAATTTTTTTTACTCGTATTTTTTTAACAAATTGTTGGTAAAATAAAAAATAAATGAAGCAAATTTTCCCTGACTGATTTCAGAATTCCTAAATTTCCCTGTCTTTCCCTGACATTCCCTGACCAAGTTTTCGTTCCATGACTTTCCAGTCGAGTCCGAGTGGCAACCATGTATTGAGACATTACATTTACAGTTTGGCGCATGAATACCAGTTCCGATTCCATTTTGGAACCATTCGTATACCGCTTTGGCAGGTTGGTGGGATGTTGCTTGCCCATGCTTCTCTGCTGGGGATCTCCGTTTAGACCCATTTGTAGCAGCGCAAAGTTTTCGGGATGCGGTCTGTGCTGTGCAGATGATCTAAAGGACTATTCACATGAGAGCGAGCGAACGAATTACTAAAATGCGAACAAACCATTTTTGATGCATTTATGAACAGAAAATTTCACATTTTACTATTCCAAGAGGAGGATAATTAATTGTTCCATCAAAATATACTAATAAACCAAGTTTAAAAATAGTCTTAATAACGAAATTTCGAAATCCAAATTTTTTGCCGCGAACGACAACACCCTGGCGCGAATTGTCAGTCTATTCACAATCCACATCATTTAAATCGCGTTCCACAAAGTAGCGAATAAAAAATTCGTTCGAACTTAACCTTATTCCAAGATGAGGATATCTTGGAATAATAAAATGTGGAATTTTCTGTTTATAAATGCATAAAAAGTGGTTTATTCGCATTTCATCAATTCGTTCGTTCGCTCCCATGTGAATGGTCCTTAACAGCAAAGTGCTCTAAATAGTGAACAACCGAAAACTTCTAAATAGTGAACAAAATTTTGAAAGTACTTTCAAGCAGAAAGCAACAGAAGCAGGGCTGACTTCGAAGATTCTGTCTTAATATTTCTTTGAACATCATTATAGCTAAATGGTTAATGCCTAAACTTATTACAATAGGACATAAATAACTGATAGCTGATATCTATGGCTGATAGAAAAAGGACGCATTCAGATCCCAATTAATTCTTAAGTAGTTTCGTAAAGTATTTATTATGTCACATTTCGTATTTCATTAGATGATTGGTCGGTAGAGCCTTTACCGGCCTTGGCACTGCGGCCTCTCTAAAGGAGCCTATTGTACCATCCCTGGCATTGTATTTCATACAAAAATGTTTTTTTTTTTTCAAAATGGGAAGAACTATCAACGAAATACAGAAAAGGGGCAAATATGGACAATTTTGGAAAAGTGGTCTCATTGGGGATAGAAAGGAAAATTTTTTTATTTTTCCTACAATGGCGGTAGTTACTTGACGTTTGAATGCAAATAAATTGATATTTGGATCATGTCTTCGAGGAAACATCTGAAATTGACAAAAGCGGTATAAAAATAAATTTCGGACTTATTGTCATCGTCAGTGATTATTAGTAATTTTATTAGATATCTATGTATCTAAGTTTTTTTTCCTTTTTGGATCGTCGTAGGTAAAACTTGGACAAGATAAGTGTTATTTGGTAGTAGATACCTATTATACTCGTTTCATTCCAAAATAATAGGTTTTAACCAAACGTGTTCATTATTAAACACTAGTCCTACGCAAACTATTCCGTACTAGACGTCACAGATTATAGATTAAATTGATTGACAGGTAAGAACTCAGTTCAGTCAATAAATTAGTCGGTTACCATAACTGAAAACCGGTACATACTAACATGATCAATCTAGGCCAATTACAACTCAAACACACGGCGTCAATCAGCTGTCAAACTTAATTTAATAAACTACTGTTCTAAATGTATCAGTAAATGGGATATCATATATAGCACGACGCTCTTAAACAAAAATTTACAAAAGGTCACACGCTCTCGTTCTTAATCATGTTTATAATTGATGACATTTCAGTCAATACAAAATAATTGTGTCAAATGCTTATACAGCTCCAGCTGCTCCCCTTCGTCAGTGAAAAATAGGCACACGCAGAGAGAGATAAACTAAAAATTAAGAACGGCAAACAGGTGACTCCGGAAGTGAGGCATAATACAAAATAAGCAAACATCAAAAATGCACGAACAAGTAGCAGGAAAAAGCAACATCAATAAACACAGCATTATACTATAGGTACATATGTACATATATAAATGCTTAAAGCAAGAAGCAGCATAATTCGACAAACTGCACATTCGCTGCCTATACCTATTCGGGATAATATGCATAAACTCGTAGCATGTGGATGAGAAAATAATGCCAGTTGCATAAGAAGGATGTGCGACATTTTGCGCACACATACATGTACTTGAAATTGATCAATAGAACTGACTGCATTTTATAGTACGCCTCTTCGTTGAGAAATAAAGTCTCACCATAAAATATTTAATAAAACTAATTTGACAGCAATGGGTAATTTAGTTTTAAAGACTAAAAGACTGCGATTTTCAGGATTTCTTAAAAATATGCCCGTTAAACAGGAATAATATTCCATAATTTTGTCTCAGTACAATAAATCTATCTATACAAAATTCCTATATAAATCTGTTTAGGGAATTCTTCGTTTCGCATTATTCGATTTCGTAGAAGCATGAAATTTGATAGAAAATTAAAAGCTAGTATTTTCATGGCGGAATTCCAAAATAACATGTAACTTGAAGATGATACCTTATCCCTCGAATTCTCTGCATATTTTTTAGCAACTGCTCTTGGATATTTCCCCCCCTGATACGAAATTCAGTTCTGTACTTGAAGAATTACCAAATTACGGATACAAAGGACACCAGCACATAACTCGAATTCCAGGCAACGCAGCGAGGATATCAATTTATATTGTTTTAGTATAAATATTAAGCTTCATGTGACGTTCTACTTATTACATTTTTAAGACTTAATATTCAATTCTATATATGTAAATTATAGGATTTGAGATAAAGGTAAGCACAAGGATCACGTTGACTTCGTGATGATGATGAGGATGACTATTGCTTTACGTCTCGATGTACAAAATATGTATCATTATAATATGATAGAGCTCTATGAAATTTCAATGAAAAAGGAATTTGTTTATGCGCCACATTGAGAGAATAATACAAAAAAATGTGCACGACTTTCTCGTTTAATGCGAATCTCGCAGAATCTCAGAGTCATTTCAGCAAATTTTACGATCTAAATCATACCCCGCTCACTCAAGGTGTAATTAATAACGTAATACATAAACATACGTATTAACTACAACACTTTATTACTTTCAAATTTCACCCCCAACTGTCAGTTGAAGGAGACAAGTTAGGTGATGAATTTCGAATTATATTGCCACTGAAGTTTTGGGCTTTGCAAAAATATACCGTGTGTGAATACAGATCAGGATTTGGGTAGTCATTTTTCAGAAATATTCATAAAACGGCTATATTTGAGTTTTCTGAGAAAAACTAAGTACGTGATCCATATTTAGAATGCTTATGTTGTCTTCAATATGTATTTTGATCAAAATCGTTGGAGCGGTTTTTTTGTAAAATTGTGCTGACAAATGTTACAGCTTTGGATTCGAAAAGCAATGTTACTAAACTGTTTAGCTGAAAACTGAGTAGGACATATTCTTCAGGATATAAACATTACCTAGCAGTTACATTTTCATCCAAATCTGAAATGGAATTTCAATGTTTGTGTACCAGGGCAGTCGAGTGTAAATAAAGACGTGGTGGGCATTTGCCTGGGCCCAGATCACGTAAAATGAAAACGATCGAGCGACGTCGTTTCGATACTAGCATAGCAGTCTCTGTGTGTTGTCACAGATATGATAGAGACAGCTTTAGTGAAAACGATGTCGATCGATCGTTTTTATTTTACGCGATCTGGATCCTGAGCAAATACTAAATTGATGTGTCCAACCGTGATTATTGTATTTACAAATTCAAAATCCTGCCACTCATAATAAATGACTCTTTATTTAAAAAAAAAAAAATAAGAGGCGCAACAGGCAGGTGACACCCAAGGCCTAGCTTCTCGCAACCATTCGTTTTGTGTGAGTTTCTATTTTTGGGGCGAATGGAAGGGACCTACAATTTTATGCCGAGTCCGAACGGCTGAATTGAGAAGCTTTTTCATGACAGTCATACTCTCGGATGTTTGTCAGACGTTCGCGAGAGGTGGCGCAGTAGAAAAAACTTTAAGATGTAATTTGTGTTTTTCCGGGGATCGAACCTGGGATCCCTCGCACAGTAGTCCAGCACACTAACCACTGCGCTACTGCGCCCACTCTCTCTGCGCCCAGACTCTTTATTTAAAAGTTTGTAATTTTCTCACTTAACAATTACCTACACTATATAACTAATTTGACTAATTTTATTAATTTTTATTTCAGATCAGCACTTTTTTCACTCTACGTCAACACAAATTCAAAATAGTACATAAAAGAATGAAGAAAACTGATCACTTAATTATGGACAACTCAAACGTAAAATAAACAAAACTTATTTAATTTTAACACACAAAACTAAATGAAATATTAATAAAAATATTTAAACGTAAATAAAAAAAATGCAATAAAAAAAAAAATAAGAAAATAAAAAAAAATATGCGATGATATGTATAATCAAAAACAACTTGAATACAAAATAACTAAAAATATAAAAGTTAAATAATGCCCCAAATTAAATTAATAAACGAATATATGGAATATATTCTTAAACTATAATAGATATATATAAGAAAATACTCAACAAACAAAATAAAATAAAATAACATATATATTAATATACGTACTGATTTAATTTTCTTAATTAATTTCTAATTTTAATTTAAATACTATAAAGAGTAAGACACAGCGCTATGCAAACAACAACAATAACAACAACAGCCATAGCAAAAATAACATCAACAACAAAAACAACACCACAATCCAATATGCATCTGAATTTCTACTAAATACACACCAGCAGCAAAAAGTCAACAACGTAGTCGTTATACTTGTACTCGTACGCATCCAGTCAATTGCGCATGAAATCGTTTCAACTCCATCTCAGCTGACAGGTTGTGCTGATAAAGGTTTCACCGACTCAAAGACAGCTCTCATATGGATTTGCAATAAGCATCAATACCAGAAGATACTCAAAAGTCAAGCATTCCTTGCGTCATAATCCCCCATTTCCTCACTCACTCTATTTACTATATATATATATATATATCAACTATACTCCTGTTAAATAAACTAAGAACAAGACAACAACAAACAAAATAATTAAAACACTTTCCTCGAAAATGTTCTTGAAAACCATTATAATGAACTTACTACAAAAACCATTGCATGCCCTCTGCTGGATTTTATTAGGATTCGGATCGATACCCGTGCTTCCTGGTAAGTTTAAGCGTTTTTGTTGTTTTGTTTTGTCAAAAAGTACAAGCATTGTCTGCCATTCAATGACCAGCTTCAGCCTTACAGAAGAGTGATACGAAAGTTTGAAAATAAAAATCTAAAGACTTCAATACGTAAAAATTGTATCATGAAATTTTCCTTATGAAACAATTTAACAAAGTTGTGCTCGTAAATTTGAAATGCTCCTGCTGGTGCTGCATGTGCTTTTATTTTTGACAAACAATTTTATGTTTATGTGAGTTAAAGCTGAAATAGAATGTCACCATGTAAATAAAATATAGGTATACACAGAAATGATAACATATCTGGGACCAATCACCCCTCCTGCATTACATCAATAAAGTAGGCGTTTTAGGGTAGAACTTTAAGATGAACTATGTATTTACCTTTTTGGTATTCCAAAATATACTCAGTGAAGTGTTATGTGTATATGCTGTAGAATTTGGTAGTGGAGTAAATTATCCGCCATTTAGTTAAGCTACGATTACACGGCCATTTTTTTTGAGTCATTTAAATGGCGCTGTGACGTCAGGAAAAAATGTCGCATTAGAGCGACATTTAAGCTACGATTCGTCATTGGAAAAATTGCGATCACACGAAATGACTACCATCGTCATTTGTGTCCCAAAATCAAATGACGGACACTGCGAGTCATTTAGAATTTTCCGTTGGGATGCCATTTAAATAACGCAACACGCCATCACACAGCCATTTTTTCTCCGCCATTTAAATGGCACTAAATACATGTCATTTGGTCAGACATTTTCCTAGTCATTTAAATGACGCCGAAAATGTTATCCCAAAAATGGCGATCACACAGAACGACATTTAAATGACTACTTTGTAGCGCGATTTTTACGTCAGAGCGCCATTTAAATGACTCGAAAAAATGGCCGTGTAATCGTAGCTTTAGTAAATAGTAAATTAATGAAAATTTAAACAAGCGAAAGTGTTATCATCGTCCTGCCAGATTTGCAATGCGAGCTAGCATGCACGCATGGGTCTAATATTAATTTTGTATGGTAAGTACCAGAACTACTTTACCGACATAGGCAATTTTTAATACCAACCTGACGACGCGACGGTACTGCCGGTAGAAAGAAATCCTTTCACAAAATTTCATTCACCTTAGTCGATTCCTTTGGACGCTATCGTGAATTCAACAGACAGAGAGACGGACATGGCTAAATCGATTCAGAATGTGATCCTGATTCAGAATGTATATACTTTATGGGGTCTCCGGTGACTCCTTCTTGGCGTTACAAATGTAATAGTAAAGTGAATATACCTTCCTGTGGATGGTATAAAAAGGGGCGAGTAATTATTTTTCCATAAATAGTTTACTGAGTTTAAGTTTTTCTACCTTAACATACGCACATTAAGAGATGGCATCAACTGAGTGGAATTAGTAACAGTAGGGTTTTGAAAACATTACTAAGCGAAAATGTTGACATGTAGGTACTTCCTGTGAGCAGTTGTAGACGGGTTATTCAGATCACTGATCAATTAGAAAACAATTTTTCTTTTGCGTTTTCTGACTCAGGACGAAAGTTCAAAATCCTAATTTGCTGATAGTTGAACCCAGCCGACCGAATTCCACGTTCTGGTTCCAAGGCCCAGCATTTTTAAAGAAAACACAAACAGAATGAACAAAAAGAAGAAGAAGAAGAAGTACCAGAAATAAATGTTATTAAGACCGTATTCCTATTATCAGTTCTACAGCATCATTTTCTTGATCAGATCAAGCATAAACACTCATTTGGGTCTCTACAACGAGTTACGACTTATATTAAACGTTTCATCAGTAACCTCAAACGGTCCAACAACTATCGGCTTCTAGACAAAGTGCTGTATGTCCAAGAGCTCAAAACAGGACAAATAAATATAATAAAACATTTACAAGAAACAGTTTGTCCAACGGATTTTGCCTCGCTAACGAAAACCGGTAATGTTCCTCACAGTTGCCATTAAAACTCACTCACACGATTTCTTGACGATAGAAATGTGATTAGAGTGGAAGGATGATTGATAAGTCTCGAATCTACCATACAATGCAAAACATCAAGTGATTCTCATAAGCTCACATCATTTCACGAGATTAGTAATGTCAGAGTTACACAAAGAGCTTAAGTACGCTGGACCCCAAAGCCTTACTTGCATTTGCAAGGCAAGTAAAACCGAAAAAAGTTGTTACGTCTTAATATTCAAGTACATGCGAATGACTCGGTCGTATACGTAATCTTCTCATATATAAAAATAGAAATCCCGATTCCCTCACTGACTCATCAAAGCCCAAGCCAAACCCTTTGCCCTAGAAAGGTGAAATTTTGCACAAAGGTTCCCTTTATTATGTATACAAGGAATAAGGAAGGTTATTTCGAAATTAAATTCCTTAAGGAGTGAAATAGGGGTCAACGTTTGTATGGGAACATTTTTATTTTTCATCCGATCGACTCTAAACTCGATTTGTGTCCTTACTCTATACATACATACCAATAGGGAGTTAAACGTATTTTTTAGAGAAACCAACTGCTCTTTAGGAAAATTTTAGATAGATTTTAGCGAAGCCGCGGCCAAAGTCTATTTTTCTGTTTTTTAAATTTGCAATATACAATGTACTTTTTCCAGCGATATCGCTGTTTGTAATTTCCCCATGAATAGACTTGCGTCAGAACAACGTTTGAAAATTGTGAAAAAATGTGAAAATTTGGCGAAAATCTCACCGCTCTTAATGCTCATTAACTGCTTAAAATAAAATATTCCAAAACCGAATATTTGGAAAGGGGTCTAAAATCTTCGAATGTCAAAAGCATTCATATGTATATACGGAAAATTGAAATTATTACGAAGTAAGAATTCAAAAGCGGAACGAAAAGGAATTTCGAATGGGATTGACCTTTGGAACGAAACAGAGAGTAGGCTCTCAATTTTTGTTAATGGACTCAAAAGTCAAAACAATTCGATGATCTCTAGCTTTACTGACTCCATATATTAAGACACCAATATACACACGAGCTTGTTCGTTTCCTAGAACAACATTTGTTTGAAATATTTCCCAGAAATCGAGACGGTTTCATTGGCAGATTCAGCCGACTTTTTATTTCTGCATTTGTCAAGGTAACTTTTGAATGTGGTCCGTTTACCCTCACGCTCGTTAAGTGTCATGTGAATCGCGTCGGGGTCCTCTTGCCGCAGGGTGGATTACAATTGCCCAGTGCATATTGCTTGAGTATAGTCTCAGTACATATCCAGAAATTTCGATTTTATCTTCACCCATACTAATCCCCAAGCCAAACAAATATTTTGCGAACAAACACCGCTTATGTATAGAAGTTCTCTAAAAATCTGTCTCATAGGTTAGGTTGAATAGAGTTCGTCACATTGGACTACGCACCATATTGACCCCATCGCCATCCCTATGGGGAGCCTTTACGGTAAAAAACCTAAACCACTTCGCCCAAGCAATTAATTTCCCTACAAAACCTAAAATTTGTTTCAATTTTGTTTGCGAGGCCAACCTACTCCAAATTGTCGAAGAAGTACCTTCCAATGTATTTCCTCCTGTACCGAGCAATAGCTTGACATTCACAGAGGAGATGAGTTATATCCTCTGCGACAAGTAAGTCTTCGCAATACCTGCATGTGTCCGTATCTGTTTAACCTAATCACATAGAAGACAGTGCCCGGAGAGTATCCATATTGCCATTCGTAGCTTTAATCTGCTGAGCTTTAATAATTCTACAGATTTTTTCCGATCTAGCTTAGGCCACAGAGACAGAGCCTTTGAGACTCTGCGCCTTACTATATCCGAACATCTTTGGTCAGCCCTATTTTTAATTTTCTCCAGAATAATTCTCTTTTCACGGCTTTTGGTGGTCTTATGACCTCAATAGTTTCAATTTGTGGGAGCTTTGCCCCGTTTTTGACCAGAACGTCAGCCCTTTCGTTACACTCAATATTACAGTGTCCCGCGGGTACTCAACACAATCTGACTTGGTTCTGCCCGCATAATGGTCTTAGCATTGTGCGGCAGCTCCTGACTAGTTCAGATTTTATGATGAAGGACTTTAGCGCCTTTAGCGTAGCTTGGCTGTAAATGTAGATAGTGATATTCTTGTTGGATATTGATCCCATATCAAGTAGATCTGTAGCTTTGAGCACGGCCAGAACCTCTGCCTGGAACACAATACTGAATGTATCTGGAAGTCTTAATGACACGGTCGTGTTAGGTCTATATCCCTAAAGTTTATACTTGACATGTATCGCCCTTGTTTTCTCGCAACACAACCTCTAGAGATAATCAAAATGCACCAAAACATAGAATACATTATATTCTTATGAACAGCATACTCTGTGCTGGATATCCGAGCAATATATTCCAAAATCAGATTAGTTTTCATGTTTCGAAACTATTCCCTCCAGCATCTTTTGTAGGTAATGTAAACAATAAATTTACTCTTATATACTCTTTTGTCATTATTTCAATTTATACCTACTCATTTGAACTAAAATCACTGGAACTGCTCAACTAAATAATTGAAAAAGAATAAAAAAATAAATGAAAGAACATTTTCCATTGTATGAGTTATAGCAGTAAAAGAACTAAGTCAATGGCAAAAAGGAGTCAAAGGCAGTGTTTACCGTATCCGTTATATAAGCATAACGAGCTTATGAATATTTCATGGATGATTTAAATACATAACTTAACCCTTAGTTATTATACGAAAAATGTGTAAACAAAATTATGCTGCAAGGCTACAAAGCTTAATGGCTGAAATAAAATTTATTTTTTTTTTTGCTTACAGTCTGTTTTGCTGGGCCACATGAAAAGAGATTACTCCATCAGCTTCTGGATAACTATAATAGCTTGGAGCGTCCAGTTGTCAACGAATCCGATCCATTGCAATTGAGTTTCGGATTAACACTAATGCAAATAATTGATGTGGTAAGTTGAAAGGATATTCTACAAAGATTGTTACTATTATGAATAAACATAGTTAAACTTTGTTTACTGACAATTTGCAACTAAAATATAAATAGCGCCGGTGACTGATTATTATTATTATTTACTGACAGTTAGCTAATAGTAATACCCATCATTTATAGTATAAATGAAATAAATCAATTCCATGGACGTTGGACTTTGCCAGGGGTGCGTTTTGTCTCCTCTCATTATCCTATGGACTGGATGCTACAGCTCAGGCTTGGCGAAGAACATTTCGAATTGGAAGGCCATGCAAGCCCCCCCGAACCAAAATCCTGGCTACGGCACTGGGAAGACCTGAGTCATTTGCTCTTCACTGATGACTTGGCCATCCTTGGGCCCTCTCAGACTGAACTTCAATGCGCATTCGATCGGTTCGTAGCCGTTTGTGTTGAAATCATCAACCAGGATCCCACGACGTACTATGGAATCCGTAACATCAGGCAGGCTAGGTAGACCCAGGCACCCGTATGGAGATTGCCCTCGATGATTTAGAGTCGATGGCAGAAAATCGAGAGCTATGGAGGGTCCATTTGAGTAACCTTCACCCGCGACCCACTTAATGGATAAAGCGGTCCATTGAAACTGAATGAATTATTTAATTTTCACACCCAAAAAATATAATACCTGTTAACATTGAGGTAGGTAGGTATAATAATAACATCGGCCTATGTTCTGATCCCATTAAACCCAAGTGTAGGCAATGTTCTGCAAACGCCTTCCTCCAACAAAACTACAATACAAATGCAAAATAGAATTATTTTGTTACAAGACAACACCCTAAAGGAAGTGCTAAACAAGGATTTTCAGGATTCAGAATTTATAAACAACTATTCCGCCCTTCGCATAAACTTTAATGATACCTATCTGTGACTATACAACAAAGATTGAAATACATTTTGTATATCGCATCAAGATGCTTTTTTAAAATATCAAAACAAATAACATTTACATAAACTCGAAAAATGCGAAAACAAATCATTGCGCACACTTTTCCAACACACACGTAGGACGAAGAACGGCAGCTTGTATCGCAGCCGTTATTATAATCGCAGGCAATACCGTTTCGATTTTCTACTTATTTTTATATTTCTAAAGCGATGGCTATAATACGAAAATATTCACATATATGTATCTACATAAACGCAGGAAGTTGTTAAACAAAGCTCAGAATTAGTAATAAGGTCACAGAGATTTCCAATTTAGTTCGTAATGAGACGTTTATCAGAAGGTTGTGGCGCGATCTCGAAAAAGTGTGTGGGATTGAGTATTTAGATAATCGGTGGCATTTGATTGGACGATTTTGTTTATAGGAAGACACTCACACGTACGGGGTTGTGATAACAAAAGTGGTATTTCGTATTTACGGCAGAAAACAAAATGCAGCTATTCCAACAAAAGATGAAATTGGGATCAATCAGTTGATTTGATACGTATACGTAAGCGTGCCTTGGAAAGTGATGCAGACCAATTTTTAAATATAGGTCTTATTTCGCTTTTAAAAAGTTTATATAAGTAACAAGTATACAGGGTGTCCTAGTTAAGCAGAATAATCCTCTAAGGGGTGATTCTTGAAGTTCCGCCAAACCAAAAATTTTATGGAGGTCTATTCTCACCCATTTACAATTATAGTCCATCAAGTAGGTGACCTCTAATTTGAAGGTGTTACCACTTAAAACGCTATAACTTCTAAACTATTATAGGTACACAAATTGTTTAGTACATTTTGAAAAGACAATTTAGTAGCGCATACAAGTACTAAGCACTTTGGGTACATCTGTGCACCTACAAAAAAGTCTATCCGTGGGTATTAAGGTCAGGAGATCTGGATGACGAAGGGTTGGGGCCAAATCGACCAGTCCACAGTTCGTTAAAAGTATGGTTGAGGTATGGAGTTACCCCGCTGCTACTATTACAAAGTGCCCCATATTGTTGAAAGAACATCGCTCTTCTCTGAACAAGAGGAATATCTTCAAGGAGCTCCGGCAATCGTTCTCTAAGAAATTCCAGGTAGTAATGGGAATTTACTGTTTGTGGAGGAACATACTAAAGTGTTTTCAAATATTTTAGCTAAACCTCCTTTGAAATAAGCATACATTTTGAAGAAGTTGTGCACAATACTGCGCTAATTGGGGTCTGACCAATGGTGCAAATTGTGGAGATTTGTAACTTTGTAACTTTTTTTGATGAATTGCGCTTCGTCAGTCCACAGAATGTTCTTGAGGAAGTGCCTGTCTTCTACCTTGCGCAAAAGCCACTGAAAAAATTACACCTTTTTTTGTGCAGCTCCTGGTAGTAAATCTTGTACCATTGCTAAATCTAATCTATTACTCCATAGAGTTCTGGGAAAATCCTTGTTCTGGGAAGTTCCAACTGCACAGCTAGTCTGGCGGACCTAACTAAAAGCTTAACTTCCACAGCACGCAAAATCCCACCCTCAATTTCTGCCGCCGCCGCTGCGTCTGAACGTGCGTCGTTTATTTTTATTTCGAGGGGCTCACCCGGTATCAACAAGACGCTGTACGCTGTACACTGATGGTGTACTACGATTTGGGTATCGGCGTTGGTATTCCTATCTTGTCAATGAAGCGTTTGAATGGCAGAACCCGTTTACAAACACTATTTCCGCGTAATCACGTTTTGAATACATTTTGTTGAGATCAACTTATCAATGTTCTAGGAAAATCCTCAATCTAGGCAGAGAACAGCTCAGGACACTGATCGGTATATTATCAGGATCAGGGCACTATCTTCTTAGAAAACATGCCAAAAGGCTCAGGCTGACAGACTCGGACACTTGCAGATTCTACAATGACCTGCAAGCCGAATGTGTGAATGTGGTTAAGTATGCGTGCAATGTTAAAGTAAACGGAGGGTGAATTTGGTCACGCATACACTGGCACATAGTAACATTTACAGTTATTCGGTGGTAACTTTGAAAAAATTCAAATAATTGAAATAAATTGACCGTTATCGGGACGTGTTAAGCAAATTGTGTGTTCGGTGTGGGGAAATTATTACCAACTTATATTTCATTAAAACGCATTCAAATATAAATGGGTAGTTACTATCATAATGGAATTCCTTTGACATTATTACGAAAAAAAAATATTTGTTTAAGCTGCAAAGCTAAAATGGATGATAAAAAAATTATCAAACATGATTTTTTAGTTTTGCTGATATAAATTTAGACCTTTTTCTATTTATTTATTTTTTTTTTGATTGTACCTACTGAGTTTTGGAATAAATAATTAAAAAAAAAGGAAAGAGGACATTTGTTTTGTCAGGGTTAATATGTTTATTGTTTTATTAACATCTACAAGAAAAATGTGATGAATTTTTAACCAACAAATAAATTGGTCATCGGAATTTAAGAAAAAAAGAAAAAAAAAAGTTTTGGGCACACATAAGACAAAATCGTAAGTGAGCATTGTCATATCACATATCGGCTTATAATAGAAGGAATCTGCATCAGGTGTAAATAAGAATTTATTAACACATATAATTATTACGCTTTCGCTAGGGCAAATATGCGAATTTCAGAAAATATTTTTTAATGCAATTAAATACACAAAAAGCAAAACTATGATAACATAACAAAACAAATAAGATAATTAAAAAAAAAAATAAATAAATAGGTGGCGCAACAGGCGGCTGACACCCAAGGCCTATCTTCTCGCAACTATTCGTTTTGTGTAAGTTTCTACTTTGGGACGAATGGAAGGGACCTACAATTTTATGCCGAGTCCGAACGGCTGAATTGAGAAGCTTTTTCATGACAGTCATACTCTCGGATATTTGTCAGACGTACGTGGCGCAGTAGAAAAAACTTTAAGATGTAATTTGTGTTTTTCCGGGGATCGAACCTGGGATCCCTCGCACAGTAGTCCAGCACACTAACCACTGCGCTACTGCGCCCACAATAAGATAATTACGTGTTTTAAATTAAAATAGTAACGAACTTTTTTTTTTCTTGAAAAATCCAAAATGCCACATTTTTATTTAAATTTCACATGTATACGCTACGCTGTGCATTCCGTAGCGCCTATGCAGTTTTAAAACACTTTTTTTTAGCAGGTTTTGTATAAAAATGACAATCAGTCCATGTTTTAAGTGACAAATGTTGATTTTTAATTCTTTTGCACAGCCAATTCTTTATAAACCTAATTCAAAATACATTCATCATATTCTCCTCATAGAAAAATAAAACAATAAACATACCTATTATAGATGAACAAAATAGTTTTCGTTTAACTTTTATAATTATTTATTCCAAAATATACTTTAATAACAGACACACTCATCGAAAATAAATTAAATTTCTTTAAAATATAAGAAGAAAGAGCTCAAACGGTATGTCAACAAAATTGCAAAGAATCGCGTTTAGCTGATTACGTCGTGCTTGCAATTTAGTTCTGCAGCTTAAAATTATATTCTTTTTTGTATAATAATGTCATTTTGAATCACCCAAATAGTATATTACATAAATATTATGGTTTTTAATGAAATATACGTTGGCAATTAATTCACCACACCATACACACAATTTGCTTAACACGTCCCAATAGTGGTCAATTATTTAATTTATTTGAATTATTTCAAAGCCATCTCAGATTCAATTGCCTTATTTTATATTTTTTTGCTTATTCACACGTATTCACAGATAGAAAAAAAGGCGGAGCTACTTATTTCAAAACTGGCTCTATGAAACTCTCATTTTTGGCCGAAGCTGGTGGTCTATTTCTATTCTCTCTGGTTTGTGATCTAAGATCTAAGAAATACAATTTCTGTGCACGGGCAAAGCCGGGCGGGTACAGCTATATTCACCCCTATCGCGAATAATATTTCCCCCGGAATGTTTCCCATTCAGCAATTTGATTTACATTGCTGACAAAGGAAAAAATTCCATCGGAATTTATTCGCGATACCCCTAATTATATAAAAACGTTGGTTCGTATATAAGTCCGATAATGGTCGCTGAACCACTGAAGCTATCCGCGTTCATTCCTATTAAAAAATAATTAAACAGAAATATCAAAATAAATCTTGAAATATTTAAAATAACTATTTTAGGCGGAACAACGTTTGCCGGTTCCGCTAGTTATATATGAAAACCACCTACTCGATTGAGTGCAAATTTACAGGCAATCTTAGGTATTGGCCCATGACAAAGGGGCGTGGCACCTCCCACACAAAAAACATCTTCTATGGAAATGGAGTGAAACTCGATGACGTTATAATTCGATAACCGCTGGGACGATTCTCATGATTCTTTTTTTGTATTGTTTCGTTGTTCCTATAAAACAAAATACCAACGTACCCAATTTCCCCTGAAAGTAATATAAAACTCTAACGACTAATTTTTGTATGAATTTTCGTTTGTTATTTTTGATAACAAACAAGTTCGTCCTCATGTGCCTTATTTGTTTTTTCAAATTTTGTAAATAGCTACTATAACAGCAACATCATCATTATTTATCTTACAGGATGAAAAGAATCAACTGCTTATAACTAATATTTGGCTTAAGTTGGTAAGTTCTGTTTCCACAAGTACTCGCATCTATTGTTTACTTTAAAAGAACACTCACAATTCTATTCATAACTTAGAAGCTTTTAGAACTTTGTCATTTTTAATTAATCTGTAGTTTTATTATACATTTTTAATTTAACTTTCTTTATACGAATTGTTAAAAACTAACACACACATACATATATCCTTAGGAATGGAATGACATGAATCTGAGATGGAATTCTAGTGAATTTGGTGGAGTGCGAGACTTGCGTATTCCGCCCCATCGTCTTTGGAAACCAGATGTCCTCATGTACAATAGGTAAGCAAAAAAGAAGAAAAAAATATTCATCTCTTCAGTGTCAACCCCTAAGGGTAGCGAAGCATGTCTTGAACAATGTTTTGCAAGGATGTCATGTCCTTTGTAAAGGGCGAAAAATATTATGAAATAAGTTGAGTTGCTCAAGTTCAGGGATCTCATTAAATTGTTCCCGTCAATTAGCATTTCAATTGCTTCTGCGTATTCTTATCTGTGGTATAAAAACGTAGAACACAAAAATCACATTAGTTCCATCTTTAGTGACAATTTTATTGCTAATTAAATTTAACTTACACTTTTAATGGTAACAAATTTACGGCTTAATTTGTAATTTTAGCGCTGACGAAGGTTTTGATGGCACTTACGCGACTAATGTCGTTGTACGGAATAATGGATCGTGTCTTTATGTGCCGCCGGGTATATTTAAATCCACGTGTAAGATTGACATCACTTGGTTTCCGTTCGATGATCAGCGATGTGAAATGAAGTTCGGTTCTTGGACCTATGATGGATTTCAGGTTTGCCTTAAACCACAAAGCCCCGTATTAATAAAACTCTGCATAAAAGTTATCAATTAGTTGTGTCAAATTTGTGTATATTCTTCTTGACGTTTGTTAGTTAACTAAGAGGGTGGTTAAGAATCTAGGTAAGTAAGTCTGACAGCTCTATATCTTCATGTAGCTGAGTTTTCTCAGTTGAGATCAAGTCAAGAATTTCTCCACTGACTACTAAGTTGACGTCTATTTGTGTCAACATGTGTCTGGAGAACTCAGTTTTGACATTTCTATTGGCTTATTGGAGAGCATGGGAGAGCGCAGTTTGACATTTCGGTTGTCCTGCTCCTGACTTTTAGAGCATCAATCACAAACTTGGAACCCAGGATAAAAAAAAATACAATTGTCAAAGTGACATACCGACAATTCAAGTTCGTTTTCGCGATCAGGTTCAGTTAGATTTGAATCCAGACAATTCAAGTCGACTTACGATGACTAGATTCTTGAATGCGGCCTAAATAACTTTTGCAAATTTATTTTATTAATACGGGGAAATGGTTGTCAATTTTGCCTACATATTTTTTTTTAAATTGACAGCTGGACTTGCAATTACAAGACGAGGCTGGGGGTGATATTTCCAGTTTCATTACGAACGGTGAATGGGATCTTTTAGGTAAGGTTTTGGCATTTTCTGTTAAAAACTATATACAAACATTTAATGTATTCAACAAATCTTGTTATAAGAGTGAACAAAAACTAACAAACGCATGAAATGTAGTTTTTATGAACACGCCCAATAATGGTAAGAGCTTATAAACTGATATGACATATTAGAGGCAAAAAACAATGTACATACAAATTTAAAATTATATTACAGTGCGTTATATATTATTTTTAATATACAATTTTGTGTATCTTCTTAAATATACCCTCAGGTGTGCCAGGAAAACGAAATGAAATCTACTATAATTGCTGCCCTGAACCTTATATTGATATAACATTCGCCATACTGATTCGTCGCAAAACTCTTTACTATTTTTTCAATTTAATTGTGCCGTGTGTATTAATTGCTTCAATGGCACTTTTAGGTTTTACACTGCCGCCAGATTCTGGTGAGAAACTCTCACTTGGTAAGTCGGAAATTGTTTCCTATTTTTCTGCATCAATTTAGATGAACGTGACACACAATAAAACAAATAAATTAAAATAATCACTATTATGTAATTGTTATCGTTTAATTTTATGTTTTTCTAAAAGTAATGGCTACTTATTGAATGTTATTATTTTCTTCTTTCGAAAAACGTCAATCGATCGGGATTTGCTATTAGCTTTACCTTTTGAAGAAAATTAATTTGATTGTTAAATGTTATCTTTATTTATTCAAATAATTAATATAAATAAACAACACAACGAATATTCGAGTTGACTGACGCCTGATGCCATTTCAAGAACTGAATTTTTACTTTAACAAATTTTTTCTGGCGAACATAATAGCTTAACAGCTAATATTAAAGATATTCAAATGATTTCACTTGTTTTGCGCCATACTTACCTCCATTCTTTGTGCAGTGATATTGGTAGAGTCGGATCTCAAGTTGTCCCTTTGTGGGTGTTGAAAATTATACAGAGATACACTAAAACATATTCATAATGCACACATATTTCTTTAATACAAAATCACTTGCACGCACACATAGGTACATACACATTATGTAAATCCACCATTAAAGCTTTGAAAAAGTAGTCAGTTTCAGTTGTCCTTTTTACCTCATTGAATTCGTGTCGTGTAAGCCTATCTCCTTTGTTTATAATTGATTAATAAATCGTGAAATTTTGATATACGTGTTTTTTCTTTCTTTAACCCCCCTTTTTTAACAGTGGGGTGTCCTCATGCACCTCGTTATCACCGCATCCTCTACACAGGTCATCTGCTGATTGATTCCCATTTCCTTGGTATGGTATTTCAGCATATTGCGTCCGGTGATAATACCCACAATCGAGGACAATGATTTCTGGTTCAATTGTAAGATTTTTTCAGTTTTCTGTTTGTTGTAGATTGGTCACATTTTCCTGGGTATGCTAGAGGAGTCAAGTTTGGTCCATCTTTCATTATGTCTATGTTCCCAATCGTCTGTCTGAGATTACAGGGTGGAATTGTTACTGTGGTGTCGGCCGGGGTTAATTCAAGGGAGGACGCTTTTCTTGCCAGCTTATCACATTATTCATTTCCAGACACACCTCTGTGCCCGGGAACCAAGCATAGTCTTATGTTGTGCTGCCCTCCAAGAAGCCGTTTTGTTCTTAGAGAACAAGAACCCGCTTTGATTTTAACTCAACGGCAGAGATCGATTTTATTGCCGCTTGACTGTCAATGAAAAAGGTAATACGTACATGCATGAGGTATTGCTATCATTGCAACCTGTTTAGCAGCTGTTGCCACTGTCATTACCTCAGTTTGGAATATGCTGCTGTAATCAGGAAGTCTGATTGAACTGGATAGTCCGAGACGTTCGGAATAGAACCCCGCACCAACGCCATTTCTATTTTTGATCCATCCGTGTAGATGGGTGTGGTTGATCCGATGGATGTCGATTGATCTTCGTGCCATTCGTCCCTGGTAGGAAAACACGTGGTAAATGGTCTTGTGCAATCTAGCCGGGTAGTAGTGTAGTCAGTGCATACAATGTTGCCCGTGTATTTGGTTAGAATTTGTGCCGTCAGGCTGTGTTTCCAGCATTTGGTCTGGCTTAACCGGAGGGCGCTGTTTGCAGCAGATCCCTGTATGAAAAGGTTTAGGGGTTTAAGATTGAGTATAGCCTCTAGCCCTGCTATGGGGCTGGTTCTCAACGTGGTACCAAAAACAGGTCATTCTTTGAATTTTTGTCATGTTTCTAAGGTTCGTGGCCTTTGACAGCGCTTGCCACAAGAATAAACTACCATAATGTTAGTTAGCTGTGTAAAGCCACATGATTCTTTTGGGACTAGCACCACATGTTCGTCCGAATATTCTAGTACATGCCAAAAACGCTATCATTGCCTTTTTGGTTCTTTCTTTAATGTTGAGATTCCAGTTTAATTTTTGATCTATGATAACTCCCAGGTATTTGGTGTTATCAGTAATTATTAGCGAAATCCCTTCAATTGTTGGCAGGCTAAATGCCGGAATTGTTCTTTTATTAGCAAAGAGAACTAATTCAATTTTATGTGAGTTTACTGCCAGTTCACGTTTCTTTGTCCAAGTATTGACCATGGATAGAGCTTTGTTTAGTTGTTCACTGATAATGGACAGGAATTTTCCTGTCGCGAGTAGTGTTAAGTGGTCGGCATATGCAACTGCTCTAACTCCACTAAAGTCTAGTTTAATTAGGATCTGGTTTACTACAAGGACCAGAGTAGGGGTGAAGAAGAGACTCCGCCTTGAAAAGTGCCTCTTGATACAGATACCTTAGTTTGTACACCTCATTGTTCTGAGATAATTAGTCTATTATTGAGCATACCCATTATCCAGTTGATTATAGTGATATTCACTTTAAGGTTAATAAGAACTATTTGGACTGCGTCTGTTTCGACATTGCTGAAGATGAATGCTCCTTCAATGTCCAGAAAAGCTGCCAGTATATTCTTTAACTTTTAGTGCTTTTTCCACCCTCCTGACGATACTATTAAGTGCCGTTTCAATCGGAGATATATCATCCGGGATTGGTTTAGTCTGGATATGGATATCTATATGAGCCTTTCAAACGTTTTTAGAACAAATGATGCTAGGTTTATGAGTCTAAAGTCTTTGGTGTTAAATCGCCTTAATTGAGCTGCCAATTTCGAACAGACAAACGGGCAAATTGTCTAATTATTTATAAAACAGAAATTTGATAATTGTGCAGTTGTTAGTTTACAAATTGTCACCTGTCACATGTGAAATATGGCCCAGGAAATCAGGACTCATATGCAGTAGATAATTGAATTGTTTCTTGGTCTATATTGCACCGTCTTGTTGAAACCTAACAACCATATCTTGCAAATTTAGGCAGAAAAAATTGGTTTACCATGTCGCAATAGCAACCTCAAATAACAATTCCTTGACCAACCCCAGTTTTAAAGAAGAATTGAATGGAATTGATTTTCTGAACCCCTAAATCGACAATTTTAAGGATTGACAAAGCCATTGAGAAAAAAATGAGCGTCATCACAGAAGATTAAAATCACGAACTGGTAGCTGTCAAACCTTAACTATTTTAATGTCATTGCTCAACAATTAAAACGCTTTGTTCGTTCGTGAGCCTTAACCTAAATAATCAACTCCTCTTCGAGTACCGCACTCTAAGTTAATTAAGGTCCCCTTTCACTTCTGCGTTCTGCCTACTTCTTACGTCAGTAACGCGCTTCGGAGAAATTACTGCTGCCATTGACCCATTATTTGCTCTACCGACAATGTCTATTTCAACGCCCGTACTCATTCATCAACACTTATTGTTTTTTTTAATAGTCATATGAAGATATGACTTTTTGGTAAAAACTGGCCTAAAATGTGTCTATATTCTAAGAATTGTTTAACCTCAAATAAATGGCGATGAAAACCTTTGAATATCTGCAATATTTATCTGTAGCCCAAGTGAATGTATAAGAAAATTGAACGCGGTAACAAAAACTCAATATGAACTTAAATTCTGTCTAAACGATTATGTTCATACTATGAAGAAACGGGATATTATATCTAAGGAATAAAATAGTCGAAAGCCCTCCTTTCCACAATAATGCACAATTTAGATTTCCAAAAGAACAATAGTCCCAAATTTTAATTTATGCTTGTTGATTTTTAATCAATCCAACTCGACTATAATAAAATATAACAAAAAGGTTCTACGCAGAAATATGGTAGTAGTTTTTTATTGCATGTCAACTTAATATTTAACACGGCGAACTTGGTAAATTTATTTGTTATATTATTAATTTAAATAAAATGTTGTAATGTGTTGTTGTGATTAGATTTACCTTTCACTATTTAATGCAAGAATGATCTTCTTTATAGGAGTAACAATTTTGTTATCACTGACAGTCTTCCTAAACATGGTGGCTGAAACAATGCCAGCCACATCTGATGCAGTGCCTCTTCTAGGTAAGTTCTATAGTCCGATTTACTGCCTCTTGTATTTTATTTTTTATGTTTTTCTGTTTTCAAATCATTTCCAATATTGTTTTCGTTATACTTTCGAAAAAAAAAAATGATTGCCTCACTAATTCATTTTGGAGTATAAATGTTTTTTTCTTTTCAACTTGAGAATATTATTTCATTTATTTTATTTATTTAAATTATATTTTTTGTTAAAAAAAAAAGAAAATAATAATCAAAAATTTAAAAATGGTATACACTATACTTTAGTTGTAAACATGTAAACCATTGGAATATCATTCAAACACTTCATATACCTTATCAAATCGCAGAACATCGAAACTTATCCACAAGATGGAGCGTACCTCTCTACTGAACAACATTAATACTCACTATCTTAGAGCCGATAACTTTCTTACACAGGAGATAGTTGTTAAGTCTTAGAATATCATTTTGGTTTTTCATAAAATAACGGTTTTAGGAAAGACAGTGTAATTGTAATTTATTTAACGGTACAAAGTGTATTTACTATTTTTTAAGAGATGCATTTCCTAGGCGTGAGAATTTTACTTTTATTTTGTTATCCAACCAGTGCTGTGAAAGGTGTGTTTATATTTTTTTTTCTTCATCAAAACAATATTGAAAGTCTCTATTTTAGGTTTAAGCTATCTACTAATTATTGTTAAACTTTCTAGCATGATGTAGGTCTTCTACATAATTATCTTTTCTTATACAAAAATTGTACTAAATGCATTGTCAAGTGAATAATTCATAAGTCGTTTGACAATTGGCTTCGAACATTTGTTGATCTGTTTACTTAGATGGCGCTACAGTCCGGGGTGGTGTTGATCTGTTTAAAAGACCGAAAAAAATTATTTACCCTTTTAAATGATATCCGAAACCAAGGTAAGAAGAAAAAGGATTAATGACAATAATAATAAGTTACAGTATTGCCAACAGCAAAGAAGTTTCCGTAAACGTCAGTGGCTCAGCGAGAGGTCGAATGACACCCAAGTACCAATGACATTTTGTTAAATGTTCGTAACAATACAATTTTTTCTTTAGTAATAATAACAATTACTTCCACAACAATTAACTTTTGCTAGGGGTTTTATCCTTATAGCTTATCATGGAGAAAAACTGAAGCAAATTTTATATAGCTTTTGCATAGTTTTGTTTAAAAATGTTTATAACAGAGTGCAAAATATTTAGAAAGGAAATATGTATTGCAGAGTTGACATTTAGTTTTTACCAAAAGTATTAAAGTAAAGAAATTGGGAATTTAAACAAAGGAGCGGGGCCAGCACTGCTATTTCCTGGAAGTTTTTTTTTAGGTATAACTTGAAAAGATAGCCGAAATATGAAATAGGTGGCGAAACGTCTCATTGTACAAAACTGAATTTCGTTCATGCAGAACTGAATAGAGCTTTTAGAAAAACAAAGTTTGTTTTAGCCTCTACATATTTGTGGATTGTACAGGGTGGCGCAAAATAACTTTCCCCATTTGCATTTGTTATCCTATCCTATATATTGTTATATTTATCATCTTATTACACGAGCAATATGTTTGTAATCGCGTTCTTGAAGACAGGTGTAAAGCTTTTGATGACATTTACAATATATATATGCGTTTACTTACTTACTTAGGTGGCGCTACAGTCCGGGGTGGACCTCTGGCCCTCAACCAATTGCGAACTCCAAGTTGGTTGAGGTCCCCTTCCACTGCTTCTTCCTCTGCTGCGTTGTCCCTCCGGGTTGGAATCGAAGACTTTTCGGGCTGGAGCGTTGGTGTCCATTCGCTGTACATGTCCCAGCCATCTTAGGCGACTGATGCGTACTTTTCTGACCCAGGTCGATTTACGGTGTACAGCCGCTTTTAAATCTCCTCCTCCAAAGTCCGTCAACGCAAACGGGACCGAAAATCACTTAAATAATTTTGCGTTCGTAGCGACCAAGGAGATCTTCATCCGCCTTGGATAACGTTCATGATTCTGCGCCATAAAGCAGGACTGGGATGATGAGGGTTTTATATAGAGTCTCCTTGGTGTTTCTCAATAAGGCCTTACTAATCAATAGCCCTCTTAGGCCAAAGTAACAGCGGTTGGCAAGTGTAATTCTTCGCTTGATTTCTGAAGTGATGTCAATTTCAGAGTTAATAGCGTAGCCGAGGTAGACAAAGTCCCGAACTACCTAAAAATTATTCAGATTCGTCGATGTTGTGTGTGCCTTCTTGTTGACATCATATATTTTGTTTTGCCCTCATTCACCACAAAACCCATTTTTACCCCCTCTGTAGTGATACTTGCAAACACATCAGTGCAGTGATAGCTCACCGTGTTCTGCCAATGATTTTGATATCGTCAGCGTAAGCAAGTAATTGCACCGACTTTTGGAAAATCGTGCCTCTGGTGTTGACTTGCGAATTTTGCATCACTTGATGCTGGCCCTACAGGATTTCTCGAGAGGTTGAGGATTTTTTTTTTGAAAAAAAAGGGGATTCCAAATCCTGGAGCATTCAGACGAATCTCGGTCCATTGTACTACCAAGCAGAAACCCCTTTTTTGGTGTAGTGGTAGAGAAACTCTGATATTATTCGTTTCTCTTACCATGGCCACCGCCAATGGTTGAGGAATATGCGATCGGCAAAAGTTCTGGCGGTTTGTTGCGTTTGTATTTCCCCGTTGTTGTGGTGTCTGGGATATCTGCATCCGTACTTTGTACATACAACAAGGTAGTGGTCCGAGTCTATGTTGGCCGCTCGGAAAGTTCGGACATCTAGAATACTGGAGGAGTGCCTTGCTTCGATCGCAACAGGGTCAATTTAATTGGCGGTTTGTTGATCTCGTGACCGCCATGTTCCTTTGTAAATGTTGAGGTGAGGAAACCGTAGCTAGCACACGGTTAGGTTGACAGCCGAGTTTAATTGGCTGTGATTAAAAACAGCGGTCCCATTCCCATCCTTTTCTGAGATTCCTGATTATGTAATTTTCTCCGCTGTGGTTTAAGGCTAAACTATAATAGAAGAATTGCTCCGTATATGACTGCGTTCGTTTAAATACGGATACATGCAATTTTTGTTGCTTGAATATAAGAGTAAAATTTCCTACGAAAATTTGGCAGTCGGCTATGTAGTATTTTAAAACAGAATATTTTTTCTTGTGTTCACATACTCAAGAAAATTCAATGTAAACTTATGACATTGGCTATCGTTTGCTTTCCACTATTTACAATTCTGCCTTAAGTGTTATTGTATAAACATTTAAATACCTATATCAATAATTTTAGCTTAATATTGTAAACTACACACAATTTACGGCACTGATTGTTTATTTTTTTTAATTAATAAAAACTTATTTTCAGATGTAAATGTTTTAAGCCTTACAATGTATTATACACAGTCAATATATCAAATCATTAATATTTCAGTAATCAATTTTGCTGTTACTTTTTTCCAAATACATCTTTTTAATTCACAAATCGCTTTCCTAATTGCGCATCGACTTACATTCTTTTAAATTGTTCCTTTCATTTATATTTTAACTTATTTCGTTTTTCTTTGACTATACTACTTTTGCGTTTTCCGAACTTAATTTTTGTGTTAATAAAAACTATTGAAAAAATTTATGTCACAAAAGGATTTGTTTAGGATAATTTTAACTAATAAAAATTGACGATATAAGGTAATTGAAAACAAAATCAATTGTAATTATCTTTGACACATACTGTAATTAGTTCTCCAATTATTAATTAATCACCAGTTGAATATATCATAATCTTTTATGAATGTAGTTACTTAGCTGTGAATGCAATATTAATTTTGATTTCCTCGCATAGTTTCCCAAACTCACGTTAAGTATAAACTTCCAAAGACTCTCTCTCTCTATATATATATGTATTATACATACATATACATCCATAAGCTTTGCCAATAAAACTCAGTTAGCACCTGCAACATTTATTTACATTTAGATTACGATACAAAAAAAAATTATATTTATACCCGACAACTTTTTTTTTTTGTAGAGTTTATAATATTCTCCCCAAGAATCCTACACAACGAAAAAGCTTACTCAAAATTATCCATCCTCCCCCTAAAAAGAAAATTTCTTATATAAAACTGGCACACAAAATAATTCAATAAAATCAAAAATAAAAAAAATATAAAAAATTCATTGCAATAAAAAAAAAGCAAATAAAAATTTCTCGATTTTTAGCCTTTTATGATGATTGCGGATAATTGGTTGAACACAAAATTCATAAGCGTAAATTATGCCTTTATTGTCCGCAAAAAGATAAAGTATCAAAAATCAGCAGGGAAACTAAGGGCTCAGTTTAAAATAGTCGTTTCAAATTGTTGATATTTCGCGTAATAGTTATTATAGATCTCATAAAATTCTTCTTGATTTATTTTTTTTAGTTTACTATATTTTTTTGCAACCGCTTCTATAAAATTCATAAAAGAACTCACTTCGTGGGGACATATTTTCAACAAGACTAAAACTAACAATTATATGTATAAATGCAGAGAGAGCATCTAACTACAAGCATCTCGTGGCGCTGTTTGAAGAGTTATAACAGGATCGCCTTGCCCTAAAGAAGTACCAACCTATTTTAAAAAGAATAGGGAAGTTGTAGTTGAACGACAACAAAATTGCTCACTCAATTTTATTTTGCTGAAATAACCGCCTCTTCAAGTGAACAATCCGCATGTACGTGTATATCCTTTTCAAGTAAATTTCAATTATTTGATATGCTTCTCGATACTCGTATGTTGCATACAAACCATCGTCACATTTTTAAATAACTTTGGACCACGAACGTAAGAAACCAATAACAGAAAATATTTGCAAGGTTTGGATAAAAAACCAAAAGCTGGTAACACTTTTTTGGATGCGCGATGTTATCGTATGAATCCTATGTTAAATATGTTGTCTTGAAGCTGAATCCCAAAGATTTCAAATATGGCCGCCTGGAAGCATGTAATAACTGCGTGTTAAAAGTACGTTACAGACAAGTTAAGACTTCAACTAAATAATAGAATACAATCCCTTCATTCAAGACTTCTCCGGTGTAGCTCTAGATAGTGTAGTGCGCCAAAATTTGCGATTTTGAATATTTTTAAAAACCCCACCAAATTTTTATGGAAAATAGGATATCTATTATTGATTTTATGAAAAATAAGAACCAAGACGTCTTAGATGTCGCTAATTTTTTCCTAATTAACATCAAAATATTATTGACAATTATATGTCAATTGGAATTTTGATATTTGTGTATCTACAATACTTTCTATGTGTATTTGTATTCCCTGCCCTCCACTCCAAAGCAGAACAGTAATAATTGGCAACACTCGGTTTTTAATTTTTCGCATTTTATACAATAAGATTTGTTTTCAATTTAATGTTGCTCAGCCTCTGGGCGGTTCTTGAAATAATCGGTGAAGTATTGTTAAAAACAATTTTAAGCCTTTTTGGTATTGATTGATATTTCTCAATACCTATGTGAATATAAAATTTAATGAAGTAAAGTAAGGAAAAATAAGTTTGAATCCCCTTTTTCACCCCTAGACGACGAACTCGTTTCAATCCCTTTTTAGCGGGCGTCTTTTTCTTACAATATTCAAATGGTGTCACCTGGTGTCACCTTTAAGGTATATCCATATGATAGCGACCCAACCAAATACCTTCGAAGGAATGAGTATTGAGTATTCTTAAATTTTGACAGTCCGTCCGTATGAACAATTTTCTTGGTTTTTGGGGTTAAGTTTGAACGATTGTTTTATTCCCTGGTTTGTGGAACGCGTTTAAAAGTTGTGAATTATGAATACACTTTTACAATACGCGCCGCATCGGTGTTTTCGTTCGTTGTAAAAAGTTTGGAATTCGAAATTTACTATTTTTACATGACTTTTTAACTATCCTATTTTTGGAATAGTAGATTGTGCATTGTTCATAATATGTATAAAAAGTGGTTTGTTCGCTTTCATGTGTCCTTGTCCTTTAGCTTCGTCAGATTTCTGGTCAGATTTCTTATATATTAGGGGGAAACTATAACGGTATGATTTTCAATCTATTCGTACATGTTTCTGTATTTTTTTGCTCAATATCTCTTTCTGTGATTCTTCTCACCATTATCAATATTTCCACTTTTCGGAATTGTTTTCCCCGAAATAGTAGGTAGGTATTCAAGCTATACTTCCCTCCCCATGTCACGTCAGACATTTTAAAATGTGGCCAAATCCAATGATCAGCCCTTTCTTACTTAATGTAATAGGCTTTCTGGGCCTCAACGGTGCCGTGAAATAAAGTCGAGGAAATAAAGTCGAATCGTGTTTATTGCCATTTCGATTGGAAATAATGTCGAATTACAAAAATTTGTGCGTTCGACTTTATTTCCAAAAAAAAATTATAAAAAAATGGAAATAATGCCGATCACTTCAAAAAGGCCATTTCAGCGCACCTACTCCGAATCTGATAGTAAAAACAAGCAGGGGGTTGCATATTACATATTTCACTGCACCGCATAGGTTTATTTTTTTAATTTTCGACATAATTTCCCTTATTTCGACATTATTACCATTTTGCTATGGAAATAAAGTCGACCACGAAAAAAGGGGCACATTGGCGAACATGTCCATATAAATTAATCTATTGTGACCGTCAGAATATTTATGTTGAAGGTTAAATATGATAATTGGTGAGGACAATAGCTTTCTAATATTTACAATACAAAAGCGACCCATTAGTTGAGCGAGAAACCTACTTTCGGAAAAGAATCTGCGGGAAAAGAATCTGATTAAAAGGCGAAAGCTCTGACAGCTCAAGTAGTCGATTGATAAATCGCCATTGATAAGAGTTGCCATATCATATAGAATCATTACAATCATTAATTAATGGTTTGAATAGTTGAATTCTGAAAGTCAATTCTACGTTAACATTTATCATGCAAAGATATTAGTTGTTCGCCTGCAGGACAGTAAATCAACTTGCATTACGCTTCGTCCTCAATTAGGCAAGCGCAAACCACATGCGCCAATGAGTGTCAACAAAAAAAAACTATTCGAGAGATTAAGAAAACTTTATTATCAACAAAAATAGTTAACTGTTTTTAACTTTCTCGTATACGTTGTAAGAGAAAGGAATTGTTTTCGTACAAAACTCGAGATTATAATCAAATCTGATATTACGATGAAAGGGGGAACTCAAAAAAGTGCGTCTCGCAATTCTGTCCACCCCTCGGTCCATCCGTATGTCTGTCTCTGTCCCATTGGCCTGAAGCCTAAATGCTTGGACGGAAAAAGGGTTTTAACGGTTTGAACCAAAATTGATAGTTTAATTAATTTAATGTAGGCATGTTAAGAGTGACTGCAGTTTTTCGCTAAAAAGTCCAACAACGATACTTTTAAAATTTGGCTCTTTCTCTAAAACTGTAGATATATATAATTTTTACAAAATTTCGTTTGTAAGGTAGGTACAATCGGTATTCTTAACTTAATCTGATAGCAAACTTAGTTTTTCTCTAAAATGACTGCGTCCTTCGATATCCACCCTAATAGTTAATAGGTTAGAGATACTTTAAAAATTGCTCAAATCTCCAAAACGCAATTTTTGATTGGCATAAAAATGTAACTGGCAGGTAATGCTTATATCTTCAACAATACTTTGTACTCAGTATATTTCTTTATTTGTACTTCAGCTGATAAACAGTTAAAGAACAGTGATTTTCGATCCCAAAATTGCAATATTTATTTGCATATCTACTTTTACAAAAAACCGCTCTAACGATTTTGTTCGAAATACATATATAAAACAACATAAGCGTTCTAAACATGATCACGTACTTAGTTCTTTCTAAAAAAAATACAAATAAAGCCGTTTTATAAATATTTCTCAAAAATTACTACCCAAACCCAAACCTGATCTGTACTCACGTGGTACATATATTTATGTAAAGCCCCAAACTTCAGTGGCAATACAAATCCAAGAGCAACCACAAAAAAAAACTTGATATGACTGACATTCAGTGAGATTCCCAATAAAAGAGACCCAGTTGTGCAAGGAAATATGATTTAAAAGTATAAAATATAAAAGAAAATACATATTTCCAAAATCGGGATGGTTTTGTTTTTTTTTTTTTTCAATTAACCACATTTTCGGGCCATTTTTACTTTATATAGGTAATATGCATACAGTTTTCTAAACGTATTAAAATTTTTTCGGAAGGGTTAAGGACTGCGGAAAAAAAGCAAAATTTCTACATAGAATGATCTGAAAAGAACGTTTTTTAAATAAAAATATTTCAAAACACTGTCTACCGCCATCTTGGTAACGTCACAAATTTTGTATTTTCACAGGTAGAAAACGAAAGCTTGGAGATTAACATATTAAAAGCTCAGATTTTTCCCGGGCTTTTAGATTTTAAGGACAAAGTATTGGATTTAGAAAATTTAGAAAATAAATCGTTTTAAAAAAAATAGGTTGGGTCTTGATTGTAGGTACTGGATGAGAGCCTCTGCATCAAACTAAGCGACCCATCCATTCAAACTGTATACCACTCCGGTCTTTATTTTCTTGGCTCTCGTTATCCGTTTTTATATTTTCTATTGTATTCAGAAGTATTCGAAACGGAGTGGAGGTTTAGTTCGAATATCAAATTGCGTCAATTTAGGCAATTTGACGTATACAGGTACTCTCAAAATAATGATTTATTTTTAAGCTCCAGGAGCAGGATAATTAGTTAAAACAATCGATAAATGATTTATTAATAAGGCCTAGAAATGTTGCCAACATTTTTTTGAATTACAATCGCTGGTAATAGTTTAAGAGACCGAAGTCAATTTTGGACTTAAGACTCAAACGGATGAATTTTTCGTAAATATGTTGCTCTGATGCCAAAGATTTCAAATTGGCAGCTAAAGGTTGTAACTGCACTTTAATCTATTGGCAAATAATAAAGTATTATTTCTCACTCCTCAGTACAAATACATGCATCCAAGACGTTTTAGGTGTATCCAAAGCCCTGCCAGACGTGTCAGAAGTGCGTTAAAATTCCAATTTTGAATAATTAATGCAACCGCACAAATTTCTCCTAAAAAGTAGGATATTACAACGTGAATACAAATGTTAAGGTACGAGATATTTTGCGTGTCGCTAAAGGTTCGCCAGACGAACTCCAATATCGGCAACATTTTCGAATAGTTGCGCAAAAACTTTTTGAAACGTCTTGGACTCAAATATTTGTTAGCAGGGAGTTATTCTCTAATTTCTGAAACAAAAATTAAGCGGTTGCATCAATTATTTCAAATTGGCATTTTGTCAATATTTTGACTTCGTATGGCGAGCCTTTAGCGATATCCAAAAAGTCTTGCACCTTTACGTGACTGGGAAAAAAGCTAATAGCTTTTTGTACTTAAGTACAACAAATTTAATGTGGAGCTTTAAAGCAATTTATTACTAAAGGGGACTAACTACTCAGATTTGAAAATTTCAACCCTCGTAGAGTCCATAAAAAAGGCTCTTCGATGCACTATTACTTTTTTATACCCTCCACAGGAAGGTATATTCACTTTGCCATTACGTTTGTAACGCCAAGAAGGATTCACCGGAGACCCTATAAAGTATATATATTCTGAATCAGGATCACATTCTGAATCGATTTAGCCATGTCCGTCTGTCTGTCTGTCTGTCTGTCTGTCTGTCTGTCTGTCTGTCTGTCTGTCTGTCTGTCTGTCTGTCTGTCTGTCTGTCTGTCTGTCTGTCTGTCCGTCTGTCTGTCTGTCTGTTGAAAGCACGATAGCGTCCAAAGGAATTGACCTAGGTGAATGAAATTTTGTGAGACGACTTCTTTTTACAGTCGTCAGGTTGGTATTGAAAATGGGCTATGTCGGTCAAGTAGTTCTGGTACCTCCCATACAAAACCACTGTTAGACCCATGTCTCTCTGTCTGTTGAAATCACGATAACGTCCGAACGAATCGACTTAGGCAACTGAAATTTTATGAGAGGTCTTATATTTATGGCCTTCAAGTTTGTATTAAAAATGGTCCATGTCGGTCAAGTAGTTCTGTTACCTCGCATACAAAGCCAATATTTGACCCATATATCTCTGTCTGTTGAAAGCACGATAGCTTCCAAACGAATCGACATAGGTGAATGAAATTTTGTGAGAGGACTTTTTTTAACCGTCGTCAGGTTGGTATTGAAAATTGTCTATGTCGGTAAAGTAGTTCTGCTACCTACCATACAAAACTAATATTAGACACATACTAACTCGCATGGCAAACATTTTGCATGACCTTTATGCAGTGGAGGGTATATCAAAGCATCGGCCAGGCCGATGATAACACTTTTACTTGTTTTTTAATTTAATTTGCAAACTTTAAGCATAATTACATATTATGTACTCGTACACCAAAGGCGAATTAAGTCACAATAGTTATATGTTTCAAATCGGAAGTTCACAATTTATACCTTTAAGAAATTGAATGTGAATAGTGAATTTTGTTTATTTAACAATTTATAGGCTCTACATTTATTTATTTTTTTGAAATTCACTCAGAGATTGGTTTTGTTAATAAATTTCCAACGACTACGATAATCCAATCTTAAAAATGTAGGTACTGTATTTTCAAAAATGAGTTCTGATTATTTTTCTTAAGGTTGTTTAGCATATTTTTTACTCTAAAGTATATCACAGTGTTCAAAGATACACTACAAGGATATACGCATAAAGATCAGTGATCTTGGGGAAGAGTAAGCAAGTAAGCAAAAGTCTTATTTTAAAAGCAGTAAAGTACAGCCAAATAAAATATTTATGTCAAATTCTGACAACAAACAATCTATGTATTATAGATATAAGAAACATAATTTAGGAATGCATTGCACTTTTTTTTATTATTATTTAATTGCATTTCGCTCTCTATCTTTTTTCATTTGCCAAATAAATCTTTTCTTTTTATAAACTCATTTTTATCATCTTACTCGAGGTGAGCGAGTAGGTACTCAATTTCGCTATTTTTGCTACTTTCACTCTTGTTTATTTCTTTTTAACAAAAAAAGCTGTCACATTTTTGAAAAACTCATTATTTTGCTGCTATGCTACTTTCTTATTTTTATTTTAATACATTTCTTCATTCAAAAAAGCTAATCTTATAATTACTCCAAAGAGACTAAGAGCTCTTTTGTAAATATGTACGAGAATGAGAAATATTTTGAATGCTCGCAATGAGCTTCGTCTGTTATTGTGATTTTGGACAAACTTAATTGTGGACAAATTCTTTTCAGACTTTTCAGACTTATTAAGATTTGACACTTAAAACTGCACAGATATACAAAATAAATAATAATAATATCAAAAAAAAAAAAAAAAAAAAACAAAACAAATAAGTACGATTGAAAACTGTATGGCCCCACATAATGCAGAAAATACGTTATGGAGACATCAAAATTCACGATCCCGAAATCGGTGTGGTATTGAAATCAGCACTGTTTCAAGTGACACCCTACGAGTGATTTTATGTTTTATTGATTAAAAGAAATGGAAATGCGGATTTATGCGTTACACAGTACTAAGCCCAAATATTATGTTTTTTTTTAATTTTGTTTGTGTTTTTTTTTTTAGATTAGACCGTGTGCAGACCAATTAAAAATAAAATTAAAATGTGTAGCCAACCTAGAGTAGACCACTTTTTATTTTACTTAGCTATACCAGGGTTAATCAATAATTTGTAACATTTAAATTGAGCCCTAAGTTTCTAAAAAAAAAATAAGTAATACAAATTTGAAACATTTTTTTTATTAAATTTTGAGACCTTTCAAATTTGATATATAAAATCATTAATAAAAAAATCAATTCATATACATATATAATTATAAGTTGTATTGTTGGAAAAGGATTTCTTAATTTCTTGTTTGTTTGGCTTGAAATCATTAATACAGTAGTGGTCAAAAATGTATTTGAATATTTTTATATGACAAAATCATAAAGTAAACAGTTCAGTAGTATTGAGTTAAGAATTAAATTGTTTTATTATTTAACATTAATTAAGTTTATTATTTAACATATTTTCAGTTCAGTTATAAATTTTAATGTAAGAATTAATCAGTGATAATGAAATGGGGTGATTTCTACGGAGCAGCGAGATCTACTCATCGTCATACTGCATAGACAAATCAGTTTGGCAGCGATGCAAAAACTTAACATGGCTCGTAAAATTGGTCACTATCGTAGGCGATATTGAAATTGACAAAGAGATGGTTTTTTTTTTGTATCGATGTAGAATTTCTGGATTTTTTCAAAGATATATCTGAGTGTGAACATTTTATCGATGGTTGACTTTCGTGACCTAAAACCGCACAGATATTGGCTGATTAGAATGTTTTAGGCCTGCATTAAGTAAAGGGTCTTTCATTTAGGACTTGGTAACTTCTTTTTTTAAGTAAAATGCAAACTATTTAAGGTATCTAAAAAAAAAATTGTATTGGCTTGAATTACTATCAAGACACTTTTGAATGGAATCCGACTTGTTCATATGTCCACCACGGGATGAAATTCTTCATTTTCTTCCATCATGTCCAGAGCCCAATTCGAGGACCTACGTCGCTTCATATGATCAAGTGGCTTTAATTCTTGATTCAGCTTGATCCTTACGCAAATTTCACCAAAATGTGGTTTGGAAGAGGCCCAATTCTTGAGAACGCCGTAAAATTGCCTGATTTGACTCGTTTTCGATGGACGCCTCTACGGCAGCAATATTCTCCACTCTTCGGACAAAACATAGTCTCACTGGCACGGCAACATCAAGCAGCGAATATTCTGATTCAAATTTGTTCAGTAGACTAAAAATTGCTTGTCTACTGGGACGAGAATTACGGCCGAAAATTGGCGTTGACGCTCAAAGTTGCGACCACCGACTCGAAATTTCGATATAGTAAATTAATTAATTATTTGTAAATGCTGTTGATTGATGAAAATGTTGATTTTACTGAATATTTTGACACTGACAGTTCGGTAATCAGTTTTAGGGTGCGTTCTATACGTCTAGAGTACATACCTCATTTATTGAGGTTTGGGCCACACATTACTGAGGTTCCATTCATAGGACATTGGGGCCAAATTTTGCAAATAAGTTGGTGTATAAAAGTCATTTCTGCTTCTTTTTGCTCGACCGATATGTCATTCGTTAAAGCAGCCTTGCTTGAATCAAATGTGGATATCGTTATTCTCACTTCATGTTGGTAGGATAGACGGATATTTTGACTTTAATCAGCTGTCAAGCAATTGAATGGATCATTATGGTGTCAAGTGTCAGGCAGTTGAACGAAACACATTGCCTGACAGCTTCTTCTTCGAAAAAAATGTCTTCATAATGTAATAGAATACGGGCCTAGTCTACTCATTACACATACACATTTTTTATTTAATTTATATATATGTACACGTTTCCATGTCTCAAAAAATGTCGTTATAAGCGAATAATATCTAGGTTTTGAAATAAGCGTTTTTTTAAGTAAACTTTAAGGTAATTCTGTTATTCATACTACTCTACACCAAATACATACAAAAATACTTTTATTCGCTTAACACTGCTTTATTTTTTTTACAAATACTTAACACTTAACAATTGATTTTTCTTACACACTAATTTGCACAAAATAATACACGCTCAACAGTTCAATACACTGCCAATAATAGAGGATACTACTGATTTTCATACATCTGCCATTGAAATAGCTTATTTTCTATACATATTTAGGCAGTCAAACTTATTCGCTTATGAAGCCTCAACATTTTCGTCAATAGCTCAGATATAAATTTCACTTAAAAATAAACAAATTTAATAAATGCGTTGGGTTTGTATTTTAATTGTTATCAAATAAAATGAAATCACCGATTCATTATTGGGCATTAAATTGATACCTTAAAGTTTGTAATAAAATGTATTAATATTTTTTTTCTTTTTATCTATTTCAGAGATAAACCATACCTAAGAAATATATGAAGCTACTCAGGTAACAAAAGCTTACTTTAGGTAGACATAGACAGTGTCTTAGAGAGAAATATTTTAACAGTCTCGTGACAACTTTAAGTTTCTTGACGAACTTTAAAAAAATAAAAATACCTGCATACGCTGATAAGACTAAAAACATTTATAAATGTGATTTATATACACGAGACCAGGGAAGGAACTTTAGCATTCGGAAAATATCACCTGCCATTTTGACATTTCTACTACTTATTTTCTATAACTGGGTTTTGAATTTCTAAAAACTACCTTTGTGCAGTTTAATATTGTACCAACAATAATGATAATTTCGTAGGTAGGCACGCCTGTCGTAATACTAAAATCTATGGCTAGACTTCGACGTTAAACCTTAAAAAAAAAGCATGTCGGAAGAATCGTATGGATTAAATTTAGCACGGTAATACTCACGAAAGTCAAAATCCATCCGTAGTCTTTTCGACTGCGGTAAGTAAATAGAAGGATATTATGTTTTACGAATAAGAATGTTTGACTAAAGAGGTTTTCGAAAACTGTCGACTGACAAAGCTTAACCGGACAGTTGGAAAATTCAAATGGTTAAAATATATTTTTCTTAGATAAACTTAACAAGTCACCACCTTTTACAAAAATAAAATTCTGAATACAAAAATATCTTAGTCCATTGACTTGGGTTTAGAGGGAAAGTTCGATATTTCTTGTCGCCACAACTTGATGAGTTCATAAATGAGAATATTTAGCCGGGTATGAAAATATTAGAGAAATAAAAACTTAATGAGGGTGCTCAGGTTAGGTTAGGTTAGGTGGCAATTATCCGTTAATACGGAGTAATTCACTTAGACCAAGTAAGGTCCATTGTGATACCACATGCCGTGACAGTTATTTCCGTTACTCTTGGAACCATTTCGAATTTTGGAGAAATTTCCGTATTTTGTTGATATCCGTTTCGGCAATATCAGCAAGCTCCCCGAAGAAGTACTCTCCTAGAGTCTGCTTTCTAATCGAGGATAGCGCCGGGCAGTCACATAGTAGGTGGAACGGAGTTTCCTCCTCCTCCTCATCCATGCAACTGCGACAGAAGTCATTAGCGATAACTCCGAGCCTTGCGGCATGTCTTCCTAGTATACAGTGGCCTGTTAGTACTCCGACAAGAGTTCCGATATGTGTTCTACTGACGTTTAACAGGACCTTTGTCCTGCGCCGATTTATTTGTGGCCAGGTCTGTTTTGCATGGTTGCAGGTGTCAAGTTCCCGCCATCTCTCACTAGCCTGTTGCAGTGCTAGTGTGGAGATGTTGTATCTTACCGTTTCAATTGGCACATGGGGTTCTCCTTTACCAGTAGAGAGTTCCATTTTCGTGCCGTTCCTTGCTAGTTCGCCTGCTTTACAGTTACCTGGTATATCTCTATGGCCAGGGACCCAGCACAGCGTTAACGTGCACCTATCCGCGATCTCATTTAAAGATTTGCGGCAGTGCCTGACCAATTTGGATCTTAATATTGGTGATTCGAGTGCTTTAATAGCTGCTTGACTGTCGGTATAGATGACGATATCCGAGTTCGATATCGATCTCACCTTCAGTAGTTCAGCGGCTTCGCGAATAGCCATAACTTCTGCTTGGAAGACACTACAGTTATTTGGTAGTCTGAAAGACTGGTTTAGGGAGAATGAAGCCGAGAAAATCCCGGCTCCTACTCCGTCCTCTGTCTTCGACCCATCTGTGTATACTTCTAGCGTATTTTTGTCTATAACCTTATTCTCTTCCCATTGCTGTCGGTCGGGAATACTGGTCTTGTATTTAATATTGAAGTCTAGGACCGTGGTTACGTAGTCTGTGACTCCCCTTTTAACATTATTAGTTTTTAGAATATTGGCATGCCCTATGTCACTGCTTCTCCACTGCAGTGATTCTCTCAGACGCAGTGCCGATTTTGCCGCCATCTCCTTACCGTGTATGTCCAAGGGCAGAATGTGAAGCATGGTTTCCAGTGCCGCGGTTGGTGTTGTCCGTAGGGCACTGGTCACACAGACACATGCCACTCTTTGGATTCTATTTAGTAGAGAGAGGTAGCTTATTTTATCTAGTGCTGGCCACCAGACGATGATTTCGTACATGAGTATCGGTCTGACTACTGCTGTATACAGCCAGTGCATTATTTTTGGGCTGATGCCCCATCTGAGGCCCAGGGTCCTTTTGCAGGAGTAAAGTGCAGTAGCGGCCTTCTTAACGCGTTCCTGCAGGTTTAGTTTCCAGCTCAGTTTCCTATCCAGAACCACACCTAAGTATTTGGCGCTGTCAGAGAAGCTGAGGCGGATTCCCTTTAGTTTCGGTGGATCGATTTGAGGAATTCGGTGCTTCTTTGTGAATAGCACTAGCTCTGTTTTACCCGGGTTTATATCCAGGCCGCATTTGCTAACCCATTTGACCAGCATTGCGAGGGCCGATTCCATCAAGTCCCGTAAAGTCGGGAGGTATTTCCCAGTAAATAAAATGGCGATATCGTCTGCGTAGGCTATAACTTTACCACCGTTCTTCTCCAGGGTTATAAGTATTTCGTTTACTGTTAGAAGCCATAGCTGCGGTGAAAGTACTCCACCTTGCGGAGTGCCGCGTTGCACAGACCTTCTCAGTTTGCAGCAGCCAAGTTCCGAATTGATAACCCTGCTTAGCAGCATTTGGTTGATCCAGTGACTTAGACTTGCGTCAATCTGCAGGTTTTCAAGTGCGTTAATTATCGCTCTCGGCTCTATATTGTTGAAAGCCCCGTCAATGTCTAGGAAGGCCACCATTGTAAATTCCTTGACGGCTAGTGATTTTTCCACGGTGCCGACAATGGAGTGCAGAGCTGTCTCTACCGATCTGCCCTTACAGTAGGCGTGTTGGGATTTTGAGAGAGTCCCTGCTTTGATGTTGTGGCGAATATGTAGATCTATCAGTCTCTCTAGTGTTTTCAGTAGAAAGGATGACAGACTAATAGGCCTGAAGTCCTTTGGAGTGGTGTGAGAGGCTTTTCCCGTCTTGGGTATAAAAACCACTTTCACCTCTCTCCATAATTTTGGTATGTAACCATGGTCTAAACTTAAGGAGAACAGTAGAATCATCCAAGGTTTAAGAATGCCATAGGCATGTTGCATTTCTGCCGGGATGATTCCATCTGGTCCTGCCGATTTAAAAGGGAGGAAGCTATTAATCGCCCATGAAAGTTTGCGTTCGCTTATCACTTCCTTTGAAATGAAATGAGTTCTGGGATGGGACCGTTCCTGAGTCTGGGTATCATCCCCTTGGACACTTCCTGGGAAGTGAGTGTCTAGAAGCAACTGAAGTGATTCTTGACTAGACTGCGTCTCCGTTCCATCGGATTTCTTTATATAGCTAGATATAGAGGGAGACTTTGACAGGATCTTCCTAACTCTACTAGCCACATTGTTTTCTTCAATTTTGGAACAAAAACTCTGCCAGGAGTTTCTTTGTGCGACTTTTATTCCTTTTTTGTAGTCTTTAAGGCTTTTCTTATAACAGTCCCAATCTGTGGATGATCTTGTTCTTTTTGCCTTGTTAAAGAGTTTTCTACTTTCTCTTCTTAGTGAGCTTAGCTCTGTAGTCCACCACGGGGGTTTCTTACATTTAGTGTGTCTGCTTACAGGGCACGAGGGGTGCTCAAGAATCTAGTTTATTAAGTCTGACAGCTCTCTAACTTCATGTTACTGAGTTTTCATTGGGCTAAACTGGTCACGTGAACAGTTTTCTCAGTCGTCGTTTATATCCGCAACACTACTAATGTCGTTTTCGGTTGGTCGTCCAGAACCGTCCGGAAGCAATCCGAACGCTTCTGAAAGCGTTCGATTGGCACTCAACTGACAGTTCTTCTTCTGAAAAGAAGAGAAATTTGCTTCTGGATTTGAATTCAGAATCGCGGAGAGTTCTTCCGGACGGTTCGACGACCAACCGAAAACGACATAAGTTGACGACATCTATTTGTGCCAACATAACGTGTCCGGATAACTCAGTTTAGACATTTTATCGAAGAGCATGGGAGAGCATGCGCAGTTTGACATTTCGATTGCCCTGACGTAGTGCACCAGTCAGAACACCTTTTGAAAAAAATAGAATTGTCAAGAAGTGTCATACCGACAATGCACTTTTTAGTTAGTTTTTGCTTTCAGGTAAATTTGAGTCTAAACGATTCAAGTCGACTTACGATGATTACATTCTGGAATGCGGTCAATTTCAGCTAAAGCTAAAGCAGACATTTCTTCATCCATCCAGCTCGGAACTAAGAATACAAAGGTTTGGCATCAACATCGGACCAGATTTTCTGTTTAGGCTCATTCTATTATAGGCGATAAATGATTTAGTTCTTAGTTGCATGTTTCTATACGTGTTTTGGGGAAATAAAACTATTTTGATAGAACGACAAGAAAAATGAATTGAATTTGACAGTCAGTAGTCTGGACACATGCAAAGCTGCTAGATTTCTCCTGAACGCTTAAACTAGATGGGTTGTTAATGTGACGTTTACTACGTCAAAGGCACAATCGACATGTCAACTGAGTACTCAGTCAACCAATTCTGGACTGTCGGTTAAGGCCCCAAGTAATAAAGAACAGAAACTGGAATAGAAAGCGAGATAGAGCAGAAAACTTATTCATTCTGCAGTAAATTCTGTTTCTGTTTGCGTTGTTACCACAGCAATCTACATAAAACTGGAACAGATAAAAAATAAATGGGTGCCGTCTATTCTGTCAAATGCTACCATGGGTATGAAATTATGTCCACTAAAAACATTTTTTTCGCCTAGTAGTCGAATTTGCAACTCAAACTACCTGAAGCAGGCAACCAGATGACAGATGCAGTAAATGCAAATAAAAAACCTTCCTCCCATGATAAATTGGTATGTATATCTGTCGCTGACAGCAACAGAAACAATCCATATAGACTTGTTTACGTTCTGTCGTTTCTGTTTCTGTTTCTGTTGCAAATCTATGGGATTCTGTTTCTCTTATTTGTCACTTGGTGCCTTTACCCCTCCTGCAAATTTAGAACTATGGACCTGGAGGAAAGAGCTATTTGTTGTTTTTTTGAAAGCAAAGGGGCTAAAATTATTTTAGCTAAATAGCTGCGAGAAACCATCACGGCTGTCGTTTTCTTAATATTTGGGTGCTCAATTTTTGATAACTTGCTTACCCAAGGCAGAAAAATGCATGCCAAGCCCAAAAGATTTCCGCCCTATTAGTCTTTCATCATTCCTCCTAAAAACCTTAGAACGACTGATTGAAATCCATTTACGCTTAGACATTGATAAGACACGTTTGTCAATAGCTCAACACGGGTGAGTAAAAATTCGATGGAAACGGCTTTACGTTAATGCGAAACGGTCATAAAAAATTTCAATAAAGAGTAGGTACGTACTTACCAGCAAAGCCGTGGCAGCCATTTATCCGATGTGCTATTATGGGATACCCTTTACCTCGTTTGGAGAGCTGATCAATCTGATGCTCAATAGCCGGACTATCAACTCTAGTCTGGGTGATTCTGTCAGAAGATCTGTCAGTAGAGAAACCTTCCAAGGGGGCTTCCTTTCTTTAGAAATTGGGAGTCAATGAACTGCTGACATGCATGGAAGCGGAGGGCTGCAATGTTATTGCCAATGTGAACGACATTGCTATTGCCGTGTCAGGAATATACACCTAAGTACTTTAAAAGAATTCCTACAATACGCACGGGTAGACCCACACAAAACTAAGCTTGTCCACTTCTTCAGGATATATACAATTTCACACATTGACCCTCCATCTACAAATAGTGTTAGCTTGTCATTCTCAAATGAAGCTAAATACCTCTTATTTTAGATAGAAAGTTGAGCTGGAAGCCTAACATACAAGAAAGAATTAAAAAAAGCCCACTGTGGCACTTTTTTCTTGTATTGAAAATAAATGGGGCCTGCAACCCATTCACTGGCTTTACGTCTCCTTCATAAGATTTATACTTGTGTACGGGTGTGGTAGTCTGGTGGACTGTATTGGACAAAGCGATCAATCGTGATAATCTATAAGCAAAGTCCAAGGAACAGTTTATTTATGCATCAGCTATTCGTCCTACCCCTTCCGCTGCACTTGACATACTGTTTCACTTTTAAAAATGGACCCAGTAATAAATCCCCTTGGTTGAACGATGAAGGAAAAATACTTTCCTGATATTTCATTTCATTACTGGTTAGCAAAAAGGATGACCTTTTTAAACAATTTTTTTTAGTTAGGTTCCACTGTACCTATTTGTTAGACATATGATTTTCATTGCATTCGATCCGATAATTTATTAGCCCGATCTGATTTCAATTCTGTGTTTTAATCGCTTATTTATTTAAATTATACTGTAGGTACATTTATAAAAGACTATTTACTTTGATATACCTATGCAGAGTATTTTTTTTTATATTTTTTCACATGAACTGTTTATTTTATAATCATAGTATTTCTTAGAATAAGCAAATGACGCTAAAATGCATCTACCAATTTTAATATCATTGTAGAAGCAAATATTAAAATAGTAAAAGTCCACATTTCAAGCCAAGCAATATATGTTTTTATAATTTTTCATAATTTTGTTGTAAATATAACACCTTAAAGAAAATAATTTTTATTAATATATAAAGAAAAATAATTCAAATCACAAATATTGTGACTTTTTAACTTAATTCAAATATATTTAACCTTTTCATTAAAATGTATATACAGAATTTGGATTAAAATGTGCACCGTTTTTATCTAAACATACTTTTTCTGTATATCGCATATGGTAAAGAATATATTAAAAAATTCGTTAAGGTTAATTTTTTTCAAAATATATCCAATCTTTCAATAAAAAAAAGTCCATGAGAACATAAGAAACTGAAAGAATATTAAAGTAGTCTTAAAATTGATCACCTACGTTACCCATTAAATAAATAGTTAAGTTAAAGTTTTAAATATATGCATATAAAATATACAAAATAAAATTATATATAATGCGGATATTTAAGTTTTATTTTTTTTAATAACAATAACGTTGTATTTAATATAATATTTATTTTTTTTTTTAGTTTTAAAATACGTCTATGAAGTGATACTTTTAACGATTTTTATACAAATTGTAGTTATCTACGGAGTACAATTTTCAATGAGGATAAGTTTAAGGAATATAAAATGTTTAGCAAGAGGTTTGGTATTCTTAAATTAACTCTTATTAGATGGAAGTGTAGTTTCAGTAAATTTAGGAGTGTATTACAAAGTTTGGAATGATTCCAATCAAGTGTTTAGAATTCGAAGAAATTATGATTCGACTCAGTTTGTCTTCTAATCGCTTCGATGCAAAGCTATAATATTTAAATGCAGACAAATTTTATTTACTTTCGAGCGAAATTCAATCGACTATCAATCAATTTTTGGTTCATCTGGCAATATTAATTACAGCAGTTGGTTTTCCACTTAAAAGCGACACTGTTCACTTAAAAGCCCCTTCGGATTCTTGTTGTTATATCCTGTCACAATTACAGTTACCGTGAAAACCAATCAGCAATATTTTGTAATGCTTTCAAACATTCGGATGATGTTGACGAATGTTGACAATGTAGATATAGCTAAAGAAGAACTCTGCAAATAAGGTTTCCAAAACTCCGATGGTCTCTATTTATGTTGCGGAGCTTGGTATACAGAAACTGAATTGTTTTCATAGTTTTAGCTTCTCTCAGATGCGAACTGATTTACGGATTTAAAGAGATGATCTTCCACATAGGTACGTCCGTCGGTAGAGGTGGCTACTGAAATCAATAAGCGTCCGTATCAATATATGTCTGCAATTGTTCAACTTTATTGCTGAGATTCATCCTGTGATTATGTATGAAGCGACCAAATCGGCAATGGAGACATTAATTCAGACAAGTCAATTAGCGAAGTGACATTTGCTTACTTACTTACTTACTTACTTAAGGCGCATCCGGGGGGACCTGGGCCTCAACAAACAAGCGTCTCCAGCCAGCACGATCTCTTCCCAGCTGTCTCTAGTTTCGCAAGCTAATTTAAGGTCGCCTTCCGCTTGCGTGCGCCACCTGAGTCGCAGACTTCCTCTACTGCGCTCCCTTGGGTGAGGATTCGAAGATCTTTTGGGCCGGAGCATTCGCTCTACATTACCCAGCCACCTCAGTCGTTGGACCTTCACTCTTCTGGCTAAATGGATGTCGCTATACAGCCCGTACAGTTTGTCGTTGTATCTCCTCCTCTATTCACCGTCTATGCAGACGGGACCGAAAATTACTTGAAGAATTTTCCTCTCAAAACAACCAAGTGACAGTGACACTTGCAATAATAACAGCATAAAGCAGAGAACAGTTTTTTGTTTACCTTGCCTTATTCCATTTTCTCTATTCTATTCGCAAGCTGGTAGTCTTTTTAGGGTTATTATAGTAAGATTTGTTTTTTTTTATGAATTAGTTGAGTTAATGTAGGAAAGTGAAAACTCTGTGTCGTACTTAAGGGAGAACCATAATATGATTCTATGAGCGTAGTCCAACTTAAGTCGATGTGCGATTATATATACCAGAATCGTGAACATAGAAAAAAACGTGGAAATTTCCAAACATTTGCCAAGTGGATTTGCATTTGACATTTGCTTAAGCACACTTAGTTCCATCATGCTACCATAAATATTAGGTATTTAAGCCATTTGCTCACACATTTGCATCGCATTCGTAATATAAGATATAATCATCAAATTATAATACTTACCATCTAAGTTATACGAGTAGTTAGTTCGTGCTAATGTGGATACTTGCACAAAAATAATAGGAAATAGGATCAATGCATTAAATTCGTTCCTGATCTACGAAAAGCAATGTTACGCTCAAGAGGATCAAGTGATATGACAGTCTTTTTCCAAACAGCAATCTCATATAAGCAAAAAAAATAATTGATCTATTTTACCATAGGTTTAGAATCAAACAAATCAATTAATAACAAGAGAACATAACAAGCCATAGTAAAAAATCCAAATTGTACAATTTTGTGTAATTTTTGTGTCCTTCTAGGAACTTATTTCAATTGCATTATGTTTATGGTGGCCTCATCAGTTGTGTCAACCATACTTATCCTCAATTATCATCATAGAAATCCAGATACGCATGAAATGAGTGAATGGGTAATATAAAAAAAATATATCACAAAAAAATACAAAGAAAAAAAAACAAACTAAAATTCACACATACACACACATAAAAAAACGTATATAAACAACTAAAAGCTTATATCAGCCAAAACCAAAAATAGTTATTTTATACCCACATACAATTATTTAACAAAAAAAAAAAAATATATATATTCAATTAGCAAAACAAACAAAACACGTAAAAGCAGTAATTCAATGGGATTAATTGCATTTAATTAAAATTACTATAGTAAATAAAGAACTATTTAATTTTTCATTATGAATTTGAATTTGAATTTGCCTATGTCTATACCTTAAAAATGCATGCATTGAAAGTCTTAAAAAAAATTAACACGCCTGATAAAACGTAGCAATTCTACATTAATCTATTTAAATAAAAAAATCCATTCTCCTTCATAGATTCGAGTTATATTCCTCTATTGGTTACCTTGTATATTAAGAATGCAAAGACCAGGACAAGTGGGTTACGAATGTCCACCGCCTCCGTCGTCGAGTTCGTCAAGTGATAAAAAGCAACAAATGCAAAACGTTGAGCTTAAGGAAAGGTAAACAGCCATAAAGAAAACGATCGTGTGTGTGACATTTGACATTAAATGCATCTGAAGTGATGTTATGTTGTTTCGAATAATTGACAATAATTTTCTCTAGAAAAATACATGATTTGATGTTGACAATGATACAGTGTTGTTGGTACATTCTTGCTAATAGTGATAATAATTCTAGATCTTCGAAGTCTTTGCTGGCAAACGTTTTGGATATCGATGATGATTTCCGGTGCAATCATAGATGTTCAAGTGCTACGATACCACATCAGCAGGCTTACTACCGAGCTGTCTATAGGTATGTTATTATTTTTTATCTTAAATATTCTTCTTAATGACAGATCGATTGACAGTTGTGTGGAATACTAATATGCGACTAAATTAATAGAAGCTTTTATTTTTCAGAATTTTATTAAACAAAATTTCGGCAGGCCTTATAGCCGCCTTTTTATATAACAATATATACCTAACCCCTCTGTACATTCTGGAATCCAACCAGTTAGTTCGAGAATAAGCTGGTTCTTTGAATACCCCATTTCAAAAGATGACGTTTGGTATAATCCACTTTATTACCATTCACACTGCATTATCAATAGGTCTGTTTTGATAAACATTTGTACGCAATTTTAATATACAGTGAGTGCCAAAAATCACTCGTAGCATTTTGCGTTCGAAGCGACCAAGGAGATCTTCATCCGCCTTTGATACCGTCCATGATTCTGCGCCATAAAGCAGGGCTGGGATGATAAGGGTCTTATAGAGAGTCTCCTTGGTATTTCTCGACAAGGCCTTACTAATCAATTGTCTTTTCCAGGGCAAAGTAATAGCGGTTGTCAAGTGTTATTCTTCGCTTCATTTGTGATGTCATTTTCAGAGTTATAGCTGTCTATCGTGACGTTCTGTCCGATTCGTCGATGTTGTGTGTCCCTTCTTGTTGACAGCATATATTTTTCAACACTAAACTGCAAACGCACCAGTAACAGCTCGTTGTGTTCTGCCAATCATGTCGATGTTATCTGCGTATGCAAATAGTCGCATAGACTTTTGGAAAATTGTGCAACTGGTGTTAGCTTGCTAGTTTCGCACAATTTTTTCAAGAATGATGTTGAAAAAGTCACATGACAGCGCATCACTTTGTCTAAATTCTTTTTTGACATCAAAGGTCTCGTTGAGATTGTTTCCAATCTTTACGGAGAAGCGAGAGTTCTCCATCTGTACAATCTAATAATAAATGAAGAAATGGTTTCTCCATGTCCTCAGCACAGACGGTGTCTCCACTATAAGGTTTCCTTGTTCATTTCTACAGGTCTCTGCTGACCCGAACAGCGTGTTGTTGCCATGACACGTTCTTTTTGGGTGCATGTCATAACGCCCGGTGTCACAACGCCCTGGGGCGCTATGACACACATTTTTGTGTCAATGCCCTCTGGCGCTATTACACTTTTAAAAGCGCAAGGCGCAAGGCCCCAAAAAAGGAAGTAACACCCCACAAATTCATCTGACAGTTAACCCAAGCAGGGGGGTTGCAGGGGGGCAGCATGCCCCCTCATACGTTTAGGGTATTATTTTATTTTGGGGCGTTAATGCACTTCCTATAGTGTCATAAAGCCCACAAAAATGCGACTTAAAGCCTGGCAAACATGTGTGTCACAGCGCCCCGCAGAGCGTTATGACACTGGCGTTATGACATGTACCCATTCCTTTTACCTTTTGGTAAAACCTCCAAACTTTGTTCCTGGAGTAACACCCATATATTTCCTCGATCGCGATCCTCATGCTCTTCTTTTTTCTCCCGGAGAAGCCGGTGTTCTTCCCTCCTCGTTTGCTTGTTGAGCTCGCGAGTTGCTTCTCCGCAGCGCTGCTTTGTAGGCGAGTTGTTTTGCTGCATGATCTTGCCGGCATTTCATCAAACCAAGGGTTTCGCGGTGGTATTCGGTTAAAACCTCCGCGTTATTGGCATCGATGAAACTAGTCTTCAGCACTTGATGCTGCCTGTACAGGACTTCTCGAGAGGTTGAGGGATACGCTATTGGCAAAAGTTCTGGCGGTTTTTTGCGATTGTACCTGTTTAACGTTGAATCTCCTCACAGTATTTCCTCGTTGTTGTGGTGCCTGGGATATACGCAGACGTACCTTGGCTACAATAAGGTAGTGATCCGAGTCTATATGTTGCAAGCTCGGAAGGTTCGAACATCTAGAATACTGGAGGAGTACCTTCCGTCGATCGCAACATGGTCAATTTGATTTACGGTTTGATGATCTGCTGACCACCATGTTCCTTTATGAATATTGAGATAATGATTATAGGTAAGGTTAGGTTAGGAAGGCAGTCCGCAACAAGTGCGCCTCACTTAAGCCAGAGAAGACCCATTGTGATATCACAATCCACAAGAGATGAAGCGAATAGTGTCTTCCTCCTCCTCGCTTCTGCAGAAGAATACCTGCAAATAATGCAGTGACCCATAATGACACCTACAAAAAAAAAACACCCTAGCCACCCTAGCCCTATAGCTTCTCACAACCATTCGTTTGTGTGAGTTTTTAATTTTGGGACGAATGGAAGGGACCTACAACTACAATTTTATGCCGAATCCGAACGGCGGGAATGAGAAGCTTTCTCAAGACAGTTAAATTCCTGGATATTTATCAGACGCTCGCAAGATGTGGCGCATTAGAAAAAACCTTAAGATGTAATTTGTGTTTTTCTGGGGATAGAAGATAGAACCTAAAACTCCTCGTACAGTAGTCATGCTTACTAACCACTGAGCCACTGCACCCACACAGGGTTAAGTATACCGACGCAAAGTTTCTTTAAATATTTTGAATTACAATTCTGGAGTTTTTGATTTTGTGGATTTGGAATTTGGGGATTTTGTGCTCTTATAAACAATTTGAGGATTTTTCAAAAAAGTAGGGATTTTGCGCTTGGTTATTATTTGGATATCGCGGCTTGAATCATCATCATTTTTAATGGTCCGCTTGTCCATTAAGTGGGTCGCGGGTGTAGGTTGCTTGGATAATCCACTAAAGTTCAAGTCAAGATATCGTTCAAATGTCCACCATAGCCTTGCTTACACTGACCAATTTCTGATCGCCCAATTCTCTGACAAACAAACGTTGAGCACCAACAAGTGAGCTCAAACGTTAACAATTGCTGGAAGTATGAAATTGAAAAATATATCATGCCTATTAAAATACCGTATAAAATAGCTACAACAATAAATGATTATCTCAAATTAGCTGTTAAAACGGAAACTCTCTTGGAATAATTTCGCTTTTTCTATGTTAAAATTTTAGACAAGGTGACGATGGAAGTGTAGGTCCAGTTGGTGACAGTAGAATTCACGAAGCAATCTCGCATACATGTTTGAGTTCGTCGGCTGAATACGAATTAGCACTCATTCTCAAAGAACTTCGATGGATAACAGATCAGGTGAGCTTAGCTATATAGGGAAAACTGGGATACATTTAACTTTGCGAGTTTTGGTGTGAACACAGTCTTTAAGAAGAAAAGTTGGCATTGAGAACGAAGCCTAATTTAATTTAAAGGAACGTTATGAACTATGACAGTTTTGCTTCAACTCTTCTCGGACTAATGGTTGTTCTTGTTCTTATTCGAAATTTTATGTAATTTTTGACCACCGGTAAGTAAGTGATTTGTGAACTTAAAAAAAGTGTTTTCTTCATTGTGATACAATATTATGATAGCACTATTCTTAAAGTTTTTATAAATTAAAGCCAGTTTTGTGAAAATATAACATTAGTTATTAAAAAAAAGAAAAAAAGTTGTAAAGAACCTTTGGGACATATTTGACATTTTGTTAAATATGCCCCACATTGATCTGTTATGTTTATATTTGTGTCTTTGATTTTAGACAAATGTAAAAAAACGCGCAACATCAGTAGCTGATGAATATGGGGTGAATAGAGCAAGATCCGTTAAAAGATTGGTCGGAATCGGGCAGTGAAAGTAGCGACCAAGATTTCGTTTTTTAATCGAAATATACGGCGCGACAAACCTTTAGCTACAAGAAAAGGAAAGGAACTGGTAGAATATTTGAAAAAGTGTTCTTCTTGGCTTATCGAACGAAACTTTAAAAAATTGTATATGAATTTAAAACAAGTAAAAGTGTAATCATCGGCCTGGCCGATGCTTTAATACCCTCCACTGCATAAAAGTCAGCAAAATGTTTGCCATGCGAGTTAATATGTGTCTAAGCAGAACTACTTTACCGACATATACAATTTTGAATACCAACCTAACGGCGGTTAAAGAAAGTCCTCTCACAAAATTGCATTCACCTAATTCGATTCGTTTGGACGGTAAGGTGCTTTCAACAGACAGACAGACAGACAGACAGACAGACGGACATGGCTAAATCGATTCAGAATGTGATCCTGATTCAGAATATATATACTTTATAGGGTCTCCGGTGAATCCTTCTTGGCGTTACAAACGTAATGGCAAAGTGAATATACCTTCCTGGATGACACCCAAGGCCTAGCTTCTCGCAACCATTCGTTTTGTGTGAGTTTCTATATTTTGGGACGAATGGAAGGGTCCTACAATTTGATGCCGAGTCCGAACGGCTGAATTGAGAAGCTTTTTCATGACAGTCATACTCTCGGATGTTTGTCAGTCGTTCGCGAGAGGTGGCGCAGTAGAAAAAACTTTTAAGATGTAATTTGTGTTTTTCCGGGGATCGAACCTGGGATCCCTCGCACAGTAGTCCAGCACACTAACCACTGCGCTTCGCTATATGAATTTATCAAGGATAATAATATTTGCTGCCCCCAAGTTGAGAAATTTCAGAAAAGCTGGAGACGATTGGCTTTACGGTTTCGAAAAACGAAATATTGAACTCTTCCTACGAAAGCCCGGACATACCTATGAGCTTAGCCAGACTCAAAGGTTTTACAAAATCAACGGTTAATGGCTTCTTTCAAACCTTGGACAATGAATGAAATAAATTAATTTAGGTGTTTTTTTTTTCTAAAGATTATAAACTTGCCTACTATTTATTAAATTTTTTTTTATATATTGTTTAATTAATCATAAAAAAAACGTTTCCATTTTCTTTTCATTCCCCCGATAATACTTTTTGCACAGGATTATAGGTTAAAACTGCTATTGTCAAAAGTTTCCCTTGTACAGTCAAAGGTGCCCCGTCCTGGAGGCACTTTTGACAAAATAAATTTTTTTTAGAAAACAAATTTTGAAAAATGGTCAAGTTGTTATAAAAGGAATATGTATATGTAAGTCTTATCTCTAATAATCAACGCATCAAATCTAAAAAAAAAATCATTGGAATACATCATTAGTTTAGTAAATACAGACCTTTCAAAATGAATGGTCAAATGTACCCCAGTTTCCCCTTATGCTGATATCAAATTTGTCTATACAAAATCTTTTCTAACTAATCTGTTCTAACCATAATATTTATTATTGTTGAGACTTAAAATTTTGTTTATATGCTTGTAATTCACTTTCTATTGCTATTTGTTTAGTTAAAAAAAGAAGACGAAACCGGCGATATAACACGTGATTGGAAATTTGCTGCTATGGTAGTCGACCGCCTGTGCCTTATAATTTTCACGCTGTTTACAATAATCGCAACACTAGCTGTATTATTCTCTGCCCCACATTTCATTGTAAGTTGAAAATAGCTACACTTGTAATAATAAAAAAAATTTATTAACTTTAAAATCTTTTTCTTAATTTTTACCACGTTTATAGTTTTAAATTAAATATGGACTTCATATAAGCAAAATAGAAAAAACGTTCAAATAACAAATTATAAATTTCATTATTAGATTGTGCCTAATTATAAACGTAAATATATTTCTGTAATACAAATTTGTGAGTAACTTATTTTGGGTACATCAAATTTCTTTATTTTATTAAAACAAAAAAAAAAAAAAAACAAAGGACAACAAAACAATGATAACATTAATTTTAAATATGACGAACAAAACGAGATGAAGAAATATAAAACATGTTTGGTGCTGTGATAACGGACAATTGTTAAAAAATAAAACTTAAACAAGAAAACACATAAATAAATAAAATGTAATTTAAGTTAACTACTCTTAATATTTTTTTTTTTTATTTATTGAGTTTTAGTTAAAATTCATAAATTTATAACTTAAGCGCTTACTTATAATTTTAAATCATGCGTAAATGAAAGCAAATATTAATCGCAATTAGTGAACACTTTTAAATAAACTATTTACAAATTAAAAAAAAAAACAACAAAACAAACATATTTATAAGCAAACAAAATTTAACATTTAACAAAAAAATACAACAACCATTGATGAATGAGTATTTTAATAAATAGAAACAAACGAAAAAAAAACAAAAATTAAAATAATCTAAAAGTTAACTATTTTAAATAAAATTTAAAAGAACATTAAAAAATGATACATATTGTGAGAACACATTAATTTCCTTGGTAAACACTAAGATTTAGTGTTTCCAGGAAAATGTAATAAAATATATATTATAACTTAACAATTGGATTAATATACTTTTACATACAAAATGAAATAATCGAAATGACAAATACCCTTAACTACGGAATTTGATAGTTTTTAAAACCAAACAAAAAAACAACAACAACATCTATCTACAAAACAATTAAACAAACCAAAATAACACTAATATCATTAAATAGTGCGTAGTCTAGTTAAATGCTGCTATAAAAAAAAATATATATAAACTAAAATGTATATGTAAATTTTGGTGTCGATAAGAAAGAGGGCTTGCGTTGGTAGTTACTCTCAGTATGGGGTATTATTGTGAAGATTTTTAAGCTTGTGTTATGCACATGGTTAGGTAAAGGTATTAAGTTTGTGAACAGCGAGTCCCCCTTACAAACAATAAATATCAATTCAACTACCTTGTGACTTGGGGTCTGATTTTTAAGTTTCGAATTTGGTTTGCCTAGTTCACAGAAGACCTATTTTATACTTCCTTATTCATGAAACTAATGCTTAAGGGATAGGGATCTGTTTGAAGTAAATAAGTGACCATACGAGAAATAATCACCTCTATTGTTAATTTTAATTCAAATATCTAGTTCTAGCTTAATGAAACAATTACCTACATAGAATTCCAACTGTCAGATCTACTTAAAAAAAAATTAGTTCCACGCTAATAATAATCTGTTGCGTTTCTCTAGTGCGATGAGAGCTTCAAGAAATTGGGCCCAAATGAAAAATGTTACAAAAAAATATAAGCAACATTTGGTAGTCGGCCATCTGTCATAAATCATTTGGGGTAACATTTAATTTTTGTTAGTGAAATTATTACCCGGTATTAGACCTCGCGTTAAATATATAAAAATGGATTCTATATATTTCTTAAGAAATATCACCCCAAAAAAATTAAAAACTATCTTAAACTCAATGAAAACCTCAAATTACAACAAATATTCAATTCTTCTGTACGTGTGTTGTAATCGAACTCCTCCTAAACGGCTGGACCCATTTTGATGAAACTTTGTGTGTGTGTTTGAGTGGGTCCAAGGATGGTTTAGATTCACACGAAAATTCGATAAAAGGACGTTGCACCTCCCATACGATAAAAACAAAAAAATCTTATATCTAGAAAACTACTGATTGAACTCAAATTTTAAGAAAATAATTGTTTTTTTTTTTCCAAAAGTGTTTCTGTGAAAGTTTGATCAAAATTGGACAAAGGGGCGTGGTACCTTCCGTATAAAAAAATTTACATTTTGAATGCTATTTCTCGGCACCCATGGGCAGAGTATATCCATTAATGAGTAGGGACACTCTCTCTACATATGCATTTCGTACTACCACAAAGCAAAATGCAGAAAAAATCTTACAATAAGTGGAAGCAGATCGAAAGAATACTTTTTACCTGAATACAACGAATGCTTAAGAAGAAAAGGGTACACAACACATTTTACCTGTACCACTACATGGGGCTTGCTGTGTACGACGACCGATTGTGGGTTTTTTCATAAAGCATTTTTAAAGGCGGTAAACTCGGATTTCGATGTGTGTACCTATTCACTTTATGCAGTGTGACCTGCTTTGCTTTTTGGAAAATGGTTTCATGCTTCGTTTTTATGATTATTTTTTCCAGGAATTACAACTAATTCTGAACTCCTACCATTAATATTTCAATCTAAAATATGAAAATAAATGTTTCTTCTTTGTTCTGACTTCGCTTAAAATAATGCAATCCGATATTGGGCCTAGTAGCAAAATAAATGATTTCATTCCATAATTGCTAGTTTTTATAATAACTGGTCACACTGGTTCTGCAGTGACGATGGGGTAGGTTTTTTCATAAAGCATTTTTAAAGGCGGTAAACTCGAATGCTTATCAGTTGTGCGAAAGAAGTGAAATAAACACAATACAGGGTGAACCGTGATAGTTTTCGGTGCGAACAAACTACAGTGCAATTGTTTTTGGATTAAATAGAAATTTAAATAGGAAATTGGAAAACATATTTTGAAGTGTTTAGCCTGCGCGGTCGAGAACAAAAAGAAAATGAAGGTGTAAAATATTTGTATGTGCCGATAATGGAGGGCATTAAAAGTTTAACTTTATTGGTTTTTTAGTGATAACTCCTGAATCTATCCCTTTTCTGACTACTTTTTTGGAGGTGTAATTTTTCATTACAATATTTTTGTACGCGCTGTTTATTTTGCTTTTGTTTTGCTTGAACACATTTTAAAATACATATCTAAGCCTTTTGGTTTTAAAATGAATAGTATTGCTTGTGGTCGAAATGTGTCCTAAGTTATATTAATCTTTAATTCATATAAATTTAAAGACCCCAACAAATTCAGAAGACCATTTTTGGAAAATGAAGAGCAAATCAATTTCTTATGAAATGCATTTTTTAAGTATTGCTTTTTTCGATAAGTCTGAAAATATAACTAAAAGGATGGCAACAGAATATAGTCTTATTGGTATTTCAATTGACTTAATTGCCATTTTAACGCAACCGAGGAAGAAATAGTAAGTTGCTGACTCCATTTCAATTCATTTGTGATTTTAAAAGATCTTTTTCAGCAAAGTAGCTACATGGAGTATATAGTTGCGACCCAACTGCAAATTTAGAGCTTTCCGGCGTTGAAATAAACGCTTTCAAAACTGAATCTGACTATAAAACTGCTGATTTCGGTAGTGAAAATGTTATTATTTTGCATGCTATATTAAAAAAACCTCAAAAACGCAAGTGTGAGTTGGAACTAAGTCAGCAACATAGTGTTTCCTCCATATTTACAAATTTTTAAGGAAGATGAAAGTGCGCATTTAACACGTTCGCCTAAACAATTTTTAGATGCATTAGAAAGTTTATAGCAAAATAAAAAAAATATTTTGAAATGAAAATGTATTAGGTACCTACATAATTAAAGAATAAATGTGATTGATTACTGGCTGTAAAAATCAAAACAAAGAATTTCTTATAAAATTATACGTAGGTACGTGTTTGAGAGCATGACTTTATCAAAAAATTTAATAGAATAATCAACAAGTAAAAGTGTTATCATCGGCCTGGCCGATGCTTCGATACCCTCCACTGCATAAAAGTCATGCAAAATGTTTGCCATGCCAGTTAGTATAGACATAGACAATTTTCAATACCAACCTGAAGACGGTTAAAAAAAGTCCTCTCACAAAATTTCATTCACCTAAGTCAATTCGTTTGGACGCTATCGTGCTTTCAACAGACAGAGATATATGGGTCAAATAGTGGCTTTATATGGGAGGTAACAGAACTACTTGACCGACATGGACCATTTTTAATACAAACTTGAGGGCCATAAATATAAGACCTCTCATAAAATTTCAGTTGCCTAAGTAGATTCGTTCGGACGCTATCGTGATTTCAACAGACAGAGGGAGACGTGGGTCTAATAGTGGTTTTGTATGGGAGGTACCAGAACTACTTGACCGACATAGCCCATTTTCAATACCAACCTGGCGACGGTAAAAAGAAGTCGTCTCACAAAATTTCATTCACCTAGGTCAATTCCTTTGGACGCTATCGTGCTTTTAACAGACAGACAGACAGACAGACGGACAGACAGACAGACAGACGGACATGGCTAAATCGATTCAGAATGTGATCCTGATTCAGAATATATATACTTTATATGGTCTCCGGTGAATCCTTCTTGGCGTTACAAACGTAATGGCAAAGTGAATATACCTTCCTGTGGAGGGTATAAAAAAACCAACAACAAGAATAAATATCTTAGCGTAACACACATGTAATTATAATTTTGTATTTAATAAAAATGTATGACAAGTTACAAATTTTCCTTTTTTTAACGGAGCACCCTGTGCCATTTTCCGAAAAAATACTCCTCCTCTTTTTTCTCTCTCTCACTACCCACTTTATATATCCGTCTATTTCTCATGTCTGTGTGACACAGTAATACTTGCTGATAAGGAAATTGTCGAGAGTGTCCCTACTCATTATAATGGATATACTCTGCCCATGGGAGCTAAAGTTATAAAATTGAAGATATCAAAGTCCAAACAAACAACCGCGCGAAGTGTGGGTGAGATTGGGCCAAACGGGCCATGGCACCATCCTTACAACAAAGTTATTTCAATCGAAGCATTTTACAAAACGGCCGCAAGACAATTGACGGACAATGAAAATGTACGAGAAGGCCAAGCAACGCTTGCCGGGTCCGCTAGTATTCAATAAAAAGTAAAAAAAATTCTATACGATTTTTGTATTTTTAAATGTTGAATTATGCTTGAATTATGCTTTTAATATTTAGCCTACAATACGGGCAATAACCTGTTATCCACCATTCATTTTAAGTCGCATACAGAGTAAACCTTTAAGTGCAAGGCAAGCAAATAATATTGGCCCTCAGACTCAAGTCCCGGCAGTCTACGCAAAGGCCTGACTCCTCTGGTACAAGGGGTGACACACTTTCATCCTCTTCGTTATTGCCCGTATTAAGTGTTCAGTTTTTGAAATAACTTTTGATTTTAGCTCAAGAAAATTGGAGAAGATACAAGGTATAAATATTGGCGCAATTTTTAACTTTTATTTAAGGCAGCTAAGTTTTTGAAATAACTTTAGTTGTAGAAAATAAAAGAAAATAATTTTCTAACCTACGATTACGATTTTTGTACGAGATTTTTAAATTGGTACCAAAATAAGACAATTAAAAATGACCCCAAATGGTTTTTAAACAATAATTTCCATGAAATGAAAAATCATCCCAAAAAAATGCAAAGCCTTCAAAACAGTGAAAATAAAGGGTGTTTTTTTTTTTTTTTAGAGGTATACAAATTTAATGTGAAATAAAACACTTGAAAAATGTCAATATCTATGAATTTGGCTTTGCTTAAAAGATACGTTCACGCCATTACTGTTTAAAAATGACTTCGGGTATATGCGTGCCATGGCTAGTTCGAATAAAGCGCAATCTTGAAGTCCAATTTTCTACCACTTTATCGAGCAACTGGGGACGTATATCAGCAATAACACGGCGAATGCTGACTTCCAAATCGCCGTCTCTGAATTATGGGCATAGACTAATGACTTCACATACCCCCAAAGAAAGTAATCTAAGGGTGTGAGATGACAGGATCGTGGAGGCCAGTTCACAGGTCCATTATGCGAAATTATGCACTCAGCCAATTTTTTTCCGCAATAAATTGATGGTTTTGCTCGCCGTGTGGCTTGTTGCGCCATCTTGTTGAAACCAAAGCTCTGTCACGTCAATGCCATTCAACTGAGGAAGGAAAAAGTGAGAAATCATGTTTCTACAGCGCTCTCCATTGACGGTAGCATTCTGGCCGGCATCGTCCTTAAAGAAATATGGGCCGATGATTCCACCCAGCCCATAAAGCACACCAAACAGTGATTTTTAAATTAAAACTTTTAATGGATGTAAGGGCGTCTTGACAAAGTCTTTTGGGCTTACTCCACTCGAAATTCGTCAATTTTGCATGGAAAATTTAACAAAAAATGGTCCGCATCGTGTTCCGAATAACTTGCTCAGATGAACGATAAGTTTGGCGAACCGAACCATGGTTTTCAAAATAAGTTTGCACAATTTTTACGCGTTGTTCTGGCGTTAATCTATTCATCGTAAAATGTCAAAACGTACACACAACAAATCAATTTTAAACTGTCAAATTAACAATCTGTAGAAAGAATCATGCCAGGTTAAAAACCAAACCTCTAAAAAATACCCTTTCATAATAATTTTTATTGTTAAATATGAATTATTTTTGGCAATTTTTAATTTTTTTTGTTTGTCAAATTTTTTAATGCTCGTTACTAACCTTGTGCCTAATTTCCTTACAATCGGTTAGGTTTTAGAGGTCTGCTCGGACTCGGCAGAAAATTGTAAGTCCCTTAAAAAAAAGAGAAACAAACGAATGATTGTGAAAAGCTAGGCCTGGGGAGCATATACAAACCTGTTGAGCCACCTATTTATTTATTTATTTATTCATTTATTTAAGCCATCCAACTAAGATACCTATCAAATCATATTGCGCACAACTTTTACAATAATTGTATTCAACAAGCCTTGACATTTTATCAAAGAATATTTTACACTTGCGCAACGCCTCTATATTGTGAATAGTTAATTTAAAAAATGTTGGCTTCATTGTAATTCGACACCAAATGCATGTAAACTAACCAGTACGAGTAAATACAACCAAATAAGTAAAATATGTCAAAAGTTTAAGTGATAGGTTAAAAAAAAAAAAACAAACACAATAATAACAACATATTATTTAAGTTAACTAATTAACATAAACACAGATAAATTACTATAAAATAAAATTACATGTTATCAGCCGTTAAACATTTTATAACGAATCAAACATATGTTATGGTTGAAACATTATGTCATATTGACATAAATATTGTTATTCACAAATAAAAAAAAAAACACAAACATACATACCTACTAAAACAACATGAGGCTTGAAACTCATAGATCTTAAGTCAGTTTTCGAATTTCGATTGCGTCTATACAAAGTGTTGTATTGTAGTATTGAGATAACATTTTTTGGGCGTACTTTTGACGTAAACAAAAACAAAAAAAAAAAAAAAACATCAAACACCCAGGTTTGGTGGTATTAACATATTAAACAAAAACAAAAAAATAAATTAATATAAGATTATTGTCTTCCTTGCTTAATACAGGAAAGTTATATTCCACTTCAGAATATTTTTTGATAGAGTTTATTAAAATGTATAGTTTGTTTTTGATTTCTTAAATTAAAGTCTTTAGTTATTTTTAGAAGAAAACGAATAACAAAAATGTTTGAAATTTAAACACTCAGGAGAAAGATAAAAATTACGGTTTTACAGTGAGCTCTCGGAATAACTAAATCCCTCAATATGCATACCTACATCTAGAAAAAAAATGTTCCATCATTTGTTAAGTATACATTATACACTTGGTGACATTATCAGATTCGAAAAAAATATAACCTAAACTTATTAAAAAACCACAAAGAAAAAAGAAGACAAATCACCATCTATCGCACTATAGAAAAAAAAAGAAAAACAATACAGTGTCACAAATAAACAAATTAGTTGCAATTTTTTAGAACACAATTTCGCACTGTTTCTACAAAACTGAGTGATTCTCTTCTCTATCTCTCTCTCTCTCTCAGTACTTTGGCTTCAATAATGTTCTATAGAAAAACATTTCAAAATAAACACAAACACACAATTTGAAGTTACATTAAATAATTATAACGAAAAACAACACAAAAAACTGCCAATAAGCAATCACTATAATATCAAAAATATAAATTGAAAACAACCAAAAACGCAAAAACAAAAAATATCTACATTCAAAGCAATATTTTGCCGAAATATCAGTCCCTTTTGTTATTATCAAAATTTAATTTATGTTAGATTTAACAGTGGAAACCAATCAACATAGAAAACAAAGACAAAAAAAAAATAATAATAACTTCAAAAATAAGGATGTAAAGGGTTTTTAAATTACATATGGTTTCAATTAATAAAATAAGTAACAACAACTTTTAAGATACGTCATGTCATAGAAAATCAAAATCGTTAACCGAAAACCAAACGCAACAGTCAATATGAATGTCAGAATTTCTGAATTCAGCTCTTTTTTATTTTAGGTATATTCTATTCGAATATTGTTATTTTTATTAAATTTTTAATGTAAGAAACATGATCAATAAATGATTTTTTTAATAATTTGATAAGTAGCATCACAGTAATGGACATTGAAATGGAGCAATGTAAACAGCAGAGAGTAAAAAAAAATCTAGTAACGAAGTGTTTATATTTTTATTTACATGTATGAATATTGTAATATTTATGTTTTATAGTTGAACCGAAAAATGTCGCTGATGTTTAACATTTGTGTTAAGTTTTCCTCCAAATTTGTTTAATAATACTATGTAAATAAAATTCATCAATTTTGCATTAGTTGAATATTGACTTTTTATTGTATATTGAAATAAATTTTGCTCGCAATCTGGCAATGATATTCTGAATTAATTGCCATTGCTATTTGCGAGTTACAACAACAACACTGTGCGAATACTTTGGCTTCTAACTATCAGTCGAACTCTGTCTGAAGCACAACTAAAAAATGAGAGTCCTATACACAGGACATTGCTGCTCATTGCTGCTGTTATTATGTTTACGTACTAACCGAAACGACTTTTCCCTGTCTCTCATAATGTTGCCTTACGGACGGCCATATTATTCACTCCGGGTGTAAATCAGGTTTAAGTGAATTTTAGACCAAACAATTTAAGCCGCATTTTTTTAAACCTTCAAATTTAAACCAATATTCGTAATATTCACTCAAAAACATGCATTAAATCCGCCGGATTAATAAAGGGTTCAAAAGAATTTAAACCAATTTTAAACCATTTTAGACTTAAGCTACGATTACACGGCCATTTTTTTCGAGTCATTTAAATGGCGCTGTGACGTCAGGAAAAAATGTCGCATTAGAGCGACATTTAAGCTACGATTCGTCATTGAAAAAATGGCGATCACACGAAATGACTATCATCGTCATTTGTGTCCCAAAATCAAATGACGGATACTGCGAGTCATTTAGAATTTTCCGTTGGAATGCCATTGTCCTAGGCGTCATTGAAGAACGATCACACGGCCATTTTTTTTCCGCCATTTAAATGGTACTTAATTCATGTCATTTGGTGCGCCATTTTCCTAGTCATTTAAATGACGCTGCCAAAAATTGCGATCACACAGAGCGACATTTGCTTTGTGACGGGATTTTTACGTCAGAGCGCCGTTTAAATGACTCGAATAAATGGCCGTGTAATCGTAGCTTTACACCACGTAATATAAAATTTCACATTAAATGATTTTTTTTTGCTTGAAATTTGATTTGATTTGTTAAAGAATTCAAAAGTGTCCGAAACTACACCGAAGCAGTAAGCAGAAGAAGAAGACCTGACGTTCGAAGCGAATAAATGAAATCTTTATTTTTTGTTTTTGCTGCTTACTACCTTCGAGCTAAGAAATGTCTACAACTGATCTCCGGAGTTTATTATAAATTCAATCGGACAAAACATTGACTAGGTTAAACAAAACTGCGGGCTTATTTCCAAAACCACGGCGGATCGCTTTTCATGGCGGATTTGTACATATTTTTGTTTTTCCAAAAGCGATTTGCTCCATTCAAGAGCGATAGCTGTTTAGGTTACGGATTGCTGGCGGATTGTTAGCGGATAAAAAAATAAACTAAATTCCTGTGACGCGAAAAAGCTGTCAAGCTTTTGGAAAAATGAATGGAAAATTTAAAGTCAGAATGGAAAAAACTGAAAATATAATTTTCGCCCTCGTCCGCATTTGAGAATAACCAAAAGCGAAGACTGTCGAAATTGAGGTATCGCTTTCAATACGATCCGCCGCGCATTTGAGAATAACCATTCACACGAGAGCGAACGAACGAATTGATGAAAAGCGAGCAAACCGCTTTTTGTGCATTTATGAACAGAAAATTGCAAATTTTATTATTCCAAGAGAAGGATATCTAATTAATTATCCCGTCAAAATGCATTATGAAAACAAGTTTATCAACAGTTTAAATAACGAAATTTCGAATTCCAAACTATTTGCCGCGAACGAAAACACCCTTGCCGCGAATTGTAAAAGTTTAATCGCAATAAACAGCATTAAAACGCGTTCAACAAACGAGCGAATAAAACATTCGTTCGAACTTAACCTCAAATTAGAAATTTTCCGTAGAAACTGTTGGCTGAAATTCGCGAGCTAAAAAACCGAGAAGAAAACTGTTCATTTGAATGGACTGTCAGAACTTGCGAATATTCGTTCGTTCGTAGATCGTAGGTAGTTGGTCATGTGAATGATCCTTTAGTTTCTCTTCGGGTGTAACGACTGAATATTATGGATATGGACTTGGTTATGGTTTAAACTTTTGGGTTCAACTCACTTTTCGGGTGTAAACTTTAACCCGGATTGAAGTGAGTGAACAATATGGCCGTTAATATAGTACCTATACGTCAGATATACATACATATGGCGGTATCGATGTCGAATGGAATACCTACTTATGCCTACTTTCTGAATGGAATGATCTTTTGCTGTTCGGCATGTTGCGCTTGCGTTACGTCGCGTCGGTCGGTTGCTGGCAATATAGTTTGTATGAGTCTATTGCATACACCTAAACTATATCGGCCGTTCGCCTGGACATTTAATAAAATGTAGACAGGATCGGACAAAGAAGCTTGGCACTTAAAAAAAAAAAAAAAAAAAACACTCATGATAACCTATGTTGAAAAATTGTAAATTAGATGGTCCTGGTAGGAAAGACCATAATTCAGTAATACAATTCCTGGGCACGGACAAATTAATCTGGATTCCAAAAATGAAATACGCTTAGACACACCACACACGTTAGACTGAATCATTAGAGTGACCTTAAGATTCAAATCGTTTAAAATTTAACTTGAACTGAGCAAAATAAGGCCCTCAGTGCATGATGGAAACATGTCCCTATATGTCACTGCACCGCCTTAACCTACATGCCTCTCGGCTAACCGCCTTCAATTGAGCTCTCCAAGTTGGTAGATGTCCCCTTCTACATGTGCACGCCACCTAGGCGAGGTCTTGTCCCAGCGTGTTGGAATCGAAGACTCTTTGGGCCGGAGCGTTGGTGTTCATAGCCATCTTAGTCGACTGATACGTATTTTTCTGAAAAGGTCGATGTCGCTGTAGAGTTAGCTGTTAAATTTCCTTCTTCAAAGCCCGTCAACGCAAATGGGACCGAAAATTATTGAAAGAAATTTGCATTCAAAACGACCAAGAAGATCTTCATCAGTTTTTACTAACGTCCATGCTTCTGAGTCATGGAGCAGGACTCGGATGATGACAATTTTATATATATATATATAGGTAGAGTCTCCTTAGTGTTTCTTGGCAAGGCCTTACTTCTTAGGCAAAAGAAACACCAGTTGGCAAGTACAACCCTTCGTTTGATTTCTGCTATGGTAGTGGTGTCATCATCGACATACTATACATGGACTGCTAGCAGCCAATTTTTCGTTGAAGCAAAAATAAGCACTAGCTCTTTTGGTTCACGGCGGAGAGAATCTAAAACACTCAAATGTCATCGAGCAATTTGTGCGATTTGGTTTGTGTCGAGGTTTGTGTGCTGAGTGTGCCATACTGCCACCTGTTATAGATCGTTTAAAATAATTTGAATAAGTCGTTATTTTTGCGCAGTTGCAATGTTTCTACAATGGATGGCACTGTGTTCTATTTAAAAAAATATCAAAGGCGCGCAGAGGTTGAAATCTATTTCCTACTTTCGCTGCAAACCAAAAGGGCTAGTGCTTATGTTTGCTTCATTTTTCCTCGCAGGTTTGTATGAAACTGACATTTCGTATAGTATGTCAATGGGTGTCATTGTCAGTCCACTCCCTAACCATCTCAAATTTATCTATCGTGTCATTCTCTCCGATTCGTCGATGTTGCGTGTCCCTTCTTGTTACCAGTTGCATTCCTCACCTTCAGCAATTCAACCGAAATACTCGCCATACAAGCCGTACAATACGAATGTGGAATGCCTTGCCCAGGGGGCCAACTATGTAATTCGATTCTACAATCAAAATGTTCGAATTCGGAAGATTCGTACTCTGTAACTCTATAGCCTGCGCTCATATTCGAAAATCGAACGGACCTCGAATTGTTTATTTTTTTTGGTACTACCTAATCCTAAAGTAAATGCCAAAACCGTTCGAATTCGCAAATAATCATTCTAATGCAAATGTGTTTGCGAACAGGCTGTGTAGATTGCAGAAATCTCAAAAAATGCGAGTAAAGTTTGTTCATAACTTATTAAATATTGTTAAGAGCATTAAAATATAATTTAGACATAGGGAATGATCTAAATGTGCAAACACAAAGATATCTCAATTTAAGATTCTTGTTCAATACATGACAATGCATCCCGACTTATCTAAAGGATTTATCCCGAATTCGCCTTGGCTCAATTTGATCATTGCAATCCTCATTTTCTTCGGTAAAAAATCAAATTGCCACACTGTCCATGTTGATTTATCACCTACTCACGAATCACAACAAATGATTATTTCGTTTTTATTCAAAAGTCTGTCAAACACAATGCGAGACTCGTTCGAAAGTCGGAAATTGTTTGGGAAAAAATTGGCAGTACTTACATTCGATTCTAATTTCATACATAGTTCCGTTTGAAAGTAGAATCGGAACCAACTTTCGAATAGAATCGAAAGTAGAATCGAATTACATAGTTGACCCCCAGCTCTGTCTCAGTACGATTTACAGACAAAACCAATCCCAATTTCAAGCTATCAAAAAAAAAAAATCATTCAGAAACCTTAAAAATTGAAAATTTCTTATCTAAAAGGATTTAATAAAACACACTGAAAATGTGTGATGAGTACCTATCCATTTTAGCCAAAAACACACTAGTTAGAATTTCACAACTAACATTCATATTTATTCAAAGGTAATCTACTCTTCAATTAGATATTTCGAGAGCAATTCCATGTTCCAAGCGCATCCGTCAGAATAAAAATACATTTAGGAAATAGTTTCACTTGTTATTGTACTTCATTTTATTAAATACATTCTACAATACAATTTATTTCAGTAAAATTAACGATAACTATGTAGTACTGCCTTTAACATATTCATTTCAATATATATAGATGTATATATATTTTGTTTTATTATATTACTTTTATATCGTCTTAAATAATATATATATATATACTTTCTTTAACATTATGCTTCTTACATAACCACAACTTTTAGATTTAAATCAATTATTTTTATTTTTAATATTCTGTTTAAACCAACATTTAATATTTTTATTTCAATATAATTTATAGCATAGATAGTTGTTTATCTACATATAGTTTTTCTCTCTATATTTCATTTTCATATTGTAAATGTAAATTATCTAATGTAATTTTATTTTTACTATTTTTTTTTTCAATAGGTTTCCTCTTTTTTAAATACTTTTAACTATTAAATAAACAATTGTAAGTATTCTACATCATACACATACTTTCAATAATAGCAATAAAAACATCACAATGGATGTTTTTACAAAATGTTGTAACGATTTTGGATTTTGTTTTTGTTCTTTATTATGATTATTTAACTCTGTTACGTTATTTGTTTCAAATTAGTTTGTTCTTCTTCTCGGAAATATTTGTATTGGTTAGATAAATTAACGAAAAAAAAAAATATACGGTGGTCTCATTTTAATCAAAAGATTTACAAAATCAATTTAAAAATATATAACATGTAGCATCCCAATTAATACTCTTGTTTTTTTGTTTGTTTACTCGTATATGCTACATCTATTTTGACATACATGTGGGATGTAGTATTCTTTTATTTTATTATTTATTTCACTTAATATACATCGTTATTAATTTTTTTTTCTATGGATCTAAGAATAATTTTGATTTTATTTTTGTTTACATTAACATTATCCCCGAACTACATCGTTCATCTGCATAAAGTTGGTATTTCTAGTTAAATTTTTAAAAAGCATTTTTTCGTTTCTTTTGATCTTTGCATTATTTGAATCCCTTTTTTTTTTTGTTTAATGTTTTTGAGTTTGAGGTTTAGTTTTATTTGGAAAATTTAGAGGGAAATAATTATATTAAAAAAAACATAACTAAAATGCGCCTGGCATTTCATTGCACATTTCCATTAAGGATATACTTTTGTTTTTGAAGAGAACTGTTATTTAATGGAAGACATTTCATCATCATAGGCTCTTATTATTTGGTTACTGTGTTTTTTATAAGTTAAAGATGGCATCGGGATGACGAAATTGTTTTTTGTTTACACAGGCACGTTCCGTTTAATATCGTTTTTTTTTGTTATTTTTTCAAGGAATGCAGATTAGAGAACGTATATATAGTAAAGGAACTGTATTGAAAGTATATTCTTTGTTAGAAATAATATCGAATAGATAAAGGTGTATATTTGTGCACTGAAGGTTTTATTGGTTTTTATCTACGCTATTTTCGTTATACTAGTTTATTTGTTTCAATTAACTTATATTTAGGTAAAAACTCAGTCAATAAAGTAAATATAACATGCAACATTGCCTGTGTTAATAAAAATAATTTCTTATTTTCTTCTTCTTTTTTTATTAAAAACAAATAAAATTTCAAGTAAAAACATGGAAGATCAAATAATGTAGTCTTAGCGTACATAATCCCTTAAAATTATGTACTTATGTAATAGACATCAATTGCTTTAGTATGTTATTTTTTTATTTCCATATTCATTTTTACTTTGCTTTTTTTTTTTCTTAGATTGTATCAGTAATATTATTTAGACAAAGAGCATTAATGTAAATTATCTTTCAGTAATATACTATCATACATTTATATATTTGAATTCACTTAAAAAAAATAACCTTTCGTCTACCTTTTTTGTTTGTATTATGTCAGTATTTTTGTTTGTGTTTAATAAAACCAAATAAAAAATAACAGAATACAAATATTTTATTGTCATAACAGAAATAGCTAAATGAAAATGAAAATAATTGTATTAAAGCAAAATTTCCGATACAAGTAAATTTTATTGCTTGGTATACATACTGGGGCTCAAGTTACATTGTATGCCTAGCGAATAAAATTTTGTCGATTTCTTTTACAATTTGTTTTCAGTTTATTTAATAAGATTCGATGAAATAACAAAATTCGATTTGATTATACATGAGAACAAGATCAAGGTAGATTATAATAGAAACTTTCGTTTGTAGTGATTTTATTTAAATTCATTTTTTTTTCTTACTTTTGTTTAACGACACCTGATTATTTTACTTAGTGTTATATATTATATTTTTTTTCGTTTTCTTCTTTTTTAAATTAAAATATGAACGTACACATTTTATATAACCTTATAGAAATATGCGATGAATTACAATTTAAGCATTTAATAGACAAATTTGTCTGTTGGTTTTAAATTTAAAATGAATTCATTTTTGACTTAAATGGGCTCATTTACAAAGTCTGAATTCATTCCGTAAAATAAAACAAAACAATATTATAGAATTAATGAATGCAAAAGATTAGATTTCTAATTTGATTCACAAGTATCCAAGTGTAGCATAAGTTTTAACGAAAGTTGTATCGCTGGATGTAACATCCCTGTGAAATAAATAAGGTGAAATGTTTAAATTATTTGACTTGTAAGTTAGTCGGCATTTTTATATAGTTGTATAAAGGCCGTTTATCAATTTAAAAAAGTACCATCGGCTAATTTTCTTGCTATTTAGTTGGTTGTGAAATATTTTTGATCTATCGGCACAAAACGTTATAAGACTAAATTTAATTTTTGTGTATGAAAAATTCCACAGAAGTGGGGAAACTAAAGTGCATATCTACCTACTTTTATATTACAAACGATTATCATTTGAGCAACCTTTCAAACAGACGAGTTAAAAATACACGAATCACATCACACTACTGCCGTGCCGACTTTGACTTGATGCATGAACTAGGTTACTCAAATAGGGAAATAGGCCAAAATCAGTCAGGATTTACAAATTGATCTATCGAAGTAATCGAAATTGGAAACTAACTTTTACGAAGTCACAATATTGTGACCGGCAAAATATTTCAGTTGAAGATTAAAAATGAATCGCCCTATCACAAATTCCATCGTAATCGAAAATACGCTACGGATCCCGAAAATACATGGTGGAATCCATTTGTAGTGCGTAATCTGCTACAAATTTCGTTAAATTAAGTAGGTATCTCTGAATCTGAATAAAACGGAAATTTGTACTCTTTTTCTATGACAAGTAATTTGTTTTGTAAAGGGTGTCTTTGTTTTAGAGGTATAGAACTAAGTTGGCAACACCATTTTAACTGGCGGCCATTTTGTCAATTGTCATGGTTTCAATATGAATAGACTGACGCCTGAACAGCGCTTCCAAATTGTGCAAATTTATTTTGAAAATCATGGTTCGGTTCGAAATACGTATCGCGCACTATGTACGTCCATTTTGCGGTCAACATAATCGTCTCACTTTTGGTTTAATGGATGGATACATCAATAAACAAAACTGTCGTATTTGGAGTGATGATAATCCTCAAGTGTATGTTGAGACACCGTTACATTCACAAAAACTGACTGTTTGGTGTGCTTTATGTGTTGGAGGAATAATTGGTCCGTACTTCTTTAAAACCGATGCTGGCCAGAACGTTACAGTCAATGCTGACCGATATAGAGCCATGATTACTGACTTTTTCGTTCATCAATTGAACAACCATGATGTGCAGGAGCTGTGGTTTCAACAAGACGGCGCAACTTGTCACACAGCTCGTGCCACAATTGATTTATTGAAGGAAACGTTTGGTAACCGCATAGTTTCACGTTGCGGGCCCGTGAATTGGCCCCAAGATCGTGCGATTTACCGCCGCTTGGCTATTTTCTGTGGGAAGATGTGAAGTTGCTAGTCTACGCCGATAAGCCCGAAACGATTGACTACTTGGAGGACAACATTCATCTCGTTATTGCCGATATACGGCCGCAAATGTTGGAAAAAGTCATCGAAAATTGGACCTCCAGATTAGATTACGTCCGACCCAGCCGTGGCGGTCATATGCCAGAAATCATATTTAAATTATAATGCTAGAAGATTATCTTTCAAATAAATTAAATTTCGGAATGATTTTAGACAGAAAACTTAATTGGAAGCTGAATGTCAATAAAAGAGTGGAAAAAGCAGCTAATGCTTTCTACGCATGTAACCGCATCTTTGGCAGGAGTTGGGGACCAAACCCCAAAACAATCCTGTGGATGTACACGGCAATCGTGCGGCCTATACTCACATATGGCAGCGTAGTCTGGTGGCAAGCCGCGGGCAAGGCGACCAATCTCAAGTCTACCTATGACAAAAATACAAAGACTAGCATGTATAGGGACAACCAGTGCGATGAGAACCACACCTACGGCTGAACTGAGGCGATTCTCAATCTGACTCCTCTAGACCTATACATGGAGGAATCTGCTACCAAAAGTGCCTTAAGGATTAGCCAAACTGGTACTTGGAACCTGAGCAACTTTGGCCACGCACAGATTCTAGGGAAATACATTGGGAATGTTGTCACTTCTGACTATATGATCCCACATCTAAACTTTGATAGACCATTCTCCTGCTCGTTCCCGAGTAGAGATGAATGGAACACAGATGAACCCACAAAGAGGAAATCGATATCCATCTACACAGATGGATCGAAGATGAACTGTGGAACCGGCGCCGGCATCTTCTCGGAGGAATTAAATATACATAAATTCAATCAGGCTTCCTGACAACGACAGTGTCTTCCAAGCAGAGATTCTGGCAATCGCGGAAGCGGCCCGAAAGGTGTCATTGTTGGCAATACCAAGAAATGGTATTACCATTTTCATTGACAGCCAGGCGGCTATTAAAGCAGTTTCTGCTATTGAAATAAATCAAAGTTATAGACTAAGAGCCCACAGTAATTTTTTGGGTGTGATTGATAACACCAAATAACTCACATAATTAGGTAGTTCTTAAGTAGTTGTTCCTAAATGTTACCGTCTTGCATTCTCTAGTGGGGGCAATTATTAGTTCAACGCTACCGCGAAGAGCTAAAGGTTCTCTGCTCGCAGCACTCCACGGTCCTCTGCTGGGTCCCTGGGCACAGTGACAAAGCCGGCAATGAGAGGACTGACGAACTAGCGAGAAATGGGTTTGCAATGGATCATGATCTAGCACTGCAGTCGATTAAGCCACCACTCTGTAATCTTAGAGAGAGAGTGGAAAATAAAATTCGCATGAAAACCAACAACAGGTGGAAGGGACTAACTACCTGCGAAGTATCACGGAAGCTTTGGCCAAAATACGACAGTGGCCCAACCATCAAACTTATACCTACAGTTTGACAGGTCATCGCTGTCTAAATTGGTAGGGGCTCTAACGGGTTATAACTTTCTAAGAAATCATACAATGAAACTAAATCTCAAAGATGACGATATATGTAGAGGATGTGGAGACGAAGAGGTTCATGAGGACACACCTCACTTCCTCTGTCACTGCCCGAGCCTCTGTCACTTGAATAGCTGAACACTTGGAAGTCATTACTTCCATGACCTACAAGAACTTTCTGATGTCTCACTTTCTGATCTTAACAGGTTTTTGAGGATATCAGGATGGCTGGACAGCGTCGAGTAGGGACACGAGGCTAACCATCCCAACATCACTGGTTAACCCCCATCAAAAAAGGGCATCACAATGCTCTGTCAACCCGTTAACCTAACCTAACCTAACCTAATGTTCGAAAACAACAGAGGCGCTAAGCTGTGTTTGCGGATAACTCCCACATAAACGCCAGATAACAAATTTTGATAATTTTTTCTGTTTCATCGTCAAAACTTCTGATAAACTAACTAGTGGACAAATCAACCAATTAGTTTGTTTCGATACACATGTCATTTGTTTTGTTTTTGTTTGTTTCGTATGTGTTCTAGACTAGTCGCAATCGCAACCCATTTTTAAGGAAGTAAATTGTATTGTTGCGTTTAACATAGATAAAGCTTCAAAAAGTTGTGAACATACAAGTGTGAAAGAAATATTTACTAATTTCTTTCAAGAAGAAACGGACCTTCTTGTCCCTTACAAAAGGAAAAAATGTAATTGTAACTAAAAAAAGTGACGCTTTAACTTGGAAAGAAAAAGAAAAAAACCCGAAAGGATATTGAGAAGGCATTTAACAGTTTATCAGGTTAAGTATGACTATGAGTCAATAAAGAGGAGTACTAGGAAGATAAGTGCTCCAATTCGAACTAGTGGCGGTACGAGCACAGGTTCCGTTTTAATACCTGCAGAACAAAAGGTGAAGCAAATGATTCTTCTGTCTATTGATAGAAACAAAAATTCTTTTGATTCAGATTTTGTTTTGCCAAGTTAGTATTTATATTAAATATCTTGGAATATTACATAATTATGAGTAAAACCAACTAATCTTATTATTTAGGTACTTTAAGTCCCGGATTAATAATAACCTGAATGTCTACGGAAGAACAATATGCTCAACCAGCTACTGTGCAAAGAGATGATACGACAAATGGCCATTTATTACCACATTGTAAATTACAGCAATTAGTGTGTACGTACTTACTGAACTCCAATTTTTTGATTAGTACTGAGCTACGGTTAAATAATTGAAGAGGTGGAGTGCAATGGATTTGAATACCTACAGTTTGTTAAAGAACCGATAGAATGGTGCGATACACGTTACTGCGATGTTCCAACAAATTCTTGGAAGAACATCCGAAAGTATAATTGTTCTAAAAAGGCTCTTAATTGCGTTCTCTCAAAAAAAAAAAAAAAAAAACAAAAAAACTCACCCACAATGGTTTAAGAAATTATTTCTAGGATATATACAATACAAGTTTAACAGTCTGAATTGAAAATAAAAGCTATACATACTCATCCTCCCAAGGGCACACTGTTTTGTGATCCGCATCAGCGTCTGGTTTTGCCTGTGCGGGTACATTTTCGCCAGCCGCTGTAGTTTTATCCTCAGATTTACGCCCTTCCGAACTGTGCTTCTTGCGTTTCTTTTTCAACTCTTCCATTTCTGGCTTCTTGGGGGGATGTTCGATCTCATCATCGACTGGGTCCATGTCGATTTCTGCTAATGGAGCTAGTGACGGTGCTGGTGTTGGTGCTGGTGCAACACAACCAGGAGTTATGACATCGTCAATATCATAGTCATACGCCTCGGCCCGAGCTTCGAATGGAAGTCCCTCTTGATATTCATCGGTTGTTGGTGAGAGTTCCTCTTGAAGAAGCGTATCCTCATCGCACATTTCTTCTTCCCTTAGATCTGCAGGAGATAACGAAACATCCTGGTCCATTGTGGTGTTACTCTCTACAATATTGAGGGCAGTTGGTATTGATTTTGCTACAGCACTACACGGAATATCAATCGGAATATCTGCCTCAATCGGATCAGGACATGTAGCCAAATCCAGGATAGCACTTTCTCTTTTTATTGCAAGCGAAAGCGTTTGTTTAGGATCGATTGTACTTTCAACATGAATCGAAGGTGTTCTTGCCAATCCAGTGCTGCTGGTGGTTGTGGAGCACGCTGGCAATGGGGTCTCCTTAGCAGGCCAGTTACTTGAAATGGACTTAGCAATCTTACAGCTATTCGTTGCACTTTTAATTTCTTCTAATGCCATCTTCGAGGTGCTGGCGGGAATGTCAATCTCCTTTGCAATGCTTCCAACTGGCAAAGGACTATTTAGCTCAGGAATGGGCATTTCAAATGCATCATCATCGCCATCGTTGTCGTCCTTATCAAGCGGTTCAGGTATCTCAACAGAAGTAGAGGCGAGATTTTGTGTATCGGAAATTGTTTCCATTTGTATTAACTCAATTTGTACTTCGGTTTGTACATCATTTGCGTCTCTGGATTCAGGGTCCGTAGGATTGTCATCGGGTGTTATTTTATTTTCATCGCCTTGTGTAGCGGTTGAAATTATTGTTTCGATTGGTGGTGGAAGGACATCTTCCGGCTTCGAGGATTTATCTAGCAGAATCGAGTCCTCCTCGTCGTCAATTTTAGGAGAACTCTTTGCTGCCTCTTCAGATGAAGCCAGGAATGTAACATCCTCGGTATAGATCGGAACTGTTAGTGATGTCGCCTTCATGGATCTAGCGAACTCCGAAATTCTACAATAAAAACCAAGAAAATCGAGTTTATATTTCTTATTTGAATGTAGACTACGCATAACGGCTTACCTAGGTGTCAAAGTCACCGATGCTCTTCGTTGTTCTGTAAAATTAGGCATCAGGCGCTTGGCGCTGTATTCACTACTGTCTACGGTGTTTTGCCTTAGACCACAGGATCTTCTCATGCGATCGGAAACGTCAGATATATCTGACGAAGTACTGAAAAAGGGAAATACGGATTTAGCATAGTTATTCAAGTAAAACAAAAAAATATTAACAAGCCGACGATACCTTGGTAGTCGTTTTGTTATAGACGCTGTTGTAGTTGCTTGCTTTGCGGGCTGTGGTTCCTCCTGTTCCCACGGACAAACAGATAGATGGAAAGTTGCTGTAGGATTCTGGCTAGTTTCAACTTCATCCCATGGACAAATTGCACTAGCTGATTCCATAGTTGTTTCTAGTTTATCGACCGCCGTCTTTGGGCCATCCCTTAAATTGTAATTGTTGAAAAGAAACTGGATTAGTAAAATAAGTGACAAAGGGAATTTGATATTGAGAAGCGATTTCCGACTAGTTTTTCTAAAGGTTTTAGGTGGTAGGTACGTTTACTTGGTCATCTAGTAAATAAATAAATACATAGGTAGATAGCGAAACAGGTCCGTATACGTATAGGCACTTTAGGTATAGCTTCTCACAACCATTCATTTGTGTGAGTTTCAATTTTTTAGAACGAATGGAAGGAACCTTATGCCGAGTCCAAACAGCTGAATTGAGAAGCTTTTCTATGACATTCATACTATTGGATGTTTGTCAAACGTGGCGCAGTGCAAAATACCTGAATATGAATGTAATTTGTCTTTCCCCGGGGACTTTCAACGAACATCTCTACTAGTGATTGGGACAGGTACTAATCGAACAACGTGCGCTTATCTTTCTATGCCTCAAAATGAATAAAAATTTCTGTTGACCCGACTTTCTTTCTTCCTTGTGGATTTTCAATAGTGGTTGCTTGGCGCAACAGACATGATTCACAACAAACTCGATTGAGCCCTCTTTACGAATAAACCCAAGGCGAATGTGTAAACTGCAAAATGCAGTACAAAGAGCAAGTTAACCTTAATCTTAATCCCGTTGAATTGAGAGCAATTAAAAGCTATAAACAAACTCTTTAAATAAATCCCCCCAACGTCTTGTAGATGCCCTTGTGCAAATCGATAAATCAATGTCTACTAATGTACTTGTGCAGTGTAGACACAGAAGGATGCTTCAGTGCAAAGTTATGTTTAACGTTCGCCTTTGTTTGTCAACATCAACATCTTCGTCAGAAGTACTTCAGAAGAAATTTACATATTAGAACAACTTATTATCAAAGACTTCAAACTTACCTGTAGGAAATTTCGCACAAATTACTCTGACTGTGCGAATGGGGCACTTTGTTGCTGGCATCCTTGATTCCAATCACCGCTAGCTCATGCACGGAACCCGAAAGACTTCTGTCGCTACCACGTCGACGAGTCAAGTGTCCGGGTAGTGGGGCAGGTGCACTGGTAGCTGTAGCCCCACTCATATGCGCTTGGCTTGATAGAGTTGTCGTATTCACAGCCATTTTCTTTTTCACACCAACACCACCAAAATTAAAAAAACGCTTCTTATGCAATGGCTGTATACCAGTGGCCAATAGGTTCTTATAGTGTTCCGAACGAATAAACCTCGGATAGCAGTCTTTTTTTAGCAGCAGCATATAAATATGCTCAGCAGCTGCATCAAAAGTAAACCGAGAAGGATTTTTCAGACCCTTCTGTACGATTTCCATTGTCTTTCCATCGATGTTTATCTCGCAGGGTGCTCCTGGATTTAAAAATTCCCTAAAAAAAAAAAAAATATGTTTAGTAAAAGAAAAATTTAGAACAGATGTCTCACGCAACGTACTCATAGATTTCGATGACTTTTTTAGAAACTTGCGAATGTGCCGAACGTCTTAATTTATTCACAGCGATCCAAAAGCGGATATTTTCGTGCGAGTATTCCTTCTCCAGAAATACAGTGAATTCATTCAGTCCAGTTGGATCTGAGACAAGTTCCTCAATGGAGATAGCCCAGCGACGGACACGCTTCTCCGTCGGTATGTCTACAATGGCGTTGTTCAATTGCCAAAATGCCATATCCTCAGACACCCATGGGTTCGATGGAAGGACTGGTTGTAGAAAAAATTCATAATCGGCAAACGTTTCCGAATAGCTGACCAGACTTTCACAAGCCTGTGACATTTTCATCCTTGTACGCGTTAGGGACTTTTGCAAATAATCTACTTCGCGCTGCCAGTCTTCGGTTGTTTTCTTTTTCGCTTTGGTACCCTGACGATCGCGACTGGGAACTGGACACGGTTCCAATGGTGTAAACTGGCCCGGTGGTGGACGGTGGACACGCCAATACGCACGTTCCTGAAACACCAATAAAATATACGTTCCAGCAATGATATTATATTCTATTACAAATACAAACTAATCATACCTGTGAATCTCCAACTATTTTGTCACCCTTTTTACGTTCTTTGGCCAATCGAACCTGCTCATCAGCTTGCATAGCAATAAAGTCCCATTTGCCTTTGAGATTTTTATGCAAGCTGGCCAGAGCTTCACTTTCGTAGTCTTCCAGTGCGTGGCGCTGTTTGTTACGTAAGGATCGTTTTGCCAAGTAGATGGCATATTCCACGTTATCGGGTGCTTTGTGCTGCCACGGCCAATAGTATGGAGTCTGGAATCGATAGAGCGATGAGTCGTCCTTCACCACCAGAGTTTTTGTATCATTAACAGGAAAAAAGTAACCATGCAGACATAGTTGATTTGCAATGTTTAGTGCTTCAGATTCTTCAATCATCAAACGATCCATTAGCCATTCAATTAAATCATATCCTAAATGGGAGCGTCAGTTGTATGGGTTAGTTTCTTATTCAGTGATTTATTATCGTGGTGTTATCTTACCCATAAATGCATAGGGAATAGACGTCAAAAACATTTTTTGCTGTCTTACTGGTACTCCGTGTTCAGGATCTTGCATTTCTCGTACTAAAGATTCCATCTGGAAGCATAGATAAAAATGTTCATTTAATTGCTGATGCTCGTTTATAATTGAATCTAAAAAGGATTAAATATTCCCGTTTTTATGGTTTTAAGAAACTTAACTGAGTTCCATTCCCATGTGTGTAAAGCACTCACTATTATTATCTAGTGTAGATAGATTATAAGTCAGGAGAGCCTTCGTGGGGCTCTGGCACAACCGGCGTCCTCTTTAAATGAGTTTATTGTGCCTTTCCTGGTGAGGTCCTAGAGACATCTTTTTACACTGGACGGAGACAGTCATTAAGACAAGGGTCTTCTCTGGAGGTATGTCAGCCGGTTTTGCTGAAGTAAAAACTTCATGGTCAAGGATATTCTTTCTAAGACGAAAGACAGCCGAACATTCCATGAGTATGTGAAAAGAGAATTCGTCACTCTCCAGACATACATAGTCCATGTGGGATCCGGTTAGACGCCAATTCGGGGAACTATTTATACTGTCAGGATTCTCAGGTTATTTTTGTCCAGATTAATGAGAGAAGTAGGATTTTCTGGAGAAGAATTTTTGAAAGAATTGTTTGGCTCAGTTGTACCAAAGTGTTTTAAGCTAGACTTCATTGCGTTCAATTTGAGCCAAGCTCTTGATGTCGTTTCTGGAATAGTTTTTTACTGACACCACATAAGGTTTCAGATCCGACTTTAGCCAGTGAATCAACTCTTTCGTTCTCAAAAAAGCCCTTACAAGGCTTTCAGTGAATTCAGTGAAGAATGACTAGGCTTTTCTTTGCAGATTTGCCATATATGTTTCCAGGTCCATCTTTGATTTTATGACAGCTGATTCAAGAGCTTTGAGAGCTGCTTGGCGCTGTCTGAGAAGATATATATAATGTTTAGTTAGTGACAAGGGCTTCAACCTGGAATATGGACGAGTTTTTGCCTAGGCTGATGACTGAATAGTTCGCTAAAGGCGGTTCTTCATAAATCCTTCTTTGTTACACCATCTCTGAACTCCCGATAGTGCACTTTGCATTATTTCTGAAACCGTGCTTTCGAGTTTACCACCGATAACAATTCCTACGTGCGTCGCCGACATAATCCTACGGCATCGATCCCTTGATTTTACAGACACTTAAGTAGGTCGTCAAGGAATAGGGACCATAAGAGTGGCGAGAGGACACCCCTCCTGAAGACACCCTCTACTTGTTACCGCTGGGAGTTTCATATCATCAATGTGAGTCTGATTGAAAACTCCTTCAATATCCAAAAAAGCAAAAAGGCACAATAGACTAATTCTATCTTACTTAGTCATTACGTTCTGACTCTGTAGATTTACTCGGCTGTGTCTATCAACTAGTTTTTCCATGCTTTTGAGGATATAAGACATGAGGATGATGGGGCGATAGAACTCCGGAATCCAAATTTCTCCCTCTCTTAGATAAATATTTAACTGTTACTTAACGCCAGGCTTCCGGCATGTAAACATTTGGGCAGGATGGGTGCTAGGACATCAGTTCCCCGCTACACTAGTGTCGGAAATATCCTGAAATATATTATCTCCCGCTGCTTTAGCTTCAGAGAACATATGGCCCATTTTATGCCGTTGGATTTACATATTTGTCTCTCAGTTTTGCAGATGGGGGCATTTTTGCACGATATTCAAAAAGATTCAGACGAGTAAAATATGATGAAAGCTCTCTATAGACAAATTTTAAGAACCTAGGACTTGCTGGCACAAATGACTACTTCAACGCATGGACTAACGAATATCGTTCTACTAAGGGTCCATTGTAGATATAACTTTTATGAACGACTCAGTCCCTTGGGGATCAACGAAGAATTTTCGTACAGTAACTGCTTATTTACACCATTGATAAAGAAAAGGCACCAGCCGCAACCCAAACCAATAAAACTTAACTGGAGAGAGCCATCCCTCGACGGTAGCACCAACTTATATGCAAAATTTTGTCGGATTAAAGTATGTCTGATAAATGGAATCTCAGCATCCTGTATCCCATTCGCAAGGTGGGATATACTCTGAACTGCATCAATTACATGGGAGTCGCAAATAAGACCATGTCGGCTATACTGTGTGTATAATTAAAACCTTCCCTAAAAACCTGATCGGCCCATATCAGTGCGATTTTAGTGCCAGGAAAGTCCACCCGATCCAGGGCATTAAGGATGAATGACCGTTCGTCTTAAGCGGGGCGGAAAATAGTCTCACGATAGAGGAAGTCACATTTGCGATCAAATCGCTAAAATCTGCCGTGGACGAAATCCGGTCAGAAATGATCAAGGCCTCTCGTGTCATTAAAGTGGCCTGGGAACGCGATAAAACTCCCAGCGATTGGCAGATTGGGGTGATTGTGGCCCTTTTCAAGAAAAGGGATAAAACGGATTGCTTATCTATATATCTATCTATATACCTATACTTATCACTTTTAAGTCTCCCCAGAAAAGTATTTGCTAAGGTGCTGGAAACGCGTTGCAGAGTTGTGGTCGAGGCACGATTAGAAGATAAGCTGTGCGGTTTTCGTCCCGTCAGAAGCACAACCGACAAGTTATTTACTCTCAGAATGGTACTTTGTACTGCTACACCTGTTCACGCATGCTTCATAGATTTGGAGAAAGCATACGACCAAGTTCATCGAGGTGGACTCTGAAGTGTATTACAGGAGTATAGAATTGACGGTTCTCTGTTGAGAACTATTCAATATCTTTCAACAAACTGTACGTAAAAGCTGTGTTCAGGTAAACGGCGTTAAGTCAATACCTTTCCGCGTGGGCGTTGGACTTTGCCAGGGGTGCGTTTTTCATTACTTTTATGCGGACTTGATCTTACGCAAGTCTAGTCTTGGCGAGGAACGTTCCGAATTAGGAGATAGACATTTGATCATCGCTGATGACTTGGTCAGCCTTGAGTCCTGTTGGTTTGAACCTTAAGCTAAGGCTGAAGCTGAAGCTGAGGTGGAGTCCCCTTGAAACAGGTGGAGCAGTTTAACTTAGATCAAATCCATAATCTCTCCTCTACACAGATGGGGATTGCCCTTGATGATTTAGGGTCGAGAGCTATGGAGGGTCAATTTGAGCAACCTACACCCGCGACCCTTAATGGATAAGCGCGCCAACGGAAATGAATGAAATCAACCATTGACCAAATATATTGGGTCACAAAACTAAATTTGTTTGAAAGTGTGAAAATCTGCCTAACTAACGCGGTCTTTGCTAAAGGGTTAGGCCCGAAACACACATGCGATTCCAATCGCGCGACTGTTTAGTCGCAAAAAATGAAAACAACACATTTCAATATGAATGCGCGCACATAAAATCCAAAATTATGTGCGCGCCGCGCATTCTCATTGAAATGTGTGTGTTTCATTTTTTGCGACTAAACAGTCGCGCTATTGGAATCGCATGTGTGTTTCGGGCCTTAGGTTAGCGCAATATTCCAATAGCCCCCTTCTTATCGCCTGGCTGCTCGGAGTATCCCCAGATCTCTATACATAACATACCCCTAGTAGTTTTCGGTTCTGGTATCGTGTAAGACCTGCGTAGTAACCATTTTACCAAAGATACCGTCCCACTTTACAGAAAGCTGTCAGCTGTGATTTTAATGTCTCGCTCATAGAATATCATAAAAACATTATTTTCTTACGTGACGTCTACTATCCACCGGATTCGTTTTATGAAGTTACATTGCGACCACACTCCCAGTTATCCATGTAAAGGTAAAGTAATTTTACCCCCTTCCTTCATAGTCATATCTTCTGTCGTACGTTTAAAAATAAACAATATCTATCCTTTCTCCTGATGCGGTAATTCAATATTGAAAACAACGCTAATTTAAATTCACTTAAAGGCTTCTTGTAAAACGTTGTGTGCATCTATACTGCTTTAGAAACTTAAGAAACCTCAATTGCATGCATATACTCTCGGAAATTTCCTTTAAAATATTTTCTTGCACAACACAAACAAAAAAAAAAAACAAAAAACACAAAACTCACCTTATCAAACGCCAATGGACGAGAAAGTTTTTCGATAGTTTGTTGACTTCCAACATTTATGCCAATAAGTGCTGAATGTTGTTGCGGCTGTTGATGTTTTGTAGATTTTAAAAGGCTTAAGTTTGGCTGCTGATGTACTACTAATTGCTTGTCTTTATCTGACGGGGTACCGCCAGGTGGCTCCATGACCACAGGATAGTACAATTGCGCCCTAATTGGCACAATTTGGGAATAGAAATATTGAAAAAGTTTTTAGCCGAATTCCATCGTATCTTTGTGTATAAAAATATTTGCTGCAAAAGAGAAGACAAAAATCTTTCGCTTGTTAGATATTTTGTTGACAGCTAAATGGGAAAAAATTAACTTACAGTGCCGCATTTTTAAGAAAAACTAAATCGTTGTCAGTTAATTTGTTTGCACAATTTTGATTGAATATTGGCAATGTATTGTATATTATGAAATCGCACGAAAGGGGCTGCGACCTAAACAGATTACAATTAGCTGGTTCCCGATCGAGCCCCTGGCCCATTTCTGATTTACTTCCACATGAGACCTGAGAATTGTAAAATTTAATTACTATTAAAATCTATTGTGCTTGTGTTAAAATTGTAGAATTGTTTGTTGAAAAAACATCTAAGGAATTATTAAGATCAGTATGAAACAAACAAACAAAATATATGCTGACAACAAAAAGGCTTACACAGCATCGACGAATCGGACAGAACGTCACGATATGTACAGCTGTAACTTAGAGGTAGTTGGGGACTTTTTTTATTTCGGCTCTGCTATTTACTCTGAAAATGTGATCATATTAGAAATCAAGCGAATAGATTAGTAAGACCTTCTCGAAAAACACCAAGGAGCCTCTATATAAGATCTTCATCATCTCAGTCCTGGTCTATGGCGCAGAATCATATAGACGTTATCACAGAAAGGTGGATGAAGATCTCCTCTCTCGCTTTGAACGGAAAATTCTACGAACGGTTTTCAGCCCCGTTTGCGTTGACGGGCTTTATAGGAGGAGATCTAACAGCGAACTCTACGAGATATACAGCGACATCGACCTGGTCAGAAAAGTATGCATCTGTCCTCTAATATGGCTAGGATATGTAGAGCGAATGGACACTCACGCCCCAGCCCGAAAAGTTTTCGATTCCAACCCGGAGGGACAACGCTGTAGAGGAAGACCTCGCCTTATGTGGCGCGCGCAAGTGGAAAGGGACACCAACTGCAACTGGAGGCAGTTAGCCAAAGATCGCGCTAACTGGAGAGGCGTACTAGTTGAGGCTCATGCCCACCCCGGATCGTAGCGCCACCTAAGTAAGCAAGTGTGGATCGCTATGGGCTCTTATGGTGCCCAGGGCCGTACCTAAGTAAGTAAGTAAAAGATTCTCGAATGCTACAAAGCAGATTATAACCACCGTCAATATGTGACCTATATTATAGGGAGACTACTATAACAGGGGCTACGTGAATCTGGCTCAGCTGTTAAGTAGAGACTTAGGGCTTCCGCACACGACTCGTATCGTCATTGTCACGTCATGAATTTGCCGTGCAGCTACGATAACGATACGCATATTAAACCGCACACAACGCAATTTCCAATCGTCAAAATACAAAGCGTAAAGATGTCGCCTGCATTTTTTTTTTAAATAAAATACGAAGGTCAAGGTATTGAAAAGTGTAAACAAAGATGATAAGCGGCCGACACTGCTTGTCGAAAGTCGTCATGTAGCATGCATGTTGTGACGATTACGCGTAGTAGACGAGTCGTTTGCAGTTCTCGATTTAAATACAAGTGTGCGACAACAATCGTTCGTACGCCTCTCGTACATCGCACCGCATGCGCTACGATGACGATACGAGCCGTGTGTGGAAGGCCATAGTTTTGCAAAGGTAGAATGTAGAAAGAAAGAACTTTAGCACAAGACCTCCCTTGCATGCGATAAAATTTATAAGAATCAGAAATACAGTTAGAAGGAACTGCCAAAAATGTCGCCACTTTTCTATTTCGATACTAACTTTAGTACTTTATTAAGCTAATATATATAAACTCATCCTACAACACCCGACACCGTAATAGTAAGACGGACAGAAAGCTTAGTTAGAAAAGTGCAAAGCCTTTTTGAAATAATGCAAAAGTTATTAGGAGTAAAAATAGCAAATTCATTGCCTTAAATCCTCGGGAAAAACCTTTTTTTGTGCTGAACTTACTCGCTTTTAACTTTTCCAATAATCATAAGGTATCACAAAATTTAGCCTACAACTCATCAAATATAATAAAAAGAGACAGCCATCCGTGTGTGCATTTATAACTCGAGAACGGATCATTCGATTTTCACGATATTGGTCTTGATGGATTCGGATTGGCCCAAATTGAAGAATGGTTTATAGTCCTAATATGGATTACAGAGGAAAAACCGTGTGAAAAATACTGCGATTTTAAACTAAACGGTATTAAAAGGTAATCCAAGTGTCCCATCACAATTGGAAGGATTGACTGTATTTTAAAAATGTTCTGAAAATACTAGCTTCATTAAATCAAAAACATGTTTTAAATGCACCATTGTCCATTAGGTACTTGGATGCATGGGAAAATTCTTATTTTTCATCCGATCGATTTCAAACTCGGTTTTTGTACTCTATAGGAGAATTTTTTTGGGAATCTATAGCTAGCTCACTTTTACTTTCATGTACATAAAACCAAAGTGAGTAGATAATTATAATTACCGCAGTAAGAAAGTGGAAATAGGAAGGTTTAAAAATTCCATTCATAGGTGGCGGCCTTGTAAATTAGGAGACACTATTTTTCGTCCTTGAATGTTGAAAGCCTGGTTATATTTTTTTACTAATATGGGACGTGTTCGTTGATTATTGTCTAAATTGATAAATATTTTGCAATATTTCTGATTGATTTACATGCATATACTTTTAACATTCATATTCTTACATAATGCACAATGCACATATTGGATCAACAAAATAGAGCAAAAACATTTTTTAAGCAATTTTTGTTATGTTTTATTTCAATACCTGCACCATTCGGGGTCGTAAAATAATTAAGAATTCTTATTACTGCCGACACGTATGGGGTAAGACCCAGCGAAGGACAATACCTGCGATCAACATTTATTTGCATGTATTCCTTATCCTGCACTCTGCCAGCAGTATAAATACGGTTGGAATTTCAAAATACAGTTAATTCGGGTTTAGTTATCGAACCTATGCAGTCGATACAATTTAAGAAGGATTTTCAGTTTCTCAAATGAGCATCAATTTTTTGAACATACCCTTTCCAACAACTGTTAAAAAGCAAAGAAAACATGGCGAAAAGGTAAACAAAATACAATCAACACAATTTTAATGAGTTCATGTAATGTTTTTATACCCCAGAGAATCTAAACGTTGGACAAGAGAAGAGAAGTCTTAAAATCAGCCACACTATATTCAGCAATAGTGGTTATGAAATTGTTTACTTTGTCGTGGTTTTCAAAGAATCATTTGAGCTTTGTGCACCCAAGAAATAATCACTGAACTCATCATCTTCATCGCTTAATGGTTCCACTAATTGGAACAAGACCTGCAGTTAAAAAAGATCATTTAAAAGCTTACAATTCATTTTATGGTTTCGTACCTTTTTTTCTTCTTGATCTTGATTTTGACGTCTAATATGTCAAGTAGAAAACACATACCCACTTCCAAATAAAAATAAGGTGAGTTCGAGATGATTTTTGAGACTCGAAAAGTGTGTAAAAGAAAAGTCGCCTTATAAAGGGTGTCCCATAATTCACGCAAAATGTAATTTTGTTAGAAAATAAAGATTTTTAATTAGAAAGCTTGCATTTTTTATTGATTTATAGAGTATACAGATTGGGGTTACGTATGGTATAGCACATCGTATAAATGGCCGCCACGGCTTTGCTGGCAAGTGCGTACTCTTTTATTGAAATTTTCTATGATCATTTCGCATAAATGTGGCTGAATTTCATTAATATAAACATCCAAATTTTCTCTTTCAAGGCGTTGATGGTCGCGGGCTTGTTTGCATAGACATTTGACTTCAAAAAAACCAAAGAAATAAGCCCAATGGGGTTCAATCGCAAGATCTGGATGGCCAATTCTGATCGCAAAAACGGTCGATTAGTAAATGACTCATGCAGTAATTGAAGTTTCTCTGGCTGTATGGCATATTGGTATGTGGCACCGACTTGTTGAAACTACATGTTAGTCACATTCATATCTTGTAATTTAGGCACTTAGAAACTAGGTTATCATGTCACGATAACGAATACCATTAACTGTTACTACCTGACCAGCGGCATTTTCGAATAAGAATGGTCCGATAATGCCTCCAGCCCAAAATCCGCACCAAACAGTCACGCGTTGTGGATGTATTTGTTTCTCAACAATTACTCGTGGGTTTTCTGAACCCCAAATGTGACAATTTTGATCATCAAGATAAAAATGAGCTTCACCACTGAAGATGAGTTTATTCGAAAAATCAGCATCCCCTTGGTGTTGTGATCATCAATGAAAATGCGTTGTTCTTTCGTAAAGCGCTCCATTTTACTAACCCTGAACTGTCAGCTGTCACATTGTTATCTTTTGTTTTGCGTTGGCATCACTTTACTAATGTACTATTAAAAGCCGCAAAATTCAAATTTTTCGTTAATTATGGTGCACCCTTTATAAGAAATGGAAATTTTGCTTGGCTTGCCTAATAACTTGGGCTCCGGGAAAAGACGGATTCAATTTGTATGGGGAAAATGTTTTCATTCAATCCAGAGCATTGCAAAGCGCATAAGGTACTTCTGTAAATATAGCCAAGTATAAATGCTAGTACTCGCACATTGGAGATATGACGAAATTTCGAAAAAATAATTTAAAGCGAAAAATGCATTTAATTGAGGATAACAATAAGTATCGGTGTAATGGAACACAATTAGAACGTTATCGGTCGAATAATGGATTAATTCTGAAGAAAGCCATAAACGAGTTCGAAGTTTAACCGATTGTCATTCGAAAGACACCAAAGTTTCCCACACAGGACCGTCACATGGTGATTCGAAGGAAGAAGTCAACAAATATACTGCGATGCATGTGTTGGCCAAAGTGCCCGCGTGAAGCGCATGCCATTTACCAGGAACAGATCATATCGGTTCGCGAACGCCTCGGCTTCAAGAGTATTTCGCCAACATACTTGGAATCAGATCCACGATAATTGGGTTACACCTGGGTGCTACCATATATAATGATATCGTCAAGTTCCAGCGCTATTTTGATAAGATCCCTCAGGAAAAAGGTTCCTAAACTCTGTTCGTAATATGTAAGAACCTTGAATATTTACGTCTCTGTAATTATTCAATCAGCTAATTTACGGGTTTAGTTTGTCCATTGGATTGGCGCTATTCTACGATACACGGAGGCCCAGAGCTTAGCTTCAATGAGGGCCGAGGCCTGTGCTAATGTCTCTGTTACATACATACATACATACATACATACATACTCGTACATTGGAGATATGACCGCCGCATATCAGTTGTTGCACCAAAACTACTTTGTTTACCCGCACAATTACGAAAATGTGGCATAGAGGTAAGTGGACAGTGCTACAAGTAGTATAAATTATCTCTGAATCCAAAAAATCAAAAGGCAATACGATAACTTTTTCTCCGGTGACACATTCTTGATCTTGGCGTTACAAATGTAATATCAAAGCGAATTATACCTTCCTGTGGAGGGTATACAAATACTAACATTCAGTGTGCAACATTTATCAGTAACTAACTAACTATGTAGGCACATAAATACACTACTACACATCTTCATTGATTGACAAAAATATTATCTAACTTTTCTTAAAAATGCTCTCACAAAAACAACACTTTATGCTTAAAATACAAACGCTCAACTTGCTATCAAATACCTAGTAGTATAAGTGCGTCCTTTTTATGAACCAAATTAAAATTGTTGGATTCAGTTTTGAATTTATTATTGCTGCTGTCATCGTTCGTAGGTCAATATCCAGTATTTAAAAATGTTCAAAGTAAATTTTTGGAATGTCTGCAGAAAGTATATGAAATTCTTATAAGCTAGATACATAAACTCTATTATTTGAAAATTTGCCAAATCAAATAATAACAAGCCGGTTGTGATATTACAACAGCCGCATTCGATCAAATTGGATTTGTATCAATGGGATTTTAGATATCTATTAGCAATTAGGTAAGTTTCAAATTGAAAACATGAGCTAGATGTAAACAATGTCTGCGTGTCCGTGTATTAAAAAGCATAGCTACCATTTTTGGTGTAGATTTTTGTTGGACATAGACGGAAGTTTTAATCGAACAGACTCGATTGATGTCTATTTATAAAGGTGATCTTTTTGGACATTATGGTCACCATAAACTTCCTCCTATTAGGGTTAGTATTGGTTATTAAGAAGTACCTACATAATGATGATATTGTACGCCTTCAGAAGAAGCACCAGTTATGCGGTAGGACTGCAGCAGACAAAAACGCCGTGGTGATTGTGGCCGAATATCTAGAAAAAATTTAACTCTTTTACGAGTGGGAAACGATCAGTTCGAATCGGACAACATAACGTCGTTTCTCAACAGTTTATTAAGAACTGTTGGTAGTGATCATTGACAGGGGGAGCGCATACGGGAAGAGACATAATCAAGAAATCTCGAAATCAACACGTTACTTGTACGCCTCAAGGCAAAATTCCCCATCATAGCCTGAGGCCATTAGAGACGCAGAAACTGATGTGCTGGGTTTTATAAAACCATCCCCACGAAACCCTTGGTTTGTTGAAGAATCCCGGCAAGTCCACACATGGGGAGCAACTTGCCTACAAAGCGTCGCTGCAAAGACGTGCGAGAGCGCCTCGTAATTTCTACGAACAAAAGAGGAGGGAATAACATCGGCTTATCTGGAGGAAAAAAAAAGAGAACAAGAAGCTATTTATCTAGGAAATAGAGAAGTTTCACTCCAGAAGCAATGTATCAAGACTACAAGACATGAAAGGAGACCGTAAAAAAAGGCAAGAAAACCTTGTAGAAGAGTTTCAGTCGATGTTGAGGATATGGAAAAACCACATCTGTAGATCAAAATTTTCCTAGGTTAGATTAGGTTTGTGGGCGAGGAGTAGTTCGTGCCACACTGTCAATACTGACCCATTGTGATGCCCGTGAGGGAAAGAGGTTGTCCCTTACCCATTATATCTTGTCTATTGATGCGCTGGAAAGATAGTCTAGGTCGTTAAAGAAGTGTCTCCCTAGAAATATAGACCTGGTGTGTTGGAGACCTGAGCAATGACTTAATGACATCAAGAGCGTCCTCATCACCGAAGCCTCTACAATGTTTTTCTTTGGTTAAGCCCATTTTGTTCATGCGTGGTACCGCGGAGTATTGCGCCCCGCTATGATTTCTACGAGGGTTGACAGCGATTTCCTATCCTTCCGTTTGATACCCTCGGTTCTGGTTTCGTTGAAGAACGTAATACCATAGCATTCTTGTGGTATTACAATTACAACTAAAATGTGATGTTTTTCAGCCTGATTTTTGACAGTTCACACGTGATTCGTGACACGGTATTAAAGTAAAAAATGCTTAGTTAGCATTGCCATTTCACCATGCATAGACTTATGCCCGACCAACGTTTGCAAATTATTGAATCTTGTTGCAAAAAATTGTGTTCAGTAAAAAAGGTGTTTAGAGCACTTCGTCCATTTTATGGTCTTCATAATCGTCCTACTGAGTTACGTTAATAATCAAAATTGTCGTACCTACATGGTCTGCTGAGCAACCAAAAGCATTGGTGTGGTTTATGGAACGGTGGCATCATTTCCTTCAAAGATGATGATGTCAACAACGTTACGGTCAATGCTGCTCGCTATCATTTGATGATTTCGGACTTTTTTTTGCCCAACATTGAAGAGCTGGGTTTGGTCGAAATGGGGTTTCAACAGGGTGGCGCGACATGCCACACATCACGTGAATTCATGGGCATATTGCGAGGCGAATGCGGTGAGCAATTCTTCTCACCCGTTGGACTTGTGAATTGGCCGCCTTGATCGTGCGATTTGATGCCGCTGGACAATTTTTTCTCGTCTATACGGATAAGCCAGCAACTATTGCCGCCTTGTTAGATAACATAACTCGTGTTATTGGTGAGATACCAATCGATATGTTGGAAAAAGTATGCCAAAATTGGACATTCCGGATGGATCACTTGAAGCGTAGTCGCGGTCAACATTTATACGAAATAATATAAAAGTAAGTGGCAATAATTAGATTTATCAACCCTAGTAAAAATTTCACTCAATTTTGCAAATTTTCGTTGTTTTTATTTTAATTTTAAAATCCAAACGCTTAAAAAATCTCCTTATATAAGGTGGCCCATTTAGCGTTCGCCTCTCTTGTGGCTTTTCTCCCTGCTTCAAGCTTGTGAATGCAAGGCGGTATGTACAATAGAGAGATCAGTTTATTCTGAAACAGCTGTCGAACCCGAGGTCGAACATTGTCTTGCTATTTTCCTGGAATGCCTTCATGTACCGGAACCTTGCAGAGCGATACCTTGTGCTATGTACCAAGTGCCTTGAGTTCTTCGCGACAGCACTTTACAAGCTTTGAAAATGTCCCTATCAGACAAAACAATTCGTTCAAACTACACTGTAAAGATTTCCGTCCACGATCGGAAATAATCTCACCAACACCTTTTGATGTTGGAAACATGTTACATGGACGCTGTCATGTAACTTCCTCAAAGTCATAAAATAAGAAAATATATAGCTATAAATTTGAGGAAGTAGGACCTTTTTTCTTTCGTCGCAAAAATAAAAACACGCAAACGAATGGTTGTGAGAAGCCAAGCTACCCGTAGGATGTTTACACGTCTGAAAATGACATCACATCAGAAATCAACCGAGACCGTCATTATCCCAGTTCTGCTATATGGCGCAAAAGCATGGACATTAGCGAAGGCAGATGAAGATATCCGTGATGTAGGTTACAAAGTTTTGTTGATCTCTAGGTCTCGACTTCTCGAGTTTTCTTATAATTTGTTTCTCTTTCCATACGAGGAAGTATGGAAAGAAGCGCATTTTATTAAATTTTATTTCAGCAAAGTTTAGTAATACCCTATTCACACCAAGCCAAAAACTGATGGGTTTTCGCGAAAACAGTCGAAAACTTCATCGAAAACCTAAGTTTTCCCATAAATATTGCAGTTTTCAAAACGAGTTGTTTGAGGTCGCCACGAACGAGTACAATCGTTGGGTTGTTGAAGCAGACACACGACACACCTTTTACAACATTCAGCGAGCTCAGCAAAACTGCTGACAGGATGTGAGAGACCGAGTAAGAGCTTCAGTGCTGTCGTTTCTTCTGTCAGAGGATGTCACCAAGTCGAACCAACATCGCGTGTGCATTGTCAGGAGAAGGTTGTTCTGAAAGAAAATTGTGGGAAAACCCTCCGGAAAAGTCGGGAAATTGGAAGAATAGAAAATTGAGAACGCTGAACCGATTTGTCTCCAATCTTTTTTCAGTTATTCGCAATGATCAGGAGAATTTTCTTTCTTTTTCTTCTGAAAGAAAATTTTGGAAAAATCCTGCGGAAAAGTCGGGAAAATTCATTTTTTGTATGAAATGGCTTTTCGAATGGAAAAATAGAAAATTCTTATTGAAAAACTTGGAAAATTGCGGAAAAACGCGAAAAATTTGAATTTTTTTGACGAAATTTTTGCATTAGGTATGTCGCATAATTTGATGATTTTGGACATTGTACCTAAAGTTGGAAAATCCTGAAATCTTCGTCTTTGTGGCTGCATGTCAACGGGTTGAAATTGACCACGAACATGAGAGTCGCATTGCAAAACGACCCATCTGCTCCTGAATTCTCGGGACAACTGCTTGCGCTTGGCAATGGCCAAATACCCGTGTTTCGACTGGATTGATATCGTTCCCGTCTAATTTTTGCGAGTTCACATCGTCAAAGGAGGAACTCATCAACAAAGTGTTCCTCGGCATTGCACAAAATTATAAAAATAGTAAACGGGCAATACTAGCAGCGAAGAATAGCTTGAATTTCACTATTCAAAGTCGAATCGCTGGAGAACTGCATTCGTAAAAACTACAAATCCGTTGAGAGCGCGACCGACGAGGATGAAGCGACCAACTATCCGACGGAATTTTTGAACTCGCTTGATGTGCCAGGAACTCCACCGCATAATTTGCAGCAGAAGGTGGGGTCGATAATAATCATGCTGCGGAATCTGAATCATACGAAATTGTGCAATGGTACGCGGTTGTCCGTCAAGAAACTGATCAGCAATGTGATTCATTCGACGATCATCAAGGGCAAATTCAAAGGAGAGGAAGTCCGTATCCCACGAATTCCGATTATTCCAACTGATCTTCCATTCCATTTCAAGCGGATTCAGCTCCCCGTTCGATTGGCTTTTGCGATGACAATCAATAAACCCCAAGGCTAATCGTTGGAAGTCTGTGGGATTAATCTTGAATTTCCCTGTTTTTTGCACGGTCAGCTGTACGTTGCCCGTTCGCGTGTTGGCAAACCGTCTTCGTTGTTCGTTTTTGTGCCGGAACCCAAATCGGAAAACATTGTTTTTCACATCGCTCTCTACTGATTTCCATTCCATTCAAATAAATCACATTGAAATTTGAACTACATATCTGTGTTTTATTATTACTCTGGAGTTTATCTAAAGGCGTTAAATTGGGGCGACACGATGTTCGCCGGGTCCTCTAGTTAGTTATATATAAGGGATATGTTGACCAGGGCACCAAAGAACACACTGCCAACACTGGTGCTCGACGCACCACACTCACAACTGCAACTGCACTTGAGGCGTTTATGTATGTTTTACCACTGGACCTACAAATAAAACTTCAAGCAGGAAATAGTGCGCTTCGGCTATTACTAATGCAGGGTTCTTCAAAACCAGACAGGTAGGACATAGCTCCATACTAATAGAATCTTTCCCCAACATCGCCGATAAAACGGATGAAAGTTTGGGTGAAATTGTCTTCGTAACACAGTACGAAGTACAATATCGAGATAGGGAGGACTGGAAAAAGAATGAGATTTCGAATGAAAATGAAATTTGGATTTATACGGATGGTTCCAAAACTAAGGAGGGTACAGGGTCAGGTAAATACTCTAGGGATATAGACCTTCACGTGTAATTAAGACTTCCGGATACATGCAGTGTGTTCCAGTCAGAGGTTCTGATGGCCGTGCTCAAAGCTGCGGATCTACTTGATATGGGATCAATATCCAACAAGAATATCGCTATCTACTTAGATAGTCAGGCTGCGCTAAAGGCGCTAGAGTTCTTCATCATCAAATCTGAACTAGCCAGGAGCTGCCGCACAATGCTCAGAGCATTATGCGCGCAGAACCAAGTCAGATTGTGTTGGGTACCCGGACACTGTGATATTGAGGGTAACGAAAGGGCTGATGTTCTGGCTAAAACCGGAGCAGAGCTTCCACTTCTTGAGGGCATAAGACTCCAATAGCCGTGGCCAAGAGAATTATTCTCGAGAATATTAAAAATAGAACAGATCAGAGATGGTTGGATATAGTAGAGCACACGGTCTCAAAGGCTATGTGGCCTTAGCTCGGAAAAGATCGGAAAACATCTGTAGAATTACTAAAGCTCAACAGATCAAAGCTACTAATAGCAATATGGATACTCTATGGCAGCAATAGCAATATGGGCACTGTCTTCTATGGAAGTACGCTATGAGATTAGGCCTAACAGATACGGACATGTGCAGGTATTGCGAAGACGTAAACATGTCGCAGAGGATATAACTCATCTCCTCTGTAAATGTCAAGCTATTGCTCGGCACAGGAGGAAATACCTTGAAAGGTACTTCTTCGACAATTTGGAGGAGGTTGGCCTCGCAAACAAAATTGAAACAAATTTTCAGGTTCTGTAGGGAAATTATTTGTTTGGGCGAAGTGGTTAAGGTTACCCAGTGATGGCGATGGGACCAATATGGTGCATAGTCCAATCTGATGAACTCACAACCTATTCAACCTAACCTAACCTAATCGGTGCAGTATTTGCCGTGATTACCGCGGCCAAAGTTTTTGTGATTTTTTAGTGATTCGTCTTTTTATAAAAGTAATGATTATTTTATTTTTGATTGATGTATGATTAAACTTGGTTGAAGTTATGATTTTTAGCGCAGCATTAATCCTTCCATCTTTTTCCAAGCATTGGTAGCTTCAATTTCGCTGACAAAGAGTTATTTTCTTTGTTGACCAGAAATTAATTTAATTGGGGTGACTAACTCGTAAGCACTATACTGTCAGACATCTTTGCTGCTAAGGTCTACTCACTGCACAGAAAATGACAAGTGCATAATTTAGACGAGGAGCGTCAATCTCACATCCATCAAGGCAAACCCTGACCTCACCGCATGTATATAAATTCAAGCTTGGGTCTTGCCTGACTTTCATCCTTTTGTAAACGACCCAATAAACAACATCTTTTTTCATTAGTGGCTTAACTTAAAAGCAATAATACCAAAAAGTTGTCAAGTCAAGAATAAATTCAAGAAATGAATAAATTTTATTACAGGCCACGGGCAGATAATCCAATACGATTAAATCTTTGACCAAAGACTCGTATTAGGTTATGGTTCACAGTCACTTTGTGATTGATTGTTTAAAAATATTAAAAACAATAATGTTAGTGAATTCAATTTAATGGGCTAAATCACAGTAGCTGCACCTAGTCTCGGGGTAACTTGCTTCTGAAAAATCAATGAAAACACATCCAAGCATTTCCAACAAATACCAACTTTTCCTCAGACGCTTCTTCGACAGTAAACAAAATTTTGAAATTGCATAAAAATAACACTTACCAACCATTAGCCAGTCTGCCTGATCGGTGGACACTATCCGAGGCCCTTGAATTTCACACCATGCAAAATATCTTTCGAAAGTGTATTCGTACTATCAGAAATGTTGTTACTTTCCTCTGTTCTCCTTTGCCTTAGTTTGCAAGCAACTGCATCAGAATGTTATTAAACAATGCAAATTGTTTTTTTTTTTTGCGAATCTCTCTAAAACACCCAATTATTTCATATTTCCAAGGGAAAGAAAAGTCACTTCAAGCACTTTGTTCATTTACACTTCTTTGGGGGCTGGAAACAAAATTCCTTCTTTTTTAGTTATGGACGGCAGCTAAATTACAAGAATTTCGTGGATAGCACATTGTTAGTTCGCTTTAAATGAAAACATATTTATAAACTAGAAAGCAAAGCAAAGTTCACGGTTGTAATTAAAAATGGAATTAGTCCTCAAGTTGTCATCTAAGGTTATGAAACACATTCACACAGAGATGCTACTTGTCGTCCTGATCTCTCGTTGCATATACGAGTACGTAAGAAGAGACAAATACACTCATGTAGTTCGCATCTAGGACGTGTGTACGTGCACAGTGCAGATTGAATTATCTCATTATCCGAAGGTACCCATTTTTTATCTGTGTAGGTTGATAGGAGGTACTCGTGATTTTTTTTCTTTTATTTTTTTTTTGCCCTCCTTTTACTTTTTTACCATAATTATAATTACAAAGCAAAAAAAAAAAATGTGAAACTGAAACAGAGCAAAAGAAAATCTCCAACCACAAACTAACAGCTTTCCAAGTCAATAATTATGTTATTCACTATTTTTCTTTATATACACACATTTCTAGAGACATGCGCTATATACAGACATGAAGGTACTTTTAGGATTTTAACAGAAATATATGTGCGTATCTTTTAGATTTTTTTCCTTTTTTTTACTGATTTTCTAGCCAACTCATTGTTATGGACAATTACAGATTATCAATAAATAAATTTTCTCAATGTATATCCCATCCACTTATTCAAGCCCAACGAAAAAAAAAAAAAATTGCTATCAAATTGCCAATCGTAAAGTCACGTTTCAATTTTCAATGCCATCCACAATTTAATTTTGTTTGATCTATATTAAAAAAAATACTAAATAAAAAGGATATACATTTAGTTAACTAAAAAATAAAAACAATTGCGCATTTTAATATTCCTTTTCAATGGCCAGGTCTGAGTAATGCTTTTCAATTCACTTGAACTATTTTTATTGCGATATATTTCTTTTTTTTTATCACGAGTTTTTCGCACAAAAAAAAAAAAGATTGTGTAAAAATAATAAAAGAAATGATTTCGTTTGAGGGGATATATACTTTTTGTCGTTTAAAAACAAATTTATAGATAAAAAGGAGAAAAAGGAAAATAGTTTTGAAAACTAAAAGAACTTTGTTAAAGGGTATTCATCGCGTTAACAGCTGCAGCAAAACCGAGTGACTTCTTATTGAAGAATTTTTATTCGAACTGGGTCTGGCCTGGAAAATTTGTATCTATTTAATGGAAACGAATTTTTGGGGCTTTCTTGGTTGCCTCTTGCGTAGCAACATGCTCACTGAAAATGCGCACATCCTCTGCGCGAGAGAGGAGCCTGGAATCTATGGCCATTTCCAACTGAATCTCGCTCAGTTTACAAGAAAATGTTTGAATGGTTTCGAGTAATTGGACATAAAGTGCGCAGACCCGGGAAATCCATATGATTTTCTAACACGATACACACACCTACACCTACATATTATTGGAACACGCAAATCCGATAAGCAGTTAGGGTTTTTCATCTGTTTTTTTTTTCATAGATACTCTTTGGCAATGATTTTGGTAGAACTTGTGGCCAAATGAAAAAAAAAAAAAAACACATTGAGACATAAACACAATTCCAGAAAAGAACTTCTAGGAACTTGCGTAATATATCTCTCGTCTGGAGGTAGTCTCGAGTATTCTATTCCGAGGGGCTTATAAGATGGAGGATAGTGTTTTTTTTTTTTTTTTGCTTTCGAAATAAACAGAACAAAAATTGTCTATGAATGGATGAAGTAGAATGTTTATAATTCAAATTGGCAGTTCTCTCAGCAAAGTGGTAATTTATAAATGGAAGTACTAAAATTGTCCATTTAATGGGAGAACACGTTTTCGTTTTTAGCTAGAGACCGAGGAAAATTGTACATAGGTAGATGGTATTGAATCCACGTTTGAATATCCAGGGGAATTGCAGCTATCCTGAAGTACAATGAACTTCAAACTGTTGTGGATTGTAAATACAGACAGTGTATATCAAAGACTTTGAAACTTTGAGAGGTTGTTTAGAAGAAGCCACTTCGAATTGAGGATTGAAAAAAAATTAAGTTATATCGCATTTTTCTAATTTATATAATTTTCGATATTATATGTATTTTGCTGTCTTGACTTAAAATGGATGCACCTATTATTCTTGGGTTGGTGATGAAATATCTTTTTATCCTTCTCTTTTTCCAAAATCCCCTGTGCTGAAATCCCTTACACCAAAAGGCCCTAAGAGAAAATCCCCAGGGACAAAATCCCCGATTTTTAGATTTGGCATTATTAATTCTGTCGCCGCGACACCTAAAAAAGGTGCGTTAAAAAGTGACGTATGCAAGCCCCCTGCTTGGGGTCATTGTAGGATTTGGAGTAGGTGCAAGGTTGGGTATATGCAGAGTTTAGTTTGCTCGTGGGAGATTTTGGCATAGGGTATTTCGTCCCGGGATTTTGGAAAAGCGGATAACGTAGGGATCCCATTATCCTTATCTACTCTTGCAAAATTGCAAAAAAATGTTATTCATACGCCTCCGATCTTAAATTCTACTATTGATCTATGAAATTAGGCCTTTTTTCATTGGGCCTAAATTCATGGATCGACTACTATTTACCTCATTGTAAAGTTTGAAAACGGCAAAATTTTACTTTACTGAAAAAACTATTTTTTTTTTTTACACAGATTTTGGTGCCTTGAGCATAACTTTTTGATCCGAAACTTGTTTCATCAGTTAACTGCCATTTAAATAAAATAAAACATTTTGGAAAAATTTGACACACATTTTCTTAAATTTTGGTAATATTTTGTCCAAGAAAGAGGCAACTTTTTTTTAAAGATTTGAGCTTAGCGTATTAAAATCAATCGGATTAAAAAATATCGCACCGGAAACAAAAACGTGAAAAAAACAGCCAAGTTCTTTTATATAGAAAACAAAAAAACTGCTAAATGTACGCCAAGTTCTTAGTTTAAGAAGGCTTAATGTTTAAAAAAATTCGTAGGTTCACTGGTCAAGTTTTCAAAGTTTTTATTGTATAATGATGTTATAGACGAAAAACTTGCCAGGTAAACCTACCAATTTTTTTAAACCTCCTGAATAGAGGATATAAAATATTTGATTTTTTTCCTTTCTGTGCACTGCCAGTCCTACCAAATTTCAACATTCTACGGCAATGGGAAGTGGCCCAAATAAATAATAACCGATTTTTAAAAGTGGGCGTATACCACGCCCCTGAATGGAAAATCTCTAGTGTTGGACTTTTCTTAGCAGATCCTGTGGTAGTGCATGGATCTAGCATTCTGCCAAATTTTACGATTATACGATGACCGGAAGTGCTTCATAATTTGGATGATCATCATATAAGTGAGTGAGTGAATGAGTCAGTTACGGTTTTTGCGATTTGGATCTTTTTAATGAGCATGGTATATATTTCAAGTTTGAAGTTTTTGCTTAATTGGTTCGGAAGTTAGAAGGTGGTCGAAAACAGCCTGAGTTTGTTCGTGCACAAAGAGTAAGTGCCTTTACTAGACCTTGAATAACAACAGTTGCACTGGAGACAGCTGGCCAAAGATCGTGCTGGCTGGAGACGCTTGTTGGTTGAGGCCCAGGTCCACCCCGGACTGTAGCGCCACTTGCAAAACAAGTTTTCTCTTGCTCAAAAATAACCCTCGATCTTTTTCTTTACTATCTTGTGCACCGTCACTTTTATTCATTTAAGTGAAGGAAATTTAAATGTCGTTTTGAATTTGAATTCTGAAAATGTAGTGCGAGATATTTTTTTTTTTTGAGATAGCTTGCTCATAATCATTTTTCACTTATGTGAATGAAAATCCAATGTCAATATTCGTTTTAAACTGAAACCAGATTTGGTTCACATAAATGAATGTTAAATGAAGGCATGTTCTTCATTTTTACTGAATGTAAAGTGATTCTTCACTTTTAAGCCTAGTATCCTGCTTGCGCTTAATTTTAGCGAACGTTTTTCTCTCCACAGCACAGATAAATGCTCGCTAAATTCGTTGTACTGGATATAGAGAGGACACACACCCATATTTTATTGCCACATGTATTTTGATTTTTGTTATTTTTTCACTTTTTTCCTACTCACTTACATCGATTATCAAGTATTCCATGAAATATTCAATTAAAAAATTGTTTTGTTTCGAAAATGTCAAAATTTATCGCCGATTTAATGTACCAGGCAATTCTTTCGCGAGCTAAATCAGTGGAGACATTTTCTTGGCCGAGTATAACAAAATTGTACGTAGTACGTATAACACACAATATTGTTATATCGGACTGACATTAAAGTGTGTCCCATCTATATGAAAATAAGAATTTAGCGTGCGAAACAGGATACTGCTTTGTTAAACTGCCTCGCTAAATTTTATCTCTGGAGACATTTTTGTATGGGAGATACAATTTAGCGCGAGCAGGATACTTGGCTTTACTGAAGAAAAATGTTTGCTGGGATGTGTATAACAGTCGAACAAAGTTATCTCTGTGTGTGAGTAAGTTAACCACTCTCTATACGCCGAATTCGGTGAGTTAAGTTATCTGCTCCTTAATACATGTCAATGTTTTCGAACGAGAATTTCATTTTTAACCTTGATTAGGAATTAGGCTAAAAAAGAAAAAAGTGTTGGAAAAGAACATTTTTGGAACTAAAATAATTATTAATTCAATTTTATTTTTATACTCTTAACCCCAGTTTCACAGTGGAAGTTTAAACTAAAGTTCGAATTTGGGAGTATGCAGTATACAGTACTTAGCTTTTATATGATTTTTCCAAAATCGTTCCTAGTTTTTTTCTTTCAAAGAACACGCAAAACAACGTCAAATATTTGTGTTTTTGACAATCAGCAGCTGTGGAATTGAAATGTCAAATTTAAATTAAACTTTAGAATGAACTCTGTTCAAAGTTTAATCGAAACTGTATTATTGACCGAATTAGTTGTTGAACTGAAATTTAAACTATGTACCTAAATGTGTAGTTTAAACTCACGCGCCAAACGTTTGTCAAATGTTTTATTAAATGTTTGATTGGTGTGGACAAGTCTTAGAAGCAAAATTTGTAACATGTAGCAATTTAAATTTGCCTTTCCTTATTACATTTTTATGGACTTGGGGGAATAAACATTTCAAACTTTATCAAAAATATTGAATTTTGAGGAAAAATACAGCATTCTAAAAATTTGTTTTTCATTCTCACTACAATTTCCCATCAACAAGTTGTTTTACATTTATTGGTAGGTAATGTCAGTTCAAACTGTTTAAAAACAATGTTTTGAAGGTTATCTTATGTTTATATTATATAATCTTGTTGGAAAATTAAATTCCATAATATAATATTGTTTTTTTAAAAAATGTAGTTTGAACTGATAAGACATAAGAAATAACAATACTTGAATGTCTCCGGTATATTTCCATCATTTGTATCGATTTATTATCACCTTTCAAAGAACAGAATTGCGGTGCTGTAACTGGTAGGTCATCACAACAAGTATGAGTATTATTTACGTTTGAACACATTATTCTATTTTCGAATAAACATTTGAATCACATTTTGTTGAAATACCAAACCTGTCGTATTGTTTATTTTTATTATTTTTATTTTTTATTTTTTCAAACTAAAACGGCAGTAGTTGACCTCAAAAGTATGATAATCAAAATCAACATCAACTTATGTGAAAAGAATATAAACACGAAGATAACAATCCCTCGATGTTTGGCGAGCGATGCTTTTGCCGGGTCACATTTGGGCTTGTGTTCAAATGAGAATATACATACGTAACTCATACAATAGGCCAATAAAATGCATCAAAAGGGCATACAAAATACAATATTCTGTAGTTATGTGTATAATGATGGCTCATTAAGAGGTGTGAGCGATTTTGAAAAAATGAATTGAACTGAATTGCCCTTGATTGGTGGACACTGGCTAGTGGTCCATATTAATTTTATTTTATTTCCCCACTCATTCTATGCATCTTATGATGCACATTTTGGTTCAGTTTCGTTGCCTTGACAGTATAACGGTCGCTGAATAAATGACAGATGAGGGTCCATTGTCTTTTTATTTTCTTTTTTAAACGTCTAACTTGCCGGAGCGATTTGATGAACGTTGACCTAAAAGATCTATTGTGCTTGACGCCACAATTATGTTTAGTATCGTTTCTACGTTTCTAATGCAGCTGATGATGCATTCAGCAGAGGATTTCCTTAATTCTTCAGTACTTATTATTTCCCTGAAAAATTATTTCCTTCTAATACGACAAAGGGCCGGGCGTTCACATATGATATGTTCGGCTGTTTCGTCTTCTTCAAGACATGGGCTCCTATTGTGAGTGTCGATAGTTAATCGTTGATCGACAAACTGTGATCGAGAACTGTGATTGTCGATTTGACAGTTAGTCGCTTGTAGTCGATTACAAATGTCTGATCAATGCTTTCTCTTGGAAGTGAAAAAATGTTGTGCGTACGAATAGCTAAAATCAATCGACGATATCGACAATTGTCGTGACGATCGCTGATCGACAATCACAAGAAGGGCCATAGTCTGCACCCCGGTGAATCGACTAAATGCATTTTATTAAGGTGATATCGCAAACCGTTTTGACCTGTTGGGTTTAGCGTACTAATTATGGCTGATTGGCATTTGTCTTCTTCCCAGCTTTTTATAGCCGAACTTAAAGCTGATTTGGAGATTGCACAGAACGGTTCAGGTCCAATGAATGGGGTTTCCGAGCTTTTTTTGGCTATATTTCATCGGCTTTTTCATTCCCTTCAATCGCCTTGTGGCGGGGGACCACCATTATCTGGTTTTGTTTCAAATATACCACCAATATACCAAGTGTTTAGAGGGAACTGAAGCAGTGCAGTACTGATTTAGAGTCAATAATGGGTGAGCTAAGGGCTTTTATAGCTGATGGACTGTTTCCGAATATATGGATGTTAGTGCCATTAATACCTGAATTGTATATAAGGTTAGCACATTCTTTAATGGCATGGAGCTCTGCCTGAAATACACTGTGGTTTTTCCTCATAGGTATTGAGACGTTACGATTCGGTCCATGAATACCAGATCCCACCCCCGAGTGCATTTTGGAACCATCCGTACACCACCTTAGGCCGTTTTGGCAATTTGGTGGGTTATTGCTAACCCATGCTTCCCTGGTTTGGTTGTGATCTCCGTGGAGAATTTTTTGTTGAAGCTTATTGTCTTTGGTAGCCGGTCTGTTATTGCACTGATCATGCCAAGTTCTGGTCCATTGTTTTAATATAAAAGACTTCGTCCTTCATCCATGACAGTAGCGACATAGAGAAGCCCACGAGCTGGAATTGTTCGACTCGTAAGTCACATAGCTCTGTTTCCTTAATTTGTGCGTCACTTGCGAAGTAGTAATCTCAACAAAAATTTAAGCACACAAAAAACACATGAACTATGTAGTGTACTACGTACATCTATTACGGGATATCTACTTACGAGTAGGCAAGCAATTAGCAGGACTGAAGAATAGAATTATGACCTTGGCTTCCGTTTGTTGGTATTGAATTTGTAGGAAAATTCTCGGAATTTTTATTAAATGCTTTAAAACGAATTACTGCATTATGGATTAGACTTATGGGCGGCCAAGGAAGGGTACTTTGTGACGCCCTCATGGCTAGGCTATCAGCCATATTTCCTGCATATTAGCATTTAATAATAATGCAGTATTGGATCCCTCAGCAGCGCGCGTAAGCTGTGAAAGCGTTTTACTAAAATGGTAATTGTTACGTACGAGAACGCCATGCTTTTCGTTCACGTAAAAAAAAATTGTCAAAAGCTTTCCGATAGATGGTGTTGAACACCCAAGTATCACATTATTACTAGGTTAGGTTAGGTTAGGTTAGCCCTCCGGATTTGGTACACAGAGATTCCCTCACAATCAGTTAGTTTCCTCTTTTATATTTATATAGCTGTATCCGCCCGGCTTTAACCGTACTCAGGAATTACAATGCACATCAATGTTCCAAGTTTTACAAGTTGAGCTACCATAAGTGTTGGGAAATGCTGTTTGCAAATTTTGTTTTTGTATGGGAGATACCATGCCCCTTTGTCCAATTTTGACCAAACGTCGCAGAAACCCTGTCAGCTCAGACCAATATTAAATAGGTGTCTGAATTTTAGCTCAATGTTTGGAGTTTTTATAACGTGCACAAACCAACTTAACATTTTTATATATAAAGTGTGGGCTATCTAGTGGTTTGATTTTTAAATCAGAGGTTATTTTGACACTGACAGCTGTTTCCCGCTCGAAATCTTGAAAGAAAGTCAGTATCATACCTCCGCGGAACGTAATAAGTCGCATTACGCTTGAACAACGTTTGGAAATATTGAAAACTTATTTCCAAAGTGAGTGCTGTGTAGCCCAAACCGTGCGTTTTTTTTTAGTTTTGGCCGAAATGAAGCACCCACTGCGTCTGCTGTACGTTAAGAGATAATCAAAAAATGTCATTCAAAAGTTTGCTTATTTATAATCGTTAAGAAATTTGAAAACGATATCTTCCAGGCGATTGTCATCATACTCGAATTCTCAAGTTACAACCCAAGACTAACAAGTTATTGTCTTTGAAATTGTCTTGAGAAAGGATAAAGTTCAGTGGATGTTACTGCTGTATTCAAGAGTGTAATAAAAAAAACCATCATCAATTCCAGCTAGATTCAGTATTCATGTACTTTATTCGAGAACATTTTTTTAAAAATCTAAATCACTAATAATTGGCTCGACATCTTTAATTGGAATTGCCTCCTTTTTTATAATGTCAAGGGGAGATATCTGAAAAGAAAGTATATACATATATTCAAATAATAGACAACAGTTATTTCAAAAAGAAGGACATTTTACGTAATCTTAATGACAGAATTTATACGGTTCGTTGGATGTTTTCATGACTATAATAAATGACAGGATTTAGCAAACAAAATTATAAATCTCTATTGATATTTCAATTGATTGATTATGCAATCATTTTGACATTTCCAGTGTCATTTAATAATCTGACGAACTTTACAATGTAATTTGTATTACGGCCCGATCACCGACTTCTCACGAATCAGACGGGTTTTTACATACTCACACAATAATGACACTTGTACATGAAAACACCAATCGTACAAATCCTTACTGGGGCACTACTCTGTATTTCCTTTCGAAAGTGAAATTTTCCGAAGGCGAATATTTTGTACTCCTTATTTCGAAAGCGGAATGAAATTACCAAATGTCAAACGCATTGAAATACGGACATGGACAATCTGATTTTACAACAAATGCGATAACGGAATGGTTCCTGAGTTGTTGATTTGACATATCTTCCAACAAATAAATCAAAATACAATATTTTCGAAAATTTTGTTTGTATTTCGAAAGTGTTACAGAGTACCAATTCAAAAGCGAAACGAAAAGCAATTTCGAATAGGATTGAATTTCGAAACGAAATACAGAGTAGGGCCTCTGGTGTAAAAAAAGGGCCCTTGGTTTAAAAAAAAAAAAGTTATATTTATGCTTGAAAATATGATACTTACTTTTTGGACGTGGTTTAAGTCGATTTTAAAGTTTTTATAGAGTGCAATACGTTGCAAACTCATAACGGAATGTAATCGCGTCTTCGGATTTAGGTCCAAAAGTCTTAACAGCACATCTTTACCATCTGAATGAATAGCCTCTATTTCGTCAGGTAGAAATTCTTTGATTGATGTTACAGGAGTGTCAATGTCAGACGATGCAAGTGATTTTATAAGTTCTTCAATATCGGGGCCCTGAAAATTAAATTATGTAGATATAGACGAATTTATATATGTAACAAGTTTACAAGAAGAAGTGACAAATATTGTGAGATTTAGTAAACGAGAAATCCGAATGTAACCAATTTTAAAAAAGCCAGTACAATTACTTGCTTAGTACGCTGATATGATGACATCTTTTGCAGAACTTAGATGGCGGTCACTGGACGGACAAGAATGGGTTTAATTATGAATGAGAGCAAAAGCAAGTATAAGGTGGAAACACGAAGGGACATACAATATCTGCGAATCGGTATTACTTACTTCCTTACATTCCCAGAGTGGACTAGGGCCTTAAAATAAGCCTCATGTCAAGCGCAAAATTCGGTTAGATGGTTCCAGTTGCGCACTCCTATGTTGGTTAAGGTCCCCAAGCATCTTGTGCGCGCTTTATCCCTCCGGTTTGCAATCCCTTCAAGCTGGCTAATCAGACAGCTCTGTATCTTTGTATACTTCAGCTGCACTAAAAACTCTAATAATGACATCGCATCAGAAATTTAGCGAAAAGTTGCTCCTGACAATCGATGTTTCTTTGACCTCCTATAAGAAGCCAATAGGGTTGCTAAAGTTTTGTCCAGAAAAATAAAGGCGACTCTGTATAAGACAACTATGATTATTGTATTGCACGGTCACTCCTCATCAAACATGGATCGGTTATTGAAGCAGAAGTCTAGGCTACCCTAATGCCAATAATGTGTGTTGTGAGTAAAGGTGGAGAAGGCGTAGTATTTAATTCTGTTGTAGTGAGTGTCAGGCTACATTTAAGGTATTGATCAAATCTCTGAACAAGCTCTAAGATAGTGCTACAACTGAAAGCACAAAAACTCAGCGATTTCTGAAATTTTGGCCACACTACACGGAATTAGCTATCAGACTACTTGATTAGATTTCTGATAAGTGAAAAAGGCTCGGAAAAGTTTTCTAATGACCTAAACGTTTAACCTCTGTTGTCCTCTGTTGTCGGCATCCCTCCCATTGCTAATTGTCACATTGATAAAAATAGTTTTTTTTTTTTTTTTTGTTACTTTCGAGATACTAAGAGGAGATTGACAGGAGGTATCCCAATGGCTCACCACATTCTTACAAAGCAGATTTTAGTGTTGGGCTTAAGTGACACGATCATCTGTGATAACTGTGGAAAGATCTATGACACGCGATTCACTTTTTGTTGTGTAGTGAATGCTGAATAGCTCACTATTATTGAAAATCTTAAATTAGTTGGTATCATTCAGCCTTATTGTGAGTTTCGCCCGAACAATATTCCACCCGAAAAAATTGACATTTCACTTTTCGATAATCGTGAGTTCCGGGCGAAAAATTGTTGATGTTCGAAAAATTCCCCTTATTGGCATCACTTTTTCGGGCGGAATAAAGTTCCATTTTCCACATAAATTTTCCATTATTTTTTGGAGGCGAACAAGAAAACAACTAGCAGCGACATGCATGTTTATTTACTTGAGGGTAAAAAAATAATTTAAGGAAGTGATAAAATGATTTTACTTAGGTACCAGCAAAACATTTAAATTGCAATTTCGTTTCCATGTCACTGTCGATTCGATGTTTGCATTCGTTCGGGCGACACTCGCAATAGCTTTTAGAATTTCGGCCGGACAGTATTTCGCCAGGTGAAAAATTTTCCGGGCGAAACTCACAATAACACTGATTGAATAATTTCAGAGGGCTTGCTCCAAATTATTCGGTAAAAAAGGGGTCTTAGGCTAAAATTGATTGATCATCGGTGCATTTGTAGGTTTGCATTTGTAGGTTTGTCAAATCGAACAAACCTCTTCACGAATTCCGCACGTCATTTGATGACTTTTCAGCTCGCTGACACACAAAAAACAGTTGTCAAAAAATGTTAACATTTTTAAAATAAGAACCAGCAATGGATTCTTAAACGCTTAAACGAAATAAGATACCGATGAAAATATGTTTGTTGAGCTTTGTGAGGAGAGAAAACATGAGCTCCGCGGCAACCGTAAAAATAACCACGTGTCGCGAACTCCATACCTCTATATATTGAATTTTCTTAGGGGTAGGGTTGTAAAACAACAAAGTAGACCTTAATCATATCCTGAATTATATCTAAAAATGGAATAATAGTGTTAAAGTCTTTCCAGTGAGCAGAGCGAACCTTTCCAAATATATTTGTGGATGAAACATCCAAAATATTTGTTAACCGGAAGCTAAGTTCTTTTCGTAGGATTAGTGAAGATATGCGTTTGCCTTGGATGGGTTAAATGAAGATGGGCTAGGTACATATTCTTAGAGCCAGAACTTGTCTTCAAAACCTACCAACTTTATGCAACAAATTAAAATGCGTGATTCAAGCGCTAAACATTTCTCATGCAATTTGAGAGAAATCTGCTCCCGCCTGATGCGCCTTAAACTTAACCCTCAATACATTTGCCTCAAACTTAACCCACCACTTAAAGCAAAGCAATTTACCCTACCCTAATTAGCCTTGATAATAAATCGGTTGACAACTATAATGCACAATGTGCGGAAACTTTTCAACGGTTACTACTGAATACTGATCGCACATTATTAATTCCAAATCTGAGTCAGACACAGACAATTGCTCCAATGAACTCAATTTCATCAATTTCACTTCCACAAAAAATAAAAACATATAGACATAAACAGATAATTTAATTTTATTAATGCAATAATAAGAAAATAAGCTGCATGCCAGTGTCATCTCTATACGTCATGACGGAAACTTTTTTGATCTCCCTACGTGCGGGTCCCATTATCCAATTTGCAATATTCAGTACATTATCATAAATGTTACGAGTCCACGTGACCTTTGCTGTATCTGTATGAACTCTTAATGAAAAGAGCGAACCAGAAACCAGTGTTTACGATCCAGCTTTATCCTCATCCTCATCCTATGTAACAATGAACACTCGTCGTCGTCGTACCATAAAATAATCCCCCGCTTATATCTAGTACTTTTCTTCATCTTCAACGAGAAACCTTTTCAAAGCATGTATCGCGTACAAGTACCTATTATGTGTATCTATATAACACACGCATTTAGATTTTACTCTACTGTACTAATTTATCGCATTCATTTCTTAAAGTGGATGATTATTTACATATCTGTAGTGTTTTAAATAAAAGAATCGCAGGCCCAACCAACCAAGCCTCCTCATATATACACAAACTCTGTCAAGATTCACCGCATATAAGTGGGCAGAGAGGTTAGTTTCGTGTTATCACAAGCCACTGAATACATCTGCATTCATTCTGTTGTATATTAGTAGTACCTAAAATATTTTATATCTGTGTACACGGTCGGTCTCGGTATTATTAATCAAAAACTAACAAAGAGACTCAAAAGACACAGCATACCTAACAATAAAGATCTCATCCATGGCGTATATATACTGACTGAAAGCGGAAAATCTCTTCAAACGGATTATAAACCGACAACCGTGCACACAGCCTACGCGCATATTCGTCACACACTGTTCAGTAGAACATTCTGGAGTTAATCTTTCAGCTTTTTGTTGTAATTTTCTGTTACAATATCATATTCGGGTGAGTTTAAGTGACTTAATATTTTTGTTCCTTTTATTTACCGTAAAGTGATCCGTGAGTTAAATAAAATACAACATATAAAGAATGGACTGTTTTAAGTGAGTTATTATTTTTTTTGTATGTATAATGTGTGTGTGTTCTAGGTTAACCATTATTTTTCTTCGAAATAAGTTCTCAAATTTGGGCTTTACAATTTTACATGTTTAAATAGATTAATTTAATTTTTTTAAACTAGTGGTGTAAATAAATTTCGAAAAATTCGCAAAAGTCTAAATTATCTCCATCAGCCGGAAACTTTGAGAATCTTAAAATTGTAAAATCCCGATGCATATTTGATTTAGTGATTTCGTACACTCTTTTTGACAAACACTTTCTACCTCATTGAAGGTTTAAAATGTCACAAACCATTCGACCCTAATCAAATTTTGAGTGCAGACTGAAATAATACAAAATTTAATACAATGTACTAAATTCTGTAAGCAATTAAGGATGGTTTCTTTCGGGTCCTTTTAACATAAGTTTTTAGCCACTTGAAAACACAAATTTTAAGGGAATAGCATTTCATTTCATGTAGGTGCGAACTTAAAAAAAAATATTCTAAGATTATGAATCACTTGAGCTTTTAAAATTTAGCCAGGACATTTTGAATAAGACGTTCGATTTTTCGAAGAGGTGTAGTACTATGCAGTTTGGCTCATTTTTGCGCAAAACCTAAATCTCGTTGTGCAATTAAAAGTCAGACACTTGACTAAAGTTGCACATCTCCTTCCCTTTGCCATTTGTAACTTTCTGGTATTTAGAGAAAGACATGGTAGTCGTACAATTTTTTATACCCGGTACCACACTGTGGCGAGGGTATATTCACTTTGGCATTCCATTTGTAACGCACATAAGGAGGCGTTGTAGGTATGACAAACTATATATATTATTGATCAGCATCACTTTCTTAGTCGATCTAGCGATGTCCGTCTGTCTGTCCGTCTGTCCGTCCGCACGATTACGGCCGTAATTTAAGAGCTATCGACTTGAAATTTGGTACGTAAGCTTTTATCCACCAAACTGAGGCTAAGTTCGAAGATGAGCAAGATCGGATGAAAACTACTACTACCTCCCATACAAAAATATCTGATTTATATAGCTTTTTGATGTTAAAAATTAAATTTAAATAGCTACAATAAAGATAGCAAGTTTAAACTTTGCACATATTGTTTTAATAATATTTAAAATTTTTTGACAAAAAATGAGCTTGGTTGAATAAAAACTACCCATACCTACCTCCCATACAAATATATATATTTTTAGTACTAAAATATTATTTTTTATTTTTACAATAATACAGTACCGGGTATTTGAGCTTCGGCATAGTCGAAGATAATTGTCTTACTGGTTTTAATTCGATCAATGCTGACGTTACAATAATAGCGGAACTCAAAAAGTGGATCTCGCATTTCTGTCCGTCTGATCCTGAGGCCTAAAAGCCAGGGATAATATTGAAAGCGATACTTCGATTTCGACCGTCTTCGCTTTTGCTTATTCTCAAATGCGAACTATGCTTTCCAGTTTTTTCCAATTAGACTTTCAAATTTCCAATTATTTTCCTAAAATTTTGAGAGCTTTTTTCCGTCACAAGAATTTAGTTTATTTTTTATCCGCAATAAATCCGACAGCAATCCGTCACCTAAATAGCTATCGCTTCTGATTGGATCAAATCGCTTTTGGAAATACTACAAAAATACAAATCCGCCATGAAAAGCGATCCGCCGCGCATTTGGGAATAAGCCCCCAGGACTGATTTAATTATAAATTAGTATATAGTATAAGCAATATTTGGCAGAAATATACTCGTTGGAATCTAGCTGTCGTGACAGTTACATTAAAACCATAAATGCCAGCAAAATTTATCTTATTGAACGTTGTTTCAATAATATTAAATTTATGACTGTTCATGTCATTCAAGTTTCATTCGTCTAATAGCAAGTTCCAAAATTTGTTTGTTCAAAAAATTCATCACCACTTAAAATATCCTGAATATCTATTACCAAGGCTATTCCTGAAATGTCTGAAAATAATTTTTTTAAATCTATCCCTCCCGGGGTGGGGTTCTGTACGGAACGTAGCGAAAACCAATTTTGGATTAAAAAAAAAAACACAAAAGAAATCATGCGAAAGCGAAATACTTTGTGTTATAAATTTGGTTAAACTTCATCGAGCTCCAAGCGAATGCGATGGCTTGGGATATAGTTCAGATATAGTCGAATATTGTTATCCCGATCGATATACTTGACGTGTCAACCATCCCCAACATTTTCGATGATATTCAAATCCGGTGAGTAGGGCGGTCAGCTTAATAGCACAACATTTTTGTTCTCTATGGTTCTTTGCGGAGATTATAGAAATAGTAGCTGTAGCCATCGGTGCCTTTGTTTAGCATTCGAAACGAAATAATACGACGCATTGTTGTGAGATTTGTTTGAAACAATTTTTTTTTTCTGATTTATGTATTTTTGCCTTTTTTTACATTAGCACACTGTGTATGCGGTCTTTCATGTTTTTATTCATAGTTAGACTCATTACTTAAAAATATGGATACAACGTGTCGGCTCCTTTCGATTTTGTTAGCTAATTTGGCAATAAATAGGCGAGTGTCCTTTAAACATTGATTTGTCCTTTTTCTTCCTCGATTAAGGCTTCTTCTGCACCCAATTTTTTTTTAAATTAAACAGTCGAAATTAACAAAAAAATTCGACCTACGTTTAAACGAAATGCAACTAAATGCATCCTTCAAAAATACTATTATTGTATCATTCCGCTTTGGTAGCTTTGGAGATATGAGCATTGAGCAATAATTGTAAAGAGAGTGTACACTGTAGGTACAGGGTGTTCTATTTAAGTGGCGAGGAGTGTATATGTGATTCGCCTAAATCTTGACGACGTGAAGTGTTACTGAAGTAAATTGGTTTCACAGAAATGAACGCTTCGACGTAGTGTAAAATGCGGCACGTAATTTCCGTGTGTCAGTTGCGCTAAAAAATGCATCGACCGAAAATGTTCGCCAATTTTGAAGGTAAAATTTACCAAACCCCAATCTAACACAAATTTCTGTAAGTTTCCGTGTTTAATCAGTCAAAAATGATTTCTTTATTAATCCTATCCTTCTCAAGCCAGAGAAAGCCAATAAATTAGGAAACAGAAACAGTGTACCTAGTTTATTATTCAGCTCTCGAAGAAGGATCATTTTTGTAAGACTTACCTAAAGTCAAAAAAAAAAAAAAACCGGCCAAATGCAAGTATCGCTCGCGCATCGAAGGTTCCGTACTTGGCCAGAGTTGGTGTCTTGAAAATGTTAGTGTGTCGGTTGTTCTTTGATTTGATAGACCCAGGTACTAAATTAAACAGTTTTTTGTATGAAGGAAAATATTTTTTTCACCAAATGACTAATTAATCCAAAACCAGTTAATGTATCGCTATCATTGGTAGGTACCTTATTTGTCGTTTAACTAGAGGTAATATTTAATTTTGTATGCAAATCTCAGCCTTCTACTTCAATTAGTTCTTGAGATAGAGCTAGGAACAAAATTGGCTTAGTGGGTTCGGATAGACGGGCAGACATCCCATCGTAGTGAAAACAGTAAGGTTCCGTTTTGTCCCTATGGGAACAGAACCTTAAAAAGAAATATACATAATATAGTGGCAACACTAACAACATTTCAATACTGTCCTCAGACCTAGTTTTATTTTTTGGGCGAATGGAAGAGACCTACAATTTTATACCTCGTCCAAATTAAAGTCTAAATTTATACGCTTTTTCGGATATTTGCCAGAAGTTTGAGAAACGTGAAAAAAATCTAAAGGTAGTTTTTTTAGGTATTTTTCCAAATTTTGAACCTAGAAAAAGTATTCGAATGTCATTGGAATAATTTTATTTTATATGTATCAATATTCTCTTTTTTAAGTTTATCAAATATGTATTGGTCTTAGGTCTTCTTTATATGTTTATAAAAAAACTGCAGCAATTTTCGCTGTTACCTCAAAGCGCGAAAAATACTGGGCAGATTTCAATGAAACTTTTTTGAAATGTTTCTTAAAACTGTTAGATGGTTTTAGGCTAAGCCGTTCATAGCCACACGTCCTTTGGAACCTTTTTTGAACAAAATTTATTTTTTCTGATATTGAAATGAAAAGAGATAACTTAAAGTGTAGTCGTATGAATACAAATTGAGTTTATTTTCTTAGGTTTCTGAAAGAAACACTCGGAATTAGGGTGAGTTTCATATAAATTTACAGAAGCAGGACTATTTTCCCCCTGATTCCCTTAAGACGGTTTCTAAGCATCATTCAGATAAAAATGTATATACCTCGCGCAAGACAATACGCACAGTTTAATACACTGTGATATAAGAGTTAAGATACTCGAAGTTTTAACATTTGGTTTAGCACACATTCTATCGAAATCGATCCAGCCGTTTGCGAGCTTATTCAGTTTAAACACTTCATAAACAACAATTTTGTTAACATGGAAAAATGACGTGACTCACGTTATAGCTTAGCTATAGATCAGTGAGATTAAAATTTTGTAAGAACCTATTTGTGTTTCTTTCGTCGTTTTTACACTTTTTGCATTTATCTTCTCTGTTCATTCATTAAACGACTCACCAACATCTTAAAGCTTTACTTTTCATGGCAATTTTATTAATAAGATGCAATTTGCATTTATTGGATGATTCCATATCCCATATTATACATTTATCCGATGAGAAACAGTAAGAATCCCTACCTGCGTCAATAAAAGTGAATGTTTATTTATTCAGAACTAAACGTATAAACTGTCTAGAAAGGAGTGTTTAGACGTACCTATACTTTTCAGTCTTGATTTATCTGTTAAATATTCACATGTTGCACTTTTTTGAGACGTGATATGGGTACGCAAAACAGTTATTTCCTTTAAAGATGCGAATAAATTGTAAATTGTTGAATTTTATAATCTGACGCGTTGCATATAAATTGAGCTTTCATTCTTTTTGTGTTTTTTTTTTTCACTCAAAATTAATTCCACATACGCCTAGGTGCACCTAATTCGTATAGGGAATGGATCATCAATTTAATACCTTTACCTGCCCGAAATTTTGTTTGAAAATAACTAAAAGTCCCTTCTCGATTACGTTGGTGTAGCTAGCCAGAAGTGGGCATTGACCTTAACCTTGATTAAATTTTGATTCGATGGCGGAAAATCGAGAGCTATGGAGGGTCCATTTGAGCAACTTACACCCGCGACCCACTTAATGGACAAGCGGACCATTTGAAAATGAATGAATGAATGAATTAGTCTATAGAGATCATATTTATATTTATATAAACGCAGTCTCATTCTAACAAGCTAGTTTTTTTTTTAAGTTCACTACCAACCTAAACACCGAGATTACATGCGTTCAAAAAACAACACGTAGGGTGCATCTAAAAATCTCTCAAATTTATTTAGATAACAAATCGTTGTGACAGTAGTTCATTTAAGCATCAACCCAACAGATTAATTTTAGAAAGTTGATAACCCCACCATGTTCTATGATGGCACCAAACTTGAACGAAAACACTATCTGCCAAACAGAATCGCTGTCAACAAGTTTAAATATTTCCTCAATGTATCTATAATTATTTCATACATTTTTCTTAAAATTTTTACCACCCAGTAAGGCCCTTGAACTTTTTGAGACTTTATTGCAAACTTCCGCTGCTTGAGAAGCTACAACAAATACATGGTTCCAGTGCAGTACAAAATTCCCAAGTCGTCGTCATTTGTGTGTATTTATTTACAGATGTCCAGTTTGTTTTATTGTTTGACCAATTATTGTTGCAGTACCTAATTTAAGGAAATACAGAAAAAGAAAAAATGGACTCGTCGGAGGAAGTAGTCGCAATTTCTTTATTTGGATATGCAAATGTATGCAATTATACAATATGCAAAATTTTTTTTTCTTTTTGTCATTATAAGCGCGTTAATAGATAAATTGCTGGTAGAAAATATTTTGCTAGAATTTTTTTATTGTTGCATCGCATAATTATAACATCCTTTTTATTTATTTTTTTTTTCGAGTTAAGCAATTGTGAATGCGCCTGCAAGAGAGTAAAAATAATATTTCGGAACTAAGGCGATTCGGAGAAATCGGAGCAGTCTATGTTTCGGTGGTTTGATCGCGTTAAACTCATGTCTCCAAGACATCCACCACGGCTTTATACTGTTGCAAAAAAGCTAAGTCGGCGCAGTAGCGCAGTGGTTAGTGTGTTGGACTACTGTGCGAGGGATCCCAGGTTCGATCCCCGGAAAAACCCAAATTACATCTTAAAGTTTTTTCTACTGCGCCACCTCTCGCGAACGTCTGACAAACATCCGAGAGTATGCCTGTCATGAAAAAGCTTCTCAATTGAGCCGTTCGGACTCGGCATAAAATTGTAGGTCCCTTCCATTCGTCCCAAAAATAGAAACTCACACAAAACGAATGGTTGCGAGAAGCTAGGCCTTGGGTGTCACCCGCCTGTTGCGCCACCTATTTATTTATTTTATTTAAAAAAGCTATTAGTAGCAAGTGGGGACTTCAGCCTCGAATTACATATAAGCTCCGTCAAAGACCTAGACTTACTTATGTCATTGTCGTTTAGTGGACTGAAATATTCACCACACTCACCTTAGCCGCGTTCAAAGAACGGCATGAATCAGTAGAGCCCTTAGGACCACTCCATCTGCGACTATTCACATATGCACAATTGTGCACAAGCTACCTCTAGATATCTACTGCAAACAAGTGGAAAAACCATACAACCTGACTTCCAGGGATCGCACCTGGGATCCCTCGCACACACTAACCACTGAGCCACTACTCCACAATTCCTGTCTTATAAGACTTAAAAAAACATTATAATAGTAAGTGCCATTTTGAATACTTACTGCATCATTCGGAGTCATGTCCTCAGATTGGAACTACCTGCAAACGATTTCTACAGGAGCTGTATAGATGATGATAAGGAGGCCATTATTCTTTACCTTTTATGTACATGCCCAGCCCAGCCCTCTCATCTCCATTCAATCTCTTGCATTAAAATATCTTGTCTTTAAACCTCTTACAGAAAAATACAACCTAATTTTCAGGATTTTGGGTTTTCGGAATTTTGGATTTTCGGGATTTTAAGCGGATTATGATTTTCGGGATTTTGGGTTTTTGAAAATTATTTGAAATTATTTAAAATGCCAAAAATAGCGAAACAGGAAAATAATGTGTCCTTCGAAAATACCTTGAACCTATAATATAATCGCTCGATTACAACAAAATCCCGGAAATCCAAAACCCCGAAAACTCAAAATTCATACATCAATATTTTCCAAATGAATTAACGATAAACCAATGAATCGGATTTTGCGTTTGAGATTTTGTTTTTAGGGTTTTGTTTTGTGAATACAAAATGTACGAAATTCAATGCAGGACAGCCTATAAAAAACCCAAGTCTTCGGAAATAAGGTAAAAAAAAGGTACCTACAATAAAAAATGCCAACGTATTTCATGTCTGAAATATTTAAAATCTATTCCGCACAATATAGCTCTGGAAAAATATTAATAAAATTATGTTTTTATTATTTGGATTTAGATTTGAATTTGAATTTTTTGAAGCCATTTTTTTTTGTGTTCTGAATGACATATTATGTAGACAAACGAGTCTAGGTTTTGAGGTTAGAGTTGATCATTGAAAGCAAAACTGACAGCTGAGAATATGAAGAGAATCGAACACACCAGTGAAACGATTGGGTTCCAAATTGGAGAAACGAGAATCAGCTGTTCATTGCAATCGATTTACCTTTATTTTGATACAAACTAATGCCAATATTGTTTGATTAATCGTCTTAAAATCGGAAAACAAAATTTTCAATGATGCATCTCAATGATAGCTATAACTAGGGCCTTAGAAGCTAAACCTAAGGTCCTTTTAGGCACCTTTTGCCCATTTATTTATTTATTAATGTGAAGTCAAATTTAAAGAATTTTCTTAAAAGTTAAGTTAAGAAAAACACAAATTACATATTTGGGTTTTTTTGCACTGCGCCACCTCTCGCAAACATCTGACAAACATCCGAGAGTATAACTGTCCTGGAAAAGCTTCTCAATTCAGCCGTTTGGACTTGGCATAAAATTGTAGGTTCCCTTCATTCGTCCCAAAAATAAAAACTCACACAAACGAATGGTTGTGAGAAGCTAGGCCTATGGTGTCTATACGCCTGTTGCGCCAACTATTTGTTTATATCGGTAATAATTGTTTATTATATTTGTGAAGAAATTACCACAATAAAACTACATGAAAGTAAGCTAGCTTAAGCCAATATTTGCCAATTACATTGAAATTGTATGCCAAGTTATAGTTGCGTTTTGTGGCGTATTTTCGTCGATATTTTGTTGTGGGGCTTTCAAAATGCGGTCGTGGTTGTTCCCTAAAGAAATCTGATAAAGCAGTGAAGGAAGACGACATTGACCTTTTATTAGTACGCAGATGAAGCAAAGAATAAAATTAAATCAAATAGAACTAAGCAAAGTTTTGTCTGCATCTAAAAATGCTCATTGGATAATTAAAAGTCTGCCTGGATAGCAATAAAAAAATCCATCGCAGACGAAACAATGGCGTTAGTTTCAACTGTCACTCAATTGTAATTAAGATTAATATTGTCAGAAAAGCCTGTGGAAAATTCGAGAAGTAAAAATACGCCTACTATCGGGGTATGAAGTTTTTTGATAAATGAGGGACCAGTAGTTCGCATTATTCTGAGAAACATCACATCGTTCAATAAATACAAAGCAGAGCTCTTATAGCTCGTAAAACGAGTACGTTGTTACTATGAGTAAGAATCAATTGACTCTAATAACCGCGTTTGCCAACTGCTACTGAGTACTAAAGAAAATCATTGTAATTGCAACCAATTTAAAATTATAACACAATACAATTATATAGAGCTGTGCTGTCATAAAAAAAGACGCAGTCTGAGTCCTTAAAGTGCTATTAGATTAGATCATTGTCAAGTGATTGTAACCAGTCAAGTCTTTTTGATAATTTTCTCAGACCTTTTGTACTAATGTAAAATTTTCCTCTTTATCTTTTCAGAATGAATTTTCAATTAGTGATCTTGCTTGCAATTGCGGCGTGTGCATTTGCAATTCCAATTCCCGACGAAGAAGTGTCAACTCTTCAAAAGGGTAGCGAAACAGTGGAAGCGGCAACATCCATCGATGAGCTAATAAAGTCAGCGCCCAGTTTGATCACCATCGAAGACGGTACAAACACCGTAGTTGGGAATGTGACGGTGGAGAATGTAACCAAACTCAAAATGGACTCCGAACTTGGAAAGCCGACTGAGGGAAAAATAGAAACCACCAGTGTGGCCGATGATAAAATTGTTGAAGTACCAAAATCATTACCAGTCCTGGCTGGTATTGTGCCACCTGTCTCTGAGGTGAGAGCCGAACCAAAAGAAGGCGTTGAAATTGCTGAATCCAAATCGACTGCATCGTCCCCGGATGCCGATGAAGTTGAGACAAAATCTGAACCAAAACCAACTGCAGAAGTGCCCGCCACTACTGAGAGTGTCACTGGCCCATTGGAAAAGAAGGAAGAAACACCTGTGACTTCTCCCAAGACTGAAACTACTGACAGCAAGTCGCCTGCAAAACCAGTTGTTGCGGGAGAAAATAAAACAGAAGACTCTGCCGTTGCAACACCAGACGCTAAAAAAACCGACAAAACAGACGCTAAAACACATGAATCTGGCAAGGGCAAACATGACCACAGTTCAGAAGACAAGAAATCTGAAGAGTCAGCGGAATCAAAAGAAAGCGAGGAATCAAATGAAAGCAAAAAGAACTAAAACCTAGCTATTGTCCATGCCTCTCCAAAAGGCACAATCTTCCATTTTAGTAACACTTAGAATTGAAACTCGAAACCAGAACAAATTTTAAAATTTTCAGTTTAGCTAAGTAAGCTTACAGCTTTTACAATTTCTTGTACATAATTACAATTGTGTACATATAGAAAATAAATTAAAGTGCCTTTATAATAATTCAGTTACCTATGCTATGAGAAGTGGAAATGTCTTAATATGTATTTTTTTTATTAACAAATTGTATACTTTTAAGGAATATTTAAAAGAAACAAAAAATCATTATTATAATAAAATGTTGTTATAATATTTTGAAAGTATGCAAGATGATATTATATTTGAATTGTTGGGATTTGTAAAAATATGCACATTGTTATGGATACTGTAACTCGACTCTGTATTTTCTTATGGACTGAAGGATTTAAGAGAAAATAAAGAAAATCGAATAAAACTAACTGTACTGACGTTTCAATAATAAAAATTATCTTTTATGCTAGAAACAAATTGGCACAGCAACACCAACTTTGACAGCCACAGGGCACTTTTTAGAGCAGCTGATTTTTATTGCCTTAAGTTGCATTTCCACAGCAACATTGACATCGACGTTAGAGCTAAGTCCTTAGATGTCCGCCCATTAAGGGGTGCCAACATAGACTTGGGTTACTATTACTGCCTTGCGGATAATGCGGGTATCTTACACAGACACATCAAGCTGAACCAGAATTTCTGCGATCGCAATGGAATGCCAGGCTGGTAGTCGAACGCTTTCTGCTCCACCTCTCAATACGAACCGTGCAGCCATTTTTCGGCTGCAATTTTCTGTATGATGAAATTGGAGAATAAAAGCACTCAGCTGTCAAACAATTTGTCCAACATCGCAAAATGCTATCGTAATAACGGTCATCTTTTTTTAATGTCGCCGCACGGTTATTCATTTCGAGGATTGCGGGTATAGGCAGCTTGAATTCTGCCACCGAATATAAATCGTTAGGGGCAATCCCGGACGGGTAGCAGAGAGATGTCGGACTTAATCAACCGTACAGACATGGGATTCATGAGACCAAACCGTTAAAGTATTCACTGATCCGATCCGTACGGAGAAGTAACTGCTTGATTGATTTAGTATTATGGTCACCCCAATTAGGCGGCTTGCATTTTTAATCAAATTGTTCGTACCCAAATCCCGTGACCTGACCATAGCTATGAGTTGGAATAAATATCGAATTACAGGCCGATAACTTAGCTTTGACATCAAGTTCAAAGTTCGACATAAATGTCGTCTGAAAAGTCAAAGAATGTGAAATGTATTTTTCGACGTCGCGTCTCGTCGGTAGGTATTGCATGAGATGAGACGTTTTGTGTCGCCGTTTGTCGTTGAAATGATACATTTTTCAATTTTTGTCGTCGATGCGGACGTTAAAGAAAAGTATCTATATTTAATTTTTAATGGATGAAAAGGCCGAGTATAGTTATTTTTCAGAATAAAGAAAACAAATAAAAGACAATTTCAATATTCAGTGGAAGAAATGGAGAAAAATATTCCCTTGGCAAAATCATTCACAAAGGGCCATTGCTTTCAAAAAACATCTCAACGCTATTAATTTTAAATTATTTTATTAATCAATTCACAAAGTAACAAAAATAACAGGCAAAATATAAATTCGTTGAATGAAATGCCAAATCACATCTGCCATAAGTTCGTTAAGAGTTCAGAGAGTCGTGTCGTTTCAGTTACGCAATACGAAATTCTAAACGCCTCGACAGAACAAATGTCGCCAGTCTTTTTCGGCAGACGAATACGACAGTAAGAGTGACAGGCCGCATTAAGCTTCTTACTAGTCTTTCGAGCAAGCGGTGGAACATTTTTTTCCCCCGAGGCACGTGGAAATCTTCTAAGACACAGTGTGAGATTTTTATTTTTAAAACCACCTCCCACAAAGCAACATTCCGGCGATAGTTCCTGCTCGTTCCGCAATTTTAACGCATTCGATAATTATCGGGCTAAGTCGGAAGGTTTATTTCGTTGTAGACGACGAAATAAATTTGTTTCATCGAGAATTTCCAGGACCGAGTTATTAACATCCTAATAGTCGATTTCTTTGATTTCGAGCGCAATTCTCGTTTCATCTTTAACCGTGGGAATTCCGAGGTCTCTATGGAGATCTTCATTTCTTATACCTATGACGAATGATCTTAACACTTTATTTAGAAGAGCTTGTAAAATATTAAGATTTGTGTCACTGGTACAACTCCGTAACTGTATAGAATACGCCCATTCAGGCTTAAGCACTGGCTTATGTAATGAAAGCTTGTTCTCGAGGTTAAGCTTGAAATATTTTCCGAGTAACCGATAACGTTCTCTATATTTGTTTTTAAGTTCTGCGCATTTCTTTTTTACATGCGGTTCAACTTTGTGTCGAACTTTTGTCGACTTTGTGTCGAGAGTCATTCAGAGATATTTGGCCTCATGTGCATACGGAACTTGGACCGTATCTATAAAAACAGGCAAATAATTTGTTTGCTTATATGTGAAATCCACGTGAACCGATTTCGTTTCGTTAAGAGCGATCCTCCATGATGCCACAACTTATCAAATGCTTGCGAATCGTCCAAGAACACGGCATAGCAGATTTTATTTTCTTCTATAACTAGAGCTCTCTCTATTACGTCAGTTAAACGATGCACTCGACCGATCATCGAAGGTTGCATCTAAACCCGAACTGGTGGTCAGGTATAAGACAATTTTCTTCTATAATTAGTTGTAAGCATCTGAGTAATATCCTCTCAAAATCTTTGGAAATAATTGGAAGAAGCGAGATGTCTTTTGCCTGGTTTTAAAACCACAATGACTTTTGCGATTTTCCATTGACTGGGAATTTATTGTAATCTGGGGGCTTATTCCCAAATGCGCGGCGGATCGCTTTTCTTGGCGGATTGGTATTTTTGTATTTCCAAAAGCTGTCAAAAGCGATAGCTATTCAGGTGACGGATTGCTGGCGCACTTATTACCAGCAAACCTCACAATAGCTATCGCTTTTGAGTGGATCGAATCACTTTTGGAAATATAAAAATACCAATCCGCCATGAAAAGCAATCCGCCGCGCATTTGGGAATAAGCCCCCTGATAGCGGCGTTTATAATGTGAAGAAGCTTAGTTAATGCTTTCGGAGGAAACATTTTTAGGAGTTCACCCGTATTCAGGTCGTAACCCGGAGCTTTTTTGGGCTTAAGTTTTTTTTATTACTTGCCCGAGCTCGGTGAGTGTAGCGTTTCTTACTACATTATTTACAGATGTTCTGTCCGATGCATTAATCGGCCCTAGCGAGGTATCCGTCGAAACGGAAAATTCTACGGTTTCATACGAATCAGAGGATTTTTGCTTCGAGGTATACTTCGGAATAGCTTTTCGGAACTTTGTTCCGACGAATATGCAACGCACACTGGCGTTTTGCGATTCAGTGCGATTAAGTGCGTTTTACTGATATTTTTGACAGCTTCATACGAATTTTCTTTTCCGATATGCTCCGACAGAAATTGGTTGCGGAATTTGTTTACGATTTGCAGTGAAGTGTTGATAAATGAAAGCAATAAAGAAAACAAATTTTAGCAAAGTAATTTTTTGTATTTATTGCTTAAATTTGTGTTTCCAGGACAAAAACAAACGAAAAGACAAGCACTAAATTATAGGAAAACCCCGACGTACCAAGAAACAACATCATGTCAAATTAATGCGTCGTCGCATTTTAATTATTCTTTCCGAAGGGGGATACCTCGAATGTAATTTGAGCCTCCGACGGAGTATGCGTTGAGGAGAATTATCCACTCTGACGGATACCTCGCTAGGGCCGAATATTTATCTGAAGAGCTTGACCATCAAACGGCTCAAAAGCTTCTTTTAGATGGGCGGCGAAAACGTCCGCTTTCTCTTTGTCGCTTTTCGCCTAAACGTCATGGGTTATCTTGATATAAAAACAAACGAACCACTGTCCACGAAGCGACAATGCAAGCTGCAAATGACGACAAGCGCTTCTTTTCCGCTCCGTAGACAGAGCTTCGTTTGTTTATATGCCAGCTGCAAGCAAGCGTACACCAAGATGCAAATGACGAAAGCGTGCGTATGAAGCGCAGCTACGTGGACAGTAGGCCTTAAAGTTCGGTGTTCTCTGCTACTGCGTCTTGAGTGATACTTGATACATTTCAATTCAGTATTGTCCTGGACATCTTTGTTGAAGCTTTTCCAGTCTGTTTTGCCGTTTGTTAGCCTTGGCAATTTTAAATTTTTTTAAGTGCCTCAGTCGTTGTTAAAATTACCGGCAGATGAAAGATCAAAACTTTCTTCAACTTTAACATGATTGGCGGGAAGTCCTTTTGTAATAAATAAATCAATAGAATTAGGTATTTAAGCGATATCAGTATGTTGGTTTGCCTGTCGAATGATAATCGTAATTGTACTGCATACACGCAACACACTTTGTAATGCATCTAAATTCCCAGAAACTATGTTTGACTTTAAAAATTGACCTGTACAGAGCGCACTTGCATTGTTTCGAGTTTTAATTATTTTAAATCGATTGAGAATTACATAACGGGGGAGAATTACATAACTTTAAAGAAAATTTTCTGGTACTTCGGCCAAGGATCTTAGATCTATTGGCTACAATCTACAAATGTGGCCAAATATTTTTGAATTACTGCAAAGTCATTTTGTGTATAGATGGACTATGGCTCATTAAGGTCGCTAAAGTTTTGGAAATGACGTCAATTTTCGTCACAACCAATCTGTCCCCAATCTAAGAAGCAATGTGTTATCGGAATACGCACAATGTGACAGTTGTAAACAATATTATTATAAGTATATTTTGAATATTTTGCTTACCTTGGTGGTGTACATTTGACACACAATTACACCAAGTGCCCACCAATCCACTGAATGGCCATACGGTTCGCTACGCAATATTTCCGGAGCTGAAAGTAGAAACATGTGTTGCTTTATTCAACTTACCTGTAAGAGTAAAAGGCGTTGTTAGTAACAGAAATTACACCAAGAAAAGTAGCACAGAGTGACGAACGGACTTAAGGGAAATCTAAGGTAAGCTCTAGATTTAGAACATTCATTCATTAATACATTCTACAAAACAGTCCCGACAAATTTTCAGAATGGTAGGTAGTATAGTACCTACCTAAGACCATAAATTAAATAAATGGTTAGCGCAACAGGTCCGTAAGGGCACCCTGGGCCTAGATTTAATACAACTATGTATTTGTTTTTGTGACTTTTGTATAGTAATTCATCAATTGAGAACGGCTGAGCCGATTTGGTTCAACGTTTTTTTCCAGTTGTTCGTAATTGCCAGGAGAAGGTTTTTACGAAAGAAAATTTTGGAAAAAGTCGGGAAATTGGAAAAATGGCTTTCGAATTGAAAAATATAAAATTACGGAAAAACGCGAAAAATTTGAATTTTTTTTTTTACGAAATTTTGCATTCTATCGCATAGTTTGATGATTTTGGACGACACGTGACGTAAAGGTGGAAAATATGTTACACTACGAAGTGTGCAGGGACTACGCTAGTACATATAACTATAAAACGTCCAACAAAAGTCAAATATTTGTTGTTTAAACATAAAAACATTGATTAGATGATATTTTACAATTGCATGGTTCTTTAACTGCTTATTAACAGCTTACTTTGTCAAAATTTAGTACAGTTTTTCAACTTCATAGCATAAGTAATGTAAACTGCCTTAGGAATGGGCAGCTGTTACAAAAGTAAAGTACATACTGCTCTTTTTTTAATCGAAACTAAGTACACTAATGGGAACGTTCAAAATTAAACTTACTAAATCTGACGGATGAAATTTTGTTTAGTTGATATAAATATATGGAGGGATAACCGGCATGTAGTCAACAATGTATCAAGTTGCGACTATGAACTCAGTAGACATTTCGTTTTTGTATGCATTTGCAGTTGTGTAAAACTGACGTTAAGTTTCTGCGTTCAGGAGAAATCTAGTCGACTAATCTTTTGAATATGCCCAATGGGTTACAAATTAAAATCTACATTCAGTTTTTAAATAACTACTATCAGTGATGCTGATAAGTGATAACGTAACTGACTTGCAAATGACAAATCGCTCACGCGTTACAATTTATTACAAACCAATAACATACAAATTAAGAGATATATGAAACTACTGATTGTGGACCGGTGATTCTAAGGAGCTTAAAGAATTTCTTCTGACTTGTCCTGATAAATTTATCACATACAACAAGTTGACAGATTGTCTGGCTGGAAGTAATTCAATGTGTACGAATATTCTTTTGAGTAAATTCTCCGTTCTTTGCGATTTTTTCCGCTCAATTTATGTGTAAGTTGACAGATTGTCTTGCGAATCGATCTAACCTATAAAGTACTATCATTGCAACACCATCAGCGAAAGTAAATTAAATAAAATACATATATAAATATTTTGTTCACATATATATTTTACTTATATTTCAAAAATTCTTATATAAAATAATCACAACGAACATAATTTTGTTTTTGATTTATTTACACTTAAAAGATAAATTTATTTTTTTATAGACTTTTTTATGTTTATCGTAAATTAATTGTAATTTTAAATCGTAAAGGTTTATCATTTGTTCAAGTTATATAGATTTTTATTTAAGTGTTTGTGAACATTCGCCTAACACAAACAAATAACACAATTATATTCCACTTCATTTCTGTTTTATTTTATTTTATAGCTAAGAAGGTGTTTATAAAATGAGAACATCCTTTTGTTTTATTAGTGATAATGTATCTAAAAATAAAGAATAAACTTTGTGGGAGCATTTTGGTATTGATATTGTTATTCTTTATGTTCAAGGCATTATTTTTAATTAAATTATCTCGTGAAGTTAAGCTCTAACGTATGGAAAATTTGTGTTATACATTATATACTTAATTGTGTTTACTAGTGTATAAAAAAATAAGAGAAGTCTTATAAATAAATAAAAATAAAAGAAGAATGAAACAGAAATTCGATTTCTGAACTTATGAAAGGAAATGGTACATATTTGTTTGCAAAGTTAATATACTGTTTAAGCAGTTACCCCCAGCATGGGGAAGGAAGGAAATTACGTTTGGGTATGTCTGGCTACTAGTGTTCATATAAGTATACCTCTCTTAGACCAAGCCTTAATTATAAATATATTTATTAAAAATAGTTTTAGCATCTAACTGGCATTTATAACTTTCAGTAAACATTTTATGCAGATTTGATGACACAGTTGGACTTTTATAACGTTAGAAAAGGAAGAAAAATGTCTCACCCTGTGCTTTATTAATTAACTTCTGGGGCCAATACCACTAAACAACAAGTATTGTACAATCAGAACGTTTGTATGTTTGTATGTATGTTATACTGCTTTGATAAATTGCTACTGTTGTACAATATGTACTTGTTGTTTCGTGGTACAGGCCCCTGGAGTCGATCTTATATGACATTTCTGTGTGCGGTTTCTGAAAGACAGATGCGAACTAAACCGAAGGCAACTTAAAGGAACCCGTCATCATTAACGATGCACATTGTCGGAGACTATTTATATCGTTTTTAAGACGGTGTTTTGTAACGAAAGCCAAAAAAAAAAAAAGTTCGAAAACAAATTGAAATATTGTTTGGACAATGGCACATGATACATGAAACATGAACCATATGATGTGTGTTTTTTTAAAAAGTATAGAACTTTAAGTTCAAATTCATAATCTCTCCTCTACCCGTATGGGGATTGCCCTTGATGATTTAGAGTCGATGGCGGAGGATCGAGAGCTATGGAGGGTCCACTTGAGCAACCTACACCCGCGACCCACTTAATGGACAAGCGGACCATTGAAAATGAATGAATGAGAACTTTAAGTTGGCAACCAACACTATTTTAACTGTCGGCCATTTTGTCAGCTGTCAAGTGATTTACTTTTAGTTTGGTTTGGCATTTCAACATGAATTGACTGACGCCTGAACAACGCTTCTAAATTGTGAAAATTTATTTTGAAAATCGTGGTTCTGTTCGAAATACGTATCGCGCAGTCCATTTTACTTTTGCCTACTTTTGGTTGAATGGATACGTCAATAAACAAAACTGTCGTATTTGGAGTGATGATAATCCTCAAGTGTATGTTGAGACACCGTTATATCCACAAAAACTGATTGTTTGGTGTGCTTTATGGGTTGGAGGAATAATTGGTCCGTACTTCTTTAAAAACGATGCTGGCCAGAACGTTACAGTCAATGCTGACCGATATAGAGCAATGATTACTGACTTTTTCGTTCATCAATTGAACAACCATGATGTGCGTGAGCTGTGGTTTCAACTAGACGGCGCAACATGTCACACAGCTCGTGCCACAATTGTTTTATTGAAGGAAACGTTTGGTAACCGCATAGTTTCACGTTGCGGACCCGTGAATTGGCCTCCAAGATCGTACGATTTAACGCCGCTTGACTATTTTCTGTGGCGATATGTGAAGTTGCTAGTCTACGCCGATAAGCCCGAAACGATTGACCACTTGGAGGACAACATTCGCTGCGTTATTGCCGATATACGGCCACAAATGTTGGAAAAACTCAACGAAAATTGAACCTCCAGATTAGACTACGTCCGACCCAGCCGTGGCGGTCATATGCCAGAAATCATATTTAAATTATAATGCCAGAAGATTATCTTTCGAATAAAGTTAATTTCATGTCAATTTACAAAAATAATCTTTGTTTTATTCCACTTCAAAGTTCTATACCTCTAAAAAAAAAAACACCCTTTACAACAAAGGACAATGGAAAAAGGATGATTTTATGTATTTTTAAAACTAAAGGGTGTGTGTCCCATAATTCACGCAACATTTAAATTTTGTACCATTAATTTAATATTACAGTGATGCCAAAGCAAAAAAAGATAACAATGCGACAGCTGATAGTTCGGGGTTAGTAAAAATGGAGCGCTATACGAAAGAGCAACGCATTTTAATTTTTGAGCAATATTTTAAAAAAATTAAAGGTTGGTAATGGCCGTTATAGTGATTTAAAACCATCAACTTTGAAGAATAAATGAAAAATTCAGGGAGACTGGATCAATTAGTGATCTTTAAACACTCTGGGTGTCCTGTCACAACGTCACAAGTCGATCAAAAGAAAACATCAAAGAAGTTCGCGAGAGTATTGCTGACAGTCCAGGAACATCAATACGGTATCGTAGTCAAGAATTGGGCATTTCGAGAAGCTCTCTACAGCGAATTCTCACGAAAGACTTGAAACTTCATGCTTACAAAGTTCAATTGACTCAAGAACTGAAGACTATTGACCATGCAGCGCAAAGAGAGTTCGTTGAATGGGTTTTTGAACAACAACAAGTGGATGCTGATTTTACGAACAAAATCATCTTCAGTGATGAAGCTCATTTTATCTTAATGGCTTCGTTAATCGTCAATATTGTCGCATTTGGGGTTCAGCAAAACCCGCGAGTAATTGTTGTGAAACAAATGTATCCGCAGCGCGTGATACTGTTTGGTGCGGACTTTGGGCTGGAGGCATCGAAAATGCGGCTGGTCAGACAGCAACAATTAATGGTGTTCGTTATCGTGATATGATAACCCTGTTTTTCGTGCCTAAATTACAAGATATGGAAGTGACCAACATGTGGTTTCAGCAAGACGGTGCCACATACCAATATGCCATACAGCCAGAGAAACAATTCAATTACTGCATGAGTTATTTCCTAATATCAATCCCCATACAGATTTGATGGGGACTGATTTTATATAAGTTTGCACCTCCTGATTGCGACTTAGAAAAATGATGGGAGTAACCGCAGCAGTCTGCCTCCCGTTTATTTCCTTTTGACAACCAGTCCACATGACTGAGGGACTGGTGCTGAGCAGAATAGCTTGATTGAATGACACCATCCTAATGGTTGGTAACGAAAAGAGAACCCGCGATTGTCTTCCGTGAAAAGGCGAGGGTCCTCGAATGGTCGAGATGAGGTTGATTGATGCAGTCAGCCTTTCCAGGTGACGGTTAGTCTTCGGGGACAGCGAAGGGGTGACCGAAGCAGTCTAACCCACCGCTGGTAGCCTATGACAGTCCGCTAGTAAGAAGGGTGGCTGGAACAGATCAAGGAAGAGTATTTGGAACAATCTGCTTTGTTGTTTTGATTGTGATAGGAGAAAAAGACGAAGGGTGACCGAAACAGACTAATCCCCCGCCTATCTCCTCTGACGGAATCTGGAAGTTGGACGTGTGAAGGTGAAATTAACTAACGTAGTCAGCTCTTCCCGTTGGCCGTTAGACTTCAGAAACAGACAGAGGGTGACCGAAACAGTCTAACCGAAACAGTCTAACCCCCGCCTGTAGCTTCTGAGCGTTCGCTTGCAAGAAGTGTGGCTGGTACAGAACGGTGACTCTGCTCCACTGTTTGACTGTTTGACAATTTGTCTTCGGGTAAAAAGACAGAGGGTAACGAAAACAGTATACCCCGCCTATTGCCTTTGACAGTTACTATGTTAGGAGAGAGAGACTGGTGTCAAGCATCAAATTTAAGCACACCAACGAAAAATGGTCTCCTCTCAGGTTTATTGCTTAATAATATTTAATATTTGCTAAATATGGCTGTCAAAAGGACCAGTGATGTGGTGTAGATATTCAAGATGATGAAAACTCATGGATGGGGCTTTTTTCCATTATAAAATGTAACCCCTAATTGTAAAAACGAAATTTCGGCTTAAGTGATAGAAGGATAAAGTGATGTTGTTGTTTTTTTGTTTTTATATTGTGGAAAACAAACACTACGTGTACTCTGCCATTAAGCCCCATTTAGACTATCATTTCAGTTTCAGTTGAGCTATCAGTTAAGCTTGCAGTTAAACTGATGTTCTACAGTGCATTAAGACAGCAGTCTAGTATTCAGTTGAGCTTTCAATTTACTCGTGACTAGCCGAAGGTTAAAAGATATATCTACTAAAACCGACAACTGAACTGAAAACTTATGGGAATTCCATCAGTTTCAGCCTCATGTCGTTTCGGTTGGTCGTCCAGAACCGTCCGGAAGAACTCTCCGCCATTCTGAATTCAAATCCAGAACCAAATTTCTCTTCTTTTCAGTAGAAGAACTGTCAGTTGAGTGCCGGATTGCTTCCGGACGGTTCTGGACGCCCAACCGAAAACGACATTAGTTTCAGTTTCAATTTTTGCATTTTGAAGGTTGAAATGTCATGAGTCATGAGATGACACATGATCTCCACTCCACAGATATAAGAAATCAACTAATTAACTTAAGAACGTAATTTGTTTTTATTGCTAAATATTATGTACACTTATAATAAGACACAAGTAAAAAAAATATTGTTACACTTTTTCGTTAAGACTTAATTTAAGGTTATCATTGTTTTCTGTTTAATTTCTTTTCGCCTCATTTCGTGGCCACCAGTACGATCAATCGAATCAATCTGTTTCATAATTTTTTATTTTCCGTTTTGTCTTTATGTATTGCAAGAAAAGGGATTAGTTTGTGTATTGATTATTTTTTTAATAATTGATAAGTACACCGTTTGGTTTACAAAATATTCTTTCCCACAAATGAGATCCTAAACTCCTTCACGAGATATTAACAAATATCAACACCGTGCTTAACCTATTCTCCAAGAAAGAGATTACTAAACTATGAACAAGTTTTTCACCATAATGTGTGAGTGTGTTTTCATTTTTGTTTATCAGAATCAACTTACAATACGAATAGTAAATAATTCCTCTTTCTTATTGTACAAGAACTTATAGCAGTAAATTTTGTTTTGCTCTGCGATATGACCATTTTGTTGCTCAGGCATTTTTCTTTGTTGTTTTGGTTTTTAAAATAAAATTATCTTCATCAATGCCAAAACAATAAAACGCACTGTTATCAGTGTACAAGAATCGTAACGATAAGAAAAATTTGAATTTGAAGCTGTGTCTATACGTTTGCTAAGGGCTACGTAATCACAAAACACCGACAGATAGAAAATTTGTTAAAGAGCATAGAAACGATTATAATAACCAACAGCCGCCACCAAACATGCGAATGTGCTTGGCTTTGGTCAGTCATAAAGCGAGGGTTTCTTTTAATATTTTCTTCACGGTATTCCCCACCGACGGGTTACTGCTGCCCGACGTATTGTAATCGAACTTAAAGAGGTAGGGCTGCACATCCGGATAGGATGTATCAAATATTAGATCTAATTCATTTTGGCTTGGTGTTTTGGGCACATAATCATGACGATTCATAACCTCGGTGATGTAGACGACTTTTTCGGTCAACAGATCGCTAACATTTTCACGGGACAATTGTCGATCGTCCTCGTTTTCGTATTTGATAAGATCCAAACGAACTGTCCATACTTCCCATGGAATGCACTCCTGTTGGAAGGGCCAGCTTCGTTTTTTCTTTTGGAAAAATTCTAAACTAATCTGGCCGGAGCCGCTGCTATCGTTGCTGCGAAGTTTCTCGCTGAATAAATTAATAGCACGTTTGACGGTTCGATGCAGGCTATCTGAGGTGCAACAGACATATGTAAAATCGATGAAATTACAATCAACGTCTGTGTACCCGACTGTGCCTATTGAATATTGTGCGGTACCAGTGTACATGTATTTTCCCAAGCACCGGTGAAACAACACCGTATGGAAAATACTAGCTATCGCCTCATCTACCTGTCGACCTTCCATGGTCAGATCGAATACCTGTGATCTAGCATTCATTTTGTCTCTATTTTTCGTACATACAACTCTGGATTATAATATGGGATAAATTGTACACGCTATTGTCCGTTTTTAAGTTTAAAACAAAAATAAATAAAAAATCTATTGCGGTTCAATAAATCATAGAACCGAATTCAGGAAACATGGACATACGGTTGCAGACGATTGGGAATTTGCGAGTTATTGCATTTTATTTAAATCAGCATACCCATGTATTGGTAAGTGCCACACATCGTCCTGGTTTTGTTGCCGATCTTCAACCATTTACTCAGACCGAAGTCGGTGATTTTGATGTGATAATTGTTTGTAAGAAGAATGTTTTCAGGTTTGGCATCACGATAGATAACTCCGGCGTTGTGGAGGAAATCTATTAAAAAAAAAACACATGAGTGTAAGCTAATAAATGGGCTGATAAGCAGACTTACCGATTGCAAGTGCTATTTCGGCTATGTAGAGGCGAATGAGTTCAGTGGTAAACTTGCATAGTTTTGAGAATAGTTCGCCGCTCGATACGTATTCGCAAACTGAAACGAGAAACTTGCTTAGTGCATAATTTCACAATCCGTAAATTGCAGACTTACGTATATACAAATGGCGACGATCTTGCCAAGCGTCAAGGTGATGCACAATGAGGGGGTGATGGCCGCAGAGCTTTTGGATGTCGGCTTCTTCCTTAATCTGCTTCACGCAGTTGTTTCTGATTACCTAAAAAAAAAGTGAGAAAATCTATTGGAGGGTTAATTGTATACAAGGCTTTGGCAAAACTTACCTTGGACTTTGTGATTTTCTTCAAAGCAAATATCTCTTCAGATCTGTTGTTGGGGTAGACTTTATACACGCTAGCGAAACCGCCCTTAGCTATTAGTTGATCTATTTGGAACTCGTCAATTCGGTTAGTATACTTGAAGTGCGAGTCGAACATACAATTTGTCAACGGTCTGTGCCACTGTATTTCCGAACGAGATATATCGGAGCTGGAATATGTAACAGAAAACTATGTAGAGTAACTTCATTATGTGAAAATATGCATTTGAATAGAAAATTAAGACAGCAACAACTTTAATCCCATAAATAAATCCATAAATCTCATTAAAATATGCGCAACAAGTTCAGTGAATACACTTCACTAGGCCTAACAACTATTTATTCGTGATATTTTCTTGAACGAATGGACACAGAAACCCTCGGGCTTTGTTTGATTGTGGGCCCAGTGTCCCAGTGGTTAGTGTGCGTGTTTTGAAAATCATGTAATCGGCAACGGCAGATACAAAAAAAAATTGCTAAATGGGCGGATAATAACAAACTGGCTTTCGCTTTCGAAACATAAGATAGATCTAAACATTAATCACAAATATGAAGGCAGACAGGCAGCTTACTATAATCCATGGAATTTACTCATAAAACAATCTAACGCCTCTTTGTAGAATCAAAGACAGCGCCATCCAACAGGTGCTTAGTAGCACCAACAATTATAGTAGATAGTGATCAAGTTGTCTCGTGATCAAGTTGTAAACCAAAATATAACTGAGCGAATGGTGAATACGCAGTGATCGAAAGAAATGTAAGTTGAACAACACGCATGTGGAATGCATTGCCTTACAGGGTTTTCCCCTCTCATTACAACCTGCAATTGTTTAAAACCAAAGTGCACCAGTACCTTTTCTCTATCCTTCCTTTTAACCCTTCCGTTTAAGGAACAAAAACACCTTGAGCACTAGTGAATTATACAAAAAAATATGGAAAGGCAGTCATTGTTGTGAAACAGGGATCACCTTGGGAATTTCGAGCCAATGAGTGCACTCTGTAGGCGAATGGAACACGGAAAATGTGATCGAAAGTGAAATAACGTAGACAATCCAAAGTGTGTTCTTCAAAGAGAAAAGTTTTAAGCATGATTCGAGAAACTACTTACTTACTTAGATGGCGCTACAGTCCGGGGTGGACCTGGGCCTCAACTAACACGCCTCTCCAGTTAGCACGATCTTTGGCTAACCTCCTACAGTTGCACACTCCAAGTTGGTTGAGGTACCCTTCTACCTAAGGCGAGATCTTCCTTTACTGCGTTGTCTCCCGGGTTGGATTCGAAGGGCTGAAGGATGACATGTTCCAGACATCTTAGACGACTGATGCGTACTTTTTTTACCAGGTCAATGTCGCTGTACAGCTCGTAGAGTTCGCTGTTAAATCTCCTCCTTCAAAGCCTATCAACGCAAATGGGACCGAAAATCACTCGAAGAAATTTGGGACCAAGAAGATCTTCATCCGCCTTTGTTAACGTCCATGTTTCTGCGCCATAGAGCAGGACTGGGATGATGAGGGTCTTATGGCGGAGCCGAAGTAGACAAAGTGCTGAACTACTTCAAAATTGTAGCTGTCTATCGTGACGTTCTGTTCTGTCCGATTCGTCGATGTTGTGTGTCCCTTCTTGTTGACAGCATATATTTTGTTCTGCCCTCATTTACCACTAAACCCACTTTTGCCGTCCATGTACTGATACTTGCAAACGCACCAGTGACAACTCGCTGTGTTCTGCCAATGATCGTCAGTGTATGCAAGTAGTTGCACCGACTTTTGGAAAATTGTGCAACTGTTGTTGGCTTGCTAGTTTCGCACAATTTTCTCAAGAATGATGTTGAAAAAGCCACATGACAGCGCATCACCTTATCTAAATCCTTATTTGACATCAAAGGTCTCGGTGAGATTGTTTCTGACCTTTACGTAGCAGGGAGCCTTCTCCATCGTCATTCTGCACAATCTGACGATGCATCAGGGATGCCAAAACTAGGCATGGCTCTGTATAGCTCGTCTCTATACGCGGCCTTAAAATCGATAAAAAGATGGCGAGTATCGATTTGGACTTCTTGGGTTTTCTCCAAGATCTGCCGTAGTGTGAATATTTGGTCGGTTGTGGACTTACCGGGCCTAAAACCGCACTGATAGGGTCAATCAGCTCGTTGACAAATAGTTTCAGGCGTTCACACAGTACGCAGACAAGATCTTGTTAGCGATGTTAAGGAGATTGATGCCTGTATAGTTGGCGCAGTTTAGAGGGTCTCCTTTCTTGTGGATCGGGCAAACAATGCTGAGGCTCCATTCATCAGACATAGAGACGAGTTGGTGTATGCTCTCTACCAAGCCATTTCCCGCTGCGACAGTTAAGCCGTCCGGTAAAACAGCCTTGTTGGACTTCGGCTTGAATATTGCTATTCCAACTTAATTTTGATCAGGTGGACGGAAGTCTTGGCTTTCATCGCCCAGGTTGAATGGTTCAGCGAAATTTTAGTCGTCTTCGCCGTTTAACAGAAATGGTCTTTCCATGTCCTCAGCACCGACTGTGACTGTGATTCAGGAAACACGCAAATGTTATTTATTTACCAATACTAACTGGGCAGAGTATCACTTTCAGATGATGGGACTCCTAGACGATGTCAACAGAATGTCAACAGAAGATTAAGGTTAGAATGGTTTGACTATCAAAGACCATATCGCGTAGCTAATGCGGTCATCAGTGACTCTAGAGATTCAGAGAATATGTCCAGCTAGGAGGAGTCGAAAAACCACTCACTAAAATGGTCTATATATGGTCAGGACATGAGCTTGACGCTTTCAGTCGTAAATAAAAAATTGAATCGAACTTAATTAAACTCAGTATTCAATTGTGTTGTATGTAATCACTTGAAAATTTATCAAAATGCAATTAATTAATTAATTTGTTGACGACGGCAACAAGGACGATATTCTGCTATCCTTCTAATGTTTAGTTTCTCCTCGACACCATGACTAAGAAGGCTCACCGTGGCAATTACATTGCGATAGCTACCATTAAAGCCTTTTATTACCTTGCAAAGTTGTTTGGCATGACCTATTTTAAAATAACTGACCGCAACCGAATTAAATATTCAATAAGAACTCACATAACTTCAGTGGCATTTAGAATGATGTGTTTTGTTGGCTTCATCTTTTACATGTATAGAATCGTCAAGCAACAGTTAATGGTACAGGAAACGTCGATCAGTGTAATTGTTTTAATACACATGTTATCAATTCTCATGTTTACGGTTATATTTACTACTTTACAAGCTGTCTACCATCAGCAATTTGTGAGTATTGTTAACCGGAGCATAGACATTCTTGTTCGAATTTCAGTACTCGCGAAGGACTCTGCGGTTTTTGCTCCAAAGTTCTATATATTCCTGTGGACTCGAATTGCGTATAATGTCTGTTTCGTTATTATATTAGGCGATGTACCGAAACTTTACTCTGCTGCTCGTGAAAGCAATTATGAATTTGTTAGAGATTTTTTCTTTGTCTATTCATTGTCATTTGGAATTTCAATTATGACAGACACATTGTGCTTGGGCTATACAATATCCTCGGTGATGTATGCCAACATGGGAAATCACATGATGTCACTTGCAAATCGCATCGAGATGACAGAGGGCCGTGTAATGTCGAAGTTACAACGCCTCCAAGTTCTCAGAGATTTTTCTGACGAACTGCATGAATGTTCTGTGATATATTCGCAAATTTACAAAACGACAAAAGATTTCCACTCCATGTTCCAGTTTAGTATATTGTTCAAGTTTTATATTGACTTTGTGATTATAATTGGCTATATTCATCACAATTTCTGGACCTACATCACAACCGAGCATGTAGTATGGAGTTTTATCGTGTTGGCTACTATGCGATTTTTCGATTTTTTATTTCTGATTTTGGTCATAGACATGACAGTACGCAAATCTCAAATTCCTGGATATCTTAATTGGCAAAGCTTATGTTCGGATATAGACAGCCGATGGGACAGGAGTGTAAGCAAAGCTGATAAAATGTAATTTAGTAATTTTGTTGTTCATTTGTGTCTGCATTTTCTTTCTAGGTTGAGGAGTTTTTGTACCAGCTACGTTTTGAAGAACTACAGATTGACGTGTGCGGGTTGTTCCAACTGAACAATGCACTCTGCTTGCGGGGATTTTCATTGGTAGTTGCGTATTTGACAATTCTCATTCAATTTAGTATGTTGGGGCTTTTTCAAGAGAGGGTCGCATAATGATCGCATATTAATAGTTCGTCTGGACGTTATCGGACAAAACTGTCTGGTAATCGTAGGTGCAAAGTTATTTAGCATAATTTTTAGAAAAATTGTCAAAAATAAATGATTTATTAAAAGAAAAGCTTTTTAGTTGGTAAACGTTTTGAAAAAGATGCAGATAGTTGGAACAAAAGATTTTCATCATTTTCGAGTTAAAGGTGTCAAACTTTTTTATCGCTGCATAAAATTACACAAAGTGTTTAGTATTTTTATGCGTTATTGAATATTATTTCCAAAATGTACACAACCCTTTTTGTATTTACAATTTTACAATTCTCGTATGTTTTTCGAAAGCACATTCATCAAAATTTCGGAGCCATTTGTCGAACCTGTTTGCGCTTGGTGCTGGTGACTTCACAGAATTTGATGATTGTAAAGTTGCTTCGATTAGTTTGTTGAGTAGTTTCTGTAGATTCCTGTTGCCTTACGAGAAGTTGTGCTCATATATCGTCAAAGGCCGGTAGCATATGCAGTAAGAGATCCAGAAGATAACCAATTAAAAAGGCTAGAGCGTGAATGCATCATTAAACCTTTCAGTTTCTTTCTATGGTCAGCGCCCATAGTAGTTGTTCGAAAAGCATCTGGTAATCTTCGCATAATTTGGTTATTATTCAACAGGACTCAACGACCAGCTGGAGCTACATTTTTCAAAACATTTTGCATACACCTGGGGTATCACATTGATAAGAATGAAATACACCCAGACGAAAATAAAATTTCTAAAATTCCGGACCTTCCGAAAGATAAAAGTGAATTAAGAGCATTCTTAGGTGGAATTAATTACAAAGGGAAGTTCATTGAGAAAATGCGCCATCTTCAAGATCCTCTTGACGCCTTACTTAAAATAATGATTCAGTGTTAGAAGCACTTTATGCGATTTAAGGAGCTGTTGTCATTCAGCGTACTATTGACGCATTAAGATCCGACATTGTCAATCAAAGTTGCAGTAGACGCACCTAATGTAGGATTGGGAGCATATAAAGGGTCCGCCATAAAACTTTTTTTTTTCAACTAGTGCTTATTTCGCGAATGGTAACACTTAGCTCATGTCTGATTTGACAGATAATTAGTTTTATCCTTCCGCTGAACGAATACGGTTGTGTATACGCTTGAACAACGCTGGGAAATATTGCGACATTACTTTGAAAATCATGGTAATGTTGCAGAATGTGTGCGAAAATTGCGTACGGATTTTGGAAGAAGAGAAGCACCGTCAGCTCCGTATGTTCGTTATCTTGTGAAAAAAGTGAAAGCGTGAAAAGCCAAAAAACAGCCGATATACCCAAAACGAGTCACTGTTTGGTGCGGATTTTGGTCCAGAGGCATAATTGGGCCATTTTTCTTCGAAAATAAGCAAGGAGTGGCCGTTACAGTCAATGTCGATCGTTATCGGGCCATGTTGAACGAATTTTTGTTCACAAAAATTGAAGACGAGGATATTGGCAACATTTGGTTTCAACAGGACGGCGCTACGTGCCACACAGCCGAAGCTACACTCGATGTTTTGCGCCCTGTTTTTAAAGATCGCATTATCAGCCGCAGAGCTGATGTCGTTTGGCCACGGCGGAGCTGCGATTTGACACCGTTGGGCTATTATTTGTGGGGTGCCGTAAAAGATAAGTGTAACCCCGACATGCTAGAGACAATTGACGCTTTAAAGGACAATATTCGTGAAGCCATTGGTGAAATACAGCTGCACACTATCGATAATGTGCTTAAAAATTGGACCGATCGTGTAGGCTACTGCAGGGACAGCCGAGGCAGCCATTTGAATGAAATTATTTTCCATTATTAACCGGAAGGATTGTACTTTCAAATAAAAAAAGAAATTTGAGAAAATATTCAGTAGTTTTTTTTTTAAAGCATTTTCAAAAAAAATAAGTTATTTGTCGGACCCTTTATATGTCATGTGTTTCCAAATTCCAAAGGCAATTTATCATTGCTCAAGAGCTCTCACACCCACTGAGAAAAACTACTCGCAGATTGAGAAAAAAGGCTTAACTCTAGTCTTTGCCGTAACGAAATTTCACAAGTTCGTATATGAACTAACCAAAAGCCGTTGCTTGTCATATTTGATAACAAGAAGGAAATTATTGAGCCTTCAATTATGGGCTTTTACACTTATGTTATACAATTTTGAACAGGAGTAGGTACGAATTAACTAACCAATCCGGTGCAGCGGATATTCCATCACGTCTCATTAACTATACACTATAAAACCTAATGAAGATACAGTCATCGCTCGCATCCAACTGTTAGCAGATATCAAACACATAGCCGATGACATCATTCAATCATTGTCAAAGTTTTACAGAATTGACGAATGTTTTAATGTACAACAATCGCCTAGTTGTTTCTATCTAAATGAATCTTAAAGGGTTTATATAGAGGAGGACATCAGGATATAGAGAGTACAAAGGCACTAGTGCGAAGCTATGTTTATTGGCCCAAGATCGACGATGATATCAAGCAATTTGTTCAATCGTGTGAAAAATGCACTTCAGCAATCTGAACATTCCTATGCAAAGAATTCACATTGATTTTGCCGGCCCAATGTAGAATTTGTACTACTTTGTAATAGTTGAGGCGTATTCAAAGTGATCGCAAATATATGAAATCAAATCAATTTCCTCATTTAAAATTTTAGAATGTATCACGGAATTTACATTGCAATTTTGGAATCCAGAACTAATTGCGACTGATACACAATATTCTCTAGATATTCTGATTTTTGTAGAATCCATGAGATAAGTCACATTTTTTCAGCGCCGTGCCATCCGCAATTTAATGATCAAGTGGAAAGATTTATTGACACCTTGAAACGTTTTTTAAAGAAACAGTGGCCCGGGCTATACGAATTTTTGTTTGGAATCAGGAATCTGAAATCTCCACTTAAATGATTATGCCTCTTAATTAGGTCATCCTGTGCGTATATCCTTGTTTTTTTTTTTTTAAATAAACCTTGACAAGCCAAATCCTGGATGACTGGAATTTCAGCTTTATGGCGATCCTATGTCTTGCAAGAAGTATCGAGGCATATCCCTGCTTAATGCCGTAAACTATATTTAAGATCCTATCCAATGTACTATGTGAACGTCTTAAAGCGTTCGGCAAGACAAGACACAAATCGGCACGTACCAGTGCGGTTTCCGGCCCGGTAGATGCACTATAGACCAAATTTTCACACTGAGGCAAATCATGCCGATCCAGGAATTTCATCCAACGAATTTCAAGTCGAAACTCACCGCCTATTCATCAACTTCAAAGCCGCGTAAAAGAGCATAATCGTCAGGAGCTCTACATGGCGAATTCTGAGTCCCGGTAAAAATGATTCAGCTGTGTCGCGTGACGCTTGAAAACACGAAACAAACAACAACGTACAGTTTGGAAGTAGCTACTCCGAACTATGTATTTCAAACCTGCACCGGATTTCGGCAGGGAGACGCTCTATCATGCGACTTCTTCAATCTTGTACTGGAGCAGATAGCGCGCAGTGCAGGTTTCAACACGGAAGGCACTATCTTCAACAGGTCCGTTCAGTTGCTGGGGTATGTGGACGATATTAATATTATGGGTCGTTCCCAGCGTGCCGTGATAGAGGCGTTCACGGCGATTGAAGAAAAGGCGAAATTTGTTGGCCTTGAAGTAAATGAGGACAAGACGAAGTACATGCTATCAACAAGCAAACAAGGCTAGGACAAAACGTCACCATCGATAGCAACAATTTCGAGGTAGTTAGAAGAGTTCACCTATACCTCTGAGTAAACATGAACTCCACGAATGAAGTATTACTTTAGGATACCGTCGGTATGACAAAACAATTGGGTTCAAAACTCCTAACTCAAACGACAAAATGTGTACTCTACAAAACCCTTATCCTGCTAGTTCTGCTTTCTGGCTCCAAGTGCTGGACAATAAGCAAGAAGGGAGAGATAATACTAGGCTTGTTCGAGAGAAAAATACTTCGGCTGTACCAAGATGTGGATGTAGTCCAAAAAGCCAAAACACATCTACTACATTGGCTGGGCCACATCGAGCGAATGGACAATATTGCTCCAGCTAAGAGGGTCTTCGAATCCTAGCCCACGGGTTCGAGAAGACATGGAAACCCGCACCTCCGTTTCAAAGACCAATCCATCGCGGATGTTTGTTGGATTCGCTGAGCTCTAAAACGGTTTGAAAGTATTTTTTATTTTGTTTGAAACAAACTATATTCTCTTGCAAGATAAAAAATACTTTTATTGCTTTTCCGAAAGATCTCAAGACCTATACGGGCGTATAATTTAATAGATTGTATAATATAAATGAAATTTACGACTCACTGATCATCAACACCCAGCCCAAACCCTTTGCTTTAGTAAGCTGAAATTTTGCAGAGATGTTCCCTTTATGATGTATACAAGGAATAAGGAACCTAAGGGGTAAAAGGGGAGTCAAATTTTGTATTGGACCATTTTTAGTTTTTATCCGATTGTCTTCAAACTCGGGTTGTGTAGTCTATTATAGGAAATGAAGACAATTAATCTTACCGGTTTGGGAAATTTTGATTGGGACCCGAGTCATTGGCGATGACCCCTTTTAAGGGGGCCTTTTCTTAAAAAACGAACCGTTCGTCGTTTCAATTTGGAACTTTGTAATGCGTCCCAACCTTTGTCGACGTTGAATATGCTTATCGCTTCATCTAGGTTAGGTTAGGTTAAAAAGGGGTATGAGATGACTCATACGGCACTAGGCACCATAAGGGCCCATCGCGATCCCTAGGGGGCACCAATTGCAATGACCTACAATGGAAAAATACCTAAACACTTGCCCTTGAGAAAACCCCAATTTCCCTGCAAAAACCAAGAAGAAGTACCTGCCCAAAAATTTCCTTCTACTGCGACATATTGCCTCACATTCGCACAGTATATGTGTTATGTCCTCTTCGGCTTGCAGGTCATTGCAGAATCTGCAAGTGTCCGAGTCTGCTAGCCCTAGTCTTCTTGCATGTTTTCTAAGAAGACAGTGCCCTGATAATATACCGATCAGTGTCCTGAGCTGTTCCCTGCCTAGTTTGAGGATTTCCATAGATCTTTTACGGTCGTATTGCGGCCAAAGTGCCTTAGACACCGCGTGACCGGTGAGGCCCTCCCACCTCCGGTCGGCTTCCTTATTTATTTTATTCCTAATATCGCTTTCTATGATGCAAGGAGGTGGTTTAATATCCACATTTCTCCGTCATGCAATTCCCCGCCTATCCTCCTGTAGGATAAACATGTAATGGCAACCCTAATTCAGTTGTACATAATGTATGTAATCACATAATCTTTAACTGCACTTATTTATCTTTTGTTACATTCTTTTAGTTTGAGTTTAATAAAAGCATTCATTGTATGAAGACGTGTCTCTCTTTTCTTCCGTCGTTGTACCGGTTCGATCTTTTGTAATTTGCTTCGCTAACACCTCCATTTCCAACTATACCGCAGTGTCCTGGTACCCAGCACAGTCTCACTCGGTTCTGACTGCATAATGCCTTAAGCATTGTGCGACACGTCCTGACTAATTCAGAATTGATGTTCGTAGATTACAGTGCCTTGAGTGCAACCTGGCTATCGATGTAGATGGCTATATACTTTCCAGATATAGATCTCATCCGCATTAGCTTTGCCGCCTTCATAACAGCCAGAACTTATGTTCAGTTTCCTGTCCAGAATGACCCCACGATACTTTGCCTTGTCAGACAGAGGCAATTCCACTCCTTCCAGTTTAGGGAGGTTAAAGTGTGGTATCTTGTGCTTTCTGGTGAAGAGTACCAGTTCCGTTTTGGAAGGGTTGACGTTAAGTCCACAGCCCTTTGCCCATAAATTGACTTTTCTTAATGCACTGTCCATAATTTCACTAAGAGTGTTTAAAAACTTTTCCTATCTTTCATCTTACTTCAGCGTATGTACACCAAGGATATTCAAGCGGAATTTTGTAAGAATGGGGTCATACTGCTAGAAAGTGGTACACATCCTCACGATCTTTCTGGTTGCATATGTTTCACAGTATAGGAAGATCTGGGCGTTGTGGAATATATGTAATTAAGGACTTTCTAGCTAAGAAATATGTTTTGTTCTGTAGGTAGAGGCTCAGTCTTCTATAGTATGATCTGTGTTGAGATGCGAATGCTTTATTTATAAACTGATCATAACTCTTTGACCTGCTTTCTTATATATCGTGATACTAACTACTCCGTAGGTACTTTCTTAGGCAATTTTCCTCCGCGATATATAAATATAAAAGCGGGAACTAACTGACTGACAATGAATTTCTGTGTACCAAATCCTGAGGGCTACGCGAGCAAAGCCGCGGGCAAAAGCTAGTATTATATAGAAACCATTACCTAAAATAATATAATAGTAGGTACATACGTTTGTTTTTTGCTCCTAAATGGATTTTTCGATCCCGGGAAACAGTTCTGTAGGCAACGTTTGAAACTGCACTCGGAATTCTGAAAAAAATAACGAAATATGTTGTCTTTAGTGTTAAGCTAATAAATAAATACTATATAGGACTGAAATTTAGGGATCCAACGAACATATAATCAAAAAAAAAACCTTACAACTGTTTCAGAATATAAACCGTTTAAGATAGATTTAAGCATAGCAAAGGAACGTAGTTAGACTATTCTACAGTAACGGCAGGTTGTATATACTAGCAATGACTGATAAAAAAATAATGATAAACCTGACTGATGTCCAGTGAAGTGAAAATCGAACTCATGTTCGCCTTCAACTAAGAAATCACATCGTAAGAATATAAATAATGCATCCTGTAACCATTCACTCCAAAAGCACAATCCGTTTGTTTTACCTACAAACTAAGGACGAAGAGTCTCTCTGGCGTAGCTAACATTCAACCTCAATGTAAGAAATTATCTTAAAAAGAAACCACTAGAAACGTGCCCAGCATGAAGGTATGTGAAAACAAAGCATGTAGCCTTTAAAACGCCTGTTTTACCAGCCATTTTCAAGATCATTGTTGTGTTTTGAGTTGCGTTGCGATGCAACTTGCCATGTACATAGACGTCAAATAATCCACTATTAAAGGGCGGCAAACAATCAAAGGAAAGGTTTGTATTTTTTTGAAGAAGATGATGATGAAAAATACTAAACTTATACCTATACTACAGCGAACTGATTAGGCAGCATTGCTGTCATCACAGTTTTAATCCGAAAAGTTTGTCGTGTATTTATTCAATATGTGGAAAGTGCGTATTAAAATAAATTGTGTTTACCTCATCGTGACATATTTTTTACCACATACATATTTGATGGTGGTGTAGTAACATTATGGTGACGGGGAAAAACAACTTAAATTTTTAACAAAACAATACACTTACTAATTTATAGATTTCGGACTTGATTTAGGGGATTTTTGGTGCAACTTTATGGGGTGCCACGAACAATCTTATCCACAGGGGATTTTTCTCTTTCAATTACCCCCACTGTCATATATGTAAAATGAGTGCAGCACACTGCTGCCTCATGCAATTATTATCAAACCAAAAACAAAATCCACGGCTGATTATAAAAATAAAGTATAAATAAAAATATGACCATGTGTTTACCTGGTCAATGGTTGAATTGCTGAGACTCTCTGTTTCACATTTCCGTTGTTTTAAGTGGATTTCAAGTGGCTCCTCATTAGCTGCTGCAAAAATTTCCATTAAAAATATAAACACTCATGTGGATTGTGATATCCCAGGCCGTGAGATTTGTGTAGATGTGTTTTTAAAGGATTAATATTTTATATGTGCTATTTTGATTTAATGAAAAACACAGTTCAACTTTTCTCTTTTTTTTTCGCAATACAAAGTGACACACAATAGATAGTAGAATAGAATAATAAACACAACGTTCACGGACTGTCACTTCTGCACCTGTTTCGATTTTTCAGAAATGACCTCGGAAATCGGAGCGGAGTTCGGAATGGCGAATCGCCGGGACGTTGTGAAATTCTTTGTTCCAATTTCGTGTAATGATGTAGAATACGTATGATCGTGATTTGCAAAAGAATAGGTACTACTCAGTTTTATCAACTGTATGAGTATGGGTTTGTGAAATAATAAACCAACACACAGAAACGATATGGATGCCTCAAAAAAGCGACAGTGTGTGTGAAGAATAGAATGATGGCCATGGCGGGAACAAAATTAGTGGAACTGGGCGCGTTCATAATAGAATGCCCGTGTTCCATTGACCGCTAGACATTAGTAATTTTGCGCTGTCTATATGTATGAGATGAAGATAAAGTTTGACAAGCCGGAAAAAAATTGTTGGGGGCAAAAATATGATTTGAAAAAAAAAAAAACGAATACCTATCTATTTGAAGCTAATTTTGATAAACCTACAAAAATGAAATCATTTTTGGTGCGAACATTTTTTATTTTGCCTCCGAGTTCCCTGGTGAGGTGATACTATGGCCCGTGTGAAAATGATGAAAATGAAACCCAAGCGAAGGAACAATATACGAATACATCTAAAGGAAGCCTGTAAAAAGAAAGTAGTCCTTGGATTGTTCACTACTTACAATAAATAATCCGCTTTCTAAAAAATGTGAATGGTATGGTAACTGCCCAATAAATTATATTTGGTTAATACTTCTACGTACCTACATTTCATATAAAAAAAATTGGTTGCTTATCGATTTCTTCGGTTAATGTGGTCAATTTATTTATAATGTCACTTTATCCTATCACGTGTAAGATAATAGGGGTATTAATGCAACGTCGTAAACTCGTCGTAAGCGTTGTTAACTTGGTAAGTTTACGACATGGTAAATGAACTGTCAAATCTTGTATGGAAAATCATATACCAAGATGGTAAACGTACACCGCAAATTTGTGAGGAAAACCGAGATGGTAAACTTACGACGAGATCAATGTGACAGTTCCCACTTGAAATAAAGGCGTGAAATCAGGAAAAAATTCTTTGCATGCGTTTATAATACTTTTGATGCTTTTATAAATAGAAATTGCCCTTTATACTTTTCCAAGTGTAGGATGAATTATTAATCCATCAATTTGTATTAAGAAAACAAGTTTTAAAAGAGTTTAAATAACGAAATTTCCAATTCCAAAAGCGGCAAAAACCTGAAACTTTCTCATTTTATTGCAAAAATACGTGAGAATTCATTTGGTCGGCCATCTTGCTCCATTTATTATTTGTTATTTGTCGCTTCCTACAAAACAAAATGGCTTCAAAAAGTAATGAACGGGCATTTCTCTCCTTATTTTGTTAAATTTATTAAATGCTTGCTAAAATATTGTAATCTTTTATGACATGTTTTTAATCAGTAATGGAAATGTTTTCACTTGATTGCAGAAATATTGTTCCCCGCTGTATATGTCTATAATTATAGTTTGTTCGTCGATTACACTTTGCGTTGCGACCTCATTCTTTCTAAGCAATAAATGAAGCTATTTCTCTGATTTCATGCAAACAAATATAATTCTGGTGATCTAAATGCCCCATAGGTAGACCGCAATTTTTTCACAACAAACACATTTGATGGGTGTCACTTAAAATAACCATTATGCCAGCGAATATAAAAAAAAACAGCGCTAATTAAAAAAAAAAATAAAGTAAATTGTTGTTTCCTTTTTTTTAAATAAAAAATAACTGTATTGAGCATCGCTGTAAAAATATCATGTTTTTGCTAATTATTCTTTTAATTCGTGTAAAGTTCGTTCTCAATTTGCTGACAATAAATATATTACTTAGCCAGCGACGATTCTAACTATTTCATAAGTATTTTTAAGTCATAATTATTATTTGTCTTAGAATTCAAATTTTAAGTTGAATATTTTTATAAATCTCTAAATCGAATTATTGATTTAGTATTAATTGAATCTGACTGAACTTGTTCATTATGCTAATTAGTTCTCTATTACAATTAACTGAACACTGCCTCTAAATGTTTTTTTTTCTCTAGGTTTGGCAGCACTTTTTTAGATGTGGCTTCTTCTCAAGGAAAATTTCGAAAGAGCGACAAACAACTGACAGCGACCTCTCATTTCTGTTTATTTTTTTGGTGGTGAGTGAGTTCGTGTCAAAAATTCTACTTTTTGTTTGAATTAAAACATTAAAAGCCAAGTGCAAGTAACATTAAAGGGCTTCATTTGCTAACTAAAAGTTTCCAAATCAATACAACCATGGATATGAGCTTAGATGATATTATTAAAAGCAAAAAAGTTGCTCCGCTGTGGATTAAAAAAGTGCCTTTGTAAGTAATCCCCCGTGATGTGCCTTTTTCAGCATTTTTGTTTGACAAGCATTTATTTATATGTTACAGTAAAAGCGCACCGCATTCCGGTAAGATTTTCCACAGAGACACCAGAATAATGGATGCTCGAATGAAGATTATCGAAAGAAATCGGGCGAAAATTCGCGATGCTCGCGATAAATTGGCTGAAATTACACGATCTGGTGGAGATGCTCGACTCCGATTAGTGAGGAAGCAGGGCCTCATTAGCTCTAGTCAACGCAATCGAAAAGCACCGAGTCTTATAACTAGGAGTACAAAGTACCCAAGCGAACGCTTACCTGAACGTTTACCTGATGTTATTGCGACACCCCGGGGATATGTAGACTATGACAATATGGAAAGAATGGAAGAAGGTAACTTTTGCAAACTCTTTATTTCCGAATTTAAATTTGATAAGTCTACAAAAAAAAATTGCGAACTAGGAATTATTTTGATTTAATTCACAAATTTATTGTGTTAAATTTGAATGGCTTTTGTTAAACTCTTTCCACTCTGCTTTAACTTAAAATTTGTGTTTTTCTTTCCATTGCAGAAGAATACACCAGCCAACTTAATCGTGCTGTTAAAAATGATCTAGCCTATAAAGCATTTCGAAATGAGCGCCATCCAGAGGGCCCTTGGGAACCCAACGGCAGTGACCCGTTCGAGCTCTACAATATACCAATAACAAGGACCCCACCCGATGTTGCAGCTGACATCGGTATTCGAAGGCAAATTCGCCAAATGTCGCCCGATCTACCACCACCACCGTCTAGAACAATTAGGCAAACTAGCCCTCCCTATACGCGCAGATACATTCCGCAGCAGGAGTCACACTTATCGTATGAAATGCGGTCAAGGTTAGAACGTGCCCCTGATCGAAATGTATCATTGGGAATATTTTCGAATCCATTAAAGTCACCAAATAATTTTCATAATTCTGGATACAGAATCGTAGTTAGTAATTTACACACCAGCGTTACCCAGGGCGACATTAAGGAACTGTTTGAAGATTTGGGCGAGCTATTTGAATCGCGTTTGGTGCGCCCCGGTATTGCAGAGGTAATTTACAAAGACTTAAAGGACGCAGAAAAGGCTGTCGAAACTTACCATAACAGACAACTGGATGGACAGCCAATGAAGTGTTTGCTGGTGAATCCTCGGTCTTCCAGCAAACCTACTGCTCCTGCAATTAAAACCATGAGGTAGGTGTTTTATTTCTTACCACTTTCAAGTCATTACCTTTTGATTATTTCACAGTTCCAACAGTTCGAGACTACCACCGGGAAAGACTCCCCTGGAAATTGACATTGATGCCTTGCACAAAGTACTCTTCCGTCGTCATTAAATAAAATTCACATTATTAGCCTACAATACGTTTATTTAAGCCTGGACACTTTTACAGTACTAGAATAATTTGAAACATTTATATTGGCTTTGGTTTGCGTTTGTATAAATTGTACCTATGTATGAAAAGCAATTATATGTAGATTTGAAACATTGAAATGAATATGCAATAAAAATGAATCGTTTGAACAACTGAGCTTTTTATTTTTTGTTTATGAAGGTTTCTACCAGAGAAAAAGCAGTGAAATCGCTTAAAGGTAACTATCTAAAATGACAATGAACATGCTATACTATTGTTTACTTTTGCCGCTTGAGGGGCACCCATTTACTCATTTCCTGACTGACAACAAGCCGAGGGCTTTAGAGAGGATTTCTCCTCATTACAGGAAGCGAGTTCCAAAATTTGCTTGTCCTGTAACAGAAGGAGTTTTGAAAAATGTATGTCCTCCCTAGAACTCTAGAACATATTGTGAAATGTCAGTTTTTTTTCATCTAGCGGTCAATGGAATGCGGGCATTGTCAAACCTGTGATTTGGGGAGTACTTCTTAGTTCAGAATACGTAACTTAGGTCCTTATTGTTTATTTAGCTATTCGTACGCACAACATTTTTATCACTTTCAAGAGAAAGCATCGACCAGACATTTGCAATCGACTACAAGCGACTTGCAAATCGACAAATATCAATCGCAATCGACAATCACAATACAAAAATTTACAATCGACGATCGACAGTTGTCGCTCAACGATCAATAATTATCGACACTCACAATAGGGCCCTTAATTTTAAGAACGCTCATCTTGCGATTTTGCACAAGTGATCCTGCAATGTCATTTCCGAATTTACTGGCACTCCAACAATGTGAATGGATTCCTTGGAGGGGTGATCGACGATCGTCTCTACAGTCGATTGATTTTTCTTTGTAAAAGTAGAGCTGTGTGTTGAAGATTTTGTCCACAACTTAACTGTGTGATGATTTTGTTGCATTCCACAGGCACACTGTTCGAGGAAGGTTTCAGTAAAGCTACATATTCACCCCAATTCCCGTTGGCGTTTGCCTTAAACGATTTGTATTTTACTTCGTTTTTTAATCGGTGTTTGTAACTTTTTTGAGACAAATAAATTAAAATGATGGTGAGCACATAGAAAAGCAAAATAAAATTGGTAACAAAAGTTCGAAAATAATCTGAACATCGTTTTACAACGCCACGAAACATGAGTCGTATACGACAAACGCCAACGGGAATAGGGGTAATAGTAGGTAATTGGGTGCTTCATAGACCATCAGACCATCAATGGACCCATTGTCTCCAGTCACGGGAATCTTCCATTTCATACCTGTTAGAGACAAAGAATATCTATCCCGCTTTAATGTTTGGTATTAATCACAGGCATTCACAAGCTCTTGTATCCAGATTTCCAGCTTTACCCTAGGAGCAACCGAAGGAATGTGGAATTTGTTGACCTACTGGAACCACCCCGATTTGAGTATGAATCTCAGGAGTTCCTCAAGATCAACATTCTCCAAATCCTCTAGTTCATCGAAGAAGAAAGCTGTTGAGAATCCTCTTTCTACTGTTTTTAAGGGCTGGGCATTCGCAAAGCAGATGACGAACTGATTCTATTTCTTCAACGTCTCTGCAGCTTCTGCAAAAGTCATTACGCAGTATGTCCAGCATTTCCGCGTGTACCCGTGTACCCCTATCGCACAGTGTCCAGTAATGACCCCGTGAGTATGCGGAGATCCTTGCGGCTAAGTCCGATCATGAATTTGGATCTCTTTTTGCTCACTTCTGGCCATAATTCTTTTGCATGCCTACAGTGTTGTTGAGATTGTACCAGCGTAGATTTGTTCTACTCAAGGATTCAATGTTAATCTTCCTAGCGAGCGTGCTTAGCAGAGTTCTTACAGATTTTAGGGCCATTGTGCAATGCGTGCATCAGCATAGGGTCACCGTGTTGGCTTGCGATAGTTCGTTCAGGTATTTCTTGCAATGACTTACTGCCCTCGACTTCACCACGACTAAGGCCCGAATCACACATGCGATTTCAATCGCGCGACTGTTTAGTCGCAAAAAATGAAACACACGCATTTCAATGTGAATGCGCGCACATAATTTTGGATTTTATGTGCGCGCATTCATACTGAAATGTGTGTGCTTCATTTTTTGCGACTAAACAGACGCGCGATTGAAATCGCATGTGTGTTTTGGGCCTAACATCATGGCTTTTATGGCCGCTTGTCAGAGTATATAGTGATTTGTTTGTCGGCAATGTTTGGTCTCCTTAGATCCTTTGCCGCTAGGGTTATAGCAGCAATTTCCGCTTGAAACACACAACAAACATCGTTGATTCGGAATGATTCTCGCAGGTTCAGTGTTTCGCTGAAGATACCCGCGCCTGTACCAACATCCATCTTAGAACCATCGATAGAGAGGGCTATCTCCCCTTCTTCTGTAACTGCATTGTGCTCCCATTCACTTCTGTCCGAAATTCTGGCTGTGAATCTTCTTTCAAAATCGAGTGTGGGGGTTAAATATTCTATAGTTATCTTCCCCTCCGGCGCGCTCCATTGCTTCGATGGAGGCGTGCCCATAGGATTTGGATAGCCATATTCCAGACTCTTGCGGTTTTGAAGTCTCTACTAAATAAAAAAAAAAAATAAATAGGTGGCGCAACAGGCGGGTGACACCCAAGGCCTAGCTTCTCGCAACCATTCGTTTTGTGTGAGTTTCAATTTTTGGGACGAATGGAAGGGACCTACAATTTTATGCCGAGTCCGAACGGCTAAATTGAGAAGCTTTTTCATGACAGTCATACTCTCGGATGTTTGTCAGACGTTCGCGAGAGGTGGCGCAGTAGAAAAAACTTTAAGATGTAATTTAGGTTTTTCCGGGGATCGAACCTGGGATCCCTCGCACAGTAGTCCAGCACACTAACCACTGCGCTATTGCGCCCGTCTCTACTGCTGCAGTAAATATCCAGATGGGTGAGGTTTAGCATTACCTCCATTGCAGCGGTCGGTGTTGTTCGTAATGAACCCGTTATCCCAATGCATGTCGCCCTTTGCACTTTAGTGAGGACTGAGAGGTGGTATTTTTTTTTCCCCGTGGCCTTCCACCACACGATTGTACCATATGTTAGGAGGTGTATAGCTAACTTCCTAGTCCATCTCAGGAGAAAGAAACGGAGATGTGCCAGTTTTATTCATAAATGGTCAACTATTTAAATTTGAAAGCGTATGTAGCTAAATAACAAACACCCTGTACACAGGTAACAAAATACGTTTTTATTAAATTGAAAATTTTGCCATTAACACTTGTTTTTTGTTTGTCTTAAAATCGAGTACATTCAACTATAATGGTACAATTCAAGAGAGAAAATGAGAAACTAATTCATTTTGAATGATTTTTCGTTTTTTTTTGTTTATTTATTATTAACATAATTCATTTCCTGAAATATGGCAATTCAGGAAGAAAATAATCGATTCAGCATTCCAGCAGCGCCCATCATGTACTTAGGATCCGGCGGCACGTGTACAAGGAATCGCAAACAATATGTTGTTGCATTTGTTTTCCTCAAACCGTTGTTCTGCAAGGGACAATTGCTCCAACATCTCCTTGGCTTATCATCCGCAAAAGCAGACCAACACTTTTATTCGGTGATTTGGTCATTGTGCAGATTTCCTTCAACTGCATGATCCACTTACGTTTTTGTGTTGTGGGGTGGCGTAATTATAGTTTCGAAGCTTTGTTTTCCACCTTGACGCCGGATGGAGAATAACCTCACACGTGTGTGGGGGTATATGTGTTGACCGACCTTCTGTGGGACACATTGAACTTTGGCATCCACTTGACCATATTAGATTTCGTCTGTTGTCTGTATTCCTTCCATTGCTGATCTGACAATATATTCTTATTTCTTTTGTTTATTATTTTATTTTGTTCTTTATTTATCTTTAGTCTAAATATTATTTTTATTTGTTTTTTTATTTGTTGGTTGTTCTTGTTTGTTGTTGATTTTTGTTTTGCATTGTTTTTTTTTTGTCCAACGCTCTTTATCATCATCTGTATTATGTACTCGTATACCAGTTACGACATTATGATAGCAACTGGGTGCTGTCTCTGTTGTCGTTAGATTATTTTAATCTTCTCCCAAATTATCAATAAGGTTGAGAAAATTGGCTTTGATTGTTAAAGCCAATGTTGGCACGATCGCCTATAGGTGCCTGGAATAAACAAAAAAATAAATTATAAATGGGCTTTGTCGAGAAAGGACCAATACAAGTGATGGCGAAAGGACAGACAGCCTCTAATATCGGTGACGATGAACGGCGACACAGGAGCAGCCAGCTGCCAGCATCACTTACAACAAATAGCAACTAACGACATAAAGCGATAGATTCACAAGGACTTTGAAGAGTTAGAAGGTCACCTGTCAGTTCTACCGACACTGGACTGGACTCAAGCGAAGAAACTTTTAGGGAGAATTTTTGGCTGTGAAAAGCAAGGCCTAGGCTCATGGCGATGCTTCCTTACGACGAGAGTGCTTTAAAATTTGAGGGCGAGACAAATTCAAACAGAGTGACAAAAATTTAAGAGGAAATTAACATATCTTCGGAAACTAATAAAGAAAAGCGAATCTTTCGCCCTATCGGGCTGGAGGACAAAACTTCAGCGTCGGTATACAGTGGCGAAACCCCCGAGAGAAGGGCTGTTCGATAAGCTGCCAAGAAAGAATGCAAATAGCGATGGAAGTCCTCAGAGTGGGACACATAAGCAGATACTTTGTCAATTTTTCGAAAGCAGTAGTTCGCATTAAGTGAACAATTTTGGGAGCCGTTCCTCTAAGGCAGCATGGACGTTTCCGGCAGTACCTAAAAATTAAAAAAAAAAGATATAAATCTTACGTTAAAAGCAACATCTTGCGATAGAATGCCATCCATTTGGGAAATTTGTCCAAAGTCTTGCGACAGATCGTGCTGCTGCGAAAGTGTAAATCCAGGTTGCGACATGTTCTGCGACATAAGCTGTTGCGTGAGTGGTATTCCAGTACCCTGGCTGTTTCTTGATTTTGATGCAAATTTGTCGTTATTACTGCCCAGGTTGTCGGCACGTGATGCCTTTGGCATTATTCGTTCGCCGACCGCTTGACGGCGACCCTGTTTCGCTGCCTGAATGGCTTGCTGGTGTTGGTTGTAGAATCGTGGCGGTATATTACTCATGTTCATAAACATGCCGACGGGCACCGGCATATTGTTCATGGCAGCTTGTGCGCGTTCCGGTGATATGTAGCTGATCGAGTCATGATGAGATCTTCCAAACATATCCATGCCAATGTTGCGTGGCTGATAGCCACCCATGGGATTCATCGAACCCGAGGGATTCATGTGATTCATGCCCTGACCAATGAGACCGAAACCGCCCGATCCGGGACCAAAATGACTGTAACCTCGCATTGCGGAACGATCGTACGGTGAGCCTGGCACCATAGCTTCTTTGGCATCGCACATCATGGTGCTCATAAAGTGTGCGCCTATGTTCATGGTGTTTACAATTTTCTTGGGCTTTTGGAATTGAATTAGCGACTCCTTAAGGTTGTTTAGCGAGCCCTCGACCAGTACTTTGCGGTCTTTGTAGAAATTCAATAGGTGATTCCAGAGCGGTTGCTTTGACAGTACTTTTGGATTGCCGACTATAATCGTTCCGTACTTGGAACGAGTTAGAGCGACGTTTAAGCGGCGTGGATCGTTTAGGAAACCGATTCCCTGGCGTTCATTTGAACGGACACACGACATGATAATTATGTCCTTTTCACGACCTTGAAATGCGTCGACACTGGCGATTTCGATCTCTTGATAGAGTTTTGAGTGGAGACTACCCTGGTATTGCATATACTGCACCAAGTAGGCCCTCTGTCCCTCGTAGGGTGTGATGATTCCAATCTGTTCGGGTTTGACGCCAGCCTTAAGAAAACGCGTAGTTATCTTCTCGACATTCGCAGCCTCTGTTCGATTTAGGTACGAGGTTCCAGAGCCAGCGATCTCTTCTTGTCCTTGGGTTACGAGGAAAAACATTGGCCGGTCAGCTTGCGGCCAGGGGAAGTCAATTTTGAGTTTACGATCTTCAGCACAGACGCCGTTTTGCAAGCTGCCTTCGTAGAAGAAGTTCGATGGGAATTGCGACAATTCCGGGTGCATACGGTATTGAACTTCAAGGCGGAACGGACGAATTCCGAGTACAACCAACCGCTCGAACAAACTCTGCGATAGTCCAGCTCGTGCTGCCTTCTTGCACATAACCACGGGCCCCAATTGGCAGTGATCGCCAACGAGAATCAGTTGTTTGGCTCCCAGCACTACCGGTACCATGCATTCAGGTTCCGTCGACTGCATACTCTCATCAATGAGAATCGATGAAAATTTGATGCTCTTCAGGCGCGGATCACCCGCTCCTACACATGTGCAACAGATTACATCGGCCGCTTCGAGGAGCTGGAATTCAGCAGCTCGTTTCAGCATGCGGTAGCGTTTCTCATCGGCTCTGCTTAGCTCTCCGGTTTCGTCTTTTAACTGCTGAAGCTGCTTCAGTTCAACATTGATTTCCATGTTACGAATCTGGTTGTGAAGGGCTAAAAAGCTGACTGGACTATCAATAGCCTCACGTGATTTGGCGCAAACTCGGACAACCTTTAGGTTTGTGCGATGGATCTTCTCGGTCAGTTGATCGACTGCAGTGTTACTTGGTGCGCACACCAATACCGTGCCACCGTTTTGCTTCACCAGCTGATAGACTATAGTTGCCGATGTGACCGTCTTTCCCGTGCCGGGTGGTCCTTGAATCAAACTTAGTGGACGTTGAATAGCGTGCTTGACAGCATACACCTGCGAACGATTCAAATCCGGTAGATTTGGTGCACTGAACAGCTTGGGAACATTTCCACGCAATACATCGTCCCAGCCATCAGGGCGACCATGACCCAGAAGATGTGCATAAATGTAATGCGACACAGATGTGCGGTCCATCGCAAACACCTTCAAAGCGCGCAACATCCGATCAAACGAAGTACACTTCCAAATAAAATCAACGGCAAAGTTTGACGTAAACTTAATTGGCGCTCCGGCGCTGTTCTTCAATTCCAAGCCGATATCTTCACCGTAGTTGTCGGGAACTTTGATGACGTGACCTATTTCATTCCATGGTTCGTGCAACTCACCAGCATAACGCAATCTCAATTCATCGCCGTGCATCAACTTCATGTCACTGTCCGTCTTGGCCAGGGTAAAATAGGCAATGGTCTTTTTATTCAGTCCCACGTCCCAACGGACTTCGATGTTCTCTTGGGTCTGAGATTCTTTTAGTTTTTTATCATATTCCGCCTCCAAGCGTACTAGCGGTCCGAATACCTTTTCGTATTGGTAGCCATCTTCGTAACGCAAAAGAACTTGTGTCGGCTCTGTATCAATGCCGGGTTTCTCTAAGTCTTGGAAGGTAGCTTCGATATTTTCCTTCCAGAGTTCCTCTAGTTTGTTGATCTGGCCGGCCGATATTTGGCGAGCACGCAATTGCTCCTGGTCGGAGGGCACTTTCACCAGCCATGCCAAGAAGCAGCGATCGTTTATCAAGGGCTTCCACTGCTCCTGGTCCCAGTTCATGTCCTTAAGGGAATTTTGAGCTGCACACGGTTGTCTGCAAAGAAAGAATATATAGTTTTTTAATTAAGGCATAGTAATGGGTAGAGTTAGAGAAGAAAGGAAGGGTACGCAAGGTTTTTGGCTTCTGAAAGGCATAAAACAGTTTTTTTTTTCACTTTTAGCTTCAATGTGCTCGAACTGGCTACAACAAAGACGGCAACATAATGCTGTCATGGCGAAGAAAAAGAACTCAATTGTCTAAAAACTATAGTCATAGAATCGTGTAGATATGTTTGTCATTGCAAACGTTGCGTTGCCCTCATTTTACGGCAGACGCGACTCTCCTACGTTTGGTGGCCGAATTTGAGACAACCGGTTCGGTAACCAATCAGCCAAGACTTCAAAGGAACGCCAGATCGGCCGAGAGCATTGCCGCGATTCGTGAAAGATTCAGGAGAATCTGGGGCACTTAATTCATTGCCGTGCAGAAAGAGTCGGCCTTTCGCAAGCTTCAACTTGGCGAACTTTGTGTCGGGACTTGGGCCTTCACCTGGACAAGACCCAACTGACCTAGGAGCTCAAAGTTAATGACTTTTATTCGCCGACTGGACTTCGGAGCAGTTGGGAGAGGGCCCCAATTTTGGCCGAAAAATCATCTTTAGCGACGCAGCGCATTTTTGGATGAATAATAATAAAAAAAATAGTTGGCGCAACAGGTCCGTTGCGTTTTTATTTTTGAGGCTAAAGGACCTACCTACGAACTTTTTCATGACAGTTATACTCTCGGATGTTTGTTATACGTTTGCGAGATGTGACGCAGTGGAAAAAACCTTATTTGAGTTTTTCCGGGACCTCTCGCACAGTAGTTTAGCACACTAACCACTGAGCTAATTTTGAACGAATGGGATTTACATGAAACAATCACGAACTACAAAGGAAGCAACAGTTCTTATGACCGATTTAGCAATAATGTTCTTCCATATGGTAAGCATGGTTCCCGAGCATGCAGAACTCTGTATTCGTTTCTCGAATTATTAGAGTCGTAGACGTCTGTAATCAACTTGAAAATTGGAAAGGAGGATCGACTGCTGCCACCGACTATAAAGACAAACGAATTATGTATACATACATGAATTTCCACCACTATGCCTTTTTTTTCTGTTGGGTAGTACCTACATTAAACCGGAATTAGTCTAAGTTCTAAAAGATTTGGAATAGCCCTTTCTTTTTAAACAAAGAAAAGATCATTGCAAAAATAATGCTCCCCTGTGCATCACGATCTGTGTTTGGAATTACGTTATATAACACCATGAGAAACCTGAGATACAGCTGCCATATCAACTTAAAAGGCACATCTATACATAGAGAGTGACCAAGTATATCAAAGTTACTCGAATAGATGACATCTTTTTGTGCAATTCTTTCCCCTATTTTGTGATTGTAACTTATGTAGGAGGTAGACAACACATTGGTTCTATTTTCAAGTGGGTGTTCGCCTTTCCTACAAGAAGTATTTCAAATAAAGGCGATTGAGGTTCTAAATTATTCTTATGTGCTACTGTTGTAAGGCATAGATAGAATGAATCTACAATATAGCTAAAAATAGTAATTATGTACTAGTAATGTCTAGGAATTGATTGGTAGACAAAGAGTCTATCCATTGTCTACCAATTTCAATTCCTGGCTATTGAAAGGAAATCGTACTTGAACCTCTATCTAATCTAACACTTCGTCACCGATATTTATCGATACTTTACTAACATTAAACCATAATAAATACATATATACAATTATCAAAATTACCTGCATAAAAGCACAACAACAGAGTCTGCCTTGGCGGGTATAAAACCCAATACAAAAACATTGCGCACACCGCATGAGTAACACTCTAGCACAGTTTCCCCCAATGGGCCGTCACTATGCAAAGTGACTTCGCGATGTTTGGCTCGCACTAAGTGATTGACAATATGCGATCCAGACGTATTGCCTCGGCCATTGCAAAACCACTTCTTACAGTTGTTGCACATAACAACCGTGCTCGGATCGTGAATACCGCAATATTTACAAGCATGCGGTGGCAGTTCCCTTACTGCAAGAGCTCCATCATCATCATCCTCTTCGAATTGCAATGCAGCCATGCCATTCGTAATCCCAGGCACTTTGGAATGAATTTCCAGTTTCCGACCAAAGGCATTGCTCTGCAAAAAGACAAAAAAAGCAAATTAACTTAAATAATCTAAGATGTCTGCACTATAGTTTTACCTGACTGGGTGCTGCAATAGGATCCAATTGCGATGATTGAGTTTGCGACTGTGACGGTATGGTAAAATCACGAAAATCAAAATCCGATGCCTGGGTATCAGCGCCAATTAAATCATTTTCCTCAGTATCGAGGAATGTCAATGTTTGCGAACTTGGTCCATACGTGTCCACGCTCATTTTAAAGGTGATAGTTTACAACTTTTTGATTTACCACGTTGTGTTCCCGATGGGTGTAATGCGAAAATTCCAATTCGTGGGCGGTGCACAGTTTCTAATAAAACGCTTTTGCGATTGTCACAACGTAAAAATCTTTCCAACAAGTTATAATTTTCCGATTTTACTCTCGGCTTATTTTCAGGTATTTTTAATGATGAAATAAATGCGCGAAAACTTTAGACTCACCAATAGCATTTTCAGCTGTTCAAAAGAACATCACAAATAATGAGCAAGATTGTGAGGTTTTGAAGTCTCTGTCAAATTATGCGCCTGTATTTGGTTTTGCTACGTTGACCTCGAAAAGAAACAACAAAGTGAAACGAGTGAAAAGGAAACCATGAATCTTGTGTTTTTGTCATTATAAATGGATGCGTTCTGATGTGTAAAAGCGCTGTTTTCCATATTCAGACGATACGTGTCGTTACGCTAAGCACTTTTCAAATCACTTTGGAGTGTGATGCATTGATTATTATACAGGGTGTCCCAGTTAAGCGGTATAATCCTTTAAGAGAAGATTTCTGAAGTTCCGTCGAACAAAAAATTTCATGGCAGGGGGGTATATTTTCACCATTATTGCCCGTTTTAATTTGGAGGCTTTACGATATAACTTATAAACTATTATAGGTACAAAAATTGTTTTGTACATTTTGAAAAGATAATTAAGTAGCGCATCCTAAGCACTTCGGGTGCATCTGTTAAGCTACAAAAAAGTTATGGCTCCTTAAACTCAAAATTTTGAAAATTTGTTGTTCCATATTTTTACTTAAAATGCTTTTTTCTCAAAATGTTAACATTGACATTTAATTTTATGTATTGGGCATTGACATACTTATACATGGACTGGTAAAATCTCAGTTTCATACAAACCTGCGAGGAAAAATGAAGCAAACCTAAGCACGAGCCCTCTTATTATTATTATTATTTTGTATATTGTGAACGCAACTTTTCTTCTCTGTAGCAACACTGAGGCAAGAAGTGACATTGGCTGTCAAAAGCAGAAACGCAAATTTTACCACAATTTTATTTGTATTTCTAGCTTACTTACTTACTTAGATGGCGCTACAGTCCGGGGTGGACCTGGGCCTCAACCAACACGCCTCTCCAGTTAGCACGATCTTTGGCTATTTGGCTATTTCTAGCTATTAGTTGCAAATTTGCAATACTGGACAATAGCAAAAGTGCAAATTGTTGCAAAGTTGACTTCACAATGAGCTGGCAAAAGCCAATTACCTTACAAAGCAAAATTGTACGTTTGTAAGATTTTGTTCCAAAGTCTGTTGACAGTTGGAGGTCTGACAGACAATGACTTTTCTGATAACATAGTCAGGTTGAAAAATGTGTGTCCATGTTCACACTTTTGACAGATAGGTATACGTAAATATTTAAATATGAAGAATTATTGGTCGATCCGTTGTCAGTTAATTGTCATGATTTTTAACTTTATTGTATACGTAGTAAGAGATTGATTTATTGATTGTTTTCGTACAACATTTCGAATTCGAGATTTTAATCAATTCTGATATTAGGTACGATGATAGGTGAACTAAAAAAGCGAGTCTCGTAATTCCGACCGTATGTCTGTCCCATAGGCCTGCTTGGCCTTAACGCTTGGACGGATTTGATTCAAACTTCGTATTCAGAGTTTGTGGCGGCATACCGTTTGGGGGCATTTTTTAAAATGTCGTTTTCGGTTGGTCGTCCAGAACTGTCCGGAAAAACTCTCCGCGATTCTGAATTCAAATCCAGAAGCAAATTTCTCTTCTTTTCAGTAGAAGAACTGTCAGTTGATTGCCAATCAAACACTTTCAGAAGCAGAAACAGATTCATTTTTTTCGAATGCGATATAAACCAAGACTAATATTTAGTTAAGTAATGTAGGCATAGGGATGGTTAATGACTGCATACCTAGTTTTTCGCAAAAATGTCTAAGGCCCGGTTTTTTCAGAGCTACTTAAATCTGTGGTTAGCTTTTTATAGATTTAGGGCCACGGTTTATTCAGAGCTGGTCAAATTTTCGGTTAGTTTATCATAGATTTTGTTTAACCCATGATTAAATAACTGTGGTAAACAAAAAGCGTTTGTTCACTCATTTTGCACTTTGGTCACCAAACCATATAGATTTGCGACAAATCGTAACAGTTTATTTGTTAATTCAGTTGTTTGAATAATTAAGTCTTTGGTTAATATTAAATTTTTTTTTGTTAGGTATGCGTTTATTTTCAGTATTTTATTGATTTATGTAATTTTTTTTAATGTAAGCCCAGCATTACGCTTGCCGATTTGAAATTTACAATCGACGTATTTTTATGCCAATTAAAAAACTGGCAATAGCGAAAAATTACTTGTCAGAATTGGCAACAGCGTTTGCCAATAACTACTGACAAAGAATTTAATTGACAAGTGGATATAGCTGAATTGTCAAACATCATCATCAAGTTCATAATATTTGTCAATCAACTGACAAACGATTTTTTGCCAATAATTGCCATACGTGGAAATGAACTGACGGTGGTGTCGTTCAATGACATGCACGTGAGAGCTGTCAAACTTTGTCAATCAACCGACATGTGGAAATCCACCTTAACGACCAAAACCGGCTGGTTATCGATTTCTAGGGTTAACTAACCAAACCATGAACTCTCTGGTTAAAATTTGACTGAACAAACAGATTCTATGGTTATCAGCTAGAAGAGTTAACCAAAGATGAACAATAACCGGCCCGGAAAGCTACAAATGTGATTAACATAATCGCCTCATTGTATTTATGCAAATTTCTGAGTCCGCGTCCGCACTTTAAACAGCCCAAGGTTACTGAAATAATTTGTAATTTCAACCAAAGTGTTTTTAAATTAGCTGGTATTCCCTGGAAAAATCAATTCAATTCCATTTCAGAATTTGACTTCCGCATCATTACATACGCAGCAATATGGATTCTACTTCCGCAACAATGAACATTTTACACTCAATGTCCAAAACTTCAAAAATAATACAACCATTGCAGTTTAGATTGTATAATTAATCAAATTTGACATGATTGTAATAATAATGTCAGCGTTCTTTGATATAATTCCGTGTCTTTGAAATAGCCTCCTTATGGCAAATATCCTCCGTACTCCATGTTGTTGATAGAAATGGGTGAAGTCTTATAAAACGGCTTCGAGAATCCCGAAAACTTCTATAAAACGTAGTTGTATTTAATAAGATAACATTCTCTTTGCTATATAATAGGTACCTTCTCATTTCGACGTCTAGTATATGGATTAGACATTTCAGCAAGCTCATGATGCTCCTGTTGCTTCGGGTATTCTATGTGCGTCTCTTTATTCCTTTTATTTGTAGATTCTGTGATATGTGGTATCAGGGATAAATTAATCATCGGCGGGGGTCTTCTTTTGATAGCTTCTTCAATTTTGTACAGGTCTTCCTATAGTTTCGATCAAATAGATTTTGAATCAGAAGGGGTTATTTCAATACAATTTAACAAAAGTTACTCTATTCCTGTAAACCATGCAGCATGCTCGCATTGTAAAATAGTATACGATTTCTACTCCTGACAAGAGCGAGAATCCTAGAAACAAACTAGCAATTCCACCGAATGAAACCAGCAAGTCTACCCAACCAAAAAGTACCTCGCGCTTAAAGCAGATAATCGGCCAGGTTAAAAATTCAATAATCACTGTCTGATCTTCTGGATTTCCGTAACTAAAAAAAAAGTCTGTTACATTTGATCGTTATATATTTGTAATTTTAAAACTTACATCTTGTTGAGTTTTTCAATATTGTAAACGGTCTGCGAGCAACCCAGCTCACAATGGAGACAGTCCCTAATGCTTGTGATGTTCGGAGCATATTTGTGTAGGCAAGGGAACTGGCTGATTTTGCAAATCGGAATGCTCGCTACAATTTAAAGTAAAATAGATGCTGAATGGTTTAAATTGAGAGCACTTACGGACTGGCTTGTAGAACGGCGGAATACATTTGCACAGCTTTATTGCTTTCTTCATGCGGCACTCTTTCATACAAGCTGTGAATGTGTACTCCTCGTTGAAGTAGGACAGTTTAACTTCATCAGAAAAGATGCATTTCCTTTGACTACGAATTAGTAAGAAAAATTAAGAAATTTTTGGTCCTTGGTAACATCTTGGGCGACTCCATGATTTTTCGGTGCGACATCTGGATGTATTTACAGCTTAATTGAGAGGATAGGTACTAATGCCGTCTTCGACGTCTGCATCGACACACGTCATTTGATAGACACAGCAAATAACGATCGACTACTGATTGCTCGAACCGAGAATCGGTATGATCTACAATATATTGTTGGACTTAAGTCCATATTTTGACAGTAGCTTAAGCTCACAGAACTTTATTCTATCTCTGGCGTACTTGGTTTGAAAGTGACAAAAAAGAAAAGCAGGGAATTATCAAAATAGCGGATACCGAGTAATTCCCCTCTTGCCAGAAATGTCTTCCCAAGTAGATTATTATACCTACGGAGAATTGACTGTCAGAATTCAAACTATCCAACAACAATCACTTAAAAAGGAGTCTGATGATAAATTAGTTGTGTAGTTCGAAATAGCTATCATTCCTACTGATGTGTCTACCAGTTGTTGTTATTGTTAAACTCTCAAACAAAGACTGAGGCCCCTATTGTGAGTGTCGATAGCTAATCGTTGATCGACAACTGTCGATTGATCGATAACTGTGATTGTCGATTGCGATCGATATTTGTCGATTTGACAGTCCCTTGTAGTCGATTACAAATGTCGATTACAAATGATCCTTTCTCTTGGAAGTGAAAAAAGTTTGTGCATACGAATAGCTAAAATCAATCGACGCAATCGACAATTGTCGTGACGATCGCTGATCGACAATCACAATCAGGGCCTGAAATACGACAAAATTTCCCAATAGAAATTCATTGTGTTGTTACTCCTCGCTTCCGCCACTCCATAAATATTCCCGAAAATTGTTCATTAAAAATGGATAAGGCCGATCGTTTAATGTGTATTGAAGTAGGTCAATGTGTGCCTTACAATTGGACAGAATTTTAGTGCTCAACTTAAAAAAAATATTCGAATTAAGCTTATAATGGTCCCTTTTCACAAATTGTTGTGAAGTTGCACCCATCTGTTATTAAGCATCGAGCTCCTAGGTAAAATATTCGTTATTTTACATATTCGAGACTTTTCTGCAATAGTTTGCGAAGTAAAGGGCCCAACCCACAGAATCCGTCGCGTTCGTTGCGTCGACGGATCCGTTAATACTGACATATTCGACGGAACGAAGAGTTCCATAGAATCCGTCGCCGCAGTCCACACTTGGAATCTTTAAAACAATTTGCAATTTATTAAAAATTCGAAAATATCTACAAAATTATGTTGATTTACATAACTGTCACATATCTGCAGCATTTTACAGTTTCTCTCATTATCTAAATATTTCCACCAATGAAAGTGCTTTCTCTCACACTGTGCCAACTGTCTACGGATGCGACGGACAGAAAAATAGAAAGTAAGATAACCTACTTTATCCGTCGCATCCGGCACATGCGCTGCTTATGGCCTTTGGGTCACCTTCTATGGACCTTATACACATGGGCCTCCGCACACCAGACTAATTCTGCCGGCATAAAACCGATTTTGTTGGCGAGGGGACTGAAGTGAGGGGAAACAAACGGAATAAAATGTTCTGCCGAGTTTAAGCGATTGAACAAGTCATAAAACTAATACATACACAACTTTCAAAATATTTCAATTGTGAAAATAATACTACACAATGAAAACGGGTTCATATATATAATTTTTCTGCCGGCAGAAATCATCCCGTGTGCGCTCGAAGTATGGTATAAAAACGGTTTTCTGCCGGCAGAATTAATCTCGTGTGCGGAGGCCCATTCATCTTATGTGTATTCTATCAACCTGTCAGTCGAGTGCGGCAACGGACGCGGCGTATTCTATGGGTTGGGCAGTCATAGAGAAAATTCGAATGTTTTAAGGCACGTTCACATTATTACTATAACTAATTTGATACCCATAATGAACGAGGTCCACGTCCGACAAACCTAAAGTTAACTGATTTGACAATATTAAAGTGCAAATAAAAATATTGTCATGTCATGTAATTTCAATAGTGGAATATTTTGTGTCAATGTTAAAGTAGCCCACCCAATTGATAACTGCCGAGCATCATCCGTTGTGTAGGTATTTCTTTTTAAAATTCGAACTTCAACCGATTGATTTTCCTGCCATTCCAATTGTGATTTGACATCATCGCCAAGATATTCCTCTTGCGCGTAAATGTAAATTTTCGAAGTACTGTTTGGTACGAACTCCAATGCCCATTTTTTATCTGTTTCATATAAATCGTGTGGTGATGATGCAGGATCACTAAAGAAATAAATACAGCAAGTAGGTAATTGAAGTGTAGGTTTGTAATTACTAAATACTTACTCTGAATCAGGATTTGATATAAAGCGGCTGTTAAAGGCGTAACAGAAGCCGTGTTCCGTGTAAACAGGATCGAAATGCGAGCAACAGCTTACTCTCTCATCCCTATACTTGCATTCGACCAATGTATCTTCGCAGCTTATGCGAACCTAAAGAAGTCAAGCAAAATGTATTATTCATTTTCATATCATTTTGGTCACAAACCAGTAAGAATAGACCGCCGACTTCCCGTACACCTACCCGATTCCCCCCGGAAAGAATTTCCCTGTCTGTGAATACGTGTAAATGTCAAAATTAATGGCGGCAATGTTTTTCTATGCAATACCATGCGACCAGGATTTTTCAAGTATGCGTGCGTTAATGGCGCCCCTTTGATTTTGTACAGCACCAATACATGAAAAATCCTGGTCTCGCCGGCAGCTTGTAGGCAAAGTCCGTTATGTGGGAGGAGTCGACGGTCTATTCTTACTGGTTTGTGATTTTGGTCATTTGTGGTACTGCATTAACTTACATCAAATGCCCAGGCTCGAAGTGATTTCTCGTTTAAATTATCAGACGGAAATAGTTTACTCATATCGTAAGCTACTTGGATATTGTCAAAAGACAAAGATGTAAGTACCGCAAGAAAGGGAGATATCAAGTTTGCCATTTCTTGATCGTAGCCACTATACAATTACAAAGAAACAAAAAATATTGTGAGGTGGAATCGAAAGTTATAAAGACAGGTCTTAAAGAGTCTTTCAGGTATACATGGTATCCCTATTCTACTTAATCGGCCTGACATTTGCGCAATAAATTTGAGAACAGCCCGACCAAGTAGGATCGTATGTAGGCTAATTTTTACAATTTGTACAACGTTTACAACGAAATAAAAAAAATTGAGATTTTGATAAATCTAATCGTTGAGATAAATGTTAGGTAGTCCAAAAACATGAGACTCTTCAACTTATGATAAATAAAAATACTGCCGCCTATGAAATCTTAGGACGAATCTGTGGACACAGAAGCGTAGCTCTTCAAGAGTCGGCAAACCAAGGAAGCTAAATTTATTAACTTGAGCAACCAAAAAAAATATCGACTCGGAAAAAAATGTTAAACGTTAAAATGATTCGAAGTGAGTTTGAATTTTCATTATGTAAGTACATAATAGGTTTTCAAACTTGTGAATGTATACAAGTCGCCATCTTCAAAAGTCCCACATTTTGGAAATGCCAATTTATATTTGTATATCTTTATGTAACTTTTCCGAGTTTCGATTTTAAAAAGAACGGTCGGCATCGGTGAATTTGCCGACTGAACACCTTAAAATTTTTCGAGTTTCGATTCGATTTTAAAAAGGACGATCGGCATCGGTGACTTTGCCAACATCTTAAAATGTACAGAGTTTCGATTCGATTTTAAAAAGGAGGAGAAGGAGGTCTGCATCGGTGAATTTGCCGACTGAACTCCTTAAAATTTATCGAGTTTCGATTCGATTTTAAAAAGGACGGTCGGCATCGGTGAATTTGCCAACATCTTAAAATGTACAGAGTTTCGATTCGATTTTAAAAAGGAGGAGAAGGAGGTCTGCTTCGGTGAATTTGCAGACTCTCCTTAAAATTTATCGAGTTTCGATTCGATTTTAAAAAGGACGGTCGGCATCGGTGAATTTGCCAACATCTTAAAATGTACAGAGTTTCGATTCGATTTTAAAAAGGAGGAGAAGGAGGTCTGCTTCGGTGAATTTGCAGACTCTCCTTAAAATTTATCGAGTTTCGATTCGATTTTAAAAAGGACGGTCGGCATCGTCAGGCAATCTTAGGTATTGGCCCGGGACAGTTCCTGAGAAAATTGTTTAAAATTGTAAAAAGGGGCGTGGCACCTCCCATACAAAAACAAAATTACCAAATGCTATTTCAAAACACTTATGGGAGCTAAGGTTGTAAGATCTTTAAAAATGTACCAAAAGTGTATCTACCACAGGACATTTCAATAAAAAGTGTTCATCACTGATTTAAATGAATTTGAAATTGATTTTTAATTTTTTTTATATTATATTATTATAATGCATATCAATTTTTAGTTTTTCCAGGAATTTGCACAGTTGGTTAGATGTCAGACTCCAATCCCCATTTAATACCCACAACATCATTTTAAAGGTAAGAATTTAATTACATATTGTGAACAACTTCTTCAAAAATGTGTGCTTATTTCAAAGAGGTTTAGCGTAAATGCTTGGAAACACTTACGTTCTTCCACAAACAGTTAATTCTTATTTTTCAGAGAACGATTGCCGGAGCTCCTTGAAGATGTTGCTCTTGTTCAGAGAATTGCGATGTTCTTTCAACAAGATGGAGCACCGGAAAAACTTCATTCCTTAAACATATCTACTTTAAACGAACGGTGGACTGGTCGATTTGGTCCCAACCCTTGGCCACCCAGATCTTCTAATCTAACACTCATGGATTTTTTTCTTATTTTAGAGAAATTTCGATAGTCTTTTAGACCATTCTGTCTGACAAAAAACGGCTTTTACTACTACGTAAAAAAATTGTCATCATTCCAAGGATAAAAATTTCATAAAAAAAATTAAAATTTATAAAGTACAAAATTTTGAGAAAAAAATCATTTTAAGTATAGAAAATTAAACAGCAACCTTTCAAAATTTTGAGTTTAAAAAGCCATAACTTTTTTGTTGCTGCACAGATGTACCCAAAGTGCCTCCTTCTCACTCAGTGGTCACGCAAAACAATTATTGAGCCACTGCGTTCGGTAGTATTTTCCAGGCATTTTTTGGTAAAGGTACAAGACATTCAATCACAAGGCGAGACAAGACAAGCATCGCTCAGACATTTAAGTTAGCTCCAGTGGTCTTCAACATTTCCACACTCGACCAACCCCATCTCGAGAATATAACCAATTTCGGTGACCCTTTTTTGTCGACGCGTTTAACTCTAGCAGTGGGAACTGCGAACAGTGAAAAGTCACGTCGGAATGGGTTTTCTTTTTCACTGGATTTTAGTACGATCTAATCAGAAAAACCGTCGGAAGTTCAAAACTCTATGAAGAAGCCACTGGAAAGTGTATTAGCCCGCTAAAGAGACGCCCGACGGCACAATTACTCCTTTGTATGCATCGAACTATGGAGGATAATAATAGTGCGTTTCAAATTACTCTGAAATCAGGGGGTCGAATTACCACTTCCGTGAATTAAAAGAATTAAGTAGATTTTACATTAAGTGAATTTTACATGCAAAACAAAAACAAATTCTGTCAGGCCCCTGGTCTGTGACAGATAAAATGTGACAAATATATAGTATTTTCGAATAAAATTACTCACGCCAAAGATTTATATGCTACGCTATACGCCTTGTCGCGGTCAAATGACATTTCAGGACATACCACTGTAGATGGAAATATTACTCTTTGGTTTTGGTAATCCGTATCCAGTCCTACAAGTTGAAATGACGATACAAAAATGTTAAGTGCCTCTCCGCGGTCAAATATTTACCAGTTATTGTTGGATTTGTTTGAAATTTTTCCCATAAACTCATAATTATAACAAGTGCAGTCACCGCACCAATTGCTGTAAAACAAAACCACATGAACCTTCAAAAAAATCGTTGTTTAATCAATCAGAAATTATTATGTGTATTTATGTATGGCACTCACTTCTCTCCAACCGGTCGTCCACTTTCTGCAATATACCTGACACCATGCAATGTCGAGTTTTGAAAGAACTCCTTTGTTTGAAAGATAAGACTGCGACGGAAAAGTATTAGATTTTCAACGAAATCCTTGGATTTTTCGTCCTTTTTCTTCATTTTGCCAGTATAAGCCCGCAGTTCTCGAATAGCGATAAACGATTTACCCGCAAACAGGACCTCGAATGCATGCAATACTCAATCGACTGCCTGACTAGCTACCGTTGTTACAAAAAAAAATAGTGTATTCGAAACACACATTACCTATCTGTAATGGATCTGGATTATGTATTCATATGCGAGTATCTGATGTTATTTAGCAATAATTATTGTCCACTATTATAATAGAAACGTTTTCGTTGTTCTGAAGACCATTAATGGTGCGATAGTGATCCGATCCGGTTCAATAATTAAAGGAGTAGAAGGAACTAGGAATTGGATAATTATAAGAATTAGTTCGCATTAGGTATTACATAATTCTATTCTGGGTAACATTTGAAAAACTGAAAATGAAAGTTGAAAATTTACCATTTCAATAGTTTGATATGGTTATATAAAATCCTTTTTAGTAGATAAGTGATTGCTTTTAAAAAGATGTAAGTAGGGTGTGGAGCTTACGTTTTAGGAGCTTACAATGTTCGTTTTTTTTTTATGTAAAACTAGCTATTGCGACTTACAATATACTTGAACTGAGTCCGGATGGTACATGGCACTATGGCAGTCGGCAAAGATTCACTTATGCCCTCAGTTGGGTCGACTGTCTTCATTGCGGGACCGTCCATTAAAAAAATGTTGGACACAATTTTAAACACCTGCTCAGTGCTCATTACATCACAGAAATCCGCTTTGGAAGTAGCTCCTGCTCCTCCGAATTATTTCAGACATGCACCCTAGGAAACCGTTGCAATTTCGGTTTGCAAAACAATTATTGTGTTCAAAATTCCTAACTCGAAGGACGAAATGTGTGCTTTTTGGCGCCGAGTGTTGGACGATAAGCAAGAAGCGTGAGCTGATACTGGGCTCCTTCGAAAGATTTTTGTTTGGTCCTGTGTGCAAAAAGTTCGAATGGAGGAGACAACCGCGAACTATATGAGCTGTACGAAAATGTGGATGTAGTCCAAAACGCCAAAACACATCGAGTGCATTGACTCGGCCACATGGAGCGAATGGACAATAATACTCCTGCTTAGAGGGTATTCGAATCCCAGTCGCCAGCGCCGGGTTCGAGAAAACAAGGAAGACCGAATCTACTTTTCAAAGACCAAGCCATCGCGGATGCCAGAGCGCTTGCCCGGGGTCGTTGATGATGGTAGGCTGCAGTGTCTCAGGCAGAAATTCGTCACGGGTCAGGAGCCCGATAAATCCAGTAAAGTTAATCTATACATTTTGAAAAATAATACTTAAATGGATATGTATTCCTATGGAGTTTTGTAATTCAATTTTATCCTCTTCATCAAGTCATCAAACTGCGGCTGTAAGCTATGTCCTGCTGTGAAATAGATTGCTTAGCTTATCCACGTGTTACACAAATCCAACGATACGTCGAATTCAAACTCAAATAAGATCTGTTTGATTGTTCATTTGGCAACTAGCATCCCGAATCGGAGAGGTCTTCCAGGCGGTTCTGGACGACCAATCGAAAACGACGTCAGATGAATCTTAAAAGTGTCAAGTACCTACATAGAGTGTAGTTGTTGCAATACGGTATTGAACAAATTGTACTGAGAAAATTTATCAATAAAAAAGGACTATGGGTTTTTGGTATATATCTACCAACCTACTATTTCTTAGCTTATAATTTGCTGACAAATACTTAAGTTTACTATACTATTTATACACAACATGAAACTGTACACACTCGGTTTTAAATATACATAACTGGTTCATGTACCTAAACGTCAGTTCATTTGTTTCATTTAACAGATATCAAAAAAAAATCTTCAGTCCTTTTCCACTCCCTCTGCCGGTTTCAATCTTACGAAATTATTCGTCTCGTAAAATAATTTCTCCCCCGACGATTCTGAAAAGAGAATGTTTCCGGGTCATTTAAAATTTACCTAAAAATACATATTTGGTCGATTATTGATATGGACATTAGTTTATAGATAAATGGTAGGGACTTCAAAAGTTAGGAAGTTAAATCAAGAATTAAGCAGTACAAAAAAGCGTCATGATGAAATTTAGCATTAATCGTTAATGTTCATTAATTTTCTATGCCAACCAGTAGAATATAATGGGAACGCAACTTTTCACCGACAAAAAAATCTCGAATCGACATAATAACATCGAAAAAAAATATTGAGATTTTCATAAGATCACCGAAAAAAGTTAATCGAAAGCAAAAAAAAAAAAACAATTTCGAAAGGAAAAAAATTTCGCCCCTTTTTTAAGCTTTTGCAAAAACATTTCAGTTTGGTGCAGTCGAAGAAGACGAACCATATTTTGGGGTGTATACTGAATTTATTTCGAAATAACACCAGAAAGCCCAAAAATATTCAAAATTTGAGTGATTTTTTTTCGCTGGGAAAAATTAAGATTTTCGGGCTTCCTGGTGACATTTCGAAATAAATGCAGTATATATCCCAAAATATGGATCGTCTTCTTTCTATCAAGCCTTAAAGTAACAAATTCCATCAAAGGGTGGCCGTGGCTGCGATGTCAATGGATTAAAAAAACGTCCAAGAAATTTTCAATTGAGTCGATTTTTTGCCAGTCACCGTCGACATACGAATATGGCAACTTTGAGACAAAACGTGCATGCCGTGTACTCGGCATACTTTTCGCACATGCCACAATATAATAAAACGTGACATATTCTACAATATGTCGAGTAATTTTATCGTGACGTCAGAGTGGCATGCGTATGTCGTGTTTGGCATGTCGTGTACTCATAGCTTAACTCAGGGGAATCGATGAAATTTTAATAAGTCCACTTCCCCTACTACAATCTCTACTATGTTCACTCCTTTCTTAGGGAATCGTCTTAAGACCAAAACCGTACCACACTTCTAACGCGTGGGGTTTTGCGGAGTGCTGTGTCGCTATCACTGCTAAGTATTTTATATTCTGTAGAAGCTAGAAACATTTTTGACTCGTGTATTGTGTTGTAGTTGAGTGTGTTGTGTCCAAAACCCTTATGGTCCCATTGCACCTTACTACTGTATGGAAACACACCACACGTTAGATAGAAGTCGGGTCCTGGCTTTAGGTACTTAAATCTGTGAGAATCAAGAACATTTTTCTTTATATTTTTCTCTTAAAATACACAAAATTCTTGATTTGATGGGATTTTGAACACCAATCATTTTCAGGTATTTTCGAGATTTAGTCTTTCGAATTTTTTTTGACATTTTGTGTTTTTGAAATTTTATGCTTATGGGATATTTTTTTTCCGATACATATTTTGTTTTCGAGATTTTGAAATTGATATTCTGAGATTCGGTTAAAACTGGCCAATCCAACATTTCGAGATTTGGCCTTATAAAGGGTGTTTTTTTAGAGGTTTGGTTAAACTGGCAACACTGTTTCTACATATTGCCAACTTGACGTTTTGCCATTTCTAAGATCAATAGATAAACGCCAGAATAACACGTGCAAATTGAACATTATACGAGTCGTAGGTTCGGTGAGTGGGCAGAAAAACATGATTCCCATTTCAACGCAAAATTTTGTTCTCCGATGAGGCCTATTTTTGGTTATTATATATGTGAACAAGCAAAATTGCCGAGTGGAGAAACCCAGAAGCCTTTCTCAAGACGCCCTTACATCCATTAAAATTCACTGTTTGGTGTGCTTAATGGGCTGGGTGGAATCATCAGCCCACATTTCTTTAAGGACGATGTCGGCCAGAATGTTACCGTCAATGGAAAGCGCTATAGAAACATGATTTCTGACTTCTTCCTTCCTCAGTTGAATGGCATTGACGTAACAGAGCTTTGGTTTCAACAAGATGGCGCAACAAGCCACACCTCGCGCAAAACTATAAATTTATTGCGGGAACCATTGGCTGAGGGCATAATTTCGCGTAATGGACCTGTGAACTGGACTCCACGATCCTGTGATCTCACTCCTTTAGATTACTTTTTTGTGGGTATGTGAAATCACTAGTCTATTCCGATAAACCAGAGACGATTTCGAAGTCAACATTCAAAGTATTAGTGCTGATATACGACACCAGTTGCTCGATAAAGTTGTCGAAAATTGGACTTGGCGATTGCGCTTCACTCGAACTAGCCGTGCCACGCATATGCCCAAAATCATTTTTAAACATTAGGTACACCCTTTATTACCTATACGTCACCTATATTGATTTTCTTTTCGTTTTTCTTTGATATTTATTTTTTTGAAATAAAACAATCCTTTTTTTTTTTTAAATTATATAAACTTATTATTAAAGATATACCATTGTATAAAAATAATGACACGATTTTGATTTTCTAAATATCGTTCAAATTATAACATCTATTACATTGTACGCTAAGTTTAGAAAATTTCAATAATATAGTCTCACATATTGTTCACATCAGAATTTAATTTGTTTTTCTTAAGCATCATAATTAATAAGTAAAAATAAAAAAAAGATAAATAATAAAAAAATAAAATCTAAACCTAAAGCTGGATTCAATCCATACTCTGTATTCGAGTACCTAGAACTAATTAATTGGGATTTACACTTTCCAAAGAGACCTTACCACTCAAAGTAAACAATGACGTTTTAGCATTCGAAACTGGAACTACATCGTTTTAATTGATATCCCAAAATAACTTTTCAGTAGTCCATATAAAGCCGGACAAGTTGCTTACTCTCTGCGCACTATTGTACTGGACTAATAAATGAATACTTAATACTCTGCCAAAGAACTCTTCAATCCAAAGTCGCATTAGGGTTTGTATACGAGAATCCCTGAAACTGTTCCTGGTCCATTGATTGAAGGATTTCCTTGTCTATGGGTGTTAGGCGCACACGCTCCCTAGTAAACGCTCTGTCAAAATATTGTGTGTCCAAAGGATGTTTCTATGAATGTACAAAATGGTGATTTAATGCATACTCTTACTGTCTAATTACTGTGAACATACCACTTGAGGTTTGAAGGGTGGGGGAAGTTGCCGTTTTTCCAGCAAGCCCCAGTCGATATCCTTAAAGAATATATGATCACAAATATCACCAGCAGGACTGTATTGAGAACCAACACGTCTCGTGTAGTCCTTTTCCAAGAGCTGTAAAAAAGATACGCTTAAAACTACTTCTGAGCGATGCTGCAATATAAAAGACTTACGCCTTTCAGTATACTAGTAGCCTCTTTTGTGATATATACTGGAAACCATGGTATTTCATTACATATCGACCAAAATAATTCATCCTCATCACATCCACTAAATGGAGACTGTCCAATTAACATTTCATACAGCAAAACACCAAACGACCACCAGTCGACATTTTGATTATATTTGTCGCCCTAAAATGAAATAATATAAATTTCAGACAGCCACAAATGATCCGGATAAAATAATTACCTTTATGATTTCAGGCGCCATATAATCTGGTGTACCACAAAAACTGTCTGCTGTCTTATCTAAATATATTTGAAGTTTACACATTCCAAAATCGGCTATGCGAACATGCCCATCAAAATCCAACAGTACGTTGTCCAATTTAAGATCCCTGGAATTATAGGTGGCAAATTTGCTTAAATACTTCAATGTAGGTAGGATTTGCTTTTTAACTTACCTGTAAATGATGCCCTTTTTATGCAGAAACTTGAGACCCGATATAATTTCTGCTCCATAAAATCGAGCTCTGTCTTCAGGGAATCTCCCACTCTCCTGTATGTGGAACATGAGATCACCACCATTCAGGTACTCCATTACAAAGAACAAATGACTCTGAAAAATTTGAAATAAATTTCAGTTACCAAAGTCGACAAAAATATAAATAAATCGAAAGTTTAATTTTGCTTAACGATGAATCGAACGATGAAATTATAAGGTATACCTACGACGTCGTTATAAATGGTTTCTACTGTACTTGCATGAAATTGGATGATAAATGCTCGTACCACTGAATAACTTCCTTAAGTTGACGACATTCGTTTTGAAATGGTATTTCTGAATTGTTCTCAGTTAAATTGGTACAATATTAAATTGCAAAAAAAAAAAAAAAAAAACAGCAAAGTACGAGTTTAGTACCAACATTTTCTAAATTTAGCATTCAAACGTCAGATTTGTTTGACAGATTACGAAATATTAAAATTTATAGGTTGTCTGAAATTGGGATTCATTCCAGACAGCTGAAAAAAAGTGAGGGTTGTCTTCATCCCCAAAGCTGGGAAACCCAGTCACTCCACAGCGCACGATTATAGTCCAATAAGTTTTTCTTCATTTCTTTTGAAAACATTAGAAACTATTCGACTCGCAGATAATTAACAATATAGAGACTAATGGCTCCCTATGTGGTGCATAACACGCACATGTGAAAAGCAGATCTGAGGAAACAGCCATACATGAGGTAACTGGAACCATCGAGAAGTCCTTAGATTCAAAAGTATTTGCGTTGGCAGCCTTTCTAAACCGCTTGTCGCCTAGGCAGATAACATAGTTTTGCTGATTTCAGAAAAATATCTTCCCACCATTAGTGAAGTCATGAAATCTGCTATCAAAGTGGACAGAAAATAGCGGCTAATCGGTTAACCCCAACAAGACTGAACTCATCATATTCACCAGAAGATATGAGTTAAATTAAGAGCATTCGTCTTAAAATCTCACCTGAAGCCAAATACCTGGGTATCAAGTTCAGCTCCAAATTAAACTGGAAGCGGAATACGGAGGAAAAAATGAAGAAAAGACTAAATGCTTTTACGCATGCACAAAGGCTTTCGGGAAGAAGTGGGGCTTATAACCGAATATAGTGCATTGGATGTACACCGCGATCGTACGACCAATTCTGACCAATAGCTCGGTTGTATGGTGGGAGGCTGTTAACATAAAATCCTACCTCAAGAAATCTACACCACAACTAGGCCTATAGAAACGTTGCTGAACCTACAAGCCATCGAGCTATACACTAAGGAACGTGGCAGCAAAAGGCGCTCTCAGAATACGAGAGAACAAAATTTGGAAGCACTCATGCATACTTCACATCTTTGATAAGAGCGGACTCAAATGCAACTCATAGACTACAAGAAACCGAGGTATGACTTTGACAGTCTGTATACCGGACAGGATGGACTAATTCTCCCCGAGTGCTGTTATAAAAGGTATACCTATTTTCACGGATGGCTCAAAGACGGAGAATGGAACGGGAGCAGGAGTCGTCTCAGAAGAACTAAATATCAGCTATTCATACCGACTGGCAGATCAGTGCAGCTTTTTCCAGGCAGAGATCTACGCGGTTAAGTAAGCAACTCAAACTGTCTTACCGAGGGAACTACCAGCAATGGATTACCTTCTACGTGGACAGCTAAGCAGCACTTAAAGCGATTAACTCCAATCTGGTAAACTTCAAGTCCGTAAGCCAGTGCCTCTCGGCGCTGGGTTCCAGGACATTTCGTTGTAGAAGGGAACAAGGCAGCAGATAAAGATGCGGCTCTGAAATGGACGTACTATTAGCTGACAGACAAGTATTGCCAGCTTTCAACGCAGTTAAGGGCGTCATTGACAATGTGACATTAAACTTGGATAAAGAACGATGGAATGACACTTCCGGTTGTACTATAACTCGTAGCTTGTGGCCCGCGATTGAAACTAAAATGTCAACGATCTTAACATTATTTGATAGAAACTAAATCCGAGTGCTCGTTGAGGTATAATAACCGGAGATTGCATCATTGGAAATATGACCAAAAGACTAGGTGCAGCAGTACTTTCGCGCTTGCTGTCTCTTTTACAAAATTTATCAGACAGAAATAGTATTCAGCAAATTTAGTGACATTTCATGTAATGTAATGTAACGGCTAACGGGAACAGAGCTGTGGCTGCAGATGTCGCAGAGGACTCCGGACTGGGCATCTATCGGCGATCTTTACAGATAATTTTGCTAAAAATATTGACCGCTAAGCGCGTGTAACCTCTGCTCAAGCCAACCTGAATCACGACCACAAAGGGAGACAACTTTTCATCATAAATCATCATGAGCGACGAGGTCCATTTCCATCTCTTTTTGTGGGTTTTTTTTTTTTTTTGAAGTCATTTGCCTTTGCTAATATTGACTCTTGAAGCCCACGTACAGAACATCCGTAAAGAATGCGACGGCATATCGCTATTTTGGTAAGAGCGATGGAAAATGCTACAAGTCAGCCCCAAATGGTAATCAACTCTGGCGGGGGCCATTTAGCCGATAACATTTTTTTGTCTTAATGGAACAACAATTTTAAGATATCAAATAAACATAATCCAAAAGCAGAACCAACATTTTCATTCATAAAACAATTATTGCCAAAGAACATCGGGACTGCATTCCAGATTCGACTATTTTAACTGAATTAACAACGATTGTTTATTTAGTTACTTTTTGGAATCTGGGACAGCTATTGTTACTAATGACATGTAGTATGAACGAAATGAACCACACTTTTGCCTCTGGTTAATTTAGTTAACTTCCCCTCCTTCGAACTGTCACAGCTTGTCAACGCTGTAGTTAAAATAGTCAAACCTGGAATGCAGCCCGGGTGACAACTACGCCGTATGCGCCATCTTGTAGATCGTGTACGAAAAAGCGGTCACGTTCTTTTTCTACATTTCCTTTGTATAACAGCAGCTCTACTACGTCTTGGGCGAAAACAAAAAATTATTGCCCGCGTTCCATTGACCGCTAGATGACTAGCGGCATGCCAAACTCCATATAAAAAACCTGACATTTTACAATTATGTGCTAGATCTCTAGTCATCCAGCGGTCAATGGAACGCGGGCATTGTGTTGCAAAACGGATCTACTTCTCTTTTAAGAATTTTGAACAAAGTTTATTATCTTCAGACCTTAACGAATCTTGTACGCAAAGTTTTCTCAAAATACGGATAGTTCACTCTGAATGCATCCACTAAGAATTTCAAATCACATTCACTTAGCCTGTTCCGCCTATTAAAGATTTTGGAAATGGACAAATTCATTATCAGGTAGGTCTGAGAATCAAAGGCATTATTGTGGTTTAAATGTGTTTCACTGGCAGATGGGGATAAAAAGGGAATAGATAAAAATGGGAATACCCATAGAATAGAATAGAATAGAATATATAAATGTATAAAATTACGGCTAAATTAAATAATTATAACTTCCTGCTTAACAGTCATAGTCTACTTCTGACCACCCGATTTATTGATTTCTAAAATTCTGCTTTCAAAAATTTCTTCTGGGAACATGTCTCCATAAAGCAAGTTTCATTGTTTGTTATTTCCAAGAACATTTCAACTTAAAATTGTACTTTATGAGCCGGCAAATAGTTATATCGGCTGCACCAGTGCAAATATACATATTTTTATGATCACTCACCTCAGTTTGAAATGTACAAAACAAATGACATAAATATGGATGTTTTGTGCCCAAAGCCAAGACTTTACGTTCTATAAGAGTGCATTCGACATCATCATCCTCAAGGACTACGTCTTTTTTTAAGCACTTTACTGCGTAATAAAAGTCCGTATTTTGAAGTTCAGCTAAAAGAACCTTTAAACAAAAATGTATAAAATTATACCACGATCAGTAATATTAAAAAACAAAATAATAACTATTTATTACCTTTCCAAAACTGCCTTTACCAAGCACTGCAAGGAAATGAAAATCTTCAACAGAATATTTCTTAAACCTAGGAATTGTTGTCGCCGGAGCTGTTATTCGTCCTGATTTTTGGAATTGTAAATAAGTGTACGAAGTTTCTAAAGAAAAAGGCAAAAAATAAATTAAATGTTTGCAAATAAATAAAATAAAAAGATAAAAAATATTTTCATGGCCCTCAAATGTATAATGATATAAAACATAAATAAGAAAATAAAATTTAAATTTATAAATACCATCGTCATTCGCTTCAATTTTGTAGGCAGGGTTCAGGCTCAGCGGTGAGCATGGTGAGTCTCTTGCTTCTTGTGCACCTTTATACAATGATTTATTTATAAAAATTAGTTAGTGGATGTGTTTATCGCAGTTTTTTACCTAATTTTCTAAAACCGTTTTACATTCTTTAAGTACTGTGTGTCGCGGTGGAAATTTAAGTGTTAGCTAGGTCTCTAAATCACAGAGACAGGATTTACTATATTTTGCAACCTTAAGCGTCATTTAAATAGGATTACGTGGGCTAAAGCTAGTGGACGAAAACGTAATAAGGTTCTGTCAAATGCTTGAAACTGCCCACTTCTCCTAGGGCTCTAACTGTCTTTTCTTCATCTTGAATATTATGTGCTAGACGTCTAGCGGCCGATGGAACGCAGGCTTTTAATTAGCCTATAAATTACATTAATTATGACAACACTCTTTTTTCATTTATTATTATTATAATGTTATGTGTCTTACCCCCAGTTTCACACTCGAAGTTTAAACTATAGTTCAACTGAACCTGAACGTGAGTTTAAATTCGAATTTCAACTCGTCCGGTTTCACAATATAATCTGAACTTCAATTCAATTGAACTCAGTTTAACGAAATTGTATGAATAGAATTTGACAGTATTGTACAGTAGTTAGCTTTTATACGACTTTTTCAAAATCGTTCATTGTATTTTCTTTCAAAGTACACACAAAACAACGTCAAATATTTGTGTTTTTAACAATCGCCTGACCTGAGGTTTAAACGGCAGAATTATAGTTTAACTTGAACTACAGAATGAACTCCGTTCAAGGTTTAAACGAATCTCTGAAATCGAATGATTTGATGAACTGAGGTTTAAACTGAAAGTGTAGTTTAAACTCTCACTGTGAAACTGGGGGTTAAAGTTGTGAACTGAACCTGGGTGACATCTAGTTTCAATTCAATTCCTCTTTTCTGTATACAGGGGGTGAGTACAGAACGACCTTCCCTTTTCCCTTACTCGTGGGTCTAAAATAGACAAATCAAAGACAACAACAAACAAAGGGGCATAGTTCCCCGGCTTAAAATCCGGACAGTATAAATTCATTTATATGATGCATACTTTGAAAATAAATAAATAAATAAATAAAAACAAGCAAAGGGACTGGTGTAAACGAATCGGGCACCAAGACTACCAGGAAAATCGATTCTCAGACAAAAACATGGAGCATACGGAGCAACTTGAAAAATACTAAACCGGTTGGCAACTCAGGTTACAGACCAGTTACGGACTCAGCGGTGACTTGACTCCACACACGAGGAAACTCATTACCAATCACGATCTCTAGTTCGTTCAGTGTCGTCATGTTTTTCAACCTCCCCCACCAGCAACAGGTTGGTCTGTTGTTTGCTCATCTTCGATAAACTGGAAACATAATAGACAATTCGATATACAAATCAACAGACGACTGGTTACAATCTGTTTTTTGTGAATCGCAAACGAGTTTTCAACCAGTACCATCTGATTGCACAGGGTATGACTCATAGCAAATTAGATTCGCATCGGTGATCAGCTTTTTTTTCCAGTTGCTCCATGTGCATTGAGCCTTACTCCTCCTCTTGAGGATTATGATAATCGTTCCATCGCCAGATCATCCAAATTGTGTATATATCGTCATCAGTTTCAATTAGAAAAAAAGGTAGTAAACTGCAAAATGACGATTAAAAAGTTATAGAAAAGACAAAACTTAGGAGACAACGACAGACGGAGGCTTCAGAACGCTCTTGCATTCTTGGAAAGTCAGTCTTTGAAGTGTGTAGAGCCATGCACCAACACCCAAGCAACTCGTATGCAACCACCAATGCCTGTGGTTTGTATTAACCTATCGGGCCACGGTTCTGTTGCATCTGACCACGCGAAAGATGAAGCAGATCAAGTGGACAGGATTGTTTCACCGGGAGAGGCAGACACAACACAGGACAGCGCAGTTACTGTTGTGAATTGTTCGGTTTTCAAGTTAAACTGGGGAGTTATCCCCAAATGCGCGGCGGATCGTAATGAAAGATATAATGTACTTCGATTTCGACCGTCTTCGCTTTTGCTTATGCGAATGCACTTTCCAGTTTTATCCAAATTAGACTTTCAATTTTCCATTTATTTTTCCTAAAGTTTGACAGCTTTTTTCCATCACAAGAATTTAGTTTATTTTTTTATCCGCCAGCAATCCATCACCTAATTAACTATCGCTTTTGAATGGATGGAATCGTGACAGCAATCCGCCGCGCATTTTGGAATAAACCCCTTGGTGTCACCGATGAATTTGGAAATCAAATCTCTTAGACCGTTCTTGGAGGCCTCGAATCTATACACAGGGTTTGCCAGCATCTGCGGTTATGAGTTCCATTGACGGGGGATTTTTTATTAAACACATTTGCGTCTCTGTTAGATATAGAAATGTGAAGTATTTGTGCCCGAATGTCTTGAAAATCCGCGCCCCTCGGCATTCTGTCTACTACAGTAGAAAAGATAGTAGACCATCTTGGGCCCACGAAACAATAAATCTAGAATATGTGAATTCTGCGAAGAAAGTGACAATACAGCTGAGCATTTTCTCTCTTAACTATAGAAATTATTGTGCTGCTCCTGTCATTGCCAATGGCTGTTCTTTGCTGCTGACATGGTAAATGCTAATGTCATGAGCCCCAAATCACGTATTAATTTTGTTTTTCGGCAAACAACGAAACCGGAGTAGGAGTAGGAGTTAGGTATCTTTTTAAAGAAATCTAATAGCTTAGCTATTTTATATGAGCGCAGTAGATCAGTGGTTAGTGTGCTGGACTACAATGTGATCCCCGGAAAAACACAAATTACTTCTTAAGATTTTTTCCACTGCGCCACCTCTCGCGAACCTTTGACACAAACATCCGAGAGTATAACTGTCTTGAAAAAGCATCTCAATTTAGGCCTATGGTGTCTACATGCCTGTTGCGCCAACTATTTATTTATATTTTTAAGCTATTTAATATAAGCATCGGTACATCGTTAGCTAAGAATTATTGTGTAATATTTTGCAGGTAGTAGATATTCAGTGGGCGCAGTAGCGCAGTGGTTAGTGTGTTGGACTACTGTGCGAGGGATCCCAGGTTCGATCCCCGGAAAAACCCAAATTACATCTTAAAGTTTTTTTCTACTGCGCCGCCTCTCGCGAACGTCTGACAAACATCCGAGAGTATGCCTGTCATGAAAAAGCTTCTCAATTGAGCCGTTCGGACTCGGCATAAAATTGTAGGTCCCTTCCATTCGTCCCAAAAATAGAAACTCACACAAAATGAATGGTTGCGAGAACCTAGGCCTTGGGTGTCACCCGCCTGTTGCGCCACCTATTTATTTATTTATTTTTATTTAGATATTCAGTAGATATTCGAATTATTTGTTAGCAGACTGCGGCTGATGAGTGGTAGATGTATGGATCAAAGCGGTTCGCTAGTAACGAATGCTAATATGTATTCAAACATGCCCCGATTTTGTATTCTAATTGGCTCCGCTCAAATTCAAACTCATACCATTTAACAGTATGTATAGGTATTCTATCTGTCCCCACGATTTATCATTTATAATGATCCACATGATGCCTATGAATGACGATTAAAACTAAAAATCTTTGTAAATATATTTAAAACCCGTAGTCCAACTAATCAGAAAACGTTGATCCAATTCAAGTGGTTTCCACATCTACTGAATCTTGATCTTGCTGATATAGCAGGCTACTTAAATACGTAAGCATAGTAGCTGAAAATAGGATGACGACGCTGAACAACATTTGCGGACAAAAGCGACCACCAAGTTCATCGGTAATCTCTTTCTCTCTCTATCTATTCATCTATTTAATAGATTTGGATATATTTAGATCCATCTCCGACACTTTTTATAGACATTCACGTTCATATACACAGTACTTAAACAATTAAAACAGAGAAAAAGAATGTCATTAATTTATTTACAAATTCCTCATCGATACAATCTCGAGCAATTCATCCGCAAACAAAACAGAATGACATCTAATTAATTTCATTATAGAAAAACATACCTCTTTTAACACATGCTAGAGCTTCCACAATTAATTTTTGTTTCACACCACATAAATTAGCCGTTAATTTTTCACATTTCTTATGACAATTAACGTCACAGTCTAGAAAAGAGAGTTTAGTAAAAAAAAATCTTAAGGAGTGTGGATTTTATATCAATTACTCAACCTAAAGAGGTACACGATGTTGGCCAAGCCTTTTGGTTTACAATTTCCATTTTCAAATAGAATATAATACATAAAAAGAAAAATACAAAAATGTATTCTATAACCATAGAAATAGTATATAGAAAAGTATTCGAAAATAACATTTTGTTTAAATTTTTGTTTATTTTGCGTCAGAGAAAATATTTGTATTTTGCTATTGGACTGTTTTTATTTAATATTTGGACCTAGAATTTGTTTGATGCGATTAAAATTTCTAAAATTTCACTCTGTGTTGGCTAGCGTTTTAAGACAAAAACCGATTCGTGGTTCTAAATTTATTTTTTTTAAATTATCGAAGAAATAAAGTAATAAATGTTGTCATAAACAACTACTTATAATGGGATTATGTATAATTATAATTCATTCATAAAAAATATCAATGCATTTTCGTATCCAATGAAGTAATTTTTTTTAAATAGCTTGTCCCTGTCAAGACTCTGAATTTTTGTATTAGATGTTGCGCTAAATATTTATCGGTAGCTAATTTTCTGACACTACCTTTGGGGTAAAGCGAATTTTTCTTCTGTTAAAAAATTATTCTCCTCCGGAAACAAAATAATAAATCGTCCTATATAATTTTGTTTTCTTTTTTTATTTTCTCAAAGGTTGAAGAGGAATTGAAACACTGAATTGGGATTGATAAAGGCCGTGTGTCAATTGCGTAAATAATTGTCATCGGCTAATTTTCTGATACGTGTGGAAGTGTTTGAAAATTCCAATCTAATTTATCGAAATTCACTATATAATTTAATTGAATTCAGTTCTTTGTTTTCTCTTCTACAATATACTAAAACTCAAGCAAAAGAAAACGTCAAAAATTGGCCTATATGATGATTTATTATCTTACTCCAGGAGCAGGACAATTTTTTGCCAGCTGAAAGTTCGTTTTCCACCACGATAATGTCAGAAAATTATCCACAGATAATTATTTAGCCCACTTGACAGAATTCCTTAGACCGATATAAACTTAAAAACTCATAGAAACCAGCTGTTCGTTGAAAATAACTTCCTTCTTTTTTCCTTGTCTGCTATTCTTTGATCTAAACTTAGTCATACTACACTGGATTCCGGCTCACAGTGGCTTCGCTGGAAACGAAACAGCAGACTCACTGTCTAAAGCCGGTGCTACAATGTCACTAATCGGACCTGACCCTTCTGCGGCGTCGGTAAGAGATGTTTCGGGAAACTCATCAATAACTTAGCTCTAATCGAATCCAATGAAGTCTGGCTTAAAATATCTGGGCAGAACCGCACCAAGCAATTCCCAAAATTTCCCCCCAGAAAATCATACTTTTTTTAATAACGTAGGTAAAAATACCCTAAGAATACTAACAGGTATAATTATTGGCCATGGCCTTATGAAAAAACATCTTCACCGAATTGGAGTCTCACGAGACCCCACATGCAGACTATGTCCGGAGAGCAAAGAAATCATCAACTCAGCTGATATATCTTGCTGATATACCCCCAGAGAGCATTCTTGTCTTCCTGACTGTATCCGGAGTAAAAAGATTGCTCTAGGACCCTACCAGGGAAGGCACAATAGTCCCCTTTAGAGAGGCCGCAGTGCCAGAGCCTAATGAAGGCTCTCCCGATTTAATATCTAATCAAATTCTTTGATCGCAAGTTTTTCACTTTCAAGGGATTCCCCATTAAACTCATCCTTATTTATTTTTCCTTAACTAAAAAAACTACAGAAAATTAATGAACAGATCAGTTAAAATTTTGCTTAAAAAAATGTGCCGAACCATTAATGAGTGCGCTAAAATTTGACAGATATATGAAGAACAATCTGAAATGAAAATTTGATTTTTTAGCTGAAGGCAGCGTACCGCTCGGCTAAATTTTGGAGAGAATTTAGTATTTCCTGTAAAAAAAGCTAAGTTGTATCTATTTTAAGCGCTTTCGCTTATGAATGGCAAACCAAAATGGAGTAGATTTTGATGTGTCTTATCATAATGACGAAACTAGATAAACTCTCGCACAACACGTGACAAAATTAACTTACTACGCTAATGCGACAACGGTGAGCGACGTGAAACTCTACCCAGTATTCCCGTAGTTGGTTTGGAATATATTTGATTTTGACAGCTCGACGGACTTAATTCTTGTCTAGGAGCTCTGTCTGTTTCATCCACTCTCAAAGGTATGAGTGATTTATCTTAATTTTAAGAATTAAATCTTATAAACATAATAAAATATTTCGATAAACGAAAAAGTTATGCAGACAATAGCTGGATAACTTATTATATTTTCTCAAATTTCGAAAATAATATCATTCAGACGATTCTCGTTTGCCACTGACGTTGTCGAAACTACTCTATTATCGTGGACTTCTAGTATTGTTTACTTAATCAATAACTAAATTCCCCCTAGTCAAGGGAACTTAAGGGCTGGTCCTACACTTTTAATATCGACTCTCAGTTATGGTAAGGCTTTTATTAATTCTGTGCTGACATTTGAAGTCGCATAATGCTGATAACTTAGCTAACAAAGTATTTTCATAATATGGCTAGATTTATGATAAATGCAGCTTCGCTTGCTGATAAACCCTATTTGACAAAAAAACAAATATAATGATAAGCGATCACCTCCTTATCACTGCTTAGTATTTCTCTTAAAATTAAAAAATAAAATCAAATATCAACTTGCACCGATGTAGGACGTGTCGCGATTCCACCTACTTGCTGTTTTTTCAAAGCACGTGCAAATCGAAGGCATTCGCTTCTGAACTCGTAATTAATTTCTGTCTACAATGTTCTCAAGGCCAACTGCAACGTCATTCGCTTCATAATATTGATGCAATCGAAAATATTATCTAAATCCATGACAAGTGCTGATTGCTATTAAAAGCCACATTTGCATAATGTTTGCAGTTGTAGTAGATGAGGACTATACTGGCGTTATTGACAATGCATATTATGGGTTTTTAAAATTTATTTAATTTGCGAGGTAAGTTATTTAAAATATTCATCATATCTAAGTACATCGCCTGTATTTGACGTTTATTCTACCGCAACGTGTTCTTAATCGTGTGAAAATTTCCGTAAATTCATATCTACTTGTCTCTTTATATTTAACATTATGAATAATTTATTTTAAAATAAAGTAAAAATAGAACGATCCTTGTGATCACGTTAAGTTTTTTTGTTGGGGTAAGTATAAATAGAAACAAGTAAAAGTGTTATCATCGGCCCGGCCGATGCTTTGATACCCTCCACTGCATAAAAGTCATGCAAAATGCTTGCCATGCGTGTTAGTATGTGTCTAATATTAGTTTTGTATGGTAGGTAGCAAAACTACTTTACCGACATGGACAATTTTCAATACCAACCTGACGACGGTTAAAAAAAGTCCTCTCACAAAATTTCATTCACCTAAGTTAAGTCGTTTGGACGCTATCGTGCTTTAACAGACAGAGAGAGACGTGTGTTCAATAGTGGTTTTGTATGGGAGGTAACAGAACTGCTTGACCGACATGGACCATTTTTAATACAAACTTGAAGGCCATAAATATAAGACCTCTCATAAAATTTCAGTTGCCTAAGTCGATTCGTTCGGACGCTATCGTGATTTCAACAGACAGAGAGAGACGTGGGTCTTATAGTGGTTTTGTATGGGAGGTACCAGAACTACTTGACCGACATAGCTCATTTTCAATACCAACCTGACGACGGTAAAAAGAAGTCGTCTCACAAAATTTCATTCGCCTAGGTCAATTGCTTTGGACGCTATCGTGCTTTCAACAGACAGACAGACAGACGGACAGACAGACAGACAGACAGACAGACAGACAGACAGACAGACAGACAGACAGACAGACAGACAGACAGACAGACAGACAGACAGACGGACATGGCTAAATCGATTCAGAATGTGATCCTGATTCAGAATATATATACTTTATAGGGTCTCCGGTGAATCCTTCTTGGCGTTACAAACGTAATGGCAAAGTGAATATACCTTCCTGTGGAGGGTATAAAAATAAATTGCAAAATGATTATCGGTGCAAACCATTTGTTTTGTTTTTTTTTTTTAAATATCTTAAAATGTACCATTTGTCAGAGCCATTACAATTAAAAGAGGGAATGTACAAAAACATTATCTAAAACTTGCGACATTTCAACAAATTTGAATTGTCTCTATTATTGGTGCTACAACTGATACTGATAGGATAGGTTAGGTTAGGTTGAAGTGACTGTCGACAAAAGACCATTATAAGGTCTCTTGTGACATCACATGAATCAAGACATAAGTGTCGTTCTACTCGTTGAACAACTTTGAGCATAATGAAGCGTAGGAGACTTCGAATGTCCAGGTTTGGAAAATTGTTTTGATCATTGTAATAGAAGGCCCCGAAATGCAGTTTCCGTTTTTGGGAGAGAGCCGGACTAGTACAGAAAAAGTGGAAAAGTTCTACAAAAATCGTTTGAAATTACACCAAGCATTCTTGCATGCCTCCTCATAAGGCCTCCCCCGTTATGAAACCTATTGTAGCTCTTAGAACTTTTAGGATCTAGCTTTGGCCAAATATGTTTTGTCGCTGGGCATGTCATGCCACTTGCCCACCTAAGGTTTGGTCTTTTGATATCATCCAGCTTTATAATGAGTTCACATCTAGCGATCGGAATACCTAAGGTACCATTATTTGGTACGATAGGTAGTATAGTTCCGAGTTTGGCAAGTTCTTCTATTTTACAGTTTCCTGGAATGCTAAGGCACACAGTAGAGGCTAATATTGAACTGCTCCGTCTGAGAGACGTGCGATAGTCTAGGAAATTGCTTTGGGACGAATGGTGGCAGATGCTGCAGTTTGTCAATGGGTGTCAGATGAAACAGGATGTCAAGTTCAGCGGAAGGTAAAGTGCTAATAGACAGGTATGCTGTTCTTTGAACTTTGCCTAATTTATCGCCATTCACCGCTTGAACTAAGGCAGTCCACAAGACCGATACGTATAGCCAGTGGAGTGAGTAATACGATGTTGTAGGCCGCATTTATTTCCTACTATCTGTACCCTCCCGGCTTTGCCCGTGCACAGGAATTGTATTGCTTAGGTCTTAGATAATAATGTTCTTTCGTAAAATGCGTAGCCCGTGCACACTCCGTAGTGCAAAATACTTAAACTGATAAACAGTTTTTATTGTAATGCTCTGTGATACACAACATTTTTTTTTTCAGATATCGTATTGCTTTGGCAATATTCCTGACTTTTAGGACAATGCATTATTCATATCAATGTTACAAATTTTAAAAACTTTGGCCTCCAATTCCAAGACTGTCGAAGAAGCTGTATCTGCCCGGCTTCGCCCGTGCACAGGTATTGTATTGTTTAGGTCATAGGTAGTAATGTTCTTTCTTAAAATGCAAGAAATAAGAATAAATCGATTTACTGGAATTTTCTTTCTGCCTAAACCTGAAACACAGCAATACGAACAAAACATAAAAAGAATAATGAAAATCGGTATGGTTGGTGCCACGCCCCTTTGTCCGATTTTGACAAAACTTCACAGGATAACTCCAGCGTCAAAAAGTAAGATTATCTGTAAGTTTGAGCTCAATCTATTTAGTGGTTTTCGAGATATACGATTTTGAATGTTTTTTTTTGTATGGGCGGTGCCACGCCCCTTTGTTTAATACCTTTAATTCACCTTTTAAACCTTCTCTGGACTTCCACAAATAATTCAAGACCAATAGATTTACCAAAATTAGTCAAATCGGTCCAGCCGTTCTCGAGTTTTAGTGAGACTAAAGAACAGCAATTTATTTTTGTATATATAGATTGCTTTTTTGCAAGAAGAAAGTGCCGTAGTTGCTTTTTTGACTCTTTCTTGTATGTTAAATTTCCAGCCAAGCGTTCTACCTAAAATAAGACCCAAGTATTAAGCTTCATTGGAGAATGTCAAGCTTGCCATTTATAGATAGATTTTAATTTTATGTTTCCTAGAGAAGATGAAAAGCTCTGTTTTGTGAAGGTTAACGCGCAACCCACATCGGTTTGCCCAATTTACTAATTTGTTAAGAGCGTATTGTAAGAGGTAAGGTATGTGTGGGAACTTTTCGAACATTTCTAGAGAAGAACCCCGCCTTTTGGGGTTCCTGAACTGACAGAGGCTGAGCATTAAATTAGTCAACTCGCTAAGTGCCTTCGTTCAGATGGCAGATGAGTCAACGTTGTCAAAAGCGCCTTCTATGTCAAAGAATAAAACTATTGTGGAAAAAAGGAGTATTCTGAAAATCCGACGGAACGTAAGCGAGAAGAAAGGCCAAAACAAAGTTAAATATAAATGTTTATTGGGTACTTCTTTCTACCGATGATAAGTTGTGACTGATTTCAGATTATATATAAAGTAAGTTACTCTACGTTCAATTACAATTAGGTGATAGAAATTCAAAGAGAAGTTATGAAGAGAAATTATATAGAGGGAGATTATAAAGACGTAGTAGTATTATTATATTATTTTTAACAACTATTGTATACTCCTTCTGATGAACGGAATCCTCAATGGAGCTAGTTAGCGTATGCAGAGCTGTTTCCGCGGACTTACATTTAGAGTAAGCATGTTGAGCAGTAGACAGAAATTTCGCTTTAGTGTAGATGGATTTCTATCAGTCGTTTAAAAATTCTTAGGAGGATTGACGAAAGACTAATGGGTCTGAGATCCTTCGGACTAACATAAGACCATTTGTCTCCCTGGGTATAAAAACACTTTTACTTCTACCCACATAACAAACGAATGTACACCAGATCTAAACAGCTCTTTAGGATTAACTCTAGCACTGGCAGGGCTAGACTAGGGCAATCGATTGTAGTAAGTTAGTAAATTCGAACAAATAGCTTTACAGCAGACTCGGACACCCGCATGATTGGAGATCATTCATAGGAAGTTAGCAGCCGACTCGCTTCACGCTATCAGTATGAATTTTTACCAAATCAGTGACGATTAAGTCTTTTGCAAGGAGTCAGGCATGATATAATGGCAGGAAGGGACCAAAAACCAATGTATGGAGAAGTTGATTTCGATAGAATATGATAAAATAAATTGCAGCAGCATTCAAAGAAAAAACTTCGGCCAGCGGCGCGGTTGGAAAGAATCAGAAAGAGCAAAAAGAGACAAGGTCCGTCTTCGAACGAGGAACAGCAAGCGCTGAACGAAATGTTGGGCCAGCAATCACCTTAATGTAGTCCTGGGGTCAGATAAGATCACGTAAAATGAAACCGATCGAACGACATCGTTTCGACAATAGCAGTCTCTGTTTATTGCCACAGATATGATAGAGACAGCATGCGTGAAAACGATATCGTTCAATCGTTTTTATTTTACGTGATCTGACCCCTGTCCTGAGGGGATCGTGGTAAGGGTGTGTTTTAGTAGCCTTATTCCGAGTTACCCATCACAAGGAGGTCACCTATATATGGGGCAGGTTCTCGCCTTTATGTTTCTACGTTATAGTATACGTCACAATTTTATACTCTAATGTTGCATCTACCTTATACTGAATGTAAATTTCAAAATTGTTCTGCTGTCTCCTACAGGTACTTTTCAGGAGTCAAGCGGCTTTTTCCTATTAATTCGTCGTAAGTTTACGAGGAAAACAATTACTGATTTTCTCATTAAAAGTAAACAAACTGTCCATCAATGGCGTCAATAAACACCAGGTGAAGTGCCATTTAATAAATGGAACTTGTTGTTGACCCAGATGATGTGTGTGCTTATTTTGGCAAGCCAACAGGGATTTAACAGTGAAAATACAGGTGCTCACACATGTGGGATACATGCTCTATTATTTCGTTAAGTATTCAGTAATTTGGTGCTCATCAGTCATCACCTGTCATTAAAACAGCTTGTGTATGACCTTAAGCAAACATCAATGTCAAGGACGACAGATATCTTATACAAAAATGGAGTTTAGATTTTTGTCATATTGTTAAAGAATTGAATGTCTTTCAAGATGATTCAATTGACTGTTTTTTTAAAACTAATTTAATACTTAAAATTAAAATTCATATCCCACCCAAAACTACACAGTAATTTATGGCCTTTTACCCACTTACAACATTTTCAAATTTATTTTGAAACAAAAGCGTATTCTTTTTTTAGTCCCATTAAATAACATTACAACTAAGGCCACCGCACCACCATCGATGAGCGCAAATTAAACTAAATAGTACTGCATCCGCTTTGGCAAACGAGACAAATCACCTTGATAAGCAGACAAACGGTATTGTAGATATAGATACACCTACTCGACTCGTATCTGCACGATTGTATAACGAACATGATTAGAAGACTGATCTAATAATTTGTGTGCATTGCATTTGAACATGTAAACAAAAGCTACATTTTAGCAAATGGTTCTTTTTATCCCTCTTGCTCCATATAATTGGTGTTGTTTTGATAAGTAAATTTAGTACACATTGACCTAGCCCGTGACCTGTACTTAAATTTAGTATCAGAAGTTTGCCATGCTTTGTTTACGATGAATAAGATAAAACCAATCGCGTTGACGTCACTGCCTGCCTTGGTATTTACGATCAACTACTTAAACTTAATGTATTTCCTCTTTATTGGAAGAGTAAAAATTATAAGAAAAAAAAATTTAAATATATTTAGTTCCGGATTTAAGTTTAATTTAGTACCAATTGTCAGGTATCCATGGTTATTTAGTTTTATTAAAAATAAAACAGAAAGGTCATTGATCGGACGGCGATTTTTGAAATAATATCAATGGAAGAGACATGCATTAGCAGCGTGATAAATTGTTTATTTTAATATGTTTTCGAAGAACTAACAAGTCGATATTCGAATTGTGTATTGGAAAAAGTAAAACTTTGTACGAAATGAGCGAAGGAACTATGCAAGTAGTTGGTTCCGCACGCGCTAAATTGTTATTATAGATGCTTTTGTTTTCGGACTTAGTTTAGTTAGTCATATAGGGGTAATGAACTGATTGTTTGATCTTTTTTTTAAACAAATTGAATATACCTACACTTGTTTTAAAATATTCGTGGAATCCAAATTTCTTATTAATCTGTTTGACCTTCTTGAAAAAGAACTAACTTATAATATTCTGTGAGTCATACAAATTATATTATGAGTTCTTCGACGTATTTTAAGATGAGGTAATTAAGGATTTTCAAGAATTGTTACATATAGAAATATAATGGTTGATAGTTCTCGTATGGATGAAGCAGGTTATACTGTTTCCGGAATTTTCGGCCATAGAAAGAGGTTAACTACCAAACCACTTTAAAATCTATTTTATTGCGGAGCTTTATTAAAGGTTTGACTTTAAACTGGCAACACTGTTTCTACAGGTTGTCAATTTGACAGTTGAAAGTTGATTTGTGGTTAGTACGTTTTGTCATTTTAGTGGTGTAGTTCGAAATAGCTATCATTCCTACCAAAGTGACTGTGTCTACGAGTTGTTGTTAATGTAATTCTTTCAAACAATAATTCAGAGACTGAAATTCGACAAAATTTCCCAACAGAAATTGTCAGGGTCAATCCCAAACAAGCGAGAATCGTTGTTACTCCTCGCTTCCCCACTCAGCATTTTACGATGACTAGATTAACGCCAGAACAACGCAAGCAAATTGTGCAAACATATTTTGAAAACCATGGTTCTGTTCGGCAAACTTATCGTGCACTATGGAGAGCCCTATAGAAACATGATTTCTGACTTCTTCGTTCCTCAGATTGATGTGACAGAGCTTTGGTTTCAACAAGATGGCGCAATATGCCACCCGTCGGTCGCGCGACACCATACCTAAAAAAAAAATACCCTTTATAAGAAAGAATTTACAATTGACTATTGTCTGCATAATGAAAAAAGAACAACAAGGTTAGAATAGAATACATGTCCTAAAGACGTCTTACTTGGGTTTCTGAGTGAACGCCTTATAAAATTTGTATTAGGATCAATCCAACACTAAACCATGTTTGGAAACGGACTTGGAATCGGAATGGAGGGACATGGTTGCCTCAATGCGATCTTCCCGTACATTCCAAGCACCATAAAGCACCAAATATAACGCAATCGCAATAGACTGCCAAAAGTCCTATATAGACAGCATAAAGTGTCAAACCCCATGGAATCAATGCCAAGATGCCGCAGCTACTGTATATCTGATGATTTCCATGAAGCCCTCTTTTGATAAAAAAGAGTAACAGCAATGACATGCAGCAAAATATTTTGCACACCAAGCGGTATGCTGCCTACCGGCCGAACTTTTTCAAGCACCGGGCAAAATAAAATTTGGTCGGACGAAAGCATGCCCGACAAATGGAACCTCAGCGTCGTGTGCCGCATTCACAAGAAAGGAGATGCTCTGAACTGTGCCACCTACGTGGCACAGTTCGCGCTGCTCCGTTAAAATAGAAAAAGGTTTAAGCCAAGTCGATGCGCTATCGTGTAACTTTTTTAACATCATCCTTGAAGCAATTGTACGCAACTCACAAGCCAACATCAGACGTACAATTTTTCAGAAGTCTGTTTAACTGTTTGCATTATGCTGATGATATTGACAATGTATGAAGATCACAACGCATTTGCAAGTAGGTATTGAAGATGGGTCTGGCTGTAAATAAGGTAAAAACGAGGTATATGCTGTCAACAATAAATGAGTCTTAGCATCTACGACTCGGACAAAAAGTCACGATGTACAGATATAACTTCGAAGTCGTTAAAAACTTTGTCTACCTGAGGCTCCACTATCACCTCGCAAAATGACATCGGCGCAGAGATCAAACGAAGAATCACTCTTCCCAATAGCTGTTTCTTCGGGCAAAGGCATCTAAGAAGTAAAGCCATCTCAAGGAGATATTACATAAGACCCTAATCATCCCGGTCCTGCTGTATGGTGCAGAATAATGAACTCTGCCAAAATCTTGGATGAGATGTTTTGAGAGAAAGGTTCTTCGAACGATATTCAGTCCAGTTTGTATCGATGGAGTGTGGAAAAGAAGATTTAACGACGACCATATTTATACAGCACATTTAACGACGGGCTATAAATATTTATACAGCGATATTGACGTGGTCAAAAAGCTGAAGATACAACTGCTGAGATGGCTGGGGCACGTGGAGTGTATGAGTCCGCCCCTCCTGAGGGACAACATAGCAGAGGAAGACCCAACTTTAAGTGGCGCGCACAATTGGAGGGCAACCTCAACCAACTTGGTTTCCGTAACTAGAGGCAGCTAGCTAGGGACCGAGCTGACTGGAGGGACTTATTGGTTGAGGCTGTGGTCCACCCTGGACTGCAAGCGTCCCAAAAAAAAAAATTAAGTAACTCTACAAATTAGCAAATATTTGCACAATGGTTTTTAAGAAAATATAAGAAGCGCAGATTGACACCGAGGAGTGCAGTGGCTTGGTGGCCTGAGAGACTCAATTTTTATGATCTCTCTAAGTAAGAATTAATATCTATATCTCGAAGAATAAAAGTATTTGAAAAAAGTTCCTTAGTGAGGGCCATTGCTGACCTTAGCCATTTGGGCGCCCCGAGCATGATTTTCTTTAGCGACTCATTATGCGGACAGTATATCCAGTTATTCTTGTAGCCAAAAAAAGTTAAAAAAAACTTCACCGGAAAACCACATGTTTGATCACGATAAAATTCAAAATATCCGTCATATCCGTCATATAATCATGACCAACAGTTTTGATTCCGATCGTGAGGAGGCAAAGAAGCAAGACGTAGGAGCGAGCTAAGCACATTTTCATCGGTAGTACTGTCATCGAAGTTAATTGCAACAAAAATATTGACGAGCGCTAATTTTTTGATTGGCGACAGAACCTCCGTTTCAAAAAACAAGCCATCGCGGATGCCAGATTGCCAGAGCGCTTGGTCTCGACAACCGTCGGAAGCCCGGGAATAGTATAAGTAAGTACTTTTGATTAGTGGTTAATTAACGGGATAAGGCCGCTTTGATCCTGACACCCTAGGCCTAGGTGAGTGCCCGTGTTGCTGCCCCGTGTGAGGCCCTGTTGAAGCATCAGTGAATTTCGAATTCGAATTCGAATTCAAATTTGAATATATTTTACAATAAACCCAACATTTGTATTTTTATTGACGATTTATTTTTAATAATAAATTAATAAAATTATTTATTACGTTAATGCTGCATTCACGTTGAAGTGTAATTTAACTTCTTCTCTCATTTATTTAATTTTATTTATTTTTAATGCGTAGGTGTTACCTACTCGTATACATTTTTAACTTTCTCGTTTAAGTTATGTATAAAGAATTAATTGGATCATAACAAAATATGAAATAAATTTTGTAAAATCAAAAGAAAATCAAATTTTAAATATGATCAACGCATATTTCAAAGATATTGGATGTAGTTACATTTACACTTAAATGTACACCATGATAAACAATGAGAAAAATATTTCAAATAGCAAACGTCAACATTTGAAAATGAAATGAGATATTTTTAGTTTTAAGCTATCACATGTGCCGCATAAAAACAAAATGAGATATTTTCGCGTCATTTAACTGACAGTCAGATAGACAAACATATTTTTCTATGTACGTAATTTGTCTATTGATTTTTTGTTTGTTTGTTGCTATTTATTTTCAAAAATAGTAAATCAATTATTCATATAGCGATATGTTTTTTTAACTGTATAAAAAAAGATCAATTAAATTTTGGAAAATTTTTCTTATTTATAATGCCTTTACTAAAAATCTATTACAGTCGCAGGATACACTTATTTTCAACTGTTAATAAAAAATAAACATCATTAAATAAATTTGCTACCTAAATGCATAAATAAATATATGATATGTAATTAAATACTGTAGTGGAAGCACACAAATATCACTTCATAGAAGAGTAATTGTCTTCAAACTATATACAGAAAATTTTTATAGAATAAAATAAAATCAAAACTGATCAAATTTCGTATCTTCTTTGTTTATTATATTCATATTATTCTTTTTTTTCGAACCAAATGAATTTTTTGTATTTAGCTAAATAGGTGCGAAATTTTAAATGAATTTTCGTTCAATTTTAATCTGGATGCTTGCGCTATGAGTTTGATAAATTGCGATGAAAAAAAGAAAAGAAATATCGCAGTTGGGTTTGCTCGAAGAATGTTTTTAATCTGTTATTAAGCTCATACATATGAGCATGTTCGTGCGAAATTCCAGTGTATGTTCATTTGTTTTACAATATGCACATGCACAAGCACATTAACTAATTTGTTTCCCTATAGCTACCATTTTATTGTGTTAATTATTCTTTGCTTTCGTTATTTAAGATGAAAGCACAAATAACCCCCATCGAGCCATCTCTATCTAAACAAATTAATTTTATTTCCAAATTTAATTGCATTGGCATTTGTTGCAAACGAATAATAGATAGATAATAATAATTCTGAGTTCTGAAACTCATTTCAATTTATTTATGTATTTTCGGACCCAGAAACGAATAGTTATGAGAGGCCAGGCCTAGGGTGCCTATACGACCCTGTTGCGCCAACTATACTTATCTTTTTTTATACCATCCACAGGAAGGTATATATTCACTTTGCCATTACATTTGTAGCGTCAAGAAGGAGTCGCCGGATACCCCATAAAGCATATATGTATAATATACATTATACATTCTGAATCAGTATCACATTCTGAATCAATTTAGCCATGTCCATCTGTTTGTCTGTCTGTTGAAAACACGATAGCGTTCAAAGGAATCGACCTATAATAGGCAATTAAAATTTTATATGAGACAATTTTTGGTATTGAAAATGGGTATGTCGGTCAAGTAGTTTTGGACTGGTACCTCCCATACAAAACCAATATTAGACCTTTGTGTTGTGTACGTACTAACTCACATGCCCAACATTTTGCATGACTTGTAAATTGTATGCTGTCGAGGATATCAATGCATCGGCCAGGTCATCGGCCTTTTTTTTTTTGTTTTAAACTTTAATGTTTAATCTGATCTGAAACACCTTTGATCTTTTCATGCAGGAAGTTCTTGCTGTAAATTGCGTTACGACGAAAGGAATCCGACTTTGATGAGGCAATAATGTTTGCATAGAGTACCCAACTCTCTAGATTTTGAAATTTTCGATACTTCTCGGACTAAATTCTCTCTGACAACATCAGTATTTTCTAAAAGCAGCTAAAACTGTTGCATTTTATGGATGAGACTAGCACATATGCTGGTATTATACCTAATTGACAGCGCTGAGCTGCGATAAAATATTTGCCTTACAATAAAATGAAAGCTTGTGATTCCCTCTTGCGAAGAGCTTCTTGTTTTTGGTGCGCAGCCAGGATTCTGATGGGCAGCCAGACACAGTGTTTGGCCGGAAAATAAAAAGATGATGGCTGGCAAGAAAGGAATTCTTCATTGAACTAACCCATATGGACAAATCAATAGTACAGCGAAAAAATACTAGGAGCGACGAATAAGTCATGGAGTACGCTCGAATTCCACGACTGTGGTGCAGCAGTTGGAGTTATTGTTTCAGACCCGAGCGGCCGGCTACATAGGTAATTTCTCTGCGTGAACACACGAGCTTCAAAATATTAGCGCGTACTTGCCATCGACCGGCGTATCCATTCAACCAATTCTAAATGCATTCAAATTCAAAGGCCGGTGATAACGCCTCTCATTCTATCAAAGCTTCCACCAATGGATATGTTTTATTTCAATTGCATATTGTGAGAACTCTCAACGGACAACAAATTAATACAAGAAAAATACAATATACATCGGGTAGGCGTCCTCTAGGTAGACCAAGGATGAGATGGTTAGATCAAGTCCATAATCTCTCCTATACCCGTATGGGGATTGCCCTTGATGATTTAGAGTCGATGGCGGAGGATCGAGAGCTATGGAGGGTCCACTTGAGCAACCTACACCCGCGACCCACTTAATGGACAAGCGGACCATTGAAAATGAATGAATGAATGAATGAATCTTTCCATGGACCAAAAATCAACACATACATTGTCAAGACTTATAGAAATGGAAACGACTAAAATAGAGTTAACGAGGTCAAAACCATTACGCTGAAGTGACACCAAACATTGAGTAATCGCACAGAAAACAGAACGTCATAATCGGCAGCTATACCTTTGAGGAAGTAAAGGAATTTTTTACCTCGGCTCGTTAATAATTTCTCTTTTCAATTGATGTTTCTTTAGGCTGAGAACGAAGGCAAATGTTTGGTACAGTTTTATCCTGAAGAACTAAGGTGGCACTGGCCCATCCTTTTTAAAAGAAAAGCTGCTATTGCGATTGTCGACTACCGATCGATAACAAGTTTTTATCGAGAGTCGATTGTAGATTTCTGATTTCAGGCCGTGGGTCAATTGGGCTAAATAATTATCCTCGGACAATTTTCTGACACTTACATAATTATGAAAGTGTTGAAAGAGAAGTCCACCAAACTCCAATCTTAAATCAGAGATTTATCCAATTTTAAGTTATTAATCAATTGAAATTCAGTGTCATATTTCCTCTTCAACATTCTAGCAAAAACTCAAGCAAAAGAAAACGTCAAGAAATTTGCCTATATGGAGCAGGACAGCTGAAAATTCGTTTTCCACCCTATCCTGGTCAGAAAATTATCCGAGAATATTTATAAGCCCAATTGACACACGGCCTTAGTATTGCGAGTCTTTATCAAAATCGACATTTATCGATTAGAAATTTTTCATTGTCGTTTGCATTTTCGTGATTGGCTGACAAATACAAATTTTTGTTTGCAAGATTATAAGTTGAAAAGTGAAGTAAAAATAGGTAAATGTTTTTAATAACAATAAATGTATTATGTACCATCCAAAGCAGTTTAAGGACAAAATTGGCTAAATGAAAGCAATGCTACTGACGTTTCTGTCAATTCATTGATTTAGTTATGTAATACCGAACGAAAAATCAATCGATTGACATTCTATAGTCGCAATAGAGGCCAAAGCTGTTCTTCCGTCTAGTTGGAAAAATGTGTTTTGCGTGTAAAGAGGAAGGACACAAATACTCCGGCCCGTAGGGTCTTTGAGTCTAACCCAAAGGAATAGCGTAGTAGCGGAAGACATCGCCTTTTGGCGCACATTTGAAGGCCGTTAGCTAGGGACCGGCCAAGGACTGTAGAGTCGTCTAACTAACGACAGAAGCTACTACTGACATATTTCGTCTTGAAATTTTATTTGTCATCTCATTTCATTACAAACAAATTTTTTGAATGTAAAGGGTCCGCCATCTAACGTTTTTTTTTTCAACTAGTGCATATTTCGCGAATGGTAACACTTAGCTCATGTCTGATTTGACAGATAATTAGTTTTATCCTTCCGCTGAACGAATATGGTTGTGTATACGCTTGAACAACGCTGGGAAATACTGCGACATTACTTTGAAAATCATGATTAATGTGTGCGAAATTGCGTACGGATTTTGGAAGAAGAGAAGCACCGTCAGCTCCGTATGTTCGTTATCTTGTGAAAAAAGTGAAAGATAAACCAAAGCGTGAAAAGCCAAAAGCATACATTGAAAAGCCGATATACCCAAAACGAGTCACTGTTTGGTGCGTATTTTGGTCCAGAGGCATAATTGGGCCATTTTTCTTCGAAAATGAGTAAGGAGTGGCCGTTACAGTCAATGGCGATCGTTATCGGGCCATGTTGAACGAATTTTTGTTCACAAAAATTGAAGAGGAGGATATTGGCAACATTTGGTTTCAACAGGACGGCGCTACGTGCCACACAGCCGAAGCTACACTCGATGTTTTGCGCCCTGTTTTTGAAGATCGCATTATCAGTCGCAGAGCTGATGTCGTTTGGCCACCGCGGAGCTGCGATTTGACACCGTTGGACTATTATTTGTGGGATGCCGTAAAAGATAAGTTTTACGCCGACATGCCAGAGACAATTGACGCTTTAAAGGACAATATTCGTGAAGCCATTGGTGAAATACAGCTGCACACAATCGATAATGTGCTTAAAAATTGGACCGATCGTGTAGACTACTGCATGGCCAGCCGAGGCAGCCATTTGAATGAAATTATTTTCCATTATTAACCGGAAGGATTGTACTCTCAAATAAAAAAAGAAATTTGGGAAAATATTCAGTAGTTTTTTTTATAGCATTTTCAAAAAATTTATTTGGCGGACCCTTTATATAATATATCAAGACCATATATTTGCAAATAAATTTAATTTTTACATTTTGATAAAAAAATAAATATCGGAAAGGTGCGACAATCGAAATAAAGTCGTAATTCAAAGTTCGCCTATAGGTAACGTTCCACTTTCATCTTATTAAGGAAAATCGTTGCCAAAAAATCTAATTATCTGTTTTGCATTGAATTCACATTCACAATCATTCGGATATACCTAGGTATGCTTGTGCACCTAGATGAATGAGCAAACAACTAGATGTTTTAAAATAAACCAATTTATACAACGCAATGCAGGCAAAACGTTACAAGAAAACATTTTTTTTAATGTCAATGGCGCCAATTATATTCTGTCGAATTGTCGTCTTGTTATGTGTGATTAACCATGGATAATATAAATTTGTCCAATAATCTAACTATATCGAGAGTAATGTCTTAAAATTATTCAAAATTTATTATTCTCTATAAAGTGAGAAAAACAAGTGTGGTACCAGTATTTCGTATGCGGATTGTTTATAATTTATATTTTACATAAATAAAGAAAGTCTTGGATCTACCGGACAATTCTACAAATGATTTGTATGGGTGATCATCTGTGAAATAATAATGTACATTGTATATTTAAATATAGACTGCATCGCGTTATAGGTAGGTCGCTCACCGATGACGCATTTGCACGCATGTGTAATTGCTTTACTACGCTAGCTGCCGTTGTGTTCTGCAACTGTGAATGTGATCTGTATCTATGTTTAATGTATTGCACTTGTGCATTGGGTGCAGTGATGCGGATTTAATGCAAAAAAAATGTACTATATATTTTTTCAGTGTCTACTATTTTAGGTGTTCATGTTCATACTTTGGAAAGTTTGTGTTTCAGTGGAGCTTTTATAGATTTTACAGTATATTTGGAGCACCTCCAATTTTTTTTTTGTTTTGGTTGCGTAAACACCTGATTCGTGGATGTGTTGGTATAAATATTGTGAATTTCCTAAGAGTCGTAATATTTATAATCAATTTGCCTAACACTTTCTATATTTAAATTGTTATTTTTTTTTGTTTGAAGAAAGAAATAAATGATGGAAAAAAAAAATAACGGATCGTTACTAAGAAGCAAAGAAACCACTCTCCCTCCACACATGACTATGAAAAAGTTGCTTTGAATTTTTTCCAGGAGTAGATTTACGTAGGAATAAACAAATATTTTTTTTTTGTATTCGATTCTTAAAGCGAATTAGTTGTCTTTGAGTAAGAACACAAGGTGTGTCTTTTATTACTTTTTGTGTACTGGAAGTTACATACAATTTTAGTTAGTCACTGAATTAGAACGTATGATGGTGGTTGTTTACTAATGAGACAAGTGCTAAAGGCAACCCACCTCAGGATGAAAGCAAAATGTCATTGAATAGTCACATATTCAAAAACTTTCCCTTCAGAAAAATAATATGGTTATGACCTGACGAATTAGGCTACCGTATACGTTATACAATGAGTGTTTATTTTAGTAAGTTGTTAACATAGAGCCCATGCGGTAAAACACCGTATTCGTTAAATTTTTTCCCCGTACACCGACCGAACTTGTCACTGCGATTCGAGAAATCTCGCATCAATTTTATTGAATACATGATCAGTAGCGCTTATGTTTACATTGTGTCATTCACACAAATAACGTTTTTTTTTCGAATTCGTTTAGTAGATTGTCGGTACTCCGAAAGAGTCAAGATTGACGTGAAAAAATCGACATGAAATGCTGTTTTGTATTCGATAAAACCGTATACGTCAAGAAATCGAATCGAATAGACGTCGTGCGAACGAGGCCTAAGTGTGCATCGTCGAATCCGAAAAGTGAACAGAAATCTGGAAAAAAATCCCACCCTACCAATAGTATGTGTTAATATTATGTATATACCTACCTATATGACATAATAACTGTTCAATTTGCGGTTTCGACGATGCCAAAAATGTTAACTGCCTTCTAAGAAATTTAACTAACAACCAGCGTGCACAGTTGACATCAGCGGTATTGTCAAATGTCAAAATACCAAGGTTAGGTAAGACTAGCGCTCATATAAATCAGCCGTTGATAAAGGACATTACGGCAGGATACTATAGCCTTTGGGTAGCTATTTTGCTGCGTTGAGAAAACCACGTATAATCAACTTTTAAAGACTTTACTAAGTATTAAGACGATAAAAAAACTAAAATGCAAGGAGAGACATTATGTTCCAGCACAGGTTTTAACTTTACAAGACCGAATTCTGATAATTCAAACTACATCCATTCATTTGCAAAAAAATATTAAGAATTCGGCCTCGTCAGCGAATGATACTCGCTGCACATTTCGCAGCCAGCTCGATACTCCCAGATTGCGCTTTGTCTGCACCTGTACTCGAGTGCGTCGAATTTACCATGAGACCAATCCATTTTCGCACTCGTACAGTCGCAAGAGTACTTTATGATCTCAACATAAATAAATCTCCTCCATCGTTCTGAAGAGGTGTTTTTCCACGCTGGCAAAACCACTGCGTAAGTTTTTTCATCTGTCCTATTCTTCTGGACTCTTTCCGTCCCACAAATTACCGACCCATAGTACTTACGTCCATTCTTTCTAAGGTCATGGGAACGCTGATAAACCGTCAGAAATATCTTGAATCACGGAAACCTTAATGACCGCCAGTACGGTTTTCGAGGCAACAGGTCCACTGGTGATATGATGACTTATCTCACCGAGAAGTGAAACCAATATCTCCATCACTTCGGTGAATCAAAGATTGTTGCGCTTGATATTTCAAAGGTATTTGACAGAGAAATGGATTTAATGGATTAGAAACTACCTTTCTGGCCGTTCAATTCAAGTTGTTTTGGATGGTTTCAAGTCTGAAACTCACCATATAAATGCTGGTGTTCCCCAAGGCTCCGTTCTGTCTCCGACTCTCTTTTTCTAATTTTTATAAATGATCTCTTGTCTGCAACTTCTTATCCAATCCATTCCTTCGCTGATGACAGCACTCTTATAGCTTTTCATATTCTTTCCATGACTCACTTCCCTGCTCTTCGGCCGTAGAACTGGAACGGCAACGTACATACGTTAAACTCATTAAATTTCCACCTTAACAGCATTTTAAAATGGGGTTCAGCCAATAGACTGGAATTTAATGATTCAAAAACACAATGCTGTCTCTAAAGCGAAACCCGAACCTACAGCCTTTATCCATGAATGGCACTTGCATCACCGAAACCGAAAGACTTTCTACTCTCGGTATGTGCGTTCATGACAACCTTCGTTGGAATGACCTTATACACGAAGTCGCCAGAAAGATTTTACCCCTTCTGATCTGGCTACAATATAATAAGGCGTTCATTCGCCCCAAACTTGAGTAGAATTCCCATATCCGGTCTGGTGCGCAAAGAACCACATTGCACTTACTGCATAGGATCCAAAATCGTGCGTTGAAACTTATCGGAGACACGAATATATCGAATTCTATTCATTCACTTGAACATCGCAGAAACGTTACGTGTGTCGCACTGTTTTATCGCTTTTTTAACCAACAGTGATCAAACTAAATTGCCAGCTGCATTCCGTCCCTTCAGCAATTCAACCGCAATACTCGCCTTGCTAGGAATGTCCATCAGTTTACCATCCAGCCTATCTTCGGATGTACTATGAAATACAGAGACAACACAGATACAACACGAATGTGGACTTCAATGAATGCAGTGTCATTCTAAAGACTTGAATTCAATTGACTTCAATCATAAGAGTGGTCGTAAAGACTGATCCAGTCAAGACTTCAAAAAGAACGAGAGATTTAAATTCTGAAGTCTAAATTCCAAAGCGAAATCAAGAACTCAAAAAACAGAAGCATGAAGTCAATTGATTCGTTAAATCAAAAGATTTAATTCTTTTATATCTCTGACCGGTTAGGCCGACTATTCAAGAAGCCTTAACATCAAATGAGTTTAGTTAGAATTTGTCGATAAAACAATATTATATAATATAGTATGACTAGCTGACCCGACAAACGTTGTTCTGCCTAAAATAGTTATTTTAAATATTTCAAGATTTATTTTGATATTTTTGTTCAATTATTTTTTTTAATAGGAATGAAGGCGGATAGCTTCAGTGGTTCAGCGGCCATTATCGGACTTACATACGCACCAACGTTTTTATATAATTTAGCTGTACACGCCCGGCTTTACCCGTGCACAAAAATTATATTGCTTAGCTCTTAGATAATAATGTTCCTTCGTAAAATGCGAAAAATTAGAATAAATCGATTTTCTGGAATTTTCTTTCTGCTTAAACCTTAAATACAGCAATACGAACAAAAGAAAAAAGAATCATGAGAATCGGGCCAGAGGTTATCGAGTTTAACGCCATCTTCACCCCATAGAAAATGTTTTTTGTATATGGGAGGCGCCGATTTCGACCAATCTTCACGGGAACGCTCCCGGGCTAATACCTACCTAAGACTGTTTGAAAATTGTAACTCAAACTCAATTCAAACAACGCTATTCGCAACAATGTAACAATGTCAATGCTCCGTTGCAAGTAGAGACTATTATAAACTATTACCAAAATTAATTCAAAAAAATTTCAAAATCGCTTCTTGTCAGTAACAAAACTAAACCAGAATTTTAAGAAAAATATTTCACGAAGAAATTAGACTACTTTGCAGACTTATTGCATTTTAATGAGTCGCGGGCGAATGATCGACGCTTTGGCCACCCCTACACTAGAAGAACAACATACCAGCAATGAATGAAGAGCCAACTGAGACACAATTGCATTGAGTGCCAAAGCTGTCAGACTAAAAATGCAGTCTAGATAGGAAGAAAGAATTGCATTTCTGCCGCCATTGCCACTGATTTAACAATTGATTTCTTTAACAGCTGAATTCGAATAAAGTATAGTGAAAGTACAAATGGGAAGCAGCCACAAGGTCTTGAAATAAGAAAAAATTGTCAATTCACGATGTTTCTTCCGATGCATCAATTTAGGCTTAATTTTGTAATTTTTGTTTCTTGGTATACCCACTTCTTGTAAATACTAATGATTATATATCAGAAAGAGTTTTTTACAATTTTTGTTTTTTTATATCCAATAAATTTCATAGGAAATAAAGAAGAATGGCATGGTATTTGGATTATGCTTGTTTAAGCTATTTTTTCTGACAACAATACCTCATGGCGATCAAGGAGGCCCTATCGTGGCTACGGTATAATGTAATATCTGCAAAGGATATCGTGATTTTTACCGATAGTCAAGCCGCGATTAAATCCCTGGACTCTGTCATCTTTAAGTCCAAAACCGCCCTCAATTGTCGCTTGTATCTTAACGAGATGGCGGAGCAGTTCAAAATTCACCTTATATGGGTGCCGGGCCACAGGGACATTCCAGGGAATTGCAAGGCCGATGAACTCGCTAGGCATGGCACAATGCTGTCGATTCTACCGGAAAAGGAGAATCTCTATATGCCTCTCGCTACGACGTGTAGACTTTTAATTCAACAAAATGCGATAAGCGCCACTAATCGAAGGTGGTCAAACTGCACCACGTGCTCCATAACGAAACAGATCTGGCTGGATCTTAAGCGCTCCAACAATCTTGTAAAACAAAAAAGATCCAACATAAGCATATTAGTAGGTGTCATCACGGGGCACTGCATTATTGGGAGACATGCTCTCAGGCTGGGCCTCCCCTCCAATGATTTCTGTAGAAGCTGCATGGACGAGGAGGAGGAAGAGACAATTCTTCACCTCCTATGCACGTGCCCTGCCCTTTCAACTCGGAGAAAGCTATATCTCGGAGAATACTTCTTCAACAATCTCGGCGAACTCGCTAATGCAAGCATAAGTTGCCTCCAACGCTTTATTTTCAGCTCCTCTTGGTTCAACGGGTAGTTGTGAGATCATCAGATCCTGTGGTATCACAATGGGCCTCCTCTGGCCTACGTGAGGCTGCACTTGTTGCGGCCTGCCACTCTAACCTAACCTAACTTAAAAGTTTATATGGCTCATTGAAGAATAACATTTTTGAGATTATATCCAATGGTACTCCCTCACACATTATTAAAATAACGGAGAATTTATTAGAATAAGTAAAAAAGTTCAAAATATCGCACACAAATTTGGTGTTTTGTTGTTTTTCGACTTTTTTACAGGTGCGTCTATTCAAGTGAACCAAAAAACAAAAGCATACGTTTTTGCATGGTATAGAATAACATTAACAAAACTACCGTTATGAGTCCATCATCAAGTTTCAAATTATGTTTGTTTTATAGTGTATGAATGTACCTTTTTGGCAAATAAGTTTTTTTTTCTTTGTTCCACGTAATACGAAAAAAAAACAAGAAATAAAACGTAACTCTTGTGCGTCTAATCAAGTGAACCGCACTGTACTGACAATTATATCACCTGTCAAAATTTTATGAAAAGAAAACTTGTCAGACAAGTGCGACAAATTTGTAGAATTATTGTCACCTGTCAATGTTTATGAAATGGTAGGACCCTCTTGTTTAAAGTCGTTTGCCATGAAAACGCCACGAAAACGACTTTTAATCGTTGGGTTGTTGAAGCACGCAAATCTTTTCTAACAGCAGTTCAGCAAAATTTCTGACAGGATAGCCCTCACTTTGTGCTGTCGTTTCTACTACTCTTTCAAGCATATTTGTTTACAAATGTGGAGTCTCTTCTTATCTTTGCACTATGAACAGTAAATGTTCAGAATTTTCTGTTTCTTTTAAAAACAGTTTTTCTATCAAATTTTTCAAACATATTTTTTTGGAAAATGTAGTTTTCTTAAAATTGAGAGCTTTTGATTTGACTTTTTTCATTTTCTATGCCGATCGTATGTATAAGAAGTAAGAACAAACGTAAAGACCGATTTTAAAGCTTCCGGTTAGTTTTAAAGCATTATTTTGGTTGGCATATTTAAATTGCTTTTTGACATTAGTAATGACTTCTAAAGTGTCAGAAGCATGACAAGTAACTTATCTAAGTCACATCGAAGAGTAACTCTTGTATGGTGCAAATAATATTCACAATATTGCTGTAAGAAGACGCATCTGCAACGCCGATATAATATTCCATACAACATTTTTATAAGCACTCTCACAGCTCCCGCTTGGTTTTGCTGAAAGTCTTATTATAGCATCTGGCAAATTGCACCGATTCATCTCTAGGATACTCGCGTGCATTTGAAAAAGATTTTTGCGAGAAAAGACCTTCCATCAACGAAAATGATCGGCAATTAGCACTTGCTCTAATCATTTACTGCACACAATTTTTGGCGCAATTTTCAAATTAAAAATGGAATTAAAATTTTATATGCAACACACCTATCACCTGCTCATGCCGATTACAAGCGCATATTAGCGAGGAGAATCGTAATTTACCGAAGATATTTACTTAAAATTCATTGGACACTTAAAATGTGTGTACCGACACCAATAGCAGCTGAACTTTCGCTTAGCATTGTTTATAAATATATAATTGTTGTTCAAATTGCATTGACATTGACGTTGTAATTGATTAAACAAAAAGAGTCTTACTCAATGAAATTAGTGCGTAAAAGCGTGTGTTTTATTTATTTTTTGTTCTGTTGTACAAACGAGGGCCAATAGATATATAGTAAGTTAAATTGTAACCCACTTACCTAGCACTTTCTTTCCGCTCGAAGGCGCTGTACCTCCATCGAATCCTGAATCATTGCTGCAGGTGCTCATTCGTATAATGGCATCCTTTGGGCACAACTCATCCTCGTACTCATCCGATGTGGTGCATTCACTTTCGCTGTCGGTCTCTTCGCTGCTGCTGTTCGAGGACTCCTCGTAGGTGACTTTTTCGCGTTTCCATAATGGTCGTGGGGTGGCGACCAAAGGATACCGTGGGGCTTCCTCCTTTACGTAGCACTTTTTTTTTGTGTCGATTTTTATCTTTTTATTTGGGTCGAACGCTTGCTGCTGTTCTTTGGCTTTTTTCTTCAATTGCTTGTTTTTCTTTTTCATGCTTGCACTTAAACTACTACCGTCCACGCTATACGAATCGCTAGAACTGTCGGTCTCCTCAGCCGAGGAGGGTATATAGTCCTCTAGTTCGGCATCAACGTCTAGAAGACACTGTGCCAAATTCGAAATTGTCGCGAACTTTGATAAATTATTGCCACCACCGCCACCGCCGCCGCCGCTGCTGCTGTTGCTGCTTTTTCCGAGGACATCGCATTCAATTTTTGTAGTTGGCGACGGAGGTGCAGTTGAAACAGCAGTTGGTGTTGTTGGCGAGTTCTTTGTTGTAGTTGTTGTTGTAGGAGCAGCCGTCGCCGCGGATACCTGGGCCGTTGATACATCTGTTGTTGGTTTTGGTGCCGACGAGAATGGCGACGCAACACTTTGGGTTTCTGGTGTCGCTGGTGACGTTGGCGACGTTGGCGACGCCACTGGTGACAGTTCGACTGATAGTGACGTTGCATAGGTTCTGATCGGTTTGGTCTCCTTTTTATTATTAGTTTTATAATCACAAGGCGTTGGATTGACATTTCCGCTTTCTCCAGATGTAGCATCACTCTTCGCTGTTGTATCTGCGATGGCGATAGTGGGCGTTAATGGTTTTTTCAGTTCTGTTTTCGGTGTGTTTTGATCGTTTGTCTTCGTTGAGATCTCTGGAATTTGCTTGCATTCGGTGTCCTCTGTGTGTGAGTGCGAGGCGGTTTCGGCTAGACTTGTTTTTTTGGTGATAATACTTTGCGTGTCACTTTTGACAGTTTTCTTTTTCTCAGGTGACTTGGCGCCGCTGCCAGAATTTATTTTCGGCGAGGCAATACTTTCATTGTTTTTTGTTGGTTTTGCTTTCGGTTTAGAATTAGACTCGGCCGCTTCCTCCTTGGCATCATTTTTGGGACTGGATTTCTTTTTTGCCACAAGTTTTGGTGAGTTTTTGCTCTTCGGTGAGTCTTGAGATTTGATTGTGGTTTTCTTTGGTATTGGAACAGTTGGAGGAACCTTTTCGGGTGCCAGAGGTTTGGTGGTTGGTTTTTTCGGTGTGGTTGGTGAAGTTGGCGGGTTCGTTTCGGACGGCCATGGACTTTCGTCAATTGGGGGTTGAGTTTTCTCTACAGACTCCTTGCGGTTGTCTACAGACTCTCTGGCGTCGATTTGTGCCCAAAAGTCATCGACCGTTTCTGGGTCATTCTGCGGAGTAGATGACGTGTCCGCCTTGGTTGGCCATGGGCTCTCGTCAATTGGGGGCTGAATTTTCTTGCGCTTGTCCATGTACAGAGACTCTCTGGTGTTGATTTGCGACCAAAAGTCATTATCGACCGTTTCAGGCTCATTCTGCGGAGTAGATGGCGTGTCCGCCTTGGTTGGCCATTCACTCTCGTCAATTGGGGGCTGAATTTTCTCCACAATTTTCTTACGCTTGTCCATGTACAGGGACTCTCTGGTGTTGATTTGCGACCAAAAGTCACTATCGACTGTTTCAGGGTTATTCTGCGGAGTAGATAATTTGTCTGCCTCTGATGGGCATGCACTTTCTTCTGCGGGTGGAAGTGTTTCCACAATCTTTTTGCGCTTGTTCATGTACAGAGACTCTCTGGTGTCGATTTGTGACCAAAAGTCTTCTCCACTTTCAGATTTCTGAATTTTATTGATGGGCTTTGGTGTTGCGACCTTCTTCTCTGGTTCTTCTTTCCTAGATGCTTCCACTATATCTTTGTCTAATGCTGGGGGCTTCACAGTTGCTCCCGCAGCCTGTTTAGGAGATTCAACTGAATCTTTACTTAGAAGCGGCTTCAGTGTCTTAACTTCTTCTTGCTTCGACGTCTCGTCGACTTTTTTAGACTTGACACTCTTGACTCTCTTCTTAGGCAGTTTGAAAATCTTGTGCTCTTCGATGTCTTCAATGCTAAATGTGAACTTTGGCTTAGTTGGACTGACCGTACTGGCTAATTCCTCTTCGATGGTCTGTTGAATGACAGGCGTCAGTGGTGGGTTCTGAATTTCTACATTAGCTGTGATCCTATGTCGAATTTTTTTAGTCTTTTTCGATTTTCGGCTTTTGCGGCAGTCGTCTTGACTGATGTTGCGTTCCAAATGAATGACCTGAATCGAACCAGATTGCGACTTTTGCAGTTCGTTTAGAATCTCAATCTCTTGTTCTTGTATGAGTGAGGCGCGACGGCGAAGCACACCGGCATTCAGGTCATCATCGATTTTGTCCGACGAGATATCCTCGCAGATGTCGTGGAAGCTGGGCACTTGCGGAATACTCAAACGTCGTACGGTATGTGTGACGGGATCAACTTCGATTATCACTTCACTTAGCGAAGACTCTGCGGTCTGCGATTGTTCAGTGTCGGTGACGGTAACTTTAATCCCTTCTTCGTTGGTTTTGTTCTGGCTGTAGAATTTTTTTAGGGGATCGTCAACGGATTCGGGTGGAACAATCGTTTCTGATTCCTTATTGACTACTTCTTGGGAATCTTTATTTTTCTTCGATCCATCTCTACTGCGAGGCCGCATAATGGATAGTCTTACAACCGCTCTATTTCGCTTGATCGTCGATCTTGCGTGGTGTCCTGCATCAGTTCCGTCAATCCTAGGCATATAGGGCGAGTTGGGATCCACGATGCTACTGCTGGTATCACTATCGGTATTAGTACCCACCTGTACCTCATCAGCAGCTTCGGATCTTTCGTCGTCTTTTTTTCTATCGTCCATATGGTGGTGTCGTCCATAGCGCGACGATGCTGACACATCGATGTCGGCGGTGTTGATATTCTTGGGACGCGAAGGACGCGACGAGATGTATTTCGAAGCGAGCGATGGAGAGTACGTGGATACCTTCGGAGACTGAATCCTCGTCAAGGGCATGAAATTGCTTCGCGATGTCAGTGGTGACTCTGTGATAGTCGACAGCATCGGGTGATATCTCGACACCGACGACGTATATTGAGCCGATCTAGAGGTGGATGGAAGAACATAGGTTCCAGAATACGCCCGATTGTATGTGGATGAGTAGGGTGCATAAGGGCTGGACGAAGACGAACCGTATAGTGGAGTGCTATAGTACGGCGAATACGTACCCGCTCCACTGTAATAGGAATAACCCGGATCCGTGTACAAAGGCATAGCAAACGGTTATACAAATTTTTGCACTCAACTAGCACTCGAATTTTTCCGCGGCGTATCTTTTAATTGTATTTTATTTCTGACAACACAAACTGATTACTTGTCAGCAGCACAAATATTTTCCAAACACATAAATAGCCCGAACACTGCATATATTTAGCGGACCGAATTTATTTTCAGAGACTTGCCTCTGCTTGCTCGTTTCAACTTATGTAATCCGATTTATTTGTTGTTTTATGCGCTCGGAACTAACGAACGGCAAAAAAAAAATATCTGACTACACTTGTCTTCGGATTAAATTTATCCCGAGGGAAGTTGCATTTCAAATAAGAAAAAAGAAGAAAAAACTACTCTGCCACTAAAGTCATCCGCACTAGAATGCGAAGAAGTACTTTTGAACTCGTGCGCCGAATTTATTTTTATCCAGTCAAGACACTAAAGTTGCAATTATTTCGAAAATCTAAAAAAAATAAATAAATTTCAAGACTATAAAGTAAATCTCCAAAATCAAAGAGGTTTACAACCGTTTTCGCGGAAACTACAGATAGTACTGACAAATTTATTCTTTTATGTTGAATTTCCCCAGAAGACTGTGTGAATGTCTAGTCGGTGGCAGATGCTCCTCAGAGTTTAAATGAAAAAATGATGAAAAATTTGAAAAATTCTCCTCAACGAGGAGGCCTTCGAGTAAAAATTTTCAAAATGATTCTGCACAGAATATCATGGTGAGATCATGGTCTTTAATTGTATACATTTCTCTTTTTTGGGGGGAAAAACATTTTAAAACTCACCACCAGGCACGGCTATAGATTCAATTTGTTGGCTAAAGAGAAACGCACGCTGAGGGCAACCTTTGAGGCTTCTTCTTCTCTTCCTGAAACCCGGTGGTGGCATACGTGCGGTCGGTTCGATGTAGTAAAATCAAAAATAACATCGTATGGGATACCGTATTTTGACGTCAGTGAGAAATGTCGCAATCTGGACGAATTAATTCGTGAATATAAAGATTATTTCGAAATAAATTTCGAGCATTTGTCATTTCAGAAAAGTGACGCTTGTTGTCATTTGCGGAGACTTCCCATATATTGTAGTATTTTTTTTTTTTTTTGCTTTAGGTAAATTTAATTTTTTCTTACGATAGACAAAGTGTTGAGTGGACTTTCAATAAAACTGATCACTTTATGGTGAGGGAAGGAGTATTGGCCTAGTTTACCCCGTGACCCTGCTGAAAGATTTTTTTTTTCTGCTGTTCTTCAATTAGTTGTACTTTTTTTTTATGGTGCGCGTAGAGCAAAGAAAATTTAAATTGTACGTCGCAATTTGAGTCGAATATATAAATGAGTAAATGAGCTATTGTTTGTGAGGTAAATACGTCATTGGATGGTATGACAATCCGCCGTCAACGCCAACGCCAACACTATCTGGTTAGGATCAACCAAAGGTGAGGAGATCATTTTATCAGAGGTGTGCAATTTTGTTAGGTGGAATCTAGGGCAGAATAACTGAAATAGAAATCATTTTTTTGAAGTAAATCGGGACAAGTTCATGGCTTGGTGAAAAAATCGGAGAGGTAACCTATCATTTACATAACTATTTATACATTTTTTCCGTGGCTGATGCAGTCTACAAGCGCCCACTCACGCTACGTTAGATTCTGAAGGATCGCCAAGAAGTCCATATCAATACTGAACATTTCTTTTTTTATCGAGCATTAAACCGCATATGACAGCATTATAGAGCCATGTCTAGTTTTGTTATCGCCGCAATACTCATCGCTATTAATGGAGAACTTATGATCATTTTATCAAAGCTTTACCTTTTTGAGTATCTATTTATTAGAAAAATATAATTACTCAAAAATGTCGTGGGCGTATACGTACTATTTCAAAATAATTATCTGCACACAATTTTCGGAGGCGTATACGTAATATTTTTTTTTCGAACAGGGAACATTTATTCGCTCTTGTCGCTTTTATTGTCAATGGGTGCGGTGGATCAAATCTGGACTACTGAGGACTTAAGTTCAAACCCCGCGGAAACCAATAAATTTGACTATAAGTTTGAAAAGGTGTGGTATTTTATATACATATATAGGGTCCGCCAAAAAAATTTTTTTTTTGAAAATGCTATAAAAAAAACTACTGAATATTTTCTCAAATTTCTTTTTTTATTTGAAAGTACATACAATCCTTCCGGTTAATAATGGAAAATAATTTCATTCAAATGGCTGCCTCGGCTGGCCATGCAGTAGCCTACACTATCGGTCCAATTTTTAAGTACATTATCGATTGTGTGCAGCTGTATTTCACCAATGGCTTCACGAATATTGTCCTTTAAAGCGTCAATTGTCTCTGGCATGTCGGCGTAACACTTATCTTTTACGGCACCCCACAAATAATAGTCCAACGGTGTCAAATCGCAGCTCCGCGGTGGCCAAACGACATCAGCTCTGCGGCTGATAATGCGATCTTCAAAAACAGGGCGCAAAACATCGAGTGTAGCTTCGGCTGTGTGGCACGTAGCGCCGTCCTGTTGAAACCAAATGTTGCCAATATCCTCCTCTTCAATTTTTGTGAACAAAAATTCGTTCAACATGGCCCGATAACGATCGCCATTGACTGTAACGGCCACTCCTTACTCATTTTCGAAGAAAAATGGCCCAATTATGCCTCTGGACCAAAATACGCACCAAACAGTGACTCGTTTTGGGTATATCGGCTTTCTAATGTATGCTTTTGGCTTTTCACGCTTTGGTTTATCGATGAGGATGCCAGTTTCTTTCACTTTTTTCACAAGATAACGAACATACGGAGCTGACGGTGCTTCCCTTCTTCCAAAATCCGTACGCAATTTCGCACACATTAATCATGATTTTCAAAGTAATGTCGCAGTACTTCCCAGCGTTGTTCAAGCGTATACACAACCATATTCGTTCAGCGGAAGGATAAAACTAATTATCTGTCAAATCAGACATGAGCTAAGTGTTACCATTCGAGAAATAAGCACTAGTTGAAACAAAAAAAAAAACGTTAGATGGCGGACCATTTACACATTTCATTTATATATATTTTCATTTTGTTATCTACACCGTGAACAGGACTTGTCGATCCGGACCATACAAGTTAATGCACTTTTGGAATTGACAGACTATACGAACCTCAGAGTAGCTTTAAAGGCGGGCGTATAGAGCCGTCGGATAAATTCAAATGATTGAATAAACGGTCAGGATTTCGACGTAGCTATTTCGAGCTGCGGTCATAAAAGATAGCCATTACTAATCTAGGTATTCATATAAAAATAGCTATGGAATAGCCCTTAATATGGGTGAATGGCAGCCGAACTGGGTTATTGACTCTGGAATATTCGGTCTTATAAATTATCTGACTCCTTTGGTTGGTGATGTTGCGTGGCAACTACTGACTTCCAATCAACCTGATGTCTCGGATAAGACTGAATTTGCTATTATAGAGATCTGCAAACAAATACAACGACATTCAAATCGAAATGACCAATGTTTGTGCCAGAATTTGCCACATACAGTCGAACAATTAATAACAAAAAGTGCAGTTGAATAGGGAAAATATGGACGAGACATTTAAGGAACATTTTTGAACTTTTGTTGGCACGTAACTAAACGAGTGGCCTTTGAGCTCTATGAGAACACCAACTTTGCCGGAGGGTTAAACAGCATGGGAAGCAGTGCACTCTCGGGAAAAAGAGAGGTGCTACTCCAGGAACATGTATTTCAAGACAACCCGAGCCTGTAAAGATCTAAAAGGAAATATTTTACTAACTTCCCTTTAGAGTTATAAAAATCTTGATAATATACGAAGAAATATTACGTATACGCCCACGATAATTATTAATAGTTTACCAAAAAATTGAAATAAAGATTAAATTATGTTTTTCTGTGTGTTTATTTTCTTGAGTAACAAAAACAAAACCGTTGACGTAACCATAATGAAATTTTTGTTCCTCTATCGTGATTTTTAATTCTGCAGTTTGCATTTAAGAAAAAGAATATTTTGCTGATGAAAATAATAGCTATAGCTAGTGTTTCCAGAAATCTGAAGAAAGTAGTTATCAAGCCTTAAAATCCCGGACTTTCCCCGACAAAATAAATACTCTAAAAAAGAGTACAAAACTAGGACCAAAATGGGAATACTATTTGTTACAAAAAGATTTGAACGTTCTCGTTTTCATTGCGGTAGGTACTTCATGTTTTAAGGCCGTGTGCCAATTGCGCTGAATAATTATTCTCGGCTGATTTTCTGACACATTATAAAAGTTTTGAAAAAAGAAGTTCACTAAACTCCTTAAAATAAAGCGTATGCGTAATAAACTCCTTAATGTTAATGTCGTTAAAGTAAAAAGCTCCTTAATGGAGTTTCCTTTTCTGATGACAGAGAACAGGGCAAGGGCAGAGAATGTGGTTTCGTGACTACCTATCAAACAGGTTTATAAAGAAATAGCTAGTTAAAGTTGAGGAGCAAAGAAAATGTCCCAATGAATCCGTACCTACATTTATTACAATAGCATAAGTTGAATTTTTTTTCGAAAACAATATCTTTAGTGAAAACCGTGATATTAAATAAATGCTGCTATTTCTATCTTCCTATAGTATTATGGCATATAGTGTCAAACGTCAAAGTCAAATCTATACATATAATGAAACTGTAGCAATTTTCTTTGGCCGTTAAAAACTCGAAAACTACTGGATAAATTTCGATGAAACTTTTTTTAGAATGTTCCTTAGGACTGTGAGACTGCTATAGGCTATGTCGTTTATAGCCACGTCCTTAGGAACAGTGTTTAGCCAAAATGTATTTTTTGAAGTGAAAATATATACATACACTACACATATACCTTGCTACAAATGGATGTTTATACTTTTGCGATCGTGCGACAGACAAACAAAAACAAAACAAGACTAGCATACGTATATCTCGCATTCGAGGGTTGATTTGTTTTCGCAGTATGAAGGTATGTATATTATGATCGTATGTCCGATGCTAGATGGTGAAGGGGTGCGTTTTGGAGTATGGCATGGGGTATATTAATAATGTTCATAAGAGAAGTGATAATACAAAACAAGTTTTATTTCAGAATTTCATTCGATATGTGGTATGGTAACAGTGTAGGTTTGGGGTAGGTAGTTGCATGGATTCCATAGGAAGAGGAAAACAAAGGAAAGGAAATGCAGTATTATAAACAAGTACAAGTAGCTAGATCAAGGGCAGGGAGGGCGATGCAGAGGGTGCACATTTAATCTATATCTATACTTAAAAAACAATGTAGGAATTTTCTCTGTCTCCTAAAAGCGCGAAAACTACAAGACAGATTTTAATGAAACACTCAAAGTGTCATTTTAAATGAACCAACTATAATTTTGTGCGAGCGGGCAAGGCGAGCACTGGTCCGGCTGGTAAATAATAAAATAGAAAATAAATTGTGACTTGATCGGCAGACACAGCAGATACCGGGAGTCATATGGTGGGACTTTACTGTCCATTCTCAATAAATTGCAATTTAAACATTTTTATTTAATTTGATTCTTGCCTGGCAGTGTGAAAAAACGTCCAATTACTTTTGCTTGCATGAACGTTTTCGAAAGCGAAATAAATTTTCGTTTTCGCGAAAGCAAACAAAACTTATTTCATTGACGTTTTCTCAGTTTTCTTTACCTGACTCCAAAAACGAAACCATATTCTATTCACTTCGTTCGAAACGAAGCCAATGACAGCTTTTTCATTCTGCCATAGCGAGGTATCCTTCGGCGTCAGTCGAAACAGACTCCGATTTTATACGAATCGGTGGATTTTTGCTTCGAGGAAATGTTGCCATATTAACAGTTTTAGCAATTTTTTAGACAAAAATTATTTTTTTTTTTAATTTAAAAATGTTTTCTTTAAATTACAATAAAAGTTTAATTTTTTCAGCTTAAAAAAAAAACTCACGGTATCCCTGTGATAACATTGCAGCCTTGCTTAGATACGGCAATTTGCTTGTCCGCAATTTTACAAAAATCTTGTCGTTTTTGAAGGTTACAGTTTTTTAGTTGAAAATATAGTTTTTTTTTGTGGGAATTTTGACATTTATAGAACGCACACTGGCATTTTGCGTTGCAGTACGATCAAGTGCGTTTTCGACTGGTGTTTTTGACAGCTTCATATGAATTTTATTTCGAAACTATTTACCAAAGCATTTTTTTTATTTATTGCTTTCTATAGCAAAAGCAAACGAAAAAAAAACAAGTACACACATTTTTGTAGTCATTTTTGACCTTTCCTTAAACTTATTACAGATAAAACAGGATGAGCTCAGACATTATCATAAATGGGAAAATTCCCTGAATACAATAAAAATGTCGAACCATAACATGGATTGCTGGGAATACCCAATATTGTGGTCTCAACTACACTGGTCGTCATAAGTATTTTGACAAATGTGGTTAATTCTACTCATAATTTGAACTTACTTCATGTAAATTTTGGTATCAATGGAAAGGTCATTTAAATTCCGTTTGAATGATACAAAACTTTCCTTAACCCATTAAGTACCCATTGAAAATTTAGAACTTTTGTAAAAGTCTACTTTTTTGACTTTTTTCCTCGGTCAAAAAAAAAATATTTTGATGCAAAAAGTTTCCTCAAACAATTCTAATAGTGACAGCAAAAAAAATTTCCAAAAATCTTTTCGCTAATATTTTTTATGATTTTTTGAATGGGATGATCTCAGAAAAATTTTGTATGAAAGGAAGGAAAAAGTAAAGCAATTTTCAAAAAATCATCATATATATATTTACCCTTACTGATTCTGTAACGCTCCATACTTTTCATATTTTTCTTATTTTAAATAAAAGTAGGCGGTGGGTATTTGAATACATTTTCGAAATTTTAGTTTTCTCATTATTTAAAATTACCGCCTACTTTTCATATATTTAAATTTTCTTCATGGTTCAAACTCAAAAAAACTAATGCTCGGCAAGTGCTTTCAAAAGGAAATTGGCAATTTAAAACTTTGTATATTGATAAAGAAGTAAAATATTATTTATACTCATAAATCTTTGCCCAGGTAGCAGAAATGTATGAAGAAGACGTTGTTGAAATTCCCACGGAAATTATATCAACTGGAGACTTGATTAAGACAATTTTTGGCGATTTGCGGTAAATGTCAATGCAGGAACTTCCAAAATGAGTCATTGCCGCGCTGACAAATGCGCAGACATTAGAAATGAATAGGAATATAATCGATTTAATTGGTAATAAATCCTAAATCTATTTTAGCGCCGATTCTGTTGTCAGTGAAGACTAAAGATCCAAATGATGCACCAAATTTCCCTGTTGAGTTCCTCAATTAGCAAACTCCATCCAGCAAGCCACCTCATGCCCTGTAGCTTAAGCAAGGTGTCATCATCATTTTGCTGAGAAACTTTAACCCTAAAAAAGGACTTCAATGGAACTCGATTGATTGTGGAAGAGCCTGGACGAAATGTGAAAAGAGCAAGAATTATTTCGACATGCAATCACAATGATTTAATTTCCGATAAATTCTAGCGTACGTAATAAAATAAGCAAGGCTCAAGACCAGTCATTTGATCACGTTGGCATGCATTTGAAGACCGAAGTATTTTCACACGGTCAACTGTATGTGGCTTTATCACGATCAAGAGTTGCAAGTCAAATGAAGATGTATTTATTGATTCTATTGTGATATGTGATTTCACAGCATGAAAGATTATTTATTAACCAGAGACAATTCACACGCAATGTAGTTTTCAAAGAAGTTTTTTAAATAAAATAATTTGTTTATCAATATTACTTTGCATACCCAGCGAAGCGGGTACAACCAACTAGTAAAAAATATTAGCGAAGAGATTTTTGAAAAAAATTTTTTTGCGGTCACTATTAGAATTGTTTTTTTTTTTTGCCGGTTTAAGGGTAGTGATGCGATTATATGAGAACACAAGCGTTCCCACTCTAGCCTCTCACTACCAACTCCTACTCTCACCTCCACGTTGGTGACTGGTGGGTGCCTAGTACCTCGACTGGAGATGGGGTAACCAACCCCTGTGGAAGGTCGTTGGTGACAGCGAACGAGAGAGGGGGGGAGGAGTGTCTACGCACTAAGACACTTCCTCTTGTTTCAGGTGGCAGCGGATGAATTCCCTAGATGGAATCAACGGTGGCGTCTACAGTTCCGGTCAGGTCGAACTAAAGTGTAATCCCTGTATGAGCTGCTTCGACATATTTGGATACCAGGTCTATGGGGATCTCCAATACTGAGCCAGGGTGTTGGAAAAGAGTTGGTGGCGGAGGAGCCCTCAATATGGGTCAACGGCAGCGCTCATATCCCAAAATGGGTTACTGGCATCGGTTTTTTCGGCCCGCTGTCCTAGGGTCAAAACAAGGGCCTGGTCCTCCAGGTTGGGGGTTGTGCCGTCGGGGTAACTTCCCGACCATGGAAAAAACCAGTAGTTATGAGAGAGACACAACCAGCCTCGGATAATGGAACTCCTCAAATGGCAACCAGACCCGGAACGTCAATGGACTACGATCTGAGAGTATGTACCTGGAATGTACGAACGCTCTACACCCCAGGTGCTACTCAAAAACTTGAGTCTGTCCTCACGCGGTACAAGGCAGATATAACCGCGATCCAGGAGATACGATGGATAGGATCAGGTATGATGAAAAGAAAAGATTGCGACATTTATTACAGCTGCAACAAAAGATTGCATGTATTAGGATGCGGATTCGTCGTGGGAAATCGGCTTAGGACAAAAGTCATTGACTTCAAGCCGATAAGTGATCGCCTTTCTGTGATCCGCATCAAAGCTACCTTCCAAAACATAAGCCTAATATGTGCACACGCCCCTACCGACGAGGCAGAAGATCCTATCAAGGAGGAGTTTTATGACCTCCTGGATGGAGCCTACGGAGCCTGTCCGGAGTATGATGTAAAAGTTGTACTCGGGGATTTCAATGCTAAAGTCGGAAAGGAAAACATCTTTGGCGGATTAGTTGGTAAGCACAGAATCCATGAAACGACAACAGACAACGGCTACCGACTAATCGATTTTGCAGCAGCTCGTAATACGGTGATAAGTAGCACTAGGTTTCCAAGGCTAAGGATCCACACAGCAACCTGGCGCTCTCCAGACGGTCGAACCGCCAACCAAATCGACCATGTGCTAATCGATGCGAGGCACGCATCCAACATCCTCGACGTGCACACATTCCGAGGGGCAAACGTCGACTCTGACCATTTTCTTGTTGCGGCTAGATTCAGAGCTCGACTGTCCAACGAAAAGAAGCTGCGAACTGCCCAGAAGAAGAAATTCGACGTTGAACGCCTTAGCACACCTGGAGTAGCCAGAGCCTACAGCGAGCGCCTGAGTATGAAACTCTCCTCTGTGCACTCACCTACCACAAACGCCAACAATCAGTGGTGCCAGTATCGCGACATCATCAAGGAGGTAGCCGAAACCACCGTAGGATACCAACCACCCCAGAGAAAGAGCCCGTGGTATGATGATGAATGCGTGTACAGGAAAAAGGTGACAAAAGATGCACACAAGAAAGCGCTGCAGCGCAAAACAAGGGCAGCGAGAGAAGAGTATCGAGCCAGGAGAAGGGAGGAAAAGAAGATCCTGCGTAGAAAGAAGAGGGCTTACGCAGCTTCCCAGCTCAAGGAGATCGAAGAGTCGCGCGATCGTAATAACATCCGGAGGTTTTATAAAAAAGCTAAGCAACTGGCTGCTGGCTACAAAACCGGAACGCAGGCTCTTCGAGATAGCGAAGGGAACCTAGTCACCGAAGCGCAGGGAATAGTAGATGTGTTTAAGCAGCATTTCCAGCAGCTGCTTAATGGGCATCATGTAGAGAGAGTGATAGGGCAAGAAGAGAACCCACGTCCAGTCAATGAAGAACTAGTTCCACCACCTAGTATAGAAGAAGTTGGCTTAGCTATAAAAAAGCTTAAGAACAACAAGGCCGCAGGGTCTGATGGTCTACCAGCGGAGCTCTTTAAATACGGTGGTGATGTTTTGGTAGGGAGCATGCACCGAATCATCAACCAAGTATGGGTGGAAGAAAACATGCCCGATGACTGGACTATCAGCTCCATATGCCCCATCTTCAAAAAAGGCGATCCTATGTCTTGCAAGAACTATCGAGGCATATCCCTGCTAAATGTCGCATACAAGATCCTATCCAACGTACTCTGTGAACGTCTAAAACCGTTCTGCAACACACTAATCGGCACGTACCAGTGTGGCTTCCGGCCCGGCAGATCGACTATAGACCAAATTTTCACACAGAGGCAAATCTTGGAAAAGACCAACGAATTTCAAGTCGAAACCCACCACCTATTCATCGACTTCAAAGCCGCGTATGATAGCATACATCGTCAGGAGCTCTATATGGCGATGGCCGAATTCGGAATCCCGGCAAAACTGATTCAGCTGTGTCGCGCGACGCTGGAAAACACACGCTGCAACGTGCAGTTTGGAAGCAGCTCTTCCGAACTATTTCAAACATGCACCGGATTTCGGCAAGGAGACGCTCTATCATGCGACTTCTTCAATCTCGTACTGGAGCAGATAGTGCGCAGGGCAGGTGTCAACACGGAAGGCACTATCTTCAACAGGTCCGTCCAGCTGCTTGGCTATGCGGACGATATTGACATCATCGGTCGCTCCCAGCGTGCCGTGATAGAAGCGTTCACGGCGATTGAAGAACAGGCGAAATCCGTTGGACTTGTAGTAAATGAGGACAAGACTAAGTACATGCTATCAACAAACAAACAAGCATCTGTCCACCGCCTAGGACAAAACGTCACTATTGATAGCAATAATTTCGAGGTAGTTAAGGAGTTCACCTACCTCGGAGTAAACGTAAACTCCACGAATGACACCCTAGTGGAGATCCGACGAAGAATTACCCTAGGAAACCGCTGCTACTTCGGTTTGGCAAAACAACTGGTTTCAAAACTCCTAACTCGAAGGACGAAATGTGTGCTCTACAAAACCCTCATCCTGCCAGTTCTGCTTTATGGCGCCGAGTGCTGGACGATAAGCAAGAAGGGAGAGATGCTACTGGGCTCCTTCGAAAGAAAAATACTTCGGCGGATTTTTGGTCCTGTGTGCGAGGAGGGCGAATGGAGGAGAAGATACAACCGCGAACTCTATGAGCTGTACCAAGATGTGGATGTAGTCCAAAAAGCCAAAACACGTCGACTACATTGGCTCGGCCACATCGAGCGAATGGACAATAATGCTCCAGCCAAGAGGGTCTTCGAATCCCAGCCCCCAGGTTCGAGAAGACAAGGAAAACCGAACCTCCGTTTCAAAGACCAAGCCATCGCGGATGCCAGAGCGCTTGGTCTGGACAATTGGAAGCAGCGTGCCCGGGATCGTAGAGGATGGAAGGCTGCAGTGTCTCAGGCAGAGACTCTTCACGGGTCGGGAGCCCGATAAGTAAGTAAGTATTAGAATTGTTTGGAGAAACTTTTTGCATTAAAACATTTTTTTTTATACCGAGGAAAAAAGTCAAAAGAGTAGACCATCCCAAAAATTTTAAATTCTAAAATTTTTAAATGGGTATTTAATGGTTTAAGGAAAGTTAATTTAAATGACTTTTCCATTGATGCCAAAATTTCCATGAAGTAAGTTTCAAATTATGAGCAGAATTAACTTTAGTTTTGTCAAAATACTTATGCCGACCAGTGTACATATTTATAAAAAGGAAATTCCAAATCCCTCAGAACTTATCCTGGAATTTCGGTCAATTTGACGATTCCAAAAAATCAGTATATCAACTATCGAATCTAAAAATGGGATCAATTTGTGTAAAAAAAGTGACAGAGGGGTCACGAAATAATTTGGTTTTTGAAATAAAAGTTCATAAGTCATAGATTCCCTATAATTCCATACAGTTATCCGCTTATGAATTGGTTGAACAAATTTAAATTAATGTTGGTAACTGTTGGTCCTAAAATGCAATTATTATTTTTGGGTCTATACTAATTAAAGTCGGTCCAATAGCAAAAGTATTTGTATGAATATTGTGTCCTCTTTTGAAATAATTGAATAATTGATATTGATACTTTTTTTTATTTAAGAAGAACTTACCTTCGCATTTCAGAGCTTGTCCAAAGAATCCACAAAGTAGCGATCCACAATGATCGCAAAATGTTGGTGACATAAATGTATACGGACGAAAGCGATGTGGTACATCAATTTTGAATCGTTCACGTAAAAACTGGAAAGAAAAATATATATTTAATTTATCAAAGGTATAGTCTCAACGTATTTTTTATTTTTCTATTAAAAAAAATAAATATACTACATCCATATAGGTAGAAGAGATCAATATTGTGATCAAGGTCAGGTACCACGAAACAACAAGTATTGTTAAACAGTAGTAAGTTATCGGAGCTATATGTATGTTAAAATGGTCCCATTGCACAATACTCTTGTTGATTCGTGGTACAGACCCCAAATCGCTAAAAGTTGGCATATCCACAGAAATTGATGAAATCCAAACAGAAATTCTCAACGCATTAAGTGAAGTGAAGGTACAGCGGCTCTCTTGTATAACGAACTTGGCCTGGGAAGGGAATACATTGAAATACCTTGCAATTAGCAAAGAGGAGTGAGGTACATACTTTTTAAGAAATACGTTGGAAATGAAGTTTTTGGCTTAACTTAAGTTAGAAGAAAAAGCCTAAATTTGGTCCTGTAAAAAGGGTGTGTGCCTTTACTACAGAACTTGGCTGGGGTACTACAGTGCCCTTTGATTTTAAAAATCAATATATACTTATGTAATAAATTGCGCATTTGTTTCGATAAACATAACGTACATTTATTTTTTTCCTCTGTTTATCTGAACTTTACATTATCATTGATTGCTTTTTCCACCTCTGTAAACAAAGGAAAATTGAAAGAAAAGCAACAACATTTGCGAAAACAAATTTTCGATTGTTATGGCAAGCGTAACTCAATTCGTATGTATTTTGTGTTATATAAAGTGAGGTGTTTATTCTCGTATCCGTAACATTATAATTAATTTGTATTTTTTTTAATGAATTGGTGATAATTAAATGAAATGGTGTCCTTGACATCGCATGTGCGTAAACAAATTGCAAAATAAGAATGCTTCCTGTCAGTAATTATACATGTCTTAAATTCTCGCATTGTTTTTCCGACAACAGGAAATGGATATAGCAACAGCTGGTGTAAATCAAAGCAGACATTACCATATGCGATTGAAATAATTTAAAAGAACTTGCGATTTTTATTCTAAGTTTATTTATTTATTTAAGTTGTAGCACTGGCAGAAACAGGGCTTAAGTCATACTAGTCAGAGATGGACTATAACAATTCCATCTATTGCTATTCCATGTGAAGCTATTGCCAACTACAAATCAAGGGAAGACGGAACGTACACAGAGCATATAACTAACTGTAATGTGATTACTGAAGCTTAATTATGTAAGTTTTTAAACGATATCAAAACGTCTTAAGGATCTACATTTTTTTTTAATTAAGATCTGAAAAAATTCCGTCTAGAGTTTATAGATGGGATCGATACGTTATCCCCTTTTCCAAAATCCATTATTGGACGTAATCCCTCATTTGTTTTCTTCTCTTTTTCCAAAATCTCCCGGGACGAAGCCCCTACGCCAAAATCTCCCACAAGCAAACTAAACCTATACCCAACCTTGCACCTACTGCAAATCCTCCTCTCTAATAACATAGATAATAAAGTCCGGTGGAATATAAACGTAGCAAAGGTATCGCGAAGAACAAGTGTCTTAAAGCAAAGGGTATGGAGGGACTATATCGGGAGTTGGAGTTATTCTTCTATATTATCTACTGATACAAACCAAGCTATCTACGAACTGCGTCAAAACAACCTGAACAAGGACACAACTATCTTCAAGATAGCCGCACAGAGAAGAGAAAATGCTCAGAATATTCGTTCATATCATTAACAATGGTCAAGACCACTTACTTGTGGACGACAAAAAAATTCTAGTGATTGTGAGGATCTTTTAAACGAAAAGTTTTTCCGGCTGTCCAACAGCCGTTCCTAACTATGAAGAAGTACATAGCAGTCGATGAAGTTGAGAAAGCGGTCAAATCCTCCCAAAAAGCGAAAAGTTGTTGGGCTGGACCGGATGTGTTACCGTCTGAGTTTTGGAATAAGATGAAAGAAATCTGATCTAGATAGCTCGTAATTTGTATCTCCAAAATCATGAGAGGAGATTCAATGCCTCATCAGTGGAAGGAGTTCCTATAAGTAATCCTGACCATAACCTCGCCGAATAATAAGGGAGAATAAGAAGACATTAATGACATTCCTGGCAAAAATGCTTAAAAAGTTAACATACTAAACATACAATGTAATAAATGTTATAATTTATTTTTTATACGTAATATTTCTACAATCATAAACTTACTATTGTGCTAGCTGAGTTAAAACTGGATCCAGAACATTTCCCAAGCAATTTCTCATGACATCTCTTATGTACTGCAGTCTGGCAAGCTGTTGATCATAAGTAAAAACTATTAGATATTTTTATAAATATGTATTTACAAAATATTTAATTTTATTATATTTAAGTTAATATTAACTTGACTTATAATAGATTTGCTGCAATATTTGGCCAACACACCACAACCAGATATTTTTTTTTCTGTTTCATCGTCTAAAGTCTCTAAAAAGACTATCCGGTAGAAAAATTTATCAGGCACTAATTGTTTGACAGGAATGGCACAATGATGTGTTTTTTATCATTTATCACAATTTTAAGTGAATTGTGTTGCTCTATTTTTGGTAATTTAGCATGGACAAATTCATTCATTCATTAATATTTTCGATGGCCCTCTTCCATTAAGTGGGTCGTGGATGTAGGTTGCTCAAATCCACGTGGACCCTCCATAGTCTCGATTCTCCGCCATCGAATTAATGGAAAGGCAATCCCCATACGGATATAGCAGATATTATGTACTTGATCTAACCATCTCATCCTGAGAGAATAAGCTGCTCAACATTGAGTTCCTCACGTATTCTGGTGTTTCCAATATGATCTCTACGGGTCACACCAGCAATACAATGGAGGAATCTCATAGCTTGTAGCTTGCAGCTTGTATCCCCGATCTTATTCCTTCGGTAATTAATGAAAAGGATATTAGACAAAATGCACCCCTGGCAAATTCCAACGCCCATGGTGAAAGGTATTCAGTGAGCATGGATATAAAGTTAAACGAAACAGTGAAAATTCAGAAATCTTCATCGTCGAGGATTTCTCAAAATAATTTAAAATACTCTGTTCCTACGGGTCTGTTTAATTTGGTTGTAATATTCATCAAATTCCTTGTCTAAGATTTCAAAAAAAGTCCACGATGAAACTATATTTTTTCCAGCCACTTCAAATAAATATTCTGTTTATCTTCCAAATAGAGGCTGATAGACTATCCGAGACTTTATATGTCAGATATCACTATCCGAAACCTTTGAAATCGAAAGTTGAAGTTTATCTGATAGCCGGATAGGCTATCCGAGACTTTATCTGTTAGTCTTGAAACTGGCCCTAAGTGAGTCACAAAACGATTTTTGGAGCAAATATTCCCCAAGTGTTAACACAGGCTTAAAGCTGACAATTTAATTTTTGACCTAACACAAAAATTCAAAACCTCGTGTACAAAGCTCGATTAGAAACTAAAGATCCTTTTACTCAACCATTTGGTTTGTGGGTATAGGGTTTGCTTTTGCTTAATAGCTCAATAGGTACTTTGAAAAAAGTAGATTCTGTGTGGATTTGTATTTAATCTGAGTGCTGAGTGGAATTTTGAAGTCTTCCAAGCCAATATTATCTATGCAGAAAGCTTTAAGTTCTTGTGACAACATCGGTGGTAAAACCACTTAGAATTTACCAAAACCATTTAAGAATTTTGGTATAAGATATTTTTACTCGGAAACCAAGTTTAAATGTGAGATATGTTGTGTGCAGAGGAACGTTTTTAAAAGACTTTGCAATCCAAAGTCAATATCTAGTGTAATAGTGTTTTACAGCAATAATTAAATGCGTAATGCTTGAAAATATAAATTTAACACAGTGCTAAAAGGTCAATTTACAGTGCTAGATCGAATGAAACAGTGCTAGAATTTCACAATTGGGCTAGGTTTGGCATCGCTGATAGTGTTAGAAAGTATTCTTCTTAATAAATAGGGTCTACTTCATACAAAACTATTCAAAGATTACTGCCTACGTAAGAGTAGATAAAAAAGTCGAAAGACTCTAACCAAGCGACCGACAAAACTATGTAAGCAACAACAAAATGTAGTACTGTTTAAGATGGCGATCGAAATGCATGTTTACTTCCTGATAGGGGCAAACCAATAACGTCTTTCAAGATATATAGAGGGAATTGCCTGTCAAAATTGAACCAACAGATCACTTGACTCTGCTGGTAAATTAGTGGTGTAGTTAGAAATACACTCCCATGCACTTGAATAAAATCAAGATTACCTGTTTCTTTTTTGCTTAAAACAACATTAGATTTGTGTACCCATATGTTTTTTTAATGTTAAGATTTCAATTTTGTATTAAAGTATAAGAAAATTAACTAACAAATAATGGTTTTCAAATGTAGGTACATAGTTTAAAAAAAAACATTTTTATCTTGTCGCACAACTGGAAACAAGGATTAATAACAAAACGTTGCAAAATTCCATTCAAATTCATTTCCCCTTCATTTAGTTAAGCTTAGTTAATCCCAAATATGGACATGTTCTGTTCCACCCCCGACATTATGGTTAGGAAATATAGTGTTGGGAAATAATTTGAGGTAGAAATAGTGGACCGCACGAAATTGGACAATGGTGTCCTGACACTAGACCGCAAACGTTTGGTCTGGTACACTGACGGATCGAAAATGGAATCTGGAGTTGGTGCTGGTGTCTCTGGACCCACTACCAAAAATGTGTCCCACTGTTTTTCAGGCTGAAGTTCTTGCCCTTGAGATCTGCACCGTTTTAAATTCCAGTAAGGGAATTAAAGGCGCCACAATACAAATCTTTTCAGATAGTCAAGCGGCCTTACAGTCTCTTTCGTCCAAAACGATGGACTCAAAAACTGTAAAGTGCTGCTACGATGCCTTGCAAGTCCTATCCAAACACAACAAGGTTAAACTTGGTTGGGTACCTGGTCATCAAGGTATTGAGGGCAACGAATCGGCGGACCAATTAGCTAGGGCTGGTTCTGAATCCGCGTTCTGTGGACCAGAAGCTTATTGCAGAGTCAATAAGAGTCAATACTGCCTTAGGTCTAATTAACAATTGGGAACATCAACTTCGTCTAAACCACTGCGAAAATGTTCCGGGTTTAGGACAATCCAAAAGTTTAATCAAACCTTCAGCCGTTCTCTCAGGCCATTGGGGCTTGAGATATCATCATAACAAAATAAATTTGTGCCCGGAGATAGAATGTACCTATAGGTTCTGTCTTGAGGATGTAGAATCCTCCGAACACATTCTCTGTGATTGCCCGGCACTTCATTGGTTAAGAAAACGTGTTTTCAACAGAGAGATACTTTTACCAGCAGAGCTCAGGAACTCCGCTACTAAGGATATAGTGGCCTTCAGAAGGGAGGTCACACGTCTCTTAGAATAACCTCATCCCTTTCGATACAATAGATCTTTTAGGTCGCAGTATCAGCCAAATGGGCAGGGAATTAAAAAAAAAAAAAAAGCTTAGTTAATAACAGGAGTAGCCGCCTTTGTTTGAAAAAACATTATCCTGCTGGAAAGTCCACTGCACGGGTCCAAATACACTATCGTAGTAAGGAAAAGCCTTTCGCAGTACGCCTCTGTAGTTGCTCGCGTTCATTCTTAATGACAGAAACAGAAATTCACATTAGCCATAACAAGAGATCGCACCCCCATACCATTACACCCCCTTCACGACTATGGTGACGAAGCAGATAGTGTTTTCCATTGAGTAAATATGTCATGAAAAAAATAATTGTAACCATCAGGGCCATCGAAATTAAATCGTTTTTCGTCCGATTTGGTGCCACTCGCTCTAAGTACCCAATGCAATTCATAGCAAAGTAAAGTATACCAAAGTAACATATACCTAACGGTAAAATTGTGGGAATTTTGTTCCATTCCTAAAAGTTGCCTATTACTATGTACTAAATACTAAAAAATAAATAAAAAATATAAAAAATAAATCCAATTCCAACCGAAATTTTTCTTAACAAAGTTGTTAGGAACGACATTGAGTAAATATGCGTAGCTATACTTACATTCGTAAGAATTAATAAAAATTCTGAAGATTTAAAAGTAAAGGAACAGACCTATACCGTAGTGGCCAGGCCACACAATTAGAAGCAACAACTCCAAGCACATTTCATCAATCAGAATTTTTTTGAAAGACCCACCGCGGTTTGGTTTGGCTAGTGCCGTTAGTCGTTGATGTTGGTTTGTGTGCTCCGCATAGGAGTTTGCACTGTTTTCAGTTTATTGTTATAATATTAATAAAGACATGTTGTCCAGAACTCCGGAAACTTATTAAGCAGTTCTATCAAAACGAAATCGAGTCAATGGATTCCAATAGCAGAAAGATTTAAATAAATAAAAAGCTAGGTGGCGCAATAAGCGGGTAGACAACACCCAATGTCTAGCTTCACGCAACCATTCGTTTGTGTGAGTTTCTATTTTTGGGACGAATGGAAGGGACCTACAATTTTGTGCCGAGTCCGAACGGCTGAATTGAGAAACTTTTTCAGGACAGTAATACACTCGGATGTTTAAATATATCCTAAAATATGTATGCAATGTCTTTCTTAAAAATTATCGATTCTAATTATGAAAAATGTTGTAAGAAACATTTGAATTTTATTTTTTTTAGACATAATATTATGTCATTTTATAGTTCGAGTTCCCACAAAGAGGATTTTGTGTGCTGCCAGCGAGTTCATGGAAGAATTGCCGACAGTTCGCCTAAATCCACGCGGAAGAAACAAATGCGAACAACTTTCTATAAGAAGGAATATATGCGAGCGGATGTAGAGGGATTACATAAATATTGAGAGAAGACTTCGCCATAAACTCTTCATACTTCAAATAAGGCTCTTCATTTACCCTTGTTAAAAAAAATACCAATACTTTACAAGCTTACGTATGCAAATATAAAGAATATAGACACTTGAAAAACCAGAATGAGTGACAACGAGTTACAAAATAAACTCCTGACAAATATCTTTGTAATATTACATCTAATTATGTAGGTACGTATATTGTCTCTAGTCTAGTCTCTAGTTGTTACTTACTGATGCACTGATAACCTTGCTTTCCGAAACCCCAAAGAAATAAATTGCAAAAAGCACAAAATGTTGGCTGGCGAAAGAATTTTGCAACGAATCGATGGCCATTAATGTCATGGGTTCTATAATAGGGGAAAATAAAACGGTTGCATTATTTAATTCAAAAATATGTGACTTCAGTACTTACCGTTGATGTTTAATGGCACCTCGCCGGTTCGTTATACTTCGCGGGTTTGTTCTTCTATCGACAAACGGCTGCTGATGCTGCGAGTATGAGTCTTCTTTTGAGCTTTGACGAGGTAAACTAAAGGAATGCGCTGATGTTGAACTGTAATTATCACTATAGTATCCGCTTGAGACAGTACTATCGCGTGGTACCATACGACCTGATGATGTGCTTGGTTTGTGTCTTGGCTAAATGACGAATAAGATATGAAAAGTAATAAAAGGCACTAAAAAATTAAATAAACTTACATCGTGACCATACTGATTACTTCGACTACTTCTGGGTTTTTGACCATTTGAATTTCCATTTGACCTTTTGCGCCCATGGGCGCCAGTGAACATCATTATAAAAGCTTTTAATTTCCTCAATCCAAAGTTGGCTTATGGTCAGCTGTTTGTAAGGCCGTCATAGGGTAATATAAAATAGAAAATCTAATAAAATGTGTTAGTGAATGTGTACATCTACATATATGGTTAAGGTGCAATAAAATCAGTTTAAGGTAGCAATCAAAGATAATAAGCGAATGCGTTACTGTCGTATGTACGAGTATTAAATGTGGGATTGTTTAGTACGCCCGAGTTGCTTCGGTGATAAGTGTAAACTCGCTAAACACTTACTCACAGTGATTATTACGCCAAACGATCCGATCTCGATGCTCAAATGACCACATCTCGTTCGTTGTTTATTTAAGATATCCGGTGCCTCCAATTGATTGCAAATATCTACCTACACAAATCGAAAAGTACCGCCACAAGCAATTCCTATGGTAAGATACACATAGAGGCATATAATCGTCTTATATGATGTCTCTGGCGATGGCGAATGACTTGGCGTGTCGGTTTATAGATACTATTATGCTCTAAGTCAATGGGAAGCAGCAATATATCCGATTACAAATTACAATCATGATACAGTGCACTGGAGAATAAAATCAATCAGATATTGGTGTATCGTGTACGAATGATAAATATGTAATAAACACTGACATACCATAATATGGACTGCTTTCTACTAGTGAAATGTCAGTTCTATACAATCTCTGCTTAAAAAATGATCCCAACATAACCAGTGGTTCCAATAGAAGAAAAAGTGAAACAAAATGCTAACCAACTTGGACTTCTTCTTGAATATATTACGATGTGTCAATAATTAAACGAATATCTTTTCCGTTGCTCATGGAAACTTGGCGGTTAGGTGCTACTCGAATAGGGAAAATTCTGATTGGTGTCAACCAAGCAATATCCACAGTAACGGACTCATACAGATTATTTACTTCAGCTGTTCGGTATAACGATTTCATTTTTTGGCTTTCCGTCCATCCGATTTATTATACGTGAATATTCCTAAGCCACTTTGAACATTTTTTCGGCATCAAAAATATTTCGAACCAGTTCTTATTTCGACATAGCCTATAGCAATCTAACAGTCTTAAGGAACATTTTAAAAAAAATTTCATCGAAATCTGTTCAGTAGTTTTCGAGTTTTTTACAGCCAAAGAAAATTCCTACAGTTTTATTATATGTATTGATTGATTAAAATGTGAGTGCTTAAAAGATTTTATTTAATAACTCTTAGATGGCGTAGGTCGCAGAGGAGATGCGCGCGTCTAGTCTAGTCTAGATATGTTAAATTATCGCCCAATTTGAGATGATTTCCCTTCCACCTTAAGGACCCTACACACGAGCAATGTTACTTATTGTCATTCAAGTAACATTGATCGTTAGGCTACTATGCTGTAGCCTTGAACCAGCCCTTAGCCGGGATTGCTACTTTGCAAGATTTGTAAAAATTTTTATGGGAACATTTTTATTGATTTCAAACTCGGTTTGTGTACTATCTATGAGCAATAAAGGAAACTGATTTCTCCGAGTTAGGAAATTCAACCCTTTAAAAAAATTAATAAATAGGGTGACGCAACAGGCAAGTAGACACTCTAGGTCTAGATTCGCGCAACCATTCGTTTGTGTGAGTTTCTATTTTTGGGACGAATGGAAGGGACCTACAATTTTATGCCGAGTCCGAACGGCTGAATTGAGAAGCTTTTTCAGGTCAGTCATACTCTCGCAGTAGGAAAAAACCTTAAGATGTAATATGTGTTTTTCCGGGAATCGAACCAGCACACTAACCACTGCGCTACTGTGTCCACAGCCAAATTCAAACCTTAAAGGGGTAAAAAGGGGTTCAAAGTTTGTATCGGAACATTTTTATATTACATCCGATTCAAACTCGGTCTATTTTTTGTATTATTTATATAAAAATTAAGATTCCAACTGACTCATCATCAACGCCCAGCCTAAACCCTTTGCTCTAGAAAGCTGAAATTTTAAACAGAGGTTCCCTTTATGATGTATACAACCACTTCCAAAATTTTTCGAAATTCAACCCCTAAAGGGATAAAAAGGGTATCAAAATTTATTTTTTATCCGATCGACTTTAAACTTAGTTTGTGTTCTCTATTATAAGAAAAAAAGATAATTAATTTTTCCGATTTTGGGGCCCAAGTTATTGGCGATGACTACTTTTAAGGGGGCCCTTTTCTTAACTCACAACCCGTTCGCCGTATCAATTTAAAACTTTATAATGCATCCCAACCACTGTCGTTGTTAAATATGCTTATCACTTCATCTAACTCGAGCGTACGTACTCCAAGGACATTCTAGAAATTAATACTCATCCTCACGATTTTTCTAGTTGCGTATGTTTCACAGTATAGGAAGATCTGTGCGGTATGTAATGAATAATTAATGATTTGCTAGCTAAGAAATATGTTTTGTCACGTAGATAGTGGCTAAGTCTGTTATAGTATCATGAGATTCCAGCGCATTACTTACAAATTGATCATACCTATACCTGCTCTTTGACCTGTTTTCTGTAATATGGTGTTAAACATATAGGTACCTACTTTTTTAGATATGTTTCCTGCGCGATATCTATACACATATAATAAAACTGTAGCAATTTTCGTTGTCAGCTAAAAACTGGAAAACTACTGGACAGATTTCAATGAAACTTTTTTTTAAATGTTCCTAAAGACTGAGAGACTGCTATAGGCTTTATAGCCACATCCTTATGAACAGTTTTTAGCCAAAATAAATTTTTTTTTTTTTAGTGTTTATACTTTTGCGATCGTGCGACAGGACAAACAAAAACAAAGCAACACTAGAATACGTACACTACACATTCGAAAAGGGTTGATTTGTTTTCGCAGTAAGTGCTATGGTCTGGTCAGTTGTATGAAGGTATGTATATTATGATCGTATGCCCGATGCAGGATGGGGATGGGGTGCGAGCTGCAGTATGGCATGGGGTATATTAATAATCTTCATTTTCATAAGAGAAGAGACGTATAATACAAAACAGGTTTCATTTCATAATTTCATTCTGATATGTGGTATGGTAATAGTCTAGGTTTGGGGTAGGTAGTTGCTTGCGGATTCCATAGGAAGAGGGAAACAAAAGGAAAGGAAATGCAGTATTACAAATAAGTAGCAAGATCTAGGAGAGGGAGGAATTTTCTTTTTCTCCTAAAAGCGCGAAAACTACTGTACAGATTTCAATGAAACACTCAAAGTGTAATTTTAAATGAACCAAATATAATTTTGTGCGAGCGGGCAAGGCGAGCACGGGTCTAGCTAGTATTAATATAAAAAAGGAAAATAACTGACTGTAAAGAAATCTCTGTGTACCAAATCCTGAGGGCTACGCTAGCAAATCCGATGGCAAAAGCTAGTGAATCATAAAATCAAATAATAAAAATTTCAGTTTGGTTTTGTGTCGTGTTTTTACATATGCATTTTATACTGATAGCTAAAACTGAGGCCTGAGAGACCACAAACAAAGACTTCCGATTCGGGATAGAAAACGGTGTTCATCAACATTTTTTTATGTTGGGTCCTATTATATTCGTAGTTTCCGTAAATTTTAATTGAATTAACAACGACAAATTGTCAATGGCCATTATAAAGAGTCTATGACCTGTTACAGTGTTGCTTCTGTTTTTGATCTTAGATCAACCGATACAGCGAGGTCGGAACTGTACCGATCTCCTCAACTCAAACTTCATCATCTCACTAATCCTGGTTATCATAAATCCTGGTAGCATACCTTTTTTTTGTGTTGAGCGTTTAAGTATTCATCCTTAAAATAAAGTTAGTAGGGCTTCCACCCGTATGTCTTGTCGATCTTGTTGCAACACCTTCTTATGTGATATCAGCATCACATAACCTAATCTAATTTTGGTCCGTCAGCTCAGCATCAATAATTGCTCGTTTTATGGCGTCGCCAAAAAATTGCACACGTCAAATAGACACGAAGACAGTGATCTAAATTGAATAGAACGTAGAACCTTATTTACAGAGCCTTTCTGTTGCCTGTTATGCACCAGAAAAGGTAAGAAACACAAAAATACATCATTCGGACAGGGACAGGGCATGGCAATGCCGATTTAAAGTTTGAGAGCAATAGTACGGAAAAAATTCGTCTGCATTTTTTGCAAATGATCGTGTTCGTATTTTAAACTTTCGGAGGACATAATTCAATGGTAGTCGATTCGTAATCGCTTTTAAATAAGTTTATTTAATGCACATATCTAATTTTGACATTTGAATCTACAAAATAGACCTAACCCTTTATGAAATCGCTGAAGAGAATTGTCTTACAATTACTTACTGTAATTTTGCCTATCTTTTTTTTGGTAGGTACTGGAATTTGCTAATAAAATGTCATGTAAATCCCACATAACTAACTTGAATAAGCTCACAAAAATGTCGGATTTAAAAAAATCCTAATGAAACAGTTCGAAATGCCCTGTTTATTTGCTGTTCAGATGATCTGCTGGATTTCTATAAACGCCTTTGGCAATATGTTTTTAAATTAATCCAATAAGCAATTTGAGAAGAAAACGTGACATTTTTTTTAAAATTGACTCAAAAGTTCGCTACTCAACTGAATCACTGACATTCAGCCAACGTCCGAAAATGTGTACCTACAATTTGTAGGCAATAAACTTAAATTGTCACTGACCACAAAATTATATCCAACAGATGTCACACCGAGTGAACAGAAATTCTAAATACATCGTTCGTAAGTAGGTATTATTCCCAAGAAAAAACATTGTATTTTAAATTCCTCCGAATTCTATCAATAATTAGGAAGTCGATCTATTTCGAGTGGCTATTGTAATTATACAAAATGTATATTTTCCTAGTGAATTCAGATGAGGTGCTTTGCAAGAGTATTTTTTTTAAACGCTTGAGTCACCAGATTTTTTTTTTGTTTTACAAAATAATAATTTTGATACAGGCACTAAAAAACAACATAATAAAAACATAGAAAGCAAAACATGCACGAGAAAGCTTCGTGAATAAAGGAAGAACAAGAAGAAGACAGACAAATTAACACAAATAGATTAAGTAGGTACCCACCTCCATCCCGATTTAAATTGTATCATTTCCAAACATTTTGCAAGTATAGTGTGTGTATTCATTCCAATTAATTTGTTGCTGAAATATCAATATCCAAAACAAATGATCAGCAAGCAGTCTTATTGACCCGATCTCAGGTACACACTACACACACTTATTTATTATTTTCCCAAGAGCGTTGAACATACGAGTACACACCACATCTTAAAACGAAAGCTATTACACAATTTTGACGATTTACACTTGTGAGCAGGCGCACTATCCACCAAATAAGATACGAAATTCTTTTATGTTCGCGATACATTCACACCAAATATTTCCAGTAGGTGTTTTTTTTTTTTTTTTTAATTTGCCTTTTCGTTTTTATGGAAACCATGGAAAATGTCTATATAAATTCTTGAATATAACTGACATGTGGAATATAAAAGCTTCACCACGTATAGTATATTTATATTCCACAAAAATTCCTTCCGATTATTTATTTATTTTTTGGGGAATTTCCTTTCGAGTCACACATATACGAGAGAGGAAGGAGAACAAAGTGATTTATTTTCGAATTAAATTGTACAAGTTATTTACAAACACATTTACACGTCGTCCCAATGTTACAAAGTGTAACCATACAGCAAACATAAAATAATTTCACATCACATACTGCACATTCCACAGTATCGCAGCTAATATAATCATTTTGTTAGTTTGGGTAACAAAAATAAATCCATGACGCGTAGCACTGTTTTTTGTAAAACATACCACAGAGTTGTATCAAAAGAGAAGGATAATAAATTATTTTGAAAAGAAAAAGAAGAACAGTGAAAGGAAACTGCCTCGCCCTGAGGAAAATCACTGAGGATTAATTTTGTTTGCTTTTTGTTTAAATGTTGCTCTCGAGACGTACACTTTCAGACTGAGTAAAACACTCATATCCAAAATATTCTCGATGAAATGAGTTAAAAATTGTAATATTAACGCATACTTTTTTATTGGAATGAAAACACATAGTTTTTGAGATGAAAGTACACGGATGCTGCGCAAGAGATTCATCTCCTGCGCAGTAGCGATCTGTTTGACGTTTCTGGGACATATTTCCATTTCTCTTCGACTCTATTTTGAGTGGTATGAATGTTGCCTTGCCGTACCGAGGAGAAAATTCCGAGAAGTTCACACCAGTTTAGTTAAGCGACGATATGTTCAATGTTCATATTTGCGCCCTGCAACATAGCTTTTCAGGAAATTGTGTTTTTGGGACTCATTCCGTGACATGATAAAAGATACTTTCGAAAACCAAAGGAGATTTTCTCTTTTCTATCGCAAGTTAAGAGAAAATTCTGTCTACCTATTTAATTTAAAACAGAAAATGTAATAATATTAACTTCACTCTATAGGTACTTGAAATTAAAGTACATGTGTGAAGCACATCGAACTTTAGCGATCAGCAGATGTAAAAAAAAAAAAGAATTGCTGCTGAAAAGGTTTTTAGGACACTAGTCCTAAACTGAGATCTCTTTTTTTTTATATATTTATTTATGTCAATTTGAGGTACACAACTCTTCTAGACAACTTAAAACTATTATTTTAATATATATATAAAATTTTTTATTCTAATCCTATATAGAATAGCCAAAAAAATGCACCTAAAGCTACGATTACACGGCCATTATTTCGAGTCATTTAAATGGCGCTCTGACGTAAAAATCGCGTCACAAAGCAGTCATTTAAATGTCGTTCTGTATGATCGCCCTTTTCGGGGATAACATTTTCGGCGTCATTTAAATGACTAGGAAAATGTCGGACCAATGACATGTATTTAGTGCCATTACATGGCGGAAAAAAATGGCCGTGTGATCGCTCTTCAATGACGCCTAGGACAAATGACTAAACTTTTTGGCTGTTGCGTCATTTATATGGCAGCCTCAAAAAAATGGCAAGGCTCGAAATTCTTGCCATGCCATTTTTCTACGCAAATGACAAAGCATTTAATACGATATCTGTGCTTTCATTTTGATTTTTGTCTCTTGGCGAAAGGACGTGTTAGATTAGATATTAAATCGGGAGAGCCTTCATTGGGCTCTGGCACTGCGGAAACTCTCACCTGTGGCCAGGTAGCGCAGCGTGATTGCCAGTCGTGCTTCATCTGAAACGCTCTCTCGCATATTTGTGTTCTGTTTTTCGATGTGTGCCTTCACCAACCTCAACAAATAATCGAATTGATTGGCTGACATACGAAGGACATTGCGATATAGTTCAGGTTCTTCTTCGCGCAATTCGAGTGATAATCCAGTACAAAATACACTCTTCTCGCGACGGCTCAACCACTTCTTTTGCCAAATACTTCGCTTTCGTTGCGTTGGAAGATCATCTTCTTCAAGCACACACGCCGCTAAATACGCCTTCTCTGCAATTTCCACCATCACCCCAAAAGTTCTTTTTGACATTTTTCAGTTATTATAATAATTTTTTTTCTTTCACTTCTTCCACGTGGTATGCGTCTTCGCCGAGAGAAAAACACACAGACAGTAGCTATATTTTTCTCATAGGACATTACCGTCTGATCACAAAACAGATAAATGATGGGAAATCGAAATAATAGGAAAGGTGACATTTGCCATTTTGATGAGGTAAGTCATTGCCGTAATCGCCATTTTTTCGCTCGTCATTTAAATGGCATCCCAACGGAAAATTCTAAATGACTCGCAGTGTCCGTCATTTGATTTTGGGACACAAATGACGATGATAGTCATTTCGTGTGATCGCCATTTTTCCAATGACGAATGATAGCTTAAATGTCGCTCTAATGCAACATTTTTTTCTGACGTCACAGCGCCTTTTAAGTGACTCAAAAAAATGGCCGTGTAATCGTAGCTTAATACAGATTATTTAATTACTCCGATTCAAAGCAGACATTAATAGATTTTTAAAAGAATTTCTGTAAACTTTATTCCCCGTTACAGGTGTGAAGATCCCGCCATCTCTCATTAACCTGTTGCAGTGCTAGTTTAGAGATGTTGTATCTTACCGTTTCAATTAGCACATGAGTTTGAATAGGGTGACCAGATCCATGCCCAACAAAAAGAGGACACCTTCAAAAAATTAGAACTTTCGGAAATTCGATTCCAGAACTTGAGGTTCTAATTTCTGAGCGATTTGTATACATAGACACCCAAGGCCTAGCTTCTCGCAAACATTCGTTTTGTGTGAGTTTCTATTTTTGGGACGAATGGAAGGGACCTACAATTTTATGCCGATTCCGAACGGCTGAATTGAGAAGCTTTTTCAGAAAAGTCATACTCTCGGATGTTTGTCAGACGTTCGCGAGAGGTGGCGCAATAAAAAAAACCTTAAGATGTAATTTGTGTTTTTCCGGGGATCGAACCTGGGATCCCTCATTTTGGACTACTCAGAATGGAATTATACACTTGAAGGCAGAAACATTAATTGTGTTGAGGACTAATATGAATGCACTAGTGGCGATACACTCTAACTACTTCAGTGCTAATGCGTCCAAGTTCGAATTGCTCCTTCTGGTCGATTGGTATCATTCTCTCGTTAGAAAGTCGATCACTGAATCTAGCCGCAACAAGATACTAGTCAGCGTTGACGATTACCTTCAAAATGTCTGCACATTGAGGGTAGGTACTTTATGCGTGCCTTGCAGATGTCTCAAGCCACTCTGCATCTAAATTAAAATAAATAGTTAGCACAACAGGCGTGTATACACCCTATAGGCATAGCTTCTCGCAACCATTCGTTTGTGTGAGTTTTTATTTTTGGGACCAATGGAACGGACCTACAATTTTATGCCGAGTTCGAACGGTTGAATTGAGAAGCTTTTTCAGGACAATTATACTCTCGGATGTTTGTCAGACAGACGTTCGCGAGAGGTGGCACAGTGGAAAAAACCTTAAGATGTAATTTGTGTTTTCCGGGGATCGAACCTCGGACCCTTCGCACAGTAGTCCAGCACACTAACCACTGAGCCAATGCGCCCACTCTGCATCTAAGTAAACAAATACTAAATGTTCGCACCGAAACAAAATGCTGGAAAAGAATTTCGGCAAGGATTTACGCTACAGTGTGACTTCCTTCATCTCGTTCTGTAGCAGAAAGTAGGTTGCAAATTCATGCTGTTTAGGACAAAATGTCACTATATTGATCTACATACAAAAGACACCGCTGCGCAGTGGCGAACCGCTTAAGAAAACCGCTACTATTTGCTTACATGGGTTTAAAACTCCTGACTTTAAGGACGCTGTACAGAGCTAAATACTTCTGGCACTTCGCTTTATTACGCCGAGTGCTGAAAGATATGCAAAAATTGTCAGGTGATACTGAACTTCTGTTAAATAAATAAGACGTATTTCATGCAATAAATTCTGTAAACATCTGTTATGATGGTAGTAGGTAGCTATAGAATGGGCTGGGTATAGGTCAGCGACTGGACAATAATAATCCAGCTATCACAGAATCCGTCATACTCGCAATTTGGTTACGAACCCCGAAAGAATCCGCCGTAGTAGACATTTTTGCTACGAATTTCAAAGAAGAGGACCTTCGAATTTAAGCACCCAGGTTGAAGACAACAAGACTGCTTCAAACGCCAAGCGATCGCAGATGCAAACCTCTTTGTCTGAACAACTTGAAGAAGGGTGCATAGGATACAGATGCAGTTGGTTAGGCTGAGACGTTTCTCTATGTTGAAGTAAAGTTAATAGGTGCCTCATTAAGTGTGTCGAAAACATACATACATTAAAAATAGCACTCAAACCTGGTTGAAAATATTTATTTATTTTTTTTGATAAATTTAGTTCAGTGTAAAGTTAAACAAATTTTTATTTTCTTTTGTTTTTCATTTTCCTTGTGATTAAAATTTGTTTCCTTCTTGTTCGAGTACACTTAATTGTTTTCGTTTTGTTTTTCTTTGTCCTAAATTTCCAAACGTAACATTCACAATATAGATAACATTTATTATAACAAATTAGTAAAAAATATTAGTACATATTTTCGTTTACTTTTTTATTTGATTTATATATATTTTTATTTGTATTGAGGAAATTTCTCCAAATATGAGTATATGAAACCAAAGAGAGTCGTTGGATATCGAACAACAATATTCTGAATATTTAAAAGAATGATTAACATGAATTTTTTTATATATTATTTCGGGTTGAATGCTTGTTAATGAAAATATGAAGTTGCTATGGCTATTTTCCTGTAATTGGCGAAATGTATCTAAATTATCTAAACATATTTACAAAAGCTGTATAATTTATTAGTAGGTATATACTGAAATTATTTAATTTTTTTTTTTACGTAAGAAATTTCCTCCAATTGTTTAGTTTAAATTTAAAATTTTATTTTCCAACACTCTGTTCCGGTGTTATTTTGTCAAAGCGCTTTTGTAAAAATATTTTAAATAACAGCAGTTACTTTGAGTGAATTATTAAAATTTTCTAGATATGTCTTGTTAAATTAAAGGAGAAAAAAATATATAATTATATCCTAACTTTAGATAAAACCGTATTCTAAGAAAATAAAACATTTTGACAAAATCTCACAGAATGGAGCATTAGAATTAACATTTAGTGAAATTTACACATTTTCGAAAACACCGTTGTACATTTAAAGCTTTGTCTTACAACACAATTACTATAATTATATAGGTGATGACTTTTTTTTTGTAATTAAATTTTGTTTTTGTTTAAAGTGTATCTAAATAATTACCCGAAAAGAAATTTGTTTTCATAGGTGTGGTAAAATCCAAGCTCCCACTGGGTAAATAGAGATTTTTAATTGAAATACAATTTTTTTTCCATAGAAATGGTATACACTGTTGTTGTTAGTTTTAGATTTTGCAAATTACCTATACAATTTGATTAACTAAAAATTATAAACTTTCTTTTAAAATTAGGCACAATTATGTTTACTTATTTTATATAATTTTTTGTCATTGTTGATTTGGTTTCTTTACTTATTCCGCTAAAATTAAATTACACTATAGACTTATTGACTTGAAATAAAAATATAAAAACAATTATAAATGTACTATCACTACATCAAAAATGTAGGGCATCCTTATAAATCTGCTTTTGTATTGAACTTAAAAGTTACAATGTAACTTTTCAGGAATTATTGCAAATAAAATAAAATTATTATTTTAGCAAGTAGGGATGTTGGATACCCTGCTGTTTTTTTTCTTCTATGTGTTTTTACATAAATACACCCAAACATATATGTACATGCAAATACATATATGTATACCCAAAAGGCATTACTATTTGTTTTTAATACATCAAATATTCAGTCATTTACAATAACTACCTTTTTCCTTATGTTTTAATTTTTCTTGTTTTTCTTTAATAAAATTCAAAATTAACTCTCATTTACCAATGCGACTTATTTTAATATTGAACAATGAGGGGATGAGTACATTTTATCAGTCAAAATTGTATTTTATTCTGTTTTTTTTTTTTTTGAAATCACACACACAAAGTACGATTAGATACTTTTAAAGGGTATTTCTTGTTTTGCGTAAAACTTAGAAAAAACTAAATAACAATAATGAGATGAACTTAAATTGGACGACGTTCTTGGTTATTGGGAGAACTTTTGCGCGCGCTTTTATACAAAATCTTAAAAAACTAAAATAAAAGGAAAACTTTATTGTTTGAACACGAATAGTCCCGTCGGATCCCACTCGTTTTCGTCCAATGGTCCGAAGCATTCATCAAAGTACCACTCCATGGTTTTATAGACGTGGTACAGTGATTTGGACAGGTAATGATCTTCATCGGTGTACACCTAAGATAAACAAAATTTATGTTAAGTAATTTTACGATTTGATACATGAAAAAAGAAATAGTTGGCGCAATAGGCGTGTAGACACCCTAGACATAGCTTCTCGCAACCATTCATTTGTGTAAGTTTATATTTTTGGGACGAATGGAAGGAATCTACAGACCTTTATTTTTATGTCATAATGTTAAAGGCTATAGCTATAGTAGAAGAACTAGTCATTGCCGCTTCCAAGGCATAGAAAAAACGCAGTACGCAGCCGTGTAGACACATCTTAAACTGTTTACCAAACTAAGACGGATAGTATTTTTTTTTAGTAGCGAAGCGTAGCTGTGGCGCATAGTACTAATAATATTTTTAGTGTCCATATTACATTTTACGAACTCAAAATTGCAAAATTTCCAAATTTAATTATATCTTGAGAATTACAGAATATTTAAGGTGAGAGTTTAAAATGATTATTATTAAGGCCCAAAGTCCTGAAGCTTTGTCTACCGTTAAACATGCTCCTAGGCGCACTCTCCAAGAAGTTATTATTAAATTGTTCCCAACATTTCCAAAAAAGATGATTGCTGAACATAACCGCCTTGTATGGGGGACGTTTTTAACCCAGTTGTTAAATTGCTGGTCGTTTGCGTATCGAGTCCAAGAACACTGATGATTTATTCGAATTTGATATTAAACTAATGGCCGCGTTCCATTGACCGCTAGTCATCTAGCACATAATATCCCTGATGGAGGCGCTAGAGATCTAGCGGCAGCGGCAAAGTGACATTAAAACCAATTTGAATTCGTATTATTCCATCTTCATGAGAGTCAAAAACGTATTTTGTGCCATCATGCGGCATATTTATTAATACACAATAATTTAAATAAACAAATACAATGTATAATAATTACATAGAAGCTTGAATACGAATTCAAATTGGTTTTAATGTCACTTTGCCGCTGCCGCTAGATCTCTTCCATCAGGGATATTATATGCTAGATGACTAGCGGTCAAAGGAACGCGGCCAATATCAATCTCCCAATTTTGGGACTAAGTTTGAACATTTAGGGCAAGTGTAGTTGCCTCAGTACCACCCTACCACTACTGCTGAAATTTATAAATACACTTTAAAAGGTTCGCACCCAAATAATGGAAACCTAGTTTTTTAGGTACTAAAAGCTATGGTTTTAAGTGGTCCTCGACGAGGTGCACATTAAAGAAGAATAGGTCCATTGTGCTACCACTGAAATGTATAGGTGATTACACTGCCTGCTCCTGGACTTCTGCGTTGTAGGGTAGTTATACTCAGACCCAGCCTTTGCGCATACCTAGCAATTGCATTTTGTCCACTTATGACATTCATTAGAATTACATCTTTCTAAGTAGGTACCCTAATAAGTCTCCTACCCTATACTTATACACATTTTTACAAAATACGATAATTACGATTTTCACAATACCAAAAACACGATTTTCAGAAAAAGTTTATAACACATTTATTTAATATAAAAAATTTTATTTTAGAAAAATTGGTACTATTTCATATAGTATTTTTGAAACTTTGGGGCGTGCCACAATCAGACGGTAAGAAAGATTTCTATCCTCAGCGAAAAAATGATCATAGAATACATCCTGTCAGGGCCATGTCGTACTACTTATTTTGCCTTTACGCCAGGCAACTCCGATGTTCAGAGTAGATGAGATTTGATTATGCTTCCGGCGAAATCACTACAATATAAAAGGAGGAGCATTAGACGACTTAGACAAAAAGGTGTCGACCCCAGGATCAGGAAAGGTCGCCTAGCACGTGTCAACGTACGGAACCAATGTGCATGCGCATGCTGGATACAGCAGAGAAACTCGTAGAAAGATGCTGGCTGAAACCAAGACTCGCAAGTTTTAAAGAGAGTTGTAGCGCAATTGAAAAGAAAGATTGTATTAGGTAGTATTAATTACCACTTCAGCGGCGGAGTGAAATATTTTCTATAATGTCATTTTTTTTATGGAGATGCCCGAAGACAATTTTTTGGCGGATGATATTGCCTGGGCATTTGGGGAACCTGCGCTGTTTATAGAAAGCATTTCTATTGTCCGTTTATCGTCTTTTTTCCAGTTGAAACTGGTGTGGTAACCAGCAATTAATCACTGAAGTATCAAGAAATGCCAAAGCCACAATTAAGCCAAATGCAAGTGGTTCTCTGGCCAGGAGACAAATACTTCTGATATCAATAGTTAAATTCGAGATTCGCATTCACAACACAACCTTATACCGAACGGAGCTGAAAGGTGTTGTTATCACAGTCAGGGAGCTACCCTATCTGAATCTGACTGCTCCTTGCGGCAAATAAAAATATCAACGACTGAAAGAACTGGAACCACCAAGAATGGGAAAATAAAATGTACGTAAGTTCCACTTGCGCAGAAAAGCATCCTATTGCGACGGGATATCAACGTGAAAAAGTCGGTCCCTAAAGGCGAATGAAAAGGACACCCACTCTGAAATAAAGCGAAAATATGGTGCCAAGCCAAAGTGGATTATACTGATTTGCAAAGGGGTTTAATGTAGATTGTGGGCATCTATAAAAGCGAACATGGTTGTTATGCTGAGAATTCTTATCCTTGTTACTCACCTGATGTCTGAATTTAACCTGCTGATCCACTAACGATCGAACCAACATTAAGGAATGTTCATGATGCACAAAGGTGTCAGCGGTCCCATGCATTAGCATAAGATTGCGGCCTTTTATATTGCCGGCTTTCATTGTTAGATCAGCCTCTTGTAGCGCCCTCAAATAGTCTCCCTTCAGTGGAATGTAGCGTTCGGTAAAAAATGAATCTAAACATAAAAATTTGATGAAACTTTGCAAATTTAAAGATCACATTTCACTTACAATGGTATCCAAATGAAACAACAGGATTTATCGCAACGCCACACTGCAACACCTGCTGGGAATCTTCGATAAGCGTCATTGCTGTGGCATATCCCCCATAGCCTAATCCATAGGCACATATGCGAGATGGGTCTATGAATTTCAGATTGTCGCGGAGGTATCTGTTCGGAGGAAAGTCAGAAAATGCATCAAACCGTAGAGATAAACTTACGTTAGCACTCCCAATTGATCTTCAATTTCGACGGTACCCAGTTTGCCGTGTACTTGAGTCCGCAGCAGCTCTCCTTGGAAACCACTACCTCGACCATCGATTTGTGCCACAATAATTGACCGCTGACTGCAGAGATACCAATTCCAGTCCACGTGGAACTTTTCCGAAACCAACTGCGATCCCGGGGATGAATCTCTGAAAGTGTTTAATTCTTAATCGCAACTGACATTTAGTGCACTATGAAACAACTTACATTTGTAGGATAAGCGGGAATGCTATCTCTTCCTCTTCTCGCATACCCGGTGGAAGAAACAGCCGCACCTGAGCGTGGAAACCATGTCGGATCTCTACACTGAATGTGCGAATTTGTGGAAGCGCCAGCTGTGCCAATTTTTGTCTCAGATCGTTGCCCGAGTTTAGGACATATATCTTGTTATTCGATTGCGTTTCGACGAGGTAGACCGAAGGCGATTCTGGACCCAAACATTCCTGGACATAATACGAGAAATCCTTGCTAAAGTACACCTTGTTGTAGAGGCAGTTCTTCGGAATCTCAAATGCCCCCCCATCATCCGATGTGGCCGTCTGATTGTCCACCGCCGGATTGATGAGCTTGAATGTGGACGGTGTGTTGTCACACGTGAGACATGTTGGTTGCGTCGATGTTATGTACGTGCGATTGGGCTTTGTAACATTCAGTTTAAGGCTGATTTTATAGAGATGCCGCTCACCAGGTCTCTTCTCAGGTGCGGCCATGAAGTAAACGATTTCGTTTACCTCGTCCCAACCGATAATTTCCGTTACTTCGAAGAGGCCCATTGTCAGCGGCACCCACCGACGGTCGAGGGTCGATATAAAGACGACATGTCGAAAGTGGCCATGTTCACCGTCTCGCACTGACAAACGCTTGAGCAGATACCCACCATTTGAGATCTCATATGTGGTCTGACCCTGGGTGACATTTGCAAGGCCCTCTGATCCGTTCTTTACGCTGCTGTGGATATTGTGATTTACGTTTATTTGCGCACTTATTCGTGATGAGAATATGGGCTTCTCCGCCGGAAGCACCCACCCATCGCTGACCGTCACCTCTGTATGAATGGCCTGACAGACAAATGTGGGTGCTCGACACAGCACAGTGGTGGCTTTTGTTTGATCTCGATCGGTGACTGTTAGCGAGAGATCTATAGCGGAAGCCCAGGTCAGACCACCAATGTAGCTGCCATTTGTCAGTTCGGAGGGTAGTTTTACTTGGCTCGGGAAAATGTACTTGAGTACGGTCAGATTCACGATATTCACTGTCACGTTGGTGTTGGTTGTGCCAGCCTTTGGGTATCTCTCTGAGAGAATTTTTGGATACTTGAGATCATCACCCGTCCAGGAGTACCTAAGCCAAATTTTGGAATGCAATAGTTTGTACACATATGCCCAGTCAGACTTACTTGTATTCGTGCACCTCAGTATCGTTAAATGTTAAAAACGCCAAATACTGGACATCTGGCGAGAACATCAGTGTGCTACTCTTGAGCTCCGGCACGTTCTCGTACATCCAATCGGGAATACCGTTGGTTATAACACCCGATTTGCCTATTCAAGTCATACAAATTATAATCAAATACGTACTGCATAAGGTGTTTGTGGGGCAGTGTATACCTGTCGTAGTGATGCGACAAACCAAGTCTCCTTGCACTTTTGGCTTGTAGTATAAGTCATTTTCGTAGACAAATGCTATACCCTGGTTCATTGAGTTTTTGTTACTAGCAGGTAGTTGGGAGTTCGGTGCCCATTCCACGTGCTGGAGTCGTGGTGCGTCGGCACTGTTTTCCGTTGGTCCCAAAGGGAACGTGTTTCTGGTAAGGACTTCGTAAACATAGTGCCTAAGGGAAAAGAAAGTCAGTTGGAATGCAATTTACAATTGTTTTTCAAAAATAAATTATTATTAGAAAAAAACTATATGTTTACTTGTCCATACCTTGATCCTTCGACACTGCTATCCGATTGAAGTAAAACATACTTCTGATCTGGTGAGACTAAAAACGATTCAGCATTAAGTTGCCTCTGGGGAATGCGGAAAAGGAATCAATTTACAACTTAAAATCGCTTCCCAATATACAAGCAAAAGTACTTACAAACGTTGAATTCGTCATAAGAACTCGAGTTGTATAATTGTCTAAATTTAGAATCGATAGACCACCAGTCGCATCACGATACACCAATTCGATATCTGAATATAAATTTTGTTCGTTTAATCTTGTGTAGTCACGAGAACTGCAATTCGATTTATTTGAATATATACATACCATTTATCCATGTGCCATTAAATTGTTTCCACTCCAAACTATTGCCAATGACATCGCTAAGAACCATTCGTCGTCCACGTATTCGGGTTCCCTCATCCTCTGATTGATAAAGAATGCATTAATTGGTTACTAGAATATTCAATAAACCCACCTGGTGATAAAAGAAATATTGAAAAAATAATAAGGCTGAATACAGCAGCTATCACTAAGAGCGCAATGAAAATTCCACGCCAATTTCTTCGTTCTGGTGATATCGCAACCAGCTCCTGTAGAAAAATTAAACAAAATCGAAAATTAGTTTTGTTTTTAATTAAGTGTGGGGTAAAAGTATTGGTCTCAGGGTTTTAAACAGAAAAATTACATTACGTTGTTATAGATATAAAGGAACCGTGCGTGGGTTTGATTTATTTAGTATCTGGTGTTTTTGGGGTCAGACCTTAAGGCGAAATTTAAATTTTTAATGTTACTCTAAAATTCATGGATGTACATACTTTCAATATAATGGCTTGGCAAAATATTTCACTTCGCTGCATCTTATTTAACTGAGCGGATTTCCATCAAATTTTGCGCCTGAGTACTTTAGGTTCACATCCCAAGGCGAAATCTGAATATTTAATCAGGCTTATCGTGAACAAAATTCCTCAAGATATATTTACCATTCTGGAAAAATAGTAATTCATTGGCAATGAAGTTACCCATATTTTATTAATTTACATGAAAAATAGAGCACCGTATGGTATACCCTAATTAAGTATTTCATATTATTGTGCAAAGATTGTCAGAGAACAAAAAGATATACACAGTTGCTTTATGGACTTGTCAGACAAATAAAGAATGCAGTATCTTTTTTGCTTAGGAATTTTGTTTCAATAGTTGCTTCTCCGGACCGAGCGGTCCATGAATCTGTGGTTTGGATGAGGCGTCCCAACTAACAATTTAATTTATATAAGAGGTTACATTTTTTTTTTTTAAATTGAATAAGTTCCAAAGTATTTGTCAATTTTTAAGATATTCTTTCAGTGCAGCTTCGTTAAAGTTCTGGAGTCCGCAGATCGATTTCGATTCATTATACATACTACCAAATTCATTTTTTTTAGATAAAGTTAGGGTAAGACAGCGTTTGGAATCTCTCATCTGCACGTACTCGGTGGCAAAAGATTCAGGTTTCTGAAAGGTACACTTAACCAACCTACAATTCTAATGGTAATGGATATTTAAAAACAGTGAATGAACATAGTTTTCTGATTTAAAACAAATATTTGCAAAAATCTACTAAATACTATAATACTAGCTTAAGTGGCAACTGAATAACTAGTGATTGAGAACTATTAGGTCATTCCAATATAAAGGGTGTTTTTTTTTTATAGGTTTGATTTTTAAACTTTCAACACTGTTTCTACAGATTGTCAATTCAACAGTTGAAAGTTAATATTTGTGGTTAATACATTTTGCCTATTTACCAGGCTTAGATTAACGACAGAACAACCCGTGATGCACACTGTAAAAACGTATTTTGAAAACCATGGTTCGGTTACCCAACCGTGATCCTCATTTTCAACGCAAAATGTTGGTCTCCGATAAGGCCCATTTTTGATTAAATGGATATTTAAATAATGGATGTGGGCGCAGTAGCTCAGTGGTTAGTGTACTGGAGTACTATGCGAGGGGTCCCCAGGTTCGATCCCCGGAAAAACACAAATTACATCTCGCGAACGTTCGACAAACATCCGAGAGTATAACTGTCCTGAAAAAGCGTTTCAATTCAACCGTTCAGACTCGGCATAAAATTGTAGGTCCCTTCCATTTGCCCGAAAAATAAAAATTCACACAAAAGAATAGTTGTGAGAAGCTAGGCCCAGCCAAATTGCCCAATTCGGAGTGGTGAAACTCCAGAAGCTTTTAGCGAGACGCCCTAACATCCAATAAAACTCCCTGTTTGGTGCGCTTTATGGGCTGGTGGAATCATCGGCCAAATTTTCCTTAAGAACGATGTCGCTCGGCGTCAATGGAGAGCGCTATAGAAACATGATTTCTGACTTTTCGTTTCTCAGTTGAATGACATTGACGTGAACGTGACAGAGCTCTGGCGATGTTAAGCCGACACATAACGCTATCCACCGAGATAAAAGTTATTGATATTTTTTTTCTGTTTCATCGTCAAAGTCTCTGATAAACTGTCTGGTAGAAATATTTATCAGGCACTAATTGTTTGACAAAAATGGCAATGATGTGTTTTTTTTATCGTTTATTACATTTTTAAGTGAATTGTGTTGTTCTATTTTTGACAATTTAGCATGGACAAGTTCATTCATTCATTATATATTGATGGCCCGCTTATCCAATAAGTGGGTCGTGGGTGTAGGTTGAACAAATCCAAGTGGACCCTCCTTAGTCTCTATTCTCCGCCATCGACCGCGCCATATAAGACCAGTCCATATAAGTAATGAAAAGGAGAGGAGACAAAACGCACCCCTGGCAAAGTCCAAGACCCATGGTGAAAGGTATTCACTGAGCATGGATAAAGCTAAACAAAACAGTACAAATTTAGAAATCTTCATCGTCGAGGATTTCTCTAAATAATTTAAAATACTTTGTTCCTACTTGGCCGTGTAATTTGGTTGTATTATTCATCAAATTCGTCGTCTAATGTAAATCCACGATAGGACGAAAAAATGCTCTGAAACTTCCAGCCACATCAAATAAATATATCGTTTATCTTCCGGGTAGAGGCTTTAACAGCCACTTCAACCGGCTGATAGACTATCCGAGACTTTATCTGCCAGATATCACTATCCGAAACCTTAGAAACCGAAAGTTGAAGTTTATCTGACATATAAATTCCGAATAGACTATCCGAGACTTTATCAGCTAGTCTTGAAACTGGCCCCAAGTGTTTTTTTTTCACATTGAATTTGTATACCTCTAGGACCAAGGAGTATACACACAGTGTAGCAGTGAGCGTCATAAGTGGGTGAACACCGATGCTCTTTTGAGTATGTTTTCAGGCTCTTAATATAGGTCCAAACAAACAAACAGTAAAAAGTTCGATAACGAAATAACAATAACAAAATGTATTTCATATTGACAGTAAAACATACTTTATAAATATATTAAAAAAAATGTTTCCAAACTCAAAAGCCCAATAAAAACAGCATTGATATTCACTTAGTTTTCACGCTTACAGTAGTGTATACTGTATACTTGTAGAACCGTACCAGCCATCGATCGTCTTATCCCAACTGTACTAAATGCTTGCTGAAATTCATATCAAAAACTGACTGAGCGAGTGGTTATGAGAAGAAGGCGCAGCCTAGAATATTATTTTGATCTGTTGGGACCTCTAATCACAAATGCTTGCTTAACTTCAGGCTGATTCGAGCATTTGAAAGTTTTGTGTTTTTAAATATGCACGTTGAAATGCGAGAGTTTAAATTATAATTCAATTCGGTTTTATAGTGCAAGTTTAAACTCGTTTAAACTTAATCGAGAGTTTAAACAGAGTTTAATTTAACCGGTCATGGATGGGAATTCCGAAATTTCGTAGTACGATCTCCCTCCCGGTTTACGACAAGACAATATTGCTTCATCATATGCAACCAATTATAGTTCGCAAGTTCAAGCCCTTAGGTATCTTTGATTGTACTATGTACACTGTTTCTTATACCCTTATACCGTCTAATACAATAGAGCGGTGTAGCAAAATCGATTCCAGCCGCTACTTGTCAACTTTGAGGTGTAATAAAAAATCACGACACAAAATGCGCCATTTCTATGTCACAAGTGCAACAACTTATGTCACCTTATTAGCAGTCTTCGGAAACCGTCGCAAACAATAAATATTATACTAAATACATAGTGCGCAGTGTCAGTAAGCTTAGCTACGTATTGGCCTTGGCCATCCCGTTCACTTAATGTTGCAGTTTGCCAGCCTGTCTGCTAAGTTGCAAGAAGTTGTCCTACCAAACGGCCACTCCATTGGCGTTGGTTTTTAGGTCCACTTGGAGCTTATGCCAAACTTAGAGAAATATGCACTGTGGTTAGCCTTCATGTTTTTTTCTAGCGGGGGCATGTTGGTTTTATTCCTTTTAACTATTTCACTTTTTTAAATTGAGCCTGAATTAAATTTTAAAATTTAAATTTTAGCCTGAATTAAAAAAAGAAAAATTAAAAAAAAAAAAAAAATCGGGTTTCTTTTTTGGGTCCGACACATCAGAGCACAGAATTGATGTTTCTTTTTTCGTTCAGAGCGCGTTCTATTAGGTCAGAATAAATTGACTGAGCAGGCTGAATAAAAAGCTGATTACGCACTTAAGCCTAGTATCCTGCTCGCGCTTAATTTTAGCGAGCGCTTTTCTCTCCACAGCACAGATAAATGCTCGCTAAATTCGTTGTACAGGATATGGATAGGACACACACCCAAATTTTTTTGCCACATGTATTTTGATTTTTGCTATTTTTTCACTTTTTTCCTACTGACTTACATCGATTATCAAGTATTCAAAGAAATATTCAATTAAAAAATTGTTTTGTTTCGAAAATATCAAAATTTATCGCCGATGTGCCAGGCAATTCTTTCGCGAGCTAAATCAGTGGAGACATTTTCTTGGCCGAGTATAACAAAATTGTACGTAGTACGTATAACACTCAATATTGTTATACCGGACTGACATTGGGTGTGTCCCATCTATATGAAAGTAAGAATTTAACGTGCGGAACAGGATACAGCTTTGCTAAACTGCCTCGCAAAATTTTATCTCTGTAGACATTTTTGTATGGAAGATAAAATTTAGCGCGAGCAGGATACTGGGCTTTAACAAGAAAAAAAACCAAATACACAGTTGAAATTGCGGATGGCCTCAATTCAAGTTGTTTTGGATGGTTTCAAGTCTGAAACTCACCATATAAATGCTGGTGTTCCCCAAGGCTCCGTTTTGTCTCCTAACCTCTTTCTCATTTTTATAAATGATCTCTTATCTGCAACTTCTATCCAATCCATTCCTTCGCTGATGACAGCACTCTTAGCTTTTCATATTCTTTCCAGGACTCTCCACCCTGCTCTTCGGCCGTAGAAAATCGAAAGGTAAACAATACGTAGTCAAATTACAATCTACTTAAATTTCCAGGCCTAATAGAGTAAGAGCTAGCAACGCTTTTTCTCAAGTCATCTTAGCAAGGCTGTAACTTTGTGAGCTTAGTTCAGGGTGACTACTGAACACGAAAATATATTTCTGGCAGCGCTGCGTTGGTTTATATTGGAATGCCATAACCTCAAAAGTAAAAGAAATTTACCTCATTTTAGCAAACTTAAGATTTTGGTATAATGATGAAACCGGAGTTTTGGTTTAGCTTTGAGGAATTAGTAGAGTGATAATATCTCTAACATAATATCAAAAAATTGACTTTGCTATTATGACTTAAATTTTGCCTTTTTTGCACTTTAAAACCGGCAAACTGATATGGCAATTGCATTTTCTGTCTACATTGGTCGTAAATTAACACATACCAAAATCTTAAGTTTGCTAAAATGAGGTACCTACATTTTTTGCCCTTTTGAGGTTATGGCATTAATATATAAACCAACGCAGCGCTGCCAGAAATATATTTTCGTGTTCAGTAGTCACCCTGAACTAAGCTCACAAAGTTACAGCCTTGCTAAAATGACTTGAGAAAAAATGTTGCTAGCTTTTAGTCTATAAGCGCAATTAGGTAGACCCGGACGTTTTCCTATCTAATAAATAACTTGAAGGATGCCCTCAAGGGAAGTATCTTCACTTTCATAAGCAAATGCAGACACGATTCTAGAATAAAATATGGCCTAAATGGCACAAAAGATCATTAGATAATGTCGGGCTGTCACAGAGGACCAAGTAAACAAAAAATTAGATACGCACATTTATACGTATACCTCTGGGGAACTACAGAAAAATGCACGTGTATTCACGATTACTGATTCTTTTTCAACCGTCCACCGTCGGCTATTAAAGGTAACAAAGTAAAAGTTCTCAAGGATGAACCGAAAGCACCAGGCCTGTCCCAAATGGTCACCCAGTTTAGATTCAATTGGTTTTAATTTGCCCCCCACTAGGTACTACACGGTAATAAATCCCTGCTTTTTAATTTAACCTTCACCTTCTTAATTAACTCCTTCTCTAGCAGAACCATTTCGCACACATTATTCTCATATAGGTACGTGTGCTTATGGTACGTCTTATGGTAGGTATAGAACATATCAAAGCTGAACAGCTCACTCATATTTTTAAAGGAGTGGCAGATGCGAGACATGTAGGTCATGATTTTTTATTTATTTATTTTTTCTGCTATTCCTCAACCAAACAAAGTACATAGTAATTACTTTACTCAATAAGTAAAATGAAAGACATTATGGGCGTATATATTTTACGGTCGGTCTTATTTTTAACTACAACACCTAACCGTCTTAATCATGGTGTTGTACTGTGCTTTGTGATAAATCATATGACACAACACTAATGCGAGTCGTAAATTTGATGAGGATGGCAGCTGTCATGGTGGGAGCAAGTAAATAAATATTTTTATTTCCAATCGATTCGTGAAAGTAACACGCAGTTAGTACAAGTTTTTATTGGATATTGTGCCACATTCCGCACTGCATACCCGAATCGATATAGAAAATGTCTAAAAATTGATTCACTACATTACGAAGTGTATTGGATACCTACACTACACCCCAAAGGAGAAAACCTTGGGCACAACATTACCCTGCCAAAGTTAGTCAATATAAAAACAACAACAATAACAAACCATCATCTGGTGCTTACCTCGTCATTTGGCACCAAAGTAACTTTTTTCATTGGTGCATTAACAACAACAGTTTCCCTCTTCAGTGACGATGGTATTTTTTTTACGGAAGAGCCCTTTTGCACTTCAACCATTTTCCCAATCGAATCCAAAAATTTACACCGTGATGAGATAAGTCCTATGGGCCTTAGAAATCCTTCATAGCACTTTGCTCTATGCATACAAATCAATTGCTTTTGACGTCGCGTCGATTATGCGTGTATCCTGTTAAGTGTAAACTAATCAATGCTGTCAACTTTGGCCACAGATCGTATAGTACTCGTATATAGAGCACTTAAACTACGTAGTTACCGAAGGACTAAATCGGTCCACCTACATCCGGATGGGAAGTGCAATTTAATGGAAAACAACAATATAACCATATGCTAATGAAATTCAGATGTGGTTTTCGAAAATTGATTTTTTATAGCTCGTCTGTACTCGTTGATAGGTATATCCACAGAATTGTTTTGTTATTTCACATTTTACACTTATTTGCGTTAATTTATGACAATTTTTGTATATCACAGCGAAATAAGGTATACAACACAAAAACACTGTGCGGGAGGATAATTAAGATGAAAATTATTCATGTGTGGTAAATGTTAAACAGAGCGCGGAAGCACATCGTCTGCGTCTCTGTGCGAAAAAGTATTTTCATTACAAAATATCTAATACAACTGAATGTGAATGGAAACAATTTGTGTATTTGAAAAAAAATAAACATTGAAGTGTATAGTTTCGAAAATGGAAATACGAAAGCTGCCGCTGCCGTCATGATTAGGCGAAAAAGTTTTGAAACATGTGGAAGGTGTTTTCGGGGAATGTGCTTGGTGACAGGTGGAACAAGGACGTTTGTTTTTGGAACATAGGCTGCTTTATGGTTGATGGGCTTTTAGCTTTTATTTTTCAAGTTTATGGATGGTTTGAGTATAAGGTAAAAGTGAAAGTAAATTGTTTATAGCTCATTCTGATGAGCTTTGAGTATTAAAACTTTTTTCAGTTATAAATTTGAATTTATTTGCTCACAAAACCTAATACCCTATTCACACCAAGCCGAAAACTGGGTTTTGACGAAAACAGTCGAAAACTTCCTCGAAAACATAAGTTTTCCCATACATATTGCAGTTTTCAAAACGAGTTGTTTGAGGTCGTTTTCCATGAAAACGCCACGAAAACGGGTACAATCGTTGGGTTGTTGAAGCAGACACACGTTTTGCAACATTCAGTGAGCTCAACAAAACTGCTGACAGGATGTGAGAGACTGAGTGAGAGTGAGAGTTTTTTTGTTATCTTTGCATTGGACCATAAAGAGCAAACTAGGTACCTGCCACAACTAAATAGTATTTTCAGATGTTTTCATTTTGAATGTTGCTTATGTTAATTATTTTATGCATTTAACCATAAGTTAACGATTATGAAGTAGCTTAAATAATTTTGTTTTTGTATTATGTCAATACGAGCGAAGTTTAGTAACTAAAATAAAAGTCTAGTCGCCACAAACTTTTCATTGCTAGTTTCACAGCTAATTGAAACGTCAAACGAAAACGAGTTGGTGTTCGGTGTGAATGCATCTACGAGTTTTCTTAACTTTTTTGACGAAAACTGGGTTTTCGGCTTGGTGTGAATAGGGTATAAAGAATCTTAAGGGCAGGTGTTTTGGGGGCTTGATATGAAGTTTGATGGATCTTATGAAGGTGATAGAATTTAATTTAAAATACAAAAAAAATTAACAACACATTTGGAGTAAAGTGTCAGTCAGGGGTTACTAATGAATGTGAACGAAATGCTGTCGTTACAACCGGCTCGCTGTCAGGATATTGGATTGCTCTCCATAAGTAAACTATTTAGGGTAATATTGATCATTTACATACAAAATAACTTTATCCTTATTCCCCCTTAAGGACCATTCACATGAGAGCTCAATGGATTTAGTGGTTTTCGAGATATAAAATTTTGAATGTTTTCTTGTATAGACGGTGCCACGCCCCTTTGTCCAATTTTGACCAAACTTCACAGAAATCATATATAATATATAGACCAATACCAAAGATGTGTGAAAGTTAATTCATTTTGAGCATTTGTTACAAAACTCAACTTTATGCTCCCAGCATATGCTTTCCAGCGCTGCCCCACCAAGAGGTCGAAAATGTAGTACGGGAGCTTTTAAAATGTAGTACAATGTAGTACAATTTGAAAAAAACAAATAAAAACACAAATAATTACTTTATAATGATTTTTTAAGTAAATAAACATGAATTCATAACTAAACAATTAAGAAAAAATTAAATACATACTATAATTAATAACACAGCTTGAAAAATAATCACAGAAACTAAAATTAATACCTATTACATAATATTACTAAGTAGGTACATGGTACCTACCTACAATAAAAATGGATAATTTTTGATAATGGTTGGCATTCTGATAGAAAAAAGTTCTTGCATATGTTAATAAGGATTCAGGCGGATTATATACATTTCGCTAATCCCTGACTAATTCCTTGGACTGCAGTATTGCATTGACCGTATCTATATTCAAACTATTTCTCTGCGGGGGGGCTGCTATGTGGGAGAACGCACAATGTTAACATAATAGTTACATATTATTTTTCCAAATGCAGGCTTTTGTTAATTGGAAATGCTAATTAAGTTGAGTCTCCTGCGTTAGCATACAGTAGTCAGTTTGTAGTAATAACAAGCGCTGAGAAAAAATTATAGTTTAATAATTTTTTTATCATTGAGAAATGGAGGGTGTACCCTAGCGGCGACAATTTGAACCCTACTAGACATACAAATTTGACAGATCAGCGAAAAAAATATATGGAAAAGAAGCTAAGCGCCACTAAATAATTAAATATTGTGAATAATAAATACATTTTTCATGTAAAAACATAAAAATAAATGCCTAACTAGTTTACGCTAATGGAAACTAAAGAAAAATGTGGTGCAACTCATATAGACAAAATGATTTAACCATTAACAAGATTTTTAGTTTGATTTCGTGGGGGTTTGAAGTCATCGAGGATGCATTTATGACCAGACCAGTTACCTCACTCTTGCCTGGATCTTGTATTACACAACCAGCCTTGACGAGCTCTTCCCCTTCCCAAATGGAGCGTTTTATGCCGCTAAAATATTCTGCAATATCGAAGATGGTTATCGAGAAAGTCTGAGATAAATCTCAGTTAGTTGGGTCCACTATTCGTATTTGGGATAATGCTGGAATATTAATAATAATTTGAAGACGATTTAAACATAATTTTATGGACCCGGGATTATTTTATTTTTCAAAAACAATACTTGAATTTTAGACCGACAAGGCGTTTACCTCGATTACAATAGTTTTTCATTTATAACATAAATAAATAATCTGTACCTACAAAAATACACGTACCGCTTATCGATGACAGATGTCTGTATGTCTGATAGGGCTCTTTTCTTCACTACCAGATATCGCAGGCCAACTTGTACATTTGTCAATTATTTTTAAAGTGTGAGAAATTGTAGTACAAAGTACGCAATTAATAATTGTATACGTACTCACTTTTTTGGCCAACAAAATGTACTACAAACGCTACAATTGTAGCAAGGGGGCAGCGCTGATGCTTTCCCTGTACGTATCGTATGATCACTTGGTAAAGCGCCATTTTTTTTCAAGGGCAATATGTAAAAATGTTCCCCTTCTTTACCTACATTTATTGCATCTACGTTGTCCTCTCTTATTTGTTCCTTGAATTTGGTAGAATTTGGTAGAATTTTTTTTTTTTAACGCCAACAGTTTTTTCGACGAAATTCCACAAACTAGAAGACCTTAGAGATAGCTGGTATGACACGGAGAGAAGATGCGATCGAAATAAAGATCGAAGAGAAAATCGAAAAAATTAAATCGATCGGAACGGAATAAAGATCGAAGAGAAATACGAAAAAATTAAATTGATGTTCGTCGAATCGACGAAGATTACCCTTCTATGGTTAAAGCCATCTTTTGGAATCGATCTCAGGGTTTGTTAACTATCGTATTTCTATAAATCTTTATTAAAAATGCAACTCTATAAAGCTCAACAGCATACCGATTCCGGTATGCTTACAGACAGATATTAGCTCTGCAAGCGCTATAGCGCATTTCAAATAGCTATGAAGTATTCAATATATTCTGAATAACAAAAAAAAAAAAAAACAATATTTATATACAGCACCATTACCTACTCCTTTTTAGTTCATTTATTGTTTTTAATATTCAGTTATTTAAGTGAACAAATTTAGTTTCACCTGCTATCTTTGGTTCACATATTTTGCTTACAATAACAATATTTCTGTTATTTAATCGCTGTGGTGTATTTTTTTACGACTATAGAGGTAAAAAACCCGGTTGTTAATAAAATTATTCCATGACCAATTTGAATGGCTATATTATTAAGAGGTGGATCTATAAATTTTGTGCGAATTATTGCTTTACATTTTGTATTCCAAAAAGATATTTTATTAAAATGGTTGCTTCAGATAAATTAAAGAAATCCATTATTTTTCCGTTATTCAGAAAAGGAGATAAAAATAATCAATTAAATTAATTGATGTGGTGTAGCATTTCTTAACGAGTAAATAAATTTGTTCATGGACATTTTTAAGTTAGTAATACATACATAAGCATCCATGGATCGTCAAGAAAAGACTCGTAGAGTAAAATTGAAGCTAGGTATTGGAAAACATGTCTCGCAACAGGCCACATATTAAGCTTAACCAATAAACTGTATGCCTTATTTGGCCAAAAATTAATTACATTATATTCAAACTAGACATTTGAGGACTTTTGCTGTAAAACAGTTTTAGCGGTTTCTTGGCTCAATATGGTTTTAAAATGGAGTGCAGCTTTAGGCCATCACACTGGTCTTCTCTCTACATTTATATGTAAATTCTTATTTTTTTAGGGTCGCCGAAAGGAAACATCTTTTAAAGACATTAATGATGTATTTACACAGGGAAGCCTTCTGTTATATTGAGGAACTTTTACCTAAATCTAGAGAAACTCTCCGAAGGGCGAAGACTTTCTAAAGGGTGATTCTTTTGCTGTTTGGATTTTCAGTCGATTTCTTTGACAGTTCACGTGTTAGTTAGCATTGCTATTTGACCATGGATAGATTTATGCCCGCACAACGTTTGCAAATCATTGAATTTGATTACCAAAAATCGTGCTGAGTAAAAAATGTGTTTAGAGCACTTCGTCCAATTTATGGTCGTAGTAATCGTCCTACTGTACTGAGCTACGTTAATAATCAAAATAGCCGTATATGGTCTGCTGAGCAACCAGAACCAGTAGCATTGCAAGAACTGTCAATGCATCCACAAAAATCCACCGTTTCGTGTGGTTTATAAGCCGGTGGCATCATTGGGCCGTATTTCTATATGGTGCTCGTTATCGTTCGATGATTTCGGACTTCTTTTTTTTGCCCAGAATGGATAAGCTGGGTTTGGTTGATATGTGGTTTCAAAAAGACGGCGTGAAATGCCACACAGCACGCGAATCCATGGACATATTGCTAGGTGAATTTGGTTAGCAATTCATCTTATGTTTTATTCTGCGAATTGGCTGCCTAGATCATGAGACTTGACGCTGCTGAACCATTTTTTGTGGGGATATGTGAAGTCTCCCGTCTATACGGCCAGCAACTATTGCCGCCTTGAAAGACAACATAACTCGTGTTATTGGTGAGATACCTGTCGATATATTGGAAAAAATATGCCAAAATTGGACAATCCGTATGAACCACTTGAGGCGTAGCTGCTGTCAATATTTACACCAAATAATATTCAAAAAGTAAATGGCAAGAAATGGTTTATCGTAAAAATTTCACTCAATTTTGTAAGTTTTCATTGTTTTTTATTTTTTTTATTTTAAAAACCAAAGGCTTAAAAAATCACCCTTTAATATCTATCATTAACACATTCGCGGCGAAGCCAATTTTGACAATATTTCTGAAAGTGAAAACGGAATATTGTTGAATGAATATATTTTCGTACGGGCCATATCATTCAAATATGAATGACACACAATGTTTCCACAATGGCCGTGTCATTCATATGTGAATGACGGGACATTGGCAAGAAAAGGCCGTGACAAACCGAACAGGGATTAATTAGCCTGGCCTCTGGTGATCACAACTGTGTACTTAGTTTAAGAAAATCTAGAAAAATATGCCAGATATAAACAAATAAAAAAAAAATTTGCAAAAAAAAAACTGAACAAAAATCAACTTTTTTTCACTTCCGATATTTTTCGAAAAATTTAATGGGACATTTCATGTCATTCATTTTTGAATGTCATGGCAATGACGTGGCAGTGAATGTGTTAAAAAGTAAATTTGAACTACATCTTCTTCTTTATATACCGAAGTGTCCGCTTATAGCAAACTCGAATGGATCTTTAGTCATTAGTTGGTTATCTAAATGACGATGCAAAGCGCGATATTTTTGATATGAAAGGACATTTTCTTAACTAAAGACGTAAAAAGGGTTCGTTATTATGCGAAATTATTATTATCCATAGATTTTATGGGACATTGATTGGGAACTCGAGAAAATGCTTCATTGTAACCGAAAGTTTACTTTAACCGGGTTTGCTTTAGGCGGTCACTACTGTATTTAAAACTGTGGACATTTTCTCTGTTACCTCAAACTTTTTTTTAAATGTTTCTGAAGACTGTGAGACAGTTTTAGGGTATGTCGTTCATTGCCACATGCTTTGAAACAGTTTTTAGGCAAAATCTTTTTTTTTTCTGAATTTGGTCTTTTCCTCCGTTCTAATCACCAGTGGACGGACATGTAGCTGGCGCAAATGGTGTATGTTCAAGGTTCAGAAATGTCTTCCATAAATGAATTATATATGGAGAATTGACTGTCAGAATTCAAACTATTCAACAACAATGACTTAAAAATGGAGTCTGAGAATTAGTGGTCTAGTTCGAAATAGCTATCATTCTTACCAAAGGTGACCGTGTCTATGAGTTGTTGTTATTGTTATCCTCTAAAAAATAGTTCATAGAATGAAATTCCACAAACTTTTCCAATAGAAACTGTTGTTGTTGGGTCAAGCCCATATTACTAATCGCTTCCCTGCCCAGTGATTTCACTGTTTTCTGTTTCTGTTTTCTGAAAGTTTCTTTTGAACCGAATTCTGTGTTTTTTTTAATTTGTTGTTAAAAGATCACTCTAGGGAAGCCGGGCGGATCTGTTATTAAATGAAGTTCCAATTTTTATTAAATTTTATACTTAAACCGTAGAGATGGTAGTAGAAAGATCAGAATACATGAGGGACTCAAAGTTTAGCAGCTAATTCTTCGGACGGAGTGGTCCATGCTTCGGTGATTTGGTCTTATTAAACGCATGTCCCCAACCAGGATCCCAAGACGTGCTATGGAATCTATACCGTCAGGCAGGCGTCCTCTAGATTTATCCAGAAATTCGTTATTTCTATTGTCACATTTATCGTATTAAGTTGGTAGGTACATTTCTAGAAATCAATATCTGTTCCCAGAAATAGTATGGTACTGATAAAAAAGATGACAGCCTAATAGAAATAGGTTTCGGACTTGATGCTAACGAAATTAATACATAAAAATAGACATTCAAATTAGTGTAGCGAAAGGAAACATTACAAAAAAAAAAGAGATCAGACATACCGCCTATAGAGTCCAACAAACAGCCCAAACAGCCAAAAAAGTTGACTTCACCGTATGTGATGCTTTTCTAGGAGCAGCTGCTGTTTTTAATCATCAGCGAACTTCTAAAAATGAGAATGAAAAACTTTGTACGTGTTTTCATTTTTCCCGTGAAATAATTTCAATACCACGAAAACCAAAGCATCAAAATATGTTTCCCACCTTCCTCGTAACCTTACCTAACCTAACTAACGCTCTAGGGAATATTTAAAATCAACGATGTTTGCATACATGTCATCCTTGTGTATCAACTGCTTATAAATCTCATAAATATTCATTCAGTTATTACAATTTTGATGTGCGTTGGTCTGATTTTCTTGATACATTTTGTTAATGGTAAAGTATGTTTTATGGCTTATAACCTGGTACTTATAGATGTGTTTAAATACTCAGCAAAGTAGGTACGTTAGCTAAAATAATGTGTATAGCCAAAGCAACGAATTTTTGGAATACCTTCAATACGAAGGCCGATATATGTACCAGTATCAGTATCTTAATGCAAAAAAAACCCTCAGCCATCCACTTATCCCAACCCCATATATATTTTCTAACCAAATTCCTTTACATGCCTGGATTTCATGTGCAAAACGAGTTTCCTTTCGTTTCATGTTAGTTAATTGCCATTATCAAGCGCATGTTATGAATCTTTACCCAAGGGCAAGTACAGTACATACCTACTTAATTACACACCATTTACCAAAAACTCCATGCCCTTGGCCTATCTGTTTTTTTTCTCATGCATTATATACATCTTAGTTCGCTCCAATCCAAGAAATTGATGACAGTCTACTTTTCTGTTATGCCCAAATTAAGGGTAAATTAAATAAACTGTTTTTATGCAGCTTTAATTTGTCGATGGTTGGATTTTGCAAGCCAAATATTCATTCATTTTCAATGGCCTGCTTATCCATAAAGTGGGTCGCGGTATAGGCCGCTCAAGTGGACCCTTGACAGCTCTCGACTCTCAACCATTGACTCTAAATCATCGAGGGCAATCCCTATACGGGTAGAGGAGAAATTGTGAACTTGGTCTAACCATCTCATCTTGGGTCTACCTAGAGCATGCCTGCCTGATGGTACGCATTCCATAGCACGTCGTGGAATTCTAGTCGGGGACATACGCTTAACACGAACAAACCACCGAAGCATGGAGCCCTCCGTCCGGAAAAGTAGCTGCTCGACATTCAGTTCCTCATGTATTCTGGCATTTCTAATGTATTCGTATTATTCTTTCGGTCATTATCTAAACCTCGTGACCATAGGTAAGAGTTGGAACAAACACCGCATTAAAGGCTGATAGCTTAGATTTGACACCAAGTTCAGTCCTCCTACTAACAGAATGACCAAGTTATCTCAAAAGTGAACCAGCTGACTAATCCTGCAGGAAAAGCCAGTATTGCTCCTTAAACAAAAAATAAATAGGTGGCGCAACAGGCGGTAGACACCCTAGGGCTAGCTTCTCGCAACCATTCGTTTTGTGTGAGTTTCTATTTTTGGGACGAATGGAAGGGACCTACAATTTTATGCCGAGTCCGAACGGCTGAATTGAGAAGCTTTTTCATGACAGACATACTCTCGGATGTTTGTCAGACGTTCGTGAGAGGTGACGCAGTAGAAAAAAACCTTAAGATGTAATTTGTGGTTTTCCGCGGGGATCGAACCTGGAATCCCTCGCACAGTAGTCCAGCATACTAACCACTGCGCTACTGCGCCCATCCATTACTCGTAAAAAAAAGACCCCGAGATGCTTAAACTACCTCACCCATTTCAAAAGGACTCCACTAACATCCAGTGTGCATTGGAATTGCATGTTGCAGGGCATCATATTTATAAGCCACTTTATTCAAATATTACGAAGGGCTTTCGAAATAACAATGTTTGTTGTTTCACATTTAATTGCCGGTACTCAATAAATTCATCATAACATAATAGGAAATCCGCTAAGGACTTGCAATAAGTCCTCGCCATTTTAGTATCGTTATTTTCAATATTTTGCAACAAAGGGACTTCTCTTAAAGTGATTAAATCTCAAGTGTACTCATAAAAGTGATTCGTCTGAATTCCAATTTAAATATTTGAAATCAATAATCCAGTGAGGATGATTGAATATTGAATCGCTGCTATCGAGTTGCATAGTATCTCCACCTAGAAAGACTAACAGATATGACTGATTTGCCAGCAGTATCAAAACGAAAAATAAACACCTCTGTAGGTGGTGATAAAAGTCCCAACTTGGGCATCTTCTTTGCAAGGAAAGCATTTAAGTCCAATCAAACTGAGTGTTATGGATACTTGAATGAAATTGCGATTTTACTTGGTTCGCATTTTGACAGGACAGACTTGCAATCGTGCAAATTGTCTGCAAAGTCAAGTGCACAAAGCAGAGAGCAAAATTCCAGAAAATGCTGAAAAAACGTATACCACACAAATGAAAATAGAATTTTAATTGGAACAGGACACAAACGATAACAAGCACTTTAATATAAACATTGAATTGCGAAAAAGGCTCTGCTGAATAAGCACCAAAGGGGAGAGCACATCAAAGACGGAAGCCACAAGAAAATAATTAAAAAATAGCAAAGAACCCCTAGCTAGAATAGTATTTCAAGGCAAAGACAAAATTCCAAAAGAAAGGCAACTGGTGAATCGAAAATGTCACCCTCACGCTACGGCGACCTTGACATTCGAGAAAGGATAAGCCATACCAAATATTATTACATATTAGGAAGTTTGGTGTGCAGAAAATAAATTATCAAATAGATACCATCAAACATTTCTGTAGCAATCGTAGATACAGTCAGACATTGTTTCACGCTCAATATCTCTTGTCTAAAGTTGGTCATAATTGCAATCATATACAATAATCTGGCAAGCAATGAAAATCCCTCTGTCTGATGTTCGTTGGATTTGGAAAAGCTTTGAAAAGAATGAATTCTGTTGAAAGCAATTAAAGAAATAGGGTTGACCTAGAAAACGACTTCACACCATTTGTACGATAAATATACGGAGCTGGGTAGATACTAGACAATGAAAACATTAGTAAATCGTAGACTACAAGTGAGTTTTGTCGGTAGTTAGCTATTGTTGCAGTTGTTGGCATTGTTTAAATTGACATTTGAACTTAAATATAGATGATAGGGGTTGCATAATATGCATTTAGATTGTAAGGACCATCTGCAAGTTGAAGCGTTGTTTTCGTGTTGTAGTTTTGCAAAGACGGTACCTGAGAGCTATAGTTCGACAATGTATATAGTCGAATTTTCACGAATAAAGTAAGAGGGATTAATATATATTTTTTTAAACGCTAAAATAAAATGAAAGTGAAAAATTGAGTAGTTAATTGACACATGAATTTATTTCTCTGGTATGCAACTGTTTTTGAAGATATTTCCAATAAAAATAAAGCAAAATTATATTATCACTATTTTTAAAAACACTAACGACAGAATTATGCAATATTCAAAAAAATGTACCTTTTGTAAGGTACATTATGATTTATGTTATGTAGAATAACAGCGCACTAAAGGCGGCATCAAGCGAGAGTCAGAGTATGCTAAAATAGTAATTTTTAGCAATTTCCAAAAAATCATAAAAAACATTAGCGAAGAGATTTTCGAAAAAAATTGTTTGCAGTCACTATAAGAATTATTTGAGGAAACATTTTGCATTAAAACATTTTTTTTTTTTTTTTTTTTGAGACCGAGGAAATAAGTCAAAACAGTAGACTTTCAGAAAAATTCTAAATTTTCAATGGATACTTAATGGGCTAAGGAAAGTTTTGTATCTTTCAAACGGAATTTAAATTATCTTTCCATTGATGCCAAAATTTACATGAAGTAAATTCAAAGTTTTCGCAAGTTCACGCTGAATTCGAATTTCGATCTGCGAAAAAATGAAAACAAATGTCAAACCTATGGTCACGAGGTTTGGGTAATGGCCGAAAGAATAAGATCGCGGATACAAGCTGCCAAAATGAGATTTCTGCGTTGTATTGCTGGTGTGAGTGTGTGACCCGTAGAGATCGCATTAGAAATACTAGAATACGTGAGGAACTCAATGCTACTTCTCCGGACGGAGCGGTCCATGCTTCGGTGGTTTGGCCATGATAATCGCATGTATACGACCAGGATCCCACGATGTGCTATGGAATCCGTACCATCAAGTTCATAATCTCTCCTCTACCCGTATGGGGATCGCCCTTGATGATTTGGAGTCGATGGCGGCGGATCGAGATCTATGGAGGGTCCGCACTTGAGCAACCTACACCCGTGACCCACTTAATGGATAAGCGGGCCATTGAAAATGAATGAATGTCAGAATTTGTTCATATGATAATTTTTTTATCACAGCCGTTTCATTTGTGTGAAAAGCATAGACAAGGCAACTGAGGCTCACAATGGAAACGAAAATAAGCGCGGACACAGGGATTCAGAAACCCAAAATATATATTAAATTAAATATACCGATTTGGCCAATGAAAAGTAGTAACTTCGAATTGGTTATGATTTTGTCCATCTCGAAGCCGAAGGGAGCATCGCAAAATCGCCAGTTTATTTCTAGGAAAAAACGCATTATTTTTGTTGAAAACAAAACCATTGATAAATACTTTTTATTAATTTTGTTGTTGTAATGGAAGGTTTTTGAATTAAGCTTCCTTCTACGGGAGATGGCTGAGCAGGAACAAAGAAGGTGAGAAAAAGTTTCCTCCTACTCTTCAGTTTCAGCAAAAGTCGGTTGCGAAAAGGCGTAGTCTTACAGCGTGCATCGCACAGTTTTTAGTGCCTAAATTACAAAATATGGATGTGACCAACGTGTGGTTTCAACAAGACGGTGCCGCTTGTCGTACAGCCCGAGAAACAATTCAATTACTACATGAGTCATTTCCTAATCGTGTAATCGGCCGTTTTTGCGATCAGAGTTGGCCACCCAGATCTTGTGACTTAACGCCATTGGACTTTTTTCTTTGGGGGTTTTTGAAGTCAAATGTCTATGCAAACAAGCTCACGACCACCAAAACGCCATGAAAGAGGAAATCGAGAAGTGTATTAATAAAATTCAGCCACATTTATGCGAAACGGTCATAGAAAATTTTAATAAAAGAGTATGTAGCTAGGAAAGTATGTATGACAATTCCTATCATGCATATATCGGGATTTCGTACTCATCCTTCTTGTGATTATCCGACGCTGTCCAGCCATCCCGATATCCTCAAGAACCTATAAAGATCAAAAAGTGAGACAACAGAAAGTTCTTGTAAGTCATGGAAATAAGTCACTTCCAAAGTGTTTCGTTCCTCAAATGGCAGAAACTCTTCGACTTCACAGCCTCTACATATATCAACATATATATCGTCATTCTTGAGATTTATGTTCATTGCATGGTTTGTAAGGAAGTTATGGCCCGTTAGAGCTCTTACCACAAGGTAGTTCGCTCTCGCGAATGACTTTCATAATCCGAGAGTAAAACTGTCGTGTTCATGTACTGAGAAAGCTTCTCAATTCGGTTGTTTGGATAATGAGATCTACAAGAATGTATGTGCGTATTGGACCCACTATATTTAATTATTTACTAACACATAAAATAATAAAACCAACAAGTATAGATTCACCAAATATTTAGTTCGCCATTTCCGCAAAGACTCAATGCAATCGTGAGTGGTGAGTATATCTTTTGTTGTATAGTAATGTACAAAGCGCAGTATTTTTCAGCAATATTATTGTTTTTTAGAAATATTATATAATTTGCTAAAAGCCTTGTCAATCTTTTCATTTACCCATTTATATTATATTGTCTACAAAAAGTTCGCAATTGTTCCTTGATATTCAAACAATTTTTTGTTCACTTTTCCATTGAATTAAATTAGGATTTATTATACCTACACCTACATTTCTGCTTCTTCATCAAAAGAAAGCTAAATACCCTGGAGCAATATTTCAAAAAGACGTCACAACTTCAAATTGCCGTCATACAGTCAACATTGTACGTGACTGTGAGAGTGATGAAGTGTTTTCCATTTGTATGAAAGTGGGGAGAATATATTTTGAAAAGGGAAACTATTTTTTGATTTAACTCAATTGTTGAAAGGGAATGCAAACAAATTCGGATTCACTACGTAAAATGCCTGAAGGGCTACTTTACCTCCACATCGATGCATATATATTATAAAGCTATTTCGGAATCATGTATAAAGGGTCAAATTATACAATCTTGGCGACGAATTCACTTTGGCTCTTCGTAGGACCACGTGGAGAGCTGGTGACGAAGTATTACCCTTCTTTCCCATTGCCGGAGGTATTCCATCAATGCAGGAAATCGGAGCAGTGTTGTCTAAAGTTTTTTTTATCGCCAAACCATAATTGTAAAAAAACAGAATCGCTCAGCTATATCGATCGAATGGATAACTCAGGTTTGAGACGACAAGGACCACGGAATCTCCATTACGAATTTGCTGGGGCCTATTTCATAAAACTATTAGTCTAATACTAATAATTTTCAAGTTATTAGCTCTAATAATGTATGGGCTAATAAAATTGTGTTTCATAAAAATATTGTCGGGTTCTAATAATTCCCTTATGATTGATATATAGGAATTATTAGTGCATTGCTGACAAATAAGTACCTATCAGCCTGCGATATATGCCCGTTATTAATTCTCAAGTATGCTGTGTGTAAATAATCACGTTTGTTTATAATTTTACCGTTTTTAAATTCACATTCGTCTAAAGTTGTTAAGTGATACCCAATCAAAGAAAAAACGTCCATTAAAAAAGCGATGTGTTCCAAGGAATTAAAATTGCATTTGTTAAACTTAATTTTAAAACAGAAAGACGTGCTATTTGGAGCATTTTCTAATAAAATTTGCAAGCAAGATAAAAGTGATGCTTGGAAGAAAATTCACCAAGAAGCCGCTGCAAGTGGTGTATTTCAGGATAAGCAATGGGGATATATCCGTGACGCTTTTTGGCCAAACGTTGAAAAATGCACTATGGTGAGTAAGAACTTATTAATAATTGTGTTATGCAAGTACTGGATAGAATTGAAATAGTTGAAAGTGGACAATGCAAGAAAAACTGGGTCAGGCGGAGGCAAGAAATGTGTATTAACGGAAATCGACGAGAAAGTTCTCGAAATCTTATGTAAAGACGCTCCGGATGTCGTTGGGTTACCAGTGACGGAGTCAATGGAGGCCGTTGAGGAAGACTATTTGCAGACCGCTGAAGAAAAGATTGACGGACGAAACGAAGGCAATGTTAATGGCCTACCAAAGGAAACAGGAACATTACGGAGACAAATTTTCTCAACTTTAGGTAACATAAATTGAAAAACGAAATACAAAAGCGCAACTAATAAAAGGGTTATATGTACATACATACATAATATACTTGCAGAACCAAAAAGGAAGCAAATGAAATTTGATGACCAAAATATATTCCGTTTACGAGAAGAAAAACTAAAACTCGAAATAGAATGCTTGAAGGACAGCTTTAAGAAGGACCTAGAAATAGAAAACTTAAAATTGAAAAACCAACTTCTTGAAAAGCTAGTTGCAGATGGATCCGAAAAACATGACGATCTTCATAAAATTATTTGTTTAGAGGAATTTTAAATAAAATATCTTTATTTGCTAACATATATAGATTTTCGTTTTATTATCTGAATGAATTTACAAATTCTTGCTGCCTTAAAACACCTGACGTTGATGATGTCTCTATTCCGTCGTTAGTGGATCCCTCTTCATCAAATATTTGCTCGTCGTAGATATTTGAAATGTCATGTGTGCGAGAAGTCGAATTACAAATTGCAACGCATGTTTTTATTATCTCACAAGCATATATGGGTTGTACTCTTAAGTGGTTAAGGCAGGGGAACTTTTCTTTTAAGATACCTATAGATTTTTCGATTAAACACAGTGTACGTTTATGCGCCCTATTGAACATCTGCACTGCGGGATCTTCTAAAGCATTACACTTAGGCGTAATTAGCCATTCTTTAAGAGGGTAAGCTGAATCACCTAAAAGCACTGATCGTGGGTGTGGGCGCCAACCATTTTCCATTTTTTCGTGGAGTATGCTATTCCTTAGCACGCGAGCATCGTGCACTTTGCCGGGCCATTTAGCACTGCAATAATAAAATTGTAGATCCGGTCCACAAACCAACATACAGTTAATGGAATGATTTCCGTGACGATCGATGAAACGGTCTTCATGATTTTTGGGTGCATCAATGTTGATAAGTGTACCCTCAATACAGCCAATAACAGCAGGCATTTGATTTATTGAGTAAAATCTCCTTACAACGCCGTCCATTGCATTGGGCCATTTTACAACATATGGGAAAACCTTTTCGTTAATTAGTTTAACTACTTCCTTGATTACACGGCAAACAGTTGCTTTTGAAACGCCGTGCATATCTGCTAATCCGTGGTATTGACATCCGTTTCCTAACCAGTGAAGTGCTGTATGTAGTCTTTGGTTAGGGGACAAAGCACAATTTCGTCTTGTTGGAGTTTCAAGGTAAGGTCCTATACGTTGCAACAAATATTCAAGAGATTCCCTATTAATTCTGAATTTTTCATTGAATTCGTAGCTGTTATTTATTACATAATTAATTCTTTGTTTGAATACCCGACCGCGATGTACTCTATAAAATCGTATTCATTAAACTCATCATTACTCGAAAACATATTAATTTTTTAATAAATTAATACACGATAATAATTTAAATACACGATGATGGATACAAATTAAGATTAAGCACATTTCCTGACGGCAAATCGTATTTGACTAACCACACTTTTCTTACTAGAAAAATGTTACCCATGTTTCTCGACTAATAGAAAAAAAATATTAGTTATTAGTACAGCAGAAATATTTACTAATAAAATTGTTCGTTTGAAACAAAATCTTGCTACAGTAATAATTTCCCACTAATATTTATTGGCGCTGTACAAATAAGATATTAGTGTAGGAAAAATATTTATGAAACACTATTTTACTAATAAACGCAAAATATTAGAAAATTTGCTAATAATTATTAGACTAATAGTTTTATGAAATAGGCCAGACAATTTTAGATATTGGCCCAGGAGTGTTCTTATGAAGATTGGGTAAAATTGGACAAAGGGGCTTGGCGCCTCCCATACAAAAAAAAATTGCAAATGCTTTTCATCGACAGTCATGGGAGCCAAAGTTTGAGAAATTTCTGCATTGTCCTGATAGACAAGAATATTATCAAGGCCATACGATTCCTGGAAAAATGGTGTGTACCACAGAGCATTGCAATAAAACTGTTTATCACTGATTTAAATGAATTTAAAATTGATTTTTTTATTTTTCTATTTTCACTACCAAGTGAGTTTTTCTATATTTTTATCAAAAAATTAAGAGGCTCACTTTTTGCTTGCTTTTTTTTCCTATCAAAAAAACACACTGTTTAGTCCGGAGGGAAGTCGAGCGGCATCATCATACTGTCACCATTCGCGGATGCAGGATGATCAATACGACCCTAACTCCCAGTCACCTCATCGTATCGGACTTGATTCGAAATTCTGGCCCTGGTTCCCACTTTAAAGCCTGCTTCTACTTGAAATATTAATCCAGACTAGAACTTAAACTTAAACAACTTCTAAGTTCTATCAAATTCACTTGACTTTTATTTTAATTGACAAGACAAACTTTCCGCAATGTCAGCATAATGTTGCGCACGAAACAAAAATTCCATAAAAATGCATCTCTCTGGGCGAAATGAAATCGTGCAAGGATATGTGGAATTTTCATCCGTTTGCAGTTCTTGTTGCAGCTGACAGCTTTGATTGCTGCCGCATTACCTCCTGGGTATCATTGCTTTTAGACAAATACTTTGTTTTTATTTATTTCATTATTTTCTGTTGCCAACACTCTTGATTGCTTATAGAAACTATTTCGTATATAAAAGGATATCCGCCATTCTCGCTAGTATGGATATTTTCTCCGATTATACTCTTTCGACCATGACCTACTTTCGTAAAAGTATTAATGAATTTCACTTTGCTTTCTAGAAAAGCAAATACAAAGACAGCTTCACCAGATGCGTGTTACATTTCTTGTATCAAATATCCTTTAAGTATGACTGACATAGCCCGTATGGAACACTAGATAGCAATTGAGGTAATTGTCTATAAAACTCTCGATGGTGTACGTTTTGTACGTGAGATATTCACTGACATTTTACCTGAAAATTTAATCGCATGGCAAGTAGTCAAATTTTCCTGGCATATGAAGATCTATTTGATTGACTTAGTTATACCGATGGTGTCCAAACTGGGCGATACTAAGTTATTTGTGCCACGAGATAATTGATGCATTTTATACCTACATTATATTGTTAAAAATGGCGGTTACAGCAATTATTACAATACAATTTCGGAAACTACATTTATATTTAACAAAGTGCGAGATAGCGAGAAGTAACGAAGATCCTTGCTGAGTGGAGAGCAGACCCTGATGATTTTATTTGAATTATTATTGGCCAATTACGCGGAATATTATAACAGCTAAAACTTTGTTGTACTGAGGGACTTTGCCTACTTCGGCTCGTCTATACGCGACGCCCAAGAATAATATCACATAAAAAATCAATCGAATTGCGTAAGAAGGGCCTTTTCGACAAAATTTAAAGAGACTTTGGCGAAGATAAATCATCCTACTCCATGGCGCAAAAGCAGAGACATTATAAAGAACATGAAGATATCCTTCTTCGTTTTGAATGAAAAAATACCTCAAGTGATTTTTGGTCCCATTTGCACTGACAAAGAGATTTTATTTCAAAGTGTACGAGCTTTATAGCGAACAGGTCAATCAGTCTGCAAATCAGTCTAAGACGGCAAGGAAATGTGGTAGAAATAGATAATAATGTCCTGGCCCGAAGAACCTCCCACCCCAACCGAAGAGGAAGACATCATATTAAGTGACGCCCTCAAGTGTGGCTCCATGAAATTAGGCCCCAATGAAAAAAGGCCCAAAAAAAAATGAAAAAACGCCCCAAAAAATTATGTTGTAAGCAACAACAAAGTTTTGTTGTCGGATTGGGGTGATTTTTCATTATTTTAGGGCATTTTTTCATTAATAATTTGTGACAAAATTTCATTTTTTTTTTGTGAAATTATGCCCCAATGTGAAATCGTTTTTAGATTTTTAAGAAATATCACCCCAAAATAATGAAAAATTGCCCCAAAAGAATGAAAAATGCCCCAAATTCAATGAAAAACGCGAAAAATATGTTAGAATCGATTCTGAATATTATGATGTTCCAAAGAAATATCACCCCAAAAGAATAATAGGTATATCACCCAAATTCAATGAAAACCCCGAATTACAACGCAATAAAAAGTTAAAAACTGTTTGTAATTGTTTGTTTTTTTTTTTATTTTTAAATAAAAACTTGAATTGCACTTTCAATACATTGCCTGCAATACGGGCAATTATAATTTTGCCTATTATCATTTTTTCTCTAATTTTCTAATGCTAAAATTAAAAGTTATTTCAAAAACTGAGCTGGCTTTAAGCCTTAGAAAATTAAAAGTTATTTCAAAAACTGGAGCTGGCTTTAAGCCTTGGAAAATTAGAGAAAAAAATTCGCGCGAATTTTTTTAAGTGAAAAACAAAGACTATAGTTAGAATTAATCTTGCTGCGGTATTATTTACAAATTGATTTAGGAATATTTGTAAGAAACAAAACGGACGGACGGAAAAACAGAAACAGGTTAATTGTTACGCCCTTGTAACAACGGAATAATTTGCGTTTCATCTAATAGAGTTTTGTTTTGATAGGTACCAAAATAAGAAAAGGAAAAATGCCTCAAGTGGTTTTCAAACAATTTCCATTAAATGAAAAATCACCCCAATAAAATGCAAAAAGGCCCCAAAAAAATGAAAAAAGGCCCCAAAACAATGAAAATACGTTAAAATTTCATAATAATATTTGTTGTTGTTTGCCAATCATTATTTTGGGGCAATTTTTCATTTATTTGGGGCAATTTTGCATAAATGGAATGGGGCTATTTTTCATAATAAAATATTGCCCCAATTATTGGGGCTTTTTTTCATTTATTTTTGGGGCCTTTTTTCATTGGGGCCTAATTTCATGGAGCCTAATATAGTACCGGGTATTTAAGCTTCGGCATAGTCGAAGATAATTGTCTTACTGGTTTCAACTCTCATAGGACGAATTTTGAAGAACGATGAATGAGGCATGTAATAATAGAGCCTTATAATATAAGGTGATAAGTTGAAGTAGCTTATGTCATTTTTTGTCATTTTTCAGTACGAGCAAACGAAAAATTAGCACTTGATTTTTAAAGGGTATTTCATTGTTTTCAGAAAAAGTACTGATGCTAGGTTGTAGGGGACTCTGCATCAAAAAGGAAAAATAAAATAAAAATATAATTGACAATAGAACAAAAATATTAATAGTTCTTCTTAAGTAACACCCTGTCTCTGTTTTGATCAAAGTTAAGACCCAAACCAAATGGAATTCTGTCACAAAACAGCTGAGTCCTTTCGTTTACTTAAAAGGCGGAAACGGCGCCCTCTTCGTTATTTTTTTTGAGGATGGCTACTTCAATCTTCTCGCAAGAAGACACATTCTCTTCTTTTTCTGGACACCAAAGACGACGGTTCATCGCGTGCTAAGGCTTCATATTTCGCCTTAAAATAACTCCGTGTTTAGTCAAATAATAGTTTTTTGTGTTAAACAATTAAAACTTAAAGTATAAGCGAATTGCTTAATCTTTCAAGCAAAAACTAACACGGCAGATTCCAGTGACAGAAAATTGAACGTCTTTCTCCGCTAGGCACTATAGTGTGGGACATTAAAGAGTACTGCGTCCACGTCAGTCCACGTGCAGATTTCTTTGGCCCAACACCTAGCCTACGAGAGCAAAACGTCACCGACAGGAGCTTCAGCGAGTTGCAAATCGTACCCCCCTTACCACCCAAAAAAATAGAGTAGTGGCCTCTCCCCGGTATTTCACTTGGTAAGCGAGCGATACGCGAAAACCAGTATCATCAGTATCCACGATCATCCGTGCAGAGCGATAACAAGCTGCCATATACGTAATCATCAGCGATCGCCCAATCTACCACAATTCCGAGTGAAGGGAGGAAGCCGCTGCTCTACGCTTTAAACTCGAAATCGAGTCAAATTCCATCGTCACAGTGAGGTAAAAGTGAGGTACTGATTTCATCCCCCAATCCCCACTAAGCACCCACTTGCTAGTGCCCAGAAAAAGTCAGCATTCAAAGAAACAACAACACCCATATCCAACAACAATAACAATCATACAAGTGTCGCCCAACTTCATCGACGACCATACCAGCAGCGATAAGAGCGAGCACCTAACATCAGCCGCCCGCTACCCCCATTTCTCATCTCGCCAAAACCCATCAGTGGCCCACCAGAACAGATCAGCAGGTAGCCACAGCATCGCCAATTTACGATCGAGCAGACAGTGTCAGCCAAAAGCTAAGTTGTTATCTACAACCGATCGCACAGAGCTTTTGTTTTTTTTTTCTCCTAAAGACCCACGATCAGAAAGTTAATTGTTTTTTTTTGCCATTCATGATAAGAAAAGTTAAGTATACAAATGACATAGTGTGAAGTTCGTTCAATGCTTTAAAATTGTTTCTTTCAATCCAAGTGAATTTAGATAACATCAAGGACCCTCAATGAATGCTGTGCACACCATCCATGGAGGAGTCATCGTCAGTAAGCAGAATAACAATTTATCGAGTAAAGGTACAAAAAGGTACAAATAATAAACCGGTGAGTGTTTAATATCTTATTGAACGAACTGTTTTGCAATAATTTTGATAGTTTGATCACATTGCTAAATCGTTAATAGATTGTTTCATATTAGTGCTAGATAAATGAATAGAGTACATGCAATATAAAATAGTTTTATCCTTTTTTGAGTGGGCATAACCAAATTACAATTAAACTAAAAGAAAACAAACAGAGTGAGAAACAAAAGAAAAATAATAACAGTGCAACGAAAAACTACTTAACTTAAATTTATCTATGACATAAAAGGCGCTGTATTGATAGGCAGATATTGTGAATTGGATTTCGACTGCATTTAATTTTGTTGACAATTTGACCATAACAGGGTTTACATTTTTGTTGTTGCTCGGATAATGATTATCGATTAATGATCGGGTATATAATTTTCTTTGATGCTATTATTGAGTATTTTAATTTTAAGTTTTTTTTTTATTTTATGAATAAATTATTGTGTTTTACCTGAACAAGAATCATAATTTTTTTATATTCTTTTCCTGGCATGACAATATTTACCATGCTTTTTGAATAGAGCTTTTTGTGTTATTGGGCAGTGCAATGCCAAGGTTAAGTTACATCGGTGGTAACATGAGCAACTCGTAAGGGGTTGTTTATCGTTAAATTAGGGGCTATCGCAATAAAGTAAAGCGGTGTGGTAGCCAAGGATGGTCTATGCTCTTTTTAGTGTAGTAGACTGTGGGTGGGAAACGCTATGGGAACCAACTACACCTTCTGGTTTCCCAAGGATTTAAAGATATATATATATCTACTCTTCTTTTGCGGTTCATTTTTATCGTGAAAAAACTTCAAGATTTGGTTCGGTCTATTCATTCGTGGTTCCAGTTTCAATTTTTATTTATATCATATAACTAATGTAGGCATGAAAAAATGTACGGTCGTCCGGCAGTGAGTGCAAGAACCTACGCCTCCGTCGAGCTAGTGTCGCGCGTAAGCAAGCATGCCTGCTCACACTTTGCTGTCAGGACAACCTACCTTGCAACCCATCGATTTCTGTAGGAAATCCTGTGCTCCTAGGAATCGGTGGGAATGCAATAAGATCGCACTTTGCAAGGTAGGGACAACTTCCGTTACACAGGTGGCGCCCAACGTGGGGCCCGAATGGATTACGATTCAGTTTATAGTTGTTACCATCTAACTATATACCTCTATTAAAAGTGAGTCTAGTCACTGATGATGTTCTTCAGACGACCGGGAGTTTCGATTCGCAAGAAATCACCACTCCGTCTGTTGCGCCTGGACTTTTGTCAGTTAACTACCGCTGCTATACAATCGAGACGATTTACAATATCTTTTTTTTTTAAATCCAATTGGATTCGACGAACCATTTTCTTGTACACATTTGTTTTTCAAATTTAAATAACGTTTTTTTTACATCTTCAAAGCTAGACCTGAGGATAGTCAACCTGAAGTATATTTTCATTTTTTTTCTTGTTTTGCTATCCTCACTACGACCTTTGTACTATGCATATCTATCATGATGTGAATGTATCAAGAGATATTTAAGGGAATAGTGTTCCAACGACCTGGAATTGTTGGTAGTGTTTAACCAAATTCTGTAGATAGCGTTCATATCACTTTATTCTTCTTGTATCTATTAGCTACTTTGAAAAACAAAATATCTTTTATCAGCTTAAGTAAAGTGTTATATACAAAATAAAAATCCTTACCATCGATGTATTTACTTTACACAACATTGCACAAACCCAGACACTTATCGTATTATACAAAACCAACCAAACCAAAATAAAACAAACACAATTTATACCCCTTTTGAATTTCTTAAATATCTAGAATAGTAAGTAATAATATCTTTTCAAATCATATCTAAATACTTTAAAATGCCACCAAAAAGGCCAAATCCACATTATTTGCGAGGCAGTCGCAATCAGCAGGGTAATAGGTCAGGAAGAAATGCAAGTGGGATCTCGTTCCATCAGACACCTGGTTCGAGACCAGAAAACTTATCTGAGAACCAAGATCAGCATCCAAACCGACAACCTGACCAGGGAAATGAAAGTGCAATGTCATCTCGTCAGTCACTTGAATTTACACCTCGTAATAATGTAATCGAAGAACAGGCTCATTGTTCGAATAGGCAACCCGATATTCCCAGTATTTCCAATGAAAACCACCACCATCCGATTCCACCAAATCAGCCTGAAAACCCTAGTCTTTCTCGTCCCCGAAATGAAAGCTTAACACAATATATCCAAGAAGTAGTGAACGCTTCTATTGGACTTGGAAGATCAGCGGATTTACGCAACCGTCTGTTAGATTTTGAAAGGGAAAGGCAGATTATTCGGCAAGAAGTAGCGGATACTGTACGCGAAATACTCAGTGGAACTACCCCTATGCAGAATAATACGGCTGATTATGATGTCAATCGTCGACAACCTCAGCAGAGCACTGTACATAGAAATGTTGATGCCAATCCGGAAGGTCACGGTGCACAAAATAATCAGTCAAATCAAGTTAGATCTAGTCCTAATCAGGTCACCGATAATGTTCAAAATGTCATAAATCAATTGAATGCACTCAATTTTGACTCCGAAGTTCCAAGTGAACGTGTTACACACTCGTGTACTGGTAATAGAACGTTAGAGTTTCAGAAATGGGGGTTGAAGTTCGACAACCAACACATGACGGTTGACGACTTTATTTTTCGTTTGCACAGACTCAAAGAATGCTATAGTGCAACTTGGGACGATATATATCGTCACTTTCATCTTTTCGTCACAGGCCCAGTGGAGAGATGGTACTGGATGTACCTCAAAGCAAACCCAAGAGCTAATTGGGATACTTTTCAGATTGCTCTGTTTGAGCAGTTTAGAACATTGGAAACGGACTCCGAACTCTCTCGGCGAATGTTTGACAGAAGACAAGGACCACATGAGAGTTTCGATGATTTTTATAATGCCATCCAGCAAATTAACACCCGCCTTCATATACCGAAATCTCCTAGACAGCTCATTGATTTGCTCAAGCAGAATGTTAAGCCTCGTATAGGCGAATTACTGATAACATTCAGTACAAATAGTTTACCGGAGATGATTTATGTCTGTAGAACCATCGAGAAATATGTGAACCAAACCGATGGTATACGTACCAAAGGGTTCGCGCAACAACAACATTTTCGTAGGCAGGTAAATGAATTGGATGTTGCAGAAGATTTACTTGAGGTAGATGCTCTAACTGTTCCAAAAACAAAACGTGATCAAAGTGCATACACATGTTGGAATTGCAAACAGAATGGTCATTCATTTGTAGAGTGCAATAGTCCACAACGCAATCTCTTTTGTTATAAGTGTGGCTTAGAGAACACTACAACTCCTCAGTGTCACCGATGTTCGGGAAACCGGAACCGGGGCAATCCGAACACCGGGGAGATTGGCCCACCCAGAAACAACCCGGAGAGCAATTAATTCATGAATGTTCTATTAGCAATTTACCTGATTTTAATAAACTACCTGACTTTCAAAACCAACCTGACGTACAATTTTCATCAGATCTACAATCTGATGTCGCAAATATATCTATCTTAAAAAGACCAGATTTCCAAATGACTAATCTTCCTAAACAAATAAAATTAAAATCCCTACACGAGCGATTGCAAAATTATTACGAAGCACGCACTCGTATCTTTAATCCCAAGCCATCGAAACGTATCCTCAAGCTTCGAGAGCGATTCAAAAACAAACGAAATGTACATAGAGCTATCAGCGCAACTAGCCTTTGTAGCGCTGAGGATCCTAGGCCTTATGCTAGTGTATCCATCGGTGGACGGTCAATGCTAGGATTGCTAGACAGTGGCGCAAGTATAAGTTGCTTAGGCTCAGGATGCTTGGAATTAGTAGATACCGCAGGTATTCCATTTAAAACGTTCGTGTCGAACGTTAAGACTGCCAGCGGGCAGCCACAACCGATTGTCGGCGAAGTTGTGACTAACGTCACTTATAAGGGAACAACTAAGGAGATGTCATTCTTTTTAGTTCCATCTTTGGAACAGCAGTTGTATCTGGGGGTTAATTTCTGGAAGCTGTTTGAGGTAGCGCCTCATCTCCTTTCCGAAATCTCGTCCGGATCTCTGCAAAACTCAAGCGATTCAAACGCTCACGAACTGACAATTAAAGAGTCCAAAGAACTTACTAACGTGATCAACTTGTTTCCGTCCTACGCTCAATCTGGCCTAGGTCGAACAAGTCTAGAAGAACACTACATAGACACAGGGAATGCTGGAGCCATTAAACAACGACACTATCCTGTTTCTCCAGCGGTGCAAAACCTGATGTATGAGGAGCTGGATAGAATGCTTGAAATGGGCGTGATAGAAGAAAGCAGTAGTGCTTGGAATTCACCAGTGGTCTTGGTGCGGAAACCGGGAAAAAACCGCCTATGCCTCGATTCGCGAAAAGTGAACCAAGTCACGAAAAAAGACGCCTATCCACTTCCTCATATAGAGGGGCTATTAAGTCGTCTTTCAGAAACACACTATATATCTAGTGTGGATCTGAAGGACGCCTTTTGGCAAATCCCTCTGGAGAAAACTTCACGGGAAAAGACAGCGTTTACTGTCCCAGGCAGACCCCTGTATCAGTTTAAGGTTATGCCCTTTGGCCTCTGCAATGCTGCTCAGCGCATGTGCAGACTTATGGACAAAGTGGTGCCGCATGAACTGAAACAAAATATTTTTGTATACTTGGACGATTTATTAATCATTTCGAGAACGTTTGAGGAGCATTTAGACTTACTAAAAATGATAGCTGCACGTTTACAGTCTGCAGGACTAACCATAAATCTTGGCAAGTCAAAGTTTTGCTTTAAGGAACTAAAGTATCTAGGATACATAGTTGGTGGAGGATGCCTCAAAACCGACCCCGACAAAGTCTCGGCGATCAACGATTTCCCTATACCAAAAACACCCAGACAAGTCAGGCGTTTTCTAGGTCTATCTGGCTGGTATAGGAGGTTCGTTAAGGACTATTCATCGCGCGCCACTCCTATTACAGATACTTTAAAGAAAGGAAAATCATTTGTCTTTGGCCCTGAGGCTATAGCTGCTTTTGAAGAGCTTAAAGTGGCGCTAACATCGGCACCAATTTTAGTTAACCCCGATTTCAGTAGACCTTTTACCATCTTATGCGACGCATCTACATCCGGCATTGGATGTGTTTTATGCCAAGAAGATGAAGATGGGTTGGAAAGACCGATCTACTACTATTCGCACAAACTCAATTCTGCTCAACGCAATTATAGCGTAACAGAGTTAGAGTGTCTTGCAGCGGTCTTGGGTGTTGAAAAGTTTAGGTCGTATATCGAAATGCAGGAATTTAAAATAGTAACCGACCACGCGAGCTTGAAGTGGCTCATGAGTCAGAGAGATCTGAGCGGTCGTTTAGCTCGATGGAGTTTAAAGCTCCAGCGTTTCTCTTTTGTGATTGAACATCGGAAGGGAACACAAAATGTAGTACCAGATGCTCTTTCACGAGTTCATTGTGTTGATGAAATTGTGTCTGATACAGCGTGTGGTGTGAACACTTTTGATGTTCTACACGTCGATCTTGCAGATCCGAGCTTTAAGTCGCAAGAGTATGCAAGGTTGATAGAAACTGTGGAGAAGAATAAAAACCAACTGCCTGATCTTCAAGTTTCAGACAATTTTGTATACAAGAAGGTCAAATGCAGTACAGGGGACGCCATAGCAGATGACCACATCTGGAAACTATGGATTCCCTCCTCACTTACAAACCGTTTGATTCATCTGGCTCATGACCCGCCAAAAGCGTCGCATGGGGGAGTTGCGAAAACCCTTTATCGGCTTCGTCAACGTTTTTACTGGCCTAATATGGCGGCTCAAGTAAAAACGTTCATTGGAGACTGTAGTTCCTGCAAGATGTCTAAATCGCCAAACTCAACCTTAAGACCGCCCATGGGACAGGCGTTTGTAGTAGAGAGGCCTTTTCAACATATCTTCATCGATTATCTTGGTCCTTATCCCAGATCAAAGAATGGAAATACGTTTATCATCATCTGTCTTGACCAGTTGACGAAATTTGTACTGATTAAAGCAGTACGGAAAGCTACGAGTAGTGTGGCAACGACGTTTTTGGAAGAGCATGTATTTTCAGTATTCGGAGTACCAGAGTCATTACTATCTGATAATGGGAAACAATTTACCTCGAAAGACTTTCAGAAGCTCCTCGCTACATATGGAATAAGGCATGTGAGAACCGCTGCATACTCACCTCAGGCAAATGCTAGTGAGCGGGTTAACCGATCCATACTTGCTGCTGTTCGGGCTTATTTAGCTAAGGAACAAAATCAAGTCAACTGGGATAAACATATACTGTCTATCGCTAGTGCACTTCGTACAACGATCCATTCTGCGATCGAGATGTCGCCTCATGAAGCCCTATTCGGGCAATCTAAAATTGAACATGGTCTTGACTATAATCTATTAAGGAAACTAAATTGTCTAAATAATGCAGAATTCGATGTGTTGCCAAAAGCTCCAAAAATGAATATCATCCACAACCATTTGAAAGAAACTTTAGCACAGGCTCATACCAATTATGAACGCTCTTATAACACCAGGAGCAAAAGCTCTAACTTTGCGGTGGGACAGACCGTGTTTAAACGAAACTTTGTCTTAAGCGATGCAACAAAACGTAGAAATGCCAAATTGTGTCCAAAATTTATTCAAGCTAAAGTCAAGCGGATAGTTGGCAATAACTTATATGAACTTATAAATGAAAAGGGGAATGTAATAGGCATATTCCACGCCAAAGATATTCGAAAGTAGCATAAACCGCAAATGCGATAATTTTACAGATTGTAACGTCAGCTTATTTTACTTTTTCAAATCAAACTCTCAGGGGTGGGTCGACCTCGACTCCTACATAAGACGAGTCCTTTTTCATTTCATTTTCATTTCCTGGGGTCTATGAAATCTCAAAGTTTGTAGGGGACTCTGCATCAAAAAGGAAAAATAAAATAAAAATATAATTGACAATAGAACAAAAATATTAATAGTTCTTCTTAAGTAACACCCTGTCTCTGTTTTGATCAAAGTTAAGACCCAAACCAAATGGAATTCTGTCACAAAACAGCTGAGTCCTTTCGTTTACTTAAAAGGCGGAAACGGCGCCCTCTTCGTTATTTTTTTTGAGGATGGCTACTTCAATCTTCTCGCAAGAAGACACATTCTCTTCTTTTTCTGGACACCAAAGACGACGGTTCATCGCGTGCTAAGGCTTCATATTTCGCCTTAAAATAACTCCGTGTTTAGTCAAATAATAGTTTTTTGTGTTAAACAATTAAAACTTAAAGTATAAGCGAATTGCTTAATCTTTCAAGCAAAAACTAACACGGCAGATTCCAGTGACAGAAAATTGAACGTCTTTCTCCGCTAGGCACTATAGTGTGGGACATTAAAGAGTACTGCGTCCACGTCAGTCCACGTGCAGATTTCTTTGGCCCAACACCTAGCCTACGAGAGCAAAACGTCACCGACAGGAGCTTCAGCGAGTTGCAAATCGTACCCCCCTTACCACCCAAAAAAATAGAGTAGTGGCCTCTCCCCGGTATTTCACTTGGTAAGCGAGCGATACGCGAAAACCAGTATCATCAGTATCCACGATCATCCGTGCAGAGCGATAACAAGCTGCCATATACGTAATCATCAGCGATCGCCCAATCTACCACAATTCCGAGTGAAGGGAGGAAGCCGCTGCTCTACGCTTTAAACTCGAAATCGAGTCAAATTCCATCGTCACAGTGAGGTAAAAGTGAGGTACTGATTTCATCCCCCAATCCCCACTAAGCACCCACTTGCTAGTGCCCAGAAAAAGTCAGCATTCAAAGAAACAACAACACCCATATCCAACAACAATAACAATCATACAAGTGTCGCCCAACTTCATCGACGACCATACCAGCAGCGATAAGAGCGAGCACCTAACATCAGCCGCCCGCTACCCCCATTTCTCATCTCGCCAAAACCCATCAGTGGCCCACCAGAACAGATCAGCAGGTAGCCACAGCATCGCCAATTTACGATCGAGCAGACAGTGTCAGCCAAAAGCTAAGTTGTTATCTACAACCGATCGCACAGAGCTTTTGTTTTTTTTTTCTCCTAAAGACCCACGATCAGAAAGTTAATTGTTTTTTTTTGCCATTCATGATAAGAAAAGTTAAGTATACAAATGACATAGTGTGAAGTTCGTTCAATGCTTTAAAATTGTTTCTTTCAATCCAAGTGAATTTAGATAACATCAAGGACCCTCAATGAATGCTGTGCACACCATCCATGGAGGAGTCATCGTCAGTAAGCAGAATAACAATTTATCGAGTAAAGGTACAAAAAGGTACAAATAATAAACCGGTGAGTGTTTAATATCTTATTGAACGAACTGTTTTGCAATAATTTTGATAGTTTGATCACATTGCTAAATCGTTAATAGATTGTTTCATATTAGTGCTAGATAAATGAATAGAGTACATGCAATATAAAATAGTTTTATCCTTTTTTGAGTGGGCATAACCAAATTACAATTAAACTAAAAGAAAACAAACAGAGTGAGAAACAAAAGAAAAATAATAACAGTGCAACGAAAAACTACTTAACTTAAATTTATCTATGACATAAAAGGCGCTGTATTGATAGGCAGATATTGTGAATTGGATTTCGACTGCATTTAATTTTGTTGACAATTTGACCATAACAGGGTTTACATTTTTGTTGTTGCTCGGATAATGATTATCGATTAATGATCGGGTATATAATTTTCTTTGATGCTATTATTGAGTATTTTAATTTTAAGTTTTTTTTTATTTTATGAATAAATTATTGTGTTTTACCTGAACAAGAATCATAATTTTTTTATATTCTTTTCCTGGCATGACAATATTTACCATGCTTTTTGAATAGAGCTTTTTGTGTTATTGGGCAGTGCAATGCCAAGGTTAAGTTACATCGGTGGTAACATGAGCAACTCGTAAGGGGTTGTTTATCGTTAAATTAGGGGCTATCGCAATAAAGTAAAGCGGTGTGGTAGCCAAGGATGGTCTATGCTCTTTTTAGTGTAGTAGACTGTGGGTGGGAAACGCTATGGGAACCAACTACACCTTCTGGTTTCCCAAGGATTTAAAGATATATATATATCTACTCTTCTTTTGCGGTTCATTTTTATCGTGAAAAAACTTCAAGATTTGGTTCGGTCTATTCATTCGTGGTTCCAGTTTCAATTTTTATTTATATCATATAACTAATGTAGGCATGAAAAAATGTACGGTCGTCCGGCAGTGAGTGCAAGAACCTACGCCTCCGTCGAGCTAGTGTCGCGCGTAAGCAAGCATGCCTGCTCACACTTTGCTGTCAGGACAACCTACCTTGCAACCCATCGATTTCTGTAGGAAATCCTGTGCTCCTAGGAATCGGTGGGAATGCAATAAGATCGCACTTTGCAAGGTAGGGACAACTTCCGTTACAAGGTAAATGAAATTTATTTTCAGAAAAGCTATACTGACAATGTACAAAATGTATTATTGTTTGTTCTTTTTTAACAATAACAGAGTGGCTAATATCATAATTTGAAACTTAAGCTATTTTCAAAAAAACTGTTTTAAGTCAATTAAGTACCTTAAGTGACATAAGATGATTTAACAAATTTGAATTGATTGTTTTTAAGGCTTATGTCAATTTAAGTTATTTTAAAAAACCCTAATCACTTTTTTTTTAATGGCTTAAGTCAACATAAGCACAATAATGATCAAATATAAATTTAGTTGAAAATAGCTTATGTCGACATAAGACACAAATTTCTTCAATTTTAAATATCCTAAACAGCTTATGTCATGACTTAAGTGTTTTTAAAATAATATATTTTTTTAAAGATTTAAAAATGATAATATTCTGTATAGACATAAGCCATTATGTTAATGCAAATAGTGTCCAAATAAACTTAAGCTATTACGTTTTTTTTAAATTCAACGGGTTATTAGTGGCGAAAAATTATGAGACCCAGACCAAAAAAATGCTGTAAAATCAGGGAATATTATAAGGCGAAAAAATCGATTTTCGCTTATGTCGACATAAGCTACTCCAACTTATTACCACAGATATCAACATATAAACTTTCAAGTTCATACGGCTAACGGCTCGGGAGACCCCCCTTACTCCCCGCGATCCCTATACTCCTCAACAATTCTCACCTACCCTACGGCCTATTTTGGCCTTACATCTATAAATCTGAAAAATCATGAAAATCGGAGCGTGGAGTTATGGAGCGACGAACTATACTATACATCTATACACTATACATCATACTATGGATGTATAACAAATATTTTTACCAAACGTTTCTAAGGAAAATCCTTTTTATCTGTTAAGGAAAGATAATAAAAAGTACAAATAAAAAAGGATTAAAGAACGTTTCCCAATTGCTTCTTTAGAAGGAACTGTTCTAGGTTCCACCATGTTTTTAATTCTGAATCATTTTCTTAATGACGTAATATACTATCACACTTATCTCAGTTTTCTATCATTTAGCATGCCAATGAGCCATTTACAATTTAATAAATTATGCACGCCTCTAGATTGTAGGTACTTGTTGATATGCTCTGCCAGTAGGTGTATGTTAATGAAAGCTTATGAAAGTACAGACCTTTATTGTCAAGCAAAGTGCATGTTTGCAAAACATGGTGCTTACAATTAACTGTCAATTTTACATTTCGTTCCGCTAGAATTTACCCTCATTTACCTACTCCCATTTAGAATAACCTTGAAGTATGTATATAGGTATGCTACAGTATTTTGTATGCTCAAGTATATTCGGTGTGTGCCAGCCTTAAGTTTTCTAAAATACCAATCAATATTTGCATCGACATTAATTTAGCTGACGTAGATACACAGTTACTACAAACACTTTTTAAAACAAGGTCACATATCACCACCATAACCGCAAACATGTCCATCATGTCGGCTAAGGAAATAACGGTGCACGTCCGTGTACATCACAATGTTTTGTATCAACTTCCGGTACACCACCCTATTTGGTCGATTAGCTTAACTTAAGCCAAACCACACTATTGCCAGTTTTACCACCTCCGCCTTATGACTTGGCTCATAGAACGGTATAGCAAAGCGGATATATTTTAAAAACGTTCCTGGCACTATTGCATTTCACGTCATTTAATGACACTGTTGCGCTCTACATTTGCCTTCAGACTTGCTTGTCCATGGTTTGTCGTTAATTTATTATGCTATTTGTACAAACGGCTCTTGAAACCCGACCAAATGAATGTTAAAGTGGTACCAAATTGCCAACAGTACACATGAGTTTTAGTTTATCCTAGGTATATGGGAGGAGTGCCACGTAAATCATTTCCAAGATTTGCTTGAATGAGAATACATTGCCAAGTGCAACTTGTTGCAATGCATCTACAGATAATCCAATGAAAATTAGGTGCGAATGTGGTTTACAGTTAGAAACAAAAAAAAAAAAAAACGATTTCCCAATTTCGATGTCAGCTAAAAATTTATCATGCAAAAAATTGTTTTTTCTGGTCGCAGTCGCATGCGGTTGAATAAATTTCGATTTGATTAGAGTGTCAAACGAAATCTGAAATTTAGAAACACACAGACATTTTAATCGATTAAGTTCACGTTGATTAAGCTAGTCAATGAAACAAGGCTAGCATGAAATCGGAAAATTGCTCAGGATTTATAGACTTCCTCTGTATGAGTTATCCATTTTCTCCAAAGTTCCGTGGTGAACATGGTGGACCTCTTTGTAACATACAAAAATTAAAAATACAAACGTTGAGTCTAACCTCTAAAATTCATCTAGGAATTTGATCCACAAGAATGGAGACTATCTAATCTGCGCCAACTGTCTCATCAGCATTGCATATAAGATACCCCGCTGTATTGTACGAACGCCTGAAACCAACCAATAAATTGGTCCCTCCCTACTAGTGTGGTTTTAGCCCCGGTAAGTCCACAACCGACCACATATTCACACTACGACAGTTCCTAAAAAAAAGGGAAGTCCAAATCGATACTCATCCATCACCATCCATATATCGATTTTAATGACAGCATTTATGGAGACGAGTTATATAGAACCATGCCTAGTTTTCGCATCCCTGATGCATCGTCAGATTGTGCAGAATGACGATGTAGAACGCTCGCTGCTCCGTAAAGGTAGGAAACAATCTCACCGAGACCTTTGATGTCAAAAAAGGATAGAAGGTGATGCGCTGTCATGTGACTTATTTAACATCATTCTTGAGAAAATTGTGAGAAACTCGCAAGCCAACACCAGTGGCATAACTTTCCAAAAGCAACTACGTGCATACGCTGACATCATTGACATAAATGGCAGAACGCAGCGAGCTGTCACTGGTGCGTTTGCAAATATTACCACAGAAGCGGTAAAAAAACGATTTAGTGGTGAATGAGGGCAAAACAAAATACATGCTGTCAACTGGAAGCTGTCACATCATCGACGTATCGGATAGAATGTCACGATAGACAGCTACAACTTTGAGGTAGTTCGGGACTTTGTCTAACTCGGCTCCGCTATAAACTCTGATAATGACACAACAGCAGAAATCAAACAAAGAGTTGCTCTTGCCAACCGCTGTTTCTTTACCCTTAGATTGGCATCTGACTAGTAAGGCCTTGTCAAAAACACTAATAAGCAGACTCTATATAAGACCCCCTCATCATCCTAGTCCTACCCTATATAGCGCAGAAGCATGGACGTTATCCAAAGGCGGATAAAGATCTTTTTGGTCGTTTCGAATTCGAACGCAAAAGACGAGGAGATTTAACAGCGAACTCTACAAGCTGTACAGCGACATCGACCTGGTCAGAAAAGTATGCATCAGTCGTCTAAGATGGCTGGGACAAGTAGAGCAAATGGATACAAACGCTTCCAACCCGGAGGGACAACGTAGTAGAAGATGACCAAAGACCTCGCCTTAGGTGGCGCACAAGTGTAAAGGTGATCAACTTGGAGCAACTTTGAGCAACTGGAGGCCAAATTTCTAAGTAAATTGAAAGGAGTGTTAGTTGAGGCCCAAATTTGGCCCGGACTGAAGCCACTTCCAGTAAGTAAATCGCTTTTGTTTAGTCACCCACCAAAATCAACCTACTGGCTAAATGTCCGGAGGCTTAGAAAATCCGAAGAGTTATTTTCCTAAATGTGGTGTGGGTGTACTATATATCCCCTTGTTCTATCTATATTTGCTAGTCGAATAGAGGGTTTAAAAAAAAGTTTGCCAATAAAACCCTATTGAAAAGTTCCACCACAACCACTCGTATATGATACATTTTCATAACAGCAAATCCACACACATGATGCGATTCCATAAACTACGATATGAAATTCTATAAGGCAATCCAAGAGAAAGCTTTCAGCCATAACCTCCGTAGTTAATGTTTGCAAAAAAAAGTATCCGAGCACTTTCATATAGGCAACTCTACGATACTCCATTCTCCTTTATGTCTTCGTCAGGTAATTTAAAAAAGTCACACCCCTTCTGTATAGATTACTTTTCAAAACCAGAAGATTATGCATCGGCATGAAGGGTTGAGCTATAAAATTCCTGAATTTCAATTTTGGCTCTATCTACATAGATATACCCACATTTATATGTGTTGTGAGTGTGTTCATTGATGTGTATTTCTTTATCAAATATTTGATGAAATATGATTCTCTCTTCATTTCAAGAATGCTTTTCTTCTCGCGTCGAAATGGAATATATTCTACTACGAACCTACTCGTACACCTTTACTCCGTGTGCTCTAGGTTTATCTTAAATAGTACAACAAAAAAAAAGCTTTAAAATGCAAAAGGAAATGTATCTTCACCAGCACTGAGCAAATATATGAAGTACCAGAAATGGATGTTGTATACATGCACTTACAAATAACAGTGCGGAAACCGCACCGCAATTGGCAGACTTCCACACCAAATGAGGTTATGGTGGAACTTTGCGTATTTCAAGAATTTGCGAAAGGTCACGCTTTGTGTGATGTTACCTCTGAAAAGGACTTTTTATTTGCCAGTAAATTTCTTGAAATTAGTTTCTTTCATGAAATGGGCTTGTTCACAGATCCTTCGTTTGTAATTTAATTTAATTGGTGTTGCAGTCTTATGGAACGAATGTTGCGTGTTGAATACAAAGTCGAAGTTATTTAGTTCATATATTGGTTATACGAAATATAATTCCCACGTCATTGAATTTAAATGACTGAATTATCCGCTTCACTGAGTGTATGTTTTTGGGTTCTCTATTCTCTATGGTTTGCACAATTATTTTTATCAAGCGAAGCTAGCGAAGCAAATAATAAAGTGAACAAAATATGCAAATAGCCAATGGCAAGACATAGGTAGGAATAATTAATTTTAGGGATATTGGCCTTTAAACCGGCGAAAAACATTCTCCTTAAGAGGATGCAATGTAGGGCCTTGTGGTTAGTCACGCTACAAACTTGATATATTTTTGACATTCTGACAAATTTTTTTTGTACTATTTTGAATTTCCTCGTAAGAGTCAGAATTCACCGTCACTACCGCAATTATTGTGAATAATATTTCATATAGAAATATGTTTTTAAAGATAAACTTTTATTTAATGTAGTACTAAAGTAGAAAATAAATAATTTTCCAAGTCACCTATATGATATCCATACATGTACTATATAAAATGCAACGTCCGTCCGTCTGATCGTTCATCCATACCTCGAGAACCATTCGTCCGGTTTTCATGACGTATGGCCAACTTAGGCCATAGGTTGGGCGAGAATTTTTCAGGAGTAAAGGGGTCGCAGGGAGTAAGGGGGTTTCACTAACCGTTAGCCGTATGAACTTGGAAGTTTGTATGTTGATAGATAAGTCCATGTACTAATATGCCTCATTTACCGTTTTTTTAAATTCGTCCTATAAGGGCTGAAAAAAGGGGGTGACAACTTTTCACTTTTCACTTGCAATTTTATACCGCATAAATCTATATCAAATCAAGAACTGCTTTTAATATTTTTAGGCAATACTTTACCGAGTTGTTTGAGCAAATATCGTTTAAAGAAAATACAGTTTACAAAGAGGCATTCCGATAAAATATTTTCTAGGATTAAAAATAAATAAATAGGTGGCGCAACAGGCGGTAGACCCCCTAGGCCTAGCTTCTCGCTACCACCCGTTTTGTGTGAGTTTGTATTTTTGGGAGGAATGGTAGGGACCTAAAATTTTATGCCGAGTCCGAACGGCATACGGAAACGGAAACATAGCTCGACTTCTGTATACAGCAGAAAGCTCAGTGATACTTTAAAATACTCGGGAGTGTATTTTCTAAAAACAATTTTTTTATATTTTTATATTTGTTAAAACCTGAATGTAATGAAAATTTGGGAACGTAAATTCACGGTATGCAGCACATTTTCACCCCTTTGCGACAGCAGACATTTTATTGTTACTTTCCATACATGCTCGAGCTCGTATCTGTCAAAATTAGTCTTACCTTCGACCCCTATCATAATACCTAAAACTATTCGCTCTTCTTTCGTTTCGAGATCCCCGAAGGTATATTATTTCGTTCACTATCGAGTTTGTATCAGAACCCCAAACGTAAAAATCCCGACATTCACAATGCGAACGCATTTTCTTAGTTAAATCTGGGTGTTTTCTTTTTTTGTTTTGCTATTTGGTTTTTCAGCCAAATTTTTTACACAGTTCACCCGTGATTCGTGACACGTATAAATTAAAAAATACTCTGTTAGAATTGCCATTTCACCATGGATAGACTTACGCCCGAAAAAAGTTTTGCAAATTATTCAATTTTATTACCAAAAATTGAACTCAGTAAAAATTGTGTTTGGAGCACTTCGTTCAATTTATGGTCGTCGTAATCATCCTACTGAGCTACGTTAATAATCAAAATTGCCATATTATGGTCTATCCAGCAACCAGAAGCATTGCAAGAACTGCCCATGAATCCACTAAAATGTAACGTTTGGTCTGGTTTATGGGCTGGTGGCATCATTGTGCCGTATTTCTTCCAAGATGATGATGATAACAACGTTATGGTCAATTGGGCTCGCTATCGTTCGATGACTTCGGACTTTTTTTATTGTCCAAAATGGAAGAGGTGGGGTTTGGTCGATATGTGATTTCAACCTGACGGCCCAACGTGCATCACAGCACGCAAATCCATGCACATATTGCGAGGCGAATTTGGGGAGCAATTCATCTCATGTGTTCGACCTGTAAATTGGTCACCTAGATTGTGCGATTCGACGCCAATGGACCATTTTTTATGGGGATATGTGAAGTATCTCGTCTATATGGATAAGTCAGCAAAAGCAAAGTATTGAAGACTTGGACAACATAACTCATGTTATTGGTTAGATACCTAACAGTCGATATGTTGAAAAAAGTATGCCAAAATTGGACATTCCCGATGGACCACTTGAGGCGTAGTTGCGGTCAACATTTACACGAAATAATATTCAAAAATTAAATGGTAAGAATTGATTTATCGAAAAAATTGAACTCAATTTTGTAAGTTTTCGTTGTTTTTTATTTAATTTTAAAAACCAAACTTTTATTTTTGGCTTGATGGATTCGTAGTGGCCCAAAAAAAGACACTATGGAAAAAACTCCCGGAAAATTTACACGAAAATTGGAAATCCGGGAAGATCCGGTTTTAGTATATTTATTCGACAACAGATGACGCTACACATCGACTTTGACATTATTGTTGATGATTCAAAAATTAAATGGTAGCTAAAGTTTTAAATTTAGAACATTGATGTACATTGTCCTGAGAGAAAAGAACCTACTTAATCAATACAATTCCTGCTGGAAACGGGCAAACGCGGGCGGATAAAGCTAGTATGAAAATATATTTCAATCATCGTTATCTCTAGATGGTCGTTTTATTTTATTCGTTCGCGTCTGTTTCGGAGAATTGCTGGTGTTTCTTGCACTGACTCATCGCAATAGTGAATAATTTTGTTCGAACGATGATTATTCGTCGACATTAAAACGTGAGACTGCGTGCGGCAAGGAGTTTTTACTTATTTATTTAAAAAAAAATATCTCCAAAATATTAATAGAGGGTTTGGTTGGCTTGCGTATCCTGAAGTTTCAACAAAGAATAAGGCAACGAAATAAATTTGAGATCTAAAGAAGTCCCTAATGGCGATAATTGAAGACCTACCTTTGCCCTAATTGCAGGTAATTATTTAAATTTGCTTAGCAGACTTCTCCCAAAAGCTTTTTAATGCTTATCGAAAGGAAAAAATGTCGACCCCAATTAGTAAACATATCGTAGATGTCTTAATCTGCAGTACTACTTTCAATAAGTCTTTCTGTGCCTTAAATTGTTTTTAAATTTTTGTTTTTATAAAATAATATAATAATTTATATATTAATAAAATGTTCGGATATAGTGCAGACCGAAACAAATCACATTTTGACTTTGTAAGGTGGACAGATACACCCTGTGGAATTCACTTGTCACGATTGAAACAGCTTATCTTTCTCAGGGTCTTTTCCATGCTCATGATAAACTTGTTCCGCAGTGTGAAATTGTGAATAATAAATAAGTATCGAATTCACATTCAAATGCGAAAGCTCTCTCTGGTTGCCCATTGCTGATTTGTCTCGCCTCATTGTTTTTCTGCTGCATAAAATTTATAGAGTTCAAGGAATTCTGACTGAGGAGGCGTATAGATAAAATGATTGTCTATAGCTGTAGTCAAAACTTTAAACGTGGAATTGGAGTCTTTGGGCTTCTCTGGGAATAGGTACTAGTAGTAATTTAGGCATATCTTTCACTCAGTGCTTTGATATAATTAGATATTGCACGTTTCTTGTTTGGCTACTCGATGTCATTTCATTTGCGATAAAAAAATTGCAATTATTTTTTTCTTAGAGATGTCTGCTTCACCGAATTTTGAACAATTTACAATTGTTGCCATTACCCGAATTTTTCCTCGTCACCAGTTGTAATGCCTTTGGGTTAATTTTATTAATTTCACTTAAGTCTGGGGAAGCCATGTGATCTCAGAGGAAAATGTCGATGAAGTGACAGATAGGCCCCGATGCGGTAAGTCAATCATGACTATCCACAGGGTGGTATCTGTGCGCTTTCTTTTTTCTTATCTGCTATTCTTTGATCATAAATGCTTCACTTCCAAGGTATTCCTCGTCGATGTATTCATTGAAAAAATTCATCCGTACCTGTCAAAATTTAGCTTGAGAAAATGTTCCTACCAAATGGGCGCGCCTAATTTTGACAGATATATGAAGTACAGTCTAAAATGAAAATTAGATTTTTTAGCTGAAGCAGCGTACCGCTCGGTATGCTCGGTACAGAGGTTGGTATTGGTTGGTTGGTTGATATTTTGATGGCTAGAAGTTTAAGGACAGACTACAAAAAGACGACCTCAACCATAGCAGAAAAAAAATAAATTCACCGGGCTCAGATAACTCGATCTTGGTGCCCGATTTAAGTCGCCAAATCGTGGAATTAATTAAAAGCCACATTTAAAATAGTAGAACCCCAAATTCAGTAATTTAGTTGCAGACGAGCGCGAAATTTACCTCATCGCTGACTACGATTTTGCACTAAGGCTCGCCCTCAACTTGCTGATTTTCCAGCAATTAATTAAAGGGTGGGCCATTTAGTGGTTTCTTTTTAAATCATAGGTTATTTTGACACTGACAGCTATTTCCCGCTCGGAATGTTGACAGAAAGTCAGTATCATACCTCCGCGGAACGAAATGAGTCGCTTTTAGCTTGAACAACGTTGGGAAATATTGAAAACTTATTTCCAAAATGAGTGCTGTGTAGCCCGAACATTCGTTTTTTGAAAAGAAGTTTTGACCGAAATGAAGCACACACCCGTGCCTGCTGTACGCAAGTGTGGGCAAAAATTTCGTGAGACTGCTGCTAGTGGACAACACTCATAGTCCTCGTCATCATACGGTGTGCACAGATGAGAATGTGGCTGCTGTTTAGCTGAGAGTGTGAGACTCAATTCACGAACCATCATTGTACCATTTTTTCTTCAAAAATAAGGCTGGGAACAACGTTTCGGTAAACGGTGGGCAGGGGCGTAGCGAGGGTTCGATCCGTGGGGGGGTGACTTTCATTGAAATGCCGACTTATTTCAGGAACTTGCCGACTGTATCGGGCCAGCGGTTATCGAGTTATAACGTCATCGAGTTTCACCCCATAGAGGATGTTTTTTGTATGGGAGGTGCCACGCCCCAAACCAGCAGAAGGAAGTATCCAATTTGGTCAAGTCGTTTTCAAGTTTTACGCATCCGAACACAAACCACGATCCATTTTCATTAATGACGATATGAGACATTTTTATTACAGTGGTGCATTTATTTATAATAAATAATTTATAACAATGAAATAAATAAATTAATGTTAATATTGCAGCAATTTATCCAAGCGATGCCGACAGTCTTTTTTAAAATCGAATCGAAACTCGCTAAATTGTAATGTGGTCAGTCGGCAAATTCAGCTATGCCGACAATCTTTTTTAAAATCGAATCGAAACTCGCTAAACTTTAAGGATTTCAGTCGGCAAATTCAGCTATGCCGACAATCTTTTTTAAAATCGAATCGAAACTCGCTAAATTTTAATGTTTTCAGTCGGCAAATTCAGCGATGCCGACAATCTTTTTTAAAATCGAATCGAAACTCGCTAAATTTTAATGTTTTCAGTCGGCAAATTCAGCGATGCCGACAATCTTTTTTAAAATCGAATCGAAACTCGCTAAATTTTAAGGATTTCAATCGGCAAATTCACCGATGCCGACAATCTTTTTTTAAAATCGAATCGGAACTCCCTAAATTTTAGAGATTTCAGTCGGCAAATTCACCGATGCCGACAATCTTTTTTAAAATGGAATCGAAACTCGCTAAATTTTAATGTGTTCAGTCGGCAAATTCACCGATGCTGACCGTAATTTTTAAAATCGAAACTCGGAAAAGGTACATACAGTCAAAAAAATATAAATTCGCATTTCCGAAAGGTGGAACCTTTGAAAATGCCGTCTTGTATACATTTACGAGTTTGAAAACATATACCTAATGAAAATCCAAACTCAGTTCTTATTTTTTAACATTTTGTTCCGAGTCAAATTTTAAAATTTTTAAAATTTTTTTTGGAATTTTTATATTTTTTTTTTTTTAGCTGCTCAAGTTAAAATGTTACTTCCTTGATTTGCCGACTCTTAAAACCGGTGGGGGGGTGTCGCACCCCCCACACCCCCCCCTCGCTACGCCCCTGACGGTGGGCGTTACAGAGCCATGTTAACGGACTTTTTTTTACTGAAATTGAAGACATGGATTTTAACGACCTCTGGTTCATGCAGTATGGCGCGCCATGTCACAACCGATCTTTTGGGCACCAAATTCCCAAATCGTATTATCAGCCGTCTTGGAGATGTCAATTGGTCGCCTCGGAGCTGCGATTTGTGACCCCTTTGGACCTTTTTTTTGTGGGGAACCATGAAGGACCGATGTTATGCTAACAATCCGGAAACGACTCAAGCACTTAAGCCAGAGGAAGCTATAGGTAATGCCCGAGTTAACGCTGCCGGCGTGGAGTCTTATATTTCCGGGATGCATCGATATGAATGTGAAGGTTAGTTTACGTTTGTGGGTTGGCGGGAATTTCTCCGTGCCACTCTGAGGTCAATATACTGACCCATTGTGATGTCCGTAGGGGAAAGAGGTTGTCCCTTACCCATTATAACCCTGTATATAATATATGAATGTGAAGAGCGACGGGTATATGATCTACATCGTAAAAAGACACGGCAGTAACAAATTATCTGTCACAATAGTTGACAGACTGAAGGAATGAGCAATCGCAGTCATAGCTCCGACGATAGTCTTCAATATTTCATCGATTCTACGCTTCACATAATGGAGTTCCAATTAATTCGATGACATTTAGATGATAGCGCATAAATGAATTTCATTAAATACTCTACACACGCCTGAAGCGTATCCACTCATCTGAAATGAAAAACGTTTCATATTGCTCTTTTCCGCTGAATAAAACCCACTTCTAAGTTCTAACTACAGAAAATTATTTTTCGAAGTTTTACCCGCAACCAAAAATCTGTCACCAAGTTAACACACATGTCACAGAAGAGTACCACACAGAAACACTATTCCTCGTTTGAATACAGCCCCACTCGATGACTTTTAAAAAAACGTTTTATACAAACGTCGGCATTATGTCTCTATCCATTTTTTTTTTTGCCAGTTCGTTCACCACTTTTTAAATTGGTTAGTTACACTCTTGTGGAAATTCGTGTTCCGGTGTGCCCTAGCAAGGATTCAACAGAATTACAACTAATCTGATTTCGTTACGAGTATAGGTGGTACTCCTGATTCCAGGAATTTGTCAACTGACACACTTTTTTTCCGTTAAGCTTTCAGAGTAACATCTCCTGACCGCATTGCATTAAGATAGATATAAACTTCAACTTATTTGAAAGGGATTATCGGATAAAATGGAAAGAGATATTCGTCCACCTTTTCCACTGCAGCTAAGCCCGCATACAACAATTTTTCACGACACTCTTTGTCTACTTACCATCGCTATATTTCTTTTCATTGTCCTCTCTACGAAAAAAAAACACTAACAGGATTATGGTCTTTAAATTGTATAAGTTACAGATGGCAGGCATTATGTATGTTTTTTTTTTTTTGAGTACAGGTATTTTACGAAGTTTATTATGCTGTAGAGTGAAACGAAATAATATTTAAATTTTTGTGTCACTAGGTGTTAAAGAGACACTTAAAAGTTTGGGATAAATTGGACTTGTGATTTAGGAGGTACCTAAAAGTTTCACAATGAAAACTGTTATAGAGTGTGATATTGTAAATAACTAGGTATGTTGTACTTCTTACTTATTTATGTACTTGTATGTATAACCGGTGCTGCTATTTTAGTAGTGGATTAATAAGGGAGATTTTGATTGCTTAGATTCAGCTTACAAATATACAACTATCGGGCACAATTAGTGTCATGAGAATCAGCCAATCAATAAACCGTAAATTAAACGAAACGTGTCATTCGATGATCCTACAGAAATATTTTGGTCATGTACTATCACGGACTATACATCACGCCTTATCTAAAGTTTACAAAACCTTTCTCGAGCGCCTATCCCAGCAGGGAAGAATGGAGAGGCGGACTCCTAACTAACATGCAAACCGTAGCTGTATTTACAGAGGGTTTTAAAATGGACACCGGGGTAGGGTCTAGTGTTTTTTTACGAATCGCTGGGTATATCAAAATCGATACGCCCCTCCAACCATAGTAGCGTCTTCCAAGCAGAGGTCCTGGCAGTGACAACAGCAGCCCCTGAGCCTGTGGTAAGGGCAATACCACCTGAAGGTATTACCTTCTTTATCGACTGCCAGGCAGCAATAAAAGCTATAACTGCACCAGAAATAAAATCGAAGCTTGAAAAACTCAAGGCTCTTGGTACACATAGTACAAGGTATCGCTCTGGCAGGTTCCGGAACATGAAGGCATTCCATGGAATGAGAAAGAAGACGAATTAGCAAAACAAGGTTTGACAGCTGTTTCAGAACAAGCTGATCCGGCTCCCTGAAATTACGCCAAAAGAAATTACGCCAAAAAAATAAAATGGAAAAAAAGCCCAAAAACCTCCATACAAATTTGTGGCATTTTTTCCTAGGAAAAATCGCCCAAATATTTTGACACAAGTGCCGCTAATTTTGGCATTTTTTCCAAAACTCTTTTGGGGTTTTTTCCATTTAAGAAAATTGAGAAAACGCCAAAAAAGCATTTTTGGAAAAAACACCAAAAAACTTTTTGGTATTTTTTCCAAAATTGAAAAGGAAAAAACGCCCAAAAAGTTGTTTTTTTTTTTAATAGAAAAGAAAAAAGCGCCAAAAGGTTGCATTCTTTGACTCCCTCTATGTATGGTTGTTTTTTCGCAAAATAACATAACATTACATGCTTTTACCTAGTTTCAAGAGCATTTTTGAAGCACGTGTGATCACGCGTGATCAGTACAAAAGTGAAGATTTTTCGGATGATAATGACGATGACGGAGTAGGAAACCAGACGAAAAGCGCAGAGTTGGAAACCGTTGTTTTATGTGTAGTTTGTCAAGTGCTACACCCAAACATTATAATGTTGCCATGCAAACATATAAAGGTATGTTCAGAGTGCAACATCAAATTACAAGCCCAGTCAGTGGCTGATGGAGAAGACAATTATAAATGTCCGTGCTGTCGGGAAATTGTCGCCGTACACCTGAAGAGTGTACGTCTAATACAGTGATATGTACATATAAATTACATTCATGACTCTAAATAAAAAAAAGTTATTATAATTGGTTTGTTTTAAATGTGTTAGCTGGCTAAACTCTGAAATATAAATGAAATATAAATTGTCCAAAAAAGGGGCGCGACCGCGCGTTGCCCGCGACTACGCGTTGCCCGCGACCGCGCGTTGCCCGCGACTACGCGTTGCCCGCGATCGCGCGTTGACCGCGCTAGCGCGCTGTCCGCGACCGCGCGCCGGCCGGTTGGCGGATACGCGAACGGCGCGACGGGCCGCGCGCGCTCCCGCCCCCCCCCCCCCTCCCGCATCATTAGTTTTATCTCTAAACAACTCTATCGGAGCGGGTAATTTATTCTACAACGAATTTTGGAGCTAATTTCCATATTAAATTTGGAAATTACCTAAGCCAAAAAAAAAATTGTGTTTTGGTTTTATTTCCAAACTAAACTTGGAAATTATGCCAAAAAAAAACTTTTTGTGGCGTAATTTCCATTTTACTTTTTGGCTATTTTTCCAAAAATATGGCGTAATTTCCTGGCATTCTGATGAATTTTCGTTTTCATTTTTTGGCGTTTTTGCCAAAACCATTACGCCGCAATTATTTTGGTCTTTTTTCCAAAACACTTTTTGGCGTAATTTCTTTTGGCGTAATTTCAGGGAGCCGCTGATTCCTCTGTGAACATCCCGCCTTGTACATTCAAGCTTGAAGCTGGGAGAATACTGTGGCCGCCTTAAATGTTGTAATACCACAAGAATGCTATGGCCTTCAATGAAACCAGAACTAAAAGTATCATACGGAAAGATAGGAAATCTCAGTCCACTCTCGTAGGAATCATAACGGGGCACAATATACTCTGCGGTACCACATGAAGAAAATGGACTTAATGGAAGAAGAACTTTGTCGAGGCTGCGGTGATAAGGGAGCTCTTGAGGACACAACCCACGTCCGGTGTCACCACCCAGGTCTCCAACACACCAGGTATAAATTCCTAGGTAGTCACTTCTTCAAAGACGTAGACGAGCTTTCCAGCACATCAATAGACAAGACAATGAGCTTCGTAAAATCATCAGGATGATTTGTATGTATAGCAATACAGTAAGTAATTTGAATACAGGGTTATAATGGGTAAGGCACAACCTCTTTCCCTTACGAGCATCACAATGGGTCAGTATTAAGTGTGGTACAAAGTACTCCTCGTCCGCCCACAAACCTAACCTAGCCGTCAGCTTACAAAATGCTTTAAAGCCACACACGAGTTGGCACGCAGAGTTTGCTTTTTGACATTTACAAGACATTTATAGTCTGGCCGCCTGACATTATGAAGATTGAATTAATGATTGGACAAAGCAACCAAGTTGTCCACATTCACTTTGGAAATCAGCAAAATTAGTATTCAGCGATTTGGCTCATTTTCGACTTGATCAAATTGTTGGAAAGAGATCAATCCAAGAGAGATTTAAAAGAATGTACTCTATTACATTTAGAAAAGTTTGGTGCTGTAGAAAAATTGAGCTGTAAATACCAAGGGTATACATTATCGTCAGATTCACAAGTGGACCCTTTATAACTATCGATCTTCTGCTATAGACACGAAAACATCAGGGGAAATCCACATACGGGAATAGTGAGATGTGAGACTTTGGCGTACCTACAGGGGAGCCCTATCTGATGACACAGATTCTACATCACTTCTGCGTGAATGTAGAAACCTTTTGAAACCTTGTTTAAGTTCAGTGTGGGAGGAATAGTTAAGTCATCAGTAAAGAAAGAGCAACTGAATTATTCTCAGGTCTTTCAATGCGAAGCGTTCTTCTCCCCGGTACGCTATAACATTCAGGTAAGTAAAAAAATAGAGGACAACAAATGTACCCTCTACGAGGTCAAGGGCTTACAAAAAAAGCTATTGCCGTTTACCAGAACACATATAGTTTGTTTAAACCTACCTACTTTCTGCCTAAAAATATGCCTTACGACTTAGGGTCAGTTTCAAAACTAACTAATAAAGTCTCAGATAGCCTATCAGCCTTTATCCGGAAGATTAACAAAATATTTATTTGAAGTGGCTGGAAAAAATATAGTTTCAGAGCATTCTTTCATTGACGGGCCTAGGCAGCAGTCAGAAGTGTCCTATCATGGATTTATTTGATTGCTTAGACGACGAATTTGATGAATATTACACGGCATCGTATAGGAACAGAGTATTTAGCCAAACCCTCGACGATGAAGATTTGTGAGTTTTCACTATTTTGTTTAACTTTATCCATGCTAAGTCAATATACCCTTCACCGTAGGCATTGGACTTCGCCAAGGTTGCGTTTTGTCTCCTCTTCTTTTCATTACTTATATGGACGGAATGTTACAGCGCAGTCTTGGCGAAGAATTTCGAATTGGGAGATCTCAGGATAAGTTAGTCAATTGCTCTTCGCTGATGACTTGGTCATCCTTGGGTCCTCTCAGACTGAACTTCAAATCGAACTCGATCGGTCCAATTTCTATCAGTTAGTTTAGCACGACTTGGACGATGAAGTAGAAAAAAAAATCGAAACTTTATCCGAGACGTTTGAATCTGCTTCTTACTTTCTCTCCAGCCTTGAGTTGATGACAGCCCAAAAATAAGTGTGAAATACATTCAGTAACCAGTTTTTCGGGAAGACTTAAAAGCAGTATATGTCTACAACTGGAGCAATCATTTTTTTCCAATACTTTCGTGAAAAGGGCGCAAACCACCCCAGCTTAAAAATCCCCTCTCCATCTCCACCTAGAAGACTTCATTCTGGCAGATTTGCCAACTTTTTAGCGATTTGATTCCCAAGGCTACTTTCCCTATATTTTCGTTCTGATTGAGTAGTTCAGAAAGTAGATTGAGTAGTTCAGAAGATATGGAGCCTCATTGTCATTAACCTTTAATTGAACATCCGATAAACAAAACCATTCGGATAGGTTACTGAATCTTGTTAGATTTGCCAGCGCAATCTGTGTTAGATAGTAGAACCCTGCCCCCATGCAAAAAGCAACTACTGACCAACGCAACGGCCTGCTCTAGATTAACTTAATTTTCCTTTTGATATACACAAGACAGATTTTTCTACCCAAACTGGTTGTCAGCTCAAGGATAATTCTCTCTCGTAACAATTTGCCTAATTTATTAACTTTAACGGGCTACCAAATTCGGGTGTAATTTTTCATCCCCGTGGCATTCACCCAAAGATCCCTCTACAATATTTGCAGTGTAGGTTCGGTACCTACTATCAAAATAATTTAACATTATAAATTTATTCACAGTCTTGTCCTTTGACAGTGAGACAAAAATCTCAAGTGAAATATTTTAACAAGCTGTCTCAAGGGACGCTGGCAACATTAGTTATATTATACCCAAACGTAAACTTCTGAAAGTTATGCCACAAAAACTTGAACATTTTGCTAATTTTAAATTAAAGCACGTCGGGAAATATTATTGCTCCCCAGGGTAAACGACGTTCGAAGCTAAAATGATGCCTCTTTAAGGAATTTTATTCTATTTATACTTGGTCGCAAGAGTCAACAACTGAGTTCAGAAGTGAGTCGTGTCAGTCATCTTTGTAGTCCAAATAAGCGAAGTAGAATGTTAATTAAAATTATCATAAGCTACACTCTGTATATTTTATTTACCTCCATCTGGGAGCCCTTCTTTCCCATCGACGAGCCCGTATGTCCGCCACTCTGTGCAGCGTTCATTTTGATTTTTTTTTTTTTTAATTAAATTTACTCTCTAAATATTTATAGTCAAAATAGGTATCCTTATCATTTAATTTTCATTGGATGTGCATTCAATTTCACACTCTCTAATTCTGTTAACCTGAGCTGAACGTCGAGTCATTAAAAAGGACATACTCGTCGTACGTCCATCGATGTTGCTTCTTGTTGAAAAAGTTAAAAAAAAAAGAACACGTATAAACGGGCGCCACAGTATAAATTGGTTTCCCGCGCGAGAAAAGTCCAAAAGCTTTCGACACCAATTTTTCCTTGGAATGGAAAAAAAAAATAAAAAACCGGGAAACAAATCGTCTTAAAGGATGTTACACAGTACAACCTATGAAACACGTACGTCTGTGCCAATTAAGTCTTATATCTTTTTTGGCACACAATCTTGCCATTCCCTTTACATTTGTTCGTATTTAAGTTCCATCATCACGTTGTGTACACATAAAGTCGAAATGAGATCAACAAAAAAAAAACCCGAAAGCAAATCAAGAACAATTTATTCAAACAAAAGCCAGGAGAGCAATTAAAGAAATCTTTGCCCAAACGTGCGAAGGCGAAAATGCTGCCGCACCGAGTCCGGAATGCCTTTGCGACTCATTAATTATACAACACTCTGTTTACACTTTACACCCATTATTAACACAAACACACACATGACGTAGTTTTAATCGGCTCAAAAAAAAAATATTATCACGTCATTTTCAAAATCAGCACCAGTTTTATGCTTGTTCCTGGTAATTAAAGTCCTTGAGTCCGAAAACCAAAAAAAAAAAAAAATACGCACACGCGTCCGGGGTTAAAGGCTAAAAAGTAAACCAAACCACACAGCGGTAGTAAGCACCTGACAGCTGACAAGTTGCGAATTTATTTATAAAGAATTAAATAAAAACGCGACTCCTTTGATAAGTTTAAAAAGGACTATAGAACTCCACACCGACGACGACGACGAGGACGACTACGACCGACGGCGACGATGACGAGGTGACCAATTAGAACAACACCCACATTGTATTCTGCGTACAAACCACTGACTGTTGTGTGTATATTCTCTACAGGACGAAGGGGGGCGGCGAACACGAAAAAGAAGCGAAACACAGGATTTTATCTGCAGAGGAATGCTGCATTGCGTGTATCCACTTTGAGCCGTAAAGAGTGACAATGGAAGGTGTTTGCATTGCCAATATTGCTCATGCCGTGTTTATGCCATACACCATATGTCCTTATGACACATCTCACCTATGTGATTAAGGTAAACTTATCAATTTGACAAAAAAAATTAAAAAAAAAAACAGTGTCGGCCTTATTTTGTGATTTGAAAACTGAAGCAGCAAGAAGAATTTAGCCGCGCCCGAAGGACGAACGAAATACCGAAAAAGAGGACCGGATTTGAAGAAAGCTCCTAACGAACTGAATCGTTAGACCAAAGTGAACCGTATTAAAACTTAAGCAAGCTGGAGCTTTCGGTGGATACAAGCAGCAGCTGTATATCCCTTTTCAGTTGGTTTTGCTTGCCAGAGAGATGCAGCATTTTAGAGACGATGCTCTGTACACCCAGGACAGAAGTGGTATAGGCCCAAAAGCACAAAGAGGAAAAGAGGACACAGCAAATATACAGAAAGTAAAAAAAAGAAACCATCAGAACGTTATGATAATATTTTGTCAGATAAAACGCTTCAGAGTGCCACATTAGAATTTAACTGCTTTTTTTATATGATCCGGCGGATTGGAGCTCAATAAATTTACATATTTATTGGGTCCCACCGATACGCCGCAGCCGAGAGGACAAACATTATTCACTATTAGATAGAATATTGATAAGCAACAAGTTGCTATATGTCGTGTGTTATATCAATCTAAACGAGGGCAAGTCTATGAAGAGGTGGCGATGGCGATGGCGATGAGACGATATCGCTTTCGATAATTGGCAATAAAGTGAATATTCATGGAGCTTTTTTGATATGAATATGTGGCTCACTCATCCCCATATATGTTCCGAAATGTACACCATTTCACCCGATAATAATTGATTACAGTATCCGATGAATAAACGTATACAAGTTAATCACTACACCGAAATAATTAATAAAAAAAATCTTTTCTAGAGCAGTTTGCTCTGACCTTTATTGAGTTTACTTCTTAACTAACTACAATCAATAATTTTATATTCGATTTTACCTCGGTACTTTGCATTCCTAAGGTATTGAATTGAATTGCAACATGAATTTCTGTGGAAATTCGCTGTATCGAGGCAGACGCTTTGTCAGCATTTCCGTTGCTCGTGTTGATGTTAACTCTTCCCCTCTAAAAAACGATCGTCATCGGTCGTCAGAAGTATGGTAGGTTGTTGAACTTTGGGCTGCTTGGATATTGGAGATAGTTGACCTCAGGAACGGAAAGTCTATCGATGATTGTTACTGGTCCATTCGTCTTTGTTGTCGGTTGTTCAATTATGATTTCTGTGTTGTTTCTTCTTGGCAAGATTTTGCATATGATCGCTATTGTAATAAGTAGTCCTAGTACGGAGATGAGGGAATATGTTGTTACTCGTTGATTATCGTTTTCTGTTTGTAGAAGGTGGATCTTATTGGTATTGTTAATATGGAGATCCTTCATCATTTCTAGTGAGAGTAATTCACGGTATTCGTTTTCCTTGGGACTGGTTTGCAATATTGCCGGAAGTGGTTTAATCATTGAGGCTTCTTTGGAGATGTATTGGATTCCGTTCAAAGTGATGGTCATGTTATGGAATTTTACCAAGAATGTTCCATTTAGGTTGTGTGTTGTGTTATCAAATTCAAGGGTGCCGATGAATTGGTTCAATAGCATTATGCCCGTTGATATTTCATCTATGGTCGGAATATGATGATTATTTATTTTGTTGCAAGTAGCTGGTAGACTTTTTAATAAATTAGGAATGCAAGTATCGTTTGTAATATTGACAATATTTTTTGAGTTACAAATGGATAGATTGTTAAAAGTTTTACATTTGTTTGTTGTTCCATATAATTTTTCATTATTTCTTAAAATTACCTCGTACAATGTTTCTGTTACAATGTTTTTCTTTTTAATTGGCTTTATTAACAAATTTTCGTAAATTTCATTCGTTGTTAAGGGAATGTTTATTATGTAGAGGATTGACGTACTATTGCTTAAAACTTTTATATCTGCAAAGTCTAGGGCTTCTTCTATTGTTGTGTAGGGTAATTTTTGTTCATTAAATACTTTGGTGGCTAATTCTATTTCATTTTTTGACAATATAAAAGAGTTTATTGTACCTAGTTTAGCCCAATGAATGGCATAGTTAATATTCTCTAGTTCTTCTTTTACAATTTTGATTTTATATTTGAGATTTGATATAATTTCATAATTTATTTTATTATTATTTTTAAGTAAGTTTTGGATTTCATTCTGGATTCTCGTAATATTGTTTATTCGTTCGTTATACAATTCATTAATAATAACCTGTTTATTGTTGTTTTTTAGAACATCTGTAATTTTTTCTTTTATTGTAACAAAGTCATCGTGGTCTGGGTTGCCAGCAATCCATTTCCAACCTTTGCCTATAAAGTCTAGAGAACGTTTCGCTATTCTGGGTTGTAAGTTATGTAAAAGATTACGGATTTGTTGAATTTCATGTGATATTAAGGGAAAAAGGATTTGACTTTGGGTTGTTTCGAGATTAAGGACTGGTGATATGTCGGAAAGGAATTGCTCATATTGTTTAAGATTAATGCTATGTATTAACTTGAAATGTCCATCTTGAATTTTTGTTTGCCCTGTATGTAGGGAGACAATTTGGGAGTTTGAGAAATCCATGATCTGGATCTCCGCTCGACCAAAATAGATGGTGCATCTGAAAGAGAATTAGTTTCTTATATTACTTTTATGGACTATTTTTCCGGATTCTGTTACTATTGTAGAGTTTCTATTTTCCTTAATGATTTCTTGTCTATACCTATTTGTTAATTTTGAACCTAACCGTTTGTTGTTTTTTACATAAATGACCTGTCCTATCTGATAGTCCTTCTGCGGTTTTCTTTTTTTATTATGATATTTAATATCTTTTTCCTGTTTTGCTTTAATTTTCTCGATGTTAATTAAACGTGTCTTTTCAAATTGTTCCGGGTTTAGTCTGGGTATTCGCCCATAGTAAAGTTCTATGGGCTTTTTACCTGTAGTTGAATGGATAGTAAAATTGTACTCGTTAACGGCTCGCTGTAATAGTTCTTTGAAAGACCGTGAAGGTCCTTCCGATTTGAGACATCTCATAATCTCAGATAGGGTGGAGTGAAAGCGTTCGACTTGGCCGTTCACTTCACTTTTGTATGGTGGTGTTTTGAAAATTTTGATTTGGAGGTCATCTTCTAACATTGAGGTTATCGAGGCTGAGTTAAGAGCCTTTTCGTTGTCTATAACAACGACTTCGGGGACACAAAAGTAGAACAAGATATCACGTAAAGGTTCCTTGATATCTTCGATTGAACGGGATGATATTATTTTAGCCTGTGCGAATTTCGTGAACTTATCGACGGCGGTCAACACGAGGTATTTTTCCGTAGAAAATATGTCTATATGGAGGATGTTACCAGGATAGCTAGGGATCGGTGTGTGATTCAAATGTGGTTTGTTAGGATGCCTGTCATATTTATTCTCCTTGCATGTTACGCATCGGTTAACTAGTGTTCTAATTTTTGAGGACATTTTAGGGAAGTAATAGTTTTCCAACAGTTGAATCCTGTTTTCTTCGGCGTTACGATGTGCTCTTCGATGTATCTTCAGAATTTTTTCTTCTTGCTCTATTTGGCCGGTTATGTCTTCAACAAATTTTTGGGTGAATCGAATACGATAATCTTTAAAATGTAACGGATAAATTTCTTGTACTCGTCCCATCGTCATTTCGTCTGTTAGAAGTCCGTTAATAGTATTTGGATTAAGGTATCTCTTGAAAATGTTAATGATGTCGTTTGTTGAGTAGTCTTGGCGTATCAGAATATGTCTTGTATAGTTGTCAAAGGGGTTCTGGATTTGATAGCTATTTTCATTTCCTATCTTGAGTAAAAGTTGATTTCGAAAAACGTTTATAGGGATTTCTACAGATGGAATTAGGTTTTGCGCTGAACTGTCAGCACTGTGTTCTGTAGGGGTCATTGAGTGTATTTCAGTTTTTGGGGGTCTCGAGAGAGAGTCAGCAACCACATTTTCCTTACCTGGTTTATATTTTAGCTCATAATTATACTCCTCCAATATGGCTTTCCACCTTTTCATTTTGGAGTTTGTATTTTTGTTACTTAGAGCATAGGTAAGTGGTTGGTGGTCTGTGAAAATGTTGACTTTCCGGGATCCGTAAAGGAAGTTTCTCAAAGAATTGAGGGACCAAATAATCGCCAGCATTTCTTTTTCGTTCGTGGCATAACCTTCTTCTGTTTTGCTTAAGGTTCTGGAGAGAAATGTGATTGGCTTATCATCCTGTGAGAGGACTGCTCCAATGGCGTAGTCGGAAGCGTCAGTTGTTAATTGAAAGCTTTTGTCAAAGTCTGGATATTGAAGAATAACTTCTTCGGAGGCGAGAGAGTTTTTTAATTTGTGGAATGCTTCGATGGCATCTTGATTCAACTGAATAAGTTTTTTCTTTGACATATTTGCGGACACATGTCCATCTTCCCCTCTTAAAAGGGATGTCAGTGGTTTTGCCAACTTTGAGTAATCTCGTATAAAGCGGCGGTAATACCCTGACATTCCGAGAAAGGATCGAAGTTCTTTTAGGTTTTCAGGAATAGGTCGATCAACTATAGCTTGTACCTTTTTTGGATTGGTTTTTATTCCGAATCTTCCAATAATAAACCCTAAAAATTCTACTTCTTTCTGGAAAAATTCGCATTTATCGAGCTGAATTTTCATATTTGCTTTTTCTAAGGTGTGAAATACTTTTTCCAGATTTGAGAAATGTTCGGTTTCGTCTTTCCCAAAGATGACAATGTCATCAATGTAAACATAGCAACATTTTCCAATGAGGTCTCTTAGAATGTCATCTAGCGTTCTCTGGAAAATGGAGGGGGCGTTCTTTAGCCCAAATGGAAGACGAGTAAATTCGAACTTGCCATTATTTACCGAAAAGGCAGTTTTTTCTATATCAGAATCCTTAAGTGGGATCTGATGGAAACCACTTTTTAGGTCCACTATGGAAAACCATTGATTTTTACTAAGGTTTGCAAGGATTTCGTATATTTCAGGGATTGGATACTTGTCGGCGATAGTTATAGCGTTTAGCTTACGGTAATCAATTACCATTCGAAACTTCTTTTCTCCTGAAGCATCCATTTTTTTGGGGACAACCCAAACAGGAGAATTGTAGGGAGATCTTGATGGTCTTATGATACCGTCTTCTAATAGTTTCCGTATTTCTTTTTCGACTTCATTTTTAAGTGCCATGGGGTAAGGATATGATTTCGAGTACACGGGGTCTCGAGTTGTGGTTCGAATTTCTCCTTTGACCATGGTGGTATAGGTTAACTTTTCGTTTGGTTCCGAAAAGAGATTGGGGCATTTATGAATAATTTTAATAAGTTCGGAATGTTGTTCTTTAGTCATGTGGTCGGTTCTAATATTTATGTTATTGACAAATTGTGATTGATGTTGTTTGAGCGGAATGGAAATTCTTGGATGAGAGAAACCAGGGTGAATAGACATATGGTTTCTACTTGTGTTAATGATAGCATTTAAATGTTTTAGTGTGTCATGTCCTATGATACCATCAAATGAAATAAGACTAGGGAGAATAAAAAATGTAATTTTGTCAGTTTGGGGGCCAAAAAGTTGAATAAGTGCATGATGGGTTATTTTAATATTTCCCCCCACGGAGTGAGCGTAGAAGGGTTTAGCATTTAGTAGGGGATTCTTTATGTGACGTGGTTGAACGTAATTCTTGTTGGAACCTGTGTCAACAAGAAACTTCAGGGTCTCTCCACTTCTAGAAATGTGTTCGAAATAAGGAAGTGAAGAGGGCGTTAGTCTAAAAAATAGATGTCATCCAGTTCTTCGTGTTGGTCAAAGTTTTCTCCTCCACTCTGTTCAGTGTATTCTTCTAGTGATTCGTCATAATTTTGGTCTTCCTCTGCAATTTCTGTCTCGTAGTCTTCCATGGATTTTTCTTCGTCACCGAGTTGAGCTGTGTGATGGATTCGCTGCATCTTTTGTGGTTGGTGTATTTGCTGCGAATGTTGTCGTTTTTGTATGAATTGTTGATTCCTTGGTCTATTTTGATAGTCTACTTTCTGAGTCCTCAGGGAGTAGTCAATGGACATTGGTTTCGGTGGGAGAGGTCGTTGATTTGGTGGTATTCTTTGTTGTTGGTACCTAGGTTGGTATTGGACATCTCTATAGAGTTGAGGTTGTTGTGGAGCACGAGGGTTGTGCAGTAAGTGGGGATAGAAATTGTGTCTAGGAGCTGGGGCTGGTGCAGGTCCTGGAGGACTGTTCCTTTTAGCGGGAACTGGAGGTGCTTGTTGAGACGATCTGGGAGAACTGTGGGAATTGTTTGCGTACTGGGCGCGAAAGTCTACGTTTTGTAGTTTCAAACACAAATGCAGGGCCTGTGGAAGGTCTGCTGGTTCACGTATGCTAAGCAGGCGAGGCAGATCTCCTTTCAAACCCCTGACGAAGGTATCGAGGGCCTTGTCACGGTAGCATTGAGTCATGTTGTTCATAGCATCTTGACTCATTTCCATTGATCCCAGTTTGTTTAGGATTAATGACAAGTGGTGATAGACGATCTGATAGAATTCAGAAATCGTGCTATTGCCTTGCACTAGCGTTGTCATTTGATATTCAAGGGTTCCTAAGTCCCTTTTATCCGCATAGTGAAGAGTAAGGCATTTCGAGATTTTCTCCCAGTTAAGAGGCGTGTTGTACGACTCTAGCACGACGTCGGCATGTCCTACGATTTTGTTGCGAATTACAGACAAAATGCCATAGTACTTGGGAGTACCCCTAACGTGATCATAAATTTGGATTATTCTCTCAACACTCTTCTTCCATGAATTGAATTCATGAGCTTGCCCAGAGAATTCTCGTAGACTTTTAACTACGTCTGGTATTTTGTCAAGGTCGGCTAAATTATTATCAACTAAGTTGATGGGTTGGTCGACTTCGTTATTGATGTCGGCCGCGGGATTCATTATCGAATTAAATATTTGTCTTCCTTGTATTTGTAGCGTTTCTGCTACTAATCTGGTGATTAGTTGAACTAAATCGTTAGGATTAATACCTTGAGCAAGTTGGGGGGCAGGTTGGGGAGCAGGGCCAGGGATAGGTGGATCTGCGACGTGTTCCAGGCGTGCTGGCCTAATAAGGTTATTTTGATTTGCCATATTGGCTGAAACGTTTCAAAGTATCTAATTTGAAATAAAAGCAAGAGCACGGATGGAAATAGATAACGGCAAAGAAAGAGGAACGATTTTTTCAGATGTTATCTTAGTTCTAATGTAATAAACTTGTTTGAATAATGTTTTGTTAAATAAAATCAATTAATTAATCAATAGGTTTCTTTACACGGTTTTTAAGTTGTGCTTTTAGGATTTAACTTCACTTGTTTACTCTTATTATTTCTCTTATTATTTCAAAAATTGATTCACTTCTTAGAGCTAGACTTACAATAATAGTATGAAGTGTTGCTCCATGTGTTGATTAACGATATTTTTTGTTTTGGTGGTTCTTCTATTCCTATTCAGGCGGCTGCAGCTTTATAGTTGCTCCTTTTTGTCCTTGGTTATCGGGCTACTGGGGGACCTCTTTTCTGTTCCTTTTTATCCTTGGTTATTGGACTACTGATGGAACTCTTTTCCTGAAGTTGCGAATTAATGTTGAACGTGTAAGTTCGAAAGCCACACAATGGGCGCCAGTTAATCACTACACCGAAATAATTAATAAAAAAAATCTTTTCTAGAGCAGTTTGCTCTGACCTTTATTGAGTTTACTTCTTAACTAACTACAATCAATAATTTTATATTCGATTTTACCTCGGTACTTTGCATTCCTAAGGTATTGAATTGAATTGCAACATGAATTTCTGTGGAAATTCGCTGTATCGAGGCAGACGCTTTGTCAGCATTTCCGTTGCTCGTGTTGATGTTAACTTACATAAGGCATGTCCATGTATAATATTCCATTAGATGATAGTGTGTCGCTTCTCGGAATTGGGTCATTTCGTGTTGAAATAGCAGCCACCAGAGAACAACTTTCTCGTCCATATTCATCTGTGAAAAAGTTTCTGGGCTTCTTTGATTTAAAACCGACTTTATAAATATTTAATTCGCAAACATTAAACCGTACCTAGGTGTGAGAATGTGCGATGACTAGATATAGCTACTGCCAAAAGATGGACATTGCGATTGTCCGAAAAACTTTCAGGCATAAATCATTGAAGGAAAAACTTTTTTACTTGATATGCGGACGCTGTGTTGTGTAACACATGTTGCGTATGTTTAAGTATCATCCCCATTATTAGACATTCGTTAAACGTCCTTTTCATCGTCGATACAATTTTCTGTGGTCCTGTCCCTTGCGGGTAAACTGGTGTTTTTAAGGTAATGTTTCATCTGTTTCAAGGGTCTTCAGAACTGTACCCTGTCATAAAGATGACTGTAAAGGTGAAAACGGTCGCATGAAATATTGGATGCCACTTAAAACCACAACCACATTGGCGAGCTGAGAAAACATCCATTAAAGTAAACTTTGCAAAATAATTGCCTATTTAGCTTTTACCCTTCGAGAAGGGACCGCATATAAAGATTTAAGAATTGGTTTGGGGAAACTACCCACTTTGTTGGGATAATATTCATTTCCTTTCCTATTAACTCGCTTCATTTCCATTTGCATGTGGTATAGTAGGACCCATCACGATACCTGTACCAGGGCAACCAATTGAAATTAATAATCCAAAGGAAGTACTTCTACACGTACGCTGTCTAAGTATACGCGATAAAATTTTTTCAAAACTGCTTACGCGACTCATTTAAAAAATACTGTTAAGGGAAATTAAATATTAAAAATGTGTATGCCAGTAAAACTTGCCCATTTTCAAACAGTTTTTAGTCTCATATACGCGAATTCGACATAAGCGATTTTTTTTAACGCATCCCTCGTGTAGGGTATAGCAACTGTCGTGTCGACGGATACGTTAATGTCAACGTGTTAGTCCAATAAAAAACTTCGCGCAGAATAAATTTTGCAGAATAATTTCACTGCGTAGCTACACGATCATGAACATGATTATCATTCCCGTGAACTTGTCGTTACTACTTAAAAAAAAAACAAGGAAAAAGGCGAATACGTTTCTGCTGAGGAATAAAAAATTCCATTAAAATTTTATAAAACAAAAAAAAAAAATTTGAAAAATAATTGGCTTAAAATTATCAGTGAAATGACACAATTTTTATTCAGAAAATGACAATAATGACACGGATCTCGTGAACGATAGTGTAGGTATTTAAATTTTGACTAGAAAATTTCGGTGTCTTTTCTAGTCGCTCAAACCGCAAGTTGAGATACAACTGACTAATTTAACGCCCCTTTGTCCTATATTGACCTATCTTCACAGGAATACCCAAGGGTCAATACCTATGATTGTCAGTAAACTCAATCGATTCCGCGGTTTACGATCTAGAATGTTTTTTTTTTTTTTTTTAATGGGCGGTACCACGCCCTTCTAGGGTTAAACTCTTTATCAAACAATTGGTCGAACTGAAGACTAATTAGACGACGGAACCATTGACTCTGATTAAAATTTAAATATTTAAATATTCATTCATTCATATTCAGAATGTACTAATAGTTATTCTTACTACATAATATATGTGGGGCCGGTAGCTCAGTGGTAAGAGTGCTAAACTACTCTGCAAGGGGCACCAGGTTAGATCCACGAACTTAAGGTTTTTACCACTACATCTCGCGAACTTCTGACAAATATCCTAGAGTAGCTATAAGTAATATCATGTAAAAGATTTTCAATTCAGCCGTTCGGACTAGGCACAAAGTTGAAGGTCCCTTTCACTTGTGCCTATACGGACCTGTTGCGCCAACTACTTATTTCATTTTTAAGTTACTATATTATTCTTATATTAGATTTTGAAGAAAAATTATCCTGTAATCGTAATGTATACTGTATTCAGAAAAATAAATCCTGCGAAATGAAAAAATTTCTTTGATTTTTCCTGTTTTTCCTTGAAAAATAAATGACATGCTTATCTATGAATCAATAAAAAATTTAAGCTTTCCCATTAAAAATCTGTATTTTCTATCAAAATTACATTTTGCGTAAATAATGGGACACCCTTTATTTTGATTTTTGGTAGCATTTTCTATGCCTGGAGATTTATTCCTCTAAAGTCAAGGGGCTGAATTGACTTTGCGTGTCAGAGTCCCTTAGAATGTTGGACCCTAGAGAGTAGAGTTTCACTATTACTAGTTATCGGTTGGTTGAATTTATTTGTTCCTCCGATACAAAGTAAAAGATTGAAACTGGCTCTTTGCTCAATAATGCGACTTTTTTTTTCCAAGGAAACATTGGTTCCTGACGACGCTAATCTCACAAACACTTTGGAACAAAATATCTCTTAGGTTGCAGTTCCCATCGCAATTGGCGGGAAAGTAGTGATGCGCGATATATATCGAATCACTCGATTCATCGATATTGTCGTAAAAAAATATCGATTATTTCACTCGATAATTTATTTTCGATATTATCGATGCATCGATGTTTTTATCCCGATTTATTTGCACTCAAAGACCACTGTCTCAGTTATAACAACACGCCTCGTTACGATTCAAGAACCTTAAAACATTTTCTTATTCTTATCGGCTTAATGTAGGTACATAATATTTTTATAATATAGTATTTCAAATAAGCTATTTCTTTACATACTATGCATAGTAACTAGGCAAAATCTGTGCGTGTTCCACTTTCTACGTAGATTACTTTCTAATAGTTTTTAGCAAGTCAGAATTTCGTAGTGAATGAGAGTGACTTACGTTTGGGGCTGTTTTTAGTATCGCCAAATTGGATGTCAATACTGAAGCAAGATGAAGCATAAAATGCGCTTGCGCTTCTTCAAAACTACCGAGGACGCACAGTGCCTTTATTTCAACTTACATTTCACCTTGGTGGGCCCATCGCTTCTTTTATTATACTACTTTTGATAATTTCCTTGGAGGTACTGGTAGATTGACGTCAACTTGTTTATTTCCCGTCATTTCAAAACGAAAAATCCAGGCAAAAAAAAAAACGCACCATAATACACCTCAAAATACGTGCCAAATATTGTGCAAAAAATGCACCAAAAATGCACAACAAATACGGCCAAAATACGCGTGAAAAATCGTTATGAAAAACAAAATATGTATGTGCCAAAACCAACAAAAAAAATCCCAAAAAAATTTTGCGAAAAAAACTGTACAAAAACGCGCAACAAATCCCGCCAAATACCCATCAAAAATCGCGATGGAAAAATAACAAAATATGCGCCAAAAATGCGCGTGAAAAACCGCGATGAAAAAATAATAAAAGAGGCGGCAAAAAAGCGAGATGAAAAAATAACAAAATACGCGCCAAAAGAAAATGAAAATTTTCGCGAAAAAACGCGCCAAAAACTATGGAAAAATTTCGCCAAAAACGCTTAACAATTACCGCCAAAATACGCGTGAAAAATCGCGATGAAAAAATAACAAAAAGCGAGATGAAAAAATAAAATGTGCGCCAAAAAAAAAATCCCGGCAAAAATGTAGAAACATTTCGCGAAAAAACGCCCCAAAATCCGCGTAAAAACCCTCCAAAATACGCGCCAAAAATATGCACCACAAATCCCGCCAAAAATCGCGGTGAAAATAAAAAAATAATAATAAAATATGCGCCAAAAAAGTGACATAAAATTCCGCCAGAAATGTGGAAAAAATTTTGCGGAAAAAACGCGCTAAAATACATCTCAAAATACGCGCCAAAAACACCCATCAAATCGCGCAAAAATACGCAATCAAAAAATAACAAAATATGCGCCAAAAAGGTAGCAAAAAATCCCTCCAAAAATGTGAAAAAAATTTTGCGAAAAAACGCGCCAAAATCCATCTCAAAATAGGTGCCAAAACTATTAAAAAAAAATGCGCCAAAACCGCCCATAAAATGGCGCCAAAATACGCGTCAAAAATCGCGGTGAAAAAATAACAAAATATGTGACAAAAATGTGACAAAAAATTTCGCAAAAAAACGCGCCAAAATACATCTCTAAAGTAGGTACGCGCCAAAACTATGCAAAAAAATGCGCCAAAAATCGCGGAGAAAAAATAACAAAATACGCGCCAAAAATCGCGCTGAAAAAATAACAAAATATGCGTCAAAAAAGTGACAAAAAATCCCGCCAAAAATGTGGAAAAATTTCGCGAAAAAAGCGCCAAAAAAACATCTCAAAATACGCGCCAAAACTATGCAAAAAAATGCGCCAAAAATGCCCATCAAATCGCGCCAAAATACGCGATGAAAAAATAACAAAATATGCGCCAAAAATTCCCGCTAAAAATGCAGAAAAAATTCGCGAAAAAAGCGCCAAAATAGACGCCAAAATACGCGCCAAAAAAAACCACCATACTGCGCGAATTAAAACACTTGTTTCTTACTTTTAAAATTAAACAATATTTATTTGGAACTATGTCCTTTATTATTGAAATACTTTTTACTAATTCTAAAAGGAGCTTAAGGCTACTATGTAGTTACAATAAGACTATCGATAAATTCATCATACAGTCGTATTTATATATTTTTCTTATCTATCTACAAGGAGACCCAAGCGTACAATCGTCTTGCTTGATAATGAAGAAGAGATAATATTCCAACATTGTATACAAACGATATTATCTCTTGTACATATGTTATCATTGTAGCGTTGTGTGCAAGACTGTACTAGAGGCTAAAGATATCATTGAATACAAATAATGTTATCTTTTTTCTCAATATGTTTTGCTATGGATACTTAACTCCCCCCCTTGTTAAACGAAATCGTCCCGATTTTTCGACGCTATTTTTAACATTTCTCTTTCATAAGTTTTGTTATATGCGTCAATCTTTTTTTGTTTTTGACGATCTGTTATACATTGTATAGTTTTTATCATTACGTACGTAAATGCTAGAATAACAATCAGTGTTACAATTGTGTATATAGTTGATAATATCGGTTTTTCTTCAAAAGGAATAATTAGTTTTTTTAAAGTATCTATGTTATCGAATTTGTACATTGTATCTTCTTTAATTATTTGGTCGATGTAAGACTCTGAATTATGATTTCTTAATATAACTTCTTTAATTTGCTTATGCATGTTTTTGTATATTTTATCGTCTAGATTTATAGTATTTTCATAAGTAACTAAGTTTATACCATTAATTGTTTGATTATTTAACTTATGCTTACCGCTTAATAACATAACACCGGATTCAATTTCTAAGTCGTAATCGTATTCTTGTTTAATGTTGCATTTTGAAGTTATATTCTTTAAAAGTGGAATAAGACAATTTTCTTCTTCAAAGTTAATTTCACAAATGTTTTTACTTAGATGATTTTGACAATTTGTGTATAGGTTGCTTATTCTGACTTAGTACGGCTCCAATAGCTATGTTGGATGCATCAGTAGTAAGCTCGAATGGTTTACTATAATCCGGTTGAAAAAGTTCGACTTGTTCTTTCAAATAATTTTTTAAAATTCTAATCGCTTCTAATGCTGAATCATTCAGATTTAACTTAATATTTTTACTTTGTTTTTTGTTTACTTTACCGTTATCTCCTCGTAAATATAATGTCAGGGGCTTGGCTATGCTTGCGTATCCCTTTATAAACTTACGATAGTAACCTGTAAGACCTAAAAATCCTCTCAAATCCTTTACCGTTTGTGGGACTGGAAAATTTTCTATAGCTGCTATTTTCTCAGGGTTCGTAGTGATTCTACCATGTCTGATTATGTGACCTAAGTATTCTACTTCTTCTTGAAAAAACTTACTTTTCTCATCAGATATTTTTAATGTGGCTTTATTGAGTACGTCGAATACTTGACTTATGTGCTGTATATGTTCTTCCTCAGATGAAGAATATATCAATACGTCATCAATGTAAACGTGTACGAATTTACCTACAAAGTCTCTCAAAATGTCGTCCACGCATCTCTGAAATATGCTTGGTGCATTTTTGAGCCCGAAAGGCATTCGTTTAAATTGATATTTTGCGCCATTTATAGCAAAAGCTGTTTTTTCTTTATCATCTGTTTTGATTTTAATTTGGTGGAAACCTGACTCCAAATCTAACGTTGTAAAGTACTTGGCTTTACCTAAATTTTGAATTGTCATGTTGACATCCGGAATGGGGTATCTGTCTGTTACAGTGTGAGCGTTAAGTTTTTGGAAATCAACAACCATGCGCCGTTTTGGTTTTCCTTTTTCGTCCAAACCTTTTTTAGGTACTGTCCATATGGGACTGTTATAAGGACTATGGCTTTTTTCTATTATATCGTCATGTAAGAGTTTCTGTATTTCTTTGTTTACGAATTCGTTATCTGCTATGGGATATGGATATTGTTTAACATAAACCGGATTATCATTGGTCGTCCTAATGCTTGCTTCTATAGTATCTGTAAAGGGTAACGGTCCTATGCTGTTATTAATCTTCATCAGTCTATCTATGTCTGCTTTATAAATATTATTTTCCCCAATTATGTAATTAATTTTCTGAATAGATTCGACACTGCTTATGGTAGTTAGAGTCATATTACTGAAATTTATTTCCGCGTTTAGAACTTTAAGTCCTTCATATCCTAATATCATATCAAAAGACTGAATATCCTCTAATTCAAAAAATGTTATATTTTTCTTTAATATCCTAACTACTTTCTTTGTATCTACCATAGAATAACCATGCATTGTTTTTATTTTTATAGGTTTAATTTTAATTTTTTCGCTAGAATCGCATTTTCTATTAATGTAATTATGGGTTGCACCAGTATCAATAAGAATTTTGTAAATTTTCTTATGAATAGTACTAGTTAAATTTAAGCAGGGCAACCCGTCTACTAGTTTAAATGATCTATTCTTATGTTATTATTTACCATACATTCCGTTTCATCTGCTTCTGCATATGTACTGCTGGCATCGTCTCTGCGTTGTTGTCGGGAGTTATTTACTCTCTGCTGCTTGAAGTTCTGCTGATAAGATCGTTGCGGTCTGTTGTGTGTGTTGAAACTCCCGCTGTGTTCACGTTTCGCTGGTGGATTATATACATCGGGTTTGCATTGATTCCAATTTTGTCGCTGTGCATGTACAATTTGTCTCGAGTTTATCTCCATCGGCTGTGGTCCTTGATTGTGTTGCTGCATATTATCGTATTGCTTCTGGGGTTGATAATTCGTTGTTTGGCTCGAATAATTTGGTCTTCTTTCGTTTCTGCGTTCATGTGGCATATTTTTGTGGTGCTTATCTTGAGTGAGATGTAAATGCCTGTGCACATTATCATGTTCTATTCTGCGAGCAATTGCGAATGCGTGTTCTAGATCATTTATTGTAGCTGAATATAATGATCCTCTTGTAAAGTTGTCACTCATACCATCAATGAATATACGAACTGCGTCGTCGTTAGCATTTTTAATTAGTCTGTCGATTATATTCGGCGGATCACCTGACATAGTGATTTTTGATATTATTAAATTGAGATTTTTATTTATCTCGTCGTGGTATTCAGACAGTGTGCTTCTTTTTTGCGTGATGGCTTTCATCATGTCTTGTAGCACGTATAGAGGTTCTTGATTAGAGTACGTATAATCTAATCTGTTACGTATCGCCTCAAAATTAAAAATTGTGTTATAATTAGTTAACACATTCGCGGCTGCACCCTGTATTTTACTTTTCACTATAGTCAATGCTGCTGCGTACTTACTGTGTGTTTTGAAGTTTTTAATGCTGTCCATTAATCTGGATGCTTCTTCGCGCCACGACCGATAATTTGATTGATCGCCGTTGAAAATAGGTAGGCTTTTAAATGCGTCTAACTGTATTTCACTACCATCTGTATATGTGGTTCTTATTTCCTCTAGCACAGGTATGTTTGGTACTATGCCTAATCCAGATTTTACTTCATTTAGTTTTGTTTCTAAATTAGTGTTTATTTGATTTTGGTTAGTTATTATTGCTGCTAACCTTGCATTCTCTGTGCGTGTGTGCTCTAGGGTTTGTGTTACTGTGTTGCACCTGGTTTCTAAAGCTTCTAATCTTGCCATTAATACTGCGAGTTGTTCCATTTTGAACTCGTGTCTGTTGTCGTCGAATTTGTGTGTTTTTTTCCTCCACATATACACTTTCACTGAATTGCTTAGCTGCTTCGTATGAAGAAGCTATATTTGTACCTGCTATGCTAGGTAATTCTTGTAACCGGTAACGCGAGTGTTCTGTTTATACTAGATTTCACTACTTGTTCCCGAGGTCCGCTCGATTGAAGTTAAAAAGTATATTTAACCTCCTGGCAGGATCGCCAATTAAAACACTTGTTTCTTACTTTTAAAATTAAACAATATTTATTTGGAACTATGTCCTTTATTATTGAAATACTTTTTACTAATTCTAAAAGGAGCTTAAGGCTACTATGTAGTTACAATAAGACTATCGATAAATTCATCATACAGTCGTATTTATATATTTTTCTTATCTATCTACAAGGAGACCCAAGCGTACAATCGTCTTGCTTGATAATGAAGAAGAGATAATATTCCAACATTGTATACAAACGATATTATCTCTTGTACATATGTTATCATTGTAGCGTTGTGTGCAAGACTGTACTAGAGGCTAAAGATATCATTGAATACAAATAATGTTATCTTTTTTCTCAATATGTTTTGCTATGGATACTTAACTCGCGTCAAAAAATTGCGCCAAAGTATGTGTCAAAAAACGAGCGAAAAAGCGCACCAAATAGATGTGAACAGCTTCACATCACACAATCGACTACCTCCAAAATTTCAGAACAAGCCCTTTTATAGAGAGGCAAAGCCGTTTGTTTAGGGTTTTTTTTACTCAAAACATCACTGAACGGACTGGATCCATTAGACAGCCATCAATCGCATTTCGATCGCTTTCTTTGCAATGGATGCATTCAGAGTGAGATGCGAAATCATTTTAATGTTTTTTGTCCCCTCCCCCTCCCCACCCCCTTCTCACCAATTGTTGTCAAATGACTGAAAAAACGCTATATTTAGGCTGTCATCGAGCCAAATATTTGGAATTTAAAATACACCATCAGGTAAGGCTTACCTACAAACGATGGGAGGGAAAGAAAGAAAGTATTTGCGAGTCCGTCTTTCAATGCAATACCACACCTACTTGCAAGTGCGTAGAGCTAGTTATGTGGACAGACGTTATGAAGAAGGTATGGTGTCAGATTCAGTGCGTCCTAACAAATTTAACTCAAATCGTTTTTTGTTTTTGTAAATATATTTCTTGCCAATTTTTCACAGTCGCTTAGCAAATTTCCCATCTTGAAATATAGACTTTGGCCTCATTCAAGAATCTAGTCATTGTAAGTCGACTTGAATTATCTGGATTCAAATTCACCTTAACGCGAAAATTAACTTGAATTGTCGGTATGTCACTTATTGACAATTGTTTTTTTTTTCTCCTGGGTATTCTTGTAAATTTTTTTTTTTGTTCAAAAATCAATCAAAAAAAATTAAATTATTGTCTTGAATTATTTCCTTTGTGAAATAGAAATTGATTGAGTATTCTAAACAATAAAAATATTTTTTTTAAAAAAATTAATAGAAAACTCAGGAAAATTTTCAGTTTGCATATAAACCGATATTATCGATACTATCGATTTTTTTTGGTCTATTTTTTTTTTGCATCGATATTTTCATCGTGATAATAAAATATCGATGTATCGATGCAGTTTTGGATTATCGCGCAACACTACGGGAAAGATTTGTTGTTATAGGAATTTTCTGTATATAAGCAAGACCATAGTGAAGAAATTTATTATTCTTCGATTAGACCTGCAGAGATCGCTATTTCTCCGAACGCAGCAGTTTATGTTTCGATGGTTTGGTAAAATTTAACGCATGTCCCTAAAACGGATTCTACGTAGAACATACTATAAAATCTGTACCATCAGACAGACGTTTGCTCTGTCTAGGGCCTGGGCAGTCGACGATATTTTAGGTGCAACCTTTGGAATATTAAATTTGAATGCTGAGCATCCTACTCCAGCGACCCACCCTTCTAGTGGATGCTAGTAGACCAAACAATTAATGATTGATTCTTTGATGACAACTGTTTTGTTTGCAACAAAATCCATCATAATTTTCGATGGTATCCAAATCTGTACACGTTTATCCAAAAATTCTTCGAAAGTAGGTAGGTACACTAATCAATGTTAGGAACAAAATCGTACATTCTTCCAGAAAGCTTTCCTTGAAATATTGCAAAATCATTTAACTCATACCACACAGACACACACACATGCTGAAGGTATGCACATGTTACCTGTTGCCCCAATATTTCTTTTTATTTTATTTGTACATATCTTCATAAGCACCACGATGAAGCACAATATTTGCACAAAAGGCTACTAAAATTATCAATTATCAGCACTCCTCTAAATAAATACATTATCTTCTAGGAAAAGTTGATTGTCCTTCAAAAAAGAAAAACGATTTCTCCATAAGAGCCTACTTGTGTGCCGTCAAGTTCACGGAAGTATTTCATACTGATCCCAGGGATCAATATTCATCACCAAGGACGAGCATGTAAACAACTTATCTTTGAGATTTCTTTTATTGAAAGCAGCATTCTTTCTATCCTTTTTATAAATAGACGCTGGTACGTACAAATATACATACATATCAACATAACTACTCAAGTCAATAGCTATCTTATTCTAATCTATTCTAAAATATTCATCGTCACAGTTTTATCACAAATAATATACAGCCCATTAATCACCACTAAAAACCGCTAAATGCAATTTAGAAAATCAAATTTAAAATCTGTCCCCATTTGGTATACAAATTTTCAGAAGTTATTTCTAAATCGGATTTGTTTGAATTTAATTTCCCTTGCTACTCGTATCCCTTCTGTTTTTGTCTCTTTCCCATGAAATATTCGATTTAGGCATTTTGGCGCACACTTTGCCATCAACATCAAGCTAATAGTCCTAGATAAATATTTTTTTTATATTCACTCATCCTCAACGCATAACATTTAGAATGTCCCAAAAATTACCATAAAGGAAAAGTTTCTATGTCACAAAAGCTGCATGGGATGGATGAAATAAGCTTTTTTTATCCGATACACAAACCGGAATTGAAATATTGTCACAGACTAAAGTTTGTTAATTTTTGGGTATGTGTATATGTATGTGTTTGTTTTTGTAATTTAAGCTATTTCTTAGAATAAAAGACACGGAATTTAAGACTTTTATCCTTGATGACGTTTAGTTTGAATTTAAAATGTTTCATATTCCTAAGCACAGCCATACTAAAAGTGTGGTTTGAGGAGACCTGGAGCGGTTGTAAAATTCAATTTATCGGGCCGTTATTGTTTTATTTCGTCATATTGTAACATGCCATAATGTTTGCTTAATGAAAAATCGGAAAATCATATTTTTACAATGCCGCCGTTGTTCAACTTTTTTTCGCGTCGAAATAAGGATCTCGCAGGCTACATCAATCAAGGTGTACCTACTCCTTCAACACAACAAATTTGATCTTTGCTCGTAGGTAAGTGGGCGACATTTACGATTGAAATGATTGCGTCCAATCAAAAATAAACCTCACCTTAAATGGAAACAATTTAATCAACTTATTGTGGAATCAATATAGTGTTTGCAGAGTGTCATATGTTTTTCATTAAAATAAATAAAGAATAAACATTTAACCAAATTTTGCTTTTTTTAGGACCCCGTCAATTATTTCGTGCATCAAAAGGGGTTCCGTAAAAACAAAAATAGTTTGAGAACCACAGCAAATGTATCGAAAGTATATTACAGATTTTTAGTCTTATAGCAAACCTACTATTACATTTAATACTATTTTTATAGCAGGTAAACTTCAAAAGCTTATTGAAAGCCATAAGATATCTCGGTTAGAAACTGTTATACTAAAACTTAAGTTAGTAGAAATTCCTCCGCTTTGAGGAAACACTGTTATTCTATAAATGTAGCTACTTACTGTAACTTTACTTTAATCTTATTTTCGATGGTGCTACAGTCTGGGGGACAGTGCATTAGTTATAATAATGTGCCTATTGACTATTCATACTCTATACACATTTAAAAACTTATACATATCTTTATCGTACACATAAAACCACTTAAAAAGTTAATTTTAAAATACTTTGCAATTGTAATTTAATGTTAGTTCAAATTTCCCTTTCTTTTAATACCACACAAATTTGTGTTTAAAATAATTGGCAAATGGTTGCTCGGTTTCTTTTTTTCATTGGACAACAGCCAAATAAAGATATTTAAATTGGGCTCGTTGACTAATCAATTTCGTTGAAGTCCTAAAAACCATTATGGACAATACTTACATATATTTTCTATATACATAAATAAAACCTACAAATGATGTTCGTTGGTCATCTCATCACTTGAGAACGGCTGTACTGATATCGCTAATTTGTTTTTTTAAATGTTTGTAATAGTCCGAATAAGGTTAATAGGAAAAAAAATTGGAAAAGTTGACTGGGTAAGCGGAATAACGAGGGTGCATGAACTTAGCACCCCAAAGATAGCCTATGCATAGACTGATATTCGAAGCAGAAAAAAATCGAAGGGGTAATCGTTTTTTTTTTTTTTTTTAGGTTTTCGTAAAAAACAAAACAGTTGTGGTACGAACTGCAGTTTTAAAATCTTAACTTTTCCGCATAGCTAGAACCTCGATAAAATATACCGCTTCCCGAAGAGCGACAATATCAAAAATTCCGCAATTAAATATCAACTAATGTGGTGGACCCACCTTTAGGCCCTAGTTATAGCTATCATTGAAATGCATCATTGGAACAAATCAGTGGAATGGTGGTTTCATTTTTTTGACAAGTCGGTTATAGCAATCATTGAATAATTCCTGTCAGTGAAAGAACCTGTCAGTGACTTTTCAACAAAAGAGTCTAGGCTTTGAGGTTAGAGTTGATCATTGAAAGCAAAACTGACAGCTGAGAATAGGAAGAGAATCGAACACATCAGTGAAACGATTGGGTTCCAAATTGGAGAAACGAGAATCAGCTGTTCATCGAAATCGATTTCGATCGGTGAAATAATAAAATTGAATTTAAAGAAGAGTTTTATTCAGTACTAGCTGGACCCGTGCTCGCCTTGCCCGCTCGCACAAAATTATATTTGGTTCATTTAAAATTACACTTTTGAGTGTTTCATTGAAATCTGTCCAGTAGTTTTCGCGCTTTTAGGAGAAAAAGAAAATTCCTCCCTCTCCTAGATCTTGCTACTTGTTTGTAATACTGAATTTCCTTTCGTTTGTTTCCCTCTTCCTATGTGGAATCCAAGGAACTACCTACCCCAAACCTACCCTGTTACCATACCACATATCGAATGAAATTCTGAAATAAAACCTGTTTTGTATTATACGTCTCTCTTCTTATGAAGATTATTAATATACCCCATGCCATACTGTAGCACGCACCCACAGTACTCATACACAGTACCTATCTGTTCAAGAAAAATTGCTTTCGATGTGCGACAACAACCCCAAAGTAGAACTATGGAATCCAAACAACTACCCCAACCCTACCCTGTTACGTCATATCAGAATAAAATTCCTACTGCGTTGCGTGGCGATATGCGATAATGGATGTAATGCATTGGATATATGATGTGCACCCTCTGCATCGCCCTCCCTCTCATTGATCTTGCTACTTGTTTAATATACTGCATTTCCTTTCCTTTCCTTTGCTTCCCTCTTCCTATAGAATCCAAACAACTACCTACCCCAACCCAACACAGTTACCATACCACATATCAAATGAAATTCTGAAATGAAACCTGTTTTGTATCATACGTCTCTTCTCTTATGAAGATTATTAATATACCCCATGCCATTCTGCAGCACGCACGACTCACCCCATCCCCATCCTTAATCGGACATACAATCATAATATACATACCTACATAATATACAACTGACCATAGCACTCACTGCGAAAGCAAATCAACCCTTATCGAATGTGTTTGTTTGACGATCGCAAAAGTATAAACATCCATTCGTAGCAAGGTATATGTGTATGTATATATTTTCACTTCAAAAAATACATTTTGGCTAAAAACTGTTCCTAAGGACGTGGCTATAAACGACATAGCCTATAGCAGTCTCACAGTCTTAAGGAACATTTAAAAAAAGTTTCATCGAAATCTGTCCAGTAGTTTTCGAGTTTTTAGCTGACAAAGAAAATGCCTACAGTTTTATTATATGTAAGGATTAAGTAATTTCTTTCGTAAAACAATTTCACAATTGATTACCTTTATTTTGATACCAACTAAAGACAATATTGTTTGATTAATCGTCTTAAAATCGGAAAACAAGATTTTCAATGATGCATTTCAATGATAGCTATAACTAGGGCCTTACCCACGTACTTTTTTGTCTTCGAATTTAGAAAAATTTTTCATAAGGATATTTTTGTAAAGTTTCTTGAGCACTTTTCGGAAATATAACCTGAACTCATTAGAACTTACTGGAAGAAGATTTTGAAATTTTATTTATTGTTAACTTTTTTGTGCTTGAATTTAGAAGATTATTTTGTGAGGAAATTTTGTAGAGCTTCATGAGCGCCAATCAGAAATTTATTTTGTTCCCAAAATGAATTCTTGGAAACTCCAGAATCTTGGTTTAGTGCATGAATTTTGTAAAACAATATACTTTATTAAAAGGGAGGCTTTTTAAAAAAACATTTTCTTCTCTAATTTAGAGATTTTTTTAAACTATTAGGAACTCATATATATTAATTCTATACACAAAAAAAAAAAAAGAAAAATCCAAAATGTTTGCCAATTGGGTGCATCGTAAACTTAGCACCCGGCGTTAAAAAAAAACAATGCTAAACAGAACTTTTCAAAATTTTTATTAGGAACTCTAGAACTCGTCTAGAACTCTTGTCCAACTATCCAGAAGTGTAAAAAAAAATATTTTTTAACCTTTGGGGTGCTAAGTTCACGCACGCGAAGAACGGGTGTGGCAATTTATTATTTTTTATTTATTTTAGTATTTTTATCTCGAAAACTGAGTTCAAATTTTCAGACAATCTTAGGTATTTGCCCGGGAGTGTTTCTGTTGGTCAAAATTAGACAAGGGCGCGTGGCGCTTTCTATATGCAAAAAATACGCGCCAGAAAACAAAACACGAAATGTCGCGTCAGATAGAACAAAATGGTGGCAAACAATAAAAACAATGACATTGCAATCGAAATAGAAATAAAATATTTTGAGATGCGTTGCGATTTCAAATTTAATGTAAGAAAATAAATCTTTTGGTTGACGTTTTTTCCTCATTTTTACTTTGTTTATAAATACATTTCCAATAGCTGTTCGCAAAACGATCAACAAACAGAAAAATTTTTTTGAATTTGGACAAAACAACGTCTGTCATTAGCTGAAACGTAATAATAAATGTGGTATTTATTTTATCTAGTTGGTAACAATTTTGGGTTAGTTAGTCCTTTTGTCCATCAGAAATGCGACTTTCTGAAAACCTACAGTTGACCTTATATTAGAAGATTTTCCTCGCGATTTATCGCACAACAAACGGTTGCAAATGCAACCAGACCTTAAGCAACAGGCGTGTAGACACCCTAGGCCTAGCTTCTAAAAACCTGCTCAAAACAACTCGTTTGCGAGAGTTTTGTTTTTTTATTTTTGGGACGAATGGAAGGGACCTGCAATTGTATGCCGAGTCTGAACGGCTTAATTGAGAGTTATACTCTTGAATGTTTATCAGACGTTTGCGAGAAGTAGCTCAGTAAAAAAAAAACTTTAAGATGTAATAATCACCCCAATTGTCGTTGTCGTTTACGACTCTAAACAAAAACGACACGACTGTTTGGTATTGACGACTAAAAATAAACGACTTCTGTCGCGCCATATGTCGTCTGAAATGTCAAAAAATGTGGATTGTATTTTTCGACTACGATCGTCTCGTCGGTATTGCGTAAGTCGTTTTGTGACGACGTTTGTCGTGGAAATGATTCATTTCTGTCGTCGTCGACTATTTTGCGGACGATTGTGTGATAATCTGTTAAAAAGACAATTATAGTTATTTTTCAGAATGGAGATAACAAATAAAAGACAACTTCTACATTTAGTGAACGAAATGCAAAAGAATATTCCATTGGCAAAATCCTTTACAAAGGGCCTAGCAAAAAGTGATGTTAATCGGCAATGGGACGACGTAGCCTTATCTCCGAATTGTCTTGGACCACCTTCGACTTCGATAGTCTAAAATACATTTTAAATCTGAAAATAATTATTTTTATTAAAACAATGTTTGAAATTTAAATTATTTCTACCACTCAGTTAACGTCGCGTCGGGCAAGTCCAAGCGATTGGATTTGGTTCGAATTTCCTTTCATAACTTTACCCAGCACTTTTTTCTGGTTTTCTTCTTCGTCACTGCTTTCAAAAAATATCTCAACACTCTTCATAATTGTGGAATGTGAGAGTTCGGAGAGTCGTGTCGTTTCAGTTACGCAATACCAAATTCCAAACGACTCGACACGACAAATGTCGCCAGTCGTTTGCGACAGACGACAACGACAATAGGGGTGAATGTGTTTTTCCGGAGATCGAACCTGGGACCGCACTCCCTTTGTGTTCACAATTATTATGATAAAATCTCAGTGAATTTGACACGTAATTTACAAATAATGGCTTTTCAAATTGCTGCACTCCTGCAATGCTACTACAAGCGTGTGGCCCTTTAGGCCAACAGAAGCTCCTAGTTTGCTTAGCCGAAAAGAACTGTTTCCGCGGCAGATTCTTGCATAAAAAAATTAATTGGTTTCAGATTGAGTACAACCTCTAGTTCTGCTCCAAGGGTGGTCCTCAGCATTGCCCACATGGTGCTAATACAGCAAATTCTTTAAATCTTAGCCATATAGTATACATTGCTTGCCTGCAGACCAAGCTACCACATGTCAGTATCTGCCTAGCTACTATCGCAATGTATAGCGTTAGGATTATTTTAGAACTATAGGACCCCTTGTTTGGCTGAACACCCAATTGCAGGCATTGAATGTAATTTATGATTTTGTTTTGAGAATAATTATTCCTCTTCGGCTTTTTTGGTCAAATTGGTGATGCAATGAAACACTGTTATTTCATTAACTTTCCCGACGTTTCAACAGGGGTTGCTGTCTTCTTCAGGGGATCTTTATTACAAAAGAACATCATGTACATAACTAGAACAAATTTACATTAAATAACCTGAACTTACATAAAGGAATAATGTTGACGTAAATTTACATTAAAAGCAAATGTATTTTATTGCCTCCCATACCTTTTGGACACATCAGAAATGTTGGTCTTGGTGATAGAGAGCTTTAGATTATAATTGTATATAGCCCAGCGTATTACGTCAGATCATGAAGAAAACTCAAGGAGTCACCATCAATACCCACCACCTGTTTATCACCTTTAAGGCCTCATATGACAGATATACAGATATCCGTAAAGATCGGAAACAATCTTACCGAGACCGAGACAAGGGGCACAATTTTCCAATAGACTGTGTAACTACTTGAATACGCTGACGACATTGACATCATTGGCAGAACGCGGCGAGCTGTCATTGGTGCGTTTGCAAGTAGATACATATTAGTACAGAAGCGGCAAAAATGGGTTTAGCGGTGAATGAGGTCAAAACAAAATGTTTGCTGTCAACAAGAAAGACCACACAACATCGACCAATAGACGATATATAACTTTGAGGTAGTTCGGGACTGTCTACCTCGGCTCCGCAATTAACTCTGAATATGACATCACATCGGAAATCAAACGAAGAATTAAGCTTGTCAACAGCTGTTACTTCGGCCTAAGAAGGCAAATGAATAGTAAGGCTTTGTCGAAAAACATCAAGGAGACTCTATATAAGATCCTCATCATCGCAGTCCTGCTTTATGGCTATCATGGACATTATCAAAGGCGGATGAAGATCTCCTTGGTCGCTTCGAACGCAATATTCCTCGAGTGATTTTCGGCCCCTTTTGCATTGACGGGCTTTGGAGGAGGAGATTTAACAGCGAACTCTACGAGCTGTATAGCGACATCGACCTAGTCAGAAAAGTACGCGTCAGTCGTCTAAGGTGGCTGTGACATGTAGAGCGAATGGACACCAATGCTCCAGCCCGAAAAGACTTCGATTTCAACTCCGACTGACAACGCAGTAGAAGAAGACCCCACCTTAGATGGCGCGCGCATAGTGAAAGGCGACCTCAACCAATTTGTAGTGCGCAACTGAAGGCAGTTAGCCAAAGATCGCACTGGAGGGGGGTACTGGTTAAGGCCCAGGTCCACCCCGGAATGTGGCGCCACCTAAGTAAGTAAGTAAGTAGGCATTACCCGTGGAAGTGGGTATTTAGGGCCTTGAGTCTCTTTACCGGACAAAGTCTACTCACTTTGAGTTTTCAAATAAAGTTAAGTGCGTGGAGATATTATTTAATTAATCTTTCATAGCCTATGGGAGTCGCTTATGTAGGTGTTTTATATTACTGCAGAAGAATTTCCAATCTCTGCTTTGTATTTTCTGAGTCTATTTTTATATTTGTCACAGTCTTCTAGGGACTTCGTGAGAAGCCTGTTTTGGAGGGAGTTTTGGTAAGGCGATCAGTACAGGTCATACAGATATTCGTTTGCAATGGTCCATGTCTTGGGTGACATAGGACATCAATTCCACACGGGTTTCATTGGATAATTTGTCTTGAAAACTTTTCTAAGGGTTTTGATTTGATAAAGTTATTTATTCCATAGCCCATAATCGTTATGGACTACCGGGAGCATTTTCGTATTTTCGATATTAAACACTTTCGTCGAAATCGAAAGGTCCAGAAATTTTTAAATTTTGGTTCTTGGCTAAATCTGCGAAATCACCTAATCCAATGCCACGTAGCATTATTGACTTAAAATTCGTTTATTTTTGTTAATTTAGTTTTATTTTTCGGGTGTTATGTCGGGAATTCCTCGTTCAGTAGTCAATAAGAGTCCCGCATTCTCGATAAGTATGTCGAATAGGTACCTAATAAATTATTCAGAAATTACATTTGACCACAGTCTTTAAACAGCCAAACAGCCTTTAAACAAAAATACATTTTCCGGTTCATTTTCTCCTCAACACTGTATGCAACTAGATACAGAAAAACAGCAGAAGTGCTGAACTGGTAAAAAGATACTTTTGTAAGTTCTAAACTTACATTTTATTAATTGAAAAAGTTTCTTTGCCGTTTGCTAAGTTGATTGTGGCACTGATTGCTTCTGTTTAATTATAGCCTACATAGATGAGTGCGCATAACTCTTGCTGCACTGCAGCCGGCATTATTCCGAAAAGAAAAATTTAGAGCAAGATAAGTACTGAGTAATATTAAGTTTTGCTCACGTTGCAGCAATTTTATAAGGAACATAAATACGCGGGTAAGGAATATCTATGGTCGTGGAGGAACAACTTTGTAGCAGAGCTCTTACATATAGATAATTCTGATGCTTGTGGTTGCTTTCAATGTAATAATAATTATGAATAAAAAGACGAACTACCTACTTTCTGGTATAAGTAGAACACCTGAAGTTGGAGTGCTGCCCACAGTTTGGCTCTTTGGATTAGAAATCACCACTTATTTTTTTTTTTGTAAGTAGTTTGAGAGTCCTTAAATACTTTGGATTTTATTTTTTTTATTGTGTTTGTTATATTAGAATTTATAATTAAATTTGTGTAGTAAATATTAGATTCCATTCATTTTATGTACAATGCAAATATTTAATGACTCATAATGACACGCAACTGAATTGAATAAAGCGTGTCATTTGAGGTAAACAAATTGCATTCGTTCGGTGGTTTTATACCTTTATACTGATATACCTACTGTACCTGTACGATTATTTGCGAGCTTCCAGTTAATGCACATCGCTCAAAGGATTTAATGAAACATTTTCAATATCAAGGACAATCTTCACTTCAAATGTCATTAGGAAATCCAAGTCTTTTTATTCAGTATCTGCATCAACTAATGCATGAAATCAAATTCGTTGTTGTGTGCAATTTGTCGAGTGGTTTTTGTTGAACACAAATTGGTTCGAGTCAGCTTAATACTCTATCGTTTGCAAACAGGTAAAATTGACTTTTTAATAACCACTCGAGAAATTCTTCTGACAGGACAGAGCCAGAGTGAAGGTCGGAGAATTCATGCAAACAGGCAAGTAATTTAAATTCTGTTGAAGTGGATAGGATATCTTTGAAAGTCAAAATACTTTTACTACAAATAGCTATGCATTTGAGCTTTGAATTTAGATGAATTTAAAAAGCTATTTTCTTATAGGAAGTTCTTTAACTAGTAACGCGCATGAGTTTATCCAGCTTATGTTTTCTTTTCATTGAACACAGAAAAAATTGCAAGGATCTCTGAAAGAACTCATCCCGCAGGAAGCATACAGCAATGTGTTCTGTGTACCTAATTCGCATCATAACAGATTTTAGCGGTCCTAGAATAGAGTTGCCAAAGTAGTAAAATATACAAGCATCATATTTGGAGGATTTTCTGCGCATGGGGTGCATCGCCGATCGCATATTTCGTAAGACTAACAAAAATGAAGAATGGAATTTTGCAACCGTCATGTTCTTAAGGTTCCGTTTCCATATGGAGGAACCTTATTGCTTTCGCTACGATGTCTGTCCGAATAAACTTAGCCAATTTTGTACCTAGGTATATCTCAAGACGTAGATGGCTGAAATTTGCACACAACATCAGGTATAACCTCTAGTTAAACGACAAATACCAATGATAGCAACATATTGATTAGTTTTGGAGTAATAAGTAATTTAGCGAAAAAAATATTTTCATTTGCACAAAAAAATGTTTTTTTTTTGATTTAGATACAACAAAAAAAATTTTCCTATTTTGTAGATCATATTCGTAGCTATATAAAGGGTTTTCCAATGAGAGGTGTTATTGTGAACGGCCCGCTATTTCGGTAGCTGTCACATTTGAAGCTTTTATTCTTTGACATTTGACTACGAAACTACGCCATTACTAAAAATGGAACGATGCACGCTTCAACAACGCATTGAAATTATTAAAATTCACTACAAAAATTGTGAAAATCTTGCAGTCACTGTTCGCAAAACTAAAGCATTTTTTGGTCGTCGTGAAGCACCTTGTCGGACCGCAATACAGAAATTGGTGGAAAAATTCGAGCTGTTGGGACAACTTAGTGTTGTGAAGAATAAAACCCGTGCACGTCGCTCAAGAACAACTGAGAATATTGCTGCAGTAGCCCAAAGTGTTGAAGAAAACCCAGGTTTATCCATTCCTCGTCGTTTTTTGGAATTGAGCATTCCACAAACGTCATTACACCGTATTTTGCATAAAGACTTGGATCTTAAGGCTTAAAAAGTTCAGTTAACACAAGAACTCAAGCCGGCCGATTATCAACAACGTCGCCAACTGCCCAGCGTCGACTCAAGACCTCAAAGATAAAATTCGTGAGGCTATCGAGGACATAGGGCATCCACTTTGCGATTTGGTTATGGAAAATTTCATGAAAAGGATATGGTCCTGTAAGCGTGCTGATGTTGTTTTTCATTATTAACGGCATACCTTCCTCTTTATTATGAAATAAATATCCGATCATTTATCTCAAAAAATGACATTTTGATTTGAATACCAAAATAACACTAACACGTCTTATTGGAAAACCCTTTATGTGCTGAAGACTGTTTTGCCGAAAAGTTAATATTTTACGAGATATTTACAGAAAATATGTCCAATATGTCATTCATAAGCGTGTTATCTTAAACGTTTCCTTTCAAATTGTAATTGGAACTCCAAGAAATACTCATTTTCATACACACACATACATAATATATTGTTTCTTCTTTAGCTCTCGCGTCTCGGCCTTGGCTCACTCGGTGTGTGTCGGTCGGGGGCGGGGCGTCGGCATGGCATCGGCACTTCGGCTGTTCTCTTAAACTTAATCCTTTCCAATTGGAATTGGAACTTCGAATATCCAAGTCCGCCTAAGTTTCTCAATGTCGGAAATGCCCGCGCACACAAACTCCAGTCAGGATGAGATCACTAAAGCGTAGAAAACTGCGAATGCTGTAGGCTTTGATGAATATACCACCTGTGCTTTTCTAAGAATGGTACCAACTAAATATGCTAACCTTCTGCACTAGCTTGGAGGGGAAGCTTAGTACGTGAATGAAATATAATCTCATGCGAAAACTGAAGAGGTAAGGATGTCAGAAGAATTCATTAGTACCATCCGTAAAGAGGATGAGATGGTTTGAACAAGTCCACCTCCACCAACGTATATTAGAGAACCATGAAATCTGGTGGTGTTGTGGTGTGTCGTAATTTTTGTAATTTTTGCCACTTTGATCCCACTAAATTATTTTGCGTAATTTTGATATGAAAGTTTCGACGACTCTTCTTACGAAAAAAATTACGGAAATAAAACAAATAATGAAACATGAAAACTCAGTGGCGTCATGAGTTTAAAATAAAAAAATTTGCGGTTAAACTACCATTTGGAAAAGGTAAACCAACGAGCCCCTCAAGGTAAAATCCGGAATATGGAATTTATTATGTAGTCTGCATCTTAGTGGAGTTGCATTGAAACAGGTGGATGAATTGAAGTACCTTGAGGTCTTATTCATGGTGAAACGATGAAATGAAAGAGGCTATACCTACTGAGTTTTCCTGCAAGAATGATCAGGCATTGGTTAATTTTTACACAGCTAGGTGCAGATTAATCTGTTTAGGACCGAGCTTTGTGGCAATGATAGGTTATCGGTTATTAATTCGGTAATAGTTCCACCTGTTACAAAATTTCATGAGATTTGGCTAACTGCTAACTACAACTGCTTCTGATGACTTGTGCAAATGGCCAAAGATCGACATCATACACTAGCGACTCTTGTAATAGATAGAGTTGGCATTGGATTATGATTATGATTAGGTTATAGAATATAGAGCAAACGGACATCAAACCTCGGCTCGAAGAGCCTTCGATTCCAACTCAGATGAATACTTGGCAAATGGTACCAGGAGGACTACTGTGTAAGTCGAAAATTTTGTCAGTTTGAGGCGCCATCCACGTAAGTTAATCCAGTCCAGTATTTGATGCGACTAATTCCTTAGGCCACTTGCACACTAACTTAGTGTCACTAAGGCAATAATCAATAAGCAATACGCAACTTTATTTTAACCTATTCTCACATTGAAGCAACAGTAGATATTTCTAGCTATCCTTACCTGGAAGTTTGACTTCAGCTTCGATTGTTTTCCATTTGCATTTTCAAGGACATTCCTTCTGCTGTGTTCTTTTCTAGTAAAATCTATTAAGAACTGCAGCGAAGGTCGGGGTTGAGGGGTGTTGTTATCCCGAGTAGCAGAGGGTGGCACGCTTGCGGAAGGCCGGGCGAAAACTCGTCGGATTGGGGGGGTTCTTCCTGCTACGTAACCTCCTACAAAATAAAATATCGTGCCGTGGTAGCTAATTACTACCAAGTAAAATTGCGGATGTCAGTATAAAGCGAATTATCACTGATCAAAAACACCTTAAAGCCTATGTCCGATAGAGAGGTTGTAACCAGAGGGATTACCGAAAAAAAAGAAATGTGAAAAGGAAAGGAAATTATATGAAAGATAATCTCTAAATGATTGGCCAATATCATACGAGATGGGGTATGCTTATTGAAAACGTAGAAAAAGGTAATGTTTAAGAGAAAACAGGAGAAGAAGAGATAATAAAGTAAAAGAAAAGAAAAGAGAAGAAAAGGGATGGTCAGTTGTTATTGACCTCACGGTGATCTTTAGCATGTGAGATCAGCATGCGTGATAAAGGTTATGTGGTGGTGGCACAAGTACCAAGTCCAAGTGCCGTAGATTTTTGAGGTTGGGTGACAATTGTCGCACGTACAAGTAAGCAGCACTTCGCGATTGCTAATTATAATCGAGATATTCGATGTAGGTGTTTTTCTGATTTAAATAACACGTGCCGTTTTCTATAAACGACAGAAATCAGTGAGCTAGCTCATTGTAGGAAAACCGCACTAAAACTTACCCTCACGTGTGAAAATATTAATATTTTTTAATATTAAATACTGTGGGCATAACTTTTACTATATGTTTCTACATAAAATAGAACTTTGGTGCAAAAATGTTGTATTTCACTTCGGTTTAACTCGCGGGATTATGACACGCTCACGCACTACCACTCTTGACAAATAAAAGGACCGAGCGCGCGTGTCTAAGGCTTTTTATAGATGTAGCCATATCGGATGTAAAGGGGGAAAACTCTCCAATAATGGACACGTTGAGTTTTTCCTCTAGTACAGTGGCTCTTCCCGAGGGAAGGCGCCATAAGCGTGATGGTAAGGTAGAGTGTCAGTTTATTTTTAAATATTTTCAGGAACCAATAATAAAAGAAATATTGATAGTTTCTGTTATTTTTTTTTTTGTTAAAGACAAGTGTTCGCTACAGAACTGCATCGTCCTAATTATTTTTCAAAAATTAATCAAACGTAGTATATGCGCATGTGGGCGCAGTAGCGCAGTAGTTGATGTGCTGGACTACTGTGCGAGGGATCCCAGATTCGATCCCCGGAAAAACACAAACTACATCTTAAGGTTTTTTTTTCTACTGCGCCACCTCTCGCGAACGTCTGACAAACATCCGAGATTATGACTGTCCTGATAAAGCTTCTCAATAGCCGTTCGGACTCGGCATCAAATTGTAGGTCCCTTCCATTCGTCTTAAAAGTAGAAACTCACACAAACGAATGGTTGCGAGAAGCTTGGTCTAGGGTGTCTGCCGCCTGTTGCGCCACCTATTTTTTAGTATGCGCAAAAATCCAGCGACGTGTTACTTATTCGCTGCTCTACAACATGCGCTGTGTAATGCCAGCAATAATGTTTATAGGATGGTTTCGATAGTCAAAATCTTTTTGAACGTATACAAACGAGACAAAATTGACTTACCATGTGAAAGGTAGCAATGGGGGTAAGGGCTACACCCATCTGAGTATAGAATAACCAAGAGGCTGATCTATAAAGCAATACAATCACTGGTAAAGCGTTTCATCTATACTATCGAAGCGTACTATAACAAATATTTTAACTAACGCTTCAATACCTACCTATTAAGAGAACCTTTCTACATAGTATCTATAAAATATCTTTCCCGGAACATTCAACGTTGATTAGCACTTCATCATCTTATAGTGCCTAACTATCGACACACTCCTCCTTTCGACTAATTCCTCATTTTAATTCAACGATATGCAAAATGCATGCACATTGTCATATTGCGTGTTCAGCGATTATGTGTTATGAACGCTTAAAGACGTTCTCCCCCTCCCCTGCCCCCTCCTCCATTTGCCCTCAATTTGCAATATGCAACCATAGCAAAAATTCACCATCCGTTGTGCTGCTGTGTAAGAATGTGGAAATTAAATCCTCCATCCGGAGGAGAAAATGCATGCAGAAGAAAATAGAACAGCCATTCGTTTCTATTTTCATGGGGGCATGCACTTTAATATGAAAACTGACAAAACACATTTAAGCTATAGTAGCAGCTAACCAAGCTGTAGCTACCTACTGTTTACGTCAACCCAAATGGAATGTAGTTATTAAGAAAAATGAACGTACATTACGGTCAAAGTCATCTCAAGATGCCAGCGAGGTGTAATAATTACAACTAAAAGCAGTTACAGTACAGTGTACGCAAAAAAAATATCATCATCCCCCACCCTTATATGGGACGTCAGTTACAGTTTATGTCAGAAATCAAATTATATTTATATATGGTTGAGTATATCCTTCAAAGTGGCATCGTTAAAATATTAATACTATCATCAAAGCGGGCGGCAAAAAAAACTCATGCTAGCCACATCGACGCTATAAAAGTTCCTTGCATTTCCATAATTCCATAAAAATCGTTGAAATTTAATTTAATCCAGTTGGATATCTACGTTTCTGTTTATTCAGTTTATCATCTCCTAAACATGGGGTAGTGGTGTGGGGAGTACACAACGGAAACTCGAGAAAAACGTATAAAAATCTAAAACACTTACCGAACGCTGTTTGTGTAGGGAAATAAGAAAAATAAAATCAGTTATTTTTTTGTTATTATTTTTAAAATCCATATATGGAATGGATGAATGTTTTTTTTTGTGTGTGAAAATTTGCTATCTAAAAGCACTAAAGGATGAGAGTGGTTTCATGAAGAAGTATGCTACTAGCTATTTTTTTTGATTGAAAAACAAAACCAGAAGATTACTAAAAGAACTATAGAGATGTTGTCAGCTTAATTGCAACTACCAGAGAAAGAGATGCTTCGCTCAAGCGTTTTATAGAAACACACAAAAATAACTCCAATTGCGATAGATTAGATTTTTTTTAATAATTACATTATACATTACCTTAAGCCCGTCATGCACTATGGATGTAGAGTGTCAAACCTAGAGTTTGTAGACGTACTAAAAGTTAATTGAAAATCAAACTAAATACTAAGTTCATGCAATTCGATTGTTAAATTCTTTCAGGGTGCTTTAATTTTTTTTTTAATTATTTCGCATTTATTTTTATATGAAGTATGTATATCTGGCCAAAGGGAAGCTCTACACAGAAAACCATTTTTGTTGCAGTTCTTTGTTGGTATGAAAGTTTACGACAGGTCATTGCATTTTGTGGAGACGTAAAGATTCTCTCCTCTCGACTTTAATGCAGGAGTCTCGAATAGAAGATGCAGTGCAGGGTGTGTCCTTGCCTTGTGTATGAAGGTGAAATGAGTTCGTAAAATGTGATGGTTATCGAAACACAATTTCGTTGTACGAGGTAGAAATGACAAAATGTTCACGTTCAGTATTGCATGTGGATCTGGTAAATGATGTTGAAGCTGTGATATCATCTTTAAATAATGTGCTAACTTGGTTGGTGTTCCTGAATTGACACGATTCGATTTCAGTAAGAAACTTAACCATTTTTGTGGGCGTAATTTTTTAAAATCCAATTAACAAAGATAAATAACTTTTTAGTCAATTTAGAGGAGCTTCGAAAATAATGGAATCTGCTGAATATTTAGGATTTGTAAGTATTTGTATTTGTGTGGGCGCAGTAGCGCAGTGGTTAGTGTGTTGGACTACTGCGCGAGGGATCCCAGGTTCGATCCCCGGGAAAAACCACAATTACATCTTAAAGTTTTTTCTACTGCGCCACCTCTCGCGAACGTCTGACAAACATCCGAGAGTATGACTGTCCTGAAAAAGCTTCTCAATTCAGCCGTTCGGACTCGGCATAATATGGTAGGTCCCTTCCATTCGTCCCAAAAATAGAAACTCACTCAAAACGAATGGTTGCGAGAAGCTAGGCCTAGGGTGTCTACCGCCTGTTGTGCCATACCTATTTATTTTTTAAGTATTTGTAGAAATATGAGAATAAGGCTACAATTACACGGCCATTTTTTCGATTCATTTAGATGGGATAACATTTTCGGCGTCATTTAAATGACTAGGAAAATGTCGGACCAAATGACATGTATTTAGTGCCATTTAAATGGCGGAAAAAAATGGCCGGACAAATGACTAAACTTTTTGGCTGTTGCGTCATTTAAATGGCAGCCTCCAAAAAATGGCAAGGCTCGAAATTCTTGCCATGCCATTTTTCTACGCAAACGAAGCATTTAATACGATATCTGTGCTTTCATTTTGATTTTTGTCTCGTGGCTAAAGGACGTGTTAGATTAGATTAGACTAGATATTAAGTCGGGAGAGCTTTCATTGGGATTTGGCACTGTAGTCTCTCTAAAGGGGCCTAATGAGAGCCGGACATTCCGTGGAGAATGTGAAGAGAGGGTTCATCGCTCTCCAGACATAGTCTACATGTGGGGAATATGGACGAATATTTGCCTAGGCTGACTGAAAAGTTCGCTTAAGGCGATTCTCCATAATTGCCAGATCCAGTCCCTGTATCCATCTTGGACCCGTCTGTTTACCAGATCAAGTCGCGATGGAGTATGTTTGTATTTTTCCCATAGTCTTACTTTGGAGGGATGATGATAGAGAAGTTTTTTTATGGAAGCCATATTGGGTGGTATGAATAAAACCTAGCAATTGCTTTTACTCAAAATAAATGTTAGAATCGAAGCAATTGCTAAGCTTCGTATGAATGATTTGAGTTGACTCCAACTTTTGACATCTTCGAAAAGCGGCGCCACCGACCTTTTACTCAGATTGGTATGAATAAAACGTGGAAGACAAAGCAATTGCTACGAAAATTCCAAGTCTGCTATTTTGTTGACTCAGAGCATTTGCTAAATATTTTGCGCCCATATTTCTTTACAAAAACAGTATTTTCTTTTGAGTTTTCGGTGTTTTTTGTTTGTATAAATAGTTAAAATAATTTTTCTTTGTTTGATTGGCACATTAAACATGTTTTAACTGCTGTTGTTAACGTTCGTAAAAAAAACAGTAGGTACTATAAGCAAAGACGAATTGGTTACGATCACAACTTTAACCAACCGTATCGTTTTTTTTTATTAAATTAATTTAGCTTTTGTTCACTTTTTTCCAAAAATCGTTTTCCTGATTCTAAATTCAAATTCAAAAAATTAACGACAAATTGTGACAGAAACTGCAAGGGAAGGACACATGCAGTGAAGTAAATGCTTTGGTCGAAACTTTGAACTTACTTTAGCAAAGTAGTTTTTATTCATACCGATTTAAAGCAATTGCTCAGTGCTTTTACTTTGCTACAACCTTTTACTCAAAGCAAATGCTAGTTTTTATTCATACGACCCATTATATTAGGGAAAGGTGACCTCCATCTCCATGGTAGGAATTAGGAATGAGGGTCGATGATTTTCGAATGGAATAGAGATCCCTTGATTATACAGAGATTGGATTGGATTGGTGCCGGGTATTGCCTTGGGAATTCTATTGCCGCTTGCCAATTTGGGTGTCCTACCTCATTGAGAGGTTTTTGGTGGTGACTGAGACTGTCAAATCTTATATAAATTTACATCACCTGATTGCGGCTTAGTCTTCGGGTCAAGGTCAACAAATAATCAAATTGATTGGCTAACATACGAAGGACATTGCGATGTAGTTCAGGTTCTTCTTCGCGCAATTCGAGTAGTAATCCAACACAAAATCCACTCTTCCCGCGACGGCTCAACCACTTCTTTTGCCAAATACTCCGCTTTCGTCGCGTTGGCTCGTAATCAAGATCGTCTTCTTCCAGCACACACGCCGCTAAATACGCCGGCTTTGCAATTTCCACCATCATCCCAAAAGTTCTTTTCGACTTTTTTTATTTATTATAATATTTTTTTTTCTTTTCACTGCTATTTCCTATTTAATTTAATTAAAAAAGTAACACTTATTCGTCTTCGCGGAGAGAAAAACACACATGACAGTAGCTATATTTTTCTCATAGAACATTACCGTCTAATCACAAAACAGATAAATGATGGGAAATCGAAATAATAGGAAAGGAGACATTTGCCATTTTGATGAGGCAAGTCATTGCCGTGATCGCCATTTTTTCGCTCGTCATTTTAATGGCATCCCAACGGAAAATTCTAAATGACTCGCAGTGTCCGTCATTTGATTTTGGGACACAAATGACGATGATAGTCATTTCGTGTGATCGTCATTTTTCCAATGACAAATCGTAGCTTAAATGTCGCTCTAATGCGACATTTTTTCCAGACGTCACAGCGCCATTTAAATGACTCAAAAAAATGGCCGTGTAATCGTAGCTTAACATTAAAAAATGAAAAGTGAAGACCGATATATATTGTTTTAAATAACTTTGTTGTATGGGATGTGCCACACACCATTATCACATTTCGGGAAGTGCTTGTTTCGGACAATACAAATTAATGTTTCAAATTTTACAACTTTAGTTCCCATGAGCGTGCTTCGTGAAATTGCTCTTACAATATTTTTTTTGCATGGTACTCTGAACATATTGTCTTGACTTACAAGCCAACCTTTCGAGTGTAGACTGGGTAGCTACAAACAAGTCGTATAAATGGATGCTAAGCAATATAACAAAAGCACAATGTTTATTTGATCGCGAGAAAATATTTTATAAAGAACTACAGAAAAGTTTTAGCTCAATAGAATTTATTTTAGTAAGCCTAAAGTGAAGTCCGTGCCAGACGTGATCAAAGTACGCTAAATATTATGAAATGAGTTTAATCCGCTGCTTTGGACGCGTCTGGCAAGGACTTCACTGCGTGCAAAACGTCTTTATTTTTAAGCACATAACCGAGATTATAAGCTTACGAGAACTAAACATAAATGCAACTGAATTCGTTAGTTTGAGTCATTTTCCTGGAAGGCTTCTTCTACTTTAATTCACATACATACATTTTTTTGGACATAATTTCCTTGGAAAACAAAGTTACCAATAAAGAGAGATAAATAAAAATAAATACATTTCCCTTTCATACTATCGTTAGGTATATAGATTTTTGATGCCTAAATTTACACACGTGATATGAGGTACATATGTGCATCACCAAAATAATCCACCCAAATGCTATGAACCATGATGTCAACGAACAAGCGCAATGATAGTGATTTATTTCTCTAGGCATCAGATTCATTAAAGTCGGTCGTAAATCAAAACATTTGTATGCATGGATAGCCATCTACATATACATGCCGACAGCGGATTTACATTATCCTCTGCTGGTGAAAAGCCACCAGCAACAACCCGCAGTTTGCACACGTGCGAATCTAGGCAAATTATTACGGTTCACTTACATACCTACATAGATAACCCCTGTTTTAAACAATACAGTGGTCAAAACGGAGCAATAGCAGTATGTAGATGCATGGATATGGCTGTTCTCACTTAAAACGTTATTTAGATTTGCTGGCGTATAGATAATATCGTTAAAATGTTATAATTAAATTCCTTCAATGTGGGGAAAGTGATGAGATAGCAATGTTCTGCAACTGAGTCCTGGATTGGACGTGGACCTGCATTGCGAGATATTACAAGTGAATTAATTTTAATTATCTGATATAATAAAACAGTCAGGGACTAATATTGGTCATCAACGGCCAGCCCAAACGGTAAGAGCTAGGAAGCTGATATTTTCAAATAAAATTTTGGCTTTTATGGCCAAAGTGAGCACTTAGAAGCGATTTAGGGGCAAAAAGAATCAGAAAAGGGGAAAAAGGGGTCAAAGTACGTATGGTCTCCTTAGGTCGCCTATCCCTATGTCTATGATAATAAGCCGGAAACAAAAGGTGTCCTCAATGGCAACATAACCTGTCCATCGCTTAAATTAAGTCTAGTCTCTTCGCCAGTGAAAATTGGACCCAACGAAGCCGCGAGGGCTTTCAAATTAAACACAAATTCCTTAAAATCTTATATACAACTTGTTTTATTCCATCTAATATTTATTCTGTAATCCATAGACCTTGACACGTACAGGAAGACGGACTAAAAGCTGTCGGGTCATGCAGAAATCCTGAACAAATACACGGGCAATAATGTATGCACGGACTAAAACACTACTCCCCAAAAAGACGGTCAAAGCAGAGAGACGATGACACGAAGATTAACCAAGCTTGTAAGTCTCTGTCGCGAACTGCTACGGGTTTTTGGCGCACTGCACAAGGTTAGACTGTACTTGGTTTGGATTCTGTAAATGACAAAGCTTATGACCTAGCAAGAAAGGAGTTCTCCCTTGAACTAAACCTAACCGACACCGCAGTACTGATTCCCCCCTGTAATCTCAGGCAGACGATTGGGAACAAAATACTTATGGCGACAAGCTCGATTCCTGTGGCATAACCAAAAAAATCTGGCCAATTTATAACAAACAGAAAACTAAAATAATCTTACATATTGAATAAGAGATCCTCGAATGTGGGTATTATTACGGGACACAATATGCTGAAATATCATACCAAGAAAATGGGATTCAGTAGAGAGATGAACTGTTGATTCCGTGCATAACGACACCCCACCCATTCCTTGCCACTGCGCAGCGCTCTGCCACAAAGAAAATAAAATCCTTAGAAGTTGCTTTTTCGAGGACTTAGAAGAACTTTCAAACTCAGGACGGTTTACCAATCCGTATAAGTTGCTCATAGGTTTCCACAGTGTGGGAGTCATAAATACCTGCGGCATGGCAACGGATTTATGTTACATTGTCTAAGTGTGGGATAAGCAGGTTTCTCATCTTCTCAAAAAAATCATATCTTTGGACGCAACTTGAAGATAATAATCAGTGATGCCATTCTGACCTGATTCCGGTCATATCTGACCGAAATATATTTACTCTGACCGGAGAAAATTTAGAAATCCGGTCTAACCGTTTTCTAAAAATGTTTTAACCGGAAAACGCTTTTTGGACTGGAAAAATAAAATTGCTAAAGGTAATATGAATAAAACTTTGCCATACATTACGAACACGCTCCCAAGTTCAAACAGAAACCAATTTACTGCGAATATTGGGACGTTTACAACATAACACATGGAATTCTGCTTCGGGAGCAGGGTAATAAATTATCTTATAGGCTAAATTTTGGACGTTTTCTTTTGCTAGAATGTTGAAGAGGAAATTAAACAATGCATTTCTATTAAAAGTGTGAAATTCGATAGATCTCAGATTAGAGTTTGGTAAACTACTCTTTTCAAGTGTTATAAAATTATCCAAAAATAATTATTTAACGTCTTTCCAAGACTTTCATTTGCATTAACGACTTGTCTACAAACAAAATCTAGGCGTCCATTGCAATTTGACAGACAAAAGAATATTGAAATCGGAAACACAAACAAATTTTATAGTAAAGTCGAAGTCGAAGGCCGTTTTTGACGCCCTCACTCTATCAATGCAAATATCAAATGCAGATTTATATCAAAAGCACAATGGTACGAAAAAGAACCTTTATGCCCTGCCCAGGACATGCCAGAATTATTTCTGAAAATAGATTTTCTGCGCATTTTCTATGCTATCTTCCTTTCTCCTTTCTACTCACTCAAAATCTACCTGCCTCGCTGGACATTGGAACGGAAGACGTGTATGGCCATGCACTAAAAGTGTATTTCAGGACTTAAAACACGTCATATAAAATGAAAAATTAGTTTTAGTAAATTTTAAACAAACGAAATAAAAAACAAGTTTACAAATTCAAGATTCACATATTATATATATAAAAACGTTTTCTCAACATGGATAATGTTTATAATGCAAAAACATGTTATGCAAAACATGTTATGTTATCATAATCTATTTTTGACCGGGTTTCTGGTCAAAAACTCTGATTTTGACTTTTGACCGGATTTTTTAACCGTATTTAGAAAATAAAAATCGGGTAATACGGTCAGATTTGACCGGATTCACTTTTTTAGTGGCAACACCGATAATAATACCTGCTATATTTTTCTCTCTCTTACTATGTATACGAACTCATGTCCATTAGAGCTATATTTAGTTAGCAATTTATTTAAAAATCCTCTAGATCAATTTTGAAGTATGTTATGTAACCTAGTTTTTATGTGGTTTCGAGCAATTCAAATTGTGTTGGATTTGACAAGTATTAATACAGTAAATAATTATGTCAGGTATGACTACGTAACCTCCCTGTCTTTATTTGTCGCCTTGTTAAACAGCTACAACCTTACCCCCTCTTGACGAGTACCAACAATTTTACAAGTCTAAAACTCAGTTAATATCAACACAACTTTACGTTAAACGCTTTGACAAACTGTTTGCAGGTTATTATCGTTATTTACGCATAATTTAAACTTGCCAAAAAGGGGTTATTTTGAAAATGACTTCCTTACTTCGTCGGTCACGGGTGGGTCCAGGTATGACTGGTGAATTTCCCAGCAAAGCAAATATTTTGGTCGCTATAGTTATTGTTCACTTTATTTGCAAAAGGAGGTGGCAATTCAACTTCAATCTTCTACATTGTTTGGCTTTAATTTTCCGATTATTCACTAATTCCAACTGCTTGAAGTAGGCACGATAATAAATGATGATTTAAGGAGCTGCGGTTGAATTTGTGTAGTGCAGTAGTAGTAGATAGATACATATAATTTGCTGTAATAAAAGGCAGAGAGCAAAGGAACGACGTAGAAATAAAATATCAAGGGAATAGTGAATATTAAATTTTGTTTTACGAATTGATTATTATTTTGGCTAAAATTAAAAGGTTAAATGATTACAAAGTGTGCGTGAGTGCCAGAATCGGGACTATGTAAATTAAATGTAATGATGGGATGATTAAGAGATAAAAAAAAATCTATGATTTCCTGCAGCTTCACCCCACCCTTAATAACTAAAACGTCAACAAATTTAAAATATGAAATATGCGTTATAAGATTAACCAAATTGCTACCCTTACAAACCGAGTCCCCCTTTCTCGTCGGTGCTTTTGGCCCGAGCAAATTTCCAAAACCAGGAAAATCGTTTTTTTAACTATAGATTACAAAATCGAGTTTGAAATTGATTGGAATTAAAAACAATATTCCATACAAACTGTTGATCCGCCCTTTTCCCCCTTTTGGAAATTTCAATTTCCTTCTCTTACCGTTTGGGCTGTGTGTTGATCAGCGATCAGTCAGGATGTTTTATGTATGAGGTAATAGGGCAGTGCGACGGCGACCATTACATTTTTATAATGGTAAAGGGTGTTTTTTTAGAGGTATAGAACTTTGAAATGGAATAAAATAAAAATATTTTTTTTAAATTGACATGCAATTTACTTTTTTCGAAAGATAATCTTCTGATATTATATTTTAAATATGATTTTGGGCATATGACCGCCACGGCTGGCTCGGAAGTAGTCTAATCTGGAGGTCCAATTTTCGATGAATTTTTCCAACATTTGTGGCCTGGCCGTGTATCGGCCACAGCTTCCGCACATCACAGTTGTTCAATTGATGAACGAAAAAGTCAGAAATCATGGCTCTATAGCGGTCACCATTGACTGTAACGTTTTGGCCAACATCGTTTTTAAAGAAATACGGACCAATTACTCCATCAACCCATAAAGCACACCAAACAGTCAGTTTTTGTGGATGTAACGGTGTCTCAACATACATTTGAGGATTATCATCACTCAAATGTCAAACCAAATTAAAAATAAATCACTTGACAGCTGACAAAATGGCCGCCAGTTAAAATAGTGTTGCCAACTTAAAGTTCATATTACCTTTGGCATTAATATTGAGAACCCCTGGTACAGTCTGTTACAAGGTCTGCTCAAATGTCAAGCACTTTATTTTTTTTTTAATAGAAAAACACATTAGCTAGCTGCGTTTGTTTCGTCCTTGTCAGCGTCTCAATCGAGGAAAAAAAAACGAACGTCGAAGTATGAAAACATGAGTTGGCAACAACGCATCAATCTGAGTAAAATTGACATTGACACTAAAATATTAATTAAAAAATATTATCAATGAAAAATTAAATGAAAAAAGGTATCGAATGATGAGGAATTTAAAGAATTAGATAAGAACTTCTGTCTTGCTTATGTCGTATTTCTACTTCCAGAATCTGAATATAAACAGCACCAGCATATAAAATGCTCAAATCTATTTAAATTATATAAAGGATTAGCTTTCTGAGACATTTTTCCTTAATTTTTGTCTTGGTTATAATTTTTTAATAGTTTTTTATCAACATGTCAAGTGTTACATTTCACAGTTCCGTACAAGTTATCGATAACATAGAGACTTTTGTGTTGGCTACACTTTTCTCTATCCCCACGAAGCGTTAACCCCGACGATTTTTCAAATTAAGTCTTTGTATTTAATAAGGAATTTGTATATAGCCGTTTAGGGGGACTAATAAAAGGCAGCTATTGTTGATAAGTGCCATTTTGAAAATATGTAAATACTAAAGTGCAAATGCATTTCCATATTGCACAACAATAAACTAACCCATAAAGTAGTTCTTTTCATTTGAACATGTGAACAATCCCCAAACTCTTGAACAGTTAAAACCCAATATGCGTCTAGTCTATCGCCCATGACTAGCCGAAATTTGCGAACATCGAAAGTTACCTCAAAAAACGATAGTCCTGCACGCGGTTAGACGGTAAGCATTTAAATGATGTTAGGCAATTTTCACACTTGATTGAAAAGTCCATAAAATGGAAAACAATTTTTATTAAAATCTTAATTTTTTGTATGTTTTTTTTTTTATTTTATTTTTTTGAAGCAGAAATTTAATAACCTGTATAACCGATCGCAACCAAAACGGCAGAGATTTTTTTGTAATCTGTTTTAATAACAGGTTAGGTTAGGTTAGGTTAAAATGGGTTATGAGAGAGATGTCTCATACGGCACTAGGCACCATAAGGGCCCATCGCGATCCCTAGGGGGAACCAATTGCAGTAGACCTAGAATGGAAAAACACCGAAACACTTGCCCTTGAGAATAATGCCTGATCCCCTTGTTTTAATAACATAATGAAGATTAAAATCTACTTGCACTTCTTTACCGTTTATCGATAATCATGTATCGCTACACAAATATCGACAATGCATTGACATCACTCAAATTAATCATAACATAAAATGCATAAATTGATCTATAGGGGATATATGCAAAGACAACACTTACGAAGTTTAATTTTTATTCACTTGATTCTACGTTGTTGCAGATTAATTATGGGAACATTTTTTGCTGAATTTTTTTTAAACTCCCAATCCCCAGTCATTAATCAAGAGCAATCAGGACTTTAATGATTACATTCTGTTAATTGTTTTTCTGAATTTTTTTTTTAATAGCAATATACTATGTATATAATGTAAATTTTAAATTGAGACGAAAACGTTGTATACCAAACAAATTCAATTAAACTGGCCTTTACAAAAGACCCTGACTGTCAGATACTCTATAACAAAAATGATGTACAAGTTACACTCTAATAAAAAACAATCAAGAAGCTATTGGCATAAAACTCCATAAAAGTTCTAAAAGTCATATCTAACCTATGGAGCACAATTTTTTTTAAGCTGATTAGCCCGAAGCAGAAAACATCATCGTTGCACTACATTATGCCGCAAGGTTTTTCATGTACAATAATTCATAGAAATTGCACCCCAAAGTTGTGGAGGTTGTTAGAGAATCCATCTCTCGATGCCCTTCAATTAGTTGCTTCAGCGCGAGTTTGTGCGTTCTGGAGAATTTTGATGAAAGAGCAAAGTTGTACATCCACATTTTGCATCGGCGACAGGAAAATAATTGCTCGTTCCTTTCGTGCATTGTTTCGAAACTACAAAGCTGTGAAAACCTAACCTGAAGTTGTAAATTGTACTGTGTGAAAGTCAGTACATGTAGTGAATAATTGAATACTTTCTCGCATTCAAGTTGTAGTAAATATTGTTGCTGATTGCAAAACAGAAAGCTGCATAAATTCGGTGATTACGCCCACAAACATAAATATTATCCAAAGTTTACCTTTATGCCTAAAGGCTGAAGTACATGGCATGTAGAAAGATACATTACATGCCGTAGCCGTAGCTTTCACAAAATAAAATAGATGATTACTCAGAGTCAGAAGTATTTTTTGATGGAAAAAATAATGGTCTTACAACTACATATTCATGTCGTGTATACTCAGTGATAGAATGTTCTATTCAGGGATCTGGAACAAAAACTAAACCTCCAGCTTCCTACCCACTTACCTACCCGATCTTCTCCGAAAAATGTTAAATAGAAATCCTATCTCGGTTACCGTATCTGTGAATTCGCGTGAAAATGCAAAAACTAGAAATTCTATGGCAGAAGGTTTACGTTTAATAATGAACTAACTTTACAAATTCTAGTTGGTGCGAGTGTATGCGTGGGTCCATTTACATGGCACAGATTATTTCCTAACATTAAAAACAGCTTGTAGGCAGTGCTTCTTTTTGCTCGGTCTATTATTTGTAGTTTGTGGCCAGGAAGCGAAAAATAATAGTGGAATAGGACTGATTTTTGAATTAACAGCTAGGTTCCAGAAATCGAATGAAATCGAATCCGAAAATCTTGTAATCGAAATCGAATACAGTAAAATGTAGAACACAAAAATTAATTTCCGATTTCATTTCGAATGAAAGTGAAATGTGGAACCTAGCAGTAAATGCTAATTGGGAATTCAGAATGTTTTTACTATCACAGGTGATATGGGCCCTATTATCGTTCGCGAGTCGAATAAAAAAACAGGCGATTGTGACTGTTTGGTATTGTGATTTGCGAATGAGAAAAATAATATTCGCCTGAATTGTCAAAAAGTTGGCGAATGTAAACTCACCGTATTGCGGTTAGCGAATTTAGTGAAAGTCGTTCGCCTCAAACATCAAAATCTGGCGAAAAAAAATGTTGTGTGACTAGTAAGACGACTTTAGTTGATTGTGCTGTTTTTGAGTTCTAGAATTAGTGAAAATAAGAGGAAATAATGAAAAAGGGTGGTGTAAAATATAAGAAAATATAAAAGCAATGTTTTTCATATTTTTATCATTTTATTTTAAACGAAAATCGGAGTAAAATTTTTGCGTCGATTGGAAACGAATGCTTTTCCTTTTTGTTGGAAGGGCAAGAATCATTTATGTGCGGGTTAATAGAATTTAACACAAATGCAATGTTTTATCCGAAATATAATTGTGCAAAAGTGAAAAAGTAGATTTCTGATAGCTTTTTAAATGTTTTTTCATCCGTTCGGCCAACCGTGGAGCTTTAAAAATATCTTCTTGGTTTTCCGTAGTGTGTACGAAAAGCCATTATATCCCTGGCTATTATTGTCGTTGCAAAATAAAACATTTCAACACATCTAAACATTGTTTTCCTCACATTTCCACCAATGTATCGGAATTTTTGATTAAATTTTTTCCATATTTTGTGAACTTTGACGTTTGTCATTCGAGTTTTTCGTTGTGCCTGAACTGGTTTCGAGGCGAACATTCAAATTCGCTAACCATAATACTAATAGGCGATTTGTTCGCCAAGCAAGTCGACTTGGGCGAATTATTCGACTCGCTAACTGTAATAGGGCCCTAAAGATTTCAAAAAAATATCATCACCCATCGACACGTGACGCCTATTGCTTGCCATCCGATTTTTTCTTTCTGGTGCGGAAAAAACTAATTTTTGCAAACGCTTTTCACTTTATATTTTTGATGAACTCATCTCATTCATCAACCGATCATCGAGATAATAAGGGCTGTCTGTGACAAAGAACCAGGGACGTAGTGTGGATTCGAGCCGTGGAGGCGTGACTTTCATTGAAATGCCGACTTATTTTAGGAACTTGTCGAATGTTTACAAATCATGAAAATAGTCTCAGTGATTATCGAGTTATAACGTCATCGAATTTCACCCCGTAGAAGATGTTTCTTGTATGGGAGGTGCCACGCCCCTTCGTCTAATTTTGACCAATTTTCACAGGAACTATCCCTGTCCAATTCCTAAGAATGCCTGACGATACCGATCGTCCTTTTTAAAATCGAATAGAAATTTTAATGAGTTCAGTCGGCAAATTCACCGAGGCCCCGTTTTACATAAAATCGAAATTCGGAGAAGAAACGAGTACGTAAAGATAAACAAATATAAATTGGCATTTCCGAAAGGTGGAACTTTTGAAAATGCTGACTTGTATACATTTACAAGCTTGAAAGTTGAAAACCTGCACCAAATGAAAATCCAAACTGAATTCTTATTTTATACAATTTTGTTCCAATTCCAAGCTAATTTTTGAAAATTGGTCGTATTTAGGATATTTTTTTTTTTTTTTTGTTGCTCAAGTTTATAAATGTAGCTTCCTTGATTTGCCGACTTCCAACACCCCTGGCTGCGCCCCAGCAAAGAACTAAATATTCATACCCATAACCGACATCATCATTGCAGAACTTCCACTACCGGCTTCGTGAGATGCTCGTCCAAAAAACTTTTAAACCCTTCATACGTTACAGAGATTCTCATTGAGTACACAACTTAATTTTACTTGATTAACTTAGCTACTTCTAAAGAATGTTGAAAGTTGAAAGAAGACTTTTTCGTTTTATCCTTTGGATTCTTCATTTGATCGGTCGATACATCTTAACTTCTTATAAAAATTAATTGATATACAGCATTTCAAAGACATCGTGAAACCGTTAACATATTCCTCATCTAATGAACAAAAAAAATGTTTTTTTTTTTTTTGAAGTGATCAAAATGATCTCCTTTATTCCAAATACGCCACACAACCTAAGGTAATTTTCTTGTTCTGTTTCGGTCATTACAGCACCAATTATGACCATTATGAACCAATATCCAGAATATTGTGTAACACTAACAAAACTGCCGATGTTTTAATCCATAAGCCAAGTTAGTGCTCGAACTCAAGCTTTGTCTGAACTTGGTCGGTAGGTTAAACACGGTCAAACTTTTTTGGGTCCCAGGCAACACTGGTATCCTGGGAAATGACATTGCTGATGGGCTTGCCAGGCTGGGTTCAGAAGACGCTCTCTTAGGACCTGAAACTGCGTTGGGTCTGCCTGGATACGTGGTTAGGTCATCCATTGATACTTGGGTATCTCGTGAACACAAGTGTCGGTGGCGTGACTGTGCTGGGTGTAGACAGACCAAACGACTGCGTCCGGACATCTGCAATAGATCGGAGTCTTTCCTTCTGTCTCTCAAAAGAATCGACTGCAGACTGCTTGTGGGCGTCCAAGCTTTTGCCAAATACTTAAATGTATTGGGCTTGAGCGACACCACCATCTGTCCTGCTTGTGGAGATGATGACGATACAGAGGAGTACCTCCTCTGTAGTTGTCCTGCCTTTGCTCGCATCAGGTAGCGGAATTTTGGGGCTGACGTGGTGAGTGCCGAACATCTATAAGCTCTTTATCACTGAAGCTCCTTCTCATCTTCGAAAGACGGGAAAACCAAGTACATTCATGTTAGGTTTCTCTTTGGCAGTACAATGGACCAGCCAGTAGTTGTGTCTGAGTGCTCCATCGGATAGTAGCAAACAATTTTATGCCGAATCGGAACGGCTGAACTGAGAACCGTTTTTATGACAGTTATACTCTACAGACGTAAATTTATGTTTTCCGGTAGTCGAACCTGGGACACTCGTGCAATAGTTCAGCACACTAAACATCAGCGTTGCAAGGATGAACTTTGTAGTAGGTTTGTGATGAAATCTCCTTTTCCAAAATGCCTTTTTCAAAATTCCCTTTCCAAAATCCCCTGTACTGAAATCCCTTACTCCAAAAGACCGTAAAAGAAAATCCCCCATTTTTAGATTTGGTGTTATTAATTCTGTCGCCGCGACAAGTACCAGTAAGACAATTATGTTCGACTATGCTGAAACTCAAATACCCGGTACTATATTATTGTAAAAATAAAAAAAATATTTTAGTATTAAAAAATTATAATATTTGTATGGGAGGTATGGGTATTTTTTATTCGACCAAGCTCATTTTTTGTCAAAAAAATTTAAATTTTATTAAAACAATATGTGCAAAGTTTAAACTTGCTATCTTTACTAAATAAATAAATAAATAGGTGACGCAACAGGCGGTAGATACCCTAGGCCTAGCTTCTCGCAACCATTCTTTTTGTGTGAGTTTCTATTTTTTGGACGAATGGAAGGGACCTACAATTTTATGCCGAGTCCGAACGGCTGAATTGAGAAGCTTTTTCAGGACAGTCATACTCTCGGATGTTAGTAAGGCGTTCGCGAGAGGTGGCGCAGTAGAAAAAACTTTAAGTTGTTATTTGTGTTTTTCCGGGGATAGAACCTGGGATCCCTCGCACAGCAGTCCAGCACACTAACCACTGCGCTACTGCGCCCACTGCTATCTTTACTGTAGCTATTTAAATTGAATTTTTAACATAAGATAGCTATACATTTTGTATGGGAGGTAGTAGTAGTTTTCACCCGATCTTGCTCATCTTCGAACTTAGCCTTAGTTTAGTGGATAAAAGCTTACGTACCAAATTTCAAGTCGATAGCTCTTATATTACGGCCGTAATCATGCGGACAGACGGGATTTTCGGAAAAATGGATAACGTAGGGATTCGTCACTTTAATGTGAGAATTGCCCCGTCAAGAAATGTCACCGTGATTTTCTCATCCCATTTTCGGCAAGAAGGATATGATGTCAATAATAGATAAACTGGGAGATAACTCTGGCTGTTACCGAGAATAGGTAGAGGTATCTGTTTGTTGATAGACATCCTTCGATATCTTTCAGACCTTAAAAGGAACATTAAACTTAACATTACGTTAGTCTCTAAACCACAAACTTTAAAAGAAGTGATGGAACATTTCAACAAAAGACTGGAGTGTTTGCAAAAACCAAACCGGTGGCAACCTAAGGTAACATTACTCATTGTTAACATCATAAAAATAACAAAGACTTAGCATTCTCCTATTTGTTTTCAAAATTCTTTAAGCAAACAAAAAGTTATTCAAAATTAAAACCCTTTAATTATTTTTAGTCCACGCTGTATCTGTAGGTATGTCCTACACTCGGTCTATAAATAGACAAAAGTTTTTCGTTTTCGTGTAGAGAATGGTCTAAAACTTCGAACCAATAAAAAAGGGATGCAAAATGTTTAAATTTTTAATGTGTTGGTGATTTCATTAAGACTCATCAAAATTATCCCACCTAAAGTGGTGTTGGGTCAGAATTTTTTCATTTTATTGGCTCCTTTGCGGGGATAATTATTGTAATAGACTTAAAAAATTCCCTTTTAAAATACTAGAACAGTTTGAATATTTCTTCATACGAGACAGAAATACCAAGGCAAACTTTCACTGAATTAAGATTAGTAGACGAGTTGTATCCACACTTCATCCTCAATTAATACACCGGTAATAAATGAAATCCGAAACTGTCACATAGTTTACATGTAGTACATAATTTCGTTACTGTATAGTTAGTAGAACTTTTAGATCTGTCATCGTTAACTTGCTAATTGGTGTTGCATTTGAGTTAAAACTTTTCCAAACTTGTGGCGAACTTTCTCCTTATGAGTGTTGGAATATACATACCTCTTCAATCACACTGATAAGAGTGGTGTGGTGTAAGATTATCACACATGTACTCTTCCTTACTGACAAGTGACAAAACTGGTAGTGGCGATAGAACTTTCAAGTTTACCCGAATATATCGTTTCTTTTGAATAATATTTTTTTTTTCTGCATGGAAATAAAATAAAACAATAAATACTTTTTATATTAATTAATTGAATTATACATCATTATGTGATACAAATCGTGTAAAAGGATGGGCGCTTAATTAATATGATGTGCGAATAATTACGATGATATTTCAGAGGAATTAATGACGCAATTGTATCATCGACAAGCCCAAATTGAATTTCCAAATGTAGGTGTTGTTTATCCCCTGGGTGAAATCATTATAAATTATTTTTATTGCATTTTACACAAATGAACCATTCGGTGAATGGTTAGGGGCGGTTTTTTAACTCATTAAAAATAGCTGTCACTTCCCGATCCCGGTATCATAAATGGGATAAACACTTCTGTGTCGCTATGAAGAGAAACAAAAACTTTTTATCCTATGGACTGCGAAATAGTGCCAACTAACTATGTGTGGCATTGAGCGTGTATTATACAAGTTAGGATACCATGGCATCAAATCCCTCGAGCATTAAGTTAATTAGGAAAGAATACTTTATTTAACGTCATTAAAAACGAGTTCTTTTATACACTACCACCCGCCTTCTCAGGATTAATTTTTCTCTGAAATAATTTTGTGGGAGTTGAGGCACTTAATTTCGAAAAAAAGTTGTCAATGACCAGTACTTTATATTTTGTTTTAATCTACAATTAAATCAGCAAATGAGTGAAAAAAAAAGATAGATATCTATAAACTTTATGGAGATTGAAGAAAATGTTTAAAATACGCGTAGCAAAAAGTTTTGGCAAATTCGTTTAGCACCACCGAATCTGTTGATGTCAAAAATGGTATAATTAAAGGTGACGTGCTATAATGTTACTGACACTAGTTCGAAACTTATAAGCCAACATCAAAAGTCCGCTAACTACTTGCAACTTGCATATATGCGGATGATTGAAACGGAGGCGCTGAAAGTGCATCTTGCGAGCTTAGATCGTTCTGATTTGTTTATGAAACACACTTGAGCGCGTAGCTAGCTGTCATATGGTTATTGATTAATTGTTATTTATTAATTGGGTTTACCTTCTGTGCCAGAACAACAAGGCTCGTCCGCCATTTCAACTACTTTGTTTATCCTAGTTCTGTCAAATGTGACCGTTCGGGATAAGAAGTCATCTTAAAAGTAAAGCCCTCAATTATAGAACCGAAGAGATATCGTACAGACTTAAATCATCTTTAATAGCGTGCAGCAGCTACCAGCCACCCTTATTATTATTTAGCGGAGGCTACCAGCTTGTGGGAAACGCTCACTAAGCCCATTTTTATTTTACTTCACTCTTTCCAAAGCAACTAATAAACTGGCAATCAATTTAGACTCCGAAAAAAAAACGTATGTCGCATTCGTGCTCTCATTTCCGTTATTAATGACACGAACCCAAATAGTTTTGGTTTCGGTCTGAGAGCGAATATGTTATCCCTCGATTATCCAGAATCGACGTTTATCCATGATTTAGGTGTGAGTCAAAGATCAAAACCCCACAAATGCACGACGAATATTCAATTCCACAACCGTCACCCAGAGGGGGAGTAAGCGAATGTAAGTTGTAAAAGAAATGACCAGTAAGTGCTAGAAGAGAAAAAAAATGACGATGCTAGTATATAGATACCTAGATGAGACCGCGGTATAGCTACAAATATACCAAGCACAACGTAGCGGAATAATACAGATTTTTGCTGTGCTGTGGCCTGTGGCACATTATGTATTGGCCGCTGGAATCAGGCCATAATGCGGTCTTCAGTTTTTTTTTGGCTGTACTGCTTATGACGACGATGTCGCATGAGGGATATGTGTTATAGCGCGCGGTTACTGCGGTATACATAAGCTGCGCTGGTGCAAGTAAATTGCTGTCGCGATAACTTTGGCTAGAATTTTGATGCGTGGGGAGACGAGTTTTTGGCGAGCTGATTTGGTGAGCGGACGTACTGTCTAGATTGTGCGCTGGTGTCACGTAATCCAACGATTTTGTTGGCCAAAAGTTAGCAAGGTGCATCGGTATAAATTGTGTAAAGTCACGTATAACACATATAAAACTAGTTGCTGGTGCACAAAATTCACGCCGAACGACGTTTCGAGTTGTTTCATCGGTTGCCACTATAAGCAACGAAGTGTGTTTCCAAGCCACCGCTACGCAACTACCATCGCCACCGAAGGTGCTCCTCTATACAAAGAAGAACCAAAGTTCCAGCCATCGCTTACTTCCACCAAGCTCACTGCAAACAGTGCGTAAATCAAGCTGCCTCGCCGCCCCGTGGGTCTGACGTCAAAAGAAAACCCAACTACATTGTGGTGAGCCCCAATACCCACGTTACGCCAAACCAGATCGGCGTACAGCTCGTAATTGACATACCGTTGCCGTTGGAGAATTACGGCCTCAAACACCATCTTATAGCTTCAGATTCCACGGCACTACAACTTCGATAGCCTGGAATAAATCGGCCATAACGGAGCTCAAAATTCAATCCAACCGCATTGAACACCGCACGACGTCATCCATCCCCTTGCAAGATCGGCGAACGATACGACCCCATCACTCTGTCGTAGTCCTCGTTCCCGGCCTCTGAAGCAAGTGGAAAGTAGATCCGCACCAGAAAGCAGCAGCAAGTCACGCTTCCAGCAACATAACTCCCGGAATAACGATACGGAGCCGCAACTTACATCGCCTCAGCCGCTACCAACTCCAGCATATTTGCTGTCAACTGTATTCACCCGATCCAAATTTTCACCTCCCCCATCCCATCCTAATTGTTGTCCACTTCAGCAGCCAGGTTTTTTTTTGTAAAAAAAAAAAAGGAGTAAAAAGCTAAGTATTTTATTATGAGATATATGTAAGCCGACTTTCGTTCATCTAAATTTAAAACAATTTTTCCCGCGCAATTTAGCATATATGGATATCAAAATTCAACAGGACGATGCTGTGCACACCATCCCACCCTGCCGTTTTCGTAAGCGACGTCAATACTAATTATTGTATAGTACCCACCGATATTGATGGGGTAAGTCCATTTATTAATTAAATTTAGTGAACGAAATCATTTTTAAAAGAAAAGAAATCAAAATTTCTCGAAAAAGTATAAGTTACATGCAAAAACAAAAAGTACTAGATACACGAAAAACAAAAAATGTATTAAATACCTGCAAAAACAACTAAAAGTATTAAATACCTACCTTCAAAGACAAATAAAATAATTAGATACATGCTAAACTAAAATAAAAGAAATTGATTGAAATAATCTATTAATCCGATATCTACTCGTGAAACTTGAACTATCTAACGTAGAATTAAATCAAGATTGAGATAATTGCTGCTGAGTGTTATTAATAATCCCCTCCCCTCCCCTAAATTTAAGTTATTTTAGTATATTATGATTTAGTTTTTAAGTTCTGAATTTTCGACGATTAATTTTGAATTGCCAGATTTTTAAATTGCATTTTCCTAATTAAAGATCACATCGGTTTAGTATTTTATTAAGACTAGTAGAGTTAAGTTTTTTTTATGAATTCGTCGGCTAATAAAAACATTTGTGAAATTTCTAAAATTCAAACTTCGGCCTTATGATTTGATTTGGGTGTTTTGATCTTGGACTACTGAGGGTTATCAACATGTTAGAGATACTTTTCGTGCGCGATTAATCGTGAGAATGAATAGAAGCTGATGATTTAAATTTTTCGGATGCGATGATGAAGTGTAGGGGTATACTGATTTAGATCAGGTCCACAAGAGGTCTTCGACCTCTTTCTATTAAGGGGTGGCTAAATTTATAATTTTGGAGTGGCTTAGTCACCAAGGTGGTTGGTTTAGTGATGTTAAGTCACTACCACCATAGGGGTGGGTCACACTCCGAGGGAGCCAACACATCTCGCTCCCTCCCTCTCTCCTAATATGGATAGAGGCATGTGGGGATATAGGACTCATTTAAGTTTGTTTCGCCAAATATGTGTAGATTTTTAGGACAGCTTCGGGCCTCTATTTTTACTTAACATTATTCTCAAACCACATCTGGAGACAGGCATGTAAAATGTAACATCGTTCGGCAATCTAGGAAGCAAGATCCCCCCCCCATTCCGACGAGCTGAGGACGGAGCCCCACAAGCATGCCTGCCGCTTCTTAGTGTCCGAACACCCTCCCACCTTAGCCCGGACTGACCTCTTGTAGAGCCTGTAGTGCAGAGGTCATATGGGTTACCAAAGGTTTGGAGGTTATCTTAGTTATTGCCGCGTGAATCATCATTGGGTTAGTTACATTCACGGCAGGAGTGGATTGGATGACGCGAGTGTCGGGATTTTATCCATTCGATAGTGGCGTATCCATATTCATCCCTTTTAGGATCCACTCCCAATTTTTTTCGTTACAGGTTGGCGCCCAACGTGGGGCCGAAGTTGTCCAAGTATACTCCAAATATTTGTTTCCAATATTCCTTCTAAGGTTTATCTTAACTTTTATCTTTTGAACTCTTGATCGAGCATGCTCTCAAGTTGTTCTGGCTATATTTTTTTTGTGGGATTATCATCAGAATCCGTTAAATGCCTTTATGGCTGTCCGTTTAGTTTGTGTGACTATCCCAGACTAACGTCATTGCTGCCACCTAGGTATAAAGGATACGTTCTCCCGTATTTCGTTTTCTGCAGATACATGTGCTATGGCTTTGAGCCTGGCCTTGTATTTGTATTTCGATCCTTAGGTCATTAGATTTCCTTTTGTACTTTATCGCATAGAATTTTTAGTTGCTTTGTCCGGTATGTTAGTGATAATATTCCTGATATATGTCTGTTGCTAAGCACTCGTAATTTCTTTGTTTGTAAAGATCTGTAGGATGATGATCAAAAGTTAGCCAATTAAGATTCTGAAGGTTTCGTTTTATCCTGTCGATCGTTAGCATGTTTTGAAAACTTTTTTTTTCCATTTACCATCTTTGGAATTCAGCAATTATAGCGCCTTGTCCGGTAAGTTAGGACACGTTATCCAGACTTATGTACGTTGCAGTTGCGCGAGGTTTAGCTTTATAACTTTATTTGCGTTTGATTTGATATTCGCTTATGAAGCTTAACCCAAATGCTGTTGATCTTAAAACCAACTATGTAAACATACTATAACGAACGTTCATTAACCTACCTATATCCCTAAAATACATCACGTTACTTACCATATTAGATTTATTAGTCTACCAATCATAACCCCTCACGAAGTCATCGTATCCGAACTTTTATGAAACACTTACTTAACATTTAACCACATACATTTATCCAATCTAAAATTTCAGAAATTTTATTGTTGGTTACGAAATTTGTTTTTTTAATTGAAAGCATACGTTTTATGCCCATTTGCTTAGTTACAAAACTACATTATCTATATAATTATATTTTTTTTTATCTTTTGTGAATTCCTCACAATAATACCCTCAAATAAATATGTCGAATCTGAATTCAACTTCCGAAAGGTTCTTACGTCCAAAGAAGGACAAGAAGACTAAGGATACACGCCAATCCGTTGGTCCCGTAGCAAAGTCCTGGCGGGCAAAACCCCGTTCAATAAATAACGACCCCGTTCCTTCAACTTCAAACGAGGCTCGCGTGTCTCTCGATGAGACTCGTCAATATGATATACGTTCAACTGAAGAGCACGTTAATTTACATGTTGACTCCGAAGTTGAAGTTGAAGCTGAAAATAATGAAAGAGAGAATTTGGCCCAGTACGTGCAAGAAGTAGTTTCTGCAACCGTTGGTCTGAGTCGCACCGACGACTTGCGAGTAATTAGGGAAGAGTTAGAGAAGAATCGAGTCACTACTAGAAATGAGATCACTCTGCTCTTTCAAGACTTATTGAATTCTCAGACTCCACCTCGGATGCTGCCACCTACTAGTGCACCCATACTGCACCCGCCTGAGCCAATAACAGCCTTTCCATCACAATTACCTGACATGACAGTACCTCCCCCTAACGCGCGAACTGAAAATGTAGACAATTTTATTGCCCAGTTAAATAATATGCATCTTAACCAGCCCATAACTTCACCTGCCGTAAATAGAGGTCAAACTCCTTCGTCGACCATTTCGAACGCCCACAACTTTCATAAATGGGGCATTAAATTCGACAATCGAAAGATGTCTGTGGACGATTTTCTTTTTCGGTTGGAGCGAGTCAAAGATGGTTATGGAGCATCTTGGGAGGAGATAGTACTGAATTTCCACCAATTTGTCACCGGCCCAGCGGAAAATTGGTTTTGGGTCTTTTTGAAGTCCAATCCAAATGTTACCTGGCCCTGTTTGAAAAATTCCCTGGTAGAACAGTTCCGAAGCCTCGAAACGGACTCCGAGCTATCCCGCAAAATGTCGGATAGGCGTCAAGGCACCACGGAACCGTTCGATGATTTTTACAATGACATTTTACAGCTGAATACCCGCTTGAGAAATCCGAAACCGAACCGCGAGCTAATAGAAATTATCAAACAGAACGTTTGTAAACGTATGGGAGAGCTCTTAATAACCTTCTATACTAACAGTTTGCCTGAATTAGTGTATGTATGTCGCACTATTGAAAAGTATCTCAGCGACCATGAGCCTCCCAGAGTACGAGCAATGCAAGCTCCAATAGTTAGACGCCATGTTAGTGAGGTGGAAGTCAGTGAAGAAGAACCATCCTGCAGTGTTGTAGGTTTCCACGTCGATGCGATGGAAAATCGTAGGAACCAAAACGCTCTTACTTGCTGGAATTGCAAGATTGTTGGCCACACTTTTTACGAGTGTGATAGTCCCCAGAGAAACTTATTCTGTTTCAAGTGTGGAAAGGAAAACACCACCACTCCTAGATGCACAAGATGCTCGGAAAACTCGCGACAGAACAGATCATCCACCGGTGTGATTTGTTCACAGGAAAGAAACCCGGCACACCATTAAATTCAAATCTCAGTAACGCTACTTCTACTTCTTCTCTTCAAAACTGCACTAAGCCACTTACGATTCTCAAACGGGAGGTAGCTTCTCCTCCTCAGCCAGATCAAGCCCAAAATACCCCCGTCAAAACTCTACACGATCGTTTGCAAACGTATTATGCGACCCGAAATAGAATATTTCAAAACACTCCCAATTACTGCTCGAAAAAGATACTCCGTCTTCGTGAGAGATTTAAAAAAAAGAAGCTTACTTATCAATCTATTGCAGCCACAACTCTATGCAGTTCTGAGAACGACCCGCGTCCATATGCAATGGTAAATATATTTGGTCAAAGTATTTTGGGATTATTAGATAGTGGTGCGGCTGTAAGTTGTCTAGGACAAGAGAGTTGTAAGGTCCTCAAAGAGAAGCAAATCCCTTTTAAAAGATTTCACTCGTTAGTTAAAACTGCTGACGGGCACAACCAGTCTGTGATAGGGCAAGTTACCCTTGACATTACATACAAAGGCGCCGTGAAGCCGATAACCCTATTTCTTGTGCCCACTTTAAAACAACCCTTATACTTAGGGGTTGATTTTTGGAGAGAATTTCAGATCGCCCCCCATCTTATATCTGAACTATCAATAATTCAATCCGAGTGTATAGGTGATGCACATTTTTGTAAATTATCGCACGAGGAATCCAGTAGACTAAGCCAATCCATGAGTTTGTTCCCCTCCTTTGCCACTGTTGGCCTAGGAAAGACAAACTTAGAGGAACATATAATAGACACCGGAGACGCTGAACCCGTCAAACAGCGGCATTATCCCGTATCTCCGGCGGTACAAACCCTATTGTATGAGGAATTGGATCGCATGCTGGACTTGGGGATCATAGAAGAAAGTTCAAGTGCATGGAGCTCACCAGTCGTACTCATACGTAAGCCTGGTAAGAACCGCTTGTGCTTGGACTTTCGAAAAGTGAACCAAGTCACAAAAAAGGATGCATATCCTCTTCCTCATATTGAGGGGCTGTTGGGACGTCTTTCTGATACACACTTCATTTCAAGTGTGGATTTGAAAGACGCTTTCTGGCAGATACCGCTGGAGCAAAGGTCAAGGGAGAAAACCGCTTTCACCGTCCCCGGAAGGCCTCTTTACCATTTCAGAGTGATGCCCTTTGGCCTCTGCAATGCTCCACAGCGCATGTGCAGATTGATGGACAAAGTGGTACCTCACGAATTGCGAGAAAACGTGTTTGTCTACTTGGATGACTTGCTGATAGTTTCACAAACGTTCGAGGAACATCTAAAAATGTTGTCAGTTGTAGCCAATAGGTTGAGAGATGCAGGTTTATCAATAAATCTGCAAAAGTCAAAATTTTGTTTTCGTCAACTAAAATACCTAGGGTATATTGTAGGGGAAGGATGCCTCAAAACGGATCCCGAAAAGGTTGCTGCTATATATGATTTCCCGGTACCAAAAACACCACGCCAGGTCCGCCGATTCCTCGGCATGGCTGGATGGTACCGGAGGTTCGTAAAAGACTTTGCATCGATAGCTACACCTATTACAAATACTCTAAAGAAAGGTGTAAAATTCCACTTTAGCGACGAAGCACTTAGCGCCTTCAATCAACTTAAGGCTGCGCTAACTACAGCGCCAATTTTAGTCAATCCGGACTATGACAAAGAATTCGTAATAGTTTGTGATGCGTCTGCGACTGGGGTAGGATGCGTTTTGTGTCAGTGCGACGAGAATGGGGCAGAACGCCCGATTTTCTACTATTCACATAAATTAAATGCCGCGCAACGTAACTACAGCGTCACTGAACGTGAATGCCTCGCTGCAGTTATGGGGGTGCAAAAGTTTAGGGCGTATGTAGAAGGTCATAAATTCAAGATTATAACTGACCACGCAAGCTTGAGGTGGCTTATGAACAAAAAGGACTTAGATGGAAGGTTGGCTCGATGGAGCCTAAAGTTACAAAGCTTTGTCTTCGATATTGAACACCGAAAAGGTTCTCTCAATGTGGTACCCGATGCCCTATCGAGAGTATACGGGTTGGATTCAGTCGAAGTGGATATTGGTACAGATGCGCTGCACGTTGATCTTTCCGATCCCGCCTTTAAAATGGAGGAATATGTTAAGATAATCGACACAATTAAGCGAAACCAAACGCAGCTTCCTGACCTAACCGTATCCAATCAGTTTGTGTACAAAAAGATAAAATCCTGCTCGGGGGACCCACTACAAGATGAATTGTTATGGAAGCTTTGGGTTCCATCGCAGTTGACCGAACGTCTGATTTCCTTAGCTCATCGTCCACCTCGAGCTTCGCATGGGGGTATAGCAAAAACCTTATACCGCCTGCGCGAGCGATTCTATTGGCCCAAGATGGCCTCCCAGGTAAAAATATTTATAAATAATTGCGAACAGTGTAAATCGTCAAAAGCCCCAAACTCAATTTTACGAACACCTATGCTTTTGAAGTAGATCGTCCATTTCAACACATTTTTATAGATTTCCTAGGTCCTTATCCCCGGTCGAAAGCGGGTAATACCCACATTCTTATTGTCTTAGACCAATTAACTAAATTTGTGCTCTTACAACCTCTTAAAAAGGCAACCTCTGACCTAACTTCCAGATTTTTACGAGATCAATTATTTTTTCTCTTTGGTGTCCCCGAAACAATTTTAACCGATAATGGAAAACAATTCACCAGTCGAGAGTTCAGTAAGTTTCTATCTAGTTTCGGTATTCGCCATATAAAAACAGCATCCTACGCCCCACAAGCCAACGCAAGTGAGCGTGTAAACCGCTCAATCTTGGCGGCCATTCGGTGCTATCTCTCGACCGATCAATCAAGATGGGACGAACAGCTTCCTTCAATAGGTTGTGCGTTGCGATCTGCCGTTCATGCTGCTATAGGTATCTCGCCATATGAAGCCTTATTCGGGCAACCTATGATCGAGCATGGTTCAACTTATGAACTTCTTCGAAATCTAGATGGCCTGAATAATTCCAATCTAACTGTTTTAGCAAAAGGGGATAAGATGCAAATTCTTCACGATCATCTAAAAAAGTCGTTAGCAGACGCTCATCAGAAGTATGAGAAGGTATACAATCTTCGAAGTACCATCCGAAGATTCAAAGTTGGAGATGTCGTATATAAAAGAAATTTTGTTCTCAGCGATGCATCGAAAAAGGTTAACGCTAAGCTTTGCCCCAAATTCCTGAAAATGAAGGTGTGCAAGGTCGTTGGAAACAACCTTTACGAGTTACAGGACCTGAAAGGTAAAAGGATAGGAGTTTTCCACATAAAGGATCTCCGAACTTAATTTTCCGAAATGTTAAGTATACGCCCGGATAGCCCAGTCTCAGCATGAGATCGCATAATTGGGATTTCATTATTATTTAAGCGTTTTCTTTTCTTATCACTTGTGCTCCTGTGCACTTGCAAAAGCGATAAGCTTTGTGGGAAACGCTCACTAAGCCCATTTTTATTTTACTTCACTCTTTCCAAAGCAACTAATAAACTGGCAATCAATTTAGACTCCGAAAAAAAAACGTATGTCGCATTCGTGCTCTCATTTCCGTTATTAATGACACGAACCCAAATAGTTTTGGTTTCGGTCTGAGAGCGAATATGTTATCCCTCGATTATCCAGAATCGACGTTTATCCATGATTTAGGTGTGAGTCAAAGATCAAAACCCCACAAATGCACGACGAATATTCAATTCCACAACCGTCACCCAGAGGGGGAGTAAGCGAATGTAAGTTGTAAAAGAAATGACCAGTAAGTGCTAGAAGAGAAAAAAAATGACGATGCTAGTATATAGATACCTAGATGAGACCGCGGTATAGCTACAAATATACCAAGCACAACGTAGCGGAATAATACAGATTTTTGCTGTGCTGTGGCCTGTGGCACATTATGTATTGGCCGCTGGAATCAGGCCATAATGCGGTCTTCAGTTTTTTTTTGGCTGTACTGCTTATGACGACGATGTCGCATGAGGGATATGTGTTATAGCGCGCGGTTACTGCGGTATACATAAGCTGCGCTGGTGCAAGTAAATTGCTGTCGCGATAACTTTGGCTAGAATTTTGATGCGTGGGGAGACGAGTTTTTGGCGAGCTGATTTGGTGAGCGGACGTACTGTCTAGATTGTGCGCTGGTGTCACGTAATCCAACGATTTTGTTGGCCAAAAGTTAGCAAGGTGCATCGGTATAAATTGTGTAAAGTCACGTATAACACATATAAAACTAGTTGCTGGTGCACAAAATTCACGCCGAACGACGTTTCGAGTTGTTTCATCGGTTGCCACTATAAGCAACGAAGTGTGTTTCCAAGCCACCGCTACGCAACTACCATCGCCACCGAAGGTGCTCCTCTATACAAAGAAGAACCAAAGTTCCAGCCATCGCTTACTTCCACCAAGCTCACTGCAAACAGTGCGTAAATCAAGCTGCCTCGCCGCCCCGTGGGTCTGACGTCAAAAGAAAACCCAACTACATTGTGGTGAGCCCCAATACCCACGTTACGCCAAACCAGATCGGCGTACAGCTCGTAATTGACATACCGTTGCCGTTGGAGAATTACGGCCTCAAACACCATCTTATAGCTTCAGATTCCACGGCACTACAACTTCGATAGCCTGGAATAAATCGGCCATAACGGAGCTCAAAATTCAATCCAACCGCATTGAACACCGCACGACGTCATCCATCCCCTTGCAAGATCGGCGAACGATACGACCCCATCACTCTGTCGTAGTCCTCGTTCCCGGCCTCTGAAGCAAGTGGAAAGTAGATCCGCACCAGAAAGCAGCAGCAAGTCACGCTTCCAGCAACATAACTCCCGGAATAACGATACGGAGCCGCAACTTACATCGCCTCAGCCGCTACCAACTCCAGCATATTTGCTGTCAACTGTATTCACCCGATCCAAATTTTCACCTCCCCCATCCCATCCTAATTGTTGTCCACTTCAGCAGCCAGGTTTTTTTTTGTAAAAAAAAAAAAGGAGTAAAAAGCTAAGTATTTTATTATGAGATATATGTAAGCCGACTTTCGTTCATCTAAATTTAAAACAATTTTTCCCGCGCAATTTAGCATATATGGATATCAAAATTCAACAGGACGATGCTGTGCACACCATCCCACCCTGCCGTTTTCGTAAGCGACGTCAATACTAATTATTGTATAGTACCCACCGATATTGATGGGGTAAGTCCATTTATTAATTAAATTTAGTGAACGAAATCATTTTTAAAAGAAAAGAAATCAAAATTTCTCGAAAAAGTATAAGTTACATGCAAAAACAAAAAGTACTAGATACACGAAAAACAAAAAATGTATTAAATACCTGCAAAAACAACTAAAAGTATTAAATACCTACCTTCAAAGACAAATAAAATAATTAGATACATGCTAAACTAAAATAAAAGAAATTGATTGAAATAATCTATTAATCCGATATCTACTCGTGAAACTTGAACTATCTAACGTAGAATTAAATCAAGATTGAGATAATTGCTGCTGAGTGTTATTAATAATCCCCTCCCCTCCCCTAAATTTAAGTTATTTTAGTATATTATGATTTAGTTTTTAAGTTCTGAATTTTCGACGATTAATTTTGAATTGCCAGATTTTTAAATTGCATTTTCCTAATTAAAGATCACATCGGTTTAGTATTTTATTAAGACTAGTAGAGTTAAGTTTTTTTTATGAATTCGTCGGCTAATAAAAACATTTGTGAAATTTCTAAAATTCAAACTTCGGCCTTATGATTTGATTTGGGTGTTTTGATCTTGGACTACTGAGGGTTATCAACATGTTAGAGATACTTTTCGTGCGCGATTAATCGTGAGAATGAATAGAAGCTGATGATTTAAATTTTTCGGATGCGATGATGAAGTGTAGGGGTATACTGATTTAGATCAGGTCCACAAGAGGTCTTCGACCTCTTTCTATTAAGGGGTGGCTAAATTTATAATTTTGGAGTGGCTTAGTCACCAAGGTGGTTGGTTTAGTGATGTTAAGTCACTACCACCATAGGGGTGGGTCACACTCCGAGGGAGCCAACACATCTCGCTCCCTCCCTCTCTCCTAATATGGATAGAGGCATGTGGGGATATAGGACTCATTTAAGTTTGTTTCGCCAAATATGTGTAGATTTTTAGGACAGCTTCGGGCCTCTATTTTTACTTAACATTATTCTCAAACCACATCTGGAGACAGGCATGTAAAATGTAACATCGTTCGGCAATCTAGGAAGCAAGATCCCCCCCCCATTCCGACGAGCTGAGGACGGAGCCCCACAAGCATGCCTGCCGCTTCTTAGTGTCCGAACACCCTCCCACCTTAGCCCGGACTGACCTCTTGTAGAGCCTGTAGTGCAGAGGTCATATGGGTTACCAAAGGTTTGGAGGTTATCTTAGTTATTGCCGCGTGAATCATCATTGGGTTAGTTACATTCACGGCAGGAGTGGATTGGATGACGCGAGTGTCGGGATTTTATCCATTCGATAGTGGCGTATCCATATTCATCCCTTTTAGGATCCACTCCCAATTTTTTTCGTTACAAGCTGCTTCGGTGACCTTTTCGCCTTCCCCAAGACTAACCGCCACCTGAAGGAGCTGATTACGTCAATGAACCTCGTCTCGACAATTCGAGGACCCCATCAGCGTCTAAAGACGTGGACGTGGGTTTCTCGCTCTCTCTCGCCTTTTCATCGAAGACAAATCGCGACCTCTCTTTTCAGTACCAAGCAGTAGGATGGAGTGATATAATCAAGCTATAAATAAATAGCTGGCAGATTGCTACTGTTACCACCCATGCTTTTTCCAGTGGACAATTCATCCATTGACCAGCAGAGCGGACTGGTTCAATCACCCACTTCTGTCATGCAGCAGTCGCCCTCCTTAGTGATGGTCTTTCAGAGGCAATAGGCAGGGGGCAGACTGTTACGGTCACCCTCTACCCTTACCCGAAGACTAAGCCGCAACCAGGCAACTGATTTGGTAAGATACTCAAATTCGCAAGTAGTAAGAGAGTTATGTCCGGCACATGGTTTTTTCTGGCCTCCTTTCTCCCTCCCTTCTCCCACACCATCATATTTTGGTATCACAATGGAACAAAAATATGGTCTAAGTCCTAAGTGCCATCCCTTTAGGACAGCCACCTTGCCTAACCTAACCTATGTTGAGAATGGAGGAAAACGTTTCGAGTTATTTTGGATGCTCAATAAAGTGTTGGGAAAGGACTCTACGATGAACTTTGTGCACTATAAACATTGATTTGGTCAAAAGCATTTTTCACAATAAAAACGATGCTTTGATACCCTCCACTCTATGTACTGTATAGGTACACGCAAGTGTCTAATATTAGTTTTGTATGGGAGGTACCAGAACTACTTGACCGACATAGCCAATTTTCAATACCAACCTGACGACGGTAAAAAGAAGTCTTTCCACAAAATTTCATTCGCCTACGTTGATTCGTTTGGACGATATCGCGTTTTCAACAGACACGACAGACGGACATGGGTAAATCGATTCAGAATGTGATCCTGATTCAGAATATATATACTTTATAGGGCCTCCGGTGAATCCTTCTTGGAGTTACAAATGTAATCACAAAGTGAATATACCTTCCTGTGGAGGGTATAAAAATTAATAAGGACGTCTCGCGAACGTCTGACAAGCATCCGAAAGTATAAAAGCGTCTCAATTCAGCCGTTCAGACTTGGTATCAAATTATAGCTCCCTTCCATTCGTCACGAACGAATTGTTGTGAGATGCTAGGCCTAGGGTGCCTATACGGACCTGGGGAGTCGTAAAGCTGCAGAGCTGCATAGTCGTGAATAATTTTCTAAATCTAATCTGCAGAGTTCAAATTTCGTAAGCATATATATGACAAATATCTTCGTGCAATTAGTCGCAGAGACCATTGTCATTTTTGGGTAGTTGTGGTTGAGCCCTTGAACTTGCGACTTTTCAGATATTTTCAAAAGGAACCCTGATGAGAATGAGGCTCCCTACTGTCGATCGACCGACAACTGTGATTGGCGATTGCGATTGATATTTGTCGATTTGAAATTCGCTTGTTGTCGATTACAAATGTCTGGTCGATGCTTTCTTTTTGGTAGGGAAACAATTTTGAGCGTACGAATAGCTAAAATCAATCCACGCAATCGACACTTGTCGTGACGATCACTGATCGACAAACACAATAAGGGCCTGATCTCCTACATAATTAATATAAATATTATCTTAAGCTACTACCACGTAAACTGGTCTCATGCAATTTCGGTCTGCTGTTAAAAAAGTTAGTGAATGGAAAAAGTAATAACATTGTCGGACACTGTATACCTATAAATATTGTTCACGAAAAGTTAAACCCAAATTTTTATGTGGACTGCTTTTTGCAGCAAGGACACAGTGTTTCTGCATTTCACTTGTAAAAAGAAACCAAAACTATATTCTCTTTACTTAATCCTTAACAAAGAGGGTATTCGAAAGCTGTCAGAATTATTCATTTATTCATCCTCAATTTCGAAGGAAACCTATTTAAAATGCCCATCAGCCTTGCCATTTATATTGAAAGGTTTTTATTTTAAATTCACACTATCATTCTGTCATAAATTCCAGCATTTTGGATAATTTACATCAAACATTTTGTTCATTTGAATTAAGGACGCTACAAATACAATAAAAAAAACTACTTACACGTTTTATTCGGTGAACAAGCATACAGTTCACTTGAAGTACACTTCCCTGAAAGGAATGGGTTCCATGAATTCTTCAACAGACGAAAGAGTACTATAATAGGTAGATATTCGTACAAGGACATGAACATCCATTTTCTATAAGATCTGCGACCCTTTGGGAATAAGTTATACCGTGTTAGGCAGACTGTGTATTTTTACGGGAATGTCGAGATCTATTTTCGGATATTTAGAGTTAGCTTTTATGCCTATATGCCCTATATCTACAATTCTACATACCTGCCAATTGAGTGTATGACATTTTTCAGTGCAATTGACATTAGTTAGATGATGAATATTTAATGTGTAATAGCTTTGTGATTCTGTTAGGACAGATTTGTATTAAAAATTAAAACCAATGCTGTGGCTGTGGTTTTACCCTAAACGTATAGTCAAGTTACATTACAGCTTTACACGCATTTATACTGAAATTCCCCTACAAAATTTTGATGTGGGGTAAAATGGAATTGGATTAAATGATTTATAGTTGGAAATAAGATGAGTGGTAAGGGCCTCATCCCTATGGAAATTAAAAACGAAAAATACTGGCCCAATTAAATTAGTGTCCCAAATGCACAATGTCGGGCTAAGGACAGGTTTTTTTATTCTTGGCTAACTTTAACCAATGGTTCTTACATGTGGTAACTTCGAATTTGTTTTTTCTGCAAAATGTTAACCAGGAAATCAATAGTTTCGTTATTTGACCCTAGAAATTGATAACCAGTTGATTTTAGGCGGTTGCCAATAATGATTTTCTGGAATTTTATTTTATCATGTTTTGTCAAACGACAGCTTCTAATTTTTTTGTGCAAATATTTGTTTTTAAATAATAATAATAAGTTAAAAAATATATAACTGCAAAATAGAGTAAAGGTCCTAACCCTTTTACAACGATGTTTTCAATTGACAAATTGACACTAGAACTTATGCAAGTTGCGGTTAGCCATATACATATACTGAATGCGATGCATAAATTGCGTTTACTTTCTCCTTTTAGTCGGCTCTCACATTGAGGCAACATTCAATAAGCAATTGGCAATAGGAAACACACAATATTATCGCTCACAATTATTTTACTTCGAGTTAAATTAGAAGTCTCACATCAAAGCAACTAAATATCGCTCGAACGAAAAATGTTGCTGATTGATTATTGGCAGTTGCTATTTGCTTATTGCTTGTTGCCTCAATCTGAGAGCCGCCTTATGTGCGTTAAGTCCGTTGACAGTTTTAACAAAATACATTCTTTGGTGCAAAGATTACAATCATTCACGAATGAATTTACAACAGTTGTAAGATCAAAGAACATTTGCCGATCGCGTCTCACTCAACCTCTCGAGAAGACCTGTGCAGCAAATGCTGAAGACGAGCGGTGTCGGTGACAAGAAGCCATCAGAAAAGCCGCAACTGATGTGCTCGTTATCACAAAACCACCCACACGAAACCCCTGGTTTGATGAAGAGTGCCGGCAAGCACATGCAGGATGCAGCAAAACAACTGGCATACAAAGCGGTGCTGCATAAAAGGACAACAGCAGCTCGTGAGCTCTACGAGCGAAATAGGAGGAACGAAATTGAGAAGTGGTACTCCAGGAACAATTTTCGGAAGTTTTACCAAAAGGTAAAAAGAACGTGTCACCGGAACATGACCCAAGCAGAGACCTGTAGAGACGAACAAGGAAATCTTGTGGTGGAGTCACAGTCGGTGCTAAGGACATGGAATAACCATTTCTGGAGATTGTTAAACCGCGAAGACGACACAAATTTCGGTGTCAGGAAGAATGAACCATTTACACCGAACGATGAAATCCAAGATTCCGTCCACCTGCCCAAAATGAAGTGAGGATAGAAATATCCGAGCTCAAGTCCAATAAAACTATTGAGATTTCTAAATCAGCGGGAGTAGACTTTGTGGAGAGCATTCAAGATTTGGTCAGAGTAAGGTCCAATGCACACGGAAAAACTAAACCCGTTGACAACTCGGGTTACAGATCAGTTACGAACTCAGTGGTAACTTGACTCCACACACGAGGAAACTCACCACCAATCAAAATCTCTACTTCGTTCTGTGTCGTAATGTTTTTCAACCTCCCCCACCAGCAACAGGTTGGTCTGTTGTTTGCTCATCTTTGACAAACTAGAAACTGAAATTAATAAGCAACCCGACATGCAAATCAACAGACGACTGGTTACAAACTAGTTTTTGTGAATCGCAAACGAGTTTTCAACCAGTAGCGTCGTGTGCGTCGTCCAACCATTTGATTACACAGGGTATGCCTCAAAGCAAACTATTTGCCAATTCGCATCGCTGATCAGTTTTTTTTACAGTTACCCCGTGTGCATGTCTAGTTTTGGCATCCCTGTTAAGCTTGTCAGATTATGCAGAATGACGATGGAGAACGCTCGCTATTCCATAAAGGTCGGAACAATCTCACCGAGACCCTTTGATGTCAAAAAAGTATTTAGATAAGGTGATGCGCTGTCATGTGACTTTTTCAACATCATACTTGAGAAAATGTTGCAACACCAGAGGCAACAGGGGCGCTGGTGTGGTTGCAAGTATTATAACATAAGTGACAATGGGTTAAGTGGTGAATTAGGGCAATACAAAATATATGCTATCAACAAGAAGGGGCACACAACATCGAAAAATCGGACAGAATGTCACGAAAGACAGCTACAACTTTTAGGTGGTTGGTTAGGGACTTTGTCTACCTCGGCTGCGCTATAAACTTTGACAATGACACCGCAGCAGTAATCAAACAAAGAGTTACACTTGCCTACCGTTGTTTCTTTGGCCTGAGAAGGTAAATGACTAGTAAGGTCTTGTCAAGAAACACTAACGAGACTTTATATAAGACCCTCATCATTCCAGTCCTGCTCTATGGCGAAGAAGCATGAAAAAAAATCCGCAAAGGCTAATGAAGATCTTCTTAGTCGGTTCGATCGCAAAACTTTTTGAGTGATTTTCCCATTTGCGTCGGCTGGGTCTGAGGGCGTTTAGTCAAAGATCGGGCCAAATGGAGAGGCATTTTGGTTGAGGCCCAGGTCCACCCCGGACTGTAGCGCCATCAAAGTAAGTAAGTAATATCACAGTCCTGCATTAATAAGAGCACAAATATCACAGATGCAGCTTCCTATACTACTAAGCATTAAGTGAAGTCAGAATCTCAGATCTCAGTACTTCAAAACTTGGAATCAAGTACCTAATCCTTAAACTTCATGTAACAACTTTTTACACACAAATCTGTCTTAAGAACTGATGGAATGATCAGCTTAATAGATCTTAAAACTAACCTAAATGTACAAAAATTCCATTATTACAGTTTTCAGCATACTCCCACACCCTACCTTTACATTCAATAAAATAACATTTTCAGTATTAAAAGAAAAACAAATACATATACCTACAGTGAGCGTCAAAAGTGAGTCAACACGAATGCTGTTTTCATTTTTCTTTGGAAATTTTTTTTTAAATATCTATAAAGTACTAGCGGATCCGGTGAACTTCGTCTCGCCCCAATTTAACGCTTTCAGATAAGCTCCAGAGTGATCATAAAACACAAATAGAATAGAGTATTTGCTCAATAGAAAATGACAATGCGAAAAATATACCTGTCAAATTGCGCACAGCCTAAGTCAACGTACAACGCCATCTATCGGGTTGTGGCATTGATCGCAGCACAACGCCATCTATTATGTATCTCATTATAACTTCTCCACCCAAAATGCATGAAAATTATCATTTATCACAATGAATTTAACAATAATCCGAAATTTTCCACATTTACATCGTCCAAAATCATGAAATCATGCGATAAAATGCAAAATTTCTTCGAAAAAAATTCAAATTTTTCGCGTTTTTCAAGAATTCCATTCGAAAAGCCGATCCGGAACAATTGCACATAAAATTCCATACAAAAAATCTAATCTCGATTTTGCCAATTTCCCGACTTTCCCGGAGGGTTTTCCCAAAAATTTTCTTTCAAAAGAACCTTCTCCTGGAAATTACGAACAACTGAAAAAAAATATAAGCCAAATCGGTCCAGCCGTTCTCAATTGATGAATTACTATACATTTTTGCCACCATTTTTATATGTATAGATTTTATATTGTCGAAATGAAATATGTTTCGTTATTGTTATTTTCTATTTTGTTATCAAACTTTTTACAAATTATTGTTTTTTTCGGCATGTTTCGAGACTAACTTAAAGAGTTACCTACTAAGGCTCCAGTTACAGCTAATCAGTAAAATGCAACCGAAAAAAAATTTGTTTTGCTTTTTTGAAGCACTTAAAGCTTAAACTTAATCTTGTTCTTAAAATGTTGCGCTTAAATTTAAAAAAAAATTAGTTTGTCAAAAAAAAAACGAAGTATGTTATTGATTTAATTTTTTTTTTTTAAACTTAAACTTAATCGTTGAACTCAATCTTGATCTTAAAATCTTGCATTTAAATTAAAAAATTTGTTTCTAGAAAACGAATTTTTTCGCACGTAAAAATTTTCCTGTTCAACTTCTCAGTCAATTCCACAACATTTTCCACTGAATTCCTATGATATTCTATGGTTAAATGTTTCAGTTCTGTTCTGTTTCGTATTTTTACGGATAGCTATAACTGGTGCGGGTGCCTAAAGAAAACTTAAAAGAGCATCGATGTTCACCCACTTTTGGCGCTCTCTGTATATATTTTTCACGCATTAAAGCACAAATTGAGTTTTCATACCCCAACGGTGAAATCATCAATTTTAAAGTTAACTTCGGTTGACATTCGGTATTCTATAGAATTGAATGGTTTTGTGTCCTTGTTATGGAATCAAAAGTGCTACCATCCGTTAGAGAAGAGATTGGATTGTAAGAGCAACCGAGAGAAGGCCATTAATATACATTGAAAAGTCGCACAGGAATGGGGAATACAATATTCCCATTAGTTGGAAAATAACAAGACGTATACGTAACGTACTCGTACATAATACACAACGTGAATTGATCGACTGCTTCAAGACTTCAAGAGCATTCCATCTATTTTCCAGAATGTGTGGAACTAACACCACAATGATGTCATAACAAATATTTAATGCGATTTGCAAAAATATATTTTTAACGAATGGGATAAGATGACAGAAGAGTAATTATCTCTGTCTTAAATTGAGTAGCCAACTCGAGTTCAACATGTTATGCAATTTACGTCCCCATGTAAATTTGTTTGTTACTTGAATATGTGTTTGACCACTTGATGATGCAAGAGCGATGAAGGAAGTCATTATGTAATGTTCACAGTAAAAAATAACAATCACACTTGTTACTTATGCAAATGCTGCCAGAGTTTTGTCATAAGAATTCCCACGCCAGTGAGAAAAAAAATACCTTTCTTCCTACGCCTGGCTCGTAAAAGAACCTTAGATTTTCCCACTCATAGTCTTTAAAAAAAAAGAAAACAGGAAATTAGCTAAACGATAAAACAGTCTCAATAACTATAGGGCAAAAATCCATATTTTAGACAAAGCTATCCAAAAAATTAGCATCAAAGTGTTGAAATCTATATATTCCCCGACAGTCAAACAGGTATAAAGGCCCTTAGCTTACCTATCATTGACTCCAAATCACTATAACACTATTTCAACACCCTTTAAATTCTTAGAATCGGGAACAGAACCAAATTTATGGTGGATTTCTGGAAATGAAGGCTTTGTAAAAAAAAAGCCGACGAATATGTCGGAATAGGCTGAGAAGCCGCTTTCACGGGACCGTTACCTTTATGCTACACCCCCATATCCGCTATAAACCTAGCCGTAAAAAGCTGGGAGCACACGGAATGTATCTTATATTGGGAGAATATCCTAGGTGAACAAGGTTTTATTATATACCTAAGCAAGTGTTTAAGCCTGTGCCCCAGGTATATTAGAAATGAAGATCTCCACAGAGACCTTGGAATTCCCACGGTAAAAAACGAAACGAGAAATTGCGCTCGAAAGAATAGAAATCGATTATTAGGACACGTTAATAATTCGGTCCTAAAAATTCTCGATGAAATAAATTTATTGAGGCCGGCGTCTACAACGAACTAAACCTTCCAAAATAGTCCGATAATTACCAACCGCGTTAAAATTGCGGAACGAGCAGTAACTTTCGCCGGAATGTCGCCTGCCCAAACGTTAATAAGTCATAACTAAGGCCCAATGCACTCGGAGCAACTGAAAAAAAACTGATCAGCGATGCGAATTGGCAACTAGTTTGCTTCGAGTTATACCCTATGTAATCGGCTCTCACATTGAGGCAACATTCAATAAGCAACTGGCAATAAGAAACACGCAATATTATCGCTCACAATTATTTTACTTTGAACTAAATTAGAGGTCTCACTTTCACCTCAAAGCAACTAAATATCGCTTAAACGAAAAATTTTGTTGATTATTTATTGGCAGTTGCTATAGTTGCTTATTGCTTGTTGCCTCAATTTTGCCAAAGGAGATGACGCACACGACACGCTACTGGTTGAAAACTCTTTTGCGATTCACAAAAACCAGTTTGTAACCAGTCGTCTGTTGATTTGCATGTCAGGTTGCCTATTGATTTCAGTTTTTAGTTTGTCGAAGATGAGCAAACAACAGACCAACCTGTTGCTGGTGGAAGAAGTTGAAAAACATGACAACAACTAGAGATTTTGATTGGTGATGAGTTTCCTCGTGTGTTTGATAAAAACTTCCAAGTCTTCATCCTAAAAGGTCATTCTGAGAGGAAGAGACATTCTTTCATGATGAGGCGGTTCAATTCTTCACAGATGGATCGAAAACGTCTGATGGTGTAGGAGGTGGTGTTTTTTTCTGATAGACTAAACCTCAGTCTCTCCTTCCGTCTCCCAGATCATACTGTAGCGTTTCTCAGGCGGAAATAATGGCAATAAAGGAAGTCTTATCCTGGCTAAAAGAAAACTTGATATCCGCTTAAGATATCCGCATCTTCGCGGATAGTCAGGCTGCAATTAAGTGTCTGGAATCAGCCTCTATTAACTCTAATACAGCCCTAGACTGTCGCACGTCTCTCAGAGAGATGGCGGAGCAGTTCAACATTCACTTCTGCTGCTTGCCGGGGCACAGAGACTACACTTCCTATCGTACCAAGCAAATGTACTTTAGGTACCCCAATCGCTACGTCTAAACTTATAATAAAGCTGAATGCCATCCAAAGAACAAACCTTTGCTGGACATGAGGCACGACATGTCTAGCGAGGGTTGGGGTTGAAATACTGTATGGTCAAAATTCTGTTTTCAAAATACTGTATTTCAAAATACTGTATTTCAAAATTCTGTATGAACAAAATTCTGTATGAACAAAACTCTGTATTTCAAAATTCTGTATGAACAAAACTCTGTATTTCAAAATTCTGTATATCAAAATTCTGTATTTTAAAAAAAATGGTTTTGATAATGTAAAAAAGTGCGCACTTTTTTACATTATCAAAACCATTTTTTTTTAATACAGAATTCTAACATACCACTTCTTTTATTTTTATATTTTACTGTCTCCTTGCATATCTACATAGATTTATAAAACATAAACCGATGTTTTGGTCTGTTTTTGAAAGTTCAAAAACAAGAACAGAAGTGTTTACGAGGACCCAAAACAGCGTTGAGGCATGGCATCGCCGATTAAAAGTCTTGGTTGGGAGGAAAAAGCCGGGCCTGTATAAACTTATCAGCGACCTGAAAAAGGAGCTAATTTTTACTAAAGCACAGGTGGAAAGGGTTAGGAATGGGGAGCACATTAAAAAAACAAAAAAACAATACTTAAAAACAAGAGAATTCGACGTATTATGCGAAAGAGGCCCGATTTAAGCAACGTTGCTTATTTAAGGCGAATAGCAAAAAGTTTGCTTTTGTTTTAAATGATTCTGTTATGCTAATTTGTTATTTTTATGTTTATTGTTTATTAAATTTCTTTGAAGTATTAAGTTTACTGTTATGTTTTTGTTAAATTATGTTCCTAAATGATTTCCAATTTTTGTTTTTTTTTTCCAATAAATTTAAAAAGTTATATTACAGCTTGCTTTTTCTTATGCAAACACTTTTTCAAAAAATAGAATTGGGTATAAGCAGCTATTCGGAAAACAGAATTTTGCACATACAGTATTTTGAATATACAGCATTTTGGATATACAGCATTTTGGATACACAGCATTTTGGATATACAGCATTTTGAAATACAGAATTCTGAAATACAGAATTTTGTTCATACAGTATTTTCAAAAAAAAAAATACAGAATTTTGTCGATACAGTATTTTGAAATCCAGAATTATGGCCCATTCCCGTCTAGCGACAAAACAGATCTGGCCAAAGCTGGATCCCAAACGTTCTAAAAATGTTATCTCTCTTGACAGGATACATATCGACGCCACAATAGGTGTCATTACGGGATACTGCCTTATAGGTTAGGTAGGCATGTAACAAGGCTTGGTGTACTCTCAAACGATTTTTGTAGAAGTTGCTTGGACGAAGAGGAGGAGGAAACTATTGAGCACTACCTCTGCACTTGTCTGGCACTCTCCCGAAAATGGAAACTCCATTTGGGAGCCTCCTACTACAATGATCTTCTAAACGATCTAACAAACCTAGACATTCGTAGTCTCTTTTGCTTCATCAGAAGCTTAAACTGGTTCAACGAGAAGGACGACATTTTTAATAGATTCATGACCTAATTGGTCTAAGTGTGTCGGCCTTTTGCCGGCAGCTACTTCAACCTAACCTAACCCAACCTCCCTCGTGTGTGCCTGTGTGGTCACCCGCTAAGTCTGAACTGGTCTGTAACCCGAGTTGTCAAGCGGTTTAGTTTTTTTTTTTTAATTGCTCCGTGTGCATTGGGCCTAGGTTGTAAAGGGTCCGCCATCTCACGTTTTTTTTTTTTCAACTAGTGAAAAGCACCGTCAGCTCCGTATGTTCGTTATCTTGTGAAAAAAGTGAAAGAAACTGGCATCCTCATCGATAAACCAAAGCGTGAAAAGCCAAAAACAGTGCGTACACCCGAGAAAATTGCTGTTGTGGAGGATTTTGGTCCAGAGGCATAATTGGGCCATTTTTCTTCGAAAAAGAGCAAGGCCGTTACAGTCAATGGCGATCGTTATCGGGCCATGTTGAACGAATTTTTGTTCACAAAAATTGAAGAGGAGGATATTGGCAACATTTGGTTTCAACAGGACGGCGCTACGTGCCACACAGCCGAAGCTACACTCGATGTTTTGCGACCTGTTTTTGAAGATCGCATTATCAGCCGCAGAGCTGATGTCGTTTGGCCACCGCGGAGCTGCGATTTGACACCGTTGGACTATTATTTGTGGGATGCCGTAAAAGATAAGTGTTAAGCAGACATGCCAGAGACAATTGACGCTTTATAGGACAATATTCGTGAAGCCATTGGTGAAATACAGCTGCACACAATCGATAATGTGCTTAAAAATTGGACCGATCGTGTAGGCTACTGCATGGCCAGCCGAGGCGGCCATTTGGATGAAATTATTTTCCATTATTAACCGGAAGGATTGTACTTTCAAATAAAAAAAGAAATTTGAGAAAATATTCAGTAGTTTTTTTTTTATAGCATTTTCAAAACCAAAAAAGTTATTTGGCGGACCCTTTAGTACAAAACAAATTTGTGGGAGGTGGTTTTATTGAGTAAACATCTCACACTACGCTGACTGTCCTCATAGTGTCTTTTAGAAAATTCCCACCTGCCTCGAAAAAAAAATTATTTGGATAAAATTATAAATGTTTTAGTTTTAGTTTTAGATTAGATCGCAAGTGGTCCCCAAAAACGAATGCATAAAATTGACAGTTGTCGGGTAACAGCCTATATAAGGTCCATTATTATTAGATTTTGACATAAACGAACTAAGGCCCATCTATATGAAATGCATATTTAAATGTTTACACACACGTCTGTTATTTATTTATTTTTTGAACAAATATCCATGCCACAAAATAGCCAAATGTACCAGTTCCCAAATGAAACATTAAATTCAATCATTTACCTTTTAAATTTAATCGACTTCGTTCAAAAAAAATTTCATCTTCGTTCACTATTTTAATTTTATAATTAATTTTCTACAAAATGCTTTAAAGTAGTTTCCATTTTAGTTTGCAAATATAAGAAATTAAATTATAGCAAGTGGATAGTTTAATTGCATGCAAAACATCTATAACGCACACATGAAAGAGTATGTAATCTAATTAGTCAAACATGTGAAGTTAGGAAGGAAAATAAATAGAAAAGGAAAACAAGAGAGAAAATATAAACTCACCCCAATGCGTCCCAGGAGTAAAGCATCCATTTCACCGCCATTTTGCGCTACGGTTGGAACTGTTGTCACTATAGAAATAGTTGGTTCTGCTTGGGTGCTCAAATCAACCGACATTTTTTTCTATTTTTTTTGTTGTTGTTTGTATAAAGTTTCACTTTGTAATTTTTAATTTAAACTTTTGTTTATTAAGAGTGTGTGTGTATGGCTTTTAGGTAAAGTGTGTATAATTAAGTTGTTTGAATAAAATCGATTTAATCAAAATGTACGTAAATGATGTGCAGTCAGATATGTGTTAAACGAGTTAAAGCTTTCTATTGACATTGTTATTAAGAGAGATGGTCATTTGAAATGTTCGTCTTCTCCTTTTTTTTTTTTTTTGATTAATTGTTGGTCCTTGAGATGAATGTTATCGTCGATCTTTTGTCTCCGATTAAAATGTAGGATATAGGTTAATTCTTTTGTTGTCTTTATTTTACTTTTACTTTTTAAAACGGTTCGAAGTTGGTAGTAAGTATATTAAACAAGTTTCTTAAGTCCTACTGGTTCTATAGTATATTATACTTTAAATTCGTTATTGTTTTAGTTTTCCTTTAAATATTTTGTAGTATGTTGTTTTGAGCTATTTTTGAAAGATTTTCAAAATATAGAATGCTACCTCTAATGGGTGTTCCAAAATTCACGCAAATTTTGAATTGTGCTTCATTTAAGCAGTACCTAAAGTGTTGCCAATGGAAAAAAAAAAACAAGCTCGACTGCTAGTTCAGGGTTATTAAAAATGGAATGTTACATGAAAACGCAAACCGTTTCAATTCTTGAGCCATATTTAAAAAATAATTAGGCCTTGACAGCTACGGCTTTTTAATCCTCAAAATTTTCAAATTTTGTGTTTGGAAAATCCACGGGTTGATAGATAAACAAATGCATCCAGAACGAGTAATTTTTTGGTGCGCATTTTGGGCTGGATTTGAGGGATTATCGGACAATTCTTCTTTAAAAATGCTGCTGGTCAGGAAGCTGTTAGTGTTGTTCGCTATCTCGACATGACAAGTTTTTCATGCCTAAATTGCAAGGTATGGATGTGTATGGCATGTGTTTTCAACAAAACGGTTCCACGTGCCAAATATGTAGTCTGCAATTACTGCATGCATCATTTTCCTTCATCATCCAATCAGAAGATGTTATAATTTTTGCAAATGGCGTCGTACGTCAATCATATTTGACAGTTGTGAACTAGACAGCTGCAGTACACAAACAGTATAGTTTTTTTGGCCAATAATCGGTCGGTGGTGTTAGCGCAACGTGAATTTCGACGTTGATTTCCTAATCGTGTTCCGTCAACTGGGCAAAAATTCCAGCGCTTAGCTACTCAACTCGAACAGACTGGAACCACAGGAGACCATGCAGAGCGTGGCCGCCACCGGACTGGTTGTTCGGCCGAGAATACCGAGGTTATGGCTGCCAATGTCGCTGAGAACGACGAAACATCAACCAGACGACGGGCCCGCAACCGCAATTGGGCATCACCAGAAGAACCCTACAGTGAATTTTAGTGAAAGACTTACACATGTTCCCGTACAAAGAGCAAACAGTACATCAGTTAATGCCTGCGACCGTCAGTCGTGTGTGAATTACTGTCAAGCTATCCTCAATCTCAACCACGAAGAGGACGATTTTGTGTCAAAAATCATATGAGCGACGAGACGCATTTCCACTTAAGCGGGTAAGTCAATAAGCAAAATCTTCAGTTCTGGGGCATTGAAAATCCGCTGGTGATGCACAAAGAGCCATTACATCCACTCAAAGTCACTGTGTGGTGCGGCGGCGCGTTCACGCGGTAGGAGTGATTGGGCCTTAATTTTTTAGGACACCATCGACAATAGGGTCACTGTTACTGGCGAATGCTATATAGTGCCATGATAAACGACTTCTTATTTCCGGATGATTGCATGCGCGGTGCTTGGTGAACATTTGATTTCAACAAGACGGTGCAACCGCACATACAGCACGAGCGACAATAGATATTGTGAAGGAAGCGTTTCCTGGTCGCGTAATCTCCCGTTTTAGCGAGAAAGATCGCCCGATTTAACCATTCCAAGCTTCTTTCTTTGGGGATTTATGCCAACATGCATCAGACAATCGCAGCCCTTAAGGAGAATATTCGACAGGAATGCGAACAGTTGCCACCGGAAATCTAGCGGAAAGTCATGGACAACACGATAAATCGAGCACAAATGTGTGTATCAATTCAGCCATATTTATGAATACTGTCAATGCTGTTAAGGTCCTTTATTCGATATGATATTCCATACATAACCCTACAGTATATAGTTTATGAATCAATATAAACTATGCAATTTTTAATGAAAGACCTATATTTTCTATTAATATTACTTCTTCTTGCGTGAATTTTGGGGCACTCCTGTTTTTAGATATGTCCACTTAGAAAGGAATACTTGCGGCGACAACAAATGTGCTCAGTATAAAATGTTTGCAAACAGTATATCTATCTCATGCCAAATAAATTCAAATTGGAAGTTCAATGAGAAGTAGCAGTTCACAAAAAAAAAAACTCTATAATCTCCCACCATGCTTTCTTCCAACCCCGATATTGAATAGTGAATTCATTTACCACCATTCAAATCTATAGAGTAAATCAATTACTATTCAATATGTATAACATAGTTTGTAACGAACAAAATTCCCCGAACCCACATTTCCAAGTAAGGGAAACTTTTCAGCACCAAAAAATGAATATAGATAGGGTAGCAACCTAACCTACACATTTAACGCAAACAGGTAAAAGTGAGTTTTCCAGCAGTTGTAGCTTCAAATGCAAATACAAAATTCAATTGATTGAATTCCGAATCCCAAAATTTTAATTACCTAACCTTTCGTTGGCTGGCTGTATACATTTTTAAGGTGCTACTCAATTAGGTAATAAACGAGAATATTTCAGATAATTACAAGGAGCAATTACGAAATATCTTACTAAAGTAAACAGCACAGATACTTGTTGAAAAAAAAAATACAATTTAACCTAACCAACGGGGTTGTTAACATCCTGTGAAAATAACAATTTCGTAAGTAAACAGATTGGTTTTGTGTATATATAAACTGAGGTGTCTGACAGTCTGGAAATTATGGACTAATCGGAAATGCTTTTTAAATAAATATTATGTTATCGATGTAAATCACCTGGGGTAGGTATTTAAAGGCAACCACAAAACAGAGTGTTAAACTGTTTCAAATTGTTCACACAATTTAATTGAATTTACACAACTGAACATTGAGCCTGCAGCGATAAAACTTTTGCGAGCATTTTGATTTTTTTTAATATAAACAAGTGGTGGGGTGACTTGACAGTTGTTGGTTACATAAATTAGAAACTTATAGCTAGCACGATTATTTTCCATTGGATATTAGTTGTTTGTTACTAAAAATTAATTTAAAATTATGCAAAAAAAAATATTTTTATATAAAAACATTTTTTATACAAAGTTTACTTTCATTTTTGGCTATAATGTCAAAAATAACGTCTATTAACGGGTTTTTCAACAGGGACGCTACAAAAGTAGAGCGACAGGGACAGCAAACGACGCCGAATTTCTTGCCGCTCTTTTGACATTTCTCTTCAGTAAGATTTGCCATTTCAAGATGGAAAGATATACGAGCCAACAACGAGTCAAAATTATTAAAATTTACTACCGAAATTTGGAGTCAGTGGCCTCAACGTTAAGAGCGCTACGTCCAATTTATGGTCGTCATAATCGTCCTAGCAGATCAACAATTGAGCGTCTAGTGGAAAAATTTGAATCCACAGGCACAGTACAAAATGTTCCCGTGCTAGTGAGATAAAGAAGTGACCGTAGTGTCGAGAATATTGCTGCCGCTGAGGCTTCAGTTGAAGAAAGCCCAAATGTGTCTCTCACACGTCGTTCTCAAGCGTTGGGCATCTCTTTGACATCGTTGTGGCGAATTTTACGAAAAGGTCTTGGCCTACATCCTTACAAGATTAAATTGACGCAAGAACTGAAGCCGCTTGACCACCAGAAGCGTCGTATGTTCGTGAATTGGGCTGAGCAACAACTTGAAATTGATTCGGATTTTAATCGAAAAATCATCTTCAGCGATGAGGCTCATTTCTGGCTGAATGGTTTCGTCAATAAACAAAATATGCGGTATTGGTCAGGCAGCAATCCACACGTACTCCATGAGTCATCATTGCATCCCAAAAAAATTACGGTTTGGTGTGGCTTATGGGCCGGCGGCGTCATTCTTTCGTGATGATCAAGACCGGCACGTTACTGTGAATGGGAATCGCTACCGTTCAATGATAACCGAATATTTTTTGCCCCAATTGGATGATATGGACTTGGAGGACATGTGGTTCCAACAGGACGGCGCTACAAGCCACACAGCGAATGTCACAATCAATTTATTGGAAACCAAGTTGGAGAACGTGTTATCTTACGAAATGGTCCAGTCGCTTGGCCGCGGTCGTGCGATTTGACGCCGTTAGAATATTTCCTGTGGGGCTACGTCAAGTCTTATGGTCTATGCCAACAAGCCGACGATTGATGACGATTGATGAACTTCGTACGAACATCGAACGAGAAATTGCAGCAGTATCGGCCGATTTATGCTTGAAAACCATCGAAAATTGGGTTCAGCGTCTGGACTTCTGCAAGCGTGCCCGTGGTGGCCATGCAAAAGAAATCGAGTTCCATACATAATGGCATCGAACGAACTTTCACAGGAATGAAGAATTTCATTGATATCCAAAACCGTTTTTTTTTTTTATTTAAAAAAACTTTTGAAGCTCTCTTATTGAAAAACCCTGTATTTAGATTGCAACTAGTTCAAGAGTAGCACTAATAAGAACAATAATTTTTGTGATTTTGAAAAATTAACAACCTGGGACTAACTTCATATAGGTACTTTTTGCTGAACGTTTTGCATGAAACTAGAATTTTTATAACAGTTAATAAAGGGTTTTTTTTAGAGGCTTTTAAACTGGCAACAATGTTTTTACAGATTGTCAAGTTGACAGTTGAAAGTTAATTTGTGTTTAGTACGTTTTGCCTGTTTGCCATACTTAGATTAACGACAGAACAACGCGTGCAAATTGTGGGAACTTATTTTGAAAACCATGGTTCGGTTCGCCTAACTTATCCATTTTACGGTCGATATAATCGTCCATCTGACGTACCCAGACAACCTACACTTTTTCGAACTTAATATCGTTTACAGCGTATTTTTCAAACAATGGGAACAAACTGAATAAAGTTACATCCAACAATTTCAAACCAAATGGTAATTTCTATTGAGTTTTGTTTATGAAGTTCTTAAGCCAAATTGCAATGTAGGTTATTTCTTTCTGAATATTCCGCCAACAAACTCAAAACTCAAATAGCACTGCAATACAAATGCTCTGAAACTTCAACCAATTGAAATGGGAAAAATGATTTGTTTAGGAGAATTAATTTCATATTCTTATTTTCAAGACAAACACTCCCGCACATGTTGGCCGAGGGTATACAAAGAAGTTCTTGAAAGCTGTTCCTACACAAATTAAGATGTTCACAGAACAGTAGAATGAAGAGACAATTTTGTCTTTATTTTCTAAGACAGACAAAAATTAATTCCTCTAGCTGTGCAAATAGTACTTTCATAGTAAATGTCCCTTAGGTACATTATCTTCACATGACTAGCATTTTCATTGAGTGTATGCGGATGTCTTCAAAACGAAACTAGGAGAAGTGGGAGGACGATCTTTGAAGTTACTGTTACTGTACACAAATGAGTATAGATATGTATTTACGTATAGCTTTGGAGTCTATCGCTCATTGAGCACTTGACACATAAAAAAACAAATACAACACCATCCTCATTGAGGGTCAATCAATCACCACATGCCTACAAGTGCATGATGGCTGTTAAAGAGATAGGCTGGTCTTTTAGTTTTCAGGAAAAAGTCAATAGGAACTACCTACTTCCATACTTTCTAAACCATAAACAAATGCATACCTACTGGAAGGCATACTTTGAAAAAGTCTTCAAAATAAACGTCCTTTATTGTTAGCACTTTCTCGCTTATGCGTCTATTAAATCGAATCATCGTCAAAACGGTCCGCCCAGATTATCACTAGATAGGTTTGCTTATGCGAATTGTTTTTTTAAGTTCATGTATTAGATCCTTGAACTTAAAGGCGGTAGGTAGGCAGCGTAACTGGTTCCCGACTTAATGCGTAGAAACACGCTTGAAAATCACCTGATTCATCCCGTCAAAAAATTAATAATATAAAAAGAAGAAAAATTGCATGTAAATCTTAAATCCACAAAGTGGAGTTGAAAAATTCAGGGATGTAAATGAATTACAATCCCTGCGAAGTCTAAACTGTCCCTAGGTTGGGTTATGTTAGGATTACGAGTGGGCAGAGCGAGATAAATCCCGCTGTACCACACTTAGGTCCTTGTGAACCCATTGTGCCCTTTTAAATGGGGGTTAACGGTTGATGTTAGGGATGGTTAGCCTCATGTCCCTCCTTCTTGTGATTACTTGACGCCGTCCATACATCCTATATCCTCAGAAATCTGTAAAGATCAAAAACTGAGACATCAGAAAGTTCTTTTAGGTAATGACTTCCAAGTGTTCTCTTCCTCAAGTGACATAGACAAGGGCATTAACAGAGAAAGTGAGGGGTGTCCCCATGGACCTGTTCGTCGCCGCAGGCTCTACATATATCGTCATCTTTGAGATTTAATTTCTTTGTATGGTTTCTTAGGAAGTTACGACCCGTTACAGACCTTACCAGCTTAGATAGTACGGCCACTGTCATCTTGTGACAAAAGCTTCCGTGATATTTCACAGGTAGTTACTAGTTAGTCCCTTCCACCTGTTGTTGGGGTTCATATGCGAATCTTATTCTCCACTCGTTCTCTAAGATTACAGAGTGGTCGCTTGATCGATTGTAGTGCTTGATCATGATCCATTGCAAATCTATTTCTCGCCGGTTCGTCAGCCCTCCTCATTGCCGGCTTTGTCACTGTGTTCAGTGACCCAGCAGAGGACCGTGGTGTGCTGCGAGCAAATAACCTTAAGCTCTTCGCGGCAGCGATTAACTGACTTGGATTTTATTTCAATTGAAGAAACTGATTTGTAGCAGCCGGGCTGCCAATAAAAATGGTAATATCGTTTCGTGGTATTGCTAACAATGACACCTTACTGACCGCTTCCGCGATTGCCAGAACCTCTGCTGGGAAGATACTGCTGCTGGAGAATGGTCTATCAAAGTTTAGATGGGGACACGTATAGTCAGAAGTGTCAACTCTCCCAACGTATTTCCCTAGAATCTGTACGGGTTCCAAATATTAGTTCGGCTAATTCTTAAGCCATTTTTTGTAGCACATTTCTCCATGTATAGGTCCAAAAACAATTGCTTCCAGTCCAGCTGTAGGAATGGTTTTCATCGCGCTGTTTGTCCCTATGCATGCTTGTATTTTAATCATTAAGTTGAATCGCCTTGCCAGCGGCTTGCCACCAGACTGCGCTGCCATATGTGAGTATAGGCCGCTAGATTGACGTGAATATCCACAGGATTATTTTGGGGTTTGGTCTCCATCTCCTGCCAAAGATGCGGTTACATGCGTAGAAAGCATTAGCTGCTTTTAGGATCATTCCTAGATATTTCGCCCCATCTGTCATCTTTACAGATATTCCCTCAAGAGTTGGTGGCTCGAATTGTGGTATTAGTCTTTTGTTTGTGAACAGAACAAGCTCAGTTTTCTGTGGATGAACCCCAAAACCGCATTGTTTTGTCCACGTACTGAGTATTCTCAGTGAGTTTCCTAACAGGTCGCTTATGGTCGGTACGAATTTCCCTTTTGCAAGCAGGACTAGATCGTCTGCATATGCAATTACCGTGACCCTAATGTCACTGTTCAGAAACTCTTTCCAGAGACCTCGCCATGTCCCTATAAAAGGCTAGCCTAATATACAGACTTTGACTCTGATTCAAGTGTCCACTACTTCGGCAGTTGGTATTGTTTAAGATATCAAGCTCGTACTTATGGCCACTAGTCCTACAACGCATCTACGTCTGCCAAGTGATTATGCATTTGTATAGGTCAAATCTATATAGAAATGATACAATTGGATTTGAAAACGATATTTCTATTTCAAAGTCTAGATTCAATGAGGTGTTAATATTTACGAAGCCTATAGCGGTTGATTGAGAGCAGGTGGAGCACGGCTAGCCTCGGCCTGTAGTTACTTGCATGCAACCAGCTTGGATGTGGTAATCGGGGGCTTCAATTACGATTTGACTGTCGACGAAGATAGATAATTCAAACCAAAGCTCCAAGAGTTAAATATCTGCACAGGAAATCAAAATACACTTCCCATCATCAGTTGATCTAAAAAACCAGTGAGCATCAAAAGTGAGTGAACACCGATGGCCCTTCTTCAGGGTCTCCAAAAAGGTCTAAAAAACTAACAATCTGCAAAAAGTTTGATAACAAAATAACAATAACAAAAAGTAGTTCATTTTAACAGCATAAACTTTTTTATAATTATTTAAACAAAATTGATTTCAAACTCCAAAAACAGATGAGAACAACAGCATTAGTGTTCACTCACTTTTGGCGCTCACAAACCACACATATTAAAGACATGGTTAGCAGTCATTATCGCTGCTTTAATTTGCAGCACATAATTTATCATGATGATATCTCAAGGGGGGGAAAACCAGTATGCCATAAAATAAAACCCAAAAATGATTCTTAATATTCTGACAGATATGCAGCAGCTTGTTGGCAACATCAACAAAAACATTTCAGCATTATGCAGCACATTTAAGATGTTGGCTTGAAGAAAATAATTGCTAAAGTTAGGTACTACAAACCATAATCGAGATTAAAGATACTGTATAAAAATACGGGCAAAATCAGGTCGCTTGGGATAGTCGCTAGCATCTCGTGCAGACTCCGTTTCCCCCAACGCAACAGTGTGGGGACCGAAAATGGAAACAATTTTCAGGATCATAGCTTTATAAGAAATGGATGTAGTCACCTTCTAAAAATGGAATCGTAAAGTTTTCAACAAAAAATAAATGTTGTAAAAGATGAAGATTATTTATACCCTTGGAAATACATACTCACAGCGATAAAGGCAGGTTCCCCCTATTGAAAGAAATATGCCACACACTGTGCTCTAAACAGATATTCAATCTAATAGGAGTTACACAGACACACGCCTATAACACCTTGAAGGGGAACACGATACGCGTTACATCAAGGGAATGAATCAAAGCGAAAAACTGACAGTTGGAGGTGAAAATTTGTTTTATTTTTCTATACAGCGATTTGTACATAGTCTAGATTAGAAAGATGTTTTGCACATAATATTTAATTTACGCAAAATTTAAATTTTGCGCCATTTATTAGGAGGTACAGTGATGCCAACGAAAGAAAAAGATAACAATGTGACAGCTGATAGTTCGGGGTAAGTACAAATAGAGCGCTGTACAAAAGAACAATGCATTTTCATTGTTGAGCAATATTTTAAAGTTAATAAAAGTTGTTCGAACAAAATCATCTTCAGTAATGAAGCTCATTTTCATCTTGATGACTTCGTAAATCGTTAAAATTGTCGCATTTGGGGTTCAGAAAACCCACGAATAATTGTTGAGAAACAAATCTATCCACAACGCGTGACTGTTTGGTGCGAATTTTGGACTGGAGGCATTATCGGACTATTCTTTTTCGAAAATGTGGCTGGTCAGGCAGTAACAATTAACAGTGTTCATTATCGTGACATGATTGGTAACCCAGTTTTTAGTACCTAAATTACAAGATATGGATGTGACCAACGGTGCCATATGCCATACAGCCAGAGAAACAATTCAATTACTGCATGAGTCATTTCCTAATGGTGTAATGGTCCGTTTTTAGGATCAGAATTGGCCATCCAGATCTTGCGATTTAACGCTATTGGACTTTCTCCTTTGGGGTTTTTTGAAGTCAAATGACTATGCAAACAATCCCACAACCACTAACGCCTTGGAAGAGGAAATTGGAATGTGCGTTAATGAAATTAAGCCACATTTATGCGAAACTGTCATAAAAAATTTCAATAAAAGAGTACGCACTTCCCAACTAACATTTCAGCTTCGATAAGCTTCCATAGAGGATTACTTTTAGTTTCCAAAAGAATCCTATAAAACTTCGGTAAGGTCCGAAAGGCGAACACTTATCGAAAGCATTTTATCTATAAAGCCTCTAAAACGATTTCTATTAGGACTCTAATAGCTCAATAATCGAAGCTTTACCGAAACTACGAATTTGTTAAAAAAAAAAATGTTTCATTTCCATTCATTTTATTTATTTTTTCATTTATTTGGTAATTATAGTAAAGTAGTATTAACTAACTATGTATGAATGAATGTGGTTGTTGTTATTCTGTATTGTTTTATTTATTCTCTCTCTTTGGGATTCTTTTAGGCCTGGAATGAAACATGAAAAGACGTAACAAATTTATAGAACGAAAGAAAAAAACCCGAATTACCGCGGGATTCGAACCCAGACTTCTAAGTATCAGAAGTATCTTACTCATCATATGCGCTACCTGTAATATGCATTTTACAAACTTAAAACTTAACCAGTTCAAACTTTTCTCTATTATCAAAACAAGCTTTGTTAAGAGTTCCATTCGCATTACATATTTACCTTCGGAAGCATTACATATTTATCTTCGGACCTTTAACCAAACTGAAGAAATTTTTGCCTACGATGTTTTATTCTTCCTCCCATCATATCTATAAAGCTTCGCTAGTAAAATAATACAAGCCACAAAGAAGTCTTCCGTAAAGTTTCGATTAATGACTCTTGGAAGTTTTATACAAGTTTACTTATAGAAGCTTGTGTAATAATATTTAATCGAAGCTTTATAGAAACTGTAAGTTGCTCTTCTTTCGATAACTACAATAAACGAAGCTATGAATTTAATTGCTCTTTAAAGCTTCATCTTATTTTTCTAAAAGGCCTTAATGAAGTTGTTATAGAAGTCAAGACTTCGGTAAAGAGTTTGCTTCTGCTAGAAGCTTTACAGAAGCTCTAAAGAAGCCTTGACATGTCGAATCTGAAACATTTGTGCCTTAAGGAAGTTGAAATGTTAGTTGGGTTCCCAGGAAAGACGTTTATCCGATGTGCTATTCCATAACATAATCCCAATCTGTATGCTCTATGAATCAATAAAAAATGTAAGCTTTCAAATTAAAAATCTATATTTCACCTTCAATACAATACATACTAAAGGGTCCGCCATCTAACGTTTTTTTTTTCAACTAGTGCTTATTTCGCGAATGGTAACACTTAGCTCATGTCTGATTTGACAGATAATTAGTTTTATCCTTCCGCTGAACGAATATGGTTGTGTATACGCTTGAACAACGCTGGGAAATATTACGACATTACTTTGAAAATCATGGTAATGTTGCAGAATATGTGCGAAAATTGCCGACGGATTTTGGAAGAAGAGAAGCACCGTCAGCTCCGTATGTTCGTTATCTTGTGAAAAAAGTGAAAGAAACTGGCATCCTCATCGACAAACCAAAGCGTGAAAAGCCAAAAACAGCCGATATACCCAAAACGAGTCACTGTTTGGTGCGTATTTTGGTCCAGAGGCATAATTGGGCCATTTTTCTTCGAAAATGAGCAAGGCCGTTACAGTCAATGGTGATCGTTATCGGGCCATGTTGAACGAATTTTTGTTCACAAAAATTGAAGAGGAGGATATTGGCAACATTTGGTTTCAACAGGACGGCGCTACGTGCCACACAGCCGAAGCTACACGCGATGTTTTGCGCCCTGTTTTTGAAGATCGCATTATCAGCCGCAGAGCTGATGTCGTTTGGCCACCGCGGAGCTGCGATTTGACACCGTTGGACTATTATTTGTGGGGTGCCGTAAAAGATAAGTGTTAAGCAGACATGCCAGAGACAATTGACGCTTTAAAGGACAATATTCGTGAAGCCATTGGTGAAATACAGCTGCACACAATCGATAATGTGCTTAAAAATTGGACCGATCGTGTAGGCTACTGCATGGCCAGCCGAGGCAGCCATTTGGATGAAATTATTTTCCATTATTAACCGGAAGGATTGTACTTTCAAATAAAAAAAGAAATTTGAGAAAATATTCAGTAGTTTTTTTATAGCATTTTCAAAAACAAAAAAGTTATTAGTAAAATCGCAAGTGGTCCCCAAAAACGAATGCATAAAATTGACAGTTGTCGGGTAACAGCCTATATAAGGTCCATTATTATTAGATTTTGACATAAACGAACTAAGGCCCATCTATATGAAATGCATATTTAAATGTTTACACACACGTCTGTTATTTATTTATTTTTTGAACAAATATCCATGCCACAAAATAGCCAAATGTACCAGTTCCCAAATGAAACATTAAATTCAATCATTTACCTTTTAAATTTAATCGACTTCGTTCAAAAAAAATTTCATCTTCGTTCACTATTTAAATTTTATAATTAATTTTCTACAAAATTACTTTAAAGCATTTAAAGCACTGGAGGAGCAGTTCAACATTCACTTCTGCTGCTTGCCGGGGCACAGAGACTACACTTCCTATCGTACCAAGCAAATGTACTTTAGGCACCCCAATCGCTACGTCTAAACTTATAATAAAGCTGGATGCCATCCAAAGAACAAACCTTTGCTGGACATGAGGCATGACATGTCTAGCGACAAAACAGATCTGGCCAAAGCTGGATCCCAAACGTTCTAAAAATGTTATCTCTCTTGACAGGACACATATCGACGCCACAATAGGTGTCATTACGGGATACTGCCTTATAGGTTAGGTAGGCATGTAACAAGGCTTGGTGTACTCTCAAACGATTTTTGTAGAAGTTGCTTGGACGAAGAGGAGGAGGAAACTATTGAGCACTACCTCTGCACTTGTCTGGCACTCTCCCGAAAATGGAAACTCCATTTGGGAGCCTCCTACTACAATGATCTTCTAAACGATCTAACAAACCTAGACATTCGTAGTCTCTTTTGCTTCAACAGAAGCTTAAACTGGTTCAACGAGAAGGACGACATTTTTAATAGATTCATGACCTAATTGGTCTAAGTGTGTCGGCCTTTTGCCGGCAGCTACTTCAACCTAACCTAACCCAACCTCCCTCGTGTGTGGTCACCCGCTAAGTCTGAACTGGTCTGTAACCCGAGTTGTCAAGCGGTTTAGGTTTTTTTTTTTCAATTGCTCCGTGTGCATTGGGCCTTGGTTGTAAAGGGTCCGCCATCTAACGTTTTTTTTTTCAACTAGTGCTTATTTCGCGAATGGTAACACTTAGCTCATTTCTGATTTGACAGATAATTAGTTTTATCCTTCCGCTGAACGAATATGGTTGTGTATACGCTTGAACAACGCTGGGAAATATTACGACATTACTTTGAAAATCATGGTAATGTTGCAGAATATGTGCGAAAATTGCCGACGGATTTTGGAAGAAGAGAAGCACCGTCAGCTCCGTATGTTCGTTATCTTGTGAAAAAAGTGAAAGAAACTGGCATCCTCATCGACAAACCAAAGCGTGAAAAGCCAAAAACAGCCGATATACCCAAAACGAGTCACTGTTTGGTGCGTATTTTGGTCCAGAGGCATAATTGGGCCATTTTTCTTCGAAAATGAGCAAGGAGTGGCCGTTACAGTCAATGGTGATCGTTATCGGGCCATGTTGAACGAATTTTTGTTCACAAAAATTGAAGAGGAGGATATTGGCAACATTTGGTTTCAACAGGACGGCGCTACGTGCCACACAGCCGAAGCTACACTCGATGTTTTGCGCCCTGTTTTTGAAGATCGCATTATCAGCCGCAGAGCTGATGTCGTTTGGCCACCGCGGAGCTGCGATTTGACACCGTTGGACTATTATTTGTGCGGTGCCGTAAAAGATAAGTGTTAAGCAGACATGCCAGAGACAATTGACGCTTTAAAGGACAATATTCGTGAAGCCATTGGTGAAATACAGCTGCACACAATCGATAATGTGCTTAAAAATTGGACCGATCGTGTAGGCTACTGCATGGCCAGCCGAGGCAGCCATTTGAATGAAATTATTTTCCATTATTAACCGGAAGGATTGTACTTTCAAATAAAAAAAGAAATTTGAGAAAATATTCAGTAGTTTTTTTTTTATAGCATTTTCAAAAAAAAAAAAAGTTATTTGGCGGACCCTTTACATAGACATAGTATGTAGATATTAACTACAACACTTTATTACTTATTTTCAAATTTCACCCCGAACTGACACTTGAAGGAGGCAAGTAGGTGATGAATTTCGAATTCCTGTTTTTGATTATTTAAAAAAAGTGGTCTTAAATGTCGGGATTTGGGTACTCATTTTTGAGAAATATTCATAAAACGGCTATATTCGTGTTTTTTGAAAAAAAAAAAAAAAAAACTAAGTACGTGATCATGTTTAGAATGCTTATGTTGTCTTAAATACATATGTATTTTGGTAAAAATCGTTATGAACGGTTTTTTGTAAAATTATGCTGACAAATGTTACAATTTGGATTCGAAAAGCACTGTTACTAAGCTGTTTAGCTAAAAACTGAGTACGACGTATTCTTCAGGATATAAACATTACCGCGCAGTAGCGCAGGGGTTAGTGTACTGGACTACTGTGCGAGGGATTCCAGGTTCGATCCCCGGAAAAACAGAAATTACATCTTAAGGTTTTTTCTACTGCGCCACCTCTCGCGAACCTCTGACAAACATCCGAGAGTATGATTGTCCTGAAAAAGTTTCTCAATTCAGCCGTTCGGATTCGGCATAAAATTGTAGGTCCCTTCCATTCATCCCAAAAATAGAAACTCACACAAACGAATGGTTTCGAGAAGCTAGACCTAGGGTGTCTACTGCCTGTTGCGCCACCTATTTATTTATTTATTTTAGAAACATTGCCTAGCAGTTACATTTTCATCCAAATCGAAAATGGCGTTTTCGAGATATGAACAGTTTTTAAAGTAGGTACCATTTTTATCGATTGGGATGGAAATCGAAGGACGCATTCATGGTTCAAAAAACACTGTTTTGAAACTGCTTAGCTCAAAACTGAGCAAATGGTTTTACTATGGATTTAAGCATTACCTGTCAGTTAGATTTTTATCATAATCGAAAATGGCGTTTTTAAGATACGAGCAGTTTTTTAAAGTATTATTAGAGATTTGGGTGGATATCTGAGGACGCAGTCTTATTAGCGAAAAACTGGGTATTCTATGCAGTCATGTTATACATGCCTACATTAACTCAACTATTAATTTTGGTTCAAATCGTTAGAGCCGTTTTCGAAAAAATTTAATTTAATATGTATTATGTATTAATACATGTAATATGCATTTCGTAAAATTTTGCGAGACGCACTTTTTTGAGTTCCCCTATCATCGTAATACATATCAGAATTAATCAAAATCTCGAGTTCGAAATTTTGCACGAAAACAATATCTATCTTTCTCTTACTACGTGTACGAGAAAGTTAAAAAATCTGTGCAGTCATTTAGCTTGCAGCGCCTGACATTCATTAGGATATTAGGATGCGGATGATTCAAAATAGTTTTCATGGACCCAACTAAAATACCATTTCAGAAAAGCCCAAATATGTTTTACGCAGAGTTTCATGCGTAGAGTATATTTACAGATTTGGTCAGCGTTGCCATTTTGACTGCTTTCCAGTCAGATCTGACTGGATTGATATGCATTTAGCTGGAAGATATTTTGAAATCCAGGCGGCTGTTTTTTTAGCTGGATACGAATTTTGTTTGACTGTTTTTAAATCTTTCGTGTAATATCACTTTTCTATCAATATACATTTTTAAATTCAAAGTGGAAATAGAAAAAAATAAAAAAACGAACAAATATTGCCTGAAATTCACTTTTTTTGTTGCTCTGAGCTTGGAAGCATATTCCACTCATACAATGAACTAATTTATACGTTTGCATTTGCACTAGTATACTTGCCTTTGACAACTTACAAACAAAATATTTGAAACTGAAAATTTATCAGTTGTTATGTAAGGTTCAACTTTCCTATAATTGGTTGGAACTATTATACTTACAGAAGCAGCAAAAAAAATATTCGACATTATGTATGTAGATGCAAATGATGAGGAGACAATTGAAGCGCTCAGAGAGATTGCTATATACAGTTCAACTTATAACAACTTATAATACATTTTATAATTTTGTATACCCTCCACATGAAGGAAATTCGATTTGCCATTACTTTTGAAAATTCAAGAAAGAGTCACCGGATTTGCACAGGATCAAGTTCTGAATCGCCATGTCCGTCTGCCTGCCTGTCTTCTGTTAAAAACACAATAGCGTCAAAAGGAATCGACCTAGGCGAATAAAATTCTGTCAGAGGACTTCTTTCTACAGTTGTCAGGTTGGTATGGAAAATATAGGCTATATCGGTCAAGTAGTTCTGGTTCTGGTTCCCCTCACACCAAACCAACATTAGACTCATGCCCATGCCTGCACGTACTAATTTACATGGCTAACTTTTTGCATGACTTGTATTATGTTGCAGTGGAGACTGGAGGGTATCAAAAGCAACGGCCAGACCATTGATAACACTTTTACTTGTATTTTTATTTTTTTTATACTTTCGTGGCTGGATTTTTAGCTGAATTTTAGTTTGAATTTCTTTAACTGTTTTTTTGACTGAATTTTAGATTTTTGACTGTTTTTTTTCCAGTCAAATCTGACTGGAAGGCGGATTTCAAAACGGTAACGCTAGATTTGGTACTTGTAAACTCCTATCCTATAACGCCTGCTCTGTGATGTGTCAAAATTTGTTTTCTATTTTATTATTTATTTGACTTTGACCTGGGACACTAATGTTGCCAGGAGACACTCATTATATAAATACATCATTGGAGTTTTGAATTAAGTGTTTCACAGTCTGTTAAAGGACTCGGTAATGATATTTAACTTTCAATTGCAATTGTTATAAATAATACATTAGTGTTAATCAATCTTTGTGGGACTAAAGGTCCATGTTTACATTACCCATGCATTGAATGATGTGAATGTCATCGTTGACCTTGTTTGTGTTAATCTGGTAAATCCTAAACTCCCTACATATAACTAACTAATACAATACAATAGACAAATGTGCACTTGAAATGTTTATACACTTCTACATTTAAAAAAATGTACCTCAGCCATGCAAATCATTCACCAAAAGTTTGAAATAACAAGGCTTACAAGTGTCTTTTAAATTTGCCTGACAAGACAAGTGCGATGATAAAATCAGCATTGGGCTTGCTCTCTGATAGAGAAATATGTAGACATTAAATTTAAATTACCTTTAACTACCACTTGTAGTTTTGTGTTGTAGGTCCCCGGAGAAATTCAAACTTGTAGACATAAATTAACATATTCTGTGGTGCATTAATAAATACCTCACTCTAGTTGTAACCTATAAATGTCCAAAGGCGTTATTGTCTCCGATGGACATAAGTTAGAAACTGAGAATATGGTTTTTGAATTATGGTATACATTATGTCCTTTGAAAATGCTTGAATTATTTCGGTTTGAAATAATATCAGTTGACAGAAGACTAGTCTTGATAGTGCAACCATAAAAATGTTAATATCGTGAACTCAAAGTCACATCAAAGACACTTTATCTAGTAAAGTGCTGCAAAAGTGACAGCACAACGATATATCTTTTAGTGAACTCGCATATAAGAAGAAGCACAAAGCTATCTGCCCCAAATTAATGGACTTACCTTTGGCAATGCATCGCCTTTACATACACGTTGTGGTAAAATGAACAAAGTAGGTACACAACAACTATTCCCATGTAAAATGTCCGTACTTACAAATAGCAAGCTATAAATTCCCTACAAACCATCTTGTGTGTTACAAAACTTTTTTGCTGAGCAATTTAATAAGGTTGCATATATACGACTTCAAATAAAACTACACACGTCCATAAAATGGCTATTCACATCCACCAGACCACATTATGGTAAAATTCAGCCATTAAGCTTATCATATACCGACATGTTATCCAGGACAACAACAAAATCACCCCGAAATAATTTTTAAAGGACATTGTTAAATTTTAAAAGAAATATTTCCAACACAGCCATTAGGGTTGAATGACTTTTGATTTGCAATTTTTGGTGTTATGATCAAAGCTAACAAAAAAAAGGTCCTTTTCGCAATTCATTCAACTGTGTGGTGCAATATCCTGTATAAGTATGAAATTGTGTAGAATCAACTTTGCTTCGATGAGTTTTGTTCACTTTTTCACATGAATCGATTTTGTTAAGCCAACCATGGAGATTATATGCACCAGCTGACGACTTTTTCACAGACAGCTCGCCTTTTGGCAAAGTATCTGCCGGATGACATTTTATCCATTTTATCCATTGAATATTGAAATAAAAATAATGATATTGAATATCATAGTAGAATGCGAATGTCACTTGTTATAACTATAGTAGAGTCACTTAGAATGGAATTCAAACAATTTTATATTGATTAGTTGTTGCAAATAGCACAACTTGTTCTTTGTTTCAATTTTTTTCCATTAGTCAGATGATAATGGGAAGCTGTAGATATTTGGTATAGAAGTGTCATCCACGAGGAAATTATAAATTTTTAAGCGAACAAAAAATGTTACGTATACGCCAGAGTATACCGAAGTTTCATATACGCTTGATATCACATTAGTGGAAATTACGGTGGATTTGTATTGCAGGAATTTGATGGGGACCGATTAACATTAACATGGTTGATCAAGTGTTGTAACGATAAGTGCACAATAATTGTTCTTATTTCATGTCCATGCAAAAACAATACAGAAGCCAATCAAAAGCTGCATTTGTTTAAATTGAGAAACTACTGCATTATACTGCTACACAAAAAGCGGCAGACTTAGATAAGAGTTTTGAGCTTAGACATCAAAAGTAAACCCTTGCACGACAGAAAGTTTACAAACGGATTGAGGCTAATCAGATTCCCTTTATGATGTTGTTTGCCAAAGGCTGGAGCGGTCGGGTATAAATCGTCTTATAAAGAGTTACCCCAAATGAAACACAATCTTTAAAACGTGATTTCCATATTGGAAGGAACCTAAGTCCAGCTAAGTCCCACAACCTTTGTTCATTAATTTTTGTGAATTTTTATTTGTAGGACAAATAGATCGTGTTTACTATTTTACAACAAGGCGGAACAGCTGAATTGAGAGGCATTCTCATGCCAATGATAATGAGAAGTAATACAGTGGACAACTTTTTAAGGGTAATTTGTGTTTTTCCGAGAGTTGTAGCCCAGCAGACTCACCCACATAAATTCGCTGATAACTATGTGTGTAGTCCTACTGTTACGGGACGACTATCTGTAGCTTCTGCAATAAAGGACTCGACGTCCAAAAGACCCAGACATCCTCCACTTCCATGGAAGAAAATCCTGTGACCTCAAAAAAGGCGAAGAATGAGAATGAGAAAAGACCGCATGCTCCACTCTACGGGATTTGTGGCAACAGTCATCCCGAGGGTAAAATGACTGCGAAGGACGGGTGCATGTCATAACGCCCGGTGTCAAACGCCCTGGGCGCTATGACACACATTTTTGTGTCATAAGGCCCTCGGGCGCAAAGTCCCAAAACAGGAAATAACACCAGAAACCTTCATCTGAGAAGGGTTGCATACCTTTCGGGTATTATGTATTTCATTTTGGGGCGTTAATATACTTCCTATAATGTCATAAAGTCCACAAAAAATTGACTAAAAGACCTGCACTTTGACACTTTGACACTTTTAAAAGTGGCATATCGCCCGAGGGCCTTAGGATACAAAAATGTGTGTCATATCGCCCCGGGACGTTATGACACACATTTTTTACTAATGCAGATAATGCACGGGCGCAATATTCCAGTTCGTCCAAGAGGAGATGTGTGGCTATCTTTAGGTCCTCCGACAGAAACGGATATTCTAAGACTGATTCGTCTTCGAAACCGGGGGTAGACTGCTATGGTTACCCTCCGTCCCTACATTTTCAACCAACTGAGCCATTATTATGACCTCCTAGCAAAGTAAAGCTACGATTACACGACCATTTTTTTGAGTCATTTAAATGGCGCTGTGACGTCAGGAAAAAATGTCGCATTAGAGCAACATTTAAGCTACGATTCGTCATTGAAAAAATGGCAATCACACGAAATGACTATCATCGTCATTTGTGTCCCAAAATCAAATGGCAGACACTGCGAGTCATTTAGAATTTTCCGTTAGTCATTTGTCCTAGGCGTCATTGAAGAGCGATCACACGGCCATTTTTTTTCCGCCATTTAAATGGCAATTAATTCATGTCATTTGGTGGGCCATTTTCCTAAGCATTTAAATGACGCTGCCAAAAATGGCGATCACACAGAGCGACATTTAAATGACTGTTCTGTGACGGGATTTTTGAGTCAGAGCGCCATTTAAATGAGTCGAAAAAATGGCCGTGTAATCGTAGCTTAAGTTGCACGTAGATACCTCTCTGTAAAAGAAATTCGCAGGTAGCAATAAAGGTGTGCAATGTGCATGTCATAACGCCCGGTGTCATAACGCCGAGGGCCTTATTACACAAAAATGTGTATCATTGCGCCCCAGGGCGTTATGACATGTACCTGCAATAGAGATACAGGTGGGAACTGTAATGTCCGGCCCATAATCTTTCTGGCCACTTTCCCTCTCCCTCCCCCCTTCTGTGGTATCACAATCGACCTACAAATTTGGTCTAACGTCTAATAGCCGGTTACAGTGCAAGTTTAAACTCAGGTTTAGTTAAACTCGAAAGCAAATTTAAACCAAGTACTTAAACCGTGAGTGTATTACATACAGTGAAATTTGAACGAACGTTTAGTTAAACTTCGGTCTAATTTTTCTCGCGCGTTTTGTACGCCACTGTAAACGTAGAACTCATTTGTATTTGAAATATCCATCAGTTTTATCTATTGTGTCAGTTTAGCAATTTCAAAAAGTGAAATAGTTACTTTACTTTACTTTTATTTTTGATGGCGCTAGAAAGCGTGGTGCTCCTGGGGCTTACTTATTATGCCCCCCCAGGCGGCTCGAGCCGGCACTCCAAGTAGTCGGAGGTCTCCTTCTACCTGGTCGCTATCGAAGATGAGGTCTTCTTTGGTGTTTCCTTCCTTCTGGTATGGCGTCGAAGACTTTGCGCGCTGGAGCATCGATGTTCATCCGCTCTACATAGTCGCGCTGATGTTGTTTTCCGCATTTACAGCTGCGGCCAGGTATAGACAAATTCACTGACTACCTCGAAGTTATACCAATCAATTGTCACGCTCTGACCAAGTCGGTAGTGGGGTTGGGCTTTTGTTGATGAAAGCATATACTTCGTCTTGTCCTTGTTTATAGTCAGTCCCATTCTGCTTGCTGCTGACTCCAATATATTGAAAGCACCGATTACCGTAGGCGATCTACTTTTTTGTGGATCGTGCACCGAGATTCCATTCTTCGAGCATACTTTCCTCCGACCACATTTTGCAGATGAGTAGGTGTATGCTCCTGACCAGGTCATCTCCAGCGTTTTTAAAAAGTTCCGTGTAGCTCATCGGCTCCAGCTGCTTTGTTCGTTTTTAGACGGTGTACAAGCATTTTCTGGAAACATTGGGGTACAATAAAAGATAAGGGCTTGCACTTGCGAACTAATAGGTTCCATAAAAACAACAAAATTGCAATGTCGTTTTGTCACAAACTGGGAGGGAGATCGTACTACGAAATTCCGAAAAATATACTCAGTTTAAGCCCCCATTCACGGCCGGTTACTTTAAACTCGGTTTAAACTCTCGATTAAGTTTAAACTTGCACTGTAATACAGCTTTTCGTGTTAAACGTCGGTTAAAACTTGATATTTGGTTAAATGGAGTTTAAATTTGCACTGTAAAACCGGCTATACATAAGTGTGTCCTATTGATCCGACAATATTTGGATTAATATTCTTACTTTATTGACCCCTTTAACTATGTGCGGGTCTCGCGTGAGTTAATACCATGCCTATGAGTAGTTGTCGCATTAGCTGGACCTACATCTAGATCTATGCGTGGCTTCCGCGTGAGCAGAGCCTGTGACCTGTGTCCATGCACTACACATGCACAGAGAGTTGTGTAGTGTTGTTGTTTCCCAATCAGGCGTTCTTGCATTTATTAGGAAGAGCGTCCACCATCGAAATATCAGACTGCGTTTACAAAGTAACTATACAAAGGGGCGCGGCTCAACTGTTACATTTTTATCGGCATTCATTTTATTTTGTACCACAAGGCGAATACTGTATTAATTCTGCGGCATGTACAAGAACTTGTAAACGGGTTAACGTAGTTTGTGTTTGTTACAACTTTATTGGGGTAGCTTTTAGTTAGTATGTAAAGTACATGTAAAAGCAACTAAGGTGTAAACAACTAAATAAGCATTTCCCAAAATTCCCAGTCAGTCAGACATAAGTGTGTATTACCCACACATTTGCCACTAATCCATGAAACCATCTGGAAAAGGCTGTCAGAGGATTACTATGCAATACCATGTTTAAGGTTGAAAATCTCCAATAGAATTTGAGATGAATATATGCCAACATTAACGAGATTTGATATTCTAATCGATTTCGCTTATATTTATCTTAAGCCTAACATTCATGTGAAAACAGATTTTTTGTTTGTTCCTCTTTTTATAGGTTTATTGATATAATCCCATAAAAACGACCAGCAGATGAAAGAATTGGAGTAAACTAAATCATAAAAAATAATATCATTCTTTATTCTCTTTTACAACAGGTAGAGGAGAGGTTTGGTGATGTAATAAAAAGAGGCAAATCGAGATGTCGTATAGTTGATGGGAGTTTATATCGTATTATCGAAGTGATTTTGGTTGTTACGGTTTTATTTGAAATGCTTTACGTTAAAAGCTTTTGACGATACTTTGCTGCGGAATTTACCTATTAAATAGAGGTGTCTCATCAAAAGAGACGTGCTTTGTTAAGTATTTCATAAAATTATATATTCTACGATAATTGAGTGCATAAAATATTGGGTAATAAGTAACTCATCTAGATTCCGTTTGGTATAGTATTTTATAGAATGTCCGCGATTTTTATTGTTCATTATACTTTCACGAATTTAAAGGCTAACCTCATTGTCAGCATTTTTGGGTGTATAATACAGTATTGCCAATAAATTTTTTTTTAAGGATTGAAATTAACCATCATATTGGAATGTTTGAATTGTAGCTGATTTATTCTTTATGTTCACAATGAATGGATGTTTGACAAATTATGAAATTTAAATCATTTTTGTATACCCTCCACAGGAAGTATATTTACCTTCATTACATTTGTAACCGCAAGAGGGAGTCATCGGATACCTCCTAAAGAACATATCTGAACCAGGATCAAATTCTGATTTAGCCATGTCCAAACGAATCTACATCGGCATCAGGCTGGTATTGAAAATGAGTAATATTGGTCTAGCAGTTCTGGCACCTCCGTACAAAACGAATAATAGGTGATGAAGTAATTAAATATTGTTAACGGAGAAACCCCGAAGAGCGAAGAGATTTTTGAAAAAAAATTTTAGCAGTAACTATTAGAATTGTTTGGAGAACATTTTTGCATCAAAACATTTTTTGTTTGAGACCGAGGAAAAAAGTCAAAAAAGTAGACTTTCACAAAAATTCTAAATTTTCAATGGGTACTTAATGGGTTAAGGAGAGTTTTGAATCATTCAAACAGAATTTAAATGACCTTTCCGTTGATGCTAAAATTTACATGAAGTCAGTTCAAATTATGAGTAGAATTAACTTTAGTTTTGTCAAAATTCTTATGCCAAGCATAAGCAACTAGCAACTGCCAATAGGCAATCAGCAACATTTTTCGTTCGAGCGATATTTAGTTGCTTTGTTGTGAGACCTATAATTTAATTAAGTCGGGTCTCACATTGAAGCAACATTCAATAAGCAACTGGCAATAGGAAACATGCAATATTATCGCTCACAATTATTTTACTTTGAATTAAATTAGAGGTCTCACATCAAAGCAACTAAATATCGCTCGAACGAAAAATGTTGCTGATTGTTTATTGGCAGTTGCTAGTTGCTTATTCCTTGTTGCCTCAATCTGAGAGCCGCCTAAGGGCTCTTATTTCAACGAAGCAGCAAGCAGGCAGCCAACGGCCTTTCTACGGGGGATAAAATCAAGAGTAACCAGCAGTTTGTTAAATTGTTTTAGGTGTAAAATGTGCCTCTACTGCCTACTACTGGCTGGCGAGGTTTAAAAAAAATATACCTACTCTAAAGTTATAAAGCAAACGCGTTGACATTTTGTTGATCGTGTAAAATAAGTATTCATTCAGGCGACCGACCGAGATATTAATGTGCGCAATTTATTTCTTATTTATGTGGATATGTAGCTAAGCAAGATTGTAATGAAGATACTGCTAGTATGATCAGAATGTGGGAATATACACTAAAAAAGGAGCATCATTTGAATCGATGCCTCAATTACATAATATGTATATAAAAAGAAAGATCATGCGTGCCCCACGTTGGGCGCCTGATCACCAATAGTCGAAGAAACAGGGTCATTGAGAAGTGCCTTAACGAAAGCAACTAGATCTTCTTCGCCACTATTACCCACTCTGGTGAATGTCAGACCACTGAAGATCGAGAACTCCGACTGCGTCTGTCTGAGAGTGACCATCCTACTACCTCTTCCTCTGGCCATACGAAAGACTTTATCATATTGTTTTTACAAAGTGAAAAAGTTATCACTCTGATAATAATTTTTTAGACTCACGAGCTAGAGCAATTCAAATTGATAGATATACCTATATTATCTTCATGACCAACAATAATGAGTGCCACCAAAAGAAGGCGCAAATATGTTGCATAGAACTTTTTCGTCCCTAAACTTGTATTGGAGTTTTACAGCTAGAGAGCACAAGTTCAACCATACCAGAGCTTTGCGATTCAATTATTTGGCTTTGCCTTACAAATCTAAGATACAAGAGTTCACTTTCGCTATTTACGGGGTAGCAATTTATTCTTCATCCATCAAATTTGTTCGTAAAACTTTGGAATTTCTTTACAAATAGAAAAAAGAAAAACAGCTACCTGCATGCTATATTTTTTTTCCGCCTACGCCGCGCCGGCCGTCACTCATTACAAAGAGTACACAAGTTGCGAATACTGCAAAATTTGTATATATTTGTGTCATGCAAAAAAAAAAAAAACTCCGTGAAAGTAGAAACTTTTTCAACGACAAATAAGTAATTGAAATTCTTAAGGTTTTGGTACTTTCAGCAACTCTGTTTATGTCAAGTGAAAATGTAAGAATGACATGTCATGTCCAACAAGTTGTTGAGCAACTTTGTGTGGGTAAATTTATTTCAGATGAATGAGCCAACTTTTTGAGAAAGAATCCTTAAATGACATTCAAAATATTGCATGCATACCTGTCATAAGAGGTAAACTTTTTAAAGGACCAATTTCATGGATATGATTTTTGTGTTTACCAATAAGCTATAATTATTCAACTCAAATTTAGAATTTAATATCTGCAATGCTCAAGTGATATATAATTTTTGGAAATTTAACTTTATTATCCATTAAAATGCAAATGTAGTATTGCTATCAATAAACGATTATTTAGCTAGAAACACCTTGTGTGTGGGCCAGAGTTTTGACTTTATTAAAGCACTCATAGATTCTGTATTCGTACTTGCAAAAGTTAATTCTGATAAAGGTTAAAACTTGTGTACCTGTCATGACTTTCAATTGAAAAATACTTCATGCCATGTAGGAAGGAATGAAGGAAATGCCTTTCAACGAGTTTTATCCTTTACCTGCTCATGTAGTTTATTTGAAAAGTTCTGCGATGATAGATATGAAAAGTTTTAGCCACTACAGTCGGTGGAGGTCGGTGAAGAAAAATTGGTTCTTCCGGTTCATTGTAGTAATGTGAGATCTGTTGCATTTGTTGGCAGCTGGACATATTGTTCTCAATTTACGGTTCATAGGAAATGCAGAATATTCAAATTATGTCTGAGAAAAAATATCCTGTATTTTGAAGCTTCTGACACGAGCCATACACACACCAAACCTGATGTTGGATGAAATTCAATGGGCTGAAGCTTAGTTTTTGGGTTAGTGATGAAATACCTCTTTTCAAAATATTTTTTTCAAAATACCTTTTCCTAAAATACCTTTTGGACAAAATACCTATCGCACAATACCTTTTTATAAATGTGGATTTGTCATCGTATGCAATTGTAGGATTTGGAGTAGGTGCAAGGTTAAGTATATGCAAAGCTTATATGTATTATGTTATTTGCTTAATTTTACCACCAAACCTACACCGTCTTCGTCGTGGTTCTGGAAATCGGAAAATACCTTTAAAATACCTTTTACTGACACGAAAGCATTTCAACAAAAGGTAATTAGAAAAAATGTATTTTGTCCCATAGGTGTTTTCACCAAAAAAAATTATACCCAAAGGTCATATTTTGTCCAAAACGTATTTTGAAATTAGGTATTAGGTAGGGTTCCCTTAGTTATCTCATAGATTAGTTGAATGAAAAGCTGTACAAATGCGATGTATACCTCATCCGTTCTAAGAAGCCTGTTAGTTAAATCCATATGGTTGTCACTTTTTTGCCGAGAATTTGGAAAGTCTGGCGGACTATGGCATAAATTAATTCGCTAATGGATGCGATTTTGTTTCAGCGGTTGTTTATTTGATTGCAACCACGTGCGAGTTGGTCTGCGGCCGGTTGCTACTACCACCTTATGGTTCGATGTTTAATAAAAGATTTAGCCTTAATTTAAGATGACTAGAGTAATTGTTCGTCTTTTTTTTCTGACTTTTTTTGTTGGTGGGAAGGAGTTAGAAATATGTGGTGAGAATGGTAATTGGAACTATTTTCGCAGGTGCGCAAAAGTCGACTTGGTTTCCATTTTATTTAACTTAATAGTACATTTACGTCTAAATTCAACATTTCAGCAGACAAAATTTCGAAATCCAATTTTGGGTTTGACTTTAACTTCAGCATTTCAAATGACAGCTAGTATCAGAATTGATTGCCTACAGATGTTTTTTGTGTTTCGAAATCAAAAGAGGTTTGTACCTAAAGAATTAATTTGTTAGTTAGTTATATTAATCTAAACATGAATACAACTGATAATTCACTATCCAAACATATTTTTCCTACTTCCTACTTTTTTAGCTTTTACAATCTAGTTTCACAGCGGTTTTTTTTAGTCAGTGAGCCCAAAAGTCACCAGAATTAGGTTTGTTCGATTTGACAAACTTACAAATGCAGCAATGAAATTCAACATTTCGCTGAAATCCAACATTTCGAAATGTTGGAAAAGGTATGGCGAAATGTTGGACATTGGCCTGAAATGCTGGGGTCAGATCACGTAAAATAAAAACGATTGAACGACATCGTTTTCACGCATGCTGTCTCTATCATATCTGTGGCAATAAACAGAGACTGCTATTGTCGAAACGATGTCGTTCGATCGTTTTCATTTTACGTGATCTGGCCCCTGAATTTAGCCGAAATGATGAATTCAGGTGCGGTGTAAACGTACTATAAGACTACAGAATGAACTCTGTTTAACTGTGAAACCGAATTAATTGTTGAACTGAAGTCAAATATTTGTGTTTTTGACACAATCTGAGATTTAAACGGCAGAATACTGTCGGTAACCCCAGTTTTAGAGTGAAAGTTTATTATGCCGTTAAAATCCCAAATCACATGACACGGTGACATTTCAATTTCAAAGCTGCCAATTGTCAGAAACACAAATATTTGACGTTGTTTTGCAGGTTTTTTGAAAGAAAAGACAAGGAATGATTTTGGAAAAGTTATATAAAAGCTAAGTACCGTACAATACTGTCAAATGTTATTCATTAATATTAGTTTAACTTAATTCAATTGAAGTTCGGACTACATTGTGAAACCGGAAATTTAAACTCAAGTTCAGGATTAATTGATCTTCAGTTTAAATTTCTACTGTGAAACTGGGGGTTAAACTTAAAAAAAAACTTGTATGAAATCGAACAAATTTGTATATGGCGATATACACCCGCCATATACTTTTCATTGGTGAAAAGTGTAAAAAAGTGCAAAATAAGAATTGAAAACTTTGCAGAATTGAAATATAATGTTTGTTAAGAGTGTAATTCGCACTTTTTTATAAAACTTTTCACCAATCTAGCTAAAACCTTTTTCTGCCTTTAAAATGTGTCGTTTATTTTCCTACTAGTTTTTAAGCTTTCATTTTGTTTTCATTTGACAGTGACGTTGTCGCGAACTACTCTATTGAAATGAGATAAAATTTGGCAGGTGAAGGAATAGTGAAATTGAAAACAAAAATAGATTCTAACGTAAAGCCGAAGCCGACAACCGTTTTTGACGTCCTCACTCTATCAATGGAAATATCAAATGAATATTTGTATCGAAAGCACAAGAGTACGGAAAAGAAAACTCATGCACATGCGAGGATTTTTTCGGAAAGTGGATTTTCGGTGCATTTTTGTGCCATCTACATTTATCCTTTCTAAAATAAATAAATAAAAATAAATATGTGGCGCAACAGGCGGGTAGACACCCTAGGCCTAGCTTCGCGCAACCATTCGTTCGCGTGAGTTTTTATTTTTGGGACGAATGGTAGGGACCTACAATTTTATGCCGAGTCCGAATGACTGAATTGAGAAGCCTTTTCAGGACAGTCATACTCTCGGATATTTGTCAGACGTTCGAGAGAGGTGGCGCAGTAGAAAAAAACCTGGATCGAACCTGGGATCCCTCGCACAGTAGTCCAGCACACTAACCACTGCGCTACTGCGCCCACATTTATCCTTTATTCACTCAAAATCTACCTGTCTCGCTGGACACAACGTTCATGGAAAGGCACAAAGTGTGCAGTGCAATGTTCACTACTCAATGTTCACTGCAAAATTTTAATTCATTGCAATGACGCCTTGTTTCTTTGTGTAGCTAAATCTTTCATGGGAATGAAAGTCATGACCATGATCGTGTGTCCATGCACAAAGGAAATCATGTATACCAACTTTGCGATATGCAACTGATTTCAGCTTGCTGGGACTCACTCAAATGAACTGCTGACTGGCGAGTTTTCAAAAACACATCTAATGACGTTGTCAATGCGATTACGGCTTCGTTGAGAGCAGCATTGATTTTATTTTGTTAACTTGTAATCGTAACTTAAGACCGACTCTGGAGGTGAAGAATTAATGTCGCTTGTCATTCAGGTTAAATGGAATACAACAATGCAAAGCGACCATAATCTGAAAACAGAAGGAATCCACCCTAATACCGTCCTTTGAGTTGTGGAACACACTATTACTGGTAGGTACCACTCAAATCAGTTCTTTTTGGACTTTTTAAAATGCCGCTTTATTTTGTAGCAAATGCACAACTCCGGATAGTGATACGGATTAAGAGAATCACATTCAAAGCCTTTTTATAGTGTTCTATTTCTATACAAAGCTTGGTAACATTTCAAAAACTACCCCCATTTTTTTGCATTTCCTATAGCCGAATATATCTAACCACTTCTGATATTAACTTTAAATTAAACTTCTTCTCAAACTCATTTTGCCGCAAATAATGTCCCCTCTGATGTCAATTGTCCAGCGATTGAGATTGAAAGCACTTTCAACATACAAGCGATTTTCGGATTAAATTGTGAACACAACACCCACCTACCCCTAAAGCCGCTTTGCGTACATAAAATGCTATGCCAAGTAAGCAGTCATAGGTACTATGGACACAGAGTATAAGTATATACCATTACCATTATTGAAGAGACCGAAAGACCATGTATACGGTATACCACATTGGAAACCTTTTAAGAAAATTGCATGAACAAATCCTTGGAAAAGTTTTCAACTATAGTACGAGCAGACTTTCGACTTTCACCAAAACAATGCATTTCTCCTACACATTCCCGCCGATAACCGAAAGTACATAGTTCGAGTTTGCTTTCGGTGGTGTACCACACCACCCTCTCACCTGATATGCGCCAAAACAAACACACGAAATTATTGACCGACAGAGGAAATTTTACCCAATGAAGACTTTGGTCTAGATCTAAGTGTTTGATACATACATACTTGATTACAATGATGAACACTTAAAACGTTCCTCCTTTGTCGTACTCTCTATCCTCCCACATAATCCCAAAGCCTTCCGACAAATCGCCTCAATATGTTAATCATCTCATTGGACTACTTAAAATTCATCACATTTGCGTTTGTCAGCTTTCAAGAGGGCGACTCCCCATTGAAACTAATCACTTGTCCTACATCACCCTTTACCAATCCTGTTCAAGATCTATTGTCTCCGTCATCCATACGGCCCCCATTCAGACGTCAAATCCTTATAAGCACTTGGCACGTGAATCGATTCTTATACAGAGGTAGAAAAATGTCAATCACAGGAATGAGATTACTTGGGTCACTCTGTATCCGATACACCTACGTTACCCTGCTTTTCACAATGAAAACAACACATGAACACAGCTGATGTGAGTCTATTCGCGTCATATATACCTATGACATACAAACAAATACGAGATATCTCATTCTCATCTCCTTACCGGCTCTTCAGTCTTCATATGTGTTCATTTGTTCACGTCCTACGAATGAATTCCTCCTTTGTTCTCCCATGTGGCACATTGATGCGCCATCAAAAGTTATTTCATTTCCGGTAGCACTTAGACCAATTCAATTCAATTTAGCATCAACAATACAAATGTGATTACTGATTATCCTTGGGAGAACCGTAAATCACGTTCTATAGTGTCGACGAAAATTGCAGTCCCTATGACGAATTTTATTCTTTATTCTTTTTATTACACTTTGCACAATTTCTCCTTCTGGTGAATTAAATATTTTGAAGGATTTTTTTTCCTCCCAGAATTTCAGAATTTATCGACGAGAAAAAAAAGGTTATCCTCTTGGGAATACACATACATAGTTGCGGAAGGTTACAGGATTCTTGATTAATGGCGAAAGTAGGTTGTTAAAATTTAAATGAAAGCACACGGGAGATTTATAGGTATGTATAGTAATAACAAGGACGACTAAGAGATGTGTACATATAAAAATAGCTCAAGTGCCACCAACATACTTTGTTTTGATTACGTTTGCATGAATTAATCCAGGAACAAAAAAGAAAAACCAAATTCGCATCAACCGATAAACAGAATTACTGCCGAACGTATTCCAATGAATGTTGCGCGTCCTTTTCGTGTTAATTATCGGCGGCGAAATTATACCAAAGCAAATGTTTGTTTATTCATTCGAACCGAAGTGTATATAACGCAAGACAAAAACCGATAAACAAAGCTAAAACTCACGAATCGAAATAAAGATTAAAGTAAACAACGAAAAAAAAAGCCGTAAAGAAGCAAAGACAGAAGAAAATGAAAGGATTCGATTTAGAACAGCGTTAAAAAGCAAAAAATTGGCGTGTCAACACGCTCGAGAATATAACTTTCGACTGAAAAGTCCTTTCAATCATCCAGCAGGATACTGAACATGAACTTCGTCGTATTGGCACTTGTGCTTATGGCTGGTGTATATATAGATATTTGCTACCACCATCACCCCACAGGGTGGTTGATAGCAGAAGCACAACGCCAGATAGTATAACGGATGGAGAGAATAACATTCAAAGCATCCACCCAAGGTGACTTGATGGAGCTCGCTAGGTACAAGGATGTATTACTTTAAGGTAGGGATAAGAGATGAACGGATAGATGCGATTGCTGTTGAATTTGAATCAGCTGATTGAGAGCTTTGCCTCTCTGAGCGAGATTTTTAAGAGAGAACTATACTCTTCTGTTTGCTCTACAGAGGCCGTATAAGAGAGAAGGCTTTGCAGAAAAACCTGCGCAAAAATATAACGTAAAACGCTTGGGGGCGGGACGCAGGAGAGTCTGTTTTGTTTTTGAAATGTCAATTTGTTGGTGGTAATGAGTGCATATTAAATTGATAGGTTGCACAAATGTGTGCATGTCTATTGGGAGCATGAAGTAACGAGCTTGTAGGATGTTTGCCTAGTTAAAGGATACGATCGATGGACATAATTAATGATACTATAGACATCTGAAGTAGGGCAATAGTCCGATGGTGTTTCATTCAGTGGCTTACAGTTCTCTAAGAGATTTCATAAATATAGAAGTGGGCTGAACGTATTCATATAGAGCGCAAGGTTTATGAATTTTATAATTTTGTGACTAGTCCAAATGGGGTGAATTGTGATGCTTTCTCAGGACATTTTTATACTCTCGGATGTTTGTCAGATGTTCGTTAGAAATGTCTTTCTATTTGCTCTAGAAAATTTAAAGATGAACTCTGATACACCGTCATGAGACTTATTGAGAAAAGTCCAATAACTTAGGTGCCAAAAAATTATAACGGTATTTTGTAGAGTACATATTTTAAAATGAAAAAAAATATTTTATAGTTTAAGTTTGAAATTGTTTTTTTGCAAAAACTAATAACAGAAATAACTTTATTTAATAATGATATGAGAAAACAGATTCCTGGCCTTCAAAAATGCCAAAATCGTTTATTGTAAATGTTGCCATTGCTTAAAAAAAAATTATTATTATTATTTTTTTTTTTTTCAATTTAAGTACATATTATTTTTTCAAAATTACTTCTCTCCCTCGAACCGAAATAGACCTCCCCTAGCATAAAAAAAATGCTTGTATTTAACCCTTCTACAAAAACCCGTTATCAATTTTTGGCGCAAGTGTCTGTGCCAACTGTCTATTTACCATACCTGGAAATAGTGCACTAGTTTGATAGTGCATTATTCAATGCACTAGAAAAATCAAATCCAGTGCTAATGAAAGTTCGTTTGCACTATAGCAGTGAAAATTTCAATGCTAATGAAATTTCACTTTCATTAGTTCAGTGCTATTTAAACTTCAATCTGTTAATTTATTAGCACATAATCATACGAGCCTTAAAATTTGTCAGCATACCGAATTCAACATATCGTGTAATAGGTAGAGCTCGAAAATATCTCTCAACCTTTTTGAAGGTCCCAATATTACTCTCAGTTGTTGAGAATTTTAAATATGATAATAACAATAATAACCAGTTTCTTAGCACAGTATTTTTTTCGGTTACGCTCAGAGAGAAACACTTATTAATTTTTTCTATGGTTTTGGTCAACCACTGAGGGATATCACAGACAGAAAAAAAAATATCTCATTTGTACATTTTTTATTTATTATTGGCAATAGTAAGCAGCGCCACATAGAGGAGCTGACTGCATCAGTCAACTTCATTTCGACACTTTGAACATTTCGTCAGGGCAACAGACTTAGACTTCGTCACCATTCGTCTTTGCTTTCCCTGAACGACAAACTTTAACCCTTTTTTCGGTACAAAGCAGTAGAATGAAATAAGACACACGGAGTTACCTTTTTCTTAAAATAAATTTCCAGGTAGCATTAGAGTTCCCACCTGTAATGTTCGGCCCATAATTTTTCTGATCAATTCAATACAATTTTGATTTTTTTTTCTTTAACTTACTTTCGAAGAATGCGGTTTTTGGTTGATCATTTCCATTTAATTTTTATGGAAAAAGTTAACTAAGAAGTTATATATCTAAAATTGTAAAATAACGATCAAGCAAAGAGCGAAAAGGTAAGCGTATATTCATAAATCTCAGAGAAAAACCTTAATGTCGAAGCTGTGAGAAACCAATGAGAAACCAATTGAAGATAAATGTTGAGAGTTATTTTCGAGCTCTGGTAATAGGGCATCATAAGCCAGGCGAACATATGCATATATGCTTAAAATTGTTAGCATATGATAGTTAGCATACGAATGATGATTCAACATATCGTCTAATACCAGCTTTAGTAGGTAATGCAATTGAAATTTAAGTAGCACTGAAATAATGAAAGTGAAATTTCAGTAGCATTGAAATTTTCGCTGCTAGTGCAAACGAACTTTCATTAGCATTGAAATTTTCAGTGCTACTGCAAACGAACTTTCAGTAGCATTGAAATTTTGAATGGTAGTGCAAATTCAATGCTAGTGCCTAAGTACCCAGGTCTGCTATTTACCTGCATATTCTGATTTCTGATATTAAAATCACAGTTCTTCACTAGGAAATTTCAAAAACAGTGACTTTTGTAGAGCTGATATGCAGGCAACAAAAAAAAAGCAGATATGTGCCGTCAAACATTGACGCCCAACATTGACGAATTGGTCGGAACATGATAATACACAACGATAACTTTGAGATAGTTAGAAGATTTGTCTATCTGGGCTCCACTATAAAGTCTGGAATTGACATCGCATCAAAAACCAAGCGAAAAGTTGTGCTGCTCGTCCACTTAGTGCCCAACGCATCAATTTCGAATTTAACTTTTTTATCCAACCAACGCGTTCGATCCGGTTGAAGATCGTTGCTCACAGCGTTGCTTAATAAGTGTGCGGGTAATGTACGAGCTCTTGTTGCCCGTTGAACGTGCTTGTGCAACGCGTTGAGAAACGATTTTAGAATAATGTGCTGCACATTATCTGTCTAAAGACAAACCCGTTGCTCAACATCTTAAATTTTTTGTTGACTCGAATTGTATTGGGTGCGACAAAATGTATGTGCCTTAGCTAGTTGAGCCATTGGAATCAATCAAATGTCATGTGTTCATGCACTATGTATGTGTACTTCCAATTCCAACCATTGCATCAACAATTGCAAGGCAACTCAGTGTTTTTCATATTTTCGTATCTACACAATGGATGGCCACTCAGAGAGTGAACATAAAAAATAATGTCTTTGAATTTGAGTAGGAACAATTGATTTCAATTTCTCATATAGCTAGCTATTTAAGTAAAAAAAAAAAAACAAGTTTCAATGCTGCTCAAAAAATATTCATCCACCCATAACCGTCTCTCCTTTTTTTTCACGTTCAAAACATAATTTATAATATTATTACCTATTAACGCGGCAGCCGTTTCTCTTTTTCTTTCACGGAAAATCATAATTATAACAAGGAAAAACGAAGTATGTACTGCTTTCAGTCACAAATCGATTGAAATAAAAAAAAAATTAACAAGAAACAATTTTCTGTAGCCTAGGAAAATATGCACCAACCTGAGGTCGAATTATTTCATGAAGATGTAAGTAGCTGTCAGCTACCAAGTGTGTCGAATGCATTGCCCAATGTTAAATGGTTAATGTACAAGGGTATGAATGCCTTCATCAACTCTTTAAGCAACCACGACGAAAGCGCTATTGACCAACTCGAGAAACTTGTTTTTGCCAAAATCAGACATGTTGGTCAACTAAGTGTACGGGGTCATTCAACAATTGAATGAGTTGATCAACTAGGTGCATTGGAATTACCTACGTTGCTGAACATGAACAACGATAGTTTGTGCCCTAATGTATGAGCTCAAAAATTTGTTTGTCCAACTGAAGAGTTGAATAAAATTGGTTGATGCATTGGGCACTAAGTGGACGACCAGCATTACACTAATTACTTTTAATACGAAGGTAATTAGAATTACTAATTAAGTAGTAAGGCATTGTTAAGTGAGACTAAGAAGACTCAATATAGGACATCCCAGTTCTTCTTTATGTCGCAGAAGCATATACGTTAGCGAAGGCTAATAATGATATATTTGAGCGTTAAGTACGAAGACTGCTCTAATGGCATGGAATGTGGGAAAGCGAGAATGGTCCTTTGAGTAATTCTCCATAAAATCAATGCGTCTTAACTGCCAAGAAATTAACCCTGCATTTTGTTTTTAATTGACAAATGATCTACCACCTACATTCACTGACTCCTCTCATTCTCCGTCGATTGCGCGTCTATTTTTACAACTTTATGCGCTTAACCATTAATAGTGCCCTACCCAACTTGCCAATCAACTGTACTTTGTGTCCACTGTACCCTTACAAGTATCCCATAACAAGACAAGTCTACCTACCTTCAAGACTACCTTCACCTCCTAAAACTTCTGGTCACTTCACTACCAACAAAGTACACCTGATTTGAATTTGAATTCTGCTGGCTACCAATAAACACTATAAAAAGCAAAAGTAGCTCCATTTCTGGGGATAAATCGAAGGAAACAGGCAAGTTAAATATTTTCTCACAACGATGACGTAGAAACAGACGCTTTTCTAAGAAGGTGCGGCATTATGAACTAGATGTGAATTGGAGATATCACAGTAGGCCCACTTGTGGCCCCAGTGATCTGGGTTCCATTATACCACCTAGGGGGAGGTAGATCTAAGGCAAAATCTACATCTACATCTAAATCTATGAAAAATAGACAAAAGGTATGTTCATCGCAAAAATATTAAATAACTTCAGTAGTTTACCAGTGGTTGGGAATTCGTTTCAGCCCGCCGCTCTACCAACGCAACTCCCGGAATAAAACATTAAATCGCAACCACAAAATGTCACGAAAGCAACAATTGGGTGCAATAGCCGGGTAACTTTTCAAACCGACAAGGAATAAACTGGTTAGCACCATAACTACCGAGTGGCTTACAAGCGTCAAGCACACACGAACCGAAGAACGCAAAACGTATATCTGTGGAGCACTGAAGTCGCATTATAAATGTATAAGGGATGCGGCCATATCAAACTCTGCAACTGACGTAGAATAAACCTTGAAATTCGGAATGTAGTTTTAGGTGGCTGCTTTGGGACTGGTATTCACAATTAGATTAGCTGTAGCTCATCATGATGCGACTGCTGAAATCACAGAGGAGTTATGGGTGCCACAGTTGCTACCATATACCAGTGCTTGCGGCAATAATACGTGCTATGGTGTGTGCTCTCTGTTCACATGTCAAACTCAACCAATTTGACATGTAAACCTTGGGGCTAAGGGTTAAGATGACTATGCAAAAGCTAGCTGGTAGAACTAATTCAAACTCGGAAACTTGTATATGCGAAATGGCAGCCAAGGTGCGAGTGAAATTTAAAGCATTTTCGTGGCCTTAACAGCAACTAAAGGAGGATTTTCTGCTCTTTTTTTTAGGTCACCTAAAGGGTGTGGTTCAGAACTTGTATCGATGAATACACACAAATTCCCTTTCTTCACATCCACAACACAATTTAATTTAATTTCATACTATTTTCAAGAGCAACCCACAAACATGTCCTTCGTTTTATGGTATCAATGGTATCAGTGGTGGACAGAGATGGCGCCATGGACTCGTAATGATTTCCCTCGACGATTCTTCTAATAAAACCATCAATATGCTAATGATTAAAGTTTGTAAAAAGAGAAAAATAAAACGAAACCTATTTATGTTGATGACATGAGTCACTTCTTTACTGCTGGCGCAAATTCGTGGATGATTTCAGTGTGCACTTGCTGGTTTGGGAAAAAAATCGAGAAACAAAGTGCGTATTTGTGAGGCGTTGTTTGTGAACATTTTCACGAAAAAATATAATTTTTTTTATATCGCGAGATGTCAATAAAGTCTGGTTTCTACCATTTAATGGTCGTAGTTTTTAGAGAACCATTTAAAATGAATATCACATTATGTTAGGTTAGGGGGGGTTCAGGAATATTCCCCGTTATACCTCAAGGACAAACATTTTTATTACTATATGCTCACGTGCTGTCACTTACAGCTAATCGGTCGACGTATTGAATTAAAATGTTATTAGCTTTAGTCACACATTGCCAATTAAGTAATCTAGTAATCCTACTAATCATAAAAGGATTTTCAAAATTTGTTTCAGACTGATTAAGAAGTCAGAAAATGTTCCTTTCTTAGAAACGACTAATTGGTAAACGATTATATGAATGAGATTATGTGCTCGCGTGCCCCAAACCATTAGCGCAATTAAAAGAAAAAGTTCAACTTAGGAAGATACATAAAGCTCAATAATTTTTTGTTGTTTGACCTATAAAAATTAAATCAAAACTGCTTCAATTAATTTATAGTAGAGTGGATCATTCAATAACTATTAACCTGATATGTTTGTTGATTTAAACACACTTTATCTATTCATTAACAAAATATTAAAAAAAAAAAACTAGCTGTGCCCACCCGGGTTTGCCCGTGCACAGAAATTGTATTGCTTAGATCAGGAGTTCCCTAACTGTGCGTCGCGACGCCCTGGGGCGTCGTGGCGCTATTTTAAAGGCGTCGCAAGTTTTATTTTTTCACTGCTGTAAGACCCCGAATAAAGGAAAAGTATTACGTTTCTCTTTACGAATACTAAGAGCAAGGTCGAAGCGAAATCCAATAGTCGAATATTAAGCGCGTTTGTGTTTTCCGTATTTCCAGTCAGACTTGCTTCATGGCTGTCACTCGTATTACCTGCCATTTAAAATTAAATAAGGGTTTTCCAATTGGTATGGGTCATTGCCAGCCAGATTCTTCGGGAGCATTGCCGTGGTCCATGAGACTGTACAGGAGAACTCGAGGCAGTCAATTCGACGTGCATAAGAAATCTGCCTTTCGCAGGCTCCAACTCGGCGAATTTTGCATCGGGACTTGGGCTTACGCCATGAACCAATAAGATCCAACTAATCCAGGAGCTCAAAGGTAATGAACATAGACAAAGCCGTTTGTGCGCTGACTTGGCTTCGGGGCGTTTGGAAGAGAGCCTCAATTTTGGCCGAAAAATCGTCTTTACCGACGAGGCGCATTTTTGGATGAACGCCGGTATGTCAACAAGCAAAATTGCCATAAATATGGGACGACGATATTTTAACGTTTACCAGTCCTTATTGAAAAACCACATATCTCTGCTTTTAGAAGGGCGTCGCAAAAATATTTCAACCCCTCTAGGGAGTCGCAGTATGAAAAAGATTGGGAACCCCTGGCTTAGATCTTAAATAATAATATTCTTTCGTAAGATTTTCTGTAAATTTGAACTCAATCAGTTCGGCGGTTTTTTGACATATACGATTATGAATGTTTTTTTTTGTATGGCCGGTGCCACGCCCTTTTGTCCAATTTTGATCAAATAAAGCCTATATGTTGTCCATTGTTAAGGCAAACCTTTTCAAAAAGACCATACCAATCAGGTTAGTAGTTCTTACGGGATTGTGGAACAAAGAAAAAATTTATAATTTTATTAGTGTATAGATATTTTTAAACGAAATATTTACAAAATATTGCAGCAAATCCTACACAAAGCTGAACGCAGTCCGCAGACCTTGTCTACATTGGCTAAGTACAAGACACAGCCGTACATGCCAACATTTCTGTTTTCGTGAACTAGTGAGATTTCAGAACTGAAAACTTAAACTCAATCAGCCTTACCAACGACCAAATTTAGACTCGACTTTTACGCAAAAGTATTATTAAAATTTACAACTTCTAGCTTATGAAGATCGAAGCAAGTACAGCGCTTATTCAGATGAGGATTTATCATACGCTGTATGCAAGAAACTTAAGCTTTTGGCACGTTAGTTAACTTTTGATATCCATTCACGCCCCCATTAAGAAAAAGGACGACGGACGCTGTCAAAGATAGCTTCTACGAGCTCCTCAAATAGACCTACGCGCAATATCCTACAAACGACGCGACGTTGAAATTAGCAATCAGACAACGAAATTGGCGAAATTGCGAGAGGAGAGACCCAATGTCCGAACCTTAAGTAAAACCATTACCCGGTTGAAAGATAGATAGGTAAGCTAGATTAAAAGCAACACTGATAGAAGGCTATCATCTTATTATTGCCACGAATAATGTGCTGTGTTTTACATGATCACCACCACTAAACCTTTGGTTTGACAACAAATTTCGAATATAGCAATCACAACCAAATAAAAGGTATAAGAAATGGCGATGCAAGAGTCATATATATAAGTTAAGTAAGTAAGACCATCGGCTTCTTGGCTAAAACTGATTTAGATGTTGAGGAGAGAGAAACCAGGTATATACTGTCAACGAGAAGAGACAATAAAATCAATGAATTGTTAGGAACGTTACAATAGACATCTATTGCTTTAAGGTGGTAAGGAAGCTAAACCACTTCGGCTTTACTTTTTTAAAAATGATCATCGTCATCAGATACCAACAAAATAAAATTCTTGGCAATAGCGACTTGCTTGTGACTTATTTAAAAAAAAAAATACTAATAAGGCGTTTCGTTTGACTTGGCTAGGCTATTGATCCTAACCAATCCAATGGGCATCATCTATATACGCCCAGCAAATCCTTCAGTTGATCCCAATAGAAGAACACCGCGAAAATTTGAAACCGAGATAACTGCACAGGCCCTAGACCCTGGTTAATACCAAAACAGTAGCACCGCCTAAGAAAAAAAATGCCGAATGCAGTCCAATTTTTTTTGCCAAAGCTAAAATTATGTTAACCAGCAAGAGTATTTACATTGAAATATGTCAAAAAAAAGAAGAACTACGACTCGAGATTTTATATGATAATCAGAGGTTAAGATAAGCACACGCACGATTGTCAGATCTTACAATATTTTCAGATCTGTCAATGTTCTGACAATGAGCTGCTATAGCCAACTAACTTCAAATGCAAAATTGTCCGTTCAATCGGCTGTAAGATTTTGATAAAAAGTCTTGGCGGCTCTCAGATTGAGGCAACAAGCAATAAGCAACTAAGCAACTAGCAACTGTCAATAAGCAATACGCAACTTTATTTTAGCCTATTCTCACATCGAAGCAACAGTATTGCCTGAAATTTCTAACTAACATGTCATCCGACGACTCTGATGATTCGATTTTTCTAATGTGGTTCCTTTTAAGAAAAAAAGACAAAAGAAAAGGAAATATTGGGTGCACCCTGCATTTACTAATTTAATAAATCATGGTGGAAATATTTGCGCTAAGGAACTCATAGCATATCCCACCCAATTTCAAAACTGTTATCGAATGAGCCCCGAAACGTAGTATGCGCAAATGTGTCAATAATGACAAATATTGCTACTAGGAAGCAATATTATGTTGCTTTGCAACATGCGCTGTGTATCGCTAGCGATAATTATTGTAGCAACCAGCAACATTTTTCGTTTGAGCGATATTGAGTTGCTTTGATGTGAGAGCTCTAATCTAATTCTATGTAAAATAAATGTGAGAGATAATATTGCGTGTTTCCTATTGCTAGTTGCTTATTGCTTATTGCCTCAATCTGAGAAACGCTTTACAATTTCATTGTCAGATACGGAGGTGTGATAATGATTGAGACAAATTAGGTGCTGCCAGAGCTCGATTGTTTCGACTGAACTCGATTGTATCAAGTTACGTGCTAGACCCCTAGGTTTATAAGTGTGTCCTTACACCGTTGTCAAAGAAGTTTAAAGTTTCGTTCGTACGTTTGCGACAGTACCTACGGATATTGGAACAAAATATTGCTCTTACCAGCCTACGTGTTGGATGACATCGAGGATGATGAATTGCAACGAAAACGACGTAGTGTTTGGATGAAGGATTAGGGAGCCCGTCGTCAGCAGGAAGAATTCTACTCCCATTTTGCGAATTGACTCAAAACAAGTTGACGATCTTCTATCTTTGGTGACTGCGCACATCAAGACACTAATATGCGCGCAAAACTTGACTTTATTGAATCTCAATACCAGCATTTGTTTGAAATATTTAAATTGAATTGAGGGCGCAGTAGCGCAGTGATTAGTGTGCTAGACTGCTGTGCGAGGGATCCCAGGTTCGAATCCCGGAAAAAAACAAATTACATCTTAAGATTTTTTTTTACTGCGCCACCTCTCGCGAACGTCTGACAAACATCCGAGAGTATGAGAGTAGGCGCGAAATCGAAGTTTGCTTTTACACGATGGAAAATAATTCAGAAGATATTGATACGAACATCTGTGCAACTTGGAATTAAAATTCCAATTGGAGTTGGAAAAGTCGAAAAAAATAAAAACAAGTCATCGGCCTGGCCGATACTTTGATAATACACTCCACTGCACAATGTACATACATGCATACTTCATAGGTCTAATATTGGCTTTGCATGGGAAGTATCAGAAGTACATACTTTACTGACATAGCCCACCAATACCAACCTGACGAGGGTAAAAAGAAGTCCTCTCACAAAATTGCATGCGTCTAGGTCAATTCGTTTGGACACTATCGTGTTTTCAACAGACATACAGACGGACATGGCTAAATCGATTCAGAATTTGGTCCTGATTCAGAATATATATACTTTATGGGGTTGTCCCGTGACTCTTTTTTTCCGTTACAAATGTAATGACCTAATGACAAAGTGAATATAACTTCCTGTGAAGGGTATACAAATAATAGAGTGACATCAGTAGGTATTTTAGAAAAATGTAGAGGAATTTTTGAAGCTTAAAAAAACGTATTCTATACTAACGAATTCTTAAAACTAAGACTCACCTCTATGGTGACATGATGTCCTCTGCTCCTGTAATTCTCATTATTTCCCGAACGCAGATTCTTTGAGTCAATTTGCACGTTGGTCTGCATGATTTGATAATACTCTGCAAAATATAAATTATTATCTATAATTATTCAATCTGCAAATTATGTAAATTAATAATTTTCAAGCAATACAAAATACGAAAATATTTACACAGGCATTTTAGATTCAACGACTAATCAACTTCATAGTCCTTTAATCCGCAAAAATATGGAGTGGAGACTCTTCGCAATTAATAAGTAATATTCAAGCGAAATACTAGCAAGAGCTGATGAAATTTTATCTGCTCCTTTATATCTTATGATAATACAAACGTATTTTCGTAAACAATCTGCTTTCGAAATTAGCATTTTTGAGATATTAAATATCCCCTACTACGTTATGATAATTAATAGTAAAGTTTTAATTTTATTCACGCCTAATACAAACAAACTTTGAGCAAAGTTCGACTGCTACTGGTGAATGAAAACTAACCGCAATTTCTTTAAAATCAGACTGCATAGTGGGAATATTTTGCTTACACCGTAATTTGTCAGCGGTTTACATTTGCATGTTAAAGGTTCAAATTTACTCCTTCTGCTAATGTATCCTGATTCGCATTGAATTGACTATTCATTTTGATTAATGACCCAACACGTTGTGTAGACTTTATCCCTTTTGAGTGATTTATTAGATTCCTGTAAAATTGTGCCTTAGATTTTGTCATTTCCTTAACCTCGACAATAAGGCAAATACAGTAGTGTCCGCTTTTAGAGAATAGAAATTTTATATAAGTGATATACGATAGGTATGCCTAATAAACGTTTGTTGGGAAAATTAAAAAAAGAAGAAGATAATCAAGTTTGAACATTTTGTAGGTACACATTCGATCTAAGATTTTATTTTATTTCTGTTTGAAAATTTGCTTAAAAGCCATTTGACGTCTGCAAGTCCATTGAAAATCCTTTGGGGAGTGTCCAACGCAAACATTATTAATCTCGGGAAAGTAAAGAAAAAAATCATGTTAATAGGACTACACGTTCGTTCTCGGAAAAGTCCTGAAAAATTTAAAAAACCTGGATGACAATGTAAAGTACGAGATTATTGGTTCGCAAAAAAACGGTTCGTTATGTGCAAAAATTCGATTTAAGCGGGTTCGTTGTTGTATAAATTATGTGAACTTATTTATAGTTTTTATGGCACATGGATTGGGACTGGAGGAAATTTGTAGTTTGCTATAATCGAAATATCGCATTAACCGGGTTCGCTTTAAGCGGTCGCTACTGTATACGTTGTTATATTATTTTTTAAGACATATTCTATGAAGTCGGTGCAGACAAGGCGAAATTGAAAGTACATCACAATCCGTTTATCATGAAGTGCTTTCAATTTAAAACAGGAAAAGTCGGTAGTGAGAGTACATATGACTGTAAAGAGCTAGGTTCATGTGTGTTGTGGGATCTGGGATGTAGCCTGGAAAAATACGAAACATCATTCGGAAAACCAGCACTCGCAGGTCTGTGAGTACAAAGGCGTACCTGATTGTGTGTAGCAATACCAATTCCATAGCACAGCTTGATTCCGGAAACATATGCAATGAGAATTTTTAAGCAACTGTTTTCTGTTGGCTCACAGTCATCCAAGATGAAGCGCAGTCCTATAATCGAAACAAAAAAGAAAATAATATTTTTTTTTTTAAACCAACAGATTAAAGGGAAACGAAGATGCCGAGAAAATTGAAAATATATTGATGTTTGTTACGGACACCTACCATAAACCATAGAAAGTACAAACCAGTTAGTTCTGTACATGACTGACGTTACAGTAATCGCTTTAAACGGATTCCTGGGAATCCAAGTCCAGAGACAATAAGACTGGAACTCAGGTTCATTGTACCACCAAGCAGAGGAGTGGTAGAGGAGGAACTCTGAAAAAACATGTTTCTCTGTGTCGGCATTAAGCTCTCACTTTTCTATCTGATATTTGCACAAGAAGTCAAAATCGATACCCACCATCTATTTATCGATTTTAAAGCCCCATATGACAGTACATATTTATAAAGACGAGCTATACAGAGCCATGTCTAGTTTTGGCATCCCGTTCCCTAGTAGGCAAAAATGGGTTTAGTGGTGAATGAAGGCAAAACAAAATACATGCTGATATCAACAAGAAGAGACATATAACATGGAACAATCAGACAGAACGTCACGATGGACAGCTACAACTTTAAGATGGTTAGGGACTTTGTCTACCTCGGATCCGCTATAAACTTTGACAATGATACCACATCAGAGATCAAACGAAGAGTTACACTTGCCAACCGCTGTTTCTTTGGCCTAAGAAGGTAACTGACTAGTTCTTCTGCTCTATCCATGGCGCAGAAGAATGGAAGTTAAAGCAAAGGCGGATGCAGATCTTCTTATCCATTTCGAACGCAAAATTCTTCGAGTGATTTTCGGTCCCTTTTAAGTTGACGAGCTTTAGACGAGAAGAAACTAACTCTAAAGGGTTTTTCAATAGGGAAGCTACAAAAGTAGAGCGACAGGGACAGCAAACGACGCCGAATTTCTTGCCGCTCTTTTGACATTTCTCTTCAGCAGTATCGGCCGATTTATGCTTGAAAACCGTCGAAAATTGGATTCAGCGTGTGGACTTCTGCAAGCGTGCCCGTGGTGGCCATGCAAAAGAAATCGAGTTCACTCCATAATAGCATCGAACGTACTTTCACAGGAATAAAGAATTTCATTGATATCCAAAACCGTTTTTGTTTTATTTAAAAAAAACTTTTGTAGCGCTCTTATTGAAAAACCCTGTACAAGCTGTACAGCGACATCGACCTGTGGCCTATTTCACCAATTTACAAATTTGGTAAGTTGGATTAAACCGAGTTTGCCTCTTTTTTTACAAAAAAAAATGTGAAAAAATGGTTGTAAATACAGTTTTGTAATTTTGTGAAGCCACTAGTCAGAGAAGTACGTATAGGTATCACTCGACTAAGATGGCTAGGATATTTAGGGCGAATGGACACAAACGCTTGGGCTCGAAAGTGTCTTCGATTCCAACCCGGAGGGACAATGCAGTAGAGGAAGACCTCGCTTTAAGGTGGCGTGTACAAGTGGAAAAGGACCTCAACCAACTTGAAGTGCCCAACTGGAGACGGTAAGCCCAAGATCGGGCTAACTAAACTAGTGAGGCATGTTAGTTGAGGCACAGGTCCATCCTGGGGTGTAGTGCCATCTAAGTAAGTAGCTACCCCAGGTATGACATGAATATGTTTTTTTATGACTTTACGGCTCAAATTGGAACAGAGGGAATCTTTTGTTCAGGAGGCGAAAAACGAGGGCTACACAACATACCCCTTAAAAGGAAGTCAAGGATGTTATTCCCAAATGCGCGGCGGGCCGTGCTGAAAGCGATACCTCAATTTTGACCGTCTTCGCTTTTGCTTATTTTTAAAAGGGAACTGATATATTCAGTGTTGTCCAGTTTTTTTCCAATCTGAACTTAGTTTACATTTCATCCGCAAACAATCCGTCACCTAAATATCTATCGCTTTTGAATGGAGCGAATCGCTCCCCAAACTAATCAACTTTGCGGTGGGACCAAATATGATCACTCTTAGCCCACGACTCTCAGACCTCAGCATACATTATGGTCCTCTGAAACCTCCATTGCCATCGAACTGCCAATCCATTATCTTGGATGTTGTCCGATACGGAGATCCTTAAAGCCACAGCGCGCATAATTCTGTAATAAGACTTAAAGTCGCAAACTGAACTCAATATCATTGTCCCACCCACCGAGCTGTGATTAGCAGTCCTACACTAACGCAGAAACCATATTTGTTACCGGAATATGGCTTTCATAAAAACTTCTCTATCAAGTACTCGTCCATATTCCAGGCTGAAGTCCTTGCTTTCAACAACTCCACTAGAATAAATTTAGGTTCTAATACCCGTGGTAAAACCATATTTAACTTCTCAGACAGTCAAGCTGTTCTTAAAGTTCTGAACTCATCTGTTATAAAATCGAAGCTGGTCCTACAAACTTACATGGCCATCTACGAACTAGCAAAGAAAAACCTATTCATCCTACACTGGATTCCAGCCCACAGGGGATTTACTGGAAACGAAACGGCTGACTCTCTGGCCTAAGTCGGCGCAACAACGCCACTCGTCGGACCTGAACCCTTCTGCTGTGTCAGTAAGGGATGCTTCAGGGAATACATTAGGAGCTTAACTCAAATCGAATCTAATGAACTGTGGCTTAAAACACCTGGGCAGAACTGCACCAAACAGTTCTTCCCAAAATTCTCCCCCAGAAAATCCTGTTTTCTAACTAATCTGGATAAAAACAACCTAAGAATCCTGACAGGAATTATTACTGGCCATGGTCTTATGAAAAAACACCTTCACCGAATCGGAGTTTCACCAGACACCACATGTAGACTGTGCCTAGAGAGGTGATGAATCCTCTCTTTACATTCTCATGGAATGTCTGGCTCTCTTCCGTCTTAGAAAGAAAGTCTTTGGCGAAGAAATCGTTACCTCAGCAAATCTTGCTGAATTACCCCCAGAGAATATACCTGTCTTCCTGACTGTCTCCGGAGTAAAAAGATGGCTGTAGGACCCTACCAGGGATGGCACAAAAGGCTCCTTTAGAGACGCCGCAGTGTCAGGGCCGGTAAAGGCTCTCCCGACCAATCATCTAATCTAATCTTATATAAACAGGAGGAATCTTCCTGGGCCCTACCAATAACCAATTTAATCTTGAATTAACTCTAATGTCGACTCTAACTTTCGATCCTCAGAAAGTCGTGTCTAACTCAGGGCGCCTTAGATTCGACTTTAACTATAAATTAAATAAAATCGCCTGCTCTTTTAAAAGCAGATAAAGCTAGTCCTGGTCATCTCGAGAGAAACGGTCTTTCTATTCCGGTTAACAGGATTTTGGAGCAGACAACTAAACGACGAACTGTACAGTGGTAAAGATTCAAGTAAAAAAAAAACTGCACAATGGACGTCTCACCGAATGCTTCGCGTATAAGTAGAAAACGGCCTCACGACGAGTGCGGCGCTGAAGGCAAATATAGGAATAACTCATATAACGACTCATTATTCTACTCGACGAGGAACATTTTTAAAATTTTCAGCCGCATTTTAAAAGAAGGTAACAAAATTAAATCCTCAATATCAGTCGTTTGTTAATTGTTAAACCCAAGATAGCCTAGCTTGACAAACTTGGGATGATAAGTGACACACGGCCACGTGCTGGAAAGAAGCTTTCTCAATTAGGTTGAATGTTACGCTTCATTTCAAGAAAAAAAAAAAAGTTTGGAATGGGTCATCTTCTCCATATTTTGGCAAAGTAAACGAGGCATATCAAAACAATTCTTATCATTTCGCCATGGATACTTCAGTCTCTAGGGTTACTTACACGTCCATCCATCCCTAGTCATAACATTGTTTTTTTTTTTTTTTGTATCTGTTTATTTGTGTATCTCAATTAACTTGTTTGCTTGGACAAGCACATATTTACATAACTCAGCCATACACCAGCACATACACAGACGATTACTCTAAGTTGACGTTTATTGGATTTGCCTCATAGTTTATCTTGCAAATAGGACGATACTTAGCGACATCTCTCAAAGGAAGGAAGGAAGAGTCTACGTTTGTTGTTTGACAAAATGACAACTAATGTTGTTGTTTTTTTTTTTTTTTTGTTAAGTCGTGTGTATTTTTTCCGTCTCATGACCTTGTAACCGGATGAAATTGTGTTGACTTTTGCAGTTTATTAGGTTGGAAGGATAACAATGTTTACTATTGGGAGAGGTAGATTCTTCAAAATTGCTTTCTCAGCTTAACATTAAAAAAAAAAATAGAAAAATTGCCGGAAAACCGAATAATTTCACAGGAAATTGGCTAATTAAGAATCACTTTACCAAGGGGGATGTTTTCTCTTGACCTCAATGCGGTACTCTTAAATATTTGCGTTTCCTTTTTTTATGAAGTTCGATGTGGATTTAATTTAATTTTAATTGCCCTGGTTTCTGTTAATTTTAATTCACATTATCGCGACACTTTGTTGTGTCATCGTTTAACCCAAAAATGTGCATGGTATGGGCTTCCTTTTAGTGGAATATAAGAGTATACGCCACCATCATAATGCAGGGTGGTGGAAGTATATGACATGCTTAGAATTTTTATACTTTGTGGATTCTGGCTGGGTGTAATTCCTTTTTTTTGTTATCTCTAAAGGATGAAGCCTTTGTGTGTGGCACTCTGAATTCTTTTGCGCCTCATTTGAGTCATTTTATTTTATAAATTTAGAACGAAAATTCCGTCTCTGTGTGAACATATGGAGCACGCACACATATGAGGACTGAGTATATGCGTGTGTATTGTGTGTTGCTCAGAGATGCCGCCGTTTTTTTTTTTTTTTATGTCGCCTGGATTAAGTGGAGAGGAATTGATTTGATTTACGATGCGCATACGAAATTGAGACCATGGCCTAAAAGGATGTAAAAGAGCTTGCGAAATAACATTTAAATTAAATTGGACGTGATTTTTGAATCCTTAATCCAAAGGAATACGTAAATGCTTGTTCATGATAAAGTATTAAAGTATAGCGTTTGGAAAAGGAAGAATGCGAAATTGTTTGCAAATTTGATAAGGCAAAAGCGCGTACTTTAAATATACACACAATAGCATCATTCAGGACTGGTTTCAAATATCAAGAATCAAAGCAAGGGCTTGGCATACCGATCAGGTCAGGAGGGGTAGATAATAGAGGCCTCTTAAATTCAATCTCTATACGAGATTGTGCTCGACAGTGCTTAGGAAGGCACATTAACAAAGCCCGCATTTACATCATTTCGCCCTCCAGCTAAGCAACTTTTGAGATCGATCGATTCGATCGGATCAAAGCTGGTTTAGTTCTGTTTCCTTGAAGATCTGGCTTCAAAAATATAGTCACAGTTTCCACATCATAAAGACTTTGAGGTTAACGAACGCGCGGATTCCTTAGTGAGAAGATGAACCTCTCAGTGAGGTATTGCCTTTAAGTCATATTATTCATTCATTCATTTTCGTTGGCCCCCTTATCCAATAAGTGGGTCGCGGGTGTAGGTTGCTCAAGAGGGCCTTCCGCCACCATACCTCTCGATTCTCCAAAATCGACTCTAAATCATCAAGGATGGGGATTGCCCCACGGGTAGAGGAAAGATTATGGACTTGATCTAACCATATCTTATCATGGGTCTACCTAGAGGACGCCTGCCTGATGGTACGGATTACATAGCACGTCGTCGTGGGATTCTAATTGGCATAATGCGTTTAACATGACCAACCACCGAAGCATGGACCGCTCCGTTTGAAAAAGTATCTGCTCGACATTGAGTTCCTCACGTATTCTGCTGTTTCTAATGCGATCTCTACAGGTCACGCCTATCAATACCTCGGAGGAATCTCATTTCGGCAGCTTGTATCCGCGATCTTATTCTTTCGGTTATTACCTGCCGAACTTCATGACCATATGTAAGTATAAGAGTTGGAACAAACACCGAATTAAAAACTGACAACTTAGCTTTGACACCAAGTTCAGTCGTCCTAATAACAAAATGACCAAGCTGTCTCAAAATTGACCCAGCCTGACCAATCCTACAGTAAAACTCAGCATTGCTCTTTCCATCACTCGTTAATAAGACCCCGAACCCGCGTTCTGGAGACGACCACCACTTCAAATTTGTAAAGTTCAGTCTGAGTCATTTTATATAATCCAAAAATCAGAAAATGGGAATATGATAATCTTACTAAATCTAGAGCCTAAGCTGAGGGCCAGAGGGAGGCTGCAAAAGCGTGCAGCGCATATACCAAAGCCAACAACTCCGAAAGAAACTCAAAGCTCTTGACTGTTTATCTAACTGGCCAGTAAGATACTAGAGGTAGTTCTGCGGAGAGGAGATAGGCGATGAAACACTTTGCGTGATACTACGTATTTAAGATGTGATAAGTAATACTAGGTTTCTGAAGCAACGACGCAGCTCCTGGCAAGGGCTATTCGTCATTGACTTAAGGTGAACAAAGTACCTCAATTCTGTAGCTGTCTATATTGTAAAGTTCTGAGGTTCGTCGAAGTTGGGTATCCCTTTTTTTGATACCATCTCTCAGTTACGGCCGCATTACCCATTTTGACCTCTAAATTTTGGAAAATCTACCAGCGAGGTATATGTACTCGTAGATTTGGAAATTGCTGCTATATATACATCGCTTATGGCGCCAAGTGCTGGATGATAAGCAGGACGGAATAACCTTAATTATCCCAGTCCTACTTTATGTTGCTGAGGCATGGACTCTGTCAAAAGCGGATATGAGGTCACTTTTGGATGTTTTGAGAGGAAAATTTTTCGAGCTATTTTTGGTCCCGTCTGAATAGACGGTGAATGGAAGAGGAGATACAACGACGAACTGTACCGGATGTACAGCGACATCGACCTAGCCAGAAGAGTGAAGACTGAGGTGGCCGTGTCATGTAGAGCGAATGGACACCAACGCTCCGGCCCAAAGAGTCTTCGATACCAACCCGGAGGGACAACGCAGTAGAGGAAGACCTCGCCTTAGGTGGCGCTCACAAGTGAAAGGGGACCTCAACCAACTTGGAGTTCGCAATTAGAGGCGGTTAGCCAAAGATCGTGCTAACTGGAGAGGCATGTTGGTTAGGGCCCAGATCCACCCCGGACAGTAGCGCCACCTAAGTAAGTAGCCTTCGCCCTAAATAGAGAAATCTGATCTAACCTCTTGCAAATCTAAGAGGGTCGCCAACAAAGTGTGAATCAATTTCCAGAATGGTTTCTCCCATATTAAAACTAGATTTTTTTTTATCGCTTTAAGTGTCCTTTAATTTGAAAGGATATCACCGAAAGAATTGCATTTCTTTCAATAATTCTCTAATTTCTCAGTGTCATATATAAGCAAGCACACAAGTCCGCCTCATTATATTAAAAGCAAACTAAACACGTACCGACACAACACTATAGTGACCACTTAAGACTTAAAGTCAAAATCGTATTCATCTTGCCAGGAAGTCGGTCGAATTAACGCACAGAGTCCTTCTTAAAACGGAACACAAAAGTGGTCAACTAATCTAAATTATCCACTCAAGGAAGAATGTCTGGGCCCAGTGTGGGCGCCCACTTTAATGTCTATTCTATCGATTCATTATAATGTCGTGCCATTAATGACCCACTCGAAAAGTGCCAGAACATCAGTATTAGAGTTCTCTGCCGCTGCCGCCCACTGCCATACTAACCACCAAATACACTGGCACAGACTTCCGGTTGATATACAATTACCCTATACGGTTGTTGGTTTCATGCAGCTTTTACTGGCAGTCATAGAACCTAAAAGCAATGTAGGCGGTTTGTCCCTCCTCAACCCACTCCTTCAATTTGAATTGCTTCAGTAAGAGCAATAGCTGTCATTTCTTATTTCGACGTGCGGGGGTATGGTGCGGTGTCAAAGAAAAGGATATTCCCAAAAAACAACACATCTAAGGCCTAAGTTCAAGGGCGCCTTCTGGTAAATCTGACACTTTAAATTGCCAGAACGCTTGGGTGGTAAATATAAAAATGTATACAATTCGTCTTAAGAGGATTATGTCCTTTTGGGGGGGGGACTATTAAAATCTCTTTGACACTTGATTATCACCCAAGTTTCGCATTGCTGCCACTTAGAGGTGACATTACGTCAAAAACCACAAGTCAAGTTAAAGTGTGCTTTTTTTTTTCTGTTAAAAACCGCGGAATTCGTTGAAGTTAACTTGAAGCTCGAGGATATGATATCTGAAATGCTGAGGGCTGAGTCGGTATCTTTCAATATAGATATCCCGTCGGGTAAACGTGTAATAAAGAAGATGATGGCCATAGATGTGAAAGGACTAACGAAATGGCCCTGAGGCAAACCCAGAGATGGAAGAATGTATATGAGTTGTTTTCGACAATAGGTATCCACCTAGTGCAAGGATATACATTTATATCTATACAAACAAATGTAACCCCTGTTGTCTGTGTATAATCCGAATCCATATTGAAGGACATTCGGTAAGGAATGATATTAAATTGTCTCCCCTTTGTAGATGGCGCACAGCAGTCGAATTGAATCAATCCAGACATTCACAAATATTCAACGCAGTTGTAGTTGGCATGTGTACCTACAGACAGAGCATATGAGTTTGGCTATATCTTTCCATAGAATTGTATTTTTATGGAATTTCATTATAGTAACGTGTCATTTCCAGGATTTAGGTTTATTGCAAATTTATCAAGATCTTCTTTATGTGCTTCTGCCTACTATAGCATAGATTTGGTTTTCGTTTGGGTTTTGTTCGTTCGGCTGCTACCTTGTTCATTTTAAAGTAAATTCCTATGCAAAATATTATGGGATTGAAGAGGCTTGTAGATTCTGTTTTTAGGCAACTTAATGTGCATCGCATGAGTCATGACGTGTATATGGAAGAATGTTTCGGAACTCTTAGATTCACCGAGGTTATGGTTTTTGGAATAGAACTAAAGGAGAAAAGTCATCCAGTAACATCTACATTAGATTTAAACTGTAACTGGAACGAATAAGGCGCAATCTGGAAGTCAAAGTTTGTACATGTTTTTCGAACGGCTGGGGCCGTAAGTCTTACTCTTAAGTGACCATAAATCAACAGTCAGCTGTCAGGTTAGTTGACCAGGGGCCGAATCGCCGCATCCGTGAAAGAGCTATACGTTCACGGAATCAACCGATTTTACACTCGAAACAAAAACAAATTCCGGCACGTATTGCTCGTTTGCGGATGCGACGATTCGGCCCCAGGTCGATATCGCTGTAAAGCTCGTATAGTTCACTGTTCTCCTCTTCCCGTCCTCTTTGACGGGCAACGCAAACGGGACCGAAAATCACTCGAAGAATTTTGCGTTTGAAACGACCCGGAAGATCTTCATTGGCATTTGTCTATGCCTCTGCGCAATAAAGCAGGACTAGGGTGATGAGGGTATTCTCTACCGTCATTCTGCATAATTTGACAAGTTTAGCGGGGATGCAGGACTAGAGCTGCTCGCGAGCTCTACGAGCAAAAGTGACGGGAGGAACATCGGATCCTCAGAAAGAAAAAGAAAGAGCACAAGAAGCGTATGATCGAAGAAATTGAGAGATGCTACTCCAGGAACAATGTACGGAAGTTTTACCATCAAAAGGTAAAAAGAACGTGTCAGGGCAGAAAATCCCGTACAGAAACCTTTAGAGATAATGAGGGAATTATTGTGGTAGAATCACAGTCGGTGCTGAGAATGTGGAAAAATTACTTCTGCAGGCTTTATAATGGCGACGAAGACCAGAATCCCGCTGTTAGGCAAAACGTACCACTTAATATAGACGACGATAGACAAAACTTTCGTCCACCTGACCAAAGCGAAGTACGGGTAGGAATATCCAAGCCTACCTGCCGAGCTTTTTAGAGCAGCTGGAGATGACTTGGTAGAGAGAGCATGCACCAACTTATCTCCAAAATTTGGTCAGATGAATGCATGCCTGATAAATGGAATCTCAGCATCGTTTGCCCGGTCCCCTAAGAAAGGAGACCCCTTCAACTGCGCCAACTACAGAGGTATCAGTCTCCTTAACATCGCATACAAGATCCTGTCTGCCAACTGTGAGAACGCCTTAAACCCTTTGTAAATAACCTGATTGGCCCCTATCTGCGCGGTTTCAGGCCAGGAAAGTCCACCGTCGATCAAACTTTCACACTTAGACAGATCCTGGAAAAAACCCAAGAAGTTCAAATCGATACCCACCATCTTTTCATTGATTTCAAAGCCGCGTACGACAGCATCTCTAGAGACGAGCTATACAGAGCTATGTCTAGCTTTGGCATCCCTGCGAAACTCGTTCGATTGTGTAGGATGACGATGGAGAAAGCTCGCTGCTGTATCAAGGTCGGTAGCGACCTCACCGAAACATTTGATGTCAAACGAGGATTTAGACAAGGCCAACACACAAGGCACGATCTTTCAAAAGTCCGTCCAATTACTTGCATACGCCTATGATATTGACATAATTGGTAGAACACAGCGAGCTGTCACTGCTGCGTTTGCTAGTATAGAAACGGAAGCGGCTAAGATGGGTCTAGCGGTCACCGTGGGCATGAGGAGACTGATGCCTCTATAGTTGGTGTAATTTAAATGCTCTCCTTTCTTGTAGATCGTGCAAACGATGCTGAGGTTCCATTTATCAGGCATACTTTCTTCTGTCCAAATCTTGTAGACGAGTTGGTGTATGCTCTCTACCAAGTTATCTCCTGCTGCCTTAAAAAGCTCGGCCGATAAACTTTCCGGTCCAACAGCTTTGTTGGACCACAGCTTAGATATTGCTAGCCATACTTAATTTTGGTCAGATGGACGGAATTCTTGGCTTTCAACAGTCTAGCGTAAATTGTTCATATACCGCCTGACCGTGAAATTTGTGTCATCTTCGCCGCTTAACAGTCTACAGAAATGGGTTTTCCATGTCCTTAGACCTATCATAAGATTTACTTGTTTGTCTTTACAGGCCTCTGTTTGGGTCTTTTTCACATGACACTTTCTTTTAACTTTTTGGTAAAACTTCCGAACATTGTTCCTGGAGTAGCACCTCTCTATTTCCTCGATCGCGTGCTTCTCATGTTCTTTCCTTTTCCTCAGAAAAACCGGTGTTCTTCCCTCCATTTTTGCTCGTAGAGCTAGAGCTCACGAGCTGTTCTCCTTCTTCTCTGCAGCGACGCTTTGTAGGCCAGCTATTTTGCTGCATGAGTTTGCCGGGACTCTTCATCAAACCAAGGGTTTCGTGGGGGGGTTTTTTAAAATTAATGCCATTGATGACGACAATAAGAAGGAATTTTAGCGTAAATGAATTTCCAATGTAAGTGTAATATTTTGTTGGTTATCCTTAATATTGACTAGAAGCTGAGAGCAATCGCCAAATAATCGTGTGTTCTTAATACTGACTTTCCGTAAACATATTTCATCTCTTCTTGGACTGACTCATTTCCATGGCGGCGCTGTAGAGCTATAGGTTTGTAGAAAATCGGTGTAAGTACTTATTCGAGGAAAGAAGATCGTATGCAATATAAAACAAATTGCCCAGATGTGTTCAATCGAGAGTTTTTATATATCTCGAGGGAACACTTTTAAAGTGGCTTCTTTTCACCCAATGAAAAGCAACGCAAATCCTTACTTATTGCCATGTGTACAATAAACAAGGTCCTTGACATTTTCATAGCCTATAGACTACAAGGGAATGAGATGTTACTGCTCCTACATGACCTCACACTCACTAATCTAATCCTGACTAATGATATGTATCCTTTTATGTTGAATAAATCGTATAAAAAGGTTTGGGTAGAAATATCTCCCTCATAATATCTTACGGTGCTTCAGATAGGGTGTCGATTCCTTCTTGCTGGTGAAGCAGTTTTTATTTTGTCCAATGCCAGTGATTTAAAGGGTCCATGTGAAAGGAAACTCCTTACAAGCTCCTGGCTTATGTAGTGTAGGTGACATCAGTGTGTCATAAATATTATAGAAAATTTATTGCACTTACCCCAAAGCGGTCATGCACATATGAAGATGCCTTAAAGTATAACGATAGCTGTTATCAATCAATAGCGATCCAATCAGCTGTAAAGTTAAAACGTTTTAAGTGAACTTTATTCAATGCTTCATTAAACGTTTATCGTATTTTGTATTTTCTTTCTACTTCTGATTTGATTTCATCTTTCAGCTGCTCTGTGTGATTCAATGTCTGGCTCTGGATCTGGACTTATTGAATTATCCCTCTTCTTTCACAGTTTGGCAACTACATGAAAATGTATCCCTTTCCCTTAGCCAAAGTAAATTCTTAAAGGATTGTTGCAAGTCCTTATATCGCTTTGAATTCAGCTGATCCATTTTGGCTTAGCACATAGCAAGGGTAGTAAAACTGTCGTAAACAGGGGTAAAACAATTCCGTTTTATTGGGTGGAAATCAAGGGGGATTCGAATGGTGTTACCAATTGATTGTTTTTGCTGCTATCAGTGAAATCGGGCGTGCAATGATTCAACGATGGTGTCGTTTACATTAACTGAGTTTTTTTTATTTGTCATTTTCTTACCAAACATCCATTTAGGTATTTCCTCCAACAATAGATATCAGAAAAGAGAATTAAAATAAAACAATTTGATGTCATGTATACGTCAGTAGCAGATAGACAAATCGAGTATCACTGTCAATCACGTTACGAGGGTTTGTGAGAGCAGCAGCTGTCAATTTTAAACAAATAGGCCAATAAACATGTGAGTAGGTAGAAGAAGGTCTATTGGGTGCGACGAAAACTAAAAATAAATTATTAAAAATGTTTGCATGCATACTTTTAGGTCATGTCTGATCATGTGGATAAAGAAAAGGATTATTTTGATGCGGACATGACTTTTAATGGTAGACTTACACGTATGCCAAAAATATGTATACTTACTTTATAAATATGTGTTTACGTTGTTAAGGTTGTTTTTTGGAGGGTTTTTTTTAGAAACTGGCAACACTGTTTCTACAGATTGTCAATTTGACGGTTACAGTTGATTTGTGATTAATCCCTTTTTTCCATTTTACGATGAATAGATTAACGCAAGAACAACGCATGCAAACTTATTTTGAAAACCATGGTTCGGTTCGGCAAACTTATCGTGCTCTACGTCCATTTTACGGTCAACCAAATTGTCCATCTGAGAAAGTTATTCGGAACACAATGAATTGTCTTCGCACCACAAACCAGTGTTGTTATATCGTGGGATTTATCCATTTTTGTTTAATTTTCGATGTCCGAAAAGACTTCCGTGGGATAAAGTGAAAAAGCACCAAAATCGTGGGAATTTCAGGAAACTGACAAAACAAGTGTTACAATAAAATTTTTGTGAAATTTCATAAAAACTATTCCAATTGCCTCTTGGCAAAAAATTCCAGTTCAAAAAGAATCTGACGGCGCAGCGGCAGTGCATGTAATTAGACCTCTAGTGCCAGCGAACTAGAACTAGTTTGAGGGGGCGTCGTCCTACGACTATTCATTTGCAAAAATTAGAGCATATCACTTTCCATATTAACGTGCGCACATTACCGCTTTCTCAACGCTTTTACATTAAAAGTGCAATGAAAAACGCATGTGAGCGTCTAGCCTTAAACTACCAAAAAGTAGCTTCATCCATCAGCCCCTGCAAGCATGAGAAGTAATTCCCACTTTATCTTCTGGCCATAATTGTACGATGTACGTGTCCTGCCCAGATTTAGAAATATTAACAACCAGAGATGATTCCATAGAAATCCTTTTCAATGGTTAAATTACGATGTCACCAAATGGCGTTAGCATGACTGGGAAAAATATCACAAGCACTACGACTAGATTTATTACTTTGAAGGAAACATAAATCAGGCGTTTCTTGTCCCTTCTGGAAAATCATAATCATGTCTTCTTCCTCAAAACACAATGTCAAACTCCTGTTCAGTTTTCAGTCGTAGAACCAAAAGATCCTTCCGGAGGCAAAAGGTTACTGCAAGTAAATGTAATTAGCCCCATTTGGAAAATTTGCAGCTAATTTTAATGTCGTTTATCTTTTGGCGGCAAGTTTAAATGAAGTGGTGTGAAAGTAATGGCCCATACCGAGGTTAAGTAAAAACATTTCTTTCCGCAATTAAGGAATAAAATGTTCGTCTTACTCGTACTCGTTCTATACACTAATGACTAATCGATGTGCGTAGCGTAATCCTTACATACGCTTAGATATATGTACGCATTTCTTATACCACTTTTAATAGCAGATTTTATGGCTAATTTCATGGTTTAAGTAAATTATGTACCAACGAGGGAGATAATTTATGAGCCTCTTAAAGGATATTTAATGTTCATACATATGCGCAAACAAGATCTTGAAAATAATTAATTGCCTATAAAAAAAATAGACTGTCCATATGCACACTGCACAGTTTCCACTTCATGCTTTTATGAATTATGCTCACAAGATGTGTACGAAAAATACGAACTTGTCGCACTGATGTCATGAAAAAGTAGTAAGCCGATAGCAAATTCGAATTTGTCAAAACGGAAATGAGCCATTGCAATAAAGGAATAGCAATTTCGAATTGCAAAAGGAAGGAAATCATAGTTGCATGTGTGTTGTGTATTGAATGAAAAATATTGAATGCGCTTCAATTGAAGCAATGAAATTGATTACGGTGTCATCGTGACATGAATATGACTCCGGGGGCCATTGTTGTTATTTCGTATAATTTATTGTTTTTTGAAGGATTTATGAAAGCGTATACGTTTTCATAATGTCGATGTTATTTCCATGAATTGAAATGTTTTCTGCATGCATGAAATTAAATACTGCACCTGCAAGTCTCCAGCCCGAAGAATATTATTCATGCGAATTTGCATTCGCATATTCCGAATGTAGGTAACAAACTACGTTACATATATGCATACAACATAAATGTAGATATGCATATGCATATCCTTCAATTCAGAAAGCCAACTGCCGAACTAATTTTACTTGAACATTTGTACTATGAGCTAGGAGCTACCATTTTAAATTCTGTTGAACATGGTTTAAGAAATTTTATGTTTCTTTTGAATATTGTTAAACAACCCCAACTCTACTCAGATATTCCTTTATGGAAAATAAGTCTTTGTTGTCCAACAAATTAAATTAAACTTTAACTGCACATTTGATGTCTGGCGCCGCCGTCATGAAGATGGCATCAGCAAAATCAACGTGCAGTTTGAACTAGCACAATTGTCTACAATGTCTTGCTCAAGATTGAGTGAGGTCACTTGTCCCACGTGCACATGTTATCGAAATTTATTTATTTGTCATTAAAATAATTAAAATTCAGATCGGCGAATTGATTCCCCGAATTCTGAAGTAAATGGTATCCACTGACATGGTGTCGGGGGCTCTAAATTGCGGTGGACTGTTTTATTAACGCTCCGAAAGAGCAACCCACCCAGAATTCCCCTCATCTGTCATGTGATAGGTATCACAATGCATATAACTCTGGCTCAAGTGTGTCTGGACTTTGCTTTGCCAAGACAGGCAACTAATCCCTCCTTGACTAAAATACTATTAAGGTTATGAACTCTAACGATTCGACAAATAATTTCGGATCTTTATTTTAAAATTAACTTTATTTTTCTTCTCGTGATTTTTTTACATGTGACCGCGCTGTCAGAATCCAGAAAATGTTTTTTTATATACACTGAACTGAAGTTGAGCACTAGTGCTGTCAAAATCATCTTAAGGGTGCACATCCATTGAAGAATATATTGGTTATAAGGTGTTAATTAACTGATAAAATAAATCAATTTTCCAAAGTTGACAAAAGATTTTGGCACTGAATTGGCAGGCGCTGCGAAATTAAGCCCGAGGAAATAAGGCCCAAACAACAAAATGAAATAAGGCCCCAAAAATTGGGCCAATTTTCATAATGAAATAGAGCCCAATTTATTATGTTTAAATAAAGCCCAAAAAAATGAAATTTCCCCCCAAAAAAAAAATTAAATAAGGCCCCAATGTATATTTTTATTTTTTCAAATTTTAAACAAATGAAAATATGCCCAAATATCTTAAATACCTAAACACATTCATTGTATCTTCTACAATTTGTCTACGATAAGGATATTGGAAATTGGATAAACCTTTACCAATATAGCTTCAGCTAGCAGTTTTAGGTCGCATTCAGTGCAAATTTGTAAGTGCTTGCATGGTAGTAGCACTACATTTGCCGGCAAATCAGTGCAAACTAAGCAAACGTGAGAATCTTCGAAAGTGGTGGTAACTTGCTCACTTGGTTCTTTCTCTAAAATGTCCTCTTCGGAGGATTCTTCAGCTTCGAATACATCCTCTTTTGGTATCATATTAACGCTAATCCCATTGCTCTCATATACCATCCGCGAAATAAATGAGGTAACTGTCAGTTTTCCCTGTTCCAATAGCATATTCGCTTCTTCAATTTTGGAGCTCTTTTGAACATTATATTTTCTTCTTTTCTTAGAAGTACAGCCCCCACTTTCAGTTAATAGTGCAAATCGTCTGCCTTTGAAGAACTCTTCGTCACGAATAACTTTAACGAACTTAAAAAAGTTTCCATTCTTCATAGCGTAACTTCCTATTACGCCATTAAATGCTTCAACAGCTGAAGTTGTTCGGGTGTTTTGTTTGTAAACTGTGAAGTTTTGACATCCAACCTTAATTTAATAAGTAAACCAGTTTAACAAACATAACAAATAAAAAGTTATCAAGAGCTCTAACCTTTTTTATCCATTGCTTTTCAAAATATTGCAGAAAAGACGAAAATTTGTTTTCGCTGTCCATTAGCATTATTTTGGTCTTAAGGTCTCGGAAAGCACTCTCTATTAAAGATGCAGGCAGTAATGCCAGAGCCATTATTTTATGGTAAGCCAAAGATGCAGGCTTTGATGCTCTTATATACCCCAAAAAAAATTGTTGAGCAAGGGAGAACCGATTTGAAGTGTGAAAATTAAAAAGTCGCGCTGAGAGTACCTACATAGTTTTCTTAAATCGGAGGGACACAATCGCAGTGAGAACGGCGACCACAATTTTGACATTGAATGTGACACAGCAATTTAGGAGTCGTTTGGCACTATGGACGGTACATCGATAGCAATTATTTTTTTAGTACATACAAAAAATTATAGTCGCATTGTATTAAGGGAGGTTAGTAGGCTAGGCACTAAGTAGCGGCACTCTAACTCCAAAACGCTTTTTTACAATCCTACAACTAGTACCGACTTTAGTGTAGACATGACTAAAATTTTTGTCGAACAGGCTCACAAATTCACAGTTTGAGAAACCAAACTCAGTTTCGGGGATTCTGTTTTAACAAATTACCTACCATAAACTGACAAATAAAGAAAAGACAACAAATAAATAATAATAATATTATTAAAATTAATAAATATAATTTTATTTTGTGATGGCTGTGAAAGAGAAAGAGCTGGACAGGAGTAGAGAAGGAGGGGGACAGTTTACTCCTGCTCCTCATCTCTTGAGCTTCTACAAAAATCATTTGAGGGAGCACCAAGTTTGGTTGCGTGCCAACCTATTCTTAAGCCAGGATAGGGCTTCTTTAATCGCCATTATTTCCGCCTGGAACACGCTACAATGATCAGGAAGACGGAAGGAGAGACTGAGATTGAGTCTATCAGAGAAAACACCACCACCCACCCCTTCGTCAGTTTTTAATCCGTCGGTGTAAAAGTGAACCGACTTGTCCTCAAGAAAAGCCTCCCTCTCCCAGAGAGACCTAGGGGGGGATGGTAGAATTGAAGTTTTTGTCAAAGTTTAACTTGGGAGTAGTGTAGTCTGTGTTTCCAGAAACGGTTTCGAAGTTGTTCAGTATAGAACAACCAAATCCAAAATCTTTATTAGACCACTGCGATACTGCTTTCAAACTGCTGAATTAGCAGCAATTTGTCGGCTGAAAATGTCAAGAGGTGTGAGATGGAACAAGATGTCCAAGTCCATTGCTGCGGAGGGTGCTGTGCGAAGTGCTCCACTAATGCACATGCGGGCTGATCGTTGGACTTTGCTTGGTGAGAAGCAAATGCTGCGACAATTGGTGGAGCAACATCAAGTCATCAAGTTCTTTAAAAGGATTTACATATTTTTTAGATTTTCTTAATAGCTAAATTTCGCTTTAAAATTCTAACAAAAAAAAAATTGATTTTGCCCTCAAATTGACGAATGACAGATTATTTAGTGCGTACTAAGAGATAATAGGTACCTACTTTTCGTAGTTTTACGTTTATTACCAGGTAACAATGATAAAGTGGGCTTTATGTTGACTATAATTAACAAAATACTAGTATACTGACTTTGTTACGTACTAAAATAACCCAAAGTATACTTTATCTGACTATAATTTTACGCCAATTTTTTTTCTATTTTTTGTCTTGTTATATGAGAAGTTTGTACATATTTTTATAATCATAGTTTTAGACCCTTACGTTGCAAATCGTATAAATTGGGAATTATTGAAACCCAGCACCACGCACAAAACCTAGTGACCGCCATTGCTCCCACTTGATCGTATAAGTATGACAACTCTGATATAGGTACATGTATGTTCTAAATAATTATCTTCGGCTACTTTTCTAACAATTCACCAAACTCTAGTCTTAAAATAGAGATTTATCTAATTTCACGTTATTAATTTATTGAACGTCAAAAAATCAACCTATAGGACCCGAAGCAGTTTTATTTTTTGACAGCTGAAAAATTCGTCCGAGGATAATTTTTTAGACCAATTGACACACGGCCTAAGAATACAACAGCTGCAATTGGTGCATTATATCGACAGAAATTTTCGTTCAAAATTCGCATTGTTTCGGCAACACATCAGCATCCACTTTGGAAGTAACTGTGCAATATTTTTCAACATTGCTCAAGCATAAATCGATCTATTTGGTGCTGCAAAAATCTAATACTGAGTTTCTGTCATTTTTTTAACGCAAAAGGACTGTCAGTGTCAAAATAACATATAATTCCAAAAGATGGCCAACGCATTACATTATTAAATCCGAAATCTTGGTTGCTTCGTAACCAGATGATGATATCGCTACGGTAGTTTCGGTTCGGTAGTTAACCCACAACGTGGACGCCTGGACGGATTGAATTTTTAGTCAGAGACTCGCTTTGACAGCTACCATTGACCAATTAATCATCTTTCTGTGTTTAAGCCCCCTTCATGAAATAAAATAAAATAATAAAACAGTTCACAATAAGTTATCGGCTTCGAACGACTTCTGCTGAGAGTCGTCCTCATGTTGTCCCGTGCATTTACATTTTTACTGACACTAATTTACTAGTTACTATTTCGACAAGTGGACCGTAAAGTGTAAATATAAAAAATTTGCAATTTTCCCTTCATAACAGATATATTTGTGTATGTTTCAGCTTAATCGACCGACTACTTTTCAAAGTGTACAAGAAAAGCATTTGCAAAAGTTTCTGAAAATTTAATCTCAATCGGTTCAGTGGTACCTAGGAGTAATGTTCGAAAACAGGCTTAACTTTAAAACGCACATCCAGTACGCCGGCAGGAAGGCCTCACAGATGCAAGCAACTCTCTCACGGATGCTGTCAAACATAGGTGGACCCGTGCCGTGGACCTGGATATACCAGAAGGATTCTGCTATGCAGAGTGGTCAGCTCAATATTGTTCTATACTCTGCATCGGTCTGGGTGGGGCTCTAAGAACAAGGAAAATAAGGGAGAAATCTCTCGTTAGCATACAGGCTCTGCGCAATGAGAACCATAATTTCAGGATTTTGAACAATCTCGGACGAAGCAGGCTGCGTTTTATCGGCGGCTATCGGAAATACCTTCACAGATTTCGTCACGACAGCTCGCCATTTTGTCCAGAATGCCCAGACGAAGAAGATATGTTCCATTGTAAGCGCTTTGCAGGGGGAAGAGCGAAGTTACCAAACCGCCAAAGTTTAATAAGCCATTTGTTGAAGTCAGAAGATGTCTGGCTGGAGGTATGCTCCTTTATAACGAGCGTATACGAGGAAGGTATGGGAGACTTGAAACACTTTGAAGAGCCGAAATTTTCGGACTCAGAGGATTTAGCATGAGTCCCTCGGGTATAGTAGTTAAAGGGCGTAGGGTGTGGATTAGTACGTTTAGGCGTACTACTGGCATCGATTATTCGGGTTTGCGAATCGTGCATGTTCGTAGCACCGGCTACCGCATCATTAGAGGATTATCATATCCATTGGAGCAAAAAAAAAAGATATAGAGGGTGTCGCAGTTAGGCGGTATTCGGTATAACCCTTTAAGGGAAGATTCCTGAAGTTCCGCCGACCAAAATATCCTAAAAATTATGTTAAGCAACTTTTTTACGCACGATCAACAGAAGTAGTAGTAGTAAAAGCCAATTTTTTCAGGACAAATATGGTAAAAAAAAACTAGATATCCTGACCTAAGACCATGGATATTTTCTTCTGAGGTGATATCAAAGAAACAGTTTATTTTAGAGAAATATGGTGTCTTTTTTGAATCTCCCATTAAAGGATTATACCGCTTAACTGAAACACCCTGTATATAGATAACAACTCAAATGTTTATAGTTAAATGCTCAGTCTTCGGCTCCATGGCATAAGTACCTTCGTAATGACGTAATGATCTTCCACCCCATCCAGTTTGATTACTACTACTACTGTCTCTTCGGTATAGTTTCATTAACTGTCGAGGTAAATTTTAACCTCGTATTTAGGATTTGGTTTATGTTACAACAGCTCATAGGAATAGAAGTAATTTTGGGTTGCCTTGCCACCAAAATTCTTGCCTGCCATAACATAAATCCCTATATTGTCTTGTTGTTGACAAAGCGTAACCTTAATGTGACTTGTCTTTAGGCTGTTATCCAAATAAGCGAAATCCGCCCATTGCCTTTTATGAAAAACAGAATCGATATTCGACTGGACATGGACAAACCTTATGTTATGTACATCAATTAGGAGCAACATTTGTTACATGAAATAACGCCCCATAGAAAAGGTCATCAGCACAACAAAAAAATAGAATAAATCCCCAAGTTATAATAATAATAATAATTTAATTGTGAATTATGTCCAGGAAAAGAAAATCCCCAAACAGATATGGAAAAGTACCCTAATATAAAAGAAATTACAAAATTGTGTGGATTTTACTGTAGCATTTCGGTCCGCTTCGCTGCGCAACTCTATAAAAAAAAAATGATTATGTTGCAAATGAGAATTATGTTGCGAAGTGTTGCAGTAAAATATTTGGCGACTTTGCAGTAACACGCGGCCATTTTCCAGCCGCGCTCAGCCGAAAAATTAATAATTTTTGCTGAGTATTCGTTAACTTCCTTATACAGTAACGGTGGATACTCTCATCGGCCATATCTTCTATATTAAAGCCTTATAATATAAAAAAAAAAAAGTAGGAAACGTAAATTTGAAATAAAATTCCGACCTATGTATATTGCAAGGACCATGGGTAAAACATCTTTACACAAAAAAAGATTTAACTGAAAAACATGATTTATTATTTAGTGCAAAATGAGGATAATTCTTTTATGGAGAAAAATACTCCTGCAGGCAGCTTTTCATATAAATTTATCTATAATTAATTACAAATATTTTACTCTCAGTAATTGATTGTGATTGCCGAAGGGATGTTTTGTTTACAAAAATTTCTTATGACAACAATTTGACGGAAGTTGGTCTTTCAGCTGCCTAAAAGTTCATCCTATCTGATTTCTTGGTATTTGGAGTTTTGTTGACCCAATAAATATTAGGAATTTATTGTTTCAATATATTTGTGTGTCCTTTCTTGTGGACATCACAATCATTCAATATACATATTTAAAAATCACTGACAAACTGTTCAGAAAGCTATCTGCATGTCCATGTCATCGACATGTTGCAAGCAGTGCTGCCAATTAGAATGAGTGAGTTAAAAAATCTGAAATCTAAACAAAGTAAGTAATTTTTTTTCTATTCTCTTATAAAAATCTTTCAGTTCTGATGGTTTCGTTAAATAACGGCCATTGCTATAGCATTCTTGTTAGCATCTCCTGTGGCATTTTCCCCTGATACTTACAAAGCTTGCGCATTCTTATTCTGAAACAGCTTATCTTATAATTTACTAATACCTGGAATACAAAAAAATGTCCAGGGACTGCAGAACAATACAATTGAGCGATAGCATTTCACAAACTTCCATTTTATTTCTGTTGTAGTACGTGCAGGGTTTTTCAATAAGAGCGCTAAAAAAGTTATTTTTTTTAAATAAAACAAAAACGGTTCTGGATAACAATGAAATTCTTTATTTCTGTGAAAGTACGTTCGATGCCATTATATATGGAACTCGATTTCTTTTGCATGGCCACCACGGGCACGCTTGCAGAATCCATCAATGTGTTTCCATGGCTACTTTTTTAAAGTTCTCAGTCAGCATATGATTTTGTCACATTTAAAAGTCTGGTTGTTTCCTTTTCAATAATGACCAATTTCTTATTCCACCAGTAAGATGACAATTTTTGTTTTGTTTGTTGAAATCATTCACTGCTCCTCTTAACCTGTCTTGGATTCTTCTCTGAGAACACCGCTCATTTCGTTCTTCCTCTTATGCTTCCAAAAATAGAGGCCCTTATTGTGATTGTCGATCAGCGATCGTCACGACAATTGTCGATTGCGTCTATCGATTTTAGCTGTCCGCACAAAATTTGTTCACTTCCAAGACAAAGCTTCGATCAGATATTTGTAATCGACCACAGGCGACTGTCAAATCGACAAATATCAATCGCAATCGCCAATCACAATTCTCGATCTATCGACAGTTGTCGATCAACGATTAACTATCGACACTCACAATAGGGGCCAGAGCTATCGCATCCATTACTATATTAAACACATTATTTTTTATTTAGATCACTTTTAAAACAAACTTTTCATATACCTCAGTCGAATGCAGCTACACAGATTTGTATTAACAAATGAAAGACAGCCGTTTGACAGTGAAACTACCTTTCCCAAAAACATGTCGATAAGAAAACTGTTCCGGCAGATTCCACGATAACAGTAGAAGGTGAAAGGGAATCGAATAGGTGGAGTGAAGAAACTCAATTCCGATGGTTTCAACGATAGGGGTGATTATATTTGAGATCTGCAGCTATGGAAAGTCTGATCGCGTAGTATAAATACCTAATTACATAAATCATAGGTAACTGTCACGAGTTTTCATTTAAGTGAAACACATATTAAGATTAAATATGTCCATTGACTTATGACTTTGAAATTGTGCATACTGATTAATTTTTAATCACAATACTATAAAATAACAGCACAACGCAAAAAATATAATTAAACGATTTGTGTTCAATGTTTATCCCGTAAGGGTGTTAGTGCAAGCCATGTTTTATTAGTTTTTTAAACTATTGTGTACCTATTTTATTATTCTCATTTAGATTTGATGCCCGCCCATTCAGGTTTTAGTGTAGTGGAGGAGAGGTAAAAATAAAGAGGGGATGTAAAGGGTATCTCTCGACAGGGACGAATCCAGGAATTCTGTTGGGGTTTGGTCACGTTGAGTAAGGCCAGCTAAGCAATAGAAAATATTTTTAAAATTATAGATATACATAAAACTTGCATAATCTATACCTAAGCAATAAACCTTATCCCTAGTCTCAATAAAAAAATCGGTAAAAAACATTTCCCATCCAGTTTCACAAGTATTCCTCGAAGCCTTTGTGTCCTTTTGCTGAAGCATTGGCAAAAGCTATAACCTTTTCCATAGTCGCTGATGCATTCCGAAAAAAGGCACTTTTGAAGACTTTGCCAAGGAGTTGCTTAAAGCATGAACTGCACCTGCACACTTCGTGTCGGAAATTATCACAGAACAGTTGTCTGTACCAATCCCTACGCACCATGCTAAATCAATGTCGAACTCGTAGCTAAGGTCTTCTACTATCCGTTATAATGCAGCACAAGTCAACCGACGCGACGCGACGTTCTTTCATCACGTGTCTTTACATAATCTTCTCATATGCGTCGTAAATGTTAAGAAATCCTCTCTGATTATTCCCTCATGAAAATATCGAAAAGAGAAACTCAACTGCTCCGCTCCGTATGGGAAATGTCGGTAATTTCATCGAAAATAATGGGAAATATTTTAGATTTGGAACCGTCTTGGATCCGTTTTTGGGTCCGTTCCGTTTATGAGGTTATTGCAGACTCACTTGCTTGAAGGGTACGAAACTCAGCTATCTCAAATTTGTTGGCTATATTTTGTGAAATCTGAACGCGAGTAATTTCAAAGGGTACCCCTTACCCATAGATTTTAATATATGTATGTGCAAGTGAGGCAACTTTGTTTGACAGCCTCCGTAAATGCAAGAAATGTTGTTTGGTTTTCTTTCAAGTATTTAATCATTCTACCCCACAATTTGTTCCTACTACATACTGTGCGAGGAATGTTTTAAATGATTCGTAGATAATATAAAATGAAGTTGGTTATGGTGGAGGGGTAGATAAAGGGGTAAAGGGTAGGTAAAGGGGTGGCAGGGACTCACTCTGGAACTATGTATTTGACCGATTTTAAAAATTCGATCGGAGTTGACCATGTTTTTTACATGAGCCATGTTTTTCACTTGAAACAGCTACATTATACGTATGAGTATGCTGCATGTTCGCGTGTGAGCTGCAGTCGTAATTTGTTTATAGTTGCGCCCAGTGAAAAAATAACAGTTTACGAAAAGGCATTGCGATAAAATATTTTGTATGCTTAAAAAAGAGGAACAAACATAAAGAAACGTACATATCCGATAATTCAAATAAAATTTAATTTTATTAAAAAAAAAAAAGAAATCCGTACCATCAAGCAGGCGTCCTCTAGGTAGACCTAGGACGAGATGGATAGATAAAGTCAATAATCTCTCCTCTACCCGTATGGGGATTGCCCTTGATGATTTGCAGTCGATGACAGAGGATCGAGAGCTATCGAGTATCCACTTAAGCAACCTACACCCCCGCGACCCACTTAATGGAAAAGCGGACTATTTGAATGAAAAGAAACCGGCGCGGGCGGAGCCGCGAGTATGGCTAGTACTTCATAAATTATTGCAAGATTACATACAAGAGGTCCACTAAATAACTATGTTCACCTTAGCCCACCTGTATTCTAATTTATTTCATGTTTACTTTGGTCTGCTTTGTGTTCCCTGGAAGAACAATTTAACTCGCCGTGAATTCTTCCTAGAATCCCTGATGGAACATATTTCGCAAAATCAGTTCACCAATAATCATATTTAGTGTCCAAAATTAATTTTACGAACTCACAATGACGCGATTTTTAATATAAATTCAGCTATTGTGACCTACCAAATATTTAAGTTGAAGATAAAAAATGGGCCTTACCAATAATCATTTTTAATCTTCAGCTTAAATATTTTGACGGTCACAGTGGATAATTTTATATGGAAATTTTTGCCATTGTGACTTCGTAAAAGTTAGCCTGCACACTAAAAATGATTATTAGTAGGTACCGCGGATGTCTATTGACGTCGCGGCAAATATAGAAAGATAAATCACAGGCTATACAATGACAGCTTAAAACCTGCGCATAGGAACTAGAACTTATGCGAATACTTTGGTTAGAATATGCGAAGATCCAAATTCGGGATATGTAGGTAAATTTACGAAAGAGTAGGTACTAAGAAATAAGAAAATACTTTATTCGCGTTTTGAAATTAAACCCAAAATTTATTTACAAGTTTTAAGAACAAAGGTAATTTGACGCATCCTAATTTTTGTTTGTATTCAAAATTATTATCGCTACTAAAACATGTCAAATTCAAAGTAGGGGCTCGGTAGGTAAGCACACACGTCATATTAGAAAGTTTGATCTTCTTGTATAGAGTTTATTAATTTCAATTACGTTTCTCTTCTCCTGGAACTGGAACAATACAGCGAATTCTTGTTGCCTATTAGGTTAGCTCAATAAATTGTTTTCAACTTTTTATGGCAAAAGTTTAAATGTCGCCGTAAACGTGTCATACAGTTTTGTTCCAATTAATATTAAAGTTATATTTGTCCTGAGATTACGTGCACAGTAAACCATTACACTCAAGTTGATATGTAGTGGTCTGCAATTTGAGTAAGTTTAATTCTTCAAGAGAGCCCCAAGCTAAATCCGTTTCCCTATAATCAGTTTATTTATTTTTTCCCATAATAAGCCAAATTTATGTACGCATCATATTTAATATTTTATCACCATTGCGCACTGCGTTGCGTTGTTTTCGTTCAGTATATAATATATCCTCTCAACGATGTTAATGCGTTTCATAATTTAATTACACGATCCACTTAAACGAAAGGGTACACGAAAATAAGCACGTTTCCCAATTAAGCTACACGTAGGCTTCATTTTTTTTTGAAGGACTCAAAACAAACCATACAATGAATACTAAGTACAGTAACAGAGAAGAACTAATCACGACGTTTTGTATGCATCACGTACCTACACAATTTGCGATTACAGTCCCTAGAGTCTGTAGTCTATGTGTTAACAACTATCTCATGATTTATGCTCTACAGAGTGTAGGTGGGGTACTGTAGGCTTAGCCTCGCAAAAACACTTAAGACAAAGGCAAAGCCAGCACAATAGTTTCTAAAGGATCCTAAATCAATAAACCCAGAGAGATATGTACCTACATTTTTCTTATTAAAAAGGGCTGGTCTTCGTACGCCATAGGGCCGTGCACAGCTCACATCTAGGGCAGGGGCACATATTTTCTTCTCTTTTATGAGGGAAAAAAAGAGATATTCACTATTGTGACTTGGCAAATAGATGCACAAATGGTTGAGCATAGACAAAAGGGCTACAAAACAATTTCCAACAAGCATCTTACCACTTTAGGGATATTTTAACCGAAACAGCTGCTTCAACTACAATAGTGGAAAAGTGCATTCGCTGTACAGGATCGGCCCTAAACTTTGCACACACACACAAATCACTAGTTTCAACAATTAGACAAACAATCACTGCATCTATGATAAAGCGGTAGAAATACAAGTCCCATCACTTTATTTAACTACACTTGAGAACGAATACAACACAGAGATGCTCGTTGCATCTTTGTAAAGGCAAATACTCGTAAATACTGAACGTACGTAAACTTCATTTAAATGCACGCTTAAAATGTACTATCTACACCCGCTGCCTGCGTTGCGCCGTACACTGTAACGATAGTAAGGACCAAGTCATACTACTACAACTTGTTGGCATGGATGACATTCCCAATGTTTTGTTTTCATCTCTTCGGTGTGGTTAGCCAGCACCAGCAGTAGTAGCAGCGCAGCGTCTGCTGCGTAAGTTTCGAGGAAAAACCATGGGAATCTGTTTTGGGAGTTTATTGCCACCACGACCACCACACCCCGTTCGACAAACAGAATTGGTACGCAGCAGAGATGAAAAGCTTTCACCGAGCATTCAGTATCAGTATTCACCATAGCGTCCTGTCGAGCATCCAAGATAACATCACACTGCGGTTGAGTAAGGATATTGCAGAGTTCGTATAAGAGAGCTGTTGAAAATGGCACTCTTACAGATCCTATCCTAAAATAAACAGAAAGGACCGCAATCCGAAATAATGAATTCGGTGTCGAGTGTACACATCATTATTTTTTGCAAAAAAAAAAAAAAGCTCTCAGATATGATGCTCCACCAGAATCAGATTTCCTTTCAAGGAAACACTTGCCGCGATGACATGGTGTCGTCAGCGTGTATGTTTGATTTTTTTCTTTCTTCTCACCCACTCGCCTATTTGGTGTGCGCGAAGAAAAAGCATCTCTCTACTGCCTTGGTCGGATAATCGCTGAATATTGGCAGTAGAATCAAGAAGGATATTCAACAAGTATTTCTTCTTTTTGTTCTCCTTAAGGAAGATGGTATAGATATTTCAAGTAAATAAAAACGTGCAGATATGAGAACGAGCATTATCATGAAGTCCTGTTCGGTGAATATTGAATAGGTATGTGTTATACAATATGCTGACGCCTTAATGCTGGTTTATCAAGGGATCTCTATGGCAGAGTGAAGTTTTACTTATTCATTTACTTTGTCGTTGTTCATTGTCCGAAGTGATTCTAATTAAAGAGCAACAAAATGCCATTAAAGGGTCCTCAGCCAGAGAGAGCGTCTTTCTTCTTCTTAATGTCCTTTTAGTTTAATGATTGATTAATCAACTTGAAAGCTTCAATAGTGTGGGTGGCCCTTATTAGCTTGCGTTTGGGGGCTAAGGGACCTGTAATTGGAGCCATTTGAATTTCGTTGGCCAGCAAATTGGATGATTAGGCTAAACTAACTGTTGTAACCGGGGGAGATTGTGTCCAAATTTATCGGTTGTGACATTTTCAAATTATTTTTAATGGTTCACTGTGGAAAAAGGAAGAAGCTCTTGATTGGATTAAGGACTCGTTGTTTGATAAAACTGTTTTTTTTTTTTCTTTTGACTATGATTAGGAATATCAAATTTAAGCGGCATTAGTGCGTGGTAAATGACCAGTAACTAATTACTATACATATACTCATTGCATGGAAATTTGAGGTATTTTGGACCAGAATTTGGAAAATTTTATTTGTCTTCTAAATGAGTCCGAAGTTTTTTTAAAATATTTCAATTGTAACATTTCACTTTTAGACTATAAACAGAAAGCTTTCAATGGATCAATCACGTGAATTGTTGACTAATAAATCGATTAAACATTTGTCCCAAGAATAAAAACTCACACAAATGAATGGGCATGAGGAGCTATACCTAGGGTTGAGTTTATCACTGCTTCCATCGGAAGTATAGGTGAAGTTCGAGCACAGTGGACTGAAATCAATTGGCCCACATTGCGAAGACAGGAAGGCACCACATGTCCCTCTTCTCCTTGACCCTATACGTAAATGCTTTAACTTACATACATATGAAAAAAAGTTTATATTCTACCTTATTTTGTTGCAGTTCTAATAACTGAGCTAAACCTATTTCTTAAATTAAAAAATTAAATTTGCTTCATTTGATGTGTGAAAAGACCATACGTTTCAAATGTTGTTAGGTCGGTTAAAAATGTTCGAAAGTTAAATACATATGTTCAAAAGTATAAGCGTTAGGATAAAACTTTGTACATAGTTTCAAAGGTCATTGGATAAGCTTTTAAAATCGTGTACTTTTATTACAATCGTTCAAATACTTTTGGAGATATGAATCATTTCTCTGCACTTACCCCTGTAAACGAACTCAACGCAAAATACAGTTGTTATGTTTGGAATTTCGCTCTGCCCTTGCAGATACAGATTTACTAGGAGGTTGTCCATCCAGAGGATATACCCTAATTTCAAGCTTGACAAAATAAGTTTAAAATTTAAATTTTTATGCATGTTTGGGAAGCTCTGCGACGCCATTCCGCTCGCCGTATCGCTCTGCCAATTATACCACATTGCATATTTCGGTCTAGAGATTCATCACACAAAAATTAAGATGTGTATAATATAACTATATATTTTAATTCACTATAATTTTGTTTATGATTTATTACAACTTTGGAGCCCCCACCCCCCAAACCGCTCGCCCAAGTTCGGCAGGGTTCCACTTTTTTAACCTTTGCGTCCACGACAACAAAAAAAATAGTAAAATGTTGTTGACGAAATAATCTCGAAAAAAATTAACTAGCTCTTGGACTATTGCTGATTAGTTTAGCGACTATGTGCGATTAGTGGAAGAATGGTAACACCATGGTGGGTGTTTTTAGCAGGTGAGCCAACCGCAAGTCTAGCTAACGTAAAAAAAAAAATCTAAATCAATTCGGTGCATTTATTCAAGAACCGATGGCGCTTTGATCTGGAGGGGCCCATCTTTCTTCAGTCAGCGCGGTCTATGGCAAACAGTGATGCCATTCTGACCGGATTCCGGTCATATCTGACCGAAATCGATTTACTTTGACCGGAGAAAATTTTGAAATCCGGTCTAACCTTTTTTTGACCGGAACGAAAAATGTTTTTAACCGGAAAACGCTTTTTTGACTAGAAAAATAAAATTGCTCTATTAGCTATAAAAAGATATATTTATCTATATAATTTGAATAAAACTTAGCCTTACATTACGAACACACTCTCATGTTAAAACAAAAACCATTTTACTGCGAATAATGGGATATTTACAACATGACGCATGGAATTCTGCTCCGGGAGCATTATCTTATAGGGTAATTTTTTGACGTTTTCTTTTGCTAGAATGTTGAAATTAAACAATGAATTTTAATTATTTAAAGTGTGAAATTCGATAAATCTCAGATTGGAGTTTGGTGAACTACTCTTTTCAAGTGTCAGAAAATTATCCCAGAATACTTATTTAGACCAATTGACACACGGCCTTAGTGTATGCATATGGCCGGCCATGAACACGTCTTTCCATGACTTTCATTTTCATTAATGACTTGGCTACAAACAAAAACGAGGCGTCATTGCAATGAAAAAAAATTTTACAGGTAAAAGAATTTTGAAATCGGAAACACAAAAAAATTGTATAGTAAAGCCGAAGCCGACGCCCGTTTTTGACGCCCTGACTCTATGAATGCAATATGAATGTATCATATGCAGATTTATATCGAAAGCACAATGGTACGAAAAAGAACATTTATGCTCTGCCTAGGCCATGCCAGAATTATTTCTGAAAATGGATTTTCTGCGCATTTTCTATGCTATCTATCTCCTTTCTACTCACTCAAAATGTACCAACCTCGCTGGACATTGGAAGACGTTGTATGGTCTTGGTCATGCACTGTATTTCAGGACTTAAAACACGTCATATAAAATGAAAAATTAGTTTCAGTAAATTTTAAACAAATGAAATAAAAAACAAGTTTACAAACTCAAAATTCGCATATTATAAAAACGTTTTCTCAACATGGATAATGTTTATAATGTAAAAAAATGGCTAATGATAGTTAACTTTTGTTTTATATTTTTAGTAATACATATTATGTTACCATAATCAATTTTTGACCGGGTTTCAGGTCAAAAACTCTGATTTTGACTTTTGACCGGATTTTTTAACCGGATTTAGAAAATAAATATCCGGTCATACGGTCAGATTTGACCGGATTTACTTTTTTTTAGTGGCAACACTGATGGCAAACTACTTGCTTGCCTTAGTACCTTAGGTCCCGCAAAACGCGAAACGCTGGAGCTGGAGCGGGAAACAAATACATTGCGATGGCGGTATATCCCACCGTTTCTCCCACCGAAATTCGCCACCGCTTTCGCATTTTCACGTTGGTTTAAGCAGACCTTAATGAACCAGGCAGCATTCGCCATCATCATTTTGCACAACCTGACAAATAGTCGTAACTCTTTAAATTTTGTGTACAAACACCCTCGCTTATTTGGTATGCCTACAAATATATATTATATTATCCGCAAGGTCTTGCCAATATTACATATATGTATACCTAAGAAGTCCACTGTATGTATGTGGTTTACTATTCATCATAGACATTGACATTTATTATTGAGTAAAATTGAAAAGCAATTCATCAAAATTAATCCGCGGTGTAATTATAAGAAACCATCATTTCCAGTAGAGGCAAACCAAATTCCAGAGGGAAATCATTTTGTCATTGAAGAATATTGGATACATTGATTTTGAGCTATATAGATTATCCCTTTTGTGTAATCAGTCTCTTTGATCAAGGTTAGATTGAGGCTACTGAAACTGTTCAAGCTGTCACGTGTCAATTTGAGCAGACCTACGATGGTCATTAGCGATACCCTGGAGGAGAAATACATACCCTATAGAAAAGATGAAAAAGATGTTAAAACAAAAATATTAATCGATAGCCCCTGCTTGGAATTGGAATGTGGTCCTCCAGCCAATACCAAACAAATTCCTGTACTGAGTAATTAAATATTTTTATATCTTATCCATGAAATAAGTTATGAACATAAAAAGAGATATCTGTTTAATATTGACTGACACTATTGACATTAAGCGTTTCCGATTAATGTATATGAAAAGTCCTTGGTTCCAAATTGAAGGAGCTGTAACGTTTAATAAGGACTTTTGTTCGGTTACGAATCTAACCCAAATGTGTTATGTCTTGAATGATTATTTCGAACAAAATGTACTATTTGTAGATTTAAGGACTTGAGAACAGTCATAGCCAAGTTCCTTTAAGATATAAATGTAGGTACTTCCATTCAACACAATTCACTCCTAAATCCACTAAATTTATTTCCGCAAGCGAATATTTAAGGAGTGCCGAAAGACATATTTATTATTATAAAAGTACCTACCTATTTACTTACATTCCTCTGCTTAAAATCAAGAAACATATTGAACTCATATATGTCATATCCATACACCTCATCAAATGTATTATTCATTTATGATAATTTTTAATCCCTCACAGTTAACATGTCGAATCTTATCTGACAACGTGACGCAACTTAATATGCATATAAGGTCCTATGAAAAGAATATGTGTATACGAAAATGCTTTTATTCCTTTTAGAAGAGATAAAATATTTATGTATAAATAAATGTAATACAAATTAACATAAAGTTGGCAGCACTTACAACTGAATGATTGACATTTTATTGAAATTAATATAAAGTAGTTTACTATACTTACATTTCAACTGTACTGTTTGATGCAGGGTGTCAGCTATCAGCTTAAGGGAAAGTCTTTATGAAAATAAAGCAGAATTGGTGTAAACTTCATTTTAAATAATGTCAAAATTTGGCAAGTAGGTACAATTCATAGTTTGCATTTAGTTAAGTCATTCAAAAACATTATCGTAAATAAACCGCCATTATTTGCACACTGCCTTACCAATCAGCACCATTTGTTACAATTTTCGGTATTATCTAGGCGTCGCGCCAGGCGGTACTTCGGATCATTTTCCCTGCTCGCATCAAGTGACATATCATTCGTGATGATGTGAGTGCCGAAATTTGAGTAAAAAGTGTTTCAGTGGAGTGTTTTCTAACCCGAAAAGAAATCTTAATCTTGAAAATTGATCCTCTTGGAAAGTACTAAACTGGATCCAGACCAAGCTACTATTCCTATTAAGGTGCTAGTACACGATATGTGGCACGCCACATATATACGTGACTCTGACGTCACCAGATAGTCTCCACATATAGCACACATTTCGTTATTCGTATGTAGCGCAGTGGCTACATAAAATTGTGCTATTACACGGAATGTAGCACAGCGCGCACATATCGGTTGGCTGTTTAAGTTATCCAGTCGCGTTCTCTACTTTTATGACCCACAAAAAACTAAATACCATGCTACTCGTACAAAACACACTGACACAAACTGAAATGCTGAAATAACATTCAAAAATACACACGAACCGTTCAGGTAACCACTCGACGGAATGCCGAAAAGCCACTCACGAGTGCCTCATATCGTGTCTCATACGTATGAATACCTTATGTGAGTGGCACAAAGATGGTTAGTACACGGTATGTAGCCATTGGCTCCATACGCTGACGTCAAAATTACGTCAGAGCCACATATATATGTGGCGTGCTACATATCGTGTACTAACACCTTTACACAAATCATGTCAAATTTTGGCATGCTCAAATCAGATTTTGTCCTAAAGTTGTGTATAGAGAAAATCGGACGTCGCGTCATATTGAGGTCATCATGTCAAAAATTTACACGATTTGTGTAATATTAGTTTTATACCGCATCTAGTGGAACTCGGAGGACACCGAATTCATAACTACAAAATAATATAGAAATGTGTAAACTGTAATGTATGATGTATGATTCTGGTATTAGAAAAGGTTATTTCACAAAATATGCTAGAGCTCTAATGCAAATGCTGAAATGTTAGTTTTTTATATGGAGTTTGGCATGCCGCTAGTCATCTAGCGGTCAATGGAACGCGGCTATTGTGAAGCAAGTATGCAAAAAGTGTATGATCGATATTGATACAAAATATGTTGATACAATAATGTTCTTCCAAGAATATACAAATTCCAAGAACAGAGTTTGAAGTCCGTTATCTTATGAGTCATGAGAGGTTTCAGTATAATCTTCGTCGTTTGAATGATATCCCACAACTAGTTGGTTGAGAAGATACTAGCTGCGTTTCTTTCGTCGCGGGTAGCGTCGTTATACCAAAGACTTCCCAAACAAATAAACAGCCATCGATGCCAACTCAAAAATGTGACACATAAAGTTAAAAATGTGATTTAATTGTACTCCAGGGCTAAACCAAATGGCTTTACATAATACATTTATCATAACTACTTACGCTCTGACGTTTTTGACAGAAGATAAAAACGCAGGAGAAAACGATTATGGACACTCAATCTGACAGTTACAGACAACATAAGAACATATACATCTTTCTTCTCTTCTATCTATATATATAAAAATCATGGTCAATTGTGTTGGTTCGGGAAATTTCCCATGAAAGGTGACGTTAATACTATGGTTTATAAGTTCATACGGTCTTTGTAGGTGTATTGGTTCATGAGTTATAGGGGCGTGGCAGCTCCCATACAAAAAATGCATTCAAAATCTTATTCCTCGAAAACCACTGAATCGATTGAATTCAAATTTACATACAATCTTAGGTATCGGCCCAGGAGTATTCCTGTGAAGATTGATCAACATTGGACAAAGGGGCGTGGCACCTCCCATACAAAAAACAAGTAAAAGTGTTATCATCGGCCTGGCCGATGCTTTGATACCCTCCACTGCATAAAAGTCATGCAAAATGCTTGCCATGCGTGTATGGTAGGTAGCAAAACTACTTTACCGACATAGACAATTTTCAATACCAACCTCACGACGGTTAAAAAAAGTCCTCTCACAAAATTTCATTCACCTAAGTTAAGTCGTTTGGACGCTATCGTGCTTTAACAGACAGAGAGAGACGTGTGTTCAATAGTGGTTTTGTATGGGAGGTAACAGAACTGCTTGACCGACATGGACCATTTTTAATACAAACTTGAAGGCCATAAATATAAGACCTCTCATAAAATTTCAGTTGCCTAAGTCGATTCGTTCGGACGCTATCGTGATTTCAACAGACATAGAGAGACATGGGTCTAATAGTGGTTTTGTATGGGAGGTACCAGAACTACTTGACCGACATAGCTCATTTACAATACCAACCTGACGACGGTAAAAAGAAGTCGTCTCACAAAATTTCATTCGCCTAGGTCAATTCCTTTGGACGCTATCGTGCTTTCAACAGACAGACAGACAGACGGACAGACAGACAGACAGACGGACATGGCTAAATTGATTCCGAATGTGATCCTGATTCAGAATATATATACTTTATAGGGTCTCCGGTGAATCCTTCTTGGCGTTACAAACGTAATGGCAAAGTGAATATACCTTCCTGTGGAGGGTATAAAAACATTCAAAATCTTATATCTCGAAAACCAGCAAATCGATTGAACTTAAACTTACAGATAATCTTAATTATTGGCCCTGGAGTGCTCTTCTGAAGATTTGTCAAAATTGGACAAAGGGGCGTGGCACTGCCCATACAGAGAAACATTCAAAATCGTATATTTCAAAAACCACCGAAACGATTGAGCTCAAATTGACAAATAATCTTAGGTGTATTAAGGGGGTGTGGCGTTATTTTTCGACAGTCATGGGAGCCAAAGTTAGTTTGTAAAATTTGTAACATTGATAGCTATGCATTGTCCTGATAGACAAGAATACTTTCTACGCAATACGATTCCTGGAAAAACCAAAAATATGTAGGCACGGAGCGTTACAATAAAAACTGTTTATCACTGATTTAAATGAATTTGAAACAGATTTTTTAATTTTTCTATTTTGCACTACGAAGTGTGCAGGGGTTCGCTAGTATATATATATAAAAATAAGTTGTATTGTATTTGTCGCTAATGTTCTTTGTAATGCGTGAACCGATTTTGATTCTGGAAATTTCCCATGAAAGGTGACGTTAATATTATGGTTCATAAAAGTATACGGCCTTTGTAGGTATATTGGTTCATGAGTAATGGGCGTGGCACCTATTAAAATTTACATAGTCTAAGATATTGGTCCAGCGTCCAAGAGTCTTCCTGTGAAGATTGGTCAAAATTGGACTAAGGGGCGTGGCACCGCCCATACAAAAAAAAAACATTAAAAATCTTATATTTCGAAAACCACCAAATCGATTGACTTCCTGTTAGGTCAAAAATAGGTAAAGGGGTGAAGAGGCGCTATTCTTCGACAATCATGGGGGCTATATAGTTTGGAAGATTTGTAACATTGATGTGCATTTGTCCTGTGCCCTATTTCACCAAATTACAAAAATTTGACATTTTTTGACAATTTTCTTAGAAAAAGAGACAAATTCTCTCTTCGACATTTATTTATCACTGATTTAAATGAATTTAAAATAGATTTTTATATTTTTATATTTTGCACTACGAAGTGTACAGGGGGTTCGCTAGTACTACATAGATACTCATGTATTATAATAAGTACCTAAATGATGAGAAAGAACAACACAAGTTAAAACTGGCAGATAAAAATTGTAAATTTTTCTATTGCAAGGGACAGCAAAAGTTCTACAATACTTGAACGAAAATCATAATTTTGAAAATCGTATTCAATATCGAAATCAACGCGTCTAGAGGTCAATTTTCGATCAGTGAAGCTGTGAAGTGATAAATAAAACCCTGTGATCATTTCCGACCGGATTGAAAAACGCAACCGAACTCAAGAACGCAACCGAATTAAAAAAGGATGGGCTGGACTTCGCACGAAAATTAAAAAAAAAATCGAAATTAAGGATAGGCTGTATTGCTTTCGAGCACACCCGTCATTTAGATCAAAATGAAAAGAACGTATAAAACGGTAGATACGAATTGAAATTCGACCGAAAATGATCACAGGGGTAATAATTTATGATTTCAGTTTTCAAAACATTTTTTTCCTTTTTGTAAGTAGGTCCTTCACAACATACACCTAATTCGATTTTTTTCTCAGAAATAAACTGGGGACTTTCCAATGTTTTCTTCGAGATGGTCATAAGAACATAACAAATTCGAAGTTACTAACAATGATCACAATATTCAACTTTAGATTTGCAAAACGTATTTATGTTGATCTAATAAATGAATGCTAGTACTGGTAGTTTTCAACGCTCTGTTGATTGTACGTAAACTGATTTTTTTTAATGTACCTACCTACCTGGTTTATCTTTAGGTGAAATATAATAAATTAAGGGTTACTTAATTGTCATTTGGCCAAATCGGATCTATCTCCAGGTATTCGGTTAAATGCATACACATTTTGTGTTTCTGAAGGCCTTTGACGTTTATTTTTCGTTTCCATTGTGGATTTCAGTTGATTTGTCTATGCTTTTCATATCTTCACATATAAAACGGCTGTGATTAAAAAAATAATGTCATAATTAATTTTTTCATTGATGGGGTCAAACTTTTGGACGGGTAAAAATTCTTTTTACAACATTCTGGTTTTCTAAAATCTGTTTTTCAATTTTAATTAAAATAACAAAAACCTCAGACATTTTTTCTGATTTGTTTTGTCTTTTTTATTATTTTTAATTTTTGTTTTTAGGTGTGTTTTTTTATAAATCTATCTCAGCAAAGCAAAGTAGGTTAAATTAAAATCTTCAGCAGAATGTTTCGCTTTCGAGAAATTGTTGGGCTTTTGTGATATCGATACCTATCGGACATAAATTCTATAGGGAAACAGCTGCTGTACATTTTTCGAATGAATCTTCGAATCTTCTCTCGCGCGAGAGAGCGAGACCGATAGGCGTGAACGTCAAGTCTAGCGCGAGATGTCAATTAATTTTAATACATGTCTCGCTTCTCGCAACGCGGCCAATTCACAAAATTGAAAAAATCTCGCGCGATACAACGCTGCCGTTTATTGTTTTGTAAATAATTTGTTTCATTTGGCAGTTGGAATTTCATTTTAAAATGAACAAATTAACAAGCTCAGAAATAGAGAAACTAATTAACTTGATTAAAGACAATCCCCTAATGTACAAGAAAAGTGACAAATTATACAAGGATTTCGTGATGAAGGAAAAAGTTTGGCAGGAGATTGCAGAATATGTAGGAGTTGATGGTATTTTAAACTCGTCGATATCTTCTTTCCCTAATTTAATTGTTTTACTTATTCCAGAGCAAGACTGCAAGACGGCTTGGAAGTCATTGAGGGACCAATTCGTGAAAACAATCAAAGAAATGAAAGGGAAGTCTGGAATAGAGGCTACTACAAGGAAAAAAAAATATAAGTACTACGAACAACTTTTGTTTTTAAAAGATAGCCTTCATACCAGGAAGTAAGTAACGAATAAAATATTTTTAACACTTTAACAATTTTTGTTTTAATAGGAGAAGCAGCATATATGACAATTTGGTATTTGAATCAGTAGCAATACATCAGGATGCCAAGCCTCAAATATTAAATATCTCAAGCAAAACATCTGCGATTGGTGCTTCTGATGATGAAAAAGATACCTACGACGTAATGATGGACCCTCCGATGTCAACAAACAACCTTTCCAATTCCTGCACACCATGCTCTAGTGCTTGTTCTTCCCCAACACCCTCAAAAAGGCTGAAGGATAGTTCAAAGGAATATGACTGTATGAATGAGTTTTTAAAAGGAGTGCTGGCTGAAATAAAAACTTCAACTTCACAAGGTGAAAGCGACAAATTTTTTTTAAGCCTTTCAGCAATGGTAAATAAAGCAAACTTAACTTCATTTCAAACACGGCAAGTCCACCGAAAATTATTCAATTTTCTTGCTGACGAACTGGACAAAATGGAATCAATAAACAATAACTCATAATTATATGCTTTCGCTTACTTTTTATTTGATACAAAAGTTGTTGGTAGGTAATGTTGTCCCTTGATTGGAAAGTGGAGCAGGCTCTTGAGAGGATGAAAGCGATCCCTCCTTGGATACCGATTGATTTCTCGTTTCAGGACTGATGTAGACGGCCTCTCTGGCTAGCAGATGCATACCTACATTTCTGTTTTCGTTAATTCACGAAATTTTCAGAATAAAAACTAAGTTTTCCGACGAAAACGGTCAAATTGTCTATTTTAGAAGTGGCATGTCAAAGATATGAATGTAGATACTCATCTGTGGTAGGTAGACCTAGACACACCGTCCAACCGTCCGACAAACAGAAACTTCAAAATCACAATTGTTGAATGGATCTTCGAATTTCGATAACGAAATTCAGGCGCAGGCACTCAACTTGTGTCAAATCGTTTCGTTTTTGGTAGATAAATATGTAGGTAATTAAATTAGTATTAGATTAGATACGTGCTATACTGAAACTCTGTGAAGTTAAAAATCTATTCATTTATGTAAATTACAGTTTAAAATGTTCTTGAAATAAATTGGGCATTATTAAGAATATGGGAATACGCTATAACTTTCCCTCATTTACTTCCAAACAAGTTTTTGTTTATGCGGGTGTGACAGATTCATATCTACGACAGCATCAGTCAAGCTAAAGCTGGAGAAGCGTTCTTTGTTTATGTTTTCAATTTGCCCACATTCCAAAAGTAATTTCATTCCAAACCCCTTCACTAATTAGTATGATATAGTTTAAATTAAATAAAGTATCATGGATCATGGCATCAATACAATACCAAAGGAGCACAAACACCAAAAAGATTGGCAGGATAGCGTTCTCATTCGCGAAAGGGGTGCTCCACAGAATGAAGAATCCGATGCCAAGTATTCTATTAAATACTACGAAATATGTTCCACGGGTTTTTCGATAATAATGCGAGCTATCGCTGTGATAATAAACGTTAAATTGGCCTTAAGCTACTACCAAAATGGTAATATCGACTATTGTATATGGACAACCGCTTGCATTGTTATTCCCATGGTTATAACAACGCTAATTCATGCCAACATGTAAGTAGACATTAAGGTGCGTTAATTGTAAAATAAAATTAACTGAAAATTATATGTTGTACCAGGTGTCTTCAGGACGGAAAGCTAAATAAGGCAACTTACAAAGTGACTTGGATAACATATTTGTCGTCGTTTTTATTTCGGTAAGTTCTACTACTGCATTATTGTAAACAAACGTGATATTGACGACATATTTTTTATAGATACTGGAACTCACTCTGTTATGCCATATCCTGCAAGAAAGCAGAAAGGAGAGGTGATCTGGAAGCACAAAAGATGTAAGTTGGAATTAAATGTTGCCTTATCATAATGTCCAGTAGACGCGTTGGTCTGTAAATTCCGTGATTTATAAAATAAATATATCTGTTGGCAGCATTGGGTCCTCGTCTGTGACTGTAACTTAGATAATCTTTTTAAGAATATGACAACGTTATTTAATAGATTTGGTGGAACTGAACGACTTGGTTTATCTTACTTTGCAGATTCTACAAACTGACGATACGCGAGGAGAGCGATGTAGCATTTATACGCATTTTTGAATGCTTTCTGGAAGCCGCTCCACAGAAGATTCTTCAAATATCGATTGTCTTATCCCTTACGGAAGACATGTCAAGTATGCCGAAATGAGTTTTGCATAGAAATATGCTTATGTATACTTTTATATTTTCAGACATACAAATCGTTGCGATCTGCTCATACTTTGGAAGCTTGGCGTGGTGCTTGTCGGCGTATCACCGGTGTAATCGTTACGCACAGATAGATAAACACAACATGCAGACAAATGGCTTTATTCTACAACTATGCTGGCATTTTTGTGTCACAGGTATGTGAAATAAGACCCCTCATCATGACGTCACATTATTTCAATTTTGATTTGCTTACATTTGATTTTGATTCATTTACAGTATCACGAACGCTTTGTATCTCATTTGTGGCGAGTTTGTTCCCTTTATGGACTCTCCTCGCCTGCATAGCTCATGGCGTATTCTTTGGATTCATAACATTCCTTATCGATCGACCAAAATTCTGTGTACTATCACCGGGGAATTTTCTTTTCTGCATGATATTGGGAATTGTCTATTTGTTTACATACATAATGCCAAAGGATGGACGAACTAGGAATAAATATATCGTGTACTACACATTAAACTCCTTGGAGAATATCGCTTGTGTCGCCGTATTCATTTTGTTCTCATCGGAGAGTATGCGATCTTTGAGGATGTTTTATCCAATGTGCGTGCTATCTATTGCATTCTATTATATGGGCATTTGTTGTATGGTAATATACTATCTATGCTTCCACCCGAAAATCACTGCGAGATCGTCAAAACTCATTTTGAATTATAATAACTAAATTTGTACTTTGAGAATAAGAGATTCGTGGAGCGCCTTATATTTATTAGGTACCTATATAAATTATATTTTGTAACTTTTTGGTTTAAAGATGATCAATATATTTGTTAATTTATTTGTTTTATAATATAAACAATGAATGCTTTATTATTTGTGTTTGCTCTATTTCATTGAGTGCAATGGAGCAGCAGACACTTTTGAACTGATTGAGCCTATTCCGAATTCCGACTATTTTCTTCTTAGGCTGTTATTGTGACTGTCGATCACCGATCGTAACAATTGTCGATTGCTTTTAGCTATTCGTAAGCACAAAATTTTTTCACTTCCAAGAGAAAGCATCGACCAGACATGCAATCACACCGCTAGGTTCCAGAAATCGAGTGAAATCGAAATTGCTAATAGAGTGAATTCGTTTTCAGTGTTCTGCATTTCGAGCAATTCGGAAACTCCGCAATTTTTTCGAAATCACAATTTCACTTTCAGCTAGGTTCCAGAAATCGAGTGAAATCGAAATTGCAAATCGAGTGAATTCGTTTTTAGTGTTCTGCATTTCGAGCGATTCGGAAACTCCGACATTTTTTCGAAATCACAATTTCACTTCGTATTAATTCCGAAAATTTTGTAATCGAAATCGAATACAGTGAAATGTAGAGCACACAAATTCATTGCCGATTTCATTTCGAGTGAAAGTGAAATGTGGAACCTAGCAGTTTGTCTCAATTCCGAAAATTTTCAAATCCAAATCGAATACAGTGAAATGTAGAACACAAAAATTCATTTTCGATTTCATTTCGAGTGAAAGTGAAATGTGGAACCTAGCAGACAGTTGTGGATCAACTATCGACACTCACAATAGGGGCCTTAAGGTACGTACGTATTATACATATTTAACGTGAGTAACTAAACCGTCAAAGCATATTGTCGTTGTCGCTTCGTTTGTGCCGAGAAACAGGGGCCGAATTGAGTTATGTTATGCGTGAACGAGCAATAAGTGAGGGAATTTCTTTTTGTTTCGAGACCCGAACGATTCGTAAAAGAAAACGGCATCTAATGGGCATGCCGCATGTGCGGCGCATGGTATTACCTTTGTACTATGTATATATACAATGGTACTATACACATGTATTATGTGTGTACTTTTATTCACATAATTTGTAAAATGTGAAAGAACTGCAAATACAAATATGTATGGTACATACCTTGTAGAGCCCGTTGATGGCGTTGACTTTGAAATTTTGGTCAGCTGTTTTACAAATGCTCACAAGTGTCATGTAAATTGTGCTGTACAAGCCTTCCCATGAAAGTCGTGTCGGGCGAGACAGGTCGATTTTATGTGAGTAGAAAAGGGAAGGGATTTTCTGTGTAATCTTTGAACACAAATTACGCAACAGGTCGGTATATATAACAGCCTAGGCCTATTATATTAGGGACGAGTGTACGGGACCTACAGGGCCTACAGGGCTAAATTGAAGAGTTCTTCCGGGGCAGTTACACTATCGGATGTTTCTCAGATGTTAATACTTTACAGCTTTAAAGATCGGCAATCGATCCCGTGGATAAATTTAGTGAACTCAAAATAATGGCGATGGCGATTTAATATTGCAACAAACAAATTAATGAAAAGGTTAAAAGTGAAAACACAAAATAAAAGTCTAAGCCCATACAAATCGAAATAGCTTCGAAAAATGAAATTTTGCGCACCTCGGAATATACCTATTCATTCCCATAAATTTCGGAAGAACTTATTTCGTTAAAACTTTTGTAAAATATTTTTTAAATCCGTCTTAATAGTAAGGCCAAATAACTCGGCATATTTTAGAATAAAGATTTTCCGCAAACCATTAAATTAAAATTTAACGACTTACAAAAATATCGATTTCGGAAATTTCCCTTTAGGTATATCGATAACTATTCTGTTGATAACTTTTAGCATCTTCTCATCTCGCAGATATACTCCATCTTTTTTTTTCCTTTTGTCGTAACGAAGAACGTAGAAACAACCAAAGCAAAAAACATACACACACACACACATTCCCCAGACTAAACATATTTGACATTTCTTTTAGTCGGTTTTTCGTTACAGACGAGATATGAACGGTTTAAAACGAGTTCGCTTCTAAAGTTATAAGTGTACGGAATTATAAAATGTAAGCCTTGGGCTTCGACATAAAAAATATCAAGTGAAGTGAATCCTTGTTACGTTAGTGCGCGTAATTACTTTTAGTGAAAATAATTGCAATTTCCTAGATTCCAATCGGAAACTAGGTACGTATCGCATCGTCTTGTGATTTTTTCTAGTGTGACCCACCTACATCAAAGGTAAGCTCAGTTTCAATAAGAATTATTTATCAATCCCAGCAGTCTCAATATTTTTATCATTTTCGTTGAGTTCAAGGTTAATTTGTTTAATATATTATTCCATATATTTAGATCTAGAACAATTTGGCTGAATAAAGCGCAGTTTATCTCGCACTTTGTTTGGGCAAAGCGCTTGCCTCGTCAGCTCGTTTTTTTTTATTCGCCACTGCAATGGCGAGGCAAGCAAAACCTGTGTGACAAAGTTGATAGGCATCTCTGTGCTGGGGCTGGCAGTGACTATCTACGTAACTATGTGTTTCGCAGAAAGCACATAAAAATGTAGTTAGGTATGCACGGAGGAGCTTGGCTGAAAGAAGAAATACGTATTTATGTCGTACTTGTTCTTGCCTCTTGTGCGCATTTGACTTGAGACTTGTGGTTTATTTCCCGATGCTGGAACGCATTTGATCCTTACCTTCAGTATCGATTTCCAATGACATCCCTTGTCGCAACAATTTGTTATGCTAACTACAAAGATAACCTGACTCTCAAGTCGCAGTGTCGTTCCCTTTGTTTAAAACGAGCTCATCAAAATTCGATTTGTTTGTATGCTGACCTGTGCAGGTCGACAAATTTAGCTAAGTCATGTTTACTTTTGGTATTTCCATACAATATAGTCAGAAATCATGTCTCACATTTCATTCACCTTAAAAAAAAAAACGGTCAATGATATGATATAGACAAACAAAACAAAAAAAAATCGTATGCTGGTCGAATCTTAATTTGGATATTTATACCTACTTTGTCAATACGCCTCTGCTTATCTAGTTTTGGTATTTGAAGTGTTTGGGTTTGCATCAGACCGTGAAACCTAACGTAAAACCTGAAAAATTCACGTGCGGTCACAAACAGAATTAGTTTACATTTCCATAATTTAAATTGAAGTACCTGACAGATAATTAAAAAAAAAAGTAAAAGGCAAATCAGTAACTATGTACATAATACAAACCTATATTATTTTTGTAATTTGTTGGTACCTAGATGTTAATGAATGTTTAGTTGTTAGTTTTGCTTGATAAATTTGTTGTTTGGAACTCGAAAGTTCTAAACTTCATTTATTTTCCGGAATGTACCAGTTCGATAAACTGATCATTCCCAATAAGCCTGCGTAAAATATTTGCAGTATTTAACTCTTTAGTTTTCTTAAACTACCTATGAATTATTTTTTACAATTGAGTTTATTCATTATCTCTTTCAAAGTTGTCAGGCTGTGGTTTTTACGGTAACCATAATCTCGCCGCCATATTTAGTTAATGGCCGCATTCCATTGACCGCTAGATAATTAACGACAAGTAAAACTGATGTCAAAATCAATCGAAAAGTTGGCATGTAGAACAAAATGCAAGCTAATATCGATTTACATTGGGCAAGAAAAAGTACTTTTTTTCAGATTCAGACCAGTTTTTCTGCTCTAGAAATCAGCTGTCTGTCAAATTCGATTCAGATCACTTTTACGAATCCCGATTCGCGAGCGATATTCACACATACTTTTACCAATTCCAAAACTAGAGACATTGCCCACGTTCCATTGACCGCTAGATGACTAGCGGCATGTCAAACTCCATATAAAAAAAACTGGCATGCCGCTAGTAAACACAAATTGCAATAAAAAAATAACTAACTGTCAAATAACACACCAACACAAATGCAAAAAAAAGTAATCTCATTCATGTTTCATTGGGGCAGGAAAAATCTGAGATCTGAGAGCAAAACGGTAAAAGCCCAATGGAAATCGACGATAAGATTAGACTGCATTATGCATTATGCATACCGATTACGCATATGAATGACCAGGTTATCTGTTGATAGATTCTATTACGTGACAAGAATGCTCATATTATCTGGACATGGACAAGGACAGCATTTATCTATTATGCATTAGCATTATGTATTTTTAAAGTTGATTGTGGTAATTTTGCTACCTAATGTCAAAGGTAAACACAAATTCGCATCTAGCCAAATTCCAGATTTTGGGGAAAAAAAAACACAATTTTATAATGTTATCCTAATACATGCCTCCTAATCGCATGTATTAGGATAACGAGGCACGATCAGGAGATGAGCAGTACGGTTTTCGTCCTGGCAGAAGCACAACCGACCAGTTATTCACTCTCAGAATGGTGCTCGAGAAGGCTTGGGAGTATGCTACACCTGTTTACGCATGCTTCGTAGATTTGGAGAAAGCATATGACCGAGTCTTTCGAGGTAAACCCTCTAGTCTATTACAGGAGTATGGAATTGACGGTTTTCTCTTGAGAGCAATTCAATCTCTTTACATAAACTGTAAAAGCTGTGTTCGGGTAAACGGCGTTAAATCAATACCTTTCACCGTGAGCTTTGGACTTCGTCAGGGGTGTGTCTTGCCTCCTCTCCTTTTCATTACTTATATGGACTGGATGTTACAGCGCAGTCTTGGCGAAGAACGTTTCGAATTGGGGGATCTGAGGATAAGTCATTTGCTCTTCGCTGATGACTTGGTCATCATTGGGTCCTCTCAGACTGAACTTCAGCGAGCACTCGATCGGTTTGTAGCCGTTTGTGTTGAAGCTGAGATGAAAGTGATGGTCGTCTCTAGAACGCCTGTTCAATGCACTCTGCATGTTAGTGGAGTTCCATTGAAACAGGTGGAGAAATTTAAGCATCTCGGGGTCTTACTCACGAGTGATGGAAGGAGCAATGCCGAGTTTTCCTCTAGGATTGGTCAGGCTGGATCTATTTTGAGACAGCTTGGTCATTCTGTTATCAGGAGGTCAATGGAACAATGGTCAATGCTCAAAGCTAAGTTGTCAGTCTTTAATTCGGTGTTTGTTCCAACTTTTACCTATGGTCATTAGGTTTGGGTAATGACCGAAAGAATAAGATCGCGGATACAAGTATTGCTGGTGTGACCCGTAGAGATCGCATTTGAAATACCAGAATACGTGAGGAACTCAATGTCGAACAGCTACTTCTCCTGACGGAGCTCTCCATGCTTCGGTTGTTTGGTCGTATTAAGCGTATGTCCCCGACTAGGTTTCCACGATGTGCTATGGAATCCGTACCATCAGGCAGGCGAGATGGTTAGATCAAGTCCATAATGTCTCCTTAACTCGTATGGGGATTGCTCTTGATGATTTGGAGTCGATGGCGGAGGATCGAGAGCTATGGAGGGTCCACTTGAGCAACCTACACCCGCGACACACATAATGGATAAGCGAGCCATTGAAAATGTATGTATGTATCCTAATACATAAAAAAAGTTCGTGATTGCTAACTTTCTCGACTTCAAAAGAGCCTTCGAGACCGTCGACCGGAAAATTCTTCTGGCCAAAATGCACGGATATGGTATCCAAGGTAACGAGCTAAATTGGTTCAAGACGTTCCTAAATGGAAGATCACAAACCACCATCGTAAATGGAACTATGTCCAGTAGTGTAAAAACGGCGTATGGAGTACCACAGGGATCTGTTCTTGGCGCACTGCTCTTCATAATATATATATAAATGATATTAAAAGTAAACTCAGACATTCCCATTCAGCCCCTTTGCTTTATAATGTACCTCTCTTTATTTCCGGAACCAACCCCGACGAGTGTACGCGATGGATGCAGGAAGACTTAGCTAGAGTAAACATATGGATCAAATAAGTGTTGCCAATGTAATGGCAAAGTGAATGTACCTTCCTATGGAGGGTATAATAAAGAATTATTATAACATAAACGGAAACATATTTCAAAAATGTAGGTATTGTATATTTTTGTGGAGGATTATACAAAATTAGAAACAGCAATCTAAAAACAAACAATTCGAAAGAAAACAAATAAAAACTAGTATTTTTTCGAGTATCCCTTGTTAGCAATAACAACTAAACAATGTTTTAGCATACTAGCTACCAAGTCTTGACATCGTTTAGAGGAGATATTCCTCTAAGCCCGATCGATGTGTTTGAATTGAATATGAAGTTTTCAAGGCTAAGCTTCTCTCAGAGTGCGCAGTAGCGCAGTGGTAAGTGTTATATTCCCGTAAATAAAAGCCGTTGTTCGAGAACATATAATTCATTTATTAAGTCTAATTTAATAACTCTAAGTATGGTTCGAACGATAGGTAAGCCAACAAGAGACTGACTCTCAATGCAAATCATTTTTACTAAGAATAATTTTCATACATAGAAATAGAACATCTTACAAGAGATGTAAGTACAAGAGATGTTAGTATACATAAACGAATTTCATTTAAGGTAAGGTGTTACCGTGGTACAAGTATTTTCAGTACTTAGTAATATACTAAGGTTTCATATATAACAATCTTCCCCTTCTTAATGTTTTGGAATTACATAATTACATATAATACATGTAGCTATATTATTATTATTCGAAATAAAAACTAAAGAGCGACATATCTATCAATCTTTTTCTTAATTCGTTTTGATCGCCATAATTTGCTTATAGAAACATTTTCATGTTCATCTCTTTTCCGTTTTAAACTATTATTATTATCCTTATCATTACACTTTTCTTGTTTTAGCTCTGGTTCATCACTATTTACTAGTGATTTAAGTTTACTTGAACAAGAGCCTGAAAGGAAAATTTTATCGTTTAAACTAGAGTACCTTAGTTGATTTTGATGAACAAATTTAATATAATTATTAATTTTAATTAGATACGTAAGAGTGCTTAATACCTTCTCTACCCTTGCTGGTACCCATCGAACAAATTGCTTGAAATCTGTTCTGTACAAAACTATCTCTCCTACCTTAAATTTGTTATTACCTTTAAATGTTACTTTTAAACCACTGCTTGGTTTCTTTTTATTTGGTTCACAATGTTTAAAATTATAATCCATATTAGTTTTTATCTTATTATTTAATATATCAAAGTAAAAAAGTGGTTTGTAAGAAAATATTAGCTCGGACGGAGTCTTGGAAGTTGAAGTTGAAGGCGTATTTCTGTATGCAAATAAAAAGTTTTTTATTTTTTCTTCTATGGAAGATTCTTTTTCGAGACAGAATTTCTTTAATACATTTTTAACGGTTTGAACGGTTCTTTCAGCAAGTCCATTTGATTGGGGGTGGTAAGGAGGTGAATGTGTTAATTCAATTTGGAATTTTTTACAATAGTTTTTCATTTTAAAAGAGCCAAACGGTGGTCCATTATCACACACCAATTGAGACGGAAAACCAAAAATTGTGAAAAAATTTTCAAGTTGCAGAATAGTATTTTCTGCAGTAGTATTTTTCATTAGTTTAATCTCACAGTATTTGCTGAATGAATCAACAATAATAAGAAAACATTTACCAGAAAAATAAAAAAAATCAATGTGCACACGCTCAAGAGGCACTGTTGTTTGAGGCCACTTAGTGGTCACTATTTCCTTTTTAACTCTTTGTGTCTTTTGACATATTTGACATGTTTTTGAAAACAACTGAATATCTTTATCGCAGTTCCACCACCATACATATGATCGTGCAATCATTTTCATACGCTCTACCCCCGTATGATTTGTATGCAATGTTTGTAAGCACGATTTAATTAAACAACTTGGTATTACGATGCGATTACCACGATATATGCAACCATTATCGGTAGACAGCGTATTTTTTATTTTAAAATAGTTTAGGCAGGTTTTAGGTATCTGCTTTGGCCACCCACTCATCAAAAATTTGTAAACACTCGCAAGCGTCGAATCATGACAAATATGATTTCTTATCAGTGATGGCTGTAGGAAGTAATCTTTTTCAGATGAAAAAAAATGTATACCAACGGATTCAATATTTGTTTTCTCCTGTATAGGTAAACGGGAGAGCCCATCTGCATGCGTCATAAGCGAACTTCGTTTGTATGCTATTGTATAATCATACATTGACAGAATTACTGCCCAGCGTTGAAGGCGAGAAGCGGCTACCGGAGGGGTTCCTTTTTTAGGATTGAATATCTCTCGTAGCGCTTGATGGTCAGTGTTGATAACAAATTTCTGACCATACAAATAATTGTGGAATTTTTTCAGTGCAAAAATGATCGCAAGCGCTTCCCTATGCAACTGGGAGTAATTCTTTTCAGCCTCTGTGAGTGTACTTGAGGCAAAAATGACTGGCTTTTCCACCCCATCAACTATATGTGACAACACCGCACCCACTCCATAGGGACTAGCATCGGTTGCGACGACTATTTCTTTTAATGGATCATATAGCTCTAGAATATTATTTGACACTAAAAGTGTTTTACAATCTTCGAAGGTTCTCTGAGCTTTTGTGGTCCATTCGAACCCATTATTTTTCCGGAGAAGATCGTATAAGGGCTTCAATTTTGACGACAAATGGGGTATAAATCTTCCATAATAATTTATAAGACCTAAAAAGGATTGTAGTTGGGTGATATTTTGGGGTACTGGGGCATCGGAAATGGCTTTAACTTTTTCGTTGTTTGGACTTATACCGCGGGCTGACAGACTATGACCTAAGTAATGAACAGTGTCTGGTAAAAATTTAGATTTTTCGATATTAATACGAATATTATGACGACTTAAACGCCCCAAAACTTCAAAAAGTTTATTTTTACAATCGACTTCTGATGCACCACCGATGAGTATATCATCCAAATAGCAGAAAACTTTCTTTATTCCAATTAAGACCTGATCCATAACTGCTTGAAATATTGATGGTGCACTAGAGACACCAAAGGGCAACCGCTGGTATTGGTATAGCCCCTTTAAGGTATTTATGGTCAATAATTCTTTGCAAGTTGGTTCAATGGATAATTGTTGATATGCACCGGTTAGATCAATGACGCAAAAGACAGAACAGTTCGCTAAACTGACAAAAATATCGTGTATATTGGGCAATGGATAGTGTTCTGATTGAATAAATTTGTTGATTGTGACTTTACAATCCATACAAATTCTAATGTTTCCATTTTGTTTGGGAACGACAACTATAGGACTAGCCCATCGACTGTACTTAACAGGCACTAAAATGTTTTCTTCACATAACTTCAACAATTCAGTTTCTACTTTTTCACGCAATTTGTATGGAACATTATATGCCGAATGAAAAATAGGATTTGATCCTTCTTTTAAAATGACGTTAGCTGTAAACCCGACAATTGGACTTGCTAAATCTTTCGCGAGAACTACCGGAAATTTTTCACTAATTTCATTTACAATATTTGTATCACTTACGGTTTGAATATTTGCAAGAGAGAAATTCTGTCTCCAATCTGGAAATAACTGATCCAACCACGTTCGACCAAGTAATGGTTTCTTAGGCCAAGTCCCCGCGATTACTATTAATTTTGAAGTAATTTTACGATTCCCAAGACTAACTTCAACTTCTATTTTTCCAAGTTCCGTTATCGAACTACCTGTAACAGTACAAAGATTATTATTTGAATACTCTAAAGCAACTTCATGAAATCTGAACTTAAACTCTTTTTCGCTTATAATAGAAGCCGTTGCACCGGTATCAATCTCCATTGTCACAGGCTGACCGTTCAAAATTACTTCACATTGTAGTGGTAACTGGCTGCATGTTGATGATGTTGACGTTGTATCGATAGTATTGATGCTCGTTGATGAGTTTTCTTCGTATACTAGCGTGTTGACGGCGTTCACTCGGTTGTTTTTCCCTTCCTTGCAGACGGTGGAAGTATGACCTTTTGCATGACATTGGAAACATTCCCAGTTTTTTGCTGGACATGTGTTGGGATTGTGGTCTCTACCACATCGATTGCATGCTGATCTTCTGGATTCTCGACGATGACTTGACTGTTTTGCTGGCTGGTACCCATATGACTTGACTTGACTGGTGTTTGATGCGTTCTTAGTACTTGCTTGACCGAAGCTATTGTTGAATTTATTTGGTTTGCGATAGACTGCTTGTTGCGGCACGGATTGTAGTGACCTTGATGTTTTCTCTGATAACTCCATATTAAGAGCTTTTTCACAGTATTTGTCGAATGTTAGAGAATCGTCGTTTAAAAGCGATTGCTGAATTTTTTCATTACGAAGCCCGATAATGAAGCGATCTGTGAGACTCTCATCTAGAATTTGAAGTACGTATTGTGCCGCCATTTTATCCGTGCTTGACTTCAAAAAGTCACCGAAGTCGCAGGTCTGTGCCAAAGATTTCAACCTCACAATGAAGTCATTTATTGGCTCACCTTCCTCCTGCTTTGCCTTGTAGAACGCATACCGCTCAGCTCGTTTGTTTTTCTTAGGTGAAAAATGATTACGCAGCAACGACATCAATGTTGAAAAGTCTTTTGTACTTGGCAGGTCTGGTATTGTTAGTGACATCAGTACTTCATATATTTCAGCTCCCACGACCGTAATAAATAGGGGAGTTTTTGCTTCGTCCTGAATGTCATTTACAAGGAAGAATTGTGTGATTCTATTCTCGTAAGCTTTAAAATTTGCACCAGGAACAAATGGTTCAATGTGACCGATTAAATGACGTGACATTTTTTTTTTTTTACTGTTTAATCCTCGTCGCCAGATTTGTTATATTCCCGTAAATAAAAGCCGTTGTTCGAGAACATATAATTCATTTATTAAGTCTAATTTAATAACTCTAAGTATGGTTCGAACGATAGGTAAGCCAGCAAGAGACTGACTCTCAATGCAAATCAGTTTTACTAAGAATAATTGTCTTGTCATACATAGAAATAGAACATCTTACAAGAGAAATGTTAGTATACATAAACGAATTTCATTTAAGGTAAGGTGTTACCGTGGTACAAGTATTTTCAGTACTTAGTAATATACTAAGGTTTCATATATAACAGTAAGTATGCTGGACTACTCCCTCGCACAGGGGATCCCAGGAAAAACACAAATCACATCTTTAGGTTTTTTCTACTGCTCCACCTCTCGCGAACGTCTGACAAACATCAGTATAACTGTCATGAAAAAGCTTCTCAATTAAGTCGATCGGACTTGGCACGGAATTGTAGGTCTCTTCCATTCGTCCCAAAAATAAATCTCACACAAACGAATGGTTGTGACTGTGAGAAGCTAGGCCTAGAGTATATACACGCCTATTGCGTCAACTATTTATTTTATTTATTAATTGTTTAAGCTTCTCCCAACATCAGCCCACAAGTTACCATGCATTGACGTTACGACCACCATGCTTAAGGACTATTCACATGAGAGCGAGCGAACGAATTACTAAAATGCGAACAAACCATTTTTGATGCATTTATGAACAGAAAATTTCACATTTTACTATTCCAAGAGGAGGATAATTAATTGTTCCATCAAAATATACTAAGAAAACAAGTTTAAAAATAGTCTTAATAACGAAATTTCGAATTCCAAACTTATTGCCGCGAACGAAAACACCCTGGCGCGAATTGTCAGTCTATTCACAATCCACATCATTTAAATCGCGTTCCACAAAGTAGCGAATAAAAAATTCGTTTGAACTTAACCTTATTCCAAGAGGAGGATATCATGGAATAATAAAATGTGGAATTTTCTGTTTATAAATGCATAAAAAGTGGTTTATTCGCATTTCATCAATTCGTTCGTTCGCTCCCATGTGAATGGTCCTTTAATGGTTTTTATGGTGTACCTAGGATCGAGTTCTTCATTTATTGGTCGCCTTACGTAGGTACTTCTTATCATCAGATCCAAACATGTTGAAAATCTGTATGCTCCGTCTGGCAAGTGGCGTTCGACACGGTTTAAATTATTATTTTTTTTTTTTTCGAAACATGGCTTGTTGCGTGCAATACATTAACTCAGACCCGTTTCTAGTAATCCCTTTCATATTATCCTAAATGTAACTAGAGCGTTTAGTTAACTCGACACAGCTAAGTAAATGTCCTTGCTGGTGAAAAAAGGATTAGTCGTCGTACTCAGTCCACAAATAAGCATGTCCTTTTTGGTAGTTGTTTTTCTTGCCCGTTGTTTTATTTGAAGTTTTCTGTACTGCCTTTGGTATTCGAAAATAAATAAAAGCACCATCAAATCGATGCACAAAAATATAAAAGGACAACAACAATACTGTAATAACAACATTTTCTTGCATACTCACAGTAACGCATTAACAGATGTCATCTTCACGCAATAGCAGCAAATCCGGTGGATTACGTTATCTCTGGATACCAGGAAGAAAAAAGTCTCACCCCAAGGGCCGGTTCGATTCGACTAATAAACGCCTTAATTACAGCTCTGGTCAAAAGAAAAACGAACAATGGTCTCTTGGAGGCAGCAAAGGTCAATCAGAATTGTTAAAAGCGTAAGTTCTTAACTCTTGGCATTTAACTTGAGTGGTTTTTCGAAGAAATGCAAATTTAAAGCGATAATGTGTACAAAGGTCTGTGAATAAGTTGATAAGTTCTTTGCTAGTGCTTAGATGAAGTTTGACGAAAGTGTATATCCCGGACTGAAGTTAAATTTATATGTCCTGTGACCGTTTGATTAAATAATTTGGAATAAAAACCTTAATTATGGCAGCTAACCACATTTGCTCAGTTCGAAGTACAAACCCATAAAAAATACATACATTATAAACAAAACTTCTGGTGAATTTTTAACGCAAAGATTTGATAATCCGACTTTTTGACAAGTCAATTGCATGATTATCGCGGCTCTACTGTAGTTGGATATCTTGGGTGACCTTAAGGCCTACTGTCCACGTAGCTGCACTTCATACGCACGCTTTCGTCATTTGCATCTTGGTGTACGCTAGCTTGCAGCTTCCTTGCAGCTGACATATAAACAAACGAAGCTCTGTCCACGGAGCGCTAAAATACGCTTGTCGTCATTTGCAGATTGCATTGCCGCTTCGTGGACAGTGGTTCGTTTGTTTATATGGAAGCTGCAAGGAATGTGCAAGCAAGCGTACACCAAGATGCAAATGACGAAAGCGTGCGTATGAAGTGCAGCTACGTGGACAGTAGGCCTTAAGGTCACCCAAGATATCCAACTACAGTAGAGCCGCGATAATCATGCAATTGACTTGTCAAAAAGTCGGATTATCAAATTTGTCGGAGTACTGCCACAGACACCTTGTAGTCCGGAATATTTTAAAGATGAGTATCGACAAATTATGAAAAAGGTGACAATGTACATATTAAAATATAAAAAATAAAATAAATATAAAAACACAACGTTTATTATAAACTTTCCAATCATTCATTTTTTAAGTTATAAAAATCAAACATTTAAATACATAAATCAATATGTGCATGTACTGTACATAGTTACATATAATATGTAATTGGCATCCCGGATTACCGAGGGTTAACTGTTTTAGCTTACGAAAACAACCCTAATCTGTAACACAATTTTCTCGTCGTGGTGATTAAAAAAATTGCCTCCAAGCAAATTAGGCATTGAATATAAATGTATTGGGAATAATACAGGCTGAGGCCTCAACTGAAGTGTGGACACATAATAAGAAGTTTCTGCTCTTCAAAAAAAGCCATAAATATTTGAGATTGTATGCAGCGAGGAATAGATGCTGCTGATATACACAAAGTCGCCATAATAGCTTGAACTCTTTAAAATTGTTTACGTTTTCCAACATAATAAACACTTCACCATAAAAACGATACGTAAGATGTAAGATAAGAAAGATATCAATCCCGAACTTGATACAAAGAAAAACTATGTTTGCAACAAAACATCGTGGGCGAAGACATCCAGGACAGCAAATGTATCTGTTATTTCTAGACCATTGTACAACTTTTCGCTGACAGAAAATCACTCTAGTTTTTGGGCCACACACGTTTTTGGGTCCACACGTTTCTATTGCACTCTTAATACACATAGAATTCATCCCCCATTTGCTTCCACTCATTAATATCATTCCTCTATTTTGTTCGACGGTTTATAGCGACTAAGTATGCTGTGGTTGTTCACTTGTGCTTGTACATAAATAATTGCATCGAACATTATTGAAATCTGTGCACACAATTCATATTTTAGTCACTCTTTCTGCATCGCAGACTATAGTCTGAAGTTTCACTGAAGATGGCATCGCTTGTGACGCGTTTTTACAATTGGCTTTGGTATTGTATTTTCATTGTAAATATTTTCATATACATACATATAGTTTTGAACACAACACACAAATCGTACAGTTGTGCGCTTCGATAAGTTAAAAATGAATGCTAGTTGAAATTTCAAATCATTTACAGGGAAGCTGACGGAATTGATAGTGGTCCATCGATATCTGGTATAGGACCAATTTCTTGTGCTGCTGGAGTGCCAACTATTGCTTGTGCCACCACCATGCCTGCTTTGACCGTATGATATAAATATTTCAAGTAATAACATTTATTTAATTTGCATTTCTCTTGTTTTCTAGGAAAATAAATTCGCTATTCTGGGAAAAATTAGTGAACATGACCAGCTACCGTCACCACCGAAAGACGGTGATCGTAATGGAACAACAGACATTCATATTTCCGCTAGTGATCTGATTAGCGATTCAGTATCGAATCATAATTTAAAGAAAATCGATGAAGACATTGAAGACGACGACCTGCCTTCACCGCCAGGTTGTGACGAAAACAACAGTGATGTTATCAGTGATTACAGTCCTCATAAGAAGACTTTAATTGCGAACAACAGAAGAAACCGTCCAGAGGTAAGTGCAGTGTTAATACAGTATCATTAAACTAACCCCTATTCCCGTTGGCGTTTGTCGAATACGACTCATGTTTCGTGTCGTTGTAAAATGATGTTCAGATTTTTTTTTAACTTTTGTTAACAACTTTATTTCGCTTTCTATTTCAGCATTACTTCAATTCATTTGTGTAAAAAGAGTTAAAAACACCGACCAAAAAACAAAGTGAAATACGAGTCGTTTACGACAGACGCTAATGGGAGGGAATAGGGGTGATTATTTCTTTCCTATTTGTCGTTTTCTGCAGCTGCTATTGCCGGAACGTTAACTACCAATCGCTTCGCGGTAAGGGGTCGGTTATAGCTATCAGTAAAATGCAACCGATAAAAGATTGTTTTGCTTTTTTGGAGGAATTAAACTTGATCGTCGAACTCAATCTTGCTCTTAAAATGTTCGTTTTGAGTTTAAATTTTCTTGAAAACAAATTCATGAGCGCATATAAAGCCTACCGAAGCAAAATCTGTATTTCTAAATTAAAATTTTAACAACTAGCAAAGCAGGCGGGGGTCCACTATTGCCCTATATATATGTATGTATTTGTTTATATTTCATTAGGCTCATGTCCACTCCATTTCACAGTACACAGTTCGCTACTTTCCGAAGTGATTTTCTACCGAAACGACCAGGTCCAGGATAGATATTCTATTATACAGAATCTCTTTAGTTGGTTGGGAGATGGCCTTAGAATTGCTCCGCCCAAAGGAACGACGATTTCAAGAGCTATTTTTTTTCGTTTGATTTATGATTCGATTTCTCGCTTTCGAAATTGGTAGCAGAGCCGAGGTGGGCAGCTTTATTATACTTATAGGTGTCTTTGTCTATTGATTTGGACTTTCTTACTGAAAGCATTTTCTATATTTTGTCCTCGTTAGCCGCTAAACCCATTTTTAGCCGCTTCTGTTTCTGTGCTCGCAAACGGTAACATCTTGAAAGTACGTATTTGTAAACTTTTAAAGATTCTATATTGGCTTGTTAGTTTCACAAAAATGTCGCCTTGTGTAATGACTTTGAGCCTTTTCCATCTTCACCCTATACAGACGGAAAAGTTTGGCAGGGATACCAAAATTATACATGGCTCTATATTGCTCATCTCTATAGATGCTGGTATAGATAATTTGATTTACTAAATTCACAGAGAAAAGTACGCGAACTGACCTTATTCAGTGTGGAGTCGTGGACGCCTAAAAACGACATCCTTCGCAATGCATACAAAAATGTAATATCTCTGAATCTATGCATGGGAAGCATCCATGTATGTACCGACCAAAGCTGGACATGCACTGTATTTTAATGCGAATATTAGTAGAAAACGCACGGTATGCAGAGTGGGTACGAAATATGTGTAGCATGTGCCACGCATTATGTGTTGCAATTCCACAAATCATTTTAAAGGTTGGCAAAGCAGCTGATGACCTTGAAACTACAAATGAAAAGCATGCCGCTCTTTCGAACTAAACTGTGCCAGTCGACACATTCAGTAAATTGGTATACAATACCTACTAGTTGTATGTAGTTAAATTGAGATGTCAGAGGGCGGATTGATAAACAAATTAGCTAGCTAATTAGAGCTGATATGAAAATTTATAAGTGACCGACAGACAATTTTTATTTCACCGCAGCTTTTATGTGCGCCGCAAATGGCTGCAACTTGTTTTGTTACATCGTGTAGGTACCAAAGCCCTAACCACAAACGAATATGAATTATTTTTTCCGCCGCAAATTCCATTAGTAAACACACATCATCTCATCATTTACACAACATAGTCTCTTAATAATTTGCAAACAAAAAAATACAATAGCCACTTTAATTCCAGGTTGACCTCAATTCCATCGAAAGTGTGAGTGATTGTAAGCTCAAGTATTCCGAATTGGACTTGCCAGATGGAATTTATAACTCATCACAATTAGATGACCCCTACACGAAGAAAAACAAAAAGAAAAAGAAGAAAAATAAGAACAAAACTTCACCAAACCATGACACAAACGATGAAGACGACGAGAAGGTGGTTAAGTGCTTATACTACACTCTAATGTGTTGTGAATGTACAATATCATAAACGAAAACAAATCAAAACGCACAGTAAATACACACATCAAATCCATACATATTTTTTTACAAACCTAGATGTAGCATTATTTCCATGGCAGCAAAAAACAAAAAAAAAACAACTGAAATCTCCTAGGAATGCCAAAATAAGATTCATAATCTATTATTATATTATATCTACTTATGCGCTTATCGCTATAAAAAAACGAACTTAAACGCAATTCTGCGTTACGAACTTGAATTATATAATTAAAGAATATTTAATTTAAAGAAACATTTTTATTTAAACGAAAATTAAGAATAAATGAAAAACATTTCATGTACAAAAGTTGCATTTCTTCTGAAATACTGAGTTTTTTTTTTCATTCTTAATACTAGTTGTAAGCTTATTTTCATTAAAGACTGTAATAATATTTGATGCCATCCAAATAAACTGCAATTGCTACCCATAGCGAAGTTTTCCAAGTGCATTCCAAAAGTTGTATAAAATGGGTATTCATTGGGCCTATTCGCCAATTCCATGGCAACATTTTATGGAAAACCGTATGACCGACGTACAATATAATTGCATTCATTCCACATTCAGCGAATGGGTAACCTGTCCAGATTTGGCGCACATCAACTATCCAATAGAGGGCACTAAGCAGGATAAATGCCAGAGAAGAAGTCACAAGCACAAATGAAAGGGACCTGCAAAGGAAGTGTAACAGTGAATTAAAAGTCTTTAGAGGTATGTATGGATGTAGAATCTATGCTATTATTTTATTGCTCACAGTCTCCGTCTGACGTCTGACCTTCAAGCTGGCAAGTTTGTTATTCGTTTTTGCTCTACCAATTTTTCTCGTTTTCGTCAGTGAGTTTTTTCCCGTTAGATATTCTCTCAACCCTTTGTTTTGTTTCATATCTTTGATTTTCGATTTATTTGGGTATCGCAGACAAACAAATTTAAGCAAGTGCATGAACTGTGTAATCATGGCACCTGGGCCACCAATGCTTCGGCACGCTTGATCTCCAGCTGCTTTCTGAGCCATCACAAAAAAACGAAAAAAAAAAAAACAACAACATATAGCCCTATAGATCTCAACAAACCTTGCCAAATTAATACAAACCTACCAGACCCCAAATTTGTAGTACCTAATATCTTCCATCGATCAAAACACCCCCTTTTGACATACTTATCTTCCTACTCAAAAGAGCTATCAGTGGCATAAGCACCGCGTATGAAAATGTAACGGAATTTTGCGACTGTAGTGCGCGAAAACTCAGAAAGTAGCAAAAAAAAACCCTTGCCAATCTGTCCAATTTCCGTCAAATTCAACACCAACTTAAACTCTTGCAAAGGTAGGTACAGTAATTAACTAGCCCGAAGAAGCGATTATTAATGAAATGAATACTCATACTCAAGGAGGTTTATAAGTTAAAAAAAACAACAACCGAGAACCAACTTCGAGTATAAAGCCTCGTGCTCCATTCTTTCCACCGTTTCCGCATTCCAAGCACCATCGCTATTGGTTGGCAAACTATAAAAGTGGCAGAATATTTCCCAAACCCCATGCGCTGCCGGAATGGCCAACTCCTTGGCCACACGACCAAGATGTGCTCCAGTGCAGCCGCTTGCGAAACCTGCAACCTACCTCCCCACAAAACCCCAAGTCTGCACACGCGTTTCATGTGTCTATACTGTTCGAAAGAACATCCATCATTCTCTAAAGCGTGCAAACGGTAGGTACATTAATGCGAAAGAAATTATCAAAATAAAAACAATAAAAAAATTTGCGATGGCTGACGCAAAGAAAATATTTAAAGAGCAAAACCAAATCCCGTTGTTTTCTACAACATATTCCGCAGTCCCACAGCTCAAACAACCTCGAACTCCCCCTCGATTCTAACCTTTACACAAAACACTTCCACTAATTACATCAACCAAAACAACCGTACAAAGCAACACAGACACTTTGGCCACAAAAAATAGCATAGCCCCATCAACCTCTTCTAACAAACAACAGCAAAATCAAACAAAATACCAACGCAAAATTGACCCAAACTGCTCCCAAACGTTTGCAAATTATTGAATTTTGTTACGTTACGGTCAATGGTGCTCGCTATCGTTCGATGATTTCGTACGTTTTTTTTTTTTGCCCAAAATGGAAGAGCTGGGTTTGGTCGACATGTGGTTTCAACAGGACGGTTAACTCCACATAGACATAACCTCTTTGGTCTAAGCTTTTAGAATTGAAAGAAAATACTCTTACCATAAATTTTTGTTAAGTGGAATCCATCCATCTTCCTTTGAAAACAAACATAAGATTCCTCCTAAAAGTCCAAGGCCAACACCCCAACATATCCAACGTTTAACTCTGGCGGACCATTCAGTATGTACTGTTAAAATTGTCCCACATATAACGCCAAAGAACACTTGAACTATTGTTAAAATACAACCTAAAACAGAAAGCTTCGTCATTATTACCTATAAGCATATGTCCGTAAACTTACCAAAAACTCCCTCAGGATCAAAAGCCTTCGAATCGTATAAATACTTTGCTGTTGGGTACTGGTACATGTGAGCATTTCCAAGCATTTCCTGGTCGATAAAACCAACTATACCTCCAATACAATCGGGATGCGCAGCATAATCATGCTTGCCTCCTGGTCCAAGGTATCCTCTGGAAACACACAATTTATATACTGCTTTAATTATGTAAGTCGATTTATACCTCGGGCATCCTGGAGCGTTTACGCCAAACATAATTCCTAAGCTGACAGCAATTAGCGAGAGCATACATACAAATTGTTCTTTCAGCAATATTAGCTCAAATATGGACCTTCTGCAGCTTGACTGAGGAAACCATTTTATTTTGATTAACGTTTCAAGAACTTATTATTTTTTAACTCACTTGGGGCATTGCATATTCGGGGATAGCAAACACTGTATGAAGGATGCCCATAACCAGAAAAGCAATTCCAAATCTTTGTAAAACTCCCATAATTCGAAGATTTTCCAGCTGTGGTCCGTTAATGGAATTAAGGCAGACCCCAATTAGGAACATTTTAATGGATCTCTAAAAGACAAAAATCGCTGTGAATATTATTGTAATAGACGTCTTTTGTTCACCAATATCGACAAATTTTACAAATAACCACATGTTCACATACAATGCAAAAACATGAATCCATTATGGGATTTTGCATGGTTCTTGCTTTTCGTTTAAAGTTTGGTTTGTTTGTTTATACAATAAGCGTTGTTTTATTTAACATCTATCTCAGCAAAGTAGAATCCACAAACCAGTAAGAATAGACCGTCGACTCCTCCCACATAACGGACTTTGCCTACAAGCTGCCGGCGAGACCAGGATTTTTCATGTATTGGTGCTGTACAAAATCAAAGGGGCGCCATTAACGCACGCATACTTGAAAAATCCTGGTCGCATGGTATTGCATAGAAAAACATTGCCGCCATTAATTTTGACATTTACACGTATTCACAGACAGGGAAATTCTTTCCGGGGGGAATCGGGTAGGTGTACGGGAAGTCGGCGGTCTATTCTTACTTGTTTGTGGTAGAATCATTAGCACGTCATTACAACAACTATATAGAGTCTCAAAAATATCTTGTTTTAATTGCGTGCAAAAGATTATACTTTGCTGGGATAGATGTTCAGTAAAACCCACCTAATCTCAACTGCCGATAGGTGAAAACATAAAAAGGCAATTAACTTCTTTTTCTTACCCAAACAATTTTTCTACATATTGACTTTTTAGTGAGGCCTCGCGAAAGTTGGGATTTTATGGAAATTGGAATACAAACTCCCATTATCCACAAGAACGACGGAAACACAACATCAGCCAAATGCAAACCATTCCATGGTGCATGTTCTATCCACCAGTAACCTCCTCCTCCACTGTTTACGAAAATCATCAAAACGATCACAAACCTTAAATTATAAAAAAAAATATTTGGTTATTGCCGGATGAACATTATAATAGGTCTGTCCGCAAGATTTTGGGAACTCAAAAAGGATCATTTTACGGAATGGTTAAGCAAAATAGAGAACACCTATCTAAACTTTTTCACAACAATCGTTATTTAACGTGTTTTTTAATACATATTTTGAAAAGGCAGTGGGAGGACATGTTCGTTTTGAGAAGAACATCTTATCGTTCATACAACTGATTTATAACATAAAATCGGCGTTGTCTTCGACACACTTCATGATTCCCTTTTTATAACCTCCACAGGAAGGTATATTCACTTTGGAGTCCCCGGAGACCCCATAAAGTATATTGATACAGTACATTCTGAATCAAAATCAAATTCTGAATCGATGTCCGTCTGTCTGTTGAAAACACAATGGCGTACAAAAAAAACGACCTAGGCTATTGATTCTGTGAGAATAGGGACTTATTTTTAAGGTGTGTCGTCAGTTTGGCAATAAAAATGGGCTATGGCCAGAGCCGCATATTTCTTCCCATGAAAGTCGTGTCAGGCGAGATAGGTCGATTTAAAGTAAGTAGAAAAGAGAAGGGATTCTCGGTGTAATCTACCCTTCTTTTCTCAACTAGGCTAAACATATACAGTCCGTAACATTTGGTTAGCCTCACGCATTGCCTTTTTTAAAATTAGGTGTTTCCGTTACTTCTTTCATGCTTACATAAGGAATTATATATTCAGGAGCGAGGTAGGAGACTGCATCTAGGTTGAACTTTTTTTCATCTAAAAATGACACTTTTCGTCAATCGTTTGCATTGCTGCTGTCATCAGTATTCCATGCCATCTGGTACTTCGTAAAAGCAAGCCCCTGCAGTTTACGCGCATTGTGTAGTGGTGGTTTTTTCTTCAGCTTTTGTCGCTTTAGGTGTCCAAAACTTTTGTCAACCCGACTTATGGTCATTTGTCTAACTCCTAATCCAGCTTCATGTCTTATTTTATTCAAAGAGTGGGTGGAATTGGAACTAATCCCATGATTTTCCGCTTGTCTTGATTAGAAAGAACTGAAAAAGTGCGGCCTTTCTAGTTTTTTCTATATAATAAGGGTATTATAACGGTATAATAACGGATTTTTTAAATAATTAATAATTACTTTCGGGCTTCGATTCATTTTATGAGCTACAGTGCGGTTAGAACGGTCTTGTCTCTATTTTGGCAATTCCTGCAACTGTTAATGATTTTTTTCTACCCATTTTAACAGTTAATACAAAGAAAAGATCAAAAAACCGTTTTATCACTTCCCGATAGCTTTTCGACACTCACGCTTCCTAATTTCCGCTTAAACTGTGATTGAGGCTATTCTAATGTTACAAAAAAAATGCACATTTTAGTGACTGCAAACAAAATTGGTTTCGAAAGTTCCGTTAGCTTTAAGAAATTTCTAAAATTTTGACAAAGTCTTAGAGAGCAGTCTCCTACCTTGTTCCTGAATATAATATAATTCCTTATGTAAGTATGAAAGAAGTAACGGAAACACCTAATTTTAAAAAAGGCAATGCGTGAGGCTATCGAAATGTTACGGACTGTATTTGTCTCACCCGACACGTATTAAATGGGAAGGTTTGTCTGGCCCAGACAAAAAGACCAGTTTGTCTGGTCGAGTAGTTCTCGTTTATCCCATACAAAACTATATTAGACCTATCGACCTGGGTGTTGTGTACATACCAAGTACACTCACATTTCTATAACATTTTGCATGACCAGGCAGATGATATCTAACACTTTTACTTGTTTCGTCTCTATTTGATTTATGAAGTTTTTTATTATTATAATAGAAAGACTACAGTACCCTACTAATGATGTTCCTGTATTTATGACTAAAATAATAAAAAGTAATGAAAAATCGTTTTATTGGTATTCTACTCACCCTCTGAATACATCTAAGCTTCTCATTCGCCGTCGAACAACAGGTGTATCAGTATCAGTGGTTTCCTCAACACCGGCATCAATGACCACCTCAGTAGTTGACAATGATTTTAATTTCTTCCACCCATAAAAAGCCAGTTTTGTTACTACTGCCAGCAATATACACACCACTATCACCGATATTATAGCTGTAAGATGTTTGTCCATTAGAATTAAATAAAAAAAATCAATTTTATTAATGTGATTACACAAATTCACGTTGACACCCGGCTTGTCGGTGATCATTTCACAAGATCCATTCGAATGTATAGATAAATTGTAAACCCCAAACTCCTGCATAGGTTTTTGGATGGTGCAGAGGGCGTTGCTGTTTCAAATACACATTTGTTTAGTTAATAATACTAATATACGTAACCTATAATAGTTTTTACAGATCATTCGGTGCATATCTTCCAACATCTTTGTCAAATACTTTGAAATTTATTTGGCGGGCTACGTTCAGCTTAAGCGGTTCCTGGGTTTGATTCGGCAAAACTGCTTTCACTTTTGTATAGGGGCACTAGTGGTTTTTCGGAATGATGATGAATTGATAATATTTTGCAAACAAAATGTATACTCACTGTATAACACTCGTCAGAGAGCGAGTAGATATAAGCTTTTTCGCTGAATGTAGATGTGGGGACAACATAGGCTTCGTCTACTCTTAGTTCTCTCATTTGTAGACCCCGCCATTCCGGCTCGGTATATTCTATCCAACTGGACATTATTTACTTGAAAAAGAAACAATATTTAAATTAAATCTTTTCAACTATGCTATCGAATTGTCGCATTAAAGCCAAAAACTCTGGTTCCACTACAACTGCCAACAACAAGTTAGTACCAAGTAAGTATGCAAACTGAATGAAATTAATTTTTTCAAAGCTTATCTTGCTTGTTAGTGGGTCAAGTTTCGGACACTACCAGGCAGTGGTGGTAGTGGGGCAGTGATTTCAATCGTTATTCTGATTAAGTCTGTGCAGCAAGTTGCTTAGATTATCGAATTGCATTTGTTCTATTGAGTTTGGTAAAAGCTTAGAAAAGATTGTGTGTTGTTTATTTTTCTATGAGACACAAGTACCTGAGCACTGTATGCATATTTAACTTGTGACCAAAATGTTTTAGATATTTTACAAAACGAGAACCAAACTTTCCCACAACAATGCGAAAGTTGATCTTACACAAGAGAAGTATGAAAGTAGGCGTCATTCGATATTTATTTTACTACCTTTAGCTTATAGTTGGGAGGGTATTTATACATTTTTGAGCGTGACAGAATAAATTTTACACAATGTATAAAAGTACCCATATTCTGTAATATTACTCCAGCTTAGCAAAATGACACAATCAGTGATTCAGGAAATGTGTGTCCTGGTCCCGGCTGAACCTGCCTGCCTACTGAGTTCGTTTCTCCCGTAATTGGTTTCCGTTATCCTGCCACAGTTTGGTGTAAGTAAGCTAAAAGCTCAAGGACCCCGAAGGAAACTGGACTGAATCTTGTTCAGATTCTTTAAAGCTGTTACTGACCACGCACTTTCCAGGGTGCACCACTCAGCCACACCCCGGTATATACACCAACAGCATGATGGAAACGAACCCCCCTGCAGATTTGGTCACAGAGGACAGAATAGAATGGGCTATCCGGTCATTCTCCCCCTTCAAATCCCCAGGGCTCGATGGAATCTTTCCTCTCATGTTGCAGAGAACCACCAACACCATCATACCGGTACTGAAAGAGCTATACATGGGTAGCCTCATACTGGGGTATATACCAAGAACATGGAGAGAAGTGAAGGTAATTTTTATACCAAAGGCTGGCAAACCAAGTCACACCAGTGCAAAAGACTTCAGGCCAATAAGCCTCACCTCTTTCATCCTGAAAACTTTAGAAAGACTGATCGATATATACATTCGTAGCAGACTACGCCCGGAAGATTTATCACCGGCCCAACACGCCTACACCAAAGGTAAAAGTGTGGAGACCGCGCTACATTGTGTTGTCGGCACAATAGAGAAAACACTGAAAGATAAAGAATACACTTTAGCGGCATTCTTAGACATTGAAGGAGCGTTTAACAATGTTAATACTGCTGCCGTACGCAGAACGCTAAGCAAGCTCAATATTGGCAGTATTATTGTCAACTGGATAACCAGCATGCTTGAAGAAAGACACATTATAGCCGAACTTGGGGGCTCTAAGCAAGAAGCTTATGCCTCCAGAGGAACCCCTCAGGGCGGGGTGATCTCCCCACTCTTGTGGGTCATTGTTCTTAATGAAGCGCTCACAAAACTTAAGAACAATGGCATCAGAATAACGGCTTATGCGGATGACGTCGTACTGTTGGCAACGGGAAAATTCCTTCCAACATTGTCGGAACAAATTGAAAGCGCCCTAAGAACCCTCGACACCTGGACCAGGAACTGCGGTCTAACAGTCAATCCCCAGAAAACTGATCTGGTACTTTTCACAAATAAAAGGAAAATACCACAGTTTGCTACACCCTCTGTTGGCGGCACACCCCTCAGAATCTCTGATAGCGCAAAGTACCTGGGACTTATACTAGACAAAAAACTAAACTGGAAATTGAACACCAATGAAAGAATCAAAAAAGCCACAATAGCCTTTTATTCCTGCAGCAGAATCTTTGGGAAAACCTGGGGACCATCTCCCAAAATTAAGCTCTGGATGTACACGGCTATAGTAAGACCCATACTGACCTACGGCAGTCTCGTATGGTGGCCGGCAACCAATAAAGCCACCTACCTAAAAGCGTTAACGAAGGTTCAAAGACTAGCGTGCATCGGCACCACCAGTGCGATGAGGACAACTCCAACCGCAGGACTTGAGGCTATCCTCAACCTGTGTCCGCTAGACATTCATATACAACTATCGGCCGCAATTAGTGCAATGAGAATCAGCCAATCGGTAAAATGGAATTTGAACGCAACGGGTCATTCTACGATCCTACAGAAATATTTCGGCCATGTACCTGTCACGGACTACATTACGCCTTATCTAGAGTTTACAAGACCCTTCTCTAGCGCCTATCCCAGCAGGGAAGAATGGAGAGACGGACTCGTACCTAACACACCAACCATAGCCGTATTCACAGACGGATCAAAAATGGACACTGGGGTAGGGTCAGGTGTCTTCTCTGAATCGCTGGGTATATCAAAATCGATTCGCCTCCCCGACCATAGCAGCGTTTTCCAAGCAGAGGTCCTGGCAGTGACAACAGCAGCCCGTGAGTCTGTGGTAAGGGCAATACCACCTGAAGGTATTACCTTCTTTATCGACAGCCAGGCAGCAATAAAAGCCATAACTGCACCAGAAATAAAATCGAAGCTTGTGAGGTGTTGTCGCGAAGAACTCAAGGCTCTTGGTACACAGCACAAGGTATCACTCTGCTGTGTTCCGGGACATGAAGGCATTCCAGGCAATGAGAAAGCAGACGAATTAGCAAGACAAGGTTCGACAGCTGTTTCAGAACAAGCTGATCCCTCTGTGGACATCCCGCCTTGCACACTTAAGCTTGAAGCAGGGAAAAAAGCCACAAGTGAGGCGAATGCAAGATGGGCCACCCTAAACACTTGTAATACCACAAGAATGCTATGGCCGTCCTTCAATGAATCCAAAACCGAGAAGATAATGCGGAAGGATAGGAAATCCCTGTCCACCCTCGTAGGTATCATAACAGGGCACAACACCTTGCGGTACCATATGAAGAAAATGGGCTTAATGGAAGAAGAACTTTGCAGAGGCTGCGGTGATGAGGAAGCTCTTGAGGATACAACCCACTTCTTATGTCACTGCCCAAGTCTCCAACATACCAGGTATAAATTCCTAGGGAGTCACTTCTTCAACGACCTAGACGAGCTTTCCAGCACATCAATTGACAAGATAATGAACTTCGTCAAATCAACAAGATGGTTTGTATGTAGCAGCACAGTAAGTAATTTGAATACAGGGTTATAATGGGTAAGGGATAACCTCTTTCCCCCTATGGGAATCACAATGGGTCAGTATTGACCTGAGTGTGGCACGGAGAAAATCCTCGCCAGCCCACAAACCTAACCTAACCTAAGCTAAATGTTGTCCGTTCCCGTATGTAATAATTTGCGAAAAGAAGATAATAAATAGAAACAAGTGACGTCCGATGCTTTGATAAAAAGCACAAAAATAATCCTAAAATGTAAAAGTAAAGGAACAGGTCTTATTATGACCCATACTTTTTTAGAGCGAAGGTTTCTGCAAATCCACAATCCACAAATCCATGCACTTTCATCCGCTCATGCTTATTAAAAATGATAGCACGATCAAAAAATCAAATTTTTTTTGGATTATGATTATTTTTTGCAGATTCAGATAACCAACGCAGCGCTGCCAAAAATATATTTTCGTGTTCAGTAGTCACCCCGAACTAAGCTTACAAAGTTACAGTCTTGCTAAAATGACTTTACAAAAAACGTTGCTAGCTCTCAGTCTATTACAATGCACGAAATACTTTTGTATAGACTAAAAATGCACAAATTAACACTGCATTTTGTTTATCATTTGTCTTTTTTAAAATTTATTTTTAATAATTACTATTAACTCTAATGAAATTCATAATGTTTCTTTTAAATATGTACATAAAAATCTTGTTCGTTTTTCAAGTAAGGCGGCAAATTGTTGAAGATTTGAAACCCCAAGTATTTTATTGTCCGCTGTCCTCTTAAGGTCCTCACTCTTTGGATTTGTAGATTGCCTGCAGATCTCAGGCTAAGGTGAATAATAATTATTCGTTTTTGAGACCTTCTAATAAATAATTCGGGCACAATCCATGTCCTATTTTGTGCACGAATAGCATTGGATTCATAAATAGTCTTTACGTAACACTTAACCAGTTTAAAGAAAAGTTATAGGGGTATATCTATCACATTTTACGACAATCCGTAGGTATAGCTTTATTTTGTTTATTTACGAAACAGGCGAAATTTAAGTCACAGAAATAGGTACACTAATCGGCATAAGTATTTACCTAATGAAACCTTTTTGCGACTAATGAACATATCTTTGCTTAGTATCGTTAAATTTACGATGCGAAAATGATCCGCAAAACAGAGAATCTATTTTTAGCTCTATGCATGCCAACTTTTATATTTGGCGTATTTTATTGGGAAGTGAGTATAACAAAACCAAAAGTGAGTATAAACGTTTTGCATGTAAAAGTAAAAGTGAGCTAGTTATAGATTCTTAAAAAATATGCCTATTGTTTGCCTTTTGCATTCTCTTTCTACTGATAAGAATGCATGCGAATTTTTGCGTGGCATAAGTATTTTGACGGAATTTTTTTGTAAATGTTTTTAAACTTTTGAGCACTTGAAAGCCAAACAACCTTTGAATTTAACTTTGATATTAAAGGTTGATAAAAAAAAATTGATTAAAAGTTATTAAAAACCATGGCTAAACGGCGGAGTTAAGTTTGGTAATCAGATCTTCAATGGTAGTAAATTTTAACGCTAGAACGGCAGTAAAAGACATTGTGTTGTTTATTGTGTCGCGTCAAACTGTGCACTATCAAGAAACGCGTAATGACTTAAGAAACTTAACGAGATCAGGTGATAAACGCAAAACAACCCAAAGAATCTAATCCAGGAGATTTTAAGACAATTCAAGCTAAGGATGTGCCGTACATATCAAAGGAAAATAAGCTTAAAAGACTGACCTTGGCAAAGGAACATCTACACAAGACAAAATGTAAAGCGCCAGACGATCATTTCAGTTTCAGTTCAGGTATCAGTTAAGCTTTCAATAAAACGGCCCGTTTGCCAAAAATGAGCCATGGTGGACGATCTGTCATGTTCTAGTAATATGTTGCGTATAATGGACTGGGTGACTTGGTTCCTATCCTATTCCTATTACCGCGGCTCGATGAACCAAACTCAATATTTTAGTACCTACCCTAAATGATAATGCCTTTCCTTCCGGAGATGGGATTATTGGGGAATCAATTATCCTGCAACAGGATAATGCCCCACGGGCCATGCCACAAAGCGCGGATGATAACTAACTTTTTGAAGGATGTTGGGTTGGTTATTACCACTTTGGACTGGCCACTTCAAAGTCCAGATTTAAATATTAAAACATAATGGTCTCTTTTAAAACGCAACACTTGGTGCATCTCCATGAAAATCCAAGTGCTCCGCGGAAAGATGGGAAAAAATATGAAAATTCAATCAGACTAAGAGATGTACCGGACATTGCGAATGTCTAGCTATAAAGGAGAAATTCGCATGCATCCGAATGTATATGGTTTTGGAACGTAAATTCGCATGAAAAACTATATGCAAATTCACACAATGGTTCGGAAACTCGCAACGAAACTTTTAAAAATAAAATAAATGCGAAATTCCTATATATATTTGCAGAGACTCGCGTGTAGGTACCTATGCAAATGTAGACTTTTAGGTAGCAGATTCGCATGTGAAAAATTTCCATATTGGACTATACTGATTTCAGCTTAGACTGATGACAGAAAATGAAGCGTATAAGGTAAAATCGCACCGTAGTTTATTTATTCGACTAGAGTGTAAAAGCACCGAGTATTTCCCAGCTCACATGCTTAGAAAAACTTGAGTTTCCCTTTTACTAAAAATGACTGAAAAGTTCATTGGAGTGTGGAGGCAAGACTTTTGACAGAAAATGACAGACTAGACCGATGACAGACATTGCAGTTAATTTGATAGATGATTGGGTATGTGGTTGGTTGGAGCATTCCAGGTTTGACTATTTTAACTACAGCGTTTTCAAGCTGCGACAGTTCGAAGGAGGGGAAGTTAACTAATTAACGAGAGGCAAAAGTGTGGTTCATTTCACTCATGCTACAACATGTCATTAGTAACAATAGCTGTCCCAGATTCCAAAAAGTAACTAAATAAACAATCGCTGTTAATTTAGTTAAAATAGTCAAACCTGGAATGCAGCCTGTGTGACTGCAGTTATATTTTAAAAATCATCTCTGAAAAGAATCCGACTAAGACGACTAAGACTATATTTAGCTAATTTTGTGCTTCTGAAACTTTGTCTTTTTGTTCGCAGCAATGGAATTTGAATACAAGAATCCGTAAAAATAAATCGTGCACTCCGGAACTTCAGAGCTATCAAAATGGAATCGAACCAATTGCGTTGATAGCGAAAAGATTTGGTGGTTCTACGAAGCTTGTTTTAGGGGAAATATACTAGTTTCTAAGAAGACCGAAAGTTTTGAGAACCGCAAATAAAAGGATATTGGACGCAAAACTACTCCAAAAGAAGATCAATCCATTTTTGATGTCCATAAAAATTAGGAAGATTGTTGCATCATCAAGAAGGCACGGCCAGGGCCGTTAAGCGTTGTGTCGTAGAACAAAATTCTCGTGGATGCATGTTTCACAAACAAATAAATTAAATAATGTCAACCAAAACCTAAGGAACAGCCGGAATTTCGAAGACTCCATTTACAAAAACCATTGCAATTTCGGAAACAAGTTCTTTGGAGTACCATATCCAAGTTTAATTTATGTATTTGGATTGGATGGAAAGTATATGCTAAGCCGCCGTCCAAACAAAGTACATACACGCTTCAGTTCAGACCATAAAGCATGGAGAAATGAAAGTAATTTTCTGCGGTGCATTCTCTTGGTTCGGTGTTGGTCTATTAGTTGTACAAGGGTCGATCCTTCATCAGTACGCCTATAAAAGCATAGAGAAAATCCTCTTTTTCATACATGCCAGTAGCAGTAACATATATGATTTCTAACACCACAATGATCCTTATAGCATACTCCGCGGAGAGTAGGTATAACTATCATGAAAAAGTTTCTCAAATCAGCCGTTTGGACTCGGCATAAAATTCTAGGTCCCTTCCATTCCCAAAAATAAAAACTCACAAAACAGATGGTTGTGAGAAGCTAGAAAAGATTGACTGGCGTTTTAAAAAAATAAAGGCTATTCCACTAAATATTTGTAATTTTTATAAGCTTTGGAACCTGGAATTTTAAAGTTTGTTTTATTCCGTGGCAAACTCGAAAATGAGCTAAAAATGTTTTTGAATTATTTTTATTTTTAAATATCTACTAAATTTAAATATTTTACATCGGAAAATAGTAATTGCGATTCCATAACTATGAAAATTGGGATAACTATTAACTACGGCTACGGACAAGGAAGTGATCCGCGAGGAATTTCTCTCCAGAAAAGTGCTCCTGCTCCGCGACCAAAAAAAAATAGAACTCTCTTTAGAATAAAACAAACTATGACTGCGGGGGTGAGTGGGCGTGGGCGTATAGAGGTTTTTAGCACCGCCACTGGCATATTTCATAATTTACAGCTTTTGTCATACTCCAACAACAATAATTTAACAGCGCATGTCGCCTATAAAATTTCAATTAACAGGCTTCCGGTACTTTTCTTTGAAAGATGTCAAGAAAGAGCACAAAAACGTAAACAAAATACCTAATGACACTGACACCTATGTACTTACGTGCATTTGTTTTTAAATTACACAATAACTCAAAATAAATGGATAATCAGTGTAATTCAAATATGTATGTAGGTACTAGCTAATAACAATCATAATGACGAGTAAAAGCACTTTGCGTTCCGATGAGATACAGTGTCTTTGTTATGAATGACCGTCAATAATAAATCAATTTTGTCTTGCTTTAATTCACAAACACAATTCTCGGTATGATTACGTTACTTCGCGACTTTATAAATCAAACCCAGTATTTTAATAAAAATTGATTTTGTAATTGTACCTATTCGTGCACGACTCCGAATCTGCACAAGCAAAACTCTATTAATGTGCATCTTTATAACGCCAGCTGTTCGCCTTCGTACTTGTCACTTTGTCAGTCAGATTGCTATTCCACTTCACACGTTCCACAATCTACAGATTCGACAGATTCCATTTGCGCGCATACATACATACTTTTAAATATTAGGTATACCTACAATCAATGGAATGTTATCCAATCTGTTATCATTTGTGAAAGAATTTGACTTTGACGGGGTCGCATCAGGAAGAAGAAGCCCTTGAACATTAAACTCGATAAGAAATTCTTCAGACTCCATAGCAAAGCAATTGTTTTGTTTGTAATTTGTTTTTGTTATGCGTTATTAATCATTCATAATACCTACATTACTCTATTTTTTCAGCATTCCATTTAATATTCTGTGAGAAGGATTTGTAGGTAATTTTGCTTGTTTTCATGTAAATACATATTTCAGGAATTTTATTCACCAATTAAAGAAATTAGAACTACTGTCCGACTTCTGTATATAATGGCTGAAGATACATGTATTATTGACGCAAGCAAACTCAAATTGAATGTACAATAGTTAAAAAAAAGGGCGCCCAGTGCGAGTCCTTTTTTCGTAGTGGTTATAATGGTTGAGATTATCTCGTTATTAGAAATCGTATGTGCTTGGGATTCCCAGATTTCCAGATTTTCATTTAAGTTATCTAAAGGTTCAATTGAACGCGGACATTACTGTAACAGTTACACTTGGCAAGGGGTGGGCGCGACATAAACAACAACGAGCGGACCTTTTTTCCTCATATTCGAAGGAGTAGATAGAGACAGCAGCGAGTTTCGATTACCTTACTTTACTTAGGTGGCGCTAAAGTCCGGAGTCAACGTGAGCCTCAGCCAGTAGATAAACCTCTCCAGTTACCTTAGTCTTTGGCTAACTGTGTCCAGTTCCGCACCCCAAGTTGGTTGTGGTCACATCAACTTTTTCGCCCCACTTAAGACCTTCCTTTACTGCATTGTCCCTCTGGATTGTTGAGACTCTTCGGGTCGGAACGCGTGTGTTCATTCGCTTTACATGTCGATGTCCTACCCATTTTAGACGACTGACTATTACCAATTAAAAAATGTAATTTAACACCGCACAAAACATCAACGGATCTTTTGCAGCAAAATTGTGAACAAACTAGTTCATCTATGATATATTTTAAAACGCCTTTTATTGGTTTACTAGGCCAATTGATTGTGTATCGGATTGTTGGTTTAATACCGTTCAAGAACCAATAACATTTTTGTAATAAAAATGTTTGTAATAAAAATTTTTGTAATAAAAATGTTATAAATAAATAAATAAATATGTGGCGCAACAGGCGTGTAGACACCCTAGGCCTAGCTTCTCGCAACCATTCGTTTGTGTGAGTTTATATTTTTGGGACGAATGGAAGGGACCTACAATTTTATGCTGACTTCGAACAGCTGAATTGAGAAGCTTTCTCAGGACAGTCATACTCTCGGATGTTTGTCAGACGTTCGCGAGAGGTGGCTGGGATCCCTCGCACAGTAGTCCAGCACACTAACCACTGCGCTACTGCGCCAACATAAAAATGTTACTTTAGTAAAAATGAGAATTTGATTTCCGCAGCAATATAGATTCTACATTCTTGGTACATACTTCCGCAACAATATGAATTTTACCCTCAATACGCCAACAGAAGTTTAGCTTAAAAAAATGCTGCTCCCTGGAAAATATTTCCAAAAATGATCAAAAATGTTCTGTACCGGGGTATTCTTGTTGTCGTTGAAGAATGGCAAACAATTGTGAACAGCAGTTGAACAGATCAAGAACAACCTTACGTAGGTACTGGAATGAGAATGAGAATCGACAAAATGATAATAAATTAAATTGCGAATTCATTAAAAATTCTCCACAAGTATGCTAGTGAATCACAGCTAAAGAACATTGCATTTGTTAATGAGATTTCTTTGGACTGCAAACCTGTTGTACTTTTCTGTTTAGTTAATTTCAAGATGTTCTTGAATGAAACTATTAAAATGCAAATCATGTGTTTTTCAAATTACGTATATATATTTAAATAACATATTATACAATGTGAATACTTTACATTTAATAAATAATACAAATTATTACCACAGTTTAAGTTTAAGTTTGTTCATTCGAGTTAGTAAGAGATAGAATTACAAACAAATACAAAAGATGCTACACGAATGTATAGTTTACTCTACAAAATACAAATATATTTCTCAAAGTAACCAAAGTAGAAGCTTTGCAGCAACGCAAAAGCTAAACACCTGCATATTTGTCTGCATAAAAGTATAAGTAATAGAGAGAACATTAGTCACAATACATATTTGTTTAAGCAAATTTTGGAATGATTAAGTTTAAGTTTTACTTAAAATATATATGGAACACCTGACAAAACTGAACATTGCTTACGTACACAGTTATAAAAATAAATTAAACTACGATAGTGAATCGCTAAACTAATTTATTTATTTGTCAACTGATATTAACCATTGCATGGCTACTATGTTGTGCTGGTGTTGAGATTCTCCAAAGAAGTCAAGAGCTTCTGCTTGGTTCGCTTATTGCCAGAACACACACACGTTATAAGGTTAGTCAGCTGTTTTTTCGAGTAGGTTCCGAGATTCTTTTGCACTTCGATCCATTCTTCGAATTGTTCCACCGGAAAGTAGTACGCCTTCAGGTAGACATCAACATAAGATCGGTGTTCGAGAAATTTAAGGCCAGAAATGAGTTCTATTATTGACATGAAATTGGTAAAGTCCAACTGCATAAGTGCTCTACCGCCCGCTGAACACTTTTTCGCATTAGAAAAACTGTTGGCGAAAAACATATTTCCTACATAGCAGGCAATTCGAAGAGATTCTGTGCAATAACTTACCCTTCGACTAGTAGGTGCGTTGCTATACGTGCTATCGTATTCCATACGGTTTCTGAGGGAACTGGAACCTCCTTGGCTATTTCCTCTAATCGCATCGCAAATGTTTGAACGTTCTTAAAACATCACAAGATAATAACACACGCCAACAGGAAACAAGTGTCCACTTACCCTATTCATAATGTCGATATAACTGCTGTGTTGATAGCTCACATGATTTATGTCCCATTTCACTTTGGCCATGGAGGCAAGGATGCTAGGCAGATCGATTATTTTTGACGTAACACAAGTGTAGACTGGATTTGCAATGTTGACCATAAAGTCACTGTACTCTGCGTACGATGCAAGGATGCTTCGTTCATTGACAGGCAACAAGTGATTCAAGTAGTGTTTCAGCAGCTGGAATTGCTGAATCATACAGGAACCACTCTCGATGGCGACTATTCTCAGTGATAGTCCGTAGAGAGTATCTGGATTAGCCAATTCATTATTAATCTAAAAAGAATCATTCATATAACTGAATAATATGTTTGTGTAAGTTAAGCCCCTTCTTACCAGGGAAGAAAAATTCAAAGGCCAAATCTTAATGTTAGGAACGATCTTCTCATCGATCATCTTCAGTTTGGACTCGATTTTACTGGTATATAAATTTTCCATTTGCACATTCTGTTTGCACATAAATAGAAATAAAGACAGGTAAAGAAAACATATTCACAAAGATATTCTGGCATCAAGCTGTTGATGCAATCTGAAGCAGAAACTGAAATTCTTACCGAGTCCTTGGCGAAAATTTCATGAACTGCATAACAGTAGAAGTCAATCAGCTCCAACATGCTACTGACGATCTTCGGCGAAATGCAGTGCAGTAATTTGCACATTTGCAAATATCTCCCTATACAACGCAATACATTCAGTGATGTATTATTTACTATAATTGGCCTGCAATGAAATAAATTATCAGCTACTTTTCCAGGTCATTACTGACTTTGTCTACGTACTGGACCCCGCCGCCGCCGCAATCATCTTCATCCTTGCTTTGCATGCTCTTGTCATCGTCGCTCTCCTCAGAGAAGTAACATGATGCCTCATCAACAATCCCCGAAAGTATGTCTTCCTCCAGCATAGCTGCATCGAGTCCACCATCGAATGGTGAACTCTTCTCCGAGAATCTCAGAAAATAGCCACATGATCCGTATATGGAACTACCACCGTCATGGGAATGCGCCGAAACTAGTTCATCACAATTGTTATTACTGGTAGGACTGTTATTTGAATCTGTGGGTAGAATTGCGATATTCGGAGACTTGTGTCGCCGTAGTGTATTGCGAACTGAGCGAAACTCCTGCAACTGCAGAATGTTGCTAAATGAATCGATAATTGTCCACGATTCATTGTCCAGGAAGAGACAAATTTCTTCGAGACATGACACATGGTAGCGATTAAAGAATTCTTCACTTTGCGATTGCATTGTTGCGATCAACTTTTCCGAATACTCTCCACAGAATTCAACGCCGACTTTCTGCAGCCTTTGAATTACCGAGAGGACTTGAATAAATTGCTCGTGCTTTAGTGTTGTTAGCTTAGGACTTGATAGATAAACACACATCTTCGATTGTATGTCGTTCCATATACGTGATTGGCCTTTTTTCAGTTTTTCTTGAATGTAATTATCCGGCGAGTCCTGTGTGTCCTCCGGATATAGTTTGTAGTTTTGATGCCACATAACAATTTGGTAATAGGATGCCAGAATGGTCCAACATGTTTTGCACAGACTTATCAAGCATGGAATGTATTTGTCGGCGGCAACTTGTTCACACAGTTGTTCGAATAAATATTTCATATTCTCATCGATGTTAGGATCGTTATACGCACGTAATACAGAGTTTACAGATGAATGAATTGATGAGATGAAGTTGATGTGCAGCTGTATCGAGAAAAGAAAACATTATGGTTTGGATAAGATAACGATAGTTGTGTGGTCTTACCTGATCCATAGCGAAGAGAGATTTGTTTAGTAGCTTATATGACTCTTGGAGTTTTCCGTATTTTTTTATATCGAAATTAAGTATGATCTGAAAGGACTGTGTATTTTATAACGAAAACGGTTTGTTTTTCAATGGGCGGTTACCTCATTTAGAACTGTGTCCAGTTGGAATTCTGTCAAAAGTAAGGTTTCTTGCAATTTCTTTGTAAGCGATTGTACACTATCGTACTGAGTGTACTCGGCGGCAGAATCTTTACACTTTAATAGCAAGCCTATGGCTCCAGAGTAATTCCCATCTGCCAGCAGGGTTTGTACTTCGACATCGGTTGATTTCTTGCAAGCGGAAAAAGCAATAAATTATTTAAAATGTTATATTCGTGATTGCAGATTTAGGCTAAAAAAATTATCTTGATATTCAAATAACAAACACAATAATGTTCAAGAAATGAGGTTGAAAGTTGCCGGACTAGGTATGTATACTTGATAGGCACCAACTATTTTATTTGCAGTTATCAGATAAATCGATTTGAAATGTTTCGTTCTAGATATCACGTTTCAGTTTAATAAGAGGTGTGACCCACTTTGCATAGATATAAAGGTACGGCACTCTAGAATTTCATTTTATAAAAGTCGTGCAATATGGTTCATACAACAGATGTTTTAGCCGTTTCATTTGAATGTTATAATAAAGATTAAAAAAAAAATCTACGTAGCTAAACCAATGTAATGTTTAAATATGTAAATAAACTTACGAGCTTCTTAATTACGTTTAATGACTTCAAAAGTTCATTCAAAACCTCTCGCTTTCGATACGCTGCCAGAATTTCGAGACTTGTTGTAGTTAGATTAGTTTTGGCATAATTTAAGTACGAGCGAGCCTTGCGACACGTCCACAGAGATTCTTCCAATTCCTTTTGTACATCATTAATAGCAGCGAGTTCAACATTGCAGGCACTTCGTTGTTCTAGAATATTTTGTAGAACTTGTTTCGACAAAACCTTATGTTGCATTTTCAAAGTACTCATGGTTTCGTCGATTTTCTCCAAATTAACCCCATCACTGAGAACTTTCTACAATGGTTTATGAGTAACATGAATGCATTAATATCTAATTCTTGAAATAAACCTGTTTTATACTAAAATTGATAGCTTACTTTCAATTCATACAAACTGGGATCACTGTCTGGATCAAAATAAATACTTTCGGTGCTTTCAAGGATTTCTTGATCGGACTGCTCTTGGTTCTCTTCACTTGTTACTAATGCTGTCTGCTGCACTTTGGCTGCTATTTCTGGTTCAGTGGTAACATTTTGGATGAAATAATCGGAAAATCCCATCGCTGGAATTTTCATTTGTCGGTTCTGTAAACATAGATTTTTAATAATGTTTTCTATATTTTTTTGAAATGAAAAATATTTAAAATACCTGCTTGTTGAGCAAATCCAAGAATTTTGTTTTTATTTCATCCATCTCTGTGTTACTTCCATTTGGGAATCTTTTGTGCGAAACAGAAACCACAGAAACATTCACGAATGACACTATTGACAGTTGTATTTATCAAGTGGTCTAATGTTAATTTCGATTCGCCAGAAAAAAGCACTTATTCTTTCCCGAGATCACTTTTTTCGTTCGTTTGGTACAAAAAAAAGCAATCTTTTTCAGAGTCGAGAGCACTTTTGCGAATCTAGATTTTTTCTCAGAGACGCTCGAGATTTACCAATACACTTACATTATGATGAAAAAAAAATCTTCACAACAAAAAAGGTAAACAACTTTTGGCAGCCACACCACCAACACCAACAAAGAACAGCGCAGTATACTTCTTTTTGTTCGATTGGCCAGACGAAATCTACAGAAATCTTAAAAAATCTCAGATTGCCAATCGAATTCAACATAAAATCTACTAGTCGATAAATACTTAAGGCAACGTTCACATTATATAGAACGCAGATTGAAAGGCGAGATGTCAAAAGCAACCTTTCCCAAATAGGCGTTTTTATTTAACACTTAAACCAGTGACATTTGTGCTAAAATGGTATAAACTGGCTTTTGATTGGATATAACATTTTGCTAGTACCCGGTCGCTGCAAACGAATGCCACTATCCGCATTTCATCGAATTGGGTGCTGAAGTTTCTACTTTACTATACTTCACTGAGATAGATGTGCGATAAGACAGGCCTTATTTCAGCAAAGTTGAAGATTATATTTACTTTACTTTGCTGAGATAGATGTTTAATAAAACCATCAGCGACATGTACCACCTATCAGAATGGTATCGAGATATAATTCCGTCAAATAATTTTCACATAGTATAAATACTTAAGCGTGAGTCTCGGATGTGTCAAGTTGAATGTAGTTGATGTAATTGCGTGCTGAAAATTGTACTTTACTTTGCTGAGATGGATGTCCAATGAACAAAACTGAATACGAAAATAGTTCCTATTGACATAATGAATTGATCATAGATAAGAATTTTCCACATACCGTTTTGAAAACACTCGTATACAATTGGAAAGCTGCAGAAGACTTTTGTCCCTTTATGTCCTATTGAGTCGAATCGGATATTTAGACAAAAATATTAACACTGGTGAATAACACGTTCCCCGATAGACTGCATTTTATAGTAGACTTGCGTTAGTGTTAGTATCATTAATATATTATACATGGACTGCTAGTGAAATGTCAGTTTCATACAAACCTGCGAGGAAAAATGAAGCAAACGTAAGCACTAGCCCTTTTGGTTCAGTGCGGCGAAAGTAGGAAAGAGGTTTGAACCTCTGCTCGAAATTGCTATTTTTTACATAGAACACAGTGCCATCCATTGTAGAAACATTGCAACTGCGCAAAAATAGCGACTTATTCCAATTATTTCAGACGTTCTATAACAGATGGCACACTCAAACAAAATCACACGAATTTCTCGATGACATTTGAAGGTTTTCGTTTCTCTCCGCCGTGAACCAAAATAGCTAGTGCTTATGTTTGCTTCAACGAAAAATTGGTCCATGTATAGTATGACAATGGTTAGTATACTTTGTGACAATGCACATTATTGTTTTGTGGCTATACTTGTAAGTACAAATTCGTATAAACCTATATGAGCAAGTATACCTGCTAAAATATGTATCATACATTTTTTGAACTTTCTGAATTGATTTATTTAGAATTCGTTTCCTTTATTTTGCTTTGGTTTACTTTTCTAGGATAAGAGATCAATAAAACAAACAGGGTCTTGCGATTTTCTAAAGCCGTGTCTCAATTAGGCTATATTAATTATCCTCGAATAATTTTCTGACACCAATATTTTTTTTCATGGTGAAAAACGAATTTTTATCAGTTGCTCCGGGAGCAAGATAAGAAATTATCGTATATACTAATTTTTGACGTTTTCTTTTGCTAGAATGTTGAAGAGGAAATATCACAATGAATTTCAATTAATTAATAGCGTGAAATCCGATAAAAGATGGGTACCTAATGTTCATAAATAATGTCGACCAAAGAACGTCAACTAAAACGATTCCATTCAGTGCCTATCAACGCAGTCAATAGTTCCATCTGATGGAACGCAGCAACGACCTCATACAGTGCAACAAAATGGCGTCTTATATTGATAAGGTAGTTCGACATATTTGTTTGACATAAAAAAACGTATTGGTGTAGCTTCTTTTTCCTTGCTTTTTTATTGATTGTGTAAAATTTTCTAAATATTCCAATTTAAAAACTATTTAAAAGCAAAATAAGTGAAAAACTAATTGAGAGTTGGGTATTTTTATCTCACCACATGTATAGTGCATAGTAATCTGAGAAGAGATTGTTTTTGACTAATTTTTTTTTCTTTTGGCGATCTGTGGTACAGTAGGAATTTATCTTGTATAAAATATTAAACCGCCAAAGAAGAAATGGCCACAACGCAGCAGTATTCATTGCGTTGGAATAACTATCTGCGGCATATTACCTATGCATTTGATTCGCTAAGATTAAATGATGACTTCGTTGATGTTACCCTCTGTTGTGATGGGCAAAGAATCAAAGCGCATAAGGTGCTCCTCTCAGCATGCAGTGGATATTTTAAGGAAATATTCAAAGAAAATCCCCATCCGCATCCAGTGATAATCTTCAAGTTTATCAAATACGAGGATTTAAATTCAATAATTGAATTTATGTATCAGGTAAGAATCTGTTCGTTTTTATAATAATATGTTTTACAGTGTTCGGGATAAGCGCGAAAGTTTTTTGTATATCCAATTAGGTTGTCAAAGTTGCATCCTCTCTTAGGGACTTTACATAACTCAACCTAAATTTGTTTTTAAAAGAAGATCACAGATCTAGGAACAACATTGTTTTGTTCTTGTGTAATTGCTATATATCAGCATTAGTGTTAAATATTTAAGTTAATATCATCTGTGGTGTTATGTGTGTACTAGTTCCAGCACATATTTAAATCAGCACATTGATGTTGCCTCTTAGCATTGGCCTCGCATGTGGCAATGTTTAATAAATAATACATGCGAAGAGATCAACTTCGATTCTTTTTGCAGCAGACCAGGCTTATTGTCTTATTTGACTGTTATTTTTATTTTCTAGGGCGAAGTAAACGTACATCAAGAAGCTCTGCAATCTTTTTTGCAAACAGCTGAATTACTTGCTGTGCAAGGATTAACATCGGAAGAGAAGGACAAACCAAAAAACCCTCGAACGCAGACCGATGAACAAATTATAAAAACCATACCAAGTACAATACGAACGGTCACGGAAAATGTAACCCAATCATCGCAGACTATTGAAATGCCAGTAACAGCAATTGTCACACATACAACTCAACAGCCTATACCGCAGCAGATTCATACAGCACAACAACAACCGCAACAGCAGACAACTCACCAGCAAAACAGTCAACCCTCAATAAAAAAACGTAAAATAACATTTTCCGATGACGATGATAACATCTATACAACAGAGTCTGTTCAATTCACCAAGGAGGAACCAACGATTGTTGAAAGTAATTTTATTTTCAATTTATTAAAGCGAACATGAAACAAATTTTTATTTTAGCCTCCGAAATGACTTTTCTACCGGCCACTGTAAAAATGGACATACCTGAGTACATCGATGTAACCGATCCAAATCAACTGAACGATTCAGTTACTCAATCTCACCAGACGTCCCAAGAGGCTGGTGGACAAACTGTCACGCAATACACCTCGGAGTATGAAATATTGACCGAATCAGAAATCGAAGAAAAATTTCAAAACGAGGCAGGAGATAATACGGAGATAACAACAATCGAAATGGGTAGATACACTTTTAACTATGTTTAAGTTTTGGCCGCGTACACACAGAGAAAATATAGGGGGGCACATTTACTATGAGAGCAAATACTGAAGCTAGTCGCTCCAGTCATGACGTATTGTAATAAATACGTCGTCGGTATTTTTCGTTTTCTTGCTCTCACATCTTCCTTTCTGTATGTACGCTGTCTTATCTTTGTTTTATAGAAAAGCATATAAGTAAAATATGTTTAATTTCTCTGCAGGACGTTTAATATCGCAGCCAGGTAGCACAGATAGTGGTGGGAAGGATGAGAAAGGAAATGCAATCCAAGGTTAGTTTATTTTATTCTTAGGTTAAAATTAGTAACTAGGGCATACCGGCAAATTGCACGTCTTATCGAAACTTTTATAGCTTAGGGATAGTGTTATTTGGGGTTATGTTTATTTGACTTAAATAGAATCGGATGCCTGGGTCTAAATTCAAGAAAGTGGAAGGTGTCAATGGTTAGTAGTACAGTTGTCTTCTATAACACATCACTTATGTTAACTAAAACTGGGGAGATAGATCACGAATGACGATATTTATTTGGACGATATCGTTTACCAAATTTTGACAACAGGACATTTTACTTTCAAAATACTATTTTTTGGATGGGTTTAGGTATTAATTTTTATTTGTGAATACATACTACCAAACTGATTTTTCCTAAGCTCCTTTTTCATTATAAAATTGTTGTTCATGAGATCTTAAAATGCTCAATCAATCAATACATATTTCATTTCTCAATTGTATGAATTGACACTGAAGGACATGTATTTTGATTATTTACAGCCAACGGCTTTAGTCCGTTAGTTAGTTTAAAGTGACTCTCGGTAAGAGAAGTCAGCCCATTGTGCATACGGTTTACATACATATTCTGGCAGAATATACGCCAAGAAATGGTGAATCTATTGCCCGAAGTTCTAAATAAAACTATGCAAAACAGCGTTGACAGCCACTTAAACTTTTTTACTTTAAACTTGAATCCGCAAATAAATTACTGGAAAAATGTATTTATATATATGTACATACATGTTCATTGCACTTATTGGTCTTTTATGCCAGTCTTTGTATTCTTGTCATTGATTTGAAAATGTTTACTTATTTGTGGGTTGCTTCCACACTTTCCATAAATGTGAGTGCTGCACGCATCAGATTCATATAGGACTCTTAGCTTAGCTTCCTGACAAACGGTACGTCGAATCTTAATTCTTAGTAGGTACAGTAATCTCAAAGTTTGCAAGAGTTGTGGAAAAGTGTAATTTCTTTTATTCCAACCCGTTGTTCAGTAGTTTAGCGTACTGTCTAATGACAAACAACTGAGTCACCCACAGAATTATTTTGAGGCTTGGTGCCTATTGTCTACCAAAGATTCGGTTGCACGCATAGAGTTTTCTATGCAAAATTATTCTTAGAAGTTTCACACTATCCGTTACCTTGTTTCATTCAGAGGCAGTACATACACCGGTGGCTCCTATTGTTTTATGCTTTCTTTGTTTGTGAACAGCACAGGTTCACAGGGAAGTATTCTAACTGTTCGCTTATGGTCATTTTCATTATAAAACACCTGACTCTTCGGCTTTTATAGCCCTTTGGCGTATACTGAGATGTTGAGTGTAGTGTGCACTGAGAAGTGCATTTTTGTGGCTATCAAAAACCCTAGGAAATCCTAAAAAGTGGGTTCAATCTAGAACACAATAATATGTGAAATTTAAAATGTCTAAGGGCCGTAGTACCGTGCATACGAACATATGTGGCTTCCTACATGCCGTGTACTACGTCTGATAGCGATTTTGGCCGCCTTTCTGCTCCAACATATGTCCAGCGGGTGATGTTTAGCATAACTTTAATAGCTGAAGTGGGTGTTACATTAACAACAACTCGTAGACACAGTCACTTTGGTAGGAATGATAGCTATTTCGAACTAAACCACTAATTCATCATCAGACTCCATTAAGTGGTTGTTTGAATAGTTTTTGAATTCTGACAGTCAATTCTCCGTATATATCCACTTGGGAAGACATTTCTGTTTTCCCCTGTCAGGAAGTGAACTTGCACCTCGATTTTTTTCTCAATTGACCAAGTGACTACCACTTGCGCTAATTGAGCGACGAATACAAGCCCGCCAACTGGTGATTAGAACGGAGGAGAAGACCAACCTCTGTGCGTTGTTGTTGATACGAGGTGTTTTTGTTTATTGTCGTTCTCTCGGTTTTCTTCGCCTCTTCCTCTCTTTTTTTTTCGCAAGCTGTGAGATTTTCAACAGATTGATACGAGTAGAAAGGCTATTATTGGGAAGAATTCGTTGGCTAATACCCATAATAACAATAATTCAGAGACTGAAATTCGACAAAATTTCCCAACAGAAATTGTCAGGGTCAATCCCAAACAAGCGAGAATCGTTGTTACTCCTCGCTTCCCCACTCAGCAATGAAGTGGGTGTGGTCTGCTTCAGCTTTCCACATACTCCACAGAGCCACGTAAGCCTTCGTAGCCACGATCTTGAATGTTTTTCAACTAATTAAGTTTTGAATCCAACATAAACCCCAAGGTAATTGCACCGCACCCATATTCGAGTGTTCTTTAATTTGCTTTTCAAAAACTGCAGTCGGTAAACAAATTAATAATGCATACATTGGGTTTGTGTCCTAGATGTTCAATCGAATAATGCTAACAACGATACTCCATAATATGGTGGTGATGATCTACAAAAATTGTTTCGGGATAATTATTTCGCACTTTATTTGACGAGCGGGTCATTCTTAAATAATAATATTATTAACTTTCGCGGTGCCTAAATAAACTTTTTTAAAAATCAAATTTAAAAGTAAACCTTAAGAAATTCACAGATTAATTTCCAGATTTAAAACAAATAAAAAAAACTCTTAACGAATATGTCTCCAAATGATTTAGCGAAACGTGCCAGACACACCGAAACGATTATCTTAAGTATATACAAAATCGACATTGACATTTGCTTCCTTACCTTCTACCTCTGCCAATTATTCAAAATTTATTTAAAAAAAAAAACACACACACAAAAAATGGAAAATACCGATACTAACAAAAAATATGTTTTGTTATACTTTTAGATTTGCCAAATAATAAATGGACTGAATGTCAATTTTGCAAAATGGTTATAACGACCGTAAATCTTTGGAGACATATTCGAACTCAACACACTCCGCAACCACCCCGCAAATGCGACGTGTGTCAAAAGAACTTCAAAAATAAATACAGTTTGCGTGAGCATATTCGAATATCGCACGAACAAAAGATATCAGTCCGAAGTAACGAAAACTCATAAGGTAACCCAAAATGACGAGCAAAATCACACAACCAGCCACCTGCGTCCAAGAAAAAAAATTAATCTAAAACCCTCGTTATATAATAATATATAATATAATATTGTAAGAAAGTTTAATTTTTTATTTTAAAATAGTATAACAATTCTATATTTTATGGTCTAGAATAAGTCAGTGTAAAAGTGGAATATCGATCAAGTCGATGAAGCTTTTTAAGCGATACTTATATAAAACATAATTTCCATCAATGTTAATCATAGGCATAAGATTTGTCTCTTTTTAAAAAAGCAACTCAAACTAGCTGTACGGCCATAATTGATAAAAAATAAGAGTATTTCACTTATTGTGTAGTAGTGTTCAAAATGAGGCCTACTCCATTATTCACGATTCACGTTGGTAGCCATTATTCGATTGGTCATCTCATCAGTTACAATAACTGCCTTATAGACTTTTTTGTACCGAATGCAGTTTAAGTTTATTATTATCATAGTCGGAGCATCAAATATTGTAACAGAGGTGATAACCACGCTGGAAGAACTTGCTGAATTGTGACATAAAAGTTATTTTTTAAATCGATTTATTACCACTAACAGTTAGTGGATGCATATTAGATAACATTATTCGATCCGCTTGATTGCGTGAATAGTGGAATAGTCTTGAATTTAGTTGAGACACCAATAATTTTTTTTTTTCCAATCATTTATTTTTAAAAACACTAGTGGAAATAAAAGCTAACAAATGATGTACATAAGAATAGTTTTAATTTTAGACAGTAGAGTAAGTTTCGCAATTGGAATCGGCAAATGTTTTTTGTCGCAACGATGCATTGATAGCAAAAAAGGTGTTAAGGCACCAAGTGACAAAGAACAGAAACATCGACATAAACTGAAACAGAACAGAAAGTTTTTTCGTTCTGTTGTAAATTCTGGTTCTGTTTATATTGCTCGCTCAGCTACACAAAACCTCGCACAAAACTGAAACAGATCCAGAAAAAGATGGCTGCCGTCTATTCTGTGGAAATAAAAAAAACCTCCCTCCCACGATAAATTGCATTTCTGTCGCTGGCAGCAACAGAAACAATCAATACAGACTTGTTTACGTTCTGTTGCTGAAAAAAAAAGTTCTGTTCCTAATTCTGTTTCTGTTGCAAATGTATGGGATTCTGTTTCTGTTCTTTGTCACTTGGTACCTTTAGCTTGCTCTCACATTGAGGCAATAAGCAACTCTCAATAGGAGACACGAAATATCATCGCAGAAAAGTATTTTACTTTGGGTTAAATTAGAGGTCTCACAGAGGTAACATTAGTCAGCTAACCTACTAGCAGTGAGGTTTTCGTATTTGGCCATAGAAGCAAGCCGTCCAGACTGATTGTCAGACATTTTACCATAGTCTTTGGCTAAATGCATCCAGATGCGCACACTGGTTGAGGTCGCCTTTCACTTAGGCGTACTACTTAAGGCGAGGTCTTTCTGTGCTCTGCTTTCGTGTTGGAAACAAGACTTCAGTCCAAAGCTGTAGTGCTTTTAATTTTCCAGCAAATCGTATACGACTGATTCGTGTAAGATTTTTAGCGAAGCGTAGTTAAAGAAGGTTTCCAACTCTGTTCAACGTTATAGGTGCCTATTATGACGCTCTGTCCGTTGGCCTCGTATACTTGGTTTTGCCGTCATTAACAATTGCAGAGATGTATGTGCTTGCCAGCACTCTTGTGGATATAATCGGTTGACATTCAGCATAAAAAATGCATAAGTTTAAAGGTCAAAATAGTGGAGTGGCATTTTGAGACGGTGGAATTGGTTGGCCTTATTATCTCCTCCTTGCCCCATTAGGCTTGTGTTATTAGACATTTTTCTAAGTAAACCAGAATAAAGTACATAATCACCCCTATTCCCGTTGTCGTAAACGGCTAGTTTAAGTCGGCGTTTGTAACTTTTTTGAGACAAACGATTTGAAATGATAGTGAACACAAAAAAGTTTAAAGTTTAAAAAGTTTAAAAAAAAATCTAAATATGTACAGTTTTTACAACGACACGACACATGAGGCGTCTAGGACAAACGCCAACGGGAATAATACCTGACACTTCTCAGACTCACTCTAAACCTTGCGTAAAAGTTATTAACTAGTTTCATAGTAGTTAGGTATCTGACGTCTACTAGCTAACTAGGAAGGTATTCACCCTTATTCTACGTGGCGTTTATATTAAACGACAGCTGGCGTTTTTCGAGTCTAGTCGTTTTAGTGACGTTTGTAAATTTGTAATCGACAGTAATTGGCGTTTTACGGTTCGTTTTTGGAACTAAAACGACTTAAACGGCATAAAACGCCTAAAAACACGCCACATGTAATACCGATTTAAAAAAAACGCCATTTGTCGTTTGATATAAACGCCACGTAGAATAAGGGTGAGTTATATCAAGTAGAAGTGACTTGGTAGTCTGTTTCATGTTCACACCTTTTAGCTAGACTTTCATGACACATAGTTTGACCAATTTTTACAATCATTTTCAAAGCCGAAGCTTATACAATAAGCAATTGGTTAGGTGTATGCATTTGAAATCCCAGCAGGGTTCATATTTCCGTCGTTAACTATTATTTTAAAACAATTAAATGCCACCAAACACATTGGTTTGAAGAACATTAGGTTTGTTTGTAATTCCCATATTCCCATTGTCGTTTGTCGTATATGACTCATGATTTGTGTCCTTGTAAAATGATGTTCTGATTTTTTTTAACTTTTGTTAACAATTTTGTTTCCTTTTCTATATGTTCACCATCATTTCAATTCATTTGTCTCAAAAAAGTTAAAAACACCGACTAAAAAACAAAGTGAAATATGAGTCGTTTACGACAAACGCCAAAGGCAATAGGGGTGCAAATTATTGAGTTCGAGGTCATTACTAGGGCACCCTAGTTGATGAGATATTTAGTCAGAGTTCACTGCTGGATTTTGCTGTTGTCAATCGTAGCTGTCGTTTGGCTGAGCAGTTATTTTTGTGAACTATGACTTAAATGTAACCAGAAATGTGTTTTCCAAGAAAATCATTTATTAAATCAATTTTTTTTTTTTGCTACATTTTCGTTTTCGACATGAAACAAAATTTCCCGCCTTGGTTTTTATCAGCGACGAAAATGCCCTAACACTTCTTCTCGGGGCTAAGTACGTCAAACAAACTTAGTCTAGTGCTGGCTTAGTAATTTTCAAGGCAACGAAATATGTAGGTATAACTTTGGCTAATTGTCTAGTAATTGACGGTTATTGTAAGTGATCAGCTTTAATTTCATTCAAACAGTAATTATTGCAAACATAGCCTTGCATGTAAGATTTTTATGGATAGCAATTAGTTCTACGAATGTGTAAACAAGAAATAGAAAATAAATTTTTTTTGCAGAAAGTGCAGACCATTTATTTACATTTAATAAATCACTTGGTTTATCTAGCGAAGACAGCAATCAATTTTTTCCCGTAATCAGGTTTTAATTTTGTTTCTTCACAGAACAATCGTTGCAGTGTAAGGTGTGCAATCGCAAGTTGCAGTCAATTTCCGCTCTACGACGACATAATGCGTCGAAGCACTCCATCACATCGAAAAAACACGACTGTTCTATGTGCAACAAGAGTTTCAAAACGAAATGGTCTCTGTCGACACACAATTCGCGATTCCATAGAATGGCACGGCCCGCCAAGGAGTGTATAAAAATGGAAATATTGTAAGATGGCCAGCGTACAGTTAAGGCAATTTTATTCGAGACGTATAGTGTAGACATTTTGTTTTAATTTTTTTTTTAATAATAAAACTATGTTTAAGATTTTTATTGATATCAACTCATATTGAATCACAATTTAATTGAATGTATAAAAAGTAAATAAATACTTTACGAAAAGTACAATTTAGTTTTTTTTTTTTGTGGATTTACAAGTCTCCCACACCAGGTAGAGGGAATTTCTCGCTGAAAGTTGCAACCTCATCAGATAGACCCTTGACTTTGGCAGCTATATCGGCATTTTCGTGAATAACTTTGTGGAAATCGGCGATTTTGGGACCAGCGATGGTTGTGGCTTCCTTTGCGATGATCAACGCACGATCGATGAATTCAACGACTTTGGTAATGTCATCCTCGACGAGACCTCGCGTGGTGAGTGCAGGAGTACCTAAACGAATACCGGACGGGAAGAGAGCAGACTTGTCTCCAGGAACTGTGTTCTTATTGCAAGCAATGGAAACCTCTTCGAGAAGGTACTCTCCGCGAGCTCCTGTCAACCCGGCGCTGCGGAGATCGACGAGAACGAGATGCACGTCGGTGCCTCCGGTTACGACGGTGTAACCCTTCTTCTGCAATTCCGTTGCCAGACGGGTGGCGTTTAACAACACCTGCTTTTGGTAGGCGGCAAACTCTGGAGTCTTTGCTTGCTTCATGGCGGTGGCTATAGCGGCAATGGTGTTATTGTGGGGACCTCCCTGTAGGCCAGGGAACACGGCCGAATTGATGCGTTCTTCCAAGTCGTACAAAACTTTGTCACCATTCGGTTTAACCTGGCGCACGCCTTTACGGAAGAAAATCATACCAGCGCGTGGACCACGCAGTGTCTTGTGGGTAGTTGTAGTCACAACATCAGAGTATTGGAATGGGCTTGGTATGAGCTTAGCAGCAACCAAACCAGCAATGTGTGCCATATCGGACATGAGGTAGGCTCCGTTGGCATCGGTAATTTTCTTGAACCGTTCGTAGTCTAAACAACGCGAGTAGCATGACATACCTGCGATAATGATTTTGGGCTTGAAAAGTTTCGCATTTGTTTCCAGTTGGTCGTAGTCGATGAGACCGGTCTTTGGGTCCACCCTGTAGGGCATGCTCTCGAAGAAAATCGATGTAGCAGATACTTTCTTTGTTGCAGTCATGAAGCCGTGTGTTAAATGGCCACCATCGGGTAAGTCCAGACCCATAATTCTGTCGTGAGGTTGCAACAAGCCGGTGTAAACTGCCATGTTGGCTGGAGATCCTGAATAGGGCTGCACATTCACACCCCATTCTTCAGGGTTAAGGCCAAAAACTTCGAGAGCGCGTTTCTGAGCGAGCACTTCAATTTGATCGATGATCTGGTTGCCACCGTAGTACCTTAGGAAACACACACTTGTTAGTTTCATATTCATTTTGTTATTTGTTATTACTGTTCTCACCTTTTGCCAGGAAGTCCTTCGGAGTATTTATTATGAGGACACGAGCTAAGGCACTGCAAAACAGCAACTGAAGTGAAGTTCTCACTGGCAATCATTTCTAAGCCGCATCTTTGGCGTTTCTTCTCTTCTTTGATCAGTTTGGTAAGCTCTGGATCACTCTCCTCGAGTTTATTGTGAATAAGTTGTGAATTTCCAGACATTTTCTAAAATAAAAACAAAAAACTTATTAAACCAAACTGATCACTGACATAGTTAGGTTCTTTATTTACAGAACGATTCATTATGGAAACGTGTTCAATGGCCTACGGTTTGGAATTAAATGAAACAAACAGACAAACCCTGGACCATTTTTAGTGGAAATGTTTTGGAATAAATAACGGCTAAGGGTTACTGCTGATAACATAATTTGACGCAATATCATTAATAGCGTAGAAAAACAATCAATACAATTTCCATAATCGGAAAACACCAGCAGAGATAGATAAGGCACTTTGTTAATAAATTGAGGGAAATAAACAAATTTGTTTTTTTAACAACCAGTACTGCACCATAAAAAGCATCAGTCCAAGCTAATTAATGGCATTATTGTCGGGTGGGGATTAGGTACGCAATTTGTAGAAATATTTATAAACAGTGCAACAAGATAGGTCATTCTGATTGCATTATTTTTTTGAATATTGCATGCGTAAACAATTGTCTATAAATGTAATGTGATGATTTTTGCATATCACTTTAGAACTTTTAGTATACACCTCTAGCCGTACATCATAATTTTTCATTGGAAATAAGTTTATTTTTGGAGTAAAAAGGGATTTCGCTTCTCGATTTCATGTCAGAATGCATTATGACATTGACAATACAAAAAAAGCTCAAATCGATGTAAATATGATGCAGCATATCTTTTTGGAGTTGGAGAATTGGAATTATTTATGTTAGTCTGCTTTTCTGGTATTCTTTGTTTATGTATCATTATATCAAAATGATACTGCTTATGCATAGCGTGCAAAACGTCCGAAGGCTTATCTGCATTCTGTAGAAAAAGATTCGTTGGTTAATTGTTGATTTTATTCTTAATTTTTGAGTGACTGTGACTGGTCCCCAATGCCTAAAATCAAACTGCGGTCAGTTGAACGCGGGCATTAATAACAGAGTAAATAAACTCTGATTGCTACAGATATGTACACTGGCGATCACTAGGATGAGGCCATACATTTTGCAATCGATTTTCACTCTTTAAAAATGTTTACCCGGAAACTTATACTACCTATGACCAGGTACATATTTTACCAACAGTAAGTCATAAAATTAAAGGGTAAATAAATTGGAATAATAAGCTGGTATTTCCTAAGATCAAACAATGAACTATGTACCTGAAAAGCTGCGCAACTAGGATGAGGCCATTGTGAATATTTCGTTGCAGGAGTGCATTCTTTCATTGGGAATATTTAAAAAAAGGTTGAAAAGAACTGTTTTTATTTAGTTAAAAAAATGGGTTCCGGAAAGGCGACAGAAAGAGGAAAAATAGATGCTTTTAAGGAGTTAGGACTCTCAGGCCGAGAAATTGCAAAGACTAAATAGAAGTAAGACTTTTGTAAACATTTATCTTACGGATCCACAACACTATAGGAAAAATCAAAAAGGACGCATAGCAGAAGTGACAACATTGCGAGAAAAGCGGTTAATCTACGGCTTGCATCAAATTCTACTCTACCAGCGACTAAAATAAGAACCAACAGCGGAGTATTAGCTAGCAAAGCAACATATACAGAGAGAAAACTTAAAAAGAAACCAGTTTTTAGGCAAGGAGCATCGAATGAATTTTGCAAGAGAATATGTCTTTTCGGTTAAAAAAAAGTTTACCCTTGACGGCCCCGATGCTTAAACTTTCATTACCATGATCTAAGAAAGAAGGAGCTTATTTCGGCAAGACATCACAGCCGTACATCAGGTGTAATGGTGTGGGGTGCCTAATATGGCACAATCGAGTTGGAGTTTTTGTCCACAACAATGAACGGAAACAACTACAAATGTTTGCTGGAACGGTCATTTCCAAAAGTGAAAAACATTTTCGGAACCCAGCCTTGGTGTATTTATCCTTTAATTTTATGACTTACTGTTGGGAAAATATGTACCTGTTCACAGGTAGTAAAAGTTTCCGGGTAAAACATTTTCAACAGGTTTAAAGAGTGAAAATCGATTGCAAAATGTATGGCCTCATCCTAGTGATCGCCAGTGTATGTCCAACCTTGGAAACACACAAATCGAATACAAACATAAAACGAAGCAGTTTGAATTTCAACGGTTGGACACATCTGAATCTGAGAACCCCACACAAGTTTCAGGCGAACTAGATAGACTGCACAACGAATTATCAAAATAAATCTTTTATTTGCACTTTTTGCACAACCTTAACGAGCTGTGAGACACAACTATTACTCTCACTGTTGGCAATAATCATTTAAATCTAGATTGTTTGGACATAACAATGCGTTTTTGTGATTCGGGTGCATAAAAAATCTTACCATGTAATTATATAAAATTACTCAACTTTATGAAGAATACAAAAAGATTTATTAGATTTATTCACAACTTAACATTAATTATTGATTAGTAATCTAATGTGTTAACTAAAAATTCACAAAGAAATGTTAAACAATTCGTTTGTTTATTCTAAGTGCATTGTATGTTTAGATTCTTAGCAATATTTTCTATAATTAAATTCAACGCTTATCACTTTTTAAACATTTCGATTTTGTTTCTACATTTTTTACTGTACTTTTGGATTGCGCAACCGGCATACGCCAATTCAACGAGCCTTCCCATGAAAGTCGTGTCCGGCGAGACGTAAAATCTAGCCAAAAATGCAATGTTATGCGAGAGGCATACAATAAATAATTAGAGCACAAGACAGGTCCAATACAGCTGAGAAGCCTTCTCAATACAATATTATACTCTGAGATGTTTGTCAAACGAACTCAGTGGAAAAAAATGTACGATGTTATTTTCGGTTTTGCATCTGAGGCCCCTATTATGAGTGTCGATAGTTAATCGTTGATCGACAACTGTCGATCGATCGAGAAATCTAGAACTGTGATTGTCTATTGCGATCGATATTTTTCGATTTGACAGTTGCTTGTAGTCGATTACAAATATCTGATCGCTGCTGTAATGTCCATTGATGCATTGTTCCGTAGTTCAGGTGTATTGGTATGAAATAGCAATTGAGGAGTTAGCCGCTAGCCGTGCAATGAGCCTTATAAAAATCTATATTCTGTAATGGCCATGTCTTCAAGAGTAGATAGTTATTTACATTACTTCGATCAATGAAACAGATCTGACACCCCAAGATGTTAAACAACCAAATGCCGGGTGAATTATGAATGACTGTGAATTATTTTATATTTTTTAAAGTTGGTGACTCGCTTTGCAGTTATCATTCGAAGGCAATGGAAGGTTATTTGTTGAAAATCTACAAAATCGAATCATCACAACCACCTGGTCAATACTTTAAAGTGCTCTGCTAATTTATTCCTTCAATTTCGTGTTACGTAGTGCAGGTTATACACTATGTATAGGTAACAGAGCAGAGCAGGAATTTAAATCATTCGAATACAACATTTTTCCACATCAGAAAATTGACAATTTAGTGAAAACTAAATCTTTTTTTAAAATACTAGATAGGTAGTATTAAGCTGGAGAATTCCAACACAGAGGCCGGAGAACTTCTGCAAATAATCCACGAGTCGCGATCGCGAGTCATCCAAAAAGAAGAAGAGAAGTCAGATAAGGGCATAAGCGCCGACCGAAATATACACTAGAGTGCTCGCGTAATTTAAATCTAGTTGCGAATCTTATTAGTTATGTAAAATCAGTAGACACTCAATACACCCAATGTTGTAGGTAGTTAGTTTCACCCATCTAGTTCTGATGGTTTTATTCTAAATTTTTAACTTAGTCATCTTTTTTAAATTATTGCTAAACTAGTACATACATACATAATAAATGATATTATGGCTATATTATGTATAAAAATAATAAAAAATAAGTATCATAGAAAGCGGGTCAGAAAATGTTGTTAAATGACAGTTGATGATGGATTTCCAAGAACTCACATTGACCGATGACAAAATATAGAATGCTGTCCAATAGGGGGAAATATGTTAGCTATATTCCAAAACAAATTGTACTCGATAAGAGATTTTATATTTCCGTTAAGGTACCACTGACAACGAATAGTATTCAAACACTGTGACTGTGGCCACTCAAACTCGCTGCTGGCTGTCGCCCGTCCGTATCTCTTTTTTTATATTTATAACTTGTATACGTTTTCATTTCTTACTGATATGTTAAAATGAACATGTATTAACAAAAACAGATAAAGTCAATACGAATCAAATCAAACTATTTTAGGTTTTGGACAGTGATCACACCACTTTACTTGTATTATTTTAATATAATATTATTACAATGTGCTAAAAAGTAAAATTAGGACTCAATCAATCTCACCATGCACAATATGAAACCAAAGAAAAAATAAATTATTACCCGAACAGGTTCTTATTCCTTTTGTTTGTAGTGAAATACATATTATCATCAACATACATCATTTTAATTCCATGTTCTTCTATTTTAAACTCAAACAACTACTGTCGCCTTTCGGAAAATTTCGCTCTTCCAGGGAGAGAGAAACTAGTTTGTTCAATTCAATAGTGGGCAGTGGAGTGGGGTGGGAACACCGGCTTCCGCGGTGCAATCCAATACGAGAACAAGTTCGTAATGATTTCCACTTGCCTAGCCTAAATCTAATAAAATCTAATATAGACTTCATCAACAACCCTCTGAATTAGCAACAAAATTATTCTAATAATACGAGATACAAGATAAGTTTTTAGATTGATTGAAATTTATATTTAACTGATTAATTTAATAATTTTGTTAACAGAAAAAAAAACTGAACGTGAACAAATTAGCGATTCAAAGTTTATGATAGATAACTCGCATTTTGTGGCATGTGCACGCGCCCAACCGACACAGTGTTTGTTGTTAGTCGGAAGCGGTGGGTTGGAAAAGCACCACATTAAAAGATTAAGCTGAGTTTTCGAATAGAATATGAACATAACAACAATAACACGATACAACTATGTATTATAACTAACCAAAAACAAAATGTTGAAACCACGCTTACCGCCAGATATGTTGATGTTGAGAAATACAGACAACTTCGTTTGCAGGTACCACTCAATGAACTGAGTAATGAACTACAAGCTGACGATCTTAAAATGTGGTTATTTAACTGTTGCAGAGGGCTGGTTTTTGTTGTGAGTGTGTAGATGGCACGCGTTGCCGCCATGGTGTGAGCTTTTATATTTTCTTTTAATAGCCAACTCCACCTATCACGAGTACGAAATGTCTGCAACTGAACCTAAAAAAAGAGATCATTATTATTTGTCGATAGGGGGTCTACTTGTCTATTTGTAAATCGTACAGATCATCGTTTATCTGTCGCAGTGATAACCTTTTAACAAAAATGACAAATGATAAGGATGAAGGATGTTGAGTGAGTACATATCTACATGTTTTCGCCAAGAGATGCTGATAGATTGCGAGACTACGCCGAGCGGTGTCAAAATGTCATTCGATTCATTTAGGTAAAAAATAAATTGATAGCTAAGCGCTTGAATTGTTTATGGAAATTAATTTATTATTAGTTTGGCTTTGACGATAGCCGATGAAAATCCATTATCGGTTGATATAAATCAGCCGATGACAACAGTGGAATATCAGCACAGCACAGGTGCGCAGCTGAATCTTAAAGGTTAGATTAGGAGCGAACATTTGAAAGGATCATTAAAATGAATCACAATTTCATGTTCCATATTTGAAAAAAATTAATCTTCTTTGATCCGGATCACTTTTTGCAGATCTTCATATTTTTCTAGATGTACCTACACATATCTTCATTAAATCAATATACTTTGCACACCTGTGGATTTCGTACCTATGCTTCTATCGACAAACGAAAAGAATTTGCGCAGCTGAGGTACTGTCAAATAACGCACTCATACATTCACAAAAGCAGATCAATCTGCTTTCATGTTCCATGCGCCACGAAAAATCTGAGATCTGAAATAAATATCTGATGTGCCCTGTGGAAAATCAAATAAGTTTGAAAAAATTTCATTTTCTTTGCCCAATACAAATCGAAATTAGTTTGTTTACGAGTAACTGATAAAATAATTCCAAATTATCTAGGTACCTACTATAAATTTAATCAAAATTATTTTCAAATCATATAAAATTGAGTGTAGATCTGATGTGGTGGTCGTCTACTGATGAGCCCACCCAACCCACCACATCGAGGCGAAACGCATTTTTTGGAATAGAGGCCACTCAAATTCAATATTCAATTTCATTTATTTGTTTTGTTTGTTCGACCATAAATCAAGGAAAATAAATGTTAATAAGAGATTCTACTTTGTTTCAAGCCTGCGAAAAATTTATGTTTTGGAAATTTGTGTTTTACATTTTTTAACATGTTACAGTACGTTTTGGGTATTGACAATAAATCCTACCATCATTATGTAGTGTAATTATAATCATTGTAATATTTATAAGCACAACAATATGCGCCCGTTGCGTTGTAAACAAGTCCGCCCTTGGCAATATATTTTCCTCAGCCACCCCGTGTCCGTACAGTTCTACACGACAGAAAAGCCGGCTTACTTTTCATTCATTCTGTAAGTTTCCAATTGGGAATTGGGATTCTCAAATTTTGTTATCTACCAGATTTGTATATAGATTATGTATACAGTATGCATAGTTATAAGATAACTAATAGGTATATACCTACCTATTTAATATAATGTTTTAGTAAAAGTAAAACTGTTCCTCTATACATTCCTACTTGCAAGTTGCAAACTGTGATTGAGGAATGGGGTTAGATGAACAAACAGTACGTAATTGTGTTTATTTTCATTTGTACGATAAATACATAAAGAGTATGCGTTATTAGCTACTTACCGTGACTTTGGGACATATGCATTCCCAGTATTTAATATGAATTAACACTTCGTTTTAAATAACTCGAGAAGTAGAGAAAAATAAGAAAGAAATAGAGTATGCAAATTTTGATGTTTTGCAAACAGAAAGTAAAATTTCACAGCTGTTTGGCCTCCAACTGCATAGGGTATACCAAATGTTGTTGATCAAATTCAGAGAAAGAATTATTATATTATGTTTATGTCTCATTCACAATTATCAAATGGATTTGCTGGCGACTGAAAGGCATTTCATAAGATAAATCAAGTCATTTCGTAAATTAAACAGTAAAAGTGATTAGAAATTCCCGGACAAGAAAAATAATTGCTTAATGACAATAAAAAGGGTGTTGAATGCATGTGCACACAAATAGTAAGTCGTGCGTTTTGACATCGCGTTAGGTACGTATTCTGAAAAGATTGTACTTTACTTCGATATACTGAAAAATATATTCAGTTTACTAGGGTAGGGTTATCGTGAGCGCGGAGTCGCGCGATCGCGTTTGCACTGGCTTGCACCAGTAGGTACACTCCGCTGTGTTACGTTGTTCGTTCAGAGTTCAACCACGTCTAGCATGCTCTGAATCTGAACTTAGCTAGGTGCCAATAATGAGTTACAATTACAATTTCGATTTGCATATGGAACTCCGAGCACATTTCGAATAGAAAAACAACTATAGGCGTGTATAGCGTGTTTCGCTTTCGCAATTCTATTCGAATTAGTGGCACACACTACTCGTTGTTACCCATTTCGTTTTGAGCTGTTGCTTTTTCGTTTCATCGGAGTATGTGTAGCACAACTTATTACAACTTAAGTCTAATATGCACAACGGCAAGCTCAGTTAAAAAAAATGTTTCTTGGCAAATACAAATGAAACAAAAGTGTATAAATACGAAAGGTATAATTCATGTCGTTTTCGATTGGTCGTCTAAAACCGTCCGGCACTCAACTGACAGTACTTCTTCTGAAAAGAAGAGAAATTCGCTTCTGGATTTAAATTCAGAATCGCAGAGAGTTCTTCCGGACGCTTCTGGACGATCAACCGAAAACGACATAACTCTAGCAGAATCTCTCAAAATCGTTTTTTAAGGCTAGACTTTGACTTTGGCGTATACTACCAGTCTATCTGTGATCTGCCAGAAAACGAATAACAAAATAAGGACCTTTGACACATTTTGTATGATACGCGCTTTGGTCCATTTTTGTAAGAGATTGTGGAAATGTAGAAAAGTTCCACTTCATAATAAATAAACATCGCGTCAAAACATACGTACTTTTTTGTTATAGTGAATTGTACTCTATTTTGGTTATACCGTAAGAAGTACAATGAAAAGGTACTGGCATCACTGTTTTGCATTTATTTGGCTGTCAAACTGCATGAGGGATATGTCGTACCTAGTTTGTTTACATGTTTATCGCAAGTGAAATTATTCACCTACTTCATGAAATTAAACAAATGTGCTTTTAAATATATTATTCATGGAATAAAACGCAAGTTTCAAACATTACCAATGGCTTGCAGCAGATATGAATACGTGAAAAACTACGAACTGGATGATACAATTTTACCTAACGTCTGGATTGTTATACGTCTCGATGGAAAGGGGTTCCATAAGTTCACCAAAAACCACGACTTTGAAAAGCCCAACGATGTGAATGGTGAATGTTTTATAAAATAATGCATAAAGTATTTAGTTTTAACATCAACACATTCCTTAGCCTTGAATGTTATGAACAGTGCTGCAGTTGCCGTGATGGAGGAATTCCGAGATGTTATCATCAGCTATGGCCAAAGTGATGAGTACTCGTTTGTGTTTCGTAAGGAAACAATGGTATACAATCGCCGCTCAGCTAAACTTTTGTCATATGTTACAAGTCTGTTTAGTTCTGCGTATGTATTTCATTGGAAGTCATGGTTTCCTGAAAAAGAACTCAAGTACCCGCCGTGCTTCGACGGAAGAGTAATCCTCTATCCGTCCGACCAAAACCTTAAAGACTACCTCAGTTGGCGACAGGCTGATGTCCATGTGAATAATTTGTACAACACCTCTTTTTGGAGTTTGGTTCTTAAGAGCGGCTTCTCCAATCAGCAGGCCGAGGAGAAGCTTCGAGGTGCATTTTCGGCCGATAAAAATGAATTGCTTTTCTCTCAGTTTGGCATTAATTATAACGAGTTGCCTGCAATGTTTCGAAAGGGGACAGTTCTGCTGCGAAAATATATTGAGATTCCTGGCACTGACAAGAAACGTCAGTTGATTGTACCACTGCATGACGACATGATTAAGGAGAAGTTTTGGAAAGACCACCCGGAATTACTTGGGAAGTATATCCCATCCGAATATGCGCTCGACCAGAGTGCTAAAGAAACAAATTCTTCAGCGGTAAATGATATCTTATGTAAACAAATTGAAAAATGCCTTGTGACAAATAAAAACAACTGATCCTTAATTGTAAAATTCTGTTTATCGTAAATGTAGATAAATTCGGTAGGTAGTCAAAACTATTTAGCGATCATATCGTTTAATATAACTGCCGTGTAGAATAAGAATGTACAATTCTGTTTGATCTGTGCCAAAAATTTCCTTGGTAGATTTAAAATCATTTGCATTTTTAGGGAGCCGGTGTATTAGAAAGCCGTTGATGTGGTACATTTTCTTATATGGTTTTCCATCAGCTATATTACTGCAGATATGAGATTATCTGGCAAGCATTTCCGGGTTTCAAAGTGGACATACTACAATAAGAGGAAACATAGAGCTGGGGGGCTAACTATGCACTTCGCCGCGAATCGCATAATTTGCGATTCATTCGGTTCGATTCGCGGCGGACATGGCAACTATGCAAAACGATTGTTTGGAATGTCGACCTTCCAAGACAATTCCACATTTCCCTTGGTATTTCCACAAACTTTCCCATTCATCTCTCAAAATGCTTTGGAATGTTGTTATTATTTTGTTCAAATAATTGCGCGAACTTTGAGTAAACAAGTAAATTGGATATTAAAACAAAAATTTTTTCGATCGGTGTGTATTTAAATGCTGAAAGTGAAGTCGATGTATCTTCGAATTTAAATGTACAACGGAATTTAATAAGAAGTGTTTCATCCCCGCTGGATCTTCCGCACAACGAGTAAGATTAATTTGTTTTGAAAACGGGTAAAAGTGCATATATATGAGTTTTTTTTTTATCTTAGATTTGTTAAGTTATTTCGTCTTTCAAAAGCCTCTTACATATGTGCTGGAAAATATAAAAGACGAATTTCCAAGGCGAAGAAGTATTGCAACGCCCATAATATTAAAACTAGCAGCAACGCTTCGATTTCTTGTTGAAGGATCTTATCAAAAGAGCATTGGGCAAGACACGCACATCGGACTGGCGCAACAAACCTTTCGCCAGCTGGTCGTGCTCTTTCATAAATTGAACTAAGCAAATGAACTGTTCAGTTGTTGTAGTTTGTTTTTCTGCCCTAAATGCAAAGAAAATACAAGAAATCACAATATTTTTCGCTGTCGTTTTGTTACTTACATTTTTTTTCCACCATGCAAATGCACCGCTGACAACTTCATTCGCCATCAAAACATCTATCGCATTTCACGTCGATAAATGACGTTCGCATTTGCATAGTTGCGCGAATGTAATAGAGCGAAGTGCGATAGTCTTCGCCGGCGAACTGAATAGTACCAAAATGCGAAATCGAATAAAAATGCGCTTCGCGGCGAAGTGCATAGTTAGCCCCCTGGCTACCTTATAATAACGATAGCAATTCCTTTAGAAAACCTGAAAGAAATATGACTAACTGCTAAACTTTATTATCACACCTGCATATACGAAGAGCTATTCGCGCGCTCTTCGTTCAATAAAATTGGAAAAAAATTGTTTGGCTTTTATGTAGTATGTATACATTATAATGGTTCTTGGCAAAAGGTAAATTTTAAACCATTACAAAATCTAAGCTTTCGGGATTATGACTACGTTTGCCGTCTATCAAATCCACTCAATAATTATTGTCAATTGCGACGATCGATTTTTTTTTGTTTTCAAAAATCAAAAGGACAGACACGTTGGTAGTACATATTGCTGTCACTTTTATTAATTTTAGTAGATATTTCCGTATGAAAATACATACCTTCGACCATTACTTTTATTATGATGACTAAAAACATTTATTTAAAAAAAATCCCTTGTTCAAAATGATTGGCCGTATTTAATTGGCGCCCAGCGACAGACCACGCACGTGTAGCGATTATAAAATAAAAACGTTAGTTATTATATACCTTAGTTTATTAAGAGAGTATAGAAAAATCGCAGACATTTAAATCAACATCTTCTTCTCAGGTCTAGTGACTTACGCTTTGCCTCAGCGCATTTTGCTGTGATTGTATCACGTACAAATTGTAGACTTACGCCACACCTCGACGATATCGAATATATAATATCGGCAATCATTTCTGGAGCAAGTTGCGATTTGTTTGGTACTTCACTTCCGTAAATATTCAGGGAAGGTTTTCCATTCAATGAATGTCTAGCCAAAACCCGTTCACCAAAGAGTATGTCGCATAGCTTTCCCGTTGCTGACTCCGCATCTTGCCAATAAATCGATTCGTATTCGTTTCGATGAATCTGTGTTCCATATGGTCCAATGATTAAAATATCAGAGTAGGAATCCTTTTGTTTCGGGAACTCTTGGGCGCACTGCCGCCTACTCGGATGATTTTCAATGCTGGTCCAACAGACTTTTCTCTTGTTTGGTTGATCTTGGTTAATAACTCGCTTTAGTAGCGTGATTTTGTAATCTTTGTTTGTGTATTCTTGATGCACTTCTTGAAGCTTAGCAGTCACTTTGTTTAAAAGACTGTATTCCATCCGTTGAAGCTGCGTAATACGATCAAGTAATTTCTGAACATCTTCCATTTCCTGGTCTTCCTGGAGAAAATTTACTGTTTGGCATTCTTCTTCCTCGTCCATCAGGCGAAATTGGATAGAGCGTGTTTCTGCTTTCCCTGATAGTGAGTCTTTTACTTCGATTACGATTTCTATGATGAGACCTTCTAACCCCTGTTCCATATTCTTTAATGTTTGTGTTGTATTATAATCGAAATTATTGTCCAATTCCTTATTTTTGAAATGCAGTATGTTATCCATGATATTAAATTTACTCTGATGTTAGTTCACTGGTGGTTAAAGTTAGAATGCACAGAAGGTTCGTAGAGGCACGTATTTATATGTCAGTCTTCATGATGGCAGGTAGCAGAGGCACGTCAGGTCATAAAACCATTAATTTCTAAAGGCACCCTTTTTTATATGTACGCTCGATTTATTTGGAATAAACAAATTAGGGAATTACCCCAGTTATAGAAGAATCCAATTTTTAACCTTTTTTTCGTAACCATATGTAGGTAAGGTAGGAATACAAATATTTCGGAGAAATGCTGATACATAGTAATATTGACGTCTTGTAAGAGCACCCACTAATATATTTGATCTTTTATTTTTTTCAGTGTTAAGTTAGAGGCGAACCTTTTCCAACTCTTGATGGTCCTGTGCTAGCAAAGGTTATCTGCTAGGTTCCACATTTCATTTTCACTCGAAATGAAATCGGAAATAAATTTTTGTGTTCTACATTTCACTGTATTCGATTTCGATTTCAAAATTTTCGGAATTGAGACAAAGTGAAATTGTAATTTCGAAAAAATTTCAGAGTTTCCGAATCGTTGGAAATGCAGAACACTGAAAACGAATTCACTCGATTTGCAATTTCGATTTCACTCGATTTCTGGAACCCAGCTGTATAGCTTGCATCCCCATTAGAAGACTTTGAAAATACAAAGGAATTTCTTATTGATATCCATCATCGAATATAGGTTAAGTTCAACCCATAAAAATATAAATAACGAAATAAAGGAGCACATAATGCTTTCCTTCACTGTTATAATTATGTTCGAACGTCGGACAAACTATTAAAGATAGAAAAGCCTTTCAATTTAGACTTTGCGGCAACTGAACCAAACATTTTTATGCATAAAAAAGATTTCTCGCTGACTGCATAGTAGTACTGTACTGACCATTCCAATTCCAGCAAGGTTATGTGGGTAGATTGCGCCCATCGATTGATTTAAAGTCCACATTCGCATTCAACAAATAATAACGAAATAATAATTTTTAAATAAAAACTTAAAATCGTATCTTACTGAATTTTAATCTCGTTTCATTGGACATAAATATACAATAGAAAGTTATCATAATTGGATTATTATAACTGGTTTCTCTTTTTTTCTTTTTATTACAAATAAAAATTAATAAGTTAATTATTTTTAAGCTGAAACAATATCTGCGCAGGCGCTGAGAACTGCCTAATCAAAAGGGATTACAATCTTTAAGTTGGATTTTGTGAATATTTCTACATTTAACCGATATTAGTGGTTTTGCTACTGCCGCTGCTGGTCCTCTATTTTGTTTTCCTAACAATCGGTTTGTGTAAAGTCCATTTCCTTTTTCACACTTCTTGCCAATCGATCAAGTTCGGCAGCTGCATCAGTGCGTACTGAAAACTTATCAGGCGTAATTGAGACATCTGTTCCATTAGCTGTGCGAGGTGAACTGAGTGAGCCTGGTGGAGTTGCCGGTGATCCAGATTTTTTGTGCAATAACGAATTGAAGAAGTTTGCGAGAACGCCCTCGCCACCAGGAGTGGAAGGGTTAAGTTTGACATCCATCTGAAAGTTGGAAAATATCGATTGTTAAAAATAATTGATTAAAAGGAAATTCTTTTTCGCTGTATTGCCTTTTTAGGTGAACTTTGACCAGCCGAACCTGGTGATCGTGTGACATTTTTGCTACCACCTTGAGAACGTAATGGTGATTCGCCTCTAATTTGACCCTGAGTCTGTTGTAGAATTTGTTGTTGTCTTTGCAGGAAAGTTTGTTCGTCCTCCGTTTGAACTTCGGCTTCTCGATTGGAAACAGTCTGAAAAGAAGCATTTTGTTTGATTAGATGGAGCTTTTAACACTTAGCATTTGCATGCATTCATCCTAATGCAGGCTTTCAAGATCATAAAATACTTAATAACACCCATTTCTTTTTTGTTTATTATTGTTACGCTCATCAGTGAAAAATGTAGAAAGAAAGTCAAAAATTTGTTCTAGCCCAGAAAAATTTAACTGACAAAAAGCATCTGGATAGTTAAAAAAAAAACTGAAGAACCAAACCAAATCATGAAAAAGATCATTGATCGCTGACAAAGAATAATGCCACCAAAAGATTGAGCGTTGGCCGCACTCATACACATACAAGGTTACATTTAAAATAAATAGGAAAACGCAACACTTAAGAAAATATATTTTATTTTAATCTAAAGCAAAAACTCTGTAATGCAATACAATGGGTAATTATTTTTAACCTTTAACTGAAATTATAGGTAATTTTATATGAAAAATTTCGACATTGACATAAATACAAAACGTGATTCTTAGAAACATATTGATTTCCATATATTTAGGGCAAAATTTAAATAGTTTTTTTTCCTGCAAGTCTCTTAATTTTTTTGGTAGCATCTGCACACCTTGTGGTGATTGTGGCGCGAACCAGTTGTTGACTCACCCCAAATTTGGAGCAAACCAAATAGGTAATATCGGCAGTCTTTCCAGGGTTCAATTGCGATTTGTGCGGCCGTTCACGTCCCCGAAATGCTGGTGATTGGTTTCCTGTCAGCGAATGCGTGGCCAAAACACGTTCACCAAATATAAGCCTACATAGCTCTCTTGTTGCGGTTTCTGCATCATTCCAATACAAATCCTCATATTCCTTTCTGTACAGTTGTGTTCCATTTGGTCCAATAATCAAAATATCAGGGTGCGAGTCCGAATTTTTCGGAAACTCGCCAACGAACTTTTCTTTGTTTTCATATTTCATGACCGGTTCGCTGCCATAACTGATTTCTTTTCCGCTTAGCTTCCTGTCCGATATAAAAGCCTTTTGTTTATTGATGGTAGGTTGTGTAGTTGTAATTTGCGAACTCTTTCTCCACTTCACCAATGAGATTTCGTAATCATTGCTGCTGTACAGTCTTTGGACTTCTTGAAGTTTCGTGGATACTTTGTGTAGAAGGCTGGTCTGCTGCATTTGAAGTTGTTCAATCCGTTCAAGCTTTGTGTTAATATCACACATTTTTGGGTCCTTCTGCAGAAGTTTTGTTGATTTCTGGACGCCGCAGTCTTCGTCCATTAATTTGAATTTAATGGAACGCTTTACCTCCTTGTCATCTTTCAGCTTGATCACAATTTCCAGAACAAGCCCATCCAAATCTTTTTCGATTTGCTTGAGTGTTTCCAATATATCGAAGCCGAAGTAATTGTTTAAGACAGTAGACTTGTTTGTCTTCTCCATTTCCCGGAGTGAAATTAGCGGATTATTAACAAGCGGGTATGATTGATCCATGATGTTGATTTTAACTATGTACAATGGTGGCACTGTTTTTAATGTGAAATCTGCACGTTATGAGTTCAGTATTTGTAGGATTTGAAAAGTGCGGATAAACAATTAGGAGATAATAAAATGTTTATTACAATTTCTCCCTTTTTTAAGTTTACATATGACTTCTCGGAACAAACTAATGAGAGAAGGTGGTACATTCTACCTGGGTAATATTGTTTGCAGAGGTTTTTGGTTTTATTGCTACGTCCTTTAAATGATTAAATGCTCAGCTATTTTCGTAAAGGGATTTCGTAAATTTGAAACGCTAATTAGATCATTAGTGACATTTTGCTACGACGTAAGGTCAACCAAAGATGGCTATCTGACAGTTAAATTAAAATAAATAAAATTCTGTGAGCTTGGCAATTCGAGTTCTAGGAAGCCATTAAAACAAATTTTCCTATGAAACGACCGTTCTTCAAATGTGAAGAAATATAATCATCAACATTAATAAACCTATGAGAATGACAGGGGAATAATGAAAAGAACGTATAATGGTAGAAAAGGATATACCTCTCCAATACCTAGGATTCTTAAATGAAATATATAAATTACATAATATAAATAAATACGTAGCTAGATTCAGTTTCAATTCCTAGAAACAGCTATCTAAAGTAATAAGTTAGCAATAAAAGACCCCCAGGTAAAAAAGTATGAAAATTGCATCTTTAAGAGGTAACTACCTGATGTCATAATCATAAACTTATTACAATTGACCTCACTCGATTATAATGCAGAGTGAAGTTAAATTAAAGTCATGGATACCTATGTTCAACAATAAGAAAACCATTGGGCAGCCATTTCGGATTCGACCCAATTTAGAAAAAGGAACAGGAATTGTTATCGAAATAGTAATGGATGTGAACGACGAACAACGATACATTGGACGAGTATTTTGACGTAGAATTTTTTCCGACCCAAAATCTAGCGATATCGATAAACTTGTTAACCGAATTGCTATACCCCGATCGAAGGAAGGAAGTCTTTTGAAAAAAGTTATGTAAAACTTCACGAAATCCAAAAAGAGTACATAAACAAAGAATACCAAAGATCCCGCACAAGGGTGTTGTGTAAAATAATTTTTGGTCAATGCACTGTCTGCACATAAATCAAGTGTATACACAGACGGCCGGCCGATGGCGACATGACAAATGAATCCTGCGAAGATTGGGGATATTACTCATTTAGTTTGCTCCAAATTTGGTGTAAGTCAAGAAATAGTATGCAATATAATTGCACTCTTGTTTGACGTAAAAAAATACAAATTTGTTGGTCAATCTTATCCAATTTAACGATTTTTATTTATTATGCGGTTGCCGATATTCACCCATGATAAACTCCTGCCGTAGAGCAGGTAGATACATCTGAAATAGGTGGGCACACAAATCCCTGAATTTGATTAACTGCCTACAGTTACCTGATCCAATTATCTTTTTAAAAACTCAATATTATGGTCATTTCCATCATTTGCACATGTGTTATTTCATTATAATTTTCTGTACCTAGCTAAAAAAAACACTCTAAAATATTACGCAAAACCAGTAGCAGTGTTAGAAAATTATCTTTTCAACATTATACTTTAGAAATACGTACATAAGATCAGGGGCACAAACCACATAGAACTAGGCCGTCGACTCCTCCTACATAGCAAACTTTGCCTACAAGCTAAAAATCCTAGGCCCATGGTATAGCGCATGTAAAATCATTGCCGCCATTGATTTTGACATTTCACACGTATTCACCATAGGGAAATTAATTCCGGGGAGAATCGAGTAGGTGCACGGAAGTCGGCGGTCGGCGGTTTGTGATCAAGGGCCAGATCTTGTAAAATGAAAACGATCAACGACATCTTTTTGACAATAGCAGTCTCTGTTTATTGCCACAGATAATGATAGAGACATCATTCGTGAAAACGATATCGTTCAATCGTTTTTATTTTACATGATCTGACTGACCCCAGGACTTGAGCATTGTTCTTTGTTAGGCTGGGTGTTCGAGGGTATATGATTTTTCGCCCCGATGGGGCTTGCAGGGCTTAAGAGATAATTGATTGCAGTAAACGGCTTTCGACAGTAAATAAATAGACGCTGTTAGTGACCGTCTTAGAATTTTTATTTTTTGACTTTAATGGGCCATAAAGTCCCAAAAACGTCATTTTTTGGGTGTTTTTTTTTCGCCCCGGTGGGGCAATATCTAAATGGAACTTTTTTATTTTTTTTATGATTTTATTTTATAGTTAATGGGTTAAATTAGTTAGTGACCGTCTTCGAATTTTGATTTTTTGAGTTTAACTATTATAATCTGCAAATTAAGGTGACCAAAAGGAAACAGTGTTTGTAGAGCAACCAGAACTTATTTTTGTCAGCTTTTCAAAACAGAATAACATTCAAACATTTATGTATCCGTTCATTGAATACAAATTAAAGATTTGGTTCATAAAATAGTTAAAATTGCATTTTGAAAAGTTAACAATTTAACAGCAGTTTCATTTTTGTTTCAGAACTCACGCTCACATATGCAATGTAGTTCACAAAATATCCGACACAGCGCTAATCGTTTTCTCTATAATTTTGCTCTCTCGCGAGAGTCTGTAATTTGCAGATTGTTGTTTTGCCACATTCGTTGCCACTGGGATATGGAGAAAACAAGTTTGGATCCTTTTTTTGGTTTTCTGATAGATACATACTAATTACTTAATAATATTATTGTTGTTGTTTGAAGTCAATCGAGCATTGTGAGGCATAGAGGCAGATTGGATAAATATCATCGTAGACGTTACCTACAAAACGGTACACGTACGTAACATAATTATGAATATGATAGGGAAATCAAATCAAAATGAAAAATTATATTGAAAGCGGAATATTTTTAAGGGATGATGAATGATGATTGATATGGATTGAGGGCTTGAGAAGATTTGAGAATATGTATGGGAGTGGGAGATGGGAGGTGAATGATGATTTTTTTTATTATGAGTTGAGTTCAAATCAAACTACCTATAAATGCAATTTTGGGTCATCGTAAATAAAATACCTACTGTATGAGCAAAGGGGTTGATTGCTTTGCTGTTCCCTATTTTCGGCCGAACTTTTCAAAATAGATTAGTGGTTGTGTGTTTTAATATTTTGAAAATTATTGTGTGTAGTATAAGTATATATACACAACATCCGCTTTTATTGGTGATAGGTATTGAAATGGTCATCTTTTCATAAATCATAATGATTGGTCAATGTTTTGCATGACCAGTCAAGTGAGTCAGACGTATTGTGTTAAGATCGCAGTTCGTATATGATTGCAAGGGCGCTTGGCGAGTTCGCGCAGTGCACATTAAATTTAGTTATTAATACATACTCAATATCTATCTACGTACTAGCATGGCAGTCACACCCGGCTTCGTTCATGTTATTTTTATACCCTCCACAGGAAGGTACATTATCACTTTGTCATTACATTTGTAACGCCGAGAAGGATTCACCGGAGACCATATAAAGTATATATTATTCTGAATCAGGATCACATTCTGAATCGATTTAGCCATGTCCGTCTGTCTGTCTGTTGAAAACACAATAGCGTCCAAACGAATCGACATAGGCGAATGAAATTTTGTGAGAAGACTTCTTTTTACTGTCGTCAGGTTGGTATTGAAAATGGGCTATGTCGGTCAAGTAGTTCTGGTACCTCCCATACAAAACCATTATTAGACACATGCGTGTACATATACAGTACATACAGTGGAGGGTATCAAAGCATTGGCCAGGCCGATGATAACACTTTTACTTGTTTTTTTTCCGCATGATGCTGCCGTATATCTACAAAATTGATCTCATTATAGTCATATCCTCGGTCATATCTCTGTAGAGTGAAGATAATTACAATAAGTAATTTTTCTCTTCTAAAGGGTGGAGGGGGATAATTAAAAAAAAATGCCAAAAAAGCCAAAAACTATTATTAATTTTTTTAAACAATATTTGGGAGTAGTATCTACAATATATGTAGGTACATATAGGACATACATGTATATACATCCATCAATCGGATATATAAACTATGATGAAACTTTGAGTTTTCTGGCTCTTACCATTTGGGCTAGGCGTCCCCAATCAGTCAGGACAAACTTTTTATTAAGTTAGATAATCCATACCTACATCCATAAATGGTACGAGCAGGGCTGCAGCCGTTTGTTTTTGGATAGGATTTATATCCTATATAAATATATAATATAATAAAAAGGAACCCAAACCCACAAAACAAAGCAATAATAACAAACTAGCCCTAACAGGTTTTTATAAACAGCCAGCATAGAATGCCAAAAAATAAAAGCTAAGGTCAGGAATGAAAATTTGTATACATATTATGGATTTTGGATATTATTATTAAAATATTTCGATTTGTGCTTACGATTGCGATTGTACGTCGCTATGATGACGAAGGCGATATTCATAAGTGTGCGTTAGGAAATTCTATATCACACACACTTTTGGTTTCAGTGTATTAGATAAACAACGTTTGCAGCAACAGGAGCAATAGCAACAGCAAGCACAGCTTGTCCCTTTCCCTTCCCTTTGGTTGTTTTGATTTATTTTGTTGTGCAGACAATTTTGTATTATTTTTATTAATTGAGCTGAGCGAGTCTGCACTCTGCAGTCACAATTGTGATCTTGGTAAGGGAGGGTGTGCTCGGCTATTTTTAATTCTGTGCACTAATACATGTAAACACGTTTACTTGAGCACAGAGTTCGTAGCTGAGGGAGACCCACCCTTAAAAGAATTTTAAGTAAGTACTCACGACTCGTGAAGAGTTTCTGCCTGAGAAAAGGCGATGAGTTGGTCTTTGAAACGGAGGTTCGGTCTTCCTTGTATTATTGAACCTGGGGGCCGGGATTCTCGAAGATCCTCTTATCTGGAACATTATTGTGTAATCGCTCGATGTGGCCAAGCCAATGTAGTGGACGTATTTTGGCTTCATTCATTTTCATTTTTTGACTTTATTACATGTTGTCAATATACAGGGTGGACCATCTAGTGGTTTCTTTTTAAGTCATAGGTTATTTTGACACTGACAGCTGTATGAAATGAGTCGCTTTACGCTTGAACAACGTTGGGAAATACTGGAAACTTATTTCCAAAGTTAGTGCTGTGCAGCCCAAACAGTGCGTTTTTTGAAAAAAAAAGTGTTGGCCGATGCTAGTGAAGAACACACAACACTCATGGTCCCCGTCGTCGTACGGTGCGCACAGATGAGAATGTGGCTGCTGTAGCAGAGTGTGAGATTAAATTCACGAACAGAAAAATTGAAGTGAAAACTTCGCTACTGCGAAGCCAGCCGAAGCAGCCACTTGAACGAAGTTGTGTTCCAAAATTAATGGCAATGTTTGCTCTTAAAGCCGTATAAAATGGAAAACATTTAATTTTGTTCATTTCACTGCATTTTTAAAAAGAAACTGGTATTTGGCCCTCCCTTTACGTACAATGGCTTAGCTATTTCTTATATTGTACAACATAAATACAAACATTTAATATTAGACTTCGTCAAGCAATATTTCCTATCTCGATGCAAATTATGCACAAACCGCATGAATATCGTGAATATCGGCAACCATCTAACAAATCAAAATTGTAGATTAACCAACAAAACTGTATTTTTTACGTCAAACAAAAGTGGAAATTTCGAAAACTACTATACACAAAGAACAAAAAAATAAATATTATAGTTTAATCTATAACTTTATTTATTTAATTAAATATAATGACAATAATATAATACAATCTTAATAAATCGAAATTAAGTTAGCATCTTCTCCGTGAGGCTCCTAATCTTTTCTTAGCGTCGGCACATTTTGTTGCAATAATATCGCATACTACTTCTTGACTTACACCAAATTTGGAGCAAACCACATGTGTAATATCGCCAACCTTCCCAGGATTCAATTGTGATTTGCCGCGCCGCCGTCTGGATGCACTTGATTGATATCCAGACAGTGAATGGGTAGCCAGAATGCGTTCACCAAAAATTATATTACACAACACCCTTGTTGCGGTTGCTGCATCTTTCCAATTAATCGTCTCGTATTCCTTTCGATGCATTTGTGTTCCATTTGGTCCAATCATCAAAATGTCAGAGCATGAATCCGTCAGTTGGGGATACTTTTGAACACATTGACGTCGGCTGGGATGATGCTGGTCATTATCATTGCGTTTTCTCTTGTTGGGATTTGCTCCTGTTGCAGAATATTGATAACGGTCCATTACTGAGATAGGCTTCGGGATAATCTTTGAATTTATTTGGCGCTTGTTAAGGGATATTTTGTAATCTTTGTTTATGTACTCTTTTTGGATTTCTTGAAGTTTTACATTGACTCTTTCCAAAATACTGCCTTCCTTCGCTCGAAGCATAGCAATTCGGTTAAGAAGTTTCTGGATATCGTCACACTGTGGGTCGCAATGTTGCAATTCAACGTCAAATTCCTCGTCAGTTAGTCTATACTCAATGCATCGTGTTATTACTTTGCCCAATTTTAAGTCGTTCACATCGATCACTACTTCGATGGCAAGATCTTCTAATTCCTGTTGCTTTTTCTTAAATGTTTGAATTATGTCGAATCCGAAATGACTGCTCAGTGCTTGTGTTACTGTAGAACTTGAATTATCCATTATGTTGACTTTGATGTAACTTCACGAGTGGTTTAAGTTTGAATGTGAATTAGAAAAGAATGAGGTCCGTTTTTATATGCATTGAAAATACCAGGTAGTAACTTCACAGGTCATAAAACATTGACGCAATAGGTAATTGGTTGTTTCTACCTGTTAATCCTTTTTACTTTTTAAGTTTTTATTAAGGATAATCCAATTTAAATAAGTTTTATTACAAGGGTATTTCTGAGAAATGCGAATATAATCTGATTTGGTATTGAAGAGGTTATTCAGTTACTAACAGGTATTTAGAAGAATTGTGTTTTAAAACTAACCAATCAAATTTTCAGCTACGATAGTTACGATAAGGGTTTCGCCAAATGCCTTCTTCAAATACGTTTGTATATGAACTTTGAATATCTAAGTATGTATTATGTAATATGCTATGTTCGCAACATAACTAAACTGTTCATTCATTTTCTACATAAAACAAATTAACGAACTGGTAATTTTCCTATATTCGGAATGGTCCGGTTTCGTAGTCGACGTTACTAGTGAAATTTAAATTTCACAGACATGTTTCCTGTTTCTTCACTTATACACAGCCAAATGTATACTCCATGCTGTTTTAAAACATATTTTATCTGAGAAATGTATGAAAATATCATTTCACCAACAGTCCATATTTAATTTAGTAGGTATCTTGTATATGGCAACCGGACTTTAGGAGAACCTTAATATGATTGCATGAAAGTAATGCAACGCATGCCAATATGCGTTTACATTGAATCGTCCGCCGGTTTCTTTTCTTTTAAATAAAATTTATTTGAGTTATTATATAAATGTACGTTTGTTTATATTTTTTTCTCTTAAAATATTTTATCGCAATGGCTTTAAGTGGGCACAAGTAAAAGGTGTTTTTTTAGAGGTATAGAATTTTGAAATGGACATGAAATTTACTTTATTCAAAAGATAATCTTCTGGCATCATAATAATTTAAATATGATTTCTGGCATATGACCGCCACGGCTGGCTCGGGCATAGTCTAATCTGGAGGTCCAATTTTCGATGATTTTTTCCAACATTTGTGGCCGTAGATCGGCAATACACTTGATTGAACAGTCTATTCATGTTGAAATGCCAAACCAAACTAAAAATAAATCACTTGACAGCTGACAAAATGGCCACCAGTTAAAATAGTGTTGCCAATAAAAAACCCTTTATAAACGCAGCTCACATGCGAACATGCAGCAACATATAGCTGTCCATGTGAAAAACATAACTGTCGAAGATCAACTCCAGCAATGACCGAGTGGTTCCGAAGATAGGCCCTATACCCCCGTTTCCCCTTCCACCATCTTCCATCCTGGCGCGTAGCCAGTACAATGCTGAAAGAATTTTTAAAATCGGCCAAATAGTTTCAGAGTTAGTCCCTACCACACCTTTCTTACATAACCTGTACTGATCCGAAAGTCCCAAGTCAATGGACATAACATTTCACATAAATGAAAACTCGTCACGTAACAGTTATGATTTGATTATTTATACTATGGAAATTGACAGTACCAAATATGTACATACTGAATATTGATAGAGTTAAACTTTTCAATGTTCAATAAATTTTAAAGAATTTGATAAGTAGCAAGTAGCATACTATGACTAGAGGGGAGAGGGGTACGGGTTACGACATGTGGGTGTTCTCGCACGGGTAATCACCAATAATCACTTTTAACCTTCAACTTTAAATATTTCGACGATTACATTGTATCATTTTTGTGGTTCATAAAATTTAGCCTGTAAAACTAAAAATTAATAAGATTTAACTGTGTTGGACTTGGACTTAGAAACAAACATTTTCTGAAAATATTTATTGTAAAAACAATTGATCGTAATGATCATATGTAATATTGAACTTTTTAAAAAGACGAATCTACCTGCCATAAAAAATAAATAAATAGGTGGCGCAACAGGCGGGTGACACCCAAGGCCTAGCTTCTCGCAACCATTCGTTTTGTGTGAGTTTCTATTTTTGGGACGAATGGAAGGGACCTACAATTTTATGCCGAGTCCGAACGGCTCAATTGAGAAGCTTTTTCATGACAGGCATACTCTCGGATGTTTGTCAGACGTTCGCGAGAGGTGGCGCAGTAGAAAAAACTTTAAGATGTAATTTGGGTTTTTCCGGGGATCGAACCTGGGATCCCTCGCACAGTAGTCCAACACACTAACCACTGCGCTACTGCGCCCAATCTACCTGCCATACGGTAGAATTTTATCCTGGGTGAATATTGCCAGCAAACAACTATATACAGTGAGCCTCAAAAGTGAGTAACCACCAATCAAGTTTGGAAACATTTTTTTTTTAATATCTAATGTACATAATTTTATTCTGTCGAAATGAAATACGTTTTATTATTGTTATTTCGTTATGACCATTTTTACAGATTATTGGTTTTTAAGAAATTTTGCAAAACTCTAAAGAAAATTTTAAAAGGTGTTTATTCGCCTTTAACGCTCACTGTATGTAAATCAAATTTGTTTGAACAGAATTCGAAATTGGATAAGATTGGGCAATAGATCTGTATTTTTTCTTGTCGGTCCTGAATTTTAAAATAAAATCTTACAAGACAACAATAAAACTACCTAAAGACTAAACTACTAATAATTTTCAGGAAATCTATTTTGTATCCAACTAATAAATCACTTCTTAGAAACAGCAATACTTTATGATCCAAGGATTATCATAAAGTAGAGCAGGTAGAAAATAACCCATTCTCTAATTAGTTTCGGCAAAGAGTCGAATGTGAACTTGACTTAAAAATAAACCTTTTACTGCAACTAAATTACCTACCTGTGCACTAGTTTAAGTCCTATAAAACAGGCTTCAGTGTGTACAATATGTACATTCACATTCTAACCACCAGAGTCATTCTATCAACGCCTGTAACATGGATCACTCATATTCTTTCGTAAATAGTCCATTAGTTTCGTTGCGGGAATTGAAAACTCAAGACGAGGCGACTGCAGTAGATGATTACTTCGGTTTGAATATAATGGAAACACTTAAAAAAATCGAAAATGATCTGAACGGACTTGTCTTAGAAATTTTGGTCGAGCAGAAGAAATCACCATTAAACAAGGGAATGAAACGATCCATTCCATTTAGAATTACTGACGAGGATGAGCGCATGGAAGCAGCAAAGTTACAAATCGGATCATCCGCACAAAAAATCGATATGAACAATTTGCTTGATCGTATTGACCAACTTCAAAAGATGAAAACAAGTCTTCTGGATAAAGTAACTAATAAATTACAGGAAGTTCGAAGAGTGTACAACAAAAAAGACTACAAAATCTCTCTAGTGAAGTGGAGCGGATACTCGGACAATTCTTCAGAAACAGTATCAGAGAACTCCTCTGACGAACAAACGCCTGTACCGAAAAGCAGAGCCACCAAAAGAAAAATCAGTTTAAGTGAATCGGAGCAGGATAACCCAAGCCAGCGCCATTGTATTCAAGAATATCCGAAGCTTAAGGATTTATGCACGGGTAATTATATCATCGGACCAAATGGATCAGAAATTTCTAAGAAGGACTTTGAATCTATAAATTGGAAAGATGCACCATCAGTAACCAGACAGTTATGTAAGACAATGTTTGGCGAACAGGTTCTGGCCACACATTCACTGACTGGAAATCAGTCACCTGCATTTCGAGGACGTGAGCGGCCAAACAAATCACAACTTGATCCTAAAAAGATAGCCGATATCACTTATTTGGTTTGCCAAAAGTTCGGAGTAAGTCAACAACTTGTAAGAGCTATAGTCACAACAAAATGCGCCGATGCAACAAAGAAGATTAAGCGTATGTCGAAGAAAGCTTAAAATTTGTAAAAAGTATATAGTTACTTAAAATGTATTTTGCCCAAGTTCTCTTATTGTTAGCCATTTAAGTTTAATAAAATAGTTCACTTCTTTTTGTAATACATAATTCAGTTTCTTTTGTTTTCAAACCAAGACTACCTTTCAAAAAAATTGTCTCTTCATACCAAAAATCTGGCCCGCTAAGCGGAACTGAAAATTTTACGAAGAATCCATCCATCGAAACGACCGCTTTAAACGGGTTTCAAACTTCAGCGGTTGGCAACAATTATTCTTCATTGGATTTTGGTTGAACTATATTAAACCTCTTATAGCAGAGCAAAGTCCCTTACATACAAGTTATAGCTGTCGATTGTAACATTGTGTCCTATTCGTCATTTCTTGTTGAAATCACTATTTCTTTTGGGAAAAAAGACGCGTTCGAAGTAAAAGAAACTCGTTTCTTGAAACCCTTAATTAGCTCAAAAAATATGTACTCGATGATTCTGAGAAGAAAATTTTGTTTCTCGATTCAGTTAGAATCCACACAAAAAGCACTTACAGAAGTCGTGCAATGTACAGTGGAACTTCCATAAGTCGAACTCTCAAAATGAAAGACAATAAATTCGAGTTATAGAAACTTCGAGTTATGGAGGCCAAAAGTTGGAAAGTTGAAAACGCAGAGTTCTCAATAAAGCTTCGAGTAATAGAGAAATTTGACTTAAATAAGTTCCAGTTAAGGAAGTTTAACTGTATTAATTTTTCACATTTCTAAATTCAATTGAAATATGGCTTAAGCAAAATAAATTAAAGCTGAATATCAGCAAAACCAAACGAAACGTTGACAGTCCGTTTTTAATCTATGCGAAACCAATTTCAAATCGGAAGTGAAAACATCGTAGTTCTACGATAAATAAAGTACTTTGATAACCCCAAATAAATCATAATCATAATTATTTTTTATTTTAATTCTTATTTGTACATATTTGTTTATTTTTAATACATCCAAAGGAATTTTTATTATAATTTGACAAAGTCGAAACATTATTAACTCGGTTTTTGAAGTAAAACTTGGCCTAGGCCAATTGAATATTATTGAGCGAGAATGGGGAGTGAAATTTTAAGAAATTATAAAACGTTCTATGAAGGAGAAGAAAGATATACTATAGAGAGAAGGAGAAAGAAATTTAGACATTTATATCCAATACAATACAACTATTATCGATCTCGCCACCATTTCACCAAACTTCAACCAATCTTAAAGCAGAGATTTATGGAATTGTACGCTACTTATTAATTAATTGAAATTCAGTGTTTTATTCCCTCTTCTAGCAAAAGAAAAAGTCAAAACATAAGCCTATAGGATAATTTATTATCTCCCGCAGCTGGATAGTGTCAGAAAATTATCCGAGGATAATTATTTAGCCCAATTGAAACACGGCCCTAAATGGCAAACCGATACTTGTCTTCGCAGAAGGATTATGGTCAAAGGACATTTTTCTTACCTTATTGGTATTGGGATAGAATGATAATAATGTTTTATCGATTTTTGAAAGAAAATATTTTCTATTGATTGCATAATGATTATTGTGTATTGTGTTTCACTTCTATCACGTGTACGGACCTGAACGCGTCCAAAGGGATATTCACTTTGCCATTACATTTGTAACGCCAAAAAAAGAGTAACCGGAAACCCCATGAAGTACATAATTCTGAATCAGGATCGAATTCTGAATTGATGTAGCCATGTTCGTCCGTCTGTCTGTCTGTTTTTTGCGTCCTGATACAAATAGCTGTGGTATTGATTAATATCGTCAAGCTATCTTTTGGTCGTTCTATTGATCTTCTTATTTTTGGTGGTGCCAATTTGATTAAAAGTTTTGCCCATCTTTTGTCTTTATTTCGTGATATGTATCTTTCTTAAATGGGAGGACCTTTTTATTACATCGATGACATCTCTCTGTCTTCTTATTCCTTCGTTACACACTTTTTGAATTTATTATATTAACAATTCTTCTCTAAATGTTTGTCTGGCAAATCCTTAATTTATCGATTTGATTTGATGATAAGCCCGTTTGAAGTCCATATGTTAAAACTGGTAGAATTGATGAGCCCATTATATAGACCCTTATTGTGAATGTCGATCAGCGATCGTCACGACATTGCGTCGATTGATTTTAGCTGTTCGTACGCAGAAAATTTGTTCACTTCCAAGAGAAAGCATCAACCAGACATTTGTAATCGACTACAAGCGACTGTCAAATCGACAAAATTATCAATCGCAATCGGTAATCACAGTTTTCGATCGATCGACAGTTGTCGCTCAACGATCAACTATCGACACTAACAATAGGGGCCATATTTTCTTGTTTTTGTTAAGTTTTGCGTTGAGTATCTTCTTATAATTGAATTGCCGCCATGCATTCTATCTCTTGTTATTCGTGATTTTTAAGAGATTTTAGTTGTCCCAAGTATATAGTCCTCAACACAATTAATGTTTCTGCCTTCAAGTGTATAATTCCATTCTGAATAGTCCAAAATGATTTATCATTGCGCGAGTGTTGTCCGATTTTTGTTATATCGGCACGACGTCGTCAGCAAATAAATTGTTTAATAAATTGTTGTCCCCATATATTTATTCTGAACATCCAGACCAGGGGCCTATACCACAAAACAACAAGTTTAGTTAAACACGCAAATCTTAACAATTAACAAAATTCTCTGTACCACCAAAACATAATTAAACAATCGTCTTAGCAATTGTTAACACAAACCCTAACAAGTGGGAAATTTGATTAATTGTCGTTTTGTGGTACAGAAAAAATTGTTGCAAAATTCTAACTGATGAGTAGAAAATTGTTAGCTTGTAACAAGTTATATTTTTGATTTGCTATTAGAGATTTTAACGTGTTATTTTATTTTCTATTAAATTTGAATCATAAAATAAACAGTTTAATGTTTGTAAAATACTGTTTTGGTTTTTATTATCAAATCAAATTGATTGCGTAATTATTCGATAGGCCGATTTATGGGTTAATGTAGTCCTCAAGACAAAATCCTAGAGCCCCAGACCTGCCCTTCCCTCGGGATATCTATGTGCTTTTCACCGTTTTTTTTTTTTTTTAGATTTTTAGTCTTTGCGTCAGTCGTTTGCGTTTATTTCCAGACTACTAGCTATTTATGAATATTTCACTATTCTAGAAAATTCCTCATTCTATTCGTGCATAATATTCTGCATTCTGCTTTGAACTACATAATGGGATAAATACTATATTTATTTCGAAATGTCACCAGGAAGCCCGAAAATCTTAATTTTTCTCAGCGAAAAAAAATCACTCAAATTTTTAATATTTTAGGGCTTTCTGGTGACATTTCGAAATAAATGCAGTACCATCAACACCCCTAACTTTGACCGCGTCCCTAAGATTGACCAAGTTTTTAAGCGCCTCCAGCTCCAGTGCCCAAATGAATCGAACAAACCAATTTTTCTCCATCCATCCATCTGTTGATTCATAGGGAAACAATTTTCTGAAGAGAAAAATGGGTTTTTTCTTTGTTTGATTCATTTGGACACTGGAGGCGCTGAAAAACTTGGTCAATGTTAGGGACCCGGTCAAAGTTAGGGGTGTTGAATATATCCCAAAATATGGTTCGTCTTCTTTCTATCAAGCCTTAATGTAACAAATTCCATCAAAGGATGGGTACGATATCAATGGATTAAAAAACGTCCAAGAAATCTTCATATCAAACGACATTTTTTTGTATTCTCCGAAATCTACATGCCCATATGGATGACAGACGCATGCCAACGTATATGTCTGCGTCAATAATATGCCGAGTACAACATGCGCCCTTTTGTGGCATATTCTGACGTCAAATTGACGTCAAAGTGGCATGCGTATGTCGTGTTTGGCATGTCGTGTGCTCATAGCTTTAGTCTAAACTAAACTATTCTCCCAAAGCGCACACGCCTTATCACCATTTAGTTTTGCAAAATTCTACAACAAGTGTTAAGGGAAATTTTCATTGTTAACTTTCATAGCGAATAATTTAATGGTACAGAAACTAACTTTGCCTGTTAAATTTATATGTAAGAAATTACTGGCTAAAATGTTAAATTGTTGTTTTGTGGTACAGGCCCCAGGTCCAGTTAATCTGTTTAAATAACTCTTGGAGTATTGCGGAGAATAATGATTGTGAAACGTAGAAACTCCTCTTTATATTTGAACTTGTACACATTTCTGTTTTAATATATTCTGTTTTAATGTATTCCTTAGAAAACTAAGGAAGGAAAACTAAGCTGTCCATATTTTGTCACGTTCTATTGAGTTAAATGCCTTGCTAAAGTCTTTAATACATAAAAGATGCAGGGGTTTTTTGTACTCGTTGTATTTTTCGATCAGCTGGTTTATTGTTTGTAGAATGGACTGTTGTAGAAAATCCTTCTCTCTATCCTATTTGTTTTCGTAGTTATTTGTTATTTATGTAGTTCGATTTTGATAATAGTCTTGGAGAATAGTTTATATATTGCTGATATTAGGCTGATACATCTGTAGCTGTGTATGAACGTTATTGTACTTTGTTTCTACTAATTCGGGATTTGTAGTACAGTCGAAATGGCGTTGAATAAAATCGGTTTTTGTTGTAGGGGTTAATGTAGTTGGATTCGCCGGGCAGTTCAAAATGTGTTGAACGTCGTGTGGGACTTCGTTGCAGTCGGAGTATCTGTTCTGAGTGTTGGGGTCTAAGCCAGACTTGTAGCTATTTAAAATGTGGCATCAGCCCTAGCGGAGTTGTTCTGGTTGGATGCGGAAGTTGTTTCTCTTCGGTGGCAATTGGTGGCGGTCTGCCTCCGAGCGAACACATTAGTTACGGAGATCTGATGGATGTGCTGTATGCTTTCTGTGTATTGTTCTCTATTGAAGTTGATTTGTTGTTGTGTGATGTGGTTGATTTATTCTTGGAGGTTTTTGATGCATCTTCGTATATTGGCGTTTGGGTGCTTTTTCCATATTGGAATACTTCTGCCGATATACCGACATTTTTAGGACTTTTTATCTGCTTTTGGGCCGTCAATGGATTTCTTTATGTCATTTATATTACGTAACTACATATTGTGGAGTATCATCTAAGATTATAGCTCTGCACTGATTGTTAGTTATGGGTATTGAGTTGAGCTAAAAGTTTCGCATTGGTGCGAAAAAGAACTTTCATGCCTATGTGAGAATTATTTCTGAAATTGGATTTTCGGTGCATTTTTTGTCCGATCTACTTTTTTCCTTTCTATTCTCTCAAAATGTACCTATATCTCTGGACACGACTTTCATTGGAAGACGTGTGTTACCATGAGGTTAGACGTTATAGAGGCAACGTTGGTGTTTTTTTTCCTATGACCTGAGTGCTGCCACTCCACTAATATTATAATTAGTTTAGTTTTTATTTTTTTTGAACAAATTTAATAGAATGAATAGAGGGTCTTCTTTCTTGACCGGACATATGAAGCTGAGCTTCCATTCATCGAGCACACTTCCGTCAAGTCGTCTCCCACTGCCTTAAATAGCTCGGTGGCAGGCCGTCTGCTTCAGCAACCATGTTGGACTTTAGTTTAGATATTGCTATCTTGACTCAATTTTGGTTGCGTGGACGGAAGTTTTGGCTTTTATCGCCCAGATTAAAATAAGTAATTTCGATCGTCTTCGCCGTTTAAAAGTCTGCAGAGTAGTTTTTCGATAACATCAATACCGACTATGGCTTTACTATAAGGGTGCGCTTATGTTGGAGCTGTGATAAGCAGCAAGACAACAACGATGAAACAAATCAAAGCTTTGCTCTTTGCTTTATGTGTGTTCATATTCGAGCTTCGATAACGGTAAAAATAATGAATTGCGTCTTTTTGATCCCACAATGCGGGTCTGGGAAAAATTCCACTAAAACTTTCACGTTCATCGTCGATGAGAGCTCAGAAAAAAACACCCGATTATTAAAGCAACAATCGTAACTTGTTGTTCAAAGCACTGATCCAACGTAAACTGTTATATGAAAATCAATGTTAAGTTTTCTTCGCTTTGGTAGACTCGGTCGGTCTCATAGGTAATCGCAGCTCCAACATTAACGCACCCCAAGGTTGCGTATCTCTACATTTTGTCTGCCGGCGTCTTGTTTGTTTACTTCAAACTTCGGAACAAGGCCGATGACCTTCCCTCCTCTTTTGCTCAGCCATCAGCCTACTGCGACAATGTTTTCGTGAATATATATTCCTTATTTGCGTAAAAAAGGAGTCAAAGCAGAGACAAACGTATACCACAAAGATGCCATAAAGACTTCATTTAATGCTTAAGGAAAATCTCTAATGGAACCTGATGGGTCTTCCAAAAATATTCCACTCCCGTACATAATACTAACTAAGCTCCGCAGAAACACGGCTGTAGCTCAGTGGCTACACCGTTTAAAACCCAGGTTCAAGCAAGAATGGTAACTTTTAAGTTTCTGTATTTTTTGCCAAGATCTTCTCTTTTAGCACCGATTACTTCTGTTTTATCAACATGTTTGCCTATATATTCCAGTTTCTCAATGCTAACGTTTCCCACACCATCATAAAACAAATAGCTTGTGTGTCGTCGAGAACACAAAATAATTATGTACATAATTAATTTGACTTACCTTTCGCGATGGAGGGGCAGCTATAATATCTGTGTAGTAATCTTCTGCTTTGCACGAATGCATGTTCTCATACAAAATACTAATTTTCTTTAGATTATCCCATCCTGCAGGTCTGTAATGATAAAAGGACACAACGAATCGATTATTTTCTACTTCGTATACCTTCTGATTGAAATACTTTACATCAGAACAGCATCTTTTTCAACGACTAGAGCAGGCGTTCGGAATGGTAGGTCGTAAATCCGATGTGTCAGATACTTATAGAGCAGATCACAGTTTTTGTCTTCCTTCACGCTGGTATAGAACAGAGATGTGCCATGCTGTAGACAAAATCTACGTATCCATTGTTGTATAAAATCGAAATGCTCATCCCTGTAATCGTATTCCTTTTCTAATGTCGTCATATAGTCAGTCTATAAGGAAATTAAATTATTTAATACTTTCAGAGGTTATACAACTACTTTTACATACTTTTGTGACAACAACAACCATATCTAGGCCGAGATTTGTAGTGAGCGCACCTTCTGTCAGGGGCAACAAATCATCATCGTCCACTGAGTTGTTTCGAACGGTGCGCTTAATAGGAGATCCAGGATCCATATCATCGCCAACTTCACAATAACTTTGCCATGAAGTTATTAGACGTTGACGGGCGTCTCTACTCTCCTCGGGATCGAGCTTGAGACTCTCAATATGTTCTGCTAGCACTTTGATCCAATGATTAAGTTGCTCCAGCCATGCCCACGGTGCAGTCATCGACACTGTGAGTATCACCAAGGTGTGTGCATAGTTTGTTTCGTTTAAGGCGTATTTTAAAAGGTTAACATGGCCTGGATCACCATCAAGAACCCATACACCTAATCGTGTCATATCTGAAAAAAAAAAAAACCAAACTTGAAAACTGTCGTCAAATTTAAATTGAAAACAAAAACTCACCGTCTCTGTATTCGTCCTTGACATCAATGTAGGCGTATTCGAGACCGGATCCCTTTTTCGGATCCTCAACACCTTGCAGCTTGGCAATGAGTGTCGTTTTACCGGTGGCATTGTCACCTAATACTAAAACGGATTTGTTCGATGGAAGTTTTGTGCTACCCTGCTTCTGTACCTCGCTTAAAATTGCTGACCTAAAAAAATAAAAATAGCAAAGTTCGCATTAGTTTTTCATGGACATGGAGAAATATTAATCAGTGTGAGAAAATGGTGCGAAGGACACCATTTGCTTTAGTCAAGAAAAGGACTTGGCGAAACCATGTTTAGCTAATAACACACTGACAACCTTTTACGACGAAGCACAAGTACATTCCGTGCATGTATCGCACACATAGTTTCAGCACAATACAACACATCACCTGGACCATCATAAATTTTCTTCTCGTTTTTCCCCAAATATTGGAAGTATCTAATCTGGGAGGAGGTGTGATAAACACCAAGTTTGGAAAATAAACGTAAGACTCAGTTTGCATGGATGATTTTAAATACGCTGCATTTCTGATCTCATCGCTATACTCGGACATTTCGGTTGAGAAAATGGATGAATGTAAATTAGCAAGTAGTACATAGTCTGCATATTAAAAAGATTATATCTATGTGGAGCTTTTTCTGTAATAATTTGAAAAGCTAGCTCACTGTCTTTTCAATAATATAACGTACCTATGGTATTGTTTTAAATAATATAAATGTAGTGTAGGTATAAGCCAATTAAGATTTATTGACAACAATTATTTATGCTCTAACAATCTAATGAATATCCAATGAAGGTTCATTCTGATTCCATTCCAATAGGCAAAGGCAGTAAGGCATTGAAAATAACTCTGTTGTCATTCATTCCCATGCCGGTTTTTTTTTTTTGTGGTATTTGTTCAATCAAAACAAGTCTGACTGAAACTAAAACGTAGCTTCCAAAAAATACTTGTAGGTACCTATCTCAAATAATAACAAAAACAACATAATGAGGAAATACACAAGAGCCAGCACATAAAGACTTAGAAGAGACTGTGACCTAAAACAAGAATGGTGATTCATGCCAAATTGCCAACATAGAGAAGAGTACACGCAAATGTATTTATTTTAAAGAAAATTATACAACCAATAGCCACATAGGCGACAACAATGTTTTTATCTCTCATTGATAATTTATTTATTTATAATATTCATGCAAAATGCTTAGAATATTAAACAGGTAAAATTAGAAAAATAGTTGAAGATCGGTGTTGCCACTTTTGTTGAATAAAAAAGAAGAATACTGGGGATCATGTATGTAATAGGAAATCGATCGAACAGAGACCATCAATGGACAGAGACCATTATTGTCGAAACGATGTCGTTGCATCGTCTTCTTTTTAAGTGATCTGGTCCCTGAATAAATTGCTGGAAGTACGAGGAAGCTGCTTCATAAGAGCTGGAATAGCAATCAAATCATTATTGGCGTCGAGTTTTATTTTACCGTTGAGGGTACGAGCTGTCAAGTTTTGAATGCACTACACATAAATTCAATGTTCACAAATGTACATCCTACATTTATGCAACTAAAAGAAGTGGTTTTTGAAGGCAGTTATATTGACCAATTTATTGCTTTTCAGTGACTGACACAGTTCGCCTACCCGCTCTTATTATTCTCTCTTATGCTAAGGCGCAGTAGCGCGTAGTGGTTAGTGTGCTGGAGTGCTAGACTACTGTGCCCCCGCACAGTCCCAGGTTCGATCCCCAGAAAACCACAAATTACATCTTAAGGTTTTTTCTACTGCGCCACCTCTTGCGAACGTCTGACAAACATCCGAGAGTACGACTGAAAAAGCTTCTCAATTCAGCCGTTTGGACTCGGCATAAAATTGTAGGTCCCTTCCATTCGTCCCAAAAATAGAAACTCACACAAGCGAATGGTTGCGAGAAGCTACGCCTACCGCCTGTTGCGCCGCCGCCTATTTTTTTTTATGCTAAGAAACTCGCAGCCATTGACAATAATTTACGTTTTGCTTTTGGGCTCTACTCAAATGTTATCAAAATACTTGCAATGTAAATAACTTATGGTAGTCGAATAATGTTAGTCAAATAAACCCAATCTGCTATCAATTAATCAATATTTCGGCCACATTTCAGCACCTAACTAGACTGGAACACTCTTGAACAATGGTGCAGATCCCCATGACATGACCATTTAGGTAAATGTTTTTCTTTAAGAGATAAGTTCTCGTTGTTAAAATCTTGTTGTTTGACTAATCAATAACTGTTACAAATATATTGTGACTTCCGATAACTCCCAAATACAATCAGTATATGCCTAGAACATACATACATACATGGTTATTATAGGTCTGTCTGATTCTGAGTTGAAAAAGTACAGGGCTTAGTTTTGTATGGCTAAAAACGATGTCTGAAACTGTTCTACTTCTCAACGAATATGTAGGTAATGTTTACTCAAACCCGATGACATCACACAGGATACAGAGTTTAGAAATGAGCTAGGTAGGTACTCTTTGTTGTCTACAATAATGTAATGTGACATTATACATTTTATGCAGAAGCACCTTAAAATTGTAAATATTATGTGCATATACATATGTATTACCAAATACTCACTATTAATGTTGGTAGATGACTAAATCTTTTAACATATTGAACTAAGTGGCAACACCTCGTCATCTTTTGAACTGAGGTGTGGTGGTCGATCGGTCACACGAAAAATTGACAGTTAACTATACTCTTCTCTTCCACCATTTAGGGAGAGAATTATGAAGTCATGCAATTTTATTCGAATGCCAAAATAAAAGGAACGAAAAAGACACCTTAATAATGAAGACATTTTCAAGGGCGTCATCGTGTTTTCCAAAAATGTCCTTTATGTTTTGTTAACTTACCATAAATTTTCTTTTTCGGCAGCATCCTTTTTCTTCGACTCCAAAAGACCATTCATCTGAGTGCCAATTTCCATCGCCATCTTCGCACAGATGTGGAAATATAACTCACTTTTGTTAAGAGGAACTTTTTTTTATATATATTAACAGATGGAGTACAACTTTTTAATTATAACAAAATAAAAATACACAATTAATACTGAAACACTTCTTTTGATGTCGCGAGAAGGAAAAGAAATGATTTTTTTTTGTTCGTTGATGACTCAAGTATGTATAGCGTGCAATTGGAATAGAATTTTAATCTTTTTTGCTGGGTTCACAAAAATGAATTAAAATATTTCTGAAGTTTATGGTACTGTCAACAATATAGACTCCGTGTTTAAGGTCGGTGTACAGTGGGAAATTCTTTTTAAATCACAAAAGAAAATCTAGTGATTTTCCTTTGGACTTTTACCACAAAAATAAAGAAAAGCAGTATGCACTTGGTGTCAACTCTTTCACACACTTGCTTCTAATAAGAAATCACCTCCCACCTTGTCTTTTGTCTCGTTCTCATGTATTTGCATTGAAGTTTTCTGTGTGAAGTTGCCAACAATGCAAAATTTTAATTTTTTGACATTTCGTTGCAGAAATGCCAACATTGAAGCCACAAAAAGAAAACAGAAATTATGGTCGTGTTAAAAAGGTGGTCAATAATCAAAGAAAAAAGTCTTTTGAAACAAAATGAAATAATGGTATGTTTTGTTAGGATATCCAAAAGGAAATTTTATCTGTCACTCATCGTACTCTGGCGGCCATAGCTTCATGTTTTTGTGTACCTACTTGTTATTATATTTTAATTTGCTAGATTTAATAACCCTAAAAAAACAACATTTGTATTCTCGTTCTGAAGACTTTTCGTATTTCGATTCATAGTTTGCTCAAATGTGATAACGGAGAGGGGAGGTTGGGCTACAAATACTTCTGTTTAAGTAAGGAATATAATGACATTCCAGACTCTTAATGGCTGCACCCTATTAGCAAATGGGGAGAATTTGATAAATTTTAATCGTACAGCATGACAAATCCTAGACAAAAACCATTACACTTTACCCTTTTTGTATCGCCTTCGAGGTCGTATACATGATTCACTTATTTAAGCATTAATAGTCAATATATATACATAAATATGACAGTCGTAGAATTAACACAGATCCAACAGATACCCTGTGCAATAATTAATGCCAAAAAATGTGCCGTATTTTGACAAAGCGATATGCGCTATCGAAACTACTTTAATTTCTTTCTAAAGCCGTGTGCCATTTGGGCCAAATAATTATCCTAGGATTTTTTATTATTTATTAACAAGTAAATTAATTTATATTATTAACAACTAAAAAGCGCCAGCTACTGAGGCTTTGGGCTAGATAATTGACTAACGGCCTAAAGGCCCCGACCCATAGAATCCGTCACATCCGTTGCGGCAATGTATTCGAAATATAAGATAATGAGAGAAACTGTCTCTCATATGTCATCGGCTGTCAAGGTATGCGACGAATTCTATGGGACTGTTCGTTCCGTCGAATACGCCAATCCGTCGACGCAACGGATGCGACGGATTCTATGGGTCGGGGCCTTAAGTCAGATAGTGCGTAGAGCAGATGTCAACACGAAGACAAAGGGTATTCATGCAACGTCGTAAGTTTACCATTCGCGTAAAATGGTAATACCCTATTCACACCAAGCCGAAAACCGAGTTTTCGTCAAAAAAGTTTAGAAAACTCGTAGATGCATTCACACCGAACACCAATTCGTTTTCGTTTGACGTTTCAATTAGCTGTGAAACTAGCTATGAAATGTTTGTGGCGACTAGACTTTTATTTTAGTTACTAAACTTGGCACGTATTGACATAATATACAAACAAAATTTTTTAAGCTACTTGATAATCGCTAACTTATGGTTAAATAATTAACATAACCGACATTCAAAATCAAAACATCTGAAAATACCATTTAGTTGTGGCAGGCTGGCAGGTAGTTTGCTCCTTATGGTGCAAGCAAAGATAACAAAAAAACTCTCACTCTCACTCAGTCTCTCACATCCTGTCAGCAGTTTTGCTGAGCTCGCTGAATGTTGCAAAAGGTGTGTCTGCTTCAACAACCCAACGATCGTACTCGTTTTCGTGGCGTTTTCATGGAAAACGACCTCGAACAACTCGTTTTGAAAACTGCAATATGTATGGGAAAACTTCTGTTTTCGATGAAGTTTTCGGCTGTTTTCGCGAAAACCCAGTTTTCGGCTTGGTGTGAATAGGGTATAAGTTTACGACACGCGTTTTATGAATGCCCCAAATAGCTGCTTTCGTAAATGATGGTAGACCTCTCAGCTGTTTCACATGAGAGGGAACGAATGAATTGATAAAATACGAAGAAACCACTTCTGATGCAATTACAAAGAAAATTGCACATTTTACTAATCCTAGTGTAGAATAATTAGTTAGTCTATCAAATTGTATTAAGAAAACAAGTTTTGAAAGGGTTTAAATAACGACGTTTCCAATTCCAAACTTTTTGCCGCGAACGAAAACATCCTTTGTTTGGAATTGGAAATTTCGTTATTTAAACTCTTTTAGAACTTGTTTTCTTAATACCATTTGATGGATTAATTAATTATCCTACATTTGGAATAGTAAAATGTGCAATTTCTATTTATAAATGCATCAAAAGTATTATAAATGCATGCAAAGTAATTTTTTTGTGAAATGTCACATTGACCTCGTCGTAAGTTTACCATCTCGGTTTTCCACACAAATTCGCGTAGTAAGTTTACCATCTTGTGGTAAATGATTTTCCATACAAATTTTGACAGTTCACTTACCACGTCGTAAACTTACAAAGTTTATTACGTTTACGTTTTCCATTATTCCCGTTGGCGTTTGTCGTATACGACTCAGGTGTCGTGTCGTTGTATAAATGGTATTCCGATTTTTATAGAACTTTTTTTAACGGTTTTATTTTTTTCTATGGGTTCACACCGGCAAACAACGGAATGAAATATTAGTCGTTTACGATAAACGCCAACGGGAATAGGGGTGATTAGTAAGCATAGTTATCCAGTGCGACATTAATATTTGCTTCTTCTTGCTAGCCGATCTAGTACATTTTCAACTGAACAAGCTAGTTATCTATTTAGAAAAATCCCATTACATTTCCCTATTACCTTTGCAAAAAGTTTAGAGCTTATTTCGGTGTGTGTGCTTTAGTGCGATTCTAAGTTTTGTTTGGCATATTTTAAGGTCATATCGAAAAATTATTTGCTAAAAATTAATTTTCTTATAGCTTTATATGCTTTTTGGTTCGGGGGCTATAGCGTCACAGGTAAGGAAGTGTAGGTCAAAAATGTGTGATTTACCGTAAGATTCCCATGTCCGGTCACATTTTTCTGATAGCCACGCCACTAAATTACAAGAATAAGGTCAAATTATGAGAAATACGGTCAGTTACCTTGAAATGTATTACTGCGCATAGTTGTTTCCGCAGCAAAATCGCAGACAAAGTAGTCAGATCGCCTGTTAAGAGTTGACACAAAACATACTTCCAAATACGTTATACATAATTTATTATTCAAATTCTGTACATAGTAAGAGGTGAAAATGCTGTAACTGAAAAAGACGTAATGGTTTCTGTATTTTTGTAATAGAACCAAATCAACACCAGAGAAGGACCCAAAGGAAAACACTTGTTTAGATTAACATGTTATTTAGATATCCGTCTTTATAGTTACATGGTTGTATATTATGAATATTCTAAAATATTTACAAAGAAAAAAGGAGAAAATAAAATAGAACAAAACAATAACAAAACAATTTTGTATATATAATAATCTGTGTATGCTGGCATAATGAACGTTCAAATAATACTATAATCGATTTGTCTATACTGAAAACGAACAATTTAACAATTTCTTTCGGTATGCCAGATCCCGGTTTCTAAATACTTTAAGGAATGTCAGGAATCATGAAACAAGTTATGTATATTTATTCTGTTTTAATATTCACACGATAAAAGACAACAAATTCCAATAAGATTTCTGTATATAATTATTAAATTTAATTTAATTGTGTGGGTATTCCTTTGATGCTTAGAAGATCGGGATGTAGTTGTCGATCTTCGCGCGATGCTTTTGTGCTACACACTCAGAAATCCAAACGATGTTTCGGCACTCTTGTTCTTTGAGCTTCAAGTAGGCGTAGAAAACGCCAAAATGGAATTGTTGTAGGAACGCAAAGACGTTCAATTTAACTTCGTGTTCAAAGAATTTGTCCTCCAGAGTCTTGTCACCGGGATTGGTGCCGGAACCATCGAAGAGGGCAGCGTATTCTGCGTAGTACTCGGCCACAGCTTTAACTTGTTCGTAATCATCTGCTCTGGCTAGAGCGGCTAAACCATCGGGATTCATTTTACCACAGCGTGGGTACAACTTGGCACGATCATCCTTGGAGAGTTCAGTACCGAAAGAGTTGATTGTGATGATAATGGCACGACGATCAGCTTCGAACTGGAGGGAATATACACGTATTTAGTTGAAACACATATTAATAGGGTTGAAAACTTACAGCCAAGATCTCGCACATGACATCGGCGGTGGATCCACCATTGCTTTTGCAGAACTCATAGAAAGCCTCCAGGTAGGCCTTGTACAATGTGTTACGAATGATTTCGATGTTCATTTCATCCAAATCCTGCTCGGAGATACAATCGACGAAGAATGGAGCAAGTGGCGTATCGACCAGAACAGCGTTGTACAATTCAGCTGGAGTGGCTGCCACGTGAATGGCTTCCATTTGCTCGAAACTACCCAACGGGTGGCATTTGGGAATCAGTTCGGAAATGGGTCTCTGATGCAAGGTACCAGTGATCAGCAAAATAATGTTGTCAATCATATAACCGTAAGTGATGAAATCCAAGAAACTGGCGAGGGGCTCGACAGCGTGATTGCGCAAATGCTGAAACTCAATGACAAGCTTCTCGCGTAGTTTGTCATCGATAACAGACACTGAAAGTGGTGATGGTTCGTTGGCGAGGAAAGAGCCATAATCGGTTCCCTGAAGATGGAGTTTCAAATCTGCAATATTTAACCAATTTGTAATGATATGTAAAATGGTTTAGGGGTGTTAAATTTGCAGTGTGTAGTTTGCCATATAAGGCAAGATCATGCGCGTACGTGGTATCTAAGACCATGTATCTATCTATCTATAGAAGAAGAGGTATTACATTTGCGATGTTATTTGTGCTGCTTTTTTAAAGGCGAGGATTTCAACAGACAAAACATCCCAATTCAAACGTCTCTAACGAGTCATGTGATGAGCTAGAATTCGTGGAGCTAAAAATTGGCACAGAAGTTTCGCCGCTTACTCAATTATCCGAGGGTGAATTGCTGGACAGAGAATTAGTTGTTTAAGATATTTTGAGAGTAATCGTGCAAAAATATTAGATCCGTGCAGGATTATGTCAGCGAATTAACAAAGCAAATGTTTTAGGATGTTCTCTAGCTAACCGTACTATGCAGTGCATTTGGTTAATGCAAATTGGAAGAGCGGGTTTTCTAACCGAATAGTTTAAGATAAATTGCAGCAGTTAAGAAAGAGTTGGAGAGAGCTAAAACCACACATCAAGGCGGATAGCAGTTCTAGTAAGCCACTCCAGACAGAGGTAGAAATAGTTTTTTCTCAAACTTTATCCAACACATAATTTGCTTGTTAAATTCTTGTCCAGTGGGCAAGTAAAGCTATTGGTGCAGCGAGTAGGAAGGACACTGGCTTTGTAAGCTTGTATATATTTATATATCTATAATTTCATTAAGTCAATGACCACTCCTTGTAAAAGTTCTACAGTTACAGTTACCATTTGCTATCACTTCAATTGGCACAACACTATAAAAATTAATATAGTAATTCATTACATACATATTATGATATAATCATTAGTTAACATTTAATGGTAGGTACATAAATGTAACTTCTATTTTTCTTTGTTGGCATTTCCCAGTTCCCGTATCCTTTATTCAGAATCCCAATTAGGTACATCATTTTTATTGTCGTGCAAAATTTAATTCAATCTATTTTTTTTTTTTAATTAAATATGTTTGTTTATAAAAGCATTCACTTGGTCACAAGGTAAATCCTCATGACAATTTATCAGAGAATTTTTTTTTCAGTAGGTGTTGATAAATTTTCTTAGCACTTGCCCTTGTCACATGATCAGAAATGGGAATGGCTGCGAAGTGTTGTTTTTTGCAAATGCAATTTTACTACTTATTTCGACCACTGTATTATTGGCTGCAGAGCCGTGCGATTTGATTAGTAATGAAAATCTTACCTTCCAAAGTCTCACACTGCACCAAATTTAAGTAATCTGCTTGTTTTAAGATTCCACACTTGAAACCACGGCAAAGACCTTCGAGGTAGCCACCATCGATATTAAACATAAAACCAGTCATTTTTGCTGTTGGAAGTTTTGGCGAAAGTGGGTGGATTAGGTTTTAAGTATTTTTTGCAGTTTCTTTCGTAGTAAAACTGTAGAAAATTCCACAAAGGAGTTGTTGAAGAAAATTTTCACTTCTTATCGACCAACCACCACACAAATGTCATATGACTACAATTATTTTTTCACTACGGCCTTTGACGTTTACATTTATCGTTAAAGAAAACTTAACGCGGATGAACTCTGCCATCTGTATGAGAGTAGAAAAAATGTATATTTGTACACTAATGGAAGAGTGTAAGCCGTTGGTATTTTTGAAAATTTACCTAGCAATTTAATGTGATTTTCCATTAGGCACATCCGATTCATAAAAGCGGATTGATCTGATTTTGTAAATGTATTAGTGCGTTATTCGATAGTACATCGGCTGTGCAAATCGTTTTCGTTTGTCGGTGGAAACATACGAACTTCATATGGATAATCATATCGACGACGTATCGAAATCTACAGATGACGAGGAAGAAGAATAAGATAACCAAGATCAAAGCAATTGCTCCAAAATTAAGCCCATATTTAATACGGTTTTAGTAGGTAATTTCATTTTGAAAACAAATTCAAATATATTGGTATTAGTGAGAGTATGTGTAAATATCGAAAAATATCGAGATCTGCAAAAAGTGATTTAGATCAAAAAAATATTGATCTGCTAGGTTTCGGGACACGAAGGCATTCCAGGCAATTAGAAAGCAGACGAACTAGCAAGACACGGTTCGGCAAGCTGATCCCTCTGTGAACATCCCGCTCTGCACACTCAAGCTTGAAGCAGCGAGAAAAGCCACAATAGAGGCGAACGTTAGATGGGCCACCTTAAATACTTTTATAACACCTACCCCAAAAATGCTATGGCCCGTCCTTCAATGAAACTAAAACCGAGAATATAATGCGGAAGGATAGGAAATCCATGTCCACCCTCGTAGGTATCATAACGGGGCACAACACTCTTCGGAACCATTATACCTATGTAGAAAATGGGCTTAACGGAAAAAGAAATCTGTAGGGGCTGCGGTGATGAGGGAGCTCTTAAGGATACAACCCATGATACAACAAGACAAGATAGCGCATTGAAGTTTTCATTTTTGATTTGTTCTGCGCATGTACGTCATAGTTGCGGAGTGTACATTTTGACTCTTGGTATTTACGTGTGTTTTATATGGAACGAGTTGTGTTGGTTCTTCAAATGTTTAACTAAAAAGGAGTATATAGAAGATATAGTTTCGGAATTCTGTGAATGTGCTTGGAAAAACATTTATCGTCCATAACATGTGTCTTTTTTTTTGTTGTTCCTTTCAATTAAGTCGCAGAATTACTTAGGTATTTTCTGCTCAGTTCGACGCGTCATATTAACAAAATTGATGAAAAAACTTGTGTTTTGAATCGAATGTAAACAAAATTTTTATAAAAAACAAGTAGTTTCGTCAATTATTTATTCTATTTTGGTTTTCTTGTTTGTCGATTAAGGAAGCGAATGCAAAAGTGCATTCGCGAGCGGAAGAGAAGAGTGTTTTTGATACGGATATTGCAGTTAAATCAATTCAGTGGTTAATATAGTTTCACTATTGTCTTTCATCATAGCTTTAGATGGCTTCGGAAGACCAACCATGCTGCAGACTCTAAATCCTACCAAAGAAAGTGCGTGTCTAAGCATAAGTGCAACTGCATTTATAATGCCAGTTTGCCTACCATTTTCATGTTGAATAATATTTATTAAGTCATTTTTCACAAAATGCAATCTCTAAAAGTCCTTATTTTTCTATTAATTGGGTCTTATCGTTTAAATATAAAGATTCTTTGCTTTAAAAGATTTTTTTTCTTAGAAAAGTTATGGAGCTGTTTCTAATGATTCTGTTTGTTTTTCATTAATTATATTTGCACTCAAATAAAGAGCCAATATCCCTTTTACAAATGTACTATTATTTGTTCAGTTAATAACAATAATAATTTAACAAAATCGCAAATTTGTACTTTCGCGCTAATAGTACATTCATTATCTCCGCAGCTACTACGTCATAATCTGTTGACAGATGAATACCGATGAACAGCAAGAATGAACGACATGCGCAATGCGATATCTTGCCTTGTTGTATCATGGTTCGTATGTACCAGCACCAGTAAAGCTACGTTATATGAATATGCCAAATTTGCAAGCCGTATACATACTTTTCGCACATGCCACAATATATAAAACGTGACATATTCTACAATATGTCGAAAAATCGTGACGTAAGACTGGCATGCGTATGTCGTGTTTGGCATGTCGTGTACTCGTAGCTTAAATAATTTGAATATGTATACAGGGTTATAATGAGTAGGGGACAACCTCTTTCCCCTATACGGATATGGACATCACAATGGTATCAGCATTGACCTGAGTGTGGCACCGGAGAAATCCTCGCCAGCCCACAAACCAAACCTATCCATATACTGGATAAACGCTCTCTTAAACGAATGTATCCCGAATGTCGTTATAAAAACTAAAGAAACTGTTTAAAATATTCTTCACGGAATGAAATACTAACAATTACTGGAAATAGAACAGAATAACGACAGGCAGGTTTTTTTTCCACTGTGCCAAATTTATCATAAAATTGCAGGTCTTACCTTCCATTCGTGAGAAGCGCTGCTGACCTGCTGCTACGTAAATGTAAGCTGCCAACTATGTAATTTTTTAAAATAAGGGAAATAATAATCACCTTATTCCCGTTGGCGTTTGTCGTATACGACTCATGTGTCGTGTCATTGTAAACACGATATTCAGATTTTTTTTCGATCTTTTGTTAACGAATTTGCTTCTTTTTCTATGTGTTCACTGTAATTTCAAATCGTTTGTCTCAAAAAGTTTAAAACACTTAACTTAAAACCGAAGTGAAATATTAGGCGTTTAAGACAAACGCCAACGGGAATAGGGGTGAATATATAAGCAACATTTATTTTTAAAAGTGTTCAGTTTTATTTAGTTCATTCAACTTTACAGCATTGGATCATTCACATATTTTGGTTGGTATTCTCTTATTTTCTACATTTATGCACTCAAAAGACTATTTCTTGTCTTTATCTAATATTGAATTTTCACAAATAGGTAGTTTTTTTCATATTTGTTTGTATTTCCTTCAACTCATTCTTGTTGTTTACATTATAAGAAAACATATTATATATTTTTACCATTTAAATTGTAATCTTAATTATAAAATGAAATTGTACAGTATACGTGTATAAACATTGTGTATAATTTATAATTTAAGCAGAGAGTGTAAATTGATTACATGTAGTACATACATATAATATTTGTTATTATTTTTTTGTTAAAATCAATTATACAGGACATTTATTTTTCAAGTTTCTACTTTATTTTCTTGTTTATGTTTGTATACGTTAACTTAATATTTTGTTTTAATCACAAAAAAATACATTAGTCAATATTTTCTGCTGTTAAAAGAATCATTTGAAGAGTGATTATATGGAAAAAAATGTTTTCACTAACATTTGGCTGAAGTTTAGTAGGAAAAGTAACACTGTAGTGATTGAGCCAACATTAAATTTCAAACTTACGTAATTGCAGTGGAAGAATGGGTTTATGTCCGATATTATATTATTATATTTGTTTCAAATCCCAAAAAAGAGCGGAATACGGCAGTGAAAGTATTTTTTTTTATTTGGCTTTGATAGTCTCACATTGTTGTTCTTTTTGCCGACGGCGACGTACTTAATTTTGAATATTCTATTCTTATTATATCTAATAAGCCCCTTGCTTTTATTTCTTAGTTTTATGTTTTCTACATTTTGATTAAACATTTTGAAGTTCAATCTAAAAGCAAATGGAAAGCTATTCTTCTCTATCGAAATATTGAGTTGTATCTGTTATTTAGTCGATAGTTGCTACAATTTTTTCCAAAAAATGTATACCTCTTAATGTAGGTACATATTACTAATATCCCGGTCTGTCTAACAGCAATTTATATTTGATAGTTTGACCTAATCCTGTGGAGAGCTACTAAATATTGATAGATTATTTAATCCGAAAATTTTCAGAACTAGTAGAGAATAGTGCGAGATGAATGTACTCACTTCACTCACGAAGCTGCCTGATGAAACAATTTTTCCATAAACCAATAGTATCATATCCGGTTATTGAAAGTTGATGCAACAACTATTTTTCTAAGCACACATCCAGAGCTTTTGTAGTCTATCCCAAAAGATTAGCAACTCCTACCTACCGCATGTTTCCAGTGAAGACATTTAGAAAAAACCACAAGATTTACCTAAATCCCAAGCTTAGTTCAACCCACAGAAAAACACCATACAAAAGGATTGTTGAAGACTTTCGTGAATCAGTTTGAGAATTTTATCAATGTCGCTAAATATCTTTTCGTTTAATTTAATAAACGTTAAGAAATTTATAAATCATGTTAGTGGGAGATTGGTATAACAAACTTACATAATGTAATTTCTTGAACTACCATTAGGTATATTCGCGGAGGGGCAATGATTGGTTTTCTTTATCGCCCTTATTTTTATTCGTCCACTGCTACATACGTTTGTCTCGCTTTAAACTCACTCTCTAAAGTATGTCGTGAGCACATTTATTCAATCCTTTACCCAGCATCAGGCGACAAAATTCTCCCTCACGTTTGCGGAATGATATATCGTAATGAAAAGTATAGATACAGTAAGAATAGCGCATTAATCTAAATGCAATTACAATGTCTGGTAAAATTGGATACTAACATCTTTCCATAGATAGGGTTATCGAAATTGTATCAGAAGTTCTGTTAATGGCAAGGTTGTTGGTCGCAAGTTTCGTTCATTGCTATGGCGCCCAACGTAAGACCGCACACGACACTGCATCTTTTGATTAAGCTAGTGTGAAGTGGCTTATCCAAATATTGGTCGATTGATAATACCTACGCATATTCATACCTACATTATATAAGAGCATTTAAAGCTGACAATTCAAACAGTAATTTTGCAGAAAACTATGCTCGCAACAAAATTCATAAATGCCTAACACTGTACAGTAATAGCATTTTCCTAAAACCACTACAATGCTTTGTGCTACTTAAGAGCAAATGTGCTCGTACCTACTTGCATATTATAAATATAGTCTTCTCTTTTTGTTTTATATAATAATATGTATCCACTATAACCTCAAAATATGCATTATTTTCCTGATTCAATTTTAAATATGTATATCCGCTTTTCTTAAAATATCGTTTAAGGTATAATTTTCACCTGAAAGAAAAAAATTAAAATATTAAATCGGTACTGGCAAATAGATTAAAGATAACAACTCTCAAATAGTGTACATAACTGTTTTTTTTTAAACAAGAATAGTAAATTAAACAAAGATTCACTTAAAGCGTATTTTCACAATTTTGCAACTTCTTTACCACTTTAATTTATGTCAAAGCTTTCTATAAATATACGTACAATAATAAGCAAGCACTTCTCTTATAATATAATACATTTTTTTGTTTTCTTTTATTTATACATTACTTTATTGTTTATTTAAATTTAGGTGAAAGCTACATAATCTCTACTACATATAGATTTATAAATATAATTTAAATTTTTTGTTTCGTTTTTATTTTTAAATAAATTTTACTAAACGACCCTGTAATTGCGTGTGAATTATATAGAATGCTTTATAATAGTTAGCAAATAATTTTTACTTTTTAATGAACACAAAGCGTTTTTATCCTTTAGTAAGTTTTTTTTAATATGTAAATGTTTGGAAATTACTTAAAAAAAATAAATACATAATTGTTTTGCATGCACAATATACGGTGCGGAAGATACATTATACACAAATGCACATAATTTTACATTTACTTATATATTAATGTTGTGCCTAAAAATGCAATATTTGGTTTGACTACGGTTGAATAAACTGTATAATATCTGGTTTCTTTTGTAATATAAAAAATAGCATTCTATTTAGCTTTATTTTTATTTTTTCCTTCGATATTTGTTTAATAATTTATTTTTTGTATAGTATTATTCTGTTTGTTATTTTTAGATTTTACTTAAGCAACAAGAACGCTATTAACACATTCATCACATAAAATTCGCTGTGAAATTGTTTACACTTATATAGCGGGATCTGAAATAAAGCTTAAACAATTGCAAAAAGTTGGAGTTTATACAAAATAAAAATAAAAAGCGAATAATAGCGGATCGGAATTACCTATTTGTTCTTTAGATGTCCATCGCTTTACAGTTTAATGCAGGGGGGCTTATTCCCAAATGCGCGGCGGATCGCATTTCATGGCAAATTGGTATTTTTATATTTCCAAAAGCGATTCGATCCATTCAATAGCGATAGCTTCTCATCTGAATAGCTATCGCTTTTGACAGCTTTTGGTCCGCCATGAAAAGCGATCCGCCGCGCATTTGGGAATAAGCATCCAGTATTTGAGCAGCCATTTTTATTTAAATTTCTTAGAAGTTTTGATCCATTTCCGAAATCGTATACATTTTACCCATAAAGCATTTACCAAAGTTATACCTATATTTGGTGTCAAAACATTGGTCATAATTGACGAGAAAAGTGAGAGGTGCCGTTATTTTTCGAAACAAGTACCCAGTTAGAAGCAATAAATATACCGCCCATATAATCTATAATATTGTTCTCGAGCAATCATCAATACATGTTTTTTTACTTCACTCGATACTACGAGTCATATCAAAGGCCATTATTGTGATTATTGACAGATGTACAAGTTGGCCTGCGATATCTGGTTGTGAAGAAAAGAACCCTATCAGATATACAGAAATCTGTCATCGGTAAGCGGTACGTGTATTTCTGTACAGATAATTTATTTATTTTATAAATGAAAAACTATATTAATCGAGGTAAACGCCTTCTCGGTCTAAAATTTAGGTATTGTTTATGAAAAATAAAATAATCCCGGGTCCATTAAATTATGTTTAAATCGTTTAAAAGTGGAATGAAAATCTTGTTTTGGTTTCGTGTAAACAATTTGGTTTTTTTTGGATAAGACCCTTCATTGAACTGTTTAAAGTTCTTTAAATTACTGTTAATATTCCATTTATTGTGCAGCATTATCCCAAATACCAATAGCGGACCCAACTAACTGAGATTTATCTCAATCTTTCTCGATAACCATCTGCGATATTGCAGAATATTTTAGCGGCATAAAACGCTCCATTTGGGAAGGGGAAGAGCTCGTCAAGGCTGGTTGGGTCTATGCTATAGGTGCGATATAAGATCCAGGAAAGAGTGAGGTAACTGGTCTTTTCGTAAATGCATCCTTGATGACTTCAAAACCCCACGAAATCAAACTAAGAATCTTGTTAATGGTTAAACCATTTTGTCTATATGAGTTGCACCACATTGCGACGCTCGATCCAACACTTTTTCTTTAGTTTCCATTAGCGTAAACTAGTTAGGCATTTATTTTTATGTTTTTACTTGAAAAATGTATTTATTATTCACAATATTTAATTATTTAGTGGCGCTTAGCTTCTTTTCCATATATTTTTTCGCTGATCTGTCAAATTTGTATGTCTAGTAGGGTTCAAATTGTCGCCACTAGGGTACACCCTCCATTTCTCAATTGTGAATTGTCGATTGCGTCGATTGATTTTAGCTATTCGTACGCACAAAATTTGTTCACTTCTAAGAAAAAGCATCGACCAGACATTTGTAATCGACTACAAGCGACTGTCAAATCGACAAATATCGATCGCAATCGACAATCAAATGTGTCGATCAACGATCAACTTTCGACACTTACAATAGGGGCCAAAGCTTTTGAGATATTTAAGAAAAGAAATTTAACCTTTAATGACTTCTGGTTGAATGGCGGGCTTGATGACAGATACATATAATAAAGTGCCCTTGGAATTGGATATTTCCCATAAAAATACGTCATTGAAAATAAACAAATAGTTGGCGCACTAGGCCAAACTTCTCACGGTCGTTCTTTTGTGAATTTTCATTTTTCGAACGAATGGTAGGCCCCTACAATTTAATGCCGGGGCTAAACGCCGGCATAAGACTAGTTTACGTCCGGAATAGGTGGTACAGTGGAGAAAACCTTAAGATATGCTTTGTGTTTTCCGGGGATAAAATGTTAGACATCTCGCTCAGGAGTCCAGGAGCCCTACACTGGGGGCCAACTATGTAATTCGATTCTACAATCAAAATGTTCGAATTCGGAAGATTCGTACTCTGTAACTCTATAGCCAGCGCTCATATTCGAAAATCGAACGGACCTCGAATTGCCTATTTTTTTTGGTACTACCTAATCCTAAAGTAAATGCCAAAACCATTCGAATTCGCAAATAATCATTTTAATGCAAATGTGTTTGCGAACAGGCTGTGTAGATTGCAGAAATCTAAAAAAATTTGAGTAAAAAATTTGTTCATAACTTATTAAATATTATTAAGAGTATTAAAATATACTTTATGCATAGGGAATCATCTAAATGTGCAAACGCAAAGACATCTCAATTTGAGATTCTTGTTCAATACATGACAATGCATTCCGACTTATCTAAAGGATTTATCCCGAATTCGCCTTGGCTCAATTTGATCTTTGCAATCCTCATTTTCTTCGGTAAAAAATCAAATTGCGACACTGTCCATGTTGATTTAGCACCTATTCACGAATCACAACAAATGATTATTTCGTTTTATTCAAAAGTCTGTCAAACACAATGCGAAACTCGTTCGAAAGTCGGAAATTGTTTGGGAGAAAGTTGGCATTACTTACATTCGATTCTAATTTCATACATAGTTCCGTTTGAAAGTAGAATCGGAACCAACTTTCGAATAGAATCGAAAGTAGAATCGAATTACATAGTTGGCCCCCTGTATAGCGTTCCGAAAGTAAAATTTTCCGAAACCGAATATTTGGTAGTCTGTCTTTGGAAAGCGGATTGAAATCTCCATAATGTCAAAGGCATTGATATGATATACGGGAAATCGAAAGAATTACAGAGTACGAATTCAAAAGCGGAACAAAAAGCACTTTCGAATATGATTGGCTTTCGGAACGAAATAGATAGTAGGGCAACTACACACTAACCACTAAGTTACCGCGCCCACATTCAAGGCACTTATAATAATGCCTGTTCTTGAATATCTTGAGATTCAAAGCTATAGTCAAAATGTGTGTCTTCGAAACATTTTTAAAGGCCACGGTGTAATAATTGGAGAGTTTGCCTTTGAACCCAGCGGCGGCGGCGAATGTTTAATCCATTGGCGCTGAAGCCGCTGACTTTAGAGAAACCAATGATCACCCCTATTCCCGTTGGCGTTTGTCCTAAGCGCCTAATATTTAATTTCAGTTTTAAGTCCGTGTTTGTAACTTTTTTGAGACAAACGATTTGAAATTACAGTGAAGACAGAAAAAAAACAAAATCGTTAGTAAAATTTTGAAAAAAATCTGAATATCGTTTTTAGAACTACACGGCACATGAGTCTACGACAAACGCCAACAGGAATAAGTGTGAGAGTTTTGTTTATTCAGAACTACTAGAAAAATGATTCCATTTTAGTAGTACAATGAATAGGAGTTCGATTACTAAGTGCTTCAGAACTTGCAGTTCGGATACTTATCGTAAAGTTGTGAAACTCCTGCTAAAGCGGAAAATTAAATGATGGTTCATTTGGAACTAACGTGAAGTTGGTTACATACTAGCAATTCACATAATATAAAAAAAAGGTTAATGAAAATAGGTTTTTGGTTCTTTTGTCTGTCATCTGTCTGTAGCGCAGTGGTTAGTGTGCTGGACTACTGTGCGATGGGAGAGATCCAAGGTTCGATCCCCGGAAAAACACAAATTAGATCTAAAAGTTTTTTCTACTGCGCCACCTCTCGCGAACGTCTGACAAACATCCGAGAGTATAACTGTCATGAAAAAGCTTCTCAATTTAGCCGGTCGGACTCGGCATAAAATATTGTAGGTCCCTTCTATTCGTCCCAAAAATAGAAACTTACACAAAACGAATGGTTGCCGGAAGCTAGGCCTTGGGTGTCTACCCGCCTGTTGCGCCACCTATTTATTTTTTATTTTTTGTCTGTCTCGGTTGGAAATTACTTTCATTCCCATGAAACGAGTTACACCGTCCAAAAAATCAACCGCAAATGTCTAGTCTAAACATTAAGCCAGCGTAATTTACTTATGTTCTAACGGGTCATTAACATTTATGAAGTAAATGGAAACAACTGTAATGAAGGTAACGCTGCAGTGCAGTAACCTATTTGGTTCACATTTAATTTAAAATGAATAAATGTATGACAATGGAACAGTTTTTGTAAATTAATAATTCAATCCAACAGCAGTGACGCATACTGTGATAATTCTTCTTATGGGATCGTAGAAATATGGCACCTACATTTTCATATCGTTTCACAGGAAGTAAGCATAATCTTCCTCAATGCATTCGCATATATTATGTACTTTGCAATTTCTTCTTCCGCGTAGGGTTTTGTTTTGTTTTTGATTGTTTCTCGGACATTATGCGCGTGCTTAAAAGTGTATATGAATGGAATCGGAACAAACTGCTGTATAAATGGAAACGAGTTGTTTGTATATTAATGTATCATTTTCCATAGATTTCTGAATTTTACCTTTATTTTCTAAAAATAAAGTCAGTGTGAACTAATAATATTATTCACTTTTAAACAAGGAACTCAAAATTAATACCACGCTAAAATTGAAATAAAAATAAAACTGAAAATCATTTAATTTTCTTTTCTTTTTATTTATACTTATAACATTTAATTTAAAAAATAATATTCGAAATATTTCTACGTACAAGTTAAAAAGCCGATTGACAGAAAAAAAAAATATTGTATTAAATTAAATCTACTAAACAAGAAATAAAATAAAAATACAAATCATAAGCAAACGCTATTTATGTTGATGCTGCACGGTTGTTTTTCTTTGCTACAAAACAAAAAAAAGTTATTACATATTTCTTATTAGTATTTTATAAATAAACTATGAAAACTGGAGTTGCTTTAACAAAAAAAAAAATACTTTGTATGGACGTTTTAAATTCATGTGTTCTTTATCTTTCTTTATCTTTATTTCCCTACATATTTGATCAGTAAATTTACGCAGTAAAAAAAAGATTCATGTTAAGGTTACTAAAATATCTTATACAAGTAGTGAATCCTTACAACTTAAATGTGTGTTATAGATACAACATTCGTTTTTTTTATATATTTTTGTTTTGTTTAGTGTAAGTAAACTGGATAAGAGTGAGACAAAAATAATAATATTACATACATTGGTTTTATGCTCTTTGAACACATAGCATTGTTGTTTGTTTCCATTTTGATTGGAAACCATTTTATTGTATTTATTGTTTAACCGAAAAAAAGTGTAAACAAAAGTTAACTACATACATAAATTTATATATAGTATATTTTACATAAATAAAAGACAATAATTTCAATATATTACTATGTACCCTTTAATTTCTCAGTTGAAATTTACATTTCAATGTATTTCATACATTTTTGCTTTACACAAATAAAAATATAATAGTACATTTTCCGGCTGTATAATTACGCATATTTGCAAACAATTTTGCGCGTGAAAACACATCATTTTTAAATTCAATTTTACTTTTAAGGGCGCTTTCATTTTTCTACTAGTAAAAAAAAAACTGTAACAGAAAAAGAGATTCTTGTAAAAAGTATTGTTGTAGAAAAATTGAAGTCAACATTTCATTAAACTTATAAAAAAAGGCTTCTTTCATATTTATGCTATATATATTTATATATTAATATTAATTGTTTATTTTTCTTTTTAAATAATTTTGTAAAAAAAAATTGTTTTTTTTTTTTTTTGTTGAAATATTTTATAAATATTTCTGCTCTATTTTACGTTTTCTTTGTTTTGTGTGTGGGAGGAAACTTAAACATAAGTAGCTACAGCATTGGAACCTTGTGTGGATGGCGCTTGCTGATGAGGGGTGGGCTGAGGACTAACTGGAGGTTGAAGCTTTCCTGGAACGTACTGACCTATAAACGAGCCGTCTTCGGTGAATTGTCCTATGAAATGGTAAAAGAAAATTTGCCATAAAATCACATCTAATAGTGGTGAACATTGCTTTCGCCTTGCTAGTACAAATCAGAATTGGTTTGCACTAAACCACATTAGTAAAGTTAGTATATTGTAAAATTACATATAATTATGTTAGAATCCAAGACAGTGATGTACAAAATTAAAATACGAAATTGATGAGTATAAAAATAGTTATGGTAAAGGAACTGAAAAACACACAACTTACAGTAGGTACACTTAAATTAGAAAAGCAGGCAAAATGTCAGTACATATTACTATGTATTAAGGAAGAACCATACTAGTATAGTAGGATTGCTGGAAGGAATATCCGATTACATTCAAATTGTAAGTTTGAATGCACACTGAAAATCCTATTATGGTTGACCCATTAGATGTCATCGGGCGAAGGTGCAACGCAATAAATGTTACACGTACTATTGTAGGAATGTTACATGTAACGTAGTAACAATTTGCAGTAACATAACCACAGCGCAGTTTCTACAATCAATTATGTACAGTTGTAAATGTACATGTGACGTCCAAATTTAAGTTGATGTTACAACATGTATTTAAGAATATTTTTTTTATATAGACCATTGGCCGAATCATCTGATCCGTGAGCATGTACACGTGACTGCATTTAAGTAATGTGTTTTTTTACTGACCCCCTGTTTGATTTGCAATATTTGTGAGGTTGGGTATATGCAAAGTTTCTTTAAAACGAAATGACAGTTGGCGAATTAAAAAAGGCAAGAAAAAGGTACCCATTCTGCGGAAATTCGATATCTGATTTTAAATTTATAGTATTAGTTAAAAGCTTGGGTAGAAACCAGCAGATTAATAAGAATCGTCCAACATTCATTCTTGTTAATATTAGTGGGTGCAATTTCAAATTTATATGATTTTCAGACGAAATAATTGATGCGTAAAGGTATGTTATTAAGCAGTTAGTTGTTAGTTCACACGACTGTGTAGGTGCTTTCACAAGACAATTTAAATCGCGACTGTCGATGTTTTCGAGAGGTAGGACGTTAATAATGTGTGTGCTTTAGAAATGTAATGACGTTAAATGCACTCTATAAGAATATAAGTATTGTATTTGCTGTAAGATTGCATTACCACAGTATTCCTAAGAATGCTTACAGATTCACTTAAGTCCGAAGAACATTGCAAGGCCCTATTACAGTGCAATTTTGAGAAGTAATGTTTGTTGCAAAAACAAGCTAAGTTCCCTTAAGGTTGAAAATATTCTCGTCAGTATTTTGGATGGAAAAAGGGTTTGGGGAAGGTGACGTGATGTCATACAACTTTTCCAACATCATAGGCACATTTGCAAATATTGTGACTACAACGCAACGGTTGTGAATGAGTTTTATCCTCAAGTATATTTTTATGCTTTCATTTCGACCAATTGAACAGAACGTCACACTAGAAAGCTATAATTTTGTGGGTAGGTGTGGACTGCTGTAATCTCTTGCAACGATAATTGCTGTATCTATAGCAAAAATAAGCAAATTTAGTAGAAAGAACTAACGATGAGTGAAGATGCTGTTTACAATCTATTAAGCAAAACATAGCATAGGCAAGGCGGATGGAGAGATCCGTCGTTTAGAACGCAAAATTCTCCAATTGATTTCTTGTTAACGGGAGGATTTAACCGCGAACATACTGCGAACATACAGCGCCATCGAACTGGTCAGAAAATTGCGCATCAGTCGTCTAAGTTAGTTTGAACTTATTGGACAATGCAGTAGATGCAAATCTACGTCAACCAACTTGAAGTGAGCAACTGAAGTGCTACCAGAGCAATTAATTTAATTCAAGTGACGCTCACCACGTATGTATATTTGGATAGAACGTCCGCAAATATAAGGTGAAGATTGAAAATACGAAGTAAAAAAAATGCTGTTTGCATCAAAATATTTATTTTGGCTTAAAAAAGTAAGAGCCGACACTACACGACGACTATATTGGCTAAAGCATATAAATACGTTTCTGATTGAACTGACTAAAAGGAACTTCGATTCCCTACCCCAGAATTGTTAGTGGATTAAAGACGCCTTTAATGATTCAACGTAATATTTTTTCGTTACACGATTGTGTGTTTAAATCAGGGACAGGCACATTAGGATCTTTAAAAAGCATCAGGCGCTTTTCATATCTTTTCACTGCGAAACACAAACCGTACCATGTAGAAAAGAAGCACATATGTGTTTACCTATGTATATGTATAGTATATGTATATTTACGAATAAAGTTAGTTAAAGTTACAAGGGCTAATATATATGAATAGAATACATATATGTATAGTATATGTAAATAAAAAAAAACCCATAACCAATATAATATGCACAAACACCATAACCAAACTGAATGATTCAAACAATAAAACATATAACATATTTTGATGAGTAAAATAATAAAGACTCTACCTCTAAGATGAAACGGAAAATATTGCCGATATCTAAGGCGACATCCAATGTCGGAATGTAGTAAACAGAAGGCAATATAATATGCAATGTAGAAGCACTTGTATAAAAAATACGCTTTTTGTTTTGTTTTTTATCTTTCGTTCTTATTACTACGTTTGTTTTTTTGTTTTGTTTGAATTCTAATTCTTGTTGTGTTTAGAAAAGACAAAATATTTATATGAAGTACAGGAATAACAAGAGGAATCATAGTCCTTTCCGTCCGTATTGGCCAATAAATGAGCCATCTTCGTTCATGCCTACTAGAAAAAGTGATGATTAATAAAAATGAACATGACAAAAGAATAAAATAAACTTAAACAAAAAGAAATGTGCAACAAATTAATAAAAGAATTTATATCGTACATATTTATAATGGAAGAAAATATCTCTGAAAATTGTTTACTTTAAAATAACGAACAGTTGTGAAGAATTTTGTTTATCAAACGCTAAGCATCGACTATGTTTATACTTGCAAAAGTTAAAATATGTTTTGGTTGTGTTAATGGAAATGAGTGCGGTGAATGCTGTCTGCAATATATTCACGTTAATTTGATTATTATTATTTGCAAACTGTTAACTGTCTGTATTTGGGGAGTCAAATAAGTGGAGATAATAAGATGCACGCACGCAAATTTAAAGGTTATCCAGACACTTGTTGCTGTCTGTGGATTAACCTTAATGAGGACGTAACTTAAATTGGCATAAATGATGTAATGAGAATCAGAGTGATTCATAAAGTGGCGTAGCATGTAGGTATCTAAAAAAAACTGTGTGGTGAAGATTTTGAGCTAATGCTACCATCCGGTTGTAGTTCTATCGAAAGAATGAAAGTGAGACACATTGACAGTATTGACGAGCGATATTAAGACGATTTGATAACTGATTTTTTGTGATCAAAATTAGGACCTTAATTTGTAGCTTAATTGGGTTTTAACAACACGACAGGTAGTGAAAAAATCGCTGTATTGCGACAAAACATAAAATATTTAGTAATTAGCTACGTCAATATGCCACACAAGATTGTGGATTTATTAGACTGTATCTGCGTCAGTTTATGGTCGATATATCGAGTGCTCGGACGTTGTGTAAAAATCATCCAAAATTGAAGGCTGCGTATTACGACCATTAGGTACTTTTAAAAAGAAATTTTCTTCTTTTACTATACAAAACTGAAAACTCCTGTGTCTACGAGCTGTTACAAATATTTAACAACCTTCATATTAAGTAGCTTGATTGGTTTGGTGGTAAGGGTAAGCATGCGCTCTTGACTGAGGTCTTCAATGGGTTCGTTGGGTATGCATGAACCCTAACGCTCTGGCCCGACACGAGTAGTTGACTATAATCAAGAGAGTCAGCGCAGTGGAGGACAATCTTGCTCCTATACCGTCCATCCGATTACCATGGAACTTTTGCGGTTTGTACTGAGGATGGCTACTAAATCAAAAACAGCACATTTACTGTACTATAGGTGGCGCAAGAGACTGAGTAGAGTACCTAGCAAAGCAAGCCGACCTTTATTTGTAGTAAAGGATACAAACAATATCAGTCTTAAAAACAGGCAGGTCTTCCAATTCACTTTCATCTAAGCGTAGGTAGGGGGCAAAAAAATGTATATTTGAATAGCAAAATGTAGATAATGTTGTTAGTTAAAACGCAATTATTAGGGACAAACACAAAAAAAAACAAGAACACTCGTTTAATTCACTGCACAAAATGTTTGTTGCAAAACTGGCTGGCTTCGTATAAAGCGTCACGCGACATAATTAACTTTCAATCAAACGAAGCATTTTATTAATTTTATTTCTCATTGCGTAGTCAAGCGTAGTCGAACGTATAACATTTACCTTTTATGTGCTGTTATGCGTTACTTTTTGACGGCACTTTCAATTTTCCGACCTCATTTCCATAACATAACCAAAAAATATATTTTTTTATACGCAAGTACACATAATACGGTGAAATGAAAATAAGAGAAAACAAAAAAAATACACAAGTCAATAACAAATTGTCAAGTTATCCTTATCACTTACCTGTATCACCATCACCGTATTCGGCCATTGAATCGGTATCACTTTCGACTGGTTTATTCGCCGAACTAACTGATTGTCGACCCGCACTCTTGTTATCCAAGCTGCTTGTTGGGAAATTAATATTAAAATCAATTCATGTTATATAATAATCAGTAATAACATACGGTTGCGAATATTCATGGAAGCCACCCTCATCGGGATAGTCGTGACGTCCATTGGCCAATTCACGGTCATGAACATCGTATTTGCCACCGCGATTTCTTCGGATGATGCAAATTATAATGAAAAGAATGATGATGATGGCCAATGCCAGCATCATTCCAATGAACCATCCGGCATTGGCGACATTTTCATTTGGCACCATAAGTGGTCCATCGATACCACTTGCATCGGCTTCTTGTGTTAAACTTTCTTTGTTGTATATACCATCCACAGCAACAACACGGAATTCATAAACAGTATCTGGATTTAGTCCAGCAATAATTTGGTAATCTTCGTTCATTTCCGGTTTTGTTTCCTGCCATATCGGTTCTCCCTTGACCCTGCAAAAAATAGGAAATAGTTCAAAATTTGATACGATAATGGGCATACAGGGTAAGTATGATGGGATATAATTCTTAAGAGCACAAAAGCTATCAAATCTCTAATCGACAGAAAACCCATCACTTAGAGCACACCCACCAACAAGGAGACAGTAACTCCTAAAAGGAATTCTGTTATTACACGGAACTCCCAAGTATCAATTTCCTTGTTTCAAGGTACGGAGAGAGGTTAAGGTATTTCGAAAATAAGTACGTATATAAGCTGCCATAGCACGAAGGATAAAAGTAAGTAAGATAACATCCACTCACCTGTACTTTGTAAAGAAGTGTGTTCCCGGGTGACCACCATCAGTTGCTGGCTGCCAGTTGACCTTAAAATGTGCGTTTCCATTGTCAGACGGCAGCTGTTCCCAGGTGAAGTTTGGCACAGCTGGTGCCTGAGAAGCTACTCCCAATGTTCTCTTCTCGATAAAGTTCCTACAAAAAAATGTATGTACATATATCACAAATCAGGAACGTAACTTTTAAATTTAAAACTCACTCGATTCCCTCTCCCTTTTTGGTGGTGGCGGTAATGGAAATCCTATATTTCGTATTAGGCTTAAGTTTAGCCAGTTTCGCTCTTGTAATTCGTGGATCCTCAATGTGTGGATCTCGTTCGCGTCGTTCACCTACATAGCTGCCCTTAACATCCTCGTAGTAGATTTTGTATCCAGTCAGCTTTCCGTTTGGATGCAATGGCTTCTTCCATGTCAACAGGAAAGCCGAGGAACCGAGGGGGAATGCTTCCAGACTCTCAACGGGCGATGGAACACCTTCGGGTGTATCGAACGAGATTACTGCACTGGGTGGACCATTGAAACGTAAATTGTAAGCTAATACTCGAGCAAAGTTAGTTGAATCCGGTTTGAATTGCGTGACTAGCGCTTGATTGGCGTCTCCCTTGACATGAATTTCTCGAAGCGAATCCTCGCCTTCCTCATCAGTCCATGTTTGAATTTTGTAGCCTTTGAAGTGACCACGTATTGATTCGAGACTCACTGGGTTCCAGCCTAAAAGAGCGTTTGTACTTGTGGTCACCTGAATCATTGTGAAATTGGTTGGTGCTTCTAGGGGTCGATCTTCACCAGAATAACCTATCACTTCTGATGCCGCTACGTTGGATTCACCCTTCTTATTAATGGCGATCACTTTAATCAGGTACTTAACGAACGTGGGTTGATCGTTCACCACCAAACTGTTCTGATGCCAATCGAAAACTTCCCTGCTTTCCCAGTTGGCTGCCGGAATGTCTCTCTTCCATGACACACGATATTGGAAGTTCGGACCATTTTGTTCGATTTCTGGCATAGGAGTCCAAGTGATTACCAGGTTATTTGGTTCAGTTCCTTGTCCCTCGACATTGTCGGGGTTCTTGTAAGGCACATCTGGCTGTGTGGTACAAGGATCACTATGCTCCGAAGGTGTTGAGGGTCCGATTTTGTTGAAAGCAATCACACGGAAGGTGTAGTTGGCCCAGGGAGACATGCCTATGGTGTAGCTGAAGTCGGTGGAGGGTACTTTCTCGAAGGCTACATCCCAGGTTTGTGGTGTGAAGGACGTATTGTACTGGATGGTATAATGAAGGATGGGTGAACGGTTGTCACCTTCTGGTCTCCAAGTGATTTCTGCTTCGCTGGCCTTGCAGACAATACTGACTAGACTAGGTGCATTCGGCACGTCCTGAACGATTAGGTTTGCTCTGGCAGTGGCTTCATCGAGTTCGGTGCGGGCTACGCAAGTGTACTCTCCAGAATCGAGTTCCATCGTCTTGGAGATTGTCAACGAGTTGTCGTTTGTTTTCACGAAACGCACTTGATTGTCAAAGTCGATTGGCTCGCCGTCCTTCCACCATTCAATATTTAGAGTCAACGTATCGTCATGCGCTTCATTGCAACGGAATGTGGCTGATTGTCCGGCAGCGACCTCATAGTTCTCCGGCTCTTGAGTGATTCTCGTGTGTTCCTTGACAATTAGGCTGCCATTAGCCGACTTGCTTCCGAATTTGTTTGCTGCATGACACCTGTATTCACCAGCATCGCCGAAGCCCACTTGAGAAATTTCCAAATCGCCTGAGGGTAGAATTGTGTACCGCCCACCAGTAAGTTCGAGACCATTGCGCATCCACTTCACTTTAGGTTTGGGAGCTCCGAATACGCGACATCTCATGGTAACGTTCTTTCCATCAACTGTGGCCTCCTTGCGTGGTGCTTCTTGAATCTCTGGCGCCAGGGCAAGGACGTTAAGAAAGACATCCTTGTACACGTATCCCAGGGAGTTGGTTGCGTTACAACCGTAATTTCCAGTATCGGCCTTTACGAGATCACGAATGATGATGCGGTTATTTTGGATAATGCGACGTGGATTGTATGAAGCTTGGGAAATTGGCTTACCATTGTGAATCCATTGAATTGTGGGCTCCGGGTTACCGGCCGCCTCGCAGAGGAACTCCACAACTTCATCCTCGGCTGCACTTTGAATCTCAGGCTCCTTCGTAAAGTAAGGAGTCGCGTAAATCTTTAAGTTGATCGAGTACGACTGTGCGCTTCCAACTCCGTTCGATGTATCACATGTGTATGATCCCGCGTCTTCAAACGTAGCATGCCGTATTACCAGCGACTTGCCGTAGTGTCCCTGCGTTATTCTATCGCTCCAATGTATAGGCTGCCCGTTTTTCATCCACACCGTCTGCGGGAGGGGCGTTCCGCCATAAATACAATACATCTCCACCTTTTTGCCACGCAGAGCTACTTCATTCTTACGAGTAGTATATTGACGGACGGGTTCGTGTTTATTTTGCGATGAGCTAATTCCAGTTTGCTTCACATCGAGCAGCACCCGATTGCCGATCTTGTACTCATTTCGGAACACCGACGTGGCTGAGCAGGAATAGAAGAAATCGTCAGAAGAATCATCACGTGTCACATTCGAGAACCATAGCGTTCCCTCGGGATCCAGAGTCATGCGGGAGTTGTTTATACTCTTGATAGAACCATCTGATTGTTGGATCAACCAGTTGACAATGGGTTTTGGCCAACCATCTGGGGGTTCACACTGCAATGAGAAGGGTTCACCCTCGCTGGCTTCTATCGTCTTTGGTGTTTCATCCTTGAATGCGTTCAGCTCGGCTTTGCGCACAAACACCGAGTTCGAAGTGGCAGTACCAAATTCGTTCTCAGCGAAGCACTGATATTGACCCAAATCCTCATCTTTAGGCGATGTGATGACAAGGGTACCACGGCCGGGTTGTTGCAGCATACGATTGTCGTATGCTTGCCAGTCGAATTTTTTGCCGTTCTTTACCCATCGATACCTGGAAAGAGAAAGAAAGATATAATTAAAATCAGCGTCTAGACACGTCAATTCTTTAATTGGTCATAATTGGATTGGCTGCAATGGTGCATCATCACCGTCAGTCGGTGGCTGGGATTGATTTAACAAGGAATTGCCCTCTTTCTCAAACCTAAGCAAGTTCTAATGATCGTCACAAGTACTAATTGTGAGTCACTCCGCAAAGACGAGCTTATTCAAATAGATTGTTGCTAATTGCTCGTTATAAAGAAGTGGCCAAGTAGAATATTACTTTTACTTGCCATCAGAATTAGCATATAGGAACAATGAACTATAAATGACCTGAATCGGTTGCTGGGTTCCACTTCCATGGAATACATATGTCCATTTGGCAATTAAGAGTAATTGTTATGTTGTTTGCGGATATTTATAATCTAGAGACAAAGAAGATGCGAAGACATGATTTCTCAGACAAATTAAAACAGTGCACTCATTCGTTAATTGCTCTGTGAGAACGTTGAATCGCCTATTTTGGGGACAATTTAAAATTTTATAAATTGAACATACTTATTTTAATCTACCCTTTTATATTACCTAAACCAATAGAATTGTAGTTGTGCTAAAATTGTATAAACGGAAAAATCGTATCACCATTCCGTGGACACACATTTTTTGTGAAAGCAACCGATTAAAAGTTTTGAAAATCCGCAGTTAAATTTTAAAACTTACCCTCAGTTTCACAGTGGAAGTTTAAACTCTATTTTTAGTTTAAACATCAATTAAACGATTATTTTGGTTTAGCAGTTTCGTTTAAACCTTGAACAGAGTTCATTCTGTAATTTTAGTTAAACGACATTATTCTGCCGTTTAAATCTCAGGTCACTTGACACAGTGACATTTAAATTTTAAAGCTGCCGTTTGTCAAAAATACAAATATTTGAGGTTCTTTGAAAGAAAAGACCAAGAACGATGTTAGAAAAGTCGTATAAAAGATAAGTACTGTACAATACTGCCAAATTCTTACGAAACCGGACGATGTGAACTTTAAATTTAAGCCCAAGTTCAGGTTAACCTGATCTTTAGTTTCAACTTCTACTGTGAAACTGGAGGTTAGTGTTCTTTTAAGAACAGAAGAGTTTTCAGAAGAAATCAGAAAATCTCTAGCAGATGCAAGGAAAGATTAGCGAACAAAGGAAAAGCTGTAGCAAGATCAAACTTGGTTACGTAACGTTAGAAAACGGCGACTAAATCGACTTAATCGCACCACGTTATAAAAGTTAATGAATTCTATTATTTGAAAGTTAATAATTTTTGTGTTTTATTTTTCATTTTCACATTTGGGCATTGAAGTCACTGGTCGCTGCATTCAGAAACTCTTTGGAATTAGTGACTGGTCGGATTAGTCAGATTCCTCCGAGTTGGTCTCCGAAATCAACAAATCTAGCTTAATAGTTATACAACACGAAGCCCGACTAATCTTATCTAAAATTTATGGAGTTTTTTTTAGAAAAAGTATTGGTCAGCACTTCCAGAAAGCTTCAGATGCCAATTTAATGAAATTTTTTGTTTTCCTCTCTGATTTTCTTTCTTATTAGCTATGCAAAACGAAATTTATTATGCGTGTGGATCCACCCTTATTAAGAACAACGAATTCAAACGAACAACGGAAGGAAGCAGCAAACGACATGAAAAACCAATAAAAAGAAAAAAAAAGAGCCATTATGCGTTTTTGTCCTTCAAATGTATAACCTTATACCCCCTATGAGTCTTAGCCTTTTTAGACAGACATGCAATGAACCCTAAATTCCAACCAATTCTATTAATGATCGACGACACATTACAAACAAAAAAAAAAACAAGACATGGAATATAGTAAAACGTTAAGATGCACACTATTTGTTCCCCCCATTTACTCCTTGCGGCAAATAAAAAAAAAGGAGTTCAAAGTACCCACAAAGAACGCTTTTATGTATCTTATTCTCTATCTAAGACAGGAAAGGAAAATCCTTGTAAAGTACATAAATAAGTTCTTGTTTTCTGCAGACAGAAGCCTCAATATATGTATATCGGCATGCTGGGGGAACAGATTGCAATGTTTACTCTCCTGGAGTTTTTGTTTGTATTTTCTAAATGGACGTAGATATCATATTTCGCAAGCCTCCATTCTTTGAGTTCAAAACGTACTATTCGATGGCCTCGTCTTTGGGCGCAGTCTACTTGGAGTCATTCCACAAAAGCAACAACATCAATTTACTCGTTCGAAAAATAAGTTTCCTACGTAGGGGATGAGCAGGCAATAAATGAGTAAAACGGTTCAAGTGCGACACGGATGCTTGGACATTAACAAAGGCGAATAGAAAGTCCTTGCGATGGAAAGTTTTTTGTCATTTATGTACATACGACTCAATCTGTAGCAGACAATGGAACTGGAAGAGAAAACAAAAATCCAATTTATACCGACCAGCTGACGCTAACCATTATGAGGTGGCGTTGATATGGATCGCAGAGAGTAAAGCACTTTGACAATTGATTCGAATAGGAAAGGTCAAGCAAACATAGTCATAAAAAAACTTCATCTCCACCCCATCCACTTGCAGTTAATCTGAAGTCATAACCACGCAATTTAAATAAATCCGCTCCTAAATTTTATATTCAAAAGCCCGTCAGAAACAATGCGGCAAACGTACAGTCGCCGGAATCACTTAGCTTAATTATGAAGTCCTGCCACGTTAACCGAAAAGCAGTAATAAGCCATTATCCCTTGCTAAACATCTCTCATATTCTAAACATAAACAAAGGGTCGTTTTGATTACCTCATGAAATAGTTCCAACAATCGTTGATGAGAGTACCACATTTCCCGCTGAGCCGTGCTGGGTTTAAAAATAAATTACTTTCCCATTATAAATGGGGGTTGGTGAAAACTTACATTATATACAAATGCATACAACCTTTGATAAGGGAATGAAATTTGGTATATGTGTGTTATTTACGTAATTGATTTAATTAAGATGTTCTGAAAAGAAAAACTTGAAAAATCAAAAGTTAATTGTCATAGGCGACACAGAATTGAGGAATATTATGAGTGCGTGCAGTTCTATACTTTTTGGGCAAGACGTGCTTTAGTAGTTAAGCTACTGCCCTTACAAAAATGTGCATTATTCAATCGCAATGGTCGATTGCTTTTCATAGAGCTCCTGAACATATAGCGTTCAGATTTGTTTTTTGCAAAAACATGTATTAACTGTCATTCAGCTCTTTTTTGTTGCTTCTGTCTCCTAATTCTGACAGCTGGTTGACTTATTGTTGACTATATGTGGCAAGACTGGTCACGAGAACAATATTTTCAGTTGACGTTTATAGAGAGGTCGTCAACAAATCAAGTCATCTAATCTAGACAAATCTAGTCAAATTCCGATCGAATTTAATAATTAATTAATTAAATGCTTATTTCGCGAATGGTAACACTTAGCTCATGTCTGATTTGACAGATAATTAGTTTTATCCTTCCGCTGAACGAATATGGTTGTGTATACGCTTGAACAACGCTGGGAAATATTGCGACATTACTTTGAAAATCATGGTAATGTTGCAGAATGTGTGCGAAAATTGCGTACGGATTTTGGAAGAAGAGAAGCACCGTCAGCTCCGTATGTTCGTTATCTTGTGAAAAAAGTGAAAGAAACTGGCATCCTCATCGATAAACCAAAGCGTGAAAAGCCAAAAACAGTGCGTACACCCGAGAAAATTGCTGCTGTGGCAGAAAGTGTGCGTGAAGAAAGTGTGGTCCAGAGGCATAGTTGGGCCATTTTTCTTCGAAAATGAGCAAGGAGTGGCCGTTACAGTCAATGGCGATCGTTATCGGGCCATGTTGAACGAATTTTTGTTCACAAAAATTGAAGAGGAGGATATTGGCAACATTTGGTTTCAACAGGACGGCGCTACGTGCCACACAGCCGAAGCTACACTCGATGTTTTGCGCCCTGTTTTTGAAGATCGCATTATCAGCCGCAGAGCTGATGTCGTTTGGCCACCGCGGAGCTGCGATCTGACACCGTTGGACTATTATTTGTGGGGCGCCGTAAAAGATAAGTGTTACGCCGACATGCCAGAGACAATTGACGCTTTAAAGGACAATATTCGTGAAGCCATTGGTGAAATACAGCTGCACACAATCGATAATGTGCTTAAAATTGGACCGATCGTGTAGGCTACTGCATGGCCAGCCGAGGCAGCCATTTGAATGAAATTATTTTCCATTATTAACCGGAAGGATTGTACTTTCAAATAAAAAAATAAATTTGAGAAAATATTCAATAGTTTTTTTTTATAGCATTTTCAAAAAAAAAAAAAAAGTTATTTGGCGGGCCCTTTATGTATAGATATCCAACACCGATTTCGGGAATCTTGACATTTCGCAACAATATTTTTGAAAATAGTAACGAGGTATTTTTATCTGGGAAAGGCATTAGGTACATACTATAAATTCTGACAACAGTGGCAAATAAATGAATAAAAATAGGTTCGTATAGCATCTCACAACCATTCCTTTGTGTGAGTTTTTATTTTTGGGCCGAATGGTAGGGACCTACAATTTTATGCCGAGTTTGAACGGCTCGATTGAGAAGCTTATTCAGGACAGTTATACTCTCGAATGTTTGTCAGACTTTTGCGAGAGGTGGCGCAGTGGAAAAAACTTAATGTAATTTGTGACAAGTGACAGCATGAGGAAATAAGTTAAGAAGATAAGGTATAGAACTGGTGAACATTGGTTTTAAACAATTGTGGGTTGTAATGAGAAGCGAGTGATTTTTGTGCATACTCATACAGTAAAGACTTGACATAGCCCCACAAGAAATTATCGAGTGGTGCCAAATAGCTGTGACTATTTTGGGAATATAGCCAATGTGTTGGGATAAATTTAGTTAGGTAGGGGGAGACGCCTATCAGAAAAAGTCTACAAGCAACTATTTTAGAAGTTGCACTTGGTGATGCACAGCAGGGTTGCAACTATCACCGCTTGTATATTTTGAATATTTTTTATATTCATATAATATAACCTCAACCACGTGGAATATGCAGAAGTTGTTAAATACATATATCAAATTTAAACTAAGTGATAATTTAAGATAGTAGACACACTCATAAATAATGTGATATTTGGTATGGTTGGTTGAAAGTGGCTACCAGCTCGAAAACTCTAACACACTTAGACCACATAAGGTTCATTGTGAGCTCTTCATAAAGCGTAAGAGGCTTTTGATGTCTTGAATGTTGAACTGATCGGTCATCTCCGCGAGAGACGATCGGCAGTCGAAGATTACTGAAGAAGTTATAAAGTTCGAATCCAAGCTGCTTGGTTGTCCGAATATACGAATATAATCTTTAACGTATATTACGTTTTTTTTTTTTGGGCCAAGGTAATACATAAGATAGTTGCTATACTTTTCTACATTCTAAATCAAGTTCCTCCGAAATTTAAGACCATTAAACAGAAAACAATAGTTTCGCTTTCGCAAAACACTTGAAAGCACTTTACCCGAAGACAACAAAACAAATAAGTTCCAATATACATATACATTTATGTATTGTGTACGTATATATGTATAAACAACTAACAAAAGTTTCGAAAACTATTTTCTCGAGAGAATACACTTGCAAACTCGTGTGCCTCCCGCAAGAACCGACTACAAGCTGGGGGAACACCCATTTTAGTGTCATTAGTTCAATGCCCCCAACGTTCAACGATCCATGAAATTTAAATCCTTGGGCCCTTTTTTCTTTTTTGTTTTTTTTTTTTACTATTACATCCTTGGGTGGGTAAATAAATTGAAATGGCGTTGAATTACCACCGTATAGGCAGGCATACTCATCATCGTCATGGTTTACATCACATCAGTCGGCGTAAGTAAATATCCGCATGGGTATGACAGTAAACTATACTTATAGTATGCCCAGGACGCAAAGAATCAATTTTTGTATACATACAAAGTTTCGGTTTTTCATCAGAACATTCTCAATGAATCATAAAGCTGTAAATGGCGAAAAGTGGTTTGCAATTATGGGGTTTCCTAAATTAATTAATCTTAATCCACACCTTAGGCAAATATGATTTATCGATCCAGCAAAGTCTGGCTACTAATAAAGGCAGCGCTATTCCACCCTAATATACTAATAAGCTGCGTATATTCTCCCAACAATAATATTATATTTACCATTGAGATACTCTTACAAATGAATGCGATTAACGTTATTCAAACATTGCGGGGTTATCCAAACAAATATTCAGCCCTCCACATCTAGGGATATAATATACAGAAATGCACATGGATTTTATTCATGAAAAGGATTTGGTGGCATTCGCATCAGGAGTCAGAAGGAGTAAATCGATAGCACTAAAGCCATTAACACGGCACAGCCTTATTCAAACAGTTTTTGACATTCCATCGTCATCATGCCAACAGCATTAACAAAGCTCCTATTCCCTCCCCTATAGCTGTCTCGTGTGAGTCACCAGTAGAAAAAGTATATGGAATATGGTTATAGAATCGCATTGGAATATTATGGTACGATTTTCCATAGACATTGGTATACATATATGCAGTGCCTCGGAGGATTTGAACTATTCATGGTTATGTTCAGGAAAAAATAAGAAAAGGACAAAGACTGCGGTACGCTTCTGTTGCCGGCAGTGAAAAAACTTTTCCATACACAAACATACTGCAACAGTGCTCATCCTTGATACTTTCCCATATAAAATGAAAGAAAAGAAAGCCCAGAGTGATTGTAAAATCAATAAATGCGATGACGAGGAAGATGTATCCGACTGTTACTCTGCAACTGAAATCAAATGAAGTTATAGGAGCGCCAACGGATATGTCAAGGAAGACAAGGATACCCCAAAGGGACTTTGTTTTAAAAAGGATATAGTATACCTTGTTCAAAACAGGGATGTAAAACGACAATGAATATGTACTATGCCTGATGTGCAAATAGAAATGCATACAATTCATTTATATGCAAACACAAAGTGACCCTTGGTCCTTGAGAAGACACCATGAGAAGGACAGTTGTCAGTCGAGGTGGGTGTAGAAATTCACCAATTCGCCTTTCATCAGAGTCGTTCTTCTTTCACTCCTCGAGTAGGGTCAAGCATACGTAGATTTATTTTTATTGTCTTCAAGTTTATCATTCTTTTCTTTACAGGTCTGGACACCATTTAGGCTCATTATGTTGACCTCATGGGAACACCTCTTTAGGTAAAAAAGCATGCGAATGATTAATGTAAGTTAAACACGGTTTCTATTGTTGTGATTCATTGGCGGAGAATAGTATGAGCTATGAATACTAAGCAGGTGACGTTTGCGTCCAAGATAAGTTGTGTGCAAAAATTATTAAAATTGGAATGCATAATCAAGAAAAATAAATGTTACATATATTTAGTTTTATTTTACAAGCGAGCAGCTTAATAGTTGCTACTGTCAGAAAACGTGTTTATGGTTGCGTTCCATTGACCGTTAGATGTCTAGCGACAAGTTAAATTACTATCAAATTCTATAAAAAAAACTAACTAAAACTAAACCCTAACTATTTGCGCTAGAAGTTAGTATGGGAACATTTTTCATCCGATTAACTTCAAACTCGGTTTATGTACACTCCATGAAAAATAAAACTAAACTAAATAAGAAAACTAATTTCTCCGATTTTAGAATTTCAACTCTTAAAGGGGAAAAAAGGGGGGTAAAAATTTGTATGGGTCCATTTTTATTTTTCATTCAATTGACTACAAACTCGGTTTGTGTACTCTCTATGAGAAATAAAGATAATTAATTTGTCCGATTTTGGAAATTTAGCTTGAGGTCCGAGTTATTGGCGATGACCTCTTTTAAGGGGGGCCTTTTCTTAATTCACGAACCGTTCGTCGTATCGATTTGAAACATTGTAATGCGTCCAAACTTCATAGCTGTTGAATATGCTGATCGCTTCATCTAACTCCATCGTACGTACTCAAAAGATATTCAACCGGAATTCTGTAAGAATGGGGTTATACCTACTGCTATAGAGTGGTACACATCCTCACGATCTTTCCGGTTGCATATGTTGCACAGTGTAGGAAGATCTGGGCAGTGTGGAATATAATTAAGGTTTGGCTAACTAAGAAATATGTTGTGTTCCATAGATATTGGCTCAGTCTGCTATAATGTGATCTTTGTTGAGATTCCCGTGCTTCACAAACTAATTGATCATATCTATATTTTTGAAGTGTTTTCACCAACAGGGCGTGAGACACAATTTTAAGAGATACTAACTGCTCCTCATGTACTTTCTTATGTAGGTTTCCTGCGCGTTATATTTATAAAAATGACTGTGAAGGAATTTCTGTGTGAAATCCTAAAGACTGCACAAGCGAAGCCGCGGGCTAGAGCTAGTCTTAATATAAAAATATTTTGGCATCAAACTAGCTCCGAATTTCCCGCAAATTGAGAAAAGGAGTGGAAAACAAGCTGTCATCTATCGAATTTGAAAAAAAAAAAGAAAAAAAAAAAAAAAAGGTATCAATATTGAAAAAGGAAATATTTTTGCTTTTTTTAAACTTAGCCACCACAAACTTTAAGAAACAACTGACAGAATCATTTTTTGACAGTTTATTTACGTTTTAAAAAGATAGCAGAGGACTAAATTATTTAGCGCGACAGACACGACACATGAACGAAAATCTAGATTCGATTCGATGTGACATTGCAATTGCTACCAAAATTACGCTAATGATTAAAGTTTTCAAAATATTCAAAGTTACCGAAGCATGCGATTAATTTATTTTTTTCTTTAGTTTGGGTAACGAACCATGCCAACCCTTGTTAAGATAGCAGCTTGTGTGATTTTTTTTAGAGGTATAGAACTTTGAAGTAGGACAAAATAAAGATGATTTTTTTAAATTGACATAAAATTTACTTTATTTGAAAGATAATCTTCTGGCATTATAATATAAATACGATTTCTGGCATATGACCGCCACGGCTGGCTCGGACGTAGTCTAATATGAAGGTCCAATTTTTAATTACATTTGTGGCCGTATACCGTATTTCGAACAGAAACATGATTTTGAAAATAAATTTGCACAATTTGAAAGCGTTGTTTAGGCGTCAGTCTATTCATTTTGAAAAGCCAAACCAAACTAAAAATAAAGTGCACGACTGGGTCGCACGTAACTTTCTCGTTTATTGCGAATCTCGCAGAATCTCAGAGTCATTTCAGCAAATTTTACGTTTAAAATCATACGCACTCAATATGTACTCAGATAACTGAGCACTTGTTAATTAACAACGTAATACATACTAGGTACATAAACATACGTATTAATTTCAATATTTACTTTCAAATTTCACCCCGAACTGACATTTCCTTCAAGGCAAGTAGGCGATGAATTTCAAATTATATTGCCACTGAAGTTTTGGGCTTTGCAAAAATATAGATACCTACCGTGTGTGAATAAAGATCGCGATTTGGGTAGTCATTTTTGAGAAATATTCATAAAACGGCAATATTCGAGTTTTCTGAGAAAACCTAAGTACGTGATCATGTTTAGAATGCTTATGTTGTCTTAAATATGTATTTTGATCAAAATCGTTAGAGCGGTTTTTTGTAAAATTATGCTGACAAATGTTAAAATTTGGATTCAAAAAGCACTGTTATTAAACTGTTTAACTAAAAACTGAGTACGACGTATTCTTCAGGATGCAAACATTACCTAGCAGTTACATTTGTAACCAAAAGGAAAATGGCGTTTTCGAGATATGTGTAGTTTTTAAAGTACAGTTTTTAGCGATTGGGGTGAAAACCGAAGGACGCATTGATGGTTCAAAAAACACTGTTTTTCAACTGTTTAGCTAAAAACTGAGCAAATGGTATTACTATGGATTTAAGCATTATCTAAAAGTAACATTTTTATCATAATCGAAAATGGTGTTTTAGAGATATGAGCAGTTTTTTTAATGTACTATTATTAGTGATTTGGGTGGATATCAAAGGACGTAGTCTTTTTAGAGAAAAACTGAGTTTGCTATCTAGTTAAGAATGACAATAGTACCTCAAAAATAATATTTTTTAAAAATCGTTTTTACCGTTTTCGAGAAAAAGCCAATTTTCAAAGCTGCCGTTGCTGAACTTTTTAGCGAAAAACTGGGTATGCAGTCATGTTAAGCATGCCTACGTTAACTCAAACATCAATTTTGGTTCAAATCGTTAGAGCCGTTTTCGAAAAAATCTTAATTGTTTAATATTTTAATATTTCGTAAAATGTTTATAAACACTGTTTTGCAACTGTTTAGCTCAAAACTGAGCAAATGGTATTACTATGGATTTAAGCATTATCTAAAAAGCGAAAAACTGGGTATGCAGTCATGTTAAACATGCCTACATTAGCTCAGCTATCAATTTTGGTTCAAATCGTTAGAGCCGCTTTCGAAAAAATCTACATTTAGTCATATTTCGTCATATTTCGTAAATTTTTTATATGGGAGGTACCATTAATATTAGGGCTAGCATAAAAAAAAAAAAAAAGTCCCGAGCGGGAAGCCTACAAACTGTAAATACGAAGTTTGAAGCAAATCCGTCCAAGCGTTTAGATTCCCCAGGGGTGGGACAGACAGACATACGGACGGACAGAATTGCGAGACCCACTTTTTGAGTTCCCCTATCATCGTAATATCAGAATTGATCAAAATCTCGAGTTCGAAATTTTGTACGAAAACAATATCTTTCTCTTAGATACTACGTATACGAGAAAGTTAATAAATCACTTGACAGCTGACAAAATGACCGCCAGTTAAAATAGTGTTGCCAACTTAAGGTTGTATAAAAAAAAAAAAAATGGACGAATTCGAAGAGCTCCAGTCCAGTGTAGTTTTTAGAAAGTAAACTTTAATTTGTAAAAGAAAACATTTTGTAAAAAACTTTGAAAATCTAAGATAAAAATCGCATTTGAGTTGTTTTCCCAAACATACTGTTAACAAGCACGCAGATGACAGGAGCGTGTGGAGAAGGTAAATGGTTTCCGCTGCACTGGCGTCTGCATCAGTCGAACATCCTAAAGAAAAATCCTCATGCATTAAATTGCATAAAAGCATCTTTAAGTTCTTATAGAACTTATGGGTATAATCGCCCAAGAAAAAAAACTCTTTAAGATTATGTATATTTTTCAACAAGTTCCAGATTTTAATTAAATTCCCTTCACCAATGCCAACACATTAAACATTATAAACTTTATTTTTTCACCAAGTGTAGGTGTACTTAAGAAAAAACTTTCGAAAAGCAAGTGTTTTTTGTTTTTTTGTTTACGGTACTTTACCTACCTATATTTTTAATCAAAGCAAAAATGTGTTTCAAACTTTCGACTTAGTTCATCGTCCCCCATTCACTGTCAAAGTAATTTTTCTTTCACTGCATACGTATACCACCTTCACCTGCCTACAAACTAAATGGGGATTTTCAATTGAAATGCAAAGTGTGTGGAAAGATATGGTTGAACCCGTTAAACTTATAATCATTCCTTGAACTGTGCCTCACATTTCATGCCCCACCACACAAACAATTCCCAGAAGGATTTGCAATGCAAAAGATATTATGCATCGTTGCAGCCAAGGAGCACGATGCAGAGTGCAGTCGTTCATTTTAAGTTTTCCACGTGGAACTGGAATATCCTGCGCGACGTATATATCTGAGCTTTAATACCATTACCCAACGTTTCCGCAACGTAGCCATATTTTGTTGTATTGTGCAGATATACACAGCAAAAGCTAGCTCCAATGCAGCACAGGGAGTAAAATGTTGAGTAGAAAAAATATTCTGTTTGTTTGTGTGGTTTCCTGTTTGTAATTTTTTTTTTTAGCTTGAATGAGTCACTTGTGTGCCTGTGCATTTTTCGTTGGTATGTTTGTATACTCTCTTTTCTGTAGATGTTTGTAGGTGAAGCTTATTAAATTTTCAGATCATCATTGTCCTTAATTTCGCTACATGGGAGCAGTTACCCCAGAATCGCAAGTGATGGTATCTATAATTAATTAGCCAGACTGCCATCGCGGGAGTTCAAAGAACTGGTTTACATTATTTAGTGAGCAACTTTTTTTTCGTTTCATTAAATACCTATATTCATAAAAAAAATACCTGAGGACTTTATGTGAAAGTGCATTTCGTAACAAATTAATGATAAAAAAACCGTGGGCAATAAGGTGTGCGTTTGGAGATATCAAAACAATACAGACAACTTGCTCCGCAAAATTAATTTTATAATTTTTGCAGAGACTTGAAGCTATTTAGGTATAGCAAGATCCTTTTCTGGAAATTTTCCATGAAAGGTGGTGTTAATAACATGGTTAATACATGTATACGGTCTTTGTAGGTGTATTGATTCATGAGTTATAAGGGCGTGGCACCTCACATACAAAAAATGCATTCAAAATCTTATATTTCGAAAGCCACAGAATCGATTGAGCTCAATCTTACAGATAATCTTAGGTATTGGCCCAGGAGTATTTCTGTGAAGTTTGATCAATATTGGACAAAGAGGCGTGGCACCGCCCATACAAAAAAACATTCAAAATCTTATACATATCTCGAAAACCAGGGAATCGATTGAGTTTAAATTTACACAATATAATCTTACGTATTGCCCCAGGAATATTTCTGTGAAGATTGGTCAAAATTGGACAGAGGGGCGTGGCACCGCCCATACAACAAAAACATTAAAAATCCTGTATTTCGAAAACCACCGTTACAATTTTTGGATAATCTTAGGTGTTCACTGGGCCTGGGGGTGTTCACTTTTCTTTGACAGTCATGGGAGCCAACATTTTTAAAATTTGCAACATTGATATGCATTGTCCTGATAGACAAGAATACTATCTAAGCAATACGATTCCTCATAAAACAAAAAATGTGGTGTACAGAGCATTACAATAAAAACTTTTTGTCACTAATTTAAATGAATTAGAAATTGATTTTTTTTACTTTCCAGTAGTGCAACGAAGTGTGCAGGGTTCGCTAGTGACACAATATTTTCTAATCCACTACATTTCTTGTACACTAATTCAAATTTACAATTTAAGTATTAAACGAACAGTTTCGTTTTTAAACATGAAACAAACAAATTGTTGCCCGAATTTGTTTTAGACATGTTCTATGTCTTCGAACACGTTGGCTATAGGTACGTTGGACTAGACTCCTAATCAGTTCGTCATAAGCTCCATCCCATACAGAAATGGATAACGATATTTTTTTTTGTTTTTAATCACATACGTGAACACACTTATTATTGGTGTGAACTGTCAGATTATATTTACAGACCACATTTTCCGAACATTTAACAGTTTGAGGCAAATTGCTACTTAAAACTGACAGTTGAAATTCGTAAATTGCTCGATGCGAAATGTTACAGAATATGGCCAACTTTATCACCTTATATGAAAGCTCGGCCATTGCCAAAGTTCACTTCCGCCAAAGTTACCCTTAAATAACTTCGTCTCTGTTAATGACAGTTGCTCTTTGTCGTTATCTGTGATCATTTTCGATTGATGAACATAGTTTATGAATACTTTTTTCATTGCCTTCAAAATCTGGGTCGATCTAAGCGCGATTTCTTTTTTCCAAACAGAGAACTAGTTGGGAGCGCAAACCCTTCCAGCCAAGGAATCTACAAAAATTAAGCAGGCAATAAATTGCAAACTCCATTTTTCCACAACTTGATTTTGACAGATCAAGAATATAAAAATACACGTACACGTCACAGCTTCAAATCATAACAATATAATGTATAAACATGTTTTTAAATGGAGTACATTTAATACAGGAATGTGTCAAAACGTTAAGCTGTCAAAAAATAAGCGAACATTTAGCAAGATTGCGGAAAGTCGCTTATTGTTAGTTTTTCCGGAATAGCGTACTAGACTTAAATGTAGAAAAATGAGATGATTCCGTTCAGAGCGGTGGGCCTTAAAAAGTAGAATCAAGTCAGAGCTGTATGTAGGTACAACTGAAAACAAATAGATGTGTCGTTCGTTAATTGATTCGATTTTCCATTTTTTATTTAAAAAATACAGATTGCAAAAGAATTTAAAGGATGTAGATTAATAAATTGTATCATATCGCAAATCGTTCTTTTGTACTCGAACAAACTCATTTGTATCGAATTCAATGCATTGTATCGACTTTTCCATTGAGCTCGCACACAAGCCCTGAAAAAGTTCGATCTCTTGCGCACAAAATTCGATGCATTATAAAAGTCCAGATATTTCGAATACCTGGGAGATTTTACGAAAATGCTCTAAATTTGCACAAAGAGTCTGCACTCTGCATACTGAGAAATAATCAATTTATAACTGACTATTGACCTGTTTGATCTGAGAAGTATTCATTCCTTCAAAATCCGCCCTTGAACTTGTTTACCATCTCAATATTTAAGTTAAAAAGACATTTCACTAGATATGTCCCACAGATATACCTATACATATTGTGTAATGGGGGTGCCCTTAGCGTTTACTGGGTGAGGAAATAGCCAACAGAAATAAAACATTTTTAAGCACTTGCCATGCGGGAAAAACTTCTGAAATTGCTGATTGTTAATGCGAAACCGTCTAGTATACAAAGAAAGTCTACGTTGTAATGCAGAGTTATTTTCGTTCGTCATTTTATGGGTTGCGGCGCGGCGTATATAACGAAATAGGAATACACGAGGGTGCCGCACTGGATGTCGTCACTGACCCTCGTCGTTTGGTGTTACATTTCAATGAAAACAATAGCTCTGGACGAAACGTACATAAATAGTAAACGCCAGCTTAATGTGAATTTAAGGGGGATGCTGACACAATACTTGTGCAACGTCTATATTCCACATAAATAATCGTGTGCCGTGAAAAGAACGCATAGTGGCAAAAGGGGCGGGCAGGAATTATTACACCGTGCACAATTGACACGCGACAATTCTCCCTTTTCATTGACATCCACCACCAGCTTTACTTTAAAAATCGTTTGTAGATACAAAACAATGGTTTAAGTCTCACAATCACAAGAGAACCAGACAAAGCGACCATTCGAGCCTAATTTACCCATTTCAAGGGTAAGGGCGACGCGTCGTCGTCGTCAGTTCGGTTCAATTCAGACATGCGAATTAAATGATTTATTAGGAAAGCCGGCTTAAGTTTGGGCGTAGAGAACACGTGCAGTCACTTTTAAAGTTGGATTTTATATTTGTTGTTATGGTTAACTCTCATTGAACAACTGCGACATGTCGTTAAGGCTGAAGTAGGGAAAATAAACTTGAGTAGAGGTTTTAAGAAATGTTTTCGGATTGGCACCTTTTTGTTTTACGTTAAGAAGTTGTGCGTTTGAGGAATTTTTGTGAGTTAAGAAAGTCCGACACTTGAGATTTTGTTTTAAAAGAAATTAAGTCTTGAACTAAAATTTGGTCTAACCCAAGGAGACGAAAAATAGAAAATCGAAAATCTACTTTTTAAGGCCCACCGCTCTGAACGGAATCATCTAATTTTTCTACATTTCAGTCTAGTACTAAATCAAAAGACTAAAATGATGCAAATACCGAAAAGGTTTCTATTATTTTCTATTAAGGACATCATAAAATTTAAAAAATTAATTTTAAGCAAATAGAAATGAATTCAAGTTTAAAATGCACTTACAATTTTTGAACCACTCTGTAGTTCGAAAAATCTGGAATCATAGGTTATTTTAACTCTGACAGCTATTTCCCCCGCTCGTAATCTTGACAGAAAGTCAGTATTATACCTCCGCGGAACGAAATGAGTCACTTTACACTTGAACAACGTTATGGGAAATATTGAAAACTTACTTCAAAGTGAGTGCTGTGTAGAACAGTGCGTTTTTTGAAAAGAAGTTTTGGCCGAAATGAAGCCTGCTGTACCCAAGTTTGTGCTACGTCACCAAACAAAATTGGCGCATCTCGGGCTCGGAAAACCCGCACGTTATTGTCGAGAAGCCAATGCATCCACAGAGATTGACAGTTTGATGCGGATTGTGGAGTGATGGCATCATTGGACCATTTTTCTTCGAAAATGATGCTGGATTTGGACAACCGCTGGTTTATACAGGATGGCGCTCCATGCCACACAGCCTATGCCACAATCGATCTTTTGCGCACCAAATTCTCAAATCGTGTTATCCTTTGGAATTTTTTTTTTGGGGGAACCGTGAAGAACCGATGTTATGCCAACAATCCGGCAACGATTTAAGCACTTAAAGCCAATATCGTCCAAGCAATCCGTGAGCTACAGCCCGAAACTATCAACAAGGTCTTGAAAAATTGGAGTGACAGAATGTGCTACTGCGTAGCCAGCCGAGGCTGCCACTTGAACGACGTTGTGTTCCATAATTAATGGGAATGTTTGCTCTTACTAATAAAGCAATAATAAATGAAAACAAATAAATTTTGTTTATTTTATTGCATTTAAAAAAAAAAAAAACTTGTATTTGGCCCACGCTTTACATACCTACTTCAAAGAAATAATATGTAAACAGTAAACATGAAGACAACAATTCTAAATTGATGCAAATGTTAAAAATATTGATTTGGAGCGCAGTAGTACAATTTTTGACCAATTGCTAAATATAAAGGTTTGTAGGAAAATTCTACAGGTACATATTCGTCGCAATTTGTTTTCATAAATCTATGTAGACATTAGATCGTAAAATTTAAAAAAATGTATTATACAAAAATCAAACCTATTTTTTTTTAAATTAAACTTAAACTTAACGGGCTCCCGGCCTATATACTATACTTTTAATAGTATATTAAAATTTTTATTATTTTACTTTTAACTAATAATATTTATTCAGAAATAAGTACGATAATTTTTGCAGTAACTAAACAGCGCTTTAAGTGATTTGACTTCACTTTATTGATAAAATCAACAACATTATAGTAGGTCACTGATGTCATGACTATGAACCTATCGACAGTTAAAATATTCTATTCTTTTAATAAATTCCATCGTCTGACCTTGAAATTAAGAAACAAACAATTAGAAAAAAACTCTACCGACTCTTCAATCACTAATGATGTGTAATCAATCTCCCAGTACTATAAAATCAAAACATAAAATTTGTTCCTCGTAAAGCTTATAATTAGTTCCTGACACGCTCTCAATTTTGAGAACCATTATAGAATATAATGTAATGAATCTTTATAAACAGAAACATAAACCAAAACCGCAACCAAGCCACCACCTACCCTTTGTTCGAGATTTAGCTTTGATTTGACGTAGAGAGTTAATCGGCAGCGGGAGACACATTGAATCCGATATCGAAATGCGTTTCTGTGGTTTCTGGTTTGACTGAACAGCTGCAGCTACCGATAAACACAAGGGTCATTTATATGCCCCTGCCTTTTTCCTATTGATTAAACTTGGCTCGTATATACGTGATACACTATAAGCTGTAACACAAAACAAAAGAAACATGGACGACCGACCACCTATCTACTGAATAGGCAATAGTGTATCAAACAATCGTGTCACGGGTAAAGTAGAATAGAGTGATTAAATATCTTTTGGTAGCTCATTTTATGGTTTTGCCTATTCGGCACGAACGATAAATTTATTAGAGATGAATAGTGTTAGCGGTTGTTTATACGGGTAGTGGGGTCTGGTGTTTACTTCCAAATGAATTGCATTTTAAAGGGTAGTCGATTGTCACCGCAAAAGGTCGATGGTGGTCTCTTTTGCATACATATTTGTTTCTTTTCATTAAATCCAAAATGAAAAAATGACCAGCAATTAAAAATATCAATAACATAAAAGTCTCCCATACAAAAACCCGCCTCCTACTTTTTTTTTTTGCAACTCTTGGCCGTCTACAAACTTTTCAAGCATAGCAAATGCAATTTACTGTGGAAATTTGATGACTCATCTTTCAAACCCTCATCTTTGTAGTCATTTCCGAATTTAGTTTGGTTTCCCTTCTTTCGTGTCATCGATTACATATTCTTGCTCCCCATTAAGTTTGAAGTGGAAAAAAAACCAACATATATGTACTAGGTGACAAGGAAATTTTCTAACCCTTGCCACTATGGAAAGTGACTCAGAAAATGTTTATAAGGCCACCCAATCAACACACCCTCCATGTCTACAGACACATCCGGAACAATGAACAAAAAAGGAAATAACAAAAAACAAGTAAAAGTGCTATCATCGGCCTGGCCGATGCTTTGATACCCTCCACTATAATATTATATACTGTACTTAAAGGAACACGCATGTGTATAATATTGGTTTTGTATGGGAAGCACCAGAACTACTTGACCGACATAGACAATTTTTAATACCAACTTGACAATGGTAAAAAAAAGTCCTCTCACAAAATTGCGTTCACCTAAGTCGATTTGTTTGGACGGTAAGGTGTTTTCAACAGACAGAGTGATACATGGGTCGAATATTGACTTTGTATGGGAGGTAACAGAACTACTTGACCGACACGGACCATTTTTAGTACCAACCTGCGGACCATAAAAATAAGACCTTTCACAAAATTTCTGTCGCACAAGTTGATTCGTTTGGACGCTATCGTGATTCGTGGTCTAATAGTGTTTTTGTATGGGAGCTACCAGAACTACTTTACCGACATAGCCCATTTTCAATACCAACCTGACGACGGTAGAAAGAAGTCTTCCCACAAAATTTCATTCACCTAGGTCAATTCGTTTGGACGCTATCGTGCTTTCAACAGACAGACAGACAGACGGACAGACAGACAGACAGACAGACAGACAGACAGACAGACAGACAGACAGACAGACAGACAGACAGACGGACATGGCTAAATCGATTCAGAATGTGATCCTGATTCAGAATATATATACTTTATAGGGTCTCCGGTGAATCCTTCTTGGCGTTACAAACGTAATGGCAAAGTGAATATACCTTCCTGTGGAGGGTATAAAAATAAAAACGAAAGCGAAAAGGAAAGTTGAAAGTGGAATTATCGATTTATCCTTGTTCCATGGGGGTAGGAAAAAAAAAACCCTAAAACCTTGGAAATGTCAATTAGTCAGAAGAAGAGTGTGACTTGAAATTCTTAATGGAATTTGAAGGACGCACTAGTTTACATTTAGCACGTTTTGTCGCCGTATCGTACAATTGATCTTTCCGTTGGTGGAACTTGGCAATGAGTTGAGTAGAGAATATAATATTTTATAATCAATAAGCCCTGTCCAACTGATCTTTACTAATCTTTCAATCTTTTGTCAACAGTTTTCAAGACTTAATTGAAAAATTTCATTTTCAAACACCCTTTACCTTCAAATATTTTGTATGTTAAAATATTCTAAAAATATCATTTATGTACTTCCATGTTTGTAAATGTAAATATATCAAAAGCATTGACCATGACATTGTGCAAGTGGCCATGAATTGTTTCCTTATAGAGAAATATCGGATATGGTGTGTCTTGTATAATATTCAAAATTAATTTATTTGTCAGCCGGTGGTAAAACAGCAGTATTCAGGCTTTTAAAATACAATTGTATTTGAACGTGATTTGATTAATTAATAAGTCATCCGCGCGGCCCGTCAAATTTCTAAAAAGGCGTACAATAGTTCACGTATATCAAACTATCAAATGCTCCGTGAATCGTAATAAGGTAAACCTTAAATGGGCCTAATTTAGTGTTCTGCACTGAGATTTTTTAATTGAATTTCTGAAGTCAGTCACAGCACATGGTTCTAAAATTTTCGTATAACCTATTAAGTGCGTAAAACGAACAGGTGTGCAGAGGAAGTACTCGGAAATATTCATAATGCTGTTTGTTTTGCAATATATCTACTACTATGTAGATAGCTGTCATATAGAAAAGAATGCAGTTTAATGCAGTTGATTGAATCTTATAAAGACTGTTACCGTAATGAAGCAAACGTGAATGAATTCGTAGTGAATGATTTAATGTTTGCAATTGGAGTAGTGCACTGTGTAGCTTCATTACAGAAGAGAAGAATTATGCTGAACAAATTAATTATTCTTATCTTCTTTTTAACTTGCTCTTGTCCTATGTTTTTTTTAAATGTATATTTATCATTTAATAAATAAAACAAAATACTCAGACAACAACCATCTGACATCGGTATGTCACTTATTGACAATGTTCTCTGTTCGACTTTGAACTGAAAAATCCGGCTCGAAGGACCAAAATATTCAACTTTGAAGATCGTCTTATCTACTGTTTTGTCAAAATGTCAAAACTGATTTCTCGAGACACTCATGTTGACACAAATAGACGTCAAGTTATATTAGTAGTAAGTCGAGAAATTCTTGACTTCATTTGCAGGTGTTGCGGACACAGACGTCACCTAAGAAAACTGTTCTCCTGATCAGTCTAGCCCATAATGAAAGCTCTTGAACTACATCTGCCTTAACATTTAGCGAAAGACGAAAAAACAGCAGAAAAGTTTCACACACAGCTTATAATCGATAAGCCCAATGGTAAGGTAGGTTCATCAATCAATAATAGTATTTTTACATCGCACTTAGATCAATCCATTGCAATGCCCTAGAGTAGGGGTATACAGTGGAACATGTGAAAACCTAAATTTTTAGTCATCTCGTTCATCAAATTGCAAGTCTTTTTGCTAGAAACTTCTTCTATAGTAAGTTCTGAAAGAAGAAGAGTTCTGCAATGGCAAAGTATTGGGCGGAGCCACAAACAGTGTGGAGAATCCTCATATACATCTTTGTCATCGCATCCTTTCCACAGATCATTTGTGCTGATATTCATTTTTGCCTGGTTTAGTTTAAGAGAGGATCTATTTCATGCCAGCTCATCAGCGTTTTTATTTACCCGCACATCACTCCGGGGAGCCAGAGCCAGAACAAATCCATGAGTGTTAGGTGAAGAAATCTGGGTGGCCAAGGGTTTGGGCCAAATCGACCGGTCAACCGTTCGTTAAAAGTATGTTTGAGGAATGGAGTTGTCCCTCTGCTAATGTGACAAGTTACTCCATCTTGTTGAAAGAACATCGCCCTCCTCTGAACAAGAGCTCCGGCCAATCGTTCTCTAAGAAATTCCAGGTAGTAATGGAAATTAACTAAATATTTGTGGAACAACATGCGGGCCTACTAAAGTGTTTCCAAACATTTACGCTAAACCTCCTTTGAAATAAGCACATATTTTGAAGAAGTTGTTCACAATAATTAAATTCTTACCTTTGAAAGGATGTTGTGCGTATTAAAAGGGAATTGGGGTCTGACAATGCAATGGTGGAAATTGTAGAGGTTTGTAACCCCCATCTCGTGTGAATTGCGCTTCGTCGGTAAACAGAATCTTCTTGAGGAAGTGCCGCCTTCTAGTAGTCACAGGCAAAATTCCCCTCTTCTTTGCGCATCTCCTGGTAGTTAATCCTTTACCGGTGCCGAATGGAAAGGGTGTTAATCTCTTACTCTGTAAAGTTATGAGAATCCTGGTTCTGAGAAGTTCCAACTGGACAGCTGAACTTACACAGCACGCAAAATCCCACCCTCAACTTCTGCCGCCGCTGCGTCTGAACGACACGTCGATCCCTTTTATTTGGAGGCGCTGATACGCATCAGCGAATATCCGACTACATGGTGTTCTACGATTTGGGTATCGGTGTTGATGCTCCTATCTCGCCAACAAAGCGTTTCCATTGGAGAATCCGTATACAAAAACTATTTCCGCGTATTCACGTTTTAAATTCCTTTTTTTGGAGATCAACTTATCAATGTTAAGCTGTTTTTTCATATTCGACAATTAACTGTTAACCATTGTTCATAGGTACGTTAGTTAATTATCCTCACTTAATTTTGTTTGACTTTTGTCTGCCAAAAAATGGCTTTTACTACAACTTCTGCGGATCGTACGTAAAAAAAGTTGTTTAATATAATTTTTAGAAAATTTCTCAAGGATAAAAATTTCATAAAAAAAAATAAAAATGTATTAAGTAAAAATTTTGAGAAAAAAACATTTTAAGTAAAAAATTGTAAAAACAAATTTTTATAATTTTGAGCTTAAGAAGCCATAACTCTTTTTTGTAGCTCCACAGATGTACCCGAAGTGCTTCAAGACTTGTATGTACTAATAAACTATCTTTTGAAATGTACAAAACAATTTTTGTACCTATAGTAGTTTAGAAGTTACAGCGTTTAAAGTGGTTACACCTCCAAATTATAGTCACCTACTTTGAAGGGCTATAACGGAAATATGGTGAGAATAGACCTCCCGCTGCCATACTATTTTTTGTTCGGCGGAACTTCATTAATCTTCCCTTAAAGCAGGGGTTTCCAATATTTTTCATACCGACTCCCTGGAGAGGTTGAAATATTTTTGCGACGCCCTTTTAAAGGCACAGATATGTGAAGCTTATCTTACTGCAGATTCACTTAAGGGTTTTTTAATAAGGACTGGTAGACGTTGAAAGTTGAAAAATCGTCGTTCCATATTGATGAAATTTTTCGGCATTCATCTAACAATGCGCCTCGTGGCTAAAGATAATTTTTCGTCTAAAATTGAGGTCCTCTTCCAAACGCTCCGAAGCCAAGTCAGCGAACAAACGGCTTTGTCCATGTTTATTAACTTTGAGCTCATGGATTAGTTGGATCTTGTAGTAGAGTAAGCACAAGTCCCGATGCATAATTCCCCAAGTTGGAATATGCGAAAGGCTGATTTCTTATGCACGTCGAATTGACAGCCTCGAGTTCTCCTGTACACTCTCATGGACCACGACAATGCTTTCGACGAATCTGGCTGGCAACGACCCATACCAACTAAAAAACCCTTATTTAATTTTGGGTGACTAAAGACAAACGCGCTTAATCTTCGACTATTGGATTTCGCTAAGTATTCGTAAAGAAAAATGTAATGCTTTTGCTTTGTTTGGAGTTTTACAGCAGTGAAAAAATAAAACTTGCGACGCCCTTAGAAAAGCGCCATTTAGGGAACTCCTGCCTTAAAGGATTATACAATTTAACTGGGACAACCTGTATTGTTATGACAGAAATTTATTGCCGCTAGATTGTCAATGGAAAATAAAATGCAAGCCTTCTGTAGCAACTATTGTATGACTATCAGGACCTCAGTGGGGTTAGTCCCAAATGCGCGGCGGATCGTATTGAAAGCGATACCTCAATTTTGATTGTATTCGCATTTGCTTAGCTGATATTTCCAGTGCTTTGGCTTTCAATTCAATTCCAAAACTTTTAGTTTGATTAAACTAAATAGTCCGAGAATTTCGGAGTAAACTCCCATGCGAACTCGAATTCGATGTTGATTATCGTGCCATACTTTCTATCTAATGTTGCTTAGTCTACGCATACATTATTCTTCGTATATTTTTGTAGAACCAGTGCGTGAGCTGACTTAGCCGAAGAACACTGTTTTTAGCAGATTCCTGTACCACCATTTGGTCTGTACCTAACAAACGCATAATATAAACTAATTTCCGATCTTATATAATTTCCTCCGGTTGATCGTCGCAAACTATGCACATTCGAAGGGTTCTCTACAAGTACCACGTCTGAAGAAGCTACATTTCCGCTTCAACATTTTGACATCAATATACTCGTACTTACACCGGAAGAACTGATATTTCTCTTCCTTTCATGAAAAAAAAAAAAAAAAACAAAACCAAAGCACACTTGTTTGCAAAAAGAATCTCATCAAACGTACCTACACATTGATATGCAAATAAATAGAATGTATACCCGATGCGTGAATTCACAAAGGCACTGGTGAATTAATTTAAGAATGAACGTCTTCTTAACTAAGATTTACGCGTTCTGATTGTGGACACAGATGATTATATCTCTCGAATTAAATTAGCGCGCTACTAAATTTCTAAATTACACTTTACTGCTTGCTTCCTTTTCATTGCAGCTTTTCATAAGCCGCTTTCAAGCACAGTTAAGCGTATCTATGTTGTAGTGCTCCTTAATAGGATAATTTTCGTTCGAAATCAACACCTCTTCTAATGCGAGCAATCAATTAATGTTTGCCTGGTGTGAAAAATCCGATGAAAGTCGTTAGAACTGGCTAAAAGTTTACGTATCGCGATCTATTGGTGACGGCATTTACTTATTTCCATTTTATTAGATCACGATATGTATGTGAGCGTAGTTTCTATAAGTGCGAATGATACACATTGTAAAGAGACGCTGACAAAAACCCGTTTGTTGCTTTCAAGTTCACCGGCTAGGCAGTAGACACATTGTGGTAGCGGCTACATTTTGACTTAATTCTCTTCAATTACGCAATATTTGAGCTGTTTGGCTTTGCCAATGACAATTTTTTTTATTTTTACTTGTTTCGACAGCTTAAAAGTGACGCTGGTTTCCATTAGACTTTATTTTTACAATTAAAACTGGTGTGAGGCCATATGTCCCACTTTGAAGGAATTCGATTTACTGCAGGGATATTGAATTTCACAGGTAAAGGACTGGGACAAATCAAACACCGGAAATTAAAAACACACCTCCATCCAAATTCGCATACGAGTGTGATGAAACAATTAAAGTTATGTCATCGAATATGACCGTCACGTCAAAAATTCAAGTTTGCGACGGTTGAATGAAATTATTAATTTATATGCAAACTTGTTTTTTTTTTTGCAGATTCTTAAAACTAGAAACGAACAGAAGAGAATACATAATACTAATATGATGTCATTAGTTACAATCACTTTCGATGGATTATTTTCTGCATCAGTGTACCTACAACGGAAGATGTGTCAAGCTCAATAAATAGATAAATGTCTCATCCTTGTTTAGTGTACCAGAAAAAAGAGGTTATCGTCATCCCCTTTCTGGTACATAAACGTGCTAAGTGTAGATGTACTTGAGGTCCTTACAACGTGAGATAGTGCACAGCACATGGATAACTTAAGGGGATGGAAGCGGAAAGGTTGATGATGTCTGAAATGATTTAGAATTGGGTTCATTTCAATTGTTGTAACACGTGCACGCCTACATAACGCAAGTTGGAATGGTACGTACATACTCGAATGTCTCCTTAGTTTAAAGAAACGTGCTTCAATAAATTTTTTTTCAGTCGGTCAACTATATAATGCTGCAATAACATCCGTCAAAATGGATTACTGTCGACACGATATGTTTTATTACCACATGATAATACAAAATGCTTTCTTTTAACCAAAGGAGGGTTCCTAAGACAGGGAGTTATTCCCAAATGCGCGGCGGATCGTATTGAAAGCGATATTTCGATTTCGACCGTCTTCGCTTTTGCTTATTCTCAAATGCGAACTGTGCTTTCCAGTTTTTTCCAATTAGTCTTCCAATTTTCCATTTATTTTTACAAAAGTTTGACAGCTTTTTCCCGTCACAAGAATTTAGTTTATTTTTTATCCGCAATAAATCCGCCAGCAAATAGCTATCGCTTTTGATTGGATCGATTCGCTTTTGGAAATACAAAAATACCAATCCGCCATGAAAAGCGATCCGCCGCGCATTTGGGAATAAGCCCCCAGTTCCATCTTTTAAACAGAGATAAACTGTCAAATGTGGGCAATCTTTCGCATGACATTTGTATTTAGTACGACCCTGGCAAAACTTTATGTAAAGGTTTAAGGGGGAATCATAAAAGGATTTCATGGAAGTAATCCAGCTTAAGGCAGCGTGCGATTATATGGAATTTTATGCATAGTTGTAGGCATGATAGAATAAGGGGTGGACTCAAGTGGATTTACGTCATTGTCTGACAATTGCTTAAGCCCACATAATTATAATTTTTATTGAACTTAAACGCCGCCACAACCAGCGTTACCAGATTATTTTTTCCAAAAATGCTAAAGCGGGGGCGGAAAACTGCTAAGCAAAATCGTAAAAATGCTGAAAAAACTGCGATCGATTTTTCCACGAAGAATAATTGAATTTTTTACTTTTTAATGTAAATTCTAGTGAATTATTTTGGTCGAATAAAAACTACCCACACCTCCCATACAAATATATAATTTTTGAATACTAAAATCTTTTTTTTTATTTTTACAATAATATAGTACCGGGTATTTGAGCTTCGGCATAGTCGAAGATAATTGTCTTACTGGTTCGACAGCTCGAAAGATTTCAGACCAATCAGCCTGACATCTTTGTTATGAAGACCATCGAATGACTCCTAAATAACCCTTTGCGTTGTACCTACAATAGAAACATCACTGTCTAAGTCACAGCACGAGTCTGGCATAGAGCCCTATTAGGCAAGTTAGCGTCTTATGGATTACTACAACTCTGCGTATGGATGCAAAACTTTCTTCTGGGAAGATCGATCCAAGTTGTTGTAGATGGCGTATCTTCTAATTCGTTTGCTATAAATGCAGGAGTGCCCCAAGGATCTATTTTTTTTTCCAACTCTGTTTCTTCTCCACATCAACGATTTGCTCGGATCTTGGATATCCTCCATCTCGAACAGTGGGCCTGTGAATGCGGCTACATCACACAGTCAGAAATGTGAACAAATTAGTTCTCTAAATGATGATCTGGACAAAATCTTGAAGTGGAGAAAAGGTAACTTGGTTGTATTTAATGCGAACAAGACACAGCTCATAACATTTTCCAGGAAAAATGCATCAACAGTTTCTCAGATCCAATGGATGACCATCCAATCCATCCCAAGGACTCAATGCACCTTTTACGAGTCACAGTCAATTCAGGAATCACATGGCAGGACCACTAATCCTATATCGCAAGATCGGCGTCCGCTAAGTTAAGCTACCTATTTAGACTAAAGAGGTACTTGAAACTAAGCAACCTCTCCTTCTCTACAAAGCACAGGTTAGACCAGGCCTGGAATATTGTTCCCATATATGGAGCACGGCCCCGAAACATTCACTTAACCTACTTGACAGCATACAGAGACGAGCAGTTCGACTTATTGGAGACCCCACACTCACGTCGAATCTACAACCGTTGGTGCACAGAAGACAAGTCGCTGACCTTTGCTAGTTCTATAGGTAGTTCCATGGTAGATGTTCCATGATCATGGCCATACAGTACACCTGACATGAATATTTTAAAACTACTTCTGTTACAGGACATTCAATCTTTGGAACTCGCTTCCTGGGGATATATTTTCAGAAGACTACAATTTGCAGCAGTTAAGTGCAGAAATAACATACATCTGCAAGCGTCTCGGGGCGCTGATGAAGCGTTAAAGGTTCGCCTTTACCGGGAGAAGTATTAAAAAAAAAAAAAAAAGTAACGGTCATTTAATTCGCCTAAAAAAGTATTCAATAACTATACAAGAAAGAGCCTTTCCTACTTTGACTTTGCGAAAGCCTGTAGGTACCTAGTAACGTCACATATACATGCGCCCACAACATAAATATTTTTATTAATAGAAAATGATTACTCAATTTACAGATTCACAGGAGAGTGACCTATTACACCAGAACACTCAAGTGGTGAAACTGACCTAATATAAATCTAAAAATATATTTTTATATACGGCAGAGATGAATATGCGCTGGAGCTTTATTTTAAAGCTCCAGCGCCACTAGCGTCTGCTTTTAATCGTTTTCGAACATATAAATAAAAAAAAAAGAAACATTTTGCATTGTAATTATCCACAAGAAAAATAGACGTAAATATTTACATCTACACTTTCTTGCAATATATGTAAATCAATAAAACACCAAAACAAAGCGGGTTCCCTATAGCGTTTGTATTTATAACTTATTTGCAGTAAAACGAAAAATGCAAAATAAGTTCTTACCTCTAAATTAAATTGTTTACAGTAAAATCAAAAAAATATTTAACAAACAAAAATTCCTCAATGAAAAAACAAAAACCCAATCCACTTGTAGACCTCAAATGTAACGCCAATCAATTAGGGAATTTCTCGTATGGACTAAAAAAATAAATTTCTCTAAACTATACATCGCTTGGGGTAAAAATCTGAGAAGAAAACGCGACAACGACGACATCGACACAGTTCGAAAATAGCCAAGATAATTTTAGACCATAGGCCGAGTGTTCCCAATAGACCTGTTCACAGGTTTCGAATTGTGTCACTTTGCGCCTTCAGAATCGGTAGTTGTGCATGTAACACACTCGGAACCAACAGTTGGTTGCGCAAATAGCGGGTGGCCGGGCCCTCCCAAAGTGGTTCTAAAATTACACTCATCAGTGAGTGACGGCGAGGAACTTTAATTTGAGAACATCAATTTCGAGATTTTATTCTTTTACAATCAAAGTGTCTAAATAGCACCTAAATGAAATTTAATGCGAGTTCTTTCCGTTCTAACTGTTGCATGGGCAATAGTGAAAATGTTAAGACTTACACTGGATCAGGTTGTCCTTCAGCTTCGCATTCAATGATAAATGGCTTGTCGCTTTCTTTTGATTGTTGGGCAACTTTAAAGAGGAGCTCATCTGTAGGAGGTTGCTTAATAATACGTGGCGGTGAATTAACTGAAAAAATTATAAAAAAAAACGATTAAAATATTAATGAGTAGATACTTAAAAGGTTTATAGTGAAATAAAGTAGATTATATGCACCAGCCCTTAATTGGTGTGGTGAGAATAGAGCGCACAGAAAGGCTACAATCAATTTAGAAAAAAAATCATATATACACTCCGAGTCTCTCGATTGAAGCCGTTTTTTTTTTTCAAAACGCTACAGAAATACATACTTACTTACTATACCCAAATAAGGCATAATTACGCATGAATTGAAAATATGTAAAATGTACAGCAGTACATACCAAAGGAAACCCGTTAATTATTGCCTCTTCTCTTATTCTTACTATCTAAGATTACGTCCAAACGTGACATTAAACGCTGAAGGATAATTAAAACTTGTGACAAAAGCGTCAATTGTTTCTGATTCATCAAGAAGTTTTTTTTTTACTTAAGCTCTCACCAATCCAAATACCTAGGTATCGTATTCAAATCCAAACTAAACTGAAAAGGGAATGCAGACGAAAGCATCAAGAAAAAACTAAATGCTCTTTCTTTAAGCCTGCACAATGGCCGTCGGAAAGAAGTGAGCCTTACAACCGAACATAGTTCACTGGTTGTACCCTGCGATAGTTTCTGGCCATGTTGGAAGGCAACGTGGCAGAAGACATTCTAAACAGACGCGAGACAGAAGAGTAACATCAACTTTCAGCACAGCTGAAAGCTTTAGGCATGTTTTTTTTGAAACCTCGCCAGCCAGCCGTTCATTTGGACAGTTGCCAGCACAATTGCCAGCAAGATGAAGCCAACCGAATGAATTTAGGCAATAAGCCTAAAAGCATGCCAGCATTTCGTATAAAATTGTGATGCATTTGGTAGAAATATTTGATAAATTCTGACATTTTTCTCTGGAATGTTGTGTGCATGAGATAAGAACGCCATTATGATGATTTAAGCAAACTGTACGAAAATTCTAAGCCACTTGTTGCTTTTAGCGCCACCTGTTTGTTCATTGTTAATTGAATTTAGCCAGCTGCCAGCCAGCAGCTCTCCGGCTGAGGAGGAAATCAAGAGTTGTTGCCAGCAGTTGTCAGCAGGTTGTTGTTTCAATTAGCATGTGAAATGTGCCTCAACTGGCAACTACTGGCAACCACTGGCTAGCGAGGATTCATAAAACACAACTAATATTGATTTGGCCAAGGAACGATGAAACAATACTTATGGTTATCCCATAAAAAGCTTGTGGTCGGCAATTAGCACTAAAGGGCCAAAGAACTTTATAGAAACCAAATCCAAGTGCTCGTTGGGGTTTGTAATCGGACACTGCATCATTGGAAGTATGGCCGAAGAGTTAGGCATTTTTACGAACGACTTCTGCAGAAACTGCGGGGATGAAGACGAAATAGAAACTATGGAAAATTTGTTGCGATACTGCGCAGCCCTTCAAAATCGTTGCTTGTTAGTTGGATGCCCTACCATTCTGGGTGAAAACTGCACATGGTGCAAACAGCCCTTAACATAACCTGTGGTTAAGCCGCATCCTATACCAAATCCATATTTTTAGTTAACAAATAATTAGTCAAGGTACGGTACCGATCTACATTGACCATAACGAAAACTACGGGATAATTTTTAAATAAATATAATTCAAAGGTGCCTTCGGCGTGTAAACCGCAAACGTTTGTATTCCATTGAATGTAATAAGAGTCTGCAGGATATGTTTTAGATTGGTGTAAAGATGCGGCATAGATCCAGGGGTAAGGGGAAGAGCCGTACTTTTTCTCGTCTTAAGCTTAGTACGCTGCTCGTGCTAAATTGTAGCTCCCATAGGTAGAGTTTCTCCAAAATTAAGCTGAGCTAAATGTAAGCGAATCCATTTAGCCGAGGGGTACGCTGCTTTAGCTAGAAAATAAAATTTTCATTTGAGACTGTACTTTATCACAGTCAAAATTTAGCGCGCCCATTAATGGCTCGGCACATTTTCTCAAGCCAACATTTTGACAGATCTGTTGGTTTTTTTTCGGTTGTGTTTTTTTGTGTTACTGAAAAGTAACATTCCTCGATAAGGAATCCTTTAAAAGTGAAAATTTTGAGATGAAAGAATAGCAGGTAAAGAAAAAAAGGCGCAACGAAAATAATGTATAACACTTTTTCGCGTCGATGAATTTTTGTCACTTATATCCACAACGCACTCCATGTCAAAATTTTGATAGGGATTTACGTCTAGCAAATGTTTGGAGAAAAAAAAACTGGAGAGCAACGAAAATTTAGTTTCACTCGAGCTGCGTACTTAGCTTCATTTGGGAAGCGGTCTTGTAGTTTCTCTGCTAGGTTCCTCATTTCACTTTCACTCGAAATGACATCGGAAATGAATTTTTGTGTTCTACATTTCACTGTATTCGATTTCGATTTCAAAATTTTCGGAATTTAAACGAAGTGAAATTGTGATTTCGTTTAAATTTCAAAATTTTCGGAATTAAGACGAAGTGAAATTGTGATTTTGAAAAAATTTCTGAGTTTCCGAATCGCTGTCTATTCACATTTTTATCGAGTTTTCATTGTTCATGTGTTGTTTTGGAGTCTTGACTTCTACAAACAAGTGACAGAGTAATAGAGAAAGTTGGGTGGATAAACTGATAATTCCCACAATAGTTAACAAACAGTCCCTTCAAACAATGTTGGATTATCTTTACGAACAAACTAAAAACTTGACTACTTCCATTAGTTACATCGGCTTGCGCTTTCATTTACAATTGATTCATCAGAGATGCCTCTTCCTCCTTTTCTACTGTCAAGTCGAATTAAACTATGAAAGTCAACTAGCTTCAATCATTCTTGATTGCTTTGCATATTCAGAGTTCATATACTCTTGAGTCTGGATGTGTTAGGTACTCGTTGCGTAACTGTAACTGGGGGAAATTTATCTTCGAGGTAAAAATGATTGTACACACGTCCCAACATAATTTCCGAATAAACTTTCTATTAAGAAAATTGCTGTTCGCATTAATCTCATCTTTGGCGTCATTGAAGAGAAACCAAATTGCAAAAATATGATTTAGAAGCTATAAGCGGTTGTTGGTGAAAAGATACAAACCAATCGATGATGGAGTAAAATCATTTTTTTTTTCTTCGCCTTCTTCATATAAATGATTTAACTGCAAAGTTATTTATCATTAATTTTATAGCCTTCGAAATAAAATGACTCACATGTTGGCATCATAGCAACATTTGACATTCTTTGCGATGACAGCACACTGTTGCAGTCATCATGTTTTAAAAAAGAAAAAAAATATATTTTTCCAGTTCTAAATAGTTCTTGTAACGACCATTTTAACATGAATCGTACAAAGCTATTTGTAAATTTGTTGGTGCACTAAAGAAGACCGTAAAATAAAAGTACCTACAGTATTTTTAAAGTTACAAAATATATATATAGCGGCCACTCAAGTAAATGCCGCTTTATATTTCAGTTAAAATTACAAATTTATTCATGAGATGCAAAGTGTATACTTCGTGGATGCGTATATTTATACTTACTCAGTGCTTGTGTGGTGCTCAAAAGCGCGACCATAAGGACGGCAAACGTACATGACCGCCGCCCCATTTTAGTGTAATGGGCTACTTCTTCCTTGGTGTTGTAAGACTTTCAGCCAAGTGCGAATTATTCCACTTTTTCCCTGGGAGAGCAAAAAAAATATACAACTATCCCCCTTGAAGCGTCTAGGGTTGACGCTTTCTACAAATATCTTATCCTAGGTGCAGTCGAAATGCTTTTCCTGTAAACGAGATAAAGAAAAAAAAAATGTCTGTAAGTATCGCAATGAAAAGAAAAATATATATAAACTCAAAAAGCCGAAGATTATCCTTAAGAAAGTATTAACAGGTAAAGGGGATGCAAACAACGTCAATATTCGAACGGAAAAGTGCGGAAGTGTTTCGTTCATATGGACACCTTTGGAGCTGGCTTCTCATTTTTAAAAGGCGTTAATTCTGTAGGTATTTAAAAAAAATGCCTTTAAAAGGAGTGGATCGAGAGAAAATGGCTTTAAATGTTTTTTTTTTGTTAGGGAAAATAAAACAAGGAATGTGTTTTTGGCCGTATACGTTAAGCCAATGATAAAAATAAAAATACAACCAATGCGATGAGAACCACACCTATGAGGCTGGACTGAAGGCAATCTGATCCCTCTAGACCCATTATACATGGAGGAATCTGCTACTAAAAGTGCCTTAAGGATTAGCCAAACTAATATGTACTTGGAAACCGTGCAATTTCGGTCACGCACAGATTCTAGGGAAATATATTATTATTAATTTTCACTGACAACCAGGCGGCTATTAAAGCAGTTTCTGCAATTGAAATCCAAGTTAGTTCATTGCAGCCGCAAAGAAATTAAGGTTCTCTGCTCGCAGTACACCACGGTCGACTGCTGGATCCCTTGGACACAGTGCCAAAGCCGGCAATGGGTGGGCCGTCGAACTGGCGATAATTGGTTCTGCAATGGATCATGATCGAGCACTAGAGTCGATCGAGCCACCTACCTGTAACCTTAGAAAACGAGTGGAGAATAAGATTCGCATAAAAACCAACAACAGGTGGAAAGGACTAACAACCTGTGAAGTATCACGGAAACCCATCAACTTCACAATTTGACAGGTCATCGATATATAAGTTGGTAGGGGCTCTAACGGGTCATAAATTCCTAAGAGACGGAGAGTTCCATGAGGACACGCCTCACATCCTCTGTCTTTAGAGGTTTCTGAGAATATCAGGATGGCTAGACGGCGTCGAGTAAACACTAGAAGAAGTAACATGAGGCTAACCATCCCTAACATCAGCGGTTAACATTAAAATGTCTCTCCGGACCAATCATCAGACTCTCATCGGTTTTCTTTAAAACATCAGAAAGACTCATTGACAACTATATTCGAAAGAAATTAAAAGCAAACTCAATATCCAACTCTCAACACGCTTATTGTAAAGGTCTCTTGGTAGAGACAGCTTTACACTCGCTGGTAGGCACTATTGATTTAAGCGGTTAGTGTCAAGTGTGCTGGGCTTATTAAGGCGTGAGTCGTCGGTCGGTTATAGTTATCAGTAAAATGCAACCTAAGCAAAAAATTTAGAGCACTTAAAGTTAATCGTTGACCAAATCTTGGTCTTAAAATGTTGCTAAACAAAAAATTTAGAGCACTTAAAGTTAATCGTTGAACAAAATCTTGGTCTTAAAATGTTGCTTTTTTTTATATTACTAACTGAACCCCCGCCAGCTTCGCCAGGCCTTTTTTTTATCACCGTAATTAAAGACATTCAAAAAATCAACTAAATTGGTTGAAAATTACGGGCGACAATTTTTTAATTTATTTTTTGTATTGGAGGTGCCACGCCCCTTTGTCCAATTTTGACCAATCTTCACAGGAGCACTTCAGGGCCAATACCTAAGATTATCTGTAAGTTTGAACTCAATCGATTCGGTGGATTTCGAGATATACGATTTTGAATGTTTTTTGGTATGGGCGGTGCCACGCCCCTTTGTCCGATTTTGAATTTGTTTAGCCTATGGCCCGATCATCGTAATTACCGACATTAAAAAAAATCGACTAAATTGGTTGAAAATTATGGGCGACAGAGGTAAACAGTTTTTTCCACTTTGTTTTATATAAATAGAGATAAAGTTAGTTCTTTAAAAAAAAATTTAAACAATTAAATGTTTTAAATTTTTATAAAGAGAATTTATTAATTTTTTCCGTAGGTACAACTTTTTCTGGTGTGAGCGCAGTGGCTCAGTGGCTCAGTTGTTAATGTCCTGGTGTGGAGGGGTCTCAGTCTTAGGTTCGATCGTCGGGAAAACACAAATTATATATTAAAGATTTTCCACTGCATCACCTCTAGCGAACGTCTGAAAAACATCCGAGAGTATTACTGTCCTGAAAAAGCTTCTCAATTAAGCCGTTCGAAATCGGCATAAAATTGTAGGTCGGATCTATTAGTCCAAAAAATAAAAACTCTAACAAACGAATGGATGTGAGAAGCTAACCCTAGGGTTCCTTAGACCTATTGCGCCAACTATTTCGAAATTTTTTTCTGTTCAACTTCTGTCAATTCCACAACAGTTTCCACTAAATTCCTATTTGAAATGTTGGCGTTAAATGTTTCAATTTTGTTCTGCTTCGTGTTTTTATGGATGGACTTTTCTGATGGCTATCAAATCCTGCAGTTAGAAATGCTACAGCTTTAGCTTGTCTATCGTCACCGTATTACCATTCACTGCTAATGAAATATGTAGTCAGAGATCAAATTGGGCAATCATATATATATTTACCCTTACTGATTCTGTAACGCTCCTTACTTTTCTTATTTTTCTTATTTTAAATAAAAGTAGGCGGTGGGTATTTGAATAAATTTTCAATGTTTGTGTCTTCTCATTATTCAAATACGCACCGCCTATTTTTTTTTTTTTTCTTCAAGGTTCAAACTCTACTATAGTAATGCTCGGCAAGTGTTTTCAAAAGGAAATTGCCAAATAAAACCAACCCTTCTTAGGGGGTCAAAGTTTGTACGGGAACATTTTTATTTTTCATCCGATCGACTTCAAACTCGGTTTGTGTACTCTATATAAGAAATATTTAGGTATTTTGCTTTGGGCTCGAGTTATTGGCAATGATTTTAATGAGAACTTTTTCATAACTCACGACGGAGTTTGTCGTATCAATATGAAACTTTGTACATTGATAATAAAGAAGTAAAATATTCTTTATACTCATAAATCTAAATTCTAAATCAATAGATACAAAAAAAATAGAAACCGTTTTTAGGCAATATGTACTTTGCTACGAATTTTAAGATCACTGATTTACTAACTGCTCCTCAGGTACTTTAATAGGAAATTTTATTTCGCGATATTTAAATATAAAAGAGAAAACTAACCGATCGTGAAGGAATCTCTGTGGACAAAATCCTGAGGGCTATTAAAATATGAGTCTTCTCATTATTGCAAAATTGCCGCGGGTAGCAGAAATGTATGAAGACGACGTTAGAGACTTAATTAAGACAATTTTCAATGCAGGAACTTTCGGAACGAGTCATTGCCGCGCTGACAAATGTGCAGACATTAGAAATGAATAGGAGCGATTCTGTTATCAGTGAAGACTGAAGATCCAAATGATGCACCAAATTTCCCTGTTGAATTCGTCAATCAGCAAACTCCATCCAGCAAGCCACCTCATGTGCTGTACTTAAGCAAGGTGTCATCATCATGTTGCTGAAAAATTTGAACCCTAAAAAAGGACTGCAATGGAACTCGATTGATTGTGGAAGAGCCTGGACGAAATTTGATAAGAGCATGAATTATCACAATGATTCCATTTCCGATAAATTCTAGCATACGCTATAATAATAAACAAGGCTCAAGACCAGTCATTTGATCACGTTGGCATGCATTTGAAGACCGGAGTATTTTCACACGGCCAACTGTATGTGGCTTTATCACAATCAAGAGTTGCAAGACAAAAGAAGGTGTATATTGAATCTAATCCACAGCAAGGAAGATTATTAATTAATCAGAGACAATTTACACGCAATGTAGTTTTCAAAGAAGTTCTTTAAATAAAAACAATTTGTTTATCAAATATTACTTTGCATACCCAGCGAAGCGGGTACAACCAACTAGTCACGTATATTTATTGACTTAATGCCAACAGACAATCTTGCAGCTAGTTAAAGGTAACGAACGATAATTTTCTTATGAGGCATGTTTTAGTTTAGACGATCTAACTGCTTTCTCTAAAAGAATTTAAAAAAATCTACTAATCTTAGAAAACGTGAATGATTAAAAACAAAGTAATAATAATTGATCGTGGTAACGATCAACTCACGATGAGATTTTCATAGATCTTTCGATACGAAGACTCGATTGGATCGTCTAGAGACGATGACATTCACTGAAACTGCACAAGAAATGCACTTACAACAACTGATCGTGATCGGAATAAAACATTTCTGATTAATTCCCTATTGATTGCTGTTATAACCTTTCCGACAAGTGTCACCCTATCTATTAGCATTGCCATCAATTTCTATAAATGGAAACCACAAATTGTAGACTAACGCTTCAGGTCGTTGTGGGTCAACCTATGAATACTTCAATATATTCCTTAAGGTAGGCTGTGTTTTAATTGCGTTAAATAATTATACTTGTCTAGTTTTGACACTAGAGGTGAGTAAATTGTCAAAAGTTATCCTCCTCAGCAATTTATATAATAAATTATTTTTAATATGATGATGATATATTTATTTTTAATGATAAAGGAAGTCATAGCAATTATTTGACACATGGCCTAATGAAATTAAAAGCTGCACACACATTTAAAAAATTTAAAATCGACAATGGAATAGATTTCTATGCACAAGTGCGTCCAATTACTAATACATTTATGTACATATTTGCTTTGCACCATAGTAGCTTATAGTTTTTAAAACAATTTCTTTTGTATGAGAACAATAATACAATAATAACAAATTATTCTTGTAAAATATGCTTTCAACCATTACCATGGATCCGCATAGTTTTCTATGGGAAATGTATTCCCGATTCTGTCAGTGACAGTGAAAACTGAAAACACAATTTTCCATTCAAGTTTCACTATTCTAAATTTATTTTATGTTTTCCTTTGGGGTCGTGGTTCGCATGAATTACACATTATACCAGTTGTAAAGTTGCAGGTTGATACTTTGATAGTTAGGTATAGGTACATTGGGAACCAAACTTGATTGACAATCATGCGCATTGTATACAACATGAAATGAATTTCTCTTTTACAAATGCACGATGGGTAAATTTATTATAAGGTATTTTCATGTTTTCATTTTTGTTTTGTAGAATTATTTTCACGCTTATGAGTACATTGTGTTGTGCCCTAATCTATATGGAACCGAAGTAGTGAATTTGATGTTTTCCATTGCACACCAAGCTGAACTCAGTGAGGTGTCTCACCATTGTATACAGTGTGTAGAAACATTGCAATTACGTCTAAAGAACCAATGTATGCCAGGGCAATGAATGCACGAGTGCTGCAGCGCTATTCTCTTATTTGTCGTAATAACGCCATTTAAGGAACGTGACCTAAAATATCTATAAATGAATGTGAGTTTACACCGTTTTTTTTTTTCAAAGCAGTATGAAAAAGGCTATAAGTAATGTGACGGCGAATGACATTTTATAAATTAAAAGGAATACATTGACATTCTAGTTAACGCTGTAATGACAGCATTGCATTTGAAGGGAGAATTGACAGATGAGGTGAATTAAGTTGAGATTATTTGGATCTACTTTTAATCAGATAAGATAGCAAGTATCTACATATGTTTAAGTTGTTTAAGCTTATTTCGCTTATAATACTGCTATAGCAATTAGTTTGTGTGTATAGTTCTTTAGTACGGGGTTTAGGGGTGATAGGTTCATATTTCGCGTTTAGATTTCGAACTGCTCGCAAATAATTTTCTTGTATCAATTAAAGGACACCTAGTGGTAGACCGACCAATGACATATCATTAGGCGTGTTTTTTCTGAAACCTCGCCAGCCAGTAATTCATTTGGGCAATTGCCACCAAGTCGAACTTTTTGGTACACATGATTTCCTTTGTGCATGGACACACGATCATGGTCATGACTTTCATTCCCATGAAGAATTTGGCTACACACAAAAACAATTCCAATGAAATAGAATTTGACAGGTACAGGAATAGTTAACTTTGCACTGTGCACTTTGAAAGTCGTGACCAGCAAGACAGGTAGATTTTAAGTGAGTAGAAAGATAAGGTAGATGGCACAGAGAATGCAAGCAAAATCCACTTTCAGAAATAATTTTCGCCTGGGCATGAAGGTTCTTTTCTGCACCATTGCGCTTTCGATACAAATATTCATTTGATATTTCCGTTAATGGGGTTAGGTTTGTCAAAAACGGGCGTCCGCGCTTCGGCTTTACCAGAAATTTGTTCGTGTTTTCAATTTCACTATTCATTCAGCTGACAAATTTTATTTCATTCATAGAGTAATTCGCGACAACGTTAGTCTCAAATGACAAAAAAAAAACAAAAGCAAAATGGCAGCTAAAAAAACTTGCTGAAAAAAAAACCAAATTTTGAATGCCGGAATTCAAGGTAACCATTTAACTTTTGCAATCACTTTTAACAAACACTAAATTTCAATTCCCCATTGTTTTTAATTTGTATTTCGCACTTTGTTATAAACTTTTCACCAATAAAATAGGTAAAACCTATCCCCGATATATAAATTTTCGTCTGTTATCCAAGTCGTCCAATGAAAGGCATGCCCAGCCCATGAACGCGGGTCCATGTACTTTATGCCTTTTTCTCCATTGTACAAGTGTCTGTAAAATTTCGCAGTGACACCAACTGTTTTCTGATCAACTTGTTGCTTTCTGCGCCACCTGTTTGTGAATTCCTAGCCAGCTGCCAGCCAACAGCTCTCCTGATGCTGGGGAGAAAATCAACAGTTGAAGCCAGCTGTGGTCAGCAGGTTGTTGTTTTATTTAACATGCGAAATGTGCCTCTAACTGGGCAACTACTGGCTGGCAAGGATTCAGAAAAACACGTCTATATTAATGATAAAGATAATTACTTCGTCCAAAATTTTGAGCTCGATATCGATTATGATATTAGCTACTATGATAGTAGAACTAAAAAAAGTCGGTCTAAATTTTGGCCGTTCGCCCATCTGTCCGTCGGCGAATGGAGATTGTGTATTTTATGTTTCATTCTAGACATAGAACTAACGATTTTATAAAACTGTATATTTCCAAAAACGTATATAACGATAAGTAGAATAATTGAGATTTTGCCCGCCATTTGCAAAAATTATAGCATCTTTCGATAGGGTGATAGGGTGCCCCATATTCAAAATGTTATTTCTTGTAAAATTTGAAACATAGATCTGCATTTTCTGGTCAAAGCTATTTGCGAAATGAGGGCGGTATTCGAAACGGGGCGTGGCGCCTCTCATAGTGAGACAAAATCACCCCTATTCCCGTTGGCGTTTGTCGTAAACGCCTAATATTTCATTTCGGTTTTAAGTCAGAGTTTGTAACTTTTTTGAGACAAGCGATTTGAAAATACAGTGAACACATAGAAAAAGAAGCAAAATCGTTAACAAAAGTTTGAAAAAAAGCTGAATATCGTTTTTATAACGTCACGGCAAAAGAGTCGTATATGACAAACGCCAACGGGAATAAGGGTGAATATGAATTTTTGCGTAGACGAAAGAAGTTCGTCACCAGGTGAGGTCAGCATTTTAATTTTAAGAAGTTGAAAGTTATTAAGTAAACGACTGCAAACGAGTTTAATGCACGCTTCAGAGTCCCCGTAATTGAGAAAAGAGGTTTAAATTCAGACATTCTTAGGTGTGGAAAAGGTGTCATTTCTAAATGAAAAGAGCTCAATTTGAAAACAAACAAAACATTAACAACAGAGATTCAATACAAATTTGGACTACCCAAAACTATTTTGAAAAATGCTTCACCTACCCCTTGGTTCAATCGCCACAAATCAATTTTCCAGTTTTCACTCTTTCGGTATGTGCGAAAAATTCAACCAAAGGTAAAACAGAGGCAAAAACACATCGCAAAAGCCCCTAAGAAATGCACACTAATTCAATTAGCAGCCAGGTAATGGGTTCAACAAATCAGCCACCGCCTAGCTGCACCACAGAACAGCACTTATATCTACGCATAATAGATGTAAACAATTTTGTTTCCAATTAAAGTAAAAAAAAAATAATATTTTCCAAATATAACCAATTCGCTTCAATATAACCCAGTTGTTTGGTGAATTATCTCGAAAGGAACATCCGAAGGAATTAATTTTCATTCGAAAGTCAAATGAAAATTCGATTCTTCGGTACGTGTGACAAATCATGGATTTGAAGAGCTTCTACAAGAAAATCGATGTGGACAGCATAAAAAGTAAGACGGCCATTTTGTTTTGTGTTTTAATGCCAATTAATTGAGTGATTTTGAAATTCCCAATATACAGATAGACTACCACCCTTGCCGCAGATTAAGATTCTGAAAATGAAATCTCGAAAGATTTTCAAAAGTTCACGTGAGGATATATCACAGAAGGAGCAGCAGTCACCAATGGGAGGTCCATCGCCATTGGCAACGCAATCTTTGCCACCACCGTCTGCGTTTATTGATCGAACTCCAACGAGGATATCTACGGTGTCGTCCTTGATGAACATAAATTATGGCTTAAGGGAAAACAATCAGAGCGGATTATCGACTTATAGGACAGCGAACAACTTTGAGGCGGAAAATTGTCCAGATAAGTTGGAGAATGGAGACACAGCGAGCGGAAGTGCGGTGACAAAGTTTAGTGATAGATGCAGGAAGACCTACAAGGACTTTTCGGAGTTCAAGGTGAAGAATATTTTCAACAGGAAAACTGTGGTCAAACGGACCGAAATTGAGGTGGATATTTACGCGAGGCAGTACGAACGAGAGCTGCAGGAAGAGCAAGAGCGTGAGAGTCAAGAGCAGGAGGATAATGCTTATCAATTTGAGTTCAAGGAGGCACGTCGTCGGATGTCGAGATCGTCGGGAAGCATAAGTCCACCTGATTCGCTGGCGTCGGGGGTACCCAGTCCAATACGTTCTGAGCTCGCTCATCTGCAGAGGAATGTGACACCCCCTCTGTTGGCGAGGAGGAGAAATGCAATTGACGAAGCAGGTCCGTCGCGGCGCCGCATGCAAAGATCCGTGTCCGAAGACAGCGCTACAGACGAGCCACCCAGAAAGCCATTGAGAAGCAGCTTGTGGGGTATTTCTGAGAAGGACGTTGCTGAGGATACAGGTGATGAGCAACCAGTGTCGTCGTATAGAAGTCGCATAGCGAAAATGGGAAGGTTTAGAAAGTCGAGGAAGGATGTGTCCGGTGAAGGGTCACCGCCACATACTGAGAGCGCATGGAATATGAAGAACATTCGCAACAGATTCTCCTCGGAGGACAGCGGCACTGAACGGAAGCCCAGAAAGGGCCTAAGTCAAGACGAATCAGTTGACGAGCCATCTGACCATGAGAAGAAGGGGTGGAAGCTGAGGAACATCCACTTGCGGCGGGCAGACTCTTCGGAGAAGAATAACGAACCACCAGTTTGCAGCCCGGAAGGCAAATTTACTAGTATAAAGAAGAGCCTCCAGAGATTGAACCAACGCAAGCCGCAGAGGGAGAACTCGGAGGAGTCTGAAAAGGATCAAAACCACTCTGAAGAACCATCAACCAAACCAAATATGTCGGATCAGCTTAAGGCCGGTTTGCGCCGGCTTAAGCTAAGAGAACGTTCCTTTACATTTGACGAGGACGCCGACGAGAATAAGGCCGCTCAAGCAAAGACACCTCAGGCCACCGCTGCCAGTAAGCTTCGTAACTGGAAGAAGAGCTTTAAAGTCAGGCGCGCGAGTGAGGAAGCGACAGATGAGGACGCTCCACCGAGTGCTCCACCACCACCCGGACGTTCATCGACACTTTTGCGAAAACTCAATCACATTCGAAGCCGAAAAGTTGGTTCCGTAGAAGACGATGACGTTGGTGACTCCACGCAAAAGGACGACCAGCAAAAGCCGAGGTCGACCAATTTCGAAAAACTCGAGCAAGCTCGCGAAAAGGCTTTGAAAAAGGTCAACGAACAGGTGCAGAAAATGAAGAAGTTCCACGGAAAATCCAGGGACTCTCCTACCGAATCAAGTCCAGAGAAACCTAAAAGGACCCAGAAGTCGATGAAATCCAAGAAATCCATGCCAGACGAAAAAGTTCCAAAGAACGCCCCAGCAGCGTGGACCAGCAGCAATATTATTTCACGATCCTTACAATCAAGTGTCGACCTCAGTGACGACGATGCTGAGATGCCACGAGTTCTCATTCACCAAGACAACTCGGATCAGTACGAGTCTACCCTGATAATCGCTGTTACCAGACCGGCACCACCGGTACCCTCACCAATCATCACAGAGATCCTTCCAAAGACGAAGCGAAACTCCGAGTGGATACCAAACAAAAACGCCATCTCAAGCTTCCTCGAGATGAGTCCGTCGCCACCTCGTTCGACCCGCCATCTCGATGTCAATCGGGGCCACTTCAGGAAACAGTCAATGGACTCTAACGACTCGGACTCATGGATACCGGACAACTTCCGAAACAAGAGTTGCGCATCGTCCTCGTCGGGAGGCTTGAATAAAATCCACGAAAATGCCGAACCCTGGAAGGTGCACAGTGTATTTAGCGAGGAAAAGCTCTACAAGACCAGGAGCATTGACATCTTTTCGAATCGCGATGGTGGCGCCTTCGTCGACTTTGACGACGAGATGAAGAACGTCCCCGTGAGACGCATTGCTGCAGCCAGCGCAGAGAGCGTCGACAGGGAGAGCACCGACGAAGATGACGATTATGACAATTCTTCGAGGATCACAAGGCTAAAAGGTGCATCACCCTTGGTCAGCACCATGGCTGCTATAGAAACTAAGGGCGCTCCGAATACAATTAGAGCACCTCTTGAGATCGTTCGCAGCGATATTCTCAATAAAAGCATTGACAGCACCAGAGCATATCATGGAAGTCCACTGGCCACCAAGACGAAGGGACAAATTGGCAATAGCCAGGAGAGTTTGGACGCGAACTACGCCGAAAGCGACGAAGTTTCCAGTGAAAACGAAGAGGACCACGATGAACCACCAAATATAGCACCATCCCCACCGCCATCATTCTCTCCGCCGCCACCTCCACTACCGCTACGGAAGCCTCCTCGTAACCTTCCAGAACGAAACGACTCAATGGTACGCCTGGCTCATCCGCTGGTCAAGCAGGCTTCCCTACGTCGACACTTTAGCGAGGAAATAGAACCAAGCGACCTCGGCAAGGTGAACAAGTTAATCTGTCGTTTCGAGAAGAGTCCCTCCCAAGACAGTGTACAGCGCATCCAAATGATTGCAGGCGATGAAAACGACAACGACAACGAAGACGACTGGAATGAGCCGCCACCAACCGAGGTGACTGACAAGAAACCCCCGATCAAAACAAAGGAAGATAGCGCCGGTGCTAGGAATGGAAGCAAAAAGCGACCAGCACCAATACCCGTGCCAGTTCTGGCACCCAAGGAGACCGACATACCAAAAATTGAAGTCTCCCAAAACAATAACAACAACATTGACATTCGAGAACCAGCTCGCCCACTATCACCCGAAATCGTTTACCATCAAAACAACAACCAGAACTTGGACAACGCGTCTCTCCAAAGTCCCAGTTCGGTGTATGGATCGCCAATTGGGTCAGTGTGCCTATCGGAGAGGATGTCCATCTGCTCCGAGTATGGATCACCAGTTGGAATGGCATTCCCAACAAAGAGCACGGACCAGTTGCGTTCAGCGCGACGCCTCTCGAATCGGTCATCGCTAAGGGATGATGACACGTTCTATTCTTTTGAAAGTGACGAAGGTAAGCTGAATACTTTTACTAACGCTTCAAGCTAATAAATTTTATTTTTCGTTGCAGAGAATAATTTCTACTCCTTTGGCGAATCATCAACATCTTCCACGAGATACACAATCGAAATCTAAGTTCGATATGGTGGGCAGTTGTTTTTTTTTTTTTTTTTTTGTTTAGTTTCTAATTGGATAAAATATCTCAAGTGATTATGTGAATATAATTATATGTATCTTAATCTCTATGTTGCTAGTCGAAGTCATGTATATTAAACATTTTATCTGGGAAATTGTTTGAATCTTAATTGAGATACTTTCCGGCGTGGGCGGCAGTGTGGATTCAAATGGGAAGTTGATTTCAAACGATACACCGTAGGTGGGTGTTTATAACTCGATGACGAGACGAAGTATAGAAATGCGCGTCGTCATAAGCGAATCCGTTGAGTATTATCAGTGGAACGCATTCGAAAAACACCCACGTTGTCTGAAGAGGAGATACAAGTCAATGAAGTGGGCATCCGCATACCAGAAGAAAGCAAGAACAGCAGATGTATTTACAAAAAAAAAAACACTATTGGAATCGTGGATATGGTTGAAATGAAAAAGGAGCAATCAGCCCAAGTTGCCATGGTATGTTTGAAACTTTTTATAATGATTACCAAGTGTGTTTTAACGAGCTCCTCGACAAAACGTGTACATACTTAGGACCAAGACTCTAACGCCAAAGAAGAGGAGGATATCTTTGATAGTACAATCTGATAGCAGGACTTGACGACAAGAAATGGACTAATTACTATTGCTGCTGGACTTTGGAGATGGGTGCTAATCCAGGAATAATACTCAGAAGTTACACCAGAAAGTAAAGTTCGCCCGTTCCACAAGAAAGGCGACCATTTAAACTATATGCGGATACAGTGGCATTAGTTTAATGCTGTCTGTCATTCTGTGTAAACGCTTAAAAACATTTGTCAACGAACTGATTAGCCTCTTCTAGTGCGGTTTTTAGCCTGGTAGTTCCACAACCAACGGCACTGCGACAGATCCTATAGAAAATCAAAGAAGTCCAAATTGCGAATGTCAAAAAAGGATTAGGATAAAGCGTCAAACTGACATGTGGCTTTTTGAAGACAATACTTGAGAAAATTGCTAAAAATGCAACAAGTCAACACCAGGGGTACAATTTGTCTGTACAATATTTTGTATCATTGATATATAGCGGCAAAAATGGATGAATGACGGCAAAACTTATGATGTCTACAAGAACAGACAACAGTGATAAATCGGACCGAACGCCATTGTATAGACAGCTATAGATTTGAGGTAGGCCTCGACTCCGCTATAAACATTGAGAATGACATGATATCAGCGAAGAATTACAATTGCCAATCCCTGTTTCTTTGACCTTATAAAGGGTGTTTTTTTAGAGGTATAGAACTTTAAGTTGGCAACACTATTTTAACTGGCGGCCATTTTGTCAGCTGTCAAGTGTGCAAATTTATTTTGAAAATCATGGTTCTGTTCGAAATACGTATCGCGCACTACGTCCATTTCATAAGCAAATTTTGTTTAGCGATGAAGCTCACTTTCGGTTGAATGGATACGTCAATAAACAAAATTGCCGTATTTGGAATGATTGTATGTTGAGACACCGTAACATCCACAAAAACCGACTCTTTGGTGTGCTTTATGGGTTGGTGGAATAATTGGTCCGTACTTCTTTAAAAACAATGCTGGCCAGAAGTTTCCAGACAATGGATTATGGACGATTACTGACTTTTTCGTACATCAATTGAACAACTATGTGGTTTCAACAAGACGGCGCAACATGTCACACAGCTCGTGTCACAATTGATTTAATGAAGGAAACGTTTGGTAACCGCATAGTTTCACGTTGCGGACCCGTGAATTGGCCTCCAAGATCGTGCGATTTAACGCCGCTTGACTATTTTCTGCGGGGATATGTGAAGTCGCTAGTCTACGCCGATAAGCCCGAAACGATTAACCACTTGGAGGACAACATTCGCCGCATTATTGCCGATATACGGCTACAAATGTTGGAAAAAGTCATCGAAAATTGGACCTCCAGTTTAGCCTACGTCCGAGTCAGCCGTGGCGGTCATTTGCGAGGATTCATATTTAAATTATAATCCCAGAAGACTATCTTTCGTATAAAGTAAATTGCATGCCAATTTAGAAAACTCATCTTTGTTTTATTCCATTTCAAAGTTCTATACCTCTAAAAAAAACACTCTTTAGAAGGCAATTGATCAGTAAGCCTTGTTAAGACACACTATACGGAGGGTCTGTAATCTGTATGTAAGACCTCCATCCTGCACCTGCTATATGATGAAGAAGCATTGACATCAGCGAAGGCTGATACAGGTGATATTTTTGGTCGTTTTAAACGCTAAATTCTCCGAGGAGCTTTCTGTCCCATTTAACAGCGAAATATTCTGGTCAGAAAAGTGCGAATCTGTCGTCTAAGTTGGATGGACTTCAACCCAGAGGGAAAATGCCCCATAGCCAGACTTCGCCTTAAAAATGAAAGGGGACCTCAATCAACTTGAAGTGAAGTGTGTAACTGAACGCAGTTAGCCTAAGACAACTACCAGAGGCGTCTCATTAGCTCGACTTGTGGGTCTTTTATTATACCCTCCACAGGAAGTTACATATATTCACACGCAAACAGATTGGTAGGTTAAAAACAACCAACTCTCGGTTAATAATAACAAACAAATTAATTTATTGTTTTCAACAAACATCCTTGTTTATAATTAATCAACATACTTGGTTCAAACTAACTTACCTATATTTAGTTTAATTTAAACAACCTACTTGGCTTAGAATTTAGTATTTAACCAACTTACTTTGTTGTTATTAAACAACGCACTTGGTAGAATTTAACCCACATATCTACTCGGTTGAATTTAACCAACTTACGCTGTTTGGTTGAAACTAGACAACCTATGTACTTGGTTAAATCTAAAAAACGCACTTTGATGGTTGTTCACGCGCATTACTCTATCTGTTGCCACGACCTTAAGTGGAAAAAATCGCCATCTATGAGCGCAGATGATTGTCATTATTCTATTACGTTTTATCTCCTCCGCTCGAGTATAAAATGCCACCAACTTCAGGTGAGGGCTCTCTTTCTTTTGTGAACAGCGACCAGCGACAACGTAAATTCGAGAAATAAAGAAAACTTTTTTAACGTAAGTCCAGCCATTTTGGTTTTTATTTTCCAATATATCTCCGTAACTGAAATCGATGACGGATTTCAGCAGACAAATTTAACCGACTTACATTGTTTAAATTCAAGTGGTTCAAGTGTTATCCAATATAGGTTTTGTATGGGAGGTACCAAACTACTTAACCGACATGGTCCATTTTCAATACCAACCTGCCGGTGAAAAGAAGTCCTCTCACTAAATTTCATTCGCCTAGGTCAATTCGTTTGGACGCTATCGTGTTTTCAACAGACACACAGACGGACATGGCTAAATCGATTCAGAATGTGATCCCGATTCAGAATGTATTAAACTTTATGCGGTCTTCGGTGACTCCTTCTTGGCGTTACAAATGTAATGACAAAGTGAATATACCTTCCTGTGGAGGGTTTAAAAAAAGATTTTGACGCAGGAGCTAAAAACGACCAAAATTAAAATGACGAATGCCATGAAAGTATAGGATACGAGGGACTATTTTTTTAATGTATTGGATTTTTTTTGGTGTGTTTAAAAATGCGAATTTTTCGAATTTAATAAATTGTGAACTTAAAGTATATTCCTAATCACGTCACTCTTCGGACGATTATCTTCAAAGCGATGGACCTCCAAAACTAGCACCTCGTGGTAAAAAAAAGTGTTTGAGAGCTACAACTAATTCAGTGTCTAAACATGATCATGATCACGCTTATTCTGAGATTCGATCGAATCGAGTATTCCTCGAATTCAAAACCTTCACTCAAATGACAACTTCTCGCATTTTAAGCTTCGAGGGAAAGAAGTTCATTATCCAATAATTTCATTTTATTTTCGAAATCAGCTGTATAAAAATTTAGCTTTTAGATTGTCAATAATTGTTGTTGGTTTTAATTTGAGAAAAGATGGCATTTATGTATTCTTGGCGGAAAAAAAAAACGATCAAATTGAACCGAAAAATACTACGAGACAAATCTAATCCACTTAGCCCGACGAAATAAAGATTTGCATTTCGTATTCCGTTTTTTGGAAGTTTCCTTATTATAAAACTTTCGATAACAAATGTTCGGTCGAATAAAATTTGACATTTAACTCGATCCAATCGAAAATGAGACTCTGGGGAGAAATGAACAAAATATGAATCTCCATGGAAATCGAAAGTTGGAACGTCCTTTGGCCGAAATTCAATGACTTTCGATTAGAATCTCAGAATTAGGTTCAATAAAATCTACCGATATTTAAAGAAAATGACACTATAGTTATTACAATTTGAAAATCATAACGTTTAGCCGAAAAAAAACTACCAGTACCAGTATAATCTAGACAAACTATACGCACGGCAATACTGGTAGTTCTTTTGAATTCTAATAAAAAGACGGTTGCAATTATGTAAATACATATCAGTTGAATACTCCCATATGGATGTTTTTTATGGGAAGCTAGAACCACCCTTATGGTAGCATTAAAAACCAATTTCGAATTAATCAAGCAACAAAAAAGGTTCGCACACAAATTAACTTCAGTCAACCCTCAACATCCGAAATTGGTATAGAAAAGAGGACCACTCATTATTTAAATTTAGTCCTTATTCTATTCGTTACTGCGCCATATGGCATGGTTTCAGCACACTTGTGACATGATCACATCAAAATTAATACAAACTTTAAGAGTTCCAATTCAATGCTGCGGTTAGTATGGATGCGTTAAGGTCATAATTAAACACTAGAGCCGTAGATTAAATTTGCCTCCGTTGACATAGAGAATAAATCTTAATAATGATCGATTTCTTTGTTAATTGTTGACAAATAAATTCATCATCGATAAAATAAATTTTATATGGCAACAAGGGGCTACGCTCTGTTGTTGCTGTCTCTCTGACAGCTGTGATGGTAGTGGCTGCTGCCATTTGTTTCTATGTAGAAATTGTTTGAGAAAGGGATTTATAAAACAGCTCGTGTCTATACTGTATTGGGATGGGAAACATCTGTAAATGAAGCAGCTGTCTTCAGTTGCGTCATCATAAAACGGTAAAGGTTCTGATGCAAACGAATGCAGGTAGAAATTTCTTTGTATTTGATGCATATAATGTGCAATGCTGCAAATGTTTTTGAAATGTCATACCAAATTCAGTTGAATAGTTCTCGTTTCTCTTGTGACAGGAAAAGGGGTGTATCACGTGTTTATTGGAAATGAAAACGATGCTGAATGGAAATTACTAGCAAATGAATGTTGAGATATTTAGTTGGGAAAATGTTTTGTATTGAGATCCAATTATAGCTTTAAGAATTCGAATTTATAAATTTTGTACACTTTTTTTGTGGCGCGGGAGAGATGGTCCATCACTTTTTATTGCAATCGGGAAAGGAAAGGAGAAGGGAGTTTTCGAACATTCACGCGACAATTCGGTGCGATTTTGTCTGCATCTGTGATTTTTGTTTTGATTTACGCTGGTATACAAAATATGTACATGGACTAAAAATTGGAAATTTTGTAATTGTGATTAATGATTTCAATGATTTCAAAGTAAGGTATGATAGAACTTTGACATTCCACTGCGGTTGTATTTGAAAATATTTTTCTGTCAGTCTGATGTCATTGTGTTCTGTCATAGTGACAATTTTACCATGGAGCGTTACACGAATTAACAACCCATCGCTCACTGGGCTCTGAAGAAGTTGGAATTTGGAAACCTGTTTAAATTTTAAGAAAAACAAAAATCATCTTTATCGACGAGGCAAATTGTTGACTGAATGACAATTTTTTATTTTTAAATTAAGCGTAAACGAGCGCTGACTTTTAAAATGAAGCGGTACAGGGTCATAATAACAGAGTTCGTTTGGCCGGAAATTGATTGTTTGAGAATTGGCTTGGCGACATGTGGTTTCAATAAAATATTACGACGTGACAAACATCGAATGATATACTGGAGATATTAAAGGCGGAGTTTTTTCGTAGCATGATCTCATGAATAGCCAACCTCAATTGGCTGCAAATCTGCCAGCAAAATTGCCCATTTAACGGCCGTATTATTCACTGGGTTTAAATACGAGGTTTAAACGCTTTTAAATCACGTATAAATATAAATAAACCATCCGTTTTCAAACCGAACAAAATTGAAACCTGTCTAGGTAGGTAGGTAAAAGTGTCAGTTCAGACTTGAACCCAATTAGCCGTTTTGTTACCACGACTCGTGTGATCTACTTTGTGATGATTGTTAAGGATGTGATCCAGTCGGTACCTATGCTATAACCAGCCAGTGAAATTGAGAAAGCGGATAAGATCCTGTATCCCTTTACCCGAGATGTCGCTAAGGTCGTCAAAGAATGGTTGGTTCAGTGGTTGGTGATTTTGGATGCTGTAAAGGTGGAAAATTCTTTGTGAATCTTGGAAAATTTCGGATAATTGTCTAATTCATTGTTATAAAAGGTAATTTGCGTGCATTTTGGGTGGAGAAGTTAACGAAATAAATAATAGATGGCACTGTTCTTGCGATCAATGCCACAACCCGATAGATGGCGTTATACATAGACTTAGGTTGTGCGCAATTTGACAGGTGTCCTTTTCGCATTGTCATTTTCTATTGACCAAATGTGCTGGAGTTTATCTGAAGGCTATAAACTGGGGCGAGGCGAAATTCGCCGGGTCCGCTAGTATTATTATATAAAAAAAGGGCTGCGCAACGAGCGGTAGACGCCCTAGCCCTAGCTTCTCGCAACGATTCGTTTGTGTGAGTTTCAATTTTTGTGACGAATGGAAGGGACCTACAATTTTATGCCAAGTATCTACGAACGGCTGAATTGAGAAGCTTTTTCAGAACAGTTATACTCTCGGACGTTTGTCAGACGTTCGCGATAGGGCCACCTCTCGTAGTAAAAACCTTAAGATGTAATTTGTGTTTTTTCCGGGGATCGAATCGAACATGGGACCCCTCGCACAGTAGTCCAGCACACTAACCACTGCGCTACTGCGCCCACAGTATTATTATCTGCTAGGTTCTACATTTCACTTTCACTCGAAATGAAATCGGAAATGAATTTTTGTGTTCTACATTTCATTGTATTCGATTTCGATTTCAAAATTTTCGAAATTGAGACAAAGTGAAATTGTGATTTCGAAAAAATAACGGAGTTTCCGAATCGCTCGAAATGCAGAACACTGAAAACGAATTCACTCGATTTGCAATTTCGATTTCACTCGATTTCTGGAACCTAGCTGTTAGAAAAACCGCAGCGCTGATCTTACCATTCTTCAGGTAATATGAATCACTGCACGTTTGCTCGTCTGAATATTTAAGCTGTCAGTTGCAGCAGGTGTTATTTGAATCAACTGAATTATAGAAAGCACCAAATGCGTTTGGCATTAAACGTCAGATATGCTACAAGTTTATAACATTATTCTAAAATGGCCATATAGCTTTTTTTAATGGTGCCATGTGTTAACACATTATGCGTGTATACCTCACCCGAGAAGAACAACCAGACTTCTTTTATACCATACTTTGACCTAGAATTTAATTCTCACGTGAACTGTAAATCAACATCAAAAAGTTGTAAAACAAAATCTGAACCTCATTCATGTGCCCTAAAAAGGTCTAACCATTATGTAAATATATTACAAACATTAGCCACAGATTAGAAGTCAATGCGTCTATATAACACCTTAAACAGTGCTGCCAGATTACAAGAAGAATAACCTCTAAATCGGCTTATCTAAACGCATAATCCCGCTAAAACTTCTACATAAAGTACAAAATATTACCGGTGTGACATACTTTATGTTGCATCGTAAATTATCCACTCAAAAAAAAAAAAAAAAATTATAACGGTGCCCTCCACATCGAAAGAGGTTAAGATGATTTCCATAACCTCTAATGTAGGCGCGAAAAATAAAGCATATGCAACAATTTTAACATTTAAAAACATTGCTGCAAGCAAGTTCAACGAACCTCAACCCAATGATGTGGAAATTAATAAATCCTCAATCATTTTCCGTGCATTTATCGATCCATTCAATTAATACGGCTTATGTGTCGTTGTCGACGTCAGAGACACCCAATCAACGAGAATTCAACCGAAAGTAATTTCATGCAGCTATAGATGCAGATTTCTATCGGATTCTATCCTCCGTATGGTTGGTGTACTCCCCCTTTTATTTTCCCGACTTGAGCGCATCAGTCGGCAAACGGGCTGAATGCTATTAGAGATCTAAGAGGAGGAAAACTAGTTTTTTTTCCCTTTAACAGTTCACTCACAGGTATACGCCGGCCGTTGCAGACACACACACACACACATAGGTATAGAAAATGACGTTGCACGTTGCACCTCTAGGATGCTAGGGAAGAAATTCAATTTTTCCGATTTCGCCACACAAATTGCATACCGGGAAAGATGTTCTGGAATCCAAATGTGTAATGTGTGTGCGCGGTTGCAAGAAACGAGATTATGCGACTGTAGACTGCCGGCTGCACCTGGTGTAATCATTTCCTTTTGCAACCTTCCGTCTCCGACAAACTGAGTGCAGGGATGTGTTTCCGTCTCCCATGGAGGAGGAACGACACGGCTAGCATCTTTAGAAATGAAACAACCGAATTTATATAGCTCGTCGGTTTCGGTTGGTTCCTTCTGTTCGCTCTCTATAGTGGTGGCTCGGTGCAGCGGAAAAACTAATCCGTCTGGTGAAATGTATTGCAACCTTATTATTTTAATGTTTTCCACGTTTTTTTGTTTCTCTTTCTGCTTGCTGGGCTTTCTTTGTATGTGCGGACCTGGAATGATATTATTGTGAATTCATTGCCCTCTCGGGCTATCGGGAAATTTGTGCCAGAGGTTGCCTGGGCCTGGGGGATAACGATTTGTAATTATGTTGCCAGCCTTTCTGGCTGGATTCTGCTGCTGCATGGTCATTAATATTTCTTTGCATTGTGGTTGTCTAGCATATTTTTTTATTGTTTGTTTAAGTGCATCGACAAAAATAATGTTCATTTCAATCAACGAGATGTAAACATTGTTGTAGCAGACAGACGGCTAGAAACTTTCTAAAATGTGATTCTTCTCAAACGAATTGCCAGGAAGTAAGTGTATGCGGTTTGGTTGTTGTTGCGTTTGTGCATTTTGCTCTAGTCTTTTGTTTTCGGAGGGTCTAGGTTGGGAATTCTATGGTTCCGATTCACATTTTGTTGTTGAGGTTATGGTGAATTTTTATTGGTATACTACGTAGGTTGCTATAGTCTGACAGCATATACTGGTAATTAGTCATAATTACCGCGAGGTTACAATTCGTGCAGAATATTCGTATATATATGAATCGTCATTAGAGTCCTTTAGGTATACTGGTGGAACCCTAATTGATATTGCTTTTTCGTTCGTTACAGTAGCCGTGTACGTACGATTACAACGTGAGATTAAAACTTGTCAAAGTACATACCTGACCTGCAAACATTATTACATAAAACATGTCAGAGTCAGAACAATATGACAATGTTCTAAGTGCAATAGTAACAAAGGCGAATACATTAGGGTCTTGGCGTTTAGCCTCACTCTGCATTTCCACTAAACTTTGACTGTTTTTCAATAATTGAGAGTGACGCCCTGGCCTGAGTGACGAAAATATTATTGTGACCGATACATAGTTTTAAAGTTTCGCCAATTCGGCATGATGGACATTTTTTGACCCAAAGACGATTTAGCATGAGTGCATGAGCAAGTTACAATGCAAGCCTTTAATGCTGGGTTTCCACTTGTCGATTTGAAATTGACAATTGGCGTATTTTTATGCCAATTAGAAGAATGGCAAGTGGAGATAGCGAAAAATTGCTTGTCAATGAATTGACTAACAGCGTTTGTCAATAACTGACAAAGAAACCACTGGACAAGTGGAAATAGCTGAATTGTCAAACAAAACTTTGTCTATAATTGACAGTGAAAATTAATTGGCATCGAGTTCATTAGTTGGTCAATCAACGACAAACGAGTTTTTGTCAATAATTGGCATAAGGGGAAATGAACTGACGGTATATGGTTTCGTTCAATGACATAAGCACGAGAGCTGTCAAACTTTGTCAATCAACCGACATGTGGAAACCCACCTTAAGTTAAGCAACGAATTACTGCGTGAGACATATTATGCTTAATGCGCCATTTCAATTCGACGGCTGAAACAAGTCGCTAAACACCTTGTCAGACTTAATCGTAGGATTTTTTATAAAAATAAAATAATAGTTTAAAAAACTAAAAAAACGCTTTTATAAGTAGGTACTGCACTAAAAGCAAAAAAATAAAAATTAACCAATCTATTTTGAAGGTTTATCCTGGAAGGGGCTTAGAGTAAGCCATGTTTGTGTAGTTTACACTCAAATAATACAATACATAACTACAAACATGGCTTACACTAAGCCCCTTCCAGGATAAACCTTCAAAATAGATTGGTTAATTTTTATTTTTTGCTTTTAGTGCAGTACCTACTTATAAAAGCGTTTTTTTAGTTTTTTAAACTAGTATTTTATTTTTTGCTTTTTAGTGCAGTTTAATATCTACCTACATACTCACAAAAGCTTTTTTTTTACTATAAGTTTATTGTATTATCATCAAATCTGAAACATCAGCATGCAAAATTTCAAAGTCCTAAGTCAATGGACAAAATAGGTAGGTATGTATTCCACATAAATGAAAATTCGCGACAGGTATGGTTTAATTGATATTACTACGCGTACCTACCTTACCTATATACACTTTCCATAGCTGCAGATCTCAAATATAAGTACGTACGATTGTGCATGTGCATACCTACATATTTACGCATCACAAACTCCTATATACGTACATAGCTTGTTTTATCCATATCCATATTCCATACATCAAATTCAACTACGCCATACATGATATGAGCATATATTCTGAATGCCCGCCACAGTGACAATTCTATTTTTAGAACGCAAATAAAACTACCCTTCCTAAGCACAACCGCAATCAAGATAGCAATTTTTTTCGCATTTGGCCGAATAAGATCTATTTTCTATTTATTATATCTTGCCCTCTGGATGGACTAGAAAGATGAATGTTAGCTCAAAATACTCGTTGAAGTATTGCCTAACAATTAAAAAGATTCTTTGAGTTGACCTACATATATTTATGAGTATTATGGCAAGTTGAGCGTAGTAAGGTAAAAATAGAAATGTTTGCACCCCCTTTCTTCAGCCCTTATAGGACGAAACGGTACAAAGTATCAATTAGGTATGTAATAGTTATGACTTATCTATTGACATATAAAGTTTCAAGTTAATACGGCTAATAGCTCATGCGTTATGAAAAAGCCTCCCTCAAAGGGGCAGGGGAAGTCAAAATCCAAAAATTCTTTCTAAATATTGCATTGTCTTCACAATCCAACCAGCATGGAAAATTTCAAAGTTCTAAGTTTAGCGAAAGTGGTTCGAATTTGACTTGCAAGATTTTGACACAACACATTTTTCACGAAGTTAAGTAAAAGCCTTTAAAAAAATAATAACTCTCAGATATGAACAACTCGATTGACCGTAAAATGATAGCCCGTATTCACAGAAGCCTGTAAATGCTAACACAGCATTTCGAAGTTGAGCGTAAAATAAAAGCCTGTGATAGAAGCCCATAAATAAACACTTTCAAAAAGCCTATATTTTTAAGGGCTTTTTCATTTTTCAGAGAATTTTTTTGAAAACATGTGAGCTCTGCATGTGAGGCGATGGTCGTCGCCGTGCCAGTCGAAGAGACACATAGAACTTTCTTTTGAAATACGGGCTTTTGAAAACGTGCTTTTGGATTGCAGGCAAACATGCCCTCAGATAAATCGACGGGTGACAGTATTTCTGTGTTGATATTGCTTTCTATTTCCTAAAAATGTGAGAGTGAAGTAGCATTCCACCTGGAATGGCTGCCGTTTTTAAGTCTAAAGTACATTAAATGTTTTTTAGTGGTAGGTGACTGTGTAAGTATAGGTCGCTTCCATTTGTCTAAAAAAAAAACTCTTATAAACGAATGGTTTTCACAACAAAGGCGGACATGTTGTGACACAAAATTTTTGGTAAGAAATCATATAAATTCTATGAAAGTGTAAATTGGATTCTTACATCTGAATGTTACTCCACAGTGTTTGGCTTTCATTTGGAAAAAAATTCGACATCTTCATTTTAAATATGAGTACATACCTGCAAGAAAAAAGAAAAAGTTTACATTATTCAATTGGTTAAACAATTTATAAGTAAATTCAAAGATAATAACTTAGAGTTCCTAAATATAGATCTACCAAATCGGGTAGATACATTTTATTTTATTTTAATCAGGCAATCAATGATTGCATTCATATTAACATCATTTGTTTAACGAACCACACCTCGGAGCTTTAAAATTGGCAATAACCCGGATTGTCAAAGAACTACTTGCCCTTAAATAATTGAATTTACACTACTCATAAAAAGATGTCGCTCTCGACTACCGTCAAGTGTCAAACCTTTCGTAATTTATTAGATAAAATGTCTACTTATTCCGGCAATTAGATGGTCTCCTGAAATTCAACCATCAGACGATTAAGACGTGGTTTAAATTTTCTGCCAACAACGAAATATTTTTCCCGACTTACACCCAAACAGCTTTTGTCTTTATTAATTTTTAAATATCGACCAATTTATTACAAATATTGCTTTCACCCATTCTTTTAGCGTTCAAATGATTGCATTCTTTTTCTTTATTGTATGGGTCGTACCGTGCCCCATTTCCCAATTCCACCTACACTTCTCGCGGTTATTGTTTGAACATAATGCACATTAATGTTTACAATGTTGAGCTCCCATAAGTGTCGAGAAATAGCATTTAAAATGTTTATTTGTATTGGAGGTGCCACGCCCCTTTGCCTAATTTTGACGAAACACCTTTAAACCAATAGCAAAGATTTTGTCAAAATTCGAGCTCAATCGGTTTTGTGGTTTTCGAGATATGTGAATGGTGATTTTTTTGCTGTTTGGTTTTTTAGCCAGATTTTTTTGACAGTTCACGTGTAATTCGTGACACGTAAAAAATAAATAAATAAATAGGTGGCGCAACAGGCGGGTAGACACCCAAGGCCTAGCTTCTCGCAACCATTCGCTTTGTGTGAGTTTCTATTTTTGCGACGAATGGAATAGGCGTGACACGTGTCAAAGTAAAAAATGCTCAGTTAGCATTGTCATTTCACCATGGATAGAATACGCCCGAACAACGTTTGTAAATTATTGAATTTTATTACCAAAAATCGTGCTCAGTAAAAAGAATCCATAAATATATTGCGAGGCGAATTTGGTGAGCAATTCATCGCACGTTTTGGACCTGTGAATTGGCCGCCTAGATCGTCTGATTTGACGCCGCTGGACTATTTTTTGTGGGGTATGTAGGTATGTACCGGGTTTACCACGATATTTCGAAAAAAAAATTCGAAAGCAAAAATCTCGAATGTAAAAGTATCGAATTCAAAAATTTAGAAAAAAAGTCTAGAAACCATAATCTCGAATAATACAAATTTCAAAAAAATAATCTCGAAAAAATATAAATTTTTGAGACAATGGTAACAATTTGCGCGCGACAGAATTAATAACACCAAATCTAAAAATGGTGTTAAAAAGTGAGATACGTATGGGGCCCCCTGCAACCCTCCTGCTTGTGGTCACTGTAGGATTTGGAGTAGGTGTAAGGTTGGGTATATGCAAAGTTTATATTATGAAACCCCAAAAAATTTCTCGAATTTACTTTTAATTTTCCCGATTTTTTCGAGATTTTCGTACAATCGCAATTTTTGCATTCGAGATTAAAAAAAAAAAATCACCCATTATAACATTTTTAAGACCAAACTTCAAAGAAACACCTTTGAGTGAATAACAAATATTTTCTCAATATTTGGTGTGTATATTCCCATACAAAATAGAAACTTGCATTTTTTCGATTTTTCCACTTTTCCTTTAAGGTTTTCTGAATTTTCTTTTTTACTAAACCACGGCTCAACTTCACAGCGAGAATTTAGCCGTCACTTTAATGTGAGAAGTGTTCCAAATAAAGATACAATCGTGGGTTTTGTATTGAATTTTTGGTAAAAATAACTATCAATCATAGGACGTTCTCTAGACAACACTAATCGCGTAGAGGCATGTGTGTGTGATGACCACGGCGGACATCCTCTGGGACATTTTTAATATTTTAATAAAGGGTTTGAATTATTGTCCATACAATTGAATTAAGTCAATAACTATGCTTGCGAGAGATTGCACAGAATGGTTCGATTTGAGAATCAAAATTAAGATCGTCCTTTTTTGAGAAGTTGGTTATTTCAGGCGAACTCTATTTCCACCTCAATAAAAACAAAAACTATCCAGGAAATAGCTGACAACAGTCGTTGAATTTTCGTTAAAAGCATCAAAAGTCCTACGTTATTAGGTCCTAGAGTCACTTAAATGCATTACATTTGTAGAAATTCACTGGTACTACAAGTACCTGCTTGTGGACTCTGTTTGTCAAACTCTTGATAGATGATATTCCAAAGCTGTCAGACTATACAAAAAGGGATTCAATTCGAACATAATTTTACATAATGTCAAAACGAACATTAAACCACAATTGTGCATCTACCAACTAGACAGATGTAATGTAAATTTAATTAGTTAAGTGAAATTATATATGGATGACACGATTTCCCATTCCTTCAATTCAAACTATAAAAAGAAACCGCTAATGAACCACATACACATACATGCAATGCATATATGACTGCGTACAAGTTTTCTTTTAGTTAATAAAAAGTGATTATTAATTCCCACAAAACTCTTCTTTGCGTTTTTTTAGGTATTTGACGCATAATTGTGTTGACTCATGCAGGCTTACTTATACAGGCCGCATCAATATTGTGTTTGTGTCATTGCTCTCTAAGCAAAGACCAAGTAAAAGAAATAAAATTATAGTGGACTCTCATATACGGGTATACAATTTAATTTCGACTAATTTCGTTTCACATGCCACTGAATTCGCCTTAGACAATATCTATACAGAACACGAAGCACGATAAGTCCAAAGCTGTCAGTATAGTAAGGGAGTTTGTGAAAAGATGGCAATGAAATTAATTGAAATGGAACTACTGGAAGAATTGAAGGGAAATGGTCGCTGCTCCCTATGGGATTTGTTTTTTTCTTTAGATTGAATAAATAAATTACATGATACATGAGGTTGATCTGTATACGACTGGCTAAAGTTTCTAATAGATTTATTATATAGGTAGGTAGCTACGTAGCAGAAATCTCGATCGGGTAAACCAATTAATGTCAAAAATGTTTCATGTTTCCGTTCACATTTCTAGATGTGGCTTGTGCATGAGAGTATTGACGATCTAATACATAACAAGCTCTAATTCAGTGGAAATTGTGACAGAAATACGTAGATATACGCACAGAGGGAGGATATTTTTTGTTTGTATTGCCATTCAAAGGACAGATAATTTATTCAACAATGCCTACCTTAAATTACAACTTATAAATAAATAACGCTATTTTGTCAAATGAAACATACATAGAAGTAGACACACAAGTTTCTAGCAACCATTATGTATCTACATCTACACTACCTATGTACATAGTTATTTTTAAACAAATTGTTACTTAAGTTAATAATAGAGGAGACACTCCCTCCGATTGACAACTTGTTAGCGTAATAATAGTATGCCTAGTAGGAAATATATTATCGATTTGCATTTTCATATCATATTTGCACAGTTTATGCGAGTTGGAATTGAGAAATCGACATTTTTAGTGCAATGTTTTAAAATACATTAAAATTATTGAGTTGAGGCTACAGTGGGCACACGTAAAGTGAGTATTTTAGTGATTTAAAAAAAACAATAAATTTCAAGGACCAACGACGCAATTTGTTTTATTACTTATTACTTTCCAGATATTTTAAGCACAAAGAGTACAAATGCTTGTACGAAAGTGAATGACCTTACACATGTGTGAACAATTGTTTACGAAATTGCAGAGCTCGCAGGTTAAGATCCCCTTTGAGGTTTCTCTCAAAAAGTCCATTGAAACCTTCGTTGGAACCAACGTTGGACTTGGGCCACAACCATTGTACTTGTCCAGTTGCGCACTCCAAGTTAGTTGAGGTCTTTTTTACTTGTCCGCGCCAAGTAAGTCAAGGTCTTACTCCACTGCGTTGTCGCTCTGGAGTTGAAGAATCTTCCGGCTGAAGCGTTAGTGTAGATTCGCTCTACATGTTCTAACCATCTTAAATGATTGATGCGTAATTTGTTGACTAGGTCGATGTCGCTGTACAGCTCGTATAGTTGGTCATTGAATCTCCTCCTCTAAAGCCCGTTAATACAAACGGGAAGGAAAATCTAACGAAGACTTTCTCTCTCAAAATGACCAAGGATATCTTCAGCAGGACTGGAATAATCAAGTTCTTACATAGAATCTCTTTAGTTCTTCGGGATAGGGCTCTACGCTCTACTACTCAATTGCCTTCTGAGCCCAAAGAACTATTGGTTGGCAAGGGTTATTCTTCGTTTAATTTCTTTTGAGGTGTTGTTAACCACAGCAGAACCAAGGTAAAGACATAGTCTCTTAGCACCTCAAAGTTATAGCTGTCGATTGTGACGGTTTTGTCCGAATCCTTATGTTGGATGTCTCTTCTTGATGACAGCATGTACTTGGTTTTGCCTTCGTTAACCGATAAACCAGTTTTAGCCGCCTCCGTTTCTGTACTTGCAAACGCACCAGTGACAGCTCGCTGTGTTCTAACAATTATGTTCAGTGTTGGCCTGTGATTTACGCCAAAATTCTTTCAAGTATGATATTGAAGAAGTTATGTACATGACAGTGCAGTGCATCACCCGGTGCCATGAAATAAAGACTTATGCAATAAGGTACAAAACGTAATTTTTGGACTTTATTTGATTTTCAAAAGTGCAATAAAGTCCAAATCGAAGTGGAAATAAAATCCACAGTGCATAAACAGTAGATAGTATAATATGTATGGAGGGGCATGCTGCCCTCCTGCAACCCCATTGCTCGTCTTTCTTTTAAATAGCTGAGTGCTATTGAAATTGAAATAAAGTCCGAAAATCGTTTTGGATTGTATTGCAATTTCAAAAGTGCAATAAAGTCCAAAATTACGTTTTGAACCTTTTTGCATATGACTTTATTTCATAGCACCGCATCAGCCTACCTAAAGTGAAATCAAAGGTATAGGTGAGATTGTTTCTGACTTTAATGGAGCAGCGAGTTTTCTCCATCCTCATTTAGCATAATCTGACGAGTTTGGGAGGGATGCCAAAACTAGACATGACTTATATAGCTCGTCTCTATAAATGCTGTCATATGTGGCCTTAAAATAGCAGCTTTTACCAGATTATAATTGATAGAAGGTCCTTTTTAAAATAACACAAATCCCACGTAAAATCCTGCATTGTCTCCATAAGCTAAGATTACCCATAATGATGCAAAATAGATTCCCTATTGCTCAGAATTTAGCTACTCCCAAGTTTCTTCTTCTTGGAATTAATACCTTGTGAGAATTTCAGAACTGTCAAGTTGAGTGTAGTTGATGCAATAAAACGTCAGCCATTTCAAATTTTTTGCGGTTGCCATTGGATTAGTATTGCCACTAAATATACCGTGAATACAGATCGTGATTTGGGTATAGTCATTTTTTGATAAATATTTATAAAACGAAATATTAAATATTTTGAGAAAAACTAAGTACGTGATCTTGTTTAGAATGCTGAACAGCTAGGTTCCAGAAATTGAGTGAAATCGAAATTGCAAATCGAGTGAATTCGTTTTCAGTGTTCTGCATTTCGAGCGATTCGGAAACTCCGAAATTTTTTCGAAATCACAGTTTCACTTTGTCTCAATTCCGAAAATTTTGAAATCGAAATCGAATACAGTGAAATGTAGAACACAAAAATTGATTTCCAATTTCATTTCGAGTGAAAGTGAAATGTGGAACCAGTAAGTTATCTTAAATATATTTTCCGATCAAAATCGTTAAAAACTGGGGGGTTATTCCCAAATGCGCGGCGGATCGTATTGAAAGCGATACTTCGATTTTGCTTATTCTCAAATGCGAACTGTGCTTTTCAGTTTTTTCCAATCAGACTTCCAATTTTCCATTTATTTTCCCAAAAGTTTGACAGCTTTTTCCCGTCACAAGAATTTAGTTTATTTTTTATCCGCAATAAATCCACCAGCAATCCGTCACCTAAATAGCTATCGCTTTTGATTGGATCGATTCGCTTTTGGAAATACAAAAATACCAATCCGCCATGAAAAGCGATCCGCCGCGCATTTGGGAATAAACCCCTGAGTTTGCTTGCTATCAAGTTAAGAATGACGATTATATCTCAAAAATTAGTTTTTGGGCAAATTGTTTCCGAAAAAAGCCAATTTTCAAAAGTACCATCGTTGGAATGGTCTATACAGATCACCTAGCTCGTCACAGGCTAGATTTTGTGAAACCTTTAGAGAGTATTTAGATAAGCTGCCAATAAATGAAAATAATATCATTGTGATGGGGGACTTAAATATTGACTGGCTCAAGTGTGATACTTATTCATTAAAGATTAAGCAAATCTTAAGGGACAACGCATTTAAACAAATTATACAACAGCCAACAAGAATCACACCTAATTCACGGACTATTATAGACTACGTAATTACGAACAACGACAAAGTAAGTGCCAATGTTGTGGATAATCTAAAAGTAAGTGATCATGAAAGTATCGAAATAAGCATAAAAATGAGCATAATGTTAAAAAAAACAAAGAAAAAAATCCAAATAGTAAAGTATAATAGACGCAAATTTTGCGAGTGTGTTCAACGAAACTTAGCAGCGGTTGGAAATTATGATACTGATGTGAATATTCTAGCGGGAAGTGCAACAGAATGTTTAAAGGGGGCTGTTGATTCATTAAAATGTGTCAGAAATGTGGATATTTCTTGCACAAATCAGTGGTTCAATAACACGCTTAAATTAATGAAAAAGGATAAAATATTTAAATATAGAATAGCTGTGTGGTCAAACGCACCAAACGATTGGCAAAACTACAAAATAGCTAGAAACAATTTTAAATCAGCCCTTGATAGGGCAAAAAGTAACTTTGTAACACAAAAAATACAATCAGCTAGAGACCAAAAAACTATGTGGAGAACTATAAAATCTTTAGTTTTAAAAAAACAGAAAAGTGCAATAGAAAGTGTTATGTTCGAAAATGTGTTAGTTGCTGATTGTAAAGCCATGTCCAGTAAGTTCAATGTTTTTTTTGTTGACAGTGTTCGTGAATTAAACAAAGCTATTCCCCAAATTCAATATGAAAACGTTATTCAGACAGTAAACAAAACATTCAAATTTAAAAGTATTTCGCTAAGTGAACTAAAGAGCATCTTAAAATTAATGAAAAATAAAAAAGATCCGAATATGCTGAGTATAAACATGATAAGGGACGCGATGTGTAGCATAGGACCGAAATTATGTAAAATTATAAATAAATCTATGACTGAGGGAGTTTTCCCGGAAATATGGAAAGAATCTATAGTGATACCAGTAGAAAAAACGAAGAATCCGACAAAACCAGCAGAGTTTCGCCCAATTAATATGCTACTCAACGAAGCAAAACTTTTAGAGAAAGTGGTACAGCAACAGCTACAAAGGTATATGGAGGACAACCAGCTCTTTGCGAAATGCCAATCAGGATTCAGAGGTAGGCATAGCTGCGAGTCGCTTATTAATCTTATTTTGGCTGATTGGAAAAACGAGGTACACGCGAGAAACAAAATTGCCGCTGTTTTCATCGACCTACGAAGAGCATTCGAAACAATTGACAGAGGTATCCTACTGGACAAATTGGATAAATATGGCATCAAGCAAAATGAAATGAAATGGTTCGAGTCATACTTGGAAGGAAGGACGCAGAGAACAAGAGTTGATGATGCAGTCTCAGATGCAATCAATGTAGTCCTAGGTGTTCCACAAGGATCAGTTTTAGGAGCACTGCTATTTATAATTTACATTAACGAAATGCCAAATGTTATTAAATCGTCAAAAAAAACCTGGTAGGTATGCAGTCATGTTAAGCTTGCCTACATTAACTCGACTATTAATTTTGGTTCAATTCGTCAGAGCTGGTTTCTAAAAAATCTAAATTGTTGAATATTTTTTTAAATTTTTATATGGAAAATATGTACCGTTAATATTAGGGCTACTATGTATAAACAACAAAAAACGCCTCCTAGTGGTGAGCCCACAAACTCTAAATGCGAAGTTTGAAACAAATCCGTCCAAGCGTTTAAGCTGCAGGCCTATGGGAGAGACAGAATTGCGAGACCCACTTTTTTTTAGTTCCCCTATCATCGTGGGCGCAGTAGCGCAGCTGGACTACTGTGCGAGGGATCCTAGGTTCGATCCCCGGAAAACACAAATTACATCTTTTTTTTCTACTGCGCCACCTCTCGCGAACGTCTGACAAACATCCGAGAGTATGACTGTCCTGAAAAAGCTTCTTAATTCAGCCGTTCGGGCTCGGCATAAAATTGTAGGTCCCTTTCATTCGTCCCAAAAATAGAAACTCAAACGAATGGTTGCGAGAAGCTAGGCCTAGGGTGTCTACCCGCCTGTTGCCCCACCTATTAATTTATTTTCTTATCATCGTTATATCAGAATTGATTAGAACCTCGAGTTTGAAATTTTGTACGAAAACAATATCTTTCTCTTACTGCGTAGATATACGAGAAAGTTAAAAATAATACACTTTAATTAATAATAAACTTTAATTAATATATTTTTATACATAAGAAAAAACAATTTGAAAGCTCAACATACGTTGTCAAATCTCAATCGTTTCGAAGAAGTGTCTCTCATTATATCCAAATTTCAGCCTTCACTCGCTACACGTTTCTATACTAAATTGTTGGCTTGTGCTCAAGTTTTAATTATACAAAAGACAAAACCCCCAACATGCAAGCAAGAAGATGATGTCACTATACTCGCGGGGTTATGAACTGTCGTTTAATTGTTACAAAAAAAAAAATAAATAACGAATTCAGTCAACACATGTGTTTGACATATTTCATTCACGAATCTGCAATATTGCGTATATATAGCACAAGTAGCAAGGTACCTACGCGTACTTAGAAAAGCTTGTTCTAAGCTTTTAAGCATATAATCGCAGAGTGTTATCCTGTTTGTGTAACTCCATGGTGAATTGGTGCTTTTGCGCACATAAAATCGATATCCTCCTTCGGGGCACTTGTCTACAGGAATTATAGGCAAAATGAAACATCAAGGGAATTTATTCAAATCCTCCATGTGTGATACGGATACGGATACCTGTAGGTAGTACATACATATTTTTATGTATAAAGCTGTGGCAGCTTAGTGTACTAATGGAGTTGGTATTTTATAAGCATTATATGAAAACACAATTTCAGGAAACAAAGCAAACACCGGCTATATACCACATTGCCGAGTTATATATATGGGAAAAGCGTAGATACATGGGATATAATATTGATTTTTCGGCTAAGAACGCAATAATCTCTTAACATTATACTCGATGCCAAAAATTGCGAGATATATCCGTAGTGCGCCACCTTCATCGTTGAGAGAGGCTGCGCTTGCACGGAAATAGCGTCATAATAATTTCAGTTCAACAAGCTAGTTCCAATAACTGTCCCGTCCAGTCACCCGGACGTGCTATTACCAACAGTAGGATAGTCATAACAAAAGTGGAAGTGATTCAGAAAAAAAGTGAATCTCAGTACATACATACATTTATGTAGAGAAAATATTCACTTGGCAGATTAGCTTTTAGAAAAGGATGCCAATTTGCAGAGAGAGAGAGAATGGCCTTGATTTTCCTTTTGTACATTTCCACAACGATAAAAAACAAAATTATTACTTCCCGTCTGCCGCTAACGTAAATAATAGATGACGTCTTTTGAAGTAGCGATGGTGATTTATTGTAGAATTTCAGTTCAAACATGTTTCGGTCGCAATACAAATGAAAGAGGTTAGATTGCGGTTATAGAAATTTATGTATATGACCCCATTCTAGATCAAGGTAATGAGATGTCATGTAGTTTTCATTCAATTTCAAAACACAAAACATGTAGTACATATGTGTACCTACCTATATATTGATATAGCTACGTGTGGATGTACAATTTCACAGAAATACCCAATGCGGATGAATATTATTATATAGCAAATAAATTGGTTTCTGGACTGGTAGACATTTAATAGCAGCACACAAACAGTTCCGGTGTCTGCGCAGCGATTGTTGCTTTACATTTGACCCAGAAAGGGGTAGAACGTAGAAATAAAAATCAACTGTTGTCGCAATTTTAGAGGACATTCACATTACACCGATTTGTTGCTTTATATCCCAATGATGACCCAAATATAATGAAATGTCCTGCTGTTTAGCACAGCATCTGCTTTCAGCTAATTGAAACGAATTAGTTTCGGGCTGAATAATGAAATTGAAATGGATAACCAAGGACACAAATGGAATTCGTATAGGGTGAGCGTTAAATTATTTTGAAAGAATAATTACCGACAACTTCTAAACACTACGGATTTCGAATTGTAAAAAACAGATATCAATATTTTAAATATTCTTAACTGTATTGAATTGTTGGCAAACGGCAAAGCCATGTTCACAACATTTTAGAACAATATTGAAGTAGGTATATTAATAAAAATCTATCTAATCTAATCTACAGGGTGAGCAATGAATCGGTTCTTTCTCATTTAGAGGTATTTAGAGGGGTGGGTAGAAATAGGCTAGCAACTATCTAATTCGAATTCGGAAATCGATTTCTAAATCGCTATATCATTGTCAGGTCATAATCAAAATTGAAAAGTCGTGGATTGATGGAGTGTTTTTAAGGCAGCCATTAAGGGACGTCGCGTCGCGTCGGTTTAAAGAGAGTCTGACGATCCTCATGCTAGACTAGCTGCTAGGTTCCACATTTCACTTTCACTCGAAATGAAATCGGAAATTAATTTTTGTGTTCTACATTTCACTGTATTCGATTTCGATTTCAAAATTTTCGGAATTGAAACAAAGTGAAATTGTAATTTCGAAAAAATTTCGGAGTTTCCGAATCGATCGAAATGCAGAACACTGAAAACGAATTCATTCGATTTGCAATTTCGATTTCACTCGATTTCTGGAACCTAGCTGTAGGTATCGCTTTCCGCACATATACACTGGTCGGCATAAGTATTTTGACAAAACTAAAGTTAATTCTACTCATTATTTGAACTTATGTACTTCATGTAAATGTTGGTATCAATGGAAAGGTCATTTAAATTCCGTTTGAATGATATAAAACTTTCCTTAACCCATTAAGTACCCATTGAAAATTTGGACCTTTTGTAAAAGTCTACTTTTTTGACTTTTTTTCTCGGTCAAAAAAAAAATGTTTTGATGCAAAAAGTTTCTTCAAACAATTCTGACAGCAAAAAAATTTTCAAAAATCTCTTCGCTAATATTTTGTATGATTTTTTGAATGGGATGATCTCAGAAAAATTTTGTATGAAAAGGAGGAAAAAGTGACTAAAATAGTCATTTTTAGCAATTTTCAAAAAATCATAAAAAATATTAGCGAAGAGATTTTTGAAAATTTTTTGCTGTCAGAATTGTTTGAAGAAACATTTTGCATCAAAACATTTTTTTTGGACCGAGGAAAAAAAGTCAAAAAAGTAGACCTTGACAAAAATTCTAAATTCTAAAATTTTTAAATGGGTACTTAATGGGTTAAGGGAAGTTTTGTATCATTCAAACGGAATTTAAATGACCTTTCCATTGATGCCAAAATTTACATGAAGTAAGTTTCAAATTATGAGCAGAATTAACTTTAGTTTTGTCAAAATACTTATGCCGACCAGTGTACTCGTACGTCTTAAGTATGAACTTTATGATAACGCCAACAACATCATTTTTGGTAATAAAGGGTGTCCCATAATTCATGCAAAATGTAATTTTGATAAAAAATAAAAAATACAGATTTTTAATTAGAAAGCTTAAATTTTTATTGATTCATAGAGTATAGAGATGACAAGTGCCTACGTACTCTTTTAGTAAAATTGTCTATGAACGTTTCGCATAAATGTGGCTGAATTTCATTAATACACCCCACAGTTTCCTCTTTCAAGGCGTTGTTGGTCGTGGGCTTGTTTGCATAGACCCTTGACTTTAAAAAACCTCAAAGAAAAAAAGTCCAATGGCGTCAAATCGCAAGATCTAAATGGCCAATTCTTATCGCAAAAACGGCCGATTAGGATTACACAGTTAGGAAATGACTTATGCAGTAGGTAATTGAATTGTTTCTCTGGCTGTATGGCATGTGACACCGTCTTTTTGAAGCCACTTGTTGGTCACATCCATATCTTGTAATTTAGGCACTAAAAACTGGGTTAACATGTCGCGATAACGATCACCATTAATTGTTACTGCCTGATCAGCCGCGTTTTCGAAGAAGAATAGTTCGATAATGTTTCCAGCCTCAAATCCGCACCAAACAGTTACGCGTTGTAGATGCATTTGTTTCGTAGGTTTTCTGAACCCCAAATGCGAAAAGTGGGCGCAGTAGCGCAGTGGTTAGTGTGCTGGACTACTGTGCGAGGAATCCCAGGTTCGATCCCCGGAAAAACACAAATTACATCTTTAAGGTTTTTCTACTGCGCCACCTCTCGCGAACGTCTGACAAACATCCGAGAGTATGACAGTCATGAAAAAAGCTTCTCAATTCAGCCGTTCGGACTCGGCATAAAATTGTACGTTCCTTCCATAGAAAATAGAAACTCACACAAAACGAATGGTTGCGAGAAGCTAGGACTAGGGTGTCTACCCGCCTGTTGCGCCACATATTTATTTATTTATTTTAAATGCCAACATTTTGACGATTAACTGTCAGCTGTCACGATGGCCCCTATTGTGAGTGTCGATAGTTAATCGTTGATCGACAACTGTCGATCGATCGAGAACTGTGATTGTCGATTGCGATTGATATTTGTCGATTTGACAGTCGATTGTAGTCGATTACAAATGTCTGATCGATGCTTTCTCTTGGAAGTGAAAAAATTTTGTGCGTATACGAATAGCTAAAATCAATCGACGCAATCGACAATTGTCGTGATGATCGCTAATCGACAATCACAATAAGGGACAATGTTATCTTTTTTCTATTGGCATCAGTGTACTATTAAATGGCACAAAATTAAAATGTTGCGTGAATTATGGGACACCCTTTATATTCGTAAAGCATAAGCCACACGACATCAGGTGTCTATACGGACTTAGGGGTCAACCGTAATAAACTTAAACTAGCGTCTAATTTGGCAGAAAATCCAGTACCCACTGATTCCATGTCATTATAACTAGATTTCAACTCAATAGCGTTGGGTTGTTCCACTCCAGGATTCAATGTCAATCTTCCTTGCAAGCGTGCTTGGCAGAGTTCTTTCAGCTTCTAGAGCCAAGGATGCGTGTATTTTCGAACCGTTTCTTGCAAGCTCATCCGCCTGTTCATTACCTGAAATATCCATATGCCCTGGTACCCACTACCCAGCAAAAGGTCACCGCGTTGGCTCGTAATATTTCGTCCATAAGTTTTTCTTGCGAGGGCTTACTGCCCTCGACTTTACCACAACTGACTCCATGGCTATTATGGCCGCTTGGCTTTCAGTGTATATAGTGATTTGTGTATCGGCAATATGTCATCTCTTTGGGTCCTTTGCTGCTAGGGTTAGCAGATATTTCCGCTTGAATCATCGTTGATTCGGAACGATTCTCACAGGTCAAGTTTCACTGAAAATATCCGCGCCTTTACCGCCTACATCCATTTTAGAACCGTGCGTCGGTATAGAGGGCTATCTCATCTTCTTCTTCTTGAGCGTAGATTTTTGGTCGCGTTTACATTGATGGAAGGAAATTTAACACAAACTCTAACTCTAGACTTACTTTAAGCTGGCAAGAAAGGTGCACACTGCGATGCCAAACCTAGCCCAATTGTGAAATTCTAGCACTGTTTCATTCGATCTAGCACTGTAAATTGACCTTTTAGCACTGTGTTTAATTTATATTTTCAAGCATTACACATTTAATTATTGCTGTAAAACGGTTTTTCTGTGAAAATTTAGTCAATTATTTAAAACTTAAATTTTGTTTCAGTATTTTGTACGTCAAAAACGTCAAAACAGGGTAGATATTATACTAAAGTCGTTTGGTCTGGCCCTGAACTAGCCCTGAAATCACATTTCTGGCCCTAAATCACATTTTTGAGTTGGCATCGCTGGGTGCACATCACTGGCTAGAAGAGTCGACTGAATTGACAGCTCCCGACTTTCTACATATTTTTTGACATTGACGGCAGCTACAAACCGTAAATATTACTTGATTGGAGGTGCGATTAAATTTGAAAGTTGTAACAGTGATATCACATCACAAGGGAACGTTTAATGAATTAAGTGTGCCGGGTCCTGCTGGTAGCCACTTTAACCTTGTAAGTTAAATCTGACAGCTAACCACTTGGCTGGCAGTTAGCGCTCTGTATAGCTAAACTCAATTTGAAATGCAAAATGAGCCGATGAACAACAAATTGTTCTCCACTCAATTTCAATTTTTTTGGCGGCTCATTAACATTTCTGTTTTTCTCTGTCTCCTTTACACGCTCTATACTTAGTATTTATATCTCTTTAACCAATTTGTTGAATACGAAGGAGGGAATATGACAAACCTACAAATCATGACGTAACCACTCAAAAAGCTTGTTAAAGCAATCTAAACCGGGGGAGCATAATAAACAAATGAATAAAAATATATTTCTATTGAAAAAAAAGAAACGTGTGAATGTGATGGATATAAAAATAAATATTCATTAAAAAAAAAAAAACACCATTCTCGCTGATCGGTGTACAACAATAAAAATGCTGAAAGAAAAAGCATAAATTACAGCAACAACATTGTATACTAAATTGAAGAGAAATGTAGACGATGTGCGTGTGCTTACTGGTTGGTACTGGTACTAGTGTTGCTGTTGGTTTTGTTGAAGTGTGTGGTGTGCTTCTTTGGGGATTGAAGCGCGGGACCTTGCGGTGATGATATCATTCTCACTTATTATATTTTGAAGAATTTTACAAATTTATTTTTGCAATTTGTTTGTTCCAGATACATTTGTATCCATTCGAAATATTTATACATTTTTAATAGGCTTGCTTGTCGAAAGCTTTTAAATATACAAAAGGCGTGGTTTCTATAACTGGCTGTATAGGGTTAAAATTTCGTGCGAATTTTCTCCTTTTGCAGATTTAAACGAAGAACATTCTACTCAAGCCTCAACCGGTGCAATGAGCCTAAGACCTATCTCATGGTTTATAGCTGCTGCGGTTTTAGTACAACGCCCTAGATCTATTCAACTCTCTTAATTGAGTCGGAGAATAGTCAAATGGAAATCGACCATGTTCAGACGTTTTGAAGAGCGAGTTCATTCGTTGTGTGCAATAGTCATGAATTATAATTGCATTATCTGAGTCACGGTTGGTTACATCGAATCTATTAAAGTCGCTTGGAGTTCTTTCTATAAATTGACTATACCCCTCAAGAGGTCGTTGCTTCTAGTATATAAAGTTTTACACACTCAACAAGTAGTTGGGAAAGAGACCGAGGGGTTTGGTATACGTTTCTAAATGACTGTCGAAAACGTACTTACTTTTGTACTTTGCTTTGATTACAGGAGCATCCATTATTACAGATTGTTTGAACGACGACGTCGACGTATTAATTAACTACTACTACACATTGTATCCCTTCCCCATTAGCTTTATCACACGTGCTGATCTATGGGGGTAGTTTTGGGTTCAGTGGATCAACTATAGATATAGGTACGTTCCTCTTAATTAAACTTGGGGTAGACATCATTCTCATTATAATTCTGAAGGACTCATTGAACTAATCTCAAATAGGGTGATAAGGAACACACCCATTTCGCGCGACTATATCGTTAAATGAACGTAGCGAAAGTTTGAGATTTATGTATAGGCATTGTGCACTTATGTGTTCAAAAGGGATATTCTATCTGACTCTGACTCATCGCCTAGTTCATTTTAGAGGGTGGATGCATTTTAAGGGTAGCAGTTTAAGATATCATGAATATTTTATTTAAGTTAAGTCTGAAGTAGAATATTCAGTACAGTCTCATAGTTTCTATCGTGAAATTAACAAATTATACAAGAACACGCTTGAATGTACTTTACATATTTTCATTATTACTCATGTTTTGCCCTTTAAAGGACCTCTCAGGATTTTATGTAGTCTGACATTTGGCCTACTTTATTGTAGGCAGGCGTTTTGTGCCTCCCTTTCGTCGGGAAATTGGCAGAACGCGTGGCCTATGTCCTTGGATTTTTTCGCACAAGTCGGCTACAAAACTACAAACAGTTTTTTTTTGTTGCTCTTTTGGACTTCAGTATTCGGTGTGAAGAATCGCTATTAATGATCAGTAGATTTTATTACTGGCCGCAAAAAATTCGATAACAGATATGAACAATCGAATTTTTGAGTTTTGATTTTGTATCGCCAAAAAAAATAAGTGACTGTGAAACTATTGAAACAAAATCGATATTTATTTGAACTAGCTATATTTAATGTTGAATATGTTTTCATTATTACGATGCACGTCGTTACCGACCATGAGGGGGCTATCGTTTAAGTCAGGGGTTCCCAAAGGGGGCGACAAAGCACAGATATGTGAATCGAAGCTGGGCATACTAAAGATTCACTAAAGGGATGGATCGACTTTGAAATGAAATAAAACAAGCTGTGTGCAAGGTATTAATGAAATCCTTTTTTTATCTGAAAGCCCCATGCATGCCATTATTGTATGGAATAAACACCATGTCCAAATGTCCTATTCGCATTGAGCTGCGACTTCAGGCAACCCCACAAGAAATAGTTTAGCGTGGTTAAATATCACGATCTTGGAGATGGAAATACCCTCAAATGTCCATCGTGGCGTCTGCTGTGTGACGCGTAGCGACGTCTTGCTAGAACCAACTGTCGTGGCTGGCTCCTATGCCAGCTGGATCTTGTATGGGAATAGTTGATTACCAAGTTGATGTCAGCAAAAAGCCGACTTCTTGTATAAACGGCAAGGAATTGAGTGACTCGGGTTCTCTTGTACACTTTCACGGTGTGCGGCAATGTTTTTGGCCGATTTGGCATGCCTTTTTAGTAGGGGTTAATTGCTTACCGAAGCGGTTGTCTCGAATTTGACCACCAAACGTTGGAGAGTCGACTTTGAGGAGCCACCGCGTCTGACGTAAAAAGGGCTCAACTCGCGCAGCTTTTGCACTGACCAACTCTCATTTTAAATCGTGTAACTTGCCAGTGGTTTGGCATCAGTGACTGAACAGTAAACCCGCACAGATTAAACTGACCCCACCAAAACACAATGGCCGCCACGATCTGCCAAATCTTTCAAATCGAGATTAAAGCTAATGGAACGTGCGTCGTGTGCGTACCGTCTTGCGACGCCCCTAGGAAAGCCCCACGACGCCCCAGGGCCTTTAATAAACAAAAGTGAACACTTGTTTCCAATAGCGCCATCTACGAATGGAATTCCTCAACTTTTGTAAGTTATACTCACATTTAATCACTATTTCGTTTTGCTATGAGTAAACGCGAATCGTCTGCTGATTTTCAAGGAAAAAAAACAGTCAATTTACCTTAAGGTAAATATTAAATTCAGTTACCATCCATATTTCCAATTCAACACCATTAATTTATTTTCTTTAGATTTTAAAATAATCTATTACAGTTCATCTTTAAATCAACGAATCTTATTGTCAGTACAAAAAAAAAAGTCTTTAATGTCAAAACTTTTCCAGTTGATAAGTATAGTCTATCTATGTATGTACCGTATAACAGGACAGAAAAACGCTCATGTGTTCGAGTACTCAGTGTACCTAGTGTCCTTTGAAATGATATTATAACTGAACACACCCATTTTCTACGCTATAATATTCTGTTGGCTTAATACTGCAGTTTGCCACCCTTAACCTCAATATTCAACATGAGTGGTACTTTCGGTCCTTTGTTGGTATTTGCAAATTTATTTTCTTTGATCAAAAAAAAAATTGAAGGTTATGGTTGGTGGGTGACTGTATGCGACTGTTCGTTCAATAAGTACTCAATGAGTTTAATAAATCGTTTGAAGTTTGTGCAATGATTACCCGTTTCCTATAATGCGTGCGTCATTTTGCTATACATTCACTTGTTCTCCGGCCAGTTTTAAGATGAGTTTTTAATGAGAGTTAATATTTTTTATTGGCATATTACAATAAAGACAATTGTATTCAGTATTATGGAATAAAATTGTGCACTTTAGATTCATATAAGAAATAAACCAAAAACAGATTTATATAAAACAAGTGCTGTTGGACAACAGACTAAACTTATTTAGCATCTTAACTATTACAAGTGTGAAGGTAAATTGGGCTGTTTATGCAATTTTCAGACTAATATCAATTCTTGGGGGACCAAATCGAAGAAGCTAATTAAAAATATTCGTGAAACTAAGCAAGTGAATATTCGCTCCTTTATGAGAATCAGAAACAACTTTTGATTCGTTAATAGAAAGTATGGCGTAGAAAAGCAGCAGAGTATGCTGCGCATAAAAAGCAGTATTGAGGGATCCAATAAGTTTTAAAATAGAGGCTCGAATGTCGATCGGGCAGTGGCATGGAGGTCAAAGTGACGATTTTCAATGGTGAAAATCTAGAGTTAAGGGCCAATGAAACGGCTTCCACAACCTCAGAAAATGGTAACTACACATTGAAATTGCCGCCGAACATCGAAAGGTGGTGCAGTAGGTTCCACGTTGTAGTAAACCTCTACCTTACCCAATTCCTTATGGAATATATATAGATGTTTCTGGGACTACCTTTACTAGAACAATTTTGAAGATGACCCAATTTGTTGCCATTGTTAGGGCATAGCTCATCCGATCGCCGAACTCGTGAAGCAGCAAGGAATGCCTTAGAGCCAAAAATATGTCATACCATACAGTAACCCCAATAAGACTGATATAGTTTATTCTATCAACGAATGAAACATTGAATACCGCCGACACTTTCATTGTGAGAATCATAATCTTAAGCAAAAAGGAGAGCACAAGAGAAGATATTATATCAGGATGATAAAAAGGAAAAGTCAATGTCAAAATGTATCCACAAAAATAAAGGCTTTCAACTAGGTGATAACAAGACAAAGTTCATGGAAAGTGTTGTTGCATGCAACCTATTCTATGGGTACATACAACATACTGCATTACAGACGTTCAGACAATTAATAGGCATCACCGATCAGTAAAGTCTGATAAATTTATGCAGCTCATAAATGTATAACTTTCTGCGGTGCTTTAATGTCGTTTTCGATTGGTCATCCAGAACCGTCCGGAACCAATCCGAACGCTTTGGAAACCGTTCGATTGGCACTCAACTGACAGTTCTTCTCCTGAAAAGAAGAGAAATTTGCTTCTGGATTTGAATTTAGAACCGCGGAGAGTTCTTCCGGACGGTTCTGGACGACCAACATAAGTGAACACCCCTCGGAAATGTCATTGCGTAAATCGCGTAAGTCGACTGGAAATCTGGAATCAAACACACAATTCATACGACTGTCTGTCAGTCGTTTGACATTTGTGATTTGCGTGACTTTCCGCGGTTGATTTCCGAGCCTAAAGGCAAAGAACAGAAACAGGAACACAAACAGAATCCCATACATTTGCAACAGAAACAGAATTAGGAACAGAACATTTTTTTCAGCAACAGAATTTAGCGACAGAAAAATGGCTGTTTGACGACAGAACGTAAACAAGTCTGTGTTGATTGTTTCTGTTGCTACCAGCGACAGAAATGCAATTTATCGTGGGAGGGAGGTTTTTTTATTTGCACAGAATAGACGACAGCCATCTTTTTCTGGATTTGTTTCAGTTTTGTATAGCTGAGAAAGCAACGTAAACAGAACCAGAATTTACAACAGAACGAAAAAACTTTCTGTTCTGTTTCAGTTTCTGTTCTTTGTCACTTGCTGCCTTAAATCGTCGCGGAAAATTATGATGTCTGCGTAAACTATTCTCCATACAAAATCTGGCAGTTGATGTACGAGGTGGTAAATTTCTGCAGTTTATGAGGCTTTAAGTAAATAAAAAAAAATAAATAAATAGGTGGGGCAACAGGCGGGTGACACCCAAGGCCTAGCTTCTCGCAACCATTCGTTTTGTGTGAGTTTCTATTTTTGGGACGAATGGAAGGGACCTACAATTTTATGCCGAGTCCGAACGGCTGAATTGAGAAGCTTTTCCAGGACAGTGATACTCTCGGATGTTTGTCAGACGTGCGCGAGAGGTGGCGCAGTAGAAAAAACTTTTAGATGAAATTTGTGAATACCCTTATTATAATTGACACCGCACGAGGACATTACATTTCATACACTCCTTTGGCTAGGGGACAAGCAAACTCGCTTAGGTATTTGAGACATTTCCAGAGAAGTAAAACTTACAAATACTTAAGTGGGAAACTAGTACGCCCAACATATGTGGCTCTATGCCAAATTAATCTTTACATCTTCATGTAACTACCTACCCACTTAACCTTGTCGCTTTACAATTCGTTAGTGAGATACTGAGATCCTACCTTGAATATTGTGTGGACGACAAATTATGAAGGTCAACTGAATTGGATTCAACTTGTTTAACTGATTTTTATTCGTTTTGTTTTGCCATTTCAAATCTACCCACACACAAATTAGACTGTTGAACTTGTTTTTAAACCACCTATAGACTAGAACTAGACACTTATGGGTGGTAAATAGATGCTGGGTGCAGTTTTCGTCTTAATAAGTTGATAACGCTGTGTATTTATGTTCAATTAAGCTCATTATGTAGAACAGAGGAGCATAGATAAATAGATATTAAAAAAGTACCTCAGTTTTAACAATGCATACAAAAGGCAAATAAAATTGTGAAATTTAAAGCGCGAAACTTAACACATTCCTTGATGAATTGGTGGTGTCGATTGAGCTTTTAATCCATTGTAGACAGCAGCAGTCTGGTAAATACAAAACTGCTGAGCAGTCGGCTCTTTAAGAATAAGCAATTTGTAAAACAGTACCCAAGGGTGTCATTGCCAAATGGGGCAGAAACATTTTCAAATTCCATGTAGTCAGCCTGAAAATACGTTTACCTACTTAACTAGATGAATTCCTAACGCTTGCATACATGTGTGGTGGGAATCAATTGGCATACAATTATCAAGCCTACTTTTTTATTGGAAATTTCATTTTCGTGCGCGGATTTAAGAATTGTTAAACGCGCCATTAAAGATTCAAGCATCCCTGAACCTTGTGTTGAAAATTCGAATCAATTTTAAGTGCTGGCTGAACACTTGACTCCAGTTATTATACCTACTCATTCACAAATGTGTAGGTATATTCTATATATTATAAATGTCCATGTATGTAACATATGTAACAATAAATAGTCACTTTGTTAATGTCAACATCTACGCTACGCTACGCAATAAACGGATGAATTCATATACCGGTTGCTTTTTCTTTTCTTCATCTCAATTATTATTTATTTTTCTTACTTATGCCGGTATCCCAAATAAACAAACAAACTGCTGGTACAGTATACACCGTACACATACACAATATACCTTATTTTGCTTAGTCACCAATGCATTAATGTCGTGTAGTCTGAAGTATAGTTACTAAGCTTGAAATGAATCAATGATCAATCACTCCGTAGTACTACGTCTGGCGTACTAGTATATTTGAAAATGTCACGTATTTTTACCAGTCAAGCATAATGCCCGGATGAATGTTTTAGTTCGAAATTAAATTGATATAATGCCGACCATAGCTGTTATGAATATGACTAACCGACACCACAGATGATGTGAGCTCTATACATCAAAAAAATATTTTCTCATTTTTGGGCGTTGCACTGTTTGAATGGGGGTATCATATGAATATACAGAAGCCATTAATTACAAAGATTTTGAGGTTAATTGCAATTTGTCGGAGGGTTCTTGTTACAATAATTATCACATTTCGGATACAGATTTTGTATTGTGGTTAGATGCTGCCAAATCGCAGTTAGTATGATAAGACGAAGGAACAATAATAATTTGTTTAGTGTTTTAGGTTATGTTATGCTTATGAGTTATGACTTATGACCCTCTGTCATAGGTATTCCTCTTGGTACCTCTTTTATGAATATTTTAGTCATTTAAATCCTGGTTACAAGTTGGAACTTACTTTCCTGACATAGATAGTTTCGAATCTTTAATTTATTTAGTCCGACAAAAGTCTGACAATGACAAGATAATGTAACAAAGAAATCTAGTCAAGCAGTAATCAGTTGTGAATTTAAAATGTCAATGGTTCTCAGTACATCCTGGCCTGGCCGGTGCTTTGATACCCTTCACTGTATACAAGTCATGCAAAATTGTAGGCATGAGTTAGTACAAAACTACTCGATGGATGTAGCTTATTTTCTACCTGAAGACGATTGCACGCTATCGTCTTTTCAACAGATTCAGATGATAATTCAGAATATATATATATGTACTTAAGGAGTCTCTGGTGACTCCTTCCTGACATGACAAATGTAATTACAAAGTGGATCTACAGGCAAATTTCGATTTGCGCACAAGGTAAAATTTGCGCAAATTGAGTGTGCGGAATTGGAATGTTTACGAAACACATACCTATAAAATATGACAGAGAATCATAAAACGCTCTTATTTATAATAAATTAAATTTATTAGACCCAATGTCTAAAGCAAACATAGAACTGTTCCCAAATAAATATGTTTTAGCCCAGAAGCGTTGTAGGTGTGGCAAAGTTGAAATCGCAATAACATTTAAGTGGAATAGATAATTTGAAATACATATTTTGACAGCTGTTAAACAAGAATTATCTGCCACATTTTTTGTTTAAATTCTACAAAATATGTATATCAAATTCCTGTTAGACAAATTTGACTTTCACTTATTAAAATCTGACGAAATCTTCCTCAAACAGTTCGGAAGGAGGTTTGTTAGCACTTATCTCAGTAAAATTTGTAAAAAATCAGATTTGAAGTAGGTGGAAAATGTTTTTTGTGCTAGACAAAATTGCCAAAAAGTACGAGAGCCGCTTGAGCAAAATATGTTCAGTTTTTAGGGCGGGAACACGTACCCTCCTGCTAAAGTGAGGCTGCCTGTAATAGGTAAGCATTTTATTGACTACTTTACCAGTTTTTCAGTTAGGTAAGGTTAGGTTTGTGGGCTGACGAGGATTTCTCCGTGCCACATTTAGGTCAATACTGACCCATTGTGATGCCCGTAGGGAGAAAGAGGTTGTCCCTTACCCATTGTAAGCCTGTAATCAAATTACTTACTGTGCTGCTACATACAAACCATTTTGTTGATTTGACGAAGTTTATTATATTGTCTGTTGATGTGCTGGAAAGCTAGTCTACGTCGTTGAAGAAGTGATTCCCTAGGAATTTATACCTGGAGTGTTGGAGACCTGGGCAGTGACGTAGGAGGTGGCTCAAGAGCTTCCTCATCACCGCAGCCTCTGCAAAGTTCTTCTTCCCTTAAGCCCTGTTATGATACCTTCGAGGGTGTTATGATACCTTCCGATCTTTCCGCATTATCTTCTCGGTTTTGGATTCGTTGAAGGACGGCCATAGCAGTCTTGTGGTATTACAAGTGTTTAAGGTGGCCCATCTTGCGTTCGCCTCTCTTGTGGCTTTTCTCCCTGCTTCAAGCTTGAGTGTGCAAAGCGGGATGTCCACAGAGGAATCAGCTTGTTCTGAAACAGCTGTCGAACCTTGTCTTGCTAATTCGTCTGCTTTCTCATTGCTTGGAATGCCTTCATATGTCCCGGAACCCAGCAGATTGATACCTTGTGCTGTGTACCAAGAGCCTTGAGTTCTTCGCGACAGGACTTCACAAGCTTCGATTTTATTTCTGATGTGATTATGGCTTTTATTGCTGCCTGGCGATAAAGAATGTAATACCTTCAGGTGGTATTGCCCTTACCACAGATTCACGGGCTACTGTTGTCACTGCCAGGACCTTTGCTTGGAAAACGCTGCTATGCGGGGAGGCGTATCGATTTTTATATACCCAGCGATTCAGAGAAGACATCTGACCCTACCCCAGTGTCCATTTTTGATCCGTATGTGAATACGGCTATGGTTAATGTGCTAGGTATGAGTCCGTCTTTCCATTTTTCCCTGCTGGGAAGGAAGAGAAGGGTCTTGTAAACTCTAATTAAGGCGTGATGTAGTCCGTGACAGGTACATGGCCGAAATATTTCTGTAGGAGTATTGAATGACCCGTTTCGTTCAAATTCCATTTTACCGATTGGCTGAATCTCAGTGCACTAATTGCGGCTGATAGTTGTATATGAATGTCTAGCGGACACAGGTTGAGGATAGCCTCAAGTCCTGCGGATAGAGTTGTCGTACTGGTGGTGCCGATGCACGCTAGTCACCGTAATTTTTCATCTTTAAACTAACAAATCTAGTCCTTCTGACTTTTTCAGATAGATACATATTCAAAATATTTTTATGAAATACATACAGTGCGGTTCACTTGTTTAGACGCACAAAAGTTATTTGGCAAAAAGGTACCTACATTCACACATAAAACAAACATAATTTCAAATTTGATAATAGACCCATAACGGTGGTTTTACTCACTTTTTCCCATACCATGCAAAAGGTAGGAATTAATTTTTGTTGGTTCACTTGAATAGACGCACCCGTAAAAAAGTCGAAAAACAACAAAACACCTAATTTATTTGCAATATTTTATGTATTTATGTATGTAATAGAGACATTAGCACAGGCCTCGGCACTCATTGAAGCTAAGCTCTGGGCCTCCGGGTATCGTAGAATAGCGCCAATGCAAATGGACAAACTAAACCCGTAAATAAGCTGATTGAATAATTACAGAGACGTAAATATTCAAGGTTCTTACAACCGTATTTATCAGGAAAATAGGATGTGGAGGTCCCATTTGTTGTAAATCTCTTCGGTATAGCTTCTTCATCAGCTCGGTATGACTGTAGCGAATTAAGGGACCACATTTTTGAATGACTCCATCATTTTTGAACTCTTTGATTCTTGACGCTGAGTCATGTCCTTCTTTCTTGAAGATTGTTTCAACAACCGGAGCTCGGAGCGAAGTCTCGAATTCACCTAATTTATTTGCAATATTTTATTTTATTTTATTTATTTTAACCAATTTTCTTTTATTTTAGTAAGTGTACTGCCTCACCCATTGGATGTAATCTCAAAAATTCTATTCTTTAAATAGCCATATGAACTTTTAAGGTAATTCAAGGATATAGTGTGTCAAGGCTTGAATTGTGTATAGAGGTTATCCTTCTGGAATATGCATCGAATAGGGCCACAAAGCTCATTTATGGCGGAAAAAACTACCTTGAAAAAAGTTTTGCAAGACATAGGTACTTACTAGTCATTTTATTGGAAACAATTTCCAATTTAAAAGCGCTGAAGAATGAAATTGCACCCCATAGATACCATAACTCCCACTAGTTTCGAATGATAACGGTCAAAAATATATTTTCGTTCTGGAGATCATGAAAGTAATAGTTATAGTTGCAGGACCATCAGTACAGTAAACTCCTTTTTGTTCGAAAAATCGACTTTGGTTCAATTTCTGGAGACAACTTTAATGTTTATATCCCATGACATGCGAGTCCTTGCAAATTCAAGGCGTGAATTGCTTGCGTGCTTAATTAGTCGGCTCTCACACTGAGGCAACATTCAATAAGCAACTAGCAATAGGAAACACGCAAAATTATCGCTCACAATTATTTTTCTTTGAATTAAATTAGACGTCTCACATCAAAGCAACTAAATATCGCTCGAACGAAAAATGTTGCTGATTGTTTATTGGCAGTTGCTATAGTAACTATAGTTGCTTATTGCTTGTTGCCTCAATCTGAGAGCCGACTTAGGCGATATTTTCTTTTTTTTAGTTTTACAAACTTTGGGTTTAGTAGACTATAACACAACTCGAGTGGATTTGCTACAAAAAAAACACAGCAAATTCCATTATTTTGTTTGTAAAGTTAGCTCCATAAGACACTAGTGTTTGAATTTTCCGCTTGTTTTGTGGTGTTAAAACTTGTACGATCCTTTCTTTGTAGTTCTTTACATAAGATAACCTATTTTTTAAAAAGTTTCTTATCAAGTGTTCACTTCGAGCAATTTTATGAGCCATTTCACTATTTGAAAAGCTTTCCGAGAGGTGTCAATTTAAGATTCGAAATGTCAACTGAGTAGGTGTTAAAGCAGAATAGATTGTGGATTGTTCGGCTACTCCTGCATCCTGACAAATTTGTTATGATTGTGATTAAAAAAAAAATTCTAGTTCTAATTCTAATCTAGAAATCCGAATGTCAGCATTGATCTTACAAATATCAGTGTCAGGCGAGTTGTCGAAAAAAACTGGCTGAACTGAACTGAACTATTAAATAGGTACCCTTATCTATACGTGCGCACCGATTCGATGGTCTAGTTTAAGTACGTGTTTCGTCAGTAGGTAGGTAGGTATATGAGGGTGCGTTTTGAAACGAAAAGCCTTTGGAATTGACAAATAAAACATACAATAGTCGGCATAAACCTTTCTGTGACTATTGAACTTAGCTTTGCTTAGTATCGTTAAATAAGGGTGCGAAAATTATGCGCAAAACAAAGAATCTATTTTTAGCTCTATGCATGTCAAATTTTACATTGTTTACCTTTTGCATTTTCTTTCTGCTGATAAGAATGCACACAAAGCCCGGATGTAAACTGACTTTTTGAAGGATGTTGGTGTTACCACTTTGGACTGGCCACTTCAAAGTTCAGATATAAATACTACTACTATAGAAAACATCTGTTCTCCTTTGAAATGCAAAAGAACAGGGAGCAGACAATTTCTTAGGTCACTATCCTTTGGAAACAGATATCTGCAGAGATTCTTCAAAATTTAGTGGATTCAGTACCGAGACGTCTTCAAAAGTTATTGAAGCCAAAGGAGGTTATACATTTCACTAAATTCTTCTTCATTTCTTTATTTTTTTTAAGTTTAAAATTTGTTTTCTTAGTACATACATATATATAGGTATTACATACTTGTGAAAATATCTACTTATGCCAACCATGAAATTGCTAATTAATTTATGTATATGTACTTTTTAAGTTTCTATGGAAAAATATTTGTTTGCTATTTTTTGAGTTCGTATTAGTTATGTTTATGTATAAAAAGGAAAAAAAATAAACAAGAATTCTTTATAAAGTCATTCAAAAGTTAAACTCAAAAATTCACGATTTGTATTTGGTCAAAATATCTACTTTTGCCGACTAGGTAGGTAGGTGTATGTATGTAATCAAATCACAAATCCCAAAAAGGTAGGTACCTAAGGGAGTATTTTTTAAACGAACCTGAGATAAGCCTTAAAGAATGATCGGAAAACTGAATTATTTATCTGATCTGCACTTCTTCATGAATAAGATCTCTACTGCATTAATTGACTGACCTTACTTGTATATATCTACACAACCACAAAATCATAACAATAACGTCAGTTTTTGAACTCGATTTGAAAGTTTTATTCGTTCATTATTGAGAATGATAAATTAAAAGTCAAAAATATTTATTAGATTACCAAGCCCGGTCGAACTTATGGATGGATCTATAGTACATACATACATCATATCACGTATATATGCAAATTTATGTAACTATAAATTTCATTGAAATGTAAACCGCCACCTTAAAACTAGTCTGACTTTACAAGGTGAGTTTTTACTCTACTGAAATCGACAAATAGGAGCCTAAAGTTCAAAGTAAGAGCCCATTCTTAACGAAACAAAAATCATCTTTCATTTTCATCAAGCCTGTGAGTGACTCGTCTCCCTCCAATAAAAAGAAAATTATGTTTTCCATGACAATTTTTCCAATTGCCTTGATAGTTCTACCTAACAGCCAAAATATTTTATGTATGCAATAGTGGATATCAACATATTTTCGTAGCAAACACTCCCATGTCTGTTCTCTGTAGAGAATAAAAAAAAGTTGACCGTTGACTAATTTTAATAATGACGTCAGCTTTGGTCGCGTTCACCCACCGAACCGACCAAAAAAAAATGTGTACAGTGTACACATCACATACCAACCAATGTATCTACCAAACATTGTATCGCCATCAAAAGATGGTAAAAACTTCAAGCCGAAGTGCCTAGCTAGGTAAACTTTTAAAAATTTTTCTTTTAGATTCACAGCTTTATCCAATCTATAGAATGAAAAATTATAAAACTTACCTTTGTCTGTGTTCCACTTGTTTTATCCTTAAAACTTCCAAACTCCCGAGTATAGGAATGCGCGACAGTCTGCAAACTATGAGCTTTTCTTGTTAACAAAAATTAGATGTAGATGGTAATTTTCAAATGAAAAACCAACAAAAAAAATTGCACTTAATTAACACAAACACACCCAAAAGGAACACGTTTCACTTTATACTCGGTACATGTATGTATGGTATTTGGTGTATGTACACACTCTGTAGTCTGGGCAAGAGACCACGAGTTAAAGCGAGAAGGAGAAGCAATTCGGAATTAATTATACAGAAAAACTCTCCTTATTCCTAGATTGTCGTATCTGAGAGGATGGGGAAAAAAAATAATAAAAAGAAATTTGATTTAAGAACAAAATATATTTTTTTTATTTAATTTAAGTTTAAACTCGCGGCACAAAGTGTAATTAAAAATATTATGGGCGCGGCGTTGCACACACACACTGTTTTTGCTCTGCTATGCTGTTTTCCTTTTGGCCATAGTATCGCAGCAGCAATTTGGATTTGAAAGCCACACAGAGAATAAAAGAAATACAAAACCACAAAAACAACACAAACTTGTATATACCGAGAAAACTACTCTATAATCCGACGCCGACGTCCACTCAGTGCTCTCGCTCGCTTTCGTTTGATTTGGTAGTTCTGTTCGGCGACGACGATTACCTCATTTCTTTTCATTTCATTTCATTCGTTTTGTTGTTTTTCGTTGTCGGTTTCGGAATTAAATTCTGTATCTCTGAGTTTGACCACCTGCGAGCTTAATTCCGCCATTTGATTTGTATGCGCTGAAATTGGTCTGCATATTCAGCTAATCTAATGTTTGAACCGGTGGGAAGGGAATTGTATAAGCTAAATAAAAGTGCTACCAAATCTATTTTATTATACAATCAGATACGATTACCTCCAAAAGAAAATAAAATTCATATCGAAATAAAATTCACAATTGAAGAAAAATTTAATTAAAAAAAATATATGTACATATATAGGTATATAATAATAAGGCGGAGTGATTAATAATTCACGAAAGGCATTTCTACAGAACGTTACCTAATAAATAAAAATATCACAAGCTATCAATACAAATGAAAAAAAAATGAACATGCTTTTTGACAGTTTATATTTTTTTTTTGTTGCTGGAAAACATGTAATTAACAATCACATTTTTTGTTACATTCAATGTGCGTTGGCCCTATGCAAAGCTATGTACCTAGAAATGGACGATAAACCCAGAAATCAGCAGGCGTTGGCTTATAAGAATCAACGTACCTACCTACCTACCTATTTGTTCTTTCATAATTAACGATAACAAATTTTGAATGATTTTGTAAGTTTTTAGCTTTAATTTGGCTATTGAAAATGAGTGTCAAAAGGAGTTTTTTCAAACCTGCCGAAAAATATAGCTCCTCTTTTCAATTTTGGCTTAATTTTAATTCTGACGTATCTCCAATCTTCGGTGTGCAGAAAAGTGGATCTCTCTTTCTCCGATCTCGTGTCAAGAATTGCATTCTTTTAGGAACACAAAGTCAAAGTTTGCTATGCACAGTGTGAGAGAATGAACAAAAATGTCGCAGCGGGATTTACTTTTCTCAATTTTGATCACAAAACATTTGCAATGGCTTAGCGCTTAGCCATTGACTTATTATATATGAACTGCTAGTGTAATGTCAGTTCATAAACATTTTTCCCAGAAAATTACGCCAACATAAGCTAGCACTCTTGTTTCGGAGCAAAAAATAAGTGAAACAAAAAGACGAACCATGGTTTCTCCATAGAATGCTATATATTGGGCGTTAGTGAATTTGGCAAGTAAAACGGTTGAAATTCAAATTGTTGCGCAATTGTTAACAATAGATGTCACTTCAAAATAAAGTGTGAATTATTCCGCTCCAAACCCAGAGGGCTAGTGGTTATGTTGGAACCAAGGCGAATACGTCTACTAGCAGTCCATATGTAAATGTCAATGGCAGTGTTGTTATATCGTGGGATTTATCCCTTTTTGTGGGATTTTTGATGTCCGAAAAGCCTTCCGTGGGATAAAGGGAAAAAGCACCAAAATCGTGGGATTTTCAGGAAACTGACAAAACAAGTGTTAAAATTAAATATTTTGTGAAATTTCATCAAAACTATTCCAATTCACAACAATTATCAGCATAAAATAAAAAAAAGCCTAGTGCTAGTGACCTAGTGCAAATGCTGAAATGTCAGTTTTTGTATAATGGAGTATGGCATACCGCTAGTCATCTAGCGATCAATGCAACGCGGCCATTGTGAATTTCTTTTAACATAATAAAAATGAATTAAGCAATTATTTTTTCATTTTAATGTACCGTGGGATTTTGGTGGGAATTTATGTTCGGTGAAAAGGGAAAAAAGGGAAAAATGACCACGTTTCGTGGGAAAAATGAAGAGAGAGTCCTAACAACACTGGTCAATGGGCTTAAGCCAACAGTGACAAAGAACAGAAACAGGAACAGAAACTGAAACATAACAGAAAGTTTTTTTTCGTTCTGTTCCGAATTCTGGTTCTGTTTACGCTGCTCGTTCGGCTACACAAAACTGAAACACATCCAGAAAAAGATGGCTGTCGTCTATTCTGGGCGAATAAAAAAACCTCCCTCCCACGATAAATTGCATTTCTGTCGCTGGCAGCAACAGTTGCTTACGTTCTGTCGTCAAACATTTTTCTGTCGCTCGCTAAGACGCTAAATTTTGTTGCTGACAAAAAATGTTTTGCTCCTAATTCTGTTTCTGTTGCAAATGTATGGGATTCTGTTTGTGTTCCTGTTTGTGTTCTTTGTCACTTGGTGCCTGATGGTGCCTTTAGCCCCGATAAAAACTACCAATCTACGATTGCCTTAAATGTTATTGAAAGTGTATATATTGTGTCAAAATGACATTAATTTGACAACCAAAATTAATAAAAAAAAAAGAAAACAAACAAACATCAACTCGAAAATATTTACAAAAAAGGTTGCAACTCAAAATTTGGATTCGGAGGTGACACAGGGGCTACTGAAATGTTTCTCTGCACGTAAGGACTTTGTGCACTGCTTTTACGTTCGATTGGACTGGCGAAGCTGAGAATCCCAATCGATTACAAAGTTAAATAATTCGTTTTTTTTTCAACACCAAAATGCCAAATATAATTTGGCGCAATTTTTACGCAGGGTAAAAAGCCTAAAACCATATGTCTAATTGGGCAGCAGAAATATGAAAATCAGAAATTTTAGATGCCCAATCGACAACGATCCGATTGACGTCAGAAGGTAATAGTTCTATGTGAATGGAACGTACCTAAATTAAAAGCAATCCATTTCGATAACCAGTCGATATACATACAGTCCAATCGATAACCTACTTATATACTTTGACCGAGAGGTATATAGCCCGGTTTCGGCTTTCTTCCATTCCATACGTTAAGTCACTTTATATTCCAGTTCCCCCACGTGCGGTCAATTTTTGTTTTCATCCGACTGTTGATTTGAATTTGCTGAAATTCGTACGATTTCTTGTAAATTAAAACTTCTATTTTCTACCTAACATCTATATAACATGTCGAAACCACAATACAAAGTTGGTAAGTAAAAGAACACAAACAATCATTGTGCTCCGGCGAATTTGAGGTTAATTTCAAAATTGTTAAAATTCTAATAAATTTATTTTGCTTTTTTTTAATTTCCAGCTGATATAAGCTTGGCAGAATGGGGCCGCAAGGCTATTATCATTGCCGAGAATGAAATGCCCGGCCTAATGGCTTGTCGCAAGAAGTACGGACCATCAAAGATCCTTAAGGGTGCTCGTATTGCCGGATGCCTTCACATGACCGTGCAGACAGCTGTACTTATTGAAACACTCATCGAATTGGGAGCTGAGGTAAGAAATATAAAATGCTTGTTAAAATTCTTAAAAACGTGGGATCCAAAATGTTCATAATCTTGGGCATATTGTATTTGTCCGAAGATAGACATTGTCAAAAGGTCAGAGCGCAGTGATAACGATAGCGAAGATTTAGCAATTCAAATAACAAGCGTCATGCTGATTAGTGATCAGCATTAGAATAGTTTCTTTTGTTGTAATTTTGTACATTTATGGGGGTATAGATCTGCGTAGCCGTTCATATTGTTCCGGTGTCTCTAAAACAATGTTTTTTCTGCTTATCAAGTTATCAGTCTTTTGAAATACTTGTTGGCAACCAGGAAACGTGTAGTCAGTAAGCATGTGAGGGCAGATTCATAATCTTAGTTGCGCATCATTTAAGCTAATTGGTCCCCGCTCTAAATGTGAGTTAGGCTTCATTCCACACAAAGAAATTAGAGCGAAACGGAGCTTTAGTGATATATGGACGTATAGACTATCGGGGAATAAGTTTAGATCCTCTTTTCAGGGGAAAAACGTTTTACTATCATCGCTCGTTAACCAAATTAGAGTGGCAGACTTGTATGAACATTAAATGAACATTTTTAACATTTTCAGGTACAATGGTCAAGTTGCAACATTTTCAGCACACAAGACAATGCCGCCGCTGCTATCGCTGCTGCTGGTATCCCAGTCTACGCATGGAAGGGGGAAACTGACGAGGAATATTCATGGTACTACCCCCATTCAACAAATTTATGCTGGGCATGCTTTTAATTGTCATCTTCTTCGTAGGTGCATTGAGCAAACTCTGGTATTTAAGGACGGCAAACCACTGAACATGATTCTCGATGATGGCGGTGATCTTACCAACCTTGTCCACGAAAAGTATCCCCAATACTTGAAAGAAATCCGTGGACTTAGCGAGGAAACCACCACTGGAGTCCACAACTTGTACAAAATGTTCAAAGAAGGTCGTCTGGGTGTGCCGGCCATCAATGTCAACGACTCTGTCACTAAGGTATGCCAGTATGATTTGCACATTTTTGTACACCATTTTCAAACTCAATCAATTTAGAGCAAATTCGACAACTTGTACGGCTGTCGTGAATCTCTCCTCGACGGCATTAAGCGTGCCACCGATGTCATGATCGCCGGTAAGGTGTGCTGTGTCGCTGGATACGGTGATGTTGGCAAGGGCTGCTCTCAAGCTCTACGTGGTTTCGGCGGCCGTGTTATCGTCACCGAAGTCGATCCAATTATTGCTTTGCAAGCGGCAATGGAAGGTTACGAAGTCACCACCATGGAAGAAGCCAGCAAGAAGGCATCCATTTTTGTCACCACCACCGGCTGTGAGAGCATCATCCTTGGCGAACATTTCCTCAACATGAAGGACGATTCTATTGTCTGCAACATTGGTCATTTCGATTGCGAAATCGATGTCGATTGGCTAAACAAAAACGCCAAGGAGAAGATCAACATTAAGCCACAAGTCGATCGTTACACTTTGGCCAATGGCAACCATATTATTCTCTTGGCTGAGGGTCGTCTGGTCAACTTGGGCTGTGCCCATGGACATCCCAGCTTCGTCATGTCAAACTCTTTTACCAACCAAGTGCTCGCTCAGATTGAATTGTGGACCAAAGCCGACAAATACAACATCGGAGTGCATATGCTACCGAAAGTGTTGGACGAGGAAGTCGCTAGTTTGCATTTGGACAAGTTGGGTGTTAAGTTGACCCAATTAACTGACAAACAGTCCAAGTACTTGGGCGTGCCCAAGACTGGACCATTCAAACCAGATCACTACAGGTACTAGATGTATTATCCTGTGTGGTAAAGTTTATTGTTTTCTCATTTATCCATCAACTGTTTCGAGTGAATATTTCTATTAAAAAAAATCCTTTTCAATGAACGTAATATTATTTTTTTGTGTCAGCAATTTGGTTGCCTCAACCTAGGAACTACGATGGGAAATCGAAATTCGCTACACGGTGTGCTTGACTTCCTTGTAAAATGTCGGATTGTTAAAATCTTGATAAGAAAAATAAGAAGGCAGCTCTTCAGGTTCTTTTGTACTTGTTTTAACCAAACCCCTCCAAGACGTGAAACTGCTGCCATATATAAAAAACATTTTATTCCAAATTGATATCAAAAATATACATCACATAAATTGCATACAAATTTTCCAAAACTAGTAAAAATTTTGAGAATAAATTTTCTTCGGAGATTATAGTCTTCCCATTTAGTTAATATTCAGCAATAAAACTCGAGCTTATAGTACCCCTACTCAGGCACTCGAACAGCACCCCATCTACACGAATTTATACGAACCACATTCTTTCTTAAGTATCGACGATTTGTTGAAACGATTCTGAGCCAACACGACGACTGGAGATCTTTTTGTACAAATATATTGCCAATAGCGGGAATGGTGTCATTATTGCCACGGAAACTGGTATAACCGTTGTCAAATCAGCCTGAGGTTGCGGTAAACTGAAGCGCAAAAGAAAGATGGATATTCCAGTGTTCTGTATACCGGTCTCAATGGCAATTGTGAGTGCGTCTGGGTCACTTTGCCTTAGCAGCTTTGCAACAATCCAACTCAATACGTATCCGAGCCAGGGTAGACCCAAGCCAGCAACGACTATCTGTAAAAAAAAAGATGTTCACCATTCTTATACAAAATTGACGAGTCTTACCTTCCACGAAAACAGCTTGAATAGATACAGATTGGTCACGATCGCAAATATGATTATAAAGAGTATCAAAAACGTTGATATCGGCTTCAAGAGTCGCACCAAAATCCGTGTCAATCTTGGAGAACACTTCTGAATAGACACCCCAATGCTTAACGGCACAATGAGTGATACTGCAAACATCGCAATCTTCCCATATGGAACACCCAACTGGCCTCGACTAAATATCACATAGCCCAATGTGAAGATCCAAAGTGGCATCATACCAAACGCAGCTATATTACTAATCGTTGTCATCAACACTGACAGATTGATATTACCGCCCAATAGCACTGACCAAATGTTTGAAGCTCCACCGCTGGGCGAGACGCCAGTAAAGAAAAGGCCCAATTGCATTTCCACCGAGTCTGGGAACAGCAAACATCCAAGACCGAAGCTCAACAAGGGCATAATGATGAATTGGGAGAAGAATCCAATCGTTGGTCCTACAGGACGACGCAAGAGACCACTCAGCACGCTCAGGTCTAAGGCTGCTCCGAAATTAATATACAGTAGTGAGACAAGCAGCGCAACGGAACCGGTGAAAACATGGTCTATGATGCGGACTTCACGAATTATTGTCACCGTCAGTTCATTGGGTGAACGCTGCGTTACATTATCGGTGGTGACGAGCTCGACAAAAAGTCTTGTCTGTCCAAGGAAAATAGCATTGACCGTGATGTTGCCAACCCAGTAGCCACTGGTGAATTCATCGCCTTTTATTATTATATCTGCTTGCGCTAAATTTGGATTTTCGCTTTGGACTCTGATGTGCGCAGTTTGCTTGACATCGATGTCTGTAAGGAGAAAGATTTTAAATTATTATTATGGCTAAATTTACAAAAATTACGAAAAGATCACTGTAGACTGGTGGATGTAGTTAACTTGACTACGATTAGATCGCCTCCTCGAACTTAATTTGTCCTTTGTCGGAGGAGTTACCACCCTAGATTTGGATTTTGCATCCGATTGTACATTTGAGGGTCTAATGTATATAATTTAAAACCACAACTTGTAGATAGACAAAACTTCCATGTTTCTTAATCACTTTACAAATGCGATTACATACAATCAATAAGTATAATCACATATCACAGATCAAATAAGAATATACCTAGAGAAAGAAATAAGACGCACAATCATGGCATGTCATTTATCTCAGAGCTATCTACTAAACAATTATTTAATTACAGTTCGCTATCTGTAGAGCAATTAAATCTTGTATGTACGTCTGTAGATTAATTTTTTCTTGTTTGTATTAACTAGTTTATTAACATTATGAAATCTCTCTGTGCATTGTAAAGGAATCAACAGGTAGGTAGGTACTAACCGAATATTGAAATGTCTTACCAAAAATCTCCAGCAAAACTTTTGCCTCTGTATTCATATGCACTTCAAGGCTTTCGGGTGTAAATTTTGGTTTCCATGTCAATGGAGTAGGAGTAGACTCTATCAAAATAAAATATTGCACACAAAATGCAATAATTAGGAAACAATTTCTATTGCACTTTCCCATTATCACAAACTTTCACTAACGCAAAATACTTTAGTCTTAAATAAACCAATTGCTCAATTGCTTTGTTCATTTGACGAAAAAAAAAACCATAAACACGAAAACAATAAACGTTTTTCTTATCGCGGTATTGCGGCTTATAAATATTTGTAATTTATTGGCGAATGTTGCAGAGAAATAAATGTGAATATTTTTCTTGTTTGTAATATAACATTTTGAGCCGCAACAATTAAATAAATACTGCCACGAAATTAGTAAAATTAACTTAAGGTAAACAAAATCATTTGATACTTTATTTAGTTAAATAAAACAAAAATCAAAAGTATTTAAAACAAGACAAATTGAAAAACTAAAGCAGATTGGAATACGAATACAAAATAATGGGTAGGTATTCGTTTTTTTTTGCTACTATTAATGGCTGCGTTCAATGGACTAGCTGCTAGTCAAACATCATAATTCATTCTGAATTATCGGGGTTTAGTTCATTCACAATCAATGCAATGAGGAACCATAAACCAAATTTTAAATTTTCGATTTGGCAAACAAATACATAAATAAAAAAATATAAGTATGGATGTACATAAACAAGAAAAATAAATTTTATATTCTGATCAAGATTGATAATAATGTACCAATAAGTATGACTACGTTTCTCGCAATGGCCGTCATTTCGTATGGAACTTCATGGAGTGAAAATAAAAACTTATTAAAATACTAGCGCAACTTTGTTCGCGACGTGAAATTTAGCTTCTACGAATGGCGTTACCTCAAATCACAAAACAAAATCACAAACAAAATTCGCGTTGACTCGATGCCCCTTTCAGCAACGTTACGAAATATTACATTCTGGGGGCTAACTATGTACTCCGCCGCGAAGCGCATTTTGCTACTATTCAGTTCGTCGGCGAAAACTATCGCACTTCGCTCTATTATGGACATTCGCGCAACTATGCAAATGCGAACGCCATTTTATCGACGTGAAATGCGATAGATGTTTTGATGGCGAATTGAGTTGTCAGCGGTGCATTTGCATGGTGAAATAAAAATCAGCTATTGTGTGTGATTTTCTTGGAAAGTCGATTATTCCAAACATTCGTTTTGCATAGTTGGCATGTTCGCCGCAGAGCGAACTAAATGAATCGCAAATTACGCGATTCGATACGAAGTACATAGTTAGCCCCTGCTTAAACATATGCCATTTTAAAGTTGGAATGCAATTTGACAGATTTGACAGGCCATTGGGCCGATAGCGAATATGAATATTAGTCCAATTGACGTTCTTGTGTCGATAGGTGACCATTAATTTATGCTTACTGTATGCTTTACGTATTCTATTCTTTTTTATGCAAATTTACATTTTAGCAGTGTACCTATTCAGTTGATAGATGGGCGGCAGCAAAAAAACAAACGGAGAATTCTCGCAACGCATACTCCGGCGGAGGTTCAAATTACATTCGTCAAATTACATCCGTCTTTGCTCTTCGGAAAGAATAATTAAAATTTCGTGCTTAACCTGGGTTTTTCTTATTTATTCCTTTTTTTCGTTTGATTCTTCCTGGAAACACAAATTTAAGCAACATTATACTAGCAATTACTTTGATAAATGTTTTTTTTATTGCTTTCATTTATCAATACTCCATTGCAAATCGTAAACAAAATCCGCTACCAATTCCTGTCGGAGGATATAAGAAGAAAATTCGTATGGAGCTGTCAAAAATATCAGTAAAAACGCACTAGATCGCACTAGTCATGTGCGTTACATATTTGTCGGAACAAAATTCCGAAAAGAATACCCCTCGAAGCAAAAATCCTCCGATTCTTTTGAAATCGGAGAATTTTTCGTTCTGACGGATACCTCGCAGGATATGAGCAATTTGCGATTCACAAGAATATTCCTATTATGATCAATAAAACTTAAATCATCACGTCGTGTCGGTCGATTTTTTGGTTTATGGTGGCTTTACATTACCACACCACGCAATTTTGCGTGACTTCAGAGAGGAAGATCCGTTTTTCCACAGTCAAGGCTAATGATGTGTAAGAGTGAGACCACAAGCCTAACCGTTGAATCTAGGCTGCTATAACTTTTTTATGGAGACTTGACAGCTCAGATGTAAACAATCAAATTTTTCAACTCTCAAGAAACATTTAAAAGCTAAAAAATGCGCCTACAACAAAGAGAGATAAGAAAAGTAATTCCCCAAAAGGGATTACCCACAAAACTAAAGAAGGGTGTTATTACTTTGTACAGTGAGTATACTGTCTGTGAAAAGTACTTACACCGGAGCAGGCTAGAATACTGAAACTAATTGACAAACCGATGGCTAAGTTCCGCCTGACAATCCTGGAATAAGAAGTATGGATTTGAGGCGCATGTAGCAAACAATTCGGCTGACAGTGGCAACGAAGAGGATATATATATATACATGTAATATAATGCAAGGAGATGTTTAAATATAAATTAAAATGACGAATGCGCCGGTTTTTTAACAGTATGTTGGTTTTCAGCCGTCACAAGAGGTATCCGAAATATTTTGCTGTCATGCGGAGGAAAGGCCTCCCGCATTCTTTTTGGGTGGCCTGTATGCAATGACATAGCGTTGAGCAACTATCAGCGGTGGCGACTATCCGGAGGCGTAGGTATTCTAAATTGAAGTGGACTTGTGGCTGGATCATCTACATTGTATAAACAATTAAATCAGTAAATACATATATACAAATTACAATTTCAATTCGTAGTTTGTTATCAAAATAACAAAGTTACACTAGTACTTACCGGTATCTAAGCTCTCAAATGAGCATTGAAATTCCTCCTCGTCAAGGTATTCGGACATTTGGACACCGATTTTCATCTGAAAATGTTATATGCAATACAAAAAGTGATCGCGAGCGCAATGATGTGAACCAAAGGATATTCAAACATTTGGTATTATTTCATCGTAAAAACATATGATAGCAGTGTTCATTTTGTTTTATAGGAACGATAAATTCCATAGGCCATCGCTATAAAATTATCAACATGCACAGCTTTCCCCTAATACGTATCACGTAAACAAGCTGGCCGACCAAAAAACGTGTCACGTATTTTTGCATGTGAGGTGTTGCTGTCCCTTACCGTCTATAGACTATTTAGTATTTAGCATCTCTTTAATTTTGCGTGATAGGACTGCGTGGTAATGTAAAGCCACCATTATTGAGATATGGACGTCCCCTTAGTATAATACCAATTCACAATCGTCGTTTCACCATTCTTATGCAACAACTGTACTTCTCAAACTGTCTCACTGACGGCTGTCAAAAGTTCTTGTCTCTGCTCATTTTGTTTGGATAAACGTATTTCTGTTCTCAATATTCGCATTAAAATTCAAATAATTACAAAATAAAATGATTGAAATTACCTGCAATGACAGGTTGGGGAAAAAGGTGATTAATTTCTTTGAATAAAGTTACACAAATATTAACCAACTTGTTTTACTACAGGTGCGTGTTAAATGTAACCCCGATGATACAATTGGCGACTTGAAGAAGCTTATTGCAGCGCAAACTGGAACAAAATACGACAAAATAGTCCTAAAGAAGTGGTACACCATATACAAGGATCCTATCAGACTATGTGATTGTAAGTTAAAACCTTTACATTTATATTTTACGTTAAAAAAAATTGATTTTTTATTTGCAGATGAAATCCACGACGGCATGAATCTGGAATTGTACTACCAATAAAAATGTCTCCTTTTACCGAATGTCTACAACTTTGTTTGCTTTTAATTATATTATTCTGATAAGTTACTAAGGAACGATATATATTTGTATTTGTCTTCACATATAATACAATATCAACCAAGTAAAGATTTGTTGTCTTTTATGCGAGTTGTGCTCAAGCCCGCAGATCAACCTGCGCATTAAAATGTAATGTAGTGACTAATGTAGCCGATCGCGATTTGCCGCTTTTGTTACAAATACCTACATGATGCAGATGTAGTGAAGAAACATGTAAATCGATTGCTTGTTGGATATGTCGCAAGTTTTCCTCGTAGCATCGATGCGAAAATGATTTCTCGATCTGGACTTTAAGGTTTTCTGCAAGAACTGTCGTATTGTGAATATTTGGTCGGTTGTAGACTTACTGGTCCGCACTTCCCTTCTCCACCTTAAATGCATAAACCTTGAATAAAAGAGGGCGAATATTTTGGTGTCAGCAATCCGCTTCGGGAATACGAAAACTGAAATTGAGCTATTAAAAGCTCTCCGTCATTGTCTTATTTTTTGTCTTAAAAGTCCTTTATGATATCAACTCTAAATAAATTAGCTGCCAATGTAACTATTGATTCAATCAGGAGAAATTATAAATATACCTCGCCAATGGTCGGGTAGCAGTGACAAACATCCGAGAGTATAGTTGTTTCTCAATTCAGCCGCTCGGATTTGGCATAAAGGTGTAGATATCTACCTTGCAGTCGTATAAAATTTCGGGACTTTGTCTACCTCGGCTCCGCTTTTAACTCTGAAAATTACATCACATCAGAAATAAACAAAGAATTACACTTGCCAACCGCTGTTACTTTGGCCTAAAAGGGCAATTTGTAAGGTCTTGTCGAGAAACACCAAGGAGACTCCTCATCATCCCAGTCCTGCTTTATGGTGCAGAATCATGGACGTTATCAAAAGCGGATAAAGATCTCCTTGGTCGCTTCGAAGGCAAAATTCTTCGAGTGATTTTCGGTCCTTTTTGCGTTGACGGGCTTTGGAGGAGGAGATTTAACAGCGAACTCTACGAGCTGTAGAGCGAGATCGACATGGTCAGAAAAGTACTTACCAGTCGACTAAGATGGCTAGGGCATGTAGAGCGAATGGACTCCAACGCTCCGGCGTGAAGAGTCTTCGATTCCAATTCCAACCCGAAGGGACAACTCAGTAGAGAAAGACCTCGCCTTAGGTGGCGCGCACAAGTGGAAAGGGACCTCAACCAACTTGGAGTGCGCAACTAGAGGCGGTTAGCCAAAGATCATGCTAACTGGAGAGGCGTGTTGGTTGAGGCCCAGGCCTACCACGGACTATAGCGCCATCGAAGTAAGTAAGTAAGTCGTATAAAATAATGAACAACAAAAATCACGCAAAAACAAACGCGTGTGGCAAGCAACTCCCAGAGTCCTATATGGACCTGTTGTGTTGAGACAAATGTGAAATATGTAAGTACATATGTACTTATTTTATTTTTTTAGGTCCTTCCTTTTTGAGGGGTTGAAAAATACAAAATAATTTGGTCACAAACTATTAACCAGAGTGTTGCTACTTACTTACTAGGTCGTCGATATACTTATACGAAATTTTAGATTTTACTAAATCCTGCTTCGGTAAGCGACAATTCGTGAACGACAAATCAACAGATAGCACAAAAACTTTTCAGACTTCTTTGGTAATGTTTTAAATGTATGAAATGTAAGAAAAGACATGTGTGTAAATTTCATTCCCTACTCCAAGCATGTTTGAAGAACCTATGCGAGGACCACTATGTTCACTTGAAGGACTTTGATTATAGCACGTATAAAATTACAACTGTCCCCTCAGAGCCCAATTGAACCTAAGGAGACTCTATATAAGTAATATACATTTTCGTTCTTTCTCAATTTGAAAATATTCATTGGCGCCACTTCACACATAGGTAGGTATATACCCAAATCCTTCCATCAGTTGAGGGACTGCCATACGCAACAGCATTATTTGTCATTCCCAGAGCAGTATAATTTGTATTCCAGAGAATTTCCCTCATCAGATGACCTGTAAAGTCGAAAGACATTAAAATGTTGACGAGTGTTGATTTGCAAACTCCATTTTACGAATTGGAAGTATTTCCCTAACGCAACTCTCCCCACGCCCACCTGTTACAAGCCCTATCCCACCAAAAGCAATAAATTGGATTTTGCAAATCAGTTCTTTTTTTCCTCAAAACAACAGAAGCAATTTTTGAAATTTATATGCCAACAATGTAGCAGCAGTCTCCTTGTACACACACAGTCCTGTTAAAATTCTTGTAAACAGGAGCACCATCCATGGTGCTGGTAAACAAATCGTACATTCATAGAAATCCCAGCCCATGAATAATGATTACCAATGGGAGTGTATTTTGCTTACATGCGATCTAATATTATACATTTGTGAGTGTACCAGTACTGTATATAGAGATGTCCTTACGAAGTTTTAAACAAATCACAAAATCAACTTATATCAGAGTGAGATCCTCGCATTTATGGAATTAGGAGCACAAACAGATGGATCCGGATTCCGTCTTGAAGTTTCTTTGCCGACATTTGCAAGTCCATTAAATCAGAAGCTATATGAACAAGAAAAAACCGGAACCCTACGGAAATTGGATTTACGCTGCACATGTAGCTATACAAAATGTGAGCTCTGATAGTGTATAGATAATGCTATTAGGAAATCGTTAAGAATACGCGAGAAAAGTCACAGAGCGCGGACCAAAAAGAATGCTGCGGGTGATTCAATATTCATGTCGCTACTTTGCAGCGCCTTTTGATATGTGAATTATGGGAGAGTTTTTTTTTTGCATTTTTTCTTCTTCATACTTGAAAGAGTGTCTCAAATAGCATTCCTCATTTCAGTAAATAAGATTATCGTCATATTTCTTAGAGAAGTGTAATTTGTATCTTCCCGCGATGCAAGAAAATCCAATTTATGCAAATCAACTTATGAATGTAGACAAAAGCTGATATATATGTAAGTGTCTGTAGGATACCTTACATTGGTTGACGTTTGTACTACAAAACCATTTTTATGTTGCCAACTTTCCAATCAAGTCAATTAACGCTGAGATGCACTCAATTTGCCACAATAAGTTAATTGCTTTTCGTGCTAAACGAATGGCGCCCAATGTAAGACCCCGCGAAACCTATACTCAAAGTAAACAATCTACGGTTAGGAACGATAATATCTCGGAAACTATAGGTAATTCCAATGAAAGGAAATGTATGAGAGTTTGGTGAACTCAAAGAATATATAAAAGCAAGCGAAAATAGAAAGGAGACTACTTTTAGCCGATTTTTGACATTCTCGAACGTTGATTTTTTGATCGAATGTACTGAGGTGAAGCAGAATATAGCCATGATAATACAAAATACCACTGGCACGATGTTTATCTGATGTAGAAAAAAAAACTAAAAAGAGATTGTGTCGGTTGAACCCTTTATCTGCTAATACATTATAATGGCGTCAAAGACTTCTCGATATTGCAGCAACTCCTAATACAGTAATACATAGCTCAATCAGTTTTCTAAGAAAGAAGGCTCCACATCTACATCCACACATCTGGATCTCCTTCCTATAATCGATGATAGATGGGCATTCTACAACATGAAAGTGGGCTAAATTCAGAAGAAGAAATTTGACGTTAGACGGCTTAGCACGCACCTGAAGTAAACGGGGTCTATTCAGCCGTCGAGTCATCAGAATCAGAGTTATCTCAGGTGATATTTTGGTAAGGCGCATGTACCAATCCATAAGGGACATGGCTGTCTCCGGATCACCAAACTGTCAGCCAAATCGATCGCATTGCGATTGACGCAAGGCATGCCTCTAGTATTCTGAGGGGCCAATGTTGACTCGTTGAAGCTAAGGTAAGAATGCGGATATCCAACACACCCCAACAAAGAAAAACTACGAGAAAATAATATGACGGTCAGAATCTTCGCCGATCACGTATCCCCGATGCCTCTCGATCAGTCCTATATCGCAGCAACAGCTAGTGCAGAAGATCAGTGGCAACACTGCCACTAGAAAGCCATCATCAAGGCCGCGACTAAATGTGCTGGGTTTCACCCGACCACCACCACGAAACTCCTGTTTTGATGAACAATTTCGACTAGCAAACGCAGTAAAACGAGAAGGGTATAAAACGGCCTTGCGAAAGAGGACTAGAACTGCTCACGAGGTCTACGAGCCAAAGAAACGGGAGGAACATCTTATTCTCAGAAAGAAAATGTACGGAAGTTTTACCAAAAGGTAAAAAGAACGTGCCAGGGCAGACAATCCCGTACAGAAACCTGGAAAGATAAAGAATGTGGAAAATCTACTTCTGCAGAGTCTATTATAACGACGTAGACCAGAATCCCGCTGTTAGGCAAAACGTACCATTCAATATAGACGATGATAGAAAAAACCCGTCCACCTGACCATCAGAGCGAAATACGGGTAGCAATATCCAAGCTAAAGAACAACAAAGCTGCAGGGCCAGATGAATGCATGCCTTATAAATGGAATCTCAGCATCGTTTGCCCGGTCCACAAGAAAGGAGACCCCTTCGACCACAAACCACATAGAACTAGACAGTCGATTCCTCCCACATAACGGACTTTGCCTACAAGCTGCCTGCGGGCATGTTTTGGTGCTGTACAAAATCAAAGGAGCGCCATTAACGCACGCATACTTGAAAAAACCTAGGCCCATCGTATAGCATGGAAAATTATTGCCGCCATTGATTTTGACATTGCACACGGATTCACAGACGGAATTAATTCGGGAAGAATTGGGTAGGTGCACGGAAGTCGGCGGTCTAGTTCTATGTGGTTTGTGCCTTAAACTGTGCCAACTACAGAGGTATCAGTCTCCTTAACATCGCATAAAATATCCTGTCTATCATATTGTGTGAACGCCTTAAACCCTTTATATATAACCTGATTGGACCCTCATTGCGGTTTTAGGCCATCAGGAAAGTCCGCCGTCGATCAAATTTGCACACTTAGGCAGATCCTGGAAAAACCCAAGAAGTTCAAATCGATACCCACCATCTTTTCATCGATTTCAAAGCCGCGTACGACAGCATCTATAGAGAGGAGCTATACCAGAGCCATGTCTAACTTTGGCATCCCTGCAAAACTCCTTCGATTGTGTAGGATGACCATGAAGAAAGCTCGCTGCTGCATCAAGGTCTGTAACGACACCTTACCGAAATGTGTCAAAAGAGGATTTAGGCAAGGCGACGTGATGTCGTGCTATTTATTCAAGATCATATTTAAAAGAATTGTCCGCAACTCACAGGCCAACACACAAGGTACGATCTTTCAAAATTTCGTCCAATTACTTGCATATACGCCGATGATATTGACATAATTGGTAGAACACCGCGAGCTGTCACTGGTACGTTTGCTAGTACAGAAACGGAAGCGGCTGAAATGGATCTATCGGTCAACGAGGGCAAAACCAAGTATATGCTGTCAACAGGAAGGGACAACCAACAGCTTAGAATCGGACAAAACGTCACGATCGCCAGCTATAACTTTGAGGTAGTGAAGGGACTTTGTCTACCTCGGTTCTGCTATAAATTCTAACAACATCAAATCAGAAAAAAATAAACAAGGCATAACTTTTGCCAACCGCTGTTTCTTTGGGCTAAGAAGGCAATTGAGTAGTAAAACCCTATCCCTAAGAAGATTCTGTATAAGACCTTGATCATTCCAGTCCTGCTTTAGGCGCTGAAGTTTGGAGTCTGTCTTAAGCGGATGAATATATCCTTGGTTCTTCATCTTATATTTAGTAAAAATAGTTTCCAAGCTTCAATCACAAATGAAAGCATCACTTTTTGGTGTTTACTCACTTTTGACGCACACTGTAGGTTATCTTTGCAAGAACTATCCCTGCACATCCCTGCTGAATAACAAAGTGTAAGCTCGACAAATAAGTCAGTTTTTCTTGTAGACTAAAAGTGCTGGACGAAACTTAGGAAGCGCTAGATAATTCTTCGTACTGGGTTCCTTTGAAAGAACAATTTGTTGACTTATTTTTTGTCCTCTGTACGGGAAGTGCGATAAGTAACAACCATGAACCAGTACAGTACATAGATGTAGGTAGTCAAAAATACCAAACACGTTGAGCGAATGGACTAAAACTGCATCAGACCACAAGTTCGAGACGACAATGAAGACCGAATCTCCTTTTACAAATTTGAATGCGCCAATTAAATTCTGCAGCTGTACGGACGCCCAGCAAACAGCCTTAACATACAGCAGCGGCTCGGGGACGGGTTAATTTGACATAATGTACTAATAACTTAAAACGAGCAACCAACGATCTAGGATTCAGATCTGTTAAAACCTTTCTTTTATTTGTAGAAGATTAACCCCACTTTAGGCTTTACGTGTTTCCTTACCATTAGGCTAAAATGAATTCACCTAAATTCCCCATCAAAACATTAACCCATTCAGAACAATGTACTTGGTAAGTTCCAACGACTTCCTTAGAAAAGTAAAAACTAAATTAAAACAATGAATTCCTTAAAAGCCATAAAGAGCAAACGGAAATATTCGCTCCCGTAATGACACGATCATATGCGCATAAACAACCCTTTTGCACTACCTTTCGGACCCTTGCACTAAGGGTGGCTCTGTATCTGTATATAAAAAAAAGGCAATTTGTATCCATTAGGCGCTATCGGAGTAACGCTAAAAAGGCATTCATAAAATTTCTACTTATTAACATTTTTCCACACGCAATAAGGATTAGACGGAATGCAAAGTTGTGAGTATACTCCTCTTGTCCTTATACCAAACTAGGACTTTAGCTGAATTAATTTCATAGTTTCATTGTTAGCCTGTGCACACAAACGTTTCATTTCGAATGTGAAAACTTGTTCACTTTTTCGAACTGTAAAGGAGGCGGTCTGCTCAAATTAGCATATCTGAAACTGAGTGGCAAGCGCTTTGGACTTGTTTCACTTTTCCCATTTATTTTAGTAATTTTTACGAGCATGCTAGTAATTAGCGCTTGTATTTTGTTTTTCCAGCCAACTCTTATCGTGATTGGCGTGGAAACTGTACGCATGCTGATGTTTGAGTGCGAAAGTAAAGCCAATTTATCTGGACAGATTTTGGAAATGGAAAAAAAAATAATTTATTCCGACCTGCTACGGTTGTTTTATTGTCACGTTAGGCCATTACACTTCAACATTCAAATTTATATAGATAGGTAAGGGTATATCTACTGGTTAGTATGATTTTAGTGTAAAATGATATAGGACTAAGATTATGATGTCCTTTGATAAGAAATTGTACATAATAAACCAATTGGAAAATGTTGTAATGTAATGCAGGCAGAAGAGGGAAGAGTAATTATCAAGGCTTACTATGTGCGTAATTTTTATATAATGTCTGTGCAAAATAGTTCTCAACATAGGTTACCTAAGCTGGCCGGGCTGCCGAGCTCTTCAAAGCAGCGGCAGATGAGATGGTAAGGAGCATGCACCAACTCATCTGTAAAATTTGGTCGGACGAAATCATGACGACGAATGGAACCTCTGCACCGCGTGACCCATCCACAAGAGAGGAGATACTCTGAACTGCGCCAACTATAGAGGAATAAGTCTCCTAAATGTCGCATATAAGATCTTGTCGGCTGTGTATGTGAATGTCTAAAACCTTTCGCCAACAACCTGATCGGCCCATATCATTCGATTTTGGGCCAGGAAAGTCCTATACCATCGACCAAGTTTTCACATTCAGACAGATCTTAGAAAAAACCCAAGAATTTCAGATCGATACATACCACCGTTTTATCGACTTTAAAATCGCCTATGCGATAGTGTAGGGATGAGCATGACACGCTTCGGCATTCCTGCCAAACTCGTTCGTCTGTGCACGATGACGATGACTCCCGCTTCTCTGTCAAAATCGGCAAAAACATCACCGTGCCCTTTGATGTCAAAAAAGGTTTGAGAAAAGGCGAGGAGCTATCGTGCGTAACTTTTTTAACATCATCCTTGAAGCAATTGTACGAAACTCACAAGCCAACATCTGAACTGAAGTACAATTTTTCAGAAGTCTGTTCAAATGCTTGCATTTTGCTGAATTGAAATTGCCTATTGAAATTATCGGAAGATCGCAGTGAGCTGTCATTTGCAAATATTGAAACAGAGGCGGGGCTGCATTGTAGATTCGACTATTTTAACTAAATTAACAACGATTGTTTATTTAGTTAATTTTTGGAATCTGGGACAGCTATTGTTACTAATGACATGTAGTATGAACGAAATGAACCACACTTTTGCCTCTGGTTAATTTAGTTAACTTCCCCTCCTTCGAACTGTCACAGCTTGTCAACGCTGTAGTTAAAATAGTCAAACCTGGAATGCAGCCCGGCGAAGATGGACAAAACGAAGTATCTGCTGTCAACGAGAAAGCAGTCTTACCATCGACGACTTCGGATTTCACTTGGGGATCCTGAAATCCAATGGAAAAAGAAAACTGGGGTGGAATCGGCTATAAGGTATTAGTTGATTGTCGCTTTTTTGATTGTCGTTTTTGATTATCAACTCTTGTTTGCTCTGCGTAAAGCGATCACAAAAAACTGATTGATAAAAGCAGATACGGATCGTGTCCCTGCTTGTAATTTCTGTAGGATTTGGAGGTGGTGCGAGGTTTCAATGTCACATGAAATTGATCGCAAAAAAGCGATTGCCAATTTGATAATTACCGTCCGTGGACGTAAAGCGATGATTTTGATTGTCAACATGGCAACTATCAACTATCACCTTAGCCGATCCCACCCCTGCTTCTGGTCAACTTCAGAGAAGGAAGTATTGGCGCGGCATGTCTAAAAGTAGGCCGCTGAGTGCTGACAATACATATACAATGTAGATATAAAATATGTACATAAATTACACTGGTGTTAGAGCTTCTTGATGGGTATGGATTCTTACTTGAAATCGCCAAGCGTAATCATGTTCTGAAAATCGTCAAAAGAGTTATGTCGTTTTCCATTGGACAAAAAGAAGCGTCCGGGAGCGTCCGGAATCAAGAAAATCACTTCTCAAACCGTTCCATTGGCGCAAAAAATACTCTTCTCTTGATTCTGAGGAGAGAAATTCGCTTCTCGATTTTGAGTCAGAATCCACTCAAGAAGCACTTACACAATTGCATTTTATGAATTTTATACAATCGTCGAGTGAAACCAATGGAAAACGACATAAATGTGCCAATGCGGAACGGTTACAAAATGGAAAACAACATAGATAAATATATCCCCTTTCAAATTGTCATTTGACATATTAAACAGCCATCAGTCAGGTACAACAAAACTATTTAAATTTAAAATTTTCTCCATCAGAGGCGGATTTCGATTTTTTTGGCAGTTGTCCAACGCTGCGCCGTTACCTCTTTCTAACTAAGTACCTATTCTTCTTTTGTGCCTCTTTAAACGGCGCAGGGTTATAAGCTTTTAAGTACACCGGTGCACAAAGTGCACAATATACTTTTGACCGCCCTAGGTTAGGTGAGCCAAAAGTACATCACAACATTTTGAACCATAATTTCACAGTTTTGGGAGCAGTTTTCCGAATTTACTTTTACAAATACGCTTCGACCATAATCTACTTAATGGTTCGAAAATCTTTTTTATAAGCCGAAAATTGTTTTAAAACGAAACATAAAAACATACAAATTTAAAGTTATTTAACAGCTAGTTTTTTTCAAATATTCAATTTGGAAATATTCAAGAAATCTTTTAATAGAAAATCTGGTTATTTCTTTCACGATTAGTTCGATTAAAAGCTTATTAAACATTTTTTAAAATGTTTTTCTTTTCACAAACTTTGCAATTTTTTTTTGAATTGTTAAAATTTAAAAAGAAAAGTAGCAAGCATGGTATAGTTTTTGGCTTAAACTAACATTTTAGGATTTAGTTTTCATGAAATTTAAGATAATGATCCAAAGAAAAAAAGATTTGAGAAGATATATTTCTTAAAAACTAAAAATTCACTATACAGCGCCAGATTTTCATTTTTTGGGCCCTAGGTCTTTACAACAAATGGTGCCCTTTTTGAATTTATTTTTATTCATTATCTGGTAAATATTGTCTATTGACAATGGAGCTTACGAATAATCGGTTTTAATCATAATCTTAAATATTTTGACGGCCACAATAGATAATTTTAAATCAAAATATATTCACCATTGTGAATGCTTGGACACTAAAAATGATTTTATTAGTATCGCGTAATGGTAAAGGCGCACGAAATGATGTCCTATATCCAAATATTACTTTTCACATTTTCCTATAAATTGTATAAATTATTCATTTGCATTATGTATCTAAGTTCAAAATACACTCACACCTTGCTCAAAGGCTTCGATACGTTCCACTAAATCTTGACGTCGACTTTAAACCAAAATCCAGTGGCTGGGACACGTCAAATGTAACGCTTGACGAGTTTGTTGTGCAAGTGTTTTTATTTAGGATTTAAAAAATTTGTACGTCAGCCAGCGGTTGATTTAAAAATTTGTTAGTAGGTAGATTATAAGTTTGTCTGCATTTCCCATTTTGAATATACAGGGTGTTTCGAAGTTCAATCTCAATCCTTTGGATTGGAAAATGATTCATGGGTATAATATAATAAAAATAGTTCTACAGTTAGCGCCTACCTCCAATGTGAATATAATTTGCTAAGAATTTAAGAAAAGGCTTACTTTGGTATAGGCGCCTTGACCCAAGATAACACAAAGATTTTAGCAGTGTATAAACTAGTGACGAATATCTCACATATTCTTCTTTACCACCAATGGATCCCCGTAAAATTGCAAACCGTTTTCGAATTCACATAAACTTTCTATAGATGTTAGCATTTTCTTCTTTTTTTATTCCCTGGCGATTCCTAGATTGACATTCGCACCTAAGCCAATCATTTCACACGATATTATGTGAGTTGTCGCTTGGGATTCTCAGATGAACTCGCCGGCGAACACAATCTTCTTCCGGGGAATTCGAAGCGAACGAAATGTGAACTGTATCATTTTTCGGGTACAGTGATAGATTTTAAAAAAAGCAGAAGTTACACACATAGGCGCACAGTCGCATAGTTTACGTATATTTTATAAAAAAAAAACCAAACGAAAACTGCAAACTATGTAAAAATGTATAGACGTTATTATGAATGCCTAAGACATTAATCTGTATTTAAATATGTAGAAGAATTTGGTGAAGTTTTGTTTTAACTCTTCTGTCAATTATAGCTTTTTATACCTTCCCGTCAACCACAAGGTCTGGCCAGACCTGCAGACATTTTGCATTGACCAGCCAGACCTTATAGTTGACGGAAGGGGTATAATCATAATCTGAAAAACGCTTCTGTTTATGAAACGAAAAAACAAAAAAAAATTATCAAATCAGAGAAAATATTTTCGTTGATCGACGCTATCCTGAACTTTCAAGAAGCTATTGGCATAATTTTTTAAAGAAAACTCCCATCAAAAGCCAAAAAGGTCTGGCTAGACCTCATAGTTGACAGAAGGCTTAAGTGATGAAGAATACGAAGAATTGGAAGGATCGTCATGTAAATTCAATTTCAATTGTTGCGTTTGTTTTGCAGTTTTCGTGGTGCCCCATCTGTCGTGATGCCCTAGGCCTGGGCCTAGTTGGCACTGCGAACACTTAACTTGTGGGCAAAACATTGTGGCCTTGGGGTGAACCCCCAGAAGACCGAACTTGTGCTGTTTACAAACAGAAGAAACATACCGCACTTTGAACCACCAGCCATTGAGGGAATACCCCTGCAGGTGGCAGAGAGCGCGAAATGTCTGGGAATAATTCTCGATAGAAAACTTAATTGGAAACTAAATGTCAATGAACGAGTTAAGAAGGCGGCGAATGCATTTTATGCATGCAACCGTATCTTCGGCAGAAATTGGGGACCTAACCCGAAGATAATTCTGTGGATGTATACGGCAATCGTCCGCCCTATACTTACATATGGCAATATAGTTTGGTGGCAAGCCACAAACAAGGCGACCAATCTAAAGGCAATGACAAAAATACAAAGACTGACATGTATAGGAACAACTAGTGCGTTGAGAACAACACCGACTGCTGGGTTGGAAGCGCTTCTTAACCTGCTACCTATGGATCTATACGTGCAAGAATCGGCCGCCAAAAGTGCGTTGAGGATAAGCTAGACAAAATGCTGGATCCCCAGTATATGTGGACACGCGCGAATCCTCAAGGAACACGTAGGGAATGACGTCGACTCTGATTACATGTCACCCTACTTAGATTTAGATAAACCATTCTCTTGCCAGTTTCCGAGCAGGGAAGAATGGGACAGGAACAAACCCACGGAAACGACATCGATAGCCATCTACAGTGATGGATCAAAGATGGAATGTGGAACTGGCGCCGGACTATTCTCAGAGGAACTCAGCATACATAGTTCCATCAGGCTTCCGGACTACTGCAGTGTTTTCCAAGCTGAGGTACTGGCGGTCGCGGAAGTGGCAAGCATGGTGTCAATAATGGCAGTACCGCGGAATGATATTACCATATTTATTGACAGCCAGGCGGCTATCAAGGCAATCTCTAATAATGAGATAAAATCCAAACTAGTTCGCCGTTGTCGCGAAGAGCTCAAGGCTCTTGGCTCGCAGCATAATACGAATCTCTGCTGGGTTCCTGGACACAAGGACATAACCGGCAATGAGAGGGCTGACGAACTGGCAAGAAAAGGTTCTGCAATGGACCTAGACCAGGCACTTCAGTCGATCAAACCACCAATCTGCAGTCTCAGAGAACGAGTGGAATACAAGATCCGAATGAAAGCCAACATCAGGTGGAAAACACTAACCACCTGTGACATATCACGGAAGATGTGGCCAGAATACAACAAAAGCAGGACCAACAAACTTCTGTGATACGATAGAGTATCGCTGTCTAAGATTGTTGGTGCCCTCACTGGTCACAACCTTCTAAGAAACCATGCGATGAAACTAAATCTCAAGAACGACGACATTTGTAGAAGCTGCGGTGATGAGGAGGCCCACGAGGACACCCCTCACTTTCTCTGTCACTGCCCGAGTCTCTGTCACTTGAGGAATAGAACACTTGGAAGCTACTGCTTCCAGGATATCCAAGAACTCTCTAACGTCTCAATATCCAATCTTTACAGGTTTCTGAGGGCAGCGAGATGGTTGGACAAAGTCGAGTAACCACGGGAAGGATGAAATAAAGCCAGTACAACACGGCTAACCCCTTCGAAGGGTATCACAATGGGTCCACAAGGACCTAAGTGGGGTGAAGAGGAGGCTACTCAGCTTCACCAACCCGTTAACCTAACCTAACCTAAGGGTAAATCCAAGGCTGCCCAGGTACCTATTGCTTTCCTTTGTTGCTTATTGTTTTTTGCCTCAATGTGAGAGCTGCATAAGACTGTGAGTTTTTAAAAACTTTATAAAGCTATTTTTAAAAATTCGCACGAATGAAAGTTTTTTTTTTTGTATTAAAGCTAGCTGGATAAGTATTCCGAAATTTCTTGAAAATATCTGGGCTTATATTTTAATTGTGGCCACGTTTTTCTCTATATCCCTGTTTCTTTTAACTTTAGGCCTTCCGCACACGAGTCATTTGGTGATTACTGTCAACAACAGGTTAGTATAACTTATGGTCAAACTTGTAGCTGAATTTAACTGAATCACGTTGTACCAGAACAAGCGTTTTCTAAGTGAAATTATTATTATACCTATGCATACAATGATTTCAAATAAACTGCTGCGCTGTTGCAAGGAGAATTTAATACTCAACTTATTTGAAATTTATATTTTTTCACATTTTATTTGAAACATTCCATGTTTTATCCTCAGGCCAATCCAAAAGCTTTTGACAAATTTCGTTCTAAAATTACTGGTGCAATATATCGCAGACAGATCCACACAATCTCGTGATATTTGTTTCAACTTTCTTTAGGTTTCACAGACATTTGATGATACAAATTTAACATTGAATTCCGAATAGTCTCAGCTATAGGTAGCCATGTAAAAATATTTGACTGGGAATTCCAAATTGGAGAGTGAATACTTAAGGCAGCGCGACCTTACAAAAATTATAAACGGTCGCCATTCGCGAATTATTGTGCTGCAGCTTGCGAGATTTGAATGTCAGAACAAATAACAGAGTCACTTGGTCTACGAGTGGTATGTTGGAACATCGTCCTAAGAAACTTTGGAATTTTTGTATCTAATAATTATGCTGCCAAGTATTTATTCGAAATTTATGTTTGATTTAAAAGAAAGTCGCCCATTAAGACTTTCGCTTGTAATTGGTCTGCTATCTTAAACGCCATTAGCTTATCTTAAAACCCGCTCGTACCTAATTAGCCATACAACTGCACCACGCATAGGTATATGTACGTATACTTACATATATATTTATCACAATTTTTAAAGTTCCATGAAGTCTGGGCAGTACCATGCTCGCTCTTCTTTTAACACTGTATATATATCCTCTCACACATGCACCCTTTCCGAGATCTTCTCTCCTGATAAGGAACAAAACGCCAGGCGTTAATTGGTCTTCTTTTCAGCGTGGCATACCTGCCTACACATTTAGAGTAGAATTTATACATCCACTCGTATATTTATCAAATATCTTAAAACGAGCGATTTTCCATTATGTATCCCTCTCGTGCTACATCCATCCCAAGATACTTTGATTAACAAGATAAAGTCCACATCCATATATCTCGAAACACATGCCTCATTGTGTATCACCTTTTATCAAATTAGCCGACCAAAAACGATCAGGACGAAAATTATTACCCCAATTCATATCAGACTTACATGTAAAACGAATTTAAAATTTAAATAAAAAAAAGAACTCCTCGCACACCTCAGCCGTTAGCCCGGCCGGTACGGCGCGGCGCAACTCCATCGCAACGCAAGACGAAGACGACACCGCTCACATGGGTCGCGCGCGCGGACATCATCTCGGATCTCGCGCCCCAATCGTTCATCGTTCATCTTCCCACTCTCGGCTAATTTATGGGCAGCATTTAACTAAATTCTCATTCTATTGCTCAATTATGTCAGATATGGCCCGGGACACTTTCCTCTGGTTTATTGAATGCGTTGCAAAGTGATTAAACGTAAACCCTGTGTGAATGGCTCTCGAGTGTGTGTCGAGGGCAATTAAATTTGTAACAAAAACAAAGAAGAAAACCGAAAACACCCAGTCGAAGAGGGTTTCTTAAGTGCTTTGGACGACCGACGACGACCATAGAGTGGAGATTCCAATGCCGCTGCCGCAGAGCATGTGGCATACGGTTCCGACGAACGGACGGACGTCGACGTGTCGTCGGTCCCAAAGGAAGCTGGGCCATCGGTGTAAATCTTCCTCAAATGAGTGACTAAACGATCCGACAACAGGCTCTACTAAATAATTTCAGGTTCGTATGGCACAAGAGGTTAGCCGATGGGGCCAACCGGTCTCTCTTGGAGCTGGTGTTGAATTCCCCGCTTAATGATCGTTCTAAATGAACAAACCTTTTAATTTGCTTGTTTCTAAATTTGTTATCTGGTGCCGTTGATGGTGGCTGGTGATGGTGCACGTTGCACGGTGATGGGCTGTGCAAAGGACGCTAAAACAAACAAAAAATTCAATAACCCGAACCGTATATTTGGTGATTGCAATATATCACGTTGGTGTGCTACGGGCGGTAAGTTAAGTTTATACACAAAGGGACGACTCTGATTTTTACACTTCAAGGATGTACTATAAAAATCCATGAACTTCTCGACCAATAACCGCACAGTTATAGTGCTACAGAGAAAATGATTGATTTTTAACAACGAAACTTCCATTAAATCTTGGAACAAGAAGTTGCCAAAAAGTGAGGCTTAATTTGTTTAAATTAAAATGGCTTGGTTTATTTGAAGTTCAAAGCAAGGAGAATCGAGCTGCCAAAATTTGACAGCACTCTAGAAAACAGTTAACTAAAAACATATTACCTATGTAATATTGTTAAGTATTTTTATAATTTTTTAAACTATGCTGTTCCAAAATTACTATTAAGTCTTCTCTCCTCCGTTTAATTTAAATACAAAAGTATTGAATTGCAACCTATAAACATGCACCGAATTCTTTAGTTACATTCGGCCTATTAATATGCAATGCTTTTTACGTTTATTTAAGGAGAGGGAGAGAGAGAGGGGGGGGGGGCTTTGAACTTGGGATACATTTGAACATTGCCAATAAAAAACATATTCTAAGAGTAAACCAAAAGTTGAGCTTGGTAACAGCGACTTCTTTAATCGTTAAAGACTTTCGGAAATTCTGTCATTCGTCACGGCTTTAGAAAGTAGCCGCATGAAGAGATTTTTATAAGCATAGCATTTTTTATTTTCCTATTTTGTTCAAGAGTGTAACAATTTTTTCATGAGCTTTTCTTTTTGTGGAAAATATATCTTTAATTCACAACTTAATTCGAAACCGTATAATGGTAAGTTTTTTATTTTAAATATGAAAAATATAATTATTTACGGAAATTTGTCTGTCTTTGGACGAATTGGGGCATCAGATTTAAACGAAGCCTTTGATTTTTAAAGTGTCTGTTGGTTTAGTTAAATATAACTCCAATTTTTTGTATAAAGTTTCTTCAGCCATTTGTAAAGTATTTCAGTAATTTGTTTTAGCTTGCTTAGTTTTTTTTCGAAAAATTATAGTTAATTTATTTATTAAAAAAATTCAATGTTTGTAGCAGCTTATTTACTGCAAAAAAACAATTAAGCTACGATTACATGGCCATTTTTTGCGAGTCATTTAAATGGCGCTCTGATGTAAAAATCGCGTCACAAAGCAGTCATTAGGTTTGTTTGACGTGGACCACTAGTGCGCACTGGGTTAGCCCTATCGCATTCGATATATCACTGAGTTCGCATCGCACTGACACTGAAAACCTGTGTTCGAGGTGAGCACTGGGGCGCCCTAGTTGAGCACTGAGCTGACCCTAGGTATTCACTCAGGGCAAGAGTTCAGTGCTGGATTTGGCTGTCAATCGTAGCTGTCATTTGTGTGAAAACAAATTTTTGTGAATTATTGGCTTGTGCAGCACTAGTAAATGTTAAAAGAAATGTGTTTTTCAACATTACAATCATTAATTAAACAAATTTAATGTTTTTGCTGGTGTTAAATCTGTATATTAAAACAATTTTTTTAGTGACAGGTCTCAGGGTAAACATTTCGTGTTCGACATGAAGCTGAATTTCTGGGGTTTCCTTGGGTTTTTTGGCAGCCACGAAAATTCACTGACACTTCTCAGTGCGCACTAGGGCGCACTAGGGCTGGCCACGTCGAACAAACCTATTTAAATATCGTTCTGTAGGCGATCGCCATTTTTGGGATAACATTTTCGACGACATTTAAATGACTAGGAAAATGTCGGACCAAATGACATGTATTTAGTGTCATTTAAATGGCGGAAAAAAATGGCCGTGTGATCGCTCTTCAATGACGCCTAGGATAAATGACTAAACTTTTTGGCTGTTGCGTAATTTAAATGGCATCCCAAGGGAAAATTTTAAATGACTTGCAGTGTCCGTCATTTGATTTTGGGACACAAATGACGATGATAGTCATTTCGTGTGATCGTCATTTTTCCAATGACGAATCGTAGCTTAAATGTCGATCTATTGCGATATTTTTTCCTAAAGTCACAGCGTCATTTAAATGACTCAAAAAAAATGGCCGTGTAATCGTAGCTTTACAAACACTGCCGTTCAAAAGTACCCCAGCTTAGTTCAAAACTGCAGCGTATGGTGGTACCTTTGAGCATATAAGGACTTCCTTCGTTTTTAAATAAAAATAAATTGTACGCCTTTACTAAATCTAAGTAGTTATTTGTCCAAATCAAAGTTTATTTCCATTTCTTAAAATGAGATACTTTACAGGCCTATAGTTTATACACGTAGGATTTTATGAGGACCCAAAGCAATCGAGTTCCTAAGGTGTCCCACTCTACTCTATTACATGGTAAATGATCAATTCTCTGCTTTGTGAATTTTTATTGTTTGTGACAAAAAAATACATGCACAAAAGGATCTACTTACGGAAGTTCATATTTCATTTACTCCATATATTAAATAAAATCGGGTTTGAAATATCGCCTATGTGGCCTATGATGATGATCGGCAATATACGTCTCAGAGCTCAAAGTCAAAACTGATTAAATAATTTTTTAATTGATAACTGATAACTCATCATCTGTTAACTATCTGGCATTTGAAAGTTCGTTCAACTCTTACAACAATTTGCTCAGTAAAAATAAAAAGTAGTGCCCTGTCGATGCGGGTGTATCTTACAATCTTTTCGCTAGGGTGATCAGTATTGACTATAATTTCGTAGATACGAATTTGTAAAAATTTCGAATTGGTCGAGGCACGATTAGGAGATGAGCAGTGCGGCTTTCGTCCCGGCAGAAGCACAACGGACCAGTTATTCACTCTCAGAATGGTACTTGAGAAGGCTTGGGAGTATGCTACACCTGTTTACGCTTGCTTCGTAGATTTGGAGAAAGCATACGACCGAGTCCCTCGAGTGAAACTCTGGAGTGTATTACAGCAGTATGGAATTGATTGTTCTCTCTTGAGAGCCATTCAATCTCTTTACACAAACTGTAAAAGCTGTGTTCGGGTAAACGGCGTTAAATCAATACCTTTGTTTGTAGCCGTTTGTGTTGAAGCTGAGATGAGGGTAAATGTGAACAAATCTGAAGTGATGGTCGTCTCCAGAACGCCTGTTCAATGCACTCTGCATGTTAGTGGAGTCCCATTGAAACAGGTGGAGAAGTTTAAGTATCTCGGGGTCTTATTCACGAGTGATGGAAGGAGCAATGCCGAGTTTTCCTGTAGGATTGGTCAGGCTGGATCGATTTTGAGACGGCTTGGTCATTCCGTTATCAGGAGGACTGAACTTGGTGTCAAAGCTAAGTTGTCAGTCTTTAATTCGGTGATTGTTCCAACTCTTACCTATGGTCATGAGGTTTGGGTAATGACCGAAAGAATAAGATCGCGAATACAAGCTGCCGAAATGAGATTTCTCCGTAGTATTGCTGGTGTGACCCGTAGAGATCGCATCAGAAATACCAGAATACGTGAGGAACTCAATGTCGAGCAGCTACTTCTCCGGACGGAGCGATCCATGCTTCGGTGGTTTGGTCATGTTAAACGCATGTCCCCGACCAGGATTTCACGACGTGCTATGGAATCCGTACCATCGGGCAGGCGCCCCCTAGGTAGACCCAGGATGAGATGGTTAGATCAAATTCATAATCTTTCCTCTACCCGTATGGGGATTGCCCTTGATGATTTAGAGTCGATGGCGGAGGATCGAGAGCTATGGAGGGTCCACTTGAGCAACCTACACCCGCGACCCACTTAATGGACAAGCGGACCATTGAAAATGACTGAATGAATGAATGAATCGAATTTATGAAATACGAATTTACAATTAACTAAAAGTGCCAGTTAAAAAATAAAATAATACCAACAAATTGTTTGGCTGTATATTTGCCATCTAATTCAATATTGACTTTTTTTTTGACAGATTTGAAATAATTATTTTTTGAGGGGAATGGCTTTGATACTATTAAATTTTCTATCAATAGCTATGTATATCTAGGTAGGTACACTAATTGAGTAGATCTCGAATCAAAGGTAAAAAATGCACATTTTCATGGGACCATCGGCTATAAATAATAAGCCGATAAGCGGTTTTACTTGGTTAGGTTTAGTATAGGTTTAGGGAATCCGACGCCGACGGTTCCTACATTGAGATGAAAGCGGAATGTTTCAGTCCCAGCCCAGTTCCATCATGTAACACTGGAATAGCGGGAAATGAGATTTCTAGGCAAGAGATTGGTCAGGAAAGGTTCTGAGGATACTTTCTCGGGACCTGAACCGTGGGGTCTTCCTCCGATTTTGGTCAGACCCGATATTGACAAATGGATTTCTTACGAACACAATAATTGTGAATAGCACGGTTCTCCAGAATGTGGGCAGACTAAACACATGATCTCGAACATTTGGAAGAAATCTGTAGTATTTCTGCTGTCTATCAGCAGAAAAGGTGAGCGCAGTAGCTCAGTGTTAATGTCTGCGATGCTTATAGGGAGGGCGATAATACTTCGTATCATTTTCTCTGTTATTGTCCTGCTTTAACTCGGATAAGTTAGTAGGTACTCTGACGGTTAATATCAAACCATATACAATGAAATACAATTTCAAGGATGATGAAGAGTCATAAAATAGGATGCACCTCACATTATTTATGGAACTTGAAGGCTACTATATGCGTATTTCGAACAAGAAGTTTTTTTTTATCTGACTATCCAATGTTTACAAGTTTGTTGGAAGGAGTAGAGTAACCACATGGGTCGACGGATACAGCTAATACAACTAGTTCCCATTAAGACGACGAATGTGTCGTCCGAACTTAACTTTAATCAAACCATATATTGATCCAAAATCGACTATGGATGATTTCTCGAATTTCGCTGCAATTATTTGAACTAAGGTCTCTATAACAGGTAAGAAGACTGGTCGGCACGCGGGCAATTTTTTTTATATTTGACTCTTTTTTTGCCAATATGTGGAAAATAACCTCTTTTCAACGATGCTGAATCCACCTATAAGTACATAGTTCTGAAAAATGTTACTTATTATATCAAACTAAATCAATTCGCTTTATTAGTCCTCATTTCAATTTTTAAAATAGAAAAGTTTCATGTGCCTTCTTAATTTCATTTTAATCTAAACGCCTTCATTTCTTGTATAACACATTTACTTCACTTGAATCGAATAGACCCTTCTATGATTGAAGTGTTCCTCTGTTCGGTCAACTCGTAAAGCAATACATTTCACTCTAATCAGCTAATAGTTGAAGCCATAATCGATACTGTTCTGAAATTGATTGACTCCTTTCTTTCTCAATTATCAAACCAATTAAGAGAGAAATTCCCGTGCCGACCAGTCTTATCCACAGCTAACTTCGTACCCAATCATCTACTGAAGTAGTAAATCACATTAAAAATATCCTCATGCATTCGATTAAAATGCCATTATATACGACGGAGAATGAGATAAATAATTTGATTCCTCAAATTGTAGTTTTCCCTTAAAAGCCAAAGTCGTAAATCCTATTGAACGACTACACGACTTCAGCTATTAATAGCTGCGAGAAACTCGGGATGGAAGGTATATGCATTTCCATACGATGCAGCAAACACCATCAAGCGCCACATTTAACGATAGAGACGCGGTGCTGCATTCTCTCACCTGTTTTCCCATCGCGTTGCCCATCAGCGACACCTTTGCGACCACAGTTGTCGACACTTTACTTTGGATTCGAGGAGAGGTGCACCTTTTTTTTCGGATGGGCCATAAATCTCGTCACATTAAATGTATTTCATTAGAGGCTGTGAACCGAGTTCTGAGGTTGACAGATGACACCACCTTTGTCTAGTAATGGCCTGCGAAAGTTAGGTATAGGTTTGGAGTGTGCTATATATATTTGTTGGCAAAGCTTAGAATGTCAAACCGTTTTGTTTAATTAGGTACCTATACTTTATACATATATTTATATTCCAAAAACGAAACATTCAGTTTTGATGCAAAATTCACATTTGAGTCACTTCCATATCATTCACAAAGAATCATTACAAGGTGCGTCATTCACGGTGGCGGGAGGTGTCATTGGACCTCATTTATTAGAGGACAATTGGTAAAATAAAACAGTTACTGTGACTGCTGTGACCGATAGAGGGCCATGATCAAGTTTATATTGATGAACTACAGCTGAGGAATAATATGTTGTTCCAACACAAGTTCCAACAGAACACACAATACATAGCTCGCGGGACAATGAACATTTTGCAGGACTAGTTTGTTTTGTATCGTTTACTTCTACTTCTTTCTTTGGGGGTTTTTCAGAAGTCACGGGCTTATAAAAAGTCCAATGGCGTTAAATCGCAAGATTTGGATGGCCAATTCTGATCGCAAAAACGGCCTATTACACGATTAGGAAATGACTCGTGCAGTAATTTAATTGTTTTTCTGGCTGTATGACATGTGACATATGTCTTGTTGAATCCACATGTTGGTCACTTCCATATCTTGTATTGTAGGCACTAAAAACTTGGTTATCAGCATTCTAATGTCACGTTATCATGTCACGATAAGGAGAACATTAATTGTTACTGCCTGAGTAGACGCATTTTCAAAGAAGAATGGTCCGATAATGCCTCCAGCATTTTGTTCCTCAACAATTACTCGTGGGTTTTCTGAACCCCAAATGCGACAATTTTGATGATTAACGAACCCATCAAGATGAAAATGAGCTTCATCACTGAAGATGATTTTGTTCGAAAATTGAGGACTGTAGCTGACAAACCTTCATTGTTTTTGATTGCTCAACAATGAAAATGCGTTGTTCTAATCTCTTAAATCTTCTTAAATACTCCACTGCTGATCTTAGTACATAGATTTGACGCCTGAACTGCTGCCTTGGTTATATCTAAACGACCCTCCGATCCGAATTAGTATCGATCAGTGCCCTTAACGTCAGATATCTAATTCCCATAACTGGCCCAAATTGTAAAATGTCATAAAGCTCAAAACATTGCTAGGCAATTTGTTGTTGTAAAATTCACGTAAATTTGGGTGATGTGACATTGATTTTGGGCGTAATGACATTACTTTTGCTAACGTCCAAAAACAAACAACAAAATGGAAATAAAGGCCAACAATATTTTCCAGTTGCAACCCTCCTGCTTGGATTTACTGTCAGATTTGGGGTGCTACTTTGGGCGATATGCCATTATACCTATTTGGGCTTTGCGACGTTTAATTCCTTTAAATTTTGGGCGATGTGGTGGTTTTTGGGCGTTATAACGTTTTTTAATTTGGGCGTTATGGTTTTGGCCTACAAGACCTAAAGCCGGCTTTCACATTGATTGACTAATGCTGTGGAAAGCACAACTTGCGAGTTTATGTTGGCGTGATGAACTTGTTGATGGCGAATTGTTGTCGTTATTGACCTTGGGAACAGTTGGGGTTGTATCCTTGTATTTAGTCACATTCGGATGTTGTGCGTTGGTCTGATTTTGTAGGCCAATTATTGGCGGTATGTTGTTGCATTCGGGTACAATCTGGGAGAAATTCCTAAGTCGTGTTACTTAATTTCTGGAGAATAATGAAAATCAAGATGGCTTCTCAATGCTCGACTGGTAGGTACCTCCAAATTCTCCAAAGAGTGGATGTATCCAAAATTCGCTTTATGTTGTAAGCTAGCGTATTGACCAGCACGCTCTTGTGATCATTACGTTCAATTAAAATCTCCAAAGTACCTATACGATAATAGTTGCCCTTGTCAATTACTATTTGCCAAGTGTTGAAGCAGCCTTTCTGCGTCGCCACTAACATTGCTCTTCGCTTCAAACCTTCTAGTGTTATTATCCACTAAAACTAAGAAATTATAAACTTTTCACCACATTACTGCAATTACAGCCATCAAATATACTTTCAACCATCCAAAAGTTCCTTTACAGCAAGCCCCACTTTCTACCCATGCGAATTTGTTTTATTTTTCCTCTCTCCTTTAAATGGCATGTCAACTGTGCAAATCAGCTCAAAATAGGGCAATCAATTATACTGTTATACCGTCATGATTCTAAGAGGTGCAATTACAAAATTGTACTCTAAAACCCTCGATAACAAAACGTAAAATCAGCCAAGAATATTTTATGTTACCTTTGCATGAGAGCCTTTTACTGTGTTTTTCCCGCGCGCATACATACAGTGCATCTGCATGAACACTTGAGCAGTGCCCGGAAAGCATTCAAAATCCGACCAAAGCGCCCACAAATTGTTCACTTGAGCTGACGTTAGGTCTTGGGTTAGACGACGACGACGACATATTTTGACGACTATAATAGTACAATGCAGACGGTAACGACTAACGGGCATTTCATAACTGCAAAACGGAAAAACGGAATCTAATAAATACTTTCATGTTGCAATCATTTGAGCGGGCGTTTTTTAAACCTACAATGCAAGTAATTGACTTTGCGTGCGATCAACACACCACAAATGGTATAATAGTCCTTGCATAACACTAACACTGTTTCAATCATATTCGCATGTGCATTTATGACATATACAGGCAGATTGTGCCTAAAGGAATAGTAAACTGCTATAAGCAATTGCCTCTCACCCCTATTCACTATTTTTTGAGTTGGTTTTAAAACCTATTGCAGGGAATCGGTGTAACGCAGTTTTTATTCATTCAGGACAGTGTTGCAGATGTCGTTGACAAAAAGTAGTGAATTTTATCAAACATTTTTTTTACAACTATTCACCCCTATCGTGGAATCCGTTCACCTATTCGATTCCCTTTCACCTTCTACTGCTATAGTGTAATCCGCCGGAAAAGTTTTCTTATCGACACGTTTTTGGGAAAGGTAGTTTCACTGTCACAAGACCGTCCTTCATTTGTCAATACAAATCTCTAGCTGCATTCGTCGGAGGTATATGAAAAGTTTGTTTCAAAAGTGATTTAAATAAAAAATAGTGTTTATAGTGTAATTTACAATGTACTATTTAAATGCACTATTTCTGGAAGCATAAGAGGAAGAACGAAATGAGCGGTGTTCTCAGAGAAGAATATGAGACAAGTAAAGAGGAGCAGTGAATACATAATTTCATAGAACTTACGGATAAAATGTGTTTTTTGATTGATTATTTTTTGATTTTAATAAAGTTCAATATAGCACAGATTTATTACAAATGTTCGGCTTAATAAAGCAGCTGTTTTGTATGTAATTTTTTTTAAAGAAAATTCTCTCGACGGACGTGCAGCAAGCAAGAAAACCGATGAAATCCGCAATGAATTTGATGCGGGCAAGAAATGTCATTTTGTTCGGGAAAAATTCAATTTGAACGTTTTCAACGATACAGTGAAACTCATTCACATTACCCACACGGGGAACTGTTCACCTTGCGGATTTGACGATATCTAAATAGAACAACTTAGGGGCAGTGTTGTTAGGACTCTCTCTCTCTCCATTTTTCCCTTTTCACTGAACTCAAATTCCCACAAAATTCCCGCGTTACATTAAAATGAAAAAAAAAAATAGTTTAATTCATTTTTATTATAATTATGTATTCATATACATACAGAAAGTCACAAAACTGACATTTCAGCATTTGCACTAGGCAAGGCATATCTCTAGCACATATTGTGAAATATACTTTTCTGCAAAATATTTCAAGCTAGTGCAAAATGAACTGAATAAATAAAAAAGTAGTTGGCCCAACAAGTCCGTATTGTATAGCCACCCTAGGTCTAGCTTCTCACATTTTTGATGCTCATGAAGATAAAGTAATAAAAATTCAAACTGGTTCCATTCCAATGTCACCTTGCCGCTGGCATGTCGCTAGAAGTCTAGTTCATGCGCTGCCGCTGCGCCGTCAGATTGTTTCTGTACTAGAATTTTTTGTTAAGAGGCTATTTATTTTATTTTTGCTACTAATTGTTGTAAATTGAAATAGTTTTAATGAAATTTCGCAAAAATTTGGTTTTAACATTTGTTTTGTCAGTTTCCTGAAATTCCCACGATTTTGGTGCTTTTTCCCTTTATCCCACGAAAGGCTTTTTGGACATCGAAATTCGCACAAAAAGGGATAAATCCCACGATATTACAACACTACTTATAGGTTAGAAAACAGTTTACAATAAATCACCGGATAGTGGGTGGCTTTTTAACCTGGTGTTTTGCAACCACACATATTTTTGGAAATGTTTGAAAAATGTTTTCGAAAATGTTCGAATCCTTCATTTGATTCTCATGCATTCTCCCAGTAAAAACTTTCGTTTGTCAAAAACAAGAAGACAATGAAATTTCTTACAGTTTTTTTTACCAAACACGAGAATACGTTACTGCGAATTTTAGAGATCTAAAGCAAATAATAATTAGAAAATGATTTGTAGATATGCCTGTGCCTCGATATTGTTATTTTTGTAGGGGCTGAGGCTATCGTGTCTGATTTCTTAAAAATTCTTCCAAAGTTGTAATGGTGATACTATAGGTGGGCCGGGAGACGGATAAATGTGATAAAGGGGCGTGGCACATCCCATACAAAAAAATATTCATAATATTACAATTTCAAAACCACCGAACCAATTGAGCACACATTTACAGACAATTTTAGGTGCCTGGCCCTGTTAAAATTCGACAAAGGGGCGTTAGCACCTCCCGCACATAAAAAAAATTGCAAACGCTTGGTACAACTGCAAACGTACATTCTTGACACTAATCCATTTTAAAATCTGAATAATATTTATATGCATTCTCAAATAGACAAGAAGCAATACAATTTCGAGATATGGGCAAAGCTGAGCAGGTGGTACTGCTAGTTAGCTATAGTTTAGGTTAGGTTAGATTAGGTTAGTCAGTTAGCAACACATAAGAAACCTGTATGTGTCACACTTGGATCAATGTCGGTGCTTTCTGACACCCTAGACCCTAGAGGTTTATGACTCCCACACTTTGGAAACCTATGAAAAACATATACAGATTGGTAAACCATCCCAAGGTTCATATTTACAAAGTTGAGTACGAGATCATTAATGGACCTGTCGGCAAGTTCTTCTAAGTCATCTAAAAAAGTACCAAGTATTATATTTTTTAAGTGAAAGGTTTTTTTTTAAGCTTTGGCAACATACTGGTATAGGTGAATTGTATTCCGTAGGAAGAGGAAAAATCTGGAATTTCAGCCCTTAACACTTTTTGGATCGGAACTAACAACGAAGGTTAAGTATCTGGGAGTGTACCTAGATACTGGACTTAATTACTTGGAAGTATGTACCATGTTGAGGAGAAGGTACGGAAGGCAAATAGGGTACTACATCAGTGCAAACGTGTATGTGGACAGATGTGGGGACTCTCTCCTAGGTCAGCATACTGGATGTGTACGATGATTACTAGACCCATTATCACATACGGTTCGGTTGTATGGTGGGCGAAAGCCTCCCAAAAGACTGCTAAGCACCTGGACAGGGTCCAGCGCTTAGCATGAATAAGGATTACAGATGCAGTACGCACAACACCAAAATGCGCATTGGAAGTAATTTTAGGGATTTTAGCGCTGGACTTATTTATTAAGAAAACAGCGGCCCTAACGGCACTAACAGCGAAATGGCACATATAGTGGTACAATCTATGGACACAGGAGGATCCTGGAGCTTGTCAAAAACGAGATTATTGAACTGAACATGCCTATGGATGGTGTATTATGGAAAGGAATCACAAAACTCGTATTGAGAATGGATTACTTCCAGAAAAGAGGAATAGTGAAATCGTGGTTTTAACAGATGGATCCATGATGGATGGCGGAGCGGGCGCCTGACTCTTTTCAGAAGATCTGGAACTAGTCCGTCACATTAGCCTCGGGAATAAACACTTTAGTATACCAGGCTGAGATGATTGCTTTGCTGCATGCGTTGGATTACTTGCTTGAGAGTCAGGTGGAAGGAAGAAATATCTCTATAGCACTGGCCAAACAGGCGGTGATTAAATGCATAGAGCAGACAACCATCACGACATCACTGGCACTGGAATGTGTATTCAAGCTCAATAAGTGTTCATCTAAAAATCAGGTACCTAACACTGGCTTGGGTACGAAGATGCATAGGGATCGACGGCAACGAAAAGGCGGACTCCCTTGCAAACCAGGGGTCAACTGAAAAGTTTCTGGGACCACAGAACCATTCTCTTCAATTGGTAGAGGAATGGTATAGAACAGCTGATTCAAAAATGGATCACGGCAGAACACCTGAGAAGGTGGTCAACAGTGGAACAATGTAGACAAGATAAAATGGCAATACAATGGTCGACCTGCTTCACTCAGAGAAAGGTTCTAAGCATGAGTCGAGGAACGTTGAAATGGGTGGCGGCGTTAACTACAGGTCATGGTAATTTCGGCTATCATCTAAGGAAGATGGGCGTTAGAGAGGATGATACTTGTAAGCTATGCCTGGAGGAATCAGAGACAGCGGCACATATATTGTGTCAATGTCCAGCAGAAGAATGAGGATCTTGGGACAACATTGGGTCGAGTCGAGAGCCATTGGATGAAACAGATCTCACATAAACAGATGCTAGAGTTAACACTAGGAATCGAACTCAGGGAAGAACTCTAAAGAAGTCCAGAGAGTCACTCTGGGTAAGGTTTATAGTGGTAGGAAGACGAAAAGAGACTCAACATTAATGATGGTCTGATTCGAATATCTCTCGAAAATATGTATATTCCCCATCAGTCTCAAACCAAAAAACTCAGCTATGGACTTGACTGGTCCGACCAGATTAGCGGATTTCCTCTAACTCAATCGATTTGTTATAAAACTTACTGCCTCCTCACAACAACGGCAACATTCGACAGCACCAACCAAAAGGATCCAGCAAAATGTTCGTCACCCCCATCTCACACTTAAACGGCCGATAACAATCATATTCGCTAAACTTTCCACTCGAATCAACAACATGACATCCGTGTTGGTGTCCGTTATTTTTCATACACATAACCGGGTATCCTTAAATATATGGTAGCGGTTGCCGGTAGGTATGTTACTTACTCACCTATAGGTTCGCACGGACCGGCCTTGTGTGACATGAGCTATTTGCCAACGGATTCGTGTGAGAAGTCCTTTCTTTCAGTTTATACAAGGAATGGTAGCTCATAATCGCCTCTTGCTGTTTAATTTATTTTGTTTTGCCATTCTCGCTGAAGGTTTGTTTTTATAAAATAATTGCATTCGTTATATAATTGTCGTAATTATACAAGCGAACGTTAATTTTTGTTAATAATGCTAAGCGCTTTCATGGTAAATTCAACTGCGTTGTGTGCGCTGGATTTTTTAGCCTTGAAATGTCCTTCTGGCATGCGATCTCCCATACAAAAGGCATGAGGCAATTTCATATTTTCTTGCCTATTTTATGGGGTAAATTACAATGAACAGAGTTTAGCACTGTACAATTAGAAGGTCTGAATAGCCGCACATTTTGTAACATAATTTAGTTTGGTATTCGTATGCAAATTAGTGCTCTCGCTCTGTCAGTGCAGCTTCTGTTTAATTAGATGATTCGGACCGTCCGAAAAATAGTTTTTGATATAATGTACAACTTTAGTCTAATGCGGAATGAATATGATAGGGCTATAATCAATACGAAAGATAAAGATGCAAGAAAGGGAATATTTGGCGAGTTTGAGAGTTTATGAGATGGTTAGGTAAAGTGTCTTTTTTTTTAGGGGTTTGAGTTCTAAATTTGACAGCTGACAGATAATTTGTGCTCAGTAGATTTTGATATCACATCTTATGATAGAACAACGCTTGGAAATTATGTGAGCCTTACGATTCATTGCAAAATTTTGTTCAGTGATGCGGCGAGAAGAATTGCCAGATTTGGTGTGGAGAAAATCAATAAACCAGGGGTTCCCAAACTTTTCCAAACTGCGACTCCCTATACAGGTTATAATATTTTTGCGACGCCCTTCTAAAAGCACACAACGGAACAAAACACAGATATGTGAATATAAGCTGCGAGCTTACTGAAGATTCACTAAATGGGTTTTCAATAAGGTCGACATTGAAATGGAATAAAACAAGCTGTGTGCAAGGTATTAACGAATCCCATGTATGCCATTATTTTATGGAATATAACACCTTGCCCAAATGTCCGCTGCAGCTTCTCACGTTGTCACGGATCCGAGTGGTCCAATCTGCCGCATAGATCCGGCTTAATTTGAGCGTTTGCATTGGTTATTTTGGTTTTAAGGACATCGGTCGATTGCGGTTTATTCGCATTGAATTGCGACTTCAGGCAACGCCACAAAAAAAATTAAGCGAGGTTAATTCGCACGGTCTTGGTGGTCAAGAGATCAGCTAACCATACCCTGCAGCTGAGTGACACATAGCCACCTCTTGCTGGAACCACATGTTAGCAGCATCGTTCTGTAGTAATCGCCGTTGATGGTATTGGCCTTACCAACGTAATGAAAAAGTACGGAGCAATGACGCCACCGCCGGTCTAAAATGCGCACCAAACAGCTTTTTATGGATGCATTGCCACCTCGTGTTGGTTGGCGTCATCCCATATACGGCAATTTGGCCATTCATCCAAAAATGCGGCCCGTCGCTAAAGATGATTTTTTTATGGTCATTACATTACCATTAACTTTGAGCTCCTGGTTCATTTGGAACTTGAACGGGTATAGGCCCAAGTCTCGACGCAAAATTCGCCAAGTTGAAGTCTGCAAAATTCTTATACTTCTTGTGCACGGGAAAACACAATGGCCAACATCGAATGAACCCGACCCGACATTTTTTTTTCAATCGAGCTCAAGCTGATGGAACGTCGGGTTGTAAGTAACCTGTGCGTGTCGTCTTGCGACGCCCTAGGATAGCCCCACGACGCCGACGCCCCAGGGCGTCGCGACGCACAGTTAGGGAACTCTTGCAATAAACATAAGCCCGAAACAACTTCTTCTTCTATATAAAGCAGAGCTCGGCTGGAAACGATGTCCGTTAAAACGAAAAAGCGACAGATTGAAGTAATGCTTCTTATAGCTCGTTGAGCAGTAATTTCGAATTATGCGATAAAATGAAGAAGTCCCCAGGAAACGGAAAGGGGTAGTGAATGTGGTAAGGCAAATTGGACAGAATGCGATATGATAGAGGCGACAGACTCTAATACAATTTTAGTTGGGAATTACCTATTATCTACCTATTATAAAGTTCGTCAAAGTTATTGAGGTTATAGGAAAGTGAGAAATACAGTTAAATAGTGTGAAGATTCTCTGGAAGCGTAAATCATGCCTAAATCAAGGATTGACTAATTTCTTTTCAAATTAAAGTAATCTACAGGGTCGCCAGAATTTTGTTTGCTTTAAGCGCCCAAAACTTAAAGAAATGTAGCCCAATATTGTTGCCCAGAAAGAAGCCCAAAAATCATTCGGTTCTTGTATTTTATTATAAAACAGGTACACATGTATGGATTTGCTGCTCCGCCATAAAAATTCAAGTGCTCTTCGGAAAGATAAGCGCAAAATATGAAAATTCCAGCAGACTATAGCTAATTTTGTGCTTCTGGAACCTTCTCATTTTGTTAGCAACACCAACAATGTAATTTGTGTATTGATTACACAGTACAAAAATGGGTAAAAATAAATCGTGTACTCCAGAACTTCCTAACTATCAAGATGGAAACGAATCAATGGCGTTGATAGCGAAAAGAATTGTTTTCCTACGAAGCTTGTTTTTGGGGAAATTCAAGTTTCTAAGAAGACCGGCAGTTTTGAGAACCGCAAAAGAAATGAGATTGGGCGCAAAACTACTCAAAAAAAAAAAATTTGCCGGACAAGTAGAGCCAATCCATTTTTAATGCCCATTAAAATTAAGGAGATTGTTGCACCTAAACTCCATCAAGAACTCAGGGCGCTGTGTCGTAAAACAAAATCTTCGTGGATGCATATTCTACAAAAAACACACATTATGTCAACAAAAACCTAAGCCGGAATTTCGAAAGACCCCACTTAAAAAAAAACATTTGCAATTTTGGAAAAAAGTTCTTTGGCGTACCAAATCCAAGTTTAATTTATTTGGATCTAAATACTGTGCAAGAGGTCACAGGTTCAATCCCCGGAAAAACACAAATTACGTCTTAAGGTTATTTTCCACTGCGGCACCTCTCGCAAACATCCGAAACTCTATTTTCTGAAACTGTCCTGAAAAGCTTTTTAAATCAGCCATTCGGACTTGGCCTACGAATTGAAAGTCCCTTGTATTCGTCCCTAAAAAACTTTAAAAAACAAATGGTTGTGAGAAGCTTGCGGCCTTGGGTGCCTATGACCTGTTGCGCCAAATATGTTTTATTTTAGTGGAACTTCTTCAGGAAAGATTGACTGCCCCTTTCAAAAAATACAGGCTATTCCAGTAAATATTCACCCCTATTCCCGTTGGCGTTTGTCGTAAACGCCTTTTATTTCATTTCAGTTTTAAGTCAGTGTTTGTAACTTTCTTGAGACAAACGATTTGAAAATACAGTAAACACATAGAAAAAGAAGCAAAATTGTTTACAAATGTTTGAAAAAATTTTACATATCGTTTTTACAACGACACGACAAACGCCAACGGGAATAAGGGTGATTGGTAATTTTTATTATTTTTTATTTTTTTTTGGAAGCTGGAATTTTCAAGTATTTGTTTTTCTGTGGCCAACTCGAAAATGAGTTAAAAATGTTTCTGAATTATTTGTTTTTTTTTGTTTTTAAATATCAACTAGTTATATTTTATAAAATGCTAAAAGTCACAACATGTTACTTATTTCTTTAATTTAATAAAATTAATAAGAAAACAACTAAAAATAGTTATGGTGTTTTCTATAACTACTAGCTTTCTAGGCTGATAATTTTTTACAAAAGGGACAAGTTGAATCCTTGGTCTATATTTCTTCAACAATGATGCTGGCCAGAATATTACAGTCAATGGCGAAAGCTATAGAGCTGTGTGCTGGCTGACTTTTTCATTCCGCATTTGAATGGCTTTAAAGTAGAAAGCTTTAGTCCCAACAAGACGACAAAATGAGCCAGACAGTGCGTGAAATCCATTCTATGAATGCGTGAGATCTCGTCACTTATGGATTATATTTTCTGTGAGGTTAAGTGAAGTTGCTAGGCCAATAAACCACATACGTACGTTAAAGCACTTGGAAGTCAGCACTCGTTGCCTTTATATGCCCAACTGGTCTAGTCTATAAGGTCAAGTTTAAACACTCTAATGTCATAATCGATTGTAAGTTATACAAAAACTCGAAAATCACCTGCAAATGATCTATCAAAACTACCAAAGCACGCAGTTAAATTGGCCACCATTATCGTATCAGTTAAGCGAAACGTGAGAGAGCGTGCTATTTGAAAATGTTTCAACACTTTACTTTGTAATTCTTATTGCATAAAGCTACCGTTTATAATACTCCAATACAACTTAAGCGGGAAAATGTGACTCCCTTTACTGCCCAGTTAAAAACAAAAGCAACCCCGAAATCGCTAAATTATTTCTTTACATGTCATGTAGGTACTCACTCTCAGTCTATAGCTATCCAAAACGGCCTTTCATGTCAACAGCAGAAATTTTGTTGGTCAAGACTTTGAAATGTTAATCTGATATATTTTGGCATGTCCTCATTTGCATGCGAGCATTATAGGTACTTATATTACAAAGGAGGGATGTTTGGTATGTTACCGGTCGAACGGAATTTCAGATCCGTAGGCGTTATGTTTCGATTTAATGTGTTTACTTAATTCCCCATAAAGCAATAAATTGTTTGCGCTTTATTATTATTTCTCTGGACATGCAAATAGTGTGATGTGAGCTGCTTTATCAATGAATTTGAAGCTGCCAATCATGCATGTACATTGTACATTAACGTAGACGATTTTAGTCAAATAGTAACTATAAAAACATTATAGAAGGATATAAACTAATCCTATTTAAAATTTAGATTAAGATTCCAAATGTCAGGTATTTCATTGTAATCAAGACACTTGTGGCTACTATGTACCTTTACCTTCTATACAGGGGCGGATCCAGGAATTCTTTTTTGGTATGGTCACTTTGGCCGAGGCCAGCTAAGCAATAGACAATATTTTTAAAAATAGACATACATAAAACCTGCATATCTATAAGCAATGAACTTTATGCCTAGTCTCAAAAAAAAATCGGTAAAAAACATATCCCATCGAATTTCACAAATTCTTTGTAGGTACAGGTATGTTCCTCCCAGTCCCAGCTCTTCCTCGGCGAAGCCTTTGTGTCTTTTTGCTGAAGCATTGGCAGAAGCTATAACTTTTTTCATAATTCGCTGGTTCATTCCGACAAAACGGCACTTTTCAAGACTTTGCCAAGGAGTTGCTTAAAGGTTGTTGCATATGGACAACGATTAGCGTAAGTACATTGACATGGTGCCATGAAATAAAGTTTTATGCAAAGGTCCAAAACGTAATTTTGAACTTTTTGGGACTTTATTGCACTTTTGAAATTGCAATAAAATCCAAAACTCGATTTGGATCTCATAAGAGTTTTGGATTTTATTGCAATTTCAAAAGTGCAATAATGTCATTGGACAATGACATTATTGCACTCAGTCCAATGACATTATTGCACTCAGCTATTTAAAAGAAAGACGAGCAGGGGGGTTGCAGTAAACATACATATTGTACTGTTTATGCATTGTGGATTTTATTTCCACTTCGATTTGGACTTTATTTGGACTTTTGAAAATGAAATACCTACTTAAAGTCCAAAAATCGTTTTGGAGTTTATTGCAATTTCAGAAGTGCAATAAAGTCCAAAATTACGTTTTAGACCGTTTTGCATATAAGATTTTATTTCATGGTACCCATTGACATATTATACATGGACTGCTAGTGAAATGTCAGTTTCATACAAACCTGCGAGGAAAAATGAAGCAAACATAAGCACTAGCCCTTTTGGTTCAGTGCGGCGAAAGTGGGTAAGAGGTTTGAACCTCTGCTCGAAATTGCTATTTTTTTACATAGAACACAGAGTGCCATCCATTGCGGAAACATTGCAATTCCGCAAAAATATCGACTTATCCAAATTATTTCAAACAGATGGCACACTGAACAAGTGAACACTCAAACAAAATCACACGAATTTTGCTCAATGACATTTGAGTGTTTTCGTTTCTCTCCGCCGTGAACCAAAAAAATGTGCACGACTGGGTCGCACGAAACTTTCTTCTTTTATTGCGAATCTCGCACAATCATTTCAGCAAATTTTGCGTTTAAAATCATATCCACTTAAGATGTACGCAGGTTTAGTAACTGAACCCTTGTTAATTAAAAAAGTAATACATACTACATACACATACGTAGTACATACTTTATTACTTAGATACTTTCAAATTTCACCCCGAACTGACACTTAAAGGGGCAAGTAGGCAATGAATCTCAAATTCCCATTTTTGATGATTGAAAAAAAGTGGTCTAAATGGTCGGGATTTGGATAGTCATTTTTGAGAAATATTCATAATACGGCTGTATTCGAGATTTCTGAGAAAAACTAAGTACGTGATCATGTTAAGAATGCTTATGTTGTCTTAAATATGTATTTTGATCAAAATCGTTAGAGCGGTTTTTTGTAAAATTATGCTGACAAATGTTACAACTTTGGATTCGAAAAGCACTGTTATTAAACTGTTAAGCTAAAAACTGAGTACGACGTATTCTTCAGGATATAACCATTACCTAGCAGTTACATTTTGAACAAAATCGAAAATGGCGTATTCGAGATATGTGTAGTTTTTTAAGTACCGTTTTTAGCGATTGGGGTGGAAATCGAAGGACACATTCATGGTTCAAAAAACACTGTTTTTCAACTGTTTACCTCAAAACTAAGCAAATGGTATTACTATGGATTTAAGCATTATGTGAAAGTAACATTTCTATCATAATCGAAAATGGCGTTTTTGAGATATGAGCAGTTTTTTAAAGTACTATTATTAGGGATTTGGGTGGATATCAAAGGACGCAGTCTTTTTAGGGAAAAACTGAGTTTGCTATCCAGTTAAGAATGACAATAGTACCTTAAAAATAAGCTTTTTTTTTTAAATCGTTTTCACCGTTTTCGAGAAAAAGCCAATTTTCAAAACTGCCGTTGCTGGACTTTATATTCGTCATATTTCGTAAAAATTTTATATGGGAGGTACCGTTAGTATTAGGGCTAGCCCAAAAACTCTAAATACGAAGTTTGAAGCAAATCCGTCTAAGCATTTAGATTCCCCAGGGGTGGGACAGACAGACATACGGACGGACAGAATTGCGAGACCCACTTTTTTGAGTTCCCCTATCATCGTAATATCAGAATTGATCAAAATCTCGAGTTCGAAATTTTGTACGAAAACAATATCTTTCTCTTACTACGTATACAAGAAAGTTAAAAATTGGCTGCTCAGTGCATGTATGGTATGTCAATGCGTGTGAAGCTTCTTTGCAGAGTTCATATGGACTCCACCTGCACCCGACCCTTTGTGTCAGAAGCCATCACAGAACAGCTGTCAGTACCAATCCCTATACGCACCATGCTTAATCAATGTCGAACTCGTGCAAAAATCGTCTACTATCCGTAATAATACTGATAATGAAACACCAGTCAACCGACGCACGCGACGTTCTTTCATCATGTCTTCACATTGAATATTCTCATATGCGTCGCAAATGTTAAGAAATCCTCTCTGATTATTATTCCCTCATGAAAAATATTTAGTCTCGAAAGTCGAAACTAAAAAATATTGCGTACCAATAACCACTTTATCCTCGAGTTAACCCTAATGTCGACTCTAACTTTCGATCCTGAGAAAGTCGTGTCTAACTCATGGTTTAAGTAAGTGTCACCGTAGTAATGTCATTCAAAGGTGGAATGTCAGTTTTCCAGCCGAATAATTTTGATTTTTCATTTAAAATGTGGCTGAAAAAATTTCATTTAACAAGTAATTTTATGATTTAATTTGATTTAAATTTAGCAGTCGCCTGTGAAATTGTTATTTTCCTTCAATAAATTGACAAATATTTGTCAAGCAAGCCTAATAGTTTCTTTTATTTCGTGGTTTCTGTTCTTTAAGGTGACTGTGATTATGTTTTCGATACCATCGGGACATTTTTCATCATTTTGGCCTGATAGGATACATTAAATTATGTGAAAATGTTTGTGTGCCAAAAATGTGTTTTGCACATTTCATTATGCGACCAGAAATCTCTGCTCAATTTATTTCCGATGATGTATTTATATTTGCGTCCTGACTCCTTATACCTAACAAGAAATTTTGTGAAATAATTGCATTTCAGCAAAAAAAAAAAAATGAAAAGCTGATTTGGCTCGAATACCTAAATCTGACAATTTTGCCAAATTCGTACAAGATTTGACATCAATTGTACTAGAATTTGTACTAAAGTCGTGTTTAGTAAACCCTTCGATTAAATTGGTTATTGGTAGGGCAAAATTAAAAGTCGAAACTAAAGTTAGTTTCGAAATTAGTAAAACTCGAGTTTAGTGATTGTTTATTGGTAAGGCCCGGCCCATTGAAAAGAGAGACTCTAAATAATGAAAATATTTCCGATCCGTTTTTGGGTCTGTTTATATGAGGCTGTTGCAGACTCGCTTGCTTGAAGGGTACGAAACTCAAGCTATCTCAATTTTTGTTGGCTATATTTTGTGAAATCTTACTCATTGATTTTAATATATGTACAATTGTGCATGTGAGGCAATTTACTTTGACAGCCTCCGTAAATGCAAGAAATGTTGTTTGGTTTTATTTCAAGTATTTAATGATTCTACCGCATAATTTGTTACTACTGCTGTGCGAGGAATATTTTAAATGATTTGTAGATTATATAAAACATAAAAACCATAGTAAAAAAATAAACACAAATGTAAAAATAAATTAGTTTTAGTTGGTAAACTCGAACTGACAGCAAAGTTGATTAACTCACAGCTGTAGTTCTTTTCAGTTATTTAATAGTTTTTTCTTTTTTCCTTTTTTTTTCTTTGGATGGTCATGAGTCATGACCCCCATGACCAACATGTGGTTTCAACAAGACGGGTGTCACATGCCATACAGCCAGAGAAACAATTCAACTACTGCATAAGTCATTTCCTAATCGTTTAATCGGTCATTTTTGCGATCACATCCAGATCTTGCGATTTAATGCCATTGGACTTTTTTCTTTGGGATTTTTAAAGTCAAAGGTAAAGGTGGGCAAACAAGCTCACGACCACCTACGCCTTGAAAGAGTAAATTGGGAGGTGTATTAATGAAATTCAGCCACATTTATGAGAAGCGATCATGGAAAATTTCAAAAAAAGAATATACGTACTTGCCAGCAAAGCCGTGGCGGCCATTTATTCGATGTGCTATACCAGACATAACCCCAATCTGTATACTCTACTAGCTTTTGCCCGCGGCTTCGCTCGCGCAGTCCTCAGGATTTGGTACACAGATATTCCTTCACAGTCAGTTAGTTCCCTCTTTTATATTTATATATCGCGCAGAAAACCTATACCTAGGAAAGTACCTAAGGAGAAGTTAGTATCTCTGAAAAATGTGTTTAATGCCCTATTGGAGAAAACAGTTCAAAGATTATAGGATCAATATTTTTGTTAGTGAAGCGCTGGCATCTCAACACACAGCGATATGATAAGCACCATCTTTAGAATAGGGGGAGCTTTTACCCCTTCATTATATTCCACACCTCCCAGATCTTATTACACTCTTGCAACCAGAAAGATGTGGGCGCAGTAGCGCAGTGGTTAGTGTGTTGGAATACTGTGCGAGGGATCCCAGGTTCGATCCCCGGAAAAACCCAAATTACATCTTAAAGTTTTTTCTACTGCGCCACCTCTCGCGAACGTCTGACAAACATCCGAGAGTATGCCTGTCATGAAAAAGCTTCTCAATTGAGCCGTTCGGACTCGGCATAAAATTGTAGGTCCCTTCCATTCGTCCCAAAAATAGAAACTCACACAAAACGAATGGTTGCGAGAAGCTAGGCCTTGGGTGTCACCCGCCTGTTGCGCCACCTATTTATTTATTTATTATAACCAGAAAGATGCACCACTTTCTAGCAGTATGACCCCATTCATACAGAATTCCGCTTGAATATCTTTGAAGAACGTACGCTGGAGTTAGATGAAGCGATAAGCATATTCAACGGCGAAAGATTTTGGGACGCATTACAAAGTTTAAAATTGATACGATGAACGGTTCGTGACTTACGAAAAGGGCCACAAACTAAGTTTGGAGTCGATCGGATGAAAAATATAAACTTTGACCCTCCTCTTACCCCTTTAAGGGTAGAATTTCCAAAATCGAAGAAAACATTTTCTTTATTTCTCATAGAGAATATACAAACCGAGTTTGAAATCGATCTGATAAAAAAATAAAAATTGTCCATACTAACTTTGACCCCCCTTTTACCCCTTTAAGGTTAGAATTTTGCAAAATCTGAGAAATTAGTTTTCTTTATTTTTCATAGAGTGTACATAAACCGAGTTTGAAGTCAATCGGATAAAAAAATAAAAATCTTCCCATACAAACTTTGACCCTCCCTTTTACCCCTTTTCAAAAAATCCTTCCTTGTATACATCATAAAAAAAACCTCTGTGCAAAATTTCAGCTTTCTAGAGCAAATGGTTTAGGCTGGGCTTTGATCATCTGTCAGTCGGATACTTCATTTTTATATATATAGATTAATTAATAAAATATGTAAGCTTTTTAATTAAAGATCTGTATTTTCTATCAAAATTACGTTTTGCGTGAATTATGGACACCCTTTACAAAATTTGAAAATATGGTCAGCGAAAATGACTTGGTTCCAAGGGCAATTGGTTTTGTGAACATTTTCGAAATTTAAGGAAAATACTGTTTATTTACGCTATAGTCCGATTTAGACTTCGACCTAATTCTCGCTTCTCTAAAACTGAAGCTAGCTGCCTAAAGTTTATATTAGGTCTGTTTTTTTGCTCACCCATCTCAGTGAAGTAAAGTAAAGTAAGAAAATGTGCAAAAAAACAGTCCCCAACCACTTTTCTGAACAGTCGGTCTACCCCTGAAAAGTTAACAGCTGGCATTGCTGTCAAAATGGCCATCAATGAAAAATTCAATTTCAAAATCAAAATCCTTCCAGAAAAATGAATAATTAACCTTTTAGCGCAAAAAAAAATGATGATTATCAATTTGTACAGAATATTTACTTTTTCTGTTTACTTTTTTTCTCTTCCTGGCGTCTTGTATGGTCAAAATAAAATCACAAATTAATTGCCAAAGAAAAAAAAAACAAAAACATGCGTGGGTGTGTTTATTAGGTGAGTCCTAAAGTAAAGAGTATTCGTGCCAATTCTGAGATTCGATCGAATCGAGTTTTCCTCGAATTTAAAACTTTCACTCGAATGAACCACAATCTAAGTTTTGAAGGAAAGAAGTTCATTACCAAATAATTTAATTGTAAGAATTTTATTTTCGAAATCAGCTGTATAAATATTTCACTGTCGATTGCGTTGATTTTGACTTTAATTTGAGAAAGGATGGGTTTATTTACACATTCTTGGAGGAAGAAACGATCAAACTGAACAGAAAAAAAGCAATAAAAATTAAATAAATGAGCACTTCAAATCGTTTTGGTTTGTTCATTTTGATTGTGACATACGATTATTTACATTTGAAGTTTTTTCACCATACGACGAACAAATGTTGCTTCCAATTTTATATGTTTTATGTAAATTTCACTATAAACATTGTTTAAATAAAGACTTAGACCACAAATTTGCAGTCGAAAAAACTCATAACATTTAACTCAATGCAATCGAAAATGAGAATGTGCGAAGAAATGAACAAAAAAAATCCCCATCGAAATCAAAATTTGGAATGTCAGTTGGCTGAAATCGAATGACTTTCACTTAAAAAAAAAGAGTAGCTATGTAAATAATACCCTTTATTACATACTTCAGTTAAAAAATCAACAGGGAATACAAAATGGGAGGATTTGCTATTTATTATCTACAAAAAATGTATCCCATAATGACATATCAAAGATAGTTTTCAATTGTTATAAGTCTATGTGTATATATAATTATACGGAGTGTCTATTCGCCCGTTCATTTTGACAGATTTTGTACTGAACTGACGTTTACCGATTTTCGGGACACGACTACGTAATCAACGTAACGTCATCGTATTTTCATTAAAAACTCTTTTATAAAGATAAAAGTTGATCCTAAACGTACGGCATAATGTCCGAAAATGATTATACTGGAGTTTAGAATCCTTGCCGCGAGCGTAGCGAGCCACATACCCCAACTTGACGCAATATAAACTTTGACATTTCGTTATGTAGTCGTGTCCCGAACAACGGGCGAATAGCAACAGCCATAATTATATTTTGTAAACAAAATGCAACTTAAATAAAAACGGAAAATATTTAGTATTTTATTACTTTCCGTAATATTCAGTTGTCATTTTTAAGGTTGTTTAAAATATGCAATTCCTTATATGTACATTTACACCCACCACAGCCGACAAAATAGTAGGTATCATAAAAGGAGACACTCTGTGAACAGATCCAAATTACACAAAAATGTGCTCCCCTGGTGTTCAGAATTGAAGAATGCTCCAAAGTTGGTCCTGCTGGAAATGAATAGCTTGTGTGAATCTCAGTGGTGTCAAATTGAGTGCAGTTGTTGTAATTGCGTGTTGAAAATCCTACTTCACTTTACTTCACTGAGATCGATGTGCAAAAAAACAGACCTATTGTTGGACATCTCCTTCCAGAGTATATCCATTAATGAGTAGGGACACTCTCTCCACATATGCATTTCCTACTACCACAAAGCAAAATGCAGAAAAAATCGTACAATAAGTGGAAGCAGGTCGAAAGAATACTTTTTACCTGCATACAACGACTGCTTGAGAAAAAAAGGGTACACAACACATTTTGCCTGTACCACTACATGGGGCTTGCTGCGTACGACAAACGATTGTGGGTTTTTTCATAAAGCATTTTTAAAGGCGAGCTGAAGTGATGTCAGTAGATTAGTATTTTCTCTCAACCATTCAGGTTGATCAGGTAACCAGCTTTGCTTTCGTAGAATTGCTAATAAAAAAACAAATTTTGTAGTTTTTCCCATTGGTTATTGATTAAATGGTCTTTGTTATGGACATGAAAAAGAAATGTTTCATTCTCTATCACGAAATTCAACCCTTTTGCCTTGCTACGACTTCGTTAATTACCATATTTTACGATTTTAAGTTTTATTGCCAGCACTTTTTAGGTAATATAATTCACAGCAGATGGTCATACTAATTACTTAGGTTGGTTGTAGAGGGGATTGTTTACATTTTTTTCGCACGTATTTTTAAAGGCGAGCTGGAGTTGGATTGTTATCAGTCGTTCATTACCATCAATTGACGAAGTAAAGGGTGTTCAGTGCGTGTGGCAAACAATTAAAAATAGTTAAAATTAAAAGTTGAAGTGCAAGTTTGCATAGTTTAAGAACTTTAAATAAAATAATGGGAAAACATTATGTTAAATGTTTGGCGTGTGGGCGAGAGCAGAAAGGAAATTTTGGAGTTAAATATTTCAAAATACCGGATAATAGTGAGAGGTAAGCAATATAAGTTATAGATCGGGGAAGAATGAATATAAATCTGTGTTGTATTTCTTAATTCTAATTAAGCGGAACAAATTGCTTTTTTGCATGAAATGAATTTATTTTTTGAAAATATGACTTTTCATGAAAATTCTAGAAATGTAACTAAAAAAATGCGTTTTATAAAAGGATGGCAACAGAATATAAATGCCTTAATTGGCATTTTTACAGAAATAAAAGAAGACGGTATTAAGTTTCTTTTAACAAGAAATCTTAATCAAGATTGCTTGGAAAACACTTTTGCTGATTTACGTAACCGAGGGGGAAATAACAAGTTGCTGACTCCATTTCAATTCATCTGTTCATTTAAAAGATCTTTTCCGGCAAAGTATATGGAAGATATTACACGTGGAAACTGTGAGCCAACTGCTAACCTGGAACTTCCAGACATTGAAGTGCAGATGGAACCACAAAAACAAAATAAGGACAATTTGGTTTACGCTTTCAAAACTGAACCTGACTATAAAACTGTGGACTTTGGTATTGATAATGCATTCTACTATTTCGCAGGTTATATTTTAAAAAAATACCGCCTAAACCACAAGTGTGAGTTAAAATTGAGTCCGCAACTTAACGTTTCCTCCCTTTTTACAGGTTTTAAAGAATATGAAGATGCGAAATTGACACGGCCCAATCAAGAATTTTTAGACTCGTTAGAGAATCTTGAACAAAAATTTATTTCTTGTTTTGCAAATATGTACTACCTAAATAATTTTGAGGGGAATATTTTTAACTTTTTGAAAAATGAATTTCATTACAACTGTTGCAAAAATCAAAATAAGGAATTTCTTATCAAATTTTACGTCCGAGTACGGGTTTACTTTATTCTAAAACAGTTCAATAAAAATAACAAAAAATGTACCAACAAACAAAAATATGTAAGTGTAGCACACATGTGAATATATATTAGATATAAAATGTTCAATAAGAAATATTACAAATTGATTTTGCTTTTTTTTACGTCACACCCTGTACCACATTTTGAAATAGTTCGACTACTCTTCCATCCCTCTTTTACTAGAGCACTTTTAGTGCCGTCTATTTCTCGTGTATGTGTACTGCAAATTGTAAACTGATAAGAAACACGTGGAGAGTGTCCCTACTCATTAATGGATATACTCCATAGTTGCAAAAAGGCTTACTATTGTACTGAATTCAGTACAATTTGCCTTTTCCAAGTACGCAAGTACCACTTCTCAATTTTCAGTACTATTTGTACCTACAATTTTTAATTTTTGAAAGTTTATTTTTATATCCTTCAAATCAGACATATTCTATAAGGACTAAACAAAAACAATCTGACCGCACTCCTTTGTTTTAAAATTCTGAAGGCATTCCTTACTCATCGCACTTCGTTAAAAATTAACTTTTGAAATTTGCTGCATTCCTCGAAGATGTGGAAAAACGATTTGATTTCGGAGACATTTTTTTGAACTCATTACAACATTTTCATAAGCTGCCATTTGAACGATCAAGTAAATTGAATCGTCCAATTTGTCTTAAGGTTTTTTTCCTGGTGAAAAAAAACAGTATTGAAATTATCAATCATGAATTAGAGCTTTATCTGACTACGCTAGAAATAGGTACATATTTCTATTTCTGAGTTTTGGGCTGAAATAGACCTTGAGCAAAATGAATGCAACGAGTTCATATTTTCAAATCCTACACCGCATTGTCCAGGGGGCTTTTTGTACTTCTTCTTATTCTTCCGCAAACGTTTAAACAATGTTTTCTTATCAAAAAAAAAAAAAAAACAAAGCTAAAGAGTCGAATGCAGGCGTAATGTCTGCACTATTAGAACCTAAACATCTTATTAAAAATTAAGGCTGCCACAGCTCTATAAATAAAACATATCTTTACAAAATAAACTTGAAAATGAAGAACTTGTATAGTAGATTGTTATCTAAATGTGGTACAGTCGTGTTCAAATCACTTGGCCAATAGTAGATCCGTTGGACAAGTGATTTTGAACACGACTATACAAAGATTACCTTGTAGCTTAGTACGCTTCTCGTGCTAAATTTTAGCTCACATACAAAATTGATTCCAAAATTATTTAGCTGAGCTAAATTTAAGTCAATCCATTTAGCCGAGCGGTATGCTGCTTCAGCTAAAAAATTAAATTTTCATTTCAGACTGTAGGTACTGCATGTATATGTCACAATTTACCGCGCCCATTAATGGTTCGGCACATTTTTTCTAACTAAATTTTTACAGATAATGCTTTTTTTTCTGTTCTTTTGTGTTGCGGAAAAGTAAATAAGGATAAGGTTTTTCAATGAATACCTCGATGAGGAATCCTTTCAAAGTGATATATTTGATATCAAGGAATAGCAAAAAAGAAAGTGCAACGAAAATATAACATATTTTCGCGTCGATTAATTTTTGAAGAAAGTTGTTTTCAACGAACAGCTGTTTTCTGTGACACTTACATATATCCGCAGCGCGCTTTAGCTAGGATTTTAGTTGATGTTTGGAGAGAAAAATCGGGGAGCAGCTGAAATTTACATACATATTCAATTAAATACGCCTTTATTACACCCTCCACTGAAAGGTGTAAGTATTTACTTACATTTCTACAAGAAGAAGTCACTTTATACCCCATAAGCCATAAATATTCTGAATCAGGTCTATCCGTCCGGCGGTCTATCTGTCTTTTAAAAACACAACAGAGTCTTACCAAACGAATCGACCTAGGCGAATGAAATTAATTTTGTGAAAAGACTTCTTTGTTCCGTTTCCTCCCTGCACGCACAAAACTATAAGAGCCACGTACTTGTGTATACTTAAATTCTTATCATTTGCAAGACTTAAATGCTGGGGAGGTTATAAAAACTGGCCGATGATGACTCTGATAGGTACACGTTTTTGTTTTTAATAAAATATTTATTTTTTATGTTTTTGTTTGGTTTTATACATTTAAGAAATTTGAGTACTATTCAGTACAATTTTGTTTCAGTTTTCAGTACAATTGAGAAAAGCCGATTTTCATCACTGACTCTGATCTCCTTCCATTTGTGAGCAGCAATTTTGGCGTTGTTGCTACTGGCCGGAGGGGCTTAGTAGTTAGTCTGCTGGACTACTAAGCGAAGAGTCGAAAATAACGTTTAAGGGTTTTTTCTACCTCGCCAACTCTCGCTAACGTCTGACAAACACTCGTGATTATAACTGCCCTGAGAAAGCTTCTAAATTCAGGCTAAATTCTACTGACACAAACAAATGGCTGCGAGAAGCTAGGCCAAGGTGCCTATATTGATTGTTGTGTCAAGTATTTTCTTAAATTTACAATTCCGTCCATAAATATACTTTACCAACAGCAACTATTAAGTGTCTTCTAAATGTCTTAGCAGCTTAGGTCATACTTTCTATAGGTATGATAAAACCTGTATCGTTAAGGTTTCAAACTAGAACATCATTCAGACGATGTATCCATAGTCTTTCAATGTATGTATCCATCCGTCCTTCTATTGCCCAAATCTCATTATCTTGTTATAGGTAATGGAAGCTTAAATAACACAAACAACAACAAAAAAAAAAATTCTAAAAACATAATTGCGTAACAGTATTCAATTAAGAACCTAAACGTTACCTAAATAAATAATGACCTTAACCATTTAGATAAAGACACATTGCGATCACAAATCACATCGCGGCCACATTCAGATTTCACTACAAATGAATTCGCTTGTCGGTTTTAAATTTATGTACACAACTCCATTGAATTGTTTATCATCGCAGATTTAAATGCAAATTTCATCTGAAAATTTGCACGAGCAAAATAGTATTATCATAAACATCGCATGCGAAGCGTCCGTCTAATCTCTCGGTTAAATTGAAACATTCAAATAAAATTAACGAAAGAACCCCTCAAACAAAATAAAAGGAATATAAAAACCCACTTACGGTTATGGGCGTTAATCGAACACCAATTTGGGCCGATACATATTTTAGCACCCAATTAATTTGCGCGACATTCAACAAATGGCTGACCACAAATTCCCTAATTTGAATTTCTTTTGCCGGGCCAACAAACAGATATCTTGTCGAACATAAATTGGAGCTGTTTAGTTCGACAAACGTATTGGGTTCTGATTTTTTTTTTCTTCTTTATTCTTTTAATTTAAATTTAAGAAATATGCTAACACCGACAGATTAAGAACTGGGTGTGGGTACAGCTGAGGGAACTTAATGAGCCGAAATGATTGTTATTTAACCATTCGAATAAATTATGAAAAAGCTGGCCAGTTGGTTTGTGGTTGAATCTTGAAATATGTATCCCGTCATGGGCATCTAATCGTCGCCGGCCGTGTCGTGGTGGTGTTGATGATGGTTGTGGATTTGGAAATTTAGGTATCTACTTAAATCTTTTTTATTATATTAGTGAATATGTACTACAAAAACATTTATGCTTTGTAGCAAATATTCGACTTCCTATTCGATAAGAGAGTGGAAAATCTGTGCTGGATAGTTCTCATAATTTGTCAAAAGGAATAAATAAACTGTCGCTTAAGTGTTGCCACTAATTTTTTCTTTAAGCCGTTGTCGTACTCTTTAGTATAATTTTGGTTTTTGCCGCGGTAATTTTCTTCAACTCTTTACGAATTTTATTTATTTATTTATTTTCGAAGGATACAATATAAATAAATTTATACTGTCTGGATTTTAAGCCGGGGAACTATGCCGATGCCCATAACTTCACGAATTTTATTCAGAAACAAAAGTTTTGATAGATATTAAAAGAACAAATTAGCAAAATAACGAGTAAAGAACAGTGTTGTCACTTGCGATTTCAAAAATGTGGTAGATTGGAAGGAAAAAAGAGTGGTAGATTTAAGAAATGTGTGGTAGATTTGAAGATTATATGCACCATTACAATTAGTCACAGAAAAATATGCAAATATGTATAGGTAACTAGCGTAGCCCGTGCACACTTCGTAGTGCAAAATAGTTAAATAAGTAAGTTCGAGCCCAATCAGTTTGGTAGTTATCGAGATATGTATACGATTTTGAATGTTTTTTTTTTGTATCGGCGGGGCCACGCCCCTTTGTCCAATTTTGACCAAACTTTACAGAACCACTGCAGGAACAATAACTAAGGGTCCGCCAAATAACTTTTTTTTTTTTTTTTGAAAATGCTATAAAAAAAAAACTACTGAATATTTTCTCATATTTCTTTTTTTATTTGAAAGTACAATTCTTCCGGTTAATAATGGAAAATAATTTCATTCAAATTGCTGCCTCGGCTGGCCATGCAGTAGCCTAAACGATCGGTCCAATTTTTAAGCACATTATCGATTGTGTGCAGCTGTATTTCACCAATGGCTTCACGAATATTGTTCTTTAAAGCGTCAATTGTCTCTGGCATGTCGGCGTAACACTTATCTTTTACTGCACCCCACAAATAATAGTCCAACGGTGTCAAATCGCAGCTCCGCGGTGGCCAAACGACATCAGCTCTGCGGGTGGTATACAAAACCGCGCGTGAAAACTAATTGGAGACACGAACATATTGCGTCAATGTACAAATGTCAATCTATCGCTCGAAATTCTTAATGGAACTCACTAAGGAACAAAATCTTCTTAGCGAAACGAAATGGAAATTGCCTGTTTTGCTGGGATATGACACTGTATACTGAAGGTGTTAATGCCCGCGTTCCTTGACCGCTAGGTGACTAGATGACTGACATTTCATCATTTGCGCTAGAGCTCTAGCACATATTGTGAAATGTCAGTTTTTTTTTATGGAGTTTGGCATGTGCGCTAGTCATCTAGTGGTCAATGGAACGCGGCCAATGGTCGAATTTTTGGGTGCAGTGGTAGTTGTGGTAGATTAAAAAAATATTAAGAAATTGTGGTATAAGTGACAACACTGGTAAGGAATAATAATTTTCTAAATAGCTCCAAAAACAGATTCTTTGGAGTAGTTTTCTAAAGCAAGTACTAAATTTTACTGCTCCTCAATGAAAGTACTCCGACAAGCGAAGCGAACAGTTCCTTTAAACGGACACATTTTCGGGAACCAATTTTTTTTAATTGGATGTTATTTTGTGATGCCGTCTTTTCCTCTAAAGGACGATTCACATGGGAGCGAACGAACGAATTGATGAAATGCGAATAAACCACTTTTTATGCATTTATAAACAGAAAATTGCACATTTTACTACTCCAAGATGAGGATAATTAATTATTCCATCAAAATTTATTAAGAAAACAAGTTTATTAACAGTTTAAATAACGAAATTTCGAAATCCAAATTTTTTGCCGCGAACGAAAACACCCTGGCGCGAATTGTCAGTCTATTCACAATCCACATCATTTAAATCGCGTTCCACAAAGTAGCGAATAAAAAATTCGTTCGAACTTAACCTTATTCCAAGAGGAGAATATCTAGGAATAATAAAATGTGGAATTTTTCTGTTTATAAATGCATAAAAAGTGGTTTATTCGCATTTCATCAATTCGTTCGTTCGCTCCCATGTGAATGGTCCTTAAGACGTGGAACATTATTGAAGGAGTCACATTCAAAGATGGCACGATTCTTTCTAATGAGGAGGATGTCTTGCACAGATGGAGCGAGCACTTTTCTGAATTGCCCAATCCAATCCAGGGCATTGAGGATGACAGAACCATCGCTTTAAGCAGGGCGGAAAATAGTCCACGGTAGAGGAAGTCACTTTTGCGATCAAATCGCTAAAAGCTGGCAAATTTGCCAAGTGGATGAAATCCGGCCAGAAATGCTCAAGGCTTTAGGTGAAGAGGGAGTTAGATGGCTCTCTCGTGTCAATAAAGTGGCCTGGAAATGCGGCGAAACTCCCAGTGATTGGCAAATTGGGGTGATTGTGCCACTTATCAAGAAAGGGACTAAAAGGGATTGCTCCAATTACAGGGGTAGTCTGAGTCTCCCTGGAAAAGTATTTGCCAAGGTGCTGGAAACGCGTTGCAGAACTGTGGTCGAGTCACGATTAGGAGATGAGCAGTTCGATTTTCGTCCCGGCAGAAGCAAAATCGACCTATTATTCGCTCTCAGAATGGTACTTGAGAAGGCTTGGGAGTATGCTACACCTGTTTACGTATGTTTCGTAGATTTAGAGAAAGCATAGGACCCATTTCCTCGAGGTAAGCTCTGGAGTGTATGACAGGAGTATGGAATTGACGGTTCTCTCTTGAGAGCCATTCAATCTCTCTACACAAACTGTAAAAGCTGTGTTCGGGTAAACGGTGTTAAATCAATACCTTTCACCGTGGGCGTTGGACTTTGTCAGAGGTGCGTTTTGTCTCCTCTCCTCTTCATTACTTATATGGACTGGATGTTACAGCACAGTCTTGGCGATGAACGTTTCGAATTGGGAGATCTGAGGATAAGTCATTTGCCCTTCGCTGATGACTTGGTCATCCTTGGGTCATCTCAGACTTAACTTCAGCGCGCACTCGATCGGTTTGCAGCCGTTTGTGTTGAAGCTGAGATGAAGGTTCACGTGAACAAATCTGAAGTGATGGTCATCTCCAGAACGCCTGTTCAATGCACTCTGCATGTTAGTGGAGTTTCATTGAAACAGGTGGAGAAATTCAAGTAACTCGGGGTCTTATGCACGAGTGATGGAAGGAGATATGCCGAGTTTTCCTAGGATTGGTCAGGCTGGGTCAATTCTGAGAAAGCTTGGTCATTCTGTTATCAGGAGGACTGAACTTGGTGTCAAAGCAAAGTTGTCAGTCTTTAATTCGGTGTTTGTTCCAACTCTTACCTATGGTCATGAGGGTTGGTTAATGACCGAAAGAATAAAATCGCGGATACAAGCTGCCGAAGTGAGATTTCTCCGTGGTATTGCTGGTGTGACCCGTAGAGATCGCATTAGAAATACCAGAATACGTGAGGAATTCAATAGACGCTTTTAAGAAGGTCAACTTATCTGCAATCAGTAGTGCACTGGCAGGACTGAACGTAGATACCTCCTTTAAAAGAGCTATAATCAATCTGATGCTCAACATGCGGATTATCGACTCTAGTCTGGGTGAGATATCTGTCAGTAGAGGAACCCCACAAGGTGAAGTCCTATCTCCCCATCTATGGAACTTGGTGCACCAGGGTCAATGAACTGCTGACATGCCTGGAAACGGAAGGCTGCAATAGTGCACTGTGATTGTAATGTGCCATGCGGATGACATTGATATTGCCGTGTCAGGAAAATATCTAAATATGTACCTTGAAAGAACTCCTACAATACCTACGCTCTTAACAGGCTAGTAAAATGGGCAAATGATGTCCATGAGATGGTTGAGTCTCTCGGAGGATAATCCAATGCCAAAGTATGACACATTTCCCTGGTAATCGTTCCCAATAAACAAACGTTTTCGTCATCAAATCGTTGACACTCAACGCACGCATCGGCAACAAACAAAAGGCGGAACAACTTCCCATTCAGTATGCGCGTCCTAAACATATAGTCATCCAATTTAAGGAATTAGCCTCAATTTGCACAATTCCAAACGTAAAAACAACCTCTCCTAATCCGTGTAATTATCGATCATTTATAATGCAATTAGGACCATCGACTCGAAGACAAAAGGCGGGTAACCTCATGTAAGTAATTTGTAGCCGACTTTTAACAACCTTTCCATTTCGAAACAATGTGATGCCAATAAAAACCCAAACGCAGCACCACCAACATACAGCGCCGGCCGCCGCCGCCCCAGTCCGTCGTGTCGTTTGGTTTGATGGGGCAGGTGATGATTCAACCGCTAAACACTTTGGCAATAGGCTGTGTAATAAAATTAATTCCGATCCAAGGAGCCAAAAAGACTCAAGGAACAAGAAGGGATCGCGCGGATGAGTGACAATCTCGAGTTTCAGTATCATAATACAAACGATGATGATGCAGGGGCGATGAATGTGGTGGACGGTCGACCAAAGCAATTTATTTTATCGCCTGAATCGAACTTGTTACTTGTTCCCAAGGCACACTAACAGGACGAAGCCATAAAAACGCTGTTCATTGATAAACAGTCGTTTGCATTTATAAAGCTGTGTGGAGCGAAGCTACAGCTAGCAGCTCCATGAGCGCATGGTTTTGTTCGTTTCTTTCTGTGTGGAATCATTTGGGACACGTTTCCGTAAATTTATAAATAAATTGTTGTCCTGGTATTGATGCTAATTTGCGGATTAGTTGCCTTGCGGTGCGGTGATGAAAGGAGAAGACCGGACGCTGTTAACAACTGTTTTATGGAAGAGATTTCGTGGCGTTTTCCTCTCTTTTTCTCTCTATGGTTGCTAGCGATATGGGATAAGGTAAAAAGTATGCAATTGTATTCGATACACAAGTCATTTAGATAAGGAAGCCGTTTGTGATGTCTAATTTGAGTTTTATGCAGATGATGATGATGATGAAGACGCATGCGAAGCGAAGTGCTTTCACGTTGTGCAACTAAATTATATTGCCTGAGTTCAAGTTAATGCAGCTTTCATAGTGACGAGCTCAAATTGTTATTTCTTTTGGTTAATGGCCATGACCTGTATACTGTTAAGGATCAGTGTAAGACATATCGGTTTCTAAGAGCGGTCTACCCAAAGAGCATCATTCAAAAATATCTGTTTAGTTTCTTTTATGATAAAATGACAGATCATAAAAGTCATGATAATAAAAAAATATATGTATCTACAATCGAGTACCAAAACTTTGGTTTTTTAGAAACACTTCGACACGAATTCGAGTCATATGGCTCTCTGTAACATTAAGACCTATATGACTATAGGTCTGTTCCCGTCCTTTTTAAAGTAAAACTCAAATGTGGAAGTGTGGGGCATTGCTTTTCACTAACGTTTCGGATTGTCGCTGGCATTCCAGTGTGCAACCCCTGGATTAGTACACTTTAGACCTTTTTCTATAATTGTGAGTAGGTGCTAGCGATCATTTTATTGGCCCACTTGTTAGCACATCAACCAGTTTGCAACCTATATCTAGTTGCTGTTGCCAATCGACTAGTCTGCAAGTATAGGTTCTATCACCACGTACTTCCTTGTTACTGCAACATTTGCAAAGTTGTCTTTCGTCAGTCGCAGGCAGTTCCGCAGAATATTGAACTTGTGTCTCCTAAGAATTTCTAGCATTTGGAAAGAGATCTCTAATCGATCCATTAATTATGATGCTGATGATACTAGATTCCCTGGAGGTCCATTATGCTGTTTGCTTCTCTTGTGTCGTAAGAACCTTGAGCTAGCTCATCACGACTCACCTCACGAGTCGTGAGAGCATTTCAAAAGCTTCGATTTTATTGCCGATGCAATTTTTGGTTAAAAATGATGACATATTTCTGTTCATATGCTATTTTTGTCGATATAAATACCTCCGCTTGGAATACACTGCCAACGGGAGACGCTCAAATTTTTATGTTGTTCCCAGTGACCTGACCCTACAGCGTTGTCCATTTCCGATTCGTCTACTTATGCGGGGTATGAATTGCGTCTCGACTTTTCTATCGCTTCAGTCTATGATAGGCATTCTTAAATAGTCAAGTCTAGTCTTTGAACTTCTGTAATAGTCATTAGATCAATGTAGCCTCGTTGACTGCCGACAAATATACGAAAGTGGCCATAGGTCCATCACTTTATCCTATAGTCTTCAAATTAGTTGATTGCGTATTCTGGTATTTCTAATGCGATCTCTATACGGTTCACACCAGCAATACCACGGAGAAATCTCATTTCGGCAGTTTGTATCCGCGATCTTATTCTTTCGGTCATTACCCAAACCTCATGCCCATAGGTAAGAGTTGGAACAAACACCGAATTAAAGACTAACAAATTTGATTTGACACCAAGTTCAGTCCTCCTGATAACAGAATGACCAAGCTGTCTCAAAATTGACCCAGCCTGACCAATCCTACAGGAAAACTCGGCATTGCTCCTTCCATCACTCGTGAATAAGACCCCGAGATACTTAAACTTCTCCACCAGTTTCAATGAGACTCCACTAACATGCAGAGTGCATTGAACAGGCGTTCTGGAGACGACCATTACTTCAGATTTGTCCACGTTTACCTTCATCTCAGCTTCACCATAACACAAACGGCTACAAACCGATCGAGTGCGCGCTGAAGTTCAGTCTGAGAGGACCCAAGGATGACCAAGTCATCAGCGAAGAGCAAATGACTTATCCTCAGATCTCCCAATTCGAAACGTTCCTCGCCAAGACTGCGCTGTAACATCCTGTCGATATAAGTAATGAAAAGAAGTGGAGTTAAGACGCACCCCTGGCGAAGTCCAACGCCCACGGTGAAAGGTATTGATTTAACGCCGTTTGCACGATTCGCAAACCCGAATAATCGATGGCAGGAGTGCGCCTGACGTACTAATCCACACCCTATTTCCTTCAACCACTCTCCCCGCGGGACTGCCATTAGGTATTACTTCGCGGGACTGGTTAGCAACTCATGCTAAATCCTCTGGGCGCTTCATTTCGGCTCTAAGTTTTTCAAGTCTCCTTAATTCTTCGTGTACACTGGTTATAAAGGAGCATACCTTCAGCCAGTCATCTTCTGACCTTAACATATGGCTTATTAGACTTTGGGGGTTTGGTAAGTTCGCTGTTCCCCCTGCAAAGCGCCTACAATGGAACATTGCGTGCTCCGTATCTTCTTTTTCGTCTGGACATTCGGGACAGAAAGGCGAGCTATATCGTGACCAAATCTGTGAAGGTATTTCCGATAGCCGCCGTGCCCCGATAAGAACTGCCCCGATAAGGTGGAATTGCAGTCCCCGTTTGTTCCTTTTGTCCAGACCTCGATCAGTTTGTGGGTCCATTTGACTTTTGCTGGCTTGCCACAGTGCCATTGATGTTTCCCTCTCTTCTGCTTTGACCCTTTTATTAGGGACCTCTTGCCGGTTGGCTGTTTGCCTATAATGTATATCCTTTGCATCTCGCTGGCAAGAATGTCGATGGAGATCATTCCCGATATAACGCAGGCTGCTTCATCCGAGATTGTTCGAAATCCCCTCATTGTTCGAATTGCGCAGAGCCTGTATATGCTGACGAGAGTTTTCTCCTTGTTTCGTTTGTTTTTAGAGCCCCCGCCAAGACCGGTGAAGCGTTTAGAACTATTGAGCTGACCACTCTGGATAGTAGAATCTAGGTCCACCAATGTTTGGCAGCATTCGGGAAAGAGCTGCTTGCATCTGTGAGGCCTTTCTGTCGGCGCACTGGATGTGCATTTTAAAGTTTATCCTGTTGTCGAGCATTGCTCCTAGGTACATTAGACACTCCTTAGACCTGATGGTTTGATTCCCAACCCGGAAATTTGCAAATTCCAGAGACTTTCGGCTTATTATCAAGACAGCCTCAGTCTTGTGGTCAGCTAGTTCTAAGCCCACGGACTTGCTTCATCCGTAGCGGACTCTATCTCGTGTTCTCCATTGTCAGTCTGATATCTTAACTTTCTATCGGTAAAGTAATTTGCAACCATGTTCCGCAGGTATACCGGCGCTTCCATTTTTGTCAAGGCATAGAGGCTGGTGAAAAGGCGACGTTGCGTCGTGTATTTTGGCATTGCAACTGCCTATTTTTGCTTAACCGGAAACTTAAACCAGCCCAAACGACAAACAATTCAACATAGGACGACATTTTGTTGTTGTTGTTTGCTACTTCGGTTTGCGTATCACCACTTTTATACCATGTCGCCATTCCATCCAAATGTTCACCACTCCCATGCCACCTGTCACATGGTCACCACTTCACTGCGCACCTTGCTTAAGTAGCATGCCTGTAGCCGAAAATGTGACAAGCTGTATATCTACTTAATTGGTGGTGAAAATAAAAAGTTCGGCTTTCTTGACCATGACGCAGTTTCTGGCCAAAATACCGATGGTCCTTGATTGTCTAGAATATTATCGCCATTAACTTTTTACTTATATGTATTTTACATTTCGTCTACAAGTTCCTTGAATATAGTCCCGTACATATGTATGTATGTATGTAAATATGTACTTCCAGATTAAGGCCCCTATTATGAGTGTCGATAGTTAATCCTTGATCGACAACCGTCGATCGATCGAGAACTGTGATTGTCGATTGCGATCGGTATTTGTCGATTTGACAGTCGTTGGTAGTCGATTACAAGTACATGATCGATGCTTTCTCTTGAAAGTGAACAAATTTTGTTCGTACGAATAGCTAAAATCAATCGACGCAACCGACAATTGTCGTGACGATCGCTGATCGACAATCACATTAAGGGCCTAAGCCTCACCAATCCAGGACTGAGGATTTTAAAGCCGGTAAAATCATAAGACAAGGTTTTTTTCTGAATTCTCATTGCGGGTTTTTTGAACATCGAATCGTAAACCAATCAATGGACCACTTTCTCCATAAACTTTTTACAAAAAACTCAAACTTAAGGTCTTCATTTAACTGTTTAAACTTGTTAGATATATTTGCTTTATATAGGAAACGGCGTGTAGCTCTGGTAATTATCACTGCTACAATTTTTTTTTGGTATCAAAAGTTCAGTGCTCAGATTTATAACGAAATGATCAGCAATTTGGAAGTCCATAATCATACCTTAAAAAAAAGAGAAGCTTTAAGATATCGAAAAAGTGTCACTCCAGAGAGAGATAGAAAGAGATACCAGATACCCCATCTTGATCTTAATTTAGAAAAATGTTACAACTCGAATCAAAGCTCGCTAATGAATGTCTTTTTTTTTATTTTCCAAATATATTTTTATTATAATGTTGTCACATATACCTAGTTGGGGTTTAATGGATCTGCTTACGTTTATTCGTTAAAATAAAATAAAAATCAAAACAAACTGAAACCGAAATTGCATTCATTAAAACTCAGTCGACCATAATAATTTAATTTCCCGAGAAGAAGTATCTTTATTTATATTCCTGAGAAACATAGACGACGTAACGACTTGATGAGAACTAAAAGTTCGGGTGCGAACACTATTCCTTCCACATACCGTAATATCGAGCCCGAGTACCCAATGCCCATCATTTAAAATGCAATCAGTGTCGGTCGATCAGGAAATCTCAAGCCTATAGATTTCACTAACCGCCCCAGCCTTCGGCTGTCGAGACATCCGATATCTGGTAAAAGGTGTCAACTGTAGTGTTACCGGCTCGAGCTTAAAACTCTATCATTAGCCCTAAAGAAACCAATTTCGAGCTTCAAATTGAATTAATAACAAATTTGATGTCTTTTTAATACAGTCCACCAATAAATCTGACTTGGTCCCCATATAAAGTATACGCCCATAACATGCCCAGGCCCACATTGGCCAGGTCATACATACGGATACCGCATGCCATCTTGCTTGCTCGCCTTGGACGCGTCGCGCGTCATCGTGAGCGGCGGTGTAGTCAGTGTAGCCGGACGGACGCGTCACTTTTCGTCGTCGGCCGCTGCGACAGGGGCGCAATGTTTTCTCTCCTCTTTTTGATCTGGAGCGAGATAAGGCGCTTGAGCAGAACACATAAAAAGGAAATTAACTTATCACAAACTACGATCAGTTATTTTATTTGATTGTCCACAAAACACGACCATTATCCGAGGGCAGCAGTTTTGGATCGTTTTTATTCAGTGTCGTTGTTTTTTTTTTTTCTTTCGTCTCGATTTCGATTCCTTTTCTGTTGGTCCGGTGTGGCTTTTGTGAGGTTTTATTGTTATTCGAAGCTGGGTCCAGGTGCTGGTCGCTGGTGGTGTTTCAATTCCTTGAGAGTGTGAGCGGTAAGATTCCGACACAATGTCTGGTTGTTGTGCCTTGCGCGCTCCGTCCGGGAGACCTGTAACTGTAACTAAAGGTATTATATAGGGAAACGCAGACGATGTTGGGACGCAGCGCTGGGTGCGCTGATTTGTTTTCCCTTTGCTGGGCCACAGTCAGACCGACAAAACCGACGAACAAATTCAGGACAAGATAATAAAATGTATTTTAGTGTGTACGCAACGCAACGTATATAAATGGATGTGGCAATGGGTGGAGTGTCAAACTGGCGCGGCTTATTGGTATGCGGAATTTGAAAATCAATCGATTTAGGACACAAATTGTCCTGCATTTAGGTAAACGGAATAATTTTATAGCCCATCGCGATTTTATGTTAGTTTTAGCTTTCGTTTACCGGCAGCAATGATCAATACGTAAGAGTTTCTTGTGAAAATTATAGGTATGCAAATTTGAGGTTGGAGTAAGTGGGCCAGTAGCCTTATTTGGTTGATAAAGCCACAGGGGTTGATTCGAGCTAGCTGAATGCAGATGCTGCTAAGGGTGCTTTACAAAAGCTTTATGTAATTTCACACCAATCACCCTGTCATATCTAAAGGTTCTAGTACACGATATAGCACGCCACATATATATGTGGCTCTGACGTCAACAGAGAGTGCAAAAAGAGAGCTTGTACACGGCATGTACCTATTGGGACCATTCAAAATGACGTCAGTGCTACATATATATGAGGCGTGATACATATCGTGTACTAGCACCTTAATACTCAACATTCTTGAATGAGGAGAGGAGAATGATGGAGGCTCATAACATGAGCAAATGCAACATTGGCTTTTGAATTGAACTTTTTATGGTTCGTTGGTTTCGAACTCTGATGAAACGAAAAAGTGACAGGAAACGAGAGGATGCAGCCGAGACAGAATGAGACATGAGAGAGAGAGAGCAACAAAAAGGTTACACACTCTGAGTAGTATCGAGAAGGGGGTACAAACTCGGATTTAACGAACCATGGTCCCTGATTTACAACGTGCTGTTACTGCTGTTATCCTTGGCACGTAGCAAAAACCATCAAATCATTTCCGTTCAACATGTGACCCTTTTTACCAGACAATACCGCTTAAGCCATAGATATGGCCCGCCAAGTAGATATCTTGAAATAATCCAGAAATTTAAATTGAGCCTGGACCTCAACCAACAAGCCTCTCCAATTAGTCCGGTTCTAAGCCAACTGCCTGCAGTTGCGCACTGCTGCATGCACCCTTCAGGTTAGAATCGAAGACTGTCTGCCGGGGCATATATTGCATTCTCTCTCTACGTCCCTCTCCCAGCTATCGACCGACGGTTTAATTGATAATTTAAGTAAAGTAAAGTAAGTAAAGTAAGTAGTAAGAGTTCATCTTCGTTTGAAAAAGTTCCTTACTGCAAGGCTATAATTGACTAACCCATTTTAGCCACTAGCATTTCTATACTCGTCAATATTATCGGCGTAGGGTAATAGTTGGAAAAAACATTTTGATCGTGTTTTAAATATTGGCAAATGTTTTATGAGTTTCGCAGATTTTATTTAACTAATGTTAGATGCATTCATCTAGATATGTTAAGAAAGTCCCAAAACAATTTGACGACTTGTCTAAATTCTTTTCTTTTTTTACACTGAATGTATGTCTGTGACTCCCTTACCGACCTTTATGCAGCAGCGCAGCTTTCTCATCGTCATCCTAGGCACACCAGATGAATTTTTCAGGGATACCAAAACTATACACATGAGCTTTGTAAAGCTCGTCTCTTTAGATTCTTTTTGAAATCGATAGGAATAGAGTGATTCGATCGATTTGGATTTTTTGGGGTTTTCCAGACGGTCAGCTTTTCTGTCCTAAAAAAAGCACTAAATGGGGTTAATATATATGCGATGTTATATGAAGACTCTTCCCTCCGCATTTGACTTATAGTTGAAGGAGTTTACTTTCTTTTGGATCGGGCAAACCATTTTGAGATTCCATTCTTCAGGCATACATTCATCTAACCAAGTCTTGGACATGAGTTAGAGTCATGCTCTCCCTAGCTGTTCTGAAACTCATCAGCCTTTAGGTGGGATATTGCCATTTGTCTATCGTCGTGTCTTAATTTCCGTTCTGCCATTCGCCTTCCCCGAAGACTGACCTCCACTTGGAGGAGCTGACTACATCAATCACCCTCATCTCGACAATTCGAAGACCCCGTCAGGGGCAATAGACGTTGGGTTAGACTGTTTCGATCACCCCTCGCCTTTTCACCGAAGCAAAACCGCGACCTCTGTTTTCGGTATCAAGCAGTAGAATGGAGTGCTCCAATAAAGCTATTCTGCTCAGCACCATTCTCTGTCCTGTGGACTGTTTGGCAAAAGGAAATAAACGGGCTGCAGACTGCTACGGTTACCCCTCAAACTTTTTCCAACAGACAATCTATCCATTGACCACTTCTCCCTTCTTAGATGGTCTGTCAGAGGCAAAAGGCCAGGGGCACAAACCACATAGAATATAGATCGCCAGCTGAGAGCAAAAAAGAGAATTTCATATAGAGCCAGTTTTGAAAGAAGTAGCTCCGTCTCTTTTTCTAGAAATAACTGTAAATGTTATTAGGTGCCAGTGTATGCGTTACCAAATTCACCCTCCATTTACTTTGTGGCCATAGGGACAGACTGTTACGGTCACCCGAAGACTAAGCAGCAACCAAGAGGTGCAAACTTAGGTAAATTTGACTGCCTCAGTCACCATCAAAACGTCTTAAAAAGGCAAGACACTCAAGTTCGCAAAAACAGAGTGTCCACAGTAAGCCCGGGACATATTTCCCTCCGCCCCCCCCTTGTGGTATTACAATGGACCAAATAATATGGTATAAGTGTGTTCTCTTCAGGACAGCCACCTTACTTAACCTACCCTAACCTAACAGATGGAAGCTGATTCTACTATAAGAGTTTCCTTCAGCATCTCCAGAAGTGTCTGTAAGGGATACTTTGTCCTGACGCGTTCTATTTTTCTTTTAGTACAACTTCCGTACATCCTTACTGGGAGTAGCTCGTAGTTCGATCGCTTGCTTTTCGAGCTCTTTCATTTTCTTCCTGAGATTCTGATGTTCCTCTCGACTCATCTGCTCGTAGAGCTCGCAAACAGCTCTTATTCTCCTTCGTAGAGCTATTTTATACGTTTCTAGCTTTGCTTGACGATATTTGTCAAACTTGGGGTTGGAGTTTGATACCAGCGAAGATTCAGGCAGTCTCTTGCGATTGCATACCCTCTGACAGTTTTTCTTTGTTGAGGTGTGTTGGATCCACATTCCTAACTTGAAAAACAAAGCAGTCAATGTTCGGAAAGTTCGGACTTCCAGAATGCGTTGAGTTAATCACAATGTATTGAATTTGGTAAAAAATATGAAGATGTCAAAACCTCGTGCTTGCTTTAATTAGATATACGTTGAGAAAAGTATTTTATGATTTAAACTTCCCGTTTCGGGCGCTGCTTCTTGGCGAGGAGCTCGTAAAAACTATCTTTGGCCGGGCCTATCCAATCGAACTTAATCGATGTTGTCAGTATGTCTATTGTATATGTAGAAAGTGTAGGGCCTCCGTCGTGTCGGTTATTCGGCTGTTCGTGGTCTTATTTAATTTGCAGTAAGTCCGTGCTTTACCGAGAGTTATAGTCTTGTTAGTCCCCGCAAACAGTTTTCCTTTTCCATTCTGGAGAGTTACGCCGACGCCCAACTTGTTACTGGAAGACCCGATACCTCCTTCGAAGATCCCTATAGACCTGGGATCCGAAGACGTCGAAACAGCTGCGCTCATTTTGAATAAATCTATGGACTGTTCATTTCTATTAACATCTCAAGTTCCATTTAACTTGAAAAACATTTTATAGAAGTAAACTTCCCCAAAGGCCACCTTGTGTGAGAAATATCAAAACAATAGCTCGCGTGTGTTCCCGAATCGCCACAAATAAAGAAACATACTCGAATACAAATTAAATCAAAACGTCTCTCGATGGGGCGGCTTCATCAAGGCGATGTCAAAATTTGAAACACCAACAAAACCCCGAGGAAAAAAAAGACCAATTTAAAGAAAAAAAAGGACAAAAGGGTATTAAAATAAAATGTTGCCATACTGCTTACCTCCGCATCCCCCATACTCAAACAGTCCCAACCACAACAGTCGCGTCGTGTCGTTAAATCCCCGCTAAGCCTTTGAAGAACAAAAAAAAAATCTATCTCTTCACGGACAATAGCCCCATGGTCGAGTGCGATCTGTTTCCACCTAATTAGATTAAATTAATGTTTTGTGGCTCGGTTCGGATGGAACGCGCCTACGCGGCTGTGCGCAAGCGCAACCCTTTTCCCGTGTTCATATTTAATAGAATTATTTCTTCAGAGCCGGAAATGTTCAGCGCTCTTGAGGCGCATTATCTGTACCACCGCTGGCTATATGGCTGTGATTCGGATTCTTGAATGGGATACAGCTATGCACGAGGTAGCTTTATGGGTCGGCTTTGGTCACCATACATCCGAATCCGATGTTCTCCCTCTCTCCGATATGGGCTCGGTGAATGAAAGCCAGACAAAAGGTAGTATCATGTCGGTGTGAAACGAAATAGAAACATCAACTTAAGTCCCTTGTAGTTGGGTGATAATGTGGGGCAGTTAGATGCTGATACGGACTGACAGATCTCTGTTTACCCCTTTCGGCTTATTAGACCCGCTCGGCTTTGGTGTCTATGGATGGTTTATTGATTAGTTAATATTGCATCTCGACACCTTTGTCCGTATATTGAAAGCAATTCCGTGTTTTATGTTTCAATTAATTCAAATTAGTGAAATGCTAATGTTGTGGCGGGGTTGTTCTATATGGCTCGGGAATATATACGCACTAAAAGAATTTACGGCCTGATAGTGCGCGGGAATTGGAGTGCCCAAAATCTGATGCACTCCCAGATAGTGTGATGCGATAGGGAAATTTTCTGAATCTTAAACGCTCGAGAAGTGATTCACTTAAAGTTTGTCGAAAAGGCAAATGCATGTAACTGTCAAACTGCGATCGACCATCGAGTTTGTAAAGTAGGTAATAACGAAGATTAGTTGGTATACAGAGCTAATGATAGCACTTAATCAGTTGTTTGGGATTGGTACCAGGGCCTCTCAACTGTATTAATATGAAACCATTAATGTTAGGCGGCCTTTGGTGTATATATGTCTATCGGTTTGGTGATAACAGAATTCATTGGCTGGAGGGGACGATAAATCGTTGGAGTTCAAGTAAAGGGTGCGATACGCTTTTAATAAGCTAGACCCAGAAGGTGGTTAGGATGTAATATAATATTAAACCAATTGTTATTTTTGCTTTTCTGAACTAGACATATTCAACCAGGGCCAGCCCGGGCACGAGTTGCGCCCTGTGAAAGTCACATTATACGTCCGCGCCTGCCTCGTGGTGATTGGTTTAATGAGTCATTTCCTGATTACAAAAGGAGTATGAACTTGTCAATGGGACTTATTAATAAACATTTTTATTCTTTACCTTAAATTTTTTTTAGGCCATAATAGATAATTTTGAACAAAACTAAAATTTAGCCTGCACAAATGACGGTAAGTGCCTCCGTTTTTAACGAGGCAGGTGCACTTAAAGGGTGTCCCATAATTCACGCAAAACGTAATTTTTGATATAGAAAATACAGATTTTTAATCAGAAATCTTAATTTTCTATCTATATATATATATAAAAATAAGTTTGAAATATGTTTGTCCGTTTATAACTCGAGTTTATCTACACCGAATTTGATGATTCTTTTTTTACTGGAAAGGTATTCTTTTGTTTGTATGTAAAAAAATTGAACAAAGGGGTAGGTCCCACGCCATATAACAAAACATAGTAGTATATCTCGAAAACCACAAAACCAATTGAGCTTAATTTTTGAGAAAATCTTTGTTTTTTGATCGAAGTCTATTCTGTGAAGTTTGGTCGAAATTGAACAAAGGGGCGTGGCACCGCCCATACAAAAAAAAAAACATTCAAAATCGTAAATCTCAAAAACCACCCAATCGATTGAGCTCAAACTTACAGATAGTCTTAGTTATTGGCCCTGGAGTGCTCCAGTGAATATTAGGTCAAAACTGGACAAAGGTGCGTGGCGCCTCCCATACAAAAAACATCTTTAATAGGGTGAACCTTGATGACGTTATATCTCGACAACCGCTGGGCCGATTTTCATGATTCTTTTTATGTTTTGTTCGTATTGCTGTAGTTCAGGTTTTGGCAGGAAGAAAATTCCAGTAAATCGATATACTCTCATTTCTCGCATTTTATGAGAGAACATTATTATTTAAGGCATAAGCAATACAATTCCTGTGGCTGAGCAAAGGCGGCCCGGTACAGCTAGTTGATTCATAAAGTATAGGTACAGATTGAGGTTATGCATGGAATAGCACATCGGATAAATTGCCGCCACGGCTTTGCTGGCAAGTACGTACTCTTTTATTGAAATTTGCTATGACCGTTTCGCGTAAATGTGGCTGAATTTCATCAATACACCTCCCAATTTCCTCTTTCAAGGCGTTGGTGGTCGTGGGCTTGTTTGCATACCTAGACCTTTGACTTCAAAAAACCCCAAAGAAAAAAGTCCAATGGCGTTAAATCGCAACCCATAAAAATGAAAATGAGCTTCATCACTGAAGATGATTTTGTTCGAAAAATCAGCATCTACTTCTTGTTGTTCCAAAATCTATTCAACGAACTCCCTTCGCGGTGCATGGTCAGTAGTCTTTAGTTCTTAAATCAATTGAACTTTGTAATCATGAAGTTTCAAGTCTTTCGTGAAAATTCGCTGTAGAGAGCTTCTCGAAATGTCCAATTCTTGACTATGGTGCCGAATTGATGTTCATGGACTGTCAGCAATACTCTCGCGAACTGCTTAGATGTTTTCTGTTGAACGACTTGCGACAGGACACCCAGGGTGTTTAAGATCACAAATTTATTGATCCAGTCTCCCTGAATTTTTCAATTATTCTCTTCAAAGTTGATGGTTTTAAATCTAAATGACGGCCATATTTTGTTCGAAAATTGCGGACTGTAGCTGACAAACCTTCATTATTTTTAAAATATTTCCCAACAATGGAAATTGTGTTGTTCTTTCGCATAGCGCTCCATTTTAACTAACATCGAACTGTCCGCTGTAATATTATTATCATTTTTTCCGTTGGCAATACTGTAGTATTAAAGGGCGCAAAATTAAAATTTTGCGTGAATAGGCCAACCTTTATTTTGAAATGTAATTCTTTCTTACTCCAGGTTTCCAGCCATAAATGGCCTATATGTGCAACCTTTCATTCGCGAACCCGGGCACATTCTTGCTAAGCGTTACAGCCCATTGATGTCGTAAATCGCCCTAGCAACTGTACGGATCTAGTGCACTCCGTGTTGACACCAATCCAGCATCCTATCTGCTCCTAGATTAAAGATATATCAAATTGTAGCGCCTCTTCTTGCCGAAATTCGTTGCATTTTTAGAACGGTTTGGAAGACCACAATGAGCACGGTATTGGTTTGAGTATGCTCCAAGATTTCGAATCGATGAAAATATGACGATTCTCGACTTGAAACGAATTTGTGTTTCAAGGATTTATCTCAATGTGAACATTTGGTCTATATGCGGTCGATCGGCCGAAAATCATACTGGTTAAGTGACGGTAAGTCTGTTGCAGAATATTTTGAGGGGTTCACACAGTACATTGGATATAATCTTATATGCGACTTTAAACAGAGATATGCTTTGATAATTCTTGCGAGACAGGATCGCCTTTTTTGTAAATCGGACATATGGAGCTGTTATTTCAGTCTTGGCGATTTAGTGCACGTGCCCTACTATAACATCACCACCTCCATATTTGAAGAGCTATCCGCTAGATAGCCGATGGCGGTCTTAATGTCTTTCAGTTTTTTTTTGTTAATTAAACCAACCTGTTTCTGACATTGGTTGGTGGAACGTGAAAGTCGTTCTTCATTGTCTGGACTAAAATTTGACTTCAATCCATCTACCCTGTGAGTCCTGTGACTAGGTTTCCTTTGCTCTTCCTCTGTATTTGACTTCGATTGCGACAGTCTTCTCCTTCAGCTGGGAGATTGCACAGGTTCTCTTTTTTTCGAAGGATTTTCTTCTCCTCCCTTCATCTGGTTGGATAGGTACCCTTGTCTTCTGTCATCTTTTCTCGGTAAAAACATCCATCAGTCATCGCAATGATTAGAGGTTTCGTCAGTTGTTGTTGGCGTCTATGGTAAATGAATGCATATAGAGGATAGTTTCTTACTCAAGCGCTCTCTGTATAGGTATACTCTGGCAACTGCTGGCAACAGCTCTTGATTTTCTCCCCAGCCGGAGCCCGGAGAGCTGCTGGCTGGTAGCTGGCTAAATTCAATTCACAATGAACAAACAGGTGACGCTGAAAGCAACAATTGACTTAGAATTTCCGAACAATTTGCTTAAATTATAATGGCGTTCATACACACAACATTCCAGAGAAAAATGTCAGAATTTATCTAATATTTCTACCAAATGCATAATTGTATACAAAATGCTGGTATGCTTTTAGGCTTATTGCCTACATTCACTCGGCTGGCTTCATCTTGCTGGCATTTGTGCTGGCAACTGCCCAAATGAACGGCTGGCTGGCGAGGTTTCAAAAAAACATGCCTATTGATTCACAATCTACAAAATATAGTCGCAATTTCCAAATTCGTTCGTACTTAACCTCAAAATGAAATTAGCAATTGATGGCTGAAATAAGCGAACTGCTGCGACAATTATTTGCATGTGATTGAAATATCGAAATTTACGAAAAGCAAACTATGTACCATTGAAGTACCTATACAGGTTACATTTTTAACTCACAATGGCCCCATCTATTGTGATGTACACAAAATTGGAGGTGAGGGTTAAAACCGATTTATTTCCAATTGCAATTTTTAACAATTTGAATGTGCCATCATTGACATCTACTAAAAACTGTTCTTAAAATTATAGCCCAAAGTATAGAACGCTTAGGCATCGTACAAATTTAAAACGATTAATAGCTTTTTGGCTGTATATTTTTTGCATCGCAACTAAACTTTCAACTGCAAATTTATTTAAACGCTTCCTAGAGACACGTTGAGTAGGGGTTTTATTTTTAAGGCCAGTCGCTCATAATTATATATACACAATCGCAAAGGAATATTCTACCCTGTATTCGAAATACGAAGGGTGCATCCTAAGTACAAGTTGATATAGTAAATTATTGGCACGAAAGTTCTATGCCCATATATACACTGACCGTATACCCCCTAACCCTAACCTAATACATACTTACCAATTTTAAAGGAAGTTGCTTCCATGGTCGTGGTAATAGAATGTGCAATTTAGAGTTTTCCGGTATTTGCACGAGTGAGCGGTAAAATAATATAGAGGCCGCCTTTCCTCTGTATATTTGGACGGCTATTAAGAACCGGAAAAGTGTGTGGATTTTCGTATAAACGGTAGCTAATATCAGGAGTTATTAGGCCTTTCGAACATTATATGCAAATTTAAGAAATAATATCAGTCAAGGGCTCGCTGCATTGAATATGAATATCTATACGTTGCCGTGGATATGGATGTATTTTCCAGAATTTTCCAGAACGATACAGGATTGGCTAATGTTTAATACAATGCGATGTTCAAATATGACTAGGTGCAGAACCACAAATTACCACATATTCTGCGGAAGACGAATTCACTTAATGACCAGGTTAACTCTAGGAGCGGTCAAAATTCGAAATAAACTTGCATTTTCCGTCTTCGGAGATAGTCTGAGTTGAGGACGGATTCCTTATGGATGATAGAATAATTTGTAAGCTAAATAAAAGCAACAAGGACAAGGAGTGATGCTTGTGTCAGACAAAGTAAACCCTTGACAGAGCAGAGAAATAGTTTTCCGACCCAAAGTAGCTTGGAGTGATTATTGAAGCTAGTCTAAGCTTATAAAACTGTTAAGGCACTTAATGGGTAATATTGGAGTGATAATGGGTAATACCCGTGCGCACGCAGAAGAAATATGGTCAATTTTGATTTGATAAAATAATATACCAGGTAACTCTAAAGCAGACGAAGTAGCAAGGAACGACACGAAAATGGAACTCTCTACAGGTAAAGGAGAGCCCCATGTGCAAATTGAAACTGTAAGATATAACATCTCCACACTAGCACTGCAACAGGCTAACGAGAGATGGCAGGATCTTGACATCTGTAACCATTCAAAACAGACCTGGCCACGGATAAATCTGCGCAGGACAAAGGTCCTGTTAAACGTCAAAAAAAACACACATCGGAACTCTTGTCGGAGTACTAACAGGCCACTATGTTCTAGGAAGACATGCCGCAAGGCTTGGAGTTACCGCTAATGACTTCAGTCGCAGTTGCATGGATGAGGAGGAGGGGGAAACACCGTTCCGTCTACTAAATAACTGTCCGGCGCTATCATCGATTAGAAAGCAAACTCTAGGAGAGTACTTCTTCGCGGAGCTTTCATCAGATATTGCCGAAAGGGTTATCAGCAAAATGCGGAAATTTCTCCAAAATTCGAAATGGTTCCAAGAGTACCGGAACTAACTGACTCTGTTTATGGTATCACTATGGACCTTATCTGGTCTAAGTGAATTACTCCGCATGTAATGGATAATTGCCACCTAACCTAACTATGCATAAAAACGCAAAAGGCCGCATACACCAGTGTGCTTTACTAATGTAGTATCAAATAAAGTCTCACAACTATGTGTCATTATTTCGAATGCTAAAGCATATAAAAAGACCAACAAAATCAAGAAGAAGTCACCCCATAGCCCTTAACCCGGTTTTAAAGGGCTACGCCTCTATTTTTGTCGCGCACACGTGACCTGGACATTGTAGTGGCATTGTGTGGTCTTTTCAGACGAAAAATAATAATAATAATTTGGAAGGCTACTAAGTATCTACTTCCATAACCTCCGTAAAGAAACTCATCATTTGGACCGGTTGCATAGCTGAGTTGAAGGTGTGATGGTGTGGGGGCCGTTTCCTATTATGGCACCTGCAAATTACAATTTTTGCTAACTACAATGGAAGCGTTGTCTTACAATGGCATACTGAAACAGGCCTTTCCATACTTTCATAACCTTTTTAGACCTCTGGCTTGGATTTATCAACATGATAATACGCCAATACATACATCCCGAGTTGTTAAATCGTATAAATAGAGCCAGATTTAAATATCATCTAAAAAGTTCGGGGATGGTTGAAAATGAAATGTTAAAACAAATTTCTCCCTGACTCAGTGTTTTGTGTGAAACTCTTCATTGGTGTTTATCCAAAACACTAAAATCCTTCACTATTCCCTTTAGCTTACTTATTATGATTGATAATTTCCTTATTCAAAACTTAAACCACATATTTTCATTTGATAGTACCTACAGAGATTCAGAAGATAAAGACTCTACACAGGCGTACCTTTAAATCCTTGTTATCTATAACCATTGTGATCCGTAACTCTTCTTAATGCATTTGAAAACTTTTAAAGCGCCCACCTTTCCAATTAAAAGAACGAAGGATGACTTCTTAGGAACAATTAGCACCGCCACAACTGTTGCCATCCCAAATGCAATTTGTATCTCATAAATTAAAGCAAGAATTCAATCAATCAATCATTCACAATAGAAAGTGTTGAAAAATAATGAATCCTTGAGTGACCGAGAGCCGCAAGGAAGTCCCCTCGTTCCGGCATAATTATCCACGGTATACACACATCGAAATCAGACAAATAACCAATAACAAGGATTCGTCATGTTAATGACGAATAGCTGCCGCGCAACCCTGCTGGAAGCAACTTCCAATTAAATAATTGCTTTGATCCTTTATAAATCCAAATGTTCCGCTGGTAAAGGTAAAAACTGTAACATGTTGTAGCATCGACCCACCCGACCAGATGATAGGTTCCTATCATAATACATACCCCAGGCCAGCACCGCCTGCTATATTCTTTATTTTAGTGAGCGGTATAGCTATGTGCATGAACGCACACTTCCCGTTTCAAATGAGCACCCAAACACAATACGAATTCCTACAAATTCAATAGTAATCGAATAGAAATTACCTCAGTACCGCAATGAGACAACATCCTGCGGTGAGAGTTGGTCTTATTTTAATAATGCGCTAGGGGGCGAGCATGGGCATGGGCATGAGCATGAGCATGAGTATGAGCAGTGAACATGCACAGGACCTCAGACGCCAGACCTTGCAGGCATTGTGGTGGTTTTCGACTGTCAGCTCCAAATTTAATTCGATCATTACACTTAAATAGAACAGAGGACCATTTGGACTACAGTTACAGACCCAAATTCAAATTCATTATCCTCGTTTTTGAATGGTATTCGAAGCGTGGGCAAGAACTCGAACCACCAACGAATGATATACAAAAGTCAAGGTAAACATGGAATTTTATCGCTTGATATGTCATATGAGAGTCCGAAAATAATTTACGATCAGGCTTGAGTGATTTTGGTCAACAAAGGAGAGGAAAAGTGGAATAAAAAAAACTTCCCAATGAATGAAAACAGGACAAAAGGAAACCTTTACCTAAGTCAAAGGTGCCAGACTAGTAGTATTTATGAGACACGTATACACACACTCCGGGAAACGAATAAGGCAAGTGGCAATTAAACTACACCTGTCTTTTGTGGTCACTATATATCATTTCGAAATGAGATACAGATATAGGTACATGTATATAGTTGCTGGTGCACAGTCCACACTGCATCGCGAGGGTAGCTTAAAATGGTTTGTTTTGTTTTTGTTATAGTTGGGCTGCTGCGTGTTATCCTTGTAATTAGGAGGAAAGACCGTTTGCCGATAGCCGTAGGTAAATGAATTATGTGCCTCATTAGAATTTTCAGAGTGAGAAACTCTGTTCAAATTGGGTCAAGCATGGTTTTCGGGGTTTTTCTTTCGCTTATACAACTTTCGATTTTAGTTTATTAGGTATAAAGGCATTTTTTGAAGTTTGGTTTGTAAATTGGCAATACTGTTTCTTGTGCGAGTCAATTTGACAGCTGACACTGACAGACCTCATAGTCATAACAGAAATGAGAGAAAACACTCAATACATACTTTATACGCAGGAATGCCAGAATTTAGTTTGCTTTAAGCGCCCAAACATTAAAAAAAATTGATCCCAATACCGTTGCCCAGAAAGAAGCCCAAAAATCGTTGAAAATAATTCGGTTCTTGTGTTAGCAATTGGATTGCAAATAAACTTAACTCCTTAAAAATTGCTTGAAAATTGCGCAAAAATGTTAATTATTTTGGCATAAATTAGAGTGCGTGCAAGTTGAACGACTGTTTGATGTTACTTGACTGCAAGAGTGGTGCCAAGTTTTAAAAGTGCGGGTTTGTTTAAAAATATTTATTTTTTTAGTTTTGTGAAAGAGTAAAACAAACAAAATTTGTAATACGATATATTTGTATATTTCGCTGGCCCACTACTGAAAGCAGGGCCGGATTTAGAGGTCTGGAGGCCCTGGGACAACAATCAGTGGAGGCCGCCTGGCTTATTATTTTCCAAATAAAATGGTTCATGGTGCAAACGCTGATAAATTATTTTTCTTCAAAATAAGAGCCTGCATTCCTTTGTATTTACCATACTCATATTTGCAGCATTGTCATATGATTGGGCGCGATAATCCAAATTTCTATTTGATGGTCACCTACAAAGCGTTTGCTATGGCCTCGCCGGTATTTCCGCAGTTTAGTAAAAAGGTGATAGATCTTTTTTCTGGCCAACAATTATGGTTAGTTGATCGATATGAGATTCGTCGGGAGTAGAATCCACTGAGACCGAATAATATTTGGATTTTTTATTCTGGATACTTTTTCAGTTAGCACTTTGTTACGGTTTATTCATAGAACGGATCAGTTCTTCGCAAATAGTGGACGAAAGGTAATTGACACGATCACTTCCTTTATTTTCATGCTTTTCAAATGGGTTGCCAAGATTGGTTCATACTCGGCTAGCAATTAAAAAAAATCACAGAAAATTTCCATTTCTCAGTGAACCAATAATTTCACTGTTACCTCGAAAGACTAATCCACGCTCAGCAATGAATTTAATAGTAGATACTAACGATAATTCTGAAGTTTTTTTGCCAATACTGGATTTTTTGTGCCTCTTGTATCGCTAGGACTTATTTGATGACTTTCCCCGTTGCACTAAACTCATTGCTGATTCCAAATGAGTCTTTAAAATCTCATGTTCATATAGACGATCAGATGCATGCTTCCAGTCACTAAAGCCTTCTGCACTGAGTTTTGTGTTTTGAGTAGACATTATAACTTACACGCATAAAAATAATTTTCCCCGTAGATGGAGAAAAGCAAAGCCAAATCGATCGACGCGACGGTCTCTTGAGCACTCAGACCCAACTACTGGTCCATTGTACTGGCAAACAGACACCTTATTTTAGTGTACTTAGTTTTCCCGTCATTCGATGAAAAATGAGAAGAAGCTTCAGTGAAGAAGAGCTTAGATGATGTCTGTATGCTCCCATCACAGTCACGCCGCCACCGATTATCAATGGATGACCTAATGGCAGGCAGACCCAACGCAGGTTCGGGTCCTAAGAGAGCTTCTTCTGAACCCAGCCTGGAAAGCTCATCAGTGATCTCATTTCCCTGGATACCAGTGTGACCTGTGACCCAAACAAGTTTGACCGTGTTTAGCCTACCGACCAAGTTTAGAGAAAGCTTGAGCTCGAGCACTAACTTGGATGAGGTAAGAGGGTTAAGCAGCGCTTTAAGTGCAGATTGGCTATCACTGCAAACGCGCTTCTAGCCCTCCACCTGTTTGTCACAATATAGCGCATAGCCATAAGGATAGCGAAAATCTCCGCTTGGAAGACAGACACATGGTTACCTATAAGGGGAAAATTCTGCTTGCTCTTGATTCTAATTTGTGGAGGCCCCTATTTTGTGGCTGTAGCCCCGGCTGCCCTCCCCTAAATCCGGCACTGCCACCAAGAAGCAAAATATTCAATAACCTTCTGAACGCATCAAAGTGGAAGGTTATGTAGATAGATCGCCGCAATTTATGTGTTCGATGCTGAGGAATATTCTTTTCAGAAGCGGCACTGCTGGAATTCGTGCACAAGAAAACTTGCTAGTCACCAACAAATAGCGAAATCCTAAAAAAAGGAAAGGACAGTTTCCTGGAACGCTCTATACCACGACTTGTCCCTGACATATAACTCTAGAAATAAACAGAAAAATGAAAAATTCTAATAAACAATGCGCTAAGTGGAGGCTGTAGTCTGATAGTCTCACCCTTTTTCCTCCCATGACTCTTTCCATCCAAGTTAGTGCACTACACCCTTATCTTGGGTGCCTATACGCCGTTTCCTCTCTATTTTTTTTTTCGTTGGAGTTCGAAATTACTGCCCAAAAGTTCAACTTAAAATACTTCCTTAAACCACCCTTTATATAAATAAAGAACTGCTTAGAAGTTTCCGATCTCGACTGGAGGCGTCGTCGTTCGCATAGCCAAGAAGTTGTACCAATATTTGAAAATTTTTGCCTGAAGTCTTGACGAAACTGCATAACTTAGTACTTACGTAGGGCGGGAGCACCATCTACCTTAAATGAGCACATATTATTTCCTTTCGCTCCAAGCAACTTTGCAGCCAACTTGTAGGCTCTGGAGGTGTAGTTTTTGAGGCTATCAGGATCGATGGACAGCGTGGAGTAAACACAAGAAGAAGGTGCATATGAAGTTAACCATCTCCAACACCAACGGCTAACCCCATAAAAGGGGATCACAATGCCTCCACCAGGACCAAAGTGTGGTAGGTACAGTAGGCTTCATCCAGCTCTACTAACTCGTAAACCTAACCTAACCTAAGTATAGTAGTTCGTGTCCGGAGTATAGACAACCACCAACGGTGTTGTTGAATGTTGCTATTGCATAATAGATCTTAACTCTTTCTACCTCATAATGTTAACACTGCTAAAATGTTTATTGCAATATTGCAACTTTCTACCCAAGAACCTTACCCATATTGGCAAGAGTGAGAATGCGCATGCAGTTCCTTTTTTTTCGATCAAGATTTTTGGTTAATTACCAAATTTTTTAAGGATCTGCAAAAATTCCATGAAAATCGCTCTAGATACCTACAACGTTTTAATGACTTCAAGTCGTTGTTGGGACCTTAGCTACTCAAAAAAAAAAAAAAAATGTTTATCGATGTCATACCTAGTCAGTATGCGAACTGATAACATCAGTTGTCGCATCAAACCAAAGTGGAGGTCAAGCTAAATCCAATCAGAACATAAAGGAAGTCAGGGAAGTCCGTAGAATGACTGTACAATATCAAATATTGTATACAAAAACCCTAAGGATAACGAAAACTACCACCTCAAGTAGGTACATAATGTATGGATCTTTCATGCGAACCAAAACCAAATTGTTAGCTAGGGAATTGTTATTTTTCGGATCCTTCGAGCCTTTCTAAAACATACATTTAAGAAAGTTGATAGTGCTCGGAAATAATGTTTCCTTTCACACACCCCCAACCCCATTAACCGGGGGGAATCGTTAAAAGCATCCCATATTTTCAAAGGGTAGATATCCATTAACAATTCCATTTCAATTGATGCAACTTACACAATTACACCAAATAGAGTCAATAATATTGAAATTCATAAACTGGTTTCACTATGCGTCCCTTCTTCTTACATACAATACCTAAAGTTCCACTTAAACTTATAGACCCACGTGGGTCAGCTACACTATACACCAAGCGCTCACCAATCTAAAACGATGAATCAAGAAATGCGGCAAAAATTAAGATAACAAATTTGTTGTAGCAATTTTAAGGAACAAAATAAACAAATAAAATGTGATAGGCTTCAGTGTTAAGACTGGCGGACCGTGAGTAGGGCTCTTGCGCACTTCTACAACTCACGTGTGTAATAATTTCCATAATACATCTCGAATTTCAATAAAAAAAAATCGGTCTGTTTGGCGTCGTCGTGTAACGTCGCGTCGCCATTGTGTTGCTTGGCCTTCGTCCATTGCCTCTAAATTCATTTCCAATGTTTTGCTTAACAGAAGGCATAAATTCACCGCAAGTGCTATAGAAAGCTGGAGGTGTTAAAATTCATGTGTTGCTCTTATCTAAATTGCTCTGGTAACGCGTTTCGCGTCCAGCCAGAGGATCGCAAGAATACTGCAAGCGATCGATGTTGCTAGAGAGCTTGTGGTGGTCGCCATGCAGACGACGACGCCACCTACGTTTCTGTTCCATTCTTGCCATAGCCGCAACGACTTTGTGAGGGAATTCATAATTTTTGCATAAATCCGTTCGATGCAACGATTGTATATCTACTTAAATGTAATTCTTAAGCTGGAAATTTACATCGGGATAGTTTTCGTTTAAATCGCACTTGAAAGACATAAAAGAAGACATTTTTGCGGACTTCCCATGAGAATTGTTGAGAAGTAGCGAATTTAATGACCTTTTTTGAAATAAAACCTCGTATAAGCTTGTTACTGTAGCTCATATGTACCTACTTGAGGTGCTAGTTTTCGTTATCCTTAGAAACTGATCTTACTGAAGATTCACTAAATAGTTTTTCAATAAGGACGGGTCGACGTTGAAATATCGTCGTCCCAAGTTTATGGTAATTTTGTTTGTTAACATACTTGCATTCATCTAAAAATGCGCCTCGTCGTTAAAGATGATTTTTCGGCCAAAATTTGGGTCCTCTTACACAAGCTCCGAAGCCAAGTCAGTGAACAAACGGCTTTGTCTATATGTTCATTAACTTTGAGCTCCTGGATTAGTTGGATCTTGTACGCGGGCGTAAGCCCAAGTCCCGATGCAAAATTCGCCAAGTTGGAATCTGCGAAAGGCCGATGTCCTATGCACGATGAGGAATTAACTCCCTTGGGTTCTCCTGTACAATCTAATGGGCCGCGGCAATGCTTCCGACTAATCTGGCTGGCAACGACCAGTGCCAATTATTGAAAAACTCTTATACATATTTAATTTTGAGTGCCAGGAAAATATAACTACGAGTGCCAGCCACGAAGTAAGTCTGGCTCGAAATGTGGGAAACACAAACGCGCTTAATCTTCGACTGCAATGTTGTAACAATATTGGAATTCGCTTCGAGCTTGCTCCTGGTATTTGTTTTCTTTGTTCGGAGTTGGTCAAAAAATAAAGCTTGCGACGCCCTTAGCATAGCACAGTTAGGGAACCCCTGTTCTAGGCCATTTAAACGAAGTCCGCAGATATTTGGTCCTCTCCGTTCAACCTTTATAAATGAAGATCATTGACTTCATTTATTATTCGGCTTCATATATCAAAATGTATTTAAATTTTTATTTGCCACACAGTTTACACCAACAAATGGCTATTTATAATTTCATACACGAGTACTTACCCATGTAATTGATGTTTCCTGTGGCATGCAAATAATGGACCTTCAAATTACAACAAACAATGTCGACTCTATAGATAATTTAAACATTTAGAAAAATTTATCACCCACTTGTACAATATATACACGCGTTATATTCATTTAATGTTTGCAATTATCCAGAAGAAAAACCTGAAAATACGTCATCATCCCCTATATACGGGTAAACATCGGCTTTTCGCCATCAGTTCCAGTTCAGGCTCGCTAATTACCATAATAATGGATTTCACGTGGACGTTTATTCGTATTTTTTGTGGGAAGGTTTTTTTTTTGCAATTTTCCGAAATGTTTTTTATTCGCACATTTCCACGTCATATGTCGTCAGTCGAGCTGCTAAGTGGATATAATGAGCTCTCATTAGTAGCAAATATGGAAAGTGCTTAATAATAATTCGCAATTATATCCTATCTGATCCTTTTTTGCCCGTGCGCTATTATTTATGAATTCGAAATGAGAATAATGTTCCAGTTGATGAGATATAGTTTTCCCCAACGGAGTGGGGGGCTCGCGCGATTAAATGTCAAAATGGTTGATTACATTAAATATATTATTTTTTGTTCGTATCTGTAGCTGTATCTGATTCGGATCGATTATATTCTGGATAATGGTGAAATATTCGAGTATTCCTGTGAAGGTGTGGGGCTGGGGTATAGGTGGAGCTAAAATGCCAACGAATATGCTCTTTGGGATGCGATTGCAGTTTAAAAATTCATTCGGTTTACTCGCTATTCGTTTTGAAGGTGTTGGTGTTGTCACAATGGAGTGCTGCACTATGGCTGGATGCATTTTTTATCTCTTAATGGAGTGAAATTTGCAAATCCATTACTGTGTGAAACGTGCGAACCTAATTGCGATGATGCTTTGTGAAATTGTTTTAATAAATATTTAAATCTGAGCGACTGTGTTCAGTGGAACAGTTAGATACAAATAGTATATCTTAAAGTAAGAAATGCTGGTTGGCAATGTTAAAAAAATAAAACATTTAGAAAAAGGGGTTAACTGTCAAATGGGATCCACTTCCACTTGTGCGCGCCACCTACGACTTCGTCTTAGTTCTTCTTCCTCTACTGCGCTGTCTTGAAATCTAAGACTTCTTGGGCCGGATCATTGGTGTCCATTCGCTTTATATGCCCTCTTAGTGGATTGAAACAAACTTTTCTGGCTAGGTCGAAAATCTCTCGAAGAATTTTGTGTTCGAAACGACCAAGAAAAATTGCATCCGCCTTTGTTAACGTCTATGCTTCTGTGCCATAGAGTAGGACTGGAATGATAAGGGTTTTATATAGAGTCTCCATATAGTGTTTCTCTTGACAAGGCCATCTTGCCTTCTTGCCAGTTGCCTTCTTAAGCCAAAGAAACAGCAGTGAGCATGTGTAACTCTTCATTTGATTTCTGCGGTGGTGTCATTGTCAGAGATGTAGACCAGTCTCTAACCAGCTTAAAGTTGAAGCTGTCCCTCGTGACGTTCTGTCCGATTCGTCAATGTTGTGTGTGCCTTCTTGTCGACACTTTGTTTTTTGTTTTGTCCTCATTAACCACTAAGCCCAATTTTGCCGCTTTTGTGCTAATACTCGCAAACGCACCATCGCAGTGACAGCTCGCTGTGTTTTGCCAATGATGTCGACGTCGCGTCGTCAGCGTATGCAAGTAGTTGCACAGACTTTTGGAAAATTTTGCGTCTAGTGTTGGCTTGCGAGTTTCGCACAATTTTCTCAAGAATGATGTTGAAAAAGTCACATGACAGCCGCATCACTTTGTCTAAATCGTTTTTTGGAGCAGCGAGCGTTCTCGATCGTTATTCTGCTCCATCTAATGAGCTTGAGGATGCCAAAACCAGATATTGCTCTGTATAGCTCGTCTCAATAAAGACGGTTATATGCGCATTAAAATCGATAGATAGTTGATTAGTATCGACTTGGACTCCTTGGGTTTATCTCCAGGATCTGCTGTAGCGTGAAGGTTAAGACCACACTGGTAGGAACCAATCAGTTCGTTGACGAATAGTTTCGACGTTCACACGGTATACATCAGATAGGATCTTCTATATGCGATGCTGAGGAGACTGATGCCTCTAGTTGGCGGAATTTAGAGGGATCCATTCATCAGAGGCATATACTTTTATCTGCCCCAAACTAGGAGACAAGATCTCCCGCTGCCTTAAAAAAGCTCGGCAGTTAAACCGTCAGATCCAGCAGTTTTGTTGGAGTTCACGTTGGATATTTCTATCCGACTTCATTTTAGTCAGTTGGACGGAAGTCTTGCCTTTCATCGTTCAGGGTATAAATGGTTAGGGAATTTGTGTCGTCTTCGTCGTTTTTGCCAAAGTCCAGCTTGCATTTTCTTTTAAAAATCGGATTGTCGTCCGAAGCTCCTGCTTGAGATTTCTAGACTTAACTTATGTTGAATATACATCTGGGCGATATGATGCGATTTTTCTGGATTTACCGCGACTATAGGAACTTCCGCAAAGCTAAACGAGTCATATAAAACAAAGTCCCTAAATTTTTTCGAATTGTTCGTTTTTCTTCAAGCTTAAAAATTTAGTTGAGGAAGAATTTTATGTTGGTGCGGGCAATACCCCCATATATTTGGCTTAATACATGCTGAAACTAGCATTTAGAATTAAAGTATAGGTAAATAAACACAACTTTAATCTGGTAAAAGGCGACTTTGCTCAAAAGTATCTGGGTTCATGAAACTGAGGTGGTCTGTGTACAAAGGGTTCGTCCTAGATCTCGAAGAAGGCGACTTTGGACATTTTCGATTCCGAGCACATGAACTTGATGAAAGGAAGACTATACGCTTGAGTAGCGTATAGTTAAAAATAAAATCATTAAAAAATTGTGTGCGCAGTGGTTGGTGTGCTGGACTACTATGCGAGGGATCCCAGGTTCGATCCGCGGAAAAACACAAATTACATCTCAAAGTTTTTTCTACTGCGCCACCTCTCGCGAACGTCTGACAAACATCCGAGAGTATAACTGTCCTGAAAAAGCTTCTCAATTCAGCCGTTCGGACTCGGCATACAATTGTAGGTCCCTTCCATTCGTCCCAAAAATAGAAACTCACACAAATGAATGGTTGCGAGAAGCTGCCTAGGGTGTCTACCGCCTGTTGCGCCACCTATTAATTTATTTAAATAAATACAACAAAGGAATAATTAATTTTAATTTTATAAACGTTATAAAGAAAAGTTATAGAAAATAAGTATAAGAAAACTTATTCAGATTTTTTTTTAACTGCTCGAAAGTTGTTTTAATATTACTTTCTCTCTCACACTTCTTATTTCTTAAACTGAAAAGTGTGGAAACATTGGCTTCTGCTATGCAAATGCCAAGCAGATGTTGATAGCTAAATTGACACTACATCCGGTACACAACCGAACTCTCCCTCCACTACTGATTGCTAAAAACCAAGCTCAAAATCTAGCCTAGCAATTTTCAATACACCCATCGCTCGCGTAGAATGAATGAATCTGTCTTCTTTTAAAATGGGGTGCAACGTGTAACTTTTAAGCTTTGGCTTTCAACATAAATTATTGAGACTGAAATATGATGCAACTTTAAAAACCATCGATTCAATGAAACTTCCATTTTTGGCATTTCTGACTTATGCAATTGCAATGTCTTGCACTTTCTGCTCCTAAAATTTAAGTTTTATAAAATCGGGAAATATTTTTTTACTTTTCTTTTTATTCCCACAATTGTAGTTGTAGGTATAACAACTCCAAGTAGCAATGCGAATTTTTTTATTCTATGCGCCAGAGTGTCCTAAATTTAAACTGATAAATATTGCTTCAGCTATACCTTCTGTAGCGATTTAAGAAGTAGTGGCAATTGTTTTTTTTTTTATTGCGGAAAGAGATGAGATCATGCAATTGGGTTATGGTTGCCAGAAACTATTTGAAGAAAGTAGTTATCGAGCATGAAAATTCCTAGCCCAATAGGATCTAAAAAAGAGTAGGACTAAAATGCGCGTACTATTTGTTAGAAAAATATTTTTTCATTGCGGTACGTACTTCATGTTTTAAGGCCGTGTGTAAATTGCGCTGAATAATTATTCTCGGCTGTTTTTCTGACACATTTTTATAAAAGTGTTAAAAAAAGACTACAAGCTCATATCTTAAAATAGAGAAAGTATTTCCTTAGTTAGATACTCCATATTTTTCCGACTTTCAATACGGGGGAAAGGGGGAAGAAATAAATAAAATCAATATCTGCGATTTTGGAAATTTGCTTGGGGCACGAGTTATTGGCGACAAAATAAATTTCGTATTTTACAAACAAAAAGATTGTGTTATACCTAAATTGCGTGAATTTTTGGCACTCACGAATTTTCTAAATATTAAAAAAAATTTCCTCTTTGAAAGAAATCCTGCCACATTAAACAACTCAAAATGAGAAAAATTGTATATTTTCGGTGGATTTTTGACGTCTTCGAAATATTATTTTAGGGTTTCAAACATAAGCAAAAGTCGAAAGCTATTTTCCGTTCCCATAGGGATTAAGGTGGGCGCAGTAGCGCAGTGGTTAGTGTGCTGGACTACTGTGCGAGGGATCCCAGGTTCGATCCCCGGAAAAACCAAAATTACATCTTAAAGTTTTTTTCTACTGCGCCACCTCTCGCGAACGTCTGACAAACATCCGAGAGTATGACTGTCATGAAAAAGCTTCTCAATTCAGCCGTTCGGACTCGGCATAAAATTGTAGGTCCCTTCCATTCGTCCCAAAAATAGAAACTCACTTCACGTCTTAGATGCCTTCTTAGCAACAGCGATTGGCAAGTGTGATTCTTCGCTTGATCTCTGCGCCGATGTCATTTTGCGAAGTGATAGTGGAGCCCAGGTATAGACAAAGTCTTTAACTACTTCGAAGTTGTATCTGCCCATCGTCACGTTTTGTCCGAGTCGCCGATGTTGAGAGTCCTTTCTCGTTGACTATATACTTCGTTTTGTCCAGCCAGACCCATCTTCACCGCCTCCGTTTCGATGCTTGCAAATGCGCCACTGACAGCTCGCCGCGTTCTCTCAATAGAGTCAATATCATCAGCATAGGCAAATAGTTGAACGGACTTTTGAAAAATTGTACCTCTGGTGTTGGCTTGTAAGTTTCGTACAATAACTTCAAGAACGATGTTAAAGAGAGTACATGATAGCGCGTCGCCTTGTCTCACAACTTTTTCGACATCAATTGGATCGGTGGTGTTTTTGCCGACTTTGTAACGCGCTGTTTAGCTGGGTCCCTGCTGGCATGGTGGTCCCGGTCGTTTAGCTCGCCGGAGGGCGTAGGACACTTGACCCAGGCACGTCACAAAAATTTCATGTCAGACTTCGCGTTTGCTGGTACTACGGTGCGAGAAATTTGTCTGTACGCACCCTTCCTTGGCCGTCGTACTCGCCTTGACAGCCCCTCATCATGGCCTCTTCTTCTTCCTTTATCCCATCTTCATCCTTCCCTTTTCCAACCTTTACCTCATCCTCTTATACCTCGCTTAATTAAAACCCATGTTTAATTGCAATTTCATATTCAATAAAATTTCCATTTATTCATTATAGAATCTATTTTTTCAATTTCAATAACTTTACGTATTATTTAAGTTTACGTTACTTTATATAAAAATTTCAAAAATCCTTATTTTTACGTTCTCCTTTCTTGTGGATGGGGCACACGATGCTGAGGTTCCATTCGTCGGGCATGCTTTCACCTGACCAAATTTAACAGATGAGTTGGTGCATGCTCCTTACCAAGCTATCTCCCTCTGCTTTGAAAAGCTCGGCAGCTTTGTTGCACTTAAGTTTGGATATCGATATTTCTCACTTCGGTAGGTCGGGTGGACGGAAATTTTGGCTATCATCGTCCAAGCTAAACAGAATGAACAGATCATTCTGCCTGCCAGCGGGTTGTTGGTTGTCTCCGCCGTTTAATAGTCAGTCTGCAGAAGTGTTCTTTCCAAATCCTCAGCACCGACTGTGAATCTACTACTGTATTCCCAAGCTCATCTCTGCAGGCTTCTGATCGGGCCTTGTATCCTCGGGTGGATCGTTTTAAAAGTATCTGTATCTAGGTCTATCAAAACATATAACAACCGACACACTAACGTTTTCAAGACACCAACTCTGGCCAACGGAACCTTCGGTGCGCGAGTGTGCTCGCACTTGGACGCTTTTTTCTCCATTCAGTGTTTTCGAACTTTTCTTTTGTCGATTACCAAAGATGGTATTACACTAATATGTTGCAGAATTTAACAAATTACGATTCAAAATCACTACCAAAAAGAGGGATAAGATACAATTTACACTTTCAAGTTCTGTTTCGAATTTCCCTTTCTCTTGGCAATAAAAAAAAATGAAAAACCCGGACAATCTAGAAAAACATTCCCTGCGTAGGCGAAAAAGAGTACATGTCCATGAAAACCAGGATGGATGGCAACGCTAAAATTGGTCTTACCATCGAGCTTAGAAAATATTTTGTTAATCTTTGGTATGATTGGTTGCAAATATTCGGCTTGTATGTATTGTGATTTTTTTTTAATTTACCAGAGCGAGTTTTTCAATTCTTTTAAAAATGGATAAAATGCCTTCGATGGTAGGCAAGGAACATTATGTAAGTATTCAAAAAATAGTCAGAACGAAGCTTTAAAACTTTTTTGTTAACAACAAAATTTCAGTAAATGATCGCTTTACATTTTACACGCTCGGAGGAGAAAACCTTTTAAAAAAGTTTCCATCAAAGTAACAAAAAACAAAACCAAAGTTTCCCTCCCCCGCCCACTCCCAGGCAGAACAAAATATTTGCTATATATTTGCCAAACCTCCTTTTCTAAATAGCGTCACGTTGAGGGTAGGTACACGCTTCTTTAATATTCAAAAAGAAGACAATTTGCATACATTTTCCTGACATTAAAAACGTTCTACATTCTCTCCCCCCTGGGCACTGCTGCTTATCTGCATAAAAAAGTGGCACAAAGTTGAGTTCTAAAAGCTACTCAAACTTTGCTCCTGCCACCGCAATGCTTAACCAGGATTCCCAACGTTCCCGACATTAGTACAAAAAGTGTTTGCATTTAAATTCTTTTTTCATTTTTTAATGTAGGTATGAGTGTTGTACCCCCTAGCAGCCCGTACCCTGTTTAAGTATCACAGTCAAACTGAGTGCAATGAGTTTCGAAGGCGAATTGTGTACATATATAAAAACGTCAAAATGGCGCATCAGCCTCTGGTACTCGGTGTGGTTCGTGCGCAAGTTAACCACCCGATGTAGTCGGATTTCGGGCGTTTTCATCTCTGTTTTAAGCTGATTTTTTTTTTGTTTTTGTTTCCCGGGAATCAGGCGGGGACAGACAGTCTTCGGTGAGAGGCAATCCACCCCGTCAATTTGCGCACCCTTCTGCAATTAGACGAGTAAACATTTTAAGTGGAAAGTAAGCAAGTTGATTTCGTTTTAATTTTCTGTCGACTGACGGTTGTACAGTGATGGTGGTATGGGTGCGAGGCGAGGGCTAACATGGGGGTATATAATGCACGTCCCATATATACGCTAGTTGATAATGTATTCATAAGCTGGCTGTGGGCTAGATGCGCGCCGGTACCGTTTTTGTAGCTCTCGTCGCTAACAAGCTGTTAGGATTATTATGCGAGTATCACCCCTCGTAAATGGAGGAGCTGCAAAAGTAAAATGGATTATATATAAGGAGCACTGTTGGCGTAGTGTATATTTGTACCTGGGGTTGATTGCTCAAAAGTGGATGGTTTATCTGGCATCTTTATCACACATTTTCATTTATAATTTGGAAATGGTGTGATAATGCTGACACATAAAGTGACAAAACAGCCAGTCCCCTGGGGGTATGATTCGCCTCGTAAAGGGGGTATATTAGGAGTGCTCATCTTTTACGGACTAATGGCGGGGGGAGGTATTTGGTAATTGAGATTCTCTTTCATCGCCGTGTGTACCATTCACAAAGTGTCAAAGCGAGAAAAATGTTCGTAAATGTGTTTTCGGTTTCTTTTCATGTTTTTCGTGATTTCCTGACGGAGGACGAGGACGTGTTGGAACGGAATTAGGTAGGGAGGTATATGTATTTTTTTATTTTCTCTAAAGGATGCCAGAGTAGATGGGTGGAAATGCTAATAGGACTTAAAAAGTAAGGAGTTGCCTTATCGTCGTGTTAAATAAATTCGACTTATCTATTAATTGTCAGATATTTGTATGTATCTAGTATCTAGAACGATTTTTGTTAGCCCAATTGTAGATAAATGTGTAATGACACATAATATGTGTTGAAAATATAGTCGTTGAGACGCAGGGGAGAATTCAGGTGGGGGTTTTGGGGATTCAAATCCCTCCCGAAATATCTGTCATCTACTAAAATATAAGGAGAAAGGAGAGTCAGATTAAATAGTTTGTTCTGCCTGACAGCTAGGGTTGCCAGAAATGATTCTCAACAAATCGGGAGGTTTCAGATTGAGAAAAAATCGGGACAATAAGAAAAACCTTATTTCTTCATAGTACAAAACAAATTTATTGTTTTATTTCAGTTTTTTTTTTTAAACAACAATAACAAAAAATAAAGATATTTGTAGTAAAGTATGCAAAACATACAAAAAGATGAAAGCATTCATTTTTTATTGACATTTTTGGTTGACAAATTAATTTCTCTTACCTACCCGTTTTTGCTCCAAAAAAATTTTACATTCTATGTCAGTCTGATAAAACTTTATGAGTAGGTGGTTATTGCAGTTAAAAAAAAATTTAATTTTAACTTTAGAAGGTAGTTATTCTAAAGTTAAAATCGATTTTTTAATTATTGATGTAATAATTTAAGAAGAACAAAAACATTTCAGGTTTTTGTGTCATTTCATTTCTCTCATAAACCAATTGCCAAAGAACTGGATGACAATTGTTTTCATCTAGGTCTTGAAAATAAGACCGAACCACTGGCCAAATAACAATCAGCCTACCAAGAGCATTGCCAAGTGACAGCCAACGTGTTGAACTATGCCGAAACCGAAGTATTTTTATATAGGTAGCAATGTACTCCATTTCAAACTTATCGAACTCATTTTTGGGAGCTGGAATTCTTTTAGTGCTGTTGGAAAACTCGGAATCGACAATTGCAAGCGAAACGCATGTTTGGAGTAGAGGCAAACTCAAATTTAAAAGTTAGTGGACTATCATACACTCCACCAATTTATTAATTTCAAAAATATGTTTATGATTTAAAAATAGTTTGATTCCATAATTAACCGAAGCATTATCCGCTGCAAAAGAAATACAATTAGAAATTTTGAGATTATGATTTGCTACGATTTTCGATTCGGGAACTGTCAATGTCAATATGGCAGTTAAAGAACAAAAAGAGTTATACCGAATCCCTTGTGTAGTTACATTAGGCGCTGATTACATTTTTTCGTAATAAAACTTTTTCTTAGCTGTTCGTAGTTTGGTTTTTTAAGAAAATTAAAATGAAATATTGGAAATTCGGGAGGTTGCATAGAATTTTCGGCAGACCGGGAGATTAGTGAAAAAACCGGGAGACTCCCGGAATATAGGGAGAACTGGCAACCCTACTGACAGCGGAATAGTATAGGCGAGTTGCTTTGCTGCCGCACTCTCCATTAAACCAAGGCTTTCGTTTGCGACACGCGTCTCTGATGGCCTTTTGGCATCGATACCATAGGTCTTTGGCATTTGATAAACCATCTAGAGGTTTCTTTTTAAATCATAGGTTATTTTGGCACTGGCAACTGTTTCCTGCTCGAAATCTTGATAGAAAGTTAGTATCACGCTTGAACAACGTTGGGAAATATTGAAAACTTATTTCCAAAGTGAGTGCCCAAATAGTGCGTTTTTTGAAAAGTAGTTTTGGCCGAAATTAAGCACCCACCGCGCCTGCTGTTCGCAAGTTTGTGCAAATAGGTCGTGAGACTGGTATGCCAGTGGACAACATTCATTGTCCCCGTAGACGTACGGTGCCGATGCATCCACATAGAGTTGACAGTTTGGTGCGGGTTGTATGGAGTTACGGCATCATTGGACCATTTTTCTACGAAAGTGAGGCTGGGGACAACGTTTCGGTCAAAGGTGGGCGTTCGTCCATGTTAACCGAATTTTTTTTTACTCAAGTTGAAGACATGGATTTGGACGGCCTCTGGTTCATGCAGGATGGCGCGCCATGTCACATCAAATTACCAAATCGTGTTATCAGCCGCCTTGGCGATGAAATTGGCCGCCTCGGAACTGCGATTTTGACTTTTTTTGTAGTGAACCGTGAAGGATCGATGTTATGCCAACATTCCGGAAACGATTCAAGTAGGTACTAGGCCAATAGTCAAGATGACAGGACAGGACAGACCTACATGACCTACTTCGACATAAGTATTTGGAGCTAAATTCAATGTGGATTCTGTAGTAATGTTAGCGCACGTTTGGACTTTATGGCAATCCGTACACAGCTAAATTCATTAATATCAGGCTAATATGCGCTCTGTGTGCATTTCGACAAATCATATGAGCGACATCCTAAATACGGCGTTAAAATCATACCCAGTGGTTTCAACGTCAGATTTGTCAAGGAGGATATCTTTGATAGTACAATTGTACTGTTATCGCAACAAACCGCAGATGGTTTATTAAGTTGCGTCTGAATGGCGTCGCCTGTAAATGCTAATCGAGTTCGTTGACACAAATCAGTGTTTGTCATCTTTATAAACTTCCAACTATAAGCCTCATTAAACATCGAGCAAAAAGTTTAGTTGTTTAGTTTAGTTTAGTTTAGTTGTTCGAGAGAAGGCTTTGCTACTCAATTGCTTTCTTAGCCCAAAGAAACAGCGATTGGCAAGAGTTATTCTTCGTTTAATCTCAGCGCTGGTGTCATTACCTGAACTTACAGCGGAGCCTGGGTATAGATAAAGTCCTTAATCACCTCAAAGTTATATCTGTCTAGTGTCTATAGTGACATTCTGTATGAGACTTCGGTGTCTTGTTTTGCCCTCATTGACCGCCAAACCCATCTTCGCCGCCTCCGTCTCAATACTCTGACATCCCGCTGCGTTCTGCTGATTATGTCAGTGTCGTCGGCGTAGACGAGTAGCTGGACGGAATTTTGAAAAAGATAGTGACTCTGGTGTTAGCGTTTGAGTTTTGCACTACATAATCTTCTTTCAAGAATTGAAAGATGTCACATGACAGTCCGTCGCCTTGTCTAAATCCTTTTTTGACATCGAAGGTTTCGGTGAGTTCCTTAACCTTGATGGAACAGCGTGCATTCTCTATTGTCGTCCTGCACAAACGGACGAGTTTGGCAGGGATGCCAAAACTAGACATTGTTCTGTACAGCTCGTCTCTATAAATGCTGTCGTAGGCGGCCTTAAAATCGATGAAAAGGTGGCTGGAGGGGCTTATATGTTTTTTTTAAATTTACAAACTCATAATGGCAACATGTTTTTATACATTTTCTATATTTCCCAACATCCTTAACGCTGTGCAGATACCGTACTGAATATTTTATACAATCCTGATTTTAAATAAAATTTAGCAATGTGAATATGGCTTTCATAAAAACTTCTCTATCATCATCCCGCCAAGGGAAGAATTGGAAAAATACAAACCCAAACCATCGCGACTTGATCTAGTCTGGTACACAGACCGTTCCAAGGTGGATTCAGGGACTGGATCTGGCATTTTTGGAGAATCACCTCAAGCGAACTTCTCAGTCAGCCTAGGCAGGTTCTCGTCCATATTTTAGGCTGAAATCCTTGCCATCAATCACTGCGCTAGAATAAATTTATGTTCTAACACAAGTGGTAAAACCATATTTGTCTTCTCAGACAGTCAAGCTGCTCTTAAAGCCCTGAACTTATCTGTTATAAAATCGAAGCTGGTCCTAGAAACTTACATGGCCATCTACGAACTAGCAAAGAAAAACCTAGTCATCCTACACTGGATTCCAGCCCACAGGGGATTTACTGGAAATGAAACGGCTGACTCTCTGGCCAAAGTCGGCGCGACAACGCCACTCGTCGGACTTGAACCCTTCTGCGGTGTCAGTAAGCGATGCTTCAGGGAATACATTAGGAGCTTAGCTCAAATCGAATCTAATGAACTCTGGCTTAAAACACCTGGGCAGAACTGCACCAAAAAGTTCTTCCCAAAATTCTCCCCCAGAAAATCCTATTTTCTAACTAATCTGGGTAAAAACAACCTAAGAATCCTGACAGGAATTATTACTGGCCATGGTCCTATAAAAAAACACCTTCACCGAAATCGGAGTCTCACCAGACCCCACATGTAGACTGTGCCTAGAGAGTGATGAATCCTCTCTTCACATTCTCATGGAATGTCCGGCTCTCTTCCGCCTTAGGAAGAAAGTTTTTGGCGAAGAAATCTTTACCTCGGCAAATCTTGCTGAATTACCCCCAGAGAAGTTACTTGTCTTCCTGACTGTCTCCGGAGTAAAAAGATGGCTCTAGGACCCTACAAGGGATGGCACAATAGGCTCCTTTAGAGAAGTCGCAGTGCCAGGGCCGGTTAAGGCTCTCCCGATCAATTATCTAATCTAATCTAGCAATGTGAACGAATTGACAAACGAAAATATCCACCATATGTGGTGGCCCAAATCCAACAGCATTCTAAACTGAAAATCATTCAATTTAATCGCCATTATAAGACATATGTACCTATTTTCGCCTACATCTAGCCTCGAACCATTCCAAAAAAAAAAAATTACCCAAAATAAAGAAAATGATCTTTTAAACATTCGAATCCAAATCCGACCGAAATACCGCTTTAATAATTATTCAAGACCGGAAACATGAGAAAACACTCTCTTCCACTCTAATATCTATCTCAAGGTTATTATCCCATCGTCCAAACATAACTTATGAATGAAGTTAAACGCTGATCATTAAAGGATCATCATGCCTCATAATCTAATTATAATTTGTTTTCGGTCGACATTTAAGGAACCCGCCCGGAACACCGTAAACATGCAGAGCGCCGGCCGCACCATTGCGTGCTGACCTACGACGTTATGGTGTGGCCATAAGTTCGGCGACTATGGTCACCACCCCCTCCAGACACGGTCCGTGGTGGCGGCGACTACCGACAAATCCAGTCGCTCAGGTCTTTTCAAATACACAATAATTGTTCGGTATCATCACAAAGGTGATTTGTGATGTGAATTCGGAGCGTTGCATGTGTTGGCTCTTCAACACACAAGGCAGAGAAACAAAAACATCCGAAAGTGTCCTTAATGAGTGTGATGTCGTTTGAAGACTTCACAGTTTCTGGAAACAGGTAGGTAGACGTAGAATGCAAGAATCCGTTCCCAGAGGGAATATTTTCTCGTAATTTGTCCATTTTTCGACCTATCACTCAACGGGCCAGTTGGGGGAAATGTCCAAAGAATTTATCAATTCACGAAAGCTAACACGAACCATCTGATACACAGCCAACGTCGAGAACAAAGAGATTGGATTTCAATATTCATTCATCTATCAAAATGGTATCGTTTGGGTATCGGATTCTTGGAAAGGTTTTAAACTTCATAGGAAAAGGGTTTTTGTTTTGTCAATTAATTCGTTAAGTGGGCAGCTACTGTATACATCGAGTAAATGATAAAATGGTAGGTTTAGGGATTTACCCCCCCAGTTACCTTTTCGACTTTGACTTGTCCATCAGTATTGAAAGGGGAACGGAATATGATGATAAATCTATCTTTCATTGTGGAGAGCATGACCACCAGCACATTTGTTGGCTCTTTGGCAGGTTGTGTACTTTTATGAATTAAATCTTGAGTTGACATTTGCTTCTTATTTAAGCAGTTTATTTACATAAAACGTCTCATTTAATGCGGGCCATGAATTAAGGTAGTTGGATGGTTGGTATAGTTGGTACTTAAAATGGACTACGCACTATACGGTATCCGAAAACAATTTTATTCTAAACTATAAAAAGATATTGAAAAAATACAGAAAAAAAGTACCTACATTATTTCAGTTACAATATTTGACAGGAAGAGATTTTTGTTTTTTGTTGTTGGAGATTCGCTGGAAGGAAAAATCATCGAAAGATAATGTACAGCTAGTATCTACGTTAGGGATGCTTCTGCTGATGGAATTTAATCCGATCTAAAATATCCTCATCAGGGGGACTGACTTTCGTCATACGCATCCCTAATGATATTACACCTAGTAGTTCGACAAATCGGCAATTTATTTTTGATTGGTTTAGAAAAATTGGAGAAGGAAATTCTGGCGTTTGTCGGATTTCTATACTTTTTATTTTAAAAATAATTCCTACTTTCTTGGTCTTAGCTAACTCGTATATAGATGAAGAGTTAGCTGTATACTTTTGCGCCTTTGAGCAACTTTTATAACTTCCTTTTAAAATATTTAAAATGAAATAATACCCGAAACGTTTGGGGGATCGAGCTGCCCCCCCTGCAACCCCCCTACTTGGGTTTACTGTCAGATGAAGGTTTTGATGTGTTATTTCCTTTTTTGTGTCATAAGGCCCTCGGGCGCTATGACACATTGAGAGTGGCAGTGGGCGATATGACACTTTTAAAAGTGTCATAGCACCCGAGGGCCTTATGACACAAAAATGTGTGTCATAACGCCCCAGGGCGTTATACAATTACAATATACAATTTTTTTTATTAATCTAAGTCTGTGCTAAATTGAAATCAGACTAACATCAGCTGGCTGACAATTTTTTTTAGCGCATAGGTAGATATTTTTCTTTTGCAACGACAGAAAATTGTGGTTCGCCTATATGACGTGCTACATATGCCCAGCCCACATGCCTACGCACGATGCTACCGTTAATACCTTCTTGTGTTCTAAAGACGCCAAATGTATTTTGATGTCCGATTTACGAGTTAAGTTTTTTTTAATTCCGAATGTAACACATTTATTTTGTATATATATAGAATTTAACATAATATTTTGTGTGTGTTGAAAGAGTGCGGTGAAGTAGGTCCCATTTCACATGCGATCTAAACCATGTCTAAAAATGTCTTATTAAATTAAGGACTAGGTAGAACAACCAACATTCAAAAAAATGCATGAAAGTGATGATAACAAAAACTTTCTGCCAATCTTTTCCACTTCTTGATGTTGGTCTAGGCTGTGTTATAACTAAGTCCCATTCGGTCTTAGCGTCAAGACTTTCCTTTTCAAATTCCTTTGCAAATGCAATTTTTTTTTATCAATCCCATTGAATTGTTTCTGGTTTGTTAATTTTAACCCTTGAAAAGAATTTAATTTAATTAATTTATATGAATAACTTAACAATTCAAGAAGAGTTACATCAGTTACATTTTCAGTCGGTTCCATTACTTGGCGATAACTAATTTGTTAACGTCAAAAATCGTCGTTTTTCTGTCGTTTTATGGCCTTCAACACCTTAAAGAATGTCTGCGAAATGTCTCTCATTACGTTCGTCGTACACTAATGGGACCCACAAGGCTTTTAACGAGAATCGACGTTCAACCTCAAGGACAAAAAACGCACAAGTAATTCTAAATTCAAATTGGAATATTTTAAGTCGTAAATTCCACTCAGAATAAGGGTGAATATTCGTAGTACGCCTTTATAAAATACTGACAAAATTTATGAAATTCCAGTATAAAATCCAGTATTGAAATTTATCCAGTATCTGAGCCTTGAATCCAGTATGGTACTGGAAAATTCAGTATAGTTGGTATCATTAGGTATAGTGTACAGAACTTCCTATAGAAAAGAAAACATTGAAGCCCTTTTTTCGATACTTTAGAAACTTTTCGGTCGATTGAGCTAAAACTTACACAACAGGTCTGTTCCTTTACTTTTAAGCAGGGTTGGCCGAATAAACTATACTACATTTTCTACATCATTAACTACGCGTAGTAAATTAAATAAACTACACGTCTTATTTACTACAATTTGTAACGTCTGCTACATAGACGTAGAAACTACAGAAAAATAATAGAATTTCAGTTAAAAAGATTCAAAAGTATTGGGTTGTACTAGTTTTACTCGTAGTCGTAATGTGGGGTTCGATATTTTACATTCTCAATGGATGTTCGTATTGAACAATGAACATTCGAGAACCGATTTTGAATTCAAAAGCATGCGTCCCATTTCAAATTTGACAGTTGAAGCTACGTCTGCTACAATTTGTTTCATTAACTACATTAACTACATAAACTACGTAGCAGATGTAACAAATGTAGTTTTTTCGAAAAAGTGACAGTTCGGCCAACCCTGCTTTTAAGTCTTACGAATTGTCTACAAATTAACTTAACTTGAAAAATTTGTCAAAGGGAGCTGCTTCGAGAGAGTAAGATATTACCCCTCCCCACTGAGAATCGTAGGTACTAGTTTTTACTTAACAAATTTCTTTGAGTAATACTATAGGACGATATGTGGAATCAGCATACGTATGCTGAAAATTGTGTTCCAATCACAACTTATCGTACATTTAATGACAGACATTTTTTTTACACGATGTGTTGTGATTGGAACACAATTTTCAGCAGCTGATTCAACATATCGTCTAAAACTAGCTTAAAAATTGAAAAAAAACTGTCAGTCGTTTAAAAGTTGACAGATGATTTGAAATTTGTTGTCTTAGTTGGCATGCGCGATTAATGACTATTTGCATTTGTGTTTTGATGTCCAGCGATATAAGTAACAAATTGGTATAAAAATGGTATCAGAATGCGGGAAAATAATGTAGCTTTTATCTTTTCTCGAATACTAGTTCGGTCAGTAAAAAATCTTCCATGAGAATAAATTTATCACCTTAATCCTTGCAAGGTTGAGTATAATATTCAAATTCAAATCAAATAAGTGCTGTGTAAAGATAGACACTTCTTACAGTCAAAAGACCCTTGTCAAACATGCAGTCTGGCACTAAGAAAATTAATTAATATTTTTACGGTAAAATTATGACTTAACTTGATTTCAGCAACCTTTTGGTCTGTCTTTTTTTTATGGCAGTACTTATAATTATAACGCCAAAGAGAAATGTTGAATATGCACTGTAGCGGTCACTACGGAAAGAAATTATATACAGATCGATGTACCAATGTCATTCTTATGTCTACAGTTCAGATAGTAATCTGTGCGATGCTTTATCCGAATAAAAGAAAATCTCAACATCCCTGACTTAAAGCCCTAAAACATCGAAAACTTTATCTGAAACGGCCATCGGGCCGCTAGCTCCAAAATGTCAGACAGAGTACTTATAGGGTTAAGTAACTCATTTTCGGATAAAAAATTTCTTTTCGATTCGAGTTGCCAGAGAAGAAAGTTCTGAGACTATTAACACTTAGAGCTCAGTCACTAATACTAGGTAAAGCAAATCCCCTTCGCAAAAAACCCGTATGTTAATATTGCGAAATTTTTTTTTTAATTAAAGTTTCATACAGAAAAATTGCATAGAATTTTCATTCTTTATTAAAAACCCCTGTCTATAAAAACTAGCAACCTAATTACAAACACGCGATATTAAAACTTGGTGACACTGCCGTAACAATCGATTTGATCCTCGGCATTTCTCCAAGGGCCCCACTGTTCTTGTACATAACGCATGCCAAGGCTACCTAACGCAGCGCAGTTATCAACTAATCGAACTTGCGTTTACCATAGTGCCGCAGCGATCATACTCGTTTCTGTATCATCCATATGCAAATTCGCTAAGCGCATTGATTGTACAAAGCGGTCCCACTAATTAATTCATCTGCATTTATCATCGATCGTCTCTAATTAGTACAAAGGGAGAGAACTCTTGTTCAAGCTACTTGCAGCCTCGATAACCCACCCAGCGGTCACTACAGTACCTATGATCAGAATAGGTAGTCCAACACACTGTCTAGTCTAGCTCTAGTCAACGTTTCTGCTTTTTGTTGAGTTGGATTAGAATAATCTACTTAATCACACTGCATGCCAAAGACCAACTCTTTCGATGCCGCTCTTTTCACTTCCGCTGCTTTCTTGCTTTTTCCAATATTATTTTTCGGGTTCATATTCATTTTCGTGTTTAGCGATTTAGATCCTCCAATCCAGCTAAAAAAATCTCTGAATCTATTACTATTACGTAAGTACCAAAACGAAAGGCTCAGTGAGATTCATCGGTCGATGTGTCCAAGAGTTGGCAGGGTAAACAATTCGAACTTCGGTTGACACTTATGCGGGGAGGAATTGCACTCATTGCCCCTCCGTGGTGTCCGCACCTGCACTAGCTAATAACAACAACTCAATTGTAAAAAAAAAAATTAAATTCTGCGAATTCCTATTGTTTTTGTTTGAAACAGCTACATGATAACCACAGAAATTACAGACAAATTAATAAATATAATAAAAATTAATAGCTGCATCGCTTGCTAGCTATCCATGGTAAAAATCTATCAAGCACAACAAAATTCCACCGCAACCAGTCATTAGGAAAAATCGCATTTTAACATTATAGCTATACTATCCATATTTATTTATTTAATACGAGAGATATATACCTACATATGTTACGACATTACGGATCAATTTTCTGACCAACTGCACCGTTCAACTGGGCAAAGTGCCCACACCAAGGGGAGGGAGGGCGCCGGTGAGCGGTAGTCCGCCCCTGGTGGATTTAATTGCGCCTAATGGCTTCACTTGTTCGTACCTGGTATTGCGAAGGAGGTTGGGTGGGGACCCACTTGAATACGGATATTATCAGTAAAACTTGGCTCGCTGTCGCACTCCACGGCGTAAAAAGGCTACAATTGCAACTGCAACTGCAACAAGCGAATTATCAAGGCATTAAAGTAAATTAATTAAAAAAATGAAAATCAACATTTGGAGTGCAATATGGCGTGACACGATTGCTGGACGTACTCGTATTGATTTGCGCACATACCGACCGACCGGTGCGGTGCAATAATCAGCAGTCACATGTCGCATCGCTTGTCCGACTCCGGGTCGGGATGTTTATTTTTAATGGGCGACTAATTATGGTAAATTACCGTTGCTGGGTGCTGGTGACGGCAAAATGCAAACTCTTTGGCAAATATTTGGTATATGCGGTTGTGCTTTATGGCTGCCGTTTGTATGGATATGACAATTAATTTGGCGAATATGGGTGTTTTGTAATTGTTACATACTGCGCTTGTAATAGATGACGCTGAATGATGATGGTAACGGTATTATATGGGGTAATTGCATGCTTTTGTCGATTTTGTTTAAATATGTATACACACTCGAGGAGGTATTGTCGGGTATATTATGACATAACAGTAAACATTGCAAAGAATCTATACCTACAGTAAACTGGATGACATTTTAGATTGCCCACCATTCGTTGGAAAACTCAAACAAAGACCTAAACCTATTCGATTAAGGTACGAGTCAAGCGGCGATTAAAGAACTAGATAGTAAAGTCGAATACAGTCAGGATGTGAACGAAATAGGCGAACAGTACAAGGTCACGCTCTGCTGGGTTACAAACAAGACGAATTGGGTCGGCACTTGATGCCACAAAAACTTAACAGCATCTGTCCGATCTTACAATATACCATCAAAAAGCACCTCAGAACTTGTTGCGCACTTCACTTCTAGTTTAACATAACCTAATTTAGGTATGTAGGTATATACGAACTGTAAACTTGTAATGGAACGTTCTCCATCGTCACACCAAATGCATGGCCTCATCTGCATAAAACACTATACAGGGTGGCGCCTAAGAATGATTTGATTATTGATTAATAATTTAGTTAAGGTATTTTTTTCAGAACTTACTTTGAAAAACTTGAGAAATATAATATGATGGAAGGCGTCAACGAAGAACAAAGGGCCAAAGTTATTCAATTTTTGATTGTATTTTGATATTATTTTGGTTTAGTGTTTTAAGCGGCTGAAAGACCCCGTGCATCAGTTCGAAATGATGTAAAAAAGCATGTATTGAGGAAAACCGCGAAAATTTCGAATGAAATGTACGAATTCCCCCCACCCCCTCCAGTTCAACCCTTTTGGAGTTCGAATTTCCCCAAACCACAACTTGGCGAGCTCACTATGGCAATTAAAAGGAAATTTGTTTCAAAATGTCAGCTTCCTAGTTCTTACAGCTTGGAACAATTAACCACCATTCACCAATCTTAACTGTATTATAGTACAAGGTGGCGCAAAAATAACCTTCCGATGTTTTTTGGCTGTAATTAAAAAAAAAATGAAAAACTTTGATTCTTCTTGTGGATTATTTTTATTTGGTCTTTTAATTTTTTTTACATCAAGTCGAGAATATGATGTCATGTAAATGGCCGCCGCCACAGTTGATTGTCATTTGAGCCCTTTTTATGGCATTTTCCATCACTTTAGCCAAAACTTCCGGCGATAGGTCCTCACATTCTTGACAGATATTGTCTTTAAGAGCTGCAAGAGTCTGAGGCTTGTTGACATAAACCCGCGACTTCAAAAAGCCCCACAAAAAGAAGTCTCGAGCGGTCAAATCAGGCGATCTTGCTAGCCAGTGCAAATCGCCAAAACGGGAGATTAGGCGCCCGGGAAATGCATCCTTCAGCATATCGGTTGTGGCACGTGCAGTGTGTGCCGTTGCACCGTCCTGTTGGCACCACATGTTTTCCAATCCCAATTCATCAAGTTGCGGCAAAAAGAACTCGTTGATCATTGCTCTGTAGCGCTCATCATTCACAGTAACCGTTTGGCCCGCGACGTCTTCATGTCCATGACATCTTCGGCTACAGCAGCAATATTCTCTGCAGAACGGCTACTCCGGGGTCTGCCACGCCTGGCAGCATCTCGTGTTGTGCCAGTCTCTTCAAGGCGAGCGGCTAAACGTCGCAGTGTTTCACCAGTAGGCGTTGGAAGGCTAGGAAATATGCGACAAAATTCACGTTGTGCCAAAGTCACCGACCGATTATTGCTCAAATAAATAGTCACCAAAATAATAGTCACTTTTGCTCGAGTATGAGGAGTACATCTGAAGTTAGTAGACTACAAAAGATTGTCTCCAGAGATCCAGTTTCCAAGATCGGACTCATTCGTAATAGAGCGGGGAGATAGTGGAAACTCTTGATCACACGGATGACGTCCTATTGAAAGTACACTTTCCAGGAAGCTATAAGTCAGATCAGCCCTGGGCGCCCAGGAAACAAGGAGCGAACAGGATGGATAGGACGGAAGCAGAACGGATCGTGACACCAGACGCTGTTAAGTGGGCGATAGCAACGTTTTCACCCTTCAAAACCGCGAGACCAGATGGTATATTTCCAGGTCCAGCTTTGGCTGGTAGAAGAATGAGGATATTGAGAAAACATTGGGTCGAGACTCATTGGATTAAACAGATCTCACATAAACAGATGCTAACGTTAACACTATCGATCGAACCCAGGGAAGAACTCTGGAGAAGTCCAGAGAGTCTCTATGGGTAAGGTTTTTAATGCTAGGGAGACGAAAAGAGAGCCGACAATGGTGGTCTGATTCGAATATCTCTCGAAAAAAAAGACCAAATGACCCAAAAACACGCATTATATGCTCTCCTTAAAGTGAATTTGTGCCAAACTCGAGTAAGTTGTTTTGTTGTTGCAAAAACTTCTTTGATATTTCGAAGTAAATTGTCATTCTTTATGTTTTTGAATTTTATACTTAGTCCTTGTGATTTATTTCATTAAAATTCAAATTAATTTGAGTCGTCTTAGAGTAGTCCACCACACTAAACACTGAGCCCAAATCGAATATGCTTAGGTAGGTACATTATCTATAGGTATAGGTTTGCGTTTGCTCAATAAATTGAAAACGATTTAAGCTTGAACACTTGGCCTAGTACAGAAGTTAGAGGTTTTTGCGAACAAATTATTAATGATCGAAACTCAAAAATAAGTGTAGTCCAAGAAATATTAGTTTTTCAAAATATTAAGGTATTGATGATAACAAAAGTGTTTCTAAATGATTTCATAGGCCTATTCATAGGGGCGGTCTTGCACAGCCTCGAGTTACAGAGAGTTGTGGAAATAATTAATTCTGTCTGTAGTCAAAGTATCTAAAAGCAAAGATTTCCCAACAGAAATTGTCAAGATCAATCCCAACGAGCGAGAATCGTTGTTACTCCTCACTTTCCCATTCAGTAATAGAGTTCTTCCCCAAGTGAGGTGAACCAACTGTCAAAGTTCAACTGTTGAAACAAATAATCTGATGATGAATGAATGATGTAGTTCGAAATAGCTCAATGATAAAATCGTCAAAATTTCCTAATAGAAATTGGTCAAGGGCTGCTCTTCAATTTAAGCAAGAAACGTTATAGCTTTTCCCTATTCAATTGAAGCAACCGATAGTTTAGAAGCCCTCTGTATATAATTTAAGCTCAAAACAAGAACGGTGATTTGCCTTAGGGCACTCTCGGAACCACGTTCGTTATTGGGCCGTTTTTGAATAAATTCAGAATAATTAAATCAATTTAGCAGTTGTTAAGGTACCTAGTCTTCCTTACTGCACAGACGAGAATGTGGCTGCTGTAGCCAAGAATCTGAGATTTAATTCACGAACATCAATACGCTATTGATCTCAACAGCTCAACATTTCACGCACTAGCTTGGAGGAGAATTCTACACAAAGATCTCGGATTATTCGCTTACAAGGTCCAATTGACGGCGCACGACCATCAGCTTCGTTATCGCTTCGCCGTTTGGGCTTTAGAGCAGCTTGAATTGGACAAGGATTTTGGGCGACAAATCATCTTTTCTAACGAGGCGCATTTTCATCTCAGCGGCTACGTTAACAAACAAAATTGCCGCATCTGGGGCTCGGAAAACCCGTACTTTATTGTCGAGAAGCCAATGCATTTACAGAGAGTGACAGTTTGGTGCGGATTGTGGAGCGGTGGCATCATTGGACCATTTTTCTTCGAAAATGAGGCTGGGAACAACGTTTCTTTTTTTTTTATTGAAATTCAAGACATGAATTTGGACGACCTCTGGTCCATGCAGGATGGTGCGCCATGCCACACAGCCCATGCCAAAATCGATCTTTTGAGCACCAAATTGCCAAATCGTGTTATCAGCCGTCTTGGCGATGTCAATTGACCGCCACGGAGCTGCGATTTGACTTTTTTTTTTGTGGGAACCCGTGAATGACCGATGTTATGCCAACAGTACGGAAACGATTCAAGCACTTAAGGCCAATATCATCCAAGCAATCCGTGAACTACAGCCCGAAACCATCAACAAGGTCTTGGAAAATCGGAGTGGCAGAATATGCGCTACTGCGAAGCCAGCCGAAGGAGCCACTTGAACGACGCTCTGTTCCATAATTAATGGGAATGTTTGCTCTTGCTGCCGTAATACATGAACAAAATTTAATTTTGTTAATTTTATTGCATTTTTAAAAAGAAACTTGTATTTGGTCAACCCTTTGCCTACATAATTCCTACACCCAGGGCAGTTCTGACATTCGGTCGCTTGTCGATCACTGCGTGGCCAGGCCCTGCATTTTACAATACGAAACGTAGCTTTTCTGGCCATAATTCTAAAAATGCTTTCTGTTGTGTGTATGTGCACTTCTATTTTAATTTGCAGCTTCCAGCAGCTCTGCCTGTGGCTGTTTCGACTCTGGAGCGCTGTCATAAACCGGGAGGGAGATTGTACTACGCAATTCCGGAAAATAAACTCAGTTTAAACCCCCATCCATGGCCGGTTAAGTTAAACTCGGTTTAAACTCTCGATTAAGTTTAAACTGTAATAAACCTTTTCGTATTAAACGTCGGTTTAAACCTGATATCTGGCTAAACGGAGTTTAAACTTGCACTGTAAAACCGGCTATAAAACTTGTATACTAAATTGTGAATGAAAGCCAATATGGAGAGTGACACAAATCTAAGTCACTTAAGCAAATATCGAACGTAGTCACAAAAATTACAATTATTTTAAGGAAGTCCTATTGATGACAGCCACGCAAGTGTGAATCGATTAGGTACCCCAGGAGCCATCGATACATCTTACCGCGGCAACGGTAAGACCATGAACTTTTTTTATGTTATACATTCATGTTCTTGTCCATCCTAGGTATTTTAAAAACGTCTTTAAAGGCGTTTTAAATTGAATGTGGGACTCTTTTCCACAGGCCATTTAGATATGACCCGCCATTTCGATGTTCTCTTTAAAATTCAAATTTGTTGTTCTTCTTAAATATACAAACAAATCTATAGGTATGCAGTAAACAAAAAACTGATTAGAGGCTTGACATTTCCAATAAAAAATCTGAGGGTTTTTCCAATCCAATAGTGTTCCTTATCTAAAGTTGTTTCCTTTCATTGGCTTTGTAGTTTGTTGGTCACTATCGCTGTTTTATCAAAATTGATAAATCATTGTCAAGTCATTCCTTTCGATTAAGTTGTCACTTCATTTTATTCAAAGACAAACTTTTAAATTAGGTACTCCTTACGTACAACTAGGGAAGTTTTTACCTGACACCTTCTCAAAGGAAGTAAAATAGGTAAATTATATTCACTTAAATATAATTAGATTGGTATCATCTGCGATCTATCTGATAATACTACTACGATTATGCGCAGTTAAAAAATAAATCTTGACTTTTTCTAGTCCCCTAATTATCACCATTTTAACTAATTAGCCTCTTAACTTATCGAAATGCTCTTTCTACTTTGTTTTGAGTTTCCAAATTAACCACTAAGTAATTTTAATACTCCACCAATTAATGAAAGAAAAATAAAATAAAATTAATGACAGAAAAAAAAAACCGATTCATTGTGTGAAACGCACTCTTGCGTTAATAAAGTAATTTTCTCAACAACAAACTTTAAAGATTATTGTTGAAAAAAAAGATTTTTAGAACAGTTGATATCATTCTTCTGAAATATAATTCCCAAGTGTCAAATGGAACACTGCAATTACCAAAGTCTGTACATACTCGTCGTACTCGTATATAGTGGTCATTGAGACGAATGAACACAATGTCAATTAGTAGGGTCTCTACTATAGTACCTATTCCAGCTTGATTTGTAAACTAATGATAAATGAAACGAGAATTTAGCTGAGCTTAGGGTAAACATGAAGTTTATCAGCTAGGTTCCAGAAATCGAGTGAAATCGAAATCGCAAATCGAGTGAATTCGTTTTCTATGTTCAGCATTTCGAGCGATTCGGAAACTCCGAAATTTTTTCGAAATCACAATTTCACTTTGTATCAATTCCGAAAATTTTTAAATCGAAATTGAATACAGTGAAATGTAGAACACAAAAATTCATTTTCGACTTCATTTCATCAAATGTGGAACCCAGCAGTATAGTTGCCTTTTCAAGCCTTTCTGACTCGGGCTTAGTGATGAGAAGGTATTTCGGCTTACAAGATCTATTTTAGTACCTTAAGTCCCAGAACTATGTTTCTATTTTTCTTGAAAAAAGTCCTTCCATATAAAGCTAGATATTCTCATTATTATATGCGCAGCTATTTCGCCGTTTTCAAGACTTAGCCGCACTTTGGAGAGTTAACTAAATTTATTTCCTTTATAGGTGGTATTGCGAACCGTAATGACTTACATGCCTACTTAGATCTAAGGTCTTCTTGGCTTTGTCGTTCTTATAGTAGATATTAAATGCATCATACTGAATGTTCCCAGCATTTTATAGCTCAATTTACGGCCGATTGAGGAGAATCAGCTTTAGAACTTCTTCTGGTCATTTAATGTAAGTGTTGTTATATTTCTTCTAGATCTTACAACTTTAGGTTTAATAATCTTAACTCATCTTAAATGTGAGTTACTGTGACCGAAAAAGGTATAAAATAAAGACACGGGTGACTCCATTTGATTATACTACGAAATGAGGAAATTTTATTCTAATGAGGAAAAAATATTTATTTTATTCAATTTTATAATTAAACACTTTTTTCGGACATCATGGATTGTTTTTTTGGGTTCGTCGTTAATGAGCTCCAAAGACATTCAAGCATTTTAAGCATTAAAACGACGAAATTTTTAGTTTTACCTATCAAACTGTATAACTCAGGATACCTACTTCCTACAGCCGCCTCGGTTCTCAATAACTTCAAAAATTTTATTCGGCATAGAATTTATCAAGTTGTGCAGAACTTCATCATTAAGCTCGTTCCATGCCTGGATTATTTGTGCTTTAAGCTCTTCCAAATTTTTGTCCTGCCTCCCATTCGAATGCATTTTTCTCGCCATGATCCCCCCACAAGTTTTCGATTGGGTTAAGGTCAGGACTACATGATGGCCACGGTAAACACCTTGTCCCGCTGACTTCAAACCATTCGAGGACTGTTTTTGCTGTGTGAATGGGAGCATTGTCTTGCTGAAAAATAAAATGTTCACCCGCCGGAATATCTCCACATTCGTCTAGGGCATATTCCAGCAATTCCCTGTATTTTATACCATTCATTCATCAAAGCGATTTTTTGATGGAATTCAAACGCACCCCAAACCATCACGCATCACCGCCGGCTTATTTTCACTGCTTTTTCGTCTCGCAAATCACGCCAATAACAGCTGAAACCATCTGGATCGTCCAAATAAAATTTTTTTTCATATAGGGGAGAACAGTTTTTTGAAGCCAAGCTTCGCAATCTTAGACATTGTAAGCTTAAGTGTTTAATCTAAGATATTCCGATTTTAAAAATATACGGTTTTTTTTTTCAATCCACCTTTTTATCCCGTCTTTTATATCCCCCGCTTTTTTATAATTCCGTCTCTTGTAAGCCAATTTCTTTTATTACAGTTTTTTTATACTTAATTTAGCTTTTCTAATCAAAACTAAATGTTTTATTTTAAAAACTCGCGCGGCGTAACAGTGGACAATTAATTTTCATCCACCTTTGCTGGACTTGACTTCGGTAATGAAATTCACCGCGCTAGCGCTTACTTATTGCTATCTGATGCTAATTACTCGATCAAAGACGAATCCATACTTTTTAGAAGCGAGATTTTCAGCGACAGTATTAAAAAAAAAAAAACAGGGATCTTAGAAGGCGGAATTTTAAAAGGGCTTTCTTCGGGTAAATCCTAAAAGAGTCCTTTGGATCTATACGGCAATGGTAAGACCACTTCTCTCATATGCAGCGGTTGTGTGGTGGAATAGGCTTTCGCGGAAACGGGTTAGGGCCTCCAAAGAACGGTTTGCCTTGGCTGCAGAGGGGCCTTCCCTAGCACTCCGGGCTCTGCTCTAGATGCTTTGATGAACCTCCCAAATTGATATTTTTATCATTGGGTGCACTCTGAAAACCATCTCCCGATTAAAGAGAGGTGGCTTTTGGTACCACGCGCATTGGAATTTTGAAGAACTTGCGCGAGAATTATCCTTTGACCCCTGTCTTATGGATATGCCGTCTTTCCTCAGGCAACGGAATGGCTTCGGCCAGACTCGGAGCCAGGGAAAGAATGCCATCGTGTATTCACGGATGGCTCTAAAACCGGACAGTGGTCTGGTTTTGGAGTCTTCGTGGAAAGCGAGAACATTAGACTACACTACCCCTTGGGTAACCATGTGACTGTCTTCCAGACGGAGATTTTCGCTATCCTTATATCTATGCGGTGGAGGGCTAGAAGCATATGCGCTTGCAGTGATAGCCAAGCTGCATTAAAAGCCCTGCTCAACCCTCTTACCTCGTCCAAGTTAGTGCTCGAACTCAAGCTTTCTCTGAACTTGGTCGGTAGGCTAAACACGGTCAAATTGTTTGGGTCCCAGGTCACACTGGTATCCAGGGAAACAAGATCGCTGATGGGCTCGCCAGGTTAGGTTCAGAAGAAGATTTCTTAGAACCTGAACCTGCGTCTGTGGTTAGGTCATCCATTTATACTTGGGTTTCTCGTGAACACGAGTGTCGTTGGCGTGACTGTGCTGGGTGTAGACAGACCAAACGACCGCGTCCGGACATCTGCAAGAGGTCGGCGTCTTTCTTTCTGTCTCTCAGGAGAATCGACTGCAGACTTCTTGTGGGCGTCCTTTCGGGCCACCAAGCTTTTGCCAAACACTTAAATGTGTTGGGCTTGAGCAACACCACCATCTGTCCTGCTTGTGGAGAGGATGACGATACAGCGGAGCACTTCCTCTGTAGTTGTCCTGCCTTTGCTCGCATCAGGTGGCGGATCTTTGGGGCTGACGTGGTGAGTGCCGAACATCTAAGCTCTTCATCACTGAAGCTCCTTCTCATCTTTCTTCGAAAGACGGGAATACTAAGTACAGCAATGTAAGGTGTCTGTTTGGCAGTACAATAGACCAGTAGTTCTGTGTGAGTGCTCCATCGGATTGTAACAACCTCCGACAAAGAAAAAAAAAGAAAGTTTTGGGGGTCTTCCCCCAAAAACCGTTGTTTTAGAAAAGGAGTCCTATAAATTAACTCATGGGCTTTCGCGTGGGTTCTGTACAATAAATAATCCTCCAAAAAACATATCATTCGACGTCCAAAAGGGGGAGATAGGTTAGTTTGGTTCAATAGGTGTATGAGAGAGAGGTCTCATGCGGCACTAGGCACCATCAGGGCCGAACCTACAATGGGAAAACACATAAACACTTGCCCTTGAGAAAGCTCCAATTTCGCTGCAAAAACCAAGTAGCCCCTTGTCTTTCTACTGGGAACTGGGACATATTTCCTCGCATTTACACCGTATATGTATAAACGTCGTGGTTATATCTTCTTCGGCTTTCAGGTCATTGCAGAATCTGCAAGTGTCCGAGTCTGCCAGCCTGAGCATGGCATGTTTTCTAAAAAGACATTACCCTGACAATATACCGATCAATGTCCTGAGCTGTTCCCTGCCTAGTTTAAGAATTTCCCTAAATCTTTTCCGGTCGAATTGCAGCCAAAGTGCCTTGGATACTGCGTGACCATTGAGGCCTGGCCCACCTCCGGTCGGATTCCTTTGTAATTTTATTCCTAATAGCGCTGTTTATAATGCAATGAGGTGGTTTAATATCCACCGCGTTTACTTATACTTACATGTCTGACTGCGTAATTCCTTAAGCATTGTGCAATAGTTCCTGACTATTTCAGAATTGATGTTCGGATAGATTCCAGTGCCTTGAGTGGGGCCTGGCTATCGATATAGATGGGTATATCCCTTCCAGATATGGATCTCATCTACATTAGCTCAGCCGCTTTCAGAACAGCCAGAACTTATGATTCGGAGATACTATGCTTGTATCCGGTAGTAGTTTGTATAGTCACACCTCGTACGGGGTGGAAGTCGACCAGAGGGTAAATTTCATCAGTTTGCACTTGTACGTCCTGGAGTAGCTTTGCTATAGTATTGTACAGTGCCCAAAACTGCCCCCTCTGAAGTAGCCCAAAGTTGTGAGTCGTAGCGCACTGCTTTCCGAAAGTTATGCTTAATTTACAAGTCTAGTAGCGTGAGATGTAGAAAGGTTGTCAGCAGCGCTGTAGGCGTGCTGCTAAGTGCACCCGTTATGGCTACGCTCGACGTTCTCTGCACCGACGCTAATTTGCCGACTATAGTTTTGTTCCTTGTCGCCTTTCACTACACTAGGGTGCCATATATGAGTATGGGTCTAACTACCACTGTATATAGCCAGTGCACCATATCAGGTTTCATCAGCGGGATCTAGTTAACACCTTACATTTTGAAGTTTTGTATCGCAGTTGATGGCGAAATGGACCTAGACGTTAAAGGCTTAATAAATAAATCTCATGCTTGGAATTTTCAGTCATTACATTACGTATATCTGCTTAGTTGATAGTCTTCAAGACCAAATTAAAATCCATGGCAACCAACACGAAAGAGTTACCAAGCTTTTATTAACATACTACATCAAACCACAAATTTTTCGTAAAACGAGTCGGAAGCTGTTAGCTGTCGAGATCAGGCATCGTTAATGATGCTGGATTCGTCACACATGAAGGAGCATTTCAAACAAAATCCTCTCCAGGGTGCACGACAGATTCTAGGTGGGAGCAAGAACAACGACGAAATCAAGAGTCTTAGCAGTTCAAATATCTAGGATGGAAGCGATAGGTTGCCGCCTTGTTCTGCTCCTTGATTTAAAGAATAATAATTATAAATAAGACAGTAATAAATAATTGCAAACGAATTGCCATAAGTAGCAATTTTAGAAAATGAACAGATATACCTCTATAGGAGTGCTTGACCTCAGGGTTTGTCACCTTCCATTAGTGAACTCCAAACTTTTAACGCAACAGTAACCTGAGCCTGACCTGTGTCTATGTTCCATTCGAACATTACGCACTCTTAATTAAATTTGGAAAAAATAGAAAACACCGTTGAGATGGAAAGAAACAGATTACAAAAAAAAAAATATACTTTTATGTGCGTTTCACCCTTTAGTTATTTTTATTTCATATCTATCCACGCTTCGTTGGACAGTTGACAGTAGGTTTTTTTTAGGACATTTCACCTGTGAAACCTTTCCAAACCCACACAGTCGCTGCGCGTTCAAATGAATGCTTTATTACGCGGAAATCTCGGGTAATTAATTCGAGGTGAGAGCAGAGGACGTATGATGGTCAGAGTACGTACTACTCGTTACCATCTAATTGCGCCACCGAACGCCTAATTTGGGAATAATAACGGACATGAATGTGTTAATTGATTCCTTCTGTGGCACGCCAATATGGGGCTTCGCTCAGTCAACACGGATAAGACTTCGTCCGATGGCTCAATTTCTAGAGCGTGATGTGAATGATGATGATTAATTCATTTACGTTCGCTTTTAATTAACGGAAAATAAATAGGCAATGTGATATGTCACCGATATGGTCGTCTTTATTGCGACAGCCCGTTCAGTGTATTGGAATGGTTGGTCATTTTATGTGAAAGCTCTGACCATTACCTGGTTTAGGTGGCGGCTATTGTTTTCTTGTTCGTTGTGTGGTAAGGTGGTGGATGATTGCCGAAAAACAATACAACACTCTGAGTAACCTTTGATTCACAACTACCAGCGGAACCGTCGCGTCGCGATCGCTTCATAAAGTATTAATTATTATTGTCAACGAAATGTGCTCGTGAAAATGTGCCATAAAAGGAAAATGCTTTATTTAGTCATTTTGAAGGGACATTTTGGTGGTAAGCAATTAATTTATGTTTTATTAGTTGCAGCCGTAGTCGTGGTATGTTGTGTGATTTGATTTCTCTGTGGTGTAGGCGTCACGCAACGTATAGCATTGGGTTGTTTTATACCATCCATTGCGTTCGTTTCGCTTTGTGGTTAGGTATATCTAGCGTCCTTGTGGGCGCCCATCTCCTTAAGGGCGGCAGTCTGTACAGTTTATAGAGACGAATTCTAAGCAATTGATTTTCGATTGGCTATTCGAGAAAATGTTTCAGGCAGGATAAGGCTTTATTCATTGGGGTTATTTCCGCCTGCAATACGCTACAGTGATCGGGAAGATGGAACGAGAGACTAAGTCGGAGTAAAGACCATCACCAATGATCGATTCATCATCATAGAATCCTCCTCACAGAATACTATAATATGGAAATAGGTATAGGAATGATGGTGACTTGGTAGTTTTTATCAAACTGTAGATGGGATATGATGTAGTAAAATCTTTTTGGAAGAGTATGAATGAAGGAAGGAAATGCTGCGGAAGCTGTTCTGTGTTAGACTGTAGCAACACGCTTTGTTTAAGACCTTGGGCAACCATATACCAGAGGCAAGCATTGATTTTATGACTGAGACTTATACCTAGTGAATTACATCGTGCTGTACATCCCATTTATTTCCAATGTCCTTTTCTTTTAAAAAATAATGGTATACATACAAAAGATTAGCTTTTTTATCTCTTTCTTGTATATAAGTCTTCCGGCTTAACTTTGTGGTTTAAAATAAGTCTTAAGTACTTAGATTCATAGGAAAATGTCAAGTCTATCAATGGCACAAGATAGACTGGGAGTCAATGTGAGGAAGTTTGTATTTTGTATAGGTATAGAGGAAAAGTTTAGTTTTGTAGGGGTTTACGCCAAATCCACAATGATTTCGACATCTCCTTCTTAAGTAAATATTGTATAGTTGTTCCTTTAAACAAAATATTAAAATGTTCCTTCAAACAGCACCAGCATCACCTGTCCGCTTTTCAGGCATGTCAGCAGTTCATTAATTGCCAAGTTGCAGAGAAAGGAAAATTAGGTAGCCGCTTTGTGAGGTTGGGTAAGGTTAGGTTCGTGGGCCGGCTGTGCCACACACAGGTCAATATTATGATTCATTGTAATGCCCGTAGGACAAAGAGGTTGCCCTTGCCCTTACCCATTATAGCCATGCATTCGAATGACTTACTGTGCTGCTACATACAAACCATCTTTATTACCTATCTGACGAAGTTCATTCTTGTCTTGTCTTTTGATGATGTGCTGGAAAACTCGTCTAGGTCGTTGAAGAATTGACTACCTAGGAATTTATACCTGGTGATTTGGAGACCTGGGGCAGTGACACAGGAAGAGGGTTGTATCCTCAAGAGTTCCCTCATCGCAGCAGCCTCTACAAAGTTTTTCTTCCGTTAAGCTCATTTTCTTCATATGATACCGCAGAGTATTGTGCCCCGCTATGATTCCTATGAATGTGGACAGGGATTTTCTATCCCTCCGTATAATACTCTCGGTTCTGGTTTATTTAAAGGACGGCCATAGCATTCTTATGGTATTACAAGTATTTAATGTGGCCCATCTAACCTTCGCCTCTTCTGGCTTTTCTCCCTGCATCAACGCGGGATGTTCACAGAGGGATCAGCTTGTTCTTGAAACAGCTGTCGAACCTTGTCTTGTTAATTCGTCTGCTTTCTCATTGCCTGGAATGCCTTCATGTCCCGGAACCCAGCAGAGCGATACCTTGTGCTGTGTACCAAGATACATGAGTTCTTTGCGACAGCACTTCACAAGCTTGATCTTATTTCTGGTGCAGTTATGGAAATAAAAAAATAAAGTAAGTAAGGCTGTCGATAAAGAAGGTAATACCTACCTCCAGAGGTGGTATTGCGCTTAGCTGGCTGTTGTCACTGCCAGGACCTCTGTTTGGAAAACGCTGGTCGGGGTGGTGTATCGATTCTGTCTTGTGAGATTACTCTGCTTCTACCGACAGATCTTCTGGTAGAAGTCCCACCGAGATTCGAGTGAATAACCAAGTGAGATATCTATAACATTCATAGCTGACAGCTCAAAGTTCCTTGTCTATGACTAGGCTAGGAATGCAGTCATTGATTGTATACATAGTTCTTATGACGAGGGGAATCCTTAATGATACCTACGTGTTTTGAAGTTTCATGTCAATGCCGCTGCGTAAATGAATTCAAATGTCATTCTAAAGTTTTAGGAAGAATTGATAAAAGTCTTCAAAGACCACAGCTACTTTTTTGACTTTTTTTCTGGGTCTAAAAAAAATGTTTTGATGCAAAAAGTTTCTTCAAACAATTCTAATAGTGACAGCGAAAGAAAATTTTCAAAAATCTCTTCGCTAATATTCTTTATGATTTTTTAAAAATTGCTAACAATGTCTATTTTAGCCACTTTTTCCTCCTTTCATAAAAAAGTTGTCTGAGATCATCACATTATTTTTACGGGACGGACAAAAAAATCGTCTTTTCGGAAATAAAGGTAGATACCTACAAGGTGGCGCAAAAGGAATCCACCTATCAGAAAATGCTATACATTTTGCGATTGGCCCCTAATGTCAGTTCTGTTTTGACATTTGTGTAGTAAACACATGCGAAATACACGTTAATAAACAATGTTACGCTACACTGCTCCAGAACGCGGAGTATTGGTGACTATTTATTTGAGCAATAATCGGTCGGTGACTTTGGCACAACGTGAATTTCGTCGCAGATTTCCTAGCCGTCCAACGCCTACTGGTGAAACACTGCGACGTTTAGCCGCTCGCCTCGAAGAGACTGGCACAACACGAGATGCTGCCAGGCGTGGCAGACCCCGGAGTAGCCGTTCTGCAGAGAATATTGCTGCTGTAGCCGAAGATGTCATATGGACATGAAGACGTCGCGGGCCAAACGGTTACTGTGAATGGTGAGCGCTACAGAGTAATGATCAACGAGTTCTTTTTGCCGCAACTTTGATGAATTGGGATTGGAAAACATGTGGTTCCAACAGGACGGTGCAACGGCACACACTGCACGTGCCACAACCGATATGCTGAAGGATGCATTTCCCGGGCGCCTAATCTCCCGTTTTGGCGATTTGCACTGGCCAGCAAGATCGCCTGATTTGACCGCTCCAGACTTCTTTTTGTGTAGCTTTTTGAAGTCGCGGGTTTATGTCAACAAGCCTCAGACTCTTGCAGCTCTTAAAGACAATATCCGTCAAGAATGTGAGGACCTATCGCCGGAAGTTTTGGCCAAAGTGATGGAAAATGCCATAAAAAGGGCTCAAATGACAATCAACTGTGGCGGCGGCCATTTACATGACATCATATTCTCGACTTGATGTAAAAAAAATTAAAAGACCAAATAAAAATAATCCACAAGAAGAATCAAAGTTTTTCTTTTTTTTTTTAAATTACAGCCAAAAAACATCGGAAGGTCAAGAATCTGCGACTTTTATTTTGAAAACAGCTTATGATAATCTCAGGAATAAAAACGACCGTATTTTAGCTTAGCGATATTTGTGGCTCTATATAATATATCATCTATACTTCTGAAGCTTGCAAGGTATATATTGTGCTATCTTACAGGCTCGGAAGCGCACGATACCATTTTGACTTACCAGATTTCTCCATTCTTTTGCAAGAAAATAGGGTGTATCTACATATTTGTCTTAGCAACACTGATCCGTTTGCGGTTGCATACGACGACATTTTACCTTAATTAATTCAGATATGGAAGCCTTACTACCAAGGTTTATATTAAGTTATTAAAAATCGGGGAGCCGGAGCAGCTTTAACCGGGCTGTCCATTAATTTACAGGCATACCTACCAAGTACGAAAAAGCGTATGCATTGTTCGAGTAGGTACTTCAACTTTACTTACAATAGTTTGACTTAGGGCAAGTGTAGGTAGGTACCTAAGTATCTAGGTTAAGTTAATGAGCACGTACTTTAAACGGCATCTAAGTAATAGAAACTAAAGCCTTTTCGGCACCTATACCTAATAGATTTCAAGAATACGACAATTTTTATGAATTAGACAAGCTCAGGAAAAAATCATAACAACAATGTCCAGCAATGCTGTGTTTTCCTGTAGGATTGGTCAGGCTGAATCAATTTTGAGAAAATTCGGCCATTCTGTTATTAGTAGAACTGGACTTGGTGTCCAGATATTTGATCCAACTCTTGCCTATGGTCATAAGGTTTGGGTGATGACCGAAAGAAAAAGATCGCGAATAGGTATAAGCTGCCAATCCCCGTATGGGGATTGCCCTTGATGATGATGAGAGTCGATGGCGAAGAATCAAGAGCTATGGAGGGTCCACTTGAGCCACCTATACATACACCCGCGACCCACTTAATGGTTAAGCGGTCTATTAAAAATGAATGAATGAATATAATATATATATAGACATGTATCCACTTTAAAGGTGAAAAGTGGCATTTACGGTGACAGGCAATATACCCCAGCCATAAGAAATTTGCGATGGCCGATGGCCAAAGGATGTGATCATTTGAGTTGCCTCCTCCCATGGTTTCGTGCAGGCTTTTATATGTAGGTACTTATCATACTACTTTTCGATAAAAACTATGTAGACAGACCTGTCTATAGTAAGTTCATGCTGAATGCAGATCAGCAAAAAGAGTCCAATATATACCTAGGTACCTATACCTACCTTACTTACCTACTTATACCTACATTTATTGAAATTCCCTTCATCTAAAGAAATAATTTAAGTATGTACATACCCAGGTACCACCTACACTAATCCGCAAATATTCCAAAATCAATTTAACAAACTCCAAATTTACCAAATGCGTCGCCTAAATGTATTCTTACCTTAAGATTTGCACCAAAAGCCCCCATAGAAACTTTTTAATAAGGCCTCTCTCTCTGAGTTATTTTTCCCCAATTATACCACTTCATTTAATTAGTTTCCGTTACCATTTCCATTTTCCACTAATGAACAATCGTGGAGAAGAAAACACCTTGTTCTTAAGGCAAAGACAGCGGGCACAAAGAAATTCTATAGAAGTATCGAGTAGGTACCTACCTGCGTACCTTCCTACTAACCTTAAGGAACAACAACAATGCCACCCTATTAACAGTTACTAACGAGCTAACTAATTAGAGTGCTCCAATTACAAATTCACCCTGCGACCTGCCAACGATTGAGCTCTTCCCTCCGCATACACAACCGCACTCAGTTTCACACACAAACTCAATACCTACTCATCGTCATCATCATAGCGCAACTCTCAGCTCAAACTCCTGTCAAATATTCTCCCACGCATTGGGAGCAAAATAAAATGTCAAAAAGCTCTAAAAACCGAACAAAAGGTGAATTAGCACAAATTTCCTCTCGATAATGGGATGAGGTTATTTTCTACCCCCCACCCGACATACAAGTGGGATGCTCGCCAGGGGGCAGCGCTGCGATATACCTATTCCATTTCCATCACTCGAATGGAATATCACAAACCAGAATAACGACTATTGTTTTAATTGCCATTAAAATGCACTGCTTGTCCTCTCACCAATATGGAGAGCGCGCGAGGTGCAGATTAACCGCTTACTGTGTAATAGAGTAGCAATAAATTCACCCAACTGTCATTCAGAGCGAGAGAAGAATAGCAAACCAGTTCGGCGCATAGACCCGCCCCTTGAATCAAATGCAAGCATTTCCCCTTTCACACAGAGTAAATCAAAATCAACTGTTCCGATCTAGTACGTTTTCTTCTTGAGAGAACAAAATTATAGTAAACTCTAGCAGGAGATGTGCTATAATTACGCTCTCCACTCTCGAACTCACTCGATTGGCTGCAGTGACAGGTAGCTTGACACATTCCGGTTCGGCCTCACATCCATCAATGAATTTACTTTCAATTACTGTGTCTGAACGGGACCGCACTGTCAGTTGCACACGCCAGAGAGGGACGCACTCAGGCAGTGCCCCCTATTGACTGGGTTTTGTAAGACTATTTAACTGGGAGTTTTTGTTTTCCATAAATGATGGTGGTTGTTTTGTTCCACTTTTTTCCGGTCTAATGTATTCATTGGCTAAATGGGATGTGTCTACCCGCAGCAGGGCTGGGAGTACGAGTGCAAGCAGGAGAGTTGTACTCCCATCGGCCGTTTGACAGTGGGTCAACGAGTGGAACAGCAATTGTTGTGGAAACGGGGCGATTGTGGAAAAATGATCGGGGCCTGTTTGTTCACCATGTTGTTAGTGTCGATTCGACAGCGTGCCCGTTCGGTTGTCATTGTCAGATGTTGGTTGTCAGTTTTGTATGACTGAAGGTGGATATATATTATTTTGTTTTAGTTGAGTGAACTGTTGACAGATTTTTGAATTGCTATCGCGGATATACGCATTGAATTTAATTGATGTGATTTGTGTGAAGGCCATTTGGATTACATTACATTACATTGTCATCTGTCAGTGAAAAAAGAAATATAATACATATTATAATGATTGAATGATTGATTGGGAATAAGTGATATCTAGTGTGTGTCGGAAAAGTGTATCTTGTGTCATTTGCGTCAAATGCTTGTCAGTAGATAATATTATCAATAGCCTGTTCGCGAACAATTTGTGAACTCACCCATTGGAAACAATTAAAAAAAAAAAAACAAAGTCGATCGTAAAACGGCTCCTTAACGCAGCCACAATTACGGCCACCGGACGAATAACGAACGACGCCCACGGCGACAGTGACAGTGAAGGGACGACGACGACAAACACAACGGCGCCGGCAATGACAGTGCCCGTTCAACGTGGATCGATGGCGGTCCTGCAACCGCCACGGTCGCGCTTCATGATCACGGATATTTTAGCAGGCAGTGCGGCAGCTGCAGCCGCAGCAGCATCGGCGGCGGCAGCGGCCAATGCAGCCATGAACGGCGGTGACGGCTCCACCGACCATCACCTGCCATCGCATCACCACCACCACCTCAACTCGCATCATCAGCACCTCCAGCTTCCGCTTTCGCATTCGATGCATGGCGGCGGTAATGGCGGCGGCGGTGGAATTGTAAATGGTCCCACAAACGGTCTACACTCTCACTATGCGCACCCCCATCATCTGCAACATCATGCGGCGGCAGCAGCAGCAGCGGCAGCCGCTGCGGCGGCGGCATACAATTCCGCACATCGCGATCTGGACGACGATCATGATCGGAGCGGTCGTTCCCCATCGCCGCAGGGGCCTCGCGACCTAAGTGTGCCGCCCGGCGGTGGTAGCAGTGGCGGACGCGCAAGTACCCACGATGACAGTGACAGCGATTCCAGCGGGAATCTGGACAGTCACAGCATATGCAGCAACGGTGAGTCAAGGATACTTTGTTTTTTTTTTTTTTTTTAATCTGTCAACGGTCAGTTGTCTTTAGCTATGCGTTGTTCCTCCCCATTTTGAAATGAAATTTAATCTCTGTTCCTGTGTGTGTGCGTGTGTTTGTATTGAGGGGGCGACCGCATAAGCCTGATCGGACTGAAAGATGACACCTTGTCAATGCGATGTTTTATTGTGATTCACATGTCAAGTGCCAACCGATTACAGTTGAGCGGTTCAGTGAATTACAAATTTAATACTCAATTGGATTGATACACGCTTGAGGTTAGAAAGAACGAGGAAAAGGAATGAAGAAGTGTGTATACAGATGGCTTACCTACTGCCAGAAGGATTTCTATTATTGTTAAATGGAATAAGGCTCAGTCATAGATAATTTAAAGGCGGAAGTGATGGGCTTAGACCGTTTATATTCACAATAAGTTCGACTGACAGATTTTCCGCCATATTGCGTGATGCATTGCCATGTCCTAAGCCTTTAACTTTAACTACAATTAGGTTAAGCTATATTATTTATATCTATATCTACTAATTTGATACATAGGTACGTGACCATCAGAGCTCTTAGCTCTAGACATCGCAGAGTTTATCTCAGTAAATAGCGGGTGTGCACTTTAGGAAGGGAGGATACGTACAATAATTGTACATTGACCGCAAATTGAGTGCACTTTTGATTTTTTTTAATGTCAGTGCGCTGTCATCGTAATAAGCAGTTATTTCCTGATTTGCTTACTCAGCTAATAGAAAATAATCAAAGTACCTACCTATATCTGCTTATTTATTCATTTTCGGAATGATATATCTATAGTTAAATGGTCGAACAGTTTTTGACAGATGAAGTTGTGCTATTAGGTATAGTGACAGTAGGTAGGTAGGTACCTTACCTACTCCCCCCCAATGTGATTCGTTCTTCGAATTAATGTTTGACAGACTCAGACAGTTCTTAACATAACAAATAAAAACTTTTTCCGGTACCTGTTAAAATTTATTCGCGAGCAATAGTTTCTAGAGCTCTAACGCATGAACGTCAGTTTCATTCGCGCTACCTACTTTTTAGAGTCAAGAACTAAAAGAAGGTAGAATTCAAAATATTGTATGAAAAGCTAACAAAAAATTGACAATTGATGTGATGAGATGACAGGTCGAGCTACTCCGAGCCACTCCAACTAACCTTTAACTTCTCCAGAAAAAAAAATGAGAATGACAGACTTCACAAAATCTTAATTATCGCCGAAGCTATCATTTTTTTGTTCAGCTGTCAACCATTTTTATGTTGTTTGGTTTAGTGGCAAAATCAGACACCCTCAAAATAAAAAAAACTACTTAAAATTTTGCAGCGGATAAGATTAGAATTATGTACCTACCTAAAGAAATTGTCAGAAATATTTAGTTTTATGTTTTACCAACTCTATTACAATATTTTTTTTACATTGTCAGTACAACCCGGAACTAATTCTTGAAATTCCTTAAAGCCAGAACGGCCATTATCTACTCGTTACTCGTTTTGCGAATAGCGATTTATTATTGAGATTGAATTGAATCGCCTATGTTCAACGATGCCCCAGCTTCATTATGTAAACGCGCTTTCGAATTTGTGTATGAGCAGTAGATAAGAATTTATAAGTCGCATAAGATATGTACGTTCTCAGTCCGTACAAAATCGGATGGTATTTCACTGAACGTCAGTACTGATCTATTTTTTACCCGTTTTCACCTCTCAGATTTGAAATGTTGTTGTCAATGGATTTGAGAATATTCCGTTCTACATTCGAGAACTCCGCAAATTTGGGACAGACCCGAAATAGGGTATTTCGCGAAGCATCTCTTTAAAAATTGCGCTTTCTCTTTCACTGAAACATAAAAAAAAAGTAGGAAAACAAACCCAATTTTACATGTCGGGGGATAGGTTTTACATAGTTTATTGATGAAAAGTTTATAATAATGTGCGAAATTCTTATTGAAAGCATTGCAGACTTGAAATTTACTGTTGGCTAAAAGTGTATGCAAAAGTTCAATAGATAAATTTGTACAGATTGTGTACAAAAATCCAAAATACATTCTTATCATCACCCGCGTTGTGGCGGCAAATTTTACCATTTTCCAAATTCGAAAATCAACTAATATGCGTAATAAAATTAAGGAAAACGCCGACAAATTGTAGCATTAACAACTGTACAACCAACACAGCCAAAAATATTGACATAAAATTGAATTTGTTTCCAAAATTAAAGCGAAAATGACGGGTCGAACTCTGTCTAAAAACACATAATATTAACTCTCTACAAATTTAACTACCTATTACACTTTTGCAAACACTTTTCACAAACACTAAATATCCATTCTGCAATATTTTCAATTGGTATTTTGCACTTTATTATAAACTTTTCACAAATAAAATGGACAAACCCTATCTCCCGCCATATAAATGTTCGTTTGTTTTCATACATGTTTTTTAGCTGTCACTTTATTTTTGTTTTTTCCTCATTTGACACTGACGTTGTCGCGAACTACCCTATAGGAACATTTAAGGAAAGTATGCTTTCAGAGAGAAACCAACACCAAGTAGTAGGGACCTACTGTTTGTTGTATATAGTATTTAAAAAACATAGGGCCAGTTTCAAGACTAGCTGATAAAGTCTCGGATAGCCTATCCGGAATTTATATGTCAGATAAACGTAATATTTCGGTTTCAAAGGTTTCGGATAGTAATAGCTGACAGATAAAGTCTCGGATAGTTTATCAGCCAGTTCAACCGGCTGTTAAAGCCTCTATCCGGAAGATTTAAACAAAATATTTATTTGATGTGGCTGGAAAAAATATAGTTTCAGAGCATTCTTTCGTTGACGGGTGTAGACAGCAGTCAGAAGTGTTATATCATGCATTTCTTTGAATTCTTAAATGTCGAATTAGATAAATATTACAACCATATTACAGGGCCCCGTATAGGAACAGAGTATTTCAAATTATTTTTAGAAACCCTCGACGATGAAGATTTCTGAATTTTCACTATTTTGTTTAACTATATCCATGCCCAGTCAATACCATTCACCGTGGGCGTTGGACTTTGCCAGGGGTGCATTTTTTTGGGTGCAATTATTTCTATACCATAATTAAAACACAAACTCTTGCGTTAAAAAATACGGAATGTAATTTAATTCACTAAAATTTGCTTTGTTGTTCGAATTTTGCATACGGTAACACAGTTGGACTTATTTTAACAAATTTCGAAGGCCTTATTGTAAGGGAACCAGACATAATATTACATGGTGTGAATATTTTACTTATTGGGCTCCCGACCCGTGAAGAGTCTCTGCCCGAGACTCTGCAGCCTTCCATCCTCTACGATCCCGGGCAGGCTGCTTCCAATTGTCCAGACCAAGCGCTCTGGCATCCGCAATGGCTTGGTCTTTTAAACGGAGTAGGAGTTGATAGTGAGAGGCTAGGCTTAACTACATCCATCCGTTTGTAATTTGCGGATCACTTTTCGTTTTATGGTTAATTTTAAGATACCTACACCTACCTATACCTACTCTTTATTTCACCAAATCGGATATAGCGATGTTTTTCTGTATCGATTTAATTCAAGCTCTTCAAAAGTGTCGAATTCACATTACACTGAGTATGTGCGATGTTGGGGTGTTTCCATAGGGGAAAGTATTACAAATTAACAAATGGCTACCCAACTTTTGAGCCAATTTTTTGTGCTTACTTAGTGTTTTTTCATCAGCAAATTGGGTGATCAAAAATTGGATTGATCGGGTGCGTCAGTGCAAAACAAAGTCGCTATGGGCATTCAAAAAATATCTTGTTCCGAAAATAACTGCAAAGTCTAACTTGAAATAAATTGAACGACCCAATATTTGAATTGGAACATGTCCTGGCCATCCTCGTTTTTTTTTTTGTTAAGAGTTCCACTGATCACATTTTAGAGTCAGCGGTCTTGCAGTCCTAAACATTTTTATAGCTGTCATCGTCTAGTGGTGACGACCGTGTTTATAGTTTATTTAATCTATTGAATTCTTCGCCGTGTATAGCCTTTCTATGGGGGGCTCGTAGTAGACTTCTGGACAGAGCATATTTTTTCTATGTTTTTACTTGCTCAACACTCGCACTTATAAGTTTATAGAGTCGGGGCTACCCTGATACCTCTGTTTGAGACAGGCATATATGACATTTTCGGATCGCCAGCTTCCAAAAAATAATCTACTAAAATTTACCAGAGTAAGTATGTGTACCTATATTCTGAATATATCTTGTACCTATGGGTAAAAAGTCTCAGATTTCACGGTTATCGCTCTAATAAAATGTAGGTTTAAAAAAAAATTGGTGGCGCAACAGGCGTGTGACACCCATAGCCTAGATTTTCGCAACCATTCGTTTTGTGTGAGTTTCTATTTTTGGGACGATGGAAGGGACCTACAATTTTATGCCGAGTCCGAACGGCTAAATTGAGAAGCTTTTTCATGACAGTGATACTCTCGGATGTTTGTCAGACGTTCGCGAGAGGTGGAGCAGTAGAAAAAACTTTTTAAGATGTAATTTGTGTTTTTCCGGCCTCGCACAGTAGTCCAGCTAACTACTGCGCCCACGAAAATGTAGGCTCCCTACAAAAAAAAAAAAAAAAACAAGTCTGCGTCGAAAAATGTTGATACATTGCTTCAATGTTTACTATCAAGAACTTTTAAACAAAATTTGGGCTGAAAAAGTAAGCTTTTCTACTAAAAAGCGATTTTTTTTAGGGTCCTAAAAGGCTAACATTTTACTTCTTAGGCGGATTACGAAGGAACAACCTTTGATACACACCAATCTAGACTATTTGAATCAGAGTTTGAGGCCAAACTTTAGCTCGTAAAAGGATGCATTGAAGATTGGTTTTAACCTTTCTAATGAATGTAGAACTTATTTAAATGCGTAAAAGTTGATTTCATGAATAAAAACGTATTTTAATTGCATCAAATCATCACAAGACAATTATATGCAAAGCCAAAAGATACAGCAAAAGTAACAAAACTTAATTTTCCCCAATTTCTTCATAATAGACCTTAACTCCGCTTTCAAGATAAAATTGGCAAAATCTGAAACTGGTCAACATTTTTAACACAAACTCAGCAATCTGTTGCACTAATACCTTTCCTTTTTTTACCATTATACATTCCCAATATTAAGTAGCTTTCTTGACTCTTACTTTTTGAGTGCCTTCGCGGTTCAAGTCGCCATCCGTCTTATACTAGCCATGCTCCTTCGGACATCTATACAAATTGCCATTCATTACAGTTTACCTAAATTATGTGAAAATAACACCGCACCACTTTACGTAGGTATATATACATAATAATCTCATTAAAGGTAGTACAGTGAGTATGTGTAAGTCTAAGCATTACATATTTGCCATCCGGACTGTGATTTAAATTTCACAACGGTAGCTGTCAAATTGCATGAACAATTATTTACCGAAAAGATCATCAACATTCAAGTAGCACTTTGTTCAATGTTTTTTAATTCGGGAAACTCTTCCCTCCAGCCTCTCCGTCGCGTCATCGTGTACACAATCAAGAGTGTAATTACTGTCCAAATTGTTAACGATTTCCAACCTAGGCTATATAAGAGTGACGAGAAAGACAACGACACCGACGACGAATAGGAGAACAAACATGAAAATGCTCAGATACAGTAGGTAGGTCTAGGTATAGATATATTCGTAGTTATAACCAGTTTCATTCACAAAAGGCAAAAGCGCCTTCGTTATGTCGATATCGTTAGCAAACCACGCTTAACCGTTTCTAAATCGACAACAATGCCTATAATTGATGAAATTGTATTAAATGCGACCAAAACTAATTTACTGCGATCAACTGCCACCACAATGTCTAATGGGCAATAGAATAGATCTATGGCCGGGTAAACGGGGGCGATCCGATCAAACACGAAACATTTTCTTTGTACAATATGACGACGATCAATGCCCAAATATGAAGACGTCAGGCAGAAAAAAACATCAACGAACCTCGTTAGCGCAGTTCAAAAGAAATGCTCCATTGTGACAATACGATCACACAAGGTACCTAACCTATCTATCTGTAATGTGATTTGTATGGTTTGCGCTGTTATATGGTGGTGTATTTGCCATGCGCAATTAATGCCTTTAAAATGCGTGAAAATGATATTGTGTGACCATAAATAAAAGCCAACTCTAGGCTGTGCTTAGTTTCATCATTCGAAATGATTTGCCAATTTTCGAAAAAAAAAAAAAAATAATAAAATAAAATAATACACCCCACGCCAGCACACCATGGATGTGCATGTGTAGATCAAATTATGTCTGCCCTATCATGTACAGGTAGTATCTATATAGACAGCTTTCGGTTTTTAAATTTAAATGTTTGGCCAGTAAATTTCTGTAAATTGGCTGGCTAATGCCGGAGAAATTGCCGCCCGGAAATAGCTGACAATACTTGGACAAACATTCAATTTACGATGATCACTCGGGTGAATTTGTTGATATTGGTAGCAATTTACACGACACGTTTTCGTTTAATGGTTGCATGAACTTTTGGCACCTTAAAGTTGAACAAATTGAGAGTATTTATTTTTAACACTTTGAGCAGTTTTCTCTTGATTTTTCAATTTTTAAAAAATTGGCATGATAGATTCATGATACTCACCATATAAAAAAAAAAACTGTTTTGATGCAAAAAGTTTCTCCAAACAATTCTAATAGTGACTGCAAAAAAAATGTTTCAAAAATCTCTTCGCTAATATTTTTTATGATTTTTTGAATGGGATGATCTCAGAAAAATTTTGTGTGAAAAGGAGGAAAAAGTGACTAAATACATATATAATTATTAGCGAAGGGATTTTTGAAATTTTGTTTTTGCAGTCACTATTAAAATTGTTTGGAGACATTTTTTGCATCAAAACATTTTTTTTTGATACCGAGGAAAAAAGTCAAAAAAGTAGACCTTTACAAAAATTCTAAATTCTAAAATTTTTAAATGGCTAATGGGTTAAGGTTTTGTATCATCCAAACGGAATTTAAATGACCTTTTCATTGATGCCAAAATTTACATGAAGTAAGTTCCAAATTATGAGCAAAATTAACGTTAGTTTTGTCAAAATACTTATGCCGGCCACTGTATACAGATTAGGGTTATGTATGCAATAGCACATCGGGTAAATAATGGCCGCTACGGCTTTGCTGGCAAGTACGTTCACTTTTATAAAAAATTTTCCCATAAATGAGGCAGAATTTCATTAATTCATCTCCCAATTTCGTCGTCTTTCAAGGCGTTGGTGGTCGTGGGCTTGTTTGCATAGACCTTTGACTTCAAAAAAACCCAAAACAAAAAAGTCCAATCACGTTAAATCGCAAGATCTGGATGGCCAATTCTGATCGCAAAAACGGCCGATTATACGATTCGGAAATGACTCATGCAGTAATTGAATTGTTTCTATGGAAAGTATGGCATGTCGCACCGTCTTGTTGAAACCACATGTTGGCCACATCCATATCTTGTAATTTAGGTACTAAAAACTGGGTTATCACGTCACGATAACGAACACATTAATTGTTACTGGCTGACCAGCCGCATTTTAGAAGAAGAATGGTCCGATAATGCCCCCAGCCCAAAATCCGCACCAAACAGTCACGCTACGCGTTTTGGATGCATTTCTCTCTCAACAATTACTCGTGGGTTTTCTGAACCCTAAATGCGACAATTTTGACGATTAACAAAGACATTAAGATGAAAATGAGCTTCATCACTGAAGATGATTTTGTTCGAAAATTACGGACTGTAGCTGACAAACCTTCATTATTTTTAAAATAGGCGTATTTTTTTGGGAATCTATAGCTAGCTCACTTTTACTTTTACATGCAAAACTTTTATACCTACTCACTTTTGGTTTGGCATGTATAGATTTCCAAAAAATACGTCTAATATTGCTCAACAATGAAAATACGTTGTTCTTTCGTATGTTCTTTCCATTTTAACTAAACCCGAAATGTCAGCTGTCACATTGTTATCTTTTTTCTGTTGGCATCACTGTACTATTAAATGGCGCAAAATTCAAATGTTGCGTGAATTATGGGATACCCTTTATCTAGAGGAGTTTGCCTACTCTAATCAGCCTTGGTTCCTTTTTGTCTCCTCTTATCCCTAAACTCTCTTCACTTGTTAAGGTACCGTTGAGTTCAAGGATAATATAATATAAAGTAAAAAAGGTGTGAATTTTGAAAAAAAAAAAAAAAAAAAATAGAAAATAAATAAATAAATCAATAAATAATTAAATAAATATAAGTAAGTACTGTGTATATGCACTAGCTGAACCCCCGTCCGTCGGCTTCGCCAGGCCTTTTTTGCTTTTTTAAATTTTTATTTTTTAATTTATTTTTTTTTTTGGCCCATCAAAAATCAACTAAATTGGTTGAAAATTACGGGCTACAGGGGGAAACATATATTTTTATATTATAGAGATTTGGTATGTAGATTTTATTAATTTTTTTTTTACCAAAATACTCCATTACGCCATTTTTCATTTTTACTAAATTTATGCACTATCCCAATAGTTATGAAGTTCTTTAATCCATACTTTTTTTTGGGAAATAAACAAAAAAGGTTGTGAAACTGTGAGTTCAGTGAGTTCTGATTGTAGTTCTGGGCAGTTTTTTTTTACCAGTTTCTCAACAACTTTCCAGAACTTTAATCAGAGCTGAGTTTTTTCTGTGAGTTCTGGTGACAGTTGTGAAAATTGTTGGTATGAAATAAAAAAAAATACTGATTCGACAAATCTCTGTTAGAGTTTCTTGAGGACATATCCGAACTCGAATCAGAACTTAGGGCCATGGGCGTAGCGAGGGTTCGAGCCGTGGGGGGGGGGGGGGGGGGTTGACTTTCATTGAAATACCGACTTATCTTAGGAACTTGCCGACTGTACAGAAATCATTAAAATTGGCACAGCGGTTATTCAGTTGTAACGTCATCGAATTTTATCCCATGGAATATGTTTTTTGTATGGGATGTGCCACGCCCATTTATCCAATTTTGACCAATCTTAACAGGAGCTCCCGACTCAATACCTAAGACCACCTATAAATTTGAGCTCAATCGAGTCGGTGGTCTTCGATATTTCGAATTTAAATTTTTAATTTTAAAAGTTGAATTGAGTTGAGATTGTTTACAACCGGGTTTAGGACTATTCACATGAGAGCGACCAACTATCTACGAATGAACGAATATTCTCAAGTTTTGACAGTTCGCGAATTTCAGCCATCAGTTTCTATAAGCAATTTCTAATTTGACGTTAAGTTCGAATGAATGTTTTATTCGCTAGTTTCTTGAACGCGATTTGACATATGGATTGCGAATAAACTTTGACAATCCTCGCCAAGAGTGTTCTCGTTCGCGGCAAAAAGTTTCGAATTCGAAATTTCGTTAGGTAATTAAACTGTTTATAAACTTAATTAAGTGAAACAGACGAAATTTTAAATTTAAACCAAAATCTATATCTATGCAGCTCAATCTGATATGTTTTTCCCCTTAAAAGCATCACTTGCATTACTCTCCTTAGAAACGTACGTTTATTTGTCACCTTCACATGCCTCATTACTTCAGCACAATTGATATACCTTCAAACGGCTTACGCATGCCGCATACGGCATAATAGGAGCACAATTCCTCACGTATATTTCCCATCCCCATGGTTGTGCAATTTTACTGTCGTTTGACCACAGGAGCCGCATTGATGACACTACATCTCGAACTACAACTGCAGGCCTCCTTCGCTCCAAGAGTCACCAGTACATAGCAAGCGAACGAAAGAATACCTAGAAGTATATAATCCAAAGTAGGCATTTAGATCGATCATTTTACGCCTTTGTCGGCATCCGTATGCGCGCAGATTCTTTTCGCTAAATAACACTTTGCACTCCTTTGGCTGATGATGGTGACGGTGAGTGGTTTCCACTTACCAACAGTACCCTACATCTATTCACTTAAAGTTCTATTTAAACCCTTCTTTCTTTGATATCTTGTTGTGGTCGACGAAGAGCATTGTGTTTGCCCCGTCGAATAATAGTTCAACACAAGGCAGATACTTTGGCTTGGGTTACTTCTTGTCGGTTATATGTATAGCTGCAGACTCTATCCCAGGTGTGTGCAGCACTTAATTAGTTCATTTACCACATAAACGTTTTGGACTAGCTTTTAAATTTACACTCCCAAGGCAGGTACGCACAATGGATGTGTTTATTTTTAATTTTAAAATTATGCAAATTGTATTCCCAAATATGAGAAAAAATTTGCTTTACCACCCAGATTGGGATGAGTTATGACAGTCAACACATCCACTGCATGTTTTAACACCTCTCTATTTTATTTTTACATTCCCAAAGATTTATTACCCAAAATTACATACACTTCACATAGATACCATAATAATTCTTTATACAATTCGTCCGCAGTCAAATTAAATGGTTTAAATTAAAATTTTCGAGGTAAGCAGGTGTTTTAGGGCCTCTTAATATTTAATTTATTCAATGGCATATCTGACCTGCACCCAGGGATGTGCGGTCGGGAAACACAATTTAGTGATCGAGTTTTCCAAGTGTGAACATAAAAATAAAAATTCCATCTATTGAGGTTATCTTTACATTAATGGTTCTAATCTAAGGGTAGCCATAATTTCATGCACCGATTGTAATGTGCATTGTATCTGTTTGAATATGCGACTGAAGAGGGATACGGTTCGAGTCATCATTATTTCTAAATTACAATATTAGAAGTTAAATCTAGGTAAGTAAAATGCACGACTGTGTAGTGTAGTGTGTCGCAGGAAACTTTCTCGTTGTATGCGCACGATTGGCTGAAAACAGTCGTCTGTATTGGCAACTCTTTTTACAGTGACAGCCTATTTGACAGCTGATTTTCGTTAATTTTGGTTTGGCATTTCCCGCTTGCCATTGCCTAAAAAGCTAGTCGAATGACTTCCAGATGGCGCCAAAACCTTGGTCATTATATGTACAATGATTTATTTCATTCTAAAGTTCTGTACCTCTAAAATAAACACCCTCATATTCCTAAGGAACACCAGAATGCGTGACAAGCTCAATTTTGAGCAGCAACTTCTTCGAACGGAACGATCTATGCTATAGGTACCTAATGTTTTGGTCATATTGAATGAAAGTCCCCAACTCCGACTTCAAGGCGCCCGCCCCCCAGGTGGCTAGTTCAAGTCCGACGTCTCTAGTCTACCAATATGTATATTGCTTCCGATCAGTTAGGATATGATGAATAAATGGTACAATTTGAAATTTTTTAATGACTGATACGAATTATTTTCAAAATCATTTTTTGAAACGAGAATTCTTAACATTCAATGGAAATATTAAAGATGCCAATGAAGTGACATAATTTGTAATCAATTGTATCGCTGCAAGCTATATATTCGGTTCTAATTCAAGCCAATTATTTCTTATTTTTAAAATTTTCTGTAAATTATATACAAAAGTATAACAAAAAACAAGAAATATTTTCTTAAATGAACCAAACAATATTTTTTGAAACCAAATATTTAATGATTTAAAAATAATGTAAACGTTTGTTCTATAAGGTATAAGAAATGAGACAAAAAAAAGAATTTCTTACATTAAGAATAATTTCGCATATGCAAAGAAATACATATTTATTTTCAAATTGATTTTCACTAGATACGTCTACGAGAAATAATTTGGGTGATAACAGAATCCGTCGTATTCGGAATTTTGCTACGAACCCCGAAAGAGAACTATCACAGAATCCGTCGTAGTGGAAATGTTTGCTACGAACCTAATTCTTAATTTCTAGCAAAAATGTCCACTCTACGACGGATTCTGTGATAGTTCTTTCGGGGTTCGTAGCAAAATTTTGAATACGACGGATTCTGTGATCACCCAGAATTTCTTAATTTTAGAAAACATTGAAAGGCTGCATTATACTAACAAAACGTAGGTACTCATTTTTTAGTGAGTTTCATTCTTGGGGAAACTTAAAAATTATGTAGGTATGTGGAGTTTGTATAAATGTTAGATTTTAGAAATGCTGAATTGTAGCAAATTCGCAATGTGATAGATTTTTAAGAATAAGTTGGTAGGAATAAAACTTTCTTGTTTTCTGAATTTTTTAAAAAGAATGCATGATTGTTTAGGTATACTTACTGTACAAAATAACTCATATTATTAAAACATTTTTAAGAAATTATATGTCCGTGAATGATTATTATTTTCTTGATAATATAAAGTGACAGCTAAGCCAACATATAAAGAAGAAATATTAATAAATAATTGAGTTTCATAAAATAAATTATATTTTACTAGCGGACGCGGCGAACTTCGTCTCGCCCCAATTTAACGCCTTCAAATAAACTCCAGAGTGATAATAAAACATAGATAGTAAATAACGAATTTGCTCAATAGATAATGCCATTGCGAAAAAGAACACCTGTCAAATTGCGCACAGCTTAAGTCAACGTACAACGTCATCTATCGGATTGTGGCATTGATCGCAGCACAGAGTCTATTATTTATCTCGTTAGATTTTCTACCCAAAATGCACGCAAATTGTCTTTTATCGCAATGAATTTCACAATTATCAGAAATTTTCCATCTTTATATCGTCCAAAATCATCAAATCATGCGATAAAATGCAAAATTTCGTCGAAAAAAATTAAAATTTTTCGCATTTTCCGGAATTTTCTATTTTTCCATTCAAAAAGCCAGAACACAAAATTCTATACAAAAAATCCATTTTCGATTTATACAATTTCCCGACTTTTCCGGAGGGTTTTCTCAAAATTTTCTTTCAGAAGAACCTTCTCCAAGCAATTACGAACAACTGAAAAAAAATTTGAGTCAAATCGGTCCAGCCGTTTTCATTTCATGAATTACTATACATTTTTTACACCATTTTTATATAATGGGTATCCATTTTTTTATGGAAATAAGAAATTTTTTGTTAAGCAAATTTTGATTTTCTTGATTTAAAGTTGGTAGCTATATAGAACATTATTTTCAATTATCTACTTTTTTTTTAACGCTCTTGTCGGGAAAGTATGTAGGTTTTTTAAAAGCTTTTTAGGAAACTAGTGCCCCACACCAAGCATACACATTACAAGTACCTACATCGATCGCCAATAAAACGATTTAATTTCAACAAGCAATACTTATTGGACATATGTACTCATATTACGATAGCAAGGTCCATAATTATTTGGGTAATCCATGACCTATAAGTTTGAAGCTCTATAGACAAGCGGAGAAACATTTGACAATTGAACTAATTAAACAATAATTTAAACGAAATCCATTAAAAATTGACGATTACTATACGGAGAAGCATTAATGAGGGCAAAACCAGTAACGTTGAACCAAAAACCACAACTCACCTCCCGTGTATCGCAAAGTTGCCTCGGTGCCTTGACCCTGGTCCACAATTGTTATATGTAGCAAATTAAAAAGTCTGAAATCGAGGAGATTTGATAAAGTAAACAAAACGTACATAGATTTTACGTGTATCGTAGGTAAAGTAGGCCGTAAACTTAAAAAGGTTAAAGCACAGCATTTTAAAAGTCCACCTATACATACACACTAATTCAATGTTGTAGTGCATCAGACTATGCTATTGTCAAACTGAATGAACTAGAGACTCAAACGTACCCATTTCTAATCTGCGCCTTTTAATGTATTAGTTCCGATGATACCTAAAATTTGTTACCAACAAATTCGCAGAGAACATCGTCTCAATCGGACCTTAATCAAGTTTCTAAAAGTTGAAAGGACCTACCTCTGATCTGACCACTCACTTTCGCCATCATCAGCACTGAGATCTATAAGTCATTATGCCATTCATAAAATTTCTTACCTGGAAGCTAAAAGAAAGGCAGTCTTCAATTGGGGGCTTACAAAATCTGTATATATAAAAATCAAGCTTACCACTCACTTATCATCAACGCCCAGCCTAAACATTTTGCTCTAGAAAGCTGAAGCTAGCGGTTTGTCTACTTTCTATATGAGAAATAAAGCAAACTAATTTCTCCGATTTTGGAAATTCACCCCCCAAAGTGGTAAAAGGGGGTCAAAATTTGTATGGGAAAATTTTGTTTGTCTACTCTCAATAAGAAAAAAAGAAAACTGATTTCTCCGATTTTTTAAATTCAACCCTTAAAGGGGTAAAAGGGGGGTAAAAGTTTGTATGGGAACATTTTTATTTTTCATCCGATTGACTTCAAACTCGGTTTGTCTACTCACTATAAGTAATAAAGATAATTAATTTGTCCGATTTTGGAAATTTAGCTTGGGTCCCGAGTTACTGGCGCTGACCGCTTTTAAGGGGACATTTTTCAAAACTCACGAACCGTTCGTCGTATCAATTTGAAACTTTGTAAAGCGTCCCAACCTCTGTCGCCGTTGAATATGCTTATCGCTTCATCCAACTCCAGCGTACGTACCCCAAAGATATTCAAGCGGAATTGTGTAAGAATGAAGTCATACTGCTAGAAAGTGGTACACATCCTCACTACTAATTGATCCTTAAGTAATTTCTTAGGTATGTTTCCTGCGCGATATATAAATATAAAAGGGGGAACTAACTGACTGTCAAGGAATCTCTGTGTACCAAATCCTGAGGACTGCGCGAGCGAAGCTGCGGGCAAAAGCTAGTTAATACATATAAGCAAGTAGGTATACACTCAGCTTATTGATTGAATGGCACGTTATTTCCTATATGATGCTTTTTATACCCAAAAAACTGCGCGCATTGCCTCACAGCTCCTAAGCACTGATGAAGAATATCGAGGTGTCGTTCAATTTGCTTTGACAATTTTTAAAAATAAAATTGAGTTCGGAGGGCGAGCAAGATAATTTTGAAATGTGTTTCTGACTGAAATGCAGACAAACTTAAAGTCAAACATTGAATGAGTTCTGTGTTGATAATTATCCATATACCTAATACCTAATACCTAATAATAAGTCGGTGACGCAAGAGAAGTACTTTCAGAAATGGCGTATGCGATATATGCTTGTTTTAATTCAGATGCGAGTAGAGATTTTTAAGAAAATCCGTCAGTTTAATGGCTTCCTTCAGACGTTTTGTTCACTGCACTGGATAATGGCTTATTCGGCCGGGCGGCTTCCTAAACTACTTGACGCCAAACTCAATAAGAAAACAAAGATTTTCTCAGGCTATATTTAGTTTCGAGTATTCCACACTATAGAAAAACTGCGGGTACCTCCGCTTTCTTGACCCCGATTTCAACTTTGGCGAACGAAAAAAATTGCCGACTTCCGGAAATCGATAAAAAAAAAGGTGTAAAGCCAACCAAATGAGCAGTTGCTCCTCGACAATAATGTTCACACCTCAACGTCATGCCTGCACTAATAGCAAAATGTCCCACAAAATGCAGCCCGCCATACTGGCAGTGTTATTGGTCATCATCGTGCAACCATAAAACGCTGTCTAAGTACTCAGTTTATAGACACAAATACCACGGTCGCAGTCGAACTGAGTGAACGCATTATTCGATATGCAAATTGCCTCTAAACAGTATTAAGCAGTGTTAAATGCGATAATGGTACCAATTATAAAAGCGAACTCGCAATGCCACTCATACCGCCGCATATCTCATAGATACTACGTGTTTGTACATAATTTGTTATATTGACGATTGGCGCTTTCGCTGTGTCGGCGCTGTCGTTTTTTTTTTATTGGCTTTGGCGTCTGTTTACTTCTTTTTTTTTTGTGGCGTTTAAATCCATTCGCGTTTTTACCAATAACTGTGTCAACTAAATGGATTATGTTGGGTTTTATCGCCTGTTAGTCGGTGTAATTAAATGGTATCAAGTATAACGCCAGTAAATGTAAATGGAGGTTTTATTGGTTTGACATTTTCGGTTTCGGCGGGCGACGTTTAATAATAAGCAATTGCATTGCAGAGTAACTTTATAATGTTATCGGCCCACAAGGACTCCAACTGACTATAGGGTAAATCGTGTGTGTTGAGAAAGAGATTGTTGTGCGTCAAAAGATTTGATGAATGAAGCTGCGCGCGTTGCCCTTACATCTTCAGTGCGCGGAAACCCGTTTATTTGGCCGCAACAACTTTGGCCAATATTCGCGTTCGACTTATTAATTGCCTGCGGTATCGGTGTTTACGTTCTGCTTTATCTTCTCCGTGTGATGGTGTAGAGGTCTCGATCTCGTGGCGAATGTGCTATAAGCCAGCCGAAGGTGCGATAGCCAGCACATGGCAGCAGAGGTGAACGAAATTCGCACTTGGACACGAGCACGCGGCTTAATTGAGACCAAGTTGTCGTCGTTGCCGTCCATCCGTCGAGCTGTGCGGATATTTTGTACAACAAATACCAGCATTCCAGATATGCGCATACAAATTTATGTAGATATAATAAATTGTGCCGTGTAGGAGGAGGATAGTACCTATCTCGTCGTTTGCGATATAAATTTCTCTGGAACACGGATTTTACATTTGGCAATTATTATTATAGCACATACCGATTTGGTATGTGTATCTATGGGCGTTTTATTGTTTCTAGGGTGACTGAGTGACACATTAATTGCCGCCTGGATAGCGAAGGACATTAATGAAGAGCGAAAGATATATCCAACGACTGACACTGGACGTTACACTGCCACCATGCTTAATCGATCGGCATATTGGTGTGGTTTGGCGTGCAGTTTTCTTAAGCCTGCGTGTGCATTTCTTCACCTCGGAATTAGCAAGGACTTTGTTGCAACATCAACAATTTTGTGCAACAAATTATCGATCGTGAGAGATTAAAATGATATCAACGTCAATTCTTAAGCTGTGCGTCGCCGATACATATATCGAGGGGGAATTTGAAGTTGAAGCTCCTTTTGCTTCTTGGCACGTTATATACGATCAATTTGGGCTGATATGCCTAAGACATTAATCTCGTAATCAGATTATGAGGAGCAGAGTAGTTTTTCTTGGCTTTTCTTGGTCTTAAAATTTGTTTTGTGTACAAAATTTTGTTCTTTTGATTCTGTTTCTGATTCTGAATCTGATTTTGATTGTGTTTGTGTTTGTGTGTGTCGTTCTTGATATGGAATTTTTTTTCTTTCTATTTTTGGTCAGTTGGTTTGTTTTTGTTGACATTTCCGTTTGGCATTCAGGTAGAAAAGCAAAAATGTCATCGACATGCTGCTGGGGAGGGTTTTTGTAATCAATCTGACGATAGATTGACATGTCCCTGTTAGACAGTGGGTTCGACATGTGAATGGGAACGGTGATGGTTTTTTTTATTTTTTTTAATTAAATTTCAATTGGGATGAAGCAGTTTAGTGGTGTTCATTGATTCAAATGAGAGAGAAGTGCAGTTATAATCACATTAGGATTTCGAATTGTTAGATTATTGTGTAGAAGTCAAGTCAGCTTATTTTAGTCGAATTTGATCCGGCCGTATGGACGTGAATAAACATTTACTGCGGGCTTGAGAGACAGTTCGTTCGTGATGTATCTACAAGTGGAAAACAACGGTTTGTCTATTTCCTGAGATGGACGCTTCTAGTAGTCCACGTTTCGCCCAATAACCTGTTGAAAACAATATACCACAAGTCCTTCAAGTGACGTCCGGAAGCAGAGCAATTTTTTAAATTGGAATATCGGTTGCATTTTTTGGTCTTGTGAGTTTTGCGAGTCACTGGGTAACCGATTGAGGTTGAATATGAATCTTAAATAACTCCTGGGACAACAAACAATAGTACACAAATCTGGTTGATTCTGACAGATAAACGGATTTCATCGCCCTCAGTTACTTCTAGAAGGAACTGCAGAATCTGGATATAAGAGCCGTTGAAATTGTGTGTACATTTAGGGGCTCAAACAGGATGATCGGTTTAAATTGATCCCCCAACAGGCAATTAATGGAAAGTTCCCAAAATGGAAGTGGACTAAAATCGACCCAACTCACGGTATAAGTGAAGATGTGGTGACTGCCACAAGAGCACCCATTATCTTAACTACCTTTAAAGAAAGGACCATCCAAGGAATGTCTTTGTGCGGATCATTGTTTGGTAAAGGGGCTTTGGGATTGTGATGGGTTGTAAAAATAAGCGTAGAAGAATCGCACAACTTTTCCAATTTACGCAGCGACTTCGAAGCGTACTTATTGCCACTGAATTGTTGACGGTACGCTTCAGTTTATTATATTCACTTAGTAAGAAATGCGTCTCTTTGCTAGAAAAATTTGCGATAAAAAAGGTTTACTTCAAGTTGCTGTATAAAGAACAAAACCGAAATCGCGACGAAATTTACGACTTGACTGCAGTTCTAGCACCAATTCAATCTTCTTTGCCATTAGTATAAAATATTTTCGCACAATTCTCCACATACTAGACTGATAAGGGCCCATTTCCTGTACACGGTCTTCCAATCGTTACATATGTGCGCCCCCCACTGAGTTAATGGGTTGATTTGTTCTCAAAATTCCCTTAGGCGGACAGTGACCGTCACGAAAGCAAACAACAAACAATTCTCACTAAAAATATCACTTTGTTCAACGGAGGATTTTGTATTTTATTTATGTCCATCTAAGGGAGTTAGAAACGTTTTCAAGATGTAGGTACTCGTATGCGTGCTACCGAGTGTCCGCACTAAAACTTGGCTGGGAAAATTTATCCGTCCGACATTCGTGGCTCATCAAGGCATTTATATCCACTCCTTGTATGTGGTGACAAGCAGTTATCACACACATGAACAATGGAACAATTGACAGTTCGTCGGTGAACTCTTTTGTTTCAAAAGAGCTGGACTATTCAAGTTTTTGAACTCGTATCTATAGCTCCAGCGAGCACTTGCTTACTTAACCATTTTCACTGTTTTTTCCTAAACTTATACCTGTACTTAAACTCCCATAAAGACTGCCTTTACTCCCCCCGAGACCTAGCGCCCACTTGCATTTCACGGGAACGATGTGAAAACTATCAACGGCCTAAACGATGTGAATCAATTCTTCACAATGTTCGCTGGCCTGTACAAGTGCAAATGTATCTTCCCCTCCATAAAGACGTATAAATAACAGATTAATCCATAAGAGAAAAGATATACCAATTCCAAGTGGCAGGCGGGTATGGGAGGCAAATTACACGCAAAGTCAGACTCGCGCTGCTCAGTTCTACAGTAAATTGCCCCCCAAACATAACAACAAAGCGCAGTAAATTACTTCCTAGATCACCGTATGCGGTCTGCTAAATGCAAGACATAAGTAATTATTTCCTATTCGAGTGTTTGGCTATAAACAACCTATACCACGCCAAAACAAGTCGAGCATCCGTAGCCGTAGTATGTCTTACCTACTACCTTTACCTATATTCTCGCTGTATGGCTTGGCGCAAAGTGTTTGCGCTAAAGGAAATCTAAAATACGATTTGAAGCTCATTAAACATGCGCATTTCATTTAACCGCCAGATGTGCAGATAAACGCGATACAAAAATATATAAAACACAACGTTTCCAGCTACACATATAGTATAAACGCGGACGAACTCGCTCTCCACCATTGCGGAAAATTGAGTTCTTTTCTCCCTATTTTGCTGTCAGTTTATTTCCCCTTTCTTCGCTTAATCTTTCGTTTTCTCAGTTTTGTTTTGTTTCTTGTTGTTCTTCATTGGATTGGCTTTTTTTTGTTTGTTTGTTGTATTTAAATTCATGAGCTAATATTTCTTTGGCTATAGCAGTTTAGATGTGATTAAATCATTCACACCTTTAGGCTGTCAAAGTTTGTTAGTGTATAGGTGGGTAGTCAATTGTTGAATTTCTTTTTACCAAAGATATAGTCAGACAAGTTTGCACTTTGATTTATATATATTTTTTTAATTTAATTGAAATAGAGATACAATGTTGCATCGAAATTAAAATAAAATATGTAATCCAGGATGCAGATACATATTTTATTTGACATGCGTTTGTATAGCTATACCTTACCAATTACCCACAGACTGACGCAACAAAGTGTGCATCTATGTTGCATGTCTGGGAACAGTTTATGTACAATTGCGCCGGACCACTGTTTCTGATAAGGTAACGAATGAGATCCGGATAGCAGAACAAAGCAAATTATTCAGTACATTATTTGAATAAGAATATTGTTTCCTAATTTTATAAAATGGTTCTTACCACAGATGTGTTCACACAATGGAACTATTTAGAGAAGGCTTGTAGTAGTAGTTGCATGTGGATGGGATTTTGTAAATTTTCATTATTTAAACGTGACTAAGTTCAGACTTTTCTATTTTCTATCGGCGCTGATACTGTTTGTTTTTGCGTCCTGGTATCCACAGATTAAAAATGAAGAGCGACCCTGGGAAACGGTCCTGTGATATGGATTATTATTATTGCTTGAGAAGCCGGTTTGTTGTCCTGCGACATTTTGGTCTATATAACCCTTGGAGAGCCATATGATCAACCATAAAGCGTTCCCCTCGAAATAAGATTCTTTTTGTCATCATTTTTGAGGGTCTCTTACTATGACTTGAAGAAGCTCATCCTATACCACTCTAGTATGATAGTTTTTAGTCTTTTGTGGGTCGAAGTACATCGTAGAATCTACAGAAACCTTTCTTAGATATATACAGTTCTCGCAGGTGTTCCTTAAGTCTGCGTTAGAACGCCAATTAGGACACGGTGGTTATTTTTGGTCATGCGCTAATGTATGCCTGGAAGCTTTCCCAGTTTTGTTGCCCTAGAAGTAGAGCTCGAAAATATCTCTCAACCTTTCTCTGCCTAGAAGTTTCTAATAGATGCAATCCTGATCCAATCACTCCATTTGTGATCATTAGTCTCACAATAGCAATAGGCCTCGGCAAATCATTACAGCTCGCGCTGCTTCCGATATATAGATGTGGACGTCTTATTGTGACGAAGATGTACGCGCAAATTAACTACTAATGGAAAATGTTACCACGAATTAGTGTCTTATAAACCGCAAATTTTAGAATCTTATGAAGATCTGCAGAAATATTGAAGCGGATAGACGACATCGTTCTGTTTGTTCAATAATTTGTTTGGGACCACTTTAGATGAAAATATCTCATGAGGAGTTTGTCTATTTATATTATTTCCCAATTTTAACAACTTTTGTACATCAAAAAAGACAAAATTGAAAAGTCTGTTCGAGAATTCACATTGTTTTTTTACCCGTAGTATTTTGAAGAATCATGTGCCCTTTCGTTGCCGTTGTTAACCAATTTAAAAAGTTTACGAAAATCAGATACAACTCTCTGTATTTGATGGTATTGCGTGTTGTGCTGCAAAATAGTATTTGTTAAGTCACCTTTGTTAAACAACTTGAATAGTTCATTACAGAATACCACTTTCAGTATTATTTTCTCAGGAGTATGAGTGCGAAAAGTTTACTTAAATAGTAGGTAAATAAGTTTAAGAATAATGGTGTATAGTTATAATATGACACACAAATTAGTTCGTAATTATCAAATAAAAATTGTTACAAAAATACAGTGACTTAAAAGAATTCCAATTGAAGTATAGTATGGCTAAAAATATTGCTGATAAGGGAGTGTTATTTAACAGGAAAAAAAAATGAATTCTGGCCCAAAAGGAGCCAGGAACACACTGAATTCAAGACACCATGTCACATGTCTTTGCAGCAAACACTGTGCGATGACCATGATGTCATCTATTAAAAGCCACACCTAAACTACCTACGCCAGTGACTTAAATTACAAGGACTCGAGTTGACACTTGACAGCAACGGATTTTGAAATTCCAACTACTGATGCATATGAGGAAAGGAAGACTTTTGAAAGGCGTACGCCTCGGCATGTTTAGCGGCCATCCTGTCAAACAAATTTTTCATTACATTTCCGATATTTTCGGCTTCTATTTCACGAATACCATGACCAATTGTTCGGATCCACAAAAAAAATCCGACTTATAGCTAAAATTTTTCGTAGTTTTTCTCAATTTTAAAATAATTGTATAGGCAGTAGGTTAAAAATGCCATTTTCCATCTACCAAGGTTAGGTTGAATAGGGTGTGAGTTCATCACATTGGACTAGGCACCATATTGGACAAATAACCTAAAACATTTCGTCCAAACAATTAATTTCCCTACAGAACCTGAAAATTGCCTCAATATTGTTCGCGAGGCCAACCTCCTCCAAATTGTCGAAGAAGTACCTACCAAGGTAGTTTCTCCTGTACCAAGCAATAGCTTGACATTCACAGAGGAGATGAGTTATATCCTCTGTGGCCTATAAGTCTTTGCAATACCTGCACATGTCTGTATCTGTTAGACCTAAATTCATAGCGTGCTTCCTTAGAATACAGTGCCTGGAGAGTATCCCTATTGCCATTATTAGCCTTGAACTGCTGAGCTTTAGTAATTCTAAAAATGTTTTCCTATCTAGCTTAGGCCACATAGCCTTTGAGACCCTGTGCCCTACTATATTCAACCATCTCTGCTCTGCCCTATTTTTGATATCCTCGAGAATAATTCTCTTGGCCACGGCTATAGGTGGTCTTATGCCCTCTACCAAGCACCATCAACAATATTATTTCGACCGAATTTTCTTTTCGAAATTTGCACTGTCTTGGTAATACGGAATCCACTTTGAAAGTCATTTTGTAATGCTTCTAATCGTTGTTCAAAATCGATTTATTTTGTACAGGGAAATATTGAGTTTCTGTAAATTCTTCGAACGCATAAGAGTTGTCACTTTATCAGTGTCAAAATTAAATAATGGTTCAAAAAGAAATCAACAGATGGTCCACCCTTGACTTCCTCTTTTATGTTGCTTTTGTTTTGAGTAGCGCCATTTTTACTGCTCACTAATAATTGACAAAATTCGTTTAACTTCTGTTGTAGACTCAAAAAGATCTCAAGGCTCTTGGAGCATTTACAACAGGTTTGAATAGAGCTGAATATTTAGCGATGAGTTCTAATGAATGTGATTTGTATTTTTGTTTTTTACTTTTTAAAATATGGATGATATCTATGACCATCCATTCTGCCTCCATTGAGTACGCCTATGTTAATTTTTCACTCTTGCGCTAGCTAATTTCGACAATTTGTTTTTTTTTTTTTCAACGAAAATACAATTTAGTATACCTTTACTATTCTCGAATTATTCTGTAAAATCGCGTGTCACACTGGACCCAACTTTCACGATAATTTCCAGTGGTCCTATAAAAAAAACCACAAAAAATAAATGCTTACTCGTCCGCTGCAAAAAGTCGTTCCTCACCCTTCAGGCCTTCACTCAATTAGCTGCTCAAAAAATTACCTCAAAGCGATCAAAAGAGAAATAAATGTCAGTTATAATTAAATAATAGTTGCTGCTGTTTTTATAGCACAACCAAGAATTCTTGTTTCCCAGCTGAACACAAGTCCACAAGTGGCTGACGTAGAATCCTTACATTCTCGCACTCGGCACTCGTCTCCCATTCATGCCTGGATCCGACTAAAACCATTTCTGGCTTTGGAAAAAAGAAACAACAAGAACAATCGTTAAAATGCTCTTTCACGGTTCGTTAACGGAGCACGAACAAAACAAACCAAGGAAAGCGCGCGCAGTTAACTTAAGTAACAAGAGTACGTTATTTAGCATGTTGCTACATAGTGGTTAATTACTTATGAAGTCACATCAAGACTTCATCATCGCAGCTACAGAGCCAGCAACCAACAGAAGGAGTTGTGCCTTAGCACTGGTGGTTGTGACTTAAGCCTCAAACAGCATAGACACAGCGCACTTACAACAAAAAGGTGTTTTGCGGATTGTTGTACCGTGGCGCAGCTATAAGTTAATTCAATTTGACTTCCTTGTTTTATTTTTTAATTTAAATATTCAACAGATAGGTGGATTAATATTATTTATCGTTCACAATAACCATTGTGTGAGTTTCTCTTGGCAAAAAATAGTAACAAATTGTAAAAAGTATTGTTTTTCTTTGTTTTGATGTAATTACTGAATTACACTGGCGGAAAAATTGCATTTTAATTATTTTTACGTTTTTTTTTTTTTGTCTGCGCTGAAATAACTTCCTAAACATAACATTTTAAGCTGTTTCCGTTTGATTGAGCTATTAAAATTGGATTAGCTAATGAAATCCGTATGATGGCAGTCGGGTATCACGGCAGCTACCTCTATAGATATTCATGATGTTTCCACATGGGTGGTAAATAGTCGTCTTCATTTGAAGCGGGCAGCTATTTATATAATCGAACGATTGAAGATCAGTGCGCGAAGGTCTTACTACATGGAACAATTATAATTAAATTTATGAAGCTTGTACGTTTGCATTTTGTAAAGTTCCTTGACTGTTTCTATTAGCTATATGTTCGGCGGAAGTTAGTTTATGTCGACAGTATATACAGAGCTTTGTTGGACGTCTTAATGTTGTAGAACGATATTTTATGCCAAATGATGCTGACAGTGGATTTGTGGGTCAAGCAACACCTGACTGGGAGATTTAACACAATCTGCGGTACTTATAGTCTCCATAGGTAACATTTTACGAACTCAACATTTTCCATAAAAAAATCTATTGTGACCCACGAAATATTTAAGGCGAAGGTTTGAAATCATTTAAGTGCCAATCAATCTGCTGGTTTTAACCAAAGCTGAAGTATTGAGTCCATCAATAAACACACCAAGACCAAGCTCGACGGTTGCTTTCATTATTTTTATTTTATTGCATATGTAATTTTTGTCGTTACAGCCACAAGCCACCTATCAGGATAGTTTCCACATTGTGATTTATTTTCGCCGTCAAAAAATTAGTGAGGAGCATAAATCTTCTGCCCCGTTCTTGGGGTTATCTAATAGGTGCCCTTGATTTGTCAAAAAGTCAGAAACCTGCAAACTGGTATATCATTAGTATTTTTGAAAACAAAAGAGTCCAACAGCGAACTGGGTTTCATGTTGTAACCTTTGAATATTGTCGTACCCATATCAACCGATTTTTAAATACTATGCAACTACATATATTCCGTTATAATCAGAACTTCAACCAGCAGGTTAATGGCTGTTCAGCTTCAGATTGGTGCTTGGTTCGCCCTTCCATTTTAATTTTATAAAAAGTTTTTTTTTTCAATTGGGACGCCCCACTTTTTGAATAGAATTTCTCATCTTTACTGAAATTCTCAGTGGTTGGCCTGACGGGTTGCCCATTATTTTCGATTTAATCATGGAAAATTACACGGTTGGACGACTTTGGTAAATTATCCAAATTTGTTATCAAAAATCATGGTCGGTTGAGACAGCTTTTGGTGCGCAAACTCAAATTTGTGATTGTCGTTGTCATCTAGATAAACGGACAATTGTGCGTCTGGGGGAACAATTTGAATACTCACATCATCTTATGTACTGCATATAGTATTTTCGTGCCAAAAGCTGGACTGCCGCTAAGAGTCTATAATGGATGCCCCATATGCCATACTAGAAGTCGGACTTGGGAATTAGACGAATACAGTCGTCGGCATAATTGTTTAGACTAAAGTAAAGTTAATTCTACTCATAAATTTGAACTTACTTCATGTAAATTTTGGCATCAATTGAAAAGTCATCTAAATTCCGTTTGAATGATGTAAAACTTTCCTTAACCCATTAAGTACCCATTGAAAATTTAGAACTTTTGTACATAAAAGTCTACTTTTTTGACTTTTTTCCTCGGTCTAAAAAAAAAAATTTGTGTGATACAAAAAGTTTCTCCAAACAATTCTAATCGTGACTGCAAAAGAGATTTTTCAAAAATTTCTTCGCTAATATTTTTTATGATTTTTTGAATGGGATGATCTCAGAAAAATTTTGTATGAAAAGGAGGAAAAAGCGGCTAAAATAGTCATTTAGCAATTTTCAAAAAATCATAAAAAATATTACCGAAGAGATTTAAAACTAGCGAAGAGAGAGAACTAGTTTTAGTTCTGCATTGAAATTGGTTTAAGTTCCAGTCTTTTGAAAACATGTATCAAGAAAGCGATTTTTAACGTTTGCATGTTCAAAATTGAGTGCATTGTGTGTGTGCATAAATAGTGACGTGAAAAAAGATGAAGGTTACAATATCGATAGAGAAGATATAGAACTATGCGTTTCTATCAGTTTTTTTTTTAGTGTGCTGGACTACTAAGCAAAGGGTTTAAGGTTCGATGCCCAGATGAACACAAATTAAATCCTATATAAGATTTTCAAATCAGCCGTTCGAACTCGGTAGCTATATACATTCAAATTAAAAATTCACGCACACGAATGTCTAGGTCTTGACAGAACTTTAGCGACAACTATTTTAAATATACAATCAATAAATCTGTTTCCTTCTTTTGGAATAATTACTTTGGAAAACTTTAAGTTTCGAAAATGATTTTAGTTGTGAATGCACTAAATGTAGTTAGTGGTCACTGTGACATCCCAGGCAAAGGTATAAGTCTGCACAACGTGTATGCACCACTTTCTTACGCTAAATGAATAATTCACGCGGACGCAGCAAGCAGAGCAAGGTTCGGATGGAAACATCTAGTATACTGTGAAACTGCTCACCTGGCCACCTCTGGATATAAAGAGGTTCAAGGAGCTTCTTCGATTTGAAAGATCCAGCATGAAAGTCTTTAATGTCATCTCCTCCAGGCACTGCATATTAGGTAGACAAGGCTCGGTCTGCCATACAATGACTTCTGCAGAGTCTGCAGAAATGAAGAGGAGGACGAGTCCGTTACTCATTTATTTGCAGTTCCCCCGGCTTTTGCTAATTTAAGAAAGGCCCACTTAGGAAACTATTTTGTCAATGATCTCAGTGATCTATAGGTAATACCAGCGCGGCTAACTTTCTTAGGTTTATAACCGGCAACAAATGGTTTACATGAATAGTCAGAAAAGGAATAGCTCCCCTAATCAAAGTGGTATATGCACAATTGGCCAACTAACGGCCTAAGTGTTTCTCTCACCGAGAGCCACTTTAAACTAACGAACTAACCAGTACGCGACACTATTAACTGAGCCCCTGAGTCTACAATTTTTCGTAGGTGCAATTGAGTAGGTATATAGTGAGTCAGTCAGTTACGGTTTTTGCGATTTTTGAAGTCCTGTATGTTGAGAACCATCACTAATGCTATAGAGATGAAATTTAGTGGGGTGAACCTTTTTAATGAGCTTGGTAAATGTTTCAAATTTGAAGTTGAAGTTTTTCGCCTAATTGGTTCCGAAGTTAGAGGGCGGTCGAAAACAGCCTGAGTTTGTTTCTGTAAAAAGGGTAATTGCCTTTACTAGAGAACTTGGCTGGGGCACTACCGTGCCCTTTGATAAAGGTAACTTCAATCACTATACCACATACCAATTACCAAAATATAGGTAATTAACCAACTTTTTCTTAGATCCTCATCGAATGACGTTCTACTACCTTATACTAGTAAGTATTATAAGTAAAATATAATCTGGGAAGCTCTGAACGTTACTGAATTTGAGTTATAACGAGCTCAACTTGTTTTTCTGATTTTTAATGTCACTTCCAAAAATTTGTTTCCCATAAAAGTATCTACGTTAGGAACTGAACTAACTTTATAATATCGCACCTTTGATTAGGTACTCCTATAATGACGTAAGGATAAGAACTAAATTTTTGGAGCTGAGTTTATGTGAAAAGTCTAGAAAAAGGAAATATTTTTCAATAAAACAAAGACCCAATTGAAAATAGGTAACTTTATTGTGTCCCCAGGGTGCAGACACGTAGGTACCTATTTTTGTACCTAGCGCTGGCAGTCCTAGCACTCTCTTTATAACTAAGAGTTTCGGCAGAACATTGCCTTATCTGTCAGTTGTTTGAACAAAGACATAAGTATAAGTGTTAATTATGGCAGTCTGTCTTGAATTTTAATAATTTTCACTAAACTTTTAGTGGAACATCGACACAAAGTGGTTTCTTAAATCGTTAATCTAAATACATGAAAAGGAATTTAAAATATTACTCCAATGTCCGCATAATTGTCTAAAGCACCAAATAACAAATCAGATATGCTGAAAAATAATTCACATGTATTAGGTATAGATATTTACTTACCAAGCTTCTATTAACCTTTTCCAATAGCATTTTCTAATATTCTTTAATTTAAAATGAGTTTAGTATCTAGGTACTATAAGAACTAACCGCCTAACCTAGTTATTACCTACACTGAACCAAATTTGGTAGTGATATTGACAAAAACGTAGGTAGACTTAAAGAAATGGCGATCAATATAAGGTCAACACCTCATATTCGTTGCTTTGACAAATACTTTGTTATATTTAAGAAATATTGTCATTTGAAAAAAATTCATTAAATTTTTCGTTGCGGTGTTAAATCCGCAAAAATTTGTTATAGTGATAAAATTATTTCATCATTCTATCACATTCTTCATTTAAAAAAAATTCTTCAAATTGAAAATACTTTCTTCAATTCGCCGCATCGTCCACTTTAAATTAACGAAACTTTCTTCATTTTTACGTATTCTTCATTACGACACTTCACTTTATTGATATTGAATACAATATTCTTCAATTTCAGGCGTCGTTTTTCTTCAAATTAATGATTTTTTTCGTCAGTTAAAAATTGACAACAAAACAAAAAAGAAACACTTTTTAAAGTCAAAAACTTTTATTTTCTTAACATTAGGTAAATTTTAAAGTTGAAATTTTTTTTGTAACTTACATATCTATACATATTTATAAGTGAATATTTTTGAAGGTAGTTCTTATTATATTTGGAATTGATGAAAGCAGGTTTGGATAAAGGTCCTACAAGATCCTAGCTATACTTGGAAGAATTAAATAAATTGAAAATTTATATTTTATGTCATTGGAAAATTTAACGACGTTCTTACGGCTCATTTATGGTGATCATTGGCTGAATTTTCTTTTCCTTGTTGCATCTCCTCCGCACATACTGCACGGTTGATCCAACTAGGAGAGAGCTATCCTAGAAAGGCATGTTGTTTTGGGAAAAATATTATAATTAAAAGTGAACTTTTTTTAAACTCATTTAACTGGGATTAGGGTGGGTATAATGTTGAAGGATCATAGACGAAATTTTGAAAATATTTCTATATTACTTACGTTTTTTTTCAAGCGTTTGCACTTATTACTTAGCTTTACTTTAATTTATAAATTCTTTATCCCGACTTTACTTTGTCAATCACTTTCTACAATAAAACTTATCACTTCGAGTGCAACAACGAACAATAAAATTTAATGAAACTTCTTCAAATTGATGAAAAATCCATTGAAGAAAAATATGTTAGGTGTTGATTTGAATAACTGATTCTTCTAAAAATGAATAAAATATTTTCTTCAATATCACACCTACGGGATTAAGTTCAGTCAACGATTTCAGTTTGTCAATATGACGAAATTTCATTCGTTTGAATAAAATACCAAATCGGACAGCAGTTTAAATAATTTAAATTGTTTTTTTCTGAGGACTAACAATTTTTGCACTTAGGTCTTTATACCACCGGAAGTGCATAGCATACCTAGCTATACATAGTTTTTTCCTTCTTTCTTTTTCGCTGGGAATTTAACTATTTAAGGAGCAGACGTTATTTCCATCTTTTTATCATTAATCATTTTAAATTGGTTTTCTCTTCGCTTTCTCTAGCATAAGTTTGTCCTTAAAAACTTCTCCTCATCTTGAATTTATTTTTAAGAAAGTAGTAGGTACCTAATATATTATAATCTCAATTTTCAATTAAATAGGTACATAATCGACTATCAAAGCATTCGACTTTAAAGGTATAGGTTACCTATCTAAACTTAGAGACAAATCTGTTTTGATTTAAGATTTAAAATTCAACTTACTCAAGAATCGATATCTATAATATTGTGCACACATAAGATAAATTTAAAAAATCAATATCTAGATTCAACGGGCATTGACATACATTAATACAGACATAACCGAGACGCACAAGCATCATACCACAAAAAAAATATCTAAACCAATAACACTGCTTCAGTTCTTCTCATTAAATATGTTTGTATCTCAATTGCAAAAGTTTGTATGAATTCTCTTTGAAAATTCCCATTGTCTGGCGATTTATGTTTTTTTATCTGCTAAAGCGTGTAGAAAACGATACTTTTACCATAAAAAAAAAACAAAATTACATTGCTGCTATAAAAAAATCTCCCCTTCGGTTGGTACCCTACCTATCCACCCACAAACCTATGTGGGGTGGAGGTTGTAAATCAGCGACTTTACCACACATTCCACGAAATATACGTTTCCATTACTTCGACCAACATTATTCTCAATCTCATTAACCACCAATTCGCCGGACTAGGTGCCTCAACAATCCGCGAACGAAAAGTGGGCGTCAACCTCTTTTAGATACAAAATCCATCTATAGGTATATGGAGAATCTTAAACTCACCACGATGTCATCCAAGTACAACACAAGATGAAGAAACAAGATTTAGCAGAAGAGAGAAGAAAAAAAGAAAAACTCGTCTAGACCGGATGTTGCGCATTTAGTTTGTGTGTGAGTTGAGTACTCGTAGATACGTGTACGGTACACGGACGGATGTTTATTTTTATACTTTCGCTCTCGGAGCTCGTGGACCAACAATTTCGTGTGTATCTTTATCTTTACACGAAATTGAAAGAACCACAGATCCGTGACCACGCCTCTAATGCTTAAGGCGAATACAGCATAGTGTCGACTTGAGATTCACCACCCAAATGTGACTGGCAGAATGAGAAACTGAAAAAGTAACGTATGCGCAATGGCGTCCGCGTAAATAAATTTTTTTTTCATTTCCTCGCGTTGTTGCTCTGCTTCTATCTAAAAACGTTTTTCTTCGTTTTGTGTATTCACAGAGTTTTGCTAAATGAAGCGGAAAGTGGGGGAAATCGTTTCTTGGCGGCTGATTGGGTTAATTCGATGTGTGTGTGTGTTTGTGTGCGTTGTGCGTTGGTGTCGTTTTTTTTTCTTCTTCTTAGGCTTCCTTTTTGAATTGTAATTTTATTTTGGAGTGCGAAAACAGGAAAATAGAAACGATCATGCAGAAAATGGCTACCATTTGGCTCGGGAGTCGTGTATTTTTGTTTTGTTTTGCATTTCAAATTGGATGATGGGTGGCGTATGTGGGTAGACATAGGGTTGGTGTCTTCGGGAAGATGCCTCTACCATGTGCACATGGAAAGTTGTTAATCGTTTTCGAAATTGATAGACTTTAAGTATGGTAGGTATGTAGATATGTATCTATGTATCTACGTTTTACCTATTTCAAGTTAAGTTATCAAGTTAACGAGGAGTTAGAATGGGTCGAAAGGGATTAAGGTTGCTATGGAAAAAAAAATATTATTATTTAATGGGCTTAGTGGCGAGAATATGTGACTTTATGATTGAAAGTTTTATCTTCGGTGCTAACAAATGGAAGATCGATAAATTCAACGTTGGTAGATAATTGTACATATAGGCACTTATACTTATACCCCGTTTGACCCCTATAGTCAAGCGGCACTATGCACTACATAAACTAAAGGGTTTGATTTTTTTAGAGCTTTAGAACTTTAAGTTGGCAACACTATTTTAACTGGCGGCCATTTTGTCAGCAGCTGTCAAGTGATTTATTATTAGTTTGGTTTGGCATTTTAACATGAATAGACTGACGCCTGAACAACGCTTTCAAATTATGAAAATTAATTTGAGAATCATGGTACTATTCGAAATACGTATCGTACACTATGTTCATTTTACGTTCAACATAATCGTCTTACTTTTGGTTGAATGGATACGTCAATAAACAAAACTGTCGTATTTGTAGTGATGCGATAATCCCCAAGTGTATGTTGAGACACCGTTACATCCACAAAAACTGACTGTTTGGTGTGCTTTATGGGTTGATGGAATAATTGGTCAGTACTTCTTTAAAAACGATGCTGGCCAGAAGTTTCCAGTCAATGGTGACCGCTATAGAGCCATGATTACTGGCTTTTTCGTTCATCAATTGAACAACCATGTACCAGAAGCTGTGGTTACAACAAGACGGCGCAACATGTCACACAGCTCGTGGCACAATTGATTTATTGAAGGAAACGTTTGGTAACCGCATAGTTTCACGTTGCGGACCCGTGAATTGGCCTCCAAGATCTTGCAATTTAACGCCGCTTGACTATTTTCTGTGGGGATATGTGATAGTCTACGCCGATAAGCCCGAAACAATTGATCACTTGGAGGACAATATTCCTTCAGTTATTGCCGATATACGGCCACAAATGTTGGAAAAAGTCATCGAAAATTGGACCTCCAGATTTACGTCCGAGTTAGCCGTGGCGGTCATAGTCATATGCCGGATATCATACTCAGATTGTAATGCCAGAAGACTATATTTCGAATAAAGTAAATTTCATGTCAATTTAAAAAAATATCTTTATTTTATTCCATTTCAAAGTTCTATACCTACCTCTTAAACAAAAACACCCTTCATAAGCCAATGTCAAAAACTTCTGCAATTAACCAATAAAAATCGACAGTGGATTTGTGGCACCGTCTTGTTGAAACCACATGTTGGTCACATCCATATCTTGTAATTTAGGCACTGAAAACTAGGTTATCATGTCACGATAACACACACCATTCATTTTTACATTTTCGAGGAAGAGTGGTCCGATAATGCCTCCAGCCCAAAATCCACACCAAACAGTCACGCGTTGTGGATGCATTTGTTTCTCAACAATATACTCGTGGATTTTCGTTTTCTGAACCCCAAATCGGAGAATTTTGACGATTAACGAAGCCATCAAGATGAACATGAGATTTTGACAAACCTTCATTATTTTTAAAATATTGCGCTCAACAATGAAAATGCCTTGTTTTTTCGTAGAGCGCTCCATTTTTACTAACCCCGAACTGTCAGCTGTCACATTGTTATCTTTTTTTTTTTTTTGTCTTTGACATCATTGTACTATTAAAAGCTGTAAAATTGAAATTTTTCGTGAATTCTGGGACACCGCGTTTATAAAGAAAATGACAAAAAAAATGACACAAATCGCATGTTAAAAAAATGCAGAGACACCTTTGAAAATTGGTATTATTTGACATTGGATAGGATTTCATATTTTAAGCACTCCTTTGGATGGCTTGATGTTCGAGTTCAGAAAACAGAATCTGTAAATTGCTTCTACTATTCCCCGCTTCATTTCATTAATGGATATGTTTATGATTGCATGAGTATCTAATCATTATGCTGCCAGTAGTAAGCCATTTTTAAGATAAAATTTAACAAAAACTTTAACCAATAAAATATTATTTTTCTCTTATACCAATAAAAAAAAATTCATAGGTAAGCAGTCTGTATACATAGATATAGATAAACTCTGCGAAATAAGGCCCCAATGAAATAAGGCCCCAAAAAATTATACAGGAAACAACAACAACGATTTTTAATAAAATTTGGGGTGTCATTTTCTTTTTTGGGGCCTTATTTCCTAATGAAAATGAAGCAGAAATGAAATAAGACCCCAAACGAAATACGAAAACGTATGGGAGGCTGCAATCCCCCTGCTTGGGTTTAATGTCAGATTTGGGGTCTTATTTAATTTTTTTTGGGGCCTTATTTGATCGTGGTGGGGCCTTATTTCATATTTGAAGTTGGGGTATTATTTCATTATGAAATAACACACCAAATTTGGGGCCTTATTTAATTTTCTCTTTTGGGGCCTTATTTCATTGGGACCTTATTTCCTGTAGCCATATAGGTAGATATACATAAAATTTGTGTATATAAAATTAGAAATTTCTTAAAAATAATTACTCAGATTTTACTGGTGTGTAATTGATCTTAGTTAGTTTTTGTGAAGCTATTTAAAAATAATTGATCATTTAACACAATGACATTTAGGTACCTACTATAGAATTTTATTTAATAGGCATCTATGGTAGGTAGGTACTAAATACTGAAATTATTTTCAATGTCAACAAAATTACACGTGTTAATTACCGAATGAAGTTAATTCGTTATAACGAAGTTTAATAATACCTATAGATATTTACTTAACAATATGGGGAAGGCATCTGTTCATTTATTCTTATCAGTACCTATACATATTTGTAAACGTGCCGTAAGAGGGTGTACAGAAAATAGTGGACTTACACTATACCTACGGTTTCCAGATACACTTAAATATCACGAGAAACGATTACTAAAGTCAACTGGGTTTGGTTAATGGGTAATTTAACAATATGGGTGGAGATCCCGCTTTCGACAGCTGACATTACTGAATTACTAGGAAGTACAGGGTTTTTCAACAGGGACGCTACAAAAGTAGAGCGACACTGACAGCAAACGACGCCGAATTTCTTGCCGCTCTTTTGACATTTGTCTTCAGTAAGGTTTGCCATTTCATGATAGAAAGCCAACAACGAGTTAAAATTATTAAAATTTACTACCGAAATTCGTAGTCAGTGGCCTCAACGTTAAGAGCGCTACGTCCAATTGATGGTCATCATAATCGTCCTAGCAGATCAACAATTGAGCGTCTAGTGGAAAAATTTGAATCCACAGGCACAGTACAAAATGTTCCCGTGCCAGTGAGACAAAGAAGTGCCCGTAGTGTCGAGAATATTGCTGTCGCTGAGGCTTCAGTTGAAGAAAGCCCAAATGTGTCTCTCACACGTCGTTCTCAAGCGTTGGGCATCTCTGTAACCGTCTCTCTACCGTCGAAAATTGGGTTCAGCGTCTGGACTTCTGCAAGCGTGCCCGTGGTGCCCATGCAAAAGAAATCGAGTTCCATACATAATGGCATCGAACGTACCGAACGAACCTTTGTAGCGCTCTTATTGAAACCTTTATATTTAAGTGAAAAATAAGCCTGGATGTCCCTGCATACTATACAGGCTAAACCAGATCTTGTCCACTTCTTTATTATGTAAAAATATATCTTCGAATAAAATAAGTGTAGAAGAAGGGCCAGATCAATCAGATCATTTCTCTATACTTCTTACACTTGGCGATAAAATAATAATAAAAGAACATACCCCAAAACTATTTAATAGGCTGACTGACTGGAACTATTTCAGACAGAAGTTGGAAGAAAGTATTCAACTATCAACAGCTATTCAAACAGAAGATCAACTAGAAAAAGCAGTCCAAATATTAAAATTCAATCTACAAAAAGCTGCGTGGGCCGCAACTCCCACAACAACAAAAAAGATCAAACAAAACTCTTATCCTCGCGAAATTATATGTGAAATTATTACAGAAAAGAGGAAAGCTAGAAAACGCTGGCAACAGACAAGGGCGCCACGCGACAAGAGTACACTGAACAACTTAAATAACAAGCTTAGAAAATCTATTAGAGCATTCAAAAACGTATCTTTAAAAACTTACCTTACCAGCCTTACAAATGATGCTAGTACTGACTACTCGCTCTGGAAGGTGACAAATAGGATGAACAGGCCAATAGCTCATATTCCCCCAGTAAAAACTAGAGAAGGTAACTGGGCGAAAAGCAACCAAGAAAAGGCAAACACTTTTGCAGAGTATCTTGAAGACGTATTTAAACCTTATGAAGATAAAGGTTATCAAGGACTCGAAATAAGGTGCGAAGAAGATAGACCTATACGGCGGTAACAGCTAAAGAACTTGCCAAAGAAATTAAAGAAGGCATAAATATAAAAAAACCCCAGGGTATGATTTGAATACAGGAGAAATTTTGAAACAATTTCCACGAAAATGTATAAAAAAAACTAGCGCAGATTATAAATGCTGCATTTAAGTTGAGATATGTTCCAAGCATGTGGAAAGTCGCAGGGGTAATAATAAATCCAAAACCAGGCAAGCCACCTCATATCGCCCAATATCTATACTACCAATGTTGTCAAAGTTATTCGAGAAAAGGCTGGTAAAACGCCTGCAAAAAGTAATTGACAAAAAATCGCTAGTCCCAAATCATTAATTTGGATTTAGAAATAAGAAATTTACAATCGATAAGGTGCATAGAATCACAGATAAAATCGAAAAAGAATTCGAAGAGAAAAAGGTGTGCTCTACAATATTTCTTGATATAGCACAAGCTTTCGATAAAGTCTGGCACAAAGGTTTGATCCACAAACTACAAAGGCAACTGCCAAAACAATATTCGACAATTCTGGAGTCATATATATCAGAGTACACAACATTAAGAGAAATTAAAGCTGGTGTACCACAAGGCAGCGTGCTAGGTCCAGTTTTAGACCTTCTATTCACTAGCGATTTGCCAGAAAGTGGGGGAAACCACTATAGCTACTTTTGAAGATGACAAGGCTGTCATCGTACATGCCAAACAAATTTGCAAACAATTCAAGTTTTCCAAAATAAAGTACTAAGGAACATAGTCAATGCACCTTGGTACATACGCAACGCTGATCTACATAGAGATCTTAACATTGAAATTCCCATTACCAAAAAAAAAACAGGTTAATTGATTACAACAGGTCCCCGTAAAGTCCACAGCTTCTCACAACCATTTACTTTGTTCTTTCGACAAAGTGGCCTAAAATTTTATGCTTAGTCCGAACAGCTGAATCGAAAAGCTTTCTCCGAACAGTTAAACACTCCCCGATGTTTGTCGGACGTATGCAAGAGGTGACGCAGTGACAAAATTTGAAAATGTAATTTGTGTTTTTTTGCGGGGATCAAGCCTGAGTGAGTCCCCTCGCTCAGTAGTATCAGTGCATTTTACACTAGCCGCATACTGAGTCACTACGCCGCCGCCGGCCGTTTAGCAAGCTCTATATTTTTTCAAAAACCAAATTGCATGAGAACAACTACAAGCTAGGTGTCTTTTCTAAACATTTTCCAGGTAGAATCGTAAACTACACCCACTAGTCTAATATACGAAACTAATTACAATCTTCTTCAACTTCTATTGTCTATAATTTATAGGATATTAACTAACTCTGTATTGTCTGTTTACCGAAACCCACTCAAAAAGCACTCCGCGCATTCCCAAGTCATAGCTAATAGCCTATATCCCAACGTCTATGGGCGCATATTCCATGTAACCGCACAGACTAATGCATAGCATTTAGCCCCATACCGCGTACGCGTGTGTAGAAAACATCACAAGCGGTGCATTTCGATTACGCTTACGACTTGCTGTATAAAAGCAATCGAATAATAACATAATTTTATATAATTTTTGCATTTTTTTAATATCTATAGCGCGCATGTGTGCAAGTATCTAGTGAGTTTGTTTTTTAGCGAACAAAATTATACTAGTATAGACGTCGCATTGTGGAGTAGGAGTAGGTACAATGGGAATGCGATTAAATGACCACAAGGTCTCATGTGTTTAAGCATACTGAGCGGGGGGACGCATCGGGATACTTGAAAACCCCATTTCACGGATTGATAACTTTTCAAGTGAAAGTCTCGCGCTGATTGTCAGGAGTCTGAATTATGAAATAGTAATTTCATAGGACGTACAACATTACCCATCTATATAGAGGGGGCATCGAGACGAGAAGGCTTTTAACGTATCATTGATGTTGATGGACAAGCCAAATTACGTGGCAAAGTAAATGCATTTAGCGCATGTGTACATTAAGTGTATACAGCGTTTTATTTTTTTGTTTGTTAAATGAGAATAACAAGTTGTTGCTGATGGGCATAATATTTTTGCAGGAAAGAGGAAATGCACTGCACACACAAGTGAATTGTGTATACGAGAATCGGATGTTAGTTTTGCTTAACTACCTGTGCGGTTGTGAATTAGGTAGCAACGACGATTTATTGTTAATGCGTTTCCGCTTCAAAATTTACCATTTATAAAAATGGTATACCATAACTTGTAGGTACATATTCACATATGTAACAGCACTTTTTTTGAAAATAAAAAGATATTAGCCCAGCAGAGTTGCAGCATTCATAAACAAGCTACAGTCTGTTGGTGGACCGGGGCCTCGACGAGAACGCTTTTGGCTTACTGCCTCTAGTTGCAAGTGGCTAATTCCAACGTTTGTCAAGCTGCACCGAAAATCGCTCTCGAAAAGTGTTGTGTATTTAAAACGACCATTCCACTTTGCCAACGTCCATACTTGGGCACGATATAGCAGGAGTGCGGAATGACACTTTTCGTCATTTGATCCTTAGATTGGGTCATCAACGCAAGACCGTTCCCTAATCACTTTAGTGACATGTGGTGTGGGTAGATAATCATGTTCACTTTCTAAAGCAAGCTGATGAAAGTTGCTAGCTAGGTACCCATGCTGTCCCAAAGGTGACGGCTTTAAGCAAAAGCGTTTCAATGGGCTCCTCCAGTGGTGGCCGTCCTTAAAAAATACCCTAGTACGACGACTTACATGAAGCGTCGAATAAGACCACCCTGAGTTCTAGTGATGTGCTCGATTCTTTAAAGACCGAGTGGTGAGGAAGATTAAGGTGGTCTGAAGCCATAGGCTTCGATGACAGTTGTTCCTGTATGCAGCCCAATGTAGGGTTGATTCTCGATAGAATTTCCATTTGCTTCCTTCAATTTCATATTTGTATCAAAGTTGCGTCTTTCAATTTGAGTCATCGGAACTCGTATTTCAATCAAGTCTCATGTCAAAAGAACCATTGGAGCATCAAGATCAAGACTCTGCTAACTCTTTCATAGTGTAGGGGTGGGCACACTCATCAAGGGGAGCAGAATACCATCGTCAGCTCACCTCCCTTTTCGGACCGTAGCAACGCAAAACTTAAGACAATTTCTTAACATTTCTTAAGTAAACAACACCTAATCTACAGACATGGAAATGGAAATAATACGTAATCCGACGTCACATCAGCAAGATCCCCCCCTCCGACGAGCTTAGACCTGGCGAATGCTAGCATCTCTGATTGTGGCTTGGACGGCCTTCCATGTTCAGCTGCCTGGACTGACTCAAGGAGTGGCATTTGGATCTGAAGGTATCGAAAGGGAGATATCGTTCGTACATCATACTACCTGCTACTCTTTTAATAGGAGTTCAACCGATTAAATGGTACGACGAATTGCTGCGGGTTGTGGTGTGATATGCTCCTACCCTGCTAATCTATTCCCTGGAGATAACTTCGTTTGTGGGCGCAGTAGTACAGTGGGGATCCCAGGTTCGATCCCCGGAAAAACACAAATTACATCTTAAAGTTTTTTCTACTGCGCCACTTCTCGCGAACGTCTGACAAATATCCGAGAGTATGACTGTCATGAAAAAGCTTCTCAATTCAGCCGTTCGGACTCGGCATAAAATTGTAGGTCCCTTCCATTCGTACCAAAAATAGAAACTCACACAAAACGAATGAATGCGAGAAGCTAGGCCTAGGGTGTCTACCCGCCTGTTGCGCCACCTATTGATTTATTTATTTTTAAAAAAAACAATTTTGACAAATAGAATATGGAACACCTTACGCAGGACATGTGTAAACAATGGATTGATTTTTGCTTTTTGGTTAAAATGAAGACTGAGACATTCCAAACAGAGCAGAATAATATCTTGTTTTCTGTAGTTGCAATTCATGTTCCCGTTCCCGTACTTAGTAAAATTCATAAAATGTCAAATGTGACGTGTGCAAATTATGTTCTTTGCGACTGCTAGGGAAAAGTAGTCCGCGAGGGATTTGCTTTGAATAAAAAATGTACGCGTATTCGCCAAGTTCATTTATTCAATTTGACAGATAACCATCACATGCCAAGAGAAATTTCAATTTCAATATTTGATCTAAGTCTATTTTTTTGGCCTCCAAATTGGCTTGTGTTTAAAGATATTTTATTCGAAAATTACACGCTACTCGTTAGTTTGCTAATTTTCTCCATTTTTTTTTTTTATAAAACGGGCAAAAACTAGAAACCTGTGGAAAACGATGGTCTTAATATTAAACAAGAAAAGGAGTTTCTATTGCTTCAATTTTAAATTGGCAAATAATTGACTTTTTCCGTTCCCGAACTTTTTAAATTCGAGAAATTGTTCTTTGCGACTGCACGGGGACGAACAGAAATTTCTTAGGTATCTAATACTGACCTTTTCCTTGAGCTGACACTTTTCGCTTTTCGGTTCTTTAAGACATTTTAGGTAAGAAAACTGAATTAAGACAAACTTTAGAAAACTTCTTTTCGCCTCTGAGTGACTCTAGAGTCAAATCGAGGAAACATTGAGTTTTAAATTTTCGCTCTTCCCAAATTTTGTAAAATTTGCCAAAATTGACTGGCCGAATCAAAATTGAGTTAAGTCAACTCAAGTAAACCGATGCCGACTTTCGAGTCGAGCTTAAAACTTAAATAAATATTTTCAGTCAAGTCCCACCAATTGTGCGCACATTTCCAAAAGTTTTAACGACAATTCAGGCAATTTTCGATACAAGTTCACAAATTTCTAGTATAGGTAATTATTAGATACTCCCAGTTGAAAAGGACATCAACTATAGTAGTTTCATCAAAAGATTCTTTTGTAGGTGTACACAGGAAATGGGTTAAGGTCACACATCAGCAAACTGTGTCATATCCTAGCAAGCACTCAGACTCAGTATACTTGTGGCCATATTCATTTAGCAAATTTTAAACAGCACTTAGCGACTTAACATCAATCATCACTTGCCTACCCCCAGTGGGTATCTACAGAGGCACATTTTCGCTGCGAATTTATTACTACCACAAAACGCAAAAGCAAAAACGGTTAAAAAAAATACATTCGGTTAGGCAATTAACTGCCACCTCAAGCATGACGGTTTACATTGCATAATTGATTGCACTCCACTTGAAAGTATTTGACGAGGAAAAATGCACGAAATTAAAAACGTTTATATCTGCACTGCTCCTGAACATTATTTTCTTTCTGTCCGACTGCCGACCGGTAGGTAACAATTAAAATTTAAATTCATTATACGAATACGAATACCCAATATACAACTTCCTTTTCACACAGGCACATAGTGTGCCCTAAGTATAACTACTAGCCCGAGGGGGCTTAAAGCGAAAATTGCTCTAAAAATAGCCACCAGTTATACGAAAGATACTAATCTCTCTGACAGTGTAAAAAAAGGAGAAACAAACTGGACGCGCTGGAGTGTGTTAAAGTGTCATGCGGCGGCGTTGTAATTTCTATATAATATTTAAGGTATGACTATGAGTCGACAGACAATAAATACGTGGCCTCTCCTTGAAACCGGGTTACATGGTTTCTACACGAAATTAAATTCAAATTAGATATACACAATTCCCAGTGACAAAGAGCGAGAGCAAGATGTATCTTAATGTCAGTTTAACACGTCTAAATGCAGAACTCATTAAAATCTTTCAATAAAAAAAAACAACAAGAATTACCCTCTACACATCGTACATATACAAAGTGGAATCACTCAACCAAAGTACGCTCACATATACGACTCTACGTATCTTTGAGGGCCATTTGTCTGTAGGCTGATATCTAGATAAGGAACCCACGCTAAACTTTTATCTATGTCATCAATTTGGTTTAAATGTCCCGCCAAAATGGAATAAAATTCCAATTTCAACAGGTAAAGGTCCAGAGAGACCGTCACCACAAGAAAAAAAAAAACACCCAACCTTACATTCAAGAGCATTTAAAAGGTTATGTTCAGATAATTACCTCTTATCCCGGTTTTTGTGTATTTTTATGTGTTCCATTCTCGTTCGGTTTAAGTTTTATTTTTTATTTAGTAATTAATTAAGCTATTAAGTGGTCTAATTTATGAGGATGATTGGCCATACGTAATTGTTGAATGTCCATCAATGTGGCGAGTCAACAAGAGATTCGTTTATGATCAAACGCTAAGAGCCACTACAATCTATCATCGTATTTAATGGCGTTAAAATAAATTTTATTGAGGTGTGTTTTTATATCACTCACATTGGAATTTAAAAAAAAAAACTCAAGTGGATTTTTCGATTTCTCAACATTTTCCTTTTCATTATAGTTTTTGCACTGTCATCACATATGGTGGTGCCTAAGGCAGTTGGTAGCATGTTAACAAAAGTCCTTACCTTATATGCACTATAAGAGAAAAAAAATTGAACAGAGTTTTGTTGCATGTTTATCAAAGTCGAACTTTTCATGTCATGTGAAGCCTGTCATGGGAAACCAGGTACTTAGTTGCATAATTTTATAATCATTTAGTGGAACGTTTAACGTGAAAGATAATGAAAAACGTTGTTTATCCCGCTCTTTTGTTTTTATCAAAAAATATGAAGATACTGAGCGAAGAATCTAGATAAGGGAAATTAGTTAATTGGCCGACGTTTTTCAAGTTTTTTTTAATTAGTGCATGTGCGCCAAAATAGAGATATACACGTCTCTATATGTGATACAGATTAGTCACGGCATATAATGTTGAACGTTCTTTTAATATTCGCCCCAGAAATGAAGTAAAAAACTAGGACAAAGGACAAAGTTTTATTGTACCTACACGGTCGTTCAAGCTGGCCAAATGCGGTTCTAAAAAGAATGGGACGTATTATTGGCTGACAAAAATGTGCTACCAGCTTTCAGCAGAGCTAAGTTAATGCCACACTAAGGAACTATGGAACAAAGCTTATGTTTGTTCCATAGCTTGCAGCTAGAGGCCTGAAATTGACACTAAAAAGGCTGATGATGAGTTGGGTATGTCTTGGCAGGAGCATCTGCTCTTTTATTTCTCTGAATAACCAAATAAATAGCTGATGAAAACGACTCCATATAGGACCCTAAGTCCAGCTTTTCACGGCCATTATGGAACGAATTGAAGGGACCTACAACTACAATTTTATTGCCAAATCACAATCAGAACTGCTGAAATAAAAAGCTTTTTTCAAGAAGCAATCGCTGTCAAAGCTATACGTTACTGGTCCGGTTCTGGCCCAATTACATTTGTTTTCACATGGTTATAAAATTTGGCAACCTATATTGACCGAAAGAACTGCTAAAATGAGATTTCGTCATTGGATATTCAAACTACAGGCCGAGCTGTTTAAAGCGGCTGCGGGAGATGCAAAATTTGGTCCGAAAAGAAGACATTATGCCCGAATGGAACCTCAGCATCGTGAGCCCCATCCACAAGAATGTATCTCACTCTGAACTGCGCCAATTTCAAAGGAATTAGCCCTCTGAATGCTGCGTATAAGATCCTGTCGGCTATGCCGTGTGAACGCCTAAAACCTTTCCAAACCCTGTCAAACTCGCTGCTTCGTCAAAGTGGATATTGGGAAAGAACACAACGGAATCCTTTGATGTCGAGAAAGGCTTAGACAAGGTGACGCGTTATTATGTAACTTATTTAATATCGCATTCTTGAAGCAATATTGTACAGAACTCGCAAGCCAAGGTGCCATTTTTCAAAAGTCCGTTCAACAACTTGCATATAATGCAGATGATATTGACTTTATTGGGAGAACTCAGCGAGCAAGTTTGCAAGCATTGAAACAGAGATGGTCATTGGTCTCGCTCTTAATGAGGACAAAACGAAGTAGTACATGCTGTCATCGAGAAAGGACTCTCAACATCGGCGACTCGGGCAAAACGTAACAGGTAGTTAAAGAATTTCTCTACCTGGGCTCTACAATTACCTGGCAAAACGACATCGGCGTAGAAATCAAACGAAAAATAACTCTAGCCAATCGCTATTTCTTCGAGCTAAGAAGGCATCTATGAAGTAAAGCCCTCTTTCATAGAACCAAGGAAATATTTTACAAGACAGAATCATAAACTTTATTGAAAGCTGATGAAAACCTCTTGGCACGCTTTGATAGAAAGATCCTTGATTTTCGGTCCAGTTTGTACCGACTTTACGGGCTTTATAGAGACGTTGACTTAGTCAAAAAGCTCTAATTACAGCGACTGAGATGGGTGGGTCTTTAAGTCTATCCTAGAGGGACAATGAAGCAGATAAAGACCCCACCTCAAGTGGCGCGCACAATTGGAGAGCGACCTCAACCAAATTGGTGAGCGTAACTGGAGGCAGATAGCTAGGGACCGACCTGACTGAAGGGGCTTGTTGGCCCCGGACTGTGAGTGCCGTCTAAAGTAAAGTAAAGAAAGATTTTCTAAAAATTAGGAACCCCAAAAATAATTTTCGGAATAGGCCATTGCTACATATAATTGACTAATTATAGGTACAAATTACAAAAATGTGTCTTAGAAAACGATGCAGCACAATGTATAGATTCGAATCGCAATTTGTGTATTGATCGATTTTCTCGTATACGTTTGCTCCGACGCAATTCATTAAGTTTGTAAAGACAATAAAACAGAAAATCCACTAAAGTGTTAACATTCCGTGTGGGCGAGACTACTCGGGATTCCTATCATACCATCCATTAGACAAATTTCCATCATTCCTTCCGTTTTAATGTTTCCTTTTTAAAGACCAACACACTCTTTCTTGTTGTAATGATCTCTCATTAAAGAATATCAAATTTCCTCATTCCAGGTGCCAAAGATGAAGATGGAAATAGTATAAAGAGCGGCATGGGCTTCGGTGGATCATCTAGCCTTAGTAAAAAGCAACGCAAAGCGCGAACCGCATTCACCGATCATCAACTGCAAACATTAGAAAAATCCTTCGAAAGACAAAAGTATCTCAGCGTACAAGATCGTATGGAGTTAGCCAATAAATTAGGACTTAGTGATACCCAAGTGAAAACTTGGTACCAAAATCGAAGGTGAGTCTTTAATTTATTTCATTTAATTTATTTTATATGCGGCATTGTGGCCGCAGACTTATAGCCTCGCAATAAAGATATCCAAATGGCGGGCAATATAATTAAGGCGAATTAATGAAGTTGAAACAACTATAAACGAACCTCCAAATTGCCAATTCCATTTCGTTTTAAATAGTTAATGGTTTCCACTTTGTTTTGGGGGACTATTGAGAGAGTTGTGTGGGTAGTGATGCGGTTCTATAACACTCAGCCGCTAACGTTTTACTTTTAACCCATTCAATGGTCAATCATCATTATTGCATTTCTTCTGAGAGTGCTTCAGTGCGATGATTGTTGCGGATGCATAGGAATTCTGGGTATACAGTGGGAGGTGATTTAGGTATACAATAAACTCGGTTAGAGTACAATAAGTTCACACTCGTCTCGAACTCGAGTAGGAAATTATCGTTCTATTCATAAGAGGATGATTACTGATTAGTTTTGAGGAAATCTTTTCATTATTGTCGATGGAATTGGGATCGGATGAATCGCAGATAGATATTATGTAATAAGGTAAGGGGTGTTTTTTTTAGAGGTATACAAATGCAATATAAAATAAAACATTTGAAGGTAAAGTTAACGACTATGATGTTAGCTTTATTTATTATATAATTTTATGGCATTAATGTTTAAATGTTTATTTTGGGCATACCTATGTGCGCCATTTCTATTTCGAATGAAGAGCATTCGTGAAGTCAAATTTTTGACAACTTTATCGAGTAGCTGGGGCCGTATATCAGCACGGCGAATATTGGCTTCAAAATTGTCCAACGTCTCTGATGGTTTATCGACATAGATTATAGTGACTTCACATACCCCCAAGGGAAGTAATCTAAAGTTGTGAGATCACAGGATCGTGGAGGTCAGTTGCAATCGACCATTTCTTAGTTGTTCATTATACCTTTTTTGCAAAACTTTTAAAACCCTTTAACGAATCTTGTCCAAATACCTACTCCCAATGGCCTTACCACATGCACCTATGGTAGATGCAACACGGAACCAAATAATCTAATGCTTCTTTGGCACGGTAAATCCAGTAGTAGTATCTCCATCAACTCCTATATCTTTCTATAGCCTTACACGACGAATTGCTATTACCTCCCAATCGACCAGCCTTCCTTGCTCATACCTCCACTTGTTCATAATGCTAATGAATAACTTAGCAAAAATATGAGATAACAACAACACCCAACCATCAACAATATTTCCTCGAAATGTGTAACGAACTTTGAAAACATTCACAACGTGTGCAATCCACATATTCATATTATTAATCAAAAAAATTGCAAAGGGGAATACGTAGCAAAGCTAGTGCAGCATTTAATTGCCATACTTGCGGACGAATGAATTTGCCATACAAAAAAAAATAAAAATTTATAGAATGCAAGCGGACTTTAATTAAATCAATTATTTGCTTGATGTACTTATGTGTGTGAAACTGACAACCTAAACATATGGAATTGGGAGCGTACATTGCTCGCATTGTTATAATCAAAATGTCTCTATCTTCAGTCTTCACCAAGCTTGCTATAAATTGCTTAACATTATTACCTTTTTTTTTTTTTGCAAAGCGCGATAATTATATTGGATAGGCATTTTGTGTACTATTATAATATGGGAACGCTTGTGTATAATTTCTATAATAGATGTTTGTTTTCATAACAAAGTGTTATTAGAAAAATTAAGTGTGTAATTAATCAGAGAGATATAATGATTGTGTATGCTGGTATCGGAAGATGAAGATTGGTTTTAGTTAATTGTATAATAATAAACCAGTAAGACAATTATCTTCGACTATGCCGAAGCTCAAATACCCGGTACTGTATTATTGTACAAAAAAAAATATTTTAGTTTTAAAAAAATATATATTTGTATGGGAGGTATGGGTAGTTTTTATTCGACCAAGCTCATTTTTTGTCAAAAAATTTTAAATATTATTAAAACAATATGTGCAAAGTTTAAACTTGCTATCTTTATTGTAGCTATTTAAATTTAATTTTTAACATCAAAAAGCTATATAAATCCGATATTTTTGTATGGGAGGTAGTAGTAGTTTTCATCCGATCTTGCTCATCTTCGAACTTAGCCTCAGTTTGGTGGATAAAAGCTTACGTACCAAATTTCAAGTCGATAGCTCTTAAATTACGGCCGTAATCGTGCGGACGGACAGACGGACAGACGGACAGACGGACAGACGGACAGACAGACGGACATCGCTAGATCGACTAAGAAAGTGGTGCTGATCAATAATATATATAGTTTGTCATATCTACAACGCCTCCTTATGTGCGTTACAAATGGAATGTCAAAGTGAATATACCCTCGCCACAGTGTGGTACCGGGTATAATAAGGAGCATCGTTCGTCGGTAGGTGGTTGACACTCATACAAAATTAAAACATGTTTTTTAGTATCTATCAAATGCATCAATGAGTCTTGGATAATTTTATTCGAGTTTCAAACCGAAAAAGTTTTTTCAGTTGTTCGTAACTGCTAGGAGAAGGTTCAGCACGAGTACCTACGATAACTTAGGCGCCAAAAATTGATAACTTTATTTTATAGAGGGGTGAAAAAAATACTTTCAAATTTTAAATTTAAGGAAAAGAATTTAAAAAAAAGTTGTAGGCTGATTTTTTCAATATTGAGAAAATAGATATAGATAGAAATAGATAGAAATCAATTCTTAATCGAACACTGAAAACCAGATTGATTAATGTCTTCTAGTTTTTGAAAAAAAAAAATGGAAAATTTCTTGGACAACAGCACCTATTGCGCGCGAATTGATACCCTCCCAACTAACATTTCAACTTCCTTAAGGCACACACAAATGTTTCAGATTCGACAGGTCAAAGCTTCTTTAGAGCTTCTGTAAAGCAGAAGCAAACTCTTTACCGAAGTCTGGACTTCTATTATAACTTCATTAAGGCCTTTTAGAAAAATAAGATGAAGCTTTAACGTGCAATTGAATTCATAGCTTCGTTTATTGTAGTTATCGAAAGAAAAGAATAAATACACCATTTGCTATCTACCAAATGAATGAACAAAATGAACAGATATGAAACATCTTTTTTTTATTTTTACAAATTCGTAGCTTCGATCGAAGCTTGATTATTGAGCTATTAGATTCCTTTTCAGAGGCTTTATAGATAAAATACTTTCCATAAGAGTTCGCCTTTCGGACCTTACCGACGCTTTATAGGGTTCTTTTGGAAATTAAAAGTAATCCTCTATTGAAGCTTATCGAAGCTGAAATGTTTGTTGGGCTTGTACTTTGAAATGTGTATGGGGGACATGCTGCCCCCTGCAACCCCCCTGCAACCCCAATGCTTGGGGTCACTGTTGGATTATAGGGTGGGTGCGAGTTTGAATTAAATTAGTTTACCCAAAATTTTACATTATAGACAGCTTTAAAAAATGTGTAGTACTTTTTTAATGTTTTATTTTCATTTTAAGTAGATATTATTTTTTTTAAATTACCCCTCCCGCCTAGACGAAACAAAATACCGTTATACATTTTTGGCGCCTAAGGTATGGTTCGTAATCTCCCCGAAGGTTCTTCTGAAAGAAAATTTTGGGAAAACCCTCCGGAGATGTCGGGAAATTGGGAAAATCGAAAGTTGATTTTTTGTATGGAAATAGAAAATTCCGGAAAAACGCGAAAAATTTATTTATTTTTTCGACGAAATTTTGCATTTTATCACATGATTTGATGATTTTGGACGATGTATCTATATCTAAAGGTTGAAAATTCGTTGTAAAGATTGAAAAATGTCATATAATTGTGATTAAAGACGTTTTTGCGTGCATTTTGGGTGAAAAAGTTAACGAGATATATAACAGATGGCGTTGTGCTGCCACAACCCGATAGATGGCGGTATACGTTGACTTAGGCTGTGCGCAATTTGACAGGTTTCCTTTTCGCATTGTCATTTTCTATTAAGCAAATGTGCTATTTACTATCTGTGTTTTATTTTTACTCTGGAGTTTATCTGAAGGCGTTAAATTGGAGCGAGACGAAGTTCGCGGAGTCCGCTACTTTGATATAGATTTTGGCGCCGATTCGAAATAAAATTTAAAGAAATTCCAGTACAATTGCAAGGCATGTTTGTATTTTCGAATCTATTTTATAGCAAAAACATAATTTTCTAAATAATATGGATGACTTCAGTAACTGGGTGAACGATTAACTTACATAAAAGCTAGTAAAAAGAGAGAAATTAGAGTTTATATTAAGAACAATATTGGTTCCAGGTTAAGAGCCCTGTGGAACACAGATTTTAATTTGACTGCACCCACAAAATGTTTCTCCTATTCTAACCATTATGTTTCTCATGATAGAACTCTAACCATTTGAGCTTAAGCCCTCTGAAGTCTGAAACCAGGTTTATTTAATATATTTAGCAATATGGTAAAGTCAGCGGTATTTAAAGGTTTAGTTATGTTGATGGTAAAAAGAGCAGTAGTTACCTTCTTCATTATTTAATTTATTTTATATTTTCCTATCGCAGCAAGAAAAAGCTATAATTCTAATCAAAGTGTTTGTAAACAAATTGTTGTTGACAAATTAGACAAAAAACGAGCAGGCAATCTTCTTATTACAAACGTATGTGTATTGCATCTGTCCGTATTTTTACTAAAAAATTCAAGGTCAAGGACTTCACTACTACTTCATAAAGATATGAGCTTCTAAATGAAGAACCATAAAGGGATTTTATGGGAGTAATTCAGCTTAAGCAAAATGTAAAATATTTTTCAAATTGTATGTACTGTACATATTGACCTGTTTCTTGCAACTCATCTGTCAAGACATACAGCTAGGTTCCAGAAATCGAAATTGCAAATCGAGTGAATTCGTTTTCAGTGTTCTGCATTTCGAACGATTCGGAAACTCCGACATTTTTTTTAAAATCACAATTTCACTTCGTCTCAATTCCGAAAATTTTGAAATCGAAATCGAATACAGTGAAAAGTAGAACACAAAAATTAATTTCCGATTTAATTTCGAGTGAAAGTGAAATGTGGAACCTAGCAGATAAATTTATGAGTTTCGACAGGCAATCGCCCAATACTCGTTAAGGTTCAGGTTTAACATTTTTAGCTATAGCGGCGATTTTTTCAACGAGCACTTTGAGAACATCGGCGTTCTGTCACTTGACATGGCGAGCGGCTAAACGGCCAAAAATTCTGAGGCGAAATTCACGTTGCCACAAAGTCACAAAATCTATTCCATAGACAAATAGTTTGGTGTATTTCGCAGAAAAGTATAGCGTTCCAATTCCAATACTTGTTTAGGTACTTCACAAATATCAAAATAAAACTGACAGTTGCCGTCATTTGCGAAAGTAATAGCCGAAAGTAATTCACCTCGAAAATGGTCTATAAAATATTTGCCAGGCGATTGAGGATTAAAGATTTGGTCTATTACAATCAGACCAACTTGTGCCAAAACAGAGAAGCAGCCACATACGGAAGTCTTCATTTATTCACTGAATTTAAAATCCTACCTGCATCCAAAAGCTAACATCATTAAGCGCTACATCTTAAGCAGCGTTTTCGTTCTCATTTCCGAACTTTCTAATTAATATTAATTCGAAGGCAACAACCAAAAATGTTGACCACCCAAAAAGACAAGCCACAAGTCATAAAGATTTCGCAGCTTTCAACCGAAAACACTTAACACAAGTTACAGCTTATTGCCTCGCAGGCTTACTACCTGAATTAGGAGTACGTATACCTTCATCGCGAACGTTTTTCTAAAGTCAATTTAATTACTATGCCCGCTGGGCTATCCATATATACGCTTCCAATTTTTTTGTTCACATCCGTCCTAGAGAAATATTAATCAATAAAACTTAAAATACTTTTGCGTCTTCCAAATTATAAATGGACACGGGGAAACAATTTCAATTCAGTAGCTAAAACGCTTCAAGCCATCACGCTATTTAATAATAATCGAAGGAAAAAAACCGCCAAATCTGTCAGACTTTCAAAATTCACGATACAGATTGTTGAGAAAAAAATAAAATCATTTTATAATTTATGAATAGATTAATAAATATAATAGCCACGCGAGTTGGCAAAGTGGTAAGTGCATCAATCAGAAGGACGGCTACTGCATTAACGCACCACATACCACAGCATCGATCATCATAATGATCGTTTATTGACGAGAGAAGAAGCACTCTTCTGGCCAACGATGAATCACTTAACATTAATTACGTATGGCAAACGATCAGCCCTCGTCAGTCGTCTGAAAGATACAAAATGTATCTCAACCGCGTGCACACTGTAATTATCGATCATCGCCGCAAAATCTCCAATAATAGTCTATTAGAGATTAAAGAGTATCTCGATGAATGGAAACGAATTTTCAACTCGATATCTCGTTAGAAAGATAAGTTTCGAATGAATTGACCGAATTACGCGCATTTAAACACACTCGACACAAACACACACAGTTCGAACGATTTCGATTCGATGGTTTCAATGGATTTTCAATGTGTCACTCTGTCTAACGATCGGAAACAACGATCGAGAGGTGAGCTCGCTTCTGTACTTGTTGTGACTTTCGGTAACAGAAAAAAAAGATAAAAAAAATTAAATTATTAAAACAACTTCTCGAGGAAGTGAAAATTAAGATGAATAAATAAACAACAAAGAAATAAAATTAAGAAATTGTTTGTACGGTAGACACACGGTGAAAGGGCACACTGAATGGGACGTTTAAATCGGTTTATCGTTTCGAGATATTTGTTTATGGGATTTCGAGTTGAGATTGAACGGGAAATCCCTACTACACGGGTCTCCAGGGAGAGACAATTGGGCGACAATGGTAGCTGCTGCTGGAGTTCTCCGTGAGATTCATTGATAATTTCATGGCTCAGGGTTCACGCAGTCACAGACGCTTAATCGAAGCATCGATTTTTATTATTATTTTAAGTGTCGTGAGGTGGTTCAAGCAGTGTAACATGAAACGTGCAGATAGATCGTTGGATAGGTCGTTTTTTTTTCATATTTTCATTCCCAATGAGTACAGAATTTGTGGGTGGGTACATGAGAAATTGTTCAGAAATAAGTATGTTTTACGTCAGCTTTGCGATTGTCAATTACATCATTTAAGGATGTCATTAACTTATGTGGGAACACAAAAAGAAATTTAAAGTCTGATGTAGCCTGTTATTATAGCCATAGATACTTGCCTCTACCTGATTCCAAGATATTGTTGATGTTGTCCCCTTTGCATTGCGTTTTCTCAATTTCGTACGTAAGAATATTTAGCCAAAGTCTATTCGCGGCAGGCAAAGCTGCTTCCGAAATGTATGATTTTCAAAATTGTTTCTCAACTATGGGCAAAGTTATAGCTGCAATGGTGGCAGGCACGTAGCCAGGGGGGGGGCTTGAGGGGCTGAAGCCCCCCCCGAAAGTCTAGACAAAAAACTAAAATTTTCTAAAGCCGAATTTAAGACTATCATTTCAGTTTCAGTTTTAGTTGAGTTATCAGTTAAGCTTGTTACAGCCGATTTCTTCACAAAGTACTAGCGCTAGTACCGGTAGACCAAAAGTTGATAGTCAAATACATAGGTATCAGGTCATTTCTTCACGAAGTACTAAGATGAATTTGGTACCGAGTATTAGTTAGTACTCGGTATGAGCTTGACCCTCAAAATCGGCAGTCTAACGTCGTTAGTACCTGAATTAGATCGATTTCATTGCTTTCGCTCTTGCCTATTTTTGTCAAAAAGTAAATACATCGTAGGTTTAAGTCTAATGAAGTTGATTAGAAAATGGATTTCATTTTCGATAGGGAGAATGAGAATGGTGAAGAAGGGGTGGCAACTCGTTGATCTGAGCGGCGCATCTACCATATAATGCTACAATGGAATACAGTAAATACTTAGAACGATGTGGATTTTTTTGGCGATTTCAGTTGTCCAGAGTAACGTTTTTTTACGTTCGAACGTGAACGAATTGCAGTACGGTTAACATATTTTATATACTTTCAGTTTTAGTCGGTAATCGTTTTTATTCACGATTTTACCAGTAATCGTTAGATATTGCCTGAGCAGCAATTGCTGATCATATCACTCTACGATTCATGACAAGTGGATCGATTCGATGTAAATAGTGGTTGCCGACGTCATTTGCGTAGGTACACACATTATTTTACAGCAGGAAAGCAACAAAAATATTAAAAAAAAATACTTGCTCTTATGAATAAAAATCAGTCATCCTACAAAATGCTTGACGCCCAATGAGCATAAAAATGTCACCATTATGACATTTCAGTTTAGCTCCGGTACTAGCAATGTGAAGAAATACACAAGTACTAAGTTCTCGTTAGTACCGAGTATCAGAAGAAATCGGCCGTTAAACAGATGACTAAATGCAAAAATGAAAGCGTTTAACTAAAACTAAAACTGAGACTAAAACTGATGGAATTCCCATAAGTTTTTAGATGTTTTAAAGTTTTAGTAGATAAATCTTCTAACCTTCGGCTAATCACGAGTAAATTGAAAGCTCAACTGAATACTAGACTGATGTCTAAATACACTGCAGAACATCAGTTTAACTGAAAGCTTAACTGATAGCTCAAATAAAACTGAAACGATTGTCAAAATAGGGCTTTAAGCCCTAAATTTAAATCTATAAAAATAAGACTATCCCGGTAGGTATACAGTATTGAAACGCTAGGTATGTACATTGTACACTGTGCAAGCCATATCTTTGACCTGGTTCTGCCAAGTCAACTCCTGCAATTCGCACTTGCTTTTGTGTAGTTTGGCGTATTTTTTGGGGATGTGAGTATAACAAAACCAAAAGAGAGTAGAAAAGCTTTGCATGGAAAAGTAAAAGTGACCTAGCTTTAGATTCTAAAAAAAATACGCCTGTTAGCGAAATTTCTTCCGCAACTGTTCAAATGCATTATATTATAACTTTGAAAAATGTCATTACAAAGCACGCACCAGAGAGCTAAAAAAACTCGACTTCTACGCCTTTGTGAAACAAGATTCATTGAAAATACATCTCAATAAGTCTTGAAGAAATAACGAGCAGAACGATGTCTTCAAAAGCTTCAACACTTTTGGCAGCGCCAGCGGTCCAAAAAAGTAATTTCCTAGTAAGCCTCATTACATGCGAAAATCTGTTCAGTTTAACGCTGCCCTTATCAATTTTCCTTAGATTTCGTTTCTGCAATCGACCGCGCAAAAGAAATTCTGAATTCTCTTAAGAACATCAGAGAAAATACCGAAGATTTTTTTTAGAGAAACTTTTCAATCCGCATCCCAACTTGCAGAGGGCTTATTTAAAGTTAAATTAAGAGCTCCAAGAACTTAATTGCGCGTTCCAATCCAGAAACCTTTCTACTGAAGCCTATTTTGAAGTATCTACAAATACGATATACTGATTCCTTGCATTACATAAACTCGTTAATACAAAATCTTACGGACAGATTCATGGTCAACGATGACGTTCTACCATCGTTTTAAGCTCTTCTCCCAGGTTTTGCTGCAGTTGAGCGAGTGAACGAAATGGAAAAGCTAACAGGCTAACACGTTACTTTGATAATGCAATTTCGTTGTCAGCTGTGAAAGCTGAATATATTCTTTAGTGCGAAAAAAAATCGTCGAGTGATCCTTCTACCGAAGTTTTGAAATTGCTTGATATGTGACAAGACTTACTTTCGAGGTATAAATTTCTTGCTTATGGTTTTAGCAAAGCTTCCAGTGACCACAGCTGGTGTTGAAAAAACCTTTCAGCTATGAAAAGGATTAAAACAATGTCCGGAAGCGTTATGGAGAATGCAAGGTTAAGGTAACTTGCTATGATATCTGTTCATTCGGATATTATTGTGGATCTAAATAAGGTGATTGATCTCATGTTAAAAAAAATCAAGAAGTCTTCTGCTTCAAAAAATGTGTGTAAAATAATTATTTAAGTACCTATGTTCGTTTAAGTATACATACGATTTAAAAACTAATACGAATCAATGAATTGGAATATTCTTAGTTTTTTGCTTCATAAGATTTGGATCAAGCCCCCCCCGAACCAAAATCCTGGCTACGGCCCTGAATGGTGGTAATAGTGACTCAGTGGCTATTTTGCTGACTACTGAGCGAAAGGTATCAGGCTTGATCACAAATTTCAGGAAGATGACTTGAAGCATATATGCATTAAACAATCATGTCTTAAGGCTGACCAAACAATCGAGCTATTTAAATCAAATATGGGTATGACCCTGTTGTCTACATAAATGGGCCACTAAATTGGATGGCTTTTTGTGTGATTTTACGCCTAACGCTTGGAAAAATGGTTTTGCACATGCAGGCGTTTGTTATCCATAATCAATATGGCTTCAATGAAAATTTAATCCGATACAAATTTTCTTTTGAAGAGCTAAATGTTGTGTTCTCCCCGATAGGCACTATCTGCTGGTAGATATTAATAAGTTAAAGACTTGCTATTTTCGCTTAAGCTTATGGAAAACGTTATTGCCATCTATCAGTGTGAATAGAAATGGGTAAATAAGAAAGTCGAAGCGAATCCGTTTAATTTGAAAAAGACTGCCTCATTATGTGCAAAACTGAAGTCGCAGGTAAATAAATAAATAAATAGTTGGCGCAACAGGCGGTAGACACCCTAGGCCTAGCTTCTCGCAACCATTCGCTTTGTGTGAGTTTCTATTTTTGGGACGAATGGAAGGGACCTACAATTTTATGCCGAGTCCGAACGGCTGAATTAAGAAGCTTTTTCAGAACAGTCATACTCTCGGATGTTTGTCAGACGTTCGCGAGAGGTGGCGCAGTAGAAAAAATCTTAAGATGTAATTTGTGTTTTTCCCAAATTGGGATCACTGCGCTACTGCGCCCACGAAGTCGCAGGTACATTCACCATTAAAGTACCAGGAGACTTATCAATTCCATTGCAAAATTTTCAGCGTATGATTCTCTTAAAAAATTACTTGGGGAGATTAGAAAAAAGTTAATATCGACTGCTTATGTCATGTGAACTGTTCCAGTTCGTTACTGAACTCTTTTGTTTTTCATATATCATCATAATACTCCTTGTATAATGTACACTCGAATTTGTCAGGGGTTTTTGAAGGTACGTGACTCCTTAAACCTACAAGTTCCTCCTGTCTACACCACATACGTCAATGTAATCGATGTAGCCGGCTTAAAGTCTGAAATTATAGATTTCACGGTTTCTTGATCACCGCAGAGTATTTGCCTTCTTGAGACCCAGCACCGAGTATCCGAGGAAAGTTAATTTTTTCGTATGAAATCAGTATCTGCGTTGGTTTACTGATCATTTAACAAGAGAAACAACATGTACCTACTAGTCACCTTGGTTCTAGGTTTCCGGCAAAGAAAAAAGTATTTTGAATAAGCACGCCAAAAGCTTTTAAGTTGTTAAAGTTGCATTAATCCTTAACTTAGCTCATTGGTGTAAAATTTAATGTCGGCTGCATAATAGCTAAGCTTATTTGAGACATCAAAGAAACCCGAGACAACGTCAATAAACAAAAAAACGCTTTGTAGCAATAACAACGCACTGAGGTTGGTCTTCTCCTCCTTTCTAATCACCAGTTGACGAACTTGTACTTATACCATGAACTAAGGAACTAAATCATGTGCGGTCACCAGTTATCATTAATGCGCAGTTAACTACACAAGCCTGCTGCACAGCACTGCGACTTTGAAAGATATTTATGTATAAATATTTTCCAAAAGGCTTTGGACACCGGTAATTTGACAAAATAGGTCCGTAGATATTTTGAGCATTTAGTGTTGCCAGTTTTAAAAGTATACGCTCTTTAGATGGCCACCAAGCCTTAAAATACATCAGGCACAAATTATATTGGTCCATACATGGTTCAGTCTGATAAGAGTACCTACCTATAATAGAAAAAGAGGTATTCGATCCTACCCGAAGGAATAAGAAGTTACCAAACAAAAAAATGGCAAGTAGCTTTCGTAGATAAAAAACAAAAAGTTGCAAAAGAAGTTTCAAAGTAGGTTTTTAAAATTCCCCAACATTTTTAGAAACACAAAAAACATTGCACTACATGCTCTAGAATTTGGAATCACCTTTTCCATAATACAACCGAACGTGAATGGTCCAACTCTTAAGCGGATCCGTTAGGATTGCCTCCAAAGCGGAAGCGGGTGATGCTTACACAAAAAACCAAGCTCTGTCTCATAACATCAACTTGCGCGCATGTAACGAGGGTTTAGTCTTTTAAAACGATAATCTGAGGATCTCTGTTATCTAAAGTACAGAGCTTTGTGTACGTTTTCTTCAGATTACTTTCGCTGTAAACTTGTTTTCTAACCACACGAATCTATAAAAATTCAAAAATGCCCAAGATTAGTTCCTTACAGGTTAGTTCCTTACCAACATAGCTTCAAAACCCAAAAAATAGCAGTGTTCCGAATAACTCTCGTCCTAATGACTGGTTTTCATTCAATTTACGACTAACTGCTTTGAAATTATAGCGCGCATCTATACGCACATTTCGACGTGTGTGTCATAAAAATGTTATCTGTCTGTCCATGAGAATAATACGAACGACTTTCGAAATGAATTCCACGCATCAAATTTAGTTCATTTCCCAGTTCTCAACATCTCAACACCATACTTTTACAAAATGATTAACGATGTGTAGCAATAAAATACATCAATTCCTTTTGAGAATTTAAATATTTCCACCACACCGCATCTGTACAATTCTAAACGCATCTGCAATTAGCATAAATTAGTAATAAAAGATACAAATGTATCTCAACAGCGCTCGCATCTGATTGTACGATTCACCCGAGTGGAAGAGTCAAACTTTATTTTCTATTTTACTCCGTTTGTGTTTGAGGTATCACATTAGTCGGTACCATTGGCCGCATAATAATTGTCAAATTGCAAGCTGTAATTTGTTAATGATTAATTATTATTCGCCGAGTGGTAGCGCTCAGAGAAACGGGTGGAGTTTCAAATTCCTATTGCGCGTAGTCATATCTCAACCCAGAACAATCATAGAATCTAGCTTACTTCCTGTCCGCGCATTCGTTAAAGTAATTATAGGTTTTCGCCACTTTGTCCGACCGAGCACACAGAGCAAAACCTCGACTTCCACTACTAACAATAGCTTGAAACGAGCACTCTTAACTAAACCGACAATTAGAGCGCCAGCCAGTCCGGAGATGCTTATAATAATCACAAGCGCACCGCGCGACTGTTTACAATTTAGAATTTAGAAAAAAAACCTAATACGTCTATTTATCATCAAATTAATCAAACAATAAACGCAGTAATAATTCTCGTTTTCCAAATGAGGTAACACGGTAATTTCTCTCCCAACCGACTGGAGAACATTGTTGCTAAGGGCATATATGTCTACCTGGTCGGTCGGCCATCGTTTGGTGAACATATTTCGGGACCATTTAAATCGCATTAATAAAAATTATCTAGCACATTAAAATGCGGTTAAACTGTGGTCGAAATTTTTATATAAATCTCATTCGTTGCTGGGAATCATGTTTTGTTTTCGAAATTGTGTGGCATCGGTGGAGATTTTTTTTTTGGTTTAAGCATGTTTTCAGGCCGTGTTGTGTGAACATCATCAGGTTAAGTTAATTACACGAATAACCGCGGGTAATTTGTTGTTTGCTGTTTCATGTTTCATGAATGAACAAAAACACATACACACACAGAGAGAAAGAGGCAGAGCAAATTAATTCAACAGGCAAAATGCAATTAACAAGAAACCGTTTCCTGATTTGATGTAATTATAGTTTGTTTGCCTTCGTATACGAGTATCTGATGGATGCGAATCTTCTCATAAATGTGATACCTGCTGTAGCACTAAATGTTGTAAATTTTGTTTAGCAAATAAAAGGCGGGTAGCCGGAGAAACCGTTTAATGAGCCACTAATTGATTGGGCTTCTCTAAGTGCATCTAGAAAATGGAAGCAGACCGAGCAGAGCTTCAATGTGCAAGATTTACGAGGTCGAAATGTTGGACTGGAGCTTACAATATTTTTGCATTGTGTGCGACTGCTCAGAAGACTGCGGTAAATTTGTAACGTTTTTGAAACGTCTATAGGTATTAAAAAATTTCTAAAAAAATAGAACAACAAGAATTTAAATCAATCGGGAAATGATTTAAATGGAGTTGCTGATAATTGTGGACGTGGAGTAACTGACTGATCGTTAAAAGTGATTTTTCAATGTCAATTCTATTAAAAAAAATACGGTCCGATTTGTTCTAGTTTTTGTAGTACTATTATTTGAATGGGAAAAGTGAGGAGTAACAATGTTTCTCGATTAAATTGGTGGAGCGAGTCGAGTTTATCATTTAATTTTTGTGCCACCAAAGAATGCGTAACCTTACAAAGATGCTAGAAGCCAGGCTACACGATTCGTAAACCCCACCGTACAGGCGTACACGTTTCAATATTTTTGTAGCAAAGTAAAAGCACTGCTTTGTGAATAAAATTGTACTTTTTTTAGGCTTTAACTTTTGTGTAGCTATCAGAAAAGTCCATCCTTTAAACACGAAACAGAACCAGAACTGAAACATTTAACGTAAACATTACATAGGTAAGTAGGTATTGGGTCGGTTGGGCATGCGAATTCGGCGCTAGAAAGAGACAGACTATGTGCGAGAGAGGTGGATGTTGGTACAGGCTCGAGCATTTTCAGCGAAACACTAAACCTGCGAGAATAATGACTGTAGTGTGTTTCAAGCGGAAATTGCTGCTATAATATAACCCTAACGGCAAAGGACCTAAAGAGAACAACCCATCCATCTCTCTCGCACATGGTCTGTCTCTTTCTAGCGCCGAATTCGCATGCCCAACCGACCCAATACCTACATAGGTAGGTTCTAGGTTGCATAGAAATTCAGTGAAACAGAAATTCAGAAACAGAATTAGGAACAGACAATTTATTTTTCAGCAACAGAATTTAGCGACAGAAAAATGGCTTTTTGACGACAAAACATAAACAAGTCTATATTGATTGTTTCTGTTGCTGCCATCGACAGAAATGACAATTTATCGTGGGAGGGGGGTTTTTTCTTTGTACAGAATAGACGGCAGCCATGTTTTTATGGATCTGTTTCAGTTTTGTGTAGCTGAACGAGCAACGTAAACAGAACCAGAATTTACTACAGAACAAAAAAGCTTTCTGGTCTGGCTTCAGTTTCGTTACTGTTTCTGTTCTTTGTCACTTGGTGCCTTAAGAAGTTGAACAGAAAATGTTTTACGTATCTACGGAAAAAATTAACAAATTCTTTTTTAGAAAATCGATATCAAATGATCAGTTGCTCGTTTTTTTTTGATGAACTAACTTTATTTTCCATAAGCAACATTTTCAGACCAAGATTGAGTTCAACCATTAAGTTTAAGTGGAATTAAACAAATCTAAGGAACATTTTTACGTTTCTGTTTTACGGATTGCCATAACTGATGGAGCCTTAAGTAAGTTCGAAAATGTTCTACTTGACTTGCATTTTTTTAAAAAACTACTGTCATGTCGTTTTGTTTTGGTTTGTTTTCTTTGCCAGTTAAAGAAAATATGAACGGGAAAGAATAATGAATCCATAAAAGAAAGTAGAAAAAAATACACGACAAGCCCAGCCCACACACTTGGGCGTACGTAAAATTTGGCATGTAGGTACGTTATGTTCTGAAGTCTCAAGATGCACTCTAAGAAGGAATTTTTGAAAATTAGAACTCTATGTGTTGAAAAGAGGGGGTTTCAAGCCTTTTTTCTTGAATTTGTGTGGATCAAAATAAAAGCCAATGCAAAAAGGACACAGTCCTGTCTAAATGGCTAAACCCACAAGCTTAACATTTTGTATTGCATTTCGCTGAACACTCAAAACGCTCATTGGGAAGGGATTTTGAAAACTTCGACCTTTAAGCCCAGTATCCTGCTCGCGCTAAAATTTAGCGACCGCAATTCTCTCCGCAGCACAGATAAACGCTCGCTAAATTCGTTGTACAGGATATAGATGGGACACACACCCATATTTCATTGCCACATGTATTTTGATTTTTGTTATTTTTTCACTTTTTTCCTACTCACTTACACCGATTATCAAGTATTCCACGAAATATTCAATTGAAAATTTGTTTTGTTTCGAAAATGTCAAAATTTATCGCCGATTTAATGTACCAGGCAATTCTTTCGCGCGCTAAATCTGTGGAGACATTTTCTTGGCCGAGTATAACAAAATTGTACATAGTACGTATAACACACAATATTGTTATACTCGACTGACAATTAGTGTGTCCCATCTATATGAAAATAAGAATTTAGCGTGCGGAACAGGATACTGCTTTGCTAAACTGCGTCGCTAAATTTTATCTCTGTAGACATTTTTGTATGGAAGATAAAATTTAGCGCGAGCAGGATACTGGGCTTTAAGGGGTAAAAAAAGACGGACCTACTTGCTACACCTAATTTCATTCGACTTGCCATAATTTTTCTTGAAATAGTTGAAGCTTAATTTACTTAAGAACTGTGACAACATCATGGATCTAAGCACGTGGACAATTAGCCTTTAGTTTGCTGATTTAAACTCATTGGGCCTCCGCACACGAGATTAATTCTGCCGGCAGAAAACCGGTTTTATACCATACTTCGAGCGCACGCGGGATGATTTCTGCCGGCAGAACAAATTATTTTTTTCACAATTGAAATATTTTGAAAGTTGTGTATGTATTAGTTTTATGCCTTGTTCAACCGCTCAAACTCGGCAGTATATTTTATTCCGTTTTTTCCCCTCACTTCAGTCCACTCGCCGACAAAATCGAGTTTATGCCGGCAGAATTAATCTCGTGTGCGGAGGCCCATTTTTGATATTCATATTTCTTTGCCGTGGTCAAACAATTTATTTTTGCTTAAAGTATTGGGCATTTTGTTTAAATCCATGCATGTAAAACAATCAAACTCATCCAGAGATTCGTCCAATCTCTGAAGATATTTTACACAACTTGAATAAATCTCTAATACTTACATTTTCCACGTTTAAGGCATCGTTTTCATTTCCACCTACCTACCAGAAAGATGTAGAAAATTTCTAAAAAAAAAAAAGTTTTATTATAGTTTTGTGTTGTTGAAAAATTCCGTAAAGTGAGAAATCCAATAAAGAGGACGAATTACACATTTTTTCAAAAAGATAGTGGACATTTTTTTTTAGATCAATAGAGGAACATGTCCTCTTAAAAGAGGACGTCTGGTCAGCCTAGCTTTGCACAGAATTGATGACAATTCGGGCCCGATTTATGGTTTTCATCACTCATAGTAACTCATAAGAACTTTCAGCGATAAGTCCTCACATTCTTGTCCAAGGCTTGTTGACATAAGCTCGTGACTTCAAAAAAATTATACAAAAAGAAGTTTGGAACGGCTAAATCAGGCGATCTGGCTCAGTGTATATAGCCAAATCGAGAGATTAGGCGACACGGAAATACGGCCCTTAGAATGTCGACTGTGATGGCTTGTGTGTACTAGGTATGCGCCGTTGTTGCTGCAAACTGGTTGGAGACACATGTACCCCACTTCTCCAGTCCCAATTCCAGTCCAAAGTCGTTAAGCATGACCCTGTAGAGCTAGCCATCCTCATAGGAGTCGTTTTGCCCGCGGTAGTTTCGAAAAAATTAGGGCCGATAGCACCTTCAGATAGCACATCATGCAGTAACTTTAGGCGGGTGTTATATTTCTTCCTGGGGTTATATGCGGGTATTCATTCGGTGCCCAGAAGCGATCATTTTGCTCATATCCAAATTTGTAGATGGATAAATGTGCCTCCTCTATAGTGAAAATTTTCGATGAAAGTTGCCTCCCTCGTTGGGGGTCAACAGCTTACAGCTAATGCACTGTCTGCACTTTGTCTTTCACCAAAATTCTCTGTAAAGACCGCAGATTATGCTTAGGTAAATGCGTGGCACGTCGTCGCGTCGTCCGGTCGATACTCCGGGGTGCCTTGCCAAAAAAATCAAAACGATTATTCCACGTTCTTTAGGAGTAGCGATTCATGTCTTGTTGACGTGCATTTGGGATATGTTTAGGCACTTCACAAATATCAAAGTATTATTGACATTTGCCGCCATTTACAAAAATTGTAGCATCGTTGAATAGAGTGATTGATGATGATGATGATGATCCTTGCGCCAATTTGTAAATCGTTTCAATTTCCCGTACGTCGTTTGCCAGAACTTTCTAGAAGTGGATATTCAAAAGGCTTCTACAAATTTAAATTCAAAACCCTGCATGCTTTTCGATTCATGTAACAGAATGTAAATGCCATTTTTCGAAGAGATGGCCAAGGCTAAAATTTATGACATATTTCGTAAGAAAGCCCAAATATCAACAGACGACATCCAACTTAGTTCCATAAATTCAACATTCCCCCAAAGCCACGTGTAAATTTCCCCCTCAATTAAGACATCAAAAAGCTTTTGCCAACTTTACCTACCAGTTTATACGAATTTATTCGCAACTACCCTGCACACATACGCAAAAGCCGCAATGTAAGACTAAATAAAAATTCTGTTCAACATTCCAATGTAAATCAATCCGTCATCTAACCTATGCAAATCCGCGCAAAAAGAACGTTGTTATATTACCCATTTGATTTATGAATGCTTTTAGCAAGCCACCGATATCAAGCCCCACATATCTATATGGCCCATAGGAGACCAACAACACTCATGTAGTCATGTATGCCAACGCAACACACGCACTCTCCGAGATACACATTAATCTCAGATCAAGAGTTGGCGAGCAGTAGTAAGTAGGTACACCATATAGCCCCCGTCCCGCACCACAGCAGAACCAGAAAAATGAGAGTACGTCGGTGTTCACCTGTTGTTAAGACCTAATCCACCAATTAAGTAATTTGTATCCTATTACTCATAAACTGATTCATTAAGAGCGCGCACCAATTAAGCGCAATCTTTGATGAGCCCTGCGCGCTGCGCATTTCTCTGCTCATCGCATACCAAGTGACAGGTACTTCCAAGTTCACCTTTTAACGTCAATCGAAGGCGTTGCCCAAATCACGTTAACCCAATCATGCTGAGCGTTGGGATCTTTTTCAAAGCTTCTCGGCGAACATTTAGGGAAATTCATTTCGAAGCCGTCTTTTGTTGATAGGTATAGGTGAGGTGCAGTAAAGGTCTGCCATAAGAACAATTATCTTTTCCGCTCATCATGTTGGTTCGTCATATTTACGCCCTGCCGCATGGCTGAGGTTCTTGGCGCCACTGCCTTCGGGAAAGGTCATTGCGGCGGCGGCGCCGACACATCAGCCGGACTAAATGTGTGTGTGCGCTGTTACCTCTTCCTGAAGATGCTTCTGTTGCTGCTGCGGCTGTATACAAGTTGATCATTAATTTTGTGTTGTCCCTTACTGGCACATAAAAGGTTGCTACGATTATGCCGCTGTTTAACTAATTCCATCAATTAAAACTTTTCTTCCCTTTTGTAAGGAGATTCTCAACATCCAGACAAAAAGATCAATTACCTGGCAACACTAGGCATCCATGTCAAGGTGACAGTGTAAGACAATAGGAAAACAAAAACGGTCTAATACGATCCGGGATTATTTGGGATGGGAAAAGGTGTGCAATTATAGGCGGATCATGACAATTAAATAAATGGATTTGCATGGATCTATCCAGGAGTACTATGCAAAAGATGCGTATAGCGACAGTTTGGAAAGGATTTGCGAAGTGAAATTGACGCTGGCGGCGGCGGTGGCCGGCATTGGTGATGGTGACTTATTTTTGGAAGGAGAAGGAAATAGTTTTCTTTATTCTTTTGCTGTGCGTGTGTGTGTTTGTGTAATCCTATTAAATTATCATCACCCTTCGGTTAACAAAATGTCAAGAAAACCGGAACGAATCACTGTAAACATTTTGAAGTTTTTATTACAGTCATGGTGCAAAACCAGAACGAATCTGAACTCGTGTGGTCTTGTGAAAGGGGATGACGATGTAGTTTGATGGAAATGCGAAGGAAGTATGAGGCGAGGCAATAAATGGATTTAGAAAATATTTTTGTGTACTCACGTCATAGAACAAATTTCATTCGTGTTAACAACGGTCCTAGGTGGACGTTACTCCAGTTAGCATCCGTCTAGGAATACAGTTTTAAGTAATCCAAAACGCACTTGACGATTGCTGGTATTGACGACTGATAAGATACAACTACAAATGTCACGAATCGTGGTATTTCCTAACATTCTGAAGCTGACATCACTATGTCATCCGAGTTAGCTTTAAAGTGGTCATTCTGCGTAATCACCCGTCATGCGGTATGTCTCACATTGCGTGACTCGATTGACAGGACTTGAATGGCCCGGCCAATACTGTTAGGACTGAATGACCGACTTTTTGTTGTTGACTGTATGTCACAGATTAACAATGTCCCACATGTGACGCTATACACGATTTTCTACAGTGTCATAAAGGTCGCGATTGACACGTCTTTTCCCTGCTATTTATGCTGTTCGTGCGAATGACAGCTTTTTCGATTTTTTAATAGCTCGGAGAAGACCTGGTGTTGTGGAAATAGCTACATTGTTCGTGAATAAACATTTTTTGTTTTTCGAGGGTCGCGCCGCGCCGGTGGGATTCTTGAAAGTAGTACAATCATTTTACCGTAAAACGTTGTGCATTCGCTTCTCAAGCGCCGACTGTCACTCGCCTCTGTCATTCAGTTCTGTCACAACATGATGACCTGTGGTAGGACCAAAACCTATCTTGGTGTACGTATACTTAACTGGGAGGCATAAAAATATCGCTCTGGTCAGAGTAAGCTCCAACATAAATTGGCCGTCTCTGAGCATCCTTCCCTAACAAAGTACATTAGTCTAGGAATAAATAAAATGGCAGTGTAAGAAGCTTGTATGATTAAAAGAACAAAAATATACTAAAATAAAATGTAAAACAAAAAAAAAAAAAAAACCGTTGCCAATATTGTAATGTAAATTTTTGTACAAAATTTAACAAACTAGCATTGAATAAGAGTTTAAACAAAACAATTGTATTTTTAGCGATAAAATGATTATTATTATTATTATTATTATTATTATTATAAATAAAATGGCAGTGTAAGAAGCTTGTAAGTCACTTTTTCTGCGTTGTTTTGAATTGAGACTTCCACCCAAGTGGTCTACTTTGTCTGTGAGACAATTCTTTGCTTAAAAGGGTTCTCTCCTTCGGTGTACATTTTCATGAAAAGCGAATCGCTTCGTCGGAGGACGTTTCGAATTTTTATACGAGGACTTGAGATATATTAAGGCTTTTACTGGCTTCGGGTAATTCTCTTTTTATTAAATAATTAGACATTTACCCATTATAACTTGATGCAAGATACAAATTTGTAGGCATAGCTGCAAAGTGAGCCTACAAGGGATTTTCGATGCTCTCCTCAAAGCTCTAATTCTATATTGAAGCTGGCGGGTTGCTGGGATGACATGCTGCCACAATATTACCTTTTAATGTCTCTCAAAATATCTGTAAGCTCCCAACTAACAGTCGCACTATTTTCCTTCTCATTTCAGAACAAAATGGAAGCGCCAAACAGCTGTGGGTCTAGAGCTACTCGCCGAGGCCGGTAACTATGCAGCATTCCAGAGACTCTACGGTGGACCACCGTATTTAGGCGCGTGGCCATATCCTGCCCAGTCACCACACGGAACACCGCCATCTGCCGCCGATCTATACTACCGACAGGCGGCAGCAGCAGCACTACAAAAACCTCTACCATATCGATTGTATCCCGGTGTTCCGGCCGCTCTCGGAAGCCTAGGTGGCCTTCCAGGTCCAGCTGCGGCACCATTTCCACACTTGTCAGCATCTAGTTCTTTGTCATCGTTAAGTAGTTACTATCAGACCAATAATAACAACAATAACAACAATAACAGTAGCAACAACAATAACAACAACACCATCAGTATTAGTAATAGCAGTAGTGCGCGAAGATCGCCAAGTCCTACCCTCAATCCAGGCAGTCCGCCAGGACGCTCCGAAAGTAGTCGCCCGCCCAGTGATGATGAGGATACAATTCAAGTTTGAAAAAAGAAACATATTTATTTATACATATTCATATATGCTCTGTGTACAGTAATAGAGTAGCTTATTTATTACAAAAAAAAATAAAAAATTAACAACAAAGAATGGCACAAAAATGTAATTTTATTTCCGCATCCTTTTCCCAGCACACAAGATGAATTTTTGATAAAAAAAAAATGCCCAATGAATGATGATCTATATTTTTTATGATTAAAAGAACAAAAATATACTAAAATAAAATGTAAAACAAAAAAAAAAAAAAAACCGTTGCCAATATTGTAATGTAAATTTTTGTACAAAATTTAACAAACTAGCATTGAATAAGAGTTTAAACAAAACAATTGTATTTTTAGCGATAAAATGAAGTTTGTACATGTATTTCGGCTCTAAGTACTATTTACATATAAACTTCCTCAGATATTATGATACATAGATGCATATACTATACATATATATGGAGATTATTTCTACAAGATGTCAAGTGATTTTTGCTTTTTTTTTCTTTTTGAAATTTTTTATTTTCTTCTAGCGTGTATTTATTTAAACGATTATTGTTTCCATCTGTACAGTTAAATTATAGAAATGTATATTTATATTGTATTATTTGTTATAGTATTGTTCGAGAAAGAATAAAAATAAAAAATGTATTTAATTTTATTCTAGCTGAGAAGAAAGATGAATGAAAAGTTTTTCTTTTTTCGTTTTGTCATTTGTTTCTAAGCGTTCTAGTATAATATTTTTTATGTAGCTAAGAAGTTATTAAGAAAGAAAATATAAAATATGATAAATAAAATAAATTATAAATTAAAAATAATTTTCGTGTGACTATTTTTTTCGCAGTTGATTTTGAGATGATGTATAGTATTAAGTGCTGATGGATGCGGTTTGAACCACGACCGTATGTGTTTTTTTCGTATTGGCTAAGTTTTCTACTTAGTCAGTGCCGAATGGTGGTTGTAAGCAATCTAACATTATGCGACGATCTGAAATATCGGACAGGTATATCTCGATTCACATGGACTAGGAAGCCAATGCCAAAAAGACTTAAGCCGATCATATCCTAATAACCAGTCGATCTAAAAAAAATTAGTCCTTAGGAGTCTTGCACGTTCATCTAGGTATATGTTATGTATCTTCGGCATATATGTACTTTAATTTACATTTTATTGAGGTCCAAAATCCCAATTATTCAGCTTAATACAAGCTTAAAAAATCGCTTAGAACTGAAACTTAGCAATAAAACCTCGACTTAAGTCTCAGTCGAGGTTTTATTGTTCAGAATGGTGAAGAAAATCGATTGTTGCGGTTGAAATAGAGAAAAAGACTTCAGCGATTTCGAGGGTGTCTTTAAGAAAAGTTATGTGCCTGAGGGGGGCTGGTGAATGAGTACAGAACAGTTTACTGTGCGTCGTCTGTGTGTTCCTCAAGGGTGTTATTCAGTTTACTTATTAAATGAAACAAAGAAGCTAAATGTAAGCGCAGTGGCGTATCTAGAGCTGGAGTCAAAAATGGGAGTGCCCTGGGGCCATTTGTTCTTTGCTTATAAATTAGTCATTGTTAGCCCATCTCAGCTTGGGCACAAGAACTTAGGAGAACACTCACTCTATAGACGTCTGTGTTGAAGATGGAATGAAGGAAACTCGAGGCTTATTAGGACGCGATGAAAGTATAAAATGGTCTGGTTTGGTTTCGTTGAAATTGGCTACGCTGGGAAACGCCAAAACACTTAGACCAGAATATGTCCATTGTGATACCACGAAAAACGGATCATATACGATGTAGGATCTCCCTACACACACAGAAAAAAATTGTAATATGTATTTATATTTATGTATTTACAAAAATTTAAAAATTGGTCCGCCCCGGGTGGCAGACTAATAGGGGATGCCATCAGCAGCAGCAAAATAACTATTTTGCACATTACACAAAATAAAAACACAAATAAAACGATTTTTGGACTTTATTCATTTTCAAAAGTGCAATAAAGTTCAAATCGAAGAAATAAAATCCAAACAACAAATATGTGGGGAGAATTGAAAGCAAAAGGGTGCAGGTCCTAATTTAGCATACAAAATACCGCGCACCCACTCAACTGGTGCCGATATGAAATCTGTTGAGAGAAATCAATTTCTTAGATCGTTTCAAATTCAGCTTAGGCCAAATTTGTTTTGTCACTAGACAAGTGGTGCCACATGTCCACCTAAGATTTGCACTCTCGATATCATGCAGCTTTAATTTTTGTATGCAAGTAGCGATTGATATCCCTAGGGTGCCTTAATCCGTTGGGGTTGAGTTGTTCCTATTCTAGCGAGTTCATCGGCTTTATAATTTCCTGGAATGTCTTTATGCCCGGCACCCAAATTAAGTGAATGTTGAACTGTTCGATCATCTCGATCGAGACGATCGGCAGTCGAGATCTAGAAAAGTTATAGAGATCGAATCCAAAGACTTGATGTCTGATTGGATACCACGCTTTTCTTGAGCCAAGATAAGACTTTTTTTATTGATACTAATTCCGCCTGGAACACGCCACAATAATTTGGTAGACGGCAGGAGAGGTTAAGATTAAGACTTTGGGAGAATATACCCCCACCAACTCCGTCTTTGGTTTTTGAGCCATCAGTGTTGAAGTGAACTGATTCATCTTCTGCGAAAGTATCCTCATTCTAGATTGCTCTGGGTCTGGAGGGATAGTGACGAGGAAGTTCTTGTCAAAATTTTGAGATGGGGTGGTGTACAGCCAGTGTTTTCGGTTGAGATTACGAAGTTCTTCAGAATAGAGGTGTGGCCAAAGTCTTTCTTTGACCACTGTAAGGTAGCGGGCAAATGGCTGATGCACTCGCCGCTTGCTTGCTGAAAATATCAAGGGATAATAGATGAAACAATATGCCCAGTGCCGCGGTGGAAGTTGTGCCTAGTGCCCGCTTATACACATGCAGGCTGTGCGCTAGACCTTGTTTAGATAGTCTCTATTTATGGCTTTCTCCAAGCCTGTCCACCAGACAATTATCCCATACGTAAGTATCGGTCTTATAACTGAGATATAGAGCCAGCGAGTTAGTCGATGTTGTAGACCCCATTTATTACCAATAGCTTTTTTACAAGAGAAGAGTGCTACTGCAGTCTTCTTGACTCTTGGATGTTAAGTTTCCAAGTTTCCAGTAGTTCCAAGGATAGAGTGGATAAATGCTGCAAACTCTTTATAAGTAAAATCAAACAACGCACAATTGATCGCGACGGCGACTGCGGACGACGAAAAGCGTTTTTCTCGACTGCGAACGCTCATTATCGAAGTTCGAAAGCAATAGCACAGCAAAGAGTAAAAAACGAAAAACGGCGACTGCTGCTTCTGTTTGATTTTTGTCGCTGTTTGCTTTGTGCTGCTGCTTCAAATGCGACTTCTGTTATTTTCACTAAGCAGAAGCAGAAGCGATAGCTAATATTAAAAAGTCGCAGGCTGTCGAAGCAGAGGAAAGCAAAAATATTGCGACTTCTGCTACTTCGACTGCAGTTTTTTAAACACTGGATAAAACACCACCTTGCGAAGTGCCTCTACTAACAGATCCTCTTGTGGACACCTCACCCAGCTTGGAGTTGATAATTAAGCAATAGATTAGTCAATTCGCAAAGTGAGCTGTCAACATTCAGAACTGACAGCGCATCTGCTATCGCTGAACGGTAGCTGATGAAAAAAAAAATTTAAAAGATGCAGAAATTTGGACAGCATTTTAATTTTTAAGCTTCATTGTTAATTGTGACTTTTCAGACTCGTTACCGAGCCTGTCATTTTCGATGAGAAATTTTTTTAGCAATTTGCGTCTCAGTGGCATCTTGTGAACGAAGCTTTTCAAAATTGAAATTAATTTAGACTTATCTAAGATCAATGAGCCAAAATTGCTTAACTAATCTGGCTATACTTTCAATCGAAAAGGAGCTAACAAAAAATATAGATTTTAATGATTTAATCGAAATATTAAATATTTATATTAATTTAATCGAAAGCTCGAAAGCCTTTAAATAAAATCTTTGTTAGTGTTTTTTTCTTAAATGTTTATGGGGTGTAAGCTTGCTTTACCGCCCCGGGTGCCACTGCCTCTTAGTCCGCCCCTGGTGGGAAGCCACATTTCCTAAAGTTTTATGACTCGAACTCGACGGTAAATCCGTTTGTATCGCTTGGGCGATGGATAGGTACCTCAACGCCAACTTGGTTTTATCCATTTTCTGAAGAATTTCAATATTTTAAACTGTATCCCGACTTCTTTTGCCTAGAAGGCTTCGATTCTGATGTCACAATGCAGGAAATATCCTCGCGGTTCCCCAGCACGATAAAAAAACATAAAAATGTTTACTATTTCAATCTAAAAAAAATTCAATCTAAATAGTAAATTAATCAAATTTGCTATTTAAATTGTAAATAGATGGTTTTACAATTCGGATAGTAAAGCATTTAGGTACTTTAATTTTTTTCTGTGAGTGTACTAGTTGAATCATTTTGAGATCTTTATAAAGCGTAAGAAGCTTCTGATGTTCGTGTTTGTCATTTTGATGGAAGGCTCCCAAGTGAAGCTTCCTACTAAGGAAACAAAGAAGGTTTCCTGCTCTTCTTCATCCATACAGCTTCTGCAAAAGTCGGTTGCAAAAAGGCCTAGCCTTAGGGTATGCTTTCCCATCAAGCAGTGACACCTATTGTAATGACACCTATAATTGTGGTGCCGATATGCAATCTGTTGAGACAAATCAATTTCATAGAGCGTTTCAAATCCAGTCTAGGCCAAATTTGTTTTGTCGCTAGACAAGTAGTGCCCCTTCAGCTTTAATTTTTGTTTGCAAGTAACGATTGGCATGCTCAGGGTGCCTTTATCTGGCAGGATGGGTATAGCAAGTTGTTCCAATTATGGCGAGTTCATCGGTCTCTATGCCCCGGCACCCAAAAAAAGGTGAATACTAATTTCTGCCTGGATCACGCTACAATAGTTTGGTAGACGGAAGAAGAGCTTAAGATTATGACTTTCAAAGAAAACGTCCCCACTATCTCTGTCTTTGGGTTTTGAGCCTTCAGTATAGAAATGAATTGATTCATCTCCTAAAAATGCATTACATACAATATTGGAATGCTGCTATATGTAAAGTTTGAGATAGCTATAGATCATACTGTTATCAGAAGAACCGAACTTGGTGTGGAAGGTAAGATGTGGGTCTCTATAATTCGGTATTTCTTAGAACATTTATACCTATACCTATGGTCATAAGATGTGGGTACTGCTCGAAAGAATCAGATCGCAAATACAAGCTGCCAATATGACTTAGAAAAATCGCATTACGACAAGTTGAATACGTGGGGCACTCGAATTCCAAGTACCTACCTAATTCTACTTATATGGAATCCGTATACCATTAGGTAGGCATCCTCTAGAAAGGCCAAGGTTGAGATGGCTAGATCGAGTCCAAAATCTCTAATCTGTGCTATAATAATTTCCAGTCCGTGGCGGAAGATCGGGATTTATGCAGACTCCGTGTGACCCTTGTAATGGATAGGTAGGACTTTGAATAAATTTGTGAATACATTTTTATGAAGTTCATGTTGAGGCGGGGGCCCGCAGTTAATTTGTTGTCTTTCTATTAACAGACATCAAATGAAATGTTGGTCCCTTACAAGAATTCTATTGAAATTAAGTCTTTTGTACTGGCTTAAGCCTGCACAGTAATTATGATTGACACTTAAGTCAGTTTTTACACATGGTATCGTGCTATAACAAAGATATCTTCTCTTTGCCATTAAAGTTACCGAGGATAATTTTAGAGCCATAGGTACGCCGTAGGACATTGCTAATTATTGTCGAGCAACTTCTAGAGGCATTCCAGACTCTTGCCAGCGAATTAAGCCTCGATAAGGGTTGTTATAAAGCATTAAGCCACGTATTGAAAGCTTAAAATCTCCTGTCTAAGTCTGCAGCATATGACAAATCCATACCCAACAAAAAAGAACTTTGCTTTTGCGCTTTGTAGCAATCGTGGTAGTATATCTATGCGTCACGCTTTTTCATTCTTCTCCGGCCATCCTATTACACACACTTCCTATGCATGGCTGCGATATCGCCTTTGTAGACGTCTAAGCAGTCTCCACACATTTTTCTGCTGCACGTGGCCTGTTCAGAGTGCTTCACAAATGGCACGGAAGAAGCTATTCCAAAAGTAGTATCCTATTCGATACCGCTCTCATGTAACCATAATTGAAATATTTTCTATTTTAAAGGCTAGGAAACCCCCCCAAACCATAATTAGGTACACGAAGTTACCAATCGTTTTTCGCCAGTCTTGTAGCCCAATTACAATGCCTCCACAAATTACCAACTCACAAGCCATTGCTTAAGTGAACTATGAATTTCCGATAATTCGAAACCACTTTATGTCGTGTCCCAATAACAGTCCCAGCCTCATTCCCAGTCTTAGTCATTCTATAAATTCCCAATTAGCGATGAAAAATATTCAACAAGCGGCAAGGACCAACAAGCCCTCCCACTTACGTGTATCGGTGTATGTTCCTCCTGATGTATACGATCAAAGTTGTTATCGAAAATTTTCAAACTATTAGCATGTTTCTGCCCTCCTGATCCAAAGTCCTTCACAGAGCACTGCAATTCAGCCTTAAAACCTTAAGACAACCGCCAATTAGCCGGCCAAAGCAAAAGTAGCGAATAATGGCGGCCGAACTCCAAAGCTCCCTCTCTAATGATCCATTTCTGTATTATGCTGGTTGGTAGCCTTTCTGCACGAGAAATTCAAATCATGCTCTAAAGAGCCAATTTCCTTCCTTACTTCATCCCACACTTTAACTCCTACGGTTGTTGGCTCTGCTTTCCTCACTTTGTGGCTGGCTTTATGATCATCATAGGCATTAAGCGGCAGCCGAGGTGCAGCTGCATTAAATGCATCGTTTTGAAGTTGTTGCTTTTTATGCCCACAAATCACGCCAAGTTATAACTCGCACCCGATTTTGCTGCAATTGAGGCTGGCCCTGTGTCGTTTGAATTGGCCCCAGTGCGGCCTCGGGGTGAAAATTGCTACCAAAACGAAACCGTGTTATACACCTTAATCCCTTCCAACTTCCAAGGACAATTACATATATTGGCCGTGTGCAATGGAAATGGAATACTGCAGGAGAACTTCTATTCAGATGTTTGGATGTGTTGGCCAGCAGTATGTACTATGTGGTTATATGTGATTTGAATCTTCAGGGAGTCATAAAACCTGTCACGAAGCGGTTAGGTTTGATGGCTACGAATGACTTGAAGAAGGATTGTGCTGTCTTTATGTGTATAGTTGAGTTCTTTGGCGCAGTGCAATGGAGGGTCTTCGAGGGACTGCACAATTTAGACAATTTATTGCATTTGCAAGAAGCATAAATGAATCTAAAGATTGTTTGCAAATGAAGATGAGTGTGGAAACTTGTTCCATAAACATACTTGCTTTGAATTGGAATGCAGTAAGTCTAATCGAAGTCAGTTTAAGGGCAATAAAGTGGAACTGAGTTGCGTTTAATTGAACTCGCGGTTTCATAAAGTTGTGGAAATAATGGTAAAACTAAATGCAGCAGCATATTGTTTGGTTAGGCATTACCACGAATGAATAGAATTATTACAATTGGCGTATTTTTTTTGGGAAGTGGGTATAACAAAACCAAAAGTGAGTATAAAAGTTTTGCATGTAAAAGTAAAAGTGAGTTAGCTGTAGATTCTCAAAAAAAATACGCCTAATATGACGTGTTCTTGCTTTCTTATTTTATAAATTATCTGGATAAATGTAAATTTTTAGATATTAGCTAAATAAATTATGGAGACTTATATACCTATTTATACTTAAAAACCTCCCGACCCGTGAAGGGCAGCTGATGCCACTACGTTGTTCTATTCTCTGCAAACCTGGTCATAAAGGTTTTGTCTACTTAGCCGTCCTAGAAAATGGGGGAACTGAGACTCGAAGATCCCCAAGAGTGAGCACGAAAATGATATACCAATTGTATACCGAAATAAATATTGGGAGAAGTATTGCCTAAAGCGACCACTTTTCACCCCAAAGACGAATTTTTCAAAATCTCTTCTTATCGGCCGTAATGGTTATTTAACAAAACTGCATATGCCAAATTTGAAGTCTATTGATTTAGACTTAGAGTGAGCTGTGATTAACGATCGTTTCCGATTTTGATGTACGTATACAAAATCAAGAAAAAAGTTTGCACCCCCTTTTTGTACCCTTACCACCAGTTTCACAGTGAGAGTTTAAACTACACTTTCAGTTTAAACCTCAGATCAACAATTAATTCGATTTCAGAGTTTCGTTTAAACTTTGAACGGAGTTCATTCTGTAGTTCAAGTTAAACTACAGTATTCTGCCGTTTAAACCTCAGATCAGGCGATTGTCAAAAACACAAATTTGGCTTTGTTTCGTGTGTTCTTTGAAAGAAAATACAATTTTTAAAAAAGTCGTATAAAAGCTAAGAGAATACTACCAAATTCTATTCATACAATTTCGTTAAACTGAGTTCAATTTAATTGAAGTTCAGATTATATTGTGAAACCAGACGAGTTCAACTTCGAATTAAGACACACTGTTTAAACTTCGATTGTGAAACTGGGGGTTAGAGGATGAATTTAAAAAAAAAATGGTATGTGCTTAAGACACGCTTGAGTACAGAACGAACCTCCGTGCCAAAGTTTAAATATTTATAGGTCTAATGGACGGTTTTGGCCTGGGAGTGATTTCATGCATTAAAGTGTAGAAAAGCAGTACAGTGTTATCAGATGTTTAATATGAATATTTCCAAGCTGGAGAGTTTAAATTTCTCTTTCTTCAACTGCCTTTGAAATGTATCTGCAACCTGCTTGCCCACTAAAGTTCCTAAATTAGTTCTTTCAATTTGTACAAAGGACCACAATCGACAACTATTGAACATCGCAAAAATGTTACGTGTCTCTCGCTGTTTTAACAAAACAGTGCTCAAACGAAATGTCTACCTGCATTCCACCCTTCAGCAATTCAACTGCAATACTCGCCTCGCCACGCTAGGAATGCTCATCAGTTTACCTTTCGGCCTTTTTTTGGTCGTACTATTACAGAGATTCATACAATTGTTACAATTTACAGACATTTTAAGACCAATGTGCATCGTTATCTCCTATCTTATCTATCCCCATTTCCTTAACGCCCGCGCTGTATATAGTTCACCCTACATTTAAAGAATAGTCATAATATTTTTAGCGCGTGTCTAGTATAAAAACAAAAATTTTAATATGTTTTAAAACTTAAGGACCATTCACATGGGAGCGAACGAACGAATTGATGTGCAATTTTCTGTTTATAAATGCATAAAAAGTGGTTTGTTCGCATTTCATCAATTGGTTCGTTCGCTCCCATGTGAATGGTCCTTTAGGCATCTCGTGTGTAACAAAAATGAATCTTTAAAGTTTGGTGTTAAGTTTTAAGAGTAATAAAATAAAATTGGGTTTCCTTTACTAGATGGCTTAAACATTTTATATACTTACAGCTTATTCAAACAAAATTTTGACAGTTCAATATTTTTGTAATTATTAAAATATGCGAGTCAAAAAACAAGAGATGCCGATTCACAGGACGTGCCAAAAATAATGAGTGGATTTCAGACTTGACAATAGCTTTTTTTGTATGTTTAAAATGATTGTTGACATTAAAACAATATTGATGCTAAAAAGGAAAAAGAACAAATTTGGCGCAACAGGTTCATATAGGGTTGGCTTCTCACAAAAAAACCTGAGTGCCTAAAAAAACAATTCATGGTGCTTCTGTTCTTTACGCCAAAACGCCAAAAACCTGATCGGCCCATATCAGTGCAGTTTTAGGGCAGGAAAGTCTACAATCGACCAAATTTTCACAATCCGACTTAGAAAAAACCCAGGAATTTCAGATTGATTCACAGCTCCGTTTTATCGACTTTAAAGTCGCCCATGATCGCGTAGAGACGAACTATACAAAGCCATGTCACGTTTCGGCATTCCTGCCGTTCGTTTGTGCAGAATGACGATGAAAAAATGTCGCTGATCCTTCAAAATTGGCAAAAACATCAGCGAACCCTTTGATGTCGAAAAAGGTTTGAGACAAGGCGATGCGAAATCATGTAACTTCTTTAACATCATCCTTGAAGCAATTGTACGAAACTCACAGGCCAACATCAGAGGTACAATTTTTAAGAAGTCTGTTGACATCGTCGGAACATCGCAGCGAGCTGTTAGTTGCGCATTTGCAAGTATTGAAACGAAGGCGGCGAAGAAGGGTCTGGCTGTAAATGAGGACATAACGAAGTATCTGCTGTCAATGAGAAAGGAGTCTCAGCATAGGAAGCCCCAAACTTAGGTGGCGCGCAGAATTGGAGTGCTGCCTCAACCAATTTGGTGTGCATAACTGGCAGCCAGCTAGGAGGAGCTTGTTGGTTTAGGCCGTGGTTCACCCCGGACTAAAAGCGCCCCTAAAAGTAAAGTAAGTATCCCTATAATATTGAGTGACAGCAACATTTTGTCATTTGATTTTCTATACATGTTTCGGATGAGGATCAGCTTCAAAGAAGAGTGGTAGAAGTTAATGACGGAGCCCCTTAAAAATCCTTATAATGAAAAACTGGGGAGAGAATTAAGTCCTCCCTGCAGTCGATATAGGCAATATAGCTAACGTATTGTGTTATAGCGAATAAAGGAACATCCGAAAATATAGAAAACACATTGCGGATGAGTTGAATACTTCTCGTCTAGGTATTTTTTCGACAAGATAAGAATAAAAGCTATAAATTGGCCAAGAATTGGTGGTTCTTTGTGTGCAACCCTCGAAAGCACCATCATTGGTTCCTTTCGGCATTTCAAACTTCTACTAGACTTTCTTAAAAATTCCGAATGCTGTTTCAAGAAGATGGAAAGTGTGACAGTTTCAAAGGTTATTGCGACAAAGATTTGCGTATACAATCGATTGGGAACCAAGTATATCTCTTTCAAACTGCCTATATGTATGAGAAACCCTACTGATCTTAGTACCACTATAAGCCAATTACATCACTCGAATCAAACATAGGGTCTCCAGCTATTGTGTTAACATTTTCACAGTGTTTATATGAGACCACCCATAAAACAGCAAACAAGTCACAATCACTGATCGCCATATACACTCGTGTACCGCGCCTTGCTCCCACCTCAAAAGCTAGAAAACTGTTTATAAAATGTTAATTCATGTTCGGAGGCAATTGTCGATTTTTCGGAGGAAAAACATGCAATTAAAATGAAAAAGGAAGAAAAATTACCACTATCACGTTTCCTGTCTTTTGAATAGTGTGTTGGAACATTCACGCTTTGCTAGACTCAGTGCATAGCGCTAAAACTAATTTAGCCGCCGTATTTGCATATTTTGTCACGAATTTTCGACTAAGCCCCCCAAATGGCCAAATCGGTGCTATGTCATGAAACAATTGAGGTATTTTATTAATATATAAACTAAGTATGTGCGCGGTTTGGGTTCGGTTTTATTGGAGGCCAACTCACTAAGCACACTTTCAACGAAGAGCAAGACCAACGCCAACCGTGGCTCGGTAGCTAATCCCATGAAATGGTAATTAGTGTAAACTCACCATTGAGCAACTCATCGAGTGGTCCTGGCCTGGCTCTGTGCGGTGGCGGCAAATGGTGGTGGTGTTTCTGTTGTGCGCCCATAGTGTTGTTGACGTCGGAAAGTGATATAATTTCCTTTTGTTGTATGGAATTTGAATACCGGATTTATGGTACGCATAGTACATAATGAGATTCAGTAGCTGTGCGTTTTAGTTTTCTTTTTTTATTTTTTTTATTGTGTGTCTTGTTTAGCGTTTTGCAAGTAAAGTTCGTTTTGTTTGTTTGTACAAAAATATTGGCTTATGAATAATTTCAGGTTGTGCTAAGGCGTATAGGAGTGCGGATATTTCGGCTTTAGTTTAAGGTTAAAAAACAAATGGAAATACACCGGAAATTGTGTTAAATTGCGATGACATCAATAGAACCAATTGCCGGGTGAGCAGTCTGAAAGCGTTTGCCTCGATTGGGTGTTGTATATATGTCTTCAAAAAGGAGTAACACATGCCATTCTATAAGTTTTAAATTTTGCTTCTTTTGTCAGCTATCGAAATGGAGTTTTAGATCATAAATCAGAGTCACAGTCAATTCGGTAATATCGCATCATCAGCAGGGGCTACATGCTCCAATATCCAAAATTTAGCGTCCTCGAAGTTAATGTAGGTACTTATCCCAAGGCAGCTTCTTCATTATACAATGACTACAATAAACCAGGTCTTGAACTTATATCTAGGGCGGCCATAAAACAACTTGACATAAAGCATATATCAGAGATGAGCATCCGAGAAGAAACACTGATGTAATAAGATTTGCTCTGGGAAAGCTATACTATCGGAAGCTATGTTTTGATGTTAGCTGCGCCTCATACTTACTGCAAAGCTCACTGTCAAAGTGCCTCATATGTCATATATCCCGCCACCAATGGCGAACATATACAAAAACACTACCTATTTCGATGAAAAATGCTGCCACCAACATTGGGCAGAAGAGAACGAGTGCTATCAGACAATGCAGCGGACCAAATTCAGACTCGAGCTCTGCGACCAAAAAAGAAAGGTCATAGAGAAGATGACGAGAAACGGCCACTAAAATCTATTCAGATGACCTGTCCAGCTCTAGACCTGAATATAATCAACGATTCGGAAATAGCATTTCTATTATATGTCAGTATAAAAAACTGGTCCATAGGCTTAGCTCTCAGTCCCACTATCATTCGTTTTTGTATTTTAAAATTTTGGTACGGATGTTAGGGACCCATAATTTTATTCCGATTCCAAAAACACTTCTGCAGACTTTTAAGCGGCGGAAACAACAAGTAATCCCGTGACAAGCAGAATAATCCATTCAACATTGGTGATGATAGTTGAATCTTCCTTTCAACTACCAATTTACTAACACAAAATGAGGAGAGGGGTAGCTTACCTATAGAAACTTTACTTCAGTCTGCTAGTCCGATAAGGCGGGTGGTGATGACTTGGTAAAGTGTATGTATCCTTATCCTTAAAATATAAAGTATGCTCGATAAATGGACATCCACAAGAAATAAAGTAAACCCTCAACTTAATCTGAAGTATTATCGAACGCCTAACACCTCGGACTACATCAGCCCAGTTTTAGGCCAAGAAGATCAACCATCTTTGCACTTCGGATGATTTTAAAAGATCCAGGAATTTATGAGCAGTACGGTTTTTCATCCCGGCAGAAGCACACCCGACCAATCTCAGAATGGTACTTTAGAAGGCTTGGGAGTTTGCTACACCTGTTTACGCATGCTTCGTAGATTTGGAGTTCCTCGTGGTAAACTCTGGAGTGTATTACAGGAGTATGGAAATGGGATTGACGGTTCTCTCTTGAGAGCCATTCAATCTCTCTACATACAAACTGTATATAAGCTGTGTGCGGGTAAATGATTACCTTTCACCGTGGGGGTTGGACTTCGCAAGGGGTGTGTCTTGTCTCCGCTCCTTTTAATTACTTAAATGGACTGGATGTTACAGCGCAGTTTTGGCGAAGAACGTTTCGAATTGGGAGATCTGAGGATAAGTCATTTGGTCTTCGCTGATGACTTGGTCATTCTTGTGGGTCCTGTCAGACTGAACTTCAACGCCCACTCGATCGATCGGTTTGTAGCCGTTTGTGTTGAAGCTGAGATGAAGGTTTACGTCCACAAATCTGAAGTGATGGTCGTCTCCAGAACGCCTGTTCAATTGCTGGTGTGACCCGTGGAGATCGCATTAGAAATACCAGAATAAGTGAGGAACTTAATATGTCGAGCAGCTACTTCTCCGGACGGAGCGGTCCATGCTTCGGTGGTTTAGTCATTTTAAACGCATGTCCCCAACCAGAATCCCACGACGTGCTATGGAGCCCTTACCATCAGGCAGGCGTCCTCTAGCCTCTAGGTAGACCAATGATGAGATAGTGAGTTAGATCATGTCCATAATCTATACGCGTATGGGAAGCGGACCACTGAAAGTGAACGAATGAATGAATGAAAGTAATTTAAAATCGATACACACCGTAATATAAATGGCCCATCAGGAATGTATAGGCACCCTAGGCCTAGCTTTCGAAAACCATTCGTATGTGTGATTTCTTTTTTTTTTGTGGAAGGAATGGAAGAGGGGCCAACAATTTTTAAACCGAGTACGAACGGCTGATGCAATTTGATAACACTTACTATCGGATGTTTGTCAGACGTCCGCGAGAGCTAGCGTACTCCAAAAAACCTCAAGATGTAATTTGTGTTTTTCCGTGGATCGAACCTGGTACCCCTTGTACAGTAGTCCAGCACACTAACCACTGAGCCAATGCGCCCACAATCCACATCCTTATTGATTACGATGATGCATATATGGACGAGCTCTACAAAGTCTTCTCAAGTTTCGCCATATTAAACAGAATGTTGAGACAAGGTGTTCACTTCTTAAACATCAATCTTGAAGAAGTGAAATTCATAGGCCAAAATTAGATATACAATTTTTAAAAGCTCTAGCGATCAACTGGCATATACCGATGGTATTGACATACGAAGAAAGCGGCGAGCTTTCAATGGTAGGTTCGGAAGTGTTGAAAAGGAGGCAGCGAGAATGGGTCAGTGTGGTAATAAGGACAAATCAAGATAGATGCATATTATGCTGTCATCGAAAAAGCACTATCAACATCAGGAACTCGGGCAAATTTCACTTTGGGGGTTCGCAATTTTCGAACAAAATTTGTTAAGAAACAAATGCATCCCCAACGCGTGACTGTTTGGTGCGGATTTTGGGCTGGAGGCATTAGCGGACCATTCTTCTTTGAAAATGCGGCTGGTCAGGCAGTAAAAAATGTCCTTATCGTGTAATCGGCCGTTTTTGCGATCTGAATTGTCCATACAGATCTTGCGATTTAACGCCATTGGACTATTTTCTTTTGGGTTTTTTTTCTTCTTTTTTTGAAGTCAAAGGTCTATGCAAACAAGACCACCATCCCCAGCGCCTTGAAGGAGGAAATTGGGAGGTGTATGAATAAAATTCAGCCACATTTATACGAAATTTCAATAAAAGAGTACAAAGCAGTGGCGCCCATTTATCCGATGTGCCACCTCAACAATCTTGAAGTGAGCAACTGAGGACATCTAGCTTGGGATGGAACTGACTACTAGATAAGGATGTTTGTTGAGGCAATGATCTTTCCCGAACTGTCAGTGAATCTAAAGTTCGAATTTTAAACTCAAGTGGCTAAAAAAATAAATTTAGCCAAGTGATTTCGAAAATTAATTCGTACAAAATTGTTTTGGACGCATAATTTTTTTATGAATGTAAATATAAGAGACGGAAACTAATTTATTTAATTCTTCCTCAATCCATATTTTTCCCATTGCCCAACAACAGCCAAGCTGTTGAATTCGGAACTGAACGTCTCAAGAGCATATTTGAAAACGAAGCAGTGAACATCTGTAGTAGCGCGATTTTGTATTCGAAATTGCGCAACTACAGATGTTTGCTAGATCGCTTCATATAGCTCCGTCTTTCTCAATAGTCTGGCAACCAAAATTAGAGAGCACACCAGTCCTGAGAATGCATGTCATTTAGGCTGTTCGGATAACGTATCAAAAAATTGCATGTCCTTTCTTTTTCTTTCAAAAATAAGACTCACAGAATCAAATATAGTTGTAAGAAGCTGGCTCTACGGTCCTAAATGGACCTGTTGCTTCCAGTATTTATTGTCAATGACCTATAAAAACATAAACTGCAAAACATGTTCACTAAATGAAAAAGAAATTAGTAAGAAAAAAAAACGAAAAAAAAATTTTAATTAAAAAAAATTACCTTACAATAGAGATCATTAAGTTTCCATTAATCAGCTGAGAATGGAACAGTTTTTCGTTCATACCGGCGGCGGCGGTGTAGCTACTGCACACAAATCGCCCGCCCCGTCGCCGCCGCTTTTCGGCAAGTCATCCACAAATGGTTATTTAGCATATTCCCTCTTGAAATCGATTCGATTCATGCTGCTGATGTTGATGATCTGCCTCCATGAAGGTTGACCGCTATTGTTGAACTTTCGCAACAGAGCGGCAATTGAACCCATCACCGATCAAAAGTGACAGTTGGCGAGGAGGAACACGCACTCACTACTCACCTCCTAAGCGATGTGTTACCTACTCTCTAATGGACCATCAGCCGGGAAAGCAGACGGTTTTGCCGGCCGGTCGGCCGGATCTCCAAGCGCTCATACAAACAAATAATTTGGGCGTAATCTTGATTGAAGTGCGCCGGTTGCTCATTTTAACCGGCAACACAAGTAGCAAGTAATTACAATCCGGGAGCATGATTGAGGTGCTATTCCCAGGTTTTAAAATCAAATTGAACATCGAGAGCTCTTGGTAACACTTGAGCATCTCCGATGTCCGATATCGATTGTCATCCTAAATGAGGCTGTCGATTCACTTTGGCGGCATCGTGTTTATTCATTACCTTGTGATTAGTGAGGAGTTTTCTTCGTGCGTTTTTGGAGAAATTAAGAAAATTAATTGAACGGCATTTAGGTAAGACTTTTGACAACAGTTGGTGTTGCGCATATATACTGTAACGATGACGGGACGAACTGAATTGTCGGACGCACCTGTCTCTGGGTTACGTCAATGAACGTAAATTGAGCGTAACCATTGTCCCAGTGTCGCAGCCACAGTAGGTTGTTCATGTTTTTAGTTTTTGCAAAGGGGTAGAAAGTGCCCCCGGGCCGCTGGCAATGTAATTATCGTGTCAATTTTGCACGCAAATCGCAAACGTTATTTTACGAATTGTATGCAATTTGTGACGTGGCTCTGGTAAACGTTTTTAAATGTTCCGAAAAAGTTGGTTGTAATTACACGTGTGTGCGTGTGGAACTTTATGTGCAGTTGAGGTCATTATAGATAAGGGATGCACTGAAAGCGAATGTCTGTTTGAGAAAGATATAGTTCCACTAGCTGTATAACGTTGCTCTTTTAGAAAAAATAAATCTTGGCCTATTGGGACGACGATGGTGCCGGAACTGGCAGTTTGGTGCTGACACTAAAAACCTCGATCCAATAGATACTATAGATGCCGCTATTGATTTCATCGATAGAAAATTATTTCCGGCTTGAAAATGAGAAGAAAACAATAGTTTCCAATATTTTATTTTGAACGGAACGATCAGGCATTGGACTTCCTTCCAACCTAAGACTAGTAATTATCAATCCAAAAGGCCTCATAACGAAACTTAACATTTGCATTGCCAAAGCTGCATATGTCACAGAAAACGGTAACTAAGTCGTCTGTCCCTGAGGATCTCTGAAAGTCATTTTACTGGCGCTGGTCTTAGAGCTGTGATGCATCAGGAGCCTATAACACCAAGCAGCATGTAGAGGCTGTTCCAATAGGAATTTCGAACTTGGACAGGTTATTTAGTCTGTCTTGCCAAATCAACATCGAGAGTTATAGCTTTCAACAACGCGTGCAAATGATTAAATTCTTTTATGAAAGTTGGTCCTCTATTCGATTAGCATTTCGCGCGCTTCGCCCGCGAGGTCCATTTCTCCCCATAATGGGTAATGACTGAAAGAATAAGATCGCGGATACACACAGAAAAAAACCAATGTAAAATCAAAAAAAATAAATATAATTCAACATTTTTCAAATACGATTTTGCTTCATAGCTGTTTCTTGTTATTTTAAAATGTTTTTGCTACATCTCAAACGCAAACAATTATCATGTCAAAACAACAAGAAATTTATTTGAATTGAAAATATGCTCATGTTAAAATGAAACGACGATACATGTTGAATCATATTGATCCTCATGTTAAAACAACATGATGATTCCTGTTGAATCATACTAATCCCCATGTTAAAACAACACGACGATTCCTTTTGAATCATATTGGTCCTCAAGTTAAATCAAAACGACGATTCCTATTGAATCATATTGATCCTCATATTAAAACAACACGACAATTCCTTTTGAATCATATTGGTCCTCAAGTTAAATCAAAACGACGATTCCTGTTGAATCATATTGATCCTCATATTAAAACAACACGACGATTCCTGTTGAATCATATTGATGCTCCTGTTGATATAACTTGAAAAATCTACATTTTGTATTAATACGAACTTTTGGTTTGTTTTTAAAAAGTTTTATTTTATTTATAATACAGATATGTATGTAAGATTACAATGATTAATAAACGAGTAAATCAATTACTAAAAATAAAAATGTAACAACATACTTTTAGAATATAAATAAGTATAAAAGTAGGATAAATAATTATGCTGATCTAGAACACAGCGTTTTTACGTACCTTAGACAGCTGCGAACCTCCAACTGCTGTTGAAAAAGTAGATGTGAACGTTGAAGTTGAGGCAAAACTTGATTGGCTTTGCAGCCAAGAAACAACTTTGTTGGCAATTGAAGAAGACAACGTTTCGTCATCAATACCGAACTGTTTTATAATAATTAAATTATTATAATTAAAAAAAAAAACCTCGAAGTACACACTTACCTCACTTTTTCTCCAACTAAATAATTTTTCCCGAAAATGTGCCCGAAGACCAATAGGTGGTATAGCTTCCTGAATATCTTCCTTAGACAAGTATTTTAAGCTCTCATAAGTAATAGCATCCTCTATACAAAAAAAATATAATTTTGTTAATAATGCTGAAATAAAAAAAAATTATACGAGAAAAACTTAACAAGATTTTATTTAACAAAACATTTGTATTTCTGTCGTTTTTTATGAGGCAGTAGTCGTTCGATATTGAACAGAAAATTGTAGGTTTGATACAAGTAAATCTTATTTTGGGTACAAATTTTCAAATATTGCCCAATGCAATATAATAATTGCTCTGATTAAAAATAAAATGCGCGAGATTTCTTGAGATTTAAGCCATGTTTGTAGTTGTTATGTATTATATTATTTAAGTGTAAACTACACAAACATGGCTTCCTCTAAGCCCCTTGCTGGATAAAAAAAATTATTGGTTATTTATTTTTTTTGCTTCTTAGTGCAGTATCTTTAGGTATAGGTATACGTTTTCTTTAATTCTCATAGGGAGTACACAAACGAAGTTTGAAGTCAATCTGATGAAAAATAAAAATTTCCCAATACAAACATTGACCCCACTTGTACCCCTTTCAGGGTTGAATTTCCAAAATCGAAGAAATTTCGAAAAATCCTTCCTTAGTGGTTGTATACATCATAAAGGGCACCTCTGTGCAAAATTTCAGCTTTCTAGAGCAAAGGGTTTAGGCTGGGCGTTGATGATGAGTCAGTCGGAATCTTCATTTCTATATTAATCTTCATTTTTATATAATCTTCATTTTTATATAAAGATTACTTTATTTTTGAAAATGTTCGTAATAGTCCGTAATAGTATCATTATTGGCAATTTCAGTGGAAAACAGAGCACAGAGTTATTTCGAAAACAGACATTATTTATTCCAAGTATCTATGGATTAATAAAAATCGTTGTGTAAAACCAAATTAGCTTAATTGAAAATTTTTGTAAGTCTTTTGCACCATAGTAAACTTATTTGCATATTTACGAAAAACTGTATATTCATGCCTTAAGAACAGATGCATAAAATTGCGATACTATTTTTTTAGTTCACTTAGGTACCTAGCATAGAGTAAGAAATTTTGGAAAAAAACAATATATTTCTCTAACAATGTAACAATTGCATACGAGGAAGTAAAAAATGTATAACCTATCTTATCAGAAACGACAGTATACAAAAGTCTGTTTTAATATAATCCGATTTTGATTATAACAAAACGTTTTTCTTTAAATCATTTAATTAAAAACAATATCTACTTACTTGTTAAATAATATTTCACGTCCGGCATTTAAATTATTGTTGTTTGGCTCAGCCATTTTTTCAATATAATAATATATAAATAAATCTAAACAAACGTTCACTTTTACAACGCTACGTTCCGTTCACCAATTTCTACGTTCCACCGATATTGACTGTGACGATTTAATAAATGAAAATATTGAGTGAACAATAGGTAAGGTACCCAATTACACGAATTTAACGCGAATCAACGTTATTTTAACTTTAAGTAAAAGTAAACACACCAATATTTACAATGATCAATTTTATTTTAAAATTTTTTCATATTGAATGTAAAGGAACCAATTTTGTTTTCAACCTTATTCCATATAAACCGAAAACATACCGTTAGGACGTCTGGTATGGATTGTGGTTGTCATGCACAGGCACAGCTGCTGTCTGGGATTGCTATAGTATAGGTACAGTTGAATATCAACACGTGACAAAAAGTAGGATCTCTGTCGTCAATATTGAAGAATGTATGATTGGTGTATGAAAACTAATGTTGACACAGGTCGATGTTGTTTTAAGTCGATTCAATGTTAATTATATGGGAAAAGGTTGACATAAGTAGTTAAATGTTAATTTAAATATGTTCAATTTTATTTTAAAATGAACTTAATGATGATTTATTTTGTACGATATAAAATGTTAAAATAATTATCTTTCGTTTAAAACCAATAATTTAAAATATCAGTTCAAAACTAAAATAATTTCAAATCAAAGTGAAATGAATGCACTAAGATGAAATTGAACTATTTGTAATCAACAATGTTTCATTTTAATTTTACAATGCAATATTTTTCTGTGTGTACAAGCTGCCGAAGTGAGATTCCTCCGTTGTATTGCTGGTGTGACCCGTAGAGATCGCATTAGAAATATGTACCAGAATACGTGAGGAACTTAATGTCGAGGAGCTACTTCTCCGGACGGAGCGGTCCATGCTTCGGTGGTTTGGTCATGTTAAACGTATGTCCCCGACCAGGATCCCACGACGCGCTATGGAATCCGTACCATCGGGCAGGCGTCCTCTAGGTAGACCCAGGATGAGATGGTTAGATCAAATTCATAATTAGGGGTATCGCGAATAAATTCCGATGGAATTTTTTTCCTTGTCAGCAATGTAAATCAAATTGCTGAATGGGAAACATTCCCGGGGACATACTATTCGCGATAGGGGTGATTCTCTCCTCTACCCGTATGGGGATTGCCTTTGATGATTTAGAGACAATGGCTCCTCCGCCATCGAGAGCTATGGAGGTTCCTCTTGAGCAGCCTACACCCGCGACCCACTTAATGGATAAGCGGACTATTGAAAATGAATGAATGAAAATGGTTCTTCCGAGAGGACTATTCGTCAAACGTCATCGAAACGCAAGATCTGCCGAAAATATCGTCGCTGTCCGTGAGAGTGTGCAGGAGAATCCGAGGCAGTCAGTTCCGCGCCGCGCATAAGAACTCGACCTTTCGCAGACCACAACCGTACAAGATCCAACTGAGACAGGAGCTCAAAGCTAATGACCATAGACAACGCCTTTTGTTTGCTGACTGGGTTCTCGAGCTTGGAAGTTGACAACAATTTCGGTTGAAAAATCGGCGACGAGGCCCATTTCTGGTGATGAATGGGCTCGTCAACAAGCAAAATTGTCGAGTTTGGGACGATAACCACCAAATTGCAATGCATCCAGAGAAAGTCACTGTCCGGTGTCGATTTCGGACTGGCGGCATCATCGGTACCTATATCCATATATCTTTAAAAACAACATTGGCCAGGCCATCACCGTCAACAGCGAGCGCTTTCAGTCGATGATAACAAATTTCTTTTGGCACCAAATGGATGATAAAAAAATCATAACTTACTCAGTACTCACAGTTTGTTTTATTTAAATTTAAAGATATAAAACGTTTAATGAAAAACCCTTTAGGTACTTGTAGTAACAACGAATTTCTACAGGGTTAACAAATTTTTGTAACACAGAGTTCCAAGTACTACAGTTTTTAGACAAATCCATCCATACCACTTATAAAGTTCAACGTCCGTCTGTTCGTTTCTCTATAACTCGAGAACCATTCGTACGACTTTCATGATTTTTTTTCTGATTTATAGATGTGCGGCCAACTTAGGCCGTAGGGTGGGTGAGAATTGCTCTGGAGTAAAGGAGTCGTGGGGAATAAGGGGGGCCTCACCAACCGTTAGTCGTATGAGCTTGAAAGTTTGTAAGTTGATAGATAAGTCAACATTATTACATGCATCATGCATCGTTTTTCAAAATTCGTCCTATAGGGTTGAAAAACTTTTCAAACTAACTTTTCTATTTCGACCTTACTACGCTTAACTTGCCATTATATTCACGAATCAATGTAGGTATGGCAATTCTGTATAAATGCTTTTAATTGTTAGGCAATACTTTACCGAGTATTTTGAGCTAACATTCATCTTTCTGGTCCATGCAGAGGGTGATATACAACAAATTGAAAATAGATCTTAATTGGCCAAGTGCGAAAAAAATTGCTTCATCGATTGCTGTTGTGCTTGCTTAGGGGTAGTTTTGTATTGCGTTCCAAAAATAGAATAATTATTACTCGCACGACGGGCATTCAAAATGCACATTGTACATGCCTATGTATGGCGTAGTTGAATTTGATGAAGGGAATGGATATGTATGTACGTACATATAAGGAGTTAGCGAGATATACACAATCGTACATATATGTATTAAATTTGGGATCTGCAGCTATGGAAAGTGTAACGATATGATCGCGTAGTATGAATAATCAAATCATACCTGTGACGAGTTTTTATTTATGTGAAATCGTATGTCTATACTGAACTGACTTAGGACTTTCGGATCAGTACAGGTTACGTAAGGACTAAGTTGGAGACGGAGGAAGGGTAAAAGGGTGGTAGGGACTAACTCCGGAACTATTTGGCCGATTTTAAAAATTCGTTCAACATTGTATCGGCAACATCCTCCGGATCAATATAGGTTAGTTAGGGTGCGGATGGTGGAAGGGGAAACGAGTGTATAGGGGCTATCTTCGGAACTAATCGGCCATTGCCGGAGTTGACCCCCGACAGCCACATTTTTCACATGTACAGCTATTGCATGTTCGCGTGTGAGCTGTAGGCGCAATTTGTTTATAGCTACTTGCGCCCACTAAATAAATAACATGTAGGTATAGTTTATGAAAAGACATTGCGATAAAATATTTTGTGAACTTAAAAAAGAGGACAAAATATAAACAAATGTGCATTTATATGATAATAAATTTTAATTTAAATTAAAAGAAAATAAACCAGCGGGCGGAGCCGCGCGCATTGCTAGTACTATATAAGCACTTTTAAGACTTCTCGACTTAGGCCACTGGTCTACACGTCTTTAGTGTAAAAACTGTATGAAGCATAATAATATAGCTTATAGAGTATAGAGCCTTGCTGGTCAGTTACAATCGTTACTTTTAACAAAAAGCCAGGCGTAGGCAACCGTGCATAACTTAATAAATTGCCTCGAGTCAATGACAATGATATTATGAACTTTCGGGCAACAAGAGAGTTTGGAAGTGAATACTGTGATTCTGAATATCGATTTAAGGTTAACGCGTGTCATCCAATTGGGTTATCTCAAAAGATGTCTTCTTGAATCACAATCAGTTAGGGATGAACATGACAAAATATTTTTCCAAAAATAGACAAAGGTTTCTGCAGTTACTACAAATTAACAAACGGTTGCACAATTTTACAATATATTCAATTATCACTACAAGTCTACAAGTTTAGTATAAGATACCCCATCATATATGGACAACAAATCGGTTAATGGGGAACATTTCTAAGTTCTTAAGAAGATCTAGTATTTAAGTCATATCTAACATCCTTGATTACCTTCCATTATGCATCAGTATTCGAATCTATAAGGAAATACATCAGTTAATGATGGTATCTTCCTTTTATCATAAAATGCAGAATTTTGGAAAGAGTAATCCCAACCCATAAAGATTCCGATTCCGATTCCATACTATTCGTCGAACAGAATTTTTCAACAAAAGACCCTTCCAAACAAACATATAATTTCATTGAATAAGATACATAATGTAGGCTTTGTTTGACAGTGTTTCCTATCTGGCGCTACTTTCTTTGTTCTTTCCTTGATGTGCTACAAATTGGGGGCATATAATGACCGGAAAGAAAGATTCGATTGACTTGGATGTTTGGTCGTACATATAATCGGATTGTGGTCATTGTGGGTTTAAATATTTTCAAATTAACATAACTAAATGCCACGGCACGTTGGGATGTCTTAATTTTAGTTATGACTTTAATCTTTGTTCGAATGTTTTGTATTTAATTGAAATAAAAACGTCTGCCAAGATTGAAAACAAATTTACATATGAATATGTCGTATAAGGCAATTAAATTTTGTTTCACTTTAACATAATTATACAGATGATTGTAAAAGGATTTTTGTTTTATGCGCGACTATTTTATTAGATAGCTACTAGCTGTGTGCGGACACTCTACTACTTTAATAGTAGATACTAAATAGACGTGTTTAAGAATCGCATTTCCAGCAGCTGCTTAATAGGCATTATTTATAGGGAGTGATGGGGCAAGAAGAGAACCCACATCCAGTCAATAAAGAACCACATCCACCATGATCATCTAATATAGAAGAAGTTGGCTTAGCTATAAAAAAAACTTAAGAATAACAGGGCCTTTATGGATGGTCTTTATATACGGTGGCGATCAGCTTCATATGCCCCATCTACAAAAATGCCGATCATATGTCTTGCAAGAACTATATCGAGGCATATCCCTACTTAAAGGAAGGGTTGGCTCCTTATGTAATCTTAAAAAAAAAAACATATCAATAAAAGCAAGAAAAGGACGGTAAAGTACTCCCGAAAAGTAGGCGTGGCAACGAATGTAAGTATAGCCCAAAACCTTTTTACAGTTTTAAAAAACATTTCAAGAAAAGTTTTATTGAGATCCGTCAAGTAGTTTTCACATTTTAAGGTAACAAAGAAATCTCCTACAGTTTTATTCCTTGCATAGATTATTCTAGAACTGTGAAAATGTATGCGTTGACGACACTGTTTTTAATTTTAAGTGACAAGTGAAACTTAGACAATAATAGCATGAAAACTAATACCAGCCTATGTCTTCAACTGTCAATCTACCAAGGTTGATAACCAAAGTATTCTTTTGAAGTCTTTAATAAAATGTAACTGACAAAACCCAAATTTAGCTTAATGTCGAGCATGAAAATGTAACCCTGAGACCTGCCACTTTAAAAATGTGTCAGTATAAAGATTTAACACTTTCTTACAAAAACAAGATTTCACACAAATTGAAATGACAGCTTCGAATGACAGCAAAATTCAGCACTGAGTTGCAATGGTCCGACTAAATACCTTGGGTCAGCTAAGTTCTCAACTATAGGACGCACAGTGCTCATCGCGTACATAGGCTTTCCTTGTCAGTTTTGCTTCAGAAATTAGATTTTTTTGTGAGAAATGGACGACTATACGTTTGTCAAAATTATTTTTTGTGCTAATCTTGATTCGTATTTTACATGTACGGGTGGGCCATCTAGTGGTTTCTTTTTAAATCAAAGATTATTTTGACACTGATAGCTGTTTCCCGCTTAAAATCTTGACAGCAAGTCAGTGTCATACCTCCGCAGAACGTAATGAGTCGCTTTATGCTTGAAAAACGTTGGGAAATATTGAAAACTTAGTATTTCCAAAGTGAGTGCGGTGTAGCCCAAACAGCGCGTTTTTTGTAAAAAAGTTGTAACCTAAATGAAGCACCCACCGCGCCTGATGTACGCAAGTATCTGCAAAAAGTTTGTGAGACTGGTGTGATAGTGGACAACACTCATGATCCCCCTCGTCGTACGGTACGCACAGACGAGAATGTGCCTGCTGTAGCCGAGAGTGTGAGACTCAATTCACGAACATTAACTCGCCAACGCCATCGATCTCAAGCATATTATTTTTCGAAAATGAGGCTGGGAACAATGTTTCGGTCAACGGTGGGCGTTACAGAGCTATGTTAACCGACTTTTTTTTTTAATGAAATTGAAGACATGGATTTTGACGACCTCTAGTTCATGCAAGATGGCGCGGCATGCCACACAGCCCATGCAAGAATCGATCTATTGCACACCAAATTCCCAAATCGTGCTGGCAGCCTCGGAGCTGCGATTTGACCCCTTTGGATTTTTTTGTGGGGAACCGTGAAGGACCGATGTTATGCCAACAATCCGAAAACGATTCAAGCACTTAAGGCCAGTATCATCCAAGCAATCCATGAGCTACAGTCCGCAACCGTCAACAAGGTCTGGGCAAATCGGGGTGGCAGAATGCGCTACTGCGCAAAGCCAGCCGAGGCAGCCACTTGAACGACGTTTTGTATATGTGGTCCATATTGGGAATGTTTGCTCTTACTAATAAAGCCCATTATATATGGAAAAAATTTAATTTTGTTCATTTTATTGCATTTTTAAAAGGAAACTTGGAAATTTTGGGAATTTTTGTGCATGACTTGTAAGCTAGAAATTGAAACCCATAGTAGATATCTACGGCTACCTGTGCATCTAATACTTACTTACTTTAGATGGCGCTCACAGTCCGGGGTGGACCACGGCCTCAACCAACAAGCCCCTCCAGCCAGCTCGGTCCCTAGCTAGGTGCCTCCAGTTACGCATACCAAGTTGGTTGAGGTCGCTCTTCAATGGTTCTGCGAGAGAAGGCTTTACTTCTTAGCTGCCTTCCTAGCCCGAAGAAACAGCGATTGGCAAGAGTGATTCTTCGTTTGATTTCTACGCCGATGTCGTTTTGCGAGGTAATTGTAGAGCCTAGGTAGACAAAGTCCTTAACTCTACTTCGAAGTTATATCTGTCAACCGTGACGTTTTGTCCGAGTCGCCGATGTTGAGAGTCCTTTCTCGATGACAGCATATACTTCGTTTTGTCCTCATTAACAGCCAGACAGCGCCATTGACAGCTCGCTGAGTTCTCCCAATAATGTCAATATCATCTAAATATGCAAGTAGTTGAACGGACTTTTGAAAAATTGTACCTCTGATGTTGGCTTGCGAGTTCCGTACAATTGCTTCAAGAATGGTGTTAAAGAAGTTAAATGATAGCGCGTCGCCTTGTCTTAAACCTTTTTCGACATCAAATAATTCCGTGGTGTTCTTTCCCACTTTGACGGGAGATTTCTCCATCGTCATCCTGCATAGACGGACGAGTTTTCCAGCGATGCCGAAATGCTTTGTATAATGCGTCCCTACAAACACTATCATAGGCGGCCTTGAAGTCGATAAAGAGGTGGTGGGTGTCCATCTAGTGCGGACATTATAAAACCATCTTTTCCTTATTTCTATCTGAATGACTTCACTTAAAGTCAATAAAGGCCCTTTATTGATAAGTTTTCTGTTTTCGTAAATAGTGAGTCTGCAACTGGAATATACCCTCATTGTGGTTAGAAAGAGGTTTGGAATTTTTTAGTGTCATGTGAAAAGGCCAACTTCAGTCTTTGCCATACTAAGATTCCAGAGAAGGTCTTTTTGCGAGCTTTTCTCTTGATACACCTATTTCTAATATGAGATGAAACATTAAGTAAGATATGGTAGATATGGTACTAAGTAATCGCCTGCTAAAACCTAAATCACGACAAGACGCATCTCTTAGAGAGATTGTTTGCTGTTTGCTATTTATATGCCTTCTTAAAAAATTAAACTAAAGGACGACTTATAGCAACAATATTTGTCGTCGTCGTTTCGACAAAAGCCGTCTCTATCTGTCGCCACAGACATGATAGAGACAGCTTTCGGAAACGCGATATAGTTCGATCATTTTCATTTTACATGATCCGACCACTGAATACCGAAGGACACCAAAAACCCTGCAACTATATTTAATGAGGCAAGCATTCTATATCTAATTGATAGATTCCATCCAAAAACCAATTAATATATACCATGCCTTTAGAAAACGACTGTAACAATCGGAGCATGTCACCACATCACGTCACGACTATGAGTTGAAGTTGATTTTCTCTCACAATGACCAAAAGGAATCGTCCAAACGCTGCAGGCTGCAACCTAAGCCCATGCACTTCTGTTGTTTCAATAATTATCAAATTACACGTTAAGATACCCCCTATGTGGTGTCCGTATACAGCTTTGTGATCCACAGTGCAATCATTTAGCGGACTCCATTTGTATGTAATAAAGTCTTTTAGTATGAAATTTCCGCTCGAATTGACCATAAATATGCGGCCAAGTCAATTGCAGACATGGAACGCAGTAAAAGGGCATAATTAGGGCCTCCTCCTTCGCCTCAGATGCATGCGATGGTGCAAATTTTAATTTCTGCAAATCGATACCACTGACATCGATGTGAACGTGGACATGGCCGGTGATCACCAATGCGTGTCTCTGGTCAGAGAGAATGTCATGTGTTGTTGTCTTTAGTTGATTGACGCGACAGTATTGACGGTGTAAGTGCGGTAGGAGCGCATCTTAGTAGGAGTCAATGGAATTTCTCAAGATCGTATTGAATTACTGGAAATTATATCAGTTTAGGCATTGGTTACACTTGGGTTTTTGCACCCCTCCCGATGGCGTTTAGATCGGGTGAATATCTTTTTCAACAGGAAATTGTGAACTTTTTTTCCAAATCATATTCACAAATAATACCTATACATCAACAAACCATGTTTGTGTCACAACAGCAATTCCTCCTGTATCGACATACGCAATTACCGTCCTCCATCAGTCCGCCGGAAGAACAAATCAGCCCAAATTAAAAATAACATTAGTTAAAATAATCCTCCGCAAATACACCTGCCACTGATAATTTAAATTTAAAGGGAAGACGTAAAAATTAAGCATTTAATCTCGCACCAGACCCCGATATCGATTGCTCGGTAATTAATCAACTGCTAATTCCCGATTGACGAAAGGTGCAAACGCTTCCAACGGTCCATTTCTCAAAGTGCCAAATGCCATTACTGACCAATTCACACTTTCTGTGGTTACCAATGGATTTCTTAACCGAAAAACCGAATATGAAGGGTAAATGTGAAGAGAAAATAAAATGAGAGACGCGCTTGATGGATGTACCTGTCTTAATCGAAATTAACCTTCGGGTGGCAGAGGGGCATGGTGCGAAGTAGCCATCGTTAGGGAGTATTCACCAAACAAACTGAATGTGTTTCAGTAAGTGAGCGTAACGCTGAACTTGAAGGTGGTTGTGTCGTTTTTTTTTTTTTTTTTTTGTCAATTAAGATTGTAAGCCACACATTTTGAAAGAAGGAGTTTGTCAATTGAAATCGTTGAAGAGTATACATATACATATATTTTTCAAAATTTAAAATGGAGTGCTTCTTATTTTATGGTTTTCCGCAATTGGTTGTCTATTTCTATTTTTCGATTCTAGGACCAGCTAACCCCAACTTGATTGCTCTGTATTGAACCTTCTTTTTCTTCATTGTAAAAAAGGACTTTCAGAATTTGTTGTTAACAAACTAGGCTTTTACAATGCGTGAAAAAAAAAACATTAAACATTATCTCATCAAGTACTGAGGTTCAAAACGCACTCATCCACTAATTGCAACCAATTGTCAACTTTTATTCAACGCCCGACCATTTGGTCCTTCGAGCCGGATAACAAATTTTTGATAGCTTTTAATTTTTTTTTAAGAGTGCAATTCAAATGTTTGCAGTTCGTATTTGCAATTCGGTGTGTTGCGGGTTCTAGTCGGTACAAGAAGCATCAACTCTCCTGGATTTTAGGCAAAGTCAAATTGGCAGACAGTTGCGGTCTTTGAATTAGCTCTAAAAAGACAGAGACTTTAGTTTTCACAAGAAAATATAAAATTGCATGTTTCTCGCTATCCCGCACATAAAGCAACTTGCGGGGATTAGTGCGCTACGGCTCACAACCTTGTGCTACCTTAAAGAGGGCAGTTTTGAACACAATAGTAGCGGAGTTACTCCCGGGTGTACAACAGGTGCAAACTGATGAAATACACCCTTTGGTCGACTTCGACACTCCGTACGAAGTGTCATTCCCGTCCCGGAAAGATATGGATGGCAAAGGGATAAAGTAATTAAGCAATGCGAAATAGCGGTCTACACGGATAGCTCAAAAATAGCGGAAGGTACGGTTGCTGGAATCTACTCCGTAGATCCAGATCTAAAAGTGTCTATACGACTATCGGATACAAGCAGTGTCTTCCAATCAGAAGCTCTGGCTGTTCTGAAAGCTGCAGAGCTAATGCGGATGAGATCTATATCTGATTCTACAATGACCTGCAAGCCGAAGAGGACATAACACATATACTGTGGGAATGTGAGGCAATATGTCGCAGTAGAAGGACATTTTTGGGCAGGTACTTCTTCCAACATAGGGGAGATAGACAATACCAACTTCAAGGGGCTACTTGGTTTTTGCAGGGAAATTGGGGCTTTCTCAAGGGCAAGTGTTTAGGTGTTTTTCCATTGTAGGTCCCTGCAATTGGTTCCCCCTAGGGATCGCGATGGGCCCTTATGGTGCCTAGTGCCGTATGAGACATCTCATACCCCTTTTTAACCTAACCTAACCTTCCCGCTATCCACAAGTGTCTAGCGCTGTTTGGATTATAAGAGGGAATCTCAAAAAGCGCTAGCTACTAGTTTAAAATTGATCGGAAGTTCGAAAGTACTGTTAAAAAAACTTTAACGAACGTTTTGTGAAAGCTATACCTAATTTAGTAAGAAGGAGGTATAGGCATCGCAAGGGGTCTAAAACCAATGGTCCGTATACCTACTCATATATTATCTGACCTGACAATGGCATTAATGTCAGCTAACATATGCCAAAGGACTAAACCATTCCCCTCAGAGGGGCACTATGAAAACTGTCCACCTGCGCTCAATAGAAAATTTATTCCTCTCATTTTTCCGTTTTGTGAATTGTGATGACTACGACTAAGTTACCTTAATCGCGTTTTGTAGGTAGCTTTCCAGCGAATGCACCTACTAATATTGTCATTACATGTGAATTTTCCGTACGGCGCTAGATCGAACGGTCTTGATCTTTGTAGTCGGCGCTAGAAGTTTGACACAGCCAGAGTATGGATTAATTAATTATTGCAATGGACACGAATAAAAGTGAAAAGTTTAATAGCAACGTTTGTTACTTAGGCACTCACGGTAGCAATTCCTATATCTCTGTGAATATCACCATCACCATTCCTTATATACCATCATTTACAACATTCACGATTGCTCTCAGCGTTTTGTTTTGAAATGTTTATACCTAGTAGAGTCATTTTGCTTGGTTTAGTACAACCCCAAAGTTCATAACCAAGACAGTTTTAGCACTGCTTATACAGAATCAGTTTATTGTATAATGCTTTCGAGTATCTTTCGAGTAGCCAATACATTTCTCTAAGTGCGATTTCAAGCTCTTTGAACTTCTTTTTAACGTTTGGCTCGCACTTGAGTTTTGAGTCTATGGTCATTCCTAGATATCTTGCGTCGTTTGCGTACTGTAAATACTCAGGTTGCTTACCTTTCTGTACGCCCATGATTCTGCGCTATAAAGCAGGAATGGGATGATGAGGGTCTTATATAGTGTGTCCTCCCTGGTATTTCTTGACAATGCCTTACTGGACGGTTGTCTTCTTAGGTGGCGAGCGTTAGGTATTGTCATTCTGCACAATCTGACGAGTTTGGCAGGGATGCCAGAACTAGACATGGCTCTATATAACTCGTCGCTATAAATTCTGTCATATACGGCCTTAAAGTCGATAAAATGATGGTGGGCATCAATTTGGAGGTCTTGAGTTTTCTCCAGGATCTTTCGGCACTGATAGGGTCCAATCAGTTCGTTGACAAATCACAAAGGGTTTAGGCATTCACACAGTGCGGCAGACAAGAGCTTGTAAGCAATATTAAGCAGATTGATGCCTCTATAGTTGGCGCAGTTTGAGGGTCTCCTTTCTTATGGATCGTGCAAACAATGCTGAGGCTTCATTCATCAGGCATACTTTCCTCTGACCAAATTCTAGAAACGAGTTGGTGTATGCTCTCTACCAAGTCATCCCCCGCTGCCTTAAAAAGCTCGGCCGATAAACCGTCCGGTCCTGCAGCTTTGTTGGACTTCAGCTTGGATATTGCTATCCTTACCTCATTTTGGTCAGGTGGACGGAAGTCTTGGCTTTCATCGCCCAGGTTGAATGGTTCATTCTGCCTGACAGCGGAATTTGTGTCGTCTTCGCTGTTTACTAGTCTGCAGAAATGGTTTTTCTATGTCCTCAGCATCGACTGTGACTCTACTACAAGATTTCCTTGTTCGTCTCTACAGGTCTCTGTTCGGGTCTTGTTACCGTGACACGTTCTTTTTACCTTTTGGTAAAACTTCCGAACATTGTTCCTGGAGTAACACCTCTCTATTTCCTTGATCGGGCGCTTTTCATGCTCTTTCTTTTTCCTCCGGAGAAGCCGGTGCTCTTCCCTACGCTTTGTAGGCCAGTTGCTTTGCTGCATGTGCTTGCCCGCGGCACTCTTCATCAAACCAAGGGTTTCGCGGTGGTGGTCGTGTGAGTCCTAGCACATCAGTTGTGGCTTTTCCTGATGGCTTCCGGGCATCAATGCCATCGGTCTTCACCACTTGATGCTGGCTGCACAGGACTTACTTCTCGAGAGGTTGAAGGAGACGCGATCAGCAAAAGTTATGGCGGATTCTTGCGTTTGTAGCCGTTCAACGTTGAATCTCCTCACAGTATTTCCTCGTTGTTGCGTTGTTCCCAGTTGTCTGGGATATTCGCATACTAGGAGTCTATGTAGGCCGCTCGGAAAGTTCGGACATCTAGAATACTAGAGGAGTGCCTTGCGTCGATCGCAACATGATTGCCGGTTTATTGATCTAGTGACCGCCATGTTCCCTTGTGAATGTTGAGGTGAGGAAAACCGCGTGCTAGCTACAGTAACATTACTTCCCGCAGCAAAGTCAATTAGCCTAAGTCCGCCTCCAGACGTGATGTCGCGTAGGCTGTGCTTTTCGATTGTACTACCAAGGATGTCCATCTTTCCTATTTTGACGTTAAAATCACCTAAGACGATTTCAACATCGTACTTGTGACATTGCTCATATGTTTTGTTGAGGAGCTCATAGAAACATTCTTTGGTAGCACTGTCTTTATCAAGACTTCTTGCCTAAGTCTGCCGCTTACAACATCCAAAGAGACGGTACTCCTATTCACTGTAGTATCACAGGTTTTCATCCTTCTTTTGCCAGTATATAACAAGTAACAACTTTTAAAGATTAAGTTGCACACTAAACAGGACCTTGCCTTCAGACATTAGGAATTAGGCGGACCAGTTTATAAGGCTTCCATAGCATAAACACAATATTTAAGCACCTGATGTAAATCATCCCTCAATCGGCACAAGGGCCTATGGCGGAGCAAGTGAAACCGATTTATATTCAAATTAAAAAGCGAACTTCACAGCTCGCAAATCATACGTACATATACACTATACAGCAGTCGATTCGGTCGGTCTCTAGTCTCTTGCGAGAACAAATGACATCCGACATCTTTTCCGTCATCACGACATGAGTATATCATCATAAATTACGAAATCAAAATACAAACAGGCATTTCCTAGTACGTTGTGAGTTGTTTGTGACTGTTCAATTGTGGGAGGGTGTCGCTGGTATAAGAGAGCGACAGAGTATTAATACAATTTCATGTTTAAATTATTATGCCTAACACTTCGGTATGCAAACAAGGTGGAAGTTTCATTTAAATGGAAAACACTCCCCTGGCAGTAATTTGCCACGAGGGCTGCAGCAGTAGTCCTTGAAAACCTCAATCATGTCGCCAGCAACCATAGAAAAGCTTCCATTTCAGAGAATGTGCTCTGCCCCATCCAGTTAGTAAGTCAATCAAAGTATACCACCACCACCACCACCTACCCTGTGAGTGTTAAATCCTTGTATGCACGCTTGTCAGGAAAGCAACCCTCTCTATATACATACTCGTATACCAAACTAATAGACTACACTACCCCACAAAACGCATAGTCGGATTAACTCGATTCAACTGACCGCAAACCAGCCACCATCGAACCATCGCACCATCAACATAACGCCCGACCACATTATCCTTGTTTGACAGGACGATGGAACAGGGAAGCCCAGCGCATATACGAGCGACTCTATAAGCGCACTTAATTTTCCAAATTTTCACCTCAATGAAGAACGATTGTCACTTCATTGCCTGTCAGGGTGGATATGCTTCCGATCAGGAGTCACCGTCACCACCGCCGCCGACGACAACGCTTACTGGAAACCACTTCATCAGAATGACGGAAGGGACCGATAACATTAGACGGGAATTGACAGATTGTGCAAGGTTGTTCCCCACCTCTACGAGGGGGCGGGCGGTACTATTTAAATATAAATTACTTTTTGGGTTTGATTTAGTCCTTAGGTTTGGGTGGCTTTTCGATTGTTTGATGGATTTGTATTTGGATTTGAATAGGGAAAGTGATGGTGAAGCATACGGAATGTCATATTAAATCAAATGATCTGATTGCAAGCTTGGAACTTTTTGAAATCGAACGAACAAGTGAAAAATATTCTATGGAACAATTGAAGAAAACTGCATCTCTGGCATTGATGTGCAAATACAAGGTGGGCCAAAAGTCATCACCCTATCGGAAGATGCTATAAAAGTCGTCAATTCCACATTGACATTTGTGAAGTAAACCAAATGGGGAAACACTACGACGTTTAGCCGCTCGCCTAGAGGACAACACGAGATGGTGCCAGATCTGGCCGATTCCCGAGCGGCAGTTCCAGAGGACTCCGGAGTATCAATTAGATGACCGACGTGCCGCGGCAATCAATCCGGTCTTTACAGAGAATTTTGGTAAAAGACTGTTAGATGTTCCCCTATATAAAGTGCAGACAGTGCATCAGCTGTTTGCTGTTGAGCCATAATCGAAATTCTGAGCGCTGCATTGTCGGGTCGCCTAATTGCTCGTTTTAGTGATCCTGCCATGACCGGAAAGATCGCCTTAGTTAACATTTCAGCCTTCTTTTTGTGTTTTTTTTTTTTTAAGTCACGAGTCTATGTCAACAACCGAAAATGCCATAATTCTGGCATTTTATCGACTTAATGAAAAACAATTTAATACATCAAATAAACATAATCCAGAAGCAGAACGAAAAATAAATATACAGCCAAAGAACATCGGGTGATTTTGCGTCAACTTTGTAGGTAGATGTTGCAACTTATATGACGAGGAGGTAGTTATCCTTTTCAAATCGTTTCTATTGACTGCTCGTAGGTACGTTCTGTTGAGTCGTCTATCCTGTTGTTACTTGGTGAAATTGTACTGATAAATTATATAGGATTCAACTTAGAGAAGCATCCCCCAGGTAATAGGTAGATAGATTTATTCATAGATTAATCAGGAGAATCTTAAAGCAAAAAGTCTCTTTTAAATGAGCTTATTGTGCCTTCACTGAGAGATAGGCAATACCCGCACTGATTCGTCCTGTAAGTGATCTCAGGTTATTTTTGTATAGGTAACTGAGAAAGCTGGATTTCCTGCGGAGGAGTTGTTTGGTGCAGTTGCGATTTAAGCCAGACTTTAATACGGATTCGATGAGAGACACCACAGAAGGGTTTAGGTCCAATTAGCGATGTTGTTGCGTCGACTTTAGCCAGTAAGTCACCTGTTTCGTTGCCAGCAAATCTGCAGTGGACTTCTCCACTGGAAGAATGACTAAAGTTTTCCTTTGCAAGTTCGTAGATGGCCAGGATAAATTTCGATTTTATGACAGAGGAATCAAAAGCTGTGAGAGTTGCGCTTGGTTGTCTAAGAAGATAAAAATAAGTCTTACCATATTTATTAGAACTTATATTGATTCTACAGCGCAATAATTAATGGCAAGAACTTCAGCTGAATAATTCGATTGAAGCGACTCTCCTTAGATACCAGATCCAGTCCCTAATTCTATCTTAGATTAGAACCGGGTGTGTACCAGATAAAGTCAAGTCGTGAGGAATTAGGTTTTTCTGTTCTCCCTTAGACCCTATTATAGAGAAGTTTTTATAAAAATCATATTCCTGTGGCATATCGTCCAGAATCATGCCGAATAAGTCTTCAGGCTCCGTAGCTTCAAGCAAATGTGAACTACTTTCTTAGTAAAAATAGGAGTCAGTCTTATTCGAATAGAAAAGTCGATGAATGCTCAGTGCTGCCTGCATTTGAATGTTTATTTAGATAGTTGTTACACCCGCATCAGGAGGACGCGGTAGTCGGTTATGAGTGTAGACAGCCCATCATGCATTTCGCAGGTATATGTTGGACCCTTTTTAGGTTGTGGTGACCTCGCTATTCTTTGTCCTTCAGACCTCGGCAGGATATCGCTGGTCTAATCACGAGTGAGTGTAGCTGGTATATCATCCTAGTATCAGTTACTAGGTAACCGCACTAGCGAATGTCACGCTGCAGGGACACTGATTGTTGAGATCCCCACTAAACGGCAGATTTTAAGGACTCGTCGGAATTACATACCTCCCAGCGATTTCATAAGAGGCCATGTAAATTTCACTTATTTTTTAAAGATGAAGAAACGGTCAAAAGGATTTCTTAGTCACTTAGGGTGGGAAGTATGACTGTTGCATGGAGTGACGCATAAATAAGAAAAAGCTGCATTCATGACATTGACAGATCGTTAGCTCAATCACTTATAAGAAGTCCCATTTATTTCGGGAAATTATGTGTAGTGCCGAGCAAAAGCAGAGAATATTTTCAGAGGGTTCCTCCTCCTCTATGAAGAATCCATATATTCTTTCCCGACTTGATTATTTTTTGGACCGACAAAGCATCGGAGAAGGTATGTCTCCAATATCAGACTACACGCAGTCAATTCTGAGCTAATTCTTGTGCAGATTTGTTGCCTGCAATACACATTAGTTACATTACAGGGCTTAATATCAATTAAAACTTTGTTACGACTGGTTTAGTATTACAGGGCATATTACAAGCACTTGGCTGCCATAGAGTCCAATGAGTTGAGTTGCATGAGACTGCTTCAATGAATAAAGATACAAATTTTAGGCGCTTATATATTTTCAAGATTCAATTTGGCGCAAATCTCAATTGCATGGCCTGCAGCCCAAAATACAGTGGGGCTTTAGATTAGATTAGATGATAGGTCGGAAGAACCTTCACCGTACCTTCCCTGGTGAGGTCCTAGAGCCATCTTTTAAATCCGGAGACAGTCAGGAAAACAAGAATCTTCTCTGGGGGTAAGTCAGCAAGTTTTGCTGTAGTAACGATTCCTTCTTTTAGAGACGGAAGAGAGCCGGGCATTCCATGAGAATATGAAGAAAGGATTCATCACTCTCCAGGCAAAGTCTATATGTGGGGTCCGGTGAAATTCCAATTCGGTGAAGATGTTTTTTCATAAGACCATGACCGGCTAATACTTGTCAGGATTCTTAGGTTGTTTTTGTTCAGATTAGTAAGAAAATTGGATTATCTGAGGGAGAATTTTGGGAAGAACTATTTGGTGCAGTTCTGCCCAGGTATTTTAAGCCAGAGTTCATTAGATTCGATTTGAGCTAAGCTCCTAATGTATTCCCTGAAGCATCCCTTGTTGACACCACAGAAGGGTTCAGGTCCGACGAGTGGCATTGTCGCGCCGACTTTAGCCAGTGAGTCAGCCGTTTCGTTTCCAGTAAAGCCCCTGTGGGCTGGAATACAGTGTAGGATCACAGTACACATATTAAAGGTAATATATTCCGAGCACTCATTTACGTTTCGTTCTATGGATCTGTCAAAAAGGCATGCTTTTCCATAAAAATACGAATTTGGTCACATTGTCAGCCATTAAAACTCATGCGCGCGCATATTATTTCTATACGTTTATTGCCCATGGTCACATAGGCCGCCATTGCAGATGCGCAATATATTACCTTTAATATGTGTATTGTGGTGTAGGATGACTAGGTTTTTCTTTGCTAGTTCGTAGATGGCCATGTAAGTCTCTAGAACCTGCTTCGATTTTATAACAGATAAATCCAGAGCTTTAAGAGCAGCTTGGCTGTCTGAGAAGATAAATATGGTTTTACCACGGGTATTAGAACCTACATTTATTCTATCGCAGTTGTTGATGGCAGGACTTCAGCCTGGAATATGAACGAGTACTTGCATTGACTCAAAAATTCGCCTGAGTCGATTCTCCAAAAATGCCAGATCCAGTCCCTGAATCCATATTGGAACCGTCTGTGTACCAGACTATGTCAAGTCGCGATGGATTGGGTTTGTACTTTTCCCATTCTTCCCTTGGCGGGATGATTATAGAGAAGTTTTTATGAAACCCATGTTCCGGTAGCATGTAATGGGACTTATAAAGCACCATTTATACCCCAGCTTCATCTATGGACTTTAATTTTTGATTTTCTGCTGCAGGGAACTCAATGGATGCCGGCGAGCCCATACAGCGAACTAGGAGGCATATCTATAGTCACAGTGCATACAAAGATAATGCCCTTACGACGTTGATAGAAGAGAGTCCCGTCAACCTGATCAAAATGAAGTAGTCATATATCTAAACTTACAATACACAAAGCAGAGGTTTTTAACGGCCGCTGATCTTCCAAGGCTGGAAGAGATGATTCGGTAGAGCGCATGCACGAACGCAAAATTTGCTCAAATGAAAACATACCCGATGTCATAAGTCTCATCAAGATCGCATGCAAGCTTCTGAATGACAGTAGAGTTGTTGAAATTCAAATTTTATAAAATTGCGATCTTAGGTAATGGACCTGTTGAATGGCCTCCAAGATAGTGCGATTGGATTTTTGTCACCTATGGATATTTTCCTGTACGGCAATATGAAATATTGTTCGTTTTATTCAGGAAATCCTATCCTCCGTTTTGAGGATACCGCAAGTTTTATGTCTAAGATGTACATACATCCGCAATATCGTGTGAGGTGGTGCAATGATTGTGGTACAAAGTATGTTTATTCCCATGTTTAGCTGGTAAAATGGATTTAGGCCGCACCTCTATGCAATGCGATGCCACCAACGCATTACCATTCCGGCTCCGCACACAAGAACAAAAGCCAATTAAACCATTTTGTTGGGATTTCTCCACTCGGTGCAAATGGCTAAATTAACCATTCGTATAGGTTTAATTATGCACTTGCAACCGAGCCATACATGCAATGCGACCGACTCTATAGTTCCACCCAAATCGAGATCATAAACAATCTTCTTTTGAGATTTCTGTTACTTAACAATTGTCCGTATGTAGCTACTGCAATGCAATAACCGTTGTGATTCCAAAGCAAAAAAGAAAAGAAAAAAACTACCTGGCGTGAGAATCCATATTCCAATCCAAAATTTTTTTGTTTGCAGCTTTCGCTTAAAATTCGCAAGCCAACAATTATTTTAAGTACCCACTCGTAGTTGACAAAAAAAAAAAAAAAACACTTAAGAAGAGGACAAAATTCTCGGGTAACTCTAGACCTTGTCGTGCGGCAGTATAGTATCCGCAGTGCACTTCGAAGCCACTGGACTACTTAGCCACACCATACACACATCGTGAATTGAACTTTTCGGCTGGAGAATAAATTCTGTTGACCGCAAAAACGGTTTCGAGTTACCTACTGTTTTGGAAAAGCAACCCCTTGCCGGAGGGAAGACAATCTACTTCGTAGATAGCAATTTGCCACAACGATTAGGGGAACAGTGCGACTGGAAAATTCGTTTCGTTGTTTTCTTTTATGCATAACACTGGCTTCGGTGATGTCAAGTGGAAAATTTCTAGTTATTGGATCATCATCATTCTCACTAATTACTTTCGTGACCATATTTACTTGGTGTTGGTGCGATGGTTGGTATCCACAATTTCACCTGAGAACTGGACACTGGGATGGCGACGAACATGAAACCAAGCTCCCCGCCTAAAATTAGCCAACCAACTTGGGTTTCTAAGACATTGCTATGTTGTTGGGGGTGCATCGGTTTCCTAGGAGGTTTGGTTTTATTTCTATGGGTTCAGTGCGCGTTCCTAATAGTTTTTATGGGTAATGCAGGGAAATGCTTCTATGGCGGTTAGCTTATTCTAAGCGAAAGGCGCAGTAACCGAGTGTAGGGGATCAATGCGGTCTTCCGATTTGTGGTTGGTCTTTTGAGTGAGTTATATTTTTTGTGGTCATTTGAGGAGATTTTACAGCGAACTTTTTAGTCTGTAAAGCCTTAATCGGATCATGTGATATTTTTTTTTTATTAAAGACGCTGCCTGACAGAATACTTATCCCCTATTTATGTTGCCATGAAATTAAAATCGAGGAAATAGGGACATGCTGCTCTAGAAACAAATGTTGTTAAGCTAAAAATACCAACAATACTTGAACAAAAAGCTACAAAAATTAATAGGGAGTCCTTGGAAAATCCTTGGAGAAACCCCAAAAAGTCCAAATAGATTCATCATCGTAGCGGCTCTCGTTACTGCGCTGGATTTCAAGTTTAAGCCATGGAAAAATAAAAACTATCTACACCTTAAAGTTTTTTCTACAGCGCCACTTCTCGCCGATATTTGAGAGAACAACTGTGCTTAGAAAGCTCCTCAATTCAGCCGTTCAGATTCGGCATAAAATTTTAGGTCACTTCCGTTCTAAAAATAAAAATTCCCAATGGTAGTGAAGACGGAAGAGCTGTATTTTTGCGACGAGTTTTAGAGCCGCATGTTTATATGACATCCCTGTCAGGTTATGCAGAATGGGAATGAAGAACGGCTGCTGTTCCATTAAATTCAAGAACAACGTCACTGAAACCTTTGATGTCAAAGAAGGGCTTAGACTTCTTCCAAATTATAATTGAGAATATTGTGCGAAGCTGTCAGGCCAACACACAGTGACACAATATGTCAGGTGATGACATTGACATCATTGGCAAATCTCAGCAAGCTAGCGCATTTGCTAATATTTCTTTAAATGACTCACAGTATCCTGTATCGTATCACATCCTTCAAACGATAATATTTTCCATCCTTCTTTAAAGCGTGCACGCTTATAATTGCATCGTTTTTAATCTGACCAGTGTACAACAAGAAGGGCCATCATCAGGCAAAAGGCCACTCAACTCTGTTGTCACTTTTGATGCCCTTTAGAGGAAACACATTATCGGCTATTGTGTAATCGCATCTACCCAGTTCAGGAAAAAAATAAAACAGTTCACCAACTTACCTCATATTTGTTGTGCCCTTTTGCGTCAAACACAAGAAAAAAGCAGAGACGATCCACATCGTCACGATCACTTAGTCGGATCGAATTACCATATCTCAGGTTGCTGCAGGGTGGTCCTGTCACATCACATCCTAGGGACGATGACGACGACCACTGCGAGCGAAGTGGCCATAAGTCGATTAGTTACAAAACACGTCAGAGGTTTAACAAAATTACCAACTCTCACTAAGAAGATCCGCGCAGTGTAAGGTACACAAACGCAGAGCATCGCATTTCACGCATACCCCCATTGAAGTTCCAATTTAAACGGATATCTCGCAGCAGCTTAAACGTTTCACAAGTGTGACGATCTTAGACACTGGCAGAGTGAACATTTTACTGAGGGCCATGAAATCACGCTCCTAATCCGATTGACATTTCAGCTAAATTGGATTCACTTAAGAGCTGTTTGGTTTCATCAAATATGCGCGATCAGATGGAATTTTTGCAGGTCGCAGTTCCAGCGAAAGTTGTCTAGACAGTAGACCATATTTTAGGGAGTGATATCGATAGTTTATCAATCATTTTATTCAATCATTCAATCGCATTTCGAGTCTCATAAAAATCAACATTGATATTGATTATTGTTCGGCGAAGTCAAGTGGAAACGTTGAGTTGACAATTTCAATATGATGAAAACATGGTAAGTTACGAAGCTAAGACTTGCCAATAAAATAAAAAAAATAAATAGGTGGCGCAACAGGCGGGTAGACACCCTAGGCCTAGCTTCTCGCAACCATTCTTTTGTGTGAGTTTTTATTTTTAGGGCGAATGGAAGGGACCTACAATTTTATGCCGAGTCCTAACGGCTAAATTGAGAAGCTTTTTCGGGACAGTTATACTCTCGGATGTTTGTCAGACGTTCGCGAGAGGTGGCGCAGTAGAAAAAACCTTAAGATGAAATTTGTGTTTTTCCGGGGATCGAACCTGGGATCCCTCGCACAGTAGTCCAGCACACTAACCACTCCGCTACTGCGCCCACGCTTGTCAATAGGGTCAATGAAATGGAATTAAAATATTAGTGAGCGAGTAACATCAATTTGTTTTCAAACAAATATTTCGGTTGAAATTGAAGTTATTTCGAAAAATACTGCTAATTTTTAAAAATTGTTTCAACTCTTTTAAGCGATTGTTAAAATATACGGATTCACGGTCACAAGAAACTTGAAAAAATGACTAAAATAGCAATTTTAGCAATTTTCAAAAAATCATAAAAAATATTAGCGAAGAGATTTTTGAAAAAAAAATTTTTTCCAGTCACTATTGGAATTGTTTGGAGAAACTTTTTGCATCAGAACATTTTTTTTTGATACCGAGGAAAAAAAGTCAAAAAAGTAGACCTTCACAAAAATTCTAAATTCTAAAATTTTTAAATGGGTACTTAATGGGTTAAGGAAAGTTTTGTATCATTCAAACGGAATTTAAATGACCTTTCCATTGATGCCAAAATTTACATGAAGTAAGTTTCAAATTATGAGCAGAATTAACTTTAGTTTTGTCAAAATACTTATGCCGGCCACTGTAGATGGATAAATCCGTCATTCATTTTTGTCACTTAAGTTATCGGAGTCTCTCTAATTTTTGTCCTTAAATTTCAAGTTTTAAAGTATCTATTTTTTTAACTATTGGGCCTCCGCACACGACATGATTTCTGCCGGCAGAAACCCGTTTTTATACCATACTTCGAGCGCACACGAGATGATTTCTGCCGGCAGAACAAATTATATATATGAGCCCCTTTTCATTGTGTAGAATTATTTTCACAATAGAAATATTTTGAAAGTTGTGTCTGTATCAGTTTTATGCCTTTTTCAGAACATTTTATTCCGTTTTTCCCCCTCACTTCAGTCCCTTCGCCAACAACATTTTAAAAATAATATAAACGAACAGATTCTTGGCTTTCAAAAATGATATAGTTTTTTTTTATAAGTCTTTTAATTTTTTTAAATTATCAGCTAGACCTCCCCTCCCATATCTACTAACAGAATCTTGTATTCAATTTCGTATGACATCCATCGTACCTACTCAGCATCGACTGCGATGTTCCCTTGTTCGTCCTTGCAGGCTTCGGTTCGGGCTCTGTAGCCTTGGCAGGTTCTTTTTACCCTTTGGTAAAACTTCCGAACCTCATTCCTGCTGTAGCATCTCTCTATTTCCTCGATCGCGCGCTTCTCGTGCTCTTTCATTTTCCTCCTGAGAAGCCGGTGTTCGTCTCTTCTTTTCTGCGCGTAGAGCTCACGAGCAGCTCTAGTCCTTCTTCTTCTCCTTCTTTGCAGCGCCGCTTTGTATGCCTCAAAAATATATGATATTTCATATATTTGTAAATGTACAAATATTTTTTTCGTTTTATTTAATTACTATATTGTGTGAATTTGAGCCAAATCGGTTAATAAATAAGAATTTTCGAAAAAGAAAGCGAATCGCTCGACTAACAATCTTATTCATTAGCACTAACGATTTTTTAGGATAATTTTCAGTTTAAATTCCTTTGTTTTCAAATTGAATTCGTTTCTTCTTTTAAGCCAAGATATAATTATGCGAAACGAAATATAAAGTAGAACAAACATTTTCGTTTATTTTCGTGGTGTCAGTTTTGTGTAGGATTTTTCGTTTCAGTTACATACTACTAGCCTTAAAATACAAAAGGAATTCAATTCAATGGACAAACTAAATTTTAAAAATAACGAATTTAAACTAAAAATGGTATGTACATATAAATAATTTCGAGGGACTTCATAGGATTATGATCTAAGATCTAAGTAAATAAATGACGGATTCAGTTGCTGAAAATTTCGCTAGAATAAGAAATCTCTGGCAAATGCGCGCCAGCAAAAACCGTAGCATCGCCTCCGAAAATGCAGATGTTCTTCCATTTTTTTTAGCAATTGCATTTCAATTATTTGCAGCCCACAGGAAAAGAAAAATAGTGAACCTAACCTAAATCTATTATGAGTTTAATTGAGTAAACCTACGAGCATTACTTTTTTCCATTCAATGTCCTTGTCAAGGACCACCAAAATATATTATCACTCCATTTACACGCAGTTTTCTATATGAAAAATCCATTAATATCAAATGACTTTGACAGTTTTGACAGCAAGAGAAAGATGATGATGATGATGGAAAAGTGTCGACTCATCCGAAATTCATTACTTATACGTGGACATCCTCGCATCAGCCTGATGTGCACAAGAGCAATTATTAATCTTTAAACGCTATAAATGTCATAATCAACTCAGCCTCTAATACTGTGTCACAGTAGGAGGGCTGTTACAATTTTAAATATTCATCTGCATTGTTACTGGCAATACGCAATGAATTGGTAATTTTGCCAGCGTCAACGTGGGAATTCGTTTTTTTTTTTAATGTCTAAAAATAAGAGCGTTTGGTATACAACTGCCCCACATTCAGTATGAAACTCAACTATCTAAAGACTCATTTTAGCAGTCTTAATTACTTTGAATAGACCTCCTTCACATGGCAGTGCCAATTAACAAATTAAAAATAAAAAAAAAATCACAATCAAGCTAATAACTCCATTGGCCGACCCAATTTCTCACGAGTCTTTTACAATCGTTACAAATTCCTTTTAGAAATATTCTTCATTCACACTGTGCGCTCTCGAGTCATGTCGACAGATCACGAATTTAATCATGCACTTTTCCACGATTTTACCGTTCACAATTCATAAGGAAAACAATAATCAGCAAATTCATCCCCCCACCCACTTACACATGGCTTTGCCGCCAGTAGCTCTCGTCTCGTGTCATCAGAAAAAAAACAACCACAGGCTACGTACCATTTTCCTGTGGCAGAGCGCATCTAAGCGCCTTAGCATTCTGGTTTATGTTAATTAAGTGCACTAACTATGATATTATGTGCATCAATATAATTTTCTCATAACTGGCGAGTTGTGAAAGCACAAGGCAGTCATGAGGCCAAAGACAAAGGAGGCTAATTGCTCACTGGGAAAATGTAACGTTTTTCGATTAGTGTGCGCTAACTGGGACGACTCTTTTCATCCCCAGCATGTGGGGAATAAATTACCTACAAGTTTACTTTGCCGATTCCCGGAAGAATGTCGAATTGAAAGTAATTAAAATTAGAATTTAATTGCATTAAATTGACATAGCTGCTGGATTTTGTAGGCCAAGTATAGGTTTAGATATGTACTCTGAAGTGAAAGACACATCGAGCACAGCGGAGTGAGGTAAGGGCGGTTAGTTGAAACAGGGATTTTCGAAAATATATACATAATTCCAGTAGTAGCCATCTTAAGCATGATATTGCCTGATCCTCAAAACCCATTCATATATAATTTTTGTCTGTCAAGTTTGTAAATGATTGGCTTATCGTCTGTCTAGGATTAGGAAGTTCATAATCCAATCGGCGAAGAGGCCGAGGAGCTTGCAGTGTCAATACTCACCACATCAGCGCCAAAAATCTGCCACCTGATCCGAGAAAAGGCAGGACAATAATAAAGGAAATGATCCAAAGTATCGTCGCCTCTCCACAAACGCCGCAGAAAGTCGTATCACTTAAGCTTAGCACACTAAGATGGTTAGCAAAAGCGAAATGTTCCGTAAGAACGTCAAAAAGTTTTCTGCAGTCATTTCTGCTGAGAGACAGACTGACTTTCGCGAACATGCGCCTAGTCTGCCCGCCCCGCATCTGTAGAGCCCGCAGCTGTAGAGTCTTGCCATAAACAATTATTGTGTTCGTTTGAGACTCAATCATCAATGATGCCCGAATGACCGACGCAGGAAGACCCAGCACAGGTTCTGGTCCCGAGAGATTACTCTAAGCCTTTGCTTAGCAATCTCATCGGATATCTCATTTCCAGCAAACCCAGTGTGACCTGGTATCCAGACAAGAGTCAAATAGTTCAGCCTTGCGATCGAATTCAAAGAGTTCATGCATTCCTCAACTATTTTGAAACGGGTAACAGGGTTGAGCAAGGCCCTAAAATTAGCTTGACTGTCGCTACAGACGCAGATACTCCGATCCCGCTACCCCGCCATCCCGCATAGATCTCCGCTTGAACAACAAGAGACAAAGTTCGTTGGGTGGGGCCCTACAGAATTCTGGCCCCGACCGAAGTCGAAAAGACCGCGGATGGATTTTCACGCTCGTAAGTACCACCTGGAGTAATATAATCCATAGATTCTTCCGACATACTTTTTTTGACAGGTTTTACGTCGAAGTCAAGACGTGAATTTTAGTCTCCTCTTGCGACAGGCATGCCTACCTCGGGTATATTCTAACCCCTAGCCGAAGGCTTCCCCTTTAGTAATTTGTTCCTCCCCCCGATAAAGCAACAAAACTAGACTTTCTGATGGCAATCATTAAAATTTCAAGTCTATAGACTTGAGAAACCAACTTTAAAGGTGAACTACATGCATAGTGGTCGACGGACAGGATTCTCAGCATGGTGGCTAGGTTAGGTTGAAGGTTAGGTATAACCTAACATGGTGGGGGTGGCTAATGAAGCTATTTCTTTAAGGCCAACGAAAACAGCCTAAACAAGAGTCTATTTCCTTTATTGGGCGGCAAAAGTAACATATTTTTCAACACTATGCGACTTCAACTCAGTTGGTGTTCGACCTTATGTGGCTGCTGATCATATCTTCGGAAACACCAACGCAACGGTGGAACGGAAACTGTTATTGCCCGAAATGAAAACAAATGGAATTGGGCCTCCAAGAGGTAAACAGTTTTGAGAATCATTCCACTGCCTCGGTTGTAGTAAACCGTAAATCAGATTTAAGGGTGCGGCATCAACCGAGACGCGTCGTTTCATGTGAATTTGCATTTTCATTTGGTATAGGTATGTGTTGGCTGTAGAAAAGCTGGTTTTGATTCCCAAAAATATATAAAATAAAAGTCTTGGAAGACTGCAAACTCCCCAAGAAACGTCCATCCTTCTCAATCTTCCTATGCTGATGTTTCTCCAGCATAACTAGTTTAACCTTTTCTTTTCGAATCAATCTAAACCTGCATTGTCATCCATCTTTATATGTTTGCATGTTAACGTCGTTGACTGAACTCTTTCCTCTTCTTAAGGTTGTAACAAAATTTATTGGCTAGCGAAATCCTAAAAGGGATGAATATGGATACGCCACTATCGAATGGATAAAATCCCCGACACTCGCGTCACCCAATCCACTTGATGATGACTCACGCTGCAATAACGAAGATAACCTCTCAACCTTTGTCACTACAGGCTCTACAAGAAGTCAGTTCGGGCTAAGGTGGGAGGGTGTTAGGACCCTAAGAAGCGGCAGGCATGCTGGGGAGGCATGGGGGGGGGGTTGTTTCTTTGCTGCTTGCAAACAATGGAGGGTTGATTGTGCGCCTGCTTAATCTTTTTACATTATTTTAAAGGTGGTAGTACACGGTATGTAGCACGCCACATATATACGTGGCTCTAAGCCTAAGTTGCCGATGCATGCATGATGAAGCTGCTTACAAAGGGTCTGTCGATCTCTGAAAAAAGCTTTACAAGCCATGAGACTCGTTTCATGGTCCTCAGACAGGCACCATCTTACCTGAGACTTTAAGAATTAACTCGCATGGCATTCTTGACATTGTAGATTTAAATGTAAATAAATATCCAACTCGAATGTCCGTCCATTTAATGGAAATTCCCATCAAATTAACAATTTATTGTGAATTTTCCACTTGTTTGATTGCGAATTTGTCGAAAAGCCACAAGCCTATTTTGTTACCAATCGGTGCAAGATCGTCGCCTAACTTGAGGTGGCAGGACCACCTCGAAGCGGTGACATTCGATCCGGAGTGTAGCTAAAGTCGGAGCGTCAATGATCGAGGAACTTGTTTGCTGGTGCATATGCACACCGCATTTGCTCTGCTGACTAGCGACTACGAGTACGAGCAATCGACCGTCGTCGGCGTCCTCCGTCCGAACTGTGAATACCAGTGAGACCAACAAAAAAAAGAGTCGTACCCTTATCCCACTATACTGTGACACACGGCTGACAATGGCTTTGCGCTTTATACACATTTAACGTTTATACCTCAATGTCCGTGGAATGTTGTGTTATGACATCGTTACACTTTTTTGCCTTAATTCAATACGTGCGACAAAAATTCATCAATGACATGAAGAATTGTGGAGTATAGTGGTGATGAGATTGAACAAAAAAAAAATCTATAATATATCTGAAAAAAAGGAAGAAGCCTTTCGTTGAAATTAAGATGGATAATCAAAGAAGAATTGCGATTTCACAGTATGGTGGAGGTAAGAACTTTTGGCGGGAACTTTTTATGCATTTTGCTTGAATGTATACAAAAATCGTCAATTGAATTTATATAATGAAATGAAAAAGAATAAAAGATATAAATGCTCCAAAATCTAAAAATAACACATGGATACACAAATATTATGTGACTTTTGGTTTGAGCTGTTTGTTGTCTATGATCCTTAATATTTTAAGAGTGCGGATTTTACGAGAAAACTTACAACTTATTCAGGAGAAGAATTGCCGCATACGTCACTTCCTGTACGTTGACGGAACTAAGTCGATTTTATATACGGGATAAAAACGGGTAGCGCGATTTAGACACCAGTCCACAACAGAATTTTTTTAAATGGCTCCATGACCCATGAGTAGGTGTGAGTCTTTTATAAGATCATAAGTACATTGAGAACTATACTCCAGGGCAGTGAGGAAGCAGTACTCCTCCTTAAGGAGTTCAAAGATGTTCTAGGTAGACCTCACCACCTGTGCAAGGATTCGGTGATCGGTCTTGTATAAATCATAGTTGAAGGTCCACTCTATAGAAAGGCAAATAGCCGCCCGTAAACTAATTTTACTTTTTAAATAGAAAAATTGTAATATCTACATCTTATAGAATTAATGATTATTTTTTTAGTTTGACGGAATAACAGTTTTTCAAAATGACACGGATTTTTAAATTCTCAATTTTCTGTTGAATTTTTTTTGTGAAGCAGAAGAAGAGAACGGGAAGTCGGTATACTTCAGTTCAGCACGCCGATCACGGCCGCGTTTGGATTGCGGGCAGCTTGAAATTGCTTGGGTGAATTTCAGCGTTCGTAAGCGCTGTCTAAAATTCGGGTAAAAGGCCAGCATGACCGATGAAAATAGTGTAGATGTTTCCGAAATGTTCAACTGCGCTATATTACCTATCCATTTGCATTTTACTGACTGACCACGAACATCAACATATCTCTTCCCGATCTGCTCAAAATTTCAGTTGCGGACTCGTTTTCTAGACGTGTCCTTAGAGACCGTCGATATCTAGATTGTTCTTGACCTTTTAACATGCCGGCACTTCCAATGTTTGATCGTCTCTAAGAACCCCAACAGATCAAATATATTTAGGTATATAAGATACACTGACCATAATTTAAAAATTGATCAGCTTTTTTCTTTTTTTCCTTGTCGGAGGTTGTTACTATCCGATGGAGCACTCAGGCACAACCACTGGTCCATTGTACTGCCCAACAGACACCTTACATTGCTGTACTTAGTTTTCCCGTCTTTCGAAGGAAGATGAGAAGGAACTTCAGTGCTGAAGAGCTTAGATGTTCGGCACTCACCTCGTCAGCCCCAAAGATCCGCCACTTAGGTCCGGAATTCGCCTGGGTTTCAGCCACTACCCTTCTGTAGTTGCGCAAAATTTATATTGTCTTCCATTCGGTAAAAAAATTGCGCAACCTTCGTCCAAGGTGGTTATAACCTAACTGGTTATATATAACGAAGAAAGACCGGTTAGTTTATAACCACCTTGGACGAAGGTTGCGCAATTTTTTTACCAGGTCGATGTGTCTGGTACAGATCGCATAGTTCGTCGTTGAATCTCATTTTCTGAAGTCAGTTGAGACAAATACTGCGCCGAATATTTTACGAAGAATTATTTTCTCGAAGCAACGGAAGATCCGCTTTAGATCGACTCCAAGCTTTAACACCATGAAGCAGGACTAGGATGATTAATGTTTTATTCGTGATGCTCGTGTTCGGGATACTGATACTGCCCCTTAAATGTTTGTCCACTTCGAAATCTCTCAAGAACGGTATTAAAGGGTTAGCCCTTCTATTCAAGAATTGCCCAAGAATTAAAAACTTACTCAAAAGAATGATTAAAGGGAAGAAGAGGCCCGGGGCCTTTACGTACATGTTGCTGCAAAAAAATGTACCTACTTATTTTTATATAGCTATGTGCGCACGATGGTTCTATATCTAAAATTTAATATGAATCTGTTGCCCCCAAAATTTAATTTTTTGTTGCGTGCTTTAACTACAGTGTGATGGAAAACAAAAGAGTTGAAGAACGAACTGCGTTTGTTAATGACCAACATCGTGGCCAGTTAGTTCAGTCTTAATTGTAAGACCAGTAAAACGTTTCGATAAATTATTTTTCTAAAGACATGTGTAGCCAATGTGGGACCATGGCAAACTGGAATCGGCTAACGGGTGGTCGGCTTGGTACTTAAACTGCCTGAATGCACACACAGAATCACATTTAACCGGTCAAACATCTAGTGGATCAATTGAAAATAACAAAAGTCCTCAAAGTACTGAAACTAATTAATTTTGAATTTTCTAAATTCAGTAATTGCATAACAATCTCGTCCGATTTCTTTTCATTTTCATTAACAATCTATCTGAAGTCAACGCTGTCCATAGATTAATGACCACCGAATGAGAATTAATGATTCGTATTCCCACTCTGTTTTTTTGTGGGAGCCAATTTCGATCTCTTCAAATACAATTAGCTACCATGGAAGTTGAGTATCCGTCAAGAACTGCTTCAAGTCAACAATTGACTGATAGAAACAACATCATGTGAACCCTTAACCCCAAAACTGTTGCGAGAAATGTCAACGATAGCGACGAGACGCACAAAAAACAACTTAATTTGTTTTATATCCCGCAATTGGAAAGGTGCTAACGTTATCCATTTTGCTTTTACCTCTAATGGCTGTTGCTGGAATAGTAAAAACTAAATTTTACGACCCATTGAATTAATTTGCTAGCATAAAATCGATTTTTATTAGGCCGAATAACTGATCGTTACATCGGCTATACAGATGGGTGTGGAAATCGTTTTCAGTTGTACCAGGAGTCTGTATGGGATGGCCTTACAACGACTTAATTTTGAAAGAGGTTACAGCGAAGATTATCAATCTTAAAACATGTATATGCGTGGCACACCCAGATGGTTGTAACCGATATGTACATAATGTATATCATGGTGGAGATTGTTTTTTTTTTTTCGTGACCAACAACAAGCCTATCGTTTTCTGGTAATAAAATTCCGGACCTAAATCGCGACAATAGTGGTTTCAAACACTTTGGTTTGCATTAACATTTCAATAGTCAGATGCTAATTGACAAGATATCGATTTTAGGAAAACTACCGACAATTTTCCTTCGTAGTTTGTGACTCCAACGCATTCCTCATCATATTCAGTGTGGTCGACACTTTGGCAGCTAAGTAGTTGGGTGATATACCTTGAACCGACGTGAAAAAAAAAACTCCTCGGCTTCACCTTAAACATGCGAATTGACTCAACCAATTAACTGCTGAAGGCTCAGTCAAGTTGTGATGGTAGGTACTATATATTTTTCTCAGGGTCAGAAATAAGCTAAGCTGAACTGTGCCAGTCAAAGAGGGATATGTGGCCGGCCATTTGAGTAATGTTAACATTGGGGATCTACATCTCCCCGGTATACAGACACAAGGTTAGTCAGCGAGATACTCTGATAATTGCTCTGATTCTAATAGCTAATGGAAAGCACGGCTTAGAGTGTAAGTACATTTCAAAGCTCCCTTATTCGGGACATATTTTAAAACGACTTACAACAATTCAAGTGCAGAGGTAACACTAATGTAGAGTATCCTCCAAGCACTTTTGAAGCGTTATAGGTTCGTCTTTCTCGAGAGAAGTGTTTAGTTAGGTTAGCTAGGTAGGTTGGTTGACGAGGAGCACCTCCACCTCGTAACACACTAAAGTCATTATACTGACCCATTGGATGCCCGTCGGGAAAAGATGTTGTTACTGTGCTCTTACATGCAAACCATCCTGTTGATTTGATGAATTACATTATATAGTCTATACTGATATGATAACTGATGAGGTGGAAAGCTCGTCTAAAAAAAATAAATAGGTGGCGCAACAGGCGGTAGACACCCTAGGCCTAGCTTCTCGCAACCATTCGTTTGTGTGAGTTTTTATTTTTGGGACGAATGGAAGGGACCTACAATTTTATGCCGAGTCTGAACGGCTGAATTGAGAAGCTTTTTCAGGACAGTTATACTCTCGGATGTTTGTCAGACGTTCGCGAGAGGTGGCACAGTAGAAAAAACCTTAAGATGTAATTTGTGTTTTCCGGGGATCGAACCTGGGATCCCTCGCACAGTAGTTCAGCACACTAACCACTGTGCTACTGCGCCCACGTACGTAAGCTCGTCTAGGTCTAGGAAAAAGGTCTAGGTCTATGGGCAGTGACATAGGAATTGGTTTGTGTGTAGTCTCTCTACAAAGTTCTTCCTCCGTCAGGCTCTGTTTTCTCATGTGGTACCGCAGAATATTGTGCCCGGTTATGATTCCTACGAGAGTGGAAAGGGATTTTCTCTCGATCCTGGCATTCTTGTGGTACAACAAGTTTCTAGGGCGAGGCGATCCATCCAGCGTTCAGCTCTCTTGTGGCTTTTCTCCTAGATTTCAAGCTATAGTGTGCAAGTCGGTGTGGAATACATTCATATCCCGAAACCCAGCACCGCGATACAATGTCCTGGTGTACAACCTTGAGTTTTTATTTACAAGCTTCGATTTTATTTCTGGTGATGGAATTATGGGTTTTTTGTTGTTGCCTGACTATAGATTAAGAATGGTTGGTATTGTCCTTACCATAAAATCACGGGCTGCTGTTGTCACTGCCAGGATATCTTGATATTGGAAGACATTGCGCAGCCATTTTGAAATACCCAGCAATACGGAGAGGACGCCTGATCCTACGTACGTGTCTTTTTTAGATCCTACTGTGAATACAGCTATGAATTGCATGTTAGGTACGAGTCCATAACTTCCCTTCTGATGGAATAGGCGCTCGAGAAAGGTCTTGAAAACTCTAAGTATTGCATGATTTAGTCCGTGATAGATACATGACTAAAGCTATTTAATATTATCGTCGTATGACCCGGTTGCGTTCATTTACTGATTGGCTAATTGTCATGGCACTGATGGCGGCTTATCTATACAATATACATTTAATAAAACTGTAGACATTTTTTTGGCCGTTAAAAACTCGAAAACTACTGAACAGATTTCGATGAAACTTTTTTTAAAATGTAACAGTGTAGGTTTTGGGTTGTTGCTTGGATTCCATAGGAAGAGGGAAACAAAAGAAAGGAAATGCAGTATTACAAATAAGTAGCAGTTTTAGCAGTAGTAGTTTTGGCCTGTAGACTTGCGACCCTGCGCCATTAAAGCTTTGCTTATGCTGACTGTACTCATGCTTAATGCTAACCATTTATTTCCATAATGGACATTTAGTGGCCACCCAGGTTTAGTAATTAGTGTGCAGGGGTACACAGTGAAGGGGTTTCAAGTCAAACACCCGAATAAGCGACATCGACCTGGTCATAAAAGTACGCATCAGTCGTCTAAAATGCCTAGGATATGTAGAGCAAATGGATATCAACGCTCCGGACGGATAACGCAGTAGACTTCGTCTTAGATTGTGCGCACAAGTAGAAGGGGACCTCAACCAACTTGGAGTGCGCAACTGGAGGCGGTTAGCCAAGAATCGTGCTAACTGGAGAGGTGTATTGGTTGAGCCCCAGGTCCACCGCGGACTATAGCGCCACCTATGTAAGTAAGTAGTACGTTTCTAGCTAGATAGACCTGGACCTGTTGTGCAAACTATTCAATTTTGTTTGTTCGTTGTCTTTAGGACTCAATAGTGCTATTTGCATAATATTTTCACAGAAAATGCGGCTGGAGCTACGCCTTAGTTTTGTGGGTTTCGGCTGAATGCAATGCAATTCTGTACTAACACCGAAGCATGACAAGTTTTTTTTTTCACCATAGTTCCCCTGTACTCTTTTATTTCGATCGAATCAGGAACTGTATAAACGTCATACGTCCAATCGGTGTAAATTTGGAATAGCCTCCACTTTCGAAACTGCAAAAAAAAAAGAACGACCTCACCAATCGAAACTGTCCATGGCAACAGACAGTCCAGCACTCCTCAGTGCGGTATAGTACCTATACACTATAAATAACTAAAACTTCTCTCTTAGATCATAAAACATTAAAACTAAAAAAAAATAAATAAAAACATTTTGTGGAAATATGTATCTTGCATTTTTTTATTGGCGTGGGCGGCATTAGGCCGATGCATTGTATCTGTATGCCCACCACTGCACACAGTTTCCATATACGAACCAAGTGCAGCCCATTATCGCATTACCACAATCGACGATATAAAACAAATGACAAATGACATCCCAATTGACATTTTGTAGTGTGTAGGCCCCGCAATTCAATTATCATCGTTCATTGTCGTTGCCCCTCGATGTTGTATACGGGTATACGTATAGCCGCATGTTGCCGACCACTTCGTGGTGGTGTCCTGTCCACTATCGCCATTTGGAAGATATTTCGAATTTCGATCCTTTGCCTTAATTGACTTGTATATTGGAACAACGCGCATTGGACGCTCGATATGATTGATGGTCAGTCGGCACTGTTTATATCAATACATTCCCCACATTCGATCTTTGGGTTATACACGGCATAGTGTGCTGTTGAGTCCTCGTCACCGACACGACCAACTCGAGCTACATGCCCCGGACGCGGGACGACCGACGCGACGCGACGGTGCGCAGCGCGTCGATTGTGGTAGTAGGACTGTGAAATTGAAACATTTTCTTGAATTGGCCATTTGTCATGGTTTAAGATTTGGACGGCCGTGCCGATTGATTGATTACTTTCATCTCGGTAGTTTTATAGCGAAAGGTATGTGTCAACGTACTCACACAGTGATGTAACCGCATATGAAGGGTATCGGTTGCTTTTTGTTGGTCGAGTTATCAAGTTGACAGTTGGGTATGGGCAGTCAAAATCGTTCGTAATTAATAGAGCGTAGGTATATGCGAAGGTTTTTCTTTTTGAATGTTTTTAATTTTTGATAATGTTTTGCCTTTCCAAAAGATGCTATATTATCTGGGGAAGGAACCTACGATTGTAGATGTGCCGTATTCGAAATGTGAATAGAGAAGCTTTCTCAGCTGATTTACTCTTGGATGTTTGTCAGACGTTCGCCATAGCCATCTCATAAGAAGTAACTTCAGTCCAAACTCATCCATAGGATTGAGACCTACCTATCTTTTTGCCCAAACACTTCATATCCAATAAGTTAAATTGAAAGAAATATCCACGAATGAGTTGTCCTTAAGTTCGGTTATCTCATTTCACGAACAGGACAAACAGCCGATGCGCATTACCTAGAAGCGCAACAGAGAAACCATAACGTTTCCAAGACTACTACCAGGAAGTATAAACTCTAAAACACGCTTCCTTGGGACATATTTTCAACAGGACTACAACTAACAAAAATGTAAGTATAGGAAATATGTATCACCTATCTGCGATACTCCGTCGCTAGCGGTAGGTACTTTTTTATTCTCCATAGGACATTATATTCATTTTGCAACTACATTTTTATAACGGCAAGAAGGGGTCCCCGGAAACCCCATAAAGTATATATTCTTTTTCCTCTGTTTGTCTGACTATCTTCCAACATATGCACTTAAAACTCGTAAAGCGATGCTATGATGCCTTGCACGAGCTAAGGCCAAACTTGGATGGGTAGGGGGTACCAAAGTATTGCAAGCAACGAATCGGCGGACCAAATAGGCTGGATCAGAATTTTCGTTCTTTGGTACAGAATCTTAATGCAAAGTCAATTGGGCTGCTGTATTAGGGCTAGAAAATTGGCTTGAGATATCACTTTAACATAATGAATCTTTGTCTTGAGACAGAATTTAGGTTCTGTCTAAAGGATCAAAAATCCTCTGCACACATTCTTTGTGTTTTTTAGAGGTTTGGTTTTTAAACTGGCAACACTGTTTCTACAGATTGTCGATTTAACAGTTGTGTTTAGTTAGATTAACCATTTTACAATGAATAGATTAACTTCAAAACAACACGTGCAAATTGTGCAAACTAATTTTAAAAACCATGGTTTGGTTTGCCAAACTTATCGTGTGCTACGTCCATTTAACGGTCGACATAATCGTCCATCTAAGCAAGTTATTCGAAAAATGATAAATCGGTTTCGCACCACGTACACTCTAGTGGAAAATACGCATCCCCAAAGACGATAAACAGTGTGAACAGAAGAAGTTATTGCCGTCGTATAGCGCAGTGTTGAGGAGGATCGACATCGAATTCAAAAACCGTCATCACTCGAATCACCAATATTAAGATCCAAATTTATTTATTTATTTTTTATTTATTATTATAATTCATCTACAAGTAGCATTTCTTAATATTTAGTTTTAAACTATTGGCATTGCACCAATCAGATATGCTATCTAGATCCGATTGGATCAAAGAACAGTCACCAACACTTTTAATACATGAAAACAGTTTCAGGTCATCTGCATATAGTAAGCATTGACTATATTTGACTGTTGAAACGATATCATTAATAAAAATAATGAAGAGCAGTGGACCTAAATGACTGCCTTGCGGAACACCCGAAGTACAGTCAATACTTTTCGAGAGCGATGTTCTAATTTTTACTCGTTGAGAGCGACCTATTAGGAACGATGAAATCTATAGGAGCATTTTAGAGTGAATTCCAAACGCTTCTAGCTTTTCAAGACGAATTGAGGGATTGACCGAGTCGAAGGCTTTACTAAAGTCGGTATATATCGCATCTACTTGACTTTTGTTTTCCATCTCACTTAGAACATAAGATGAAAAAGAAGCCAAGTTAGTGACAGTAGACTGACAAGATACGAAACCATGCTGAGCTTCAGACAAACATTCTTTCGTTAGAAACTCAAGTTTATTTTTGACGATGCTTTCAAAAAGCTTAGGGATAGCTGAGAGCTTACAAATACCGCGATAATTCTCGACATTATTTTTGTCACCAGCCTTATGAATTGTGACAAGAAACGAAGTCTTCCACTCATTAAGAAATGTACCTTCATGAAGGGAACGGTTTAGAATATTTAACAGTGGAGTGCAAAGACCAATGGCACAGTTTTTCAATATAATTGCTGGTATGCCATTAGCGCCACAATTGGGGTTTGGTAAATTGGTCATGCACTGCCGCAAATCTTTAAATGAGATCACGGGCATGTGCACATTAACGCGTGCTGGGTCCCAGGTCATAGAGATGAAATACCAGGTAACTGTAAAGCAGACGAACTAGCAAGAAACGGCACCAAAATGGAACTCTCTATTGGTAAAGGGGAGCCCCATGTGTCAATTGAAACTCCATGAGAGATGGCGGGATCTTGACATCTGTAATCATGCAAAACAGACCTGGGCCACGGATAAATCGGCGCAGGACAAAGATCCTGTTAAACGTCAGTAGAACACATATCGGAACTCTTGTCGGAGTACTAACAGGCCACTGTAGGTATACTAGGAAGCAAGGCTTGGAGTTACAGCTAATGACTTTTATCGCAGTTGCATGGACGAGGAGGAGGAGGAGGAAACACCGTTCCACCTACTATATAACTGCCCGGCGCTTTTCTCGATTAGAAAGCAAACTCTAGGAGAGTACTTCTTCGGGGATCTTGCTGATATTGCCGAAACGGATATCAGCAAAATACGGAAATTTCTCTAAAATTCGAAATGGTTCCAAGAGTAGCGAAAATAACCGACTCTGCTAATGAACCTTATCTGGTCCAAGTGAATTACTCCGTATGTAATGGATAATTGCCACCTAACCTAACCTATACATTATGTACTTACATATATTTCGAATGGATTTATATTCAATAGGTTCATTTAAATGAAATTGTAACATCGAGTCGAGTGATTCGCAAGCACAATTATTGACGCCGAAATTGGTCGTACAAGTTCCAGTTCGCTACTCAACTCTTTTGTTTTAAAATACTTTAATACAAGGTGGCGCAAAAGTAATCCTCCTATCTCTCCCGTTTTGGCGATTTGCACTGGCCAGCAAGATCGCCTGATTTGACCGCTCCAGACTTCTTTTTGTGGGGCTTTTTGAAGTCGCGGGTTTATGTCAACAAGCCTCAGACTCTTGCAGCTCTTAAAGACAATTATCCGTCAAGAATGTGAGGACCTATCGCCGGAAGTTTTGGCCAAAGTGATGGAAAATGCCATAAAAAGGGCTCAAATGACAATCAACTGTGGCGGCGGCCATTTACATGACATCATATTCTCGACTTGATGTAAAAAAAAATAAAAGACCAAATAAAAATAATCCACAAGAAGAATCAAAGTTTTTCATTTTTTTTTTAATTACAGCCAAAAAACATCAGAAGGTTATTTTTGCGCCACCTTGTATTTATTAAATTTGTATTTATTACATTTTCTTACAAATTAAACTATAACTATCTGTCGTAAACACTTTGAAACGACTACAATGTACCTACACTCTCTGAAGAACAGCTAAATTGTTGCAAACAGAATCTGAAACTTTTTACCACATCTCAGCTCTGCGTCTGTGCGGTTAATAAAAACAATCATCAACGTTGTTTCTCTAGAGTTTTCTCATCTATTCGTACGCATATACTTGTATCTAAGGGCTAGTGTTCCACACATAATGGTAAACAAATCCACTTACACCCAGTTCGTTCCATTAACTTCAACATTTGCTAATTATTTTGTATCCGCACACTCTGTTGTTATTGTTGGGCAGCCTGCTGTTTGCGGATTAAATGACGTGTGCAAAACACTTGGGCGCGGGATGTTGACTCTGGTTGCATGCGAGGCTTCAAATTTCGCGTTAAATACCAATTTATCACGGTTTGTATATGGTTATGTAAGAACAGCTTATTAGATACATTGTCATCCTCGGTGAGTTTAGCTCATCGGCTCTACTGGCGCGAGATTTAATCAGAGTCTCCTTTCGGTTTGTTTGTGCGGTCTACGATGTTTCCAGATCGAATAACTCAATTAAAAAAATCCACCGATTGTTGGTGATTTCTTTTGGATCGATACACGATTGGATTTGGATACTATTCATTCGTTTCGTACCTAGTATATCAGAAAATGATGCAATGCTAGGCTGTAGATAGAGTGAAGTTTCAAAACCATTTAAAACAGATTGTATTGCAAATGTTAACAAAATCGATAAATAAGTTACTAATTCAGACCGATCGGTGTTATGTTGTGGTATCGCGTTGTTGCTGAATTGCTATATCGTCTCTGGCTGGAATTTGCAATTTGCACATTAGCATGCGGTGTATATAGGTATGGAGCGAGCATTTATGATCTCTAAGGAGGCAGCTAATCTGTAGTGTGAATTTCGATAGCTACGCTTGACTTGGATTTCGTAATGTGGCGATGAGTTGAGTGATTAATTGAAAAGGGATGTTATTACTTAGTACGATTTAATTGCTTGCATTTTTCTTTATGCAAGTGACTTGCAGAATAATTGGAATGTGTTTGCATTTCATTGCTTGCCTTGATTCACATATTGATTTATAAATACTGTATGTTTAGGAATTTTTGGTAAGACAACGAAACACAGAAGACACAGGCAGTTTTCCTATAGGAATTATTATAGTTTTAGGTAATGGAATTGACTACAGACCACGAACCAAAACTGAAAAGTTTATCAGTAATGAAGTCATTGCATTCAATGAGCGTACAATGTATAATTATTGGGGCAAAGGAGACTACAATGTGAACAGCTCCTCAAAAGGCACAATTTTTGGGGAACCTTACCTAATACCTCATTTTAAAATACATTTTGGACAAAATACCTTTTTTTGATAGGCTGACCTTTGGACATAATTTTTTTTGGTGAAAACACCTATGGGACAAAATACATTTTTTCTAAATCCCTTTTGTTAGAATGCTTTCGTGTCGGGAAAAGGTTTTTTAAAGGTATTTTTAGACTTTCAGAACCACGACGAGGACGGTGTAGTTTTGGTGGTAAAATTAAGCAAATAACATAATATAAACTTTGCATATATCCAACCTTGCACCTACTCCAAATCCTACAGTGACCCCAAGCAGGGGGGCAGCATGCCCCCCATATGTTGTGAAATTCACATTTCCAAAAAGGTATTGTACGAAAGGTATTTTGGAAAGAGGTATTTCATCACCAACCCAAATATTTGTGTTTCAACCTACGGTTAATTTAAATCTTTGGTACCTTGACAACCAGCCTTATGTTGGAAAGTCCGGACATTGTCTATCGTCTTCACCGGTATTGATTAAAGGATTATACGGCTTAACTAGGCCAGCCTGTATTAGTTCGTAGTCAATTAGTTGGTACTAGCGAACCCCTGCACCTGCACACTTCGTAGTGCAAAATAGAAAAGTAAAAAAATCTGTTTCAAATTCATTTAAATCAGTGATAAACAGTTTTTATTGTACGCTCCGTGGTACACATTTTTGGTTTTTCCAGGAATCATATTACGTAGAAAGTATTCTTGTCTATCAGAACAATTAATACATATCTATCAATGTTACAAATATTACAAACTTTGGCTCCCATGACTGTCGAAAAATAGCGACACACCCCTTTATATACCTAAAATTATCTCTCAATTTGAGCTCAATCGATTCGGTGGTTTTCGAGATATACGATTATGAATGTTCACATTTAGCTTGGTATCTGTCGAGTTTGATTTGGGCACCTCTATCAATGGCATAGACTTCAGCCTAAAAAATGATGGTTTCAAAATATTTGGTTCTGGGTCCGAATACTCTCGCTTTCGTTCCTTCATAATTGCTTTACCAATCTGTGTATCACTTTGCTGTGCTTTTGCTCAATTTGTGGTTTGTGTATTTATTGGCCTCTTCTTGTTCCTGAGTGTGATAGCAGAGTTCGTTCGAAAATTAAATCTTTTAATAGTATCGTCTCAAGGAAGGCCATCAAAATAGGAATTTTGTTGGAGAAGTGACAATTGTTTCATAAAATCTATGGGTTTTTTAATGTACGTACTTTTTTTTGTTATTAATACTATTTTTAATTTAAAGCTGAATATTTTGTATGCTTTTTTGTAGAAAAGCGACCTGAAAGTCATAAATTTGTCTGGGACTGTTATTGTAGAATGTTTTATTTTTTTTTAGATTACTCAAGAATCGTTTCGCAAAGTATTGACAATTATTGAAACACCTCGTATATTTTGTCAATTTTATATTTTTATATATTTTTTTGAACTAAATACATTTCTTATATATAGTCCTGCAGTAATTTCTTTTTTGTTTTTATTTTACATACTATTTAACAACTTTTACCAAAATATCATATTCTGATTTGTCAGCAAAGGCTTTCGAGAAGACTACAAATGTCAAGGTTCGATAAAATACATTTCTCGCGACATACATCAATTCCTTATTTTTATACATTCCACCAACAACCGCATAGTCTGGAATACTTCCCAGTTCTCCATGTTTCCATTCGTATTCGTTATCGTCTCCTACTAAGACCTGACAGTACAAAGACTGCATATCGTATCCTTCATATGTCGCCGATGCAATACCAAATGCAGGTTTAACTTGTCCGGGAACAAAAGAAGAAGGCCCCAACAAACGACCAACAAACATTTCATTATTGTCGAATGCTTCTCCACCTCGGACACTGTTCGGTGGTATATTTGCAGACGAAGAGTCAACCCAGCGGTTATTGTCATCACAAATTAAGTACTGCAATCCAGAATATACTGTTCTTGATATTATTTGATTGGAAGTCAACAGTACTGATGTAATGCGATAGAGGCCATCGTCCGTTCTTCCAATAAAAATCGGTTCGCCATTCCATGCGGTGCCTGCGCGTACAATATTTTCAGTTTTACCATCTTTCCATTCGCAATTTTCTGTAGCCACAAGAACTTCGTACTCAGACTTTTGTTCTTCCTGGGATAAATAAAAGATGACGGCACCTTTGCTGCTAACTTCGGCAGGAAGTACTAAGTTGTAGTGTTTTGCGCGTCCAACATACATATTGCCATAGCCTGGACTCAATTTGATGGCATTTTCTGGAATTGGAACACCAGATTTTAAAGCTATCCACTTGTAACCTGAAACAATGAAATTAAAGTTAAAGATATTTTTATATAGAATTTTTCGGTTCGTCAAATAACATTGGCTCTAAAAATGATTATTAGTATACCGGTCCCAGGTTCGATCCACCGAAAAACACAAATTACATCTTAAGGCTTTTTCTACTGCTCCACTACTCGCCAAACATCCGAGAGTATAACTGTCCTGAAGAAACTTCTCAATTCAGCCGTTCGGACTCGGCATAAAATTGTAGGTCCCGTCCATTCGTCCCAAAAATAAAAACTCACACAAAACGAATGGTTGTGAGAAGCTATGCCTTGGGTATCTACCCGCCTGATGCGCCACCTTTATTTTTTACTATCGCCAAACACATCTGATGGGGTCCGCCACAGATGAAACAGTCGAGCCTGTTAGAGTATCCCGGTCTAGAACTAGTTGAGCACAGAACGCATAATAGAAGGTAAAGCTGGGTTTCCACTTGTCGATTTGAAATTAACAATTGACGTATTTTAAAAAATTGGCAAGTGGAAAAAGCGAAAAATTGCTTGTCAATGAATTATCAAACAGCTTTTGCCAATAACTGACAAAGAATTTGAATGACAAGTGGAAATAGCTCAATTGACAAACAAAATTTCACTTTGTCTTTAATTGACAGTGAAAATTAGGTGGCATCAAGTTTATAAGTTTGTCAATCAAAAGACAGATTTTGATATCCAAAGAAGGCCAATTTTTTTACAGGGCCCACGCCTTTTCCCATGAATGTTCTTTATGTTTTTTGAATGATGGTTTAACCCTTTGCAAAATAAATTCGAAGTCAGTTATATTCATTTCATACGCATTTTGCGTATTTTGTAAATTTTCGGCTTTCTTTCGTTTTTATCTGCCCACAGCTTCAACTCAGATTCGACACAAAAAGCGAGATCGATTCATTTATATTTCAAAATTGTTCATTTGATTTTATATTTTAAAAAAGAGCATCTGGGATGAGGAGGATACTTTCCCAGAAGATGAATCAGTTCACTTCTACACTGATGGCTCAAAAACCAAAGACGGAGTTTGTGGGTGTGTTTTCTCCGAAAGTCTTAATCTTAAGCTCTCCTTCCAGGCGGAAATAATGGCGATTAAAGAGGTCTTATCTTAGCTTAAGAAAAATGTCATATCCACCAAGGATATCTGCATATTTTCGGACAGCCAAGCAGCTATCAAATGCTTGGATTCGATCTCTACAACTTCTCTAGTAGCCCTCGACTGCCGATCGACTCTTACGGAGATAGCCGAACAGTTCAACATTAACCTAATTTGGGTGCCGGGGCATAGAGACATTCCAGGGAATTGAATGGCCGATGAAGTTGTAGAATAGGAACAACTCAACCCATTCTGCCGGATAAAGGGACCCTAGGGATATATAATTGCTACTTGCAAACAAAAATTGAAACTGAATGCTATCGAGAGTACAAATCTTAGGTGGACAAGTGGCATCACTTGTCTAGCGACAAAAGAAATTTGCCCTAAGCTAGACTCGAAACGCTTTAAGAAATTGATTTCTCTCAACAGATGACACATAGGCACTGCAATAGGTGTCATTACTGAACGGACACTGCCTGATACGTAAATATGCCGCAAGGCTAGGCCTTTTCGCAAACGACTTTTGCAGAAGCTGTATGGATAAGAAAGAGGAGGAAGCTATCCCTCACCTTCTTTGTTCCTGCCCAGCTCTCGCCCGTAGAAGGAAGCTTCACTTAGGAGCCTTCCATTATAACGACTTGGGCGACCTGACAAACACAGACATCAGAAGCCTCTTACGCTTTATAAAGAGCTCAAAATGGTTCAACTAGTAGGGAGATCTTATATGATCCTTTTTATTTTCGTGGTATCACAATGGACCTATGCTGGCTCATTGGCATTTCCCAGCTGGCAGCCACGTTCAACCAACCAACCAACTGACAAACGATTTTTGCCAATATTTGACATAAGTGGAAATGAACTGACGGACACCACCGTCAATGACATAAACGAGAGCTGTTGAGAATTGTAAAATTCAAAAATGGTGTTAGGCAATAACGCCCAAAAAACAAAAGGATGGAAATAAAGCCCAAAAATAATTTGCAGTTTAATACCCCCCTGATTGGGGTTTCTGTCAGATTCGGAGTATGTGTGAAATTGGATATATTGAAGCTTTTTTTGCCGTACAAATTCCCACCTACTCCAAAATCCAACAGAAACCCCAAGCAGGGGGTTGCAGGGGTGCACCATGCCCCCCATACTTATTCCACTGTCTATGCATTTACACTTACTATTTTGGGCTTTACTGATTGTCAAAAAACGAACCCTGGAAAGGAAATAACACCCAAAATGTCGAAAAATTTTGCAACAACAAATTGTACGAGTTTTTTTGGGGCGTTATTTCCAAATCGATTTGGGCGCTATTTCCTTGGGCGTTATTACCTAACGCCCTCAAAAATCATCTGTCGAATTTTATTTTTCAAAGATGACACGACGTTTCTATATCCGGAGATTTTTTTAAAATTCACCATCTAGTGAGACACGTGCAAGTATAGCGTTAAAAAAAAAAACTTTTTGCTTCAAATTGAGACTAAAAACGCAGTACTTTTCGAACATGTCAGTTGTTTCAAGCAGGTTTGCTAAAGGTTCACCAGCAGTTAGTTTTAACTTTTCGCAGTATCGGCAGATATCTCTGCAATACCGATAGACAGCGTTACTGATGGATAATTTGAAAATGTCTCCAAAAAAGGTCGCCCGAGTCCAAAAATGCGTCCCAAACAATAGAAAATTTAAATTTTGTGAAGTTTGGTCAAAATTGGACATACAAAAAATTCTTATAAATCTTATATCTCGAAAGCCACAGAGTGGATTGAGCTCACATATTGAGAAAATCTTTACTATTGGCCCGAAGGTGTTTCGGCGAGATTTCATAAAAATTGGATAAAGGGACGTGACACCTCCCATACAAAAAAAATATGCATTTCAAAAGTTGCAAGATTGTTAACATTGATGTACATTGTCCATAAAAATTGGAATAAGGTGGGATTTGAAATCGGGGAATGGTACGACCCATAAAAGTAATTTAAAACGCTATAGTTTTAGCTTTGAAATTTGGTAGTTAAATTGGTCTAAATTTGTATAATCTAAAGGGTCCGCCAAATACGGAGCTGACGGTGCTTCTCTTCTTCCAAAATCCGTACGCAATTTTCGCACACATTCTGCAACATTACCATGATTTTCAAAGTAATGTCGCAATATTTCCCAGCGTTGTTCACAAGCGTATACACAACCATATTCGTTCAGCGGAAGGATAAAACTAATTATCTGTCAAATCAGACATGAGCTAAGTGTTACCATTCGCGAAATAAGCACTAGTTGAAAAAAAAAAAACGTTAAATGGCGGACCCTTTAGATATATAAAAGACATTGAATTCATTTGAATTATACGAACGAGTTTTATTTAATCACCAAACAAAACTTAAACTGTTGAGTTGGAAGGTTGATTGGGACTCATAATCGCTTATAAAGAGTTACAAATAAATAAATTTTAGGTGGTAGGTACGAACTTCACCGGGTCATTTAGTATGTAATAAAAAGCCCACCCATATGTATAGAAGCAAATAAGACTTTGTTGGCATTGTGTTGACGTTTAGAATGGAAAGTGTTGCGCTGTAAGTTATTTTATTCCATTGAAGCTTTGAAAATGCGTCCCAATGTCGCCTGTATTTGTGAAAGGGGTCCCAAAAACACTCATTTCGAAATGTGGTCGCGTCTCGACAGAAGATGTCGCGCATCGGTAGCACTGCCGATAGACACTAAGTTCAAGGCCGCATTTTTTTTCTCGAACAGTTAGTTTTCTGTTCTGAAGTAAATGCTCTCCACAGACTTTAATTGACGAAAGAGCCAACGAAACTTGATAATTTTATTCAAATTTCAACTATTTGTAGTTTAAGTATATGCGAAATAAATTCTTCGTCATTGCGAAATTTTCTGGCTGGAGTAGGTATATATCTCAGTCTCATACATGAGTCATTAATATGGTATCGGTTCTTAAAAATACTTGTATATAAATAGCAAATAGCTTTATAATACTGTTCTCACCATTTGAATTGTGAAGCATGCCAATTAAAAAAATGATTACGAACACTGCACTAATTAAGCGGAACATCTCGAGCTTATAAATTCCTCAGCAAATTCTAGCAGAACTTTGTATTACTAACTAAATTACATTCCATTTGAACTTCTTCTTATATAGGCATCGTCTTATCGTTAATTATTCAATTAAAGCGACACAAATGTGATGTATGGATATAAACACACATGTAGTCGTATCTTTATCTTTGTCATGCTTGAAAAATAACTTTTTTTAGCAGATGATTATTATATGAACAGCTACAATTTTCTTATCTCGGATGTATTTTTATGAGCGCCACAACTTTCCTATAAGTTGCTGTTATGTAGTTTTACATAAAATATGTTAAAGGATTTTTGTGTGTGCTTATTTTATGGCATTTTGCGTTTGAATGCAATTTCAACCATCATAATTCAGAAAAGTGGAATTATGGGATTTTTGTATTTGAATTCTAGACGTTGGTTTCTAAAGCTATAATTTGGCATCATAGACATAATACTATAGCGACTTAATTCATCCCCATAATATTATTATTCATTCACTACTTTTCAATTATCCCGTTTATCAATAAAAGGATGTGGGTTGGGTAATAGGATCCGCTATACTAACTCTTAATTATCTTCAGGGACAATCGACAACAATTTTTTTTAATAGGAATGAAGGCGGATAGCTTTAGTGGTTCTGCGCTGCCATTATATCGGACTTACACACGCACCAACGTTTTTATATAATATAGCTGATTATATAATAATATTGGCATCGCCATCGTAACAAATATCGAACTGTAAATGATCATCACTTTGTATAAATCGCACATACATTTTTCACTATCAATAATTTACCTTTGAAATAGCCAAACGAAACGAACGAAAAAGATACAATTGAAATTTGGAAATCAATTTGAGAAACAAAACGAATCGATTACTTTTGCGTTTTTTTTTTCCTAAACCTTCGTGTAGCAATTACGAAGAAACCCGTAGAAGAAAGTATCCAATTTCGTCGCGCCATGCCCCTTTGTCCAATTTTGGCCAATGACCACTCCTGATGCGCCAATACCTTTGATTGTCTGCAAATTCGAACTGAATTGTTTTGGTGGTTTTCGAGATATACCTAATATTTTTTTTGTATGGGCGGTGCCACGCCCTTTGTCCAATTCTGACCAATCTTCAGAGGAGCACTGCTGGGCCAATACCTAAGATTATTTGTAAATATGTGCTCAATCGATTCGGCAGTTTTCGAGATATACAATTTTGAGTGTTTTTTTTTGTATGTGAGGTACAACGCCCCTTTGTCCAATTTTGACCAATCTCCTTCAGTGCACTCCTGAGCTAATACCTAAGATTATCTGTTAATATGGGCACAATAGAGTCAGTGGTTTTCAAGTTGTACGTATCCAAACACATTTTAGAAATTTATAGCTTCTACAGTTGGCTTAATTAGAAGAGTTTCCTTTCTTGTGGTTCGGACAGCCGATGGTTTCATTCTTTCATAAGGCATGCAAAGTCTTTGGGATGAGTTGTGGCATAAGATCTCTTCCAAGTTGGTCACCGCTGCCTTAAATAGGTCAGTCGAAAGGGCGCCTGATTCAGCAACCTCGGTGTACTTGAAGTTAGACTTTGCTTTGCTATCTTCATTTCATTTTGGTCGTTTGCAGACTGCTAAACGGCGAAGACGACACAAATTCGCTGTCAGGCAGAATGAACCATTCAACCTGGGCGATGAAAGCCAAGACTTCCGTTCACCTGACCAAAATGAGGTAAGGATAGCAATATCCAAGCTGAAGTCCAACAAAGCTGCAGGACCGGACGGTTTATCGGCCGAGCTTTTTAAGGCATTAGGATTTAGACAAGGTGATGCGCTTTCATGTGACTTTTTCAACATCATTCTTGAGAAAATTGTGCGAAACTCGCAAGCCAACATCAGGGGCACAATTTTCCAAAAGTCTGTGCAACTACTTGCATACGCTGACGACATCGACATCATTGGCAGAACACAGCGAGCTGTCACTGGTGCGTTTGCAAGTATCAGTACAGAGGCGGCAAAAATGGGTTTAGTGGTGAATTAGGGCAAAACAAAATATATCCTTTCAACGAGAAGGGGCACACAACATCGACGAATCGGACAGAACGTCACGATAGACAGCTATAACTTTGAGGTAGTTCGGGACTTTGTCTACCTCGGCTCTGCTATTAATTCCGAAAATGACATCACATCAGAAATCAAGCGAAGAATTACACTTACCAACCGCTGTTACTTTGGCCTAAGAAGGCAATTGATTAGTAAGGCCTTGTCGAGAAACACCAAGAAGACTCTATATAAGACCCTCATGGACGTTGTCAAAAGCGGATGAAAATCTCCTTGGACGCTTCGAACTCAAAATTCTTCGAGTGTTTTTCGGCCCCGTTTGCGTTGACGGGCTTAGGAGGAGGAGATTTAACAGCGAACTCAACGAGCTGTACAGCGACATCGACCTGGTCAGAAAAGTATGTATCAGTCGACTAAGATTGCTAGGACATGTAGAGCGAATGAACACCAACGTTCCGGCCCGAAGAGTCTTCGATTCCAACCCGGAGGGACAATGCAGTATAGGAAGACCTCGCCTTAGGTGGCGCGCACAAGTGGAAGGGGACCTCAACCAACTTGGAGTGCGCAACTGGAGGCAGTTAGCCAAAGATCGTGCTAACTGGAGAGGCGTGTTGGTTGAGGCCCAGGTCCACCCCGGACTGTAGCGCCATCTAAGTAAGTAAGTAAGTAATAAAAGGTAGTTTAAGCTACCTTAGGTGGTAAGCTTCTCTCTTCGGCACTGACAAAATATTTGGCCCTAGCTTTTCTTTCTTTTCACTTTCCTATTTCTATTTGTCCTATTAATATAACTTCTACTAGTTGTGTAGTTAGATGGTGTATTGTGACGGGACAAGAACAAAACGCGACCGATGAGCTGAGCAGCGCAACCGCACCTGATACCTACCTACCCTATACCTCTGAATGTAAAGGAAATCGGAGGAAATTTTTTTCAAACCTCAAAATATGTCACAATACATTTAGTTGGACATGAGATTGGTTCGTTTTTAATAGTTCCTGTGGTCACTCTAACTATACCTAGACTTCCAACGACTTAGAGCACTTTGTGTTTTAGAACTATTCATAATTAAAATTTATAGCTTTTCCTTTTGCGATTATTAAGCAGGTTTTCGAAATTGTTTCCATTTGAAATTCATTACTAAACACAGCTGACACTGGGATACCTACAGCTACAACATCAAGATACATTTGAAATGAGTTTTTTTTTTTGTTCATCCACTTTGCGGTTTACACCGATCGAGTTGTCAGAGGTGGTTTATCGTAGTAAATCAAGCAATAACTGCTCATTTGGTCGAGGCATTAAGTATCTATTGGATTGTGAATTTGTTTGTGTCTTTTCCATACCCTTTTGTGTCATGCAATTAAGTGCCTGCAACTGATTCGTTGACAATGGTATTGAGTTACTCACTAATGTAAGCCGATGTAAACCTCCCCGTCCGATGGATTTGAATACGTGTTTCCCAACTAAATCCGAGCCGCAAATAAATTAGTGTTGTGGTCTAAAGTCGGCAAAGATACAAAATTAGCTGTATTTATAGTTATCCACGTTGCTCGAATGGTTATGTGGGTCATTTTGGGTATCGAACAAAAGTGTAGCCAAACGCAATGTCCACAATGGCATAACTTAGTTTTATATGTGGTATGTGGACCCGAACCATGTGCACATTGTCGACTTTCGAAACCAAGCAAAATGAAACATGTGTGCGCACCTCTGCCGATAGACATCACACTCGCATCATCGTTGAAGTAACTAATCCTTCTAATTCTGTCTGATAAGGATCAATATTTTAAAGAATTCACCACTTCGTTCAGACACACCAGTTCACAAATTGTGCTGAAGGGATGTGTATCGATGGGCAGGGAGATAAGAGGACCAACCGATGAGATGATGTCCTTTTAAAAGCGAATTGCGTGGCATGATTTTTGAATATTATATGCTAAACCGTGCTACTATAATATTTGGCTGGATCGATGCGACAATATTTCAATCCGCTTACGATAAGAATTTTATTTAATCTTTATTGTCCTTTTTGTTGTTTTCTTCTTTGGTGGCAATTCATGTAGAAAATGTTTTTTTTTTTTGTGAATGCTTCGAGTTATAGTACAGTATCCTCTCACCCTATATCGTTTGCCAATATCGGATGTCATTTAACCGGTCGTGCTTCTGTTTGAGGGTGTCGTGTGTCAAATGCTCTCTTTAAGGTGAGTTTTCAACAGATACGCATGTGTGCACCATATAATGAACTGTTAAGTGATGATGATGATGTAAAAGTAACAGATAATATCAAACAGATTTGAAGTGGTTAATTTTTTAGAATAGAAAACTAATTCGTGATACAAATTACAGAGTCCTTCCGTTTTGTGAATGCCATAAAGTTCGAGTATAGCCTTAAATTGTCGGGCAGTTGTTTGTTGAAAAATAATTACCTACATAAAATAAAACTTAGACTACGCGACAGAAGATCCAGAGCTATAAAGCCGACACTTGATCATTCCGCACTGTGTCAGGGAGAGTGTAGTTGTTGTAATTGCTTGCTAACGATTCTACTTTACTTTACTTTGCTGAGATAAATGTTCAGTAAAACGCGTCTAATATTATTGACGAAATGACGACAGGTTTTTCCCCTTAATACGAAATATCCGATAAGACTTAAGGCTGACGAAATTGAAACAATTTTGAGATTCCGTGTACCAAGTATACATTTATCTGTCAGATTTTAAAAATTAATTGAAATATCCCTTCTCTACAAGGGACTACGGTATACCACTGGGTCCATATATACAAGGTGGCGCAAAAGTAATCCTCCTATCAGAAAATGCTATCAATTTTGCGATTGGCCCCTAATGTCAGTTCTGTTTTGACATTTGTGTAGTTAACACATGCGAAATACACGTAAATAAACAATGTTACGCTACACTGCTCCAGAACGCGGAATATTGGTGACTATTTATTTGAGCAATAATCGGTCGGTGACTTTGGCACAACGTGAATTTCGTCGCAGATTTCCTAGCCGTCCAACGCCTACTGGTGAAACACTGCGACTTTTAGCCGCTCGCCTCGAAGAGACTGGCACAACACGAGATGCTGCCAGGCGTGGCAGACTCCGGAGTAGCCGTTCTGCAGAGAATATTGCTGCTGTAGCCGAAGAAAGATGTCATGGACATGAAGACGTCGCGGGCCAAACGGTTACTGTGAATTTTGAGCGCTACAGAGCAATGATCAACGAGTTCTTTTTGCCGCAACTTGATGAATTGGGATTGGAAAACATGTGGTTCCAACAGGACGGTGCAACGGCACACACTGCACGTGCCACAACCGATATGCTGAAGGATGCATTTTCGGGCGCCTAATCTCCCGTTTTGGCGATTTGCACTGGCCAGCAAGATCGCCTGATTTGACCGCTCCAGACTTCTTTTTGTGGGTCGCGTGTTTATGTCAACAAGCCTCAGACTCTTGCAGCTCTTAAAGACAATATCCATCAAGAATGTGAGGACCTATCGCCGGAAGTTTTGGCCAAAGTGATGGAAAATGCCATAAAAAGGGCTCAAATGACAATCAACTGTGGCGGCGGCCATTTACATTACATCATATTCTCGACTTGATGTAAAAAAAATTAAAAGACCAAATAAAAATAATCCACAAGAAGAATCAAAGTTTTTCATTTTTTTTTTAATTACAGCCAAAAAACATCAGAAGGTTATTTTTGCGCCACCTTGTACTTACTTACTTACTTAAATGGCGCTATACAGTCCGGTTTGGACCTGGGATTCAACCAATACGCCTCTCCCAGTTAGCACGATCTTAGGCTAACTGCCCCCAGTTGCGCACCTCCCAGTTGGTTGAGGTCCCCTTTAAATTGTGCGCGGTTTTGCGAGGTCTTCCTCTGCTGCGTGGTTGGAATCGAAGACTTTTCGGGTCGGAGCGTTGGTGTCCATTCGCTCTTCATATTCCAGCCATCTTAGTCGACTGATACGTACTTTTCTGACCAGGTCGATGTCGCTGTACAGCCCGTAGAGTTCGCTGTTAAATCTCCTCCTCCAAAGCCCGTCAATCTAAAAATAAACGAAAATCACTAGAGATCTTCAATCGCCTTTGATAACATCCATGATTCTATGCGCCATAAAGCAGGTCTGGAAGGAAGAGTGTCTCATATAGAGTCTCCTTGGTGTTTCTTAACAAGACTTTACTAATCAATTGCTTTCTTAGGCCGAAGTAACAGCGGTTGGCCAGTGTAATTCTTCGGTTGATTTCTAAAGTGATGTCATTTTTGGAGTTAATAGCTGAGCCGAGGTAAACAAAGTCCCGAACTACCTCAAAGTTATAGCTGTTTATCGGGGCATTCTGTCCGATTGCCCTCGTTCACCACTAAACCCATTTTTGCCGCCTCTGTACTGAATCAGTGATGAAAATCAACTTTTCTCAATTGTACTGAAAACTGAAACAAAATTGTACTGAATAGTACTCAAATTTTTTAAATTTATAAAACCAAAGGAAAACATAAAAAATTAATATTTTATTGAAAAAAATACCTATCAGTGTTATCATCGGCCAGATTTTATAACCTCCCCAGCATTCAAGTCTTGCAAAATGTTAAGGAATTATTATATGTAATGATTTTGTGCGTGCAGGGAGGTACCGGGACAAAGAAGTCTTTTCACAAAATTTTATTCGCCTAGGTCGATTGCTTTGGTTGGACTCTGTTGTGTTTTTAAAAGACAGATAGACCGACGGGCGGATAGACGCACATGGCTAAATCGTTGCAGAATTGCATCCTGATGCAGAATATTTATGGCTTAAAGGGTATAGGGTGACTTCTTTTTGGTGTTAGAAATGTAAGTGAATACTTATACTTTCCAGTGGAGGGTGTTATAAATGCACATTAAATTGAATCTAAAGCTTAGTACGCAGTTCGAGCGAATCTAAATTTTAGCTGCTCTCCAATTTTTCTCTCCAAACATTAAATAAAATCCTCGCTAAATTTTGACATAGAGTGCGCTGTGAATATAATTGTCACAGAAAACAGCTGTTCGTTGAAAATAACTTCCTTCAAAAATTCATCGATGCGAAAATGTGTTATATTTTCGTTGCACTTTCTTTTTAGAAAAAACGTGCCGAACCATTAATGGGCGCGGTAAATTGTGACATTATACCTGCAGTATACAGTCTGAAATGAATGAATTTAATTTTTTAGCTGAAGCAGCACACCGCTCGGCTAAATGGATTCGCTAAATTTAGCTCAGCAAAATTTTGGAGACAATTTTCTATGTGAGCTAAAATTTAGCACGAGCAGCGTACCAAACTCAAGGTAATATAAGCCTTATAGACGCCGGATAGGAACTTTAGTCCATGTACTTACATATAAACAGATTAAGACTAATCTTTGTATAGTCGTGTTCAAAATCACTTGTCCAACGGTCGATTGAATAAACTGTAGACTTTGTACAGAAAATCTACCATTGTCCAAGTGATTTTAACACGACTGTACCACATTCAGATAACAATCTACTACACAAGTTCTTCATTTTCAAGTTTATTTTGTAAAGATCTGTTTTATTCATAGAGCTGTGGCAGCCTTAATTTTTAATAAGATGTTTGGGTTATAATAGTGTAGACATTGCGCCTGCATTCAATTCTTTAACTTTTTTTTGTTTTTGATAATAGCTATTTTGATAAGAACACATTCTTTAAACGTTTGCGGAAGAATAAGAAGAAATACAAAAATCACGGTGTAGGATTTGAAAATATGAACTCGTTGCATTCATTTTGCACAAGGTCTATTTCAGCCCAAAACTCAGAAAAAGAAGTATGTACCTATTTCTATCGTAGTCAGATAGAACTGTATATTCATGATTGATAATTTCAATACTTTTTTGTTCACCAGGAAAAAAACCTTAAGACAAATTGGACGATTGAATTCACTTGATCGTCCAAATGGCAGTTTGTGAAAAATGTTGTAATGAGTTCAAAAAAATGTCTCCGAAATCAAATCGTTTTTCCACATCTTCGAGAAATGCAGCATATTTCAAAAGTGTATTTTTAACGAAGTAGGTACGGCGAGTAATGAATGCATTCAGAATTTTAAAACAAAGAAGTGCGTTTAGCTTATTTTTGTTTAATCCTTATATATGTCTGATTTGAAAGATATAAAAATAAACTTTCAAAAATTAAAAATAGTACAAATAGTACTGAAAATTGAGAAGTGGTACTTGTGTACTCGGGAAAGTCAAATTGTACTGAATTCAGTACAATAGTAAGCCTTTTTGCAACTATGGTACTGATACTTGCAAACAACACCAGTGACAGCTCGCTGTATTCTGCCAACGAGCGCAGTTTAGATGGTATCCTTTCTTATGAATCTGGCAAACAATGCTAAGGCTCCATTCATCAGGTATAAATTCCTGTGACCAAATCTTGGAGTTGAGTTGGTGTATGCTCTCTACCACGCATCTCTCACTGCCTTCCGGTCCAGCAGCCTTTTTGGAATTCAGCTTGGATATTGCTATCCTTACTTCATTTTGGGTAGGTGGAAGTCTTGGCTTTAATCGCCCACGTTAAATGGTTCATTCTGCCTGACAGCGGCATTTGTATCTATCGTCTTCGTCGTTTAACAGTCTGCAGAAATATTTCTTTTTCTTTCAAAGTAGCCGGTGTTCTTCCCTCCTCTTTTGTTCGAAGAGCTCACGAGTTGTAGCACTGTTTTCTAGGCTTGCTTTGCTGCATGTGCTTGCCGGCACTCTTAATCAAACCAAGGGTTTTTTGGTGGTGGCCGGGTGAAACTTAGCACCTAAGTTGCTTGCTTCTTGGAATCGATGCCACTGGTCTTCAAGCTGGCTGTAATGGACTTTTCGATAGGTTGAGGGATACGTGATCAGCAAAAGTTCTTACGGTTTGCAGCCGTTCAACGTTGAATCTGCTTACAAATTCTGAAAAATAGGAATGTAAACCATAACTGCAGCCGCGTAGCTAATTTCAATAAGTAAGCAATTTCCGCGAAAGTTTGGTCCACACACTATGGCGTCTTATAAATGACCCGCTCTTTGTAGTCCAACAAATTTACAAAGTGACCGCATACTCAACGTTTATCCCAAAATCACGATTTTCCTTAAAAGCAGCCACCATGATTCTTGCTTGACTAATGCGCGCAAACAAAGTCCAAGACGCATCAAAATGTGTACCTTTCGTATGTATTTAGCAACAAAATCCTGCCGAAAGCCATTTAACATTTTGGCGTTAAACTGGCCGCTTACTGCATAAACATCCTAATGACACTAGCTGGCTTGGCTTTTGTTCAACTTCAACGTCCCCCTTCTGGGCCGTGTCGCCGCTGGGCATCGTATTATATTTAGATTTTCTTTCAACGCCACTTCGTGGTAGGCACACCACTCTTTCCTTAATTCAATCGCATCCGCACGTCCGTAAAGACAATTGGAAGTGCGTATATGTATACTTTTTGGCGATTCTGTTGAAATGCCAACACCACAATTAAAACTGCGTTAAAATCCCATTTAGGATGCAGACCGGCCCACAGGTGCTTGGCGTCTTAATGGTTGGCCCATAAATCCTGGCCTAACGAAGCGTTGAAAAAATCACTTTACCAAAGGCGTCTCTTCCCGCCAAACATAATGTACAACACGAATGGCAGACAGACACCAGCGCGCGCGCGCGCGCGCGTCTCTTCTCCCAATTTTGCTGTTAATTTATTAAACATTCCGCCTCTGGGGTTGGAATGGGCGATCCGGCTACTTAATACCCGTCTGGCCGGAGTGGGTGCAATTAATTCGCCACAACATAGCCAAACAAAAGAGGGAAGCCAACAAATGTCATTCAATTACTTGGTCCCAATTATGGTGGGCAGAGGCGTCGAATCATTAATTCATGCGGTGCAAATCGCTGACCTACCTCGTCGCACCGGTATATACGATCAATTACTCGAGTGCATTTCTATGACAACAAGACCTTCGCGGTCGAACTATTGTAACTCGACTTGGTGGGGTTTATCTTCTCGAGCTGGATCACCGACAAAATGACACATGAAAGATGATGAACTCGGAATCGATGGACAGTAGCCGCGGCAGCGTCATCTGAGCATCAGATAAAATCGATTGTTCAACCCTTTGATGGGCGCCGACGAAAAGACAACGCACCGCACATACACAGTCCTACATAGAGGCCATTATATACAAAAGGAGACTAATCCATCTATATGAATATGTGTGCGCTGCGAAACTGGCTGAGCGCGGAGGTCTCCTGTGGATAATCATCTATACTCTAGACCAAGACCAGCAGCCATTGAGGCGAGGTGTGGAACTTCTGTTCGCCCGGTGATGTACCACTGCCCCGAGTAATTCACTCTGTGGCACCGACCGTAGCGCGGCGGCTATGGCGGCCCATCGTGAGGAAGCATTTAGGTTCAGCATTGATAATTGCGATGCCTCCTCCATTAAATGGTAGCGATGATGATTGATTGCCCAATCGATTATTGCATTATTTGGGACTTCGAGAGCGACTCGATTCAGAGAATCGTTAATGATCCAACAGGCAACATCACAGGCTCCTCTCTCTCTCTGTCTGTCTCTCTCCGGGGATATTAAAGCGTTAAATTAACATATTGACTGAGAATGGAAATACCTGCGGAGCTGATGAATTGAGGAAGTTTTAATTGATTTTTGGCTGTCCGGCAAGTGGCTGCATGCATGTGGTAAGAGGCGAACTGAACTTGTCCAGGTCATTTATCATAAAATGTGCCAATGCTGGAGATTGGCATTAAAAGATGATTAGTAATTGAATGCCGTGCATTCCGGCTTGTGGCCGTTTCCATTAACACAATGGGCGAGTTCTGGAGAAGCTGGGAATGCAATTGTGTTGCGTATTGCGGAAAATTGACTGAGGATTACATTAGCGGTAGCCGGTACCGGTAGGGTTTCAGTTTAGTAATTAAGCGAGTTGGCAGAGCGGCACTTAAAGGCAATTCAGTCGCTTAGGAAAGGTTTGCCAATTGAATTCTGTTTCGATCTTAAAAATGGATGCGGTTCATGTAGGCTATGCGGAGGATGTACTTTGAGCTCTCCTTTTGCGACTGGAAATCTTGGAATATTTTTAATGTGCTTCAATAAAGGTTCCCTATTGCAACTTTTGTCTTGGTTAAGAAAATGATAAGCGGCTTTTCTTCCTTGCAAATTTTTATGAACGCGGTTGACGTTGACATTGTTGGATACGAGTTCCCAAATGTTACCTATTTATAAGCTTGTTGTCGGCGGTCATCTTGTTGTTCGCCATTTGATGCGCGAGAGCTCACATTCTTTAAAAAGGCATTTGACTATTAGTTTGAAAGCGATTGAGGGAACTTCCGTCACTTACATGAAAGTGCGAATAATATTCGTCAAAGGTACCATATCGGTTAGGTGTAGGGCACTTTTGATCAAAGCTGATTTTTGATTTTCGGTTTTTGAGCGTGCGTCCGTCGTTCCGGTGATTTCCATTTCGTTTTAATGACACGAAAGTGGGTTCGTATTCAGTTTAGGCTCCAATAGTTATTAACTTACTTACTAACTTAAGGTGGCGCAGTCCGAGGTGGACCTGGGCCTCAACCAACAAGCGTCTCTAACCAGCACGATCTTTGGCCAGCTGTCTCCAGTTTCGCAGTTGGTGAAGGGCCCCTTCCATTTGCGTGCGCCACCTGAGTCGCGGTTTTCCTATACTGTGCCGTCCCTTGGGTATGGATTCGAAGATCTTCCGGGCCGGAGCATTCGCGTCCATTCACTCTATATGACTCAGCCTGGTTGCCATAAATAATTTGAAGAAATTAGTTATCGAGCATGAAAGTCCCGGACTTTCCCGGACAAAATAGGATATAAAAAAGAGTACACAACTAGGACCTAAATGCGTGTACTATTCACGTTTTAAGGCCATGTGATATTTACGCTGAATAATTATTCTCAGCTGATTTTCTGACACATATAAAAGTGTTGAAAGTTGACTCAACTCAAAACTTAAAATAGAGATATTTCCTTAGTTAGATACTGGATATTTTTCCAATTTCCAATTGGCGGGAAAGGGGAAGAGATAAAGAAAATTAATTTCTGCGATTTTGGAAATTTTGCTTGGGACCCGAGTTATTGGCAACAAAATATATTTAGTATTTTATTTTAGGCTTTGAAACACAAGCAAAAGTCGTGAAGAGATCATACCTTTTTGAATAGTATAAAAGTGCTTGGAATTTTGTATTCATTGTCGAGCATTGTTCCAAGTGACTTCATCGACTTCAATAGGTAAGATCGCATATACAGTGGTGGACCTTTCCAACATTTCTTTTGCTTGTATTGCAATTATGTTTGAGAATTCACTTGACACGTTCAAGCTCTGTTAATTTTTCCCTTACCGATGAAAAAATGAAAAACCGCGACAATCTAGAAAAACTATCCCGGATGTTCCCTCCATATAGGCGAAAAAGGGTATATATGTCCGGGAAAATCCGGACGGATGGCAATGCTAACCCAGCCCACTCAGTCGTTGGACTTAGACTCTTCTGGCTAGGTGGATGTCACTGTACAGCCTGTATAGTTCGTCCTTGTATCTCCTCCTCCATTCATCCGCTTTTGATAGATAGTCCATGCCTTTGCACCATAAGTTTCCGTGAGAGGGCTTTGCTACTTTCTTAGCACAAACAAACAGCGATTGGCAAGAGTTATTCTTCGTTCAATCTCAGCCTAGAGCTCATATCTGAGCCTAGGTAGACAAAGTCCTTAGCCACCTCAAAGTTATATCTGTCAGAGACATCGGTGTTGGGTGTCCTTCCTTGGTGACAGCATATACTTTGTCTATTGTCTTGCCCTTATTGGCCGCCGAACCCATTTTCGCCGCCGAACGCGCCAGTGACATCATGCTGCGTTCTGCCGATTATGTCGGTGTAAGCGAGTAGATGAACGGACTTTTGAAAGATAGTGCCTCTGGCCCTGGCGTTAGCGTTTGAGTTTTGCACTATTCTTTTAAGAACGATATTGAAAAAGTCACATGAAAGCGCATCACCTTGTCTAAATAATTTTTGACATCGAAGTTCTCAGTGAGTTCTTTACCGACCTTTATGAAGCAGCGTGCATTCTACAAACGGACGAGTTTGGCAGGTATACCGAAACTAGACATTGCTCTATATCTCGTCTCTACCTATAAATACTGTCATAGGCGGCCTTAAAATCGATAAAAAGGTGGTGGGTATCGTTTTGGACTTCGTGGGTTTTCTCCAAGATCTGCCGCAGTGTATGAATATTTGATCGAAGGTGGACTTTCATGGCCTGAAGCCACACTGATAGGGACTAATCAGGTTGTTGACGAAAGGCTTCAGGCGTTCACACAACACGGCAGATAAGATCTTGCAGGCGATGTTAAGAAGACTAATAGCTCTCAAGTAGTTGGCACAGTTCAGAAGGTCTCCTTTATAAACACTGGTTCTAAAATGCAGTAGGTATATTCCTTCGAGCAGAACCTTTTATCGAAAAACAACCTTGATTTCAATGATTCTTGATGTTTTTTTTTTTTTAAAAAAGTTTATAAAATGATGGCCAAAATAATATCCTGTAGGTACCTTTCTATTGAATTAAAAAAACAAAATATGTACTTACGAATTCAAATCATTTACATTTGGCCATCTTCTGTCGAGAGAAATTTCTGAATAATTATTAGAGCCATCGTGGACGGTGAATTTTGAGTTTACTTACTTAGATGGCGCTACAGTTCGGGGTGGACCTGGGCCTCTCCAGTTAGCACGATCTTTGGCTAACTGCCTCCAGTTGCGCACTCCAAGTTGGTTGAGGTCCCCTTCCACTTGTGCGCGCCACCTAAGGCGAGGTCTTCCTCTACTGCGTTGTCCCTCCGGGTCGGAATCGAAGACTCTTCGGGCCGGAGCGTTGGTGTCCATTCGCTCTACATGTCCTAGCCATCTTAGTCTACTGATACGTACTTTTCTGAGCTAGCTGAATATAAAAATAAAATGAGGTAGGTTCACCTAGGTAATCTATTAGTTTGCCGGTTATAAGACTTCGGATTGGTATTGACATTTTTCCTTCTTAACCATATACGAGTATGATAAAATCCATCGCTGATCTGTATATTCATAAGTTGTTAATATCGCTGCACTAGACCGACCAATTTTTTGTTACTGTGTTTCTCTACCTGACTCACACCCGTATATCTTTCTCAGCATTACGGTTCCCGTTTAGTTTGTCCAATCATAGTTGCACGATTCAATCCTAAACACATATCTTCGATCGAATTCAATACTCAATTAACTTTCCATCGAATGTGGCAATTTTGAGTAAATCGTTCAAACGTTTGCCAGTCGAACGGACCAGCCTCAATTGCCCATAAATATATATCTCTCAACGCTGCAGATAGTTTTCACTCAACAAAAGTTAGATGACCCCCGCGCTGAAACCCCACCTACAGAATACATTCCCAGGCCGGCCGTAGCGTACTCAACCCACAGCTATACATAACAACTGCTCATTTCAACCTAACCGAGGCAAAACAAAACCGAAAACGTCAACCAATGACCACAAAATGACATCAAATTGATGGCATCGATAGCACTTAATTCATCATTTCTTGAGTTCTTTTCCTATCCGCTGCGCAGTCGATCCCGCAATGGGTATCCAAACATAATTGGCATGAACAGAAATGTAATTTCAGCCAAGCGAAGGACCTTTGTCCATATTAAATTCCACTTTGCTGCAATTTATTATACGATCCAAGCGAGCAAAAAACCTCCAACGTTCACGACGACGACGTTATGACAATGCACGTTGACATGGTGGTGGCGGACACGTCCAGAATTCACGTCCAACCGATAAAAACTCTCAAATAACTATAATTCGTATAAATATCCGACATTTTGCGATGCGATTTGAGTTTGTGTTGTTGTTTTTTTTGTTTTGTTTTATATCTGTTCGTTGCTTTTTGGTTTCGTTTTGTTTTTGTACAAAGTGCACAATTATTTCGCGATACTCGTGTTGTTCGAAACCGAGAGAGAACAAAAATGGCCGCTGATTGTCCAGATCAAATGATCAATTCATGGGATAAATTACAGAGCTGCGCCAAATTGGAGGGAAGAAGACGAGCATATCATTCTGGGTACATTATATGTATATGAAGTGGACATGAACCTCGCAGTACCTCCTGCGGGGAATGGATTTTATCTGCATGCAATTACCACAAGCGGTGCCGCGAGGCTGGACTAAAGCTGCGCTTATGTGCATAAAGCCAGCAATTACCTACCTATACCAGGCGAATGGCAATGCCAAAGTGCTCTCGGCGGCCATTTGCCACAGATCAATGGGGCAGCGAAAATATATATGCACGGTTTTGGGGCTGTGGTCGTGGTGTCCAGGTGGATGCGTTGTTAGTCGCAAAACGAGAAATCAATCTTGAAGCAAAGCGAACGTTTTGATTTGTGGTTGATTGAGGAACTGACGTGGTTAGTGTTGCATTCGTCAGTGTCGGATCATCGTTGTCTCTTCAGAGAAGCGATCATTCGTCAATGGCGTTTTATTTATATGTTAATTGTCCTCCATTTTGAGTTGAATGGACCAGAAAAACTGCATCAACAACCACTGCCGCAATCGGCACTTATAGCCGAGTTATTCCTTCGGGTGGTAGGTACGATTATATCGATTTCTGACCTTGTTCTCATGTAGAAGAGGTCTAGATGTAAAATATATCAAACAGTCTGGTCAATCTTTGAGATTTAAGTTTACTTATCTTCTGACACTTCGAACTTTATACCTTTGCAGAATGTCGAAAAAATTGAAAAAAGTTCGCAAAATCTGACCAAATAAATGTTTGAATCGAAAATATCTAGACTTTGGTATAACTTAGAGAAAAACGTCTTATGATACTAGCCTTGCTAGCGCAGTTATAGTTTCCTCTTTTATATTTATATATCGCACAGGAAACGTATACCTAAGAAAGTACCTATAAGGAGCAGTATACAAAAGTATCTCTGAAAAATATATGTTTAACATATGTACCCTATTGGATAAAACAGGTCAACAAAAATATGATCAAAAGTGAAGAGCTGGTATTGAATAAAAATGCTTTCAAGTTTTTTTTTTTTTTTGCATGCCCGATAATTGGAATATCAGCTCCATTATGCCCCATCTATACAAAAACGGCCATCCTATGTCTGGCAAGAACTATCGATGCATATCCCTGCTTACTGTCGCATCATATCCAACGTACTTTGTGAACGTCTTAAACCGTTCTGCAACACACTAATCGGCACGTACCAGTGTCGTATTGGCTCGACTATTGACCAATTTCTCTAACAAATTCTGGAAAAGACCAACGAATTTTAAGTCGAAATTCGCCACATCTATTCATCGACTTATTCAAGGCCTCGTATGCCGTATGACTGCATACATCGTCAGGAGCTCTATATGGCGATTGCCGAATTTAAAATCCCGGCAAAACTGAAATCACGCGCTGCAAGGTGCAGTTTGGAAGTGGCTCCCCAAACATGCACCGAATTTCGGCAAGGAGACGCGCTATTATGTGACTTATTTAATCTCGTACAGGAGCAGATAGCGCGAAGGGCAGGTGTCAATACGGAAGGCACTATCTTCAACAGGTCCCTTCAGCTGCTAGGGTATGCGGATGATGTTGACATCATCGGTAGTTCCCAGCGTGCCGTAATAGAAGCGTTCACCGCGATTGAGGAACTGGCGAAATCCATTGGCCCTGAAGTAAATCAGAACAAGACTAAATGCATGCTATAACATCAAACAAACAAACATCTGTCACAAATGACACCCGCCTAGTGAATATCCGGTTTAGAATGACTATAGGAAACCGCTGCTACTTCGGTTTGGCAAAACAATTGGGTTCAAAACTCCTAACTCGAAGGACAAAATGTATGAAAGATCTAAGAAAACCTTATCCTGCCAACACGTCGACTACATTGGCTACATTGACTCGGCCACATCGAGTGAATGGACAATAATGCTATAGCTCAGAGGATCTTCGATTCCCAGCCCCCAGGTTCGAGAAGACAAGGAAGTCCGAATCTCCTTTTCAAAGACCAAGCCATCGCAGATGCTAGAAAAGCAGCGTGCCCAGGATCGTAGAGGATGGAAAGCTGCAGTGTCAGGCAGAGACTCTTAAGGCGATAAGTAAGTAGATAAGTAAAAGAAGTGGAGAACAACTTGGGCAAGGCATTCCACATTCGTGTTGTATGGCTTATGAAAGAGTCTCTATATTTCATAGTACGCCTAAAGAAGGCTCAATGGTAAACTGATGGGCATTCATAGCAAAGCGAGTTTTGCGGTTGAATTGCTGAAGGGACGGAATGCAGCTGGCAATTTCATTTGAGCACTGTTTGTTAAAAAAACGATAAATCAGCGAGAGGCACGTAACATTTCTGCGATGCTCAAGCGAATGAATAGAATTCGCGATTTTCGTATCTCCGATTAGTTTCAACGCACGATTTTGGATCCTATCCAGTAGGTGCAATATGGTTTTCGGCGCACCGGACCAGATATGAGAATTGTACTCAAGTTTGGGGCGAATGAACGCCTTATATATTGTAACCAAATCAGAAGGGGTAAAGTATTTCTTGCACCGTTTGAGGACACCTAGACATTTCGCAGCATTCTTGGCGACTTCGTGTATACGTGGTCATTCCAACGAAGGTTGTCATGAACGCACATACCGAGAATGGAAAGTCTTTCGGTTTCGGTGATGCAAGTGGTATACTGTGGTTCAGACTTCAGAAGTTAATTTAATCTGCCAGTCGAACTTTATATCAGTCTCAGTTCCACCCCAGACTATTAATAGGTAAGCAGTTGAACATAATCATTTCTCTGGAAGTGTTCAATGTGTCTTGACTTATTTAACTACCTTTTGCCAGCGGCTTGGCTCGTGCACCACTCAGGATTTATTACACAGAGATTTCCTCACAGTCAGTAAGTTTCCTCTCCTCCGGGCTTTGCCCGTGCATCTTTCGTAAAATGCGAGAAATGAGAATAAATCGATTTGCTGGAATTTTCTTTCTGCCTAAACCTATGCAAAACAAAAAAATCATGAAAATCGGCCCAGCAAATAACGTCATCGATTTCACCCCATAGAAAATGCTTTTTTTTATAAGAGGTATACGATTTCCCCTTTGTCCAATTTTAACCAAATTTCACAAAAACTATATAGACCAATGCCAGAGATGTGTGAAAGTTTGGTTAAAATCGGTAATTGCGTTATAAAACGTGATTTGACAACAAGAACATTTTAAGGCCCGGCTTTGGCCGTACTCAGGAATTACAATGGACATAGATGTTCTAAGTTTTACAACTTTAGCTCCGATAGTGTTGTTGAGGAATCGCGTTTTGCAAATTTAGTTTTTACATGGGAGATGCCACGCCTCTTTGTCCAATTTTGACCAAACGTCACAAAAACCCTATCGGGCTAAAGAACTTTTCGAGTTTTTGAAGCGTATCTACACAAACCAACTTAACATTTTTATACAAAGAGATTTTCTCAATTAAAATTAAAAACTAACTACAAAAAATAACGTAATTTATTGAAATGCGTCTGTTAATATAAATATATCAATAAAGTTGTCTCCATAACTATAATAATCCAATTTTTATATCTACAACATTTTTATAACAACAACAAAACATTCGCCAACCCCCATTTGAATTGCCTACTGCTTCCAAATGCCATTCGACAAAATGGAGTTTAAACTGAACAAATTAAAGTTCTCACCCCGCAATCAATTCTCAAATAAAAGCATTTCTCGTTAAAAAATCAATTCAAGCGGCAATAAAACGGATAACAGAATGAGCCACAAAAATCCACAAGATCGAGGACCCCACCACCACCATCATAATAAAAAAAAAACGAAAAATAAAAACAACTCAGCTAACATTTTGCCAATTTCTGTTCAATGGCAGAAAATTTAAAATTTATGAGACCATTTCCAGTGGCCAAATAACCATTGCGCACCGTTCCCTTTGATGTCCAATTTTCTATTTCGAACCAAAAAAATTCCGACGACGATGAAAAAACCGAATACAAAACCAACACACAGCCAATATTTTTCTTTTTTTTTTAGCTTTTTTATTTGCTTTCTAGCCCAGGATACATTTAGATACATTTACCCCATTTTAGGTGGTCACAGCTCACTAGTTAACAAACCCAAAATAAAAGGAATGTTTCCGCTTAAAAAGCCATCATCCATTTATTTCGCTAGCGGGCCATGCAGAAAGGACGAACCGTAAAAAAAAAATAAAAAACTTGGTATTTCCAGCAGGACTATTGATGGTGCTGGCGGGATTGGTGGCCATTAAAATTCAATACAATTTTAGAAAGATTTATCGAAAAATTTCAAGTGAATAAATTTACCTAAGTGCATGTCATAGCACCGTTTTGGGTTTTTCTGAGTGGATATTCGATATTTTTCTGCGATGATAGGATGTGCTATTTTTTTTTTCTATCTGGGGTGGCAAAGGATAACCATAGAAAGATAGATGGGAATTTATAATTTATGTATGATAGTTGTGTAGGAAGTTTGTCTTTGAATGAAGAGCAAGTGAATAAATAATTGAAATTGAGCATATTTTATGGATTTTATTGCAATTAGTGAGATATTGTTGCAGCACCGTGCTGGGTTCGAAGGACCAAATCAACTGAATCTGTTATTGACTCTAATTCCAATATAAAATTCGGTTGAAATAAGGAAGTTCTTCTATAAGAGGTAGAAACTTATGGCGAGGTGTTCGTGTTACTATTTTGCGTTGGCCGTTCTTCAGGGTCGGAATTAAAGACCCTACGGCTTGGAGCGTTAGGCGACAGATACCTTATATGAGCTCCTCTGATATATTTGGAGCTAAAGTAAGTGAGCATTTTTCAGGACAAGTGAAGGTAATTATAGACTTATGCAATAAGTATTTAGGTATCAACACGTAAGTGGAAGTCTTATGACAATCCGCGTTAAGGTGTAAATTTGCCATCAGCCTGATATGCGTTCACCCCGACCTTTTTATAGAAGAAAAAGATAATGCTACCGAAGATTGTTTCTAGAGGAGCTCCTCGAGCAATATATCCTATATGACGATGATACGAAAAAATTCTTTGACGAAAAAATTCTTTGAGGAGACTTAACTTTGAACGGCTGCAATCGTATAGCAAACCGTCAAAAATTGTCTAGATCGCTTATTACTCAATCGAACAAGAAGCACAATGCTGCCATCATCAGATATCGATGCCAAGATTCAGAGATTCTGCAACTGATGTGGTAGGTTTGACTCAGCCACCCCCACAATCTGCTCGCAAAAGAGCAGGGAAGAATAGCGGCTACTCCATCAGGAGCATTGCTCAGACGTCTTGCTGAAAGGTTAACGCCCGCGCTGTGTACATCGCACTACACCATAAGAGTAGTCATAAACTCTTTAGCGCGTGTGAATTATAAAAAAAAAAAAAAAACATGTCAGGGTAACGAAATCCGCACAGAAACTTGTAGAGATGAGCAAGGAAACCTTTCACAGTAGAGTCGCAGTCGATGCTATAAGGATTTGGGAAAACCTGGTAAACGGCTAAAATGATCAAATTTGCACTGTCACGTAGAAGGAACCATTCAATTTGGAGGATGAAAGCCAAGATTTCCACCTACCCGTACAAAAATTAATTAAGGATATCAATATTTCAGTCCCACAAGACTGCTGGACCAGTCGGGAGTTGTCTTGCTGGGTAGAATACACTAAGATTTGATCGGAGGGAAGTTTGACTGATGAATATATAACCTTAGCATTGTTTGTCCGGTCTACAAGAAATAACCCTCCTCTAAAGTGTTGAGGCTCCTTGGCCTTACACTTAGGCACGCTACCTCAGGCGAGGTTTTCCAACTCCCTGTCAGTTGGAGTCGAATACATATTAGCTTGTAAATGCAAAATGGGATCTAAATTTTACGAGAAATAATTATTCCCTCGTCTCGGAGCAACCGAAGCAGGACTGGGATGACCAAAGTCTTACAGAATCTCTTACTACTTAATTATTTTCTCAGCCCAAAGCAAGAGCAATTGGCAAAATGGCAAGTGCTCTGGTATCCGCGATGGCTTGGTCTTCGAAACGGAGGTTCGGTCTTCCTTGTCTTCTCGAACCTGGGGGGTTGGAATTCGAAGATCCTCTTGGCTGGAGCCGAACCAATATCGAATTGTTTTGACTTTTTGGACTACACCCACATCTTGGCACAGCTAATAGAGTTCGCGGTTGTATCTTCTCCTCCATTTTCGCCCTCCTCGCAAACAGGATCAAAAATCTGTCAACGTATTCAAAAAAGTCCAGTATTAGCTCTGCATTCTTACTTATCGTCCAGCACTCGGCACCATAAAGCACAACTGGCAGAATAAGGGTTTAGATCTCTCTTACATTTCGTTTGAAATTAGGAGTTTTGAACCATATTCGTTTGCCAATTCGTAAGGCAATTCTTCGCCCCGGATTTTAACTAGGGTGTCATTCGTGGAGTTTGTCTTTACTTCTAGGAAGGTGAAATCCGTATATACCTCGTAATTGTTGATGTCATTAGTGACGTTTTGTCCTAGGCGGTGGATAGTTGCTTGTCCTGTCCTCATTCAATTCTAATACGGCACGCTGGGAACGACCGATGATGTCAATATCGTCCGTATACCCATGCTTAGGTTAGGTTAGGTTAGGTATGAGGGAAGTGCACAGCTTTAAAAGTACTGTGCTACCACGGGCCAAAAGGCCCATTGTGATCCCTTGGATTTTGGTCGTGGATAAAAATTTTCATTTTTCACTTTACCTGGTTTCTTGGAGTTGTTCCTTGGCGGGGTTGGACTACTAAGTAAACCATCCCGTACTTTTAACAAACCTTATTGTGTTCGTCAGTGGTACCTGCACTATGTCCTCTAGGTCTCCGAAAAGATTGTCTCCCGTGTATCGGAGTCGACTGGTTTGGAGAAACACATGCTTGGTTTTGTCCTCCTTAACTATACTAGCAAACTCAAAACTGACAGCTTGCTCTACCAATTATGTCAATATCATCTGCGATTGCAAGCTATTGAAAAGACTTTCGAAAGATAGTGTCTTGTGTGAGTTGGTCTGAGAGTTTCGCGCAATTTTTTCAAGTGTGATATTGAAGAAGTTACATCACAGCCCATAATCCTATCTAAACCCTTTTTTTACTTTAAAGGTTTTGGTGCAAAATTATTTCCGACCTGCAGCAGGGAGTAACTAGACATGGCTCTATATAGTTCGTCTCAATAACTGCTGTCATATAATTATGCGGCCTTAAAATTGACAAACTGAGACGGTGACTAATTAAATGTTTGTGGTTGGTGCCAATCAGACCATTGACAAACGGTTTCAGCAGCTAATCACACAGTTTGGCAGACAGACATCTTCTATGAGATGCTTAGGAGACTGATGTTTGTATAGTTGGCGCTTTTACGAGAGTCTCCTTTCTTTTCAGCCAAGCTTTTATTAAATAGCACCACTTAACATTTTCAAGAAAATCATTGAAATTTCAAAACTCGAAAATATAGTCAAAATTGCCAAAAGATTATTTGCAATTTCGATATTGGATAAAGTCACGAAAAAAAATGATCTCTCTGCAAAAAACCTGAAACTAAATGAAATATTCAACCTCAAAAGTTAAAAAAAATATCAATTACCGTTGTTCCTTAAATGTATTCGAAAATCGTGAACGAACTACAACGAGCATGTAAAGCCATAGACAACTCATATCTGTGTATATAAAATCACAAAATGGAGTAAGAAAAGAAAAATCTTTCCACCCAAACATTTTTCCACAAGAAAATAGAAATTTTTTTTTGCGCATGTAAGCAGCACCGTCACGTAGAGAGACCAAGAATGTTTTGCCATTCACCCCCGCAAGGATAACAGGGATAATAAAATCAAATCTGTTTATATGGCTACGGTGAACGATTTCTCCGCTCTAGCAGGATGTGTTTTGGGTTTATTGGGAACTTTAGATGCCAAAATGGCTTCAATCGTTTTCTTTCTTACTCCTTGGAGATATTATATGTACCTACACACACCCGGGCATACATTTTTCCATTTGGGCTAAATTGAAGGAATCTGGGTGAGTGCGCTTCACATTGTGGTGGGCGTATTTTAAATATTCTTAATGGAAGTGTTTTGCTAGTCCTTTCGTTGGAAGTTAACTATACACTGGGGCGGTCTGGCGCCGACTTTAGGTTTTTTTTTTAAGATGCTGTAGAAACAGTAGAGTGGCTTTAAAAATTTCAAACGAATTTAGTTTTACGTATACGCTTCCTTAGTCGGGAAGCAGTGAACGAACACATTATTGACACCTTAAATATTATTATGCAATTTCAACTCGTTGGATTCAAGGGGCGACAATTTTGTTTCCACAGCAAGTTTGTGAGCAGACTTTGTGTTAAGATTGTGGTTTTAGTTCCTTGTATAAAAGGCTTCCGAAAACAATAAGCGCAGAATATAACGCTGTAACATGAGCAAATCCATATAAAAAATTTAATACCTACCTATCTAAATTTCTAGACGGTAAACTGCGAATAGAGAAGCATTCGCTTTGACTGCCGCTGAGCGAAAATGTAGGAATTTTATAGGAGTTAGTATATATCGTAAAATAGAAGCGGGAAGTTGGTTGTTAGTATGTATTTTAGTTCACATTCAATTACAAAGTTGGCGCTCGCTTTGTGGAGACAAAATGACAAAAATGCTTGAAGACATTCATTGCTATTCCCGCTGTCGTTTGTATGACATGATTTTTTCGAGCTTTTGTTAACAATTTTATTTCAAATCGTTTATCTAAAAAGAAAATAAAAAAAATCGATTTAAAATCAAAATGAAATTTTAACGCAACAACGGAATTTGGTGTCATTGACAATTTTATTGTGGGCAAGTTTTAATCTTTATCCTTAAACAGACGTTAAACATAGAAACTATGATAATGACACTATAGTGTGATTGGTATCGTAGCTCGATTCAGTCACTAATAGTATCCTCCGAGTGAAAACTGTCTTTCTAAACCCATGCGGATGTGGATCTATAGGCTATCTTTTTTAGGCCCAGCTCGTATTCAGTTTCTATCTCAGGAACGGTCCTAGTTGAGCAAGAAAGACCCAAAATTTGTTTTCAAACTTTTGTCAAATTGCAATACACCTCAAACTGTCACCTATACAATTTTATACGGAGCCGAGATGAAATACTGGCAATGACAACAGCTGCTAAACAGGCTGCAATGATGGCAATACCTCATGCAGGTACATATTCCTTTTTTCATTGACAGTCAGGCCGTTAACTTGAAATCAAAGTATGTAAGTCGCTGTGGCAAAGAGCTACGAGTTCTTGGCGTGCAGCACAACGTAAAACTGATGTGCTCTCTGGTACACATTTGTGTATGGGTCATCCTTTAAACTAACCCTTCAATGCATGATTTTTTATTTTTATAAAAATTAAATGTTTTGTTATGTAAATATATAAACTCGAAAAAAATATAAAAAAAAATTTCGGTTAACCGCTTTTCTTGAAGACCGAGTTTTTCAGTATGATGCATATTTGCAACGCCATGCATTGACGGTATATATCCATAAATATGAGAGGTGCCACACCCCTCTGTCCAATTTGGACCAAACTTCGCAGAGCCACTTGCAGCCTGCAATACGGAAGATTGTCTGTAAATTTGAACTTAGTCGGTTCTGAGGTTTTCGAGGTATGCAATTTTGAATGTTTTCTATTGTAGGTATAGGAGATGCCACGTCCCCTTTGTAAAATGTTGACCAAACTTCACAAAAACACTCGCAGGTCAATACGGAAGATTGGCTGAAAATTTGAACTCAGTGACTTTGGAGGATGTTGAGAATAAGATGGACAATTGTTTTTGTTTTTGTATGTGAAGTGCTAAATCCAACGAGTTTTCAATGAACTAAAATCATACTTTAAATGCATGGTGTTGCAGATATGCATCATAGATAAAATATCGAAAAAATATCTGTTTCGCACAATATTTGCAACTTTTTTTTGCACAGATATCAAAATGAACATATAACGAACTTACATGCATTAAAACACATAGTTATTTATGTTTATACTAAATTCAACACACATGTTTTACCCACTATAAGTGGAGTGGATAATGTATAACTATATACATTATTGATCAGCATCACTTTCTTAGACATGGTATTTTGACTTCAAGTTCTATTTTATTACATATGTACGCTTAGAAATACATTCTCAAGGACAAGATATCATCATGGAATTGATTGGAAATAAAAAAGTGACCAAATTCAAGGGATATCTGCACTCACCCTATTAAGAGGGGTTTTTTAAGAGTATGATGCAGATATGCTATAGTATGCATTGAAGGGTTTTAAATCTGACCAAACACCATAGTAATGATTCCCAGTGCATTCTCAGACAGACGAATTGGATCAACATACTAATGGCTAGAAAATGAAAGAAATCATTGTCCTCGTTTGTGGGCATGGCATTATTTATCACTGGATACAATATGCTGAAATATCTTATCAAGAAAATGGAAATCAGCACAGATGACATTATGCAAAGAATGCGGTGATGAGGAGGTGCATGAGGACACCCACACTTTCTTTTCCACTGCCCATCGCTCTGCCACATCTTATATATTGTTCTTCTGTACGTGTGTTGTAACCGAAATGCTCCTAAACGGCTGGACCGATTTTGATGAAATTTTGTGTGTGTTTTTGAGAGGGTCTAAGAATGGTTTAGATTCACATTCATACAAAGGAAACCAAAAAAAAAATATCTAGAAAACTACCGAACTGATTGAACTTAAATTTTAAGGAAATATTTGTTATTGGCCCAAAGGTGTTTCTGTGAAAGTTTGATCAAAATTGGATAAAGCGGCGTGCTACCTCCCGTATAAAAAAATAAACATTTTAAATGGTATTTCTCGATACACATGGGATCTAAATGAGTAAAATTGTAGACGTTGATGTGCATTATCCAAACAAACAACCGCGCGAATTGTGGGTAGGATTGGAAAACGGACCATGGCACCACCCTTACAAAAAAGTTATTTAAATCACTGAACATTGCCTGATTGAAGCATTTTACAAAACCTGGCGGGGTTGGACAAAAGGGCGTGACACCTCTCATAACAAAAAAATACATTTCAAACGCTATTCTTCGAAAGCCATAGGAAAAAATATGTCTAGACTAGACTATACAATTCGTGGGCACACGTCTGAGGAAATATCGGTCGAAGCATACGGAGTACAGAATCAGTCCGGACACATCGGTTAAATAAAATGACCGCAGAACAATTGACGGTAAATGAAAATGTACGAGCAAAACAACGTTTGCCAGGTCCGCTGGTAAGAAATATAATCCTTGATAGTTACTTTTTCGAGGATTTAGAAGATGTTTCCGACAGGTCCATATAAATAACCAACTTACATTTGTAAAGACCTCGGGATGGTTTACAAACCCGTAGGTTTTTTATAGGTTGCCATAGTACCATAGGAAGTCATAACCACCTAAGACATCACAATGGAGCAACAGATCTTTTTTGATCTAAAAAAAAATGCGCACATTTCTGCATTATTAAAACTATTTTTTGATACCCGGTACCACACTTTGACATTCCATTTGTAATGCACATAAGGAGGCGTTGTAGGTATGACAAACTATATACATTATTGATCAGCATCACTTTCTTAGTCGATCTCGCGATGTCCGTCTGTCCGCACGATTACGGCCGTAAATTTAAAGCTATCGACTTAAAATTTGGTACGTAAGCTTTTATCCACTGAGGCTAAGATGAGAAAGATCGGATGAAAACTACTACTACCTCCCATACAAAAATATCGGATTTATATAGCTTTTTGATGAAAAAAAATTACCTAAATTTAAATATGTAGCTACAGTAAAGATAGCAAGTTTAAACTTTGCACATATTGTTTTAAAATTTTTTCACAAAAAATGAGCTTCATCGAATAAAAACTACCCATACCTCCCATACAAATATATATCTAATATTTTAGTACTAAAATATTTTTTTTTTACAATAATAAAGTATCGGGTATTTGAGCTTTGGCATAGTCGAAGATATGTCTTACTGTTTTTTTTTTTAATTATGTATTTATAGTATTAAAGCCTAATAGAGTTGAAAGTATGGGCAAAAGGAGCGAAAAATCATCATCACAAACATATCAAACTAATTATAAGAAAAATAATATTTGTTTACTTCATCTACTATAGCTTAGCTATGTATATAAGTTGTATAAAAACAATTAATTTAGATTAAGAGAATGCCAAAAATCAACATAATTAGGAACTTCATTAAATAAAACAACAGCTTTGGACATAGACTCATTATGGCCGTAATTAATTCTGTGACTATATCGAAGGAGACAATTTCTTTCACTCAAAGGTCTAGATAGATTGGTATCTAATTAGAAAAGGATATTAAAGTCCCTTACAATCATGATGTCATGAACTTTTCTTCTTTAGCTTAAAGTTGAAATGCCTAGCAAATTCAGTGTTGCCAGAAGGTTCTGATGGAGTATTCCAGATCAACCGTTAAAAAATCCCTTTTCGATGGACTTTATCCCTTTGTCAGAATACTAGCTAACCCCTACCTCCCCTCCGCTAAAAAAAAAAAAAAACAAGAAAATAAAAGAGACGCATTTCAAACAAAAATAACGTTTAATGACTTCATTTTTGCACTTGGTCTTTTCCCAGTTTTCTGGAACCCTCGCTATTCAATCGGTCGGTCGGTCGGTCGTCCAACTCGAACAAAATTTCTTCTTATACGATCGCTGTGATGATTCTCCCTTTTCCCCCATTCTAAAAACAAGCAATGAGGAATGACCTCTCAATTTACCTGTCGACAAAATAAAAATCAGTTTAAAAAATATGAACGACAACGAACTAATTCTATATGATTTTGTTTTGCTGTGAAGTGAGCACCATTTCAGTTCTTTTGAGGTCTGTTCGTATTCGTATGTTGTAAGTATTTTATTTTATTTTCTAAGGATACAATTGTGTAGGTAAATGTTGTTATTATATGAAACTAGCGAACCCTCTGCACACTTCGTAGTGCAAAATATGAAGATATAAAAATCAATTTCAAATTCATTTAAATCAATGGTAAACAGTTTCTATTGTAATGCCTGCTGTATTCACAACACTTGGTTTTTTAGGATTCGTATTACCTACATGATATTCTTGTCTATCAGGATAATGCGCATCAATGTTAAGAATTTGAGAAACTGTAGCTCCCATGACTGTCGAAGAATAACGCCTCCTCACCCCTTTATCTATTTTTGACCAATCTTCACAGGAACACAATCGCTTCGGTGGTTTTCGAAATATAAGATTTTTAATGTTTTTTTTTGTTTGGGCGGTGCCACGCCCCTAGGTCCAATTTTAAGCAATCTTCACAGGAATACTTCTGGTAAAATATTTAAGATTTTACGTAAATTTGAACTCAATCAATTTGGTGGTTTTCGAAATATAAGATTTTTAATTTTTTTTTTTGTATGGGCGGTGCCACGCCCCTAGGTCCAATTTTGACCAATCTCCGCAGGAATACTGTTGGGCCAATACCTAAGATTGTACGTAATTTTGAACTCAATCGATTCAGTGGTTTTCGAGATATAAGATTTTGAATGTTTTGTTGTATGGGAGGTGCCACGTCCCTTTGTCCAATGTTGACCAATCTTCGCGGAAATACTTCTGGGCCGATACCTAAGATTGTATGTAAATTTGAATTCAATCGATTCAGTGGTTTTCGAGGAATAAGATTTTGAATGCATTTTTTGTATGGGAGCTGCCACGCCCCTATAACTTATGAACCAATACACCTACAAAGACCGTATGAACTTATAAACCATGGTATCAACGTCACCTTTCATGGAAAATTTCCAGAATCAAAATTGGTTCACGCATTACAGAGAACATTATCGACAAACACAATTGACCATGATTTTTATATATATAGATTTGTTACTATGAAAGAAAATCCCTTTAATAGCTAAAATGTCCCTTTATCCCTCGGACATATTAAAATTCGCTGAAAATCCCTCAAAATGACATCACTGCTAACAATTGACATCGACTACGTATATCAGCATACTAACTAGAGACCTAACAAGTCGAATGCCTTACTGAAGTCAGTGTAGACACACTCGACTTGATAACCATCTTCGATAAATATGGATGGCATCATATATGTGATAAGAAATCCAGATTATTGGTGGTTGACGTGCCAGATACAAAACTATACTGCGTATATCACCAAAGCCTTTTACAAAAATTCCAATTTTACTTTTACGATATTTACTAAAAACTTAGCTTAGACAAAGCAGGTAATTTGCGAATACTCAATATCATTTTTACATCCAGATTTAAAAATTGGAATAAGAAAATATGATTTCAAAAAAACGGAGAACAGAGACAGATTGAAAATTTGATTTGGGCCTGAGATCCTCAAGAGTCAAGACAATGTCGTGAAGATTTGGGGAATAAGGCCAATAGCCAGTTCTGTATATTGTTGTAGTTGGTACAAAACTAGGTATATTGGGCCTTGACAAGTAAACAGATTCAAAGAATTTCGCAAAAAAATCTATGTAGAGTTTTACCATCAGGTTCTACATTTTTTTAAACCATGGATTTGGACTTGCCAGTAGATTTTCTTTTTCTATTTATGGCAGTGGAGACTACAGAAGAGTTTGTAGTCAGGCTCTATTTCAATTTTCTCTTCGAATTACGTGATTTTTCTGTAGAAATTTACTAATGTCTTAATACCCAATTTGTTAAAAAAATAAATAAATTACAGAAAGTACAACGAATTGAATACAGAATTTTTCATTCATATACAAAATTTTGAAAAACAGAATTTTAATCATACGGCATTTTTGATAGGTTTACAGAATTTTGGTAATACATCAGAATTTGAGAATTATGGAATGCAGTATAACGCCGCGCTTCCGTTTACAGCAGCTCTGATAAATCATTCTTCGTTGTACTCTCCTCACTCAAATGATCCTCGAGGATTCAAGAATTCCTCCCAGCTCTTTGATGATTCATTGAGTGTTGTTCAATTTGGATGTACCTACCTATTCTCTTACTAATACTTTATTTAATACTTGATAGCGCCTAGGCGAAGTAGAGGCCTAAGTCTACTAGGGGGAACAGGTCTTAAGTATCTATACTATAATCTATACATATAATAAAACTGTAGGAATTTTTTTTTGGCCGTTAAAAACTCGAAAACTACTGGACAGATTTCGATGAAACTTTTTGTTCCTTAGGACAGTGAGACTGCTATAGGCTATGTCATTTATAACCACGTCCTTAGGAACAGTGTTTAGCCAAAATGTGCGTGCTGGAGTATGGCGTGGGGTATATTTATAATCTTCATAAGAGAAGAGCCGTATAATACGAAACAGATTTCATTTCAGAATTTCATTCGATATGTGGTATGGTAACAGTGTAGGTTTGGGGTAGGTAGTTGCTTGGATTCCATAGGAAGAGGGAAACAAAAGAAAGGAAATGCAGTATTACAAATAAGTAGCAGGATCTAGGAGAGGGAGGAATTTTCTTTTTCTCCTAAAAGCGCGAAAAATACTGGCCAGATTTCAATGAAACACTCAAAGTGTAATTTTAAATGAACCAAATACATATAATTTTGTGCCAGCGGGCAAACGAGCACGTGTCCAGCTAGTCATTTATAAGTTAGCTTAACATTAAAAAAACGCAAAAAAATATTTGCAATAAAAACTGCTTATAAGCATTCATTATTTGTCAAGAAATTTAAATGTTGACAACTCCATCCATGTTAGATTACTGTTACATTTTTAGTAAGTTTTCATAACTGTTTCACTCCCATTTTCTCCCTTCTGCTCACTAGACACTTCCATTCCTCTTCCATTTGGGTTAATATGAAATAATTTAAGTCACTTTAGAGGACCACTTAGAGGAAATAATACTGTTATAAGGCTCACCCTTCCACAACCGGAACAGAATTCAATGATGGCATTAACATTGCTAACAATCATCCCCCAAAACAATAGCAAACACATCACAATTGAAAATACCAATCAAAGTGAATAAAAAAAAAATCCCTTTTGTGTATACACGGTCTCCCTTCAATCGACATTCGACTAAGGGGTGTTGAAATAAAATGCCTCCAAGGAGAACAACGACGGCTTGCATTCTTTGCGTTTGTATTCTTTGAGTCTACTTGAACATTGAACAACCCTTGACAAGGTCTGAAGTGTTTTCAAAAATAATATACATACCTACTCTCAGAAGAATACTTTTCCAAAAATGAACATTCTTGCAATTTTAACTTTTCGATTCCGCCAACCCAACCGATTGTATGTAGTTTCAAGTGGATTTTCGATTCTTGAAACTTTTACTGCAGAGATGTTCATTTAGCAGGATATTGGGACTGTTCTCACAGTTTCGAAAGGTGGGCATGCGAATTTTTAAAAGTTCTTAAAACTTTCGCACGGTCTTACCGGCTCGGCGCGACACACTTATTCGTTTGAAAGAAATCCATACCAGCAATATAATGAGGCATATGCGAGATGATTATTATTTTAAAAAGAACCAACTGGCATTCTCCCTCCTTACTCTTGACTAATAGAGTAATTTAATAATCATCAAATTCACTTCGAATATAACAATTTGAATAAATCCTTCCGAGTGGCTGGCCGCAGACACCCTCGGTAATTTCTCTGATTGGTTGCAACTGTTAGTGGGTATTACCTACCCCTCAATATGTGGCTCTATATCTAGCATATGGTAATTGGATCAGTTAATTTGCAACTATTATTGTTGTTCGTTCGTAGTATAGTGTTACAGGGTGGTGAGAGGACTTTGATCTTTTAAGGAAGAAAAGCGGAAGAATACATCTGTGACAATGATTTTAACCATCTTATTTCTAATACTTTAATAAAGGGTCCACCAAATAACTTTTTTTTTTGAAAATGCTATAAAAAAAAACTACTGAATATTTTCTCAAATTTATTTTTTTATTTGAAAGTACAATCCTTCCGGTTAATAATGGAAAATAATTTCATTCAAATATGGCTGCCTCGGCTGGCCATGCAGTAGCCTACACGATCGGTCCAATTTTTAAGCACATTATCGATTGTGTGCAGCTGTATTTCACCAATGGCTTCACGAATAGTGTCCTTTAAAGCGTCAATTATCTCTGGCATGTCGGCGTAACGCTTATCTTTTACGGCACCCCACAAATAATAGTCCAACGGTGTCAAATCGCAGCTCCGCGGTGGCCAAACGACATCAGCTCTGCGGCTGATAATGCGATCTTCAAAAACAGGGCGCAAAACATCGAGTGTAGCTTCGGCTGTGTGGCACGTAGCGCCATCCTGTTGAAACCAAATGTTGCAAATATCCTCCTCTTCAATTTTTGTGAACAAAAATTCGTTCAACATGGCCCGATAACGATCGCCATTGACTGTAACGGCCACTCCTTGCTCATTTTTGAAGAAAAATGGCCCAATTATGCCTCTGGACCAAAATCCGCACCAAACAGTGACTCGTTTTGGGTATATCGGCTGTTTTGGCTTTTCACGCTTTGGTTTATCGATGAGGATGCCAGTTTCTTTCACTTTTTTCACAAGATAACGAACATACGGAGCTGACGGTGCTTCTCTTCTTCCGAAATCCGTACGCAATTTTCGCACACATTCTGCAACATTACCATGATTTTCAAAGTAATGTCCCAATATTTCCCAGCGTTGTTCAAGCGTATACGCAACCATATTCGTTCAGCGGAAGGATAAAACTAATTATCTGTCAAATCAGACATGAGCTAAGTGTTACCATTCGCGAAATAAGCACTAGTTGAAAAAAAAAAACGTTAGATGGCGGACCCTTTACAACTTTCCGCGTGACTATATAGCGGGACGAACCGAACACTTGCACCCAAATATCGTGGTAGGAAATAAAAGGATCTTAAGTACACTACAACTGAAAGTAAGTGGAATTCGCTCAAACTTTCGTATCCAATAAGCTTTTTATATAGTGACAACAAAGTTCCTCTGTGCGAAGCATCATTTAGCCATCGCCGCACTATTGTTGTCAGTTTCTGTAAGATAAATCAATTTCCTGCTTCGCTGAGTGCACCAGTAAAAGATTTGAAAAGACTAACTTCCGTCAGTCATTCGAAATAATCAAGAGAAATGTTTGCGTCAGCCTTCTTTGTCGCATTTACAGAATTATTGTGAACAGCATCAGCAACGGATAGAAACTTCCCAACAAAGTTCCAGTCAAGTGTTGGAAAATGCGCAAGGAATGCAAATGGCACAGCGCAGTAAATTAGAGGAACAGGAAATGCTGCAAAAAAATGCCAGCTATACGACCAAACCAATATTCATTTCTATCATGTATCTCTTTTTATTTTATTTTTTGTGGAAAACTTGTCCCATCTCAATATAAGGAAAAACAAGAAGAAAAGCGAATTCATCACGGACACAACACAGACACGCGACGCGCATAAATATCCAATTTAGACACACAAAGCCATTCGATTTGTTGCCAATGAAAGGGATGAAACGGAAGCTATTCATCCTTTAGGACCATTTAATGTTTGCACATTTGCCGTTCTTGTTTATTTGCCCTTTTCCTATGGTTTGCGCTCCGATAAAAAGAGGAAACGAACAAGCGATTTGTTTCGGACAATATCTGTGGAGGAGAAGAAAATAAAACGAAATAACTAAAAAAAAAACATAATAAACATCTCCCTGTGTGTGTGTCACAGCAAGAGGACAACTCTTTTTGAAATTGTATCTGTATGTTATGTGGATTGGAAGAAAGCCGAACCCGACCGACGGAAAGGAGGGCAAGGACAATATAAAAGCAAAACATTCTGGGAACGTTGGCCATGCTTCTTTTAAATGGTTGCGGATAATGTCCTTTTGGCTGAACATTTATCCACATTGATATTTTCCCCAGTTAATGCTGCGACCGGGACAGACAAAAAACGAGCAAATGTATAGAAGCGGTGCTCAGCAATAAAATTTACAAGTTCCGGTTTCCGTTGGAATGGACGAATTTAGGCAAACGATTACATTTCGGAAATCCCGTCCAAATTTTGCGATATTATATTTTCTGCATATTTATCCATACATGTTACCATTAACATGTAACGCTATATACGCGTAATAATTGACGATAAAAGTTTTTGTTTTGTTTGTTCGGGTAGACGGAGTACAGTAGCGGCCTTAGCCGTTCGGACGCCTGATATAATGTAAGTCTTCACAGCTAGCATAATGAAATAAATCATTTTACACTTTGTTCTGTTTTTCATGATTCACAGCTATAAAATGTAGCCTGTGTCACAAACTAACTTTGTTCTTACATATTTCCAAAATGATCTGTTACTACAGCAAATTCACTACCGAGATACATAAAGGGCGCAACAATTGGCGTATTTTTTGGGGAAGTGAGTATAACAAAACCAAAAGTGAGTACATATAACAAAACCAAAAGTGAGTACACATACAAGTTTTGCATGTAAAAGTAAAAGTGAGCTAGCTATAGATTCTCAAAAAATACGCCTCTATTTCGTCTCATCATGACCAACAATTGTGACACCGACCGAAAAAAAGGCGCAGCATTGACAACGCAAAAGGGCGAACCAACATCGTGGGCAACATGAACAACCATATGGCAGTGGCATTCAAAGTCAACGCAACAAGGATACTTACAGGCGAACCTCCTTTTTGTGGGATCGCTAATTTTTCTTGGCTGGTTTATTCATGGGATTCAAGGTGCCCTCTGACCGAAGTAGCTTTAGTGAGCGGCTATGTTGCTGAGTACCATAAACTATACATATGTAATTAAACCGCCAACTCCGCCACCAAAAGGCGGTTTACCTTCAACCTGCTTAGGGCCTAGCTGTTTAAATCAAAGGGGCGCCATTAGTCCACGCATACTTAAACAAATCCTGGGCTCACAGTGGGATGTCAACATCAAGTTTCGCGGAGGAGTGTTTTGGCAATTAAGAGGTGATTTTTCCGGGGGAGAATCGGGTAGGTGCACGGAAGTTGGTGGTTTTTGCTCAGTACGCTCGATTAACAAGAATAAGGACAATGTTTATGTGATCGTAACTAGATAGGCGAGGTCTCAGGCTAGAGACCGGAGGCTATATAGACAAAATGGATTGACTAAGACCGTTATAAAGAGCCACATCCTGCACGAGGTGCCACTGCTTTAGACTGAATATAACGGATCTAGAGGGGAATGACTCGTTAAAACCCGTAATCCCGGGTGAACAACCGTGCCCATGTGATGTATGGCACAATATTATGTATCTTCTAGCGGTGAACTCTAGATACCTGGGGGTGGGGACCTTTAGTTTCAATTTCAATTCCCCTTACCTGCATACAGGGAATGAGTGCAGACGGACATCTTCTTCCCCCGTACTCGTGGGACACAAATGTAAAATTTTTCTAACAACAACAATAAAATATAATAAGCGAAGAGTGCGGACCGACCAGGCACTCCAAGCTCTATAAAAACTGAGCGACAAAAGAAGAAGGAGTCGTTGCTAGCTCATCCTCAAGGCGCGCAAAAAACTGTAAGCTAACAGTTAAGAGGCTGGGGATGAAAAAGTGGGAAGAGCTGTCCGAAGGCGATAGGAAAAGACTCCACAACGCACGGACCTATCAATGGAATGCACCCCGACATCGTCTGCACCCGCGGGTAGCCTGAGCGCGAGTACACTGATGGGACCACCTAAATCCGCGACAATCCGTAAGGTGCTAGTACACGATATGTAGCACGCCTCATATATAAATATGTCATTTTGACGTCAGCGAATGGTCCCAATGGGTAAATGCCGTGTACAAACTCTCTTTGTGCACTCTCTGTTGACGTCAGAGCCACATATATATGAGGCGTGCTACATATCGTGTACTAGCACCTTTAGCCAGTCAGGACCAACAGTGGCCGCATCAGCTAACGTGGGGTCTTCAACGCTCTCAGAGGCAGCGCAGAATCCGACCGAAGATTCATCCTCCTCAACGATGATCGGGCTAGTCCCGCAGTTGAGTGAGAGTGGACCTAAGGAAGACAGTAAGGTGGCAACGAACACACCGAAAGAGACTAGCCTCTGCTACTCTCTGGGAGTACAAGTCATCCCCACGTATTATGTCAGGCGATGGCAGCCCTGCAGACAATGGGAACTCCACCAAATGTATAGCTTCGCGACAGTAGCTAGTAGCTAGTACTGGTAAGGTGGAGCGGGACATACCCCGTCCGCAAGTATGGACTAGGGACGACAAGACAAGTACTCCAAAATACGGAATCGTAGACGCAACGCACTTCGTCTAATTCGGCGGCACGCAGTAATTGTGATCCGAAGTCCTTCACGGGCAAGGAAAGAGAGTCCGCAAAACAGCATAAACATGCACCGATGTGTGTTTACAAACATGTGGAAGGTCACTTAAAAAAATACAAAATAATATCGGTCTTAGTTATAATCCCTGTGGTATACGCCGTACGCCTTGTGTCATTTTTTTTTTTAAACGGAGAATTTTTCTCATGAGTTATGCTGATTTGATGACCGTTTGCAACACTCCAGAGAGGAAACTCCTTATCAGTCTAACTGCTCTGTCACTGAGCCCGAATAAGTTTTCGAGTTTCTACAACAGAATTTCATGGTTTACTTTATCAAAAGTATTTTAAGAATATAAACAACATAAATGGTATCTATTTTAATAACTGCTTTTTTATAATTTTTTCAAATATACCTTGAGCAAGGCGCGCACTGCGCAGTGGCATGATGATCGAGTGGCAGGTGAAATTCCTAAAGGCTTTATAAATAGATGTAGATGCTTGCATCAAAAAGGAGTGCGGGTTTTTTTTTAGGTGGAGTGATGCCAGTTGGTACCACTTATCTCGAACAAGTTTAATTTTCGAGTGGCAAGTGGGTGGTGACGACCTGAATTTGTAGAGGCATAATATGACGTGGATTTTAGCATAACAACTGCGTACCAGATGATCAAGAAGAATTCAACATAGGACGGCAATTTAAGAGTTGATAAATCGTTGGCACCATACGTTGTTCGTGCTTCTAAAGGGGGTTTCAACAGGGACGCTACAAAAGTAGAGCGACAGGGACAGCAAACGACGCCGAATTTCTTGCCGCTCTTTTGAAATTTCTCTTCAGTAAGGTTTGCCATTTCATGATGGTACGAAATTATTAAAATTTACTACCGAAATTCGGAGTCAGTGGCCTCAAAGTTAAGAGCGCTACGTCCAATTTATGGTCGTCATAATCGTACTAGCAGATCAACAATTGAGCGTCGAGTGGAAAAATTTGAATCCACAGGCACAGTCGTGCAATTTGACGCCGTTAGACAATTTCCTGTGGGGCTACGTCAAGTCTATGGTCTATGCCAACAAGCCAGCGACGATTGATGAACTTCGTACGAATATCGAACGTGAAATTGCAGCAGTATCGGCCGATTTGTGCTTGAAAACCGTCGAAAATTTGGTTCCGCGTCTGGACTTCTGCAAGCGTGCCCGTGGTGGCCATGCAAAAGATATCGAGTTCCATACATAATGGCAACGAACGTACTTTCACAGGAATAAAGAATTTCATCGATATCCAAAACCGTTTTTGTTTTATTTAAAAAAAAAACTTTTGTAGCGCTCTTATTGAAAAACCCTGTATTTGCCATAATAGAGGTACCCAACTTATTACGTTTTTTAATAGCAGTCACCACATCAGACGTAAACCAGATCTTATGTGCGATAGGGGTTAGTTTTCCAGAAGAATGTGCATATTTGTAATTTTTTTTAATCATTGTGGGTTAATGTTAATTTTGTTTTTAAACCTTATTTTGGTATACATCACCATCAAGTCCCCTTTGACGTTTGATTTGCCGGATATGGATTTCTGGAATCCATTAAATCATGTCAAACAAACCTGTATGTTTGTTGTGAGATTGACCGATTGACACCCCATCACACATTGTCAATCATAAAGTCCTGCGCGTATCATTGATTTCCAAATCCATGACATGCTCGATTTGTCATGCTGTGACACAGCTAATAACACAAAGACTATGATCGGCGCATGACAGGCTATGAAAGATGATAAGATTGTACATTGTTGCTACCGATGATGTGCAGCACATTTGCACGGAAATTGACCGCAGGTATCCTTAGTCTAAATGCTCTCTGGCATGTTCAGTTCATGACTTACAATACAAGTCCTGCATTATACCGAGTAAGTGATATTTGCATGACATCTGTCCTGTATTAGGTCTAGGAAGTAATGTCATACCAAATTTTCTTGTTAAAAAAAATAAACTAAATCTACTTTTAATTTGGACTTTTATACTAAAGTGAACTCGACTTGGCTTGGTGTTTAATGGAACTCAATTTCATTACCCTCCTCAAAGCAAACGAACACTGATTTCTGAAACAAATAGCAAATAACACGAAGAAATGTGGAGTTGCGAGCAAGATTATGATGATGTGGTAATTAAATCAGGAAAATTCACGCTATAACCACCGTCACCAATTGGTAACACCATGGCCACAGACCCCCGTGTAGCAAAGCATTGCTATACGACATCGCTAGACGCAATTAAAGTTTCAGCTGCGGACAGCCAATGACACTTCAGTGTCGTCGTCGCGTTCGTCTCATCAGAACCAAAAACGTCACAAAAATTAATTAAAACTTGTACTGTGAGTTATTCTGACAGGACGACGAAAGAATTCACATATTTCTATGGCTGTCCATGGTATCTATCTGCGTATTCGCAGAAGTACTTTGGTAGTTTGTAATGCAGTGCAATATAGAAACCTTTACATGTTCTATTCACATGACAACATTTTGACTGGAGCATCACCGACTGTCATAATTTTGTAGGTATTTAGATTTCAGACTTACTTAAAACTAGTAGAATGCAGAAGAGAGCACTTGGACTTGCCACCATCGATGTACTAATTTGCAATAAGGAACCTCCAAAGAAATTGGTTCATCACAATCAGTATAATAAGTGTCTGCATTAATATCAGGTTTTTGTTGAAACGTTTTAGGCCCATAATAAGGTAGGTATTATTATGGCCTACGCATACTTCAAAATTACGTTCTATATACCTAAAGTAACCCTTTTCTGTATTTTTTTTCATGCCAGACTGACCAGTAGAATTGAGTGTGAGTGTGATCCACTATTGAAACAATCAATTTCAATCAAACGTCACTTGGTGACACTTTCCATCGAGACGACCACAAAGGATGTCGTCCGCGTATATGGTTCATTATACACAGCTTCTCCCACTCTGGCGGTCATGTGGAAAGATCCATTCCCGGCTAATCACAAACGAAGTGGGTTAGTTAATAAACCTGTCACATATATGGCTATAGAAATAAATGATTTATAAAAATGTTTGCCATGATAAATGATGGAGGATGAGACACTGAAACCGCATTAGAAGAGCACAATTATAACATCGTAGATTCGTAGGTAATAAATTTGGATGCCATCTAAAGCCACGGGGAGAAATTTCGATTGCCAAACTGACTGTCTGAATTATAGCCGTCAAACTGACTAGGAAGAGAACAATGAGGTTAAAAATGTGGTTGCGAAAGATGACAGATTGAAGAGGAATTGTTCCGCGGACTTAAAATTTGGCCAACAATAAAACATTATTAATATATTAACTGGCGAAACATATATAACTCGAAAAATATTGTTTGTTTCCATAGAGCTCAACTAAACTTCACATCTACTTGTTTAAATAAAGGAAACCCGTTGAAATACAAATTGAATATTCCACCCCCGGCCGAACACCGGAAAGTGGAAAAACAGAAATCAAAAGAATAAACAACCCCCGTCATTACCAAATTATTTCATATCGCGTGATGTATATTACGGTAATTTGCTGAATGGGAAATAGTCCCATTGCTCTGCTATGTTCAAGGAAATACGTTGGAAACTTCCCCCGTCAGGGTATACACAGTACAGTAGGTACAGATGCACATACAGTAACCATTCGCGTCCAATTATTTAATAACTGTCATCGATTACGCATTCCCAGGATCACGCAGTGCCGCCGAATGGCGCATACGATTTTTCTTCAATGGCGGGGGATGACACACTGTGCGGTCATTGCATAATGCAAGTGCAACTCCGGGCTGCCACTTCATTTGGAAATAAAAAAATAATTTCTGATGGACATGCAATTGCTATGAGCTGCATTCTGTGATTTTTTTTTTTTTGTTCACTTCTATTGTTGACTTTATTGGAGTTCGTCCTCTCTAACCGATGAGGGTGCATAATTATAGCCTTTTCAGTAAGCAGTTTACTATATACCGAAGGGATTGCTGGTCATTGCTGAGGTGTTTATGTCCTCAATTATTGATGGAACGGTTCTCGTTTTGAAATCACTCGAGTTTATGTGATTTATCGATATTTTTACAGGTGTTCTCTTGATGGTCGATGTTTAAAAACGTATAGAAGGGGTTTTAGGTCTTTGTTTACAATTACTGGTAAACTTTTTCTTTTATAACTGCATAGGGAGGGTTTTCTGGACATGCGCTGGTAAAAGACGATGTCCGCCAATTGAATTGATGTGCGAATGAGAAATAATCGCAATTGACTTATGTATTTTTGTATAATTGCGAACAAGCTACACGAATCGGCGACAGTGAAGAGGTAAATTTACGGGTTAGTCTTGATCCTTAAGAAATAACAAGTCATTAACCTATGAAAATGTGACCAATAATAAAAACTCATTTCTTTATGCTAAACAATTTAAAAGGATGACGGATGACTCATTTAAATATTCAACCTGGTCAGTGCCAAATACAACAAAATACCAAAGTACGATAATAATTATAAGGCGAAAAAGACGATTGGTTAGTTGAAGGCTTTTATTAACATCGACAATGTGAAACCGTGCATTCTGAGTAGGAATAGCGTGGGTTTTTCGTGGGAACTTTTTGTGCGACAAGGATAGCATGTGTCAAGATAAGGTCAGCATGATTTATGGGGGATGTTGTTAGAATTTTCTTATCAGCTTAATGGTCGCGTGTCGTTGTTGTCGAAGATGATTATTGTATATAAATAATTTTGGTTGAGGTTGCTTCGGAATGTGAAAAAAAAGTCATATTCCCCCATACGGATTCGAACCCGAGAATCTGGAACCAGCAGCAGATAAGTCATCCACTAAGCCACCGCGAGTTAATGAAGATTGGTTTCTAATATGTGAATAAAACCGCATTCTGTATGATATTTAATAATTTTTTAGTATTTTCTTATCAGCTTAATGGTCGCGTGTCGTTGACGGCATGGAATCAGTTTTGTTGTTTTATGTCGCTGGCGTCGATGATGGCTATTGTATATAAATAATTTTGTAGGCATATGTAAACAGCTTGGTGTGACTATTGTCAATAAATAGAAGTTCAAGGTTTGTGGTTATGTAACTATTTTAATGTGAATAGTTTAGTCAGCGACATTTGCTCTTAAATAATAGGTGGATAATATGTATATATTAACGTACTCTGCAGGTTAATATTCATTTACATTAACGAATACGACTAGCAATGTTCTGGTGTGAAAGATTGAGAGAAGGAGAAACATTTTGTGTTTGTGAAGCCGGGTGGTTACAAATAAAATTTACAGATTTGATGTTTTACTCTGAATCTATGAAATTACTTGCGCAGCCAGAATATGGAGCAGAATGTACTATATTTCACATAAGGAATGGCGAGGCTATAACTCCTATTCTCAATTTTAAAATGCAGTTTCAATCTATGCAACATGTAAAATTTAAAATTTTAGGTGAGAGAACAAATTTAGTGATAAGGAATACAGATTTTTTTATTAAATATATCGTTATCCTAATAGGCGGCGAGCTAACTTTGACTGGGTTGATTCTCCCTCACTCGAATTATATAAAACGGAAAGAAAATGAATATCCATCACTTTGTCCATTTGGTGAAAGTGATTTACTTGGCAGTCCCCAGAAGATGAGAATTACGTGATAACGCACATTACTATCAATTAGCTTTTTTTTATATCAAACAAAAGAAAATAATATATAGAATATATAGAAATAAAAATGGTATAAATTTAGCATGCTAGGTGTTTTATTTATTAGTTCATATTTATCACTCGGCCTATTAGTAGCTTCAGCTGTAGCAATTTTCTATTAAAATGTTTCTCTTAACATTTCTGTCTTTTCTTACAATCGCCCCATCTTTAATTTTTGGGGTACCTTTACCGATGGATATTAACTTACAACAACCGAACAGTACTAATAACCTCTCTTTTTCACTGAACTTACCCAACAATGATACAGTACAAATAGGTTTATCGTTTCGTTTGCTAACCTTTTCGGATGGTAACACTTTAATCAACACCACAAAGACGGATGCATCTGCATTTCAAAATGATGTCCACACACCACTCACAACAACAGAAAGAAGTTTGCAAAGGAAAATTGTAACTGTGGATGAAGCAATTGAGAATTTTAGGCAAGATTTAATAAAAAAAGAAGCTGAAATATCAGGGATTATTCAAAGCAAATATGTTTTTTATAGACATTTTAAACTAGAATTCGATGATGAACAATTCTTAACTATTCGCTGTTCATATGATAGCAATTATAATATGCGTACTCTAAGTATAAAATGTTTCGAATACCATGAATATGAAACAGAAAGAGTATTGAGTAACGGGGAAGTTGAACTCGTTATGAAAGAGGATCTTGATTACAAATCTGATGTAGAACTGCTGAATTTTAAAACGATGAAGCAAACATATAAAATGACTATTTCCTAAATAAAAAACTTGATGATATTTATATTATAATAAAAACGTTTATTTGTCAAATTACACTTGTTGTTTTAATTTGTTTATGATGAATTATTGATTGTGGAGAGAGATATCCACGAGTTGTGTTCTGGAGGAAAACCGAGCCATTTTACAAATACTTGATCTTTTTTTCTTTTGACTACTTTTTCAATAAGGTAAGTATCAGGAAACTTCGATTTCTGTAGTTCAAGCTCATAGAAGCCGCCTTTCACAGGCTGACCCTGATAATCTTCTAACAAATATGTAACAGGGTTCGTATGTTGAACTTTCGTTATTTTAAAAATTTCTGTTGTCCAATTCGGTGTATATCCTTTTTCAAATACATGTTTGTATTTACTTATTCTGACAAAATCTCCGACGTTAAATTTAGAAAGAATATGAAGTTTGATATGATTATATACTTTTGATAGCAATTGCTTTTCGTTTGCAGCATTGACTTCGGATGGCTTCATTTTAATTGTTCTATGTGTTGAATTATTGTACGTTTTAGTTAGTGGTGCTATCATATCAATCCACCGATACGAACCGTTAGCGCTGAATTCTTTCCACATAAATGTTTTCAAAGTGCGATTAAATCGTTCAACAATTGAAGCTTTGAGAGCACTAAATGTAGAGTAATGATTGATTTCATATTTTTTCGTAAGATTTAGAAATTGCGTATTGAAAAATTCTTTCCCATCATCTGTTTGTAAATTCTTTGGAATCCGACCTTCATTCAGAATTTTTTTCATAGCAATAGTAACCCCAATACCTGATGTTTTACTTTTAATAGGAATTGTCCAAGCAAACTTAGAAAATGTATCGATTACTGTAAGAAGATATCGGTAATTTTCATTCTCAGACGAATAAATACCCATTTCAACTAGATCAGCTTGCCATAAATCATCGAGACCCTTGATAACGACTCGTCTTCTTTTGAAATTTTTTCGAGCAGGCTTATGTATTTCATCCACAACGTTTCTTTTACTCATCTTTTCAAAGAATGATTAAAACGATACAGTATTTAACCTTTTTGTTAGTAAAAGGTAAAATATTTATTTTAATCTTTTGTATAACAACATCAACTTCTTAACTTTTAACATTCGAATATCAATCATGTAACATGGACAGGTATCTGGTCCAACCCTACATAAATCCGATGACCAAGGACAATTCATAAAATGACATCCAAATTTCGATGTAGTGGTGGATGCTGTTTTAAACGTCCTCAGAAAAGATATAAATCCTATTAGATACTCATGGTGTTCCTCCAGCAGGACATGCTGATATTCTTTCATGAAACCAACGATTTCATCGAAAATCAATGTAGTATTTATGCTGAACATTATTACCGACTCGCCACAACGACTTTCTATAGACACTGAATTGAAAGTAAAAATAAGTTAGCATTTAATTAAATGAGGAGTTCCTTTTTAGGGTCTGTGGATGCATTTAAGTTTTGTTCGATTTTTTGTATTTCAAAATGTATGTATTGTCTAACTCGTTCTTCCGCTTTGTCAACATAACTTTTTGTAGCTGCATCTCCCTTTTCTTCTGGATCCCGAATATTTTGTAGTCGTTTCCAATTCAAATCATAATTTCCGTTTTTCATTTTAATAAACCCCTCACCGGGTGGCCCAGGCAATCCCTGTTCTCCCTGTAGACCATTCGGTCCTTGGTCTCCCTGCTCTCCTTGCTCTCCTCTTGGTCCTTGAATAACTCTGGTTCGCGTTCTATTCGAAAAACGTCCAAACTTATCAACACTCATTTTATATAATAGTTTTATTGTATAATATTGGCTTCCTTTAGTTCTTCAATTATCGAAACAATCTCGTTCGAGTGATTATTGTGTCCTATTTGATGTGATGCAATTAGAAGTCGCAATCGATCTACGAGCTCATTGGGGTCGTCCCAGAAAATATAGTCTTTTTCTTTGTTTGATAATTGCATTAGTCCGCTTCCTGTAGACGGGGTGGAAATAGGAGTATCTTCTAATAGTTTGCTTATAATTTCTTTGTATTTATATCCTCTATGTCCAAGTACCTGTTTCCCAGAATCGTGATTACGTCTATAAGCATTGGTATCATACAATATGGCTTTGTACATATTTAAATCTTCATTATTGTAAAGGGTTTTACAGGGTTTTTTCTTAAATATTAGTTCGAATAAACCATTTGTTCCTTTATAGGCTTTATTATTGATGTCTATTATGTCTTTTCCGTGAATTTTGAATTCTTTATTACCCATCTGTAATTTACCGTTTTTCACATGTACTCCGTACACATCATCAATGGTGTTTGAATTATTTACATACAAATTTATATATTTCTGGGGGATTTCCCCAAATTTTTCAAAGTCTATTTGGCCCGCAAAGTCACGAACAAGGTTTCGTCGACGAAGCTTACGTTCACTTCGACCCCTTTTTTTAGTTTTAGGTGTTACTATGCTAGATTTCGGGGTACTGTCACTGATGGTTGAAGCGTTGCTCTCATTGGGAGTGATAAATTCATCATTATCATACTTTGTTTTCTTGAGTGGAGGCACAAAATCATTTTGCTGTTCCTTTATTGTATATATGTTATTTGATTTGTCGAGTAGTTCTTTAAGCGGCTTAGTAATTGGTTTGAAAGTTTCTTCTAATTGAAATTCGGTTACTTCCCTATCATTCCTTAGAGCTTTATATTTTTTTCGTAGAGCATCAGTAGTTTTAACGAGTTCTTTAGTTTAGTTTAAATGCATCATGATGCTAATTTATTGTTTTTTTTTACAACAGTGAGTAAACGAGTTTCGTAGGCTTTGAAGCAGTCTTTCAAAAGATTTTAAACTGAATTTGATATTCGCTGTACGATTTTTAAATGATGAACAGCTAGTTTTGAACCGCGATGACCTGCTTTGCACTGTTACGGACTGAGCGCTGTACACCTTTGAACTGCTCTGATAGAACATAACAGTAAGAATGCTTTGCACAGCTGAAGTGACAAGCTTTTTATAGTTTCAGGAAGCAGTCAAAACCCCTCCTATAGCGTCCTTTTCCAAAAGAGCTTTCCTTGTCAATAACCAAAAATCCGTGTTTAATATTCCAACATTCTATACATACCCTTTTAAATATTTGAAATGTCATATCAGAATTGACATGGTCGTTGTAAATGTGTTTTAAGTTCATATCATCCTGTTTGAAGACAATTAGAAAATTTGCATTATCTCGTATTAAATGTTTGGGGATTCTTGTATATGTCTGACACAAATAAAAGCTATCGATATGATGATGTCGCCCCATACTAAAATAATTTCGAATAGTGTCTTGCTTTTCACAGGCAATGTCATCAAAAATAAATACAGAATTTGGTTTGGCTTCTTCAGGGGGTATGACATCACAATTATTTGAAAATGTAAAGAAACCCATATGTTTGATAGGTTCCACGGCTAGTCGGAGAAACTCATACTTAGGTTGATGCAATGATTTTGAATAAATGTAAATATTTTCAAATTTTAATCCGTTTGGTTGCTGTATTAAGCTCATCATAACATTTGTTTTTCCGCAATTTGAGGGACCAGTAATTAGGCCCCTTATACTATTTGGTAATAGTTTACCATGTTTTTTCTGTTTTGCTTCAATATTTTTATCCAAGTCCATATTTTTAATTGGTAAAAGATGTTGTTGTTTAACGAAACGCATGACGATAAAAACTAAATAAATTCTTATAAATATGAAGGTTATATTTGAAAATGCCATAACGTTATTAATCGCTAAATGAGGTGGTGATCATATAAAATGATTGATTTTTCAAAAAACTCTAGCAGACTACAAGTTATCGTGAAGGGGAATGGTTTATTAAACTCTGTAATCAATAAACTACCTATTGAACTACATTTACCAGGATATCAATACTGTGGACCTGGCACGAAACTCCAGGAACGTTTAGCTAGAGGAGATCCAGGAATTAATTTACTTGATCAAGCGTGCAAGCAACACGATATATCTTATTCTAAATTTAAAAATACTTCTGAACGACATATAGCTGATAAGATTTTATCTGAAAAAGCCTGGCAACGGGTTGTATGCTGATCTAGTTGAAATGGGTATTTATTCGTCTGAGAATGAAAATTACCGATATCTTCTTACAGTAATCGATACATTTTCTAAGTTTGCTTGGACAATTCCTATTAAAAGTAAAACATCAGGTATTGGGGTTACTATTGCTATGAAAAAAATTCTGAATGAAGGTCGGATTCCAAAGAATTTACAAACAGATGATGGGAAAGAATTTTTCAATACGCAATTTCTAAATCTTACGAAAAAATATGAAATCAATCATTACTCTACATTTAGTGCTCTCAAAGCTTCAATTGTTGAACGATTTAATCGCACTTTGAAAACATTTATGTGGAAAGAATTCAGCGCTAACGGTTCGTATCGGTGGATTGATATGATAGCACCACTAACTAAAACGTACAATAATTCAACACATAGAACAATTAAAATGAAGCCATCCGAAGTCAATGCTGCAAACGAAAAGCAATTGCTATCAAAAGTATATAATCATATCAAACTTCATATTCTTTCTAAATTTAACGTCGGAGATTTTGTCAGAATAAGTAAATACAAACATGTATTTGAAAAAGGATATACACCGAATTGGACAACAGAAATTTTTAAAATAACGAAAGTTCAACATACGAACCCTGTTACATATTTGTTAGAAGATTATCAGGGTCAGCCTGTGAAAGGCGGCTTCTATGAGCTTGAACTACAGAAATCGAAGTTTCCTGATACTTACCTTATTGAAAAAGTAGTCAAAAGAAAAAAAGATCAAGTATTTGTAAAATGGCTCGGTTTTCCTCCAGAACACAACTCGTGGATATCTCTCTCCACAATCAATAATTCATCATAAACAAATTAAAACAACAAGTGTAATTTGACAAATAAACGTTTTTATTATAATATAAATATCATCAAGTTTTTTATTTAGGAAATAGTCATTTTATATGTTTGCTTCATCGTTTTAAAATTCAGCAGTTCTACATCAGATTTGTAATCAAGATCCTCTTTCATAACGAGTTCAACTTCCCCGTTACTCAATACTCTTTCTGTTTCATATTCATGGTATTCGAAACATTTTATACTTAGAGTACGCATATTATAATTGCTATCATATGAACAGCGAATAGTTAAGAATTGTTCATCATCGAATTCTAGTTTAAAATGTCTATAAAAAACATATTTGCTTTGAATAATCCCTGATATTTCAGCTTCTTTTTTTATTAAATCTTGCCTAAAATTCTCAATTGCTTCATCCACAGTTACAATTTTCCTTTGCAAACTTCTTTCTGTTGTTGTGAGTGGTGTGTGGACATCATTTTGAAATGCAGATGCATCCGTCTTTGTGGTGTTGATTAAAGTGTTACCATCCGAAAAGGTTAGCAAACGAAACGATAAACCTATTTGTACTGTATCATTGTTGGGTAAGTTCAGTGAAAAAGAGAGGTTATTAGTACTGTTCGGTTGTTGTAAGTTAATATCCATCGGTAAAGGTACCCCAAAAATTAAAGATGGGGCGATTGTAAGAAAAGACAGAAATGTTAAGAGAAACATTTTAATAGAAAATTGCTACAGCTGAAGCTACTAATAGGCCGAGTGATAAATATGAACTAATAAATAAAACACCTAGCATGCTAAATTTATACCATTTTTATTTCTATATATTCTATATATTATTTTCTTTTGTTTGATATAAAAAAAAGCTAATTGATAGTAATGTGCGTTATCACGTAATTCTCATCTTCTGGGGACTGCCAAGTAAATCACTTTCACCAAATGGACAAAGTGATGGATATTCATTTTCTTTCCGTTTTATATAATTCGAGTGAGGGAGAATCAACCCAGTCAAAGTTAGCTCGCCGCCTATTAGGATAACGATATATTTAATAAAAAAATCTGTATTCCTTATCACTAAATTTGTTCTCTCACCTAAAATTTTAAATTTTACATGTTGCATAGATTGAAACTGCATTTTAAAATTGAGAATAGGAGTTATAGCCTCGCCATTCCTTATGTGAAATATAGTACATTCTGCTCCATATTCTGGCTGCGCAAGTAATTTCATAGATTCAGAGTAAAACATCAAATCTGTAAATTTTATTTGTAACCACCCGGCTTCACAAACACAAAATGTTTCTCCTTCTCTCAATCTTTCACACCAGAACATTGCTAGTCGTATTCGTTAATGTAAATGAATATTAACCTGCAGAGTACGTTAATATATACATATTATCCACCTATTATTTAAGAGCAAATGTCGCTGACTAAACTATTCACATTAAAATAGTTACATAACCACAAACCTTGAACTTCTATTTATTGACAATAGTCACACCAAGCTGTTTACATATGCCTACAAAATTATTTATATACAATAGCCATCATCGACGCCAGCGACATAAAACAACAAAACTGATTCCATGCCGTCAACGACACGCGACCATTAAGCTGATAAGAAAATACTAAAAAATTATTAAATATCATACAGAATGCGGTTTTATTCACATATTAGAAACCAATCTTCATTAACTCGCGGTGGCTTAGTGGATGACTTATCTGCTGCTGGTTCCAGATTCTCGGGTTCGAATCCGTATGGGGGAATATGACTTTTTTTTTCACATTCCGAAGCAACCTCAACCAAAATTATTTATATACAATAATCATCTTCGACAACAACGACACGCGACCATTAAGCTGATAAGAAAATTCTAACAACATCCCCCATAAATCATGCTGACCTTATCTTGACACATGCTATCCTTGTCGCACAAAAAGTTCCCACGAAAAACCCACGCTATTCCTACTATTCTGTAACAAGAGGTCTGTAGAATTATCAGTGTAGTCGAAACGTGCCTCTTTTGGAAAGAAAGTAGACAAAGTAGGCAACAATATCTCCAAATTGTATTTTTACCACCTTCAATTTCATAAAAAAAAAACATTCAAGACAACGTTACTAAAAAATATACCTAACTAAGTTTTAAAAATATCTCCATCAGTAATATGGACGTCTGTTAAGGCATTCCAGGCGAACGTTAAAGGTATTCATCCCAGTACGCAGCATTGCTAGTGGAATTTAAACCATGTTCTGCTAGATCCTTTTTTTCAGGGTGGGTTATTCTGATACATTTTGCTTCGGGTAAGGGTAACCCCACAAGGAAAAGTCGTAGTCGGTGAACGAGGAGAAATATTGTTTTGATAAAACGCTTTTACAGCCTAGATACTCGAAAAAGAACAAAACTGTCACATTTAAATATAGAAATGTTAGTCATAGGAATTCAGTGGAAAATGTTGTGGAATTGAATGGAAAGTGGAACAGGAAAAGTTTTACGTACGGACAAATTTTACAGATCAATTGTTTACCCCCATTTTTACAGTATAAGTTAAAACTACACTTTTAGTTTAAGCTTCAGTAGTTCAACAATTAATTATGTTGCATAGAATAGTTTAAAACTTGAACTGAGTTCATTCTGTAATTTAAGTTAATCGACAGTTTTATGCCGTTTAAACCTATGATCACTTGACACAGTGACATTTCAATTTGAAAGCTGCCTATTGTCAAAAACACATAGATTTGACGTTGTTTTGCGAGTTCGACAAGAAAGACAAGACAAGGAACGATTTTGGAAAAGTTGTAAATTATATAGCGTACAAAAGGAAATTTGTTTTTCCGCATAATTAAAGGAATACGCAACTAAATACAGCCTACTGCTCGCAGAGGTACTTGAAGAATATTTTAGTGAAGGTTTCATCAAAATCCGTTCAGTAGTTTCTGAGATCACTGCGAACATACTTTTAGCTGTTACGTCTTTATATAATAGTATAGATTTGTAAGTGACAAATTTTTCGAGATTTTATTTTTCGATTGTTGCATTCCCCTTGTAAACCAATTTACCGCTGTGGTCAAAATTGTGCTGCTTTTTTATACAATGCCATTGAACACATTTTCCCGGTTTTTAGTTAACAAATTTTTGTTAATACTTAAAGCTTCAGTTTTAAATCTTCCTTCTGGTCAAATCCAACAATTAAATAAATTTTTAATTAAAAAAAAATCGGTCTCTAGCAAGCTTGTTTTGGGACCAGTAGGAGATAGAAAAGCTGCCTTAGGGGGTGTGTTATTCAAGTGGCGCGGAGTGTATGTAAGTGTCACAGAAAACAGAGACAATAAAGACACTCTTCGAAACAATCGAATCAACATTAGAACTACCACTACCTCGTTGAGGTATTCTCCCTTAAGGTGGGTTTCCACATGTCGGTTGATTGACAAAGTTTGACAGCCCTCGGCCTCGCGTTTATGTCATTGAACGACACCAACGTCAGTTCATTTCCACTTGCCAATTTTTTAATTGGCATAAAAATACGTCAATTGTCAATTTCAAATCGACAAATGGCAACCCAGCATTATTTACTTTTTCACAACAAAAAAACACAAAAAAAAAAAAAAAAGAAACAGATTTGTGGAACCATTAATGGGCGTGAAAATTTGATTTCTTAGCGTACCACTGGCGAAATGGATTCGCTTAGATTTAGCTGATCAACATTTTGGAGAGAATTTTGTATGGGATTGTATAACATGAGCTCATATCGTAAGACGTAGGACATAGGACTATGTTATGTACCTATACCTACATACGAATTTCCTGTGGCATATATGAATTTCTAGTTGCTTCGCGTCCGGCTTTGTGCACCCAGTAACTATGCTTTGTCCTATAGCGTCTCCAGTAACCACACTTGTCATTAATACGTTTTTATCGTTAATTGGATTAAATCTCCTCGTTTAAATACATAGTTACTAATTTTCAATTCTTAACCTACCCCTATCTATATCTACACCCACCCAACCCCATTTAAACGTAACCCAAACATTCACCTATTCCTTTGTCCTTTTGCTTACATCGGGAGAGCAGTAGCTATGTAAGTAATTTTGTTATAGCCAAAATGATAAAATTGTCGCCGTGAGCGGTTTTATTTTATTTTATTTATGTAAGTAACCGAGACAAATCTAGTAAAAGTGTCACCACATCCACCCTCGTTTCGGTGACCCACGTAACGCCCAACACACGCATACACAAAACAATCATAAAACCCCTAATGTGCACTTTCATAAGGATAATAATATTTGAAAGACCGTTTCACCCGAAATATGATCTGAATTATTATGATGCGATTTAGTCATAAAAAAAAACCAAGAAAGCATCCTCATGCATGAAACAAACCTCGCTCTTAACTCCAATAATCATAATAATAAATAGCTAAGCAGCTTAGGAGGACACCCAACGAATCTTCTATTCATTTGATATTTTTTTTTTTATTGAAATATAACAGCACATGAATATCAGTGAAAGGATATTGCGAAAAATCTGAGCTCTTCTCCCCCGTTTGCGGAACATAAAGACGGATTTTATGCGAATCCTTTGCAGATTTCTCTCGCTTTACACTTGAGATCTTGGCTACAATGTGCGCATTCGGTGTGTGAGGGACCTTTTCACACGCATATCCTCAATGAATAATGGAGCATAAAGATATGCCAAGCCAGGAGACTTAAAAAGGAGCAAACATGATTTTTATTTTATACAACTTAAGCGAATAATGGTTGACATTTGCGTTGAGTTGGGTCCGACGGGTATGGGGTATATGTTCGTATGTATCATATGGGAGGTCCGAACTTATAGTGTTGACGCCGCCGCCGCCGTTCAACTCCATTATGACGACCTTTGTATGTTTGCATGCTCATTTTGTACGCGCGCAGTACTTTGAATGGGAATGGAAGCTAATTTATCATTCTTGAGAGGACATTAAGCCACTTGACTTCCTGGCACGTGGCGAGTTCGACTTCGAGATTGTGTATGAGCATTGTTTCCCATGTACCACCCGAATGCGGTGACAAAGTGAAGCTTCAATTTCTGTTAATTAATCGGAACCACAGAAATTAACCGAGGACAATGCAGCGCACACACTTAGTATACAAATAGAGGAAACGAGAATTTCAATTAGGTATTTCTTTATTGTCAAAAAAAAGGGGAACGTGAGTGGGCGTGGCTATTCAGACTTCAGAGGATATTCAAGCATATATCACTGGCAGTTGGAAGGGGAACAAATTAGAGGATAGAAGGAAAGATACTGCTCTCACAATATAGTCAAAACAAAGAAAATAAAATAATTATTTAAAGATTAATCGAAAAGGCGTCACTGTGGCGAAATCTCTATGGGGTATTGAAGTTTATATTATCCGTAGATAATTCTAAAGATAAAACATATCTACATAAAACTACTGACAGAGTATCCTTGCAATGATAGACTTTTATGGATTTCTCAATGATTCGAAATGATCACTTGAGAAGCCAAATTATTCAGACTATAGAACTCTTTTAGATTTAAGCACATTAAGGAAAATTAGGCGCAGTATTTTTTGTATGTAGGTAGCTATTGTCTATAATCAGCCAAAAAAGAAATCTCATCTCAATCTTCCGGATAAAGGCCATTCAACAGACATTTGAACCGGCTTATATGCTAGAAGTTTTTCTGACAGCCAAGTTCCAGATAGGCTATCCGAGAATTTATCAGCCTGGCCGGCCCTAAGAATCCTCTACGTTTTCTAAATCAATTCTAAAAATAACTTCCTAAATTGAATAATATTTAAGATTTTTTGTTTATTAATATTTTATTTAACTATTTTTGTGAAGAGAAAGGCAAATTTAAGTTAAGTTGTTAAAAGAAAAGCAACATTAGTACTTTTTTCTCTAGCACATGCATAAAGTTTCTCTTATCCCATTTAGCTGATTTTGAGACTAAAGAGGGAACATTCACACGACCTGTCGGAAATTTCTTTTGATCGTCGTATTTTCCGACCCGAAAAAATAGTTCGCGACTTATGTCTCGCCTAGAGCTAAACCTATAATCTTAAGAAGACCACGCCAACTGCTAAAAAAATTAAAATCCTAAGTAAATGAACAATAAGTAAAAACTCTGCAAATACTAAAGCCTTCGAGTTGGGCTCAGGATAAATAATTGTGTCCCTACTTTATGCAAATATTGAAAAACTTCGGTATTATAAGTTGGTTCCTACATTTTTCGAAATTTAAAATTAATCTAAAATTTTGAGAAAAAAACACCAATTTTCAATAAACAAGTCAAAAATCTCGCGATAAAAACCTCGAAATATACTCTTGCATTCGCAACTTTGCAAGATGCGTAATATGTGCTTTTGGAAGCTGAATGAAGAGGCAATATAGCGCATTGTACTCAATCTGTTGGCAAGTTGCTTAATTATGCTCTTTTCTATCAGGACAATGCGCATCAAAGTTCCAAATTTAAAACGAGTATGGGTAAAAGCTTTTGCAATAATTTTTTTATACCCTCCACAGGAAGGTATATTCACTTTGCCATTACGTTTGTAACGCCAAGAAGGATTCACCGGAGACCCTATAAAGTTAATGTATTCTGAATCAGGATCACATTCTGAATCGATTTAGCCATGTCCGTCTGTCTGTCTGTCTGTCTGTTGAAAGCACGATAGCGTCCAAACGAATTGACCTAGACGAATGAAATTTTGTGAGACGACTTCTTTTTACCGTCGCCAGGTTGGTATTGAAAATGGGCTATGTCGGTCAAGTAGTTCTGGTACCTCCCACTCCCATACAAAACCACTTTTAGACTAACGTCTCTCTCTGTCTGTTGAAAGCACGATAGCGTCCAAACGAATCGACTTAGGTGACTGCAATTTTGTGAGAGGACTTGTTTTTACCGTTATCAAGTTGGTATTAAACAATTATTTATAGGCATGTTTTTTTGACACCTCGCCAGCCAGCCGTTCAGTTGCCAGTTGATGGAGCAGTTGCCAGCAAGTTGAAGCCAGCCGAATGAATTTAGGCAATAAACCTAAAAGCATACCAGCATTTCGTATAAAATTATGGTAGAAATATTAGATAAATTCTGACATTTTCCTCTGGAATGTTGTGTGCATGAGATAAGAACCCCATTATGGTTTAAGCAAATTGTACGGAAATTCTAAGCCACTTGTTGCTATCAGCGCCACCTGTGAATTGTGAATTGAATTTAGCCAGCTGCCAGCCAGCAGCTCTCCGACTGGGGAGAAAATCAAGAGTTGTTGCCATTGCCAGCAGTTGCCAGCAGGTTGTTGTTTTAATTAGCATGTGAAATGTGCCTCAACTGCCAACTACTGGCTGGCGAGGTTTCATAAAAACACAACTTATGTCGGTCAAGTAGTTCTGGTACCTCCCACACAAAACCATAATTAGACACATGAGGGTATCAAAGCATCGGCCACTTTTACTTGTTTTTTTTTTCGACTTTTGCAATTCGAATTCGAATTTAAATTTTAATTTTCACAGTTGTTCGCACCAATATCTTCAGAATTATTTTCCATAGCTTAAAAGCATAAACTTCGATTTCTGAACAAAATTGTGAGTTCAGTACTTTACTGCTGTTAAAGTATACTGTGGGTTATAAAGCGTGTCCCATAATTAACGCAAAATGTAATTATGATATAAAATAAAGATTTTTAATTAGAAAACTTAAATTGTTTATTGATTCATTCATAGAGTTACTGCCTGACCAACCGCATTTCCGAAGAAGAATGGTCCAATAATGCCTCCAGCCCAAAATGAAAATGAGCTTCATCACTGAAGATGATTTTGTTCGAAAATTCGACTGTAGCTAACAAACCTTCATTATTTTTAAAATATTCAAAATACCTGGTTCTTCCGTATAGTGCTCCATTTTTACAAACCCCGAACTGTCAGTTGTGACATTGTTATCTTTTTTTCCGTTGGCATCACTGTACTATCTATCAAATGGACGAAAATTCAATTTTTTCGTGAATTATAGGACACCCTTTAGTTGCAAATAAAACCCGATTAGTCGTGAGTAAATCTGACTATCAACCACCACTAGTTATAATTATTATTCGTTTAAATATGTGATCTCGGGTATATTAGCAAACTTGCAGTAAACACACTTTGTAAAACTAACCCAACAGTTTCCCACTTAATTACAAGTAAACGCAAACACTCAACCCCAATTGTATTCGCTTTGTATATTTGTTCACCTCGATACCTACAGATACAAATACCAAACATGCATGCAAACCAATCATTCGCCTGCCGATGTAGAAATTGCTCAATTCACCTCCACTCAAGTGGCCCCTTCCCATCATCTCAATGTAGTACGAGTAGATTGCTAATTCTCCGAGAAAATAATAATCGGACTGATTAAAAGGATTGATTTAACCGCACAAAAGCACACGTAGCAATGCAGCATCAAGTAGCGATAGCGTTGCTCCTCAAATGGCCAACCTATAAGCCAAGTGGAACGTATGGATTCAAGTCCAAGTAGGTAGATGAGAGAGTTCAGGCGGCTCAAACAAATCGAACCCAAACAGGAATTGATTTTATGCCATCATCGCATCGTCGCTGCTATAATCAACAACAGAATCAAAATCGAAACGACCACTGCACCGATGCGTTGCTGCGTTGGCTGTTGCCAACTTTTGACGTGAAATTTTCCGCCAAATCGATTGTCGGCTTGGCGCCGCTGCCGCCTGCCCGAATCGAATTACGGAAATGATTGCAATTTCCAATCTGCGAATTGCTTCGACCGTAGGTAGGTAGGAATTGCAATTTTTAACGCAGGAGCTGCTGCATCTATAATCGCCTCTTTGTGTACATCAGAAATTTGATGATTTGTTCAGTGTTCAATCAGCATCTCATCGACAGAGGCAAGGTAAGGCATATTCAAAAGGGAATATAAATAAGAACATACTGATGACTTTAAATTTAAATTCTTGTGGTACTTATGGACCCTTAAAGACTCATATTTGAAAGTCATCCCAAAGCTGCTGAAGGGGTAGTTCTAAAGCTAGGTATCGATCGTTAACCCTTTATTCTCGTCAAACTCAACTCAGCATCGACTTATTATTTTTTTAAGGCAACGTCATCAATAACTGTGTTCCGTTTCACGCATCATCCCTCTGTCGCAATATTCTTATTACTTGACACCGCCCTTATTGTTATAGTACTTGTAGTTAGCAGTCGATTAACAAATTCATGAGCAAGCAAAGTACTCGTGTATTCCCAACAGCAAACAGAGATAAAAGTGAAATAGTAGCTAAATCAGAGCTCAAATCTATCGTGATGTATATTTATTTAACATCACCCTAATAGTGTACACGATGACAACCCCATTTCAATGCTGGCACATGCAATAAGGGACGCTATATACAGACATAATAGCGTCATCGTCAGTGCAGGATTTTAATCCGATTCCCACAAAGGAAGTTGAAATTTGTCACATTAGTGGACTCATGGGAGAAGGAATACCTATGTGAAGTTGGCCCGCACTTTTCCAAAAAAGGTTTAGACTTTTACAGTTCGATAGGCAATCGTTTGTAGTTGTTTGTAGTGAATTTTTTTTCGTTTGTAGTTCCGCCGTTAGAGAGATATAGCCATTTGAAAAATGTATGGGAAAAGTTTGATTGTGTGTCATTCGATGTAGTTTCGTTCAAAAAGGTTTGTAGTGAAAAGCTTTTCGTTTGTAGTTCAACCGTTAGAAAGTTATGACCATTAGAAAAAATTAGAAATTTTTGAAAAAAAATTTAAATGTTTATATTTCGATAGGCAATCGTTTGTAGTTGTTTGTAGTGAAAAGCGTTTCTTTCTGAAAATTCTTATTTAAGAGATATTAAGACATTTGTGTTTGTACCTATAACTTCGAATTTCCAACACGGAAAAATTTATTGAGCATACTGGTGCATAAAGCACATCCCTCTCTTTCTAATGAAATCAAAAACGCATTTTTTAGCAATTGGATAATGATTTATTATCGATTTAAGCAATTAAATAATGATTTATTCTCAATTTAAGCGAAAGGTTCGCGCAACCCGATTTAAGGGGGTGAATATTTTTATTACTGGACAACTACAAACGACAAAAATAATAGTTTTGGTAGAAGGCATATATGTTCTATGTAATAAAATCAAAATTATAAAATTTGCTGCAGCGGTAAGCAAATTATATGCAGTTTAAGCAGACAACATCAAATCGCCGTTATCTCCAAAACCATACAAAATAAAATTATGAAATCTTCTTTTTTCAAAAGTGCACCACCCTACCAATCTAACAAAATACTAATTGTGCCCATCGCCCAAACGGTTAATGATTTATTTGAGATTTAAGCGAAATTTAAGCAAAAAAGTGCGGATATCCATTTAAGCGGTTGAATTTCTCAAAAACTGTGTAACTACAAACGACCAAATTTCACACATCTATTATGTACATCCGTAACAATCGATGTAATGTACTTTAAACATCACCCGCACTACTGGGCAGCTTTTATGGGCGTTTGTGAAGTTGGCCCGCACTTTTGAAAAAAAGGTTTATATGTTTACATTTCGATAGGCAATCGTTTGTAGTTGTTTGTAGTGAAAAGTTTTTCGTTTGTAGTTCAACCGTTAGAAAGTTATGACCATTTGAAAAAATTTGATTAAATTAGCCGTTATTTCCAAAACCATACCAAAAAAATTATGAAATCTTCTTTTTTCAAAGGTGCTCAACCCTACCAATCTAATAAAATACTAATTGTGTCCATCGCCCAAACGGTTATTGATTTATTTGAGATTTAAGCAAAATTTAAGCTAACAATTCTCGCGCTCATATCTCAAAAACTGTTCAACTACAAACGATGAAATTATACATTTCTATTCTCTACAATACTCTCTACCAATGATATCAAATAGAAGCTAGCCCGCACTACTGGGCAACTTTTATTAGCAATTTAAGCGCCCAGATTATTATCCCCATATTTCCAATTCGAAACAACTTCCATCAGATAAATCTATTTTTTTCTAATGAATCTATCTGTCTCTTTTTAACTAAACTATCTAAAATAATTTCCCACCAACAGGTAACGCCCTAATCCCAAATTATGTAAAATTAAATTGAGTTCTTAGACCCATTTAAGCAGCTGAATATCTCAAAAACCGTGTAACTACAAACGATCAAATTTCACACATCTATTATGTGCATCCATCACAATCGATGACATGTACTTTAAACATCACCCGCACTACTGGATAGTTAGTTAGTTAGTTAGTTAGTTTAAAGTGGCTCTCGATGAGAGAAACACTTAGGCCGCTATTCGGCCCATTGTGCATACCACTGGGATTTGGGGAGCTGTTTCTTTACTGGCTACTCATGTAAACCATTTGCTGCCGGTTATGAAGCTAAGAATGTTAGCGGCGCTGGTGTTACCTAGATCGCTGAGATCATTAAGAAAATAGTTTCCTAAGTGGGCCTTTCTTAGATTGGCCAGGGCAGGGCAACTGCAAAGAAAGTGAGTGACGGACTCGTCCTCCTCTTCGTCTCTACAGCTTCTGCAGAAGTCATTATAAGGCAGACCGAGCCTTTGCGCGTGTCTACCTATTATGCAGTGCCCGGAGATCACGTTAACGACTTTCGAGATGGTGGATCTCTTAAGTCGAAGAAGCTCCTTGGATCGCTTTGCGTCCAAAGCTGGCCACGTGAGCTTGGCAGTGTCGCAGTATCCCAAATGTTTCCATCTGAGGCCTGCACGCATTACTGCGTCCGCATGAATTATTTGTTTAGCGTGGGAAAGTGGTGCATACACGTTGTGCAGGCTTATACTTTCCACGCCAGAGGAGCCTCGCCTTGCTAGTTCGTCTGCTGCACAGTTCCCTGGGATGTCACAGTGACCAGGAACCCAGCAGAGGGTGAGGTTGTACTGTCCAGCTATCTCGTTTAGAGATACGCGGCAATCTTCCACCGCCTTGGATCTTATTTCGCTGGATATTAGGGATTTGATTGCAGCCTGGCTATCAATGTATATAACGATATCCCTTTGTGATACCGAATTAATCGACAGCCACGCTGTAGCTTGACGAATAGCTGTAATTTCGGCCTGAAAAACACTGCAGTGTTTCGGAAGACTGAAGGAGAGGCCTAGGTTCAATTCCTCTGAAAAGACTCCGGCGCCCACTCCCTCTAGTGTCTTAGAACCGTCTGTGAATATTGACAGTGATTTATGTAGGACATTTTGTGAATCCCATTGGTTCCTGTCCGGTATTTCATGAGTGAAACCTCTTTCGAAATTGATTTTCGTGGGCAGATAGTCGGTAGTAGTGGGCAGGGGAATCGTCTGTAGAAGTATGCTGGCGTGTCCAGTTGGTTGCCCTCTCCAGTGTTTCCCCTCCCTTAATCTGATCGCCACATTGGTGGCATATTCTTTACTGACGATGTCTAGTGGAAGTAGGTTAAGCATGGTTTGCAGAGCGGCGGTTGGAGATGTCCTCAGTGCGCCCGTGATGCACATACACGCCAAGCGCTGAGTCCTCTCTAAGACCTTTAGATTGGAACTTTTGTTCAAGGCCGGCCACCACACAACGATGCCATATAGAATTATCGGTCTTATGACCGCAGTATAAAGCCAGTGCATTATATTGGGTTGAAGGCCCCATCGAGAGCCTACAGCCCTTTTGCAGGAGTATAGAGCCACTAGGGATTTCCTAGCGCGTTCGGCAATGTTTTCTCTCCATAAGAGCTTCCTGTCCAGCCTCAGCCCCAGATATTTAGCGCTGCTAATGAACTCGAGTGGAGTTCCTTTGAGATTTGGAGGAGTGACAGCGGGAAGCTTTACCTTTCTTGTGAATAAGACTAACTCCGTTTTCGTCGGGTTGACGCTAAGACCGCAACTGTCGGTCCAGGAGACTAGTTTACGCAATCCGAGTTGCAGGATGTCGGAAAGTGTCTGTGGGTACTTTCCAGAAGCGAGTAAGGCGACGTCATCCGCGTAGGCCACCACTTTGCACCCTGAGCTCTCTAACGAGATCAGAAGTTCGTTAAGAACTATGTTCCATAACAATGGAGAAAGCACTCCACCTTGTGGGGTGCCTCTGTGCACAAGTTTTTCGACAGCGCTGCTGCCAAAGGTGGCCCTCACCATCCTTTTTGTTAGAATGTGGGTGATTACGCGGCAGATTTGTTCGCCAATATTTAGCTTGTTTAAGGCTTGGATGATCGATTGTGTTTTGATATTGTTAAAGGCCCCCTCTATGTCAAGAAAGACAGCCATTGTATATTCCTTGAGTGAGAGGGACCTCTCTATCGAGCCAACAATCGAGTGAAGAGCAGTTTCGGTTGACTTGCCCTTTTGGTAGGCATGTTGAGATCTTGAAAACAGTGATCGGTCAACAGTGTCCTTGATGTGGAGGTCGATGATCCTCTCGAGAGTTTTGAGAAGAAAGGAAGACAGACTAATTGGTCTGAAGTCCTTGGGGTGTATATGGGAGGTCTTTCCTCCTTTTGGAATGAAAACAACCTTGACCGCAGTCCAGGATGATGGGATGCAACCCAGTGTTATGCAACCTACGAGAATGTGGCTGAGAATGTCTTTGACAATTTCAAATGCGTTCTGTAGTTGCGCCGGGAAGATGTCATCAGGTCCGGGTGACTTGAACGGTTCAAAGCTGTTGACGGCCCACCTTAGCTTCTCCTCACAAATGGTTAGAGTGGTTGGAGAGGCCGCGTAAGTGGTACCATTCCTGAAGTCAGGGTTACCGGTGAAAGGCGTACAGCCAGGAAAATGAGTGTCCATGAGCAGATCCAGTGATTGTTCCTCTGATTCTGCCCATTGGCCCCCGGGGTTTTTTAGTACACTTGGTACAGTGGGCGATTTGGATAGGACTTTACGCATTCTGGAGCCTTCGTTTACGCTGTTAACGTTCTCACAGAAGTTACGCCAGGAGCTACGTTGTGCCTTTCGGACTTCTTTTTTAAAGAGCCTAAGACTACCTTTGTAGGACTCCCAGTCCGTGTCTAGCTTCGAGGTTTTGGCTTTGTTGAATGCCTTTCTGCTCTCGCAGCGAAGCTTAATTAGTTGCTTGTTCCACCACGGTGGTTTTTTGCCCTCCCTCGCTTTGGTGAGGGGGCAGGATCCTCTGAATGCCGTATTCAGGGCGGAAGTGAGCACGTTGTTAAGCGAGTCAAGCTCTGTCTGATCGCCAGGTGTCGGGTGTCTACAGTGAGCTAGATTCGCAGATAGAATAGAGTTGTGTTTACCCCAATCTGTTTTTCGCCGGTTGCGATAAACTGATTTCTGGGGGGTGTAGCTACAGTTTAAAGTGAAGGATATGTACCGGTGGTCTGAGAATGAAGGACTATCCGATACTATCCAGTCCGTTATAGCTGGGTAAAGATATTGGGAGACGAGAGTAACATCAATTACTTCCTGCCTGTTTTTGACAATAAAAGTGGGACTATTTCCTCTGTTACATACTACTAGGTTAGTTCCTACTAAATATTCAAATAAAGACTCACCTCGAGGGTTAGTGTCTGTACTGCCCCATAGGTCATGGTGTGCATTAGTGTCACACCCTAGCACGATGTCGGCCTTCTTTTCCTCCGCTTCTTGGACAACCCGTCGTAGTTCAACTGATGGCGGGTCATCTTCCTCATACGGAAGATAGCTGGACGCCAGCCAAACCGGATTGCCGCTTGCTGGAGTAAGCTGCGCTGCTGCAAGGTCGCCTGTACTATGCTGGGGGATGAAAGTTAATTTTAACGATGTTTTGGCAAGAATGCAAGCTCTAATTTTACCTTTACCTTCCGCGTAGTAAGGAGTATAGCCTTGAGCCCTAAGCCCAGTCACGTTGCCTTTTGTCAGCCACGGTTCCTGAATTAGGGCGATATCCAGTCCGTCCTCGATGAGGCGGACCAGCAGGTTAGCGGATGCTAATTTTGAGTGGTGGAGATTAATCTGAATCAGGTTTAGCGGCATTGCTATCTGATCCAGATTTCTCCACAATGGTAGCGTCGAGATCCTCTGGTGGCGAGACGGTGTCCGCCGAGGATGACGCAGTGGAGCCGGCCAAGTTGGCTTCGGCGGTTAGTATGTCATCTTTCTTGAACAGCTTCATCTCAACTTCCTTCAGGCCGTATTTAATGAGGAAGTTCCTATCACGAAGCATAGGAAGAGATTCTGCTGACATAGAGATGACCAAAGAGCGGCCAGTTTTTTTGGGTTCCTCGTTGGGAACCTTGGAGTTTTCAATGATCTTCCAGTCTTTGACCGGAAGACCAGGATTTTGGAAGCCCATGAGGGCAAGTACCTTGGCAGGATCGCGTGGTTCGAGTGGAACCCAGACCCTGGCTCTCGGTCGGTGGGGGATCGAACTCCGGTCCACAACCTCAAGCCTGGCTCCTGGCCAAACTTCACCAAGGCTGCCGATGGCTGCTTTAATGAAGTCGGCCGACCGCTGGTCATCACAGGCAATCAGTTTGACTGACCCCTGATGCCATCCTGCGTCCTTATAGGAGATGGGATGTTGATTGGTGAGCAGGTACTCACATAGGTGGTTCATTACCAGATTTTCGATAACCCCCCATTTTTCGTAGGAGATTTTGCCCTCCTCGTCTGAGAGGTCCACCACCGCGACTATCAGGTTATCCTTGACCGCTTCCAAAAAGGATTTTGAGCTCTTAGTGGAGCGGGCCTTTTTGGAAGCGTTGGACACCTCATCTAGGGACCTGCGCCTTTTTGGTGCAGGCCTAGTCGCCGCTGTGGGCCTACCCCCTGTAACGCTCGGTGAGCTGTTAGCTAGGGGGCGACTCTTTCGAGGCTGGTTGTCTCCTACGAGCGGTCTCTTGCTCATCGGTGGAGCAGAAGTTCTTTTCGGGATTGAGACCTTCGAAGTGGAGGGAAGGACGTCCCGATTCCTCTCAAACTCCAGTACCCAGGGCGTTGCCCATGAGTAGGAGTCCCTATCCGACTCGCTCCATTCTTTTTCGGCCTTTGAATGTAGACGGGCCAGGATGCGAAGAGCTGCCCTGGTCTCTCGACCAAGCGACCTGTTCTTCAGGTCAGCCGGGGTAGGTGTAGGGGGACGGGGGTAGCTGCAGCATGCAGCAGTTGTTTTGTCAGTGAGTTCGTCCGATAACATCGAACACTCACTGGCAGCATCGTCTATACAGAGATCCTGTAGATGCTCTTCCACGCGTTGCATGGGGGTGGCGCCGCTGGCGTCCGTAGTTGTTGTTTTGTTTTTTTTGTTGTTTTTATTTGAGGTTGAAATTTTGTTCCCACGAGTAGCTAGGGAAAGAAAGGTCGATCTGCACAGAGCCCCGCATTATGCAGACAAGGCTATCTGATCCAGAGGGCGCCCGGTATCTGGATACACCGTTAGCGACTTGATGCTATTTTTGTTGAGACCTGGGCCCACCAGCCTAGTAGACCGTCGGCACGGTACGGTTGACACCTTGATCCAGCCCAGGGGGAGTGAAGGGATGAGAAAGGAGGGAAGGGGTAGGACGGGACGGTGATTACCTCTTAGTTCGCAGAGCTGGCGGCTAATTGGCAGTGCGAATGGCGATTGCCATCCATGCCGGCCTACCATGTTGCTCTACTTAAGCCTCCACACCGCGGCAAGGTGAGTAATCGTCGTCAACCACATCCACACGTGATTGTTCCCTTCACAGGCCTTTAGTGAAAGGAAGGAGGATAACTTTTAGTCGCAATTTAAGGGAAAGCCGAAATGTGTATAAACACCCATATTTAAGCGGTCATATATTTCCACTGTAAGGGAGCTGTGGCGGCTGGAATATGCTTTTATCTAATGTAATTACCTATCTCATATCAGCAATGTCAACAAAAAACCTTTCTAAGCAACAATAAATGTTATTTTCGCATTTTAATTTTTGATAAATTCCGTTCGGAGACCAATTTAAGCACCCCCATATTTCAAAAACGGTGGAACTACAAACGATGAAATTACAGACATATAGCACGTACATCATTCTTAATCGATGATATTAATTAGAAGATAGCCCGCGCTACTGGGAAACTTTTATTCGCAATTTAAGCGCCCAGATTGTTATCCCCATATCTCTAAAACGAAACTTCTTCAATCAGATAAATCTATTTTATTCTAATGCATCTACCTATCTCTATTTAACTATGTGAAGTTGGCCCGCACTTTTCCAAAAAAGGTTTAGACTTTTACCGTTCGATAGGCAATCGTTTGTAGTTGTTTGTAGTGAATTTTTTTTCGTTTGTAGTTCCGCCGTTAGAGAGATATAGCCATTTGAAAAATGTATGGGAAAAGTTTGATTGTGTGTCATTCGATGTAGTTTCGTTCAAAAAGGTTTGTAGTGAAAAGCTTTTCGTTTGTAGTTCAACCGTTCGAGAGTTATGACCATTAGAAAAAATTAGAAATTTTTGAAAAAAAATTTAAATGTTTATATTTCGATAGGCAATCGTTTGTAGTTGTTTGTAGTGAAAAGCGTTTCTTTCTGAAAATTCGTATTTAAGAGATATTAAGACATTTGTGTTTGTACCTATAACTTCGAATTTCCAACACGGAAAAATTAATTGAGCATACTGGTTCATAAAGCACATCCCCCTCTTTCTAATGAAATCAAAAACGCATTTTTCAGCAATTGAATAATGATTTATTCTCGATTTAAGCAATTAAAAAATGATTTATTCTCAATTTAAGCGAAAGGTTCGCGCAACCCGATTTAAGGGGGTAAATATTTTTTATTACTGGACAACTACAAACGACAAAAATAATATTTTTGGTAGAAGGCATATATATTCTATGTAATAAAATCAAAATTATAAAATTTGTTGCAGCGGTAAGCAAATTATATGCAGTTTAAGCAGACAACATCAAATCGCCGTTATCTCCAAAACCATACCAAATAAAATTATGAAATCTTCTTTTTTCAAAAGTGCACCACCCTACCAATCTAACAAAATACTAATTGTGCCCATCGCCCAAACAGTTAATGATTTATTCGAGATTTAAGCGAAATTTTAGCAAAAAAGTGCGGATATCCATTTAAGCGGTTGAATTTCTCAAAAACTGTGTAACTACAAACGACCAAATTTCATACATCTATTATGTACATCCGTCACAATCGATGTAATGTACTTTAAACATCACCCGCACTACTGGGCAGCTTTTATGGGCGTTTGTGAAGTTGGCCCGCACTTTTGAAAAAAAGGTTTATATGTTTACATTTCGATAGGCAATCGTTTGTAGTTGTTTGTAGTGAAAAGTTTTTCGTTTGTAGTTCAACCGTTAGAAAGTTATGACCATTTGAAAAAATTTGATTAAATTAGCCGTTATCTCCAAAACCATACCAAAAAAATTATGAAATCTTCTTTTTTCAAAAGTGCTCAACCCTACCAATCTAATAAAATACTAATTGTGCCCATCGCCCAAACGGTTATTGATTTATTTGAGATTTAAGCAAAATTTAAGCTAACAATTCTCGCGCTCATATCTCAAAAACTGTTCAACTACAAACGATGAAATTATACATTTCTATTCTCTACAATACTCTCTACCAATGATATCAAATAAAAGCTAGCCCGCACTACTGGGCAACTTTTATTAGCAATTTAAGCGCCCAGATTATTATCCCCATATTTCCAATTCGAAACAACTTCCATCAGATAAATCTATTTTTTTCTAATGAATCTATCTGTCTCTTTTTAACTGAACTATCTAAAATAATTTCCCACCAACAGGTAACGCCCTAATCCCAAATTATGTAAAATTAAATTGAGTTCTTAGACCCATTTAAGCAGCTGAATATCTCAAAAACCGTGTAACTACAAACGATCAAATTACACATATCCATTTTGTACATCTATCTTAATCGATGACATGTACTTTAAACATCACCCGCACTACTGGGCAGCTTTTATGGGCGTTTGTGAAGTTGGCCCGCACTTTTGAAAAAAAGGTTTATATGTTTACATTTCGATAGGCAATCGTTTGTAGTTGTTTGTAGTGAAAAGTTTTTCGTTTGTAGTTCAACCGTTAGAAAGTTATGACCATTTGAAAAAATTTGATTAAATTAGCCGTTATTTCCAAAACCATACCAAAAAAATTATGAAATCTTCTTTTTTCAAAGGTGCTCAACCCTACCAATCTAATAAAATACTAATTGTGTCCATCGCCCAAACGGTTAATGATTTATTTGAGATTTAAGCGAAATTTAAGCAAAAAAGTGCGGATATCCATTTAAGCGGTTGAATTTCTCAAAAACTGTGTAACTACAAACGACCAAATTTCACACATCTATTATGTACATCCGTAACAATCGATGTAATGTACTTTAAACATCACCCGCACTACTGGGCAGCTTTTATGGGCGTTTGTGAAGTTGGCCCGCACTTTTGAAAAAAAGGTTTATATGTTTACATTTCGATAGGCAATCGTTTGTAGTTGTTTGTAGTGAAAAGTTTTTCGTTTGTAGTTCAACCGTTAGAAAGTTATGACCATTTGAAAAAATTTGATTAAATTAGCCGTTATTTCCAAAACCATACCAAAAAAATTATGAAATCTTCTTTTTTCAAAGGTGCTCAACCCTACCAATCTAATAAAATACTAATTGTGTCCATCGCCCAAACGGTTATTGATTTATTTGAGATTTAAGCAAAATTTAAGCTAACAATTCTCGCGCTCATATCTCAAAAACTGTTCAACTACAAACGATGAAATTATACATTTCTATTCTCTACAATACTCTCTACCAATGATATCAAATAGAAGCTAGCCCGCACTACTGGGCAACTTTTATTAGCAATTTAAGCGCCCAGATTATTATCCCCATATTTCCAATTCGAAACAACTTCCATCAGATAAATCTATTTTTTTCTAATGAATCTATCTGTCTCTTTTTAACTAAACTATCTAAAATAATTTCCCACCAACAGGTAACGCCCTAATCCCAAATTATGTAAAATTAAATTGAGTTCTTAGACCCATTTAAGCAGCTGAATATCTCAAAAACCGTGTAACTACAAACGATCAAATTTCACACATCTATTATGTGCATCCATCACAATCGATGACATGTACTTTAAACATCACCCGCACTACTGGATAACTTTTAGTCGCAATTTAAGGGAAAGCCGAAATGTGTATAAACACCCATATTTAAGCGGTCATATATTTCCACTGTAAGGGAGCTGTGGCGGCTGGAATATGCTTTTATCTAATGTAATTACCTATGTGAAGTTGGCCCGCACTTTTCCAAAAAAGGTTTAGACTTCTACAGTTCGATAGGCAATCGTTTGTAGTTGTTTGTAGTGAATTTTTTTTCGTTTGTAGTTCCGCCGTTAGAGAGATATAGCCATTTGAAAAATGTATGGGAAAAGTTTGATTGTGTGTCATTCGATGTAGTTTCGTTCAAAAAGGTTTGTAGTGAAAAGCTTTTCGTTTGTAGTTCAACCGTTCGAAAGTTATGACCATTAGAAAAAATTAGAAATTTTTGAAAAAAAAATTGAAATGTTTATATTTCGATAGGCAATCGTTTGTAGTTGTTTGTAGTGAAAAGCTTTTCTTTCTGAAAATTCGTATTTAAGAGATATTAAGACATTTGTGTTTGTACCTATAACTTCGAATTTCCAACACGGAAAAATTAATTGAGCATACTGGTTCATAAAGCACATCCCCCTCTTTCTAATGAAATCAAAAACGCATTTTTCAGCAATTGGATAATGATTTATTATCGATTTAAGCAATTAAATAATGATTTATTCTCAATTTAAGCGAAAGGTTCGCGCAACCCGATTTAAGGGGGTGAATATTTTTATTACTGGACAACTACAAACGACAAAAATAATAGTTTTGGTAGAAGGCATATATGTTCTATGTAATAAAATCAAAATTATAAAATTTGTTGCAGCGGTAAGCAAATTATATGCAGTTTAAGCAGACAACATCAAATCGCCGTTATCTCCAAAACTATACGAAATAAAATTATGAAATCTTCTTTTTTCAAAAGTGCACCACCCTACTAATCTTACAAAATACTAATTGTGCCCATCGCCTAAACGGTTAATGATTTATTTGAGATTTAAACGAAATTTTAGCAAAAAAGTGCGGATATCCATTTAAGCGGTTGAATTTCTCAAAAACTGTGTAACTACAAACGACCAAATTTCACACATCTATTATGTACATCCGTCACAATCGATGTAATGTACTTTAAACATCACCCGCACTACTGGGCAGCTTTTATGGGCGTTTGTGAAGTTGGCCCGCACTTTTGAAAAAAAGGTTTAGATGTTTACATTTCGATAGGCAATCGTTTGTAGTTGTTTGTAGTGAAAAGCTTTTCGTTTGTAGTTCAACCGTTAGAAAGTTATGACCATTTGAAAAAATTTGATTAAATTAGCCGTTATCTCCAAAACCATACTAAAAAAATTATGAAATCTTCTTTTTTCAAAAGTGCTCAACCCTACCAATCTAATAAAATACTAATTGTGTCCATCGCCCAAACGGTTATTGATTTATTTGAGATTTAAGCAAAATTTAAGCTAACAATTCTCGCGCTCATATCTCAAAAACTGTTCAACTACAAACGATGAAATTATACATTTCTATTCTCTACAATACTCTCTACCAATGATATCAAATAGAAGCTAGCCCGCACTACTGGGCAACTTTTATTAGCAATTTAAGCGCCCAGATTATTATCCCCATATTTCCAATTCGAAACAACTTCCATCAGATAAATCTATTTTTTTTTAATGCATCTATCTGTCTCTTTTTAACTAAACTATCTAAAATAATTTCCCACCAACAGGTAACGCCCTAATCCCAAATTATGTAAAATTAAATTGAGTTCTTAGACCCATTTAAGCAGTTGAATTTCTCAAAAACCGTGTAACTACAAACGATCAAATTTCACACATCTATTATGTGCATCCATCACAATCGATGACATGTACTTTAAACATCACCCGCACTACTGGATAACTTTTAGTCGCAATTTAAGGGAAAGCCGAAATGTGTATAAACACCCATATTTAAGCGGTCATATATTTCCACTGTAAGGGAGCTGTGGCGGCTGGAATATGCTTTTATCTAATGTAATTACCTATCTCATATCAGCAATGTCAACAAAAAACCTTTCTAAGCAACAATAAATGTTATTTTCATATTTTAATTTTTGATAAATTCCGGTCGGAGACCAATTTAACACCCCCATATTTCAAAAACGGTGGAACTACAAACGATGAAATTACAGACATATAACATGTACATCACTCTTAATCGATGATATTAATTAGAAGATAGCCCGCGCTACTGGGAAACTTTTATTCGCAATTTAAGCGCCCAGATTGTTATCCCCATATCTCTAATACGAAACTACTTCAATCAGATAAATCTATTTTTTTCTAATGCATCTACCTATCTCTATTTAACTAAGTCAGTTAAAATAATTTCCCACCAACAGGTAACGCCCTAATCCCAAATTATGTAAAATTAAATTGAGTTCTTAGACCCATTTAAGCAGTTGAATTTCTCAAAAACCGTGTAACTACAAACGATCAAATTTCACATATCTATTTTGTACATCTATCTTAATCGATGACATGTACTTTAAACATCACCCGCACTACTGGACAACTTTTATTCGCAATTTAAGGGAAGCTTGAAATGTGTATAAACACTCATATTTAAGAGGTACGATATTTCTAATGCCAAATGATCATAAATGGAAAAATCGTCTGTTTTCTATTGCACCTACCCCTCTCTCTTTAATAAAATCATCAAAAATTATTTCCCGCTAACAGGTAATATTCTTTCCCAATTTAGGCAACTAAAGCGAAGCCTCATTTTGTCAATAGTATGTTTCGGTAACGGTGCAACTACAAACGATGAAATTACACGTGTCTACCATATGCACCCTTCTTAATGCATGTTATTAAAGAGAAGCTAGCCCGCACAATTAGACAACTTTTATTAGCAATTTAAGGGAAGTCTAAAATGTATTCAATCGCACCCATACCTATTTAAGTGGTCTGATGTTTTCATTACTAAGGATGTACCTATAAAAGCTGAAATATATCTATTTGTAATGAAAATAAATCTCTCTCTCTCTAACGAAATCAAGAGTACCTAACTATATTTTCAACAAAGAGATCATGTTTTATTCGCAAATTATTTTAACGTATAAATTGAGTTCGGGGACCCATTTAAGCGGTCGAATATATCAAAAACTGCAACTGCTGACGATGAAAATGTAGGTACATATCATATTAGGACGTTTGACACAATCCCCGGTATGTTTTCACTCCACGTAGGTAAAGTTTGTTGTTCAACCACAACTTTTGAATATTTTTTAATTCCATTAATCAACTAAATTCGACCACTTTTTTCATTCTATGTAGGTATAACACACCCAATGTTTGAAATTTATATCCATCGCTTGTGGAAAATATACATAAACAATTAAAAATAACAGTCTCATAACAATCACGAGTCATACAAATAGCACCGACAAGTAGGTTAGGCAATGACGACACAAATGGCAAAAATTTATTTGCAGTAGGTACCTACCTATATAAGTAGCGTCTAGGCTATCACTCAGTTGTGCCAATTGGTACCTAAACTTTGACAATTGATCGTGAGATACCTACTTCCTGGCAATGTCCAAACATAAATCGAAACTATGTAAGTAGGTATGCAATTTGAACTTTCAAACAATCTCTGTACTTATCTACAATTCCAACGAATAAGACAAGACGTATCTACCTACTTATATACATATATAATACCTAAATACCCCTTCCATAATATATGTACATACTACATAGGTATATTCAAATTGAATCGGGGTATCCTACGTAATCCCAGCCAACACCAATCAAACTTCTTATTTTTATTAAATCATTTCCGTTTGTTATATCTACATACCTACTTATAGTCGTACTTCCCTCCCCCATCATACCATCCAAATGAAGTGTAACATATCGTAACGGTGCAGTACGGTCGATGCACAAATCACAGGTATAGGTTTTCGCAGGACACTCCTTTATTGTCACGGTTTGTAGCACATGTAGAGCGTCATATTTTTTGCTAATGATTCTCTGTATGTTCGTTTCATTCGTTCTTCTTCAAGAACGATACGCGCATTCGATCACTTTCACAGGTAAACATCACACCGACACGATCCGTATTACAGGTCAATAATGTATGTGGCCTACATTTCTTTGCTTGGTCATACTCATACGCATACCTAATAGGTTCGGTGTAAGGATGGCGGAACAAAAGCAACCCTTTGATGATAATGCACATCTTTGAAATTAAATTTGCCTTCCATTTCTTTGCAAAGAGCGATTTAGCAATAAAACTAGTTTTTTTTTAATATAAAGACGACGGGAGTGTACCTACGTATTGTAAAAAGTTTTTTTTCTGTTTGCCTAACATTGGTTGCGTGAACATATTCAAACATCGCATCGGTTTAAATTGCAAATAACATGTGCATCAGATCAGAGTAGTGGTAGCTAGCTTCTATTTGATTATTATACATTGAAGGATGTAGGTAGGTAGGTTCATATATGTAGTACAAATATGATAAATAATTGGATTAGGTACATGGCTTTAAGTCTTTAATTTTGGAAATATCGGGCCGATTAAATGGGTTTTGGATATATGTATAGTCTAATATATTATTTTTTATATATCCCTAGTAATGAAAACATCAGACCACTTAAATAGGTATGGGTGCGATTGAATACATTTTAGGCTTCCCTTAAATTGCTAATAAAAGTTGTCTAATTGTGCGGGCTAGCTTCTCTTTAATAACATGCATTAAGAAGGGTGCATATGGTAGACACGTGTAATTTCATCGTTTGTAGTTGCACCGTTACCGAAACATACTATTGACAAAATGAGGCTTCGCTTTAGTTGCCTAAATTGGGAAAGAATATTACCTGTTAGCGGGAAATAATTTTTGATGATTTTATTAAAGAGAGAGGGGTAGGTGCAATAGAAAACAGACGATTTTTCCATTTATGATCATTTGGCATTAGAAATATCGTACCTCTTAAATATGAGTGTTTATACACATTTCAAGCTTCCCTTAAATTGCGACTAAAAGTTATCCAGTAGTGCGGGTGATGTTTAAAGTACATTACATCGATTGTGACGGATGTACATAATAGATGTGTGAAATTTGGTCGTTTGTAGTTACACAGTTTTTGAGAAATTCAACCGCTTAAATGGATATCCGCACTTTTTTGCTAAAATTTCGCTTAAATCTCAAATAAATCATTAACCGTTTGGGCGATGGGCACAATTAGTATTTTGTTAGATTAGTAGGGTGGTGCACTTTTGAAAAAAGAAGATTTCATAATTTTATTTCGTATAGTTTTGGAGATAACGGCGATTTGATGTTGTCTGCTTAAACTGCATATAATTTGCTTACCGCTGCAACAAATTTTATAATTTTGATTTTATTACATAGAACATATATGCCTTCTACCAAAACTATTATTTTTGTCGTTTGTAGTTGTCCAGTAATAAAAATATTCACCCCCTTAAATCGGGTTGCGCGAACCTTTCGCTTAAATTGAGAATAAATCATTATTTAATTGCTTAAATCGATAATAAATCATTATCCAATTGCTGAAAAATGCGTTTTTGATTTCATTAGAAAGAGGGGGATGTGCTTTATGAACCAGTATGCTCAATTAATTTTTCCGTGTTGGAAATTCGAAGTTATAGGTACAAACACAAATGTCTTAATATCTCTTAAATACGAATTTTCAGAAAGAAAAGCTTTTCACTACAAACAACTACAAACGATTGCCTATCGAAATATAAACATTTCAATTTTTTTTCAAAAATTTCTAATTTTTTCTAATGGTCATAACTTTCGAACGGTTGAACTACAAACGAAAAGCTTTTCACTACAAACCTTTTTGAACGAAACTACATCGAATGACACACAATCAAACTTTTCCCATACATTTTTCAAATGGCTATATCTCTCTAACGGCGGAACTACAAACGAAAAAAAATTCACTACAAACAACTACAAACGATTGCCTATCGAACTGTAGAAGTCTAAACCTTTTTTGGAAAAGTGCGGGCCAACTTCACATAGGTGCATTCGATCACTTTCACAGGTAAACATCACACCGACACGATCCGTATTACAGGTCAATAATGTACGTAGCCTACATTTCTTTGCTTGGTCATACTCATACGCATACCCCATAGGTTCGGTGTAAGGATGGCGGAACAAAAGCAACCCTTTGATGATAATGCACATCTTTGAAATTAAATTTGCCTTCCATTTCTTTGCAAAGAGCGTCAGATTTAGCAATAAAACTAGTTTTTTTTAATATAAAGACGACGGGAGTGTACCTACGTATTGTAAAAAGTTTTTTTTCTGTTTGCCTAACATTGGTTGCGTGAACATATTCAAACATCGCATCGGTTTAAATTGCAAATAACATGTGCATCAGATCAGAGTAGTGGTAGCTAGCTTCTATTTGATTATTATACATTGAAGGATGTAGGTAGGTAGGTTCATATGTAGTACAAATATGATAAATAATTGGATTAGGTACATGGCTTTAAGTCTTTAATTTTGGAAATATCGGGCCGATTAAATGGGTTTTGGATATATGTATAGTATAATATATTATTTTTTATATATCCCTAGTAATGAAAACATCAGACCACTTAAATAGGTATGGGTGCGATTGAATACATTTTAGGCTTCCCTTAAATTGCTAATAAAAGTTGTCTAATTGTGCGGGCTAGCTTCTCTTTAATAACATGCATTAAGAAGGGTGCATATGGTAGACACGTGTAATTTCATCGTTTGTAGTTGCACCGTTACCGAAACATACTATTGACAAAATGAGGCTTCGCTTTAGTTGCCTAAATTGGGAAAGAATATTACCTGTTAGCGGGAAATAATTTTTGATGATTTTATTAAAGAGAGAGGGGTAGGTGCAATAGAAAACAGACGATTTTTCCATTTATGATCATTTGGCATTAGAAATATCGTACCTCTTAAATATGAGTGTTTATACACATTTCAAGCTTCCCTTAAATTGCGAATAAAAGTTGTCCAGTAGTGCGGGTGATGTTTAAAGTACATGTCATCGATTAAGATAGATGTACAAAATAGATATGTGTAATTTGATCGTTTGTAGTTACACGGTTTTTGAGAAATTCAACTGCTTAAATGGGTCTAAGAAATCAATTTAATTATACATAATTTGCGATTAGAACGTTACTTGTTGATGGGAAATTATTTTAACTGACTTAGTTAAATAGAGATAGGTAGATGCATTAGAATAAAATAGATTTATCTGATTGAAGAAGTTTCGTTTTAGAGATATGGGGATAACAATCTGGGCGCTTAAATTGCGAATAAAAGTTTCCCAGTAGCGCGGGCTATCTTCTAATTAATATCATCGATTAAGAATGATGTACGTGCTATATGTCTGTAATTTCATCGTTTGTAGTTCCACCGTTTTTGAAATATGGGGGTGCTTAAATTGGTCTCCGAACGGAATTTATCAAAAATTAAAATGCGAAAATAACATTTATTGTTGCTTAGAAAGGTTTTTTGTTGACATTGCTGATATGAGATAGGTAATTACATTAGATAAAAGCATATTCCAGCCGCCACAGCTCCCTTACAGTGGAAATATATGACCGCTTAAATATGGGTGTTTATACACATTTCGGCTTTCCCTTAAATTGCGACTAAAAGTTATCCAGTAGTGCGGGTGATGTTTAAAGTACATGTCATCGATTGTGATGGATGCACATAATAGATGTGTGAAATTTGATCGTTTGTAGTTACACGGTTTTTGAGATATTCAGCTGCTTAAATGGGTCTAAGAACTCAATTTAATTTTACATAATTTGGGATTAGGGCGTTACCTGTTGGTGGGAAATTATTTTAGATAGTTTAGTTAAAAAGAGACAGATAGATTCATTAGAAAAAAATAGATTTATCTGATGGAAGTTGTTTCGAATTGGAAATATGGGGATAATAATCTGGGCGCTTAAATTGCTAATAAAAGTTGCCCAGTAGTGCGGGCTAGCTTCTATTTGATATCATTGGTAGAGAGTATTGTAGAGAATAGAAATGTATAATTTCATCGTTTGTAGTTGAACAGTTTTTGAGATATGAGCGCGAGAATTGTTAGCTTAAATTTTGCTTAAATCTCAAATAAATCAATAACCGTTTGGGCGATGGACACAATTAGTATTTTATTAGATTGGTAGGGTTGAGCACCTTTGAAAAAAGAAGATTTCATAATTTTTTTGGTATGGTTTTGGAAATAACGGCTAATTTAATCAAATTTTTTCAAATGGTCATAACTTTCTAACGGTTGAACTACAAACGAAAAACTTTTCACTACAAACAACTACAAACGATTGCCTATCGAAATGTAAACATATAAACCTTTTTTTCAAAAGTGCGGGCCAACTTCACAAACGCCCATAAAAGCTGCCCAGTAGTGCGGGTGATGTTTAAAGTACATTACATCGATTGTTACGGATGTACATAATAGATGTGTGAAATTTGGTCGTTTGTAGTTACACAGTTTTTGAGAAATTCAACCGCTTAAATGGATATCCGCACTTTTTTGCTTAAATTTCGCTTAAATCTCAAATAAATCATTAACCGTTTGGGCGATGGACACAATTAGTATTTTATTAGATTGGTAGGGTTGAGCACCTTTGAAAAAAGAAGATTTCATAATTTTTTTGGTATGGTTTTGGAAATAACGGCTAATTTAATCAAATTTTTTCAAATGGTCATAACTTTCTAACGGTTGAACTACAAACGAAAAACTTTTCACTACAAACAACTACAAACGATTGCCTATCGAAATGTAAACATATAAACCTTTTTTTCAAAAGTGCGGGCCAACTTCACAAACGCCCATAAAAGCTGCCCAGTAGTGCGGGTGATGTTTAAAGTACATTACATCGATTGTTACGGATGTACATAATAGATGTGTGAAATTTGGTCGTTTGTAGTTACACAGTTTTTGAGAAATTCAACCGCTTAAATGGATATCCGCACTTTTTTGCTTAAATTTCGCTTAAATCTCAAATAAATCATTAACCGTTTGGGCGATGGGCACAATTAGTATTTTGTTAGATTGGTAGGGTGGTGCACTTTTGAAAAAAGAAGATTTCATAATTTTATTTTGTATGGTTTTGGAGATAACGGCGATTTGATGTTGTCTGCTTAAACTGCATATAATTTGCTTACCGCTGCAGCAAATTTTATAATTTTGATTTTATTACATAGAACATATATGCCTTCTACCAAAACTATTATTTTTGTCGTTTGTAGTTGTCCAGTAATAAAAATATTCACCCCCTTAAATCGGGTTGCGCGAACCTTTCGCTTAAATTGAGAATAAATCATTATTTAATTGCTTAAATCGATAATAAATCATTATCCAATTGCTAAAAAATGCGTTTTTGATTTCATTAGAAAGAGAGGGATGTGCTTTATGCACCAGTATGCTCAATAAATTTTTCCGTGTTGGAAATTCGAAGTTATAGGTACAAACACAAATGTCTTAATATCTCTTAAATAAGAATTTTCAGAAAGAAACGCTTTTCACTACAAACAACTACAAACGATTGCCTATCGAAATATAAACATTTAAATTTTTTTTCAAAAATTTCTAATTTTTTCTAATGGTCATAACTTTCTAACGGTTGAACTACAAACGAAAAGCTTTTCACTACAAACCTTTTTGAACGAAACTACATCGAATGACACACAATCAAACTTTTCCCATACATTTTTCAAATGGCTATATCTCTCTAACGGCGGAACTACAAACGAAAAAAAATTCACTACAAACAACTACAAACGATTGCCTATCGAACTGTAAAAGTCTAAACCTTTTTTGGAAAAGTGCGGGCCAACTTCACATAGGTAGAAGGAATTAGTGTATGGAATTGCCGACAAATGAACTGTGAATCAAGAGGCTGAAGGACTACCGTATTAGGCGGGGTATTTTGCAGATTTTTAATCCTCGGTGGTTGAAATGGGAAGAGCTAATGTAGCAAATGTGTAAATGATAGATAATAGGAGCTGATAATTTGAAAAGGAGATTTATTTGTATAAGTGTACGAGGTGTCGTATGTCAATACAATTTAAAGTCACTTTTGAAAAGGGTGATTTGGTAACAGAGTTGTTTCAGTGAATTGATTGACAGACAACAGCATGTCACTGAAATTGCTACTGGTGTTGTGTGTATAGATCGCCCATAGAAATCAAATCCAGGGTGCTTTATGTTGCGGATGTCCGAAAGGTCAAACAAATTATTTGTTTTATTTTACCGGATCTGGTCAAAATATGCCTTACATTGTAAGTGTAGGTAATTCTTATGAGGTCTTCACAGAGGAAGAGACTTCGACTGTTACCTGTTACATGTCGTTCACTTACTGGAATGTTCAAAAGGTTGTAGTTCTATCAGCTCATATATGCGGAGCTATCGACATGACGTTACTACCATGGGTCAAAAATATACTGGTGAATTGACATAATATGGACTGTGGTCATGTCATATGACAAATGCTAACAGGGGCATCGCTTTTATACAAGGTATCGCAAAAGTTGTTCTTTGGCTGTAATTTTTTTATGAATGAAAAACTTGGATTATATTTATTTGATATATATTTGTTATATACATAAAAGTGTCCGCAACCAGAATTGCTGACCATTTGGGCCTGGTTTATATCATTTCCCAACACTCTAACCAAATTTTCCTCACATCTTTGACGGATATTCTCTTTCAGGGCTGCAAGATTCTGTGGCTTGTTGACATAGACTCGTGACTTTAAAAAAACTCCACAAAAAATAAGTCTGGAAACGGTTAAATCAGACGATCTTGTCGGCCGATGCAAATCGAAAATATCAGCGATTAGGTGACACGGTAATGCAGCCCTCAGAATTTTGGGTTGTGGCTTAACTCTCTAGCTAACAGTCGATGCAATGTTTGCACTTTGGGTAAGATTCTACTTTATCTACTGCCCATTCAGAAAGAACGGTTTTGAAGAACTTTTTTAAAAGTTAAATTGACATTTAGGGAAAAAAAATAATTTTACAAAAATTGGACACTCCGTTCTTGAAATGTTGGTAGGTACTACCTTATATGGTATTTTTTTAACTTTCAGGCGTGCCACGCCATAACGGTAAGAGAACCCCAGTTTGTTTGCAGATTTGAGCTCAGAGTCAGAGCATTAAATTCCATCGGAATATACAGAAAAAAAGTTTTTTTTTGAAAATCAAGCCTCACTTTGTAAAGGAACGTATTACAGTCTATCACCAACATTGTCTGGTAACCAAAAAGCCCCATGCCCAATTGCGCGGCAGGACGTCTGGTCAATGATCCGGGGTTCTCTGCGATATCTTCAGCCAAATCTGCGATATTCTCAGCAGAATGGCTGCCCCGGGGCCCAACAGGACTGACAGAATCTGGTGTTGTCCAATACTGTTCCAGGCGAGCGCCTAAACGTCGTAGTGTTTGCCCAGTTGATGTCGGACGACCGGCAACTCTGTGTCAAAATTCATCCTGCGTGTTGATGTATATTTTGTATATATATGTTTGCTTTACACGTGTCAATGTAGAATTGACATTTTCCGCCATTTGCAAAAAGCATTTTTTGATAGTGGGATGAATTTTGATCCTGGAGATTTTGGATCAGCACTTTCACGCTTTGGTCAAGCTCCACACTTACACTCCCCTAGCAGTTACGGATTACTGATCGATGTCATGGTAAATATTCTTAAAAATCTTTGAAAACCCGATGTGATTGACTATGGTAGGTATACACTTAATATGAGCCTTTTTCTTTTAAATGCGGATTTAAAGTCATGAAGCATCCAGACTCGAGAACCATTGTACCTACTTCGAACCAGAAATCCCATTTTTAGATAAATGATAGAAAAACTCGATTCAGATTCAGTGAAAATTTAACGACGAACCTGGGGGTTATACCATACCTAACCTCAACCACCTTTATGGGTATGCTCAACTTGGGGTTGGTTGACGTCGTGGTCCACTCCGGACCTTGAGTGTCATCTGAAGTAAAGATGGTCCTCTATGTCACCCTCTGTTAGGCCTTGAAAGAGCTGTTCTTAAAAAAAAAGTTTCATTTGAAATTCACATTCGAACCGAAAAAATAAAGGGTGTTTCAATTTTAAGGGCCGATGTTGAATGCGAACCACACCTAAACATCAAGTTTTTTTCTGCATTTCATTTGACATCTCAACTCAATTTGAACAATGGAAAGATACACAATCGAGCAACGCGTTAAAGTTATTCAGGCTTATTATGAAATATGGCAACAGTGGATGATCAATGTTCGAAGAAAATCATCTTCAGTGATGAGGCACATTTTCACCTCAGTGGCGGTTTTTGGGCTGGCGGCATCATCGGGCCGTATTTTTTCCAGGCAGTTGCTGTGAATGGTGAGATGATAACGAACTTTTTATGGAAGATATGGATGTGGATGGGAGAAATTCAATGGCCGTGTTATCTCACGTCGTGGCGATGTTAATTGGCCGCCACGATCATGCGATTTGACACCGTTGGACTACTTTCTTTGGGGTTATTTGAAAGAAAAGGTGTACATCGATAAGCCAGTAACAATTCAAGAAATAAAGAATGAGATAATTCGGCACATTAACGGCATAGAACCTCAATTATGCCTCAGCCCTCAGCGTCATCGAAAATTTGGACCATCGTATGGAGGTGTGCCGCCGGGGTCGCGGCGGCCATTTGCCCGATATTTTGCTCCATACCAATATTATCATAGAAATGACAATAATTTCCTAAATAATTTGTGTTTTATTCAAAATCAACATCGGCCCTTAAAACTTAACCACCCTTTACTATGTATTTTCTAAAACTAGAAGCTGACTTAAAAACCCCTTCAACTCTAATTTACATCTATGAGTGAGCATACAAACTGAATTCCTGCCCAACAACTACGATTCTGCACCAGCGAACAATCAGATATGTTATCCGGTTAAGTACCTATTTTCTTTTAATCCTCAAACCGTTGTTCAGCCTGTTCCCACTAAAATGTCAGCCTGTTCGCCCACCCTTTTCAAAAATTCAAACACATGTTACTGAAATGAAATAAACTAAACAACTGTTGTGTCCTGTGTCTGTGTCCATGTCCAGCGCATATCTGTATGTCCATCGTTATACCGATTACATGCACAAATAATATACACAAACGCCAGTCGAAAATTCGTCTTCCATACCTACACAAAAAAAAAAAGGGATATCCAAACGATACGTGAGGCATTAGCAACTTATAAAGACCAGTCAGCTCAGCGACAATTCAATCAACACAAATTTGAATAGAGAATGAAACCGCACTTCCACCCTTAATCAAATAAATACCCAATCGAAACGATAAAATAAACAAAATACGAACTACACATACACACCTTTCGGATCTTGAACTTAATTAATTGCCACAGAAATTCCACATTCACTCCATCACTGTGCGGCTGGCAGGCAAAGCGTCAGGGTGCGATGATTTTGATGAAATTATAATTTCAACCCCCCCCAAACGGAGTGTATTACCCAAGCCACCCACCCAGTCACCCCATCTACCCTATGCCGCGATGCCAAAGTAAAAGAAGAGGTAATCGAGTTGTGACAACTGACGAACGAGTTTTGTACCGTGTATAGTATAAGCAAATTCACAGAGAAGCACCAACCACCCACCCACCAACCACTACTGTTGCACGCGGTTATCGTGAAGCACCGCACCGCTTCCGTTTGAATGACACAATTTATATTAATTGGTTCGAATGCAAATCCAGAGTGGCTGACACCCAAAATGAAGGGGTGCAGAATTTGTAAAATCACCATAATTACAAGTTCGTACAGTAGTAGTTATGAATATTGGCTCGAGCAGTTGACACTATGGGGGGTTGTAATCGCTTCAATGTACATATAAGGCGTAGGCGAGTTCTGGGGTGTATATTGTTTTTGAAACGGTATCAGAATTATTATCAACATGCCAGCACAGCAATTTAATCGCAGCAGAGGGTGCGTGTATTGGCTGTCAGCTACCCCATTTCAATGGACCAGGACGAGAACGGAGGACCTCTTTATTATTTATTTGTGTGCGCAGTTTGCGTGCAATATTTGATGTTGGGGATGTTTTATGATGATAATGACGGCGACGATGGTGATGTTATTAAACGCTTTGACGCCTTTCGCTGTTGATTGGACTATGAAATTTGTCGACGTCTTTATTTGTGCAAATACTTGAATGGGATTATGATCGATTGAGAAGTGTAGTGGAACATGCTCGACTTATAAATGAACGAGGGTGGATATTTGGCTGACATCCATGTTGAAGGAATGGATATTCCAATAAAGATGCGGTATCATAGATTTAGGTACTTTAGCTGACTTTAGATACTATTCGGCGTTAAATACTTTTCGGCTAAATTGTTCCCTAGGTGGCTGTGCCTCACACTGTACAAGCGAAAATGGTCTATAGTAATACAACACGATAGATGGACCCTTAAGTACCTACCTTACATGCTAAATTTAATAAGGACTTCATCTACCTCGTTGTCCATCTGAAATACATAGTTTTAAAGTTTCTTTGGCCCGATTCACATGATTCATGGTTACATCTTTAGTGAGTTTAATACAGCTGCTATTTGGATTCCGGTGCTTAGGCCTCAGTTATAGCTATCAGTAAAATGCATCCGTAAAAACACGAAACAGAACAAAACTGAAACATTTAACCATAGCATATCATAGAATTCAGTGGAATACTTCGTGAAACTGGTTGAGAAGTTGAACAAAAAAAGTTTTTCGTAAAGAAAAATTAAGAAATTCTTTTTTTTACAAAATTTAAAGATCAATTGCTTAATTTTTTTTTTGACGAATTAGTTTTATAATTCAAAAGCAACTATTAAAGGCCAAGATTGAGTTCAACGATTAAGTTTAAAGTGCTCCAAAAAAGTGAAACAATTTTTGTATGGATGCATTTTACTGATAGCTATAACTGCAGCATTATTCTTATTATTATATTATTATATTATTATTATTTGAATAAACTGTAAAAATATAGCCCGTTAAGATATTTGTTATTTTCTTTCGAAATGATTTCTGAGGAAAAGTGACAGCGGCCCGAGACGGGTTGTCTCCAGTGATGCCAGTTTTTTTCAGTGAAAATTCCCCATTTTGGAGGAAAAAATAAGAGTTTTTCCCCATTTTGCATTTCGATTTTCTCCACTTTTTTTCCCATTTCAGATTATGTAACAAAAACAATGTAATTTAAGTAATTTGATTTTAAAATTAAGGCATTATGTTTTTTTTTATTCAAGTACCTGCATATTGGGAGTATTCCAAAGATTAAGAGCTACAGTTATTTCTTTAAAAAAATGCATTGTAGAGACTATTGACATATAATATGTAAATAGGGATTGCCAAATAAGATTGGTACATATTAAAAACTTCAAATACGTAAATTTCGTAAATGTTATTCCAAGCGTACTGGATTTCATCATTTTTAAATTTTTATCTCGAATTTTCTGCCATCTTTCGTGTCAACCAACTGTGACAATTCTATCAGATCAAGATTTGGGCTTTGATATAGATGCTTAGAATCCGCGCCTGTTATGATTACGATAGCGTGCTTGTGGCCTAATGAATTAAGGTTGTCGCCAACCACATCCCCGAATAGTATGTTAATTCAGATAAGTTAGTTAACATACCAGTTGTGTCTTTTCATACTACGTCCATAGTTGCTTGTATTTGTTGGCCACTGATTTGCGGGTTCCCGATTTAGATAGTCTTTCTGTTGTTTCTATTTCTACACCATACTAAAGTATACATATTAAAAATACGGAATTGAGACAAAAATCAAGATTTAGACTGTTGCACAAAAACTATAGGCTATTCTTACGTAAAACTTTTCTTTTGCGTTCTGATTGAACTCAAACAAAGCACCCGAGAATCTAACTCAGTTCTTATAGGTAGGTTAAATTTGTCAGCCTGCATCCGATGGCACATTATAACATCTGAAGACATAAGGATATTAAGTAGGTATAAATCAGTACCTACAGAATTCTTTGTCCCTTCAAGTGGTATTTACTTGCTTCTGTGAACAGTAACAAATTTGCTTGCGCGGGAGCAAACACTGAAGTCCTATCTACATATTCAAAATCATGTTCGGCCAAATGCAATTTTTTTTAGGTTAGTCGTCGTTGAAACGCATATTTTTGTTTTTAAACTAGGGAGAGTTTAATTTAAAAATTACAATACGTAAAGGAATAGTAGAATTTGGTTTTCCCCCATTTCAAGTGTGTTTTTCTCCATTTCCCCATTTGATTAAAATATCCCCAAAATGGGGAAAAATCCCCACAATTGGCATCGCTGGTTGTCTCATACTTCTCTATACTTCACTCAGACACGAATTCCGACTTTTTTTTTATTCTATCAAGCAGAAACTCATTTTTCGCTATAAAACGTTGGAAAGTGCTTATACTAGGTGGGGCTTAAACCTGCGCCGCTGGGGTCATAAACAAACACTATAATCACTACACCATAGCCAGCGCCCGAAAAATCGATATAAGTGCAAGTGGTAATCCATTCATGATTTTTCAATTGCCAGTCTATCGATAACATCAGATCATAGGATGCCTAAGTGGTCCTTCTATGATGTCCTCGCGGTTAGCAGCCTGTCTTGTGGGGCTCCCAAAAATTGCAATTCGAGGGATAATGTCCTTGAGTTCCTCTGAACATATACCACGGAAGTACCTATAGAACAAGCATAGGTCAGCGACTTGTCTTCTGTGCACCAACGGTTGCAGATTCGAAGTCGAACTGCTCGTCTCTGTATGCTGTCAAGTCGGTTAAGTGAATGTTTTGGGGCCGAGCTCCATATATGGGAGCAATATTCCAGGCCTGGTCTAACCTGTCCTTTGTAGAAAAGGAGAAGTTGCTTGGGGATAAAGTACCTCTTTGCTCTAAATAGGTAGTTCAACTTAGTGGACGCCGATCTTGCCATATAGGACATGTGGTCCTTCCATGTGATTCATGAATTGACTGTGACTCCTAGAAGGCGCATTGAGTCCTTGGGATGGATTGGGTCGTCATCCATTTGGATCTGAGGAACTGTTGATGCATTTTTCCTAGAAAATGTTGTGAGCTGTGTCTTGCCTGCCAACTCCCAGGTAGCACGGAATCAATAGGACGTCTTGGAATTAGAGTTGGGACTTGCCCATACAACAGGAGCATGGACCGATCTGTTCGTATAAGTAGCTGTTTGTCATTGAATACCTCACGTATTTTTGATCCTAATAAGGTCCTTTCGGGTCACCCCAGGTCCAGCATCGCTTTTCGGCAACTTATATAAACGAGGCAGCAGTAGTAATATGGGGAGTGACAAGTATAGAAAATTAAGAAAACACAAACCCTGAAGATGGCTTATAGATTAGGAGGCTTAATGACTTTAGATAGTGAAGTTATGATACTTCTATCTCTTTTATATATTAGAATACCTTTTCTTGTATTGCTGGTCCCGTCTAAGGGTTACCTTCTAAGACTTTACATAATTCCAGAGTTAAAAAAATACCTATGTTCAGGTCTGCAGAGAAGACACCCACGCGAAGTCGTCTTCAGTTTTAGAACCGTCTGTCTTTGTCAGTCTGAGTATATTAACAGATTTCCATTGTATTGGGAATCGGGGTCCTTCCGCACTCTGATCTGTCCAGTATAGAGCGTTTAAAGCTTATTATTTATATTCGGTTGGCAGTTTAAGAAGATGATGATGCTTACTAAAGTGGATAGTATCTCTGTACCCTAAATTGGCGAGAGACTCTCAGCCGTAGTGCATTTGAGTTTGACCTCTACCGCATGAAGTGTGGGTTGGTTAAAATAAAATTGTCTGGAAGTCTGGTAAGGTGTTGACATTGCCTTTCATTTTTCGATCCAAAATGAGCGACCGTAAATTTGTTTTCAAATGGAAGTGCGTTATCGTTACTAAAGAAGATGTTTTTGCAACAATTTACTTCTTGTATACCAACTATACCTTGCCTACTAAGTTCCATGGCAAAATTCGAAATTCACCCACTAAATGATATTTACCAACAAGTTGTCAATAGCAAACCAAAACGAAGCAAATTGCCATCTTAGATGTCATATTAAAATCAAATTGCCTACCAGTTCCACTTGCTGACATATGAAACGAATTGTTATCGCCTCGCGAAACTCACACACTTTCAAAGTATGTAATACCAATCATCCCCGAGTAGGGTAATCAAATAATTGCATTTTTTTTCCAGATGTAATGAGATTAGCTCAAGGGGGGACTCATTTCCATTATTAAAAGTGATATTTCTCTACCACGTTTCGTAATCGAAAACACTAGGTGGTCCCATAATTGAAGGTAATTTTACTTTCGTTGCATTCGCACAATGGAATCACTTTGTGTACTCTTGTGGCCTCAGGCGACATTCACACCATCAACACGGACTCGGTGAAATGTTTTCCACTCGAATTATTCAAAATAATAAACGTTTCGTTAAATTGTGACGTGCTAACAAATTTCTTGGGTCACTAGTTAAGCAAATGTGTTATTGTGCTGCCAATTGACGTGTGCCCACGTCCAGCTGCGGGGCGTCTTTTTGAACTCTCTCATCTCTCCAGTCAATGCCAGATGCTAATTCGGTCCAAATCGAACAATTTCGCCAATTTGAATTCAATTTAACTTCTGGCATTACGTGGAAATTAACTTCTGTTTTTCGATAGATGGGGCGCACTATGGTATCCAGGGTTTAAGTATTCCGTTCATCCTCTTGAGGCAGCACAAGATGCAATTTTTGCGGTTTCACATAATACCATTTAGGTTTGGTTGCCAACAATTTGAATTTGCGGATTGTGGTCAATTGATGGCGTCACAATTCGATTAGCCGGCAGTAATTTTCTGGTTAAATTACTTAGAATGTTATGCCATGACTTCCACCACACGGATACCTACTCGAAAAGTTGAAATCAATAAGATGCGTGGACGTGTAGGATTGCTTTACAGAATATGCTTGTAGCAATTAGGTTATTAAGCATAGCTGTGTATATACTGCAGGCATTGTTAATGTTACGCATCCTAATACTGGCAGCATTTTCTATATTGGGTGCAATAGATACAAACAAAGTGTGTGAAGGATTGGAAAACAAAACATACAACAAAGATATTTTAAACATCATAAAGATTATGATAGCTTTAACATTGAAATTTTGCAAATGGACATACATGACATATGTTGCCTGCTTGAAGCAAACAGGCCAGGATTGGACAAAGTGCGCCACTCCCATACCACCAGATTCACTACAAAGTTATTATGTATTCTGAATCAGGAGTAAATTATGAAGCGATTTAGCCATGTCTATCTGTATGTCTGTCCGTCCAAACGGTTGAAAATTGGTGTTGAAAATGGACATTATCCGTCGATTAGTTCTGGTACCCCTCATACAAAACCAATGAACTAGTTCACTATAGTTCACACACTTAGTTCACGGTTATTATTTTCAATTGGCCTTACCAATAATCATTTTTAACCTTCAAATTACTATATTAAATTATTATTTTTACGGTCACAATTATTAGGTAATTTTATATGGAAATTTTCTTGACTTCGTAAAATTTATCTTGGGCACTAAAAATCATTATTAGTACCGCGCAATGCTTTTCATATAAACGGAATAAGCTAAAGCTAAGCACACACGATTGTCAGATCTGTCAATCCTCTGACAATGACTGACAATAAGCTTACAATAGCCAACTATCTTACAATACAAAATTGTCCGTTCACATTCCGATAACGTTGTCAGGTTGAAAATTATGTGTTCACACGGTTGTCAGATATTTGAATATGAAAAATTGGTCTATCCGTTGTCAGACATTGTCAGACAAATTAAAATGTATGGTCCTTGGTTTTTGCAGTACGGATAATGGAACAAAATATTGTACTTGCGTTTATTTTAAATCTACGTGTTAGAAGACTGCGAGGATGATGAATTGACATAAAAACGACGTAGTGTTTGGATGAAGGAGTGCGGGTGGCCCGTTGTCAGCAGGAAGGATTCTACTCCAAATTCAAAGCTGAGGAGACGGAACTTTATCACAATTTTTTGCGAATGGACTCAACACAATTGTAGCTTTGGTGACTCCACACATCAAGATGCCAGTATACGCGAGCATCAAGGGTACTCATTCCATAAAATTTAAGACGACTGTCGTCCAAACGATAGTAGTGCACGAGATCGTCTTTTATTTGCTTCACCTAACTCTACCACCATCGTTTATTTTGCACAAAGTTTGACAACTTTCGGTACCTTTCAGGAGCCCACAAACAGTAGTTGAAAAAAAGACTAGACGTCATCGTTATTGTCATAAATGACACTTGACAAATAACAATGAGTTATTATGTAATTTAAATCGTAAAAAAAAATCTGAATTCAATTGCTCGCTTTAAAATTCCTGTAAAAAGCTTAAAACTGTCTGCAAAACAAACAAATCAATGCATGACGATATGTAATTTAATTAGCTATCGTGCAAACGCTGTCGTCTGGACGATAGTGCTCTGTCGATTACTGAGCTACAAGAAGCAAATGTTGGATCGTAGAAACGATGTCGTGGAGACGATAGCAATTTTCAATGTCACGTGAGACAAGACGTCGAAACGGTATCGTCATGCGATTATTGAATGAGTGCCCAATAAATCGGTACGGTTTCATTGGCAGCTTGACCCAACTTTGTTTCTCTATTTGTCGGGGTGGCTTTTGAATGTGAATCGCGTCGGCGACCCCTTGCCACAGGGCTTTTTTTGGGTACTTCATACTCTGCATCCAAAAACCCCATGAACTAAATTGAACTAAAATGAGCGAAATAGTTCATTAGCGTGATTTGAACTAAATTGATCGATCACTCAAATGAACTAAATTACCCAACTCTTGTGCATAGCCAAGTTCTCACACCCTTTTTACTTCTATACCTACATACTTACTTTTACTTATCGGGCTCCCGACCCGTGTAGAGTTTCTGCCTGAGACGCGGTATAGCCTTCCATCCTCTACAGAGGCGGAGCGAGGGTTCACTTTTATTAAAATGCCGACTTATTTTAGGAAATTTCCGACTATGTATATAGAAATCACTAAAATCGGCCCAGCGATTATTGAGTTATAACGTCATCGAATTTCAATTTATCCAATTTTGACCAATCCTAACACGAACGGGCCAATACCTAAGACCACCTGTAAATTTGACCTCAATTGGGATTCGAATATCCTCTTAGCTGGTGCATTACTGTCCATTCGCTGGATGTGGCCGAGCCAATATAGTCGACGTGTTTTGGCTTTTTATAACTACATGCACATCTTGGTACAGCTAATACAATTCGCGGTTGTATCTTCTCCTCCATTCGCCCTCCTCGCCCACAGGACCAAAAATCCGCTAAAGTATTTTTCTTTCGTAGGAGCCCAGTATTAGCTCTCCCATCTTGCATAGTCCAGCATTCGGCGCCATAAAGCAGTTTTGTAGAGCACACATTTCTTCATTCGAGTATGGAGTTTTGAACCCAATTGTTTTGCCAAACCGAAGTAGCAACGGTTTCCTAAGGTAATTCTTCCCCGGATCTCCATTCGTGGAGTTCATGTTTACTCCGAGGTAGGTGAACTCCTTAACTACCTCGAAATTGTAGCTATATCGATATAGTGACGTTTTGGCCTAGGCAGTGGACAGATGCTTGTTTTTTTCGTTGATAGCATGTATGTGTATCTACTTAGTCTTGTCCTCATTTATTTCAATAGATTTTGCTTGTTCTTCAATCGCCGTGAACGCTTCTATTCCGGCATTCTGGGAGCGACCGGTTATATCAATATCGTCCGCATAGCCAAGTAGCTGGACGGACCTGTTGAAGATAGTGCCTTCCGTGTTGACACCTGGCCTGCGCACTATCTGCTCTAGTAAGAGATTGATGAAGTCGCATGATAGCGAGTCTCCTTGCCAAAATCCGGTGCACGTTTGAAATAGTTCGGAGAAGCTACTTCCAAACTGCACCTTGCAGCGCGTATTTTCCAGCATCACGCGACACAGCTGAATCAGTTCTGTTATATGCTATCATACGCGGCTTTGCAGTCGATAAATAGGTGGTGATTTTCGACTTGAAATTCGTTGGTCTTTTCCAGGATTTGCCTCGGTGTGAAAATTTGGTCTATATATAGTCGATCTGCCGGGCCGGAAGTCACATTGGTACGTGCCGATTAGTATGTTGCAGAACGGTTTTAGACGTTCACACAGTACGTTGGATAGGATCTTCTATGCGACATTAAGCAGGGATATGCCTCGATAGTTCTTGCAAGACATAGGCAAGATCGCCTTTTTTGTAGATGGGACATATGAAGCTGATAGTCCAGTCATCGGTCATGTTTTCTTCCACCCATATTTGGTTGATGACTCGGTGCATGCTCCCTACCAAGACACCATCATCACCACTGTATTTAAAGAGCTCCGCTGGTAAATCATCACAGACAGCTAGGCAAACTTCTTCTATATTAAGTGGTGGAACAAGTTCTTCATTGTCAGGACGTGGGTTCTCTTGTTGCCCTATCACTTTCTACTATACAAGATGCCCATTAAGCAGCACTGGAAATGCTGCTTAAACATATCTACTATTCCCTGCGTTTCGGTGACTAGGTTTCATTCGCTGTCTTTAAGAGCCTGCGTTCCGGTTTTGTAGCCAGCAGCCAGTTGCCAGTTGATCATCCAACGCTTTGAAAGTTTTCTCTAAGTAGTAGGCAAAAATATCTGCCCGCGCTCTTTTCGTCGTGCTTTGCCCAAACGTCTTGTGCTTGTGTTATTTTAAAAGGCTGCGGGCGGTAGGGTTTTCGACTTTTGTGTGGCTTTAATAACATTCTAGTCTAGAGTGAGTAGTTCAATTCTTTTCTATTTGTCAGCATTCGAGGCAGTTCCTGACTGCTCTTTAATTCTTTGTTAACAAATTACACAACGCGCTTTTGCGAACATGTACATTATGGGCCGTTCCAAAAACGTAAAACTACTGTTTGAAAAAAACTAACTAAAACTGGAGTTCCCCTGTGTAATATGTAATCTACTTAATTATTTATTTCACCACCTTTAAGGTAATGCGTGCCAACACTTTTTGAGGATCCTTCTTCTTTTTGTGTACTTTCCACTTCCTCAGAATCACAAAAATCGAAAAAGAATACAAATTAGTTCAGTCGAATTACAATCAGCAATCAAATCAATCCCACCTGAAATTATACCTCAAAGTAGGTAGAAAACGTTTCACAATTCCTTACAAATCGGTCTAGGTAGCTATATAGAAAACTTATAAGAAAAATAGTAACACAATCGTTTGGAATTACAAATTAAATACAAATTACCATCCCACTAAGGTTAATTTGTGAAATTAATTCAACTCATTAGATAACCGACGACGCTGACCTATACGTTACCAGTCGAATTAAAAACACATTTTAACCCAAAACTTATACCTAATTGGCGCAAATTACAAGTTAGCCCGTTCACGGACGGACGGATGTTGCATCACTTGGCTCGAAATTGAGCAATAAATGCGGCACATCATTATATGATTGTTTGTTTGATTTCCTTACCTGTTTACACCAAATGACTTCCTGCGCGATCTGGCATCATTAAAGAAGCCAACTTGAATGACGCGGCGACGGCGACTCTCCTCCCTGATGATGACGACACGACCGACCGACCGACCGACGCTATACGACTCAATTAAACGGAGTTTTCTTTGTGTATCTAGATCTCATAACTTAAGGTCAATAATTCGCACATATGTAAAATGCCACCGTTGTTCGCTTCTGTCCAACACAATTTGCCGCAATCGATGGATAACGAATTGTGTTGGAGTAAGTTTCATAAGTGCGATTGTGGCTGAAAGGGTTTTCCGATTTTTTTTTTTTTTGTGTTCGCCTGCGTGGATCCTGTTGACCAGGCAAGTGGCATTGTTGACTCCGTGACAAAGTTGGCCCGCCTTGCACCTGGCAATCATTTCACATTCGAACGAGTTTAATTCACACTAATGCGAACATAATTCAACCCATTAGGGTAATCACATTTGGAGTACCCTTTCTTTGAATGGTTAGACGTCCGTCGCCGCCGGTGTGGGTGTTTTTGTATATATGCGCGCACAATAAGTGGACATTTGGAGGCAAATGTTCAAATGAAAAGGACACATTTGTTGTAAGGTATATAGAGTGTCCTTTCGGGTAATGTAATCAGTTAAGGAAAACAAGTTTATGTGAATGGGAGCACCTTGCCACAATTCAACATTGGAAGGTAACACGTGTAATTAATAAGTGGTTCTGCAACTACATTAACTCCGCTGCTGTGGGCATCGACTTCGACAGTTGTTGGCGATTTATTTATACGCTTTCATGTATAACGATGAATGCATTGCATATGCAATACATTTACATACATTTTGATCAAAGTGCTGTCGGGCTGATAACGGCATTAATCAGTGATTGTGGAAGTTATCAAAAAGAACCATTTGCTGACAATACTGCGGCGAATGTTTGTAAATGTTTAATAAAATGCTGTAAACAAGTGTGGCTGGATTTTTTGACACAATGCTGCAAGTCCCATGCTGGGGGCTTATTCCCAAATGCGCGGCTGATCGCTTTTAATGGCATATTGGTATTTTTGGTATTTCCAAAAGCGATTCGGTCCATTCAAAAGCGATAGCTATTTAGGTGACGGATTGCTGGCGGATTGTTTACGGATAAAAAATAAACTAAATTCCTATGACGGGAAAAAGCTGTCGAAATTTTGCGAAAATTGAAAGTCTAATTGGAAAAAACTAGAAAGCACAGTTCGCATTTGAGAATAAGCAAAGGCGAAGACGGTCAAAGTCAAAGTATCGCTTTCAATACGATCCGCCGCGCATTTGAGAATAACCCCCCTTGAGCTTGTAGATTTGTTTTATAGGCCTCAGATTCTGTATAGATAATAATCAGGATGGCACCTCTGCCTACCTACCCATATAAATCTTGTGTAAAAGTCCAAATTAAATATGTTTGTAATTCATATCGACATATGGTTCCGAAAGGTCTCATATACTAGACATCAGAGGCAAGATGTCTGATGTCTGGTAGACATCTCGGCACGAGTACGATAACTTAGGCGCCGAAAATGGATAACGTTTTTTTGTAGAGAGGCTAAATACAAATATTTGTTTTCTATCGGATTGGGGGTTATCTGGTTCCATTTAGGCGGGAGGGAGTAATTAAAAAATAATAATAGCTATTAGCTACTTAAAATGAAAAAAGAAAATAATATTAAAAAAAAAGGGCAATATATAGCATTTTAGAAACTCCGGAATCTAATCTTTCATATTCACCTCTATCGTGGAATTTTTTATTTAAATCACTTTTGAAACAAACTTTTCATATACCTCCGACGAATGCAGCTACACAGATTTGTATTGACAAAATGAAAGACAGCCGTTTGACAGTGAAACTACCTTTCCCAAAAACGTGTCGATAAAGAAACTTTTCTGGCGGATTCCACGATAGCAGTAGAAGGTGAAAGGGAATCGTATAGGTGAAGTGAAACTTAGTTCCGACGGACTCCACGATAGGGGTGAATATTATCTATATATTTTTTTCGTGAAGGGCAATGGCTATCTCAGACAATATAGCATCGTACTTATCTGCTTGTTGGGATACTGACGACGTATACAAAAAGATAGTTCGCACGATTTGTTACCCTTGCTTAGGTATAGGTACCTACCATGAAATATGAAATATAACACTGAGGCCCTAATTGTGAGTGTCGATAGTTGATCGTTGATGACAACTGTCGATTGATCGAGAACTGTGATTGTCGATTGCGATCGATATTTGTCGATTTGACAGTCGCTTGTAGTTAATTACAATATCTGATCAATGCTTTCTCTTGGAAGTGAACAAATATTGTGCGTACGAATGGCTAAAACCAATCGACGCAATCGACAATTGTCGTGACGATCGCTGGTTGACAATCACATTAAGGGCCTGAGGCTGTCAAATTCAGTTTGACATTGGACAAAAAAACGTCGAAAACGACAGGCGACATTTGTCGTGGCGTTTGAAATTTCGTATATTGCGTAACTGAAACGACTCGACTATCTGAGCTCTTACATTCCACTTAAGTATATTCCACGAATGACAAATGGGGTTTGGCATTTCAGTCGACGAATTTATATTCTGTTATTTTTGTGAATTAACAAAATAATTTTAAAAAATAAATAGAGTTGAGATGTTTTTTGAAAGCAGTTGCAGAAAACAAGAAAAAAGAGCTTGTGAAGATAAGGCAGGATATTGGAACAAAATTCAATCAACAAGCAGAATTGGCTTTATTGGAGCGAACACAAGAGTGCTCGACCAAAAATCAAAGATTGACTGTTTGGTGCGGTTTATGGCATGGCGGGACCTTATTTCTTTCGAAATGAGGAAGGAAAGGAGACACGGCTACCGTCAATGTAAATAGTTTCAGGTATAGAGCGACTTTCTGCGGCTCAACTTTCAGAGTTCGTCAATATCGATATATCTCAGCTGGGTTTAAAACCAGACGGTGATAAATGCCATACAGGAACAGGAGGTGACGCAACGCTCGAAATTGCGAAGGAGAAATTTTGCGACTATGGGTCATCTCACGGCGAGCTTTCATTAATTGCTTATTTTCTCCGGAGCAATGTCTAGTTCTTAGTCTACGCAAAGAAGCCAACCACTTTGGACGAGCTCGATGCCAACATTCGAGACACTTGGCGTATTTTTTTGGGAAGTGAGTATAACCAAACCAAAAGTGAGTATAACAATTTTGCATGTAAAACCGAAAGTGAGTATAACAAAACCAAAAGTGAGTATACAACTTTTGCATGTAAAAGTAAAAGTGAGCTAGCTATAGATTCTCAAAAAAATACGCCTACTATTGCCGGAATAACATCGTACATCGAACATCGGTCCAATATGTACGCCGTTATTCCGTGATCACCGATCGCTTGAAGCACTGCCAGTGAAGCCGAGGCGCCCCATTTGAATGATGTGCTATGTAGCTTTAAAATAAAGCCAGAATCTATTTTTTATCTTACACGTCACACCGTTTTTGTTTTGTTTAATTTTTTTCCTATCGTTCTCATCTCGTCACTTTACTAAAACCACTATACCTACATATGAATAAGTACTGTAAATAAATCCATTGACAGGCGTAAAATTATTTTAGCGATGGACAACTATAACTTCCACCAAATCAAAGAATACATAAATGATCAATTTTCATAGTTACGTTCCTTGATATCTATATGATCTAATTTTCTAAAGACCCCATACCTGTGAACGCTAATAGAGTGGACTATCTAGTGTACAATGAACACCGATATACAGCGAGCGTCAAAAGTTTGACTGAACACCAAAGCTTTTTTAAGTTTTCTTTGGGATCTTAAAAGAGATCTTAAAATCCAACAATCTGGAAAAAGTTTGATAAGGAAATAACAATAACAAAACATATTTCATTTCGACAGCATAAAAAACTTTACAGATATTTAAAAATTATTTTTTCCAAACAACAAGGACAAATGCAGTATGCAGACATCTTTGGTGCTTACACACTTTTGACGCTCAGTGTATTATTTTAATGTTGAAATGTGTATAATGAAATAGTCCATTGTGATACCACGAAAAGGGTCATGTAAGATCTCCCTACTAGTTAAACCATTTTGAGCTCTTTATAAAGCGTAAGAGGCTTCTGATGTCTGTGTTTGTCAGGTCGAGGTCGCCCAAGTAGTTGTAATGGAAGGATTCTATGTGAAGCTTCCTTCTACGGGAGAGAGCTGGGCAAGAACAAAGAAGGTTCCTCATCCATACACCTTCTGCAAAAGTCGTTTCTAAAAAGGCCTAGCCTTGCGGCATGCTTACCTATCAGGCAGTGTCCAGTAATGACACCTATTGTAGTGCCGATATGCAATCTGTTGAGAGAGATCAATTTCTTAGAGAATTTCAAATCCAGATTATGCCAAATTTGTTTTGTCGCTACACAAGTGGTGCCACATGTCCACCTAAGATTTGTACTCTCGATAGCACTCAGCTTCAATTTTTGTTTGTAAGTAGCGATTGGTATCCCTAGGGTGCCTTAATCTAGCAGAATGGGTTGAGTTGTTCCTATTCTAGTGAGTTCATCGGCCTTACAATTCCCTGGAATGTCCCTATGCCCCGGCACCCAAATTAGGTAAATGTTGAACTGTTCGCCCATCTCCGTAAGAGACGATCAGGATCGGCAGTCGAGGGCTACAAGAGAAGTTATAGAGATCGAATCCAAGTATTTGATGGCTGCTTGGTTGTCCGAAAATATGCACATATCCTTGGCGGATATGACGTTTTTCTTGAGCCAAGATAAGGCTTCTTTAATCGCCATTATTTCCGCCTGAAACACGCTACAGTAATTTTGTAGATGAAAGGAGAGCTTAAGATGAAGACTGTCGGAGAAAACACCCCCACCAACTCCGTCTTTGGTTTTTGAACCGTCAGTGTAGAAGTGAACTGTTTTAATAAAAAAAAAAACTAAAGAAGATTTTGGCAGGTAAAATAAATTTGTTCACTTTAAGATGTTAGACTTACAGCAACATTTTTGGCCAAAAAATATTGAATAGAACAACTTCAATCGAACTTCTTGATATGGAAAAGAGGCGGTATAAATGGTTCTCGGAACAAAATAGAAAGCATCTGCCTGTTGAAGGATGCCAAAACGAAAAGCTGTTTCCATATGGAAAAGTAAATGGCAACAGTATTGTTTTGTTATCGTCGTCAACCAAAGCAACATTCAAGAATGAAATTAATTAGTAGAATCAATTTTCAGATCGTGATCTAAATAAAAAAAAGAGTCCGTGGAATGAAAATTAGACTTACTGCTAGGTTCCACATTTCACTTTCACTCGAAATGAAATCGGAAATAAATTTTTGTGTTCTACATTTCTTTGTATTCGATTTCGATTTCAAAATTTTCGGAATTGAGACAAAGTGAAATTGTGATTTCGAAAAATTTTCGGAGTTTCCGAATCGCTCGAAGTGCAGAACATTGAAAACGAATTCACTCGGTTTGCAATTTCGATTTCACTCGATTTCTGCAACCTAGCTGTTAACAACCGTTTGTTGGTATTTTTCAGAACTTCTCAGTAAAACCTTAGACTCATGCCCTAATTCGCTCCCCTTAACATAACCAAACAATAAATTTAACAATCAGATTGTTTGCACATTTACTTACAATAGAGTAGTAGGCAATATCTGAAAGGAAAGTCACATAATGTAAACACAAGTCGTATATACTCTCACTTTCAACTTTGCCCTATGACCGCAGTTGTTGTTTAGCTGATTTCAAACACTTTGCGGTCACTTGAGATGGTCTGTAAATAGCACTTAAGTGTATCGTTGACACGTGCCTCCGCACAATATGTTTACGGACGAGCCGATTAATTTCCAGCCACGTGCAAGTGCTACGACTACCGTTGATCTTCCGTAACGTATCCCATAATGCCAATGCAGCCGCCCTCAATAAATATAACAGATTGCATTATCCTTTCAGGGTATTACCGATAGCGCTTCGTTTGGGATGGCTTGTATTCTTCTCCTGTTATTAGGGATTTTTCTTTTTAATCTGATTCCTGCAGAGGGTGCGGAGTAACAACCCCCAAATTTCTAGGCTAAAACATCTAATACGTCAATACTTTGTCAAATCTGATGATTAATGTGTTGATTATGGTTGTTTTTATGTTTTTTTTTATTTCGTATTATATTAACAACCTGATGATTTGGTCTCGTGGCAGAAACAGGATGTCAATGTAAAAATTGTCAGAAGAATTTTTTTTTTCTGATTTGAATGGCTTTCCATTGAGCGGAAAATGGAGTTTGGAAAAAAAAAACAAGTCCATAATAGACTTTTCCCCAGGGACGAGGATAGACGTAAATTACAATTTTGTTATTCAAAAAGGAAAGCACATATTCAAAGCGTATGAGGAAGGGGATGGGGATGATGCCATTTTATTCCGACTGATGGCTATTTTTCATTTGGTTAAACATTGCATAGATTACGTTGAATCGATTTATTTATTTATTTTTTTAAACTTAACTATAAAACAAATGAATATTTTACAACTTTCTACTAAAATAAGAGCGACTACTTTTTCTTCTTCATTGCGGGCAGTCCACTATCAAACTCGGATGTGGTAAGTGCTTTTGAATTAGCGACAAACTTATGCAGTCTATTTGGCACCGCACCAGTGACAGTGGTTGCGTAAAGACGTTTCTTTGTCTTTTTTTCTTCTTTGATTTTTTCAGGATTCCTGGAAATTTGTAAAACAATTTAGTTGGTGCGAAAGAATGTGTGAAATGTGCAAAAGGTATACCTTTCCGTGTAAGTCAGTCGATTTGTTGGTGGTGGGGCTTTTGGCGCAGCATGTTTCTTTGTAAACGATGTTGGTTCGTCCTTTAAGCCAAAGCTTTTCGCAAAGTGGCCCATGTGTGCTACTTTGACGTTGAATATAGGTTTCAGGTGTTTTGGGAACGTCGAGTAGAACTTCATCCAGGACACAAATGCTGAAAGGGACAAGAACATACATTTTAATTCAGTTTGATTAGGTATAGTGTACATAAAGTTTTAAACAAGTGATGGAAGTTTTTTAGTTTGGGTATTGGTATAGAAAGGAGTGGGATACTAAAAAAATAGGTGGGTATACTATGTAGCTACCCAATTAATACAATTTGCAAGTAGTTTAGCGATAATTATGCTACAATGCATTTTTCGTAAAAGGGGTTGAAAGGTATTAAAAACATTATAAAATTGTTTTTTTTTTTTTTTGCTTGGTTATCCTTTTTATGTATGATTTTGTTTTAATTGCTTGCTTCTATTTATTGGTAGTGGTTAGTAGTTCGTTCTCAGTTGGAGGAGTGGTAGATTAACAAACAAAATCAAGCCTTCACCTCTAGCGACCGGATTCACAAGGTTCCCTCGGCTCGATTGACAATGTGTCAGATAGGAACTGTTCATCTGGTTGCCAACGTTTCTTCTGCCACATGCATAGGTACCTCTGATTCCAACAGCGAACATCTCTATTTCCGAAATTCCATACCCAGGAAACGTATAGAGTTGTCGATAAGAAAATCAAGGTTTGACAGATTTGTCTGAAAATTTTCACGTCAAACGGAAATTTGGATAGAATTTAGTCTATGCGCGGTACTAATTAATGTTTTGTATCCAGGCCAAATTTGATGGTCATATAACAATAGATATACCTATGGGTATATCTAGTTTAAAAACTATATATTTTTTTTAGAGTTCTGGATAGCTGGACAAGAGTTCTAGAGTTCCTGATACAAATTTTGAAAAGTTCTGTTCATTTAGTATTTTTTTTTTTATTTTTTTTAATGTGGGGTGCTAAGTTCACGATGCACCTCATTTGCAAAAATGTTGGATTTTTCTTTTTTTTTGTGTATAGAATCAACATAGTTCTAGAGTTCTTAATAGTTAAAAAAAAAAAAAAAAAACAATTAGAGTAAAAAAAATTTTTTTTCCAAAATATGCCAGCACCCCATTTTCGTAAAAGTAAATTTTTTTACAAAATTTATGCACTACACCAAGAGTTCTGGAGTTCCCTAAACAAAGATTTTTTTTCGGAACAAAAACAAAAAAGTTATGGAACTTTGAAAATTGTCAAAAATTGCGAAAATATTTTTTCGGAGTTCCGAAGAGTTCTGAAAAGTGCTCAAGAAACTCAACAAAAAATCATTATAAAATAATCTTCTAAGCCCAAACACAAAAAAGTTAGACAACATTAAAAATTTCAAAATTTAGTTCTAGTGAGTTCTCAAGAGTTCTGGTTACAGTTCCGGAAAGTACTCCAAAATATCTACAATACTCTCATATAACAAAATCGTCTAAATCCAAATTCAAAAAAGTTAAAAGCAAAAGTTGCAAAATTTAACCAAAAAAAAATATTTTTTTTTTTGGAGTTCCGAAGAGTTCTGATTAGAGTTCTGGAAAGTGCTCAAGAAACTCAACAAAATATCACTGTAAAATAATCATCTAAGCCCAAACACAAAAAAGTTAGAGCCAATTGAAAAGTTACAAATTAATTCCGCCAGAATTAACATTTAAGTTTTAAAACCACAGTTCGCACTACAACTCTTTTGTGTTTTAGCAAAACTTAAAAAAAAAAGATTAGCTATGTAAACAGTTCGTGCGTTTATTTCCAAACAAAAAAAAATCCCCATAAATTCATTTTCTAAACCCTTCCCAAAAAAATGAAAAATGTGCTCAAAAGGGCTCGCATTTGTGAGACTAACACCTATCTATCGTTTTTTGGATTGCTATGCAATTTGGTACAGTAGTCGCAAGTGGTCTTTGCAGATAAAAGAGATACAATAATTAAATTGTTATCCGGACTATAAATATATAAATTGGGTTGGCCGCCAATTTAAAATTTTGCGCAGAGACTGTCATATCCATGAGAAAAATATAGAAAAACCATATAATGAATTTTGCTAAATATGGTAATCCACGATTAGGTACGCCCTATGCACCTTTCAAGACAAATTTCAAGTAATCTCCATCATTGCAATGCAACCAGCCCGCGACAATGAGTATCAGTTTTTTTTTCGCAAATTCATTTGATTGTAACAACAGTACAATGTACGACGACGACACCGCACAAAGAGGATAATAATTGTAAGTAACATAATATGTAAACGAAAACTTCCCCACTACGTATCCTGCGCTCATCCTTTTATTATTGTCTCTCGCATTCGCATATACAAAATACAAAACAAAAGCAAATGGAATGGCGGCAGCTGTTCCGCTCTTGATGCTCAGCACCCGCAGCTACCATTTATGTCTTTGTTCCTTAATCCACGCGAGCTTTATATACTCGGAGGAGTATTAACAACATTTTCCTTGATGATAATCCATTTGTGGTCGGTTGACACACCACTGATCCTACACACACTATGAATAAAAGTGCCCCACCTCCTTATACCCCACAATGTGGACGACAACGACAACGAGGACAACAACGACGACGACGTTCTTAATAGGTCTCAAATACTAGATGGAGCTATGAATCTAATTTGTATCCTTCTGTGTCTGAGGATGATGGTAATTTCCGAATTTATACGAGACAATCGTTCGTTGGAAATTAAATTCATTCGACATGTGAGAGCCGACAACGAATACGACGAGAGGAGGATGTACAACACAGCATCCTGTGTGCTCGTCGAAGGATAATATCTCCGAGATGGTTTAGTTTATTTTTATATATTCTCCATTCTTTTTCTAATAGACATGCATACATAGCTATGTATAGAAACGTGTGTGTGTTTCGTATAATGAAAGCATTGTTATGCCACAAAACGAAGCTCCATTAGAAGACGATACATGCGAATGAAAGCCATTATGTGGAAATGCCACGTATCCTGATACGCTTTCTTGGCAATAATTTTATTTAGCCAATTAAAACGAGGAGAAAAGGCTGAGTATCAATGGTATTCACTCCTCCTACGATGTCGTTTCAGGCATTCTTCGGGGAATTAACTAACAAATTGGTGAAATTGATATGCTTTTCCTGTTTTGGTGCTGTTATATTATGTCTTGTCTTCCCCTGTTTGGCAATTTGTATAATTGCTGCTGAATTGGGAGATATTATCAATGATAAATGTCTGAGGCACTTGTGGTCGTCTTCAAAGGAATACTTATATATATTCCTTTAATAAAAAGTTTTTATTGTTATACATAATTATTTTTTTGTTTCTTTGAATGTATTGTATGAATGTGGCATGCAAGGCGTATTAAAACATTCAGATTGATGACATGAGTGCTACTGTTTTTTCAAGAGCAGGGGAAGTGACTGTCAGTATGGAAGTGTTTAAACAAACTTATGTGGTAAAGAATTAGATAAATTTTGATACAGTTTCAAACGAAGTTTTAGTACACGCATGTTTAGTATCTACGCATCGTCAACAATTTTCCAACAGCAGTCGCTCCTTTTATTGAGCTATTGATCGTCGCTTTTCACCCTTCAATAGACCGCTCTATAAGGAACCCATATTGGTAGTCCCCAAAAATTTCTCGATCTTATGAACTAAGTTAATGCCTGGGTGAATATTTCAAGTATAGTACATATATATGTACAAATTCACAAATTTATTACTCATTTGGTTGTGTAAAATATTTTTCTAAGAGACTTGTCCAATATTTGCATTTTCATATTTGAAGCGGTCATCTTGAGAACGACCTCCCCTCCACGCACTATACTTGTTGCAAACAAAAATCAACATTTACCCAAGTCTTTAGATACCATATGGAAATCGAAAATTCAATTAACTTTAACGCTGTAGACCTGTGAGAATATCCAAGGACCGCTGACTGCGAGTTCGAGAAATTTACATACCATGAATTGAACTAAATTTATCCTCGGCATTTTATTTTCTGTACAACATTCTAGCAAAACTCAAGAAAACTTTTGAAAAAATTAGCCTAGGATAATTTATTATCTTATTCCCCGGGCAGGATCATTTTTTGACGTCTGAAATTCGTTTTTCACCACGATAGTGTCAGAAAATTACCCGAGAATAATTATTTAGCGCAATTTATATACGGCTTTAAAAACAGGATGAAAATAACAATCCGTAGACTGAAAAAACAGTTTTTACTATAGTTATAAACAGTTTTTAGACTTAAGTCTACAATTGCTATAACCAACATTAAGGAAACTTTCAAAAAACATAGCTTTGAAAACATTCTTTATTGCTTTCAAACAATTTCCTAAATGTTTTCGAAACGTATCTGAATTGAAATATTTCAAAAACGTTTCGCAAATTCCAATATTTTAAGGCTTTTGAATGTTTTTCACTTGTTTCGAAGTTTTAATGTTTGAGAAAATGTTTTTTAACTTGTTTTATCTTCATGAAAAGTACTTTACAAAAGCGAAGAAACAGACAAAAGTGTTGACACTTTACATTTTTACAAAACAAAATTAATTTAATTTTTATACCTATTCTTCACAATTTGGGCCTGTTTTTCAATAATTTCATTATTAATTGCACAATTTTTTTCTAACACCACACTTGTTACTCCATTTTCTTCACCAACTACATTAAGAAAAACATTTCACAAACAAACGGGAAACAAAATTTGCCATCCACAAAAAAAAAAGTTTTGAAAATTAAAATGTGCATTTTCCTAAAACCGTTTCTAAAACATTTTTAAAACTTTTCTGAAATGTTTTACTAAATGTTTATTTGGTATGCTCATGGTCGACTTTAGACGATTAGATATTAAGTCAAACGTAGGATAAAGCAGAAGGCAGACGTACTCCTATGTTGTCAATGTGGTTATAAAACATATTTACGACCAGTCAAAACTTAAGGTATAGCACTTTGATTGAATATGTCTGGATTGGTTTTAAAAAATAAGTCAAAGCGAGACCGACCTAAAGCCACATTGACATTTTGGTTTTTAATAAGTATGAGTTTCCTTGATAGCTGGAATTCGAGCTTTCTGCTGTTTAAGTTTCTCGGGTCTATAATGTTGCCTATATAAAAATTGTTACAGATCAAAGGCATGGCGTCGAATGATAACATCGTGCAAACAAGTGTCAAAAATGAAGGCAGCTTGGTTATTTTGAATGCCCTTAAAACGCACAGGAAAAGCATTTCTTTTAAACTTGATACGTACTTGAAATTTGCATTAAAAAGCAGTGGCCAATGGGGTATTGCTTCGCCTGCGATTGGTCCATAGACGAAGATCGTGAATAACGGCGCAATACATTTTCTGCAACAGGTCCATACAATCCTTGCTTTTCACAACAATGCGCTTTTGTGACGAATGGAAGGGGACTTTCATTTTCTTTTCGAAAAAGCGTCATATACTGAACCTGGCAGTATATGACGCTTTTTCGAGTGACATTTCACTTTCACTCGGAAATGAATTTTTGTGTTCTACCTTCACTGTATTCGATTTCGATTTCAAAATTTTCGGAATTGACCCAAAGTGAAATTGTGTGTGATTTCGAAAAAATGTCGGAGTTTCCGAATCGCTCGAAATGCAGAACACTGAAAACGAATTCACTCGATTTCCAGAACCTAGGTTCCTGGTTTCTTTTTAAAAATTAACACCGTTCAAAGTTTGTCCTTTGTGTCTGGCTTGGTAGTAGAGTCAAGAGTCAACGCAATTTTACAGCATATACATTACATAGTAAGGGTATTCACTTAAACGCGTAAAAGCCTCTGCGATCGAAACCGCGTAAACTGCAGAAATGTATTACCTCGTAAATGAACTGTTAGATTTTGTATGGAGAATAGTTTACGCAGACCTCATAATTTTCCGCGACGATTTAGGCTCAGAAATAAATCGCGGAAAGTTACGCAAATCACAAATGTTAAACTTTGATAGACAGTCGTTGTTTGATTCCAGATTTACGCGATTTACGCAATGAGTTTTTCGAGGGGTGTTCACTTAAAGCACCGCAGAAATTTATACATTTACGTGCTGCATAAATTTATCGATCGGCTTGTAGCCGTTTGTGTTGAAGCTGAGACTAATGTCGATTTCCATTTGGCAAGAACAAGCACTTTTTCAGATTCATACCAGTTTTTCTGCTCTAGAAATCAGCTGTCTGTCAAATTCATTTTCCATTGGGCAAAAAAAAGCACTTTTTTTAAGATTCAGATCACTTTTGCGAATCTCGATTCGAGGCCGAGATTCACACATAGCAATACCAAAGCAAGAGACATTTGTAAACACAAATTGCAATAAAAAAATAGCTGACTGTCAAATAACACGCCAACACAAATGCAAACAAAAAGTAATCTCATTTCATGTTTCATTGGGCAGGAAAAATCTGAGATCTGAGAGCAAAACGGTAAAAGCCCAATGGAAATCGACATAAGGTTAACGTAAACAAATCTGAAGTGATAGTCGTCTCCTGAACGCCTGTTCAATACACTCTGCATGTTAGTAGAGTCCTATTGAATCAGGTGGAGAAGTTTAAGTATCTCGGGGTCTTAATCACGAGTGATGGAAGGAGCAATGCCGAGTTTTTCTGTAGGATTGGTCACTGGTCAGGCTGGGTCAATTTTGAGACAGCTTGGTCATTCTGTTATTAGGACGACTGAACTTGGTATCAAAGCTAAGTGTCAGTCTTTAAGTCGGTGTTTGTTCCAACTCTTACCTATGGTCATGACGTTTGGGTAATGACCGAAAGAATAAGATCGCGAATACAAGCTGCCGAAATGAGATTTCTCATGGTGTGACCCGTAGAGATCGCATTAGAAATACCAGAATACGTGAGGAACTCAATGTCGAGCAGCTTCTTCTCCGGACCATGCTTCGGTGGTTTGGTCATGTTAAACGCATGTTCCCGACCAGGATCCCAGGACGTGCTATGGAATCCGTACCATCGCGCAGGCGTCCTCTAGTTAGACCCAGGATGAGATGGTTCGATCAGTTCGTACTGCGGAGATTTAGTACTGTGTTTCTGTCGCACACATAAAATGCTCGTCGATGACGCCATATTTACATTATGATCGACAAAAGTTGATGGCCTCATTTAATAGGTTAACATTTTACTGAAAAAGTTTCACAATCGCATATTCTATTCAGAACACTCACTCGGTCCTTCATCCACCTATATCATTCTCCTGTCTTCACCAACAAAATTCATGTAATTTGTTCGCCTTAATTCAATTTCGATCAATGCATTACGAGTGCTCTATAGCACTTTGCTATTATTAAAATAATCACCATCCAGTAATATCGTGCATTTACCGATAGTTCACCCCCGGTAATTACACCAAAAAGGCAGTTGAAGTAAACTCATTAGCAGAACCACTTAACAGAGCGCTGTAAGTCCTAAACAGGACTTTAGTTACATTGATGCGATATTAATAGCTCACCCCCAGCCCATTGTGTTCTTGTTTAGGATAAACGGAAAATAGAGGCCAAAGTTATTAAAGAATATTGGCTGGTAAATATTTAATGCAATAATTCTAGATATGTATCTTACACGAGTGTTGACTGTCGGAATCGGTCTGTATGTATACACGTAGAATAGAAATGCGCGAACTGAGGGACCCTATATACCGAACCGCGTCCCTAGGTGATGATGATCAGCAACATAAGTAATTACACTTTTGCCGCTCGGTCAGAAGAAACTAATTAATGAAGTTGAAGTACTTCAACTTGTTCATTTTTTTTTCCATTTCGCATAAAAGCAAAAGCTAATTTTGAACTTTACATTTCATCATCATTCGTTGATTGTGCTGTGCCCACCCTTTTTATTCGTTTTTCATCGCACAAAGTCCTTATGGGATATAAATTGTTGTACGCGGCTGTGAGTATTTGTTAGATCGGCCAGGAGGTGGTTGCAACTGTTTTTTTGTCCATTTGAAGTTAATTTCGATTGCGTGAGGCTATAAAAATTGGAATATTAGCCCCAAAGTTAATTAGACAGTTGTTCTTGCCAACAATCAAAAAGGGATGGTTAGTCAAAAAAAAAAAAAAAAAACACCGAAAGTTGCGGCGAAAGGGGTGAACAAAGTTTTTTGGTTATCAGTTTTTTGTTTTTTTTTGGAAATGTCATTTATATTTTCTGTTGTCCTTTGGTGTGTGTGTGTGGATATTTTCTTTATGAAAATGAGAATATAAGTACCCACCCAATCGAATAGGGTTGATGGATTGTGGTGCTGTAATTTTGATGCAGCGATGACAGGTTGGTCGCCCATAATTAAAAAAAAGAGTCCTTTGACTTTTTGTCCGCGCATTTTTGATTACTTCAACCCAAAGGACTTGAAGTGGGGATTTAAATTGGTGGGTTTGGTTGTCGGGACAGTTACCTATAATTGTCAATTTAAAGTCGTAAAGGCACTTTAAATATAAATTAATGGCGTTGTTCAACATTATATAGCTTTTATAAATAGAAAGACTAGACAACAGTTCGGGTTGATGGAACAGCCGACCGGCCGAACATGTGTTTTGCATTTAAGGACCATTCACATGGAAGCGAACGAACGAATTGATGAAATGCGAATAAACCACTTTTTATGCAATTATTATTCCAAGATATCCTCCTCTTGGAATAAGGTTAAGTTCGAACGAATTTTTTATTCGCTACTTTGTGGAACGCGATTAAAATGATGTGGATTGTGAATAGACTGACAATTCGCGCCAAGGTGTTTTCGTTCGAGGCAACAAATTTGGATTTCGTTATTTAAACTGTTAATAAACTTATTTTCTTAATAAATTTTGATGGAATAATTAATTATCCTCATCTTGGAGTAGTAAAATGTGCAATTTTCTGTTTATAAATAAAAAATGGTTTATTCGCATTTCATCAATTCGTTCGTTCGCTCCCATGTGAATGGTTCTTTATTTATAGTATTTCGTTGCATTTATAGTTAACGATGGTGCCCACCTCGGTAGACACCGAGTACTGGCCTTGACATTGTACTTATGAGCGTGAGTTTTAAAAATGATCCCTATTGGCAATCCAGCGAAAAATGACACAATAAGAAACCCCTCCGCATCTCCGGCAGTGGCGTAGCGAGAGTGGGGGAGAGGGGGGGGGGGGGGTGCGCGACACTCTACATGCTTTTCAAGAGTCGACACATCAAGGAAGCTACATTTATTAACGTAAGCAACTAAACAAAACGAACAATTTTCAAAATTTAGCTTGGAACAAAATGTTGAAAAATAAGAAGTGAGTTCGGATTTTCATTGTAGATATATCAAACTTGTCAATGTATACAAGTCGGCATTTTGAAAGGAAATGCCAATTCCACCTTTCGGAAATGCCAATTTTTATTTGTCTATCTTTATGTTCTCCGAGTTTCGATTTTAAAAAGGACGGTCGGCCTCGGCATCAATGAATTTGCCGAATGAACACCTTAAAATTTAACGATTTTAGATTCGATGTTAAAAAGGACGGTCGGCTTTTCTAATTTTTTAATGGAATAATAAATTATCCTACTCTTGAAATAGTAAAATGTGAAATTTTCTGTGCATAAAAAGTATTCTGTTACCATTTCATCAACTCGTTCATTCCCTCTCAATGCTCTTTTAAGATACACTAGTTAGTAACCTTTACTTATCCTCACTGAGTGCTTTCCCACTGCAAACCCGTTCGCCTTTGAAAATACACTATGAAAAAATGTAAACAATCTCAACTCAATTCAACTTTTAATTACTTTCAAAATTAAAAATTTAAGTTAAAAATCGTATATCTCGAAGACCACCGACTCGATTGAGCTCAGATTTACTAGTGGTATTTAGGTATTGGCCCGATATAGTTCCTGTAAAAATTGGTCAAAATTGCACAAAGGGCTGTGGCACTTCTCATACAAAAAAACATCTTCTGTGGGGTGAAATTCGATGACATTGCAACTCGATAACCGCTGGGCCAATTTTTATGATTTCTATACAGTCGGCAAGTTCCTAAAATAAGTCGGCATTTCAATGAAAACCACCCTCCATGGCTCGAACCCTCGCTACGCCCCTGATTTCCGGGCTAGTCTCCCCAGGAACCCTTATTCATGTGGTAATACAATGGACCTTCAGATTTGGCCTTGACTATACCAAGACAGCCACAAAATCTAACCCCAACCGCTGACGCTCTTCTGTTTGGCCCAACTGAAGGATTCAAAGGAAGAGGACTATGCTTTACAGAACAGTTCTATTTTATAGCTTCAACAGTTGGACAATAATCATCAGGAAGGACAAGGATTAGCTGATACTGGTTCTATATCTATTCGAAAGACATATTTACCGATCAATTGTTTGTATTGTGTGCGAGGATAGAGAATGCAGGAGAAGATACAATCGGTGAACTCTATAATCTACACCAAGATGTGGTTGTGTACCTAGCCCAAAAATGCTATAGAAAACTTCGACTCCATTGGCTCGGCCACATCTAGCAAGTGGAAAATAATTCGACAGTTAAAACGATTTTCGAATCCTAACCCCAAGTTGAAAAATCGGAGCCCGTTAAGTAAGTAAATAAAATAAAACTCGTATAAAAGGAATGACTGTGAAAAGCTTTGCCTTGGGCCCTCTATATAGTCCTGCTCATTTATTTATTATTTATTTATCATGATGCTTTGTCGATAATGACTGCCTAAATAATTCTTAGCTGTCATATATGAGACCTTCCGTAGGTGGACAATTTCACTATAACTTTGTCGTCAGTCCTTGACATCTTCCACTTTTCGGAAAAAAAAATAAAAAATCTGAAAATTATAAACGATTGCTATAAATCAATACCAAATACTTTTCCGTACTTATTAAGACTCCATTCATAAGCAAAATAATGCTTCCCTTCCTAACCCATGTCCCATAAAACGTTCTTTTGTTTTTCCTTAGCTTGTGTCCGACACGACAATAGGAAAGAGCGTATAGGTACTTATTACAAAGAAAAAGCAATAGAAAACAAATTTATCTTTATAAGAAAGCTAATCCGACATATTTGGAGCTGAGGCTAGTTAGTAGGGATTTCGACTTTTCAAGTAGTCAGGGCCCAGATTCCGTAAAATGAAAACGATCGAACGATATCGTTTTCACTAAACCTGTCTCTATTATATCTGTGGCAATAGATAGAGACTGCTATTGTCGAAACGATATCGTTCGATCGTTTTCATTTTACGGAATCTGGCCCCAGGGTTCTGAAAATTGAATGGTAAAGAGTGAAGAATAGCATCGGTGATGTCTCCCCGAAGTGGGTTTGGTTTTAAGTGGTCCGCGATGAGGTGCACTTAAAGACCATTGAATAATTGGCCTGCACTGTCACAGTGTGCAAGAAAATTCCTGATGGCCTTTGATCCGAATCGAAGATTTTCCCCACACATAACCCTAATGTAGGTACATGCTCCATACCTCCCTTCCAACGAAGCTGAAACTCGAGCTCAAGAAGACCGAGAGAATACTAAAAGAAAGCCAAACCACTGGCTGTTAGCCTAAAAACTGAAGCGTAGGTTCGTCTTGGAAACAGCGAAGTCAATTAAGAACCAGATCCACAACCCCAGTAGGCTTAGCTACAAAAAGTGCTTAAGAAAAACTTTCGAGGCATATTCCTGCTTAAGGTCGCTTAAATATTCTGGTAACACATATACGCATACATATGCCAATCGGCAGTTTCCAGTGTGACTTCCTGTCCGCAAATTCGATCGTAGACCAAAAATATAAAAAGTTAGGCAAATCCTGTAAAAGGCAAACAAATTTCTTATTGAAGCTCATCGCACCTTTTCATAGATTTCAAAGCCGCATGCCATAGGATTTAACGTCAGGAGCTTTATAAAGGGTTTTTCAACAGGGACGCAACAAAAGTAGAGCGACAGGGACAGCAAACGACGCCGAATTTCTTGCCGCTCTTTTGACATTTCTCTTCAAAGGTTTGCCATTTCATGATGGAAAGATATGCGAGCCAACAACGAGTCGAAATTATTAAAATTTACTACCGAAATTCGGAATCAGTGGCCTCAACGTTAAGAGCGCTACGTCTTCAGCGATGAGGCTCATTTCTGGCTGAATGGCTTCGTCAATAAACAAAATATGCGGTATTGGTCAGGCAGCAATCCACACGTACTCCATGAGTCATCATTGCATCCCGAAAAAATTACGGTTTGGTGTGGTTTATGGGCCGGCGGCGTCATTGGGCCGCACTTCTTCCGTGGTGATCAAGACCGGCACGTTACTGTGAATGGGAATCGCTACCGTTCAATGATAAAGGAATATTTTTGGCCCCAATTGGATGATATGGACTTGGAGGACATGTGGTTCCAACAGGACGGCGCCACAAGCCACACAGCGAATGTCACAATCAATTTATTGGAAACCAAGTTTGGAGAATATCGAACGTGAAATTGCAGCAGTATCGGCCGATTTATGCTTGAAAACCGTCGAAAATTGGGTTCAGCGTCTGGACTTCTGCAAGCGTGCCCGTGGTGGCCATGCAAAAGAAATCGAGTTCCATACATAATGGCATCGAACGTACTTTCATAGGAATTTCATTGATATCCAAAACCGTTTTAGTTTTATTTAAAAAAAACTTTTGTAGCGCTCTTATTGAAAAACCTGATACCTATGGTAATGGCGGAATTGGGGATCCCGGCAAAACTAACACATTGCAGTGGGCAATTTAGAAGAACCTTCGTCGGAATTTGTCAAGGAAACATATACTAGATGTGGCTTTTTTAATATGGTTCTGAAGCAGACAGTGCCCAGGGCAGGTGTCAACACGAAAAGCAGAAAGTTTAGTAGATCCCTTCAGCTACTGAGTATGCGGACGATATCGACATTATAGGCCGGTTCAGCAGTGCCGTGATGGATGGACACGATCTAGCCGTGGTTAGTCTTGAAGTAAGTTAACGGGGGCAACACTGAATATGTATATGCTTATTGTAGCAGCAAGTTTGAAACACGATCGATTGAGGTCCGATGGCAAAGGACCCTAGGAAGCCGCTGCTTCTTCGGTTTGATATTGTAAGATGCGCTAGGCTTATGAGATCCGTAGTATTTCATTTAGCTTATTCAAGCTCGCTTGCGGCTTAAACTCCTGTGACATCTGAATCAATTTTTCCCAAGCCATGAAACAGCTTGATGGCGTAAGTATACCTGGTATAAATACAAATAGAGTAAATAGAGTCAACTTCACTGCCAAACACTCAAAGTAACCCAATAACCAATTCTTGAAATAAATCAAACTAACCCCCTCTGGTCCGTCAAAAATCTGACCAGTTTCTCCCGGAATCTATATAAGCAAGTAAGTTACAAGCCACAAAAAGCACTTAATTCGTCTCATTTGTTTATTTGTGTTCGCATATCACTTCACCTTCTCAGCCACCCCATCGACTAGCTCGGTATAGGGTAGGGTTGCGCTCTTATGGCAACTTATAAATCTTCAATTGAGGGGGTTGGTTGCTCTTGCCGCATGGATTTCCCATGCGATGGTTCAACTAATAAGAACACCACTTAAAGCAAATAAAACTGTAATAAAATCACCCCGAAAAGCAAACACCCAGCAGGGGTTGCCATCGAGGACTACAGCACCACACACTGTAATGTGTACTGTATAGTGCATACTCCTCACCAACTCACTCACATACTTAGATTCACTTATTCTTTTGCCACGGAGCCACGAAGACTGTAAAACAATAAACTGAACCAATCAAAAAGCCATTTCGGTGATTCGTTCAACAATAGAACCGTCGTCACCGTCGTCATCATCATCATCATCATCCCCGACCCGTGAATCGTTCGTCGGCCGGATGACGGAAGAGTTTCCCTTAGTCTCGCACTTTTTATGCACTAAACTTAGTTGTAGAGTACTAGATCGTTGTCCAACTTCTCGACTAGGAAATCACTCTTTATGGGTGGCAGACTGGCAGGCTCTCCTAGCATAAGGACTCGCCGCTGTACGGGAACTTTGGTACTTGGGTGAGTTTTTTAAGTGAGCAGCACCAGAAATAGCAACCCCTCCTGTTGCAAGTCGCACAATTGAAATTGAAAGTTAAATTGTTAAGAGTCCTTAAAACGTACACTACACGCAGGCCAGTGTTTTAGGGTGAGTCTGCATTTATGTGTAGCGAATCGAGAGCGGCTCCTTGTCGACAATTACATTGATTTTCACAATATGGGTTGGGTGTGTTCCATATAGTATATGCGAAGACTTTAGTGGGTTGTTGAGCTGTGTGCGGATGATGAGAAATTGAATTTTAAACTTTTCTAAATGGGAATTTTATGGAAAACGATACAGAAAGAACTTTACGCTTTCCATAGTTGTATATACGAGCGACCGACGAGTGCAAGAGGTTGGGGGAATGAGTTCGCATTTAAAATCTTTTCTTTTGTGCAAATGGCTGAGAAGATGTGGAATATTATATATACATTGACTCTATGTGTGGGATCTGTTTTTTTTCGTTTTGAGAAGGAGATGAGAGTTGAATGGAACATAATAGAGTGGCAACGGTTGGTTTTTGAACAATGGATAAATATAACAAATGAGTTTTATGGCGTTGAGCGTTGATGCCAGGACTAGAAGGAGAGGTTCTTGTGTGATGTTGGAATGGCTTAAATTGTTTTTGTAGATCAATGTAGTTTAGAGAGACAGAGAGCTTCAGAAACTTTTTTCAAAGTAATACCTTCACTATCGGCGGCTGGTTAGTTGAATAAACGGTGTACAATAATAAACTGCCGGTTACTGAGTGGTGAAGCGAGGAGTAACAACGATTCTCGCTGGTTGGGATTGACCCTGACAATTTCTGTTGGGAAATTTTGTCGAATTTCAGTCGGTTCCAATCGAGCCGTCCTAACGATCAAGCTGCTTGGCGGTGGCCATGGTGTAGTGGTTAGAGACATTGCTTGTGACCCGAGCGGCGTTGGTTCGAGCCCCGGCGGGGACAGCAAAACTCTTCCACCGACCATAAAGAGAAACGAATAATATCAGAGTTTCTCCACCACTACACCAAAAAAGGGGTTTCTGCTTGGTAGTACAATGGACCGAGATTCGTCTGAGTGCTTCAGGATTTAGAATCCCCTTTTTTTATAAAAACAAAACAAAGAAACAAAACCATCAAGCTGGCAAAAAGCTATAACCTCAGTCGTGAGCAGAGTATCCGGATACCGGGATACATAATAGCGGCCTCCATTAAGGCTCGTAGCTAAGCACATATGAATCAACAGAAACACAAGGTTATTCAACTAAACCGTCATCACAGCACGGCAACATCATAAGCTCTGATACAAGAGCCTTGGATCTTTTGAGGAAAGATGTGAGGACCGTCAAAAGCCATGGCTTAATTGTATTATTTACAAACTATGGACTGGATGTTACAGCGCAGTCTTGGCGAAGAACGTTTCGAATTGGGAGATCTGAGGATAAGTAATTTGCTCTTCGCTGATGACTTGGTCATCCTTGGGTCCTCTCAGACTGAACTTCAACGCGCACTCGATCGATTTGAAAACGTTTGTGTTGAAGCTGAGATGAAGGGTAACGTGAACAAATCTGAAGTGATGGTCGTCTCCAGAACGCCTGTTCAACGCACTCTGCATGTTAGTGGAGTCTCATTGAAACAGGTGAAGAAGCCGAGTTTTCCTGTAGGATTGGTCAGGCTGGGTCAATTTTAGAGAGCTTGGTCAATTTTGAGACAGCTTGGGTCATTCTGTTATCAGGAGGACTGAACTTGGTGTCAAAGCTAAGTTGTCAGTCTTTAATTCGGTGTTTATTCCAACTCTTACCTATGGTCATGACTCATGAGGTTTGGGTAATGACAAAAAGAATAACATCGCGGATACAAGCTGCCGAAATGAGATTCCTCCGTTGTATTGCTGGTGTGACCCGCAGAGATCGCATAAAAAATACCAGAATACGTGAGGAACTCAATGTTGAGCAGCTACTTCTCCGGACGGAGCGGTTCATGCTTCGGTGGTTTGGCCACGACGTGCTATGGAATCCTTACCATCGCGCAGGATGAGATGGTTAGATCAAGTTCATAATCTTTCCTCTACCCGTATGGAGACTGCCCTTGATGATTTGGAGTCAATGGCGAAGGATCGAGAGCTATGGAGGGTCCACTTGAGCAACCTACAAGTGGACAATGAATGAACAAACTAGCGAAGGAATTAGGACCTTTTTCTTCAGTAAATGGCAAGAAGTTTAAGCATATAAATTGTCTGGTCTGTCTGCCCCACTCGTCGACTGACATTAAAAAATTGGCATTCACATAATAGGAAGAATAGGGCGATGACCAAAGCGCACTTAAATGTCTGTAAATTGTAAAATAAATAAATATGCGGCGCAACAGGCGTGTAGACACCCTACGTCCAGCTTCTCGCAACCATTCGTTTGTGTGAGTTTCTATTTTTTGGGACGAATGGAAGGGACCTAAAATTTTATGCCGAGTCCGAACGGCTGAATTGAGAAGCTTTTTCATGACATTCATACTCTCGGATGTTTGTCAGGCGTTCGCGAGAGGTGGCGCAGTAGAAAAAACTTTAAGAAGTAATTTGTGTTTTTCCGGGGATCGAATCTGGGATCCCTCGCACAGTAGTCCAGCACACTAACCACTGCGCTACTGCGCCCACGTCCATAAATTGTACTGAGGAGGAAAGATAGAGCTGGACAAGGCATTCCACATTCGTGTTGTTCGGCTTATAAAAGAGTCTCTATATTTCACAGTACGCTCGAAGGTAAGGTGAATGGTAAACTGATGACATACGCATTCCTGGCATGGCGACTATTGTGACTATTCATGTCTCCGATTAGTTTTAACGCCCGATTTTGGATCCTCATTATTAGGTGGTTTTCGGCGCACCAGACCAGATATGAGAAATGCACTCAAGTTTGGGGCGAATGAACGCGTTGTATATATTGCAGCCAGATCAGAAGGGATAAAATATTTCTTGCACCGTTGGACCAAACTTAGATATTTTGCAGCGTTCTTGGCGACTTATAGTATATCTATGGTCGGTTCCAACGAAGGTTAATTGTCATGGACACAAAAAGTTACCAAAAATGGAAAATCTTTCGGAAGGTTTGGATTTCGCTTTAGGGCCAGCAGACAGCATTGAGTTTTGAAAGCCTTAATTTTCACTCTATTGGCTAAACCTAAACCCCATTTTATAATGCTGTCCCGCTTCTAAGGCTGAAGAGTAGGGACGTGAGTCCTAGAATGAATATGAGTAGCTAAGGGTGCTGTTTCGAGCAAAGGAATGAATTGGATCAGAAGTTGCAAACATTTATCGAAATGAGAAAGAGGGTCGGAGACAGAACAGAGCCTTGGGGAACACCAGCATTTATATGGTAAATTTCAGACTTGTAACCATCCCAAACAACTTGAATTGAATGGCAAGAAAGGTAGTTTCAAATCCTTATAGTTTCTAAATTATCAAGCGCAACAATCTTCGTTTCACCAGAGTGGCGGAGAAATTGGTTCCACTTTTCGGTAAGATAAGTCATCAAAGCATTTAGAGGACTTGCTGCCACGAAAACCACATTGTCGGTCATTGAGAAGTTCTCGTGCTTCAAGATATTTCATAAGCTGACGATTTATGAGCGTTTCTATGACCTTACTAAGAATGGACGTATGTATGTCTATGGGTCGGCAATTGGTGGGAAAAGAAGATTTACCTTTTTATGGACGGGCTCTGGACAAATGCTGTTTTTCACTTAGGAAAGAGTCGAGAAGAGTAGGACAGACGATTATAATTATTCCAACTAATGAGAGCTCTAGGAGAACTTATCCGGCCAGTGGTTTGCTGAGTTGGCCACGTTACCTACATATATTTGCTTATTTTTCTGTGACTACTTCAAATCTACCACCTATTTCTTTAATCTAGAGCTGTTTTTTTTGTTCCAATTTACTATCAATGACAACAGCGACATAGCAGTAATGGATAAAAATTCATAGACAGTACCAAGAAGAAGGCTAGAGAAGACAGCTCTAACTAGGGCGGAAGAGGAAAACATCAGAAGTCAAGTCACGCTTCCACTAGAAGCACGTCTGTCAATGGCCTTTTTCCTTCTCCTCTTCCTTTAGCTCTTAGTCGAAAGCCCAGCGGAGTGGGCAGCTTCCGGTGCTCGTTCAGCTGTGGTTTTCCAAATCGAACCATCAGCAACAGCACTACGATCAAAAGCCAGACAATGTTGAGAGAGATTAAGTGTACCGGGTTAAACGTTTCGCCATTTTCTTCCATTTTGAAGTCCATTCTCCCAAATGATAGTTCGGATAGTGAATCGCAGGAATTTTCAGAAGCAAACACTGTCACTGTCACTGGACCTGTATCATTGCCTGAAGAAATGAAGCTCGCTTTTTGTATGTTGGTTGGGTCTTCCAGAATTCTTGATCGGAAAGAGGTTGAAAAGACCACCACCTGGTGTAATGACATTCATTAATTTGTCTGACATATTTTTTTTTTTTATTTTTTTGTTACAGGTTTTACGGCGAAGCCAATACGTGGATTTTAGTCGCCTCTTTCGACAGGCATGCCCATCTCGGGTTAGAATAGAATACCTAGCATGTTGAAGAAAAAACCTGGAAGGAGATCGTATAATCAGGCATATGGACAAAGGTGGGGATTCAAGTCCAGCATAGTGACTGTTTACGATGATAAGTAGACCAATTATTGATCTACATCATATGGAAATTCCGATTATTTTAGAAAACTAGCGCCTTATAAAGGGTATCCCATAATTCACGCAAAATTACCAAATACATAGAAAATAGAAAAAAAAAGATTTTTAATTAGAAAGCTCACATTTTTTATTGATTCATAGAGTATACTATAGATTGGGGTTACGTATGGAAAAGCACATCGGATAAATGGGCGCCACGGCTTTGCTGGCAAGTACGTACTCTTTTATTGACTTTTTCTATGACCGTTTCGCATACATTTGGCTGAATTTCATTAATACACCTCCCAATTTACTCTCCAAGGCGTTGGTGGTCGTTTGCTTCTTTGTATAGATCGTTGACTTCAAAAATAAACTCCAAAGAAAAAAGTCCAATGGCGTTAAATCGCAAGATCTGGATGGTCAATTCTGATCGCAAAAACGGCCGATTACACGATCAGGTAATGACTCATGCACTAATTGAATTGTTTCTCTGGCTATATATGGCATGTGGCATCGTCTTGTTGAAACCACATGTTGGTCACATCTATATCTTGTAATTTAGGCACGATAACGAACACCATTAATTGTTACTACCTGACCAGCCGCATTTCGAAGAAGATTAGAAGAAGAAGATTATCTTTAGAAGACAATAACTGCAAACTATATCTGGAGGAAGCTACGACAGTGGCACATATATTGTTTCAATTTCCTAACAGAAGAATGTGACATCAATGGGTTGAAACTTGAAAGAGTAATAGTTCTCCAGCTTGAAGAAAGTGTCTAAAAGAGATCAGCTCAGGAAAATATGTCATACTTCTCAGTTCTCAATAAAGTATGTAAGAACCCCCATAGTACACCTTGCCTATACATCTTTATGCTGGCTCCTATTAGGCAAAACCAAACTTCCGCCCTAATATAACTAACGACCTTCAATTGCAGTCAAGCGTTTTCTTCTATATTTTCTCAATTTATTTCCATTTTCCAAGCGCAAAACCGTTTATGAGACTAAAACGTACAAACCTCAAATTAATTACTGCACTGCAAGATAATTGCAGCCATAAAATAGGGTGGTTGAAGTACCACTCTCTCTGTCTCGCTGTCAAAATGAAGTAAGGCTTCTTTCGGAAATCAGGAACCACCCACCTCCATCCACCGCAATATGCCATTATAGAGAAAGTGCTATTCGCACTTGGAAAATGTTCCCCCACGCAATGAAGTCCTTCCGCTTATCGCTTTAACAGTAATAATAAACACAGCAGCACAATATCCTATTTGGCCGGGGGGAGACAGTGACTAATGCCCACCCTCTTCTCTGTATTATTAAAAGTAACCCAAACTCTAGAGCGAAAGTTTGCCACGTTAAAACGCCCGGCAATTAGTATTTCGTGGCAATTTCAATGTAGCTGGAAATTTGTGTACGCTGTAGTCCGTTTGAGAACATGAGTTTCATTTCGTTTTGGTGTAACGCTTTCTGGAGACGCACGTGACCGATTGACTTGCCGCTTTTCTATGCTATCAGGATTTATGAGAATAAACGCGAGCGACCTTAATTACGTCAACGGTAGGTGGTTACCATGAAACTTTGTTCGTTTAATGACCAATAGCAGTTTGATAGATTAGGCTAAATAAAAGTTCCAGTGGATAAGGTCAAATACTGTGTTCATTTACAATCGGAAGTTCATGCTTGTGAGTGGAATTTCGCTTTCATAACCAGCCCATGTTGTGTAATACACGCTTAATTGTGTGGAGGCAATTTTGTTGCGATTATTCGCAGTGAATAACGCTTATAATGTGAACATGATTTTGATTAAGACCAATTTGCATACCTTTACATGCTTTGTCGTGCATTTCTTTGTCATCGGCGATTAGCTCTTGGAAACGATGCTGCAAATTGGATGCTGCCTCTTGGATGTTTTTGGCTTCTGAGTCAGCTTCGACTAGAGCGTTCAAATAGGTGTCCATGTCGACTTGAGTTATTCTAAATAAAAGAAAGATTAATTCAAAGATATTTTTCAGAACCGTCACTTTATCTACAACTAACCTTATCCTTTTGTCCTCTAGTACTCGGATGAAATTTGTTTCACTCGGAATGAGAAAGAGGACGGCGCGACCACTTTTACCAGCTCGAGCAGTTCGTCCTACTCTATGGACAAAATCGGATATTTTCTGCGGTGGCGAGTACTGAATTACCAAATGCACTTCGGGAACGTCCAAGCCACGACCGGCCACGTCCTATAGAAAAAATTTTTATATTTAGTCAAATTACATAATTTTAGAGTTACTTATCTCGGACTGTTTTCTACCAAAAGGCAGGCTTACTACGTTTGATTGAATATATTGCATGCATAATGGGAATGCCTTTTGGCTAGAATAGCTGAGATGGTCTATCTATCTACATCATTTTTGGGTTAAGCAACGCTCATACGATGGTACTTAACGTTATGCAACAGTATTACCCGAGGTCGACATATTGATATTGATCAGCAAGGAAAAAGTGTTCCTACTAAAAGACTTCCACAGTTGAAGCAATAACGAAAGAAAGCTCAACTATGTGGCCTCACGTTCCTAACTACTTACATCGTAGCTGAGCTACTCTAAACGTCAACGTCCTTTTGGTTAAGGGGCTTAAAAAATGCTTTACAGTTTGCGGCTGTAGAGGTAACTTTCCCACTACCGAAACATCTGTGTTACCAATAAACGACTAGCTTCGGATAAATATATAAGTAAATAGTTGGCGCAAAAGGCGTGTAGACACCCTAGCTTCTCACAACCATTCGTTTATGTGAGTTTTTATTTTTAGGACGAGTGGAAGGGACCTACAACCGAATGGCTGAATTGAGAAGCTTTTCCATGACATTTATTACTCTCGTATGTTTGTCGGACGTTCGCGAGAGGTGGCGCAATGGAAAAAACCTTAAGATTTAATTTATGTTTTTCCTGCCATCGAACATAGGAGGACCCCTCCCACAGTAGTCCAGCACACTAACCACTGCGCCCAGACTAGCTTCAGATAATGATGATAATAAGAATATAAGGACAATGAACTTCTGACCTGTGCGAACATATACCAACACCCGTGCAGGCATTACAGAGGGTGCAATGATGGGCGCAAGGATGAAAAAATTACTCATTTGCAACAGTGAATGCCGCAAGGGTCAGTCTCAGTGACTAGGAATAGTTTAACCTTGTAAGCGATCACGTCATCACTATCTACGTTAGCCCCAATTACAAGAATATCACGCTATTTTGTGCCAACGCATCAAGTGTAGCTCAACATGTAGTAGCTCAACATGTAAATTATCACCTTCATAATAAAACAACAAAAAAAGACGACTCTATCGTAAACCACAAAGACAAAACTCAGAAATTATGAGAAACAGATTAACAACCAACTTCTGCAACATTCGGGGACTAGGTTTCAACAATGTTAATGACAACAGCGATCACCCACATCAGCAAGAAAAAAGCCTGACATCCTAGCCATGACAAATAGGTTCACTAACTGACTCCACATATCTACATATATCTCCGCTGTCAGTAATACGAACTGAATCCTCGTTTTGGGTTCGAGGGGGACTTTGTCTATTTGCCCAAAAAGATCGATCGACCAGATTTCTCCAACAATTATCCGGTAGAGTTGACAAGGTACAGATTCACCAATCGCCCAGCCCATACTACGAATTGGCTACTACATATATTCTAATAGACGAGGCAGGGAAAGATGGTGAAGACTTTGCAGTGTGCTGCAATGTAACTGAGCGTTTAGAGGAGCCCACGCGGATTCCAAACAGAATTGTAGAAACACTATTCTTATATGTATTTCTCACAACTGAATCAGATAATCTTATATAATACTATCTGTACCCGCCCGGCTTTGCCCGTGCACAAAAATTGTATTGCTTAGATCTTAGATAATAACGTTCTTTCGTTAGATTGTCTGTAAAGTTGAGCTCAATCAGTTTGGGAGATTTTGAATGTTTTTTTTGTACGGGCGGTGCCACGCCCCTTTGTCCAATTTTGACCAAATGAGGCATATTTTATGCCCATTGCTAAGGCCTACATTTTCCAAAAAGATCCATACCAATCGGGTTGGTAGTTTTTACGTGATACTGGAACAAACAAAAAATTTACAAATCTTCTGTACGTGGGTTGTAATCGAACTCCCCCTAAACGGGTGGACCGATTTTGATGAGATTTTGTGTGTGCGTTTGAGAAGGTCCAAGGATGGTTTAGATTCACATCTGGTGAAAATTAAACAAAAGGGCGTGGCACCATATGAAAAGAAAAATCTTATAATCTAGAAAACTACCGAACTGATTGAACTCAAATTGGATTGGAAAACGGGCCATGGCATTACCCTTACAACAAAGTTATTTAAATCACTATATCTTAACACTGCCTGATTGAAGCATTTTACAAAACCTGGCGGGATTGGACTAAAGGACGTGACACCTCTCATAACAAACAAATACATTTCAAACGCTATTCTTCGACAGCCATGGAAAAAAATATGTCCAGACAATACAATTCGTGGGCACGCGTCTGAGGAAATATCCACAGAAACAATTGGTTTGAACAAACCTTGCTTCAACAAAGAATGTAAGCAAGCCACCGACCACAGCAAAAACCTAGGCATTTAAGGAATGGGAGTCACAACCATAGCAACAAAAAAGATATAGTCAAGCTATGAAGCAGCAAAAACTATTTATAACTTAGAAACTTAGTGCATGTCCAAATGGTTCTCGCGACTTTTTATTTTTGGCAAGCAATAAGCAGCAACTTCAGATGCTCTTCATTTTCACTTTTAGATAAGGAAGTCGGATCGCTAAATATTTTAGATTCAATATTTTCGTAGAAATATATTCTGGATTCTGCTCAACTGTAGCTGCCATTTATACAGATTGTATGACGTCGTACTGTTGGCAACGGAAAAATTCCTTCCAACATTGTCGGAACAAATTGAAAGAACCCTCGACACCTGGACCAGGAACTGCGGTCTAACAGTCAATCCCCAGAAAACTGATTTGGTACTTTTCACAAATAAAAGGAAAATACTACAGTTTGCTACACCCTCTGTTGGCGGAACACCCCTCAGAATCTCTGATAGCGCAAAGTACCTGGGACTTATACTAGACAAAAAACTAAACTGGAAATTGAACACCAATGAAGGAATCAAAAAAGCCACAATAGCCTTTTATTCCTGCAGCTGATTCTTTGGGAAAACCTAGGGACCATCTCCCAAAATTAAGCTCTGGATGTACACGGCTATAGTAAGACCCATACTGACCTACGGCAGTCTCGTATGATGGCCGGCAACGAATAAAGCCACTTACCTAAAAGCGTTAACGAAGGTTCAAAGACTAGCGTGCATCGGCATCACCACTGCGATGAGGACAACTCCAACCGCAGGACTTGAGGCTATCCTCAACCTGTGTCCGGTAGACATTCATATACAACTATCGGCCGCAATTAGTGCAATGAGAATCAGCCAATCGGTAAAATGGAATTTGAACGAAACGGGTCATTCTACGAACCTGCAGAAATATTTCGGCCATGTACCTGTCACGGACTACATTACGCCTTACCTAGAGTTTACAAGACCCTTCTCTAGCGCCTATCGCAGCAGGGAAGAATGGAGAGACGGACTCGTACCTAGCACACCAACCATAGCTGTATTCACAGACGTGAGTCTATGGTAAGGGCAATACCACCTGAAGGTATTACCTTCTTTATCGACAGCCAGGCAGCAATAAAAGCCATTACTACACCAGAAATAAAATCGAAGCTTGTGAAGTGCTGTCGCGAAGAACTCAAGGCTCTTGGTACACAGCACAAGGTATCACTCTGCTGGGTTGCGGGACATGAAGGCATTTCAGGCAATGAGAGCGCAGACGAAGTAGCAAGACAAGGTTCGACAACTGTTTCAGAACAAGCTGATCCCTCTGTGGACATCTAGCCTTGCACATTCAAGCTTGAAGCAGGGAGGAAAGCCACAAGTGAGGCGAACGCAAGATGGGCCACCTTAAACACTTGCATTATCACAAGAATGCTATGGCCGTCCATCAACAAATCCAAAACCGAGAAGATAATGCGGAAGGATAGGAAATCCCTGTCCACCCTCGTAGGTATCATAACAGGGCACAACACCTTGCGGTACCATATGAAAAAAATGGGCTTAACGGAAGAAGAACTTTGCAGAGGCTGCGGTGATGAGGAAGCTTGAGGATACAACCCAATTCCTATGTCACTGCCCAAGTCTCCAACACATCAGGTAGAAATTCCTATGGAGTCACTTCTTAAACGACCTGGACGAGCTTTCCAGCACATCAATAGACAGGATAATGAACTTCGTCAAATCAACAAGATGATTTGTATCTAGCAGCACAGTAAGTAATTTGAATACAGGGTTATAATGGGTAAGGGACAACCTCTTTCCCCTTATGGGAATCACAATGGGTCAGTATTGACCTGAGTGTGGCACGGAGAAATCCACGCCAGCCCACAAACCTAACCTAACCTAACCTATACAGATTGTGGAAACATTAAATACGGATTTAAAATAGTAGAATCACGAGCAATATCCGCATTCTTAAACAGACGGATTCAAAAGAGGCAACGAGTTCCGACGAAATTCCAGCCATAGTACTCAAAAACTTTGCACCTATACTATGTAAGCTGTAAACTGCTCACATTCACCCGATTCCAACAAAAAAAAGGAAGAGAATGCTTGCCGCAATACAACTATTTGATAAAATAGAATGCATCCCAAAAAATACTGATTACACCTTCTTCCCCCAATTTCAAGCCAACAAGAATTTTAAGACCAGCATACCTCCAGGATTGACTTGGAAAGTGATGTAGTGTCTCACAGCGGATCCGTCTGCTTTTATACAGGTGGGTCCAAAACGGAAACAGGAGTAGAGGGGTGTTGTCTCCGAAGAGTTAAATGGCACTGACTCATTCCGCCTTCCCCATCACTGTAGCGTGTTCCAGGTGGAAATCATGGCGATTAGGGAGGGCCTTTATTCTTATTTGCTGCTGCTTTTACGGGTAGATGAGATATCATTTGATCCTGTGGTAACAATGGGCCTTCTTAGGCCTAAGTGTGGCTGCATGTCCTGCGACCAGCCACTCTAACCTAACCTAACATCAAATCTCGACCACTGGCGTCGCTATGCCTATTCGATAGGTACTACCTACTACCATGGCAGATGTTCATAGGAACTTAGTAAAATTAATCCTTAAAATGCGACATATAGGCGCCCTAAAGGATAGACAATGAATGCACATTCCACCTACATTTTGAAAACATTTTTGGGTACGGGACAAGTAAACTTTGGAACTAGCTTCCTGCAGAGATATATCCAAATAACAAAATATTGGTTGGTATATTGATGCTCAAGCTGGTGTGCGAAGATAGCCTGACCCGAAGACACTCCATTAACATCTTCAGTCAAAGTGCACCAGTATCAATTTGGAAAAAAAACTCACCGTTGCTAGAAGAACACCAGCCTTCGCCTCGCGGAACGCATTGAATACTCCTTGTCGCTCGTTTTGTGTCATTGAACCGTGTAATCTGCAAAAGAAATGCTATAACTCACTCTCAAACTGTAAACTTTGCAAACTCACTTGAAAAACCTCATTCCTTTCAGTAGAGGTGGATCATCGTCATCCTCATCCTCGTTGGGCTCGTCCTCATCATCCAGCACTTTCTGCGTCAGTTGTTCATTCAACAAATCGTGATGGAAATTGACCATCTCCATGGTGGACATGAACACCATTGCCTTGAAGTTCGTCTTTTGCAGCTCCTTGGCCAAGAGGCCCGACAGAGTGACTAATCTCAACTTGGTGGGAGCGACAACGTAGCTCATCTGTAGGTTCTCTGGAATCACTAGAACTCCTTCGTCATCCGCATCGGGAGTCTCGCCGTTAATCATTGTTTTTACAGTCAAAGACGGGTCTTCGTCACTATTGTCGATGAAGAGAGGTTCCTTCAGTGTCAGACCAGCGAGTTTTTGCACAGCTGATGTCAACGTTGCAGAAAGCAACAACCGCTGAAGATTTTCAAGTTCTTTCCCCTCTGATGTGGCCTTTTGTCTCTGCTCATCGATGGCTTCAACGATTTGCTTTACATCACGTTCGTACCCCATCTCCAATAGGCGATCGGCTTCGTCTAGAACGAGGAACTTTGCTTTGTCCAGCTTAAAGGACTCGGTGTGAAGCAGGTGGTCGACTAGACGACCGGGAGTGCCCACTAAAATGTTGATTCCCTTCCGTAGTCGGGCCTTTTCTGCTTTTCTACGCTCACCGCCTGTTAGTATGCCTGGCACAATCCATGTGAATGGCTTCAGAAGTTTCATAAACAATTCATAGGTTTGAATAGCCAACTCCCTCGTTGGTACGATTATCACAGCGAAAATGCCATCTTCTCTTAAGGTTTTTGGACGAATTTCTTGCAGCCGCTGCACCACGGGCAGAGCATATGCTAGAGTTTTTCCCGACCCAGTTTGGGAGCGTACCAACACGTCTCTACCCTTCAGCGCCTCGGGGATAGTTTTTTGTTGGACTGTCGTTAATTCTGTGATGTTCAAAATGTCTGCTAAGTTCTTAACACAGTGGGGATGGATATCAAGCGATGACATGGCCGCTCCAGTAAACACTTTTTCAGTCAGTGGCTTCACAAACCTCTGACCGATCACCTTAGTCTCAGGGTTGTCTGTGAACAGCTTTATCTTGCCAACTGACCTGTCACTGGGCCTGTATACCTTTCTAACTGGTTTGGGCTTACTGTTTTCTTCAGGTTTATTGGCGGCGTTTGGATTCTGTGAGAATTTTCGAATGCCATCGTCGATTTCCTTGTCAGTTAGGACTTTCTTATTTGAGAAGGGATTTATGCGATCTGTGCCTTTTTTCTTGCCCATTCTATCGGAACGTGATAGCTTCTGTTTCTTCACAATAGGTTTACTATTTGGACTGCCTGATACAATGTTTAACATAAGTTCACCTTGAGTGTGCTTAGTTGTTTGTTCTTCGTCTGGTGGTCGTAATACAAGAGGACTCTTGGGAGGTGGCTGTGAAGAGTTCGATTTTGCAGGTTCTTCCTTCTTCTGCGGACGTCGTTTGGCTACAAGAGCTTTGACTGTTTTCGGAGCACCAAATTCAAATGAGAAACCTTTGGGAGCATTGCTTTTAGTGGGTTTTTTCATTATTTTGGGTTTTCTCTCTGGAAATACCTAGAAGCACGATAATTTGCTTAGCTAAAATGACTGTTTTGATATTGATTCAACATACCTTGGGTTTACTCCGAATTGAGGATACATTATTGTTTATATTTAATTGGATATCCATTGTAAAATACGATAAATTCAAACAAAAATTCTAACAAAAATTGAATTGCTACTTCGTGCTTCGCAATTTTATCAGTTTTTGTTTTGACGTTTTACCGCACGTGTAGATGACGTAAGTTTGAAAGTGGCTGGAAAATATATTGACATATCGAATGAGTGCATTCAGTTCGGTCGGACATCAAAATGAGCTACTTGCATGTAATTTGGTATCAAATTATAGTTTGAGAGCAATAGTCTAGAAAACGAATAATTTTCGACAGCACTTTGTCGGCTGAGTTCAATTTTTTTATGAAAGATTTCATAGGAATAAATAATATAATTTTGTATTTAAAATGTCTGCGAATAAAAATCAAAATGTATCATTAAGTCGTTTTGGATATTGGACAATGATGTATGCGATGAGTAAAAGTTAGTTAAAAAATAACTTGAAAACTAAAAGAAATAGAACATAGGGGATTTAATCAAACGAAAGAGTGTCCGCAAATTAGTAAGACTACATAGTGCATACCTAACTAAATTTCGCCAAAAATGGGGTATTGGACAAGATAGATAGACGACTTCCTGAAAGATATCGTTGAGTTACGTAATTCGTTACAATTTGTTTTGAGTTGAAAGAAATGAACTACATTATGCTGTTTGGTTTAACTTGGGAGCTCCTTTTAATTTACTGGCAAATAGCTGCAGTCGCAGTGTTCGCTTTGTTCAATAGAGAGGTTAAGTTTCATTCAAAATTACTTTTATATCAAACTCTGTTCTTCCCGCGAACTGGGACTTTATTACACAAGACAGGTAGGTACAACCATCTGAAGCCGATGCCAATATTTATATGCGCAAGAATAAGATTGCAAAACTTCAATTGAAAGTGTAATAGACGAGCAACTGTGTGTTCGACAAGAAGTTTACGAAAACTTGTCGATGCATTCACATCAAACGCCAACTAGTTTTCGTTTGACGTTTCAATTAGCTGTGAAACTAGCTATGAAATGATTGTGTTGACTCAACTTTTATTTTACTAACTAAACTCCGCTCATATTGACATAATATACAAACAAAATTAATTAAGCTACTTGACAATCGTTAATTTAGGTATGGTATAATTATAATAAACACAAGCAAAAATCAAAATCAAAACATCTGAAAATACCATTGTGTTGTGGCTGGTGGTGCTGCTGCCGTTATAAAATTCTATAAAAACTACATAATTTGCCACATTTGTAAACAAAATACAAAAAGAAATGACAGCACTAAGTGACAGCTATCTTTTCAGCAGATTTGCTGATCAGAAGGTGTGTCTGCTTCAACAACCCAACAATTGAAAGTCGTTTTCGTATCGTTTTCATTGAAATCGACTTCAAACAACTCGTTTTGAAATCTGTATATGAAAACATCTGTTTTCTATGAAGTTTTCGAGTGTTTTCGCGAAAAGTGAGCTTAAAAGCCGCTTAAAATGATATGGTCTATATTTATATTTTAAGCCTATGGTAGTCTTTAAATTGTTCTAAATAAATTACCCTCGATTCATTTTCTGACATATTTGAGTATTGAAAAGGGATGGTAAGCGTTAAACTCCAGTCTAAAAACAGAGATTTATGTAATTTCACGCTTTTTATGAAAACAGAAGCGACTAATATGTTTAGAAACTAGATTTTTCAGGAGCAACTAACTAATGAAGGTATTAAAATTAAAATTAAAGGGGATACCTATCGAAACTCGTAGCCGCCAAATTTAGGTCGTCACCGTTGGTATGAGTAGAAAATGCAGGGAAAAATAAAAATTCGGTAGTTAAAAAAAAACATATTTTTGGCAAAATGCTTTGAATTATTTTTTTAAATTTTGTGATGTCAGATGTCATTTGACAGAATCGATAATATTTTTCGATATTTAAAGCAATGATAGTTTAGTTGCACAGTTTTTATCGGGACTAAGGAATAAGCCCCGATAATTATAGGTATGGGCTAACGAAATCTATATAAAATTGAATTTGTATGAAAATCTTTTGTAAGACTATTACAGAATGGGCGCAGTAGCGCAGTGGTTAGTGTGTTGGACTACTGTGCGAGGGATCCCAGGTTCGATCCCCGGAAAAACCCAAATTACATCTTAAAGTTTTTTCTACTGCGCCACCTCTCGCGAACGTCTGACAAACATCCGAGAGTATGACTGTCATGAAAAAGCTTCTCAATTCAGCCGTTCGGACTCGGCATAAAATTGTAGGTCCCTTCCATTCGTCCCAAAAATAGAAACTCACACAAAACGAATGGTTGCGAGAAGCTAGGCCTTGGGTGTCACCCGCCTGTTGCGCCACCTATTTATTTATTTATTTATTATAGAATAGCCAAAAGAACGCACATAATAATTAATAAGTTTAGTACAATTTTACCCACAACTCGTAAATTTATAATTTCAATGACGGAAACACATTATTATTTATTTTATTTCATCAGTTCCGGAAGCCATTTTGATTTAGGAAGGTAGATATAGGAAATCGAATATCTTTTTCGATTAGACTGAAAGAGCACATTTTCTTGCGTAGATCACTTTTGTGTTCAATTTGCACCAAGAAAACATTTTTGGAATTCGATCGAACTTTTCCGAATCTTGATTTAATAAAAGTGCGTTTGAGTTTGACGGCTACTGTATTGAAACGTACCGCATCGTGATCGGGTATTGTTTAAATTAATTTAATTTTTTTATTAAGCTTGAAATTACATATTTGTCCACATTTTGCATAAATATATATAAATAACATATAAATAAGTACAAGCAGTGTCGACGGCTACATTAATTATGCACCAACAATATTAAGACAAAAAGTCAGGTGTTTATATTCGATTGGACAGATGAAATCTAAAATCTGAGAGTAGAATCTGAGAAATCCTAGCTTACTCGAAAGCCCCATAAATGCCGTAAACCACCGCTATAACTTTTGCATGCATAACCGGAAAACGGATTTTCACGATTTTATTCTTAATGGATGCGTATTGGTGCCGCGCAAGGAAGAACATAGGAAAAATTGGGCAAAGAGGCATTCAAAAACATTCAAAATTGTATATCTCGAAAACCACTAATCACATCAATCCGTACGGTTGAGCTCAAATTTTGAAAAAAAAAATTGGCAAAATTTAATTTCCCACGGTTTTCTCTATGACCATAAAACACTTGAGTGAAAACACTGAATATTGGCCGACACGTCCGTCAATCATTGCGGTTTGATTGAAACACACATCGACATACCTATACTGACAATAAATTGTATATTTTTTTTCCTGGGTTCTGAGTTTTCGATTGGTGGTCTACACGTCAGAGCAATCGAAATATCAAACCATTCTCTCGATATGACCCAATAGAAATGTCAAAACCGCGTTTTTCGGGTCCTATAATAAACGTCAACTGGGAAATGTGTTCATGTGATCAGGGCTTGAACGTCCTCATTGTTATACTTTAGTTATTTCCATTGAATTTAAAAGAACTTTTAATTGAAGCAACAAGTGCATGCTCAAAATCATTACATTACATTAACGATTTTGTGCGGAACGACGTTCCGCACAAAATCTGGATAATTGGGTCAGCTAGTTATCATTATACAAATAGATGGCCGACCAAAAAATACGAGTCAAAAATGTTTGATATTAGGTTTGATTATCGTATTGCGCATTCCTTTTATCTTTATGACAGGTTTGTGACGTTTTAACCTACCACTCCTTTAAGGTGGGCGCAGTGGCTCTGTTGTTAGTGTGCTGGACTACTGTCCTAGGCCTATAGTGCCTATATACCTGTTGCGCCATCTATTATTCTTAAGGTACCAACGATCACGTTTTCGCTAACGAATTTGGCGGAGTCTTCTGCAAAAAAAAAACGTGCTGATGTTGTTTTACTTATTTTTAAAAGTTTCCTTTTCTTAAGCTTTTACACGTTATTTGTTATTGACCATCTCACAAGATTAATACGTATTACAATCAAGCCAAGCGGCTATAATATATTATTTCAACATCCTGCCTTATTAAAACCAAAACAACTGCGGCTACTTTCGCATGAGTGTCTTCGTAATCATTTGTAATTCATGACTTGCGTCGTAAATAACTTACTTTTGCTTTCTTTCGGGTCAGTGCAGCCTAATAATGCGTCCATTGCAACGTGTGCAAGGTACTGATTGAAACTTTCTGTTCCAAGTACCTAGGTATAAGTTTAAATTTCTCAGACAGACTGATTAAATCATCCAGTAGCTTGTTTCATTTTTAAACTCACAGAGTTAGTCAGTAAATAATGGTAGATAGTCATAAATCTTTGACAGTTGGTTGTTGAGAAGAAAAAAATGTAGCCAGTGGTAGTGATGATGTAAAAAATGTGCATAATATTATGCAAATCCACTACCTTGTGGCTCATTAACGAAGAGCATTCTTAAATATCTACCTCGACTTTGGCGGTTGTTACAAAATAAAAGCTGGCTGTTGTTTTCGTTTTCCCAATTAAATCGTTGCTGCATAAATTAGGCAAATATTTCAACTAATATTTACTTCATTGTCTCTAACGAAGCTTCTTTTAAACTTTATCGTAGATAATGTATGTAGCAAAAATGTCTCTTATTATTTTCGTTCAAATTATAGAACTCGAGATAAAAATAAATTGTGAGATCGTGTGTCAATTGGGCTAAATAATTACCTACGAATTTTTTAGATGTCAAAAAATTATACTGCTTCGGGAGCAAGACCATAGGTTTGTTCCTTTACTTTTGTATAGTAACTAAAAATAGAAAAGACTGTCAAAATGGCAGTGGTGGGGATGAAGTCTCTCTCAAAGAGAAAAACTTACGAAAATAGACCAATAGACCATAAGGTCGCAGTGCACTAAACCCTCTTTTTCATTACGAAAACGTTAGGGAACGCTTTTGTAGTAACTATGAAAAATGACAGATGCATTTTGTTTTTCTATAAATTGCATGTATGAATCCAAGTATGTGGACGAGTTTTTACTGACAGAACTACATGCATTCGAGAAGAGAAAAAAAGCTGGTACGTCACTTTCCTGCCTTCTGATAGGTACCATTTTCATACCAATTTGTTTGTAATATCGCAGGAAATCAAAAAACAAATGCAAATAGTCGATACACGCGTTTCAATTCAAATTTCAAATCATCTTCAGGCAACTGACAGTTTTGCCAATTCTTACTCAAAGAGATTTGTTGAGTAAAAAAAAAAACTAGTAAGATTCTCAGAGGAGGGGTAATAATCTTGCTCTCTCGATGCCTCTGTCTTTTACGAATTTTTCTAGTTGAGGAACGTAAGTAAAAGTAAATCTTAAAGAGAAAATAGAACGCTGAATTTAAATTGATAAAAAAAAAGAAAGAAATCTCTGTTTTAAGATTGTGTTTAGTGAGCTTCCCTTTTCAACACTCACACAATCATGTGTCAGAAAATTAGCCGAGAATTATTTAGATTTGTCAGCTACCCCTCCATAAATGTCAACTGAGTAAATTATTCACTTGATTAATCGAGGTCAATCAGAATTCAGACTTGCTAAACTACAGTTTTGAACGTGCTCAATCTAATCTACCTATTCCAGACAAACCTAGTCGACTATGATTGAGAAGGGTTTTAAATGATTCCATTATCATTATCGTTCAAGCATAATCTACTTTATTGCTTTAACCTCTTCGTGTCAAATCACAATTTGTAATCAATACCACATGATCTGAGACAAAGTTGATTTATTTCTTTTACGACTAGTGATGCCAAACTACAAGATAATATTGTCTTCTTTTCAAGACTTTTATATTTTAAACTAAGCGCAGAACTTTTTACCTTAAATTAAACAATTTTCAAGATTTTGGATATCAAACTATAATTGTGTGTGCTTAACAAAATAAGACATCATATTGTATTGACGAAATTGGCACCCTGTTGAAACCACATAGTCGTCGATGTCGATATGATCCAATAGGGGCCAAAAGAAATTGTTTATGATGGTCTTGTCAACGTTCTTCTCAAAATCCACACCAAACAGTGACTTTTTCTGGATGCATTGCAATTTGGTAGATCTCGTGTGGATTGTTATCGTCCCAAATTCGACAATTTTGCTTGTTGACGAACCCAATTATCCAGAATAGTCCTCTCGGAAGCACGACCGTAAAATGGGCGAAGCGGCCAAAATGTTGCTCGAACAGAAGACCCACTTTCATAAAACATTTATTTAATCATTTGCACATATTAGTTGTGTTTTTATGAAACCTCCCCAGCCAGTGGTTGCCAGTAGTTGCCAGTTGAGGCACATTTCACATGCTAATTAAAACAACAACCTGCTGGCAACTGCTGGCAACAACTCTTGATTTTCTCCCGAGCCGGAGAGCTGCTGGCTGGCAGCTGGCTAAATTCAATTCACAATGAACAAACAGGTGGCGCCGAAAGCAACAAGTGGCTTGGAAAGCAGTTGGTGGAATTAAATTGTTCATTGACTCAAATCATGGCGTACAATAATTATTATGTTATTATTTCATTACCAAATATCGTATATACAATTGATTTGTAAATTAGTTCAACAAAAATCAGTGTATTCCAAATTTAAATAACAAATTTCCGTCAAAAAATCTCATGAACTGCATGTAATATTGGTGTTCTTATCTCATGCACACAACATTCCAGAGGAAAATGTCAGTATTTATCTAATATTTCTACCAAATGCATAATTTTATACGAAATGCTGGTATGCTTTTAGGCTTATTGCCTAAATTCATTCGGCTGGCTTCATCTTGCTGCCAATTGTCCAAAGGAACGGCTGGCTGGCGAGGTTTCAAAAAACATGGCTATTGTTAAACGCTATAATTCTCCATGTTCATCCCGTAAGATAGACTAAATAAATGACAGCCAATTTAATAGAATATGTAGCTTCAATAATATGGCCGCAATCACCTGTCAAAGTTTGGAAATCCCTATTGAAAAACACTTTCTATTAGGATAATGTGGAGATATTATGTTATTACGTAAGAAAATAGCAATGCACTACCCGGTATCCCCAACAGAATGGTAAGGCCCATTTCACACATACCCGGCAGCCGGCTAACCGGCGAGAAATGACTAAAAGAGTGTTAACACATCATAGTACAAACTATTTCAATTTGGACAGCTCACAAAGTGCAAAATGAGTAGGTATGCGTATGCGCTGTCCTGACAAAACGCATTTATCATGATACGCCAAACCAACCGTTTAAATACCAACCAACAACACACATCCTCAATTCATCCGAAGCTATTTCTCCTTTCTCCCTGTGGAAGGCGGCAGCAATGGTGTGATAGTGTGAATAACAAGTTTTAAATTATTCATGTCTGTTGACGTCGATAAGTCCTTTAATTAAATTCCTCTGCGTGCCGTTTTTTTCCATTGTTCAAGCAAGTTCTGTCTGTGTGTAAATAGAGCTACCCTACTTGTGATGTCATTTAAAATAGTAGATGTGTTAGAAAATGTCCTTTTCATCATATGACCTTTTCGCAGTTATTTCTTGCATTTCAGTTCATGGCAATTGAATCGCTTACCTTGTACATTTTGGAATTTCTTTCTTATGGAAAGTATGTCCGATGTAATACCTAATATGCATTGAATGAAAAACAATTATACTTCATAATAGTACCCGTACCCGTATATATGCTGAAGGCTTTCACCGTTGGTTAGGATCTGTGTTATAACTTAGGATGCCAAAATGAAATTTTATTTTTATACCCTCCACACCACACTCCACAGGTAGGAATATTCACTTTGTCATTAATATTCGTAACGTCAAGAAAGAGTCACCGGAGACCCCATAATGTATATAATATATAATTATGTATATTCTGAATCGAATTAGCCATGTCCGTTTCTCTGTCTGTCTGTTAAAAAGACGATAACGTTCACACGAATCACCTATTAAATTTTTAAAACACTTTTTTTTACTGTCGTCAGGTTGCTTTTAAAAATGTTCTATGTCGGTCAAGTAGTTCTGGTAGCGCACATATAAAGCATAATATTAGACCCACGTGTTTGTCTGTCCGTTCAAACCACGAAAGCGTCCAAACAAATTGACCTAGGGCCCTAGGGGAATGAAATTTTGTGACAGGTCTTATTTTTATGGTCCTCAGGTTGGTATTAAAACTAGTCCATCTCGGTCAAGTAGTTCTGTTACCTCCCATACAAAGCCAATATTAGACACCATGCGTGTATCTATACAGTACATACAGTGAAGGGTATCAAAGCATCGGCCGGGCCGATGATAACACTTTATATTTTTTGATTTTATTTTTTAATTTCTTTTTAAAATCTTTTATTATTTCAGTTTTAAACTTTCGTTAGCCAAATTCTAGTTAATCTGCAAGCTAAATGCCTTTAAAAAACTTTAATATTTATTCTCATAACAATAAAGATACATTGCAAATATATGTGGTTGAATCTTAGATGAACTCGCTGTGAAGCAAAATCTTCTTCCGGGAACCTCGAAGCGAACGAAATACAAATGCATGATTTACTGGAATGTATAGCTGGCCCTACGAACTAAGTCCCAACGGGAATGAACTCCCACTAGCCAAAACGAACTAAGCCCCAGAAAATTTGGAATTTAGTTCATATGAACTAACTTACTTGATTTTTAGGAACTAAGGCCCAACTAAAAATGAATAAAGTCCGAATATAAGAATTAATTAAAACCCAATATTAGGACTTTGTTCTTTATGAAATAAGTCCCAAATGAACTCACTCCCAACCTCAAAATCCAACAGTGACCTCAAGCAGGGGAGTTGCATAAACATAAACCACTGATCTCAGATTAGGCAAATTGGAATATTGCAGGCTGCCCCCCCTGCAACCCCCCTGCTTGGGGTCACTTCACTGTTGGATTGGACTAAGTGCGAATTTTGGATGTACCTACATATGTAAGATTTATTTTTCCGTCAAAAAAAGTTAAATGAACTAACTCTCACTTCTCTCAAATTGGGATTTAATTCATTGGGAATTTGTTAATAAGCTACGAACTATCTCTCAACCATATGAACTAAATCCCGCTGAATATTTAGTGGGACTTTGTTCATTTGGCTATTGGGAGTTAGTTCCAGTTGGGACTTAGTTCGTAAGGCCAATGTAGCTATATCTGAGGAATTATGTAAAATCTTATTGACAGAAATGATGAATACATTTAAAATAAAAAAGGGAAAATGACAAATTGATAAGACGTGTTAAAATTGTTGGGTGCAAGTAAACTAATTATAAATGCCGACAATATGACACATGTTGATGTATAAGGAAAAAAGATATACAGCTGAAAAGAGGTGTAATTTTTGCCAGTTGTTGAATTTTCTAGTCTTTTAATTATCTACTGCTATCTGTACCCGCCCTGCCCTGCTTAGTTTTATCTTATTCGTTATTAAAAAGAGTGCATTCATATTATGCAGACTGGCTTTGCCCGCGTCCAGAAATTGTATTGCAAATTTAAAACTTTAGCTCCCATGTGTGTCGAAATATAACGTTTGCTGTTTTTTTTAATAGTGATGCTCCACGTCCCTTGCAAGATCCCGCCAATATTTTATGAAATGCTTCAAAATGCAATAAACGTCTATTTTAAGGGTAAAGCTGTCAAGGTTATAGTGTAATTTTGAGATTTGGGTGTTCAGCGCCATCTATCGGAACCCTTAAGAACTGTGCAGTTTCACTTCATGATTGTGTAGGCCAGCTAATATCGACTACTTTTCGAAGTGCCCAAAAACGAGTTTCAAATGTTTTTTTTTTGTATGGGAGGTGCCACAGAAACACTCCCGAGCTAAAAGTGAAGATTTGCTGAAAGTTTCGGCTCAATAATTATTAGCGTAGGTAGTTTCGGAGTCATAGTATACATAAAAGCATACATAGCTACATTGAATTTTATTATATAGATACCTAGATAGGTATAGGTATGATTTTGCAACTTTTCTGGCTACTTACTGTTTACTCGTACTAAATAAAACACAGGAGCAATTAAAATACTTTCGCGTTTCTCTTCACTTTAAATAATTTAATAATAATTCAACAAAATAAATAAATAAACAATCAACAGTCAATTTGTAGTTATGTATAGCATTTACATCTAAGATAGTCACTTAACATCGACTACTACACCGTCTCGTACACTCTGATTAGATTGTCTTCGATATAGTTCTCCTCAGTCGGCCGCTCTGTAGTGGCACTGTGCTCAAATATATGTTTCGTGACTATGTCCACATCTTCATTATCTTCAATGCCATCTAAATCCTCATAGTATTCCGCTTCACCATTAGCTGTGTAATTTTCATCTTCATTGTTTTGACCGTCACCACTTTCTTCACTATCGAAATGTTCCCCATCTTCCTCTTTGGCGGTGTTTTCTTTTTGTCCAGCTTCTTGGCTTTCTTCTTCGGCGTCATAGTAGTTCTCCTCCTCCTCCCCCTCTTCGTCGTCGTCGTCGTCATAATCGTGGTTGCCTTTATCATTCTCTTCGGTCCGTGGTAAAACCGGGTTTCCGTACTTATCCAGATATTGTATTCCATCCAATCCCATGGACAAACAGTTAAAGTGCAGCTCCATGGCATCGGTTGTGTGCAATCGCATTACAAAATCCATGCACATGTGCAAATTGTCACCCTTTAAGCCAACATCGGTCATTTGAATGCACGCCGCCATTGGAAGAGGCATCATAATGGGAACGCATATGGGCGATGGATTGCGTGCTGAGATACCATATTTAGCACGGCTTACCTCATTCAGAAATACATCGAGTAGAGCTTCTTCCTTTTCGGGTACGAATGTTATATTCGCGCACACTGAAAAGACAATTGAAATGAATGTGTAAATTTTGTCAACTATTTTGTTATTTAATCGAAAAGTATCCATTTTAATTTAATAAAATATGTTAATTGATACAAGACTTATAAATTACATTTAAACAAAAAGATCGCCTTTCTGCATTGGAACCGATAAAAAAATACTACAAAAAAGACTTAGAAACGATGAGAGCAATAAGGGATTCTTATAGAAGAACTTAATTTTTACTATCTTTTGAGCAAGAGGGGTAACTAGTTAAAAAAAAAAATATTGAAAACAACGGTAGCACTTACAAAAAAAAAAACTAGGTACCTATATCAGTTTAAAAAAAAAAGACGGACGCACAATTTTACTATTGCACCGCAGAATATCTTTATTATCCCAGTCTTGCTTTATGCACCTAGAGCTTGGACTTGGACTCTATCTATCCGCTTTAGACCATATCCACGGTTGCTGATGGGAAAGGAAGATTACTCGTAAAATGTTCGTCCCCGTTTGCGTTGACGGGCTTCTGAGTAAGCGATTCAACGCGGAATTATACGAGCATTACGACATCGACCAAGTTATGAAGATATAAGCTTCTCCCTGATTTGGAATCCGCTTAAGCAAAAAAAGCAAGAAATGATCAGCCAATTGACCTTCAAAAACTGAATTAAAGTAAACATAACAGAATTGCCGCCACTAATATGACGAAATCTGCATAGAATGTTTCGACGAAAAAAATATCCAACCACCGACCGGTCAGATATACGGACGAATAAACCAGGGAAGACCGCACTTGCCAGTCTCATAGTTGAGAGTGGCCACCATCCAGACTTTGACAACGTCCGAATTCTGCAAACATATGCCACAGACCAGAAGAATAACATGAATAACATGAAGGACACGAAGGACACCCAACACAATATCTCGGCGATATAAAACTCACTCGTTTCTGCGAAGGAATTTAAGATTTCGTCCATTATATTCATTTCCGTATTGTAGACTAAACTTCGAAAGAAGTGATCACATAATCCACCTTTATAATTATTAAACATTTTGCAGAACTTAGACAAGAGTAGATTGTTGATGGCCCTTCAGACTATTAGCGACAAAGAACGTTCTCTGTAAGTTACCACTGCTGATGAAAAATACATATTTTAATTTTACTTAAATGACTAGAACTTCCGCGATAGTTAAAATAGTGTCTACTGCAATTCCGACTGAAATATTCTATTTGTTATCTTCAGAGTACGAGTATTCATATTCCACCGGAGTCAGGCCATAGTTTGCACAAAGTATATTCACTAAAGGCTTTTTTAATAAGGACAAGTAGACGTTGAAATATCGGTGCAGTCTGCAGTGAAATAAGTCCCCGGGAACTAAGTCCCTCAGTGGGAAATAAAACCACTTTCGTGAGGTGGGCTTAGTTCCCATGTATAAGGTAGGTTCACTTTCTTATGGGAACTTAGCACACATTCAACAGTTTAATACGTAGGGTCATGCTGCCCCCCTGCAACCCCCCTGCTTGGGTTTACTGTCAGTTTTGCATGTGCGAAATTATGTATATTGAAAGGGAAGTAAAACCACTCAGAGTTTTCGGAATTTATTTACATGGGATCTAAGTCCACTTCACGCAAGTGGTTTTATTTCCCACTAGGTGGGAACTGAGTCCCTCAGTGGACTTAGTTCCCGGGGACTTATTTCCCTGCATCGAAATATCGTCGTCCCATATTTATGGAAATTTTTCTTATTCACATACCCGAATTCATCTAAAAATGCGCCTCGTCTCTAAAGATAATTTTTCGGCTTAAATTTAGGTCCTCTTCCAAACGCCCAGAAGCCAAGTCAGCGAACAAACGGCTTTGTCTATTTTTATTAACTTTGAGCTCCTGGATTAATTGGATCTTGTACTGGCGTAAGCCCAATTCCCGATGCAAAATTCGCCAAGTTGGAATCTGCGAAAGCTTGCTTTCTTGTGCGAAAAATTGATTGCCTTTAATGGACCGCGGCAATGATCCCGACGAATCTGGCTGGCAACAACCCGTACCAATTAAAAACCCCTAATTTAGTGTTAAGTGCCAGGCAAATATACGAGTGCCAGCCACGAAAAAGTCTGACTGGAAATGCGGGAAATATACAAACGCGCTTAATCTTCGACTGCAATGTAACTATTGAATTTCGTTTCAAGCTTGCTCTCAGTATTCGTAAAGAGAAACGTAATAGTTTTTCTTTGTTCGGAGTCCCACATCAGTGAAAAAATAAAACACGCAACGCCCTTAGGATAGATAGACTAAGAGCTAGCAACGTTTTTTCTCAAGTCATTTTAGTAAGGCTGTAACTTTGTGAGCTTAGTTCGGCGGGGTGACTACTGAACACGAAAATATATTTCTGGCAGCGCTGCGTTGGTTTATATATATAATGCCATAACCTCAAAAGGGCAAAAAATGTAGATACCTCATTTTAGCAAACTTAAGATTTTGGTATGTGTTAATTTTCGACCGATGTAGACAAAAAATGCAATTGCCATATCAGTTTGCCGGTTTTAAAGTGCAAAAAAGTCAAAATTTAAGTCATAAAAGCAAAGTCAAATTTTTGATATTAAGTTAGAGATATGATCACTCTACTAATTCCTCAAAGCTAAACCAAAACTCCGGTTTCATCATTATACGAACATCTTAAATTTGCTAAAATGAGGTAAATTTCTTTCACTTTTGGGGTTATGGCATTCCAATACAAACCAACGCATCGCTGTCAGAAATGTATTTGCGTGTTCAGTAGTCACCACAAACTAAGCTCACAAAATAACAGCCTTGCTAAAATGACTTGAGAAAAAACTTTGCTCTTACTCGAAGAGCAGAGTTAGGGAATGCCTGTGTAAACTTTCCACCGAAGGTGCTCTACTAAATATTTCTTTCGTTCTTAACGAAAATGAAATTTGCGCCGGCCTCTTCGTATATATAACCAAGGCCTTTAACATGGTTAATCACAAAATTCAGTTGGATAAACTGTACCGCTTAGAACGTGGATGCTTTATCATAGATTGGTTTACATCTTACTATATGAACAGGACGCAAAAAGTAAAAAATGGGAACATTGTTGGCGACTCTGAGGTAATTTAACTCCGAGTTCTACAAGGATCTATTAAGGTCCCTTGGCTTATTGCTCTTAATATATGTAAGCTCAGTTTTCGGTCTTCCTTTTGTAGATAGGCTGATCGGCTTGGCCGATGCTTTGTCCTGCAAAGTGTTTGCCATTCGAGTTAGGATGTACTGTACACGCATGTGTCTAATATTGGCTTTGTATGGAACTTAACCGACATTGACAATTTTCAAAAGAAGTCCTCTCACAAAATTTCATTCGCCTAGGTCAATTCGTTTGGACGCTATCGTGTTTTCCACAGACAGACAGACGGACTTGGCTAATTCGATTCAGAATGTGATCCTGATTCAGAATATATATACTTTATAGGGTCTCCGGTGACCCCTTCTTGGCGTTACAAATGTAATGACAAAGTGAATATACCTTCCTGTGGAGGGTATAATAATCTCTTCTACCAACATGCTAAAATTAACCCCGATGTATATCTGTTAAGGTTGTTATGGTTTGTGGAATTTAGGTTAATAGTAAAACAAAGTTCATGTTCTGCAGCCTTCCCGCCAAGGATACTGTGTTTCATGTGTTAAATTGTGGATGCACTCTTCCATAATAATGAAAATACCGCCTGTAATGTTAACTGCTTTACTATTGAAATAGTGAAGAACTGTATTGTAGGTTTTTATTTGTATCACAATTGACCATACAGTCCAAGATGGCGCGATTGCGATCACATCTCCTCTATTTTAAAGCAATATTTGCTATCCACTCTGCGAAACTTCTACTGGCTTCAAAACTACTTCTTAAAAAATATTTACTGTAAAATCATCCATTCCACATATAGTCATGTGAAAAATAATAGGGACACATTGCTGTATTTCGTGAGAATACAAAGAAGAAGAATATTTTCATTAAGTTTGAAGTAGTGTTTTTATTTTCAAATAGGCTTATGTTATGTTATGATAGCGGTATTTACTTTATCGATATCCCAAAAAAATAATTTAATGTGTCGTTTCTAACCAATTTATGGCAATTGAAACAGAGTTGTCTTTTGAACAATTTTTACGAAGTGTCCCTATTATTTTTCACATGACTGTAGATTACAACATTCTATAAGCTTCTGGGGTAGGTAGGTACTCACATATAAATAAAATCCAACAACTAACTGTGCTACAAAAATATGTAGGTAGTCAGGGAAATATGATTTTCATCCCATTTAGCCGACATTTTAGGCCTTTTTAATAAACTGAACATTCTACCAGTTAGATATTTGTGCTATTTTAAAGACTTAAATTTTTTTTTTCGAGGTGAGTACCAATCATAACCATAGCCTTCGAAGCAATTCTAGTTCAATGGTTAGAGAAGCAACATTTCTCATTTCTAAGTTAAAAGGCTTTTACAGAATTGTATCCTGTAAATTATTATTATCGAACTATTGCCCTGGGGTGCTCCTGTGAAGATTGGTCAAAATTGGACAAAGGGGCGTGGCGTGGCACTGCCCATACAAAAAAACATTCAAAATTGTATATTTCGAAAACCACCGAAACTATTGAGCTCAAATTGACAGATAATCTTAGGTATATAAAGGGGTGTGGCGCTATTTTTCGACAGTCATGGGAGCCAAAGCTTTTAAAATTTTTAACATTGATAGCTATGCATTGTCCTGATAGACAAGAGTACTTTCTACGCAATACGATTCCTGGAAAAACCAAAAATATGTACCACAAATCATTACAATAAGAACTGTTTATCTCTGATTTAAATGAATTTGAAACAATTTTTTTTTATTTTTCTATTTTGCACTACGGAGTGTGCAGGGGTTCGCTAGTGTAAATTAAAACTGTTGCTTCTGAATATTCAAAAAAAAAAAGTAAATAAATAGATATACATAGCTAGCTTAATAGACTTAACTTCTCGCAACCATTAGTTTATGTGAGTTTTTATTTTTTTCGGACGAGTGGAAGGGACGTACAATTTCATACCGAGCCCGATTGACTGAATTGAGAAGATTGGCGCAGTAGACTAAAAGACTTAAGATGTAATTTATGTTTTTCCGTAGATCGAAAATGAAACCCCTCACACAGTAGTACAGCACACTAACCACAGAGCCACTTCGCTCTTTTGAATATTAACAATAATGAAATCGAAATCTTGTTGCACTTCATCACCTAATCAACTTTAAAATGCATTAATCTTAAAATTGTTTTATTGTACTGCTTGTTTATCATTTTCTCTCTATTATTCTCGGCTTATTTGCACTTATTGTTCACCCCACTGAATTAATTTGTATTTTCATCTTTTTTTTTCACTAAAAATAATATATCACTAACTATTCTCTAAATTTATGTTTGGATACATTTGAATTTGTAAAATACATAACATCTACTATTTTATAATAAATTTTGTGAATAAAGAAACTAATAAAAAATATCTTTACTTAATTTTTACATTTGCGAGTTTCCGTAAATTTATAGTCGAGGATGGAAGTTGTTATTATAGTCAGGCGCATTCATTTTACGGATGAATGGAAAGGACTTTCAACTTTGTTGCGAATCCGAGCGGCTAAAGTGACAATTTTCGTAGGATTGTTATAGTCGCAGTAGCGCGTGGTTAGTGTGTTGGAATACTGTGCGAGGTTCGATCCCTGGAAAAACATAAATTACTTCTTAAGGTTTTTTCTACTGCGCCACCTCTCGCGAACGTCTGACAAACATCAGAGAGTATGTCTGTCCTGAGAAAGCTTCTCAATTCAACCGTTCGGAGTCGGCATAAAATTGTAAGTCCCTTCCATTCGTACCAAAAATACAAACTCACACAAACGAATGGTTGCGAGAAGCTAGGGTGTCTTCACGCCTATTGCGCCACCTATTTATTTTTATTTTAGTTTTAGTCTTGGGTTGTTTGTCAGATATTGGCGAGAAGTTGGTTAGTCAAAAAACTTAGAGGTGTAATTTCTGTTTCTTCGGTTATTGAACCTGAAATCACTAGCTGAGTTAGTGCAGCACACATGGTATAAAATTCAGACTTGAGAACTAAGTACTCAGTTTTAAGCCGTAAATGGAACGACCTATCGAAGTTGTTAAATGAATGCGGAAAGTAAGCAACACTTAATAAAAGATGGATGTATTCATTCAATTGGCACTGCACTCATAGTAAAAAATTTCCTAATAAAACAGATTCAGATGTCCTTTTTCAATTCACTTTCTACACTTCTAATGATAAATATATTACCTACATATTATATAAAATATTTATACAATATTATGGTAACAATTTATTGTCCACACTAAACACACACCATTTCCACCTACTTTTCTGATCAAAGTTGTACTCTCTAACTTGTAATCCAGCACAGCATCCGCATTTTAATCCCTTGCATGTGCAGGGTTGTCCTAGCTTAGAAAAAATTGGCACATTTTTTAATCGAAAGCTCCTACCGCGTTGAACCGAAACAGTGGGCGGCAGAAATACCTGTTTGGTCGACAAATCGTAGAACACCAATCCGCTTTGATACCACCGACATTCGACAAAAACAACAACGAAAATCCCAATTATAACGATCACAGACGGCAGTCGTGGTAAGTGCATTCTTTAATAATTTTTTTTCGGACGCTCGCTTATACAAGTTACATGAAAAGAAAACAACTTATGCGCACCGACCCGAACGCGTTGAAAGTAAATTATCTATTAACTGCCACTGCAAGGTGTTCGTAAGTTTAAAAGTAAAAGCGAAGCGGAACCCACTAATCCCCTTTTGGCAGTGGTATCCAACTGTGATGTGCTATAACCAAAAATCTCGTTGTCGGTAGTCGCAAAAAAAGAGAGATGGCATTGGCACTGCAGCGCTGTGAAGACAGTTAAGTGATCTTCAGCATTCGACACCGAATCGTACTACCATTGACTGCCTAATCCGCAGATCAATATAATATACACATTTTTTTTTTTTTACTTTTTCGCTGTCGATTATTCCAAGTGTATTGTGAATGGCGGTGTATACTGTGCCAAGAGACAATAACTTATTCAGTGCAGATTGCAAATTGAGCATTTCTTTACGAAAGATTGATGTCTAAGACAGAGTTTTCTTTAGCTTTTGTTTATACTTTGCGGTTAATGTGCTAACACTTGTAATAGATTGAACTATAAAGTGGACATAATAAAAGTAATGATGTATGAAAAAAAAGTACGTATACGCTAGAGTGAACGCGGTAATGGAAGTCATGGTAAATTTACAAAATAATTGCACAAAATGTGCAGTTAAAATGTCTCAAGGCCATACTGGGCATGATACCAAAGTGTTATAGGTGGAAGATAATTGGGGTGTTTAGTGTGCCCACGAACACTGCTGAAGATCAGCAAAAGTACTAGTAACTGTTGTGCAGCACAAAGTGAATGTTGGCATCAGTGGTTAGGCTTCAAGGTATCTATCCTGTTAGCCATTTAATTCGACTCTGTTCGTGCATAGACATTAGATCTCATAAATAGGTATTTACAAGGTGCTGTAAGGTCTTAAAAGTTCAGTTCATTTAGTTTAGTATGCTTTTTAAAGTGATGCCACACATACGGCATTGTTGGGAGACTGAGTAATTCTCGTTTCATTTTAATGAGTGGCTTAATGCACAAAAGCCTCTTGAACAATAGGCAATAATCGGAGTAATGGTAAGTAAATTATAGTCTTCTACTGCTTCCACCCATACGTTAGATTACCTACTAAATAAACTAATATATGTGGAGAAGTTTTATTATCCAAAAGACAAGTTATCATATGATGCATACTGCAACGAAAACAGAGGTTCAAGGTACCATCCGTATATAATGAAACCTAACACTGGACCTTTTTGTTGATTTGCATTTCTGTGTGGGACCAAATTAATTATATAATTTTATGCAATAGCACAGGAGTTCCCTAACTGTGCGTTGCGATGCCCTGGGGCGTCGTGGGGCTATCCTAAGGGCGTCGCAAGACGATACGCACAGGTCGCCTGCACACGACGTTCCATCAACTTAAGCTCGATTTGAAAAAAAAAATGTCGGGTCGGGTTCGTTCGATGTTAGCCATTGTGTTTTGCCGTGCACAAAAAGTATAAGAATTTTGCAGACTTCAACTTGGCAAATTTTACGTCGAGACTTATCTTAAGATCCAACTGACCCAGGAGCTCAAAGTTAATGATAATATTGTAATCACCATAGAAAAATCATCTTTAGCGACGGGCCGAATTTTTGGATGAATGGCCAAATTGCCATATATGGGATGACGCCAACCAACAAGAGGTGGCAATGCATCCATAAAAAGCTGTTTGGTGCGCATTTTAGACTGGCGGTGGCGTCATTGCTCCGTACTTTTTCATGACGTTGGTAAGGCCAATACCATTAACGGCGAGTACTACAGAACGATGCTGCTAACATGTGGTTCCAGCAAGAGGTGGCTATGTGTTACTCAGCTGCAGAGTATGGTTATCTGATCTCTATCAGAGGTGACGTAAATTGGCCACCAAAATCGTGCGATTTAACTTCGCTACATTTTTCTTAAGGCGTTGCCTGAAGTCGCAGCTCAATGCTCAAATTAAGCCGGATCTATGCGGCAGATTGAACCACTCGGATCCGTGACACGTGAGAGCTGCGGCGGACATTTGGGCCTGGTGTTTATTCCATACAATAATGGCATACATGAGACTCGTTAATACCTTGCACACAGCTTGTTTTATTCCATTTCAATGTCGACCATTTTTCACTGAAAACCCTTTTAGTGAATCTTAGTAAGCTCAGCTTATATTCATATAAGCTTTCTGTGCTTTGTTTTGTTGTGTGCTTTTAGAAGGGCGTCGCAAAAATATTATAACCTATATAGGGAGTCACAGTATGGAAAAGTTTGGCAACCCCTGCAATAGCAGATAGTGAGCGGAAAAAGAAGACTCTGACTTAAATGATGAGAAGTTATTGTTTTTGTCAAGGAATCAATAAATTGAGAGATTAAAGAGAAAAATATAGTCTCCCTAATACCTGAGTCTATCCCTACTAAGATATTAATCATCAGTTAAGATATTTGTGGCGATTTTGTCTAAATGAGAATTTGTCTGTAGTATTATTTCTTAAGAAAGTAGCTTTTGTACTGGCCAAAGGAGTCTTGCCTCCTTTTTAAAACACTATATCTTGACATTTATGGAAGCTTTAGCCTAGAAATTTGGTAAATGAATGTTTACTAGAATCATTTAATGAAATGTGGGACAGGGGTGGGAGACCTGACGAAGGGACTTGTCACTTCCCTTACAAAAATAAGCTCCGTAAATGCTATTTCTCGACATTAATGGTAGGCAAAGGTGTATTATTTGGAACATTGATGCGAATTGTCCTGATAGTCAAGACTAAATTATTTTAGCAATCAAATTTCTAAGTTTCTAGTCTAAAATAAATAAGAAAGTACAATTGCTCACGGTGCATAGCTGTTAATGATGTTGTCAAACTAATTTTTAAACTAATTTACATTGAAATCAACGCCAGAAAAAAATTGTTGACGTCGCTACAGTCTGAGGTCTCACTATTGACGTCGAGGGTTTGGAAACATCGTCCTTAAGGGCTGCCGACTTTTTCTGTGTTGTAATATTTATTCTTCTGCTGACATATTATTTTCCAACAGGAGCGTAAGAAACGGATATAGCTCGATTTTCAGTACGACTATCGAAATTTCGTCAGTAAATTCTTATTTAGAATAATTCATACTATAACAAACAATATTCAAATTGGAAGCTTCTAATAGAACTGGCTTTGTTAATATGAACAATTGAAGAGCTAATATGTCCAAATATTTGTCACTGCTATAACCATATACTAGGAACTAAGTAAATCTGGACATCTCCTATAATGATTTATTTTGCAGAAAATAAAAATAATTGATAACCCCGTCCTTCTGGGCCCCATTTCATAAAAATTGCGACAGGTGATAGGTGACAATTTATAAACTGACAACTGTACAATTGTCAATGTCTCTTTTATAAAATAACTAAACAGTTTTGTAGAATTGTCGAAAAATAGACGACAATTGTCCAGTTTTGGTTTCATAAACAAATTGTCATGACAATGAGTTGTCAGGAATTTTTCGAGAATTGTCATGAATTATCTGACAAATACATATTTGTACTGACAATTTTTTGATGGTATTATGTATAATTTAAAATGATCAATTATTTCCTAAGTGGAAGTGGAGGAATTCCCAATCTATTGCATGGAATATGCACTCGACACTTTTAAGAAAGAATAGAATATTGCATTAGGTAAGTGATTTTAAATTTAAGAAAAAATAACATAAATGGAAAACAGAACCGAAGTATATTTTGCTAAAAAATGGTGGACGTCTAGAGCATACCTACCTCAAAAACCAATAAGTTTCTTTATGATAAGACCCACGCAAATTTGTCAAAATACTTATAACTATGCGAAATTTTCAGGACAAATTTGTCCAAATATGACAATGAGAAAATAGTTACCTATGAAAAATTTGTCCTTGTATTTAGCTGACAAAGGTCGGAAAAAAATCTTTTCGATGTCAAAAAAGGATTTAGACAAGGTGATGCGCTGTCATGTGACTTTTTCAAGATCATTCTTGAGAAAATTGTGCGAAACTCGCAAGCCAACACCAAGGGCACGATTTTCCAAAAGTCCGTGCAACTACTTGCATGAGTTGAATATGCTGAAGACATCGACATCATTGGCAGAACACAGCGAGCTGTCACTGGTGCGTTTGCAAGTATCAGTACAGAGACGGCAAAAATGGGTTTAGTGGTGAATGACGGCAAAACAAAGTACATGCTGTCAACAAGAAGTCACACACAACATCGACGAATTGGACAGAACGTCAGGATAGACAGCTATAACTTTGAGGTGGTTAAGGACTTTATCTACCTCGGCTCCGCTATAAACTCTGATAATGACACCACAGCAGAAATCAAACGAAGAGTTACCCTTGCCAACCGCTATTTCTTTGGCCTAAGAAGGCAACTGACTCTATATAAGACCCTCACCATCCCAGTCCTACTCTATGGCGCAGAAGCATGGACGTTAACAAAGGCGGATGAAGATCTTCTTGGTCGTTTCGAACGCAAAATTCTTCGAGTGATTTTCGGTCCCGTTTGCGTTGACGGGCTTTGGAGGAGTAGATTTAACAGCGAACTCTACGAGCTGTACAGTGACATCGACCTGGTCAGAAAAGTACGTATCACTCGACTAAGATGGCTAGGACATGTAGAGCGAATGGACACTAACGCTCCGGCCCGAAGAGTCTTCGATTCCAACCCGGAGGGACAACGCAGTAGAGGAAGACCTCGCCTTAGGTGGCGCGCACAAGTGGAAGGGGACCTCAACCAACTTGGAGTGTGCAACTGGAGGCAGTTAACCAAAGATCGGGCTAACTGGAGAGGCGTGTTGGTTGAGGCCCAGGTCCACCCCGAACTGTAGCGCCATCTAAGTAAGTAAGAAAGTATTTAGCTGACAATTATGTCACCTGCTAAGACAAGAGCGACAAATCTGTAGATTGTCTCCTGTCAATATTTCTGAAGTAGGGCCCTGGTGTGTATATCCTTGCATCATTTGAAAGACTAATCATCTTGAAAATAACTGTCTCTTTATTGCAACAAATAAGTGTTAGTGCCTCACTAAAGTGTTCCTTCTCTCGAAATTCCTAATCATCCTTCAATTAATAACGCAAACGCTGCATTGACTATGATTGTAGATTGACTGCGTTCAGAGTTATTCTCTTTTCCCTTTTCATTGACAGCGAAAGTGAATTTACCCATCGCACCTGGCAAACGTTTAAGTTCTATTAAATGTATTCGCATAATGGCAAACGGCTTTTCAATTTGTTAAACATGCAGCCATTCGAGTCTGATTTATGGAGTCTCCTCGTGTTGATTGTCCCACGCAAATTCAAGTTATGAAGATCGTCAAAGATCACGCAACTAACAAGTCGTCTATCTTCAACAACATCTAAACTAAGTATATCAGCCACATTAAAACTTCCAATCAGCTTATTCGGCCGCTTATTCAAAAAGCGACAGTGCAATTTGCTTTCTGTGAATTTTCCCGCAAATTTTCACTTTTCACCTGGCGGATGAAGCCAAAGACATTACAATGAATATACGGCGCGTCCCATTGTTCACTCACTACGATCGGTGCTTGCCACTAGCCGCTACATGGTGTATGATCTGTGCACGTTCGCTGTATAGTTCCAATCCGATGGTGGGTACAGGTAACGATATAAAGAAATATTGTTCGTGACATCGCACTTGGCACATGACTGGTTGCCACTCTAACCGCATGCAATGGAGTGAATACGGCGAGTCTCGCATTGTAATTGAAAATTATATTATTCATATAAAATTCATAAAATTATGTGCATTTACGGTAATAATGCTAACAATTATTTTAGTTAAATTGAGTTAGAGGTGAACCTCAAGGAAGAGGCAACTCGACTTTTGATAGACACGGCGAGATCTATATCGATAGCATTTAGAGAATTTCACCATACGGTGGAAAACATTTTAAACAATTTGTGGTGAATATAATTTGCATATAAAAAGGTATGCAACAGTATCTACTGATCCAGCAATAACGGCCTTGAAGTGCTGAAGGTTGTTGGCATCGAACAAGGTGTCGATTTACTGGAACCATGGATATACTATACCTACATACGATCTGAGCACCGAAGAAGCGGTCGAATTCGTAAGAAAAGGTTCAACAGTATTTTACCAAGTATGCAACCTTGAATACTCAAGCTTGCCAACAAAAATCTACAAGAAACGCGAACATGGAAGCGATAAAGGCTCGAATCACTACACGAATAATATTACGATCTAGCGAAATAAATAACAGAAATATGCCTTTTCATTTTCGTAGGAATTATTATGAGGCGCAATAGAAATCTGTTACTGCCGAGGACTCCAAAAAAATTGGCTGAATGACACTAATTCCAGCAACCTGACGAACTTTTCCATTCGGACAAATTAAAAAGCTTCATTAAATCCGCAGTATATTTTGTATGTAGTGTAGGGTTTTAAAAACTTTTTTCTTTCTACAAAAAAGCTCTCAATTTTCAGCCGTTCGGACTCAGCATAAAATTGTAGGCCCCTTCCTTTCGTACCAAAAATAAAAACTCACAAATACTCATAGCATCGGAGGATATTATTTGTCCTATGTACCTTACCTAGTTAACATTTAAGTCAACAAAATCTATCTCAATTGGTTTTGTTTTTATACATCTGCTTACAGTAACTATGATGTATAGTATATGCCATTGATCAATCGGAAGGTTCAGCGCAATCTTTCAGACTTGAGAGTATAAATTATCAAACGTAAATTAATGTCCAAGGGTACCACTAATACCACTGACGAGTCCTAAAGGCTATGACTAAGGCTTACTACAACATTTCGCTATTCAGCTCCCAGATTTACAGAGTCTTAAAGACTTTAAGAACATCGGAAGTCTTGACTTAATTGTTTTAATCCACCAGTTATTTTAATTTGCTAAGTTTGATGATAAAGTTAACTTTGTTTAGGGCTACCAAATGACTGATAAAATTATAGGAAGAACCGGGATATAATCATTCTCACTTAAATTAATGGCGCTACAGCTTGGACCTGAACTTTCTAATATTAACTTCTCAACTTACCGCGGTCTTTCGCTATGCCTTCAGTTGTGCGCTTCTCGCGTTGATTAAGGTCCTCTCCGATTTACCGCGTCACCAGTGCGTTGTCCCTTTATTATAGAATTACAAAATTCGAAACCGTGCGTTGTGGCGCATTTGCTCCACAAGTCCTTAAACGTCTTAGCTTACTGATGTCTGACTGAATTCATCTATTACAAGAGCCAAAAGTATAGGATGCTCTAGTTCACCCTCCACAACTTTCTATATTTCGACACAGATTTTAAGACATCAGGGACAATCGCTATACAGGTACAATAGAGATTTCGAACTTGATCCAACAATCTCATCTTGAGATCATTTTGAGCATGTCTCCCTCTGGAATACAAGTTTGAAAATTTAAGAATATAGGTGCTCGACATTGAGTACCGCTCTTTAATTTTCCCATGAAATGCTCATCAATGCAAACGGGAGCGAAAAGTCCAAAAGACCCCAAATAACCAACGGTAAAACAAATTTTCAAGAGATATCGTATAAGAAATCAAAGTGTTGCCGCCTTTACCATTTTCTAAAAGTTCAAGGCTTTTTTCTTGGGGTTCCATGCTTCTTTTTGATACTTTTTATATTTTTTCTTTAGTCTGAGCAGGTGGTTAAATCCATATTCCTTTACGTAACTAACGGGTTTCTCTGCTCCTTTTTTGACTGCTCACATTATAGTGCAAGCCTACGATCTCGGACAGATGGTTGTTTGAAACCTATCTCGTTAGCATTACTGTGTGCCAGTGTCAGTGATGATAACATCGCTCTGTATTTACTGTAGCTGTATAGAAAGACACTATAGGAGTGTAATACAGCTCACCGCTGGGTCAAACATGTGCCAATGGGCGTCCCAAGCAAGCACTCTATAACCACAGGCTATCCTTCCAAGAAAAAATCCCAACTCTATGCTTCTTAAAAAGTAAAGGGTGGTTAAATTTTAAGGGCCGATGTTTAATGTGAACCACACCTAAACGTCAAGTTTTTTCTGCATTTCATTTGACATTTCTCAATTTCAGACTAACTCAATTTGAACCATGGAAAGATACACAATCGAGAAACGCGTTAAAGTTATTCAGGCTTATTATGAAATGGCAACAGTGGATGATCAATTTTCGAATAAAATCATCTTCAATGATGGCGCACATTTTCACCTCAGTGGATTCGTCAATAATCAGAATTGCCGCATTTGGGCGAATAATAATCCAAGAGTGATTGCCGAAAAACCAATGCACCCACAAATAGTGACTGTTTGGTGCGGTTTATGGGCTTGCGGCATCATCGCGCCGTATTTTTTCCAAAATCAGACCGGTCAGGCAGTTGCTGTGAATGGTGTTCGCTTTCGTGAGATGATAACGAACTTTTTATGGCCCGAATTGGAAGATATGGATGTGGACGATATGTGGTTTCAACAGGATGGTGCCACTTGCCACACAGCTAACGAAACAATGGCTCTTTTGCGGGAAAAATTCAATGGCCGTGTTATCTCACGTCGTGGCGATGTTAATTGGCAGCCACGATCATGCGATTTGACACCGTTGGACTTCTTTCTTTGTGGTTATTTGAAAGAAAAGGTGTACGTCGATAAGCCAGCAACAATTAAAGAGCTAAAGAATCAGATAATTCGGCAAATTAACGGCATAGAACCTCAATTATGCCTCAGCGTCATCGAAAATTTGGACCATCGGATGGAGGTGTGCCGCTGAGGTCGCGGCGGCCATTTGGCCGATATTTTGTTCCATACATAATTGAACCATACCAATATTATCATAATAAAAATAAATGACAATAATTTCCTAAATAATTTGTGTTTTATTCAAAATCAACATCGGCCCTTAAAACTTAAAAAACCCTTTAAATAATCTGCGTGACTAAATTTGCAAACACTGCTGTGTGAACGCACTCCATTTTAAGTGTCATTTGACATGGTAAGTCGGTCGCATGGCTGAATTCATGTGACCGGTTCCTATTTAACCGACTGAAGCTACATCATCAGGTTAGCTAACTTGGTTAAAGTTAAGTTACGCCTAGTTAGTAGTTAATCTTAGCTTAATGACCACTTACGAGCTCAACCCACAACTCATAAAAAAATGAAGATGATGCATGACACTAGTATGCATTTGGTTCGCATTAAAACTTAATTTTCATTCACAACAGCTTGGGAATAAATAATAAACACACAACAAAACAGCGCTTTCCCCACGCTCTACGGCATCTTCAATCCTATTCTAAATATTATATTGTTTAACCCTGTTTTTATTTTTGCTTTAATAGCCGATAAATAAAACACGATACGTTTTGATAATAATTATTTTCGGATTTAATGTTGTTAAAGCATCTTATGCAACCGTATTTTGTTTTCCCTTCGAAGCAGACACTGTACTTGAATAATACAGTCCGGAAGAAATATTTCGACCGCACAACCTAAAGCCATGATTATGACACAACACCGAAAAAAATCCGATTAATATGAGATTATATTGGACGCTTCGAAATGCAAGATTGTCATGAGTGTACTTGGTCAAGTATATTTTGTGGTGAAGACTATATAGGTAGTAAGGCGATATGCTTCGAGATGAATCTCAACTGTTTGGGTTCGTAATAGTGTTTAAAATATTTAATTTCGTTAGCTCTAGTTTTGGTGGGTACATATGTTTGAAAGAAAGTTTCCTCTTCACGTTCATAGCTAAGCTTGAACAATCCATTATCGAAATTGGTTCATTATGCCGACGCAATTAGTACATTTGTGCAGCGGTAAGCTACCCAAAGGTGGAGAAACTGTGATTTGAAGTAAATACATAATTTGTTTCTGCATTTAAGAGTACAATGGGGTTATAGATGCATCTGAAGAAGGTGCTTCTTCTGAGCTTATTGCAGTCAGCAATTAAATGCTTACATGTGATTATGTAATTTTAGTATTTTCACCTGTTTGTGGGTCAGCGGTATTTGATTAATTAAAATTCAATGGGTGCAAGTGAGCATAAGATAGTCGATGCACGTACATAGATTGGTACGAAGCTGTGAATTTCAAATGAATGGTTAGACAGACAGACAGTAAGTAGCGTACCTACTGAAACTTTAGGTTTAGGTTGGAATAAATGTTGCGGATAAATAAATTAGCAAAGGTACCGGAAGAAATAATACATACAAAAAAGTGTCTGACTATGTCGCACGAAGTTTGTCAAATTTGGCTGTGACAAGCATCTATCTGCATTAGTATCTAACTTTGCCATTTAAAGGGGAACTCTGACCGAACAAATGAAAAATATTTATTAGATTTGTTGCTTGAATGCGATTTTGATAATGGAATTATTTTTAACTTTGTCATAGTTACAATTTTTTTTGTCGGTACCTCATGGTCTTGTCCATTTTCTCTATTCGAGCTAAATTTTAACTCCCATACAAAATACTCTCCAAAATTTAGGTTAGATTGAATAGGGTGTGAGTTCATCACAGAAGACTAGGGCCAGTTTCAAACGTTCCGGATAAAGTTTCGGATAGTTAGCCGACACATAACGCTATCCACCAGATAAAGGTTTCTGATAATTTTTTTCTATTTAATCGTCAAAGTCTCTGATAAACTATCCGGTAAAAAATTGTTTGACAGGAATGGCAATGATGTTTTTTATCGTTTATCACATCTTTAAGTGATTTGTGTTGTTCTATTTTTGGTAATTTAGCATAGCATAAACAAATTCATTCATTCATTAATTTTCGATGGCCCTCTTATCCATTAAGTGGGTCGTGGGTGTAGGTTGCTCAAATTCACTTGGACCCTCCATAGTCTCGATTCTCCGCCATCGACTCTAAATTATAAAGGGCAATCCCCATACGCGTAGAGGAGATATTTTCTACTTGATCTAACAATCTCATCCTGGGTCTACCTAGAGGACGCCTGCCTAATAGTACGGATTCCACAGTACGTCTTGGAATCCTGGTTGGGAACATGCTTTTAACATGACTAAACCACCGAAGCATGGTGTTTCCAATATGATCTCTATGGATCACACCAGCAATACAACGGAGAAAACTCATAGCTTGTAGCTGGTATATCCGCGATCTTATTCTCTCGGTCATTAATGAAAAGGAGATTAGACAAAATGCACCCCTGGCAATTTTAACGCCTAGGGTGAAAGATATTCAATGAGCATAGATAAAGTTAAACGAAATAGTGAAAATTCAGAAATCTTCATCGTCGAGGATTTCTCAAAATAATTTAAAATACTTTGTTCGTATATACGGGTCCGTGAAATTTGGTTGTAATATTCATCAAATTCGTCGTCTAAGATGTCAAATAAATCCATGATAGGACACTTCTGACTGACTCTGAAACTATATTTTTTCCAGTCACTTCAAATAAATATTTTGTTTATCTTCCGGATAGAGGCTTTAACAGTCACTTCAACCGGCTATCCGACTATCCGAGACTTTATATGTCAGATATCACTATCCGAAACTTTTGAAACCGAAAGTTGAAGTTTTTTTGACATATACTGCTAGGTTCCACATTTCACTTTCACTCGAAATGAAAACGGAAATGAATTTTTGTGCTCAATATTTCACTGTATTCGATTTCGATTTCAAAATTTTCGGAATTGAAACAAAGTGAAATTGTGATTTCGAAAAATTTTTGGAGTTTCCGAATCGCTCGAAATGCAGAACACTGAAAACGAATTCAATCGATTTGCAATTTCGATTTCACTCGATTTCTGGAACCTTGCTGATAAATTCCGGATAGGCTATCCGAAAATTGAGCCCATCGCCATCTCTGGGAAATATTCACGGTTAAAACCCTAAACCAATTCGCCAAGCACTTAATTTCCCTATATAACCTAAAAATAATGGTTTCAATTTTGTTTAAGAGGCCAACATCCTCCAAATTGTCAAAGAAGTACCTTCCAAGGTGTTTCCTTCTATTCCGAGCAATAGCTTGACATTCACAGAGATGATGAATAATATCCTTAGGGACATGAAGGTCCTCACAATACCTGCACGTGTCCGTATTTATTAAATCTAATCTTCTAGCGTGATTCCTAAGAAGAAAGTGCCCAAAGGGTATCTCTTTCACCATTCGTAGCTTTGATCTGCTTAGTTTTAAAAATTCTACAATCTACACATAGACCACAAAGCCTTTGAAACCCAGTGACCTACTGTATCACACCATTTTTGGTCTGCAATATTTCTAGTTTTTTTTCGAGAACAATCCTCTTGGCCACTGCTTTTGGTGGTCTTATGGCCTCAATAATCTCCATTTGTGCAAGCTCTGCTCCGTTTTTAACCAGAAGGTCAGCATTTTCGTTACCCTCAATACAACAGTATCCGGGTACCCAACACAATCTGGCATCGTTCTGTGCGCATAATGCTCTGAGCATTGTGGGACAGCTTCTGACTAGTTCAGATTTGATGATGAAGAAATCCAGCGCCTTTAGCGCAGCCTGACTATCAATATAAATAGCGATATTTTTTTAGATATGGATCCCATTTCTAGGACATCCGCCACTTTAAGCAAGGCTAGAACATCTGCCTGGAACACACTGCATGTGTTCGCAAATCTTAATGGCACATGTACGTATATTTCCCTGGATTATGTACCTAACCCTATAGCCTGTAGCCTCCTTAGTTTTCGAACCATCCGTATAAGTCGAAATTTCCTTTTCTTTTGAAACCTCATTCTTTTTACTGTCTTTCCTATTCTGGGTATATCACCTCGTACAGTGTGTCGAAGAGCACCCAAACTTTCATCCGCTTTATCAGGGATAATGGAGTAATATTCCTTGAGCCGTGTCCTACTTGTCCGCTTTTGAAGAACCCTGCGTTAGTTAGCCGAAGCGCACTAATACCTGCTTATAGTTTTATTTATTTAGGCGAATCCTTTTAGTCAAGTGGTACCAGCTCCAACAAAAAAAATCAAATTTTCATTTCAGACTGTACTGGATGTATCTGACAAATTTAGCGAGCCCTTTAATGGTTCACCACATTTCTTAAGCTAAATTTTGACAGATGTTTTTTTTTTCTGCTGTGTTTTTCTGTTGGGGAAAAGTAAATAAAGATGAGTTTTTTCAATGAATATCTCGATGAGGAATCCGAGATGAAAACAGTCAAAAGGCAAAAGAAAACGCAACGAACATAAAATATTTTCTCCCCTCGATGAATTTTTGAAAGAAGTTATTTTCAACGAACAGCTGTTTTCCGTGACACGCACGCACTCCATGTCAAAATTTAGTTACCTAGGGTTTTAGTTAATATTTGGAGAGAAGCATTGGAGACAATTAAATTTAGTTTCGCTCGTACTGCATACTTAGCTTTAGGAGCAATTGTCGCGATAGCAAAATTTCTGCAGGAGCACACCCTGTAGCTACATAAAGAGTAAAAGTAAAGAAATTTCGACTCATAATATTTGCAAAATCTTGTCTTAATTAATCTACCCATTTGATTTATTAGTGCGAATCATTTTGACGATTTCTCAAAGTCTAATACCCGATTTCACAGAGCGGGCTTAAGTGTCGATCCAAGGATAGACTCAGGATTAACAAAATATTTGGTTTTCACAGTGCAGCTTAACGACAAACTTTACTTTAATAGTAGCTTAAATTAAGCCACCACCATCCAGAGAATACATAATTGCCATTAGTGCAATAAGATAACGTTTATCCTAAAATACTTTGAGAAAACCCAAATAAGCAACAATATTACCTAGGTTATAGGTAGGTAGGTTGTAGTGGCGGTTTAGGTAAAACCCAAGTAGCACTGAGTGCTGTTTTGTTACCACATACTCATTTGACCTGGTTGTTGTAGGTATAATGTCGAAGGGTAGTTTAGTTCCAGCCTGTGGAATTCAAAAAGGTTATGAGTTCTTTGATGCTATTCTTCGCGACTTCCTCGAGGGATGTGAAGAAGGGCTTACCCAGAGCTCGCTGTCTAGTCCTAGCTAGTGCCGGACAAGCGCCTAGGTAGTGAATGAGGGCTTTTTTTTTGATTCCGTCGTTACAACTGCGACAGTGTGTATTATGTGGGATGCCTAATCTGACTGCATGGTCCCCTATAGGCCAGTGGCCTGTGGTAATCGCTGTTATTCTGGTTATATCTTTACGTGTTTTACTCAAGAGGTGGGATGTTTGGTCTCTGCTATAATATTTGGCCACATACTTCTGGATATGGCGAAATTTGTTAGCCTCCTCCATCTGAGATTGGCTTTCGATAGGGATTCTTCGGAAATTTTTGCTTTGATTGCTCCTATTGGAATTTGGACCGATTCCGCAAGTGAGCAGTGGAGGCTTGAACCTCGCCTGGCTAGCTCGTCAACCTGTTCGTTTCCATAAACGTTGGTATGGCCTGGAACCCAGATCAGGGTAATCCGGAACTGATCAAGCGAGGCCAATTCCTCTCGGCATTCTAATACTAATTTTGAGTTTATATTGGCTGAGGCGATAGCCTTGATCGCAGCTTGACTCTCAATGAATATGTCTATCTTTTGCCTCGGAACTATGTCCGTGTGTATTTTGATTAGGTGACAGGCTTCACGGATAGCAAGTATTTCCGCCTGAAACACACTGGCTGGAAGCCTGAAGGATTTTGAGATGCTCAATATTACAATATTACCTATCTACTATGTTTGGAAATTCTGGCGTTAAGTCTTATCGCCCAATTTGAAAATTGTCATGACGCCCAAATATCACCACATCGCCCAAAATTTAAAGGAATAAAGCGTCGCAAAGCCCAAATAGAATGACATATCGCCCAAAGTAGAGATGGGTCGTTCCGGACCTGTGTAGTTCCAGGAACTATGTCCTCTGACGGAAACATTTCCTATCTTTCCGTAAACTGCATACAAACATGTCCACCCATATAGGCATATACCATATACATAGTTCCGAGACGAACACAGAGAAGATATAAATGAACTCAACGTCAACGAAAGACAAGAAAAATGTGTGTATGTAAAATGTAAACAGATACAGAAAAACACATGCATACTTGTACTACCCATATTTACATCAATGAACATGTCCATATCCATACGTACCAGTGCCATCATCATGTTCACAGTTCTCTCGTTCTTCCAGTTCCATAACATCACTTTCGTTCGCAGTTCCAGTGCCATAACGTACCAATAGTGGAATAAGTGTTGGAGGGCATGCTTCCCCCTGCAACCCCTCTGCTTGTGTTTTCTGTTGGATTTTAGAGTGTCACATTACAACAACAAATTGACTAGCAATGTTTTGGGCGTTATGACATTTTTTAATCTGCGCGTTATGGTTTTGGGCGATAAGACCTAACGCCGAAAATTCTGTTAGAACAAAATGTCAAATCAATTCTTTGTTATTAGAGGAAATATATCCTAACACAGTTTGCCCCAGCATTAGTTATTCTCCAGAAAGAGAACCGACGGCTGATGATTTAATCTTTACCCGAACTCTTTGATGGATGCTTTTTCTTCGCAATAATGGCACCATTTTCTCACATCTTCAGTGTGTCCTTTTATTTTATTTAAGGTCTTACCATCAACACATTTTGCAACTTGACCTTCACGAGGAAATTATGACCTTCTCCTGATAGGCTTCTTATTGTAATTATTATATTATTATCGTGCTTATAATAGTTAAAATGGGCACACTTTGCATAACAGCTCTGGCCGTTGCGAATGCTTCATGAACCAGCTCTGAATTTTGGTTACGAAATTCTGTACGCTTTAACCTCAAAACGAGTTAGAAATTGGCCTACCATGATATTCTGAAGCGTTGTCTACGAAGTTCTGTTGAAGTTGTTTCATTGGTCTTAAATTTTTTTGACCGTCTTCAAGGCTTCACAGCATAGCCGAATCTGTCATATGGCTGCAATTTATATTTAATTTCACATTAATGCTATCTAAATAATTTTTCAGACTGTTGTCTAATATTCTGCTACACTAAAATGTGGAACAGAATGCGTGTTCTAGAAACAGAACTAAATAGAGCCATCATACTATCCACTCAACTTTACTCAGAAAAGGCGGCTAATAAATATCCCTCAGTTCTAAAACACTTTCAAAGTGAAATGGATGCCCATCCTGGTACATCCTGCTGGTCACATGCCTATATAAGAGAAATGTATTTAAAAATAACCGACAAAATTTCTGTTCAAATTTGGGTATAATCTGCTTCAGAGCCATCTAGTGCAATTTGAACAAAAACCCACAACCGTTTGTATCACAGACACAAACAAATAAGAAAGCTTTTGGTTTAAAAAGCTTCTGTGGGTAGACTTTCAATTGCCACCCTCTTGTGCTGTTACAAAAACAAACCACTCCACAAAAAAATATGTGTTTACCACATGTAACACCATTTCTCTCCATTGAACCCAATAAATCATTGTTTGGTCTCGAAAAATACATTTTTCATGCCTGCCCTGAAAATTCTTAGTTCAATCAGGCACCAAGCATGTTCCCCTTTCCCCTTCCTTATTATGGAGATTGCAATAGCCAATCAATCATTTATCAAACCATCCCTATAAAAACCACGAATAAAAAAATACAAAAACCACTTCATCGGACACCAGACTTATATAGAATACACTACAACATGGAAGAGAACGTGACTCCCCTTTAAATGATAAATAACGTAAATTGCACGGCTCCAAACCACTATACAGCATTCACTCTGGGTTAATTATTTTTTAACAAATCACCACCACAACGAAATTTACAAAACAAAATATTCTCCAGTCGACAGCCTCGAAGATGTATCTATTAAGGCCACAGAATGAAAGAAATGAATGAAATTAATCCACCGCCCCCATTCCGACTTCTTCACGACAAGCAATCAACAAATTCTAATAAACCAACAAACGAAACGAAAAAAAAAATAAAACACCGAAGAAAAATCTACACAAAAATAGCAAAAGAGAAAATGAAAAATCCTTCATTAAGGACATTGTTATTCCCATGTTGATATAAGCTTGCAATAGCGACACAATCTACTCATATACAGTGGGAACATTTAAGTGGGCAGTGGGGCTCGCTACTGGGGGTGGAAATGAATTCAAAACCCGGTAGGGTGAATCCCCACCGAAGCTGGTTGCAGATAAAACTAGGGAAACCCACAACAATGCAAACCGACAGGTCGCACGTCTCCTGACCTATGCCAGTCAACGATATCCCTGCGATTTCCCAATTCCCAGGTAAGAGATACAGAACGTACACCAAGTCTAAACGATTTAATAAATTTATATTCGAATTCATAATAGCTATTCAAAACGGCAATCACCAAGGACCAGCACCACTCCACCTCAATGTTGGGGGCGATATCCTCGCCCCAAACACAGTCAACACAGAAAAGGAAAACAACTACCTACCCTGTGTGCCGGCATACATGGCGTATACGTAACAAAAAATATATATAAAAAAAAACAACCTATATAACTTGATCTGGGTTATAAGTCAGGTGTCCTCCTCGGGTGCCATCCTGACATATACAACGCTCTAGTGTGCCATATTTATACATTGCGACGATTGCCACTGAACAACGTTCAATTGACGACCATCTATCTTTCTATAAATAAAAACAATAAGTCGAAGTTGAACGGAATAAAAAAAAACAAAAAACTAAATAAATAATCGTTGTCCTCTGTGCAAGGAGGATCTACTCAAAAGGATACCAATCTACAATTGGAAAAGCCGCATAGTAACGTGAACGTGGCCGCTCCATATCCATAGTCCCCGCAGCATGCAAGTGCATGAGAGTTTGTTCCAAAAGAGAGACGAACATAAAGAGAGAATGTTGAAAAGGACCAACGTGTACGGTGTACATTTGAAAAATCACCCCCAATCGGCAGACGGCAAGGCAACCCCAACACCACCAATCCACCACTACCAACAGAAGCAGCAACAACACAACGTAAACAACCAACAGACAGCAGAAACAGGAAGCGCACACAACGGATGAAGATATAAATGGCAGCGAACATTTCGGAATCATTCTTAATCGCACTCGAATAGCAAGCGTGCGAGGATAACGACTACGACGCTCTACTCCTGAACGGAGTTTCACTGATATTCACGAGACCATCGGTATCGCCGTCATCGTCACCGTTGCCGTCGCCGCCGTCGCGTTCTGGATGGAAGGATATCCTAATTCCATTCAACGAGTTTAGGTTCCGTTCAATTTTGTTCGCTTTTGTTGCGCTCCGCATGTTCTTCTGGACCAATTCATTATTATTTACTCGAGATTTTGCCTCTTCTCAAGTGTGAGAATAATCTCGCGCGCCGCGAAAATAAATAAAAAAAAAAAAAACAGAAAGGAAAAGTGTTACAAAACAAGTACCATTCAGTTGTCCTAGGGGACAAACAAAAATCAAAACCATTGTCGATTCCGTTCGATTGTTCGATTGATATTTATTTGTTTGGTGTGTGGGTGAAAATATAAAAAAAAATAAATAAAAATATCTAAGTGGCAAATTCAATTGAAATTGTTGTTTACATTTCCTGTGATTTCATTATGGCTCGTCAGACGCTCTGGATTGGGGTCCTTATTGTCTTGATATTTGGATACATGCCTGACATCAACCGGGCAAACAGTAAGTTCGTTATAATTTAATTTTGTATGTTTGGGGATTTTTTTTCTCTTCGTTGTCTTGGGGAACATTATTTTTATCGTTATGTTTAAAATTTTATTAGATTGTTTTCGTGATGAGTGTCTTTTAGGTATGAACTTTTCGACCTCGTATACGACAAAATGCTTTTATGATTATATTAAATATTCATTAAAAAAATAAAAATACACACTAAGGATACACTGTATCCTATCCTCCGCTATGGCACTGTGTTAGAAGGTGAACTTGCGTATCTCTTTGCGGCTTTAAAAGCCACAGATGGTTTTAAGCGTGTAGTCAAAAATTAATTTTTCGCCTTTTAAACAATTTTTTTTCTTACTTTGTTTCTTCTTGGCGCAGTAAATGTGTTTGCAGATTCAGCCCGTTCACCGTTTGCTCATTATGGGAATAAAATTCATTTAATACTCGGCAAAAAATAACGTGTTCTCTTGGTTTTTATGAGGTGCATGGTTCCCTGTTGATTTTATGGTAAAATAATATTATTAGAGAATGTGGTAGGTAAAGCCATGTCCTTGCGGGGATAGGTGCAAATTCAGTCAGTGTTCTGTGAGAGAAACAAATCTTCCTTATATGATTTCAATTTTTAATTGGCAGAAAGGGAGTTATTCATTTTTTAATTTACCCCTCATAGCAAGATGTGCATTGTGCACTATGCCAAAGCTTTGCTTACATTATCCAAAGGGCATGAGGAACATTCAACATATCATGGACGTTTAATTGGGATATAATAACAATGGCATCGGTCAACATTGTCAGTTGCAGTCGTATTTGTATATTATGTAAATTGGTCAGATGGCAATAGAGACGATTAATTAACAAAACACCAGACCATCTATATGGTAAATGAAAGGACATTTGCATAACTATGCGCAATTTGGTATTGCGTTTCATTAATCTTTATGGTGAGGATTAACTGCCGGTTGGCAATCAATGTTTCCAAGTTTGTAACATTTTAGATGGTTTACAATTTAGAATAAGTGGTGGCAGTATTACAATGCGTCATTTAGTTTTAAAGTTCACGGCATTAAATGGTAAGGAGAATGGAGTGGCATGGTAGGTAAAGGCAATCTATTTTTATCCGGAATTATATACGATGAGGATATCATTTGGCTGCTAAATTAATTAAAGTATCTTTTCTTTGAATTGTTTTTCTAAATAAATGTTAATTGGGAAATAGTGACCAGGGGCCTGTGCCACGAAACAACAAGTATTGTGCAATGTGAGGGTTTTAACAATTGCTCCGATAAATTTCTACTGTTGTACAAAACTTGTTATATTTCGTGGTAGATTTTAACCCCAGATTTTTATAATTTACTCAAAAGGTAAAGTGGCTTAGGTCGACTTAAGCCAAAAACATTTTTTTTTAAATATTTGAAATGAGAAAAAATTTAGCTACAGTTTGGTGTAATCACCTTGTTTCTACCTATCTTATAAAACAGATTTTTCTTCTGTTACAATGACTTAACTCAATGAAACTGAAAACATTGCATTTGGAATAACGCCTTAACTCTCAAATATTGTTGCAGTCAGGGTTACCTTTGGGATACCTTAGTGTCAATTAGACACCTTTTCGAACACTCGGACACCAGGACACCTCTTTTTAAAAATAACCGATTTTGGACACCTTTTTGGGATTTAGGAACTTTTGTATTTGTTCAAAAAATTACCTATCTCTTATCTTTGACATGGTTTGTATCTTTGTATTTTTATGTCCTTCGTATTGGGAGAACATCCCAGGCCTAAGACAGGCCAAAAGAGCTATTCAGCCCTTCAAAGCAGATGCCAGAAAGATACTAAATCTTCGCAGGCATGATATTAAAAACCTAGTAGGCTACCTAACGGGTCACCACGGTCTGCGATATCACCTAAATAAAATGCATTTAGTCGACTCACCGGAGTGCAGACAATGTCTAGAAGAAGACGAAACAGCCGAACACATAATATGTGAATGACCGGCCCTTTACGGTATAAGAAGGAAATCATTTTTCAGGGAAGTAATAAGTACCGAAGAACTAAGGAGGTCCTCTGCTGAATGTACGATCACTGATCAGCTACATTAGGAAAGTAGAAGCGCTACTAACCTAAACATATATCTGACGCCAAGCACAATAGATATTTTAGGTCGACGTGCATCCTAATGCTCCGGCAAGTCAGAAGCTTAAAAAAAAAAAAATCTTTGTATTTTAATGCCCACATCTCGTTTATGATTTTTTCGTATGTCAATGGAAATGCAAATTTATACTAGATGGGCAATTACAAATTAATGTTGTGAACTTAGAATACGTTTACTATGAAAGACTTAATTTGTTGGTTCATTTTAATAAGGGCTGGCAAAAATGGCCAACATCTCAAAAAATATACCCCAAACTAGAATCAGATAATAAGACACAATTTTCTTTCTAATGTCGTTTTGTTTGAATATAAATTTGTATGGGACACTTTTTTACCTCTCGGACACCTTTTTGGACACTTCACAAACATTTTCGGAGGTAACCCTGGTTGCAGTGTCTGACATTTATATCTTAAGTCTACTTAAGCCGTTTTTGTTATTTTTAGAAACACAATTTCTTGAAAAGGAAAAGAGAACTAAGTTAAATTAGGCCACTTTTCCAAAATACATTTTTCTATAAAAATTAAATTTTATTTCGACTTAAGCCATAACAAAATTTTAATAAAATTGACTTAAGCCATTTTTCCTAACTAACATATTCCGTTTTATTTTAATTACATCGACATAAGCCAGTATTCCAAATCAAAAAAATATTAATATGGGTTATATCTGTTTTTGAATATGAGCTTAGTGGACATAAGCCACTTTACCAAAATGCTTTTCTAAACCAACATAATGTTAAGTATGAATAAGTCCTTTTACTCTGTGTAAAAATTATATTCCGTATAAAAAATAAAAAAATAAAAAACGGCTTAAGTCGATTTAAGCCCCAATATTATTTATAAAATCAATTGAGTTGCGAAAAATTCCGAGACGATTTAGTCAGAGAAAAGAGAGAAAGTTATTTTTTTCAATTTAATATTTACTCAAAGCTTATAAAGGTGATGTGGGCGCAGTAGCGCAGTGGTTAGTGTGCTGGATTACTGTGCGAGGGATAGTGATATTATTATGTAATTATAAAAAAAAACTAAAAAAAATAAAATAAGTTATTTGAAAAGTAAATACCTACACATATATTGAAATTCCGGTGTTTGTGTTTAGTTAGTAAGCTTTTAGTCCAATGAACGTAAGCAGGTGTAACATACTCCCAAGCCTTCTAAAGGACCATTCTGAGAGCGAATAACTGATCAGTTGTGCTTCTGCCGGGACGAAAGAGCACTGCTCATCTCTAGCACCTTGGCAAAGACTTTTCCGGGGAGACTTAAAAGTGATATCCCCCGTAAATGGAGCAATCCCTTTTATCCCCTTTCTTGAAAAGGGGCACAATTACCCCAATCTGCCAATCGCTGGGAGTTTCGCGCATTCCCAGGCCTGAGGCCACTTTAATGACACGATAGAGCCATTTAACTATCCCTCTTCAACTTAAGGCCTTTAGCATTTCTGGCCGGATTTCATCCCCTCCGGCAGATTTGCCAACTTTAGGAATTTCATCTCAAAAGTGACTTCTTTTACCGTGGGACTATTTTCAACCCTGCTTAAGGCGATGGTTGTAATAAATGCCAAGATGTTGGAATAACTAACCAAGATGTTCGTTCTAGTGCTGTTCAATTCAGATTTACCTGTCCAAAAACGAAAGGAAGCCAATGCAATGCCGATTTTTCATAAACCAGCAGTAGCATCGTGTTATCTATTTTCACACGATGTCGATTCTGCTGATTGTGTATATTCACACGAATATTCATGTTTGCGTATCGCAGGCTTGCTTATCGCATGCAGGTAGTTATGGGATATCCGAGGGAATATCACAATGATATTTAATATTTAATATTTGGGAACGCGGACGCGCATGTTAGTTTTAATTTTCCTAAGGTTGATGATGAAAATAATAAGGTTACCTAATTGGACAAAAGAAACTCCATTTATTATTTATTACAAGAATTTGTTGGATGACAAAGAACCTTTAAAAATATTAATATTCAAAAGCGAGGTTGCAACCAAGTATATAAAGATTGTATTGATAATTAATATAAGCATTATTATGTCAGTATCTTATATCTATTTATAAAATTATTAAAATAAATAAATAAATAAATAGGTGCGCAACAGGCGTGTAGACATCCTAGGCCTAGCTTCTCGCAACCATTCGTTTGTGTGAGTTTCTTTTTTGGGACGAATGGAAGGGACCTACATTATATACCTATATTATCTACTTACCAAAAAAATACCTATGTACCATATTACTTCATATAAATATTGAATTCGTTGAGCTAATAAAGAAAGAATAGAGAACTAAGCCACGATTATGTTAACATTTAATTTCAGGAAAAGTGGTTTATGTACACCTAAGTCAACGGTAAACCTAGAAACAAAAGCGCAAAAACGGCTTAAGTGACTTAAGACGATTTAAATAAGATTTAGATAAAAGTCAAAATGGCTTAAGTCAGTTTTTCGTTAATAAATTCTAAATCTGAACAGATTTTCAAAAAAATTAATAAGATTCGAAAAGGGTATCTCTAGATTGATATACAAAAAAAAATGTAGCCTTCTACTCAAAACAGTTTTATTAGAATAATTTTTTAAAGTTTAAAACTGCTCTCCTGAAAAATGTGAAAAATCGACTTAAGCCACTTTACCTTTTGAGTAAAGATACATTCTTAGGGACAAACATTTGTAATTACTGTTTGGTGAGGATAGGATACTCTTTTCGCATCAAGGGCTAAGTTTTCAAATATTGGTGCTAAATGTGTTCTGTAACGAAATTTGATATTTGTCTTCCACTTTTCTCGCTACTGTTATGACCCCATGTTTACAGGTACATGGAGTCAGTTCGAGCAGCAAAAGTGGGAGAGTGTCCAGGTCCCGACAGCTTGGCATGCTAGCTCCAGCTCGTCCTAGCTCGTCGGATGTGGGGTTATTGCTATCGGTCACACAAAAACATGCCAAAATTATTAGCTTCAAATAATAATAATGATGATGTCCCTTCATGTCCCTATTGATTAATGTACCTTTAATTTAGTGGTGGGGAGAGCGATTGATGGTATGGTAGTGCTCTCTCAGGAATATTTATGGCAGCCCCAATTAACCTGTTATTTCATTATCATCCTCTAGGCTTAGGCTTCACCTTGGCTAAACCTTGCCACATTCACCAATTCTTAATGTTTTTAAATTACCATATTTATAAAAAAAAAATAAACTAATAAAAACATTTATTTAAAAGAGAAAAGGCAGTTTATATGCACATGTCAAACATTAAAAAAAAATTAACAGAAACGAATTATTTGTCTGATATTTAAAATTCGAAGGTAAATTATGAAAATAATTCCAAGTAATATAAGGGGCCGCACCAATTTTAATTAGGTATAATTACTACAAAAAGAAAAAAATATCACTTACCAAATTTATATTATTTATAACCCTATAAGAAGATCCAGGGATAAAGGGGACGATGTGCACGTCAACCGTGGTGAATTTTGAAATTTTTTCTTTACCTGTTTACTAAATTTTAAAGTAAAATTAATTTATAATTAAGTTTTGGCAGATCCTTACAGTAACGAAATTAATTTTAGCACAGTACCTACTTATTTCTAGTAAATATTTTGTATTGTAAAAAATAATCGCAAACAACTTATGTTTTTAAATTGGCCTCCAAAGTTATGTACGTTGATGAACACATAACACTCGAGCTCTTGATTGTTAGTTCTTAATTTTGAATGATTGGTTGCATGCAAAAGAATAAGCAATCTTGTACATTTCTATTGCTTGACGTCGTTATTCTTGTGATAGTTTCTTCTCAAAATTTTCCAATAAAAATGGTTCTTATTTATGGTATGATATGATATATGAATAACTTTCTTCTTTGGTTTTGTCTCTTTGTCTTCATAAAATTTGATTAAGACTATTTTATTTAACTTCTAAACTTTTACAATATCATCTTTTAAAGTTGGTATATTTTGAAAAATATTTTTGTTCAATTCTCAATGAATGAAACATTTTGATTCTCGAGAACAATATATCTTTCGGCAAAAATCTTTTTTTTTTATTTATATTTTATTATTAAAAAGAAAGTTCCTTACTATTGAAATTATTTTTCTATTTTTGGCAATTTGTTTTTATTTTTTTGTTTATTTTGATAACTAATTTTTATACAGTACTAGCTGAACCCCCGCCAGCTTCGCCAGGCCTTTTGTTGCTTTTTTATTTTTTTTTATTTTTTTATTTTATTTTATTTATTTTCGGGCGACAATGTTTTAAATTTTGTTTGTATTGGAGGTGCCACGCTTCTTTATCCAACTTTAACAAATCTTCACAGAAGCACTCTAGGGCCAATACGCAAGATTACCTGTAAGTTTGAGCTCAATCAATTTGGTGGTTTTCGAGACATACGACTTTGAATGTTTTTTTATGAACGCTGCCACGCCCCTTTGTCTGATTTTGACCTATCTTCACAGGAACACTCTACGACCAATACCTTTGATTATCTGTAAGTTTGATCTCAATCGATTCAATAGTTTTCGAAATATACGATTTTGAATGTTTTTTTTTGTATGGGAGGTGCCACGCCCCTTTGTCCGATTTTGACCTATCTTCATAGGATTACTCCACGGCCAATACCTAAGATTATCTGTAAGTTTGAGCAGCTCAATCGATTTTGTGGTTTTCGAGATATACGATTTTGAATGTTTTTTGTCCTTTGTCTGATTTTGAATTTGTTTAGCCTATCACCCAATCACCGTAATTACCGACATTTAAAAAAAAATCAAAAAAATCGGTTGAAAATTACGGGCGACAGAGGGAAACAGTTTTTTCCACTTTGTTTGAAGAGATAATTTTTCTAAAGTTCTGAAATATTTCGAAATGATTTGCAATGTTTAATGTTTTTAGTTTTCATTGGACTTAAGTTAGTTAAAACAAGATGTTTTTTTTATATCAAAGTTACAAAAAATAGATTATTTTCAGGAGAGTTATTTAAAGTTTGCGTCACAACAAAAACTATTTTTCTTGTTAAATTAAAATAATATAGGTACAAAGTCCGTTTAGATACATACAGTCTTGCAGTTGGTAGATACATTTTCATAGAATAGACAATTGATAATTTTTTAAATGACTTTTCTAATTATTATGCTTGGGAAAATGGGGGAAAAATAGTGCTCCAGTGTAATTCCTTGAGAAATTTCATCAACATTATCTACAAGAATAACAATTTGCACTAAAAATTTACAACTAGATATTCATAATATGTACAATGTTTCCTCCAGTTTCACAGTGGAAGTTTAAACTATACACTTTTAGTTTAAACTTCAGTTCAACAATTAACTCCGTTTACCAGTCCCGTTTAAACCTGGAACAGAGTTTATTCTGTAGTTTAAAATAATCGACAGTATTCTACCGTTTAAATGTTAGATCACTTGTCACAGTGACGTTTCAATTCTAAAGCTGCCGATTGTCAAAACTCAAATATTTAATGTTGCTTCGCGTGTTCTTTGAATGGAAAAAAACATTCCACTGTGAAACTGAAACTGAAAATATTTAAGTTGAAGATTAAATATGATTATTGGTAAAACGGTAAGGCCCGTTGTGATTTAAAAACAATTACATGAAAATGACCTTCTCGGCCGTTTTTGACGAAGCGTAAGCTGGCGGTCCAGTGTTGGGCCATTCATTCGAGAATTTTGGGCCAGCATTTTTCCAATAACGTGCCGAACTTTGGCTTCCAAGCCCAAGTAGTTTTTGATTTATCGCTGGTGTGACTTTACATAGCACCAAAAGAAGGTCGTGTTAAATCACAAGATGTCAAATTCACAGGAACATTTCGTAATATAAATGTTGCCATTAAATTGAGATCACAGCAAGTCAACTGCCTTGTGCCAATGGTACGAAACGTATAGCAAACCAGTCTTCTATATACCTATTGATTTGAAAATTGTAATCATAAAAATTAATTTTCAGTGACTATGAAATTCACTTGTCTCGAGGTGTAGTTATGAAACAAAATTGCTGTTTCTAGAATGAAGCAAATCTACAAGAGATGTTTGGCCTTCAGCTTGAAATAGTATTATCGGCCAATTTTGCAAAATCTCTATATAGGGTAGGGTGGTGTACTTTCGACGATGGGGTACTTTCGACCTTTCGAAAAAAAAAAATGTTGGACCCACCCTAATGGGTATAGCCGTTCTCGGGTTTTTGCGAAAATAACGCACACCATTATGTTCAGAAAATAATAACATTAATTTTTCGTTACGACATGGCCAATTGGCGACATCATCTGAAGAAAAATGTTCACCTTAGGGTTACAACTCGTCCGTGGAATATTCAAGACTTCACTACTTCTTATACCAAGTTGACAAGTAAATTGAAAAAGTTAAGATCATTTTTTTTCATTGATACAGTGATTACTAGAGACCGGATTATATGCAATTGCATATTGCATATGCATTCGCATATTTTGCCCAGTATAACCGGTAATGGCATATTCTAACTAAAATCTAATGATGATGCATATTTTGGCCAATTAATTTTAGCCGACTCGAACATTAACAAAAAAACATTGCTGTATTATGAATATGCACTCATTTTTCTCTCGAAAGCTCGAAACTCACAGCCTTATTTATAAACTTTATACACTCTCTATAATAACTCTAAAAGCAAAAATTAAATATATATTTTTGCGTTTAGAGCTTTTATAGGTAAGGCTGTCAATGTTTAGTATTAACTAAATCTATTCAGTTAGTAGGTAAATAAAATCCGTCAAATGAACTCCAATTTGACAGCAGAATTCACACGTAAACTTAAAGAAAGGTTTAAATAACAACCCAGGCTTTCAAGCGGTGGGTAGAATGGATTAATAGATTTATTAATGGGACTGGTGAACTTTTGCCAACAACAAAAATTGCTAACATAATAGCACCCAAATCGAATACTGCCCAGCTACCTCAGTGTATGTAGAACTGTCTCTTTCCACTTATAAAAATATTTGAAGTGACACAAACTTACTACTAAACGAGTGTTTACGTTTTCAAAAGTAACAATTGTGTTAAATCATTCTTAATTATAACAAGAATGTTATTCAACTATTTTTTGCTGAATTTGAAATAAAAAACTATGTAAACTAAAACAAAAATACTATTTTTTTACCACTTCATTTTGCATATTTTGGAAATTTTTATGCATATTTCCAGCATTTTTCATGCATATTTCCATGCATATTTTAGGCTTTTTATGTTGCATATAATCCGGTCTCTAGTGATTACTGTAATGGACTACATCTTCTGAATTAGAACAACAACAACACTGGCTGAACAACACTAGCACTCCGACGGTCATTTCAACCTATATAAAACTTATTAATCCCATTCACCCTATCACCGACATTATGCTCACGTGTAGTTTGTGTCAATGGAAAAATTAAGACCAAAAATTAGTAAAATAACAAAAAAACGTCAAATAAATAGTACGCTGGGTAACAGTTGTTTCAACCTTGCAGTCTGTTCTTTTCTTTTTAAATACTAACCAAAACGCACCGCTTAAATATTATTGTTTAAATTTAATTTATTGTATACTCTCTATAATACAGCTTATCGAAGAAATATATTAATGAGTTACGTATCTGACAGAATATTTGAAAACAGATTTAAATATTCCATAGAGATCCGGTAATGATTTTAATTATTTAATAACCTTCGCTCTGTTACTCGCAATCAAATCGATACCTTTGCAGATGATGGAACATCCCCAACGACGAGCTGTCAACTGACTGTGTAGCAAACAAAGTTCTGCATAATACATCAAATGTCTTACCTATATTCTGATAGTTCTCTGTGAATCGTTCCAATTATACAAAAAAAAATAAAAAAAAAAGGAAATAAAAACTCCTGCTCCTGCCTCCTGTGAGGATTGAACTCACGACCCCTGGTTTACAAGACCAGTGCTCTGCCACTGAGCTAAAGAGGCCGATGCTAGATTCAACACAGAAATAAGTTTCGGCACACTTCATAAATTGAGTTTTACATTAGTTAATTGAGTGTAAAATGTGTTGATAAAAATTGTTATCGCTTATTCATGAGTCATGATGCTAAGACTGTAAGAAGTATATCAAGAGTAAACTTGTGTTGCATTTTAACTTTCAAGTTTTATTGCTTGTTTTAGATAAACAAACCTAATTAGATACGTCTGGAAAGCAACGTTTTGGTATGTCATGCCACCCAAAGGTTACCTACTGATGGTGTATGTACCTATCATTTCTGCGAATAGCTTTTACCATTAAAAAATAAAAAAAAAATAAAAATCTTTAAGGTCTAACTTCGCATCCAAATCCCACGGTCACGGACCAAGTTCCGACTTTACAGGAATAAAATTATACACTTGTGCAAACAGTATTTTTATTTGAACAAAAGCTCCCCAACTTCACATTTATATCTGTTGCTTGTAAAAAATGAAAATAATGGTCATAGATACAATTGTATAGAAAAATAGATGCAGTAGGTGGAAGTACGTAATGCCTGCCCACCCGTGTTATTTGTTTAGGTTCTGTTTTTTTAGCAACACCGAAAACACCACCCTCTGCGATATACCGAGTTAGCTTCAGCTATACGACTGTATATCTATAGATTACTGCTTCGGGTAATGTGTGCCCATTTTCTAATTATCTTCAAAGGTGCCCGTGGCGGGTGGAAAAATCAATGGCATCATTCGATTTTCAATGTTGATAACGAAAATTGCGGAAAATGGATTATCGTTCCCACGAGTTGCCCGAAAGCATTTTGCTATCTCCTGTTGGAAATGGTCCTCTAGGAGGCAGGGATATGTTTTTTTTACAGGTTTTCATTCTAGCAATTGGCAGGGAATGGCGTTGTATGTTTTGGAGTCTATTCTTAGTTTCTCTTAACCACTTGTTTATGTGTGTGGTTTTTTGTTCGAAAGAATAAAAAACTGAAGGCCATACTTGAATGTGGAATAAAGTAATTTAATTAAAAAATAAAATTAAATCGACAGTTTGAAACGTTTGAAAGGTCCTAACTCGAACTCGGCATCATAGCTTATCATAAAATGTGGTATGTCAAGTAATCGGCATATTTGTGACTCTATTATGCGTTGGCAGGCTAGACTCAGGATAACATATGACCGGTCATTTGCATGATAGGAAAAGGTACCTAAACGGCACACACATATAATTTATCTACATGGGTCATGCCATAGCTTTATCAATAAGCAGGGAAGATATTTCTATGTCAGTAACGCACGTCGCCGATGTCAGAGTTGTCACTGATCCATTGTATTTTTATTCGCCACAATATTATGGACGCAGGTAATCAATCTATAGGCAAATTCAGACCGACAGGTATAACCAATGCACACTTAACACCCGCAAAGACATCACTTTTTCAAAACCCCTTTGGCTACTCGCTTCCTGCATGGTCGATGTAATGGGAATTATAAAATTTAGGACATATATTGAGGGTCACAAATGTAAAGCTATTTCGGATTACACAAGCTTGAAGTGGCTAACGAGCTTAAAGGATCTTAAGGGAAGATTGGCGCGTTGGAGTCTGGAACTACAAGGGTATTCCTTCGAAATTGAGCACCGTAAAAGTATAGCTGGAGTGTTGTGCCCGATGGATTATCCTTGCATTTGAAGCTGATACATTACAAACCACGCCGTGTTTCGAATTCAAAGGAATTCACAGCCGTCTTGCACATAGATTTAGCGGATAATGTCTTTCAGTTGGAATAATATTGTCAGATAGTGGAGAAAGTCGACCTGAATAAAAATCAACTCCTTGACCTTCTTTTATGAGATCGTTTTATTTACAAAAAGGCTAAGCATAGTTCTTAAAATCAGCTAAAAGTCGAGCTAACTTAGAAGTTATGCAGGTGCTGATGCTGACCCACAACTTGATTTTTCTTGCTCATTGTCCTCCGATAGCTGTTCATGGCAGCATCGCTCAAGCGTTGTATAGATTGAGACAACAATTTTAATGGCCCAATATGAGTACTCAGGTTAATCAGTTTATAACAAAATGCGAGATGTGCACAACTACCAAAGCACCCAATAGCACCTTAAGGGCACTCATTAGTAAAGCTTTTACTATCGACAGACCCAGCGCCGGATTTACATTTTTTGGGCCCTAGGCGTTTACAACAAATGGTGCCTTATTTTATATTTCCTTTTATTTATTATCTGGTAAATATTGTCTATTGACAATGAACCTTACCAATAATCATTTTTCATCATCAACTTAAATATTGTGACGCCCACAATAGATAATTTTAAATGAAAATATTCACCATTGTGAATGTTTGGACACTAAAAATGATTTTATTAGTATTCGATACGTTCCACTAAATATGGCCGTCGACTTTAAACCAAAACCAGTAGCTGGGACACGTCAAATGTAACGATTGACAAGTTTGTTGTGCAAGTGTTTTTATTTAGGATTTAAAAAGTAAGTTTGTCTGCATTGCCCATTTTGAATATACAGGGTGTTTCGAAGTTAAGTCTCAATACTTTGGGAAATGATTCATGGGTATAATGTAAGCAAAATAGTTCTACAGTTCAATGTGAATATAATTTGCTAAGAATTTAAGAAAAGGCTTACTTTGGTGTAGGCACCTTGACCCAAGATAACAAAAAGAGTTCAGCAGTGTATAAACAAGTGACGAATATCTCACATATTCTTCTTTACCACCAATGGATCCCCGTAAATTTGCAAACCGTTTTCCAATTCACATAAACTTTCTATAGATGTTCGCATTTTCTTCTTTTATTTTTCCCTGATGGTTCCTAGATTGACATTCGCACCTAAGCCAAGCATTTAACACGATATTGGTGAGGTGTCGCTTGGGATTCTCAAATGAACTCGCCGGCGAACACAATCTTCTTCCGGAGAATTCGAAGCGAACGAAAAGCGAACTGTAGACTTTTTGGGGTACAGTGATCGATTTAAAAAAATATATTCAGAAATTGTGGTAGATCTAGCACATTGCGGCTAGAGTAACACACATAGACGCATAGTCGCATAATTTACGACTATTTATAAAAAAAAACCAAACGAAAACTGCAAACTATGTAAAAATGTATAGGTATTATTATGGATGCCTAAGACATTAATCTGTTTTTAAATATTTAGAAGAATTTGGTGAAGTTTCGTTTTAAACCTTCTGTCAATTATAGCTTTTTATACCGTCCCGTCAACCACAAGTTCTGGCCAGACCTGCACAGGCAAGTATTTTTCATAAAAATAAAAGCGACAAAACAGAAAATATAAAAGAACTTATTTCCTTTTTTAAAACCCTCGATTTTTATAACCCACGGATTCTTCATTCGCTATCCTATATTCCCATCATTCCTATCTGCAGTGTTACCAACGACATGACTGACACAAAAGAATGAGAAAAAAATGCATGCATCGAATAAAATGGAATTTCAAGAAGCTGTGGCCATTGTTTCTTAGAGAAAACTCGGTTCAAAAGTCGGAAAGGTTTGGCCAGACCTTATAGTTGACGGAAGGGGTATAATAATAATCTGAAAAACGCTTCTGTCTATCACGAGTACATTAAAAAAAAACATCACTGAAAATATTTTCGTTGCAAGACTTACTCAGTCTGAGCATGACACTTTAACAATTGCCTCAAAAGTAGTTCGAGTTGAGCACGGTCAATAGAACCGTTTATTTTCGGTTTAATCGACATTTCTTAAAATCGAAAAAGTTTTGTTCGAAACGTCTTATTGAATAGTACATTAAAACTTAAATAGTAATTACAATAGTTTGAAAGCCTATGGTATTTTTAAAGGACTATCATTCACAACAATTTAGGTGCAGAACTTTAAACCTAACTTCAAGCATCGCCTGGCCAACTCCTGGTGCTGATTAAGTGTTGTATGTTTGTCTTTTTTGAAATAAGTATTTTTAAAAAAATATATTTAATTTTTAGTATCCTGCGAAATCTTAAAATGTCCATATATGGTCCAAATATGCCCAAACAATTTACGTCAGCTGTCAGTTATATTGACCATTTATTCAATCTAGTAAATACTTCCGTCATTTTATACTTCTTAGACTCATTTTTCATTTAGCAACTGTTGCTTTTTTATTTTTTTTTTTTCAATACTCCCACATTTTAGTTCGGCAAAGCAAGTCTGTTTCGAGACCTGTGCAGTAGTTGCTGGCTAACGCCGGGGAGGTAAAATGGCACAACATCCACCCAACCACCGTCTATCAATATGTGAGGATTTGAAACTTTATTATCTTGCTGAAAGCGAGGGTTTGACGTCCCACTCCCGACGAACAAATTCTGGAAAATTCCGAACATCTACCAGACGCCTTTGGCTTCAACAGATATGGATCTTAATAGAGAAGATGCAAATATCATCACCCAGCTGCTCTCAACCACTATACGAGAGTGCCAACATACATACAACTCTTATCAAATTAAAATGTCATGCCCGTGAAAATTATAATTTTCACATTTCGTTGCTTTTGTCCGTCCAATCAATGATAAAAAAATAATACATGCACAATGCACATGTCCTATAGCAGGAGACAATGGATTCCCTTGACATTGGTGGGACTGGTGCCAACAACCGAGTCCCTATCTATATACATATATGAATACCCACTTGATTCAGTATATTAATCTGATGAAATTTCCGATTCGCAAATTGAAATATGGTAATGGCTTGCGGTTGGCTTGCCATTTCGCTGTCAAATAATAATCAAACAGACACTTTCCTATTTGAGAATGTATGACTTGTCTATACAACTATAGTTTCAGTACTCTCCAGAGAAAAACCCAATATAATATAAATCACTTGAGCAACATAATTTGGTTACAGATAGATAGTTTTTGGAATGCTTACATGACAAATGTGTGGATGTGGATGCCTTACAACTTGAAAGGATTATAATTTTTTGTATTGGATACGTGCTACAATTCTACAAGTATTAATTAACAACGCGTCGAATTTTCGTTTTCAATCTCTTTACTAAAGCAAATACAATTTAGAACACATTTTACTCAAACAAACAAGGACAAAGAATCGTGCAGCCGCATCTGGCATCCACCACAATAGAGCCACTATGGCTGGGAATTCGGTATAACAATTACCATTTGCAATGTGCTGTCTGTACAGTGGCAATTGCAGAAAAGAGTGTTCAACGAAATAAGAACAAATTGAAGTGATAGAGCGGAAAGGGAGAGGATAAGCTTAACGTCTCTATTTACGGATCTATGTCCTTTTGACTTGTCGATGCGATTTGCAGTTTTCGTATTCCCCCTTTTGATTTCTAATGGGAGAAAACTACGACTTGGTGATGCACCAGTTAAACAAGAATATATAGGACTTGCTTTGTGTGAAAGCATTATGTTGAACCCTTAGCTTAGTCTACCTTAGTTAAACTGCGACATACGGTGGCCACATATAGATATGCTGTGTATCTTTTTTTTTATATACATCTATACATATTAGATGCTGGTGCTTGTATCTGTATAATGTGTGAGTACTGAGCACATTGACATTTCACAAGAGAATTTAGTTCATTCATTTAAAATAGATATAGGTGCAATATTTTTGTTTTAACTGGTTAACTTCTTTTTGCCAATCAAATATTTTACCTATACGGGCAGAATTAAATTGCAACTTTTAGTTTAAGTGAAAAATATGAAATTTAAATTACTTTGTGATTTGAAAAACTTGAGTAGATTGGACTTAACCCTTATGAAGGATTAAACAGTGGAATCAGAGAGGTTCATTATTTTAGTGTCTTACTTATAAAATTTGTTTTTAAGGTTTTTAAATTAAATTATTTACTTTAGGTAACTTTTATTTCAATCTAGATAACCCGGTGAATTTCGTAATAACTAAAATTGATTTGTTACAATTTCACATGAGTGCGTCGAGTAATAGTATTTGAAATATATTTTTTTTGTATAGGGGGTGTCACGCTCATTTGCTTAATTTTGGCAAATCTTCACAGGAACGTTCAATACCTAAGAAAGTTTGCCCTCAATCGGTTCCGTACTTTCCGAGTTTTGGAATCGTTGTCGGTGTTGAAAAATTGAAATTTATATTTTTTTCGATTTTTCGGCTTTTTATTTAGGGTATTCCAATTCGGTCAAGCCGCTCTGGAGTTTTTGCGAGGCTAGGGTTTTTTTTTTTAAATGTTGAACTCAGCTGTGGGAAGTGCCACGCCTCTTTGCCCAATTTTGCTTGCCAATGTCAAAGACCTGAAATAAATATAGTAAGGCGAACAAAAACAAAAAGAATCATAAAAATCGGCCCAGCGGTTATCGAGTTATAACGTCATCGAGTTTCACCCGAAGGAATGGAATTCGGTAATTACGGTGATTGGGTGATAGGCTAAACAAATTCAAAATCGGACAAAGGGGCGTGGCACCTCCCATACAGAAAAAACATTCAAAATCGTACATGTATTTCGAAAACCACAGAAGCGATTGAGATCAAACTTACAGATAACCTTAGGTATTGGCCGTAGAGTGGTCCTGTGAATATTGGTCAAAATCAGACAAAGGGGCGTGGCACCGCCCATACAAAAAAAAACATTAAAAATCGCATATCTCGAAATCCACAAATCGATTGAGCTGAAACTTACAGAAAATCTTAGGTATTGGTCCTAGAGTGCTCCTGTGAAGATTGGTCAAGATTGGACAAAGGGGTGTGGCACCTCCAATACAAAAAAAATTAAAACGTTGTCTCCCGTAAATAAATAAAATAACAAATAAAAAATAAAAACAAAAAATGGTGACAAAAATGTAAAGTAATTCATCAATTGAGAACGGCTGGGCCGATATTTTTTTTCAGTTGTTCGTAATTGCCAGGAGAAGGTTCTTCTGAAAGAAAATTTTTTGGACGATGTAAAGGTGGAAAATTCGTTGTGAAGCTTGGAAAATTTAGGATTGTGAATTTCATTGTAATAAAAGACGTTTTGCGTGATGGCGCCAGGTGTCCATTGTCATTTTCTATTGCAAATGGGCTATTTTTTGCTGCAATTGATTCGAGTTTTGCGCATTAATAGTAGGTACACTGATTCCGGATAGTCGTATATCGCGCATCACATCCGCAAATGGTACAAGATCAATTGAAATTCAATGCGATATTTATCAATTCGAATTGTGCAACGGTACGCGGTTGTCCGTCAAGAAACTAATGAACAATGTGTTTCAAGCGAAATATCATCAAATTCAAAGGTGAGGAAGTCTATATCCCACGAATTCAGATTAATCCAACTAATCTTCCACTCCAATTCAAGCGGATTCAGTTCCCCGTTCAATTGGCTTTTGCGATGACAATCAATAAATCGCAAGGCCAAACATTAGAAATCTGTGGGATTAATCTCGAATTTCCCTGTTTTTTCTACGGTCAGCTTAAACGAAGAATAACTCTTGCTAATCACTGTTTCTTTGGGCTAAAAAAGCAACTGAGTGGCAAAGCGCTCTCTCGAACAACTAAAGTGACCCTTTATATGACCCTATTCATTCCAGTCCTTCTCTAATAGGCATGAACTCTATCAAAAGCGGATAAAGTTACTCTTGATTGCTTCGAGTAATTTTCGGTCCCGTCTGCATAGACGGTGAATGGAGGAAGAGATACAACAACGAACTGTATGGACTGTACAGCGACATCGACCTAGCCAAAAGAGTGAAGGTCCAACGACATAGGTGGTTGGGTCATGTAGAGCGAATAGACGCGAATCCTTCGGCACGAAAGATCTTTAAATACACACCCGAGGGGCGGCGGCAGTATAGGAAGACCGCGACTAAGGTGGTGTACCCAAGTGGGGACCTTTAGCTGGCCAAAGATCGTGCTGGCTGGAGACGCTTGTTGGTTGAGGCCCAAGTCCACCCAATGAAGATAATAATCATATCCAACGGCGAAAGAGGTTGGGATGCATTACAAAGGCCGCAAGCAAAATTTCCAAAATCGGAGAAATTAATTGTTTTTATTTTTTATATAGAGTACACAAACCGAGTTTGAAGTCAATCGGATGAAAAATAAAAATGTTGCCACACAAACTATAACCCTTCCATTTACCACTTTAAGGGATGAATTTCTAAATAGCCTTGCTTATTCCTTGTATAAATCATAAAGTGAACCTCTGTGCAAAATTTCTAGAGAAAATGGTTTGGGCTTGATGAGTCAGTGAGGGAGCCGTAATTTCCATTTTAGTATAATGATGAATAGATACCCAAGAAGACCAAGCGCAAGCATGCATAGATAACAATGAAACACAGACGTTTAAATGACGAAAACTGTTCCTACAATATTTTCTACCTCCCTAAAGAAATATCGCTTGTCTATTTTACCGAGGTGCATTCTCAGTAAAGTACCAAATTAAATAAAATAATGGTCCACTCCTCTCCCTAAATTGTTTAAAGTTACAAATTTTATTTTCTAACAATGCAATTAAAAAAGCATTCCGCTCCTTCGAAAGATTGCCAAAGTATCCCTTTCATGTCTCCAGAAAAGGTTACCAGCGGAAAAATTGCAAAACAAAAACATATCCAAAGGCGTTTGAAGAAACGGTTCAATGAATATAAATTAATATTCAGCAAAATCTTTCTGTTTGGTTTCGTCAAATTTAAGGAATTGTTTGCTTACGTAATTAGCGTTACGAAAACATCATCAATCTCTCGTCAGTCAGTCGCATAAATTATGAATTTTTTTTTCTCTCTTCCTGTCATCAAATTTTGGTCTCGCTCTGATGATTGTACAGAGTCTTTCTAGACGGGTAAATAATTTTCCAATCGAACTCGTTAATTGGCAATTATTCAGCTTTAATTGTGTGGGTGTTTTCAATTTGAAGAAATACTTAGCCCCTTCGTCTAATTGCAAAATATTGTTCTCATTAAGGTTTTCTTCACGCCAAAAGTCAGAAAGGTATGTATATAAACTATACATCTGCTAAATAATTCAATGAATCAAATTGATCGAAAGAGGGATGTTGATAACTTCATAGAACGGTACCGGTACCATGAGCAATGTTAAATGATTGAATGCCTAAAGGCTATACTTATAAACAAGCGGTAGCCGTGTGAGAAGGTGATGGGACCAAGTTACCTCGACACCAAAACAGATTTAATTATGACTTCAATTTCAAAAACACCAGAAGCACTTTACCAGGACAACAGGTTGTCACCTACCATCGTGGTTGCTGCTTTGACCCGAAAATTGCCATCAACTTTTTATTGGTGAAATATTGCCTCAAGGAGAAACTTAAAACTCCAAATAGGGTAGAAGTGCGGAAGCTGCCACAAGTCCTAAGTCCTTCCACCACTCGGAATTCTATTCACCTCCCAAGGGTTTATTAGATGAAGTTATATACGAAACAATCAGAAAGTTGGATCGTCCTGCATGGCATCGATACACACACACATCCTATGGGTATGCGAGTGTTTTGCGGTGAATTTCATTAAAACTTAATCACCTTCCATGTGATGAACGCAGATTGCGGTCGAACTTGGCAGTACAACGGGTGAATCATGATACCACCAGTTTCATAGAGAACAGGTGTATACCCGTATAGCACTATGGTCAGAATGTGGGGACTGCCAGAATCAATCTCATAAATTTTGCATCTGCCTGCCATACATCAATGTTTCAGTATTTGATCAGAGCAAACGGCTGTGTAACTGATACGAGTAGACCATGATTTTGCCAGTTATATGGTGGAAAGATATGGTCGAGAAAGTCAAGACGATTGCCTTCGAGTGGTAATAGCAAACGGTGGTCTGGAAAACAACTGGAAATGTATTTTTTTTTGTTCTATTGCAAAAGGGTATCTAGACTTTGAGTTACGAAATGAAAATGGTCATTCAAATGAATTATAAATTTTGAGCTTACGGCTAGGTAACTTTAGCGTGAACAACTTTCCATGTGCTAACTTTCAATATTAAATTTAAATTCGTTTTTCAAATGAAACTTGAGAAGTTGTCCCTTACTCACGTTGCTTTTCAATGCAAACTAGAAGGAGTACAGTGGAACTTTTGGAACATAAAAAAAAAATAGATTATACACTACACAGTCACTCAAAAGAAAAACGTTTTGCTGTGTGCCAGGGATGTGGTCTTACGGTAAGACCGAAATTAGTCCACCAAACACTCAAATACGTCGGCTGCATTGGCTTGACCACCTCGAGTTAATCGAAAATAATGCTTCAGCCAAGATGATATTAGAATCCCAGCCTCCAAGTTCGAGATGTTGCAGAAGAATGAATGTCGGTTTCAAAGATTGATTCGAAAGTTTGTTTGACGTTGTACTCGATGATAAAACAGGCGGGTTTAGGGGAACGGATACCTTGCTGAAGACTTGTGTGAACTACTTATTTCTATAGTAGGTATAAGCTAAACTCGTAAACGTTAACATGAATTATCATCGTTATTACATCCAATGTCCAGTATATCCACTACAAGTTTTGGACCTATAAGACACTTCAGATGGACGTTCATTAATTCTCGATCATGTGCCATCGAATATAAGTCATCTGCTCGTATATATATGGGAACAGAACATAGAGGTCACCTATTTGATAGCACATATTCCACGACAAGCTTTGAAATTCGACTTTGGTACTTCGTTAAGAAGACAATTTCCAAGATAAGACTCACTCACCAGAAATTGGGTGATAGCTTCTTCGTATTTGTAGCCTCTGTTGAGATCTTTGCTGGACAATCTCAAACTTTGTCCATGCCTATACCTAAGATTCAGTGCCCAGGAAGGCTTGCAATACTGTTAATCTTACTACAGTTGCTTTGAATGTAATGAAAGTTTCGATATCAAAACAATGGACATTCTGATTCGTCTATGACGATTGATAGCGTTTCTTTTATTCCTATTGGTTTCTATCCGGTAGCTCATAGCTTTAAATTTTTGTCGAGGCGATGAGTTGTTTTGAAAACCTTGTCTGGAGTTCTCTGCCCAAGGATGAATATTTTTTAAGGCTGGCTGACGCTAAGACCACAGCTGTCGCTGTTAAGACACACGCAGGATAGAGAGCGATTTGCAGAATATTGGAAAGTAATTGAGATTACATTTCCGAAGCGAGTAAGCTACACATCGATTACGCTGCCTGTGTATAGTTCCTTGGGACAAGTTCATTGCGAAGTGGATTCCTGACCAATGTATAGACCAGTCCTTCTTGGGTAATACTTAAAAAGGTAGTATTTGTTATCCTGGTGTAAGGAAATGGCTTCCGATGATTGCTTGTATCTTGTTCTTGTTGTGATCGTTCGATCGATCTTATATTGGGGTAGAGAGATGTTATCAACAGATTTGCCAATTTTGGTAGAGATTTTGTGAGTTTAAATGATCAACAAGTAACATTTTAAGAGAAAATTTAAAAATTAAAAAAAAATAATGACCAACTGATTGGCATTAGGTCATTAGAGAGTAAAGAATAGTCATTAAAGAGTAGAAAACAGTCATGTCATTCGGCGGAACAGCTTCTAACTACGTTCTGAAGTTACCGGACAACTGTTCTCTAAGAAAAAAATGATTACACTCAATTCTCAGAATAGTGTTACAGCAAGATTGTCTCTTAGGAATGAGCTTCACTCCTTGGAGTCGCGCTGGTTAAATTGGCAATATATATTTGAACAGTGACATTATGTTTTCAAAGTGATAGCTTATTTTTACTAAACATCTTCATCTGGCGTTTGAAAGAATGCCAGATGCCACAAATAATGGAATTGATATTCTTATGTAAAAGAAAGGGATTCAGGCGTCTGCGATGAACAAACAAGTCTGTCTAGATTTATCACACCAAAAGCATATGTAAATGTAAAAAAAGAGCCAAGTCAGCCACGAATGAGATCTAAATGTAAATGACAAGTTCTTTGTTAAAGAAGGTAAAATGTTAATTTGGTAGGTAGGTAGGTAGGTAGGTAAGTTTTCAAATTTTAATAGATTGTACAATATGATGAAGTTATAAACGAAAAACTTGTCAAGTAAACCTATCAATATTTTTTTAACATTGAACCTTCTTAAACTAAGAACTTGGCGTACAAGATCTCATTACATTTCGTGGCTAACTAGTTACGCACCTACTTTTTTGTTGTTCTATATAATAGAACTTGGCTCTTTTTCTTACATTTATGTTTTTGGTGTGATTTCACTACTTTTTAAAAAGTTATTTTTATTAGATCTATCTATCTATTCATATTTTAAGTGGGAAGACTCCACGCCACAAAAATGGAGAATTTTTGATATTATTTCTCCTTTCGTCCTATCGCTCTACCAAATTTCAGCATTCTATATGGCAATGGGAAATGGCCCAAATAAATAATCACCAATTTTCAAAAGTGGGCGAATACCACGCCTCCTGGATGGAAAAAAAAGTTTTGGACTTTTTCCAGTGCATGCACCACAGGATCTAGCATTCTGCCAAATTTCACGATTCTAGGATGGCCGGAAGTACTTCATATAATAATTTTGATGATCATCTAAGTGAGTAAGTGAGTGAGTGAGTGAGTGAGTGAATCAGTCAGTTGCGGTTTTTGCGATTCTTGAAGTCTTGTATGTTGAGAACCACTAAAGCTATAGAGATTAAATTTGGTGAGGTGGACCTTTTTAATGAACTTGGTATGTTACAAGTTCGAAGTTTCTGGCTCAATTGGTTCCGAAGTTAGAAGGGGGTCGAGTTTGTTCCTATAAAAAGGGTTAGTACCTTTACTAGAGAACTTGGCTGGGGCAATACCGTGCCTCACTTTGGATGAAACAAACTGCACTTTTCTGTTCTTAAGCTTACCTACTTGCTAACAACAAAACCACCCAACACAGAGATATAGGTAACATTCTCCCCACTCCCAGTGAGCAACATATTTCTCTCCAATCATCAATAAGGATTATGTGCGATAATGGCCCACTTCCTCTTAATATCCCCATTAAATTTCACCAAATGCATCAGTAAATTGTAAGCCATTGGGGGCATTAAAATATCCATTTCTACAGCAAACACGGTGCATTTGAGTATTTATTTAACCAATTCTCCAATAAATTCATTCAAATGCATGAGAAAGCACATGTTTTCCGACTACAACAATACAAAATAAACAATTTGCAAAAAAAAAAATGAGAAATGCAAATGCTTAGAGGACCGTGAATACAAATGCTTGCACCCTCTTTTTTTTATTCCCGTCAAAATGTTGTTATTTTTGCTGACACTTTTTTTTGGGATTATTCTGCAGATTGTACGCGCAATCGTTACCGAATTTTCAATATATCTACATCAACTGGTAGCAATTTGTTTAATCCTCTTCGCTGGATACCGACCTGATTGCTTCCTAAATTGTGTTTGATGATGATAATGGATTGAAAACAACATTTTACGTTTTCTTTTTTTTTTTGTTTTCAATTAATCAATTCTACTTAAATATTTTAAAAATATTCAACGTGCTAGTTTCAGATTTAAAATGTAGTAAATATTAATTTGTAGGTAGTTGCTAGCAGAAGATGTATGTAGGGAACATCGGGGAAAGGAGTACTATTTTCAGTTGAAACCCTACAGCGTGCTTTTAGACTGCAAGTTTTTATTATGACTTTTTTTTGCGTCAGCAGGTTACGAAAAATAGTTCAGTGGATTAATTGCATCATTGATCTGTTACAATCGCAATCCCAGTGTCATTTTGTTTAACACACATATATCCATGTATCTCAGACTTTTAATCTTAAGTGTAATTTAGAACGTACATAAAATAAACTGACTCATTAAAAAAGCAAAAACTGTTATATGAAGTGTTACATACATCAGCGCAGCGTTATAGCCGTTCCCTATCTACCCTAACCATATTTTTCCTGTGTAGTTGAATTTATTTCTACCCATGGATGCATATAAAATTCGATTTCCTAAATAAATAACAATTTCTTGTACCAGACAATTGATTTATTTGCTGGATAGAAAAAGGACAGCACAACTGTGACCTGTTTACTATATTTCAATTTACCAATTTCAACTGTCATCAGATTAACAAGCTATGAGAGCAGGTACCTACACAAAAGTGTCGAGGGAATCATTAGTTTCGTTTAATCAATTGTTGTTTGTGCAGAATAGTTGACATGGAATATTGGTCTACTATAGACGAAGCGTAGATAGAAGACTTTTTTGACTGACCAATATTTTTGTACAATGAAAAAATAGGATGACAATTTAAAAACACTGGAGCCTTCAATTAATTGCTTTTGTGAAATGACATGCATTGCAAAGAGGGTGGGTAATTTTCGAAGTGTTCCCCTTAACGCTCGCATAACAAACATCTTATAGGTAGGTACCATCTTAAAAAAAGACGGTCTGACTACACAGTACTTACTTACTAACTCCCGTCCGGGATTTACATGGACCTCAACTAACACGTCTCTCCAGTTAGCACGATCTTTGGCTAACCGAGTTCAGTTGCACACCCCAAGTTGGTTGAGGTTCCCTTGAACTTGTGCGCGCCACATAAGGCGAGATCTTCTTCTATACTGCGTTGTCCCTCCGGGTTGGAATCAAAGACTCTTCTGGCCGGATCGTTGGTGTCTATTCGCTCTACATTTCCTAAGCCATCTAAGTCGAGTGATTTGCACTTTTATGCCCAGGTCGAAAGGGTAGAGTTCGCTGCGAAATCTCCTCCTCCAAAGCCCGTCAACGCAAACGGGACCGAAAATCAATCCAAGAATTTTGACTTCGAAACGACCAAGAAGTTCTTCATCCTTCTTTTTATCGACCTTCTGCTTTGGCGCCATAGAGCGAAAGTGGGATGATGAGGGTCTTATAGAGAGTATTTCTTGACAAGCCCTTACTAGTCAGTTGCCTACTGTGGCCAAAGAAGCAGCGGTTGGCAAGTGTAACTCTTCGTTTCTGCTGTGGTGTCATTATTAGAGTTTATAGCCGTGCCGATGTAGATAAAGTCCCTAACCACATCATAGCTGTCTATCGTGACGTTCTGTCCGATTCGTCGATGTTGTGTGTCGCTTCTTGTTGACAGCATGTAGATATTTTGTTTTACCCTTATTGAACACTAAACGGTTCTGTGCTAATGACGTTGTAAAAGTCACATGACATCGGTGGGATTGTTTCGGACCTTTATGCTGCGACGAGCGTTCTCTATCGTCATTCTGCACAATCTGACAAGTTTGGCAGAAATGCCAAAACAATAGATATAGCTCTGTATAGCCCGTCTTTATAAATGCTGCCATATGTGACCTTAAATATCTATAGATGGTGAGTATCGATTTGCACTTCTTTTGGTTTCTCCAGATCTGCGGTGTGTGGTCGGTTGTGGACTTACCGGGGCTAAAACTACACTGGCAGCGACCAATTAGTTCGTTGACGAATGGTTTCAGGATCTTATGTGCGATGCTAAGGAGACTAATGCCTATATAGGGTGCAGTTTAGAGGGTCTCCTTTCTTGTCGATCGGGCAACCGATGATGAGGCTCAATTCTTCAGGAATACTTTCCTCTGACCAAATATTGGACAGGACAAAATTTTAACTCCTCCACAAAGAGGAGTCTGGTAGACTAAAACCAGAAGCGTGTAGTGTATTTCAAGCCTAATTTCAAGCGAAAAAAAACTGCATAGAACGTATAAGGCTATCACCTTTTTCTCCGTCGGATATGTTCATCTTCGTTAACAGCCAAATAGCTATCACCCTTATGCACCATTTGATCAACCTATGCTCCGTTTCTGAAGATAGAAATATAGGAGGTGTTTGAGCGGGAAAGAAGCAAATGTAATTTCGAAAAAAAAATTATAGAACGCGTATGCGTTTTAATTAATTTTATTGGGTGAGTCTTATCTCTTTGATGGGTTACAAAAACGTGACCGAGATAAGAAAACAAGCAATGGACTTAGATTCTAAATATAAATTCATGGAGGATTATCAGTAAAGAAATTATGGGAATTGATAATGTGACGACATTATAGTTGTTCGGACATTCGTCATTCACTTGAACAGGGGGGCAACCAGAAGAATATGCTTTGGCAAGAATGGAGTCGGATGTCGCAAATGAACATCAATGAAACGGACATATCCATACTGCTATGGCCTAAATTAGACTAAATGAAAATCAACAGCCTTCTGACAATACATCAATCTATCTACATTCAAACTGAATTAATCACAAGACACTGTGCTATTGGAATCATAACATGTTCCATAAATAATGGACAACATCTGCTTTGCCACTGCAAGAACTAGGTACTCGAGAGTTAACCCACTTTCATATATCTATCGAATCTCCTCCACTTCATTAGAAATACCAACTAATTCCCAAGGAGGATAGTAACTTGATGGATTTCAGTTTGGTTTATTTTTCTATCCCACTTCTAAAAAGGTGATTCCCAGTGGATTTTTTGCGTGTGCGAGTAGACGTGATGAGTTATTTTCCACCACACACCTCTTCATAACATAACTTAAAGTGATTGAATGAGTAAACTACATTTATAGTTAATAACTTTTTTTTAGAATAAAGGCAATTGATTTGGCCGATGTTTGAGCAGGAACTTACAGCTTACTGTAGAGCTGGAATAAGAATTATTACAAAAGCTCTTCTTTTCTGTCCACAAATAGATAAATGCTCTTCCACTCAGGCTTGCTATATCCTTGTTAAACTCATAATACACTCCCGATCAACTGAATAGGTTCAACATTTTTAAAAAAGTAAAAAGACAATATCTTGTTAACCAAATGTTGTATTCACACGGAACACCCTTTAACATGGCTTTTATCTTTAACTGTTAACTATTACTAGTATACCATCAGTACCTAAGTTGTCATCCGATTCTTATATACATTCTAATGTACGATCTTATGAGGTAACGTAAATTCGACTCATGCGACAGTCTCGTGATTTCCTTCTGTAGTTGTAATAAAACGCAGTTTCTTTAAACGTTATATTATTATTATTATTATTATTATTTTATTAGCATTAACGTTATAAAATGTGCACTTTATTCGAAGGTTGGATGATTAATGATTCAAATTCAACTTTGTATTCTCTGGTGGTATTTGACAATTACAATTTGACAATAGACTGAATGACATTAACAATTGGCATAAGGTATACGTATAATGGGCAAGTTACATAGGTAATGTATAACAGTTACAAGTAATATAATTAACAATACATAATAATTTTGGTTAAAGTTGTAACACCTTCATTAGAAGCGGATGCTTCTTAAGCTTAACCTACTGTACTTACTTACTATTAAAATTATAACTTACCTAAGAATTAATAAAAAATGAACTAAAATTACGCTTGTTTAAGTAAAGATATAACACCAAATTGCCGATTAATCAAATCAACTGTTTTGTATAGAATAATCAATTGTTAATGAAACACGAAAGTTTGCGGTCTCTAACATACGTATATATATTTTAATTTTTGAAAAAACATGTCAAAAAAGTTCCATTTATTTTGGCTCATTAGAATAGGTTCAATGGCAATTACTCTAGTCTGTGCTCTACACTGGTCGGCATAAGTATTTTGACAAAACTAAAGTTAGTTCTATTCATAATTTGAACTTACTTCATGTAAATTTTGGTATCAATGGAGAGGTCATTTAAATTCCGTTTGAATGATACAAAACTTTCCTTAACCCATTAAGTACCCATTGAAAATTTAGAATTTTTGTAAAAGTCTACTTTTTTTGACTTTTTTCCTCGGTCCAAAAAAAAAATGCTTTGATGCAAAAAGTTTCTCCAAACAATTCTAATAGTGACAGAATTAGCTTTAGTTTTGTCAAAAAACTTATGCCGACGAGGTACAACGATTATGTAACGACGACGTAATTTTGCTTTTTTAAATTGAAATTAAATACATAATTACAGTCGTTTTTTTTCTAAAATTGGTCGCGGAAAGCAATTAAATGGCTTTGAAAAAGGACAAATAAAGGGATACTTAAAATTTGGTTTAAAGCCGGTCCAAATTGCTTAGAAGATTTGCCGAAGTCAAAATGTATTCAGAATGAATTAAGCGAATATGCGACAACATCAACAGCCAGAAGACTTATCATCTGAACGTTCTGCTGCTAGAATCAAGGAAGAATGCGGTGCTAATAAAAGTCTGTTATCTGAAAAACACATTCCGCGGTACTAATAATCATTTTTAGTGTCCTCCAGGCTAACTTTTACGAAGTCACAATGGCGAAAATTTCCACATAAAATTATCCACTGTGACGTCAAAATATTTATATTAATGATTATTGGTAAGGCCAATTATTCGGAGTGCCAAGCATTTGAAGAGACTGAACGTAAAAAAAGAACACATCCCAATGATGTGCCATGTGCGCAAAGCTGCACGACTTCAGTTTGCTCGAGAGCATATGACGTGGAACAAGGAGTGGCAGATGGTCGTGTTTTCCGATAAAAGTTCAACCTGGATGGACCGGTTGGCTAAAACTATTACATTCACGGCCTGCGAAAGGATGAATGTATTTTAGGTAGTCACCACACCTGTGCATCAGGGGCATTACGATATTCCGCATAAATCATATTATGGGACTTGTGACTTTGTGAGCTACAATTTGTTACATCGAAAATTAACGCGAATGTAAACTAAACTATACTAGAAAACAAATTTTTCGAATATTTTAGAACGGATTCCATGGACAATGGCCCCATCATACCTACTGGAGTATTGCTAAACAGTGGATAAAGGATAAAAATGTGAAATTGCTCGAGTGGTTACCATACTCCCCGGACATAATTATTATTGAAAACGTTTGGGGTCTATTGTCCAAAAAAGTAGGTATATGAGGACAGGAGATAATTTGATAATCCTGGAAGCCTAATTGGCGCCATTAAAAAATCCGGGTCAACAATTTCACTTGGAATTATTGAAAAATATTATAAGTATTTTCAAAATCGTATCTATGAAGTTATATTGAACAAAAGAGATAGTACTACATACTAAAATATAATTAAATATGTAGCTAAATGTTAAAAACAACCAAAGCTGTGAATTAGTACTAAATACAATTTTTTTTCAATTTTAAATTTTTGAATCTATTCAGTTGAGCCATAAAGTAAATGGTAATTTTTCGATACGTTTTTGGAAAAATAATCATAAAAATATAAATATGTGTGTTAGAGACCGCAAACTTGTCCTGTTTCAATAATAATTGATTATTCTATATAAGAAAATTGATTTCATTAAAATCGACAATTTGGTTACAGAGACATCGTTATTTTACTTTTTAAATAATGTTGAACCTATTCAGATGAGCGGAAGTGTATAAAGAAATGAAAATGAAAATTAAATATTTCATAGTTAAAAGAGTGTAGGCTCTAAATAAATATTACTATTTTTTCTTGCAATCACCAAGATGTACAAAAAAATGTGCATTGTTATGTTCTGCTTATTAAATAACAAAATAGAACAGTGTCTACCTATCCTAATACACTTTTACCGCGCAGGTCTTAGACATGTCTTATATATGTCTTAGACAAATACAATCAAACAGTGAAAGTTATTGTTGAATGGTTAATTATCTTAAAATTCATATTTTAGTATGAAGGAAAAGGAAATTGTTGGAAAAACGTGTCTTTACTATATTATATGAGTATCGAGATTTTGATAGTTTTTTGTTCACAACACCTACACTACAGTTCAGTCAGACTGACTATATTGAGAGTCTACTGTATGTCAACGTCTTAACTTTATTGACAAGACAGTATATTCGGATGTTAAATATTTAAAATAATCCAGCTGCAAATTTGGCGGCAATGTGATCAATAATTTAACAATTGATATTACAAAATGTTTGTCAATTTAAAAACAGTTTTTAAAAAAAGCGATTTAAGCCCGACTATCGCACGTACTTGTTTTCTGGGATAGCACCATCAATTACTGTATCTTCTCCAACTTCTCCGTATGAGCTCCAACAAACTTCAAATTTCCAAAAACGTGATGCACATTTTCAATTCCCACGGCATACACACATGTCCTCAATCTAAAAAAAAAAGTTTCGCAGATTTATTTGGTCATTATGCGGGTCGGTAAAAAAACAGTTTCTCTGCAGCCAATTCATTTTCCACCCCCGACAATTCGTCCATCCTTCAAGTAATCGATTACAAAGCAACCCTACCTCAGTGGCTGCATAGTTTTTCTGGCAAAAAGCCAACGTAGAAAAAAAAGGTCACGGTAAAAACTAACCGGCCGGCGAAATAGCCAAGAAATTTTTACAATCACCATATGTAAATGTGACTACATGTTCGTGTTAACCCTTTTTTGGCGCGAGCATGTGCGCCATGTAATTTACTGGATGACATCAATATTCGTCTTCAACTCAAATGAAGTGTTTTTCTCTGGGTCCTTTCCATTCGGATTTCGATTTGACCGAGGATCACACATCCACATCTGGGGAATATATCTAATTAGTCAAAAAGCTAAAGCTTTAGGCTTACAAGTGTTTGAGTTATTTTAATAAGCCTAATGTATTGTTCAGCTAACCACACAAAGACATTGTAATTAATCTTGTGGTCTTGTCTAATTAAATTTTACGAAGCCTTCTAGTAGCGAATGATAATTAAGTTCTCCTAAATTGACATTCGACTAAAATTTTGGAAATTATTTCAACTCAACAACCACTAAGGATTAAACGGTTATTGTTATTTGCGGCTTCATTAACGTATAATGTGTTGCAATTTTCGTAATAGGGGTGTAAGAGAGCAGGATATGGCTTGTTTGCCTTAGTAAGGAGAGACCAATTGGATGAAATATTTTCAGCCTGAAATAAATTGGATTACCAAGTCATTGCTAAAGGAAATTCATTGAGTTTTTTATGTTGCCAGCGCTTAAAGCATGTTAGCAATTATATTAGCATACCTACCTACCGAGAAACGTATTCCTAATTTTCAATGTTTGTCTTCACGTGATTTATGAAGCTTCGAGGCATTTATGAAGAGATTCAGTTGAAATTGTTTTCGTTTGTCTTTCAGCACATTATCCAACAAGAATTATTGCTTAAGAGTACATATACCTAGACCTACATATGTCTAAGTACACACACACCCAGTCTGCATTCAAAATAAGCAAGGTAGTGGAATAATGGGACTGTGAGTCTCTAGAGTTTCGGAAAACCCTTATTGTAAATTTGAAACTTAAAGATAAATTTCAATGATAAATAAGACGTTTGCAAATAAATGTAATGGAGTACATTTAAAATTGCGGAGTTTTTGTTGGAAACATTTTCACAATGAATTATCTTTGGTTACACTTCAATAGAGATTTAAAGAAATTCGGCTAAAATCCAATTGCTGTCTAAGTGAATCGCGAAATTTTGGAATAAATACCAACTGGTCAAGGATGAATGAGAAAATAATAATCATGATCAGGTCCTTTTTTATGATGTACAGCTCAGAGAACTCGCTCAAAATCAGTCTAGAATTTGTCCTACAACATAGAAAAGGACTCAAACGTTGAAGCCTTGGGCAGAGTTGTATTACTGCTTCTCGACAAGGACTTGAACAATGGTAATATGGATCTAGACTTCTCGGTCTTTTAGGTAGTTCAACTATTTGGTCGGTTGTGAACTAACCATGAACTCATAGAACATCATTACAAGATGAAACTTTCGTGATAACACACACACACGCTATAGCGCTCTGTAGGCTCGGAGTATTTTCTTTTCCAAAAGCTCAATCTTTTATAATTATTATAGATGGTCTAAGAAGCGGCTTGATAACAAGTATAATAATTCCAGATGAAGCATGTGACTTGAACTTGCACTTCTCGGTAAAGTACATACCTATGCTTTGTGGTCGTCTTCGTCAAAACCTAGCTTTGCAAAACCATGTCGTCCTTCAGCTGTGACAGGTTCGGAAGCAAAATAACTTCCATCCTACACATTCCTACTTCTGTTTTTATTTAGTCCCTACTTCAAATAGTAGTGCTTGATATGTGGCTGATTCCCCCTATCTCCTATATCTGGTGATAACGACATGGCATTACCTTTTAAGACATTAGCATATCGAAGAAGTCTTGATCGCCAGGGTACTTCAGCGCTGTTTTAGGATTTTGTGTCATATATATTTATAGAAAATTAGCTTTTGCCCGGGACTTTGCTCGCCCAGCCCTCAGCGATTTGGTACACAGAGATTTCCTCACAGTCAGTTGGTTTCCTCTTTCATATTTATATCGATGCACCCGCCTGGCTTTGTCCGTGCTCATGAATTACAATGCACATCAATGTTCCACGTTGTACAACTTTAGTTCCCATATAAGTGTTGAAAAATAGCGTTTGCAAATTTTATTTTTGTATTGCTTGCAGGTGTCTCGCCGCTTTGTTCAATTTTGACCACAGGAACCCTCTCGGGCGAATACCCACGACTGTCTGAAAATTTGAACTCAATTGCAGAATTTTTCGAATTTTTGATGCGCACACAAACTAACTTAACATTTTTTTATACATATATAGCTAGCTCTCAAAAAATCTTTACTATTTCCCCCTTATTGCTGGGAAATCCGAATTTCACGCCTTAAAAAGTATCCCTGTGAGAATATTTTGCAACAAACAATCTCTTTGCTGATGCGAGTATCAATAGTTGTGTTTTTATGAAACCTCCCCAGCTAGTTTTGTAGTTGCCAGTAGTTGGCAGTTGAGGCACATTTCACATGCTAATTAAAACAACAACCTGCTGGCAACTGCTGGCAACAACTCTTGATTTTCTCCCCAGCCGGAGAGCTGCTGGCTGGCAGCTGGCTAAATTCAATTCACAATGAACAAACAGGTGGCGCTGAAAGCAGCAAGTGGCTTAGAATTTCCGTACAATTTGCTTAAAATCATAATGGCGTTCTTATCTCATGCACACAACATTCCAGAGAAAAATGTCAGAGTTTATCAAATATTCATAATTGCCTTAATTCATTCGGCTGGCTTCATCTTGCTGGCAATTTTGCCAGTTGGTAGTTGGGGAACTGCCTCTGTTTCTTGTTTGGGGAATCTGGGATGAAGTTCCGTGTAGGGCGTTCCAGAATGATTCTTTGGTGCACTGGTTTGGAGGGCAGAAAAGTATGAGGGTCTTTAATCTTCTTGGTGTTTCTTGACAAGCCGTTACTAATCAATTGCCTTCTAAGGCCGCAGTAACTGCGGTTAGCAAATGTAAGGCCTACTGTCCACGTAGCTGCCCTTCATACGCACGCTTTCGTCATTTGGATCTTGGTGTACACTTGCTTGCAGCTTCCTTGCAGCTGACATATAAACAAACGAACTTCTGTCCACGGAGCGGCAAAATACGCTTGTCGTCATTTTCAGCTTGCATTGCCGCTCCGGGGACAGTGGTTCGTTTGTCTATGTGCCAGCTGCAAGGAAGCTGCAAGCAAGCGTACACCAAGAAAATTTGGTGTTTTTTTTTCTATCAGGAACTCCAGAACTATGTTTATTCTATACAAAAGAAAAATCAAAAATGTTTGCAATTGAGCATCGTGAGCTTAGCACCCCACATTAAAAAAATAAAAATGCTGAACAGAATTTTTCAAAATTTGTATGAGGAACTCTAGAACTCTTGTCCAGCTATTCAGAACTCTGAAAAATATTAACTTTTTAAACTTTGGGGTGCTAAGTTCACGCACCCCCAAAGATGTTCTATTTACCAATTTTGACGTAAAAAATTGATTAGCTTTCGACTTACAAGAAGCCTACAGAAAGAGCTGTGAAACTTTAAAAGATTTTATATGGATGATAATTGGATGCATATTGTGTTGAAATGCAAAATTGCCTAAGAACATTTTGAACAGAGAATTTTTTCAAACTGTTTATTTTTCTGGTTCTATGACAAATACCTTCACTGTAGATCTTCGATAAAAACTGAGCCCAAGCTTTCAGAGTTTGTAACTCGCGCGTACGCTTAGCAACATCCTTTGAGATTCTGATTGAATTCATTCCTCTAGCACTGATGTGTAGATGTGATAAGCCATACCATATTCATATGATACCTACTACCCTGACTTAAATAAATTACCCAAAAATCAATATAATATCCTGTGGCAATTATATTTCTTCAAAACTCATATAGTTTCATTCATCTTCCATGCGATACCAACCACACGGTCATAAATATCTGCGAATCTCTAAAATGTTACCAATTAATAACTTAAGTTGATCTATTCATCTCAGTCGCTGCTTCTCAAACCGAAGGCTGAAACACCACCCTTGCATGACCCCCGCAATATAGAGGTTAGATTAGATATTTCGTGCCAAAGTCCCATTCCGAAAGTTTTACCCCAGGTTACGTTACGTTAATTCCAATTAACCCCCACAAAACTGACACACATATCACGCAGAGGCAGTTATTTCACCGAGAAAACTAACTGCGACTACACCATATATCCTTTTTGCGATATCGACCAACCATAATAAATTGAAGAGGATGGCTCAGTCGTTCAGTTCATGCGAAACCGAGGCAATAAAGATACAAAACCAAGAGCACACTTTCATTCCCACGACAGATGGAAATCCATGTCAATTTCATTTTTGCTGCGAATAGCAATAGCAATAGCAATAGCAATTAGTTCGAGAAGCGAAGACGGCGAGCAGAACGAAGTTCGATGCGTGCTGATGAGCTCTGGATGCCAATCAAATCGAATTCGGTGAAATGGAAACCCATTAACTCGATGTTTACAAGTCTCGACAACTTTGGCTACATCATTAATGTCAATATTCATATATAACATAAATATCCAACCCAAACGTATCACGGGGGAAGATGTGATTTGACTGTGAATAGAATAGTTCGCAGGATAATAACGTATGAAACACTTACGATAACGGATTCACACAAGTAGCGAAAGCAATAATTGAAGGAAGCTACTTCATTAAAAGCGTATCCCATCTATGAATTGCATAGGGGTTATAGTGAAAGTGAAAACATGCTGGGAGATTCGAGTTCATAAAGGAATTAACCCTGGCGGAATTAATTAAGTGGTAAATTGAGTGGTAAACAAATTTTAATTTCATTATGGGTGGGTTGATAATTTGGTCATTAGTCTCGATTATGAAATCGATGAGAAAGCAAACTAACACTTCGAGGGTTGATTACGCCTTGGTGCTTTTATTAGCACGCGATATGGCATCCAAAAAAAGGGGGGACACTTAAAATGCAAGTTCATTAAAATTGTAAAATTCTGTTAAATTTATTTACTTAAAGTTTGCAACTGTCTTGGTTGGTATTTAACTTTATGTAAACAAGTTTTTTCCTCATCGGAAGATACGTCCAAGAACTCACTATATTTCAATTTAAAAAGTAAGACAAAGTTGGTCTCTTGTGGGATAACGGAAGCTGACTTGCAACAACCTGGAAAGCGTCGCGTTTTTTTATTTTTTTTTTATAGGTAGGTATTTCTATTTGCACTTGCAAAAGTTGTATTGCTCTTTTTTCTTGGAGATAACCCTTTCGTAGTTGGTATCCGCACTGCAACAATTCAAAAGTCCGGCAGTGTAAAGTTTTCAGAAACTCAATTGATAACAGAGCGAGTTTAAAAGTAATATGCATAAAATTTAAAAGCGCCGCGTACATAGTAGTAATGAAATAAAGGTTTAAACTGAACTTGTATTATATTTATAGATACACTAAAGCCTGGCAACTGCGCAAAATGATTATTATTCTTAAAATAACAAAATATCCAAACGGCATTTGCTGCTTGCACGTCAGAGCAAAGTAGACCCCAGTGCTATCCACGTTGTTGTTGCTGGTTAAATTTGCTACGGTTTTTGAAACATTTGTAAATATTTTTGGACAAATAGAAATAAAAAAATGTGCACGACTGGGTCGCACTTAACTTTCTCGTTTATTGCGAATCTCGCAGAATCTTAGAGTCATTTCAGCAAATTTTACGTTTAAAATCATACCCACTCTAGGTGTAATTAATACCGTAAATACATACTACATAAACATAAACCTACGTATTAACTAGAACACTTTATTATTACTTTCAAATTTCACCCCGAACTGACACTTGAAGGAGGCAAGTAGGCGATGAATTTCAAATTATATTGCTATGTACTGAAGTTTTGTACTTTACAAAAATATACCGTGTGTGAATACAGATCGGTATTTGGGTAGTCATTTTTGAGAAATATTCATAAAACGGCAATATTCGAGTTTTCTGAGAAAAACTAAGTACGTGATCATGTTTAGAATGCTTATGTTGTCTTAAATGTGTATTTTTATCAAAATCGTTAGAGTGGTTTTTTGTAAAATTATGCTGACAAATGTTACAATTTGGATTCGAAAAGCACTGTCATTAAACTGTTTAGCTGAAAACTGAGTACGACATATTCTTCAGGATATAAACATTACCTAGCAGATATATTTTCATCCAAATCAAAAATGGCGTTTTCGAGATATGAGCAGTTTTTAAAGTACCGTTTTTAGCAATTGGGAAGGACGCATTCATGGTTCAAAAAACACTATTTTTCAACTGTTTAGCTCAAAACTGAGCCAGTGGTATTACTATGGATTTAAGCATTACCTGAAAGTATAATATTTTTATCACAATCGAAAATGGCGTTTTTGAGATATGAGCAGTTTTTTAAAGTACTTTTATTAGGGATTTAGGTGGATATCAAAGGACGTAGTCTTTTTAGGGAAAAACTGAGTTTGCTATCAAGTTAGGAATGACAATAGTACCTTAAAAATATTTTTTTTTTTAAATCGTTTTTACCGTTTTCGAGAAAAAGGCAATTCTCAAAACTGTCGTTGCTGGACTTTTTAGCGAAAAACTGGGTATGCAGTCATGTTAAGCATGCCTAAACTAACTCAAAGATCAATTTCGGTTCAAATCGTTAGAGCCGTTTTCGAAAAAATCTAAATTTAGGCATATTTCGTCATATTTCGTAAAATTTTTATATGGGAGGTACCGTTAATATTAGGGTTAGCATTTAAAAAAAAAAAAACTTCCCAAGCGGGAAGCCCAAAAACTCTAAATACGAAGTTTGAAGCAAATCCGTCTAAGCGTTTAGATTCCCTAGGGGTGGGACAGACAGACATACGGACGGACAGAATTGCGAGACCCACTTTTTTGAGTTCCCCTATCATCGTAATATCAGAATTGATCAAAATCTCGAGTTCGAAATTTTGTACGAAAACAACATCTTTCTCTTACTACGTATACGAGAAAATTAAAAATAAAAACAAGTAAAAGTGTTATCATCGGCCTGGCCTTCTCCCTCCATCCTCCACTTATTAGGTATGTACCTACTGTACTTACAAGTACTAGTACACGCATGTCTAATATTGGTTTTGTATGGGAAGTACCAGAACTACTTGGCCGACATAGACAACTTTTAGTACCAACTTGACAACGGTAAAAATAAGTCCTTTCACAAAATTTCATTCACCTAAGTCAATTTGTTTGGACGGTAAGGTTTTTTCAACAGGCAGAGAGATAAATGGGTCGAATATTGGCTTTGTATGGGAGGTAACAGAACTATGTACTTGACCGACATGGACCAACCTGACGACCATAAAAATAATACCTCTCACAAAATTTCAGTCGCACAAGTCGATTCGTTTGGACGCTATCGTGATTTCAACAGACAGAGCGACACATCGGTCTAATAGTGGTTTTGTATGGGAGGTACCAGGACTAATTGACCGATATAGCCCATTTTCAATACCAACCTGACGACGATAGAAAGAAGTCCTTTCACAAAATTTCATTCACCTAAGTCAGTTCGTTTGGACGCTATCGTGCTTTCAACAGACAGACAGACAGACAGACAGACGGACATGGCTAAATCGATTCAGAATGTGATCCTGATTCAGAATATTATATACTTTATATGGTCTCCGGTGAATAATTCTTGGCGTTACAAACGTAATGGCAAAGTGAATATACCTTCCTGTTGATGGTATAAAAAAGAACCATAAAAATCGGCCCAGCGGTTATCGAGATATAACGTCATCGAGTTTCACCCCATAGAAGACGTTTTTTTGTATAGGAGGTATAAGATCTTGAATGTTTTTTTTTTTTATGGGAAGTGCCGTGCCCCTTTGTCCGATTTTAATCAATCTTCATAGAAGCACTCCACGGCCTAAGATTATCTGTAAACTTGAGCTCAATCGATTTGGTGGTTTTCGAGATATACGATTTTGAACGTTTTTTGGTATGGGCGGTGCCACACCTCTTTGTCCAATTTTGAACAATCTTTACGGGAACGCTCCCGGGCCAATACCTAAGATTGTCTGTAAATTTGAGCTCAATCTGTTCGGCGGATTTCGAGATACTCGATTTTTAATTTTTTTTATACCCTCCACAGGAAGGTATATTCACTTTGCCATTACGTTTGTAACGCCAAGAAGGATTCACCGGAGACCCTATAAAGTATATATATTCTGAATCAGGATCACATTCTGAATCGATTTAGCCATGTCCGTCTGTCTGTCTGTCTGTCTGTCTGTCTGTCTGTCTGTCTGTCTGTCCGTCTGTCTGTCTGTCTGTCTGTTGAAAGCACGATAGCGTCCAAAGGAATTGACCTAGCCGAATGAAATTTTGTGAGACGACTTCTTTTTACTGTCGCCAGGTTGGTATTGAAAATGGGCTTTGTCGGTCAAGTAGTTCTGGTACCTCCCATACAAAACCACTATTAGACCCACGTCTCTCTCGGTCTGTTTAAATCACGATAGCGTCCGAACGATTCGACTTAGGCTACTGAAATTTTATGAGAGGATTTACATTTATGGCCCTCAGGTTTGTATTAAAAATGGTCCATGTCGGTCAAGTAGTTCTGTTGCCTCCCATACAAAGCCAATATTTGACCCATGTTGAAAACACATTAGCGTCCAAACGAATCGAATTAGGTGAATGAAATTTTGTGAGAGGACATTCTTTAACCGCCGTTAGGTTGGTATTCAAAATTGTATATGTCGGTAAAGTAGTTCTGCTTAGACACATATTAACTCGCATGGCAAACATTTTGCATGACTTTTATGCAGTGGAGGGTATTAAAGCATCGGCCAGGCCGATGATTACACTTTTACTTGTTTTTTGTATGGGTGGTGCCACGCCCCTTTGTCCAATTTTGACCGTACCAACTCCGGGTACGGCCGGGTCCGCTAGTTTTTTTTTTTTTTATAAAATGCGTATCATTGCAAAATTTCCTTAAATTATGTTATGTTACAACAGAAGTTGTACTAAAACCCAATTTTTTAGACAAAAATGGTCAAAAAAGACTCGATATTTCTCTAATATAAGAAATAGAAGAAAGAAAATCCGCGGGTATTATGTAAAATCGACCGGACCACCGTTCATTAAAAGGATGGTTAAGGAATGGCGTTACCACACTGTTAATGTAACAAGGATGTTCAATCTTGTTAAAAGGACATCGCCCTTCTCTGAACAAGTGGAACATCATCTGCAAGGAGCTTCGGCAATCGTTCTCTAGGAATTTCAAATGAAATTCCAGGTGGTAGTGGGAATTTACTGTTTCTGGAAGATCGTGCGGCCTACTAAAGTGTTTCCAAACATTTACACTAAACCTCCTTTGAAATAAGCAAAACATTTTGGAAAAGTTGTGCACAATAATTAAATGTTTACCTTGGAAAGGATATTGTGAGCATTAAATGGGGATTGGAGGTCTGACCAATGGTGCAAATTGGGGTGGTTTGTGGTAACCCCATCGCTTGTGAATTGTGCATCGTCAGTCCACAGAATGTTCTTAAGGAAATGCCCGTCTTCTGCATGTTTGTGCAGTAGCCACCGACAAAATTCCAATCTCCTTTGCGCATCTCCTGGGAGCAAGTCCACTGAGTGACTCAGTTCGCACCTAGTGGGGAATAAAACCACTTTCGTGAAGTGGACTTATTTCCCATGTACCTAAGGTGGGAAATAAATTCCGAAAACTTAAAGTGTTTTGTCCCTTTCAATATACACAATTTGGAACATGCTGCAAATCTGACAGTAAGTCCACAAGGAGGGTTGCAGGGAGGCAAAATGACACCCCCCCCCATATGTATTAAAGTGTTGAACGTGTACTAAGTTCCCGTAAGAAAGTGAAAGACTTAGTTCTCTCCTTACATGGGAACTAAGTCCACTTCACGAAAGTGGTTTTATTTCCCACTAGGTGGTAACTGAATCCCTTAGTGGACTTAGTTTCCGGAACTTATTTCCCTGCACCCAAATCCTATACTGGTGTAATCTATTACTCTGTATAGAGTTCTGTGAATCGTGGTTCTGGGAAGTTCCAACTGCATCCCTCTCCCAGATTAACTGCTTTGCCATTGTCTTGCTGGATTATATTTTGCACAAGTCCCAATGCCTGAATTAGTCTTAGACAAACTAAAATTAATTCCGTGTCGTCCACATGTTTGGTATGGCAACCCCAAAAATTGTCCACGTGTACTGAACGACACTCTCATACGGATAATAAGCTTTATCGTAGGATTTTTTTTGCTACATCAATGACTTGCTCTTAATTTGTCCTTAACGACTGTTGTTGGTAAAATTGCCGGCTATTTCTTAGGGGCACCTTATCCGACGGTATAAATCCGCTCCGAAGAGAAATTGACTTCTACGAATTACACAAGTTCCTCCGACAGTATTGCATCTTATCTTGACTAATCCGACAGATTCTTCACATAATGAATCCTTAACTCGATTATGTCAAAGTGTAAACATTAAGATTCCGCTCCATGTGCCAGAGCACACTCGAGTAGGAGGGGTCAGGCAGGAGTTTTAGAAATATGTCAAATGTCACATAGGGTCGTGCATATTCATGTGATTTACTATTCATGGAGTTTGCTAAATGGAACATAATACCCAGCAAAGTTTATAAAATTCACTATTCGAACGAATTGAACAAAGTTTCATACGGCTCGTGGTTATTGCTTGTAAAATATGCAGGGAAACTTCTCTCGATGCGTTAGAAGACAAGCCGATTAAAAATGCAATGAAACTAATTGATGGCATATGCAATAGAAAGTTAAGCCATTCATTATCGCATCACTGTTAGATTTGCCATCAAAATTAGTAACGACTCCACTTCTCCCCTCAGGAGAATAACTGCCACGGTCACAGGAGCAGAACCTTTTAAGTGACAGCAATTTGTTACATTCTTAACACAATGTGACAAAGATGGGTAAAACTTTTGACAATTTGTGTCCTATTAAAGTATGACATTTCCAGTTCAACTCCCTCAAAAACTCGAATCAATATGTGTGTATGCCATGTCAAGGATGCACACAAGTCCCCATGTCATTGACGATTATGGATGAGGTAGGGACTTGTACGGGCAACAGTTGTATATAAAAAAGAGTGTATCTCATGGAATTACCCAAAGCTAACCAGACAGCAAAATGAGGAGAAATTACTACTACATAAAGTTTATTTTATTACCGTTATCCTTGGATATACTCTCGTTTTGCCAAAAGAACTCAACTCAAAACGAACGTATAGAAATCGTAAATTTTTATTGCAAATCGAATTGAGACATTTTAAGGTTGACTTCTATGTCAGAAAGGATTAACCTCTATGGTGAGCCATGAAAAGATAAGTTTGTGAGTAATAAACCCCACACTCTCAATCAAATCAAGAATTCTGACCCGCATTCAATATGCAGAAGGTCCATCCATCTGTATGGGTGGATGTGTAAAATTGCAATGTGACTTTCAAAGAATTTTCTCCCATGTCCTGGATAAAAGGAATTTCATTAAGCGAAGCAGACAAGCTAGATTAAGAGAGACCCCTTGACATCGTTGCATGCTTTTCCAATAAAAACAGGTATTCCGTACCGTATTCTTCTTCCTTCAACAAGTATGTAGTACGTATATATGGTTCTTATACACAATCACTCAATCGAACTGAAGGCTTCCCTTCTCGAACAATTTGCGTGTAAGTTTGATAATATTTTGGAGTCACATCAACAGTCGAACGATGATATCGCATGCCACGTTCTGGAATCTCTTCAGAATGTCCTTTTTCCTTTATTGTTGGTTAACTTTCTTATTCAACTGTGCATTTATTAAAATGGAAATGGCCATCATCGTAGTCTTTATGGAATTCAGAAAATTCCTTGCCGTTCCGATGGAAATGTTTTGAGCCCTCGCTTAAGCCTATGTGTGGGCATAGCGTCTGTATATAGACAGAGGGAGATGCTGTTAAGGAGATTGCAATGAAGCAGTGAATTTTTGAGATGCCATCTCGAGAGAGATCATCTTGGAATTATACTAAAAGGAATTTACAAATAGACTCTGTGATGATGATGATGATGACGAAGTAGAAAATGAAAGATGGATGGGGGTAGATTTATCTCACCACGACTCAACGGATACTGAATGATGGAGGATATACTTGCACAAAAAAAAAAAAACAAAACGAAATCGTGATGGCACTTTTCGTTATGGAAAACAACTTAATTACTCGCAGGATTGTAGGCGAGTTAGGAGCAATATTTTCGTTTCACACCCTTTCCCATCCTTCTGTCAGAATAAGAATTATACTTTATCAAGTAGTTATGCACACCCTCAGTCTAGATGTGCTATAATGGCGAAACAAAAATACATGCGGGCTGTTGTCCTTGAGTACGTGACGTCCTACTTAAAACAGTCCTAAGAGTTTCGTTCTTTTCCATATACTATATGGAGGGATGCATTAAAATCTCACTTAAGCACTTTAATTAATGCAGGTGTACCTACTCGCGTGCGCGAGTTCGGTGAGAGCCTCCAGCTGACGGCTGTTAGGCACAAAAGCTTGTTGATTCATATTCGGGGTTAAAAGGATGCTCTTGTAGGGTTGTTGTGTTCATTTTTATTTACTTTAGATCTCAACAGAAGAATACCATAGCTATTGTGTGTTAGAATTTATTTTATTTTTTTGCTATAGAGATATTGTGTTTTCGTTTACATATAACAATGAATGTGAGGGAGTATCGGGTTCTTTGGGCCTTTGAGAGATGATATGATAGGAATCGTCATAATATCCTTTGGGTATAAATTCTTAGGGAGGGTTTCAGCAAAATCAAATCATTATTATTTACCAAATTGGGTTGAATGGTATTATGGTAGGATACTCTTTATAATTGAAGAAGGATGTCGAGTTTCACTTTGAGTAGGTGTCTATTATTCTGATTGTAGTGTGTAATTTGACCCAAAATTTTATATCTGTCGTCCCTGAGATAACTTTGATTAAGATGTATGACAATTTTATTCTGGCTGTTTGGGGTTAGAAAATGTAGTGAATCTGTGGAGGAGTTTGTGACGAATTGACGTTCGATACGATACCAGAGATAATAGATAAATTTGTGTTGGAACGAATAGGTGAAGATGCGAAAAATACACTCGATGTCACAAGCGAATTTCAGCTCTGTGGCCTCCTGTCCCTGTGTTGATCATATCAATTTGGATTTTATAATATGTATAACGAAAAAACCCTTCTTATGAGAGGTATAATAATTCTTCCAAGAGTTTAATTCTTTGTACGATAGTTAAGTTTTAAAAAATAGCGGCTTTACCAGTAAATTCTTAAAAACTTCGAGACTTAAAAATATGTAGCTCTTGACTTTGAATAACAAAAGAATAAAGGTGGCGGTAGAAGGAGTACAAGACAAAAATTTTATTTTTTTAAGGAGACAGAAAAAACTTATTAAAAATCAGTCTTCGAATTTTTAACTTTCTCGTATACGTAGTAAGAGAAAGATGTTGTTTTCGTACAAAATTTCGAACTCGAGATTTTGATCAATTCTGATATTACGATGATAGGGGAACTCAAAAAAGTGGGTTTCGCAATTCTGTCCGTCCGTATGTCTGTCTGTCCCTAATATTAACGGTACCTCCCATATAAAAATTTTACGAAATATGACGAAATATGTCTAAATTTAGATTTTTTTCGAAAACGGCTCTAACGATTTGAACCAAAATTGATCGTTGAGTTTATGTAGGCATGCTTAATATGACTGCATACCCAGTTTTTCGCTAAAAAGTCCAGCAACGGCAGTTTTGAAAATTGGCTTTTTCTCGAAAACGGTAAAAACGATTTAAAAAAAAACTTTCTATAAGGTACTACTGTCAGTTTTTCTCTAAAAAGACTGCGTCCTTTGATATCCACCCAAATCCCTAATAATAGTACTTTAAAAAACGCCATTTTCGATTATGATAAAAATGCTACTGTCAGGTAATGATTAAATTCATAGTAATAGCATTTGCTCAGTTTTGAGCTAAACAGTTGAAAAACAGTGTTTTTTGAACCATGAATGGTTTCCACCCCAATCGCTTAAAACAGTACTTTAAAAACTAAGCATATCTCGAAAACTTCACTTTTGATTTTGTTAAAAATTTAATTACCAGGTAATGTTTATATCCTGAATAAAACGTCGTACTCAGTTTTCAGCTAAACAGCTTAATAACAGTGCTTTTCGAATCCAAATTATAACATTTGTCAGCATAATTTTACAAAAAACCGCTCTAACGATTTTGATCAAAATACATATTTAAGACAACATAAGCATTCTAAACATGACCACGTACTTAGTTTTTCTCAGAAAATTCGAATTTGCGATTTTTTTGAAAGCCCTTAGATTTTTTTCTTTTGCGACTACAGAAAATGTTGGTTCGCCTTTTGCCGTGGGTGGGATGCCCTGCCCACACCACTTCGCACGGAGCTTAGTGGTTAGTGCCTTCTTGTGTTCTAAAGACGCCAAATGTTAAATGTGAAATGTTGTCGCTCAACGATCAACTATCGACACTCACAATAGGGCCATAAGCTCGTGGAAAGTGCAATATGTCGCCGTCAGTGTCGGCGATATTTAACTTGCTGTGCGATTCTTGGCTGAAGGTAGCTACCAGAAGGGTGTACCTAGTAAAACATTTTAATTGATGACTAGCCCAGCTCAGTCCATAAAAGCTTTAAAGTTATGCTAACAAAAACTGTCAGCCAATAATTTCCATTTACTGATGGTGGCTATATAGTCCCATTCGATCTTGGCGACCACATTTAAGACTCCGCATTTAAAAAGCCTTTGCCAACAAAGTGTTTTTTCTATTAATTTCACCTTTAATGGTTTTTAGTTTGTTACCTTTAACCATTGCAAATAATCTAATTTAATTTAGTTTTTTGAATAAATCAGCAATTTAAGAAAAGTTACATTTTCAGTTACTAGTTTGTTAACAACAAAAAAAAGTCGTTTTCTTGTCGTTTTCTGGCGTTCATAGTCTTAAAGAATTTTTGCGAAATTTCTCACATGACGTTCGTCGTACTCGTAATTCTCAATTTAAATTGGTTGGAGTGTTTTAAATCGTCGTAAACCCACTCGGAATAAGGGCGAATATTGGTAGTACGCATTCATAAAAACTGATAGAATTTACGAAATTCCAGTATAAAATCCAGTATTGAAATTTATCCAGTATCTGAACCTTGAATCCAGTATGGTCCTGAAAAACCCAGTATAGTTGGTATCATTATGTATACTATACCCCTATCCCTATTATTGTTTGAAAAAATCTACAGGGTCCGCCAGAAACATCGGACGTTTTTGAAACGGCTCCTACTGCTTTCCTTTTTAGGATGACAGCTGCGCGGCAGGTGCCATTAAATTTGCGATGTCTTAGCATATTTTAACCAATTGATGAGTTAAAGCCATGGAGCCATGGACGGTAGAGCCCGCCTTTTTGCATACGACTGTTTTGTCCATCGGCCACGGCAGTAAATGGTCAAAAATTGTGTCTGGTCGAACGCGCATAACTCGTCTGAACATCACCCGATTTGCATGGAGTTTTTTTTTTTGGATTCGTATCAAACCAGATATTATAACCTTATTATATTAACCTCATTATATTAATACCCGACAGAGTTCGGACTAACACTTTCGGAATAAAGTTTCAACCACAAAAAAGCTAAAACAACTTGTTCCCTTGGGACCACTAAATAAAATATACTTTACCAGCGGACCCGGCAAACGTTGTTTTGCCTGCTCGTACATTTTCATCGACGGTCAATTGTTCTGCGGCCGTTTTATTTATCCGATGTGTCCGAACTGATTCTGTACTCCGTGTTCTTTGACCGATATTTCCTTAGACGTGTGCCCACGAATTGTACTGTCTAGATATATTTTTTCCCATGGCTTGTCGAAGAATAGCGTTTGAAATTAATTTTTTTATTATAATCAGCAGTTTTCTAGATATAAGATTTTGTTGTTTTTTTTTTGTATGGCAGGTGCCAAGCCCTTTTTTCCAATTTTCCCCAAATGTGAATCTAAACCATCCTTGGACCCTGTCAAACACACACACAAATTTCATCAAAATCGGTCCAGCCGTTTATAAGGAGTTCGATTACAACACAAGTAAAGAAGAAGAATTATAGAAGATAAATTAAAATCTTTATTTTGTATAAACTTAATATAGTAATGCACCATCATTGCAGGATCAATTCTTAACCCTACTCACAGTAAATTTAATCTTATCGCTATTCTTCAGTTTCAATGAAATTCCTTCAATGAATTTCAAGTCCTTCAGTTGCGTCTCAGTCTCGAACGTATATGAGTGAATAAGTTTTGCTATTATCACCTTTGACAGCAATAGACTGTAACGCCATCCTAAGTGGAAAAGTTGAAAGGTCTTATTTTATGTAACACAACTCAATTTAAATCCAGTCCCCCCCATCTTACCTATGCAAAACCGCAGCCCCTTCATAAACGGTACGAAAGTGTACGGATGACGTTTAGCCACATTTTCTGGCAAGAAGTGCTCTGGATAGAACTCCTCCGCCATGGGACCCCAGTAGGTGGGATCTCGTTGCATATTGAACGTGTCCAATATAATAAATGTTCCTTTTGGTATAACGATATCGTCCTTCAGTACGAAATCCTCGCTGACACTTCGTAGTGCCATAGGGATGGTCGTTACCAGACGTAACGATTCGTTGATAACCATATCCAGATACTTCATATCTTTCAAGTTGTCACCGGTTATATTGGAGATGTCCCCATCCGGGAACAAAGAATGGATTTCCTGCCGTAACTTTGTTTGAGTTTCAGGATACATTGCCAGACAAAGTAGTGCCAACAGGATGCTATTCGAGACAGTTTCGAATGCCTGTGAGAACACATAATCGTTATTCACTTTAGAGTTTATTGTAAAACAAAATCTTCCTCAATCTTACCACCAAAACCATTGAATTGGATTCATCCATAATGTCCTGTAATGTGATTTCCCCATTCTCGGCCAACTGGAAAATTTGCTCTATGAAATTACGTTTCCTTCGCAACGTGTCCTGTTCGTCTTCGCTAGGAGTAGCATCCTCTGCGGCTATAGTGTTTCGCTTATTTTTCTTCCATTCAGCATGCTTCCTGTTGACAATCTATAATGGAGATCCTTTAATGCTGTTTGCTTAGCATTGTCCTTGTGTACTCACGTCTTTGACGAAATCTGCTGCCATTTTATTCAGTTGTATGTCTGTGTTGTAGAGTTTGGTCATCCGAAAGAGGAAATCAATTTGTAACCATGGTTTGATTGTTTTCATCGATGATATTCTCAAAAGCCTATAAGAAGGACGAAGTTAAGTGAAAATGTATATATGATTGAGATGGTTGCGTATACCTTTTGTAGGTTTGGGCGATTTCGTGCTCATCATTCTCCAGGAAGTTGGTTTCCGTTCCCATAGTTGTTTCTGTAATGAAAATACATTTTAACCAGTCCGAGTCCATCCTTGGTGAGTGTATTAATGTGCTTACGGCACGCTGTTACTAGAACAGCTCGGCTTATGATGTCCTCTATTTCATGGAAATCTTGGACACCAGTGTAATCAACGAGTTTAGACTGAAGAGAGTCCGCCACATTGTTGAAGGTTGGAAAGAAACTCATAAGGACGCTGTAGCTAAAGGTTGGATTCAGTTGCTTTCGACGGATTTTCCATTTTTGACCTAAAAAGAACAAACAATTTGCATTACTAAGCAAATTTGATCATTTATAGCGCCTGGCTGTCAGTGTCACTAAAAGTAAAAGCTATAAAGGTTTATGGGGGAATAACATTTTTATTTGGAATTTCGACAAAGACGAGAAAAACATATAAGTTGACGGGTAGCCTCTGCTAGACAGGTATTGTATTCTCTTTTCAGATGTTTGCATTTGCCCCTGTTAATATCCACATATGGCCCAATGGGGATGGCTGTCTTGTCCTTTGCAATGACAAGCTTTCTGTTTAAACAACTTTATTACGATTTTTATTACGTTTACTTTGTGTGACAGAGGGTGAAACCCAAGGCTATGTTGTATGTGCTCTGATGATGGTCACTCAAAGCCAAAGGGGTTTGTCATTAACGCTTTGCTTTTTGATTTATTATAGTAATGGGAAAGATGTGGTGACGTATAGGTCAAATATAGAAGGATACTTCGTCCAAAACCTTGACCTTAGGGGTTATAATTAGCTTGCATTGCGTCTGGTATTCTGTTTGAAAATTGGGGGCTCTCATTTTATGGGTGCCATCTGCGATGGTGGAACAGTCTCATATTATGCTACACTGTTGAACGATTTTCTTAGTAGGTACTTAAAACCTAACTGAGGACATGCCACGGTCTATTGAGTGTCTGAGGCAGTTTCACGGTTAAGGTCTATTATGAGCATTGTGATAATCGCGTAAAGTATAAGGCAGACAAAAAATAATTTTTTCATAAATATAAGCCTTAGGGCATATCGCTTCATCCCAAGTGACGAACTTCGTAAGTCGTCAAAATCCTTTATAGGACGGCAATAATACCGCTAATTTACAATACTCATGGTCATGGTGAATAATGACATAGCTGTGCTCACGAGACACACTTTTACCATGAATGGTATAGCTTAAGGAAGTATTTTTTTCACAACTAGCGACTATTTCATTTAATATGAATTTGTAAACCAAAACGCAGTGGGCGCAGTAGCGCAGTGGTTAGTATGCTGGACTACTGTGCGAAGGATCCCAGGTTCGTTCCTCGGAAAAACACAAATTACATCTCAAAGTTTTTTCTACTGCGCCACCTCTCGCGAACGTCTGACAAACATCCGAGAGTATGACTGTAATGAAAAAGCTTCTCAATTCAGCCGTTCGGAGTCGGCATAAAATTGTAGGTCCCTTCCATTCGTCCCAAAAATAGAAACTCACACAAAACGAATGGTTGCGAGAAGCTAGGCCTTGGGTGTCACCCGCCTGTTGCGCCACCTATTTTTTTTTTTTTTAAACCAAAACACAGAGAGTTCTGACGAACAAATCGAAGGATTACTTATACCTACTTGCTTGGTGGTGACATAGTCTGGGGAGAATTTGGACCTCAACCAATTCGCCTGCCCAGTTAGTGATGGGGATCTCTTATCTGCCTTAAAATTCGCATTGACCATTCGTTATACTACATATTCTAGACATCTTTGACTAATTTTTACACTTTTTTGTCCATGTTAATATAACTTTTAAACTGGTAGAGTTCCTTATTAAAACTCCTCATCCAAAGACCGTAAACTGGCCCTAAAAGCACTCAAGAATTTGCTTTTAAAAAGGAGAGAAAAGGAGAGGATCGCCATAGAAAGGACTTTAATGAAGCGTCTTATACAGAGTCTTCTCTTTGATGGCAATGGCATACTATCGATAACACTGGTCTTATGTATTTGATTCTATCTTCTGTAGTGTATAGTTATGGCGATCGGCAAATAAGTTCAGCCAGTTTGTTGCGATTGCAGCTATTCGAGTATAGACTAAGCTCATGAAAGATATCCTCCCATCGCTTTTTAGGGCGATTTTGACACCATACTTAGAACATTGCCTATATTTCTACAGAAATGGTACTTGAAAATCACAGTATCAGTAGGGTCTGATCTCCCGACCCCAAGTACCAGTTCGCCGACACATGGCGGTCCCCAGATCATTAAACCGTCAAGAAGCCATCAGAAAAGTCGCAACTGATGTGCTTGGTTTCACAAAACCACCCCCACGAAACCCCTGGTTTGATAAAGAGTGCCGGCAAGCACATGCAGCTGGCCTCCAAAGTGGCGCTGCAGAGAAGGACAAGAGCAGATTGTGAGCTCTACTAGCAAAAGGACGGAAGAACACCAGTTTCTTCGGAGGAAAAAGAAATAGCATGAAAAGCATATGCAGACGTAATTGGCATAATTGACAGAACGCGGCAAGCTGTCATTGGTGCGTTTTCAAGTATTAGCACAGAAGCGGGAAAAATGGGTTTAGAAGGTACACATACCTATTATCGACGAATCGGCCAGAACGTCACGATAGACAGTTATAACTTTCGTTAGGGAATTTGTCTACCTCGCTTCCGCTATAAAGTCTGATAATAACACCATAGCAGAAATCAAGCGAAGAGTTACACTTGGCAACCGCTGTTTCTTTGGCAAATTGATTAGTAAGGGCTTGTCAAGAAACACTAAGGAGATTCTATATAAGACCCTTATTATCCCAGTCCTGCTCTATGCTGCAGAAGCATGGACGTTAACAAAGGCGGATGAAGATTTTTGGTCGTTTCAAACCCAAAATTCTTCGAATAATTTTCGGTCTTGTTTGTGTGTGTTAACAATAGCAATAATTGAGAAGCGAACTGTACGAGCTGTACAGCGACATCGCCCTGGTCAGAAAAGTACGTATCACTCGACTAAGATGGCTAGAACATTTAGAGCGAATGGACACCAACAACCAACGCTCCGGCCCGAAGAGTCTTCGATTCCAACCCGGACGGACAACGAAGCCAAGCAGATGAAGACTTCGCCTTAGGCTCCGGCCACGCAATGAGCGACGAGCGACTGAGCGATGAGTTGCTGAGCCACGAATCTGAGCGATGAGTGGCCATTCAATTGCGGTTCGTCGTAGTTTATTAGTTAAAGTTGCGTTCATATTTATAGATCTACTAGTTGGTTGTACCCGCTTCGCTGGGTATGCAAAGTAATATTTGATAAGCAAATTGATTTTATTTAAAGAACTTCTTTGAAAACTACATTGCGTGTAAATTGTCTCTGGTTAATTAATAATCTTCCTTGCTGTGGATTAGATTCAATATACACCTTCTTTTGTCTTGCAACTCTTGATTATGATAAAGCCACATACAGTTGGCCGTGTGAAAATACTCCGGTCTTCAAATGCATGCCAACGTCATCAAATGACTGGTCTTGAGCCTTGTTTATTATTATAGCGTATGCTAGAATTTATCGGAAATGGAATCATTGTGATAATTCATGCTCTTATCAAATTTCGTCCAGGCTCTTCCACAATCAATCGAGTTCCATTGCAGTCCTTTTTTAGGGTTCAAGTTTTTCAGCAACGTGATGATGACACCTTGCTTAAGTACAGCACATGAGGTGGCTTGCTGGATGGAGTTTGCTGATTGAGGAATTCAACAGGGAAATTTGGTGCATCATTTGGATCTTCAGTCTTCACTGATAACAGAATCGCTCCTATTCATTTCTAATGTCTGCACATTTGTCAGCGCGGCAATGACTCGTTCTGAAAGTTCCTGCATTGACTTTTGCAGCAGATCGCCAAAAATTGTCTTAATTAAGTCTCCTGTTAATATAATTTCCGTGGGAATTTCAACAACGTCGTCTTCATACATTTCTGCTACCCGCGGCAATTTTGCAATAATGAGAAGACTCATATTTTAATAGCCCTCAGGATTTTGTCCACAGAGATTCCTTCACGATCGGTTAGTTTTCTCTTTTATATTTAAATATCGCGAAATAAAATTTCCTATTAAAGTACCTGAGGGGCAGTTAGTAAATCAGTGATCTTAAAATTCGTAGCAAAGTACATATTGCCTAAAAACGGTTTCTATTTTTTTTTTTTTTGTATCTATTGATTTAGAATTTAGATTTATGAGTATAAATAATATTTTACTTCTTTTTACTTCTTTTTACTTCTTTATTATCAATGTACAAAGTTTCATATTGATACGACAAACTCCTTCGTGAGTTATGAAAAAGTTCTCATTAAAATCATTGCCAATAACTCGAGCCCAAAGCAAAATACCTAAATATTTCTTATATAGAGTACACAAACCGAGTTTGAAGTCGATCGGATGAAAAATAAAAATGTTCCCGTACAAACTTTGACGCCCTCAGAAGGGTTGGTTTTATTTGGCAATTTCCTTTTGAAAACACTTCCCGAGCATTACTATAGTAGAGTTTGAACCTTGAAGAAAATTAAAATATATGAAAAATAGGCGGTGCGTATTTGAATAATGAGAAAACACAAACATTGAAAATTTATTCAAATACCCACCGCCTACTTTTATTTAAAATAAGAAAAATAAGAAAAGTAAGGAGCGTTACAGAATCAGTAAGGGTAAATATATATATGATAATAAGATCGAGAATACGTAGATTTGGTGTACACCCCATAAATCGTGAACGGGCAAATTATGGTGAATTTCATCATTTCCACAAAATCTTCACAGATTTCCAGATCGATTTTGGCAATATTGTCGTATGTCAGTACCATCTTTTTATTTGCTGTTGGAAAAGTTCGACCAAAATTAAACTTTCTGTTTATTTTGTCCATCTTATTACTTCGTCGCTCAGCGATCGACTGAAAAATTAAAACAGAATTGATTGCAGAGCGATGTCGCTCTGTCGCTTAAAAAATCGCTCGTCGCTCATTGCGTGGCCGGAGCCTTAGGTTGCGCGCACAAGTGGAAAGGGAACTAAGCCAATTTGGAGGCTGGTAGCCAAAGATCGGGCAAACTGGAGAGGCGTGTTGGTTGAGTTGAGGCACAGGGCCACCCCAGACTGTAGCGCGATCTATAAGTAAGTAAGCAAGTAAACAGCATATTTATCCGATCACAGTAATTTTTGGGTGGGATTGATAACACCAAACAACTTACATAATAAGGTAGTTCTTAAGTAGTTGTTCCTAAATGTTACCGTCTTGCATGCTGTAGTGGGGGCAATTGTGAGTAATACCATGTCAAAAATGAATTTTTTTCTGAATTAGACACAATTGGTATAACAATTTTAGTATCATTTCAATCACACCCAAAAATTACTGTGGGCTCTCGGTCTAATATGTATTATTGTTTTTTGTTTTATTTTAATCTAAAATACACTCACTCTTAATGTGATTTCTTACTAAACTATTTGAATAGCAAATTGGTCTTTAACGTTCAAATGATGTTGCAATGGCTTTACGAGTACCTACTCTTGTCGACAGGAAATTTTATGAAATTAAATAGCATTTTGTATGTAGCGTAGAGCTTTTGACTATTACGTTCTATGTTATAGGAGAAGTACAAATAAAATTTCTTTCGTCCTTATTTTTTTATTTATTTTTCCTGTGTTTCATGCTCTTTGTCGGTGGTATGTGGTTTTATCTTTATGAAACCAATTCAGCACCTGCATCCAAGTATGCAGATATTGTGGTTTTTGTGTTTATCCCATTTCCATTTATTTTTAAATGATTACTGTTAAATAATTTTGTGCTTGTGGTTTCTTGGCTTTGCAAACCAGAAGAGCGTGGAAAGTTTACTTTGATGCAGCAAAATGGAAATGAGTTTCGGCAAAGGAAACTACATACATTATAATATATGTACATATACGGATATGTCGTCGAGGAATAACATTTTGAGAATTGTATCTGCTTAAGAATAGCTAGTACGAGTAGTGTGTGTCCTTGTAGTTATTTTCAAGGCATTATTTGATTTAAAGCATTTTGCTTTTATAAATTAAAGAACATTTCTGTTTGAAAATACTATACAATTGCATCAGTGTTTGTACCGTCTGTAATGTAGGAAGACTTCGGAGGAGGTGCTCAAAAACAAGCAAACATTTCCCGTTTCCCCTTTTTGGTCCAAAATTTATTTAAAATTTTCTTTGGTAGACTATTTCCGGTAGGTAAGAGAGAGCTCCACTTAAAACTGAATTATTAGAGCTACAAAGAATATTCACAGTCACCACACAACGATGAATAGCGTTCCTAAAACCCCAAATGCCACAATTTAGACGATTAACGAAGCTATCAAGATAAAAATGAGCTTCATCACTGAAAATGATTTTGTTCAAAAATTGCGGACTGTAGCTGACAAACCTTCAGTATTTGTAAAATATTGTTCAACAATGAAAATGCACTGTCTCTTCGTATAGCGCTCCATTTTTACTAACCCCGAACTGTCAGCTGTCACATTGTTATTTTTTTTCCGTTGGCATCATTGTACTATTAAATTTCGGAATATTTAAATTTTGCGTGAATTATGGGACACCCTTTACTTACTTACTTATCGGGCTCCCGACCCGTGAAGAGTCTCTGCCTGAGACACTGCAGCCTTCCATCCTCTACGATCCCGGGCACGCTGCTTCCAATTGTCCAGACCAAGCGCTCTGGCATCCGCGATGGCTTGGTCTTTGAAACGGAGGTTCGGTCTTCCTTGTCTTCTCGAACCTGGGGGCTGGGATTCGAAGACCCTCTTGGCTGGAGCATTATTGTCCATTCGCTCGATGTGGCCGAGCCAATGTAGTCGACGTGTTTTGGCTTTTTGGACTACATCCACATCTTGGTACAGCTCATAGAGTTCGCGGTTGTATCTTCTCCTCCATTCGCCCTCCTCGCACACAGGACCAAAAATCCGCCGAAGTATTTTTCTTTCGAAGGAGCCCAGTAGCATCTCTCCCTTCTTGCTTATCGTCCAGCACTCGGCGCCATAAAGCAGAACTGGCAGGATGAGGGTTTTGTAGAGCACACATTTCGTCCTTCGAGTTAGGAGTTTTGAACCCAGTTGTTTTGCCAAACCGAAGTAGCAGCGGTTTCCTAGGGTAATTCTTCGTCGGATCTCCACTAGGGTGTCATTCGTGGAGTTTACGTTTACTCCGAGGTAGGTGAACTCCTTAACTACCTCGAAATTATTGCTATCAATAGTGACGTTTTGTCCTAGGCGGTGGACAGATGCTTGTTTGTTTGTTGATAGCATGTACTTAGTCTTGTCCTCATTTACTACAAGTCCAACGGATTTCGCCTGTTCTTCAATCGCCGTGAACGCTTCTATCACGGCACGCTGGGAGCGACCGATGATGTCAATATCGTCCGCATAGCCAAGCAGCTGGACGGACCTGTTGAAGATAGTGCCTTCCGTGTTGACACCTGCCCTGCGCACTATCTGCTCCAGTACGAGATTGAAGAAGTCGCATGATAGAGCGTCTCCTTGCCGAAATCCGGTGCATGTTTGAAATAGTTCGGAAGAGCTGCTTCCAAACTGCACGTTGCAGCGTGTGTTTTCCAGCGTCGCGCGACACAACTGAATCAGTTTTGCCGGGATTCCGAATTCGGCCATCGCCATATAGAGCTCCTGACGATGTATGCTATCATACGCAGCTTTGAAGTCGATGAATAGGTGGTGGGTTTCGACTTGAAATTCGTTGGTCTTTTCCAAGATTTGCCTCAGTGTGAAAATTTGGTCTATAGTCGATCTGCCGGGCCGGAAGCCACACTGGTACGTGCCGATTAGTGTGTTGCAGAACGGTTTTAGACGTTCACACAGTACGTTGGATAGGATCTTGTATGCGACATTTAGCAGGGATATGCCTCGATAGTTCTTGCAAGACATAGGATCGCCTTTTTTGAAGATGGGGCATATGGAGCTGATAGTCCAGTCATCGGGCATGTTTTCTTCCACCCATACTTGGTTGATGATTCGGTGCATACTCCCTACCAAAACATCACCACCGTATTTAAAGAGCTCCGCTGGTAGACCATCAGACCCTGCGGCCTTGTTGTTCTTAAGCTTTTTTATAGCTAAGCCAACTTCTTCTATACTAGGTGGTGGAACTAGCTCTTCATTGACTGGACGTGGGTTCTCTTCTTGCCCTATCATTCTCTCTACATGATGCCCATTAAGCAGCTGCTGGAAATGCTGCTTAAACACATCTACTATTCACTGCGCTTCGGTGACTAGGTTCCCTTCGCTATCTCGAAGAGCCTGCGTTCCGGTTTTGTAGCCAGCAGCCAGTTGCTTAGCTTTTTTATAAAACCTCCGGATGTTATTACGATCGCGCGACTCTTCGATCTCCTTGAGCTGGGAAGCTGCGTAAGCCCTCTTCTTTCTACGCAGGATCTTCTTTTCCTCCCTTCTCCTGGCTCGATACTCTTCTCTCGCTGCCCTTGTTTTGCGCTGCAGCGCTTTCTTGTGTGCATCTTCTGTCACCTTTTTCCTGTACACGCATTCATCATCATACCACGGGCTCTTTCTCTGGGGTGGCTGGTACCCTACGGTGGTTTCGGCTACCTCCTTGATGATGTCGCGATACTGGCACCACTGATTGTTGGCGTTTGTGGTAGGTGAGTGCACAGAGGAGAGTTTCATACTCAGGCGCTCGCTGTAGGCTCTGGCTACTCCAGGTGTGCTAAGGCGTCCAACGTCGAATTTCTTCTTCTGGGCAGTTCGCAGCTTCTTTTCGTTGGACAGTCGAGCTCTGAATTTAGCCGCAACAAGAAAATGGTCAGAGTCGACGTTTGCCCCTCGGAATGTGTGCACGTCGAGGATGTTGGATGCGTGCCTCGCATCGATTAGCACATGGTCGATTTGGTTGGCGGTTCGACCGTCTGGAGAGCGCCAGGTTGCTGTGTGGATCCTTAGCCTTGGAAACCTAGTGCTACTTATCACCGTATTACGAGCTGCTGCAAAATCGATTAGTCGGTAGCCGTTGTCTGTTGTCGTTTCGTGGATTCTGTGCTTACCAACTAATCCGCCAAAGATGTTTTCCTTTCCGACTTTAGCATTGAAATCCCCGAGTACAACTTTTACATCATACTCCGGACAGGCTCCGTAGGCTCCATCCAGGAGGTCGTAAAACTCCTCCTTGATAGGATCTTCTGCCTCGTCGGTAGGGGCGTGTGCACATATTAGGCTTATGTTTTGGAAGGTAGCTTTGATGCGGATCACAGAAAGGCGATCACTTATCGGCTTGAAGTCAATGACTTTTGTCCTAAGCCGATTTCCCACGACGAATCCGCATCCTAATACATGCAATCTTTTGTTGCAGCTGTAATAAATGTCGCAATCTTTTCTTTTCATCATACCTGATCCTATCCATCGTATCTCCTGGATCGCGGTTATATCTGCCTTGTACCGCGTGAGGACAGACTCAAGTTTTTGAGTAGCACCTGGGGTGTAGAGCGTTCGTACATTCCAGGTACATACTCTCAGATCGTAGTCCATTGACGTTCCGGGTCTGGTTGCCATTTGAGGAGTTCCATTATCCGAGGCTGGTTGTGTCTCTCTCATAACTACTGGTTTTTTCCATGGTCGGGAAGTTACCCCGACGGCACAACCCCCAACCTGGAGGACCAGGCCCTTGTTTTGACCCTAGGACAGCGGGCCGGAAAAACCGATGCCAGTAACCCATTTTGGGATATGAGCGCTGCCGTTGACCCATATTGAGGGCTCCTCCGCCACCAACTCTTTTCCAACACCCTGGCTCAGTATTGGAGATCCCCATAGACCTGGTATCCAAATATGTCGAAGCAGCTCATACAGGGATTACACTTTAGTTCGACCTGACCGGAACTGTAGACGCCACCGTTGATTCCATCTAGGGAATTCATCCGCTGCCGCCTGAAACAAGAGGAAGTGTCTTAGTGCGTAGACACTCCTCCCCCCTCTCTCGTTCGCTGCCACCAACGACTTTCCACAGGGGTTGGTTACCCCATCTCCAGTCGAGGTACTAGGCACCCACCAGTCACCAACGTGGAGGTGAGAGTAGGAGTTGGTAGTGAGAGGCTAGAGTGGGAACGCTTGTGTTCTCATATAATCGCATCACTACCCTTAAACCGGCAGGGGGGACACCCTTTACAGGTCACATTAATTGACAACAGAAGAATATTAAGTAAGAAGTCATTATATTTAATGCTTAAAACATTCTAACCAAACTACGTGGAAACGTGCGAAAAATGGATGTTATCGATAACCACTATGATAACTTGATGATAAATTTTATGCTCCATAGTGAGATGAGAGTGCAGTCATTTTTAAGCAATCAAAAAATGATTTAATTTATAATGACTGAAATCATTGTCAATCAATAAAAATCATTTGCATTCTCCCAATGATCTCCAATCATTTCCATTCGTTCTTATCATTTCAGCTGTCATTTGCCTTTAAATTATCGTTGCCATCCGTCCGGGTTTTCCCGGACGTGTACTCTTTTTCGCCTATGCTGGGAACGTCCGGGATAGTTTTTCTAGTTTTTCCGGGTTCTAAATGTCTCAATCGTCAAGAGAAAAATGAAATTCAAAAGAGCTTGAAGTGACAATAATTCCCGCTTTTTGGTATAGTGATTTTGAATCGTAACTTGTTGCTTCTGAATTCTGCAATATATATATTATTGTAATACCAACTATGGTAATCGACAAAAGAAAGGTTCAAAAACACTAAATGAAAAATTCTAATGCGATCTTACCTACTGAAGTCGATGTAATCATTTTAAGAATATTAAGTATTTTGCTGAATTGCTTGGAAATGAATATAGAATATCAGTCAATTTTATACCATTCAAAAATGAAATGGCGTTCTTTTCACCCGGCAGTGGAAAGACTTTTGCTTATGTTTGAAACCCTAAAATAATATTTCAAAGATGTCAAAAATCCACCGAAAATATACAAATTTTTGTGTTGTCTATGCGGCACGGTTTTTTCAATGAAAATCGGTGAATGCGGGCCAAAATTCACGTCATTTAAAGCACAATATTTTTGTTTGTAAAATACGAAATAGTCAGCGCAGTAGCGCAGTGGTTAGTGTGTTGGACTACTGTGCGAGGGATCCCAGGTTCGATCCCCGGAAAAACCCAAATTACATCTTAAAAGTTTTTTCTACTGCGCCACCTCTCGCGAACGTCTGACAAACATCCGAGAGTATGCCTGTCATGAAAAAGCTTCTCAATTGAGCCGTTCGGACTCGGCATAAAATTGTAGGTCCCTTCCATTCGGCCCAAAAATAGAAACTCACACAAAACGAATGGTTGCGAGAAGCTAGGCCTTGGGTGTCACCCGCCTGTTGCGCCACCTATTTATTTATTTTAAAATACGAAATATGGATATTTTGTCGCCAATAACTCGGGTCCCAAGCAAAATTTTCAAAATCCCAGAAATTTATATTGCTGTCCTTTATCCTTCCCTAACTAAGGAAATATACTATTAGGTATGTATCTCCATTTTAGGATTTGAGTTTCCTTTTTAAAACTTTCATATGTGTCAGAAAATCTGCCGAGAATAATATTATTCAACGCAATTGGCACACGGCCTTTAACATGTATCCTACCGCAATGAAAACGAGAAAGTTCAAAAATGTTTGTAACAAATAGTACGCGCTTTTTTGTCCTAGATTTGTACTCTTTTTTAGATCCTATTTTGTCCGGGAAAGTCCGGGATTTTTATGCTGGATAACTACTTTCTTCAAATGATTTCTGGCAACCCTACTTTAAGTGCAACGACAATCAATACAATAAAATTATTTTCGTTCTGAAATATCTATGTCCAAAAAAATTCACAAACCACTTTCCAGTTATAACAATGTTCGTTATTACTCTTTGCTTTCGTATAATGACCAAGTCCTACTTACTTGTTATGAACTACTTTAAGAATTTCCAAATCTTGGACCTGGGCATCAATAAAAATTTCCGGGATTGTATTCCCACAAAAGCCGCCACTCATATTTTTCACAATACAAGGTTTTTCAATTTGCTAAATCAACTCGACGAGGTGCGTGTTTCAGTTAACTGAAACAAAGGCAATGCTTTTCTTCTGATATTTTAAACCGCTAAAAAACCGAAACAAATTGTAAAACAAAATCTGACTTCTATTAGAAGATACAGCAGGGAGGTTTTCTCTCGTTGGGTCAAGTCGCTCGTACCTAGCATTATTTTCAATGTTCATTTACTCACATCAATAAAAGACTTCCTTAAAATTTAATTTATTCTTAAAACACTACAATTTAAAAATGTCTTTCTAGCCTTCTAACGATATCCACATTTCTCAAATTGTTATTGAAATTAAAAATATAATAATAATTCTTATTCAACATACCCCTCGCATGTAGTAGTCCCTTTCGTACAAAGAAACCATCCTGTAGATACGTCTTATCCAAACATTCTGGAGAATTCAAAACCTTTTCCATCAGTACGGGATCATCAATATAAACTAAACATTGTGTTCCAAAGAGGAAACCCAACGGTCGTTGAAAATACTTTCGAAGACTACGCAATGTTTCCAATAATCCTGCAAAAAATAAAAATCACTCAACACTTTTGCTACACAATTTTTTTAATTTCACAAACTATTTGGATCAAGCATTTGCCACATAAGAACATTTAACAAAGGTTGCTGCAATATCCCGCGTGCACCATTCATCTGCCATATCAGCTTGAGTCTGGCCCGATTAGCCCACGTGTATATACCACAAAGAACAAAACACAAGAGCAATAAATTATTTTCAACCGCCATTTGATGGCTATTACTATCTGGACTCGCGTGTAGGTACAGGTCTAGGTACTTTCAAAATGCTAGTTACCGCCCGGTTCGCGATGTTATAAAACTAAATTATTTATATTCCAACGTCAGGGCTTTTATAGATTCCGTCAGTAGCACAGTCCACTCAGCAATAGCTAATATTCATAAAAATATTAACATACGAAATTATTTTTAACGACAATAACCTAAGACAATTTTTGATTGATTAGCAATCTGGACAAGTGCGCGCTACTTTTATCTTGATCCAGCATTTTTGGCACGTTCCAGTCATTAGATATTGAAAATCAAAAAAAGGTGTTCGAGTTATTAATAGAAACTATTTTGTTTTCGATTCTTTCTTTCTTATCTTAAGTAGGTAGGGGTAGAGGTAGTCGTAAGCCTCTTTCGTTTATTTTCTAATAAAGAAATTAGAAAATTAAGTGTTTAATTAAATGTGTCAATATACGACATGCCCAATGTAGATAGTAGATACCGACACAAAGAAACATGACGTGTAGTGTATATACTAATGGCGCAACAGCTCAAATGGGGAACAAAGTCTAACTTACAGCTCAATATGCATTCAGACCCATTATTGTTGCCTTAAAATTATAAGGCAAAAGTATTCAACATTACAGTAATTAATCAGCTTGAGAGAGTAGTTATATCAATGTACGTATGGTTAATTACGTGACTGATAGTGACAGCCATTTGTTAAAATGGGTATTTAGCTCCTTTCAGATTTTTCACACATAAGGAATGAAAGGTATTTTAACAGTTATAGGTATTATATAAAGGCCAAAATATACCTCATCTGACTCCAAATATAGCCCGCCTGTGCTTTATAGTAGAAAGGTACTCAATTTCTCCAAAGTCATTAACACAATATAGATAGAATAGATCCTCGACTCCTCCTCCTCAATGGTAGTAATCTTTGCTTGCCTTAAGACAGAACGGGCGTTTAATAATGCTTCACACGAAACTATTGATATTTTCAAGTATGGATGCCCACAAGTATGTCAAACTTATTGTTGCAGATTCACTTGTTGAAAACATCATAAACTGTCAACCTAATTTTTACGTTATAATGAAGTATCTCGGGAATGAACTCAACGACAAGTCGGCGAAAACAGCTTCACATAAAAAAAAAAAAACAAACAGTTCTGACACTAAAAACAAGTATTCTGTCAGGCATGATGAGATGACACTGACAGTAGTCAAAGAAGTTAAATAGAACGAGTTATACCCAGGTCAGGTTCAGGTAGTTAGCTACCCTGAAACGTATAGGTATATACCTAATATATTATTTCCCCAAGAGCTACTCGTGATCGTGATGCTATTATATCTATGAGCGGATACTGAAAGGTCTGGGGAAGGGGATGCAGTTGAAGCATAATAAATTAGAGATGTTTATAATAAGAATAATCATGAAAGCAATAATCAAGTATGATCTATGAAGCATTAGTTTGGTAACAACAAAAGCGACTCTCAGCAAACTACATCTTGGTATGTATCTGGAGTATGACAGTATCAAGAAAATAAAGGAACGAAAAGATTTAATTACTTAATAGTTTAAAAGTTTGATAGACTATGGAGAGTACTCGCTGCACCATTAATGTCGGAAATAATCTCACCGAGGCCTTTAATATCGAAAATGAAGTTTGACACTCGGAAAAAATGTGCGAAACTCACAAGCAAACAGTTGGACGTCGCAATCAACAGCTATAACTTTGAGGTAGTAAGACCTTATTCAAACGCGGCTCTGCTATAAACTCTGATATCTAAGAAATAACTCTTGCCAATCGATGTCTCTTCATCTGTTGGGCTGAGAAGATTATTCAGTAGAACGAGATTCAGTATAATACCTAGATCATTCCTCTCATGGCTCTTATTGAACTTTATCTAAAATGGATAAAGATATGCTCTGTAGGTTCGAGAATAAGATTCTTCCCGTTTGGTTTTGTTGGGCTTTGGAGGTGGAGATTTCACGACAAACTATACGAGCTGTACATCGATATTGCTCTAGAGTCTAGACAACATATGTATATAACAACAGCAGTCTAAGGTCTACCAGACTATTGTATCGTGTTCCAGGTGGAAATTATTGTGATAAAGGAAGTCTTATCTTGGCTCAAGAAAAACGTGATAGTGATATCCGGAAAAGATATCTGCATATTTTCAAAAAGATAGCATAACTATCAAATCGTTGGAATCGATTTCTATAACTTCTTTAGTAGTCCTCGACTATTCAAGTTCATCGAAAAACAAAATCTCGAAAGGACAAAATGTCGAAAACCAACATTTTTTTTCTGAAAAATGTCAAAATTTTCGAGATTTTGCGCAAAAATTTTAATTTGGTACAAATTTTGGCAATTTACAAAGTTTTCCTTAGCTTAGAAATTAAGTACTGTTTGCTATAGGCTCTGTGGAACCTACCTGACGGTTAAGTGTAACTTAGGAGAATCGATGAGGTTTTAGTAAGTCTACTTCCCCTAGTACAATCTCTCCTATGTTCACTCCTTCCTTAGGGAATCGTCTTAAGCCCGAACAACACTGCTATGAATTTCATATTGTGTAAAAACATCTTTGCATCATGTTGTAGATATTGTGTCGCAGTGCAGTGGTCCGATTGCCCCATACTACTGTATGGCAACACACCACACGTTATTATAAGTCTGTCCCTGACTTTAAGTAAGTAGGTACTTAAATTTGTGAGAATCAAGAAAAATGTTCCTTCTCCGTGATTCTCATGAATTCGCGAACCTTATTATAAATTATAATAAGAAGTAATAAAATATATATAAGTAACTAAAGACAAAGTCTCGAAAATAGGTAAAAATGATTGGTGTTCGAGATTTTTTTAGACATTTTGTGTTTTCGAGATTATTTTTTTCGATATTTTTTTTTCGAGATTTTGGGTTTCATTAAATTCAGTTTTGTTTACAATGTACATTACATAGAATACTTTAATTTTCAAAGAAACACTAAATAGGTAATGAAATTGAAATTTAAGTGAATTTAATTGAAATTTTCACTTCTAATGCAAGTTTAACTTCAGCAGCATTGAAATTTGTACTGCTAATGCAAGTGAAATTTCAGTAGCATTGGAAATGTAAGTGGTAGTGCAATCGAACTTCCATTAGCACTGGATTTGATTTTTGTAGTGCATTGAATAATGCACTATCAAATTAGTGCATTATTCCCAGGTATATACTGGGCACTGCCTAATAGGAAAGCACGCCGTAAGGCTAATGGATGAAGAAGAGGAGGAAACTATTTCTCACCTCATTTGTTCATGCCAGAAAATATCAAAAGCCTCACGCTTTATAAGAAGCTCAAAATGATTCAACGGGCAGGGAGAGACAAACGTTCTCCAATGATCCGTTCTTCGTGGTATCATTGCGATAGGTGACAATTGTCAAATTTCTGATTCATAATTTCTGTCTACAATTGTCAAGTTTAGGTTTAGGTTTTTTTTAAAAAATCTCATGATATTGAATTTTCAATTATCATGAATTTTCTGAAAAATTTGTTCTGATAATTTTTTTATGAGACAGGCAAAATTTTACCATTTACAATTTCGTCAGTATGCAATTGACAATGTTTAAATTTCGGTCAAATATTGATAGTGAATTGACAAGAATGATTTAAAATGATAAATAGTATCTATTATTCCTTCAGACGGAAGTAACTTGCAATCGCAAGGCTTCCACATTGAAAGTAGGGCTCGCCTAGCCTTGAGTTTAAAATACCCTTCGGCCTCTACATCAAACTAGGAACAAAGTTAATTCGTTACTGCGATAATCTTCTTTCTACCCAATGTGCGGATCATTTAATATGTTTTTGTAATAGCCTATTTTTTCCTACCCATTAGTATAACGTCCTCCATCAATATAAATAGATAGCATAAAAAAAAAACGCAGTTTTAGGTCAAACTATTCCGCTTTCATAACTCATGTCCCATTGTATTGAACAAAATCCTATTTAATCCTTACACACATTTCTCTTTGCACATACAGAACTGGCGGACACAAAGCTACACGAGATATACCTAGATGGCAACGAGGAAATAAAACTCAGTTGGATGGTAGACTGGTATAAACAGGAGATCCTATTCCACATACAAAATGCCTTCAATGTCGAACATCGCTGGTTCTACTTGGGCTTCTCGAAACGAGGTGAATTGGGGGACGCCGATATTTGCTTTTTCGAGAATCAGAATGGTTTCTTCAACGTTGTCACAGACACGTACACCAGCTCTGATGGACGTTTTGTTCACAAGGATTATCAGCAAGATTGTGAGCTATTCAAAATGGACGATGCGACACTAGCGTTCAAGAGAAAATTTGATACTTGTGACCCTTTGGACTTTCGGATGCATGTAAGTGTGCGCTTGCACTCTCTTTATCTCTCAACTGTTCTATAAATATCCTCATAGGAGGGAACAATGTACATTATGTGGGCCAGAGGAATAATCCCCTTAGTCATGGAAGACCACCAATTTGCGTTTCCGAATGCGTCCAAACACGAGTCAGGCATTAAAATGATGCAACTTTTGAGAGCCGATAAAATAATTATCCCCGAGACGTAAGTAATTAAAATTGTCATTATGCGGTGCGGGGGTAATGTGTAAGTGTATGTGTGTGTATGTAATCTCTCACAGGGACCTACAACAGACCGTCGTCCGGCTGGATAACGTACGAGTTCCCTCAAAGGACACAACCTACTGGTGCCACATACAGAAACTGGACGACTTTCTCCAAGTAAAACATCACATTGTGCAGTTCGAGCCTCTTATCACATCATCCGATCTGGTACATCACATGGAAGTGTTCCACTGCCAGACAGATGCCTTTGTCGAAATTCCCCTTTACAATGGAGATTGTGACATGCTACCGGTGGAAGCAAAAGTATGCTCCAAGGTTATTGCGTTGTGGGCGATGGGGGCAAGCACGTTTACGTATCCACCGGAAACTGGGTTGCCGGTGGGCGGTAGTGACTACAATCCGTATATTCGACTAGAAGTACATTTCAATAACCCAGAGCTCATCGAAGGTGTGTGCTTGAGGGATGCTCACAGGTGCCGAGATTTAACAGAGATTTGGGTTGTGTTTTACAGGTCGTATTGACAGCTCGGGTATGAGAATTCAGATGGTGCCCCATTTGAGACAATTTGATGCCGGTGTCATGGAACTCGGTCTGGAGTATACTGATAAAATGGCCATACCACCGGGTCAAACGGGATTTCCCCTGAGTGGATATTGTATTGCCGAATGCACAAGAGTGGTATGGTATTTTGTAATTTTGGGAGAATATTGTTGGGTTGTTTGTGATTGGACTCTTTTTAATTTATTGCTTGCAGGCACTACCGAATTCGGGAATTATCATATTTGGGTCGCAATTACACACACATTTGAGAGGAGTTCGAATTTTGACGCGACACTTTCGAAAGGAAGAAGAGCTGAGGGAAGTCAATCGGGACGATTTCTATTCCCATCATTTTCAAGAGATGCGAAATCTGAGATATAAACCTAGGGTGCTGCCGGTAAGTTTGGTTTCGATAGGGAAAGGTATGTTTTTTCGCATTCCAATTTATTTTATATTGACAGGCAGTATTCCATTATTCAGGGACAAAAATCATATCGAAATTTCTTTCATGTTCGGTGTCCAATAATTTTGAGAATTGGTTCAGCAAAAAGAGGCTATAAACAAGTGTAAGCAAGTGTTGAAAAAATCCCCGAAACTTCCACCAGGCGACATTCTGAGCAGTTCGTGATGTCTAGGCGGTCTATGCAAAGAATTTTACGGCAATTACAGTGGCCGGCATAAGTATTTTGACAAAACTAAAGTTAATTCTGCTCATAATTTGAACTTACTTCATGTAAATTTTGGCATCAATGGAAAGGTCATTTAAATTCCGTTTGAATGATACAAAACTTTCCTTAACCGATTAAGTACCTATTGAAAATTTGGAACTTTTGTAAAAGTCTACTTTTTGACTTTTTTTCCTCGGTTCCAAAAAAAAAATGTTTTGATGCAAAAAGTTTCTCCAAACAATTCTAATAGTGACTGCAAAAAATTTTTTTCAAAAACCTCTTCGCTAATATTTTTATGATTTTTTGAATGGGATGATCTCAGAAAAATTTTGTATGAAAAGGAGGAAAAAGTGACTAAAATAGTCATTTTTAGCAATTTTCAAAAAATCATAAAAAATATTAGCGAAGAGATTTTTGAAAAAAATTTTTTGCAGTCACTATTAGAATTGTTTGGAGAAACTTTTTGCATCAAAACATTTTTTTTTATACCGAGGAAAAAAAGTCAAAAAAGTAGACCTTGACAAAAATTCTAAATTCTAAAATTTTTAAATGGGTACTTAATGGGTTAAGGAAAGTTTTGTATCATTCAAACGGAATTTAAATGAACTTTCCATTGATGCCAAAATTTACATGAAGTAAGTTTTAAGTTATGAGCAGAATTAACTTTAGTTTTGTCAAAATACTTATGCCGGCCACTGTACAACCTTTTCCATATAAGATTCATTCACATAATGATCGGCGTTTTAAAGAATTGTTCCGAGAGAAAAGCTACTTTATTCACAAACTCAAAATGAGCGATGAGGTCACATTTTTTTTTTTTTTTGGAAACGACGAACAAGTTGCGGTTAATGTGGATAGCATTCAATACCAGGCAATGATTTAAAATAATATGTTAAGGCCAGAGTTTGCGAAAAACCCAGAATTACGGTTCCAACAAGAAAGAGCCACAGCCCACACAAGTCGTTTAACTATGGCTCTCCTGAGCGGACTATACCTATAGGGTGTATGGCAATAAGGCAAGAACCAAGCAAATCTTACTTAAGTCCAATAACCAAGAAGAAGTGATGGTGCTGGGACAGGAACTTCGAATTCTAAGGAAATGAATAAAACAATAAAAAAAGGATTGAACCAAGCACAAAACCTCGAGGGATACCTAATGATATACATAATAAATTATTGAGCTGAATTTTCCATTAACTTTAACCCTTTGTCAACAAACAGATAGATAAGAATATAACCAATTGTGTATGCATGCACAACTATATATACCTACTTTGTCTTAAAGAATTTTATGATTGAAGATCTCAAAGCTTTGGTTATGTTAATAAACTGAGCCGTAGTAGATTTCCTGTTAGATAGATTTAATATCAAATTTTCAAAAAAAATCAGTAGGACAAACTTTACCTACTTCAGTTGAAAGCAAGGAAAAATATTGGCACTCAATAAGTGTTTGTAAAGGGTGTCCAATTCACGAAAAATGTACTTTTTTATAGAAAATACATATTTTTAATGATTCATAACACATACACATAGGATAAATGGCCGCCACGACCTTGAAATTTTCTACGACCTTTTCGCATAAATGCACTTTATGTGGCACTTTATGGTACATTATAGGTCCTACAGGTTAACTATTTGTGTGATCGAACTCATACAATCAATCGTTTTGTCATCTTTTGCATATCAAAACGAGGTCCGTCTCAAATCGTGCTTTCAATTTTAGATCGATCTCAGCACTTTAAGTTTTAAGATCGACATCACAACATGAGATGTAACTCGATCAGTGTATATTTGGTTTTTGGGCATACCTACGAAACATCTTAAATAAGTGAGTAAAGCTTGAATTCATTTTTTTTACTTTTTTTTACTCACTTATTTAAAATGTTTCTTGCTTGAATTCATCTTTTAGCATACTAGCTAGCTCAAGGATTGATTTGATTTTGTCTCAATGTTCTTGAAGACAGGTCCTATGTATGTTTAGTTAAACACCCATTGTAGATACATTTTTGATAGAGGGGGATTTTTCGACGGAACTTGCAATAGAATGAAGAGCAGTTTTGACAGACTTGCCATTTTTGAAATCATGTTGCTAAATGATTACAATGACTGATCCATATAGCCCTTGACATGGAGATAGATGATCATCTCAATTTTATGAAGTGGAAACGATGACAGACTGATTTAACTAAAGTCCTTGTGAACTACTTAGTGTAAGGTTCTTTTCTGCCTTGGCCTTGGGGAGTTCTAAAGTTGCACCGGAAAGCTTTTATCGGGCTCTAGAGAATGGGCGTGGAAGTCTGTTGACAGTTCGCCTTGACTATCAGTGTGCAGTGTCATATTAAAGCTAAGCACTCATTTTCGTTTCGTTCTGCGCATCTGTCAAAAAGGCATATTTTTCCATAGAAATACGAATGGGGTCACATTGTCACCTATGAAAACTCATAAATTTCTATACGTTTAATGCCCATGGTCAATTAGGCCGCCATTACGTAATATATTACCTTTAATATTGTGTGCTGTGCGCCTTGACTGTGTCTATCTCAGTGCGCTAAGGATAATGTAGACGAAATCTTTAGTTTCTTCTCTCATATTGATAATGGACTCAGACAGATCCGATTACATCAGACGTTGTTTCTAAAGATAGATCGTCAGTAAGTAGGTTTACTGAGTTCACTGAGCAGGACTTGATTGTCATAATTATGTAAGGTATCACAGAAGTTGTGTAAAGGTTTACGTTGTACGTTGTTTACGACTTTATATTTTTGTAGACGGTATCATGGTAACTATGTGATGGGACTTCTACTTCATAGCTAGGCAAGGTTATGTGGTAATTAGTCGATAAGTGCGAAGTAATTGGATTAGACTAAATGAGATCAATAGTGCTGTTATTTTAGTTGCTTTAGAGCCAGTTAAAGTTTGAGAGGAGTTTCTGCCGAGCAGTAACATATACAAAGTCGAACGGGGCTTCCTCCTCCTTCTTTATGGTGACTCTACTAAACTGATCTAAAGCAGTATATCTTCCATTTAGAATACTCTTTCCTCTGGGCCGACTGCTATGAGGAGACTTTGTTCTCTCCATTTCTATTCGTGTTCCAAAATCGAAAGCTCTATTTTCGTGACTTCCACGGCTAGTTCATGAGCGCTATATCTAGTTCCTCTTAGCTAAAACATCTTAATAAGCAGATAAAGTGTTGAATTTTGTACACCTTTTCCCATCCATATGTCAAAAGTAACCAACTGAAAATTCCATAATCGCAATGTTCTTTTTTCAATCGTTCTTCTTTCGTCAAATTTCTTTCCTTTGCAATCCTTTGTAATATGAAACAGATTACAAGTTGGTGTCATCACCTTACAAGGAATGCCACTTAAAGAAAAACTGCTCTGCTTTGATCTGCTCTGTGTTCTGAGAATGTATACAATAGTCGCTGTGCTCATTTTTCATACGTATAATTGAAAAGCTGTCCAATTTATATAAAAATAACAAATTTCCCCGAAGAAAACTCTCATCATTCATTCCGACGGATCCACCCTGAGCCTGAATGCACCTCGTTGTAACCACTATACTAACCAAATGCATCCTAATGCACTGTCCCGATGCAATTCTCCATTCTTTAGGTAGTCGCAATCATTCTTCCCTTTCACAACTGAATTCCGTTTGTGTGTGTGTGTGCACAAATTCAATTTTTCATTGGATACGAATTCTCTTTATATATATTTTTTATTTTTTTTTTTTTATTTTTTTGTGGAAAATCATTTTTCAATTTTCAATTTCCATTTCTTCCATCGATGCTGCTGTTATTTCGATATTCGCCGTGTTCTGTGTTGGCCCTCAGGGAGATGCATTGGTAACAACCTGCTACTACAACACAGTCGGCTACGACAACGCAACACTGGGTGGATTCTCCATTAGCGACGAGATGTGCGTCAACTACATTCACTACTATCCAGCCACAGACCTGGAGGTCTGCAAGAGCTCCGTCTCCGAAGAGACTCTGGAGAACTATTTTATTTACATGAAAAAGTATGTATACCTCGTCGAAGATGGCATAGAAATCCTGCACTTATCATACTGCAACTATTTCTTGCATTTGTGTGTGTGTGTGTGTTTGTTTTTTTTTTATCTCATTGTTTGTCTATGCAGGAAGGAACACCAGAGAAAGGTCAATCTGAGTGGGGCACGTTCGACAAATTATCGAAGCATTAAGTGGACTCAGCCGCGCATCAATCAATTATACACGATGTACATCCAAGAGCCGTTATCCATGCAGTGCAATAAATCCGATGGCCACCGATTCGAAGGGTGGCAGTGGGAGGGCGCTCCGATTACGCCTGTGGAAATTCAAGTGCCCATACATCGGAAATCCTGTCACAATTACAATCCATTCTGGATGAAGCCATTGGACGAGGGGGCGTGCGACTTGTTGGGGGAGTGTATCTACTAGGGTGGGAACGTTGACCAAATCGCACAGAAAAAAAATCAAGATACGTTTTAGGTGTACATAATAATAGTTTTTGTTTTTATTGGAAATTTTTAGAAGAACATTTATAACAGTATTATGAAGAAGTAATTAAATAAATCGACCATCATACCAGCAGAGTGCGACTTTTATTGGGCAGTTTATTTTCAGTGATGCCATTAAGTGGGTGGCCCGGCCATGGGTGTACGAATGACTCTGGGAGTGCGAGCCATTTTTACGGAAGGTCTGGGTCATTTATTTTTTTTCCCCAGAATTTTGAGCACATTCTGTTTTTATTATTTTGATTGTGTTGCGAAATAAAATCTAATTTGAAGGGATATGCTCTTGATGGTAAGCCACGTGGTTTTATATCTGTTTAATTAAAATTAAATCGCTGAGCGTCATATGAACTGACATTAATAAATATTAATGGGATAAGTTAAGGATTCGAAATGGCATTGGCTTTTACAGGAAATTGTGTACTTTGTAAATATAATATGTAATAAGCAAACGAACTGTGGATAAATGCTTCTTCGAAGTGAGCAAATGAATTTAAAGTCGACCTTTGTATTAAGCTGCAACCTTTAAACATAGTTTGGAGGGGTAAACTGATGCGAGTTAGCGAGTTCAGCAAATTCTGAAAATTACCAAACCTTCAAAAGAATTAAAGAAGGACTCATTTTCGACATCGCCTTTGTCAGTTCATGTCTGACACCAAGTTTATAGTTGACATACAGCGATCACCAGGCGATCAAATTCGAACAGCAGACTTGTGAGCTCTATGCGCTAAAGGGAAGAGACGAAAATCTCCAGGAGGAAAAAGAAAGATTTCTCGACGAAATAGAGAAGTGTTACTATACAGGAATGAGCTTTGAAATGCAGGCTTCAAGGACGAACAAGAAAACATCGTGGTAGAATCGCGGTCAATGCATTTATGTGGGAGCATAGAATCAGTGGTTAGTGTGCTGGACTACTGTGCGAGGGGTCCAAGGTTCGATCCCCGAAAGACATAAATTACGTCTTAAGGTTTCTTCAACTGCACCACCTCTCGCGAACGTCTGACAAACTTTGGAGAGTATAACTGTCCTCTCAATTCAGCCGTTCGGACTCGGCATAAAATTGTAGGTCCCTTTTATTCGTCCTAAAAATTAAAACACAACACTGACGTCTTAGACAGAATGTCATCATAGACAGATATAACTTATAACTTTGTCTCTCCGCTATGAAATCAGACAGACACCAACGCTAAAATTAAACGAAGACTAACTCTTGCCAGTCGCTGTGTCTTTGGGCTATTGAAGCAAAGCTCACTCTCGGATAATTAAAGTGACCCTTTGTAAGACCCTAATCGTTCCAGTCATTCACTATGGCGCAGAGGCATGTACTTTATCAAAACCGGATGAGGATGTTTCGAGAGGAAGATTCTTCGAATAATTTTCGATCTCGTTTGCATAGACGTTGAATGGGGGAGGAGATACAGCGACATTGACCTAACCAACAGAAGAGTGACTGTCCAACGACTGAGGTGGCTGGGAGAGCGAATGGATCGCTAACACCATGCTGCGCGAAGAATAACGCGGAATGATACCGTGAGTAAAAGCTAACAATGCAGATGCTGAGGGTCGACCGAAGGTCACCGTTAAGTACCTACATTTGATCGGAATTTAAATGCCTGTTTAAAAAAATTCTAGAATAACAAAACCCGACTATATCCGAAAAATAATACAAACACTTCAGATCCAGGATGGCGTTGTCTCACGAGTCCGTACAAGAACCGCCGTTTTGAAAACACTGACTTACAACCCCTAAATCGTCAATGGGAATGAAATTATATGAAAGGAAAATAAAGGCGATTTGTGGTTTGTAGACTCAATGCGTGTTGTTGAAGAAAGTGCAAGAGAAGGCTGAGGGGAGTTCTATAAGAGTGCGTGCGGAAAATCAGAAAAATAAATTGTTGGCGCAACAGGTCAGTAAAAGGCACTCACCGTTGAGGTGAATTATTTAAGGGAGGGTTGTACACGTTTACGCTGAATTGATAAGCTTTCTCAGGTCGGGTATATACTCTCGGTCTCTGGGATGCAGACGTTTGGGAGAGCTGGCGCCGGCGCAGTGGATAAACCTTAAGATGTAATATAATATATGTGTATTTCCGGAATCACTCGCTTAGTAATCCAGAAACCTAACCACTAGGCCATTGCGCCCACCACCCATCGCCGTCCAATTTGGGATTTTTGATAGATCATAAAGAAAAGTCTTAAACCCTTCTATTATCATGTAAATTTTACTTTAGTATATAGTACCTATGTCAACTGCTGCTCACGCATTATAAATTCAACTTTCAAACCGTCGTCATTAGAACATTAATATGTATATCTTTCAAATGGTAATGGCACAAATCATCCGCAGAAACAATGATGACTCTAAGTCAATCCCAGAAACCACATTATTTGAAAAGAAGTCCATACTAACTAACAGCGATGATTGGGGTCTTTTGTTGTTTCAGGAAATTAATGAAACAGCAAACACTTACCTATACACGTTGTGAGCGAGTTCATTAATCATGCAGTTACACTAGTTCTTACATAAGTGTCAGTGAAATATATTAACCATGTATATGTATATATTATCATTCATCTACTGTGATACACTTCGGAAGAATATGTATCGACTTGTGTAGCCCTTAATTATTCATTTCACTACATATACCTACTGTACAATGGGAGGGACTGTTTGCATGTACCTATAAGTCATTTTCGATATCATTTGTTCCAAATGAATTCCAAATAAAGTATTTTGCCCAAAGGCTATCTGGTGCTCAAATATCGAAAGAAAATATTGGTACACCTACACGTATGTAAGTATATATTGTAACAGCCCTTTATCGCCCTTTAAGTCTAGTTTGTATAGTGTGTTATCAGAAACTGGGTAACCAAAATTTATAAAAGTTGAAGTGTGTAACTGTATTATGGCGAGGGCTTGCAGTTTGCACGATCCATTTAACCTGATCTGATAATGTGCCAGAACAGATGATGCCATTTAGGCTAGGTATAGTATGTAAACGCGAACATCTGCGAAATGCTGCTTTTAAAATTAAAAATTTTAGCACCAAGTTTTTTGGAGACCCGTTGTCTCAACAAAAAAAAAAAATGTTGACAAGTTACATGATACATGAATGCACCACAGAACAAAATGGAGGACCAACCCATCCATTCCAAGGAATATATCCACTTTCTTGGATTCACAGCCAATTTTAGTTACCTATATACTTAAAACAAAAAGCTACCTTTAGCCCAAAACAATTCTTTTTTTCTCTAAGTTAGACCAGGACTAAAATATTCCTGGACATCAAATCTACAATCGCTTGTTCTGTGACAAGTAAACTTTGAAAGACCTCTCTGCAAATATCTCGAGACGCTTTTGAAGTTTTCTAGAATCGAATCGCTTTTACCCGAATAGAGGTATTTAAAAAAAAAAAAACAAACAGGTTTAGCGAAGAAATGAGGCGATCGAACCTGACAGTCTCGATATGATAGTGTTCAAGGCTATCCTACAAATTTCTATAAAGTGTTTACGCTGATAATATAATGGTTTACTTAAGCCCAAGTTAGAGAGGTTACTTAATGTGATGTGGGGGAGGGATAAAGGTGACAGGTGGCACCTCCCATGCACAAAAACTGATTAAGCTCAAATTTTCAGACAATCTTAGGCCAGGAAGTGTTCCTGTTAAGTTTGGTCAAAATTCGACATAGGGGCGTGGCACCTCCCATACAAAACATTGCAAACGCTTTTCCTCTACAGTTCGAAAAGAATTCCGTCTATTAACATGCAACGTACATAATAATTTGCTATGAAGTGAAAGGTCCACGTAATTCTAAAGTTTACAAGATTTCCTATAGATGGCGCGGAATACCCAAATCTCAAAATTACACTATATCTTGACGCTTATAACAGTTTTAGCTTTTGTGTCTGTTACCAATTGGCGTAAAAGATACTGAACAGATTTCAATGAAACGTTTTTCGACATGTTAAGAATTAACACATTGGAAAGGCTACTGGATAGGTATGTCGTTCATTGCCTACTTTTTGTTAACTTTTTTAATAAAAAATATTTTTCTTATTTCATAGCTTTTAGCTTAGCATTACTCTAATATACAATGCACCCCTATCGCGAAATCCGTTGAAATTGAGTTTCACTTTACCTATTTGATTCCTCCGGAAAATTCTCCTTACCGACATGTTTTTAGAAAAGCTAGTTTCACTGTCAAACGGCTGTCTTTTATTTGTCAATAGAAATTTGTTTAGCTGCATTCTTCGGAGGCTAATGAATAAAGTTTCTTTTAAAAATGATTTAAATAAAAAATAAAGTGTTTAAATGGATACGAATACGATAGCCCTATTTCCCAGAGAAAAATAAGAGAAAGGTTCAGAGGAGCAGTATATGATTTCATGGAACTTACGGATGAAATGTGTTTTTAGAAAGATTATTATTTTTTGATTTTAATGGCTGGGCAAAAATCCTCTAGGTACTTGTTGTTCCTTCCCGCGGGCGCCCGCTGAAAATGGCTAATCAGCCTGTCTGTTTAATAATAAATGTTATTATAAATTATATCAGCCAAGGCCCAAGGGTCACACTTGCATATCAGCTATACGCTGGTGATTCGTTGCGACGTACGACCAGTGCTTCCACTAAAAAAATTAAAAAAAAACATAGTTAGGTTCAAAAAGCATGATTTTCATTTTGTAGTTGGATAATGGTAAAAAGAGAAAAAGGAGCACATTTAAAATAGAAATGGTAAAACCGCATCGTGACAAGTAAAACAAGTATGTACTTTCAGATATACATTAAGTTTTAGGTACCTATTTATAAAAAAAAAACACAAAAATGGAAGGATTAAAACTTAAAATAAATTCATAAAATTATGTATGCTCGGAGTATATAATTTACATATTCTGTAATTTAATAAATCGCACTTACAAATACAAAAAATAAATAGTTACTTTTTTCGTAACTTTTTAGTTCATGAAAAAACCTTTTTAGAAATAAATTTTATTTATTTAAAAAAAAAAAGCCACCAAAGAAGTGACGGGAAAATACGAGCATTGAAAAGGGAAAGAATGAGGGAGTAGCTCGGTTTCTTTCGTCCCTATCAAGAATTTCCGAAAAAAAAAACGAACATTGAAGAATGAAAAATAATTAATAAGTTGGCAACGCATTAATCTCATGGGAAAATTGACATTGACAGTCAAATTTTAATTAAAAAATTATTATAAGTGGAAAATTCAAAATTCTAATTCTAATAGGTACTTTTGATGCATTAGCATTAATAAAGAGAAAATTTCACATTTCACTATTCTAATCATAAGATAAATTAATTAATCCATCAAATTGTTCTAAGAAAACAAGTTTTAAAAGACATTACCTAAATAACGAAATTTCCAATTCCAAAGAAAGGGTGTTTTCGTACGCGGCAAAAGGTTTGGAATTGGAAATTTGCTCTTGACACAATTTTTGCAGTAATCCTGCGTTGTTGGCGATAATGGGGATGTATTCGCTTCGGAGTTTTTTTTTTTTTTTTTTTTTGAATTTTTGAAGTTCTTTTAACAGTTCTTGGATATAAGGATAAGGAGTTGGCAGAATTTGCATGGCAGTTTTACTCTTACCTTAACTTGGGAATGCTTCTTTCTCTGGTAGCTTCTAGTACTCCTTAAGCGATGTCCAGGTAGGGTTACCAGACTTTTAAGGTCTCTGTCAGGCTCAGGCCAGGCCTCACGCTTTGTCAGGCTTTTTAAATTTTTGTTGATTTACTATTTACATCAATTCAATTTTAACGAAAAAAAATTTTAAATTGTTGCTGAATGCATCAAAATATGGATGCAACTAGATCATTTGGAATGGTTTCATTTATATTCGTTCAGTAAAAGAGACAATACTATTAACGCAATGACAGCAGTCACATATGCGGCAATTCAATCCCCAATTTATTATATACACAACCTACTACTACTATTTGATCTGAGGCGTTGTTGGTAACCTTACGTAAGTCACAAAATAATAGTCAGTATTTCTCAAATGCTTTAACCTTTTTTTGTGGATGAAAATTTTAAAGGATATGGATTCTTTTGATTCTGTATTTGAAAGATTAGCATTTGTAAAAGAATACAATATAACACTTAATAATTCCTATTTGTTTCACCAATGTACCAAATTTGAAAAAAATTGTCAGTCAACGTGATAGTATTTTTTTTAATCATTGGATATGCAATATTTAAGCTTAATATTTTGAAAATTGCAAAACCAATCCTACGGAAATAGGTACTGCGATGTCATATTTCAGTATTGTCAGGCAGCGCAAATGCTTCCGGATTTTTTATCGTATACAGTCCTTATAAATATTTTGAAGAAACTTGACGTTTTAAATCAAATACATATATGCAACTGTAAAATATAAAAAATGCCTTAGTTAAAAAAATTCTTTTTGCTCTATAATCAGGCTTTTCTCTCCTACTTGTCCGGCTTTTTGATTATTTGTGATGGTAACCCTATGTCCAGGCCAATCAGAAAATCAGAAAAAAATTATTTTATTTGCACAAAATCTGCTTTTGCCATGCCAAGATTGTTTTTGATTATCCAGGTTAATTCTTTGTTGTATTTAACAAGGAATTTGTTTATTTTACTTATCCTATATAGTTGATGTCAAAAATTTGTCATGATTCCATTTTTATTATTATCTACCCCCCCCCCCCCTATTTTCAATACAATTAACGCGTACAAAAGCAATTAGACCAAGCCAAAACCCGTAAGTATCTAAATAAACATGTTGTTGATACCAAAGTCGACATTGTCTCCTTTTTTGGCAAGGCAAAAGTGCATTAATAAATTAACATAACTAGGAACAAAATACCTATTGATTATTTTTATTATATCCGTATAAGTTATAAAATAACGAACAGCGTAAACAAATAATTAGTCAGCTATATAGCGACGTATACTGTGACATTCCAAAGAAAATCAAATTGTCCGTAATTACTTTTATGAGTTTTGTCTCAATGTGTTTAAAATTTGTTGTTTATTGTTTATACTTTACCTATTTGGTGGTACAAATATGTAGGTACAGCGGTTCAGAAACTTATCACTACAATATAAAGATTAGTAGCGAAGCTTTCGTTTTTGTCATTCACTGCACTAATTATTGCTTTCTAGGCAAAGGTTTCCTTTTGTTTATAGTACCATTCAAGCCAAAAGATTAATAGTCCAACTATACGATGCTACTTTAAGGGTTGCTTAACACAGACGTTTCAATAAATCACGAAACATAGAGCTTTGTTACAGTAGTCTGAAATGGGTAGGTGTACAGTGTTTGTATCTACCTACATCTTTAATTTATCATACTGAAGGAGAAAACATTGAAGATGTAAAGAGAAGCAACTGATAAGCTACATAAAGCAAATCATTGCGTTAAGCAAATATCTATGTACCTTCAATCTACATTGTATTTGTATAATACCTAAGTTCATTTCAGGCGAGTGAAATTTGGTAGCAAATTAAAAAAGGCGAGTTAGGCCTACTGTCCACGTAGCTGCGCTTCATACGCATGCTTTCGTCAAACGAGGCTTTGTCCACGGATACGCTTTCCGTCATTTGCAGCTTGCATTGCCGATCCGTGGACAGCAAGTGGACAGTAGGCCTTAGACCTTGCTGCCAAAAATTGGACCGTCAATAAAAATGCGTTCAGTAAGGAGTTGGAGATAAATTTGGTTTAAGGAACTTCGTTACGGGTAAATGAATTACTCCTAAGACTTGCTGGAATATATGATTCCGATTGCACCATCAATATGACATCGCAATTAGTGCGATTTTTTTTTAAATAGGTATACTTCTCCCGGGAAAGGCGAACCTACAACGCTTCATCAGCGCCCCGAGATGCTTGCATGCAGATGTATGTTAATTCTGCACTTAAATTGCTGCAAATTGTTGTCTTCTGGAAATATATCCCCAGGAAGCGAGTTTCAAAGTTTGCATGTCCTGTAACAGAAGGAATTTTGGAAACGTTTGGATATCCAAGACACTGGAGGCATACCGGTCATCTACCGCAACGTGGTCAGGCTGTGCTTTTCGACTAGAGCCGAAGATGTCCTCCTTTCCGATCCTGGCATTTAAGTCGCCAAGAACAATCTTGACATCGTACTTTGGGCACTTATCATACGTCTTCTCGAGAAGATCGTAGAACGCTTCTTTGGCTGCGTCATCCTTTTCCTCTGTGGTCCAGATCAGCGTTATGTTTTTAAATTTGGCCCTGATGCGGGTTGGTAGTAGTTCGGGGCTTATGTTACGGAAGCCCAAGACTTCTTGCCTAAGTCTTCCTGGAATCACAAATCCACATCCAAATAGACGCAGACCTTGCTCCATGTAGCAATTGCCGTGGTAGATCATACAGTTTTTTACCTTTCTTGGGCTTTCCCCATCCCATCTCACTTCCTGAATGACTGTAATATCGGCTTTGTACTTACCCAGTGTCTCTACTAATTGCTCGGCTGCATATATGTGGCCTGTTTAAGGTCCGGACATTCCACGTGCAGATCCGAACCTCGCTGTCCTTAAATCGTTTGCGTTTGATCCATATCCATTCAATGAATTTATCCGCCGTACGTCCACTTTCTGAGGGGCTTCTTGTCTTGTTAAGACTTCTGAGACTCGATCAGTCAGTCTTTCCGACAGAGCATTATAGTGTTGTTATTTTTTTCGTGTTTAACACTCGCGCTTATAAGTTCAGCAAGTCTTCATATAATACTGGTTAAAGAAGTATGAGTGGTGACTAAACTATGAGCTCCTTCCGTGCCACGTAATGCCGTATAATGGGTCAGTAACTATAGTTGTGTAAATATAGAAGTATAGATGCAACTATTCGTTTCCGTGAGTTTAGTTTTGGTATGAATGACAGGTTTATCGTAAACCAACAATGTTGATACTGAGGGAAACCCGCAAGCTTTTCTTCGATTGCAAAGTCGCTTATAAGCATTCATTATCGAGAGCTCCAGAGGAATCCAGCCAAAACCACCAATTTGAGCGCAATAGGCATGTTGTTAGCACAATAATATATTCGTAATGTGGTACCTAACCTACCTACCTATTCCTATACTCGTACTACCTAACTCTGAGGTTAAAATTAACGCGCAGTTTGTCTAATATTAGAAATAATTCAGCATTTTTAATTAGAGAACATTCCATGTCATCTAAATGCGGATAAGTACCTAATAGCCGGCATTTGGTAGGTACCTAGACACGAATCGGTTGGAAACGTTCGCGACCAAAATTATTTTATTACAATATTGCAGTCGCCGAAATCGAATTAATTTGACCATTTGCATGCCAGTCATTGAGTTAACAATGAACGTACTTACATATAGGATGTAGGTAGGTACGTATATCTATGGGTTGTTTGCAACGGTCGACGAATATCGCTTTGTGCGGACTTCGTGGTAGCCCGCGGATGAATCAACCACTCAGTAAATCGACAACAACGACAGTGGCTTATAGCTGTGCAAACGTTTTCGGTAACACTCTAGTTAAGTGTTATTCGAGAATTTATTCCTTTACGTACCTACTAGATATCTGAATACATATGGAATACAATAATCGCAATTTTTGTATTGAAACTGACACCCTAAGGGTGCTAGTGAAATTACCACTGGGTAACTAACATGATAGGTACATAAATCGCATAATGCAATCAATCCAGATGTCAGAAGTGTACTTATGTGTAGCATGGAATGGAAATTTAAGTGGCAAATAAAAATGGTAAGATACTGAACAAATATATTTTAATTGTGGTATAAGTACCTACCTACCACATCGTATAGTACACCTGCTATGAGATGATCGGCATCTTCATTGATCGTTATTTGATGTTGATCACTCTGTCTCCTCTATACTACCGTTTAACTATTCAAGAAGCACTCAAGAAACGTAAGAAAAGTAAAAGCGAAAAGATACTACTCGTATAATTCAATGGACAAGAATGTTTAAGAGTGTATACTTCACGTAGCGCTGTCAGAAAAAAATACGTTTGCCGAATAGATACACCGTCAAGAAAAAAAAATGGCGAAACCGAAAGGCCCTTTCGAACAATATTTTTTTTTGTGAGGTGCTATAATCAAGCTAGTTTTTGAGATTTTATTTTTTAAATTGCAATTATAACAAACTAGCAAAACCTAAGTTAGTTTGTAAACGTCAGATATATAACATTTGCCACTTTCAGTATGCTTTTCTTAGGGCATGCACTCGTAAGCGACATCTTCAGTTTGTCCGGCAAGCTACCTCAAAGCCGCATGTTATTAGAAACAATCATATAAATGTCTGTATTAATTTATTAGACATATTGAGAGATAAGAGTGATTCGTTTTTTTGCGTTGACTTGACACCGATTATGACTTTCTTATTGAAATCACTTGAAAGATAAATAATAGCGTTTTCGTGAGAGCGACGAAGATAATTACGTACATTACATTCTTCATCCATCCATTTCCATACTATACAGTATACATACAACATACTTATAAAATGCAACTTCCGTCTGTTCGTTTTTTCATAACTCGAGAACCATTCGTCCGATTTTCATGAATTTTTTTTTTTATTTATATGTGTGTCCGTAGAGTGGGTGAGAATTGCTCAGGAGTAAAGGGGTCGCGGGGTATAAGAGGGGTCTCGCCCGTTACCATATAAGGGAAGAAGCTCAAACCTTGCTTTCAATATCAAGGATATTCTATTAAAACTTTTTGAGTCTTGGAAGTAGTTTCTACAGTTTAGTTTGAAGTTAAGCTGTCTGTATAAGAACCTGCTTTCGGATTCCCGATCCTTTATGATGAACTGATCTCGAATAGTCTTCGTTTTTCTGAATAATGCGGTAAAGTTGGTCTTTCAAATTACGTAGGTTTTTTACATCAACATGTAACGATTCTCCACACGTGTTATACCAATTTAAAGTTTACCATATTTCATACCACTAGTCCTTATTCCTCAGCTCGTACCTACAAAAGCAGTTTTTTCGCATACATAAAAGCTGCATGTCTTTATTATGAAGTCAGCTTGTCCGGTTTCCAAGTACCTACCTATATAGCGTAACTAGGCGTATTTTGTGGTAAAGCTCCTATGGAATTTTTCGATTTCTTCACGTTCGCATGCCCCTCGGCGCCAAACTTGAGAAGCATAGCAAAGAGTTGATTTAACAACTGAATTAAATAGCTTATAATTTGCAGATGAAATGATTTTTTTATTTGAGAATAGTTTTTTCCACTGCATGTGATAAACTACTTGCTTAGCGTTCTAGATCTTTTGCACTACAGCCTACATTTTTCCATGAAAAGTTAAATCCCTAATGACGTTATTATCTCATGAACCATTGCAGAGAAAAATGTCAGAATTTATCAAATATTTCTACCAAATGCAAATTTTTTTAGGAATTCCTGGTATACTTTTAGACTTATTGAGTTTTTTCAATATCGATAGCAAAAAAAAAACGGCGCTGGCTCTGCTGAGTAAAAGCGTGAATCTCGCCGGAAAGCTGGTAAGCGAGAAGCTGGTTGATTCACTATGGAAGTGCCCGATATCGCAGACTTTTGCATGATTGTAGATACATCTGAATGGTTAAACACAATTTTTACTAGTATCTCGTTGCATCCATCTTCATCTTCCAGCATAAGCTCACGATACAGTAATGCGATAAATAGGCATGCCATTATTTTAGCTCGTCTCTAATGCTTGTATGCGGATCTGTTGCATTATTAACATTTCGTTATCTGGGAAATTAACGGCCGTATTATTTACTCAGTTTAAAAAAGAGGTTTAATTTATACCGTGTCTTAAATCTTTTTGATTTTTAAGTAGGTAGGTAACTGAAAAATAATAAACTTCGGGCACAGCTGACCGCAGAGCTTCCACATACAAATGCTTTGTACCAACTCAATTATTATGGCACAAATATAATTGCAGGATCCAGAAAGTATTTCCGCATTACGCAATTTGACCGTTAATTTAAATTGTTGGCATATTTCGAATTTGACAGATTTGTTTTCTTCGAATTGAATATTTCCTTCTCTTTGTGGCGACTAATTTATCATCAACATAATACTGACGACATGGGGCGCTTAAGATGCTAAAGAGATTTTTAATGCATCTGGTTTCGGCGCGACATATTCGGCAGCTGCAATCTTATCCGATCTCATTCTGACCAGACACCAGACGTGTTCTCTAATTAATATCTATTTTTGTGAATTTCCTTTTGTTAAAAATTAACATTAAACATTAACAAAAGGAAATTCACAAAAATAGATATTAATTAGAGAACACGTCTGGTGTCTGGTCAGAATGAGATCGGATAAGATTGCAGCTGCCGAATATGTCGCGCCGAAACCAGATGCATTAAAAATCTCTTTAGCATCTTAAGCGCCCCATGTCGTCAGTATTATGTTGATGATAAATTAGTCGCCACATCTTTACTGACAGTGGCATCATCTATGTGGTGTACATAACAGCTTGCAGGCAGTACAAGTTGGTACAACCACCAGGCCGACCAACCAGTTTTCAGCACCACCTTTTAGTCCTTCTAATTGATGTTCTGCCATCTTTTACTGAAAATATGCAGCAGTCATCAGCAGCTGTACAAATCTAGTCGGAGCACCGCTGTATGACTGTAGCTGTCAGCCTGTCAGCTGTCACACTTGAATTCCCTGTCAATTATTTGTTATTGGATCACCTCGCAACAAAAATATCAGAAAATTTGTATATTTCTCATTTACAACACATTTATTTCATATTCCATTCTATATTAGTTCATTTACACAAAAACGCAATAATGCAACGTGAAGAAAAACAGCTCGAAGTGACACTAGATGCAGTGTTGAATCGTTTAAACGATCTGAAAAGCTCCATCGGTGCAATGATACACAAACTGGAAACCGAATATGAAATAATTAACTGGCCGACTTTCCTCGATAATTTCGCTCTCATTTCAAGCCATGTAAGTAGTTCATTTCTATTTAAGCATAATGCCATTCCAACATGTAATTTTTTCCAGCTGACTGGGCTCTCGAAAATTTTGGCCAAAGAACTAGGACCACCACTTCGTAATCGAACAGTATTGCCCTTGATGCTGTCGCCTGAACGAGATGAGGCACTTTGGAATCTGACTGAAGGACGCGTTCCTGTATTCTCCCACGATATCGTACCGAACTATTTAAGAACAAAGCCGGACCCAGTTGCTGAGCAGAAAATGATTCAAAATGAACAGAAGGTACAACTTCTTTGCTGCGGCTTAAACGCTTTCATTACTATCTCATTCTAGGCGGCCAATTTGTCCGTGGAAACAGCAATGAAACAGGTTGCCCAATATAACAAAGTTGTGTCACACGTTCTGGAAATGGTTAGTAAGGCTCGCGAAGAATGGGAAATTGAATCGTCATCCCGTGCAGGTACGCTTGGGCTTGGGTTGTGTCGAGAATAACGTTCTAGTGTGATCTGTTTTTAGGAATTCAACAAACCAGCAGTATGGCCGATACTCACGCCCTGGTCGCTGCAGTTGGAATGGGAAAAGGCTTGAAAACAGCGATGCAACTGTCTGGTCCTGGCTCTGCGGCAGGCGGCATGATGGTACCACCTGCTATTCGTCCACCAACTCCAATGAGCTCTGTCAGTCCATCGGGCGTGAATCAATTGGGCAAAGCACCTTCGGCCATTAAAACGAATATCAAGTCGGCAAACCAAATTCATCCTTTTGGACGATGATTTAGTCTAAATGGGTTTGTTCATGTGTGGATGTAGCGTAATGAAGTAAACATTAAATTTTGTGTGAGCGGATTTTGTTGTTTTAAATGAAGAGAAATGCGAAATGCGCTCCCACTGCGCTCCGAGGTGCTTGCACGTGGATGTTACTTAAATTGTTGTATGCATGATGTAGTGCAAATATGTCTTCACGAAGCGACTTTAAAAGTTTGTTTGTTCGGTAGCTGTTTTGCGTTTAGGAAAACGAAAAGTGACAACTTCGATATTGTCAAGTAGTGTACTATGAGGTAATGTGCAATGGTTGTCTGGCTGCTTTTTATGGCGCTCTTGGAGGACACTCACAGCCAATACTATACATATTCCAGCTTCGCATGTGTCGTGTAATGGCACTTTTTTGGAGATATCCTCTTGCTTTCATGGTATTGAATCAAAAAATTGTAAATCGCAATAAAAGGCACAGATAACGAGATCTAATTTTATTCAAATAAAAGAACAATAAAAATACAAATTTGTATAGGCCGTGTTCCACGGGCCTCCATTAAACAGCCATTTCCATACTTATTTTCGGATAGGGCTTGTAGTCGACCACTTCAAAGTCGTCGAATGTAAAGTCCTCAATGTTCTCAACTTTGCGCTTGATCAACAGTTTGGGAAAGGGTCGTGGGACACGTTGCAACTGCTCCTTGAGAGGCTCAACATGATTATTGTAGACATGAGCATCGCCTAGAGTGTGTACGAAATCGCCAGGCTTCAAGCCAGTGATATGAGCGATCATATAAGTAAGCAGAGCATAACTCGCAATGTTGAATGGCACACCCAATCCCATGTCGGCTGAACGCTGGTACAACTGACACGAGAGCTCACCATTGGCAACATAGAACTGTGCCAGACAATGGCACGGTGGCAGTGCCATCTTGGGTAAATCGCTTGGATTCCATGCGCTCATGATAATCCGACGATCATTGGGATTTGTGCGAATGCGATTTATCACTTCGCTCAATTGATCGATACCCTCACCTGTGTAGTCATCGTCACATTTACGATACGTTGCTCCAAAGTGACGCCATTGAAAGCCATAAACTGGACCCAGGTCACCCTCTTCACGATCAGTAAAACCAGACTTATCAAGGAATTCCCGAGTACTGTTCCCGTCCCATATGTGAATGTTCTTTTCCTGCAGCAGTTTGGCATTGGTTTTGCCGTGTACGAACCAAAGGAGCTCCTCAGCGACAGCTCGCCAGAAGACACGTTTTGTTGTGAGCAGTGGAAATGAGTCGCGCATATCGAAACGCATTTGTGCTCCGAAGATGGAAATGGTACCCACACCAGTGCGGTCAGACCGAGACACGCCTGTAATTAATAGTTGTTATCAGACACATAAGAAGTTTGTCTAATCTTTCTACCTTTATCGATGATTTTCTGGATTAGGTCCAAATACTGTTGTTCGTCAGAGTTGATTTGTTGTGCTCCATTTTCCGCAGCTCCATTTGTATCCATGATTTAGGGATTTTATGAGAATGTCGCGTTAGCTAAATACCTTGTGAATCAGCCAACAAAAAAAGTATGAATTTGTCATTGTTTTGTATTTAAACAAAATTCGCGGTTTTTTTGAAGTTTAACAGTAACATATTTTGATACTGAGAGGGCAGCACTAGTATTGGTTTCGTTCAGTGAACTACCGCGAAGAGTGTTGATGGGAATCGACAGTTCCAGTTTACAGTAGGTAACGAATAATTATAAAAAATGGGCTCACACCGATTTTTTCGAATAAAAAATTGGCAAAGGACCTAGGCAGGTAAAGTAAATTTCGATGAGATGATATTAAATTAAGTAACACCAAGTCTCACCGAAACATCATTTCAGTCAGGAGGGCTGATAAGTCATTACATTAATAAAGTCTAGAACGGACCGCATTTTTGTGGACGTGACATAATTATCTAGAAATCCCAGTCACCTTCCCTGAATACATACCTAATAAACCCTGATTGAAAATTGACGTTTGAGCGCTTGACAGTAGCTTTGTGAGAAAAAAAATGGTATAGGCCACATTTAAAAAAAAGAAAAAAAGAGTTTGTGGGTAGTTTATGGTAGCTTGTAGGTATAGTAGCGCAGTGGTTAGTGTGCTGGAATATGGTGTGCCGGTATTGTACACCAAAGCCACCGGCGGCGCAAGGGATAAGCAGCTTATCCACGACGGGTACGCCGCCAATGCTCCGGAGTTCCTCGGTTTTCACACTGCGATTGCGGATAGGGACACGGTCGATGCTTTAAAGAAATTCACCGGATTTTGGTGGCTTAAGGAAGAGGTGAGGGCAGACGGTGCAGTCGATGCGTTACCTATGTAACATCCTCCTTATTTTTAAGCTAGTTTGTAAGTTAGTTAGGCGTATTTTAGGGGGTCTTAGGGAGGGGCCGGCCTCGCCAATATGAATGTAGTGCTACCGAGACAGCCACCGACGCTTATATCCTCGCTCGACTAACGGCGGCGAGTGTGCACCGTGGCGCCTATCGACGCAATCGGGATGGTGACCAATCGAGACATTGCTCATCGCCCTGATTATACGAAAAGAAGGTTAGAAAATCCGTTCTCTTTCTGATCACTTAAAAGGAAGGCCTCGGTCTCCATGCATTTATCTGGTTCCTTCCTTATCCTGATTCCTAACTATTTTCTTTTGAACCAAGTGTTGTCATTATATAAGATGTTCGCGCAATGTCTCAGTGGGTCAAATAATACAACATTTTTCCGTTTTTGTTAATTTTTTTTTAGTAAAACACCTGTTGCTATAAAACTATTTCTAATAAACGTCAAAATAGTGGAGAGATATGTCGTTTTCGGTTGGTCGTCCAGAACCGTCCGGAAGCAATCCGAACCCTTTTGAAAGCGTTCGATTGGCACTCAACTGACAGTTCTTCTACTGAAAAGAAGAGAAATTTGCTTCTGGATTTGAATTCAGAATCGCGGAGAGTATTTCCGGACGGTTCTGGACGACCAATCGAAAAAAAATTTGTTTTTGCGTATTCTGTATCGCATTGTTTTACGTTTCCGTGTTTCGATGTTTCTAATTTGCATATACCTATATATTATCGTCGCATTTGTTGTGGTTTTTTGCATTATTAAGCCCGATTTTAGTCGCATTTTGTCATTGTTGTGTTTTGAGGCACTCTTGTTGATTTTGGTAATTAGATAGGTACCTATGTACCTACATAGGTAAAAATAAATACCTATACACATTCGCGGTCACCTGTTTTTTTTGCGATAAAAAGGTCAACATTAAACCGATCTTCATGATTTTTTTAACTTTCTCGTATACCTATATACCTACGTAGTAATAGAAAAATACATAGTGTTTTTGTACAAAATTTCGAACTCGAAAACGTCATTTTCGATTACCTAGATAGTATCTAGATATAGTGTTTTTAGAACCTTCAATTTCCACCCCAATCGCTAATAATGGTACTTTAAAAACTGCTCATATCTCGAAAACGCCATTTTCGATGTGGATGAAAATGTAACTGATAGGTACCTAATGCTTATATCCTAAAGAATACATTGTAGTTTTTCTCAGAAAAATCCAGGATTTGCCCAAAGAAACATCAAACTTTGGCCCTCTTTATTTCAGTAACCAACTTATAAACTACTGCGATCTGCGGCCCAACGACAAGCGTGGCTCCTTATGCGGCCCAGCGACAAGTGTGGTTCCTATCTTAAGCAGGACAGCCAAAGATACTGACACTGTTGATTTAAGGCCAGCTTCCCAAAGGAAAATTAGCCACCAAAAATTCAGAAGACTGACCGAATTCAATTTCTATGAGGGAGCCTTATCTTTTACACTAGTACCTACTAGTACAAACAACAATTAGACATGTCTCCCGAATGGCAATTTCATTCGGGTAAATTTCATTCGGGTACTCATGCAATTTTGTCCACTTAGTCATCACTCATCAGTGTGACTTATAAGTGACGAATGAAAATCTCTTAAAAAAAAAATTAAATAGGTGGCGCAACAGGCGGGTAGACACCCTAGACCTAGCTTCTCTTCTAGGCCTTATGTCACATAAAAGTATGACGCATTGGGACATTTCGTTACACCATCTCCCGATCTGTATTCACCACACATCATATTATATTTTTGTAAAGGCCAAGAAATTTGAAATAATAAAGTGTGGTTACGTAATGTTTAAACGTGATACGTATACGTTTTTAATTACCAAGGGTTCAGTTACTAAACCTTAACACATCTTAATGACTCTGAGATTCTGCGAGATTCGCAATAAACGAGAAAGTTTCGTGCAAATTTGTTTCGTTTCGCTTACTGACTCATTAACGCCCACCGTGGAGGGTTCGAAAATCAACACTTAAAGGGGTAAAATGGGGGGGGGGGTCGAAGTTTGTATGGGGATAGCCTTTATCAACATTTCCTCTTAAATTTGACATAATACATACTAATAGTCATAAATCGAAATCATTACGCACAATAAAAAAAACTTGAAACCATTTTGATTAGACAATACTTCCGGATGGCAGCACTTCAGTTTCAAATTAATCATTTAATTTTTGATCTGTTTTCTCCAATATTTTTCAGAGATACCTACTAACTGCTCCTAACCTATACTTTCTTATGTAGGTTACCTGTGCGAATCCAGAAGGAATCTCTGTGAACCAAATCCTGAAACAAAAATTTTAAAAAAAATTCAAAAAATGTATACAATTCATTTAGGTATCTACCTTTTTTTTTTGCGTTTTCTGATTATTGCAGGAGTAATCACTTAACAGATAACATAGCCTATACAACGAGGTTACATTTTCTTTATGTTAATATATAAACTTGGTGTTATTCAATTCTCATTTGTAGTTGTTTCAGTTGGTCTTAAATCCATACAAACAAAAACATTAGTTTAATTTTTTCATAGAATAGAGATGTAGGTATTTATCTAATTCTAATAGATACAACCCAATGAATGCCTATACAATACACTGCCACATCAGAATTGTTTAAAATTGTTTGCTTGTTTTGAATTCTTCAAAACAAACATGAATGCCTGGACTACGTGATTTCCATTGTCCTGCTCCTATAGGATGATGGCCAGATAAAAATTAATGAAAATCGAACGGGAACAAAATCCGAGCGAAATTCGTGTGTCAATCGATGTTATGCACTCAGCTAGATACGAATACATTGTGCTGGTATCATGTTCACTGATACATCAGAATTCGTTTTTACTATTTTCTATTTGTTCAGCGTTATTTCTTCTTTTTTTTTTTTGTGACCTCGCATTCGCTCTTTGGCATATTGTCCTGGTGGAACCAATTGAATAAACATTACACGAATTATTTATTGTTTACTTTTAATTAAAAATTAAATTGATTTTTACGCTCACAGGTGCGAGGTGACAGGGGACATCCTGTCCTGATACTGGGTTTCAATGACAGTTTGTTTGTTTGCCCAATCTAAAGGTACAGATAGGTTGTAGTGGTATATGATCTATGATCCCCAAAAGCACTGTTTTATTTACTTTTTAAATTATACACCCAGAGAGTTGGGTTTTATTTCTTTCTTAATCCACAATTTTAATATTCAAATTATTTCACAGTGACAAATCACTGCGATTTATATTGTGCAGATACGTTTGCCATCTGAAGTTTCCAAAGTACACTTACTTTATGTGAAATGTCCCCTCTAAATGTCCATCTCATTTTGAACAACGGGCATAATGAGGGAAAACAAATTTCCACATACATATATATATTGTAATACATAGCCACTATAGTGTACGAGTGTATCTTTCACTAATTCGCAAAACCCTGCCAAGCAGCACACAAATTGGACCGAAAGAGAACTCCATTTTACATTATGTCAAAATGATGGATTAGATGAACTCAACCTCATTTCGAGGACATAGCGAAAAATTATGGAAAAATTACAAGTGGCAGATGATGTGGGGTTTTGTTTCGAGATGCTCCCCTCATACTTATAGGGGGGGTTGGTTGGTTGGTGGGGCTAGTGTTGTCATTCTCCATAAATGAATGTAGTGTTATAATATTCATTCATCTGTCTATCCATCTAAAAAGAAAATGTTCTTAATGTTGGTTAGTGGGACAATGCGGAAGTTATATACAAGTTTGATAGATCAGGAATCGGAGTTAAAGAACCATTATATGTAATAGTTATTTGACGTACGATAATTGGAAATATGATAGTTAAGTAGTAGTAGATAGTTAGTGGTGTATCTATTTATTGTATCTCCTATTATATTGCATCTTTTGTATAGAAACTTTAAAAAAGGACGAATAGAGAATACAGGCAAAGACTTAAAGGAGTACAAAGAGTGTTGTGGTTGGATATTGTACTCGCCTGACGCGTACCTACTTTTTCGTCAAATGCAAAATAATATTGAAAAAAACAAACACAGAAATTCATAGAGAATTCTTAACTAAGAGGAAACGGAGATACGGCAAGGTATCTATAAAAATACTTAAGCTTGCTCTTCGCAAGTGTAGGTAGGTAGGTACGGCATAACAGCTTGTTGCTCAACTTTTTATATTTAGTTCAACGAAATATGGATATCTACCATCCCGATACTTGAGGGTCAAAATTAATGAATAGATGGCGCAGCAGGTCCGTATAGGCACCCTAAGCCTTTCTCACAATCATTCGTCTGAGTGAGGGTTCCCTGAAAACGGACATGTACCTATACTCTCAGATGTTTATCGGACGTTCGCGAGAGGTGGCGCAGTGAAAATACCTTAATTTGTGTTTTTCCGGGGATCGAACCTGAGAGCTAAGACCCCTCGCACAATTAATAGTCCAGCTGGTCCAGCATACAGCGCACTAATCACTCAGCTACTGCGGCACTGAGGGACGAGGGTCAAGATGTTGTGTATGAAAACCCACCCTTCAAATCTTCGGGCAGTCTAGATCGCAGTTGACCAACTGGAGCAAAATACATTTTTCCAAAATCACACAAGTTTACGAAGCACCTGTAAGAGTCTATTCAACAATTGAGGAGAATCCGAATATGTGGAGTGCGCCTTAGAAACATGATTTCTGACTTCTTCGTTTCTCTGTTAAATGGCAGACGTGACGGAGCTTTGGTTTTAACAAGATGACGCAACATACCACACGGAGCGCGAGGGCGACACCATCAATTTACTGCGGGAAACCATTTCCTTAACGCATCATTTTGCGTAATAGATCTGTGAACTGCCCTCCACGATCCTGTGATGTCAGACTAGTCTATGCCGATAAACTATAGAGACGTTGGGCGATTTGGTAGTCAATATTCGCCGTGTTACGATCCCAGTTGCCCGTTAAAGTTGTTGGAAATTGTACTTTACAATTGCGTTTCATTCGAACTAGCAGTGGAGCGCATATGCCCGAAATCATTTTTAAACAGTAGGTACCCAATGGCACAAAATTATATATTAATTAAAGCTAATATCATATTATATCTACATAAACATTAGCTTTAAGTGTTTTATTTTTTAAATGAAATTGTAACCATAAATAAACGAAGTAGCTAGAAAAAAGTTGGTATGTAGCAGATGAACAATTATTATAAATTTAAGTACAGTGGCCGGCATAAGTAATAAGTATTTTGAAAAAATAAAGTTAATTCTGCTCATAATTTGAAACTTTATGCAAATTTTAACATCAATGGAAAGGTCATTTAAATTCCGTTTGAATGATATAAAACCTTCCTTAACCCATTATGTACCCATTTAAAAATTTTAGAATTTTTGTGAAGTCACCTCCTATTCATACAAAATTTTTCTGAGATCATCCCATTCAAAAAATCATAAAAAAATATGAGCAAATAGATTTTTGAAAATGTTTGCAGTCACTATTAGAATTGTTCAGAGAAACTTTTTGCATCAAAAAATTTTTTTTTTGATACCGAGGAAAAAAGTCAAAAAAAGTAGACTTTTACAAAAATTTTAAATTTTCAATGGGTACTTAATGGGTTAAGGAAAGTTTTCTATCATTCAAACGGAATTTAACTGACCTTTCCATTGATGCCAAAATTTACATAAAGTAAGTTCAAATTATGAGCAGAATTAACATTAGTTTTGTCAAAATACTTATGCCGGCCACTGTTGTAGATCTACTACATTACATATCGCACCTTCAGTAAAAAAACGACGTAAGTGCAAAATTGTTAATTCTAAGAAAAATTCATTTGAAATTTTTTAAATCGTTTTTATTAAAAAAATATTAAGGAACAAAATTCTTACAATTATTAAAGTTAGTTGTAACATAAAGAAAATTTGACACACTTTTTGGTGTAGTAATTCACTTTTAAGAAAAAAAAATATTTAAGAAAATATAACCAAAATAAAAAAAAATTCCATGTACCTATTAAAAAAATAAGCACTTTAGTAAATGTAAAATGTGAAGTAAATTCTCATCTCTGGCGCCACAACGCATATCTTCAGTCGAATTACATTGATCAACTCGAGCAACTAGTTTCCACAACAGTGATGGTATTGCGTATTGAGGATGTCATGCTATCCGTTCGGACAACAATGTGTTGTGGGGTAAAATACACCTTTCCTACTTCTATATTTTGAATAGCGAAGAAAGATTAATTTGTTATCAAATCAAAATTTTCTCCCACTTCTTATTACCTACTAAAAAATATTTATCTTCCTTCCTTACAGCCGACAGCGACTGATATAAATATTATTACCTTTTGAACTATTGAACGGCTTAAATTTCTGTAAACTGTTTTAAATCAAAAATATTTTATTTTCAGCAATACTGCCCCTGAATAAAGATCATCGAATAAATTGTCCGCCCCTATCTAGTCGCAGATGTTAAAAAAATAAATAAATAATAAACCACACGGTGTAACCGGAAATCTGTCATAGAGTCATAAATAATATTTTCTCCTTTGCTACCTCAACTTAGATGATTCAAATTATTTTTTGATCTTTGTGTGTCAAGCGGTGGGATACCCATGTTCACTAATTGGGGACAGCACGATAAATAGCAACTATAAGGAGTGATATTGTTATCCGTGTCGGTAATGCGGGCACAGGCACCAATGGAATAGATTACTTTTATTTTAAGAAACATACTTCCACATCGAGAACTCTAATAAAAGAGTATCTATACTACATGAAGATGGTTTCATGTTGTAGATACATTTTTATGGTAGATTGCCGCCCTCTAGTCGAGTTGATGAACTGCACTTAAATTACATTGTGACGCCTGTCACTGCCTGCGTACCCAGTTGCAGGAAAAACTTTCATAACCCTGTTGTAGTTTATTTCTTATATGATTGATGGGAAAAACTGAAAGCAAGAACTCTTAAAAAAATTAAAAAAAAAAAACTCAATTTCCATATGCGGACAAAAAAAATGAACATGGTGATGGTGAACTATAATCAATTAGGGAGAGTTTATTATTTACCAATTAGGGTGGCTAAGATAAATTTGAAGCCTTTTATAAAAGTCAAATGTTCAAGCACTGGATGAACGCACAAATTTTTGTGTTTCGATGATGAATTTTTGGTGAAAAATTACCTACCAAAAAAGTCAACACAAAATAAAAAAAGAAGGCCGATCGTGGACAAGTAGTGACACACGTTTTGGATGACAAAAAATGTCCTTCGGAACGTGTGATTTTCACCAACGTCTTTTTTTTTTATTATATTATTTATTTATTTTTTACATATCGTTCGCTAGGAAATAAGAACTTCCTATTTCCCATGGATTTCGTATTGTTTTTTCTTAGTGTGCATGTATTTTGGCAAATTGCAGCTGATTCTTTCGCCGGTATTCGCTGAGACATCAAATAAATCATAATACCTACTTGTATCTTCTTCGCCTGCGAATCTCAGATGAAATTGCCGGGTAAAGAAATGGAAACTGACACCTGCAGCTGCGAAATATCTGATCCAGAATGATATTAAAGAAGTCACATGATAGTTTGGAATAGTCCGAAAGGTTGGGTCAGTTTATCCGGGATCCCGAATTCGGCCATCGTCTATCGCCATCATATTCAGTTTCTCACTGCACGATCAGTGACAGTTTATTCACAAACTGCAGTGAGAGCCAAAATGAGTAAACACCAATGCCTTTAAAATTTTTCTTTGGGGTCTTGAAAAATTTCTTAAAATTAAAAAACTGTAAAAATTTTTATAACAAAACGTAGCTATTTCATTTTGACAGGATAGAAAGGGTACTTTATATAGTTATTAAAAATAAAAACAGTTTCCATAAAGATAATTTACAAAACTATGGAAAACGAAGAATTTCTTCTTTAACAATCAAATTGTTTACTATTATAGTACCTTCTCTAATCCCTTTCGAAGCCAAATATGGTAATCGAAATAATAATTACATAATATCCTATCTTACCTGCAGATATCATAGGATTGTATACCACTTCCATATCATCAACTTAATCTTAGATACAAAATGTATAGGTACATATTGCGTATGGATTCCTCAATAAAATCATTTAATTAATTTCGTAACAATTGAGTGTAGGTACTTATCTAAGTCGTAATGGCATGGAATTAAACTTTGAACTCCTGCAACAATGGGATACACATACCATTTAGCCACAAGTATGCAGGTGTACCTGTGATGTATGCATTATAGTTAAACATATACCGTTGAAGCTATTAAATCTAAGAAACTACAAGTCTTGTTGATTTACATGACTTCCTGCATCAATATTGGATTGAATTTAATTACTCGAAATCATCGGCAATTGAAAGAGATACAGGGCACAGGAAGAAAAGGATTTGCTTCATATAATGCCGCACATCTGGTTAGATATTGCGAGCCCGCATAAGTGCAGGTACTCATCCAAATCTAGATTAGTTTCAATTTGATAGAACAAAGCAACAAGGATAATTATACAAGGTATGTTTCTCTGGCGACGGATTTTAAGGATTCGTCCGCAATTGAATGAAGTTCTCTCTATAAGCAATAAGCATCTAGCTTATATACTTAGATCTGCACTTATCCAATATCTACTCGCTGCTTTGAAGATGGGGATATTGTAGAAATGTATTTAGGTACTTCTAACAATTAATTATTGATAGGCACTCCGTCATAGTTTATGGTCGTATGTTTCAGTTGAGGGATTCACAAATTAATTTCCGCAATATTGTTGTTAGATTGCACTCATGTTAAATAGAGCAATAGATCAAGGAATCACGAGGAATCTTTTGTGGTTATTACATGGTTATTCCAAAATATAGATATAGGTATTAAGAAGACCCGCCCGGTTTTGCTCTAGTTTTTGAATGAGCACCTGACGACCGTAAAAATAAGTACTCTCACAAAATTTCAATCGCCTAGGTCAATGGGTATGGACGCTATCGTGATTTCAACAGACATACAGACAGACGGACATGGTTAAATCAATTCAGAATGTGATCCCGATTCAGAATATATCGTCGCCCGAGGATTGCTTTGTCGTAAACGCCAAAATGAACTTTTTTAAAGTGGGTATGCAGTACATTATTTACTGTTACTGAGATAATTGGTGTGCATTTTGTCGTACATCCACAAAATAATCCAACCTTTAGTTTTGTTTTGTCGTAAACGCCATATTTTGGCATATACGACAAGTCCATATATTTTTGCAATTTTTTATGTTTAGTTCTGTTTTGTCGTATGTGTATAGGCCTAATACATACGACAACAAATTTCAAAATAAACATTACAATTGTTTTGTCGTACGTGTATGTGATTCGGGAGGGTATGAAACCGAGCATATACACATACAACAAAAATGCAAAAAATAATTGCGTCTTGGTTTGTTGTACGTAAATACAGATTTCAACAGAAATATGGAAATAATAAATTTACCTATCAGAGGACCAACAAAAAGAGTTCAATCGCATGGTAAATGGTAAATCTCGTTGAGCAAGGTTGAGCTGTGCTCTTAAAAAATGAAATAATGGTGGATTTACATAACCACGCCACGCAATTTTGCAGGACTTCAGAGAGAGAGAGATCCGTTTCCTACAGTCAAGACTAATGAAATCATTCAAAACAGGAATTGACTTATGAATTAATTTCATTTTATAGTTTAATTTTTGTTACTAAAAATGAAAATAATGTCTTTATAAGAATACTAGCTGTTCCCGACCAGCTTTGCTCGTGCCCATATATATTTGTCTAGATATGGTCTTGATATTTTTGTCACATTACTGTCGAAGAAAAGCGTTTTTTTTTTGTTATGAGAACCGTCACGCCCTTTTGTGCGATCCTACCAGGTTTTGTAAAGTGCTTCAATGAGAATAATATGTACAGATATACAGCCTTATTTATAAACTTTATACACTCTCTATAATAACTCTAAACGCAAAAATCTAATATATATTTTTGCGTTTAGACCTATTATAGAGAGTGTATACAGTTTATAAATAAGGCGGATAGTATTTAAAAAAAAAACCTTGTTGTAAGGGTGGTGCCACATGTCTTTGTAAAATGTTGACCAACCTTTCTCGGAGAAGCCTTTAGGCCAGTAACAAATATTTTCTTAAAATTTGATTTCAATCAGTTCGGTAGTTGTCTATATTATATAAGACTTTTTTTTAGGTTTTTTTGTATGGAAGGTGCCACGCTCTTTTGCCCAATTTTCACCAAATGTGAATCTAAACCGTCCCAATCAAACACACAAAAAAAAAAGCAATACCCAACTCAGTAGTGGATTCAACCCTTGGACTCACTATTGGAATGTCGTATACGCGCTTATTTTGTCGTACGTGTATGTGATGTAAACAACTCTTTATTTTCGTGGTGTATGATTTTGAGAAAAAATCTTAATAATTTGAAAACTAAAAGCCATTGGCAAGTCTAGAGCACCTCAATTGAAAGAAGATTGTCAATATAATATTCTATTAAAAATATAAAAAACTTCAGCGGTTTGTTTTCTTTTAATTTCAACGCAAACCTTAATATGCGATTTCCCAAAATCGTCCAAATGGCGTATACAACAAAACAATTCTCGGACGACGATATGTAGGTACTTTATAGGGTCTCCGGTGAATCCTCCTTGGCGTTACAAACGTAGGTACAAAGTGAATATACCTTCCTGTGGAGGGTATAAAAAGGTTACAACCCCCTTTTCAAGGCGCTAGGCAATAACGCCCAAGGAAATAGCTCCCAAATCGATTTGGAAATAACGCCCAAAAACAACTCGTGCAATTTGTTGTTGCAAAATTTTTCGTCGTTTTGGGTTTTATTTTCTTTTTTGACAAGCAGTAAAGCCCAGTAGCAAAGCCCTCTCTCGAACAACTAAAGTGACCCTTTATAAGTTCTTAATCATCCCAGTCCTACTTTATGGTGCAGAGGCATGGACTCTATCAAAAGCGGATGAGCTTACTCTTGGTGGCTTCGAGAGGAAAATTCTTCGTGTAATTTTCGGTCCCGTCTGCATAGACGGTGAATGGAGGAGGAGATACAACGACGAACTGTACGGGCTGTACAGCGACATTGACCTAGCCACAAGAGTGAAGGTCCAACGACTGCGGTTGCTGGGTCACGTAGAGCGAATGGACGTGAATGATGCGGCCCGGAAGATCTTCGAATCCACACCGGAGGGACGGCGCAGTAGAGGAAGACCGCGACTCAGGTGGCGCACGCAAGTGGAAAGGGACCTTAACCGACTTAGCGTGCTAAACTGGAGACAGCTGGCCAAAGATCGTGCTGGCTGGAGACGATTGTTGGTTGAGGCCCAGGTCCACCCCGAACTTTAGCGCCACCTTAAGTAAGTAAGTAAGTTTAGGAGTTCGAAATTTCTTTATAACTTATATGAATTAAAGATCTTTAGTTTATAATGACGTATGAAAGACCGTCCCAATTTTAGAAAACGATATATTCAATTAGGCGCATCCATTAAGTTGTAAGCTAACGACTCTATTTGAAACTTCAAAATATTATATACCTACGACATGTATTGAAAGCCGCCGGTATCATTGTATTCGTGAAAATTATCCTTGCACAAAATCCTTATTTTTTACACCGTACTTGAAGAAAAGCCCTTTCAATCTAATTACTCGTATATCATATTTTGTAGGTTAACGACGCGACGGTTTAGACTGCACTAACACTCGTATGCGTATCAAAATCAAAATCTTCGTTGATCCTTGAATATGACTTGAAATTTAGAATTCACCAACGTCAGGCTTTCCCTTCGCATGGAAACCAGTCAAATTTCCATAATCTAATATTGTTTTCGAATCATTCCCTAGGGAGCGTACCTTTCAATTGATATGCGATGACGACGACGATATAGCGCGAAGGTGGAATTATATGTGATGTGGTGCGGGTGTGTGCGTATGGATATGGTGTTTGGGGGGATATACATGAATCGCTAGTCACATATGGGCTATGTCATTAGCATTTGAATTTTGGTTTCTTAGAAGCAGCTTGCCGATTTTATGACACCATAGATATCGTAGATATCGACCTATAAGATGTTCGAAATTGACTTTGTGCTGCCAGGAATCGATAATGGCGATGTTGTGTATCGCACACGATTCTTCCCTGACACCCGCCAAACCAACGCCACCCTCTCACTGACATGGACCATTATTCTATTACATTATTGAATTTTGTTTTCCCGCTGCAGGCAAAGATTGGAGGTAATTTATTTTGAAATTGGTTGTTTTCCGTTTGCCAATTTAAAGGCTGGCAGAATGGCGTGTGCTTACAGGTAAAACGGTGTATATAGTGTACGAGTGTACCTGGTCGTTCGAATTTAATGAGAATGTAGCGCCGAGTGAAGGTTTATCGTAAAAGGCTCATACAAAGTATCAAATTTTGAATATTATTCGCTGATTAAGAAATGATGTGACACGTGATGAAGATATTAAGTTAAATGAAATTCCACAAAATGTGGCACCAACGTTTTGTCAATATGTGGCACCTACACCCTAATAAAGTGGGCCGCAGAGTGTTGAAAATTGTCTGGCGCGCTCAATATGAGTGTTTTAAAATATAGGATAGAGTAAATAGTGTGTTTTTAACTTTGGTTAGTTCAAAAATTGAAAATATAAATGCAAATGTTTGCGCACTCTGTTCTGTAGGCGAAGTGTCAGTTTATCCGACTAATGACTGCAGGAGGTAGATAGTATATGTTCGGTTCCAATAGGTAGTTCAAATGATTTCTATGAACAAAAAAAGAAAGAACAAAAACTTTAGTCCAATTGATTATTCACCTCTGATAATCACTGATTTAAAACATACCGAACAAAAAAAAAGGGGAATTCTCTGTTTGTATATAGGTCGGGGGAATGATGCTGAGATTCCATTTATAAATTGGTCTCCGGTGCCCTGTGAAACTGCCTTACATCAGGTGTCCTTCAACACGGTATCATCAACAGAGAAGCATGAGTCAAAAATAACATACTAAACTGCTAAAACAGCCTAAATTGGTATGCAATTCCATGCGCTCCGAGCTATTCATGAATATGCCAATCACATTCTTACAATATGTACTATTATATTTTTGGCGATAAAAAGCACTCACAGTCAAGAAGTTATAACATGCCCTTAGCCCATACTCACCACAGAACGACGTCCCCGTACTCCCTTCGGGAAAGTACCTTCAAACACTTTCCGACATCCTATGCAACTCTCTTTACGTAAACTAGTCTCCTGGACCGATAGTTGTGATCTTAGCGTCAACCCGAGGAAAACGGAGTTAGCCTTATTCGCCGGGAAGGTTAAGCTACCCGTTGTCACTCACCTAAACCCTAAAACTCAAAGGTACTCCAATTGAGTTCATTATCAGCGCTAACTATTTGGGGCTGAGGCTGGACAAGACGCTTTTATGGAGAGAAAATATTGCCAAACGCGATAGGAAATCCTTATTGGATCTATAGTCCTATGAAAGGGCTGGTGGACTCTAGATAGGGCCTTCAACCTAATATTTGGCATTGGTTTTATACTGCGGTGTGGTGGCCGGCCTTGAACAAAAGTTCCAAGCTTAGAGAAGACTCAGCGCTTTTCTTATGCATCACGGGCGCCTTGAGCCAATTCTCCAACCGCCGCTCTACAAACCATGCTTAACTTACTTCCAATAGACATAATTAGTAAAGAATACGCCACAAACGTGGCAATTAGACTAAGGGAAGGGAAACACTGGAGAGGGCAATCGACTGGACACCGATTACCTGGCTACAAAAATCAACTTCGAAAGAGGCTTTACCCATAAAATACCGAACAGGAACCAACGGGATTCACAAAATGTTCTACACGACAAATCACTGTCAATATTTACAGACGGTTCCAAGACACTGGATGGAGTTGGGTTCGGGGTCTTTTCAGAAGAACTGAATCTGGGCCTCTCCTTCTGTCTACCGAAACACTGTAGTGTCTTCCAAGCCGAAATCACTGCTATTCGTCAAGCTACAGCGTGGTTGTCGATAGCCAAGCTGCAATTAAATCCCTAATATCTCTTAACGAGATAGCTGGGCAGTACAACTTCACCCTCTGCTGGGCTCCTCACTGAGTGACTGTGACTTCCCAGGGTACTATGCAGCAGAAGAACTAGGAAGGCTAGGGTCTTCTGGCGTGAATATTAAAATTCTGCACAACGTATTTGCATCACTTTCCTTCGCTAAACAAATAATTCACGCAGAAGCAGCAAACAGAGCAAGTTTCAGGTGGAAACATCTAGGATACTGTGATACTGCCAGGCTCACCTGGGCCAGCTCTGCTTTGTTTTCAGATTCAAGGAGCTTCTTCTGCTTAAGAGGCATCTGGAAAGTCGTTAATGTTATCTCCGGGCACTGCATATTAGGTAGACACGCGCAAAGGCTCGGCCTCCCATACAATGACTTCTGCAAAAGCTGTAGAGATGAAGAGGAGGATGAGTCCATAACTCACTATTTTCTCCATGATCTCAGTGATCTAGGTAATATACCAGTGCCGGCCGCTAACATTTTTAGTTTTATAACCGGCAGTATGGCTTACATGAGTAGGCAGTAAAGAATAGCTCCCCAAAATCCCAGTGGTATGCACAATGGGCCGAATAACGGCCTAGGTGTTTCTCTCATCGAGAGCCACTTTTAAAAACTTGACTATAGTCCAAATCAGTCATACGCATACCCTATTTCAACACGCTTCAACTTGGATTTATGAATAAAATCAAACGAACGAAAACACCAACGAACTGCCTAAAAGAGGTTCAGAAACACCCATTTCAGGACCTTATACCCCATTTGACAGTGTGTAAAAAGTACCATATATTGTACTCCTATTCGGATAGCATGCGAGCATAATAAAATAAGCCGAACAAGCTAATTATAATTAGCCCTCAAACAAGAGCGCCTTGAACATTTTTAGGCATAATATCAGAAACTTCTTGTTCTCCATCTCAAAAGAAATCTTGAACTTGTTGAACTTTCGTGGAACTTTCGTTTTAGATTTGAGATGTCGAATTTGTGTCTTTTCTCGATCATGTGTTTAGCTACTGAGGATCGGTGTGGCTCATCTCTGGTCCAATGATTGTTGTGTTTGTTGAAACGTATTTTCTAAAGCTGGGCATGATTGTCCTATGGAGACACCTTGTCAATCTTTACAGCTGATTCAATAGATTCTTTATGTACCTTTTCGTTATACATACGCATTTTTTTCTTGGAGCAACATCATGTACGATTGCACCTCTCATTGACCAAGCCAGTGTTTAAAGTCGACGTGTTTTGGCTTTTTGATATGTACCAAAACTACTAGAATGTTAACCAAGCTGTTAATTTTTCAAGATGTAATGTGACCCAGAGTGTGTGTCTTGATTGGTCAAGTGTTTACAAAGTTTATTGAATACAATATTGTCTACGTTCCTGTACTTTCTTGACAAGTAGACAATAATAATGGAACTTATTCCAATTAAACGTAAGTAGAGTAGTGGGCGGGGGCGCAGTAGCGCAGTGGTTAGTGTGCTGGACTACTGTGCGAGGGATCCCAGATTCGATCCCCGGAAAAACACAAATTACATCTTATAAAGTTTTTTCTACTGCGCCACCTCTCGCGAACGTCTGACAAACATCCGAGAGTATAACTGTCATGAAAAAGCTTCTCAATTTAGGCGTTCGGACTCGGCATAAAATTGTAGGTCCCTTCCATTCGTCGCAAAAATAGAAACTCGCACAAACGAATGGTTGAGAGAAGCTATGCCTAAGGTGTCTACCCGCCTGTTGCGGCACCTATTTATTTATTTATTTTTAGAGTAGGATTTCAATAACCTATCTGCAAAGCCAGCATACTCGCGTTGTATTATTCTCGGAAATTTAAGAATGAAGAATATTTACACCATAAGAGGGAAATCGAAATTTAGTATCGGGTTCGCGAGAACTGCGCAAATACAGTTTTTTTTTCGACACCCTACTATCCTCAAATGCCTCAAGGTTATACTATATCAATGACATACATTCAAGTATATATGACATTGTTTACTACTATGATATTGTATGAAATGAAGCAAGCCCCATGTATGAAATACATCGTCAATTCGAATGACATTTATAGCCATCCCCACACTGACACACTCTTACAAGCTCGTTGTTTATCACCTGGCTGGACACACTACAATTTACAAAGAATCCGTTTAGTTTCCCTTGAACGTTATAATCTCATATTCCACCTGCCATTATGCCAGACAGAACAAATGATATATGTACCTTACCTATATACCTATATGATGTATCCATGGATGTGTATTCGCCTATTTGCAGTCGTATTGTCTGCCTAATCTAATGTTCTATGAATCACATATCATACAAAGCACGATGCACAGTTGCTTCTAAGCCAAACTCATGATGGCAGCCATTGCTCTCTGATTTACGTTTTCATATGGGAGTCCACCAACCAACACCCACTACCGCCACCTACCAACAACAAATATGTAAGGTACGTATGTGTATATACGTATAGCCAAAAGTGGAAAGGCATATGACAGAAGGAGTGAAGGACAGACTGACTTATATGCTGGTTATGGTTTGGTTGAGATTGCAAGTTCCTCTGATGCGAACTCAGACAATGTGTCAGGAGCACACGATGTTCGCATGAATATCGCATTAACGTGCAATTAGCTTCCCTTGTTCTGGCTGACTGAGAATCAGATGGGTTATCCTCTGTCTCGTCTCAGCTTGTGCTGTGATTCTGATTCATTCGTATTCAACGACCGAAGCTGTCGTTCATTTTTCGTAACCCAATAACAATTCGTAATTTTTCATCTTTATCTTCTGAAATTTGAATAAAATGTACGTGGGCGAGGTCCTTAAATTGACGAGAACTGTGTGCATTTGAATCACTCTCATAAGTCATAAAGTCTCGCATTCGCTTTCTTCAAACAATGCGCAGTCACTTGAAATAGATTCCATTCACAGCACTTCAGCTTCGATCAATGAAAAGTGCACCAGACACTTGTCGGTTTCTTTATTTAGATACTCTTCGGTCCCTCACTGACATATCATTTCCTTGAGTTGACAAAATTCTGTGAAAACGAGCGCGCAATCTTCGAAATTCTAAATCCGTGCATGGATCATATTATTTTTTGCACATATACGGGTTTACTTTGCCTGGCAGGCACTTCATCAGTGACGTGATCGAAGTTGAAAAACGTCTCAACTTCAGAATGGACCACGCCAGCTGAATGCGTCAACACCTGCTGTTATTTGTGGCTTCCGCCGGAGAGTTCCATAATTGGCCCTGACACCCGACGCGAAGAGCTATGATCCGAATGTGGGTATTTTTAGAGAAATTCACGATTAGTTTCTGGGTGTTGCGGCCTCTACAAGTTGCTTTCAATTTAATTGGAGAACACACTACGATATGGAGCTGAGGACTTGCTTTTAATTGGGGGTAATTGCATGTGAAGGATGAACGCGAACGCGAACGCAAACTTGTAATGATGTGACTGGAGTTTTTTTGTGTGCGGTACTTGATGTGGTGAGTGAAGATCGGTTCTATGTTGGGATGCAACGAAATTAATTTACATTGTCTTATTTCTTATTTGAAGTGGTAAGTTGGAGAGGCTTGTTGGTTGAAGCTAGGGTACAAATAAGGAGAAACAATTTCAAGATTTATCAATGATATTGACATCATGACGAATTTTTTTTTAAATGTAGATATGTTAGTTCTGCACTTAAATTGCTGCAAATTGTAGTCTTCTGGAAAGCGAGTTCCAAAGTTAGCTTGTCCTGTAATAGAAGGAGTTTTGGAAAGATGATGTCCTCGCGGTTGTCAAGTGTATACTGATGTATGGTCATGACTCATGAGCATTAGCAGCCTGTGTTGTGGGGCGCCCAAAAGTTGCATTTCGAGGGATAATGTCCTTGAGTTCCTCGGAACATCTACCATGGAAGTACCTATAGAACAAGCATATAGGTCAGCGACTTGGCTTCTGTGCATCAACGGTTGCAGATTCGATGTGAGTGTAGGGTCTCCAATAAGTCGAACTGCTCGTCTCTGTATGCTGTCAAGTAGGTTAAGTGAATGTTTTGGGGCCGAGCTCCATATATGGGAGCAATATTCCAGGCCTGGTCTAACCTGTGCTTTGTAGAGAAGGAGAAGTTGCTTGGGGCTAAAGTACCTCTTTGCTTTAAATAGGTAGCTCAACTTAGCGGACGCCGATCTTGCGATATAGGATATGTGGTCCTGCCATGTGATTCCTGAATTGACTGTGACTCCTAGAAGGTGCATTGAGTCTTTGGGATGTATTGGATGGTCATCCATTTAGATCTGAGGAACTGTTGATGCAATTTTTCCTGGAAAATGTTGTGAGCTGTGTCTTGTTTGCATTAAATACAACCAAATTGTCTTTTTCCCACTTCAAGATTTTGTCCAGATCACCATTTAGAGAACTAATTTGTTCACATCTCTGACTGTTGCGTTATGCATGAGATGGAACTATCTATACCTAAGCCTAGGTTAGGTAATGGTAGTAGGGCAGTGAAAACACAACTTCTTCTTCTCACGTGTTAAGAGGGGCTGCTTGATGTTGTACAAATTGAATGTCAACGATAAAATCTGAAGGGTTTCAAAAAATTCCAACTATTGCATATTGTACTAGCTGAACCCCCGCCAGCTTCGCCAGGCCTATTGTTGCTTTTTTAATTTTTTTTTTAATTTTTTATTTTATTTTATTTATTTTCGGGCGACAATTTTTTAATTTTTTTTATTGGAGGTGCCACGCCCCTTTATCCAACTTTGACAAATCTTTACAGAAGCACTCTAGGGCCAATACCTAAGATTATCCGTAAGTTTGATCTCAATCGGTTCGGTAGTTTTCGAAATATGCATACGATTTTGAGTGTTTTTTTTTTTGTATGGGCGGTGCCACGCCCCTTTGTCTAATTTTGACCAATCTTCACAGGAGCACTCCACGGCCAATACTCAAGATTACCTGTAAGTTTAAGCTCAATCAATTTGGTGGTTTTCGAGATATACGACTTTGAATGTTTTTTTCTGAACGGTGCCACGCCCCTCTGTCCAATTTTGACCAAACTTCACAGGAATCATGTATAGTCCAATACCAAAGATGTGTGAAAGTTTGGTTAAAATCGGTAAATGCGTTAAGGCGTGAATCGACGACAAACATTTAAGGGCTCAATTTTTATATATATAGATTTTAAAGTAATTAATGAACAACTTTGAAAGGGGTTTGGCGAAAAGTTATATGTCAGATGAAATAAGTAAAAAATTATTGAACAAGTCAAACCCGCACTTCTTTCCAATAGAAATGCCATCTAAATGCGTGAGAACGAGCATTTGTCTGAGTTGGTAAATCTAGAATAGGCTACTTTGGGTGACAGATGCATAGCTTTCAGCAGGGCGGAACATGTTTCTACCAGTAGAGAAAGTCATGGGAATGGGAATACGGCGAAATATTTTTTTCCTATTTAAGAAGTGAATTGCTTCAATTATAGGGGACAATTTCTTAGGCGAGTATTTGCTTAGGTGTTGGATACACGTTGCAGAGCTATATGGTCGAGTCAAGGTTGGGAATGGGAGATAAGCACAACACACAATGTATTTCCTTTCAGCTTGTTTCTTGAGAAGGTTTTGTGAGCAGGTACCTGATGGTCCTATGGTTCAACTATTTACACATGTGTTGTAGACTTGAAGAAGAGTGATGACCAAGGTCCTCGAGGTGAATCCAGGAGTACATAATATATGGAATTGGCAATTCTCTTCTGAGTGTCATTCGATCTCTTTACAAAAACTGTTCAATCTTTTCCTTAGATAAACGCTCCGTGTGCTTTGAACTTATCGATCGGGCTGCGTTTTCGACTGCTCACATTCTATTAAGAAAATTCAGTCAATACATTTGGTTTATGACCCCCATATACTTTGGAAAACTATGAAAAACCTACGGATTGGTAAACCAACCCGTTTTATTTACAAATTTAAGTAGGTCGTTAATGGACCTGTCTGAAAGTTCTTCTAAATCCTCGAAGAAGTAACTGCCAAGGATTTTGTTTCTTATGTGGCAGACCGCAGGGCAGTAACAAAGGAAGTGTGGGGTGTCCTCATGCACCTCCTCATCGCCGCAACCTCTGCACAGGTCATCTGTACTAGTTCCCATTTTCTTGGTATGGTATTTCAGCATGTTGTATCCGGTGATAATACCTACAATCGAGGACAATGATTTCTTGTTCAATTGTAAGATTTTTTCAGTTTTCTGCTTGTTGTAGATTGGCCACATTTTCCTGATTATGCCACAGGAGTCGAGCCTGTTCCATCTTTCGTTTGTTTTCATTAGTATTTTCTTCCCAATCTTCTGTCTTACAAGCTTTGATTTTAACTCAACGGCAGAGATCGCCGTTCCTAGTAGAAACCCGGGCCAACGCCAATTTCCATCTTTGATCCATCCGTGTATATGATATGGTTGATCCAATGGATGCTGGTTGATATTCATAGCAATCGTCCCTGCTGGGAAAACACGTATTAAATGGCCGTGTAAAATCTTCCCAGGGAGTAGTGTAGTCCGTGCATACATTATTGCCCATGTATTTGTTCAGAATTTGTGCAGGCTGTGTTCCCAGTTTTTGGTCTGGCTTAACCGGAGGGCACTATTTGCAGCTGATTCCTGTACAAAGAGGTCTAGGTGTTTAAGATTGAGTATGACCTCTAATCCTGCCGTGGGGCTGGTTCTCATTGCCCTCGTGGTGCCCATGCAGGCCATTCTTTGAATCTTTGTCATGGTTCTAAGATTGTTAGCCTTTAACAGCGCTTGCCACCAGAATAAACTACCATATGGAAGTCTTACAACTGCCGCACAGTATCTCCCGTAGAAGAAGCTAGGTGGACAAAAGTAATTTTCCGATTTCAATAAATAGGTAATAAAATATTGCAAGCAATACCCCCAAACCTACGATTAAAAAAAATATACGTCTAACATTTGGCAGTGTCTAGTTAACGGATTATGAACAACAACTTAGGAGGAAAGTTGAGTATGGCCTCTAATCCTGCCGTGGGGCTGGTTCTCATTGCCCCCGTGGTGCCGATGCAGGCCATTCTTTGAATATGTTAGTATCGGTCTTACAACCGCCGTGTACAGCCACATGACTATTTTAGGGCTAGGATCCCATGTTCTTCCGAATATTCTATTACAGGCATAGAATGCTATCATCGCCTTTTTGGTTCTTTCTTTAATGTTGAGGCTCCAGTTTAATTTTCGACCTAGAATAACTCCCAGGTATTTGGCACTTTCAGACATTTTAAGCGGAATCCCTTCAATTGTTGGCAGGCTAAATTCCGGAGTTGTTCTTTTGTTGGTAAAGAGAACTAATTCCGTTTTATGTCGGTTTACTGCCAGTCCACATTTCTTTGTCCATGTGTTGACCATGGATAGAGCTCTGTTTAGTTGTTCGCTGATAGTAGATAGAATTTTCCCGTCGCGATCAGTGCTATGTTGTCGGCATATGCAACTGCTCTAACTCCACTAAATTCTAGTTTAATCAGGATCTCGTTTACCACAAGAACCCAGAGTAGGCGTGATAGTACCCCGCTTTGTGGAATGCCTCTTGATGCAGATACCTTCGTTGTTATTGGTTTGTCATTGAAAAATTCGCCCATGATTGAGCAGGTGTCCTATATTGCTTTTATCAAAATAACCTGAGTTTGTGAGCCAAAGCGCGCTATTTAAAGCTGCAGTAAGAAAGGTGTCCAAAACTGCCCTTCTGGGTCCTTGTCTGAGCTGCTGCTTATTTCTCCACTCTCCATAACTGGAGGTTCCGTCTGTATCTTTGCCAAATTTCGATAATTTTCTGGAATTGTTGCCGTCACGTAAGTGGATTACGTAACTTCGTTAGCCGTTAGTCCTTTTGTAGGCACAGTCTCTCAGTGAAGCTACTGTGCACTTACGTATCATTAAAACTTCAACTGTATTCAAGTATTTCAAGGTCGAGATTCTTGAACACGCGATCACATACAACTTCAATTTCCTCGCACCCCCAAACTCAAATCCGGAAACTGAAAACATTGATAAAGTGTACGAAGTTCCTTATAACTCTTCATAAACATCACGTTCATCCCTTGCACGTACATTAATATTATGTGGTTAGTATTGCATCGTGTTATCAAACGCATGCAGACAAAGAAATGTTTGCACAAGCCTTGAATCTCCGTATAAAATAAGCACAATATTCAGTTCCCATACGAGACTCCGCTCCTATGGACCATACGGCCTTGCGTACGTTCACATTGGACAATATTTTTCAATCACATCACAGCCCCGATGTTATTTTAGAATTCATTCGAAATGAAATCAAAATTTCATCAGATTCAATTTGAGTTTGTTTTGCTTCTCTCCCCCGGGAGGGAGGAATGTTGTTTTATTATCCAATATGAACGGAGGCATAGTCACTCAAAAAAAAACAAAAAAAAAAGCTAAATAAATAAATGGCCAAAGGTGGAGGAAGGATTCCCTGCCTATCTACAATACCACACCATTGTATGATAGAATGTGGTCCTTTTTTTAACGACGCAATACTCACATTTAGTATCCAGCTAAGATGAAATCGGTTTAAAAATATCGCTGAAAGGACATCAACTTCAACGTCGCATATAGGATACTATTGCATGACTAACAATAACAATGTCCTCTCGCCAGGAAAAAAATGACAAAAACAAAAAGTGACAGCATTCGGTTGAGGAGGGTGCTTTCGAAAGCAGATCGGATCAGATCGGATTGGATCAAGTGCATGGATACGCGGCGCAAGGGGGGAATAAAGCCCCTCGTTCCTTCTCGACTAATACCTAAATTGTGGAGACATCCGATTGGAAAAGGGGTTAACATGAGGGTTCATTCATTCCAGATTATGCTTTCATATCAAACAACAACTGCAGAGAGGAGTATAAAAACCATACAGCCTTTTGCTCTTTTTTGGAACGCTGTAGCTTGCTAGCGGCAATGGCGGTGGCGATAGGACAAGAGAACACATACGAATTTCCTATCCGTATGCTTATGATGACTATATGCTGCCGGCTACGACGACAACGATGACGATGCTGATGATGATGTTGATGAACGGTAGCACTCTCCATGGCATCACAGTTTAGTCTTTCGTGTCTCTGTATGAAAACCCGGCAGAGTGTGAAGAAGTGCAACGTAAATTTGCCTGCATCCCTTTGATTAATGTGCTGGCAAATATTGCCTGATAAAATACAAGGATACGGACTGTATGTCTGTGCATGCGGACTCTCTAATCCCAGTCACCCCCACCCCCACCGCCGATGGCAGACATACTAATGTGAGTGCCACTGGCTTTCTTTGTTCCGTACCTATGTTCGTTTTTGAAAATTGATTATCTTTTGGGGTTTTTTTCTTTTTGTCCTCATGGGTGGATTTTTTTTTTGTGAGGGGTCGAATATGAAGAGCATAGGTTCATGTCATTAGACGATTGCGGTTTTATCTGTTCCAAAAAGGATAAATGGTTTCTGTGGGTTTGTATGGCTATGATGGCTGAAGACTACTATTTCGAAAATGTACCTCCATCATGTCGCTGTTCCTGTACATAGCTGGGTGAATATATGTTCTAAATGTTCGTTCTCTGTTGTGTCAGGGCAGGATATATGTTTGTGATACGCGAACTTCAAACTGGCTTTCCTTGTTATCTGAAACAATGTGCTAAATTTTCGATGTACTTCCTGGGCTGGGAGTGTATGCGAGGTCAATGTCCTATTAGTAGGTATACTGTATACAAAGTATAACCCTTGGTAAATAGTTCAGGCAGAATATCGACGCAACTGCTAGTCGTGTTGGCTTGTAATGACCCCGAAGGAATTTGTATTTCAATTTTTTTTTTATATAGGTAGCTACAAATAAATAAAAGGTTATACCTATAAAAATCAAAAAGAAAAGGGGAGTATATTTGTCAAGAATTCTGGCAGTCTTCATACTTTTCTATAATGTGCATTCTACTTCCTGTTGGCTTTGTTTTCGTTTTTTCCTCGAGCCCGCAGGCTAAATTGAGCTTTCTTAAGAAAATTAGGTATATTTTCTCGGATATTTGGAATATGTTCGCGAGAGGTGGCGTATGTATTGACAATTTGAATTTATAATTTGTAGGTTAGATCTGAGACACCTCACTCAATAGTCCGGCACACTAAATATCGAGCCACTGCGCCCACAAGATGCCCTTATAGTAAGTAGCCTTTCAAAATTCAAACCATCGAATGATGCAAAATATATGTTTTGAACCTGACAGTCCACAACTTGAGGCCATTAAATCGCAAACCAAAGAATCCCCAAAAAGACTTCTTATCTTGATTTTTCCAACTGCGCCAGCTCTCGCAAATAAGCCAATCCGACTCAGCATAAAATGAAAATGAAATGTCCTTTCCATTTCTAACTGAAAAAAAAACTCACACAAACGAATGGTTGAAAGAAGTTAGGCCTTGGAATCTTGGATCATATACGGAGCTGTTCCCACCCTTCCTAAGGATGTCCCATAATTTACGCAAAATGTAATTTTGATAAAAAATAAATATTTCTAATTAAAAAGCTTAGGTAAATATTGTTTATTTATTCATAGAGACAGATTGGGGTTATGGATGGAATGTCAAGTACGTAACTACCCTTTTATTGAAATTTTCAGAATTTCATTAATACACCTCCCAATTTCCTCTTCCACTAACGCCTTGGTGGTCGTGGGCTTGTTTGCATAGACCTTTGACTCCAAAAAAAACACAAAGAAAAAAGTCCAGTGGCGTTAGCCCGCAAGATCTGGATGACCAATTCTGATCGGCCGATTTCACGATTAGGAAATGAATCATACAGTAATCGAATTGTTTCTCTGGCTGTAGGTATCTGTAACCGTCTTGTTGAAACCACATGTTGGTCACATCCATATCTTGTAATTTAGATACTAAAAACTGGGCTATCATGTCACGATATTGAACACCATTAACATTATTGTCGATAAAGCCTCCAGACTCCAGTCCAAAATCCTTTTCTGAACCCCATGCGACAATTTTAACGATTGACGAAGCCATCAAGATGAAAATGAGCTTCATCACTGAAGATGATTTTGTTCGAAATTTGCGGACTATAACTGACAAACCTTCATTATTTTTTAAATATTGCTCAACAATGAAAATGCATTGTTCTTTCGTATTGCGCTCCGTATTTACTAACCCCGAACTGTCAGCTGTCACACTGTTATCTTTTTTTTTTTGGCATCAATGTACTATTAATTGGCGCAAAATTCAAATTTTTCGTGAACTATGCGACACATTTTATAAGGAATGTATATATATAGCCTTTCGAAATGCGGGAAAGATTGCCTTTATAGAAAACTTGTTTTACATCAAAATATTGCTTTTTAGGCCATATGATGTATCACAGTCCATTTCAAACCCTCGAAACTAAAGTAAAATTGCTTGCTCATGGTACCTGCAGTGTGAAGTGATTGGAAATGACCTCTGCACATATTGCTGAGAGTATAATATTTTTAAAAAGCGTCTCATAATATTGTTGCTTCAATTTTTCAGTCTCACCCTGACACCTTAGAACTCAATTTACTTATTTTAGGTTTTTTTCCCATTTGCGTTCTTTACTATTTCAGTCTCAATGTTGATGAAGGCAAATTTGACTTACTTTACTTTACTTTTGGTGGCGCTTACAGTCCGGGGTGGACCACAGCCTCAACTAACAAACCCCACCAGCCAGCTCGGTCCCTCGCCAAAAAACTTGACATGGCTTTGTATAACTCGTCCCTATACGCTATCATAGGCGACTTTAAAGTCGATAAATACATAGATGGTGTGTATCGATCTGAAATTCCTGGGTTTTTTCCAAGATCTGTCGGAGTGTGAAAATTTGGTCGATGGTTGACTTTCCTTGTCTAAAACCACACTGATATGAGCCGATCAGGTTTTCGGCGAAAGGTTTCGGGCGTCGCCAAGCACTATCTTGACGTCGTACTTCAGGCGCTTATCATACGTCTTCTCAAGAAGATCGTAAAATGCTTCGCTGGCTGCGTCGTCTTTCTCCTCTGTCAGGGCGTGAGCACAGATCAGCGTGATATTTTTAAATTTGGCCCTGATGCGCATTGTAACTAGGCGATCGCTAACATTGCGAGATCCCAAGACTTCTTGCCTACGTCTTCCTATAATCACAAATCTACATCCAAATAACCGCTGACTCTGCTCTCTGCGGCACTCGCCGTACTAGATGTTACAGTTTTTCATCCTTCTTATGCCTTCTCCATCCCTCCCAGCGCACTTCCTGGATGGCCGTAGTGTCGGCTTTGTACCTACCCAGGGTCTCCACAAGTTGTTCGGCTGCACGCGGTCTGTTTAAGGTACGGACATTTCACGTGCAGATCCGAAGTTCGTTGTCCTTATTTTGTTTGCTGGGGTCGTCAACATTTGGATCATCCATATCCGAGGCTTGTAGTTGTGTCATAACTGCCTGGTTTTTCTGTGATAGGGAAGTTACCCCGACGCACAACCCCAAACCTGAAGGGCCTGTTCCTTTGCTGAACCCCTTAGACACAAGGGCCGGATTTCCCGGAGTCAGTAACCCGCTTCGGGGATATGAGCGCTGCCGTTGGCCCATAAAGGGCTCATCTCTATTTCAACACCCTGACTAATAAATGCTGAAAAGCCCTATTTTGACAGAGAAACGAATTCATCCTAAGACACTCTATTCATCAATTCTAAACAACGAAAAGTCTAAAAATACCTATATAAATATCAAAAAGAAACCAAGTCTTTCTACAAAGCCAAACAAATGCACCTACTACAATTGCGCCCTAAAATAAACGTTTTTATTTGCAGTCGAATCTCTCGAATTAATCTACCAAAATGGCACCTTCCCCGCAATAAAATGCAAACTATCTCGAAAAAAAAGACAACACTTAAGAGATTTGGGACTAGCACTTTGTAAAATTAACTACTGAGAAGTTCGCTTCCTTTGTGTCCGGCCATCAAGCCATCTCTGAACCACCGATTTGCAGGATATACTTCCAACTGGAACCGGAAGTGCAACGAAACATGTAAATAGCCTTCGTTTATTATTCCCATCGCTGTTGCTATACTATGGGCTACCAGCCTCCGGGCTCATGCCAAAAATATATGCCACTGTAATTCCTTTCGAAGCTCACCCGGCCCGGTCCCACACGTGAGGGCACATCTATACATGCAGTACGAATACCCCATCCTAATAGCCAGAGGATTTGCACAACATCCATCTAACTCGATTGCACACTCGATTTGCATGGAGTGTCTGTCTATCGTTGTTAACTATTTAAACTTCCTAATGGTCACTTTGAGGGGAATTTGTAATTAAAACGTCCCCAGGTCAAATGGAATTGCATTTCTCGTGTTCGGCGGTGCGAAGCTACGAATAGTTTTGGCGAAATTGTTGCACATACACCAGTTCCGCTGCTCTATGTATATTATGCCGGTCAGGCAGCTCAGAAACACACACAGGCATTTTTAATCGACCAAATAAAATCTGACGATTTACGTTGGCATAGTCCTTTGGCAGACCCAAACAAAAAACCTTCAATTGAGCTGAAAGGCAAATAAAGTAATTCCACAGGTTCCACAGCAGCAAAGCACCCAATAGTGTCACATAAAGATTATAGGGTGTCGCATTCGCATGCATTAAGATGTTTCTTGTGCACCAGCAACCGAGAGGACTTGCATTTGTTGGCCTTGCACAAGTACTCGTATCCCTGGGTGATTCCATTCGAATTAGTCAATTTAAATCGCACATAATCCGGCACTGGGGTAGAGATATTCACATCGATATTTCGATTTCGGTGAAGTGTGTCCTTGTACCAACAATAATGCCCTTGCACAATGCGTACAAATTGACAGAGAAGATGGCGCACACTTAGATGGCAAACAAACACTTGAAACTCTCTCGAAGGGATATACTGTGCAGGCGCACAGTCTATGTCTATCGATACTTTGAAATGGAATTTAATGTGGATATCTCGGTGAATCTATATCAGCATAGACCATAAAGTGCCACTAAGGGGGAGAGAAGAATATTCATCGTCATCGTCTATTGATGAGGAAATAAGTATTCCGGTCACGTGCAATTTTTATTCACAAATCCCTGTGTAGTCTTTCAAGCGTTTATTGTAATATTTTCCATGTCCTTCTCCTGGCAACAGTTTGTAAGTTCGTTATGGGGATAGTTGCTCATAGACTGGAGATAGATACTTGGATATATGCCATTGCTAACCCTGGCTGTGTCATATCAATAAGAGTCGCCCTTCAAAAGTAGATTACAAAATCCGACATTGAAGGAGGTATACCAACATTTGATTTGAATATTTTCAAACAAAAGTTTATACTGGAACTGTAATCGCATTCCACGAAGACGCTAACAAGCATCTACGTATCAATTCAAAATAGGGATAAGAGTATGATTAGCGTTGAATCTTTTATGAGATACAAAAATGTCAATACCATTATGAGATTTATGTATTTGAGATTTAACATATCTAAAGCTAGTCTAAGCCAATTACGATGCATTTACAATTGGCAGGGTGCTTATGGATATTGGTCTCAAGTTTTAAGGGGTAACAAGTTACATAAATTGAAATGGAGTACTACGTATTTTAAGTCAAGGGTATATGCATACTAGTTACTTGAACTTCTGAGCTAGGACCGAGCCTCATAGTTGTAGAGCTGAAGATGGATATAACCAAAAAAAGGTCTTGTAAAGTTATGGGTCAGGTATATGATCAAATTATATACCCGTTCCGTTGGGCTCAAAAAATTAAGCAAACAATCAGATCACTGTGCTATATGTCCTATTATTTTGCCTGAATACTTCTGGTAGGTATACTGAGCATAGAAACAGAACAAGAACAACAAGGAACAATGACTTAGATGGTTTTCTATTCGTATAGCTCATAAAAGCCCCTAAGGTGGGTATTATTGTTCGCATTACTTCGTGAAGAGCTGTCTCTGTCGACCTTCCCTGCTGTGCTGTGACTTACATAGACTCTTAGAGATCAGTGGCATGTTTTTATTATGCCATGCAGATGATTGCATAGAAGCCGCTCGAGAGTCTCCAGCACAAAAAATGTCAGGCTGATTGGTCTGAAATCTTTCGGGCTTTCGTGATCGGGTTTACCTGTGTTTGGAATGATAACCACTTTTCATCGTCTTCATAAGTGGGGTACGTGGTTCTTGAGTATACATCAGCTCCTGAAAATCGGTGTGAGCAACAGAAAGTCTGGCTGAGTTCGAAAAGGTCAACAAAAAAGTTTAAATGCGGTAACAATAAATACACTTGTCATACGCATCAGCGATAATGTTTTTTCTACATTTTACTTTGCTTGACGTTTCGAAACGCATTTTATATCTTTCATTTCACGCGGTTAAAATAAAAATGGAAAACTTTGAAGTCAAGGTAATTTTAAGTGAATGGTTTGAAACCATTTTTGCTCACTATTCCATTTTTTTTACTGAAAAATAAAAACATTAAACAAAAAATACATAATTCAAGAAAACAAAGTAATTTGATGACTTCTCTCGAGACGCCATATTTCATATTTCATATACAGCAAAATGTCAAAAGTCAAATGAATGCATTTAAAGAAATTATCGCTGCGATGGTGTGATCAGTTAATTATACGACGCATTGATGATTTTTTGGATGCATTTAGAAACCTGCGGCTTTGTCAACATTTTCATTTTCGAATTTCGGAACTGATGACTTTGCAGTTATATCGCATTTGGTGCGTTTTGGAACTCAGCCTCTTGTGTCGAATTCGGTAGTGGACTCATGGACTTCTTGCGGTGGTGCTCGTTGCTCATATATACGTACCATGTTAATGGATGTGAGTGATGCCTCTCGTATTCTCTAATTTACCAACTGTTATTAGGATATGTAAAAGCTTTAACATGTTTCTTTTATAGGCTTCAGTTATTGCTATCAGTAAAATAAAAAAAAAAATAAATAGGTGGCCCAAGGCCTAGCTTCTCGCAACCATTCGTTTTGTGTGAGTTTCTATTTTTGGGACGAATGGAAGGGACCTACAATTTTATGCCGAGTCCGAACGGCTCAATTGAGAAGCTTTTTCATGACAGGCATACTCTCGGATGTTTGTCAGACGTTCGCGAGAGGTGGCGCAGTAGAAAAAACTTTAAGATGTAATTTGGGTTTTTCCGGGGATCGAACCTGGGATCCCTCGCACAGTAGTCCAACACACTAACCACTGCGCTACTGCGCCGACAAATCAGTAAAATACATCCGTAAAAACACGAAACAGAACAAAACTGAAACATTTAACCATAGCACATCATAGGAATTCAGTGGAATACTTCGTGAAACTGGTTGAGTTGAACAGAAAAGGTTTTTCGTACGTAAAAATAAAGAAATTCTTTTTTTTTTTTTAAATTTAAAGATCAATTGCTTAATTTTTTTTGACGAATTAGTTTTATAATTCAAAAGCAACTATTTAAGACCAAGATTGAGTTCAACGATTAAGTTTAAGTGCTCCAAAAAAGTGAAACAATTTTTTTTACGGATTAATTTACCAAATGTTCTTGGATAGTGCTTTACCTAGAATTACACAGATATTAGTGCTTCGGATTAATCTGTAAGATTTTCCAGCATTGGTGTTTTCGTAGGTTTGGGTTTTAGTTTAAATGGTCCCGATCATCTTGTTCTCTAACGACTTCATTTCGCCTTAATCTGAATAGTCGATCTGACCTAAGGATCCGAAAATATTCACCTGAAGTTTGTAGCCGATCTTTTCGAAAGTGATAGGGTGTTTTAGTGGGGTTCCTCAGCCTTAATACCTGTAGTACAGTCATTCCTGGAACCTTCGGGTTATGAAGTCTTAGGCGATAGGTATCTCTTATCTCTTCATTTGAAGAAACTCTAACGACTTCGGATAAGTAAAAACAGTATAGTGGCCTGCCTTGACTATTAAATAGATCGTCATGCGGGTATATCGGATAGTCCCAATTTTAACTTTATTTAACATTTTTTTGCGAATCGACCTCAATGGTACACTTTCGTGCAGAAAATCGTGTTCTAGTATGTTCTGATTGATATACCTAATTTAATTACCCACAGCTTCATGAAACAAGTATAGTGGAGATTTTTTTATGTAGTTCTATGCACTCTTCTGTTTCCTTTCCATTCCAAAATTAGAGGTATGTTCGCTGCTTACTCTTTGACTGCATACCCGTAAAAACAATGTTAAAAGACCCAAAATTATATCTACTGATGTATCTCTCTTAAATTATCTAGGCTAAATGAATACCTTACCTACATACCTAAGTAAATTTTGAGAAACAAGAAACATTCAAAAGTATTTACAGATTCCTTGAACAGACTAAAGCAAAATATAAATTTCCATCCAATATTATACACACAATATTTATTTATTTATTTTTTCGCTTGGTAGGTAGTTACCTGTATCCCGCTAAATGTATCTATACCAAAATTGTTGGCAAAATTTCAAAAAAAAAAAAAGAAAGGATATAACTCCGCTCTTTTGTTTGCAAGTACTTTACTTATACATTCCCCAACTCCCACACCGCACAAACCCGGATGTCCACGGAGGATATTTTCGTCTCAATGGTGAAACTTTTTGCGCATATCGACGGCATTTTTCGCTAGGCTTTTATTATCATCATCATTATCGTTGTTTTTTTTAGTGGAAAACAAAGAAAATAAGAAAAGATACTCTCCGCTCACAACATTATCTTGAAAATATATTTTGCTTTTATGCAGTTTCATTTTGAAATTTGAATCAGTATCAATTTGAGTCCTTAAGTGAACCGAAGACGTAAGGACACTTTTATTTAAGTTTTTTGTTTGCTCTTTATTTTTGGCATGGAAAAGTCCTCCTATAGATATTGAAAAATGTTTTCTGGGCCAAATTCACAATAATGATGCCGTACTATCTGGAGATGCAGAGAATAGGTATCTACAATTGTGAGAATAAAATTTAAATTAAGTGAAAAGTGAATTACAGTAAATTGCTGGTATGAAAACACAAAACTTGCAGAATATAATCTGTCGAAAAATGAAACAGAAATTGTTAAGCAAAGAAATTGTCATTAAACTATGTCATTTATTATGTAAAAAGATCGAAATAAGTGTTGCTACTTGTTGTAGATAAACAGTAGATAGTACAAACAGTGCTAGATTATGAAAAAAACATGGTGAACTTTAAGTTTCTGTCTGTATCGCTTACCCAAAAACAATTTTAAATCACAGTAACAACAAGTAGGTAGTTAAACACAAATAGTGCCAATAATCGTTTCCGGATTCGCTTAAACTTCCTCTTCTAGATGTTCGTATTTTCTTCTGTTTTGTTCAATTCACTAGCAATTCCTACATTGACATTCGCGCCGACACGTCAAGCATTTGGAACGATGCGATGAATGTATCGCTTGGGATTATTAGATGGCGAACAAAATTTTCTTCGGGAACTCGGAGCGGCACGAGTACGACAACTTAGAGGGGTTAAATACAAGCATTTTTTACTATGGAAGGGGGGTCTATCTCGCTTCGCTAGGCGGGAGTAGTAATTAAAGAATACTTAAAATAATAAAAAAAAAAAATATACATAAAAAAGCAATGGCAACACTTACAACAAAGAACGTTGCCATTTTTGAAAGCCAGGAATCCGTTCTTTCATATAATTTTTAAATCAAGTTATTACTGTTAAAAGTTTTTGAAAAAAATACTTACAAACTTGAAATTTAAGGAAAAAAAAAAAAAAAAGTTGTATGCTGATTTTTTTTTTCAATATTGAGAAATTAGATACTTAATTTGTTAGTAGTTTCTATAGTCCAAATCAATTCTTAATCGAACACTGAAAACTAGATTGATTACTGTCTTCTAGTTTTTAAGAAAATGGAAAATTTTTTGGACAACAGAACCTAATACGCGCGAATTGATACCCTTGTACTCTGAAATTTGACCCCCCTGCTTGGGGCCACTGTTGGATTTTGGGGTGGGTGCGAGTTTGAATATATGCAATCTTTATTTAAATTAAATTAGTTTTCCCGATTTTCAACAACATTCTTTAGCAACAGTTTATGGCCTTAAATTTCACATGATAGACAAAATTTTGCTGATATGCATTATAGACAAATCGGAACAGATTCCTGGCTTTAAAAAATGCTATAGTACTTTTTTTAAGGGTTGCCATTGTATTTTTTCGCGCCTAAGTTATCGTACTCTCCCCCTCGGAGCGAACACTTTGCGAATTCCCTTTTCTGATGAAATGGGCAACTGAGGAACCAAAATTGATGATTCACAAATGATAGCGTAGCGAGGGTTCAAGGTGTGGGGGGGGGGGGATTTTCACTGAAATGCCGACTGCATAGAAAAATCAAGAAAATCGGTCCAGCGGTTGTAGAGTTATAACGTCATCTAGGGATTCCCGGGCCAATACATAAGGTTGCCTGAAAATTTGAGCTCGATCGGTTCAGTGGTTTTCGATATATGTATACGATTTTGAATGTTTTTTTTAGTATGGGAGGTGCCATGCCCCTTTCTCCAATTTTCCTGGCCAATACCTAAGACCACCTGCAAATTTGAGCTCAATCGAGTCGGTGGTCTTTGAAATATCGATATGTGCGCGTACAGCACCACCTGTTGAGAATTTTCCGACTCTTATTTTTTTCCAAACCTTCACCCAACCGCAGAAGGAAGTATCCAATTTGGTCCAGTCATTTTCAATGTAAGTAGTTAAGTCGACAAATGCCGGCCGTCTTTTTTAAAATCGTATCGAAATTCGCAAAATTTGAAGGATTTTAGTCGCCAAAAATTCACCGCTGTCGACTGTCCTTCTTTAAATCGAATCGAAACTCGCTAAATTTTAATGAGTTCAGAGGGTAAGTTATTGGCGACTGTTCGCCGCTCTTATACAAAAAGACGGTGGAAATAATATTTCGCGACGTGTATATAATAAAGAGCAATATACAAAACACGTTAATTTTGTTTTGACGGGTACAGTCGAATTTTAGTCGAAAAGGGGGTATATGGCGCGTGTACCATATCGCCCTCCATGTAATTTTCTGTGTAGTTACAAAAAAGGTATACCATATCCCCCGCCTTCCCCCGGCTTCCTTGATTTGCCGACTCTTGAAAAGCATGTGGGGTGACCCTTAAGAGTTTTTTTTTTTTCTTGTTTTACCTTGTCTAGTTGTATCACGCTTCCATCATAATATGGCTAGAATAGTTGAATGGGGCATGGTCTATTATGCCTATTATATTGCAATTGGAACCACCTTCCTTTATATAGAGCTAACATTTTACAAATTAATGTCTTTCTGCTATCAAGCATGATTAACATAAATAACATCTAACTATTACCGTAAGGCAAACTTTTGTAGAATCCATTTTGTGTCCTATACCTATATATACCTATACCTACTTAAACTTATAACAATATTGAATAGGCAACTACAAAATCAGGAAATTTTTTTCCCTCCTGATTTCCTTTGAAACAGCCCGCTAAAATACGTTGGTTTTCAATTAGTTCAACTTCGATTAACAAAACAAGCATTCAGATCCAGTTGCTTTTCCTCATTCTCTAAAATCATTCTGCACACAACATAGGAGATGCACGCAGATATGCATTTTGTGTAACCGCAAACATTCGAAGAGAAAACAATTCCTATAATACCACGCAATTAGTCGAACAACCGCGAATACCGTACAAAATCCTTAATCAGTTTTGGTTAGACATGAAAAACCACAAGTAGAATTTGCCCAAATCACGAATATCAAAGTGTAAATGAGGTCACAGCTTGTGGAGTGAAGGAGGAGGGTACACAAAGATGGTGCCTTATATGTAGGGGTCGGCCTCGGCGTATATGCAAGTGCATAAGTGTCTGGGCGACTTCCAGAGAAAATATTCATTGAATCACAGCCACTATTGCCGCAACCACCCGATGCTGATGACAACGCCGCCGCCGCCACCACCGACGACGACGCACGGCGACGACAACATCCTCTATTTATAGCCGCTTAGTTTGTTTGAGTGTTTGGTATTGGTTTTTGAGGGCTGGAGAGATGGCAACACCCACAGCACATGTAATTAACATTGGTGTTTACACAAATCGCATATACTATAGTATATGTGCAACAGAACGAAAATGATGTCTCGTATTCTGTTTGTTCGCACTTAATTGGTAAATTGGCTTTCTACAACCAACACAACATACCACGGACCAACTTGCGGTCCACTTCAACGATTGGGTGGCTTAGTAGGAGCAGATACCTACCTATAGTACATCCTGCTTCTGATAATGGCATGACATGCGTAGCATATACCTACATGAGTTGACTGCGTGCAGTACCATATGCAGTTTATGGCCGAGCGATCAAGCGGAAAATGTTCCAAATATGCGGTAACATTTACCACATTCAAGTAGGTACCTATATAGAATATTGCCAGGACCAAGAGATGTTCCAAACCAGAATTCGAGGAAAAATCTGCATTAGACAGTGCTCTTTAGGGGAAGGAGTCATCATAGACCACACGTTCGAAATTGAAATTGAATGCATGCGGTTTATTCATTATCATCGCGTTTGAAAATTCGCATTTAGGCTTTAGTAGTTGTAAGCCATAATTTGTTGTAATTAATTAAGGATGTGTTTCGTAAGGTGTGGTTTTTCCAGTAGGATATAAAACAATAGTATATTGCATGTGTGCCATCTGGCAGAAAAGTTTCAGACGTCGAATTGGGTTTGGAAGGTATGTATACAAAATGTAGGTCTGTCTATTGAATAAACTTCAATAGAACACTAATATTCGGCTCAGAAGGAACGATTTTGTGTCGAAAGACGAGATGCAGCTCACGACCATATTGGAACCATAACGAGATATATTTTAAATTAACCACAAATCTTTCAGGCACAAATGCCTTCCATTTTGCATCGTGTGAGGTTACGGTATGGCCCTAGATGTGGCCTACAACTCAAAGTAACAAACTGGCTCTATACAGCGGTAGTCAGACCAATAATTCTACTTACGGTATCATGCGGTCTGGTGGCCAGCGCTAGAGAAAAACTGTATTATCAAATTCATAGAACGAATACAAAGATCAGCAAATCATATGCATCACAGGGGCCCTCAGATAAACCCCCATGGTAGGCTTATAGATACAATACTGCATCTACTTCCCGTCGACATCTACGGGAAACTAGTTGCGTTTACAGCGGCTTTAAAACTCAGAGGATCTCAAAAAATGGACCAACTCTCAGTTTGGTCATATGGGCAAACCCAAAACAATTCCGAACAAAACCTACTATATAATTTCTTTTGAAGACTTTACTGTCAAGTACAACACAAGAATCCCATATCGATCCGAATGGAGAACGGCACTATAAGCAACAACCGCGCAAACGAAATCTACAGATTGATCTAAAATGACGAAAGGAATGGGTGTGGGAGTCTTCTCCCGATCACCCTCGCACTCAACCTCGCCTTACGCCTCCCTGACCACTGCAGCGTTTTTCAGGCAGAAATTATGGCCATTCGCCAAATAGCATGCCGACTTTCCTTGTATGAGATAAAATCCAGACAAATTTGGCCGAAATTAGACGCCAGAAAAACTAGAAAACTTCTTTGTATTAATAGGAACCAAATTAACTCCGTCGTGGGAATTTTAAGGGGACACTGTCTGATAGGCAGGCATGCCCTCAGAATGCGAGTATCCTAATACGATTTCTGTAGGAGCTGCATGGACGAGGTAGAAAACGTAACCACCGCTCACCTCCTCTGCTCCTGTCCAGCTCTTGCCACCTTGCGCATGGGTCTTATTTCTTTGAGGACCTGAGCGACCTGACCCGAACCGATATTTGCTGCACCATTAAATTTCAGTGAAATATTGAGTAGACACCAATCGTCCTCCCCTTCGGTGAAAAGTAGCATAGGGTAAATTGTTTCGATCACCCGCTTCTGTTCGACACCATAGTCTCTCTCTCACAACATACTAACTGTCGAAGGTAATAGGCAGGGGGTATAATGTTTCGGTTACCCTCCGTCTGTTTCGCGAAGATAAATTGATAACCTTACCGACGTCAAACAGTAGAGCTGATTCGTTTTCGTTCCGTACCATTGATCCGTTGGTCAATTTGATCTGTACCAGCCACCCTTCTTACTAACGGACAGAGGCTACCAGCGGGTTAGACTGCTTCGGTTACCCCTTCGCCCTACCTGAAGACTAAACGCCACCTGGAGGAGCTGACTACATCAATCAACCTCATCTCGACAATTCGACGACCCCGTAAGATGCAACAGACAGGGGGTTAGACTGTTCCGTTCACCCCTCTCCTTTTCACCAAGCAGTAGGACGGAGTGCTTTAATTATGCTTTTCTGCTCAGTACCAGTCTCTGTGATGTGGAATGTTCCTCAAAAGGAAACAAACGGGAGGCAGACTGCTATACGGATACGGTTACCAACCATCCTTTTCCAACAGATAACCCATCCACCGACTTTTTGATCAAGCAGCAAAGCGGACTGGTTCAATCAACCACTTCTGCCGCGCACCAGTTTGCCTCCGTAGTGATGGTCTGTCAGAGGCAATAGGCAGGGCAGTCACCCCCCACCCTGACCCGAAGACTAAGCCGCAACCAGGAGGTGTAAACTTATATAAGATTTGACTCAGTCATCATTAAAACCTCTCAACAAGGTAGGACACCCAAATTCACATGTAGCAATACAATTTCCACTGCCCATAGAATCTTTCTGGCCACGCCCCAGGACCTAACATAGGGTATACGGCTCAAGACATGAGCTTCATCTGTTATCACTCGTATCTCTTTTAAATGCTTGCTCTGCATCAAAATATGCAGAAGGTGCGTTGCGTTGCATTTTACTTTGTTGCGAAGCGTTGCCTTGCGTTGTGCTTCATCGTTACGAAAATAAATGCAAACTTAGTAGATACAATATGCCTCAGCTATGTGTCGACCCATTGTATGTATACACAAAAGTCAAATGTCAAATGTACTTGCATGTCTTTTTAAAAGTCAGGGATGGACAATCTTTTTTTCAGCGATTGAGTATTTAAATTTTGACATAAAAAATGTAAAGCATTTTTCAATAAGGACGGGTTGATGTTGAAATAGAAACGATAACAAACTAGCTATAAGTGAGTCATTGAAATTATTTTGTAATGCATGTACATTAGGTATGTATGGAATATATGTAACATCGTTTAAATGTCCGCCGGGGCTTTTCACTGCGACACGGATCGGAGTGATCCAATTTTAAATGACTCTGTTGCAATAAATCCGGCTGAATTTGAGCGATGGCATGGTTATCCATCGTTCACGCAGAATGTTCATCGTGCGGGCTGACGTCGTCCCATATGCGACTATTAGGCTTGTTAACATTGCCGTTCTTGTAAAAATTCGCTTAGTCCAAAAGATGACTTTTCGGCCAAAATTGGAGTCATCTTCCTAACGCCCCGAAGCCCATCAGTCAGCATATAAACGATATTGTCTATGATAATCATTCCATTTTGGTCATTTTTATACCCTGCACAGAAAGGTATATTCACTTTGTCATTACATTTGTAACGCCAAGAAGGAGTCATCGGCGACCCCAAAAAATTCTCAACCGATTTAGCCATGTCCATCTGTCTACTATTTGTCTGTTGAAAACACGAGCGACCAAACGAATCTACGTAGGCGAATGAAATTTTGTGAGAAGACTATTTTTTGCCGTCGCTAGGCTGGGGCTGGTATTAAAAATCGCCTATGTCGGTCAAGTAGTTGACGTGAGGTCTTACTACGAGTTTTGAGTTTGTTTACCGAGCCGGTTGTTTCAAATATGGCGACCAAACATTGGATAGTCGACTTTGAAAGGCCAAATGGGTCTGTCATTAAATGTTTTGGTAATGAAATTAAATAAACAACATTATAACCTATATAATACTCAATCTCGGACCCAATCCAAATCCTGTAGTGACCATAAGTAGGGGGTCACCGCATGGCCCCATATAATATTTTACTGGATTTTTATAAAAAAAAAATTATAAAAAGTTGATAGAATAAAATTAAAACGATTGAATATTAATTAGCCCGTGGGGTCTACCCCGATATGTAGAAAAATGTAATATAGAAAACAATAATTTAGAAAAAAAAATATCGAAAAAAAATCTAATGAAAAAATCTCGAATAGGAAAAATTTAGAAAAAAAATCTCGAAAGCAAAAATCTAGAATTAATATTAATTCAAGATTTACTTATATGGAAAACTATTTGAATTGCATGTGTATGCAAAAACAATTTGATTCACTGTTCCTGAATGAAACGAGTCAGCTAAAAAATAATAGGGGCCTATAACACAACGCGGCATATCACCAAGTCTTACAAGAGCCTGTGTTGAATTTGTCAGCGCGTGATCATCATAAGATCAGCATTGAACTTGTAACTTTGTGTTACAGAAATGTGTAAAAGAGTGTAGAAATTCACAAACTTATTCTACAAGTACTCGTAGCGTTGTGTTATGGGTCCCAGATCTTCTAAAACATTATTGACGTGCTATTGTCAAAACACCGTGTGGCTTAGCGCCGATCCGACAACACTATATATTTACATGTTTGCACAAACACCCTTAATGAAAGTAATATGTAAACTCATTTTCTGTTGAATAGTTATAGTTATGGTTTTGAAGGAATATGTTTTGTTATGACTATTTGTTAAAAATTTATTATTTCCAATAAAGAAGTTACAAAATATTCATTTTAGACTTGTTTTCATTACTTTCGGAGTAAATTTAATGAATTATAAAAATCTCGATAGCAGTCTTATTTTCTAGATATTTTTCGAGATAGAGGCCCTTATTTGATTGTCTATCAGCGATCGTCTCGACAATTGTCGATTGCGTCGATTGATTTTAGCTATTCGTATGCACAAAGTTTTTTAACTTCCAAGAGAAAGCATCGATCAGACATTTGTAATCGACTACAAGCGACTGTCAAATCGACAAATATCGATCACAATCGACAATCACAGTTCTCGATCGATCGACAGTTGTCGATCAACGATTAGCAATCGACACTTACAATATAGGAGCCAGAGTCTTTCGAGATTTTTGTACTTTCTAGATTTTGCCCATTCGAGATTTTTGCAGTAGAGATTTATCAAATTCATTTTCGAGACTTTGACCATTCTAGATTTTAGTCGTTCTAGTTTACGTCATGATCACCCGTGCCATTGAAAGTAAGTAAGAGATGTCAGTACAAACAAAAATGTCAGTGAGTAAAATTTTGCATTTTTTAATTACCTAGCGGATTTTATAATTAGCGGCACATTAAGTAGTTGATAAAAAAAAAATTATTTTGAAACAAATATGTATGTATCTGAAATGTTGGTACCATTTCGTATGGTAGGTACTTTTAAAACTGGCGTGCCCCGCTTATTTATGCTTACGATTTAGTGTCCAATCGTCATCAATTTAGCTAAAAACATTGTTTCTTTCGAAAGGCCAATAAAGTACAATTTTGCTTACACTTTGCTTATAAAGTAAGGCGGGTCTTACAAACAGAATGTGATCTTAAACTCTTGAATAGAGTAGTAAACTTGCAGATAAGAAATTGTCGACATTTTTCTAAAAAAAAAAAACAAGTGGAACATTTTGAAAGCAAAAATGTTTTTGAAAAATCGCCTAAAATGGTTAGGGGAAAACGAAGTACATAATTAATTAGGTTTATTCCGAACTTCAATTTTAGAGTAGCATTATTGTATAGTACATACCTGTACTATATGCTAACCCCTAGCAGCGCCCCCAAATATCCCTGTACAAGTTAAACTAAACAGAATTGTCTAACCAGTGGGCCGCCGACTAAAGATTTTCTATCCCATTACCGATCCACATCGAAATGACTTGCGGACAAATTCTTGTATAAAACATGTATGAGCAGAACATATACTCGTATATGATTAAGCCAGAGCCCATACCATATATTCAGTACACAAGAATTCTGTCCGACAGACTGAACTTTTCAATAATTACATATCCACGGCTTCAAACATTCCTGTCAGGATTTCCAATTAGTGCTAAACTTTGTGGAAAGTAATCGAATTTTCCAGAGAATCACTTCAAGAACTCCAACTGGCTATACAGACATTCTCATACATAAATATCCAGTATTCCAGAACATACCACCACCAACCTTCATGCATCATGACGAACCAAGAGCATAGATGATGTGCGATATGGAGTGCACTACACATATACAAGAGGTGCAAGGAGTACCTATACTCAAGTTAGCGAACTTAAGTAATTTAAGAGCAGCAAAGTGAGTTGAAGCCGAAGCTCTAACTGCAATCCATCCAATTTACTTATACCTTGGCTGGAACTTTGCTGTGCAGTCTGAGCAAACGGCACACCAGGAATAGTGTAATAACTCTCTGCACAGCGCACTCGACGAACCGGGTGTCATGTCCGCCGGCAAAACATCGAGGAAGTGGAAAGTTTCAATTTTTAATGTCCGTTCGATTGTGAAACGAGTGGTGTGGCTGTATTTCCGGTCCAACTATTAGGTGTATCAATGCGGCAGAGAGCCACGTTTATAATGGCCCCAGAGTAATTGCATTACAAAAGTTTCCTTTAATATGTACCGAGAGGAGAGGACGTGCAAAAAGGACGACCTGAACGTGGACTCGATGGTGAATTTAAGGAGCTCTGCAGATGGATAATTCAATTATTGGAAGCGCACCTACATATGTAGGTCTGATGGGTTAAAGGTAGTCGTATACACCTGGGTTTATATGTATAATGTAAGTAAAGCTGAAACTTTGTAATTAGAATGCAGTTCTCTAGGTGAAAATTAGGTTTCCAAATAGGTTCACGAATATAATGCGCCTACTGCTGGGAAGCGAATAAAATATTTATGAAGATTCGATTTTGCGAAAAATGTGAAGTGAAAATAATCAGAAAAGACTTAGTTGGATTTTCCATATCAGCAACAAAATCGCAAAAGCAACCAGTGCCCTTTGGCCTGTCGCCGCCTTTATGTTATAAATTGGGGGATCTCTTCAAAGATCACACAGACACAATGGATTTTCACAGTTTTAGTCTGGCTTACAATAATTATATATACGTTCCATTCTATAGTGAAACAAAGCCAAAGACAACCACCATTTTAAAAAGATAATAAGTCTTTTTTTGGAAGTTTCCAGGCTTGATATGATCTGCGCGGATACAGACCGCCTCTTGTATAGATGATGCTTAATCAAAAGATTTTACATGGAGATCACTAATAGAAATGCATGGGTAAGCAAAGCAGTACCCCACCAAACCAATCTCATTACTAAACTGTCAAAAGTGTCTAAAGTTCTAAATGATGGTTTTTTGAGAAATACAAAACCACTGAACATATCACACGTGAATGGCCTGCCTTTTGCAATATTAGAAGGAATTTATTTTTCAAAGAAATAACAAGTCCTGATTCCTGAAGAATTAAAGAAATCCTTTGCGGAATGTATCATCAGCTACATATGGAAAGTAGAAACTCTATACTATCCTATATAAGCACTAGAGTGGGTCATAGATGTATGAACATTTTTTTTTTTAATAGGAATAGTGATAAAAGTTTGACCCATATACAAGGAATTCTAAAAAGCAAAAAAAATATTTTTTAAGAACCTTCCTTCTACCCGCGCATTGATTTTGAAAATTTGTGTTTTTCGCAATATTTCGATATTTTTCCATTTTATTTTGAAAACTTTCTTAATAGGCGTAGCGGCTCTACAGTTCGAAGTGAACCAAGGCTTTAACTTCACCAGTTAGCAGCAGAGTCTTTGGCTAACTATTTTCAGTTGCGTGCTCGAAGCTGTTTGAGGTCCCCTTCAACTAGTGCGCGCCACCTAAGGCGAGTTTTTCCTCTAGTGCGCTGTCTCTTTGCTACATTTCCCAGCCATCTTAAAGAACTGATGTCCAATTTTTGACTAGGTCGATGTCGCTGAACAAATAATCTTTCTCTCGCAGATTACAAGCTTCAGAGTCATAAAGCAGGAGTGGGATAATAAATATTTTATATACGAGTAGAATTTCCTTATAGTTCTTCGGAATAGGGTCTATATTACGCAATTGCTTCTCAGCTCAAAGAAACAGAGGTTGGCAAGTGTTATCCATCGTTTAATTTCTTTTGAGACATTGTTATCAGAGCTGATAGAATAGCCGAGCTTCTCGTACCTATACAAAGTTTCTCACTACCTCAAAGTTATAGCTGTCAATTGTAAGGTTTTGTCCGATCCGTCGATGTTAGGTGTCCCTTCTTGATAGCAGCATATCTTGGTTTTGCTCTCTTTGACCGCTAGACCCATCTTGGAAAATTATTTCAAGTACATATGATGTTGAAGAAGTCGCATGGCAGCGCGTCAACTTGTCTAAATCCTCTTTGACATCAAAAGTTTCGGTAGGGTCGTTATCCACCTTGATGCAGCAGCGAGCTATCTCCTTCATCACCCTACACAAACGATCGAGTTTTGCAGGGGTACCAAAATTATACATTGCAGGCTCTGTACAGCTCGTCTCTATATTGATGAAAAGGTGGTGAGTATCGAATTGGACTTCTTTGGTTTTTTCCAGGATCTCCTTAAGTGTAAACATTTGATAGACTTTACTGGTCATAAACCATGCTAAAAGCGACCAAACAGAACGCCGCGCCGCCGCCGGCCGGCCGTCTATATTGAATGGTACGTTGAACCTAACAGCGGGATTCTGGTCTTCGTCGACAATTATAGTCTGCAAAAATAGTTTTCCACGTTCTCAGCACCGACTGTGATTCTATTACAAGATTTCCCTAAGTATCTACAGGATTCTGTACGTGATTTTTTTCCCTGAGACGTTGTTTTTATCTTTTGGTAATACTTCCGTACATTGTTTCTGCAATAGCATCTCACAATTTCTTCAACCTTAGGCTTCTCGTGCTCTTTCTTTTTCTTCCTTAATAAGAATGTCCGCATGGGGCTGATGTCCGCAAGCTTAGCCTTGATGCGGATAATCATAAGTCGTTCACGTAAGATTTCACAAAATATCTTCAAATTCAAAGGAAATGCGCGGGTAGACCGACAAGAAAACATTTTTTTAAATTATGTACTTGCTTTGGTTGCTATTCCAAAACGATCGGACGAAATTTAATTTGTCGACCCACCCTAATAAGCACCTTTAAGACGCTTTTGGTAGAATAGGTATACTTAGTTGGATGTACCTTATATCGCAATTCAGAATTTAAAAAAATCAAAACTACCCTTCTTAAGCACAACTGCCTTCGAGATAGCAATTGTTTTTTTTGCATTTGGCCAAATAAGATCTATTTTCAATTCATTATATATCGCCCTCTGGATGGACCAAAAAGATGAATGTTAGCACAGAATACTCACTCAAAGTACTGCCTAACAATTAAAAGGATTTTTTTAAATGTCCTACATAGATTTATGAATATAATGGCAAGCTGAGCGTAGTAAGTTCGAAATAGAAAAATTTGTACATACGTATCTTCTTTTTTCAACCCTAAAGGTGCTAGTACACGATATGTAGCACGCCTCATATATATGTAGCACTGACGTCATTTTGACGTCAGCGAATGGTCCCAATGGGTACATGCCGTGTACAAGCTCTCTTTGTGCACTCTCTGTTGACGTCAGAGCCACATATATATGAGGCGTGCTACATATCGTGTACTGGCACCTTTAGGACGAATAGGATATGAAATGATTAATTAGGTATGTTATAGTTTAATCTATTGACATACAAAGTTTTAAGCCTCCCTTAAAGGGCCAGGGGAAGCCTAAATCCAAAAATTCCTTGTAAATATTTCATTCTTTTCACAACCCAACCAGCATGGAAAATTTCAAAGTTCTAAGTTCTAAGTGTAGAGGAAGTGGCATAACAAAATTTTCACGATGTTAAGTAAAATCCTTTAAAAAAGGATGCTCACGTGGAAAAAATGTCTTATTCCATTTCAAAACGAAAAATTGGGCCCATGCATGTCATATTTCCGTTTCGATTTTGCATAAAAAGAAACTCTTAGATTTAGCACCTTTCTTCTTCTTCTTCTTTAGCACTCACCTTTTTTTGTTCTTCTATGCCACAATATCAATGAATAAGGACGAAAGGATCTTGTGGGAGGTGCTAGGTAACGAAGACAACTTTTCTTTCGGAAGCGCATACCTGATAAAAGTAGGATGCCAGCTGGAACACATATCCCTCTATTCAAAGAAGGACACTATAGCAACGTGTCCTTCACAAGTATGTCAGCCACAAAAATTGAAGCAATATTCGAACAATGATGAGAACTATGGCTCAAGTGGTATTCGATTATGGGGTATGAATTATGTGTCCCTATATAAATTTTCGAAAAGTCGAAGCCTTAGCACTACCTGCATTATGGCCATGGGACCCCGATGATAAGAGTGTTGCACAAAATCTCCTTGTTCGATAAAATTGGGCAAATATAAATCTGCGCCGATGTAATTTGGCGACATAATAATGGAGCACCAGCTAGCTAGATAATATCTTTTACTAAGTATTTCGAATTTATATATAGCAATCATGTTGTGTGTTTGTTCAGCATAATATGTTGGTTGATACCTACTACCTACTTTGTTTTAGTTGAAGTTTATTTCATGTAAAACATACACAATAGATTTACTGAGGACGGACGTTTTATAGGTTCTGTAGTTTTCATTTGACCTCATTAACAGCCAAAACATGTCTTCGCCCAGTCAGTTTCAATATTTATAAACCCTTATCTTGAATATATTTTCATTTTTATATGAAAATTGATTGTTGAATATTTAAAATATTTTTAAATTGTTTCTTGCTATTCGCCTATAAGATGTACCGTACCTTTTCTTCAACGCACTTTAAAATAAATCGAATTGAGTCTGGTTCATCCGTCATCCTCATAATCCTAATTTGATTTCAGTACTCGCTTATTGAGCCTAATCAATCAATGACTAGATGCTGTATCTCATCGAATCTGATCAACTATTCACCACTGAAAGGCATAACACACCAACCACCCAGCACTGATGTCAGACCTCGGATAGAAGACCAATAGCCAGGAGCATAATTGATTACAATTCCCGAGCTAATGTACATCCAGAACATGCCGGAAGCGACGGTCGCGGCTTAGTACAGATATTTCTGTAAAAATTTAATTTGTTATCCTTAAAATACACTCGATAAGGTTGATGATGATGTTACATCCACATGATGCCATCATTTATCAGTCAGGAGTAAAAGGTTCGTCAGCCGTTGATGATGATGATGATGTCAATGAGGGGTCAGTGATCAAACCGAATGCCGAAGGTAATTACTTTTTAAAGTAGGTCCTGCAGCAGCCAGGTCGCTCCCTTTATGAATAATCTGATGATACAACGCCTGCTGTGGTCAATGGACCATGATGCATCCGCAAAAGATAGCAACCTTCTATACGAACGTGTATCGAACACTTGATCCGATATGCTGGCCCAGGAAATTCATAATTAAATTGGAACGATGAAATGCCGAAAATATTGCTGAATTAGATATTTGCTGTGCAATTAGAAATTTTGTTACGCCCGGAAAATCAGAGAGTGACGAGCTGAATGAGGTGCACCCTGCATATTGCTTGTGGCATTGTTCGCTCTTGCTACAGGGAAACCACTGGATTCGGTGTGTGAAACGGTGCTGGGTGGGTGGCTCTGTAATGTGGATTGTAGGGCGTGTTCTTGTTGATTTATGCAAATCTATCAAATCAAAATAATAGCACAACGAATTTGCATATTTCAAATTAAAATTGACTATGATGTGTTTACAGACCGCTCCTTTTGGCGCCACATTTACTGAGAATATACACGCGCACAATAGGATACGGAAAGCACTATATAGGCGTATACGAGTATGTGTTGGGAGTGGATGTAAAATTCAGATAGATTGTTCGTCGAATTATCACCCCAACCATCGACGCATAGAAATCGTATTCAATTTTCGTTTAATTGTTTGTATTGGAAATGATGTGGTCAGAGGAAGCTTAAAGATATCCAGCCAAATCGGCCGCAATTTTCTGTTAGTTTAGCGTGTTCGTTAGATGTTTATTTGGCATTATTTGTAAATCAAGGCAAGCTAATGCATATTACATATTACCAACAGCTACAATGACCGACATATATGTTTTGGGAATTTAGGACACTATTATCTATGCAACGCAGGTCACTCTTGCAATATGTAGAGTATTTTATCAATATCTAATTGTGTCTTTAATTTTGTTTGTACCTATACCTCAAGCTTATAACGCTAGCTTTACCTCATGTCATAAATTATGTATTTATTAAGGCCGTGTGTAGCATTTCATGAGAAACATCCTGCTCGAAACTGTTCTACTTCTTGTTTCGCTATGCTGTACTGTCTAGCACCCGATTTTCTGCACCTACCTACTTGTGAGGTGGAGCAGGCTCATGAAAAGTTTTAAAATGTAAACTATGTTCTATATAATTTTGACAGTAGTTGTCAAATTTAAATGTCGTCATCCAATTTGAACTCAGTTTAAAATGATTTTATGGATGATTTAACCACGGACCGGTCGCGGCGAAATCGTAATTTGTCGAGGGCAGACTTTTCAACACAGTCAAGAAATTCAAATAGATTCGGTCTTTACGGCTGCGATGTTGACGGTAAGACCTGTGTTGTGAAGTGCACCTTCAGAGCAGTCGCCTCTTTTACAATGTCAAAACATTGAATGCATTCAAATGACTAAAATAATGCGAAGAATAAAAAAGACTTCAAAGAATTCAAGCAATCAAAAAGTATTGCATTCTTTTGACTTCAAGTCTTTTTACTGCTTCAGGTGGTTGCATTACTTAAGACTTCAAAAAATACTGGGATTTCGATTTTGAAGTCAAATAACTTAAGTGAAGTCCAAAGATTCCAAAATCAGGCCGATCAAATGCTGGTGTTTTTGCATTTGTGTAATCCAGGAGGGCCTCTCTTTCGCTGATTGATATTGCATTTTTAACGGGGTTCGAACGGGGTTCGACATGACAGTACCAACTGAGTCAGTCGTGCTTAACTTTCTTAGAGATGGGTTCTTTGACATGAAGGCTTTCTCGAATCTTTGAACTTCTCATTTTATCGAGCTTTGTTACTCCTGATATCATGCGAAGCATCTTCATCTCAGTTGCCGTTAATTTGCCCTCATACTTTTTGTACGCTGATGTCCAACATTGTGAACCGTATGTGACCGCCGGACGTACAACTGCGGTGTAGAGCCTTCCTTTCAGCTAAGGCGTTCATTTCTATAATGCTAAAGTTTAAACGAAAGTTATTCGACAAGTTCATGTGCATGCTCTTATTCTTATATTGTTTGATCTTTCTCTTACAATACCGCTGATCTCCAGTCGGTGTCAACCCACGGACTCTCAGCACTCTTGCGGGACAGTTTTACGGTGTTAAATGTATCGATAGGCTCAACATAGTGTTAAAAATTACCTAGATGTGATTTGTTCCCTTTTGTCACCTTTTACGACAAGCGCTGTTTTCGGGGATCGTTCTTTTTTAAATAAAAAAAGGTTTTATTAATTTTCAAACTTGCAATCATCCCTATTACATTCCCACGCGAATGCCGATGTTTACACATCTTGATCGTGTGTCCTAACATAAACTCCCATGCACATGAATAGGGACATGATTTTTTAAATCATTTCGTGTATTTATTTCATATATTTCCCTCCTTCATATTTTTTTCGGATTAAAATCCCGCAATATCATTTGTATTTTAAGGCATCGACAGTGCGCTTCTCAAGTTTCTGAAATTCTCTCCACCTACTGCCCCTTAAAAAAAACTCAAAGTCATCTGTCTTTCACAGATATCCTTTTACACTTTCATATCAAATTGGCATTATTATGTACCTAAAAGTATTATAGGCGCATAAGTATAAGTTATCCCCCAGCATGCGTATAATATCTAATAAAAATGATGACCATATTCTTCCAGCGAAATAAGGTATTAATTATATCTCAGTTTTAATGCTAACAAAATTGGTATCCTTCATCACTTGCAAGAGGAAACCAATTTTTGAAATAAAGTGCAAAAATCAATTACTCCTCGCACAATGTCCTGTTTCTGCTTTCATATACTGCCACTTATCCTAATAATCTAATCTTACGTCCGTAATGTGAATTCATGTTAGAAACTCTCGGGTAATTCATTTTCCGCTTGGGTGTTGTTATAAATGTATGCGTTGTGTGCGGCTCGATATGGTATGCGGAAGAGGGAAATTACTTTCAACCCCTAATGAAAATTTGATACGCATTTTTGGCAATTTCTCATATCCATCCGGCTATCCGCAGTTTTTTTTTACTGCTTTTCTTTTTTTTTTCATTAAAAGAGTTTGGTAAGATTCATAGGCGCTGAATCTTCTCTGATTTTTCATTAAATGTATTTGTTGCTAGGTATGGTGTAGCACTAGCAATGCACCCTCGGGTGCGCGAAAAAAAAAAAACACCCCAACGCGAGTTGACTTTGATTTGCTTTTGTTACTAGGGCGATGCATTCGGGAAAGGTCGAAACGAATTGTGTGACCTTAGCTAATAAAGAGGTGGATTCGTTTTTTTTTTTTTTCACCAGACTATGCAGAAAGAATAAAAAAACGCTTCCGCCTTTTAACAACAAAGACGGATGTTGATTCCACAATGAAGTAGCTGCAATACCGCCCTTTGACGAAAATCAAAATTAGGGGGTGGGTGACTAACAATTTTCCGCAGGTGGTCATATAAACATGAAAAGGGATAAAAGGAAATTTCTAACAAGGGTTGACTGTATTGCCTGCACATGAAGATAAAAGAACTCAATGTGGCAGTGACACACTCAATTTAATTCTATGCCATGGTCTTGATTTAGAAATTTTAAAAAAATAATCTGTCAAGTAAGTTTTTTGTAACAAATTATATAATGAAAGTGCAGGACAGAGTAATTTTATTTATCCTGCGGCCTTTGTTTGAGACAAGTTCTTGGAGGTTATTATTAAATATTGAAATATTGAAACTCATTTGTTTTGTTCAGTTTTGAGATGGTGCATAACTATAATAGATATAGATTCGTTACCGTGTACAAATTTGTAATAAGAAAAGTCTTATATAAGAGATCACCCAGTTGCGTTTCTTAAAAAAATTACATGTATTTTCTAACAGCCAATAGCTTAATTAGGCAAGAGCTGGTGATGTTGGAAGAGCTTAAAATACAAAACGTTCTTGAGTTGGGTATATCCGACCTCTTTAGTGCAATTGGGGTCCCAGAAAGGGCTCCAAAATTGGAAAAGTATGACGATGCTCGTTTCGATGGAATGTTCCGACGCTAAACGGACATTCACAGGCAAGCAATTAGTGGATGCTCTTGACAAGAAACTAGAAACTACAGTAGGGTAGGCTTTGCAAGTTGCAACATAAAGAAGAAGGACGCTATTATATCTACTATAGTGAGTGCTGAAGCTTGTAACATGTGACTGACATGTGCCCCTTAACATTCCGCCTCGCTAACATCAGTCGCTTGCTTTAAAAATCGAGACTTGAAGTTGACAGACAGTAATTTGAATAAACCGCACGAATTTTTGACAAGAGCATATTACAAAAACTTCAAAAGTCATATGCGCCCAGCAGAAAGTGCAATATACGTCTCCACAAATCCGTGGTTTGATGAAGATTCCCGGTAAGAAAATGCACCAAACCTAATCAGCTATAAAGCGGTAATGCAAAAAGTACAAAAGCGGATCGTGAACTGCAATTAATGTAAAGGTGCCTGTCCATTTGAGAGTACTTTCGCTAGTAAACTCTCGAGAGTTACTCTCGGGTGGCTGTCCATTTGAGAGTAATAATTTCGAGATTTTAATCTAGCGACAGCGAGTTCTGCGATAACATTTTGAGAGTAGATTCCCTGAGAGTACTCTTATAACCGTGTCCACTTGATATATTTCGTCTGCTAGTTAGACCCATTTTACACGCACCGATTTTTGTCTTACAGCACTCTTAATTCTCTTTGGGGCACTTATGGTGCATTAATACGTCCATTGTTTTCACTTTAGTGCCTTGATTGTCAAATTGTCTTTGTTTCCTTTTTTCTCATTCGTCGTTCGCGGTGGTAGCTGCAATTTCGAAGTGCAGGCCGCACAAAATTCGAAAATAGAGCAAATGCAGACGTCTAGCGCGACCGAGTACGGTTTAAGAATAAAGCAACGTTGAAAATTACGAAAGAGAGCGAAAAGAGAACACAAGAATCGGATGGGAATTTGCGGCCCATTCGTGTTCGGCTATACCCTGCACTTTTCATCCCCTTTACGTTCACATTCTCGAATCGTAAGACAAAAATCGGTGCGTGTAAAACGGGTCTTACCAGTTAACATGGATTCTTACAAGCAAAAGGTTGCCGCTGCGTTAATAATTATTAGCACTGTTCTTAAAACAAAAAATAAAGCAAAACAGAAAGGTGAAGGGGTCTGCTCTTGCAAGAGGGCTTCAAATTGAAGATGCTCATCAGGAGTTCAGGGATCCTAACTGTTTGACAACAAGTGAAATAGAACATATAATTATTCAATCTGTTGGGCCAAATATTTTTAAAAAGGATACCAAATTAAGGGAAGCCCTGGTATGGCTTGTAAGTGTGTATGGCAATTCTATAAATTGTTTTATTTCCTCCGATATCCATTGTTTTGCCATGTCGACTCTCGACAGCTGCCATGTTGGAACTTTGCGAGCTAATCTCCGATAGTGATCAGAACATGTGTCCATTTGCGAGTAACTTTCAAAAGGCTCGAATTTCGTGAATAAAAAATTAGCTCTCCAGAAACTACTCTCAAGGCTATATCCACTTGCGAGTTTGCTCTCGAGAGCTGCTCGCAGCACTTTTACTCTCAAATGTACAGGCACCTTAAAGGGCTAGTTAGGCCGTTTGCGACCCATTTTCCGACTAAACTTTCACGAAACCGCTGGTTGTCTGGTTCGATGAAGTAAGCTGATACACATATCTCACACGGCATTAAGACCCCAATAGAGACTATAGATATGAACAATAAAATCTTGTATCAAAGTCACAGTCGGGGTCGGATATAAAACACCGAAGACAACCCAAATTATGCTGTTACGCATATCGAAAACCATTCAATCGAAACTATAAAAGTCAAAACGTTGCGTCCGTCCATCCAAACAAAACGAAATAAGAGCTGCATCTCAACTTGTAAGACCAAAAAAGTCTGCTAGACCGATTTGCCTGTCTGCAGAATTATTTAAGGCAATGAGAGACTAATTGGCACAATTTTCCAGAAGTCCTAGTTGTACGAATTTGCTCATTATGCTGATAACATATAAAACGCATTTTCACTTGAGCGTTTGAGAATATAGGGACATGGGTGTACCTAGTTATGAATAAGGGAAAAACCAGAATAAGAAAACTTTACAGTCTTAAGAGAGTTGTTCGGAATAGTGGGAATCAGTCGACTAAAGTGGCTTACAGCTAAAATAAAAAAAAAAATAGTTGTCGCAAGAGGAGTGTAGACACCCTAGGCCTAGCTTCTCGCAACCATTCGTTTTGTGTGAGTTTTTATTTTTTGAACGAATGGAAGGGGCCTAAAATTGTATGCCGAGTCCGAACGGGTTAATTGAGAAGCTTTTTCAGGGCAGTTATACTCTCGGCTGTTTGTCAGACGTTCGCGAGAGGTGGCGCAGTGTAAAAAATCTTTACATGCAATTTTTGTTCTGTGTGTGTGTGCAGTAGACGCACTAACCACTGAGCGATTGCGTTTGTGTCCACAATTTTTTCAACTACTTATTAATATACTAAACAAACCTATGGTATATAAAAAATATTGGACTTCCCGTTATTCTCTGTTTGGTATTGCTGTTGACTGAATTCAGAACATATAGGTGGAGTTGAAGTTACCAATTAGAACACAAACGGAAATATGACATATGATATCTTTTCGGTTTTCCAATGTCTGAAAATTTAGCAGCTTTAAACGATTTACGCTTTCGGGTTTTGAGACCCGTAAATCACGAAGAGGAGAAACTACTTATGAATGCTTTTTATTCTTGAGATTCCAGATTCGCAGGTCGACACCAAACAGGATTACAGTACTACAAATCAGGTTGGACAAGAGGACAGTAAAGGATTTTGGTGACTTAGCTAAGGGGTTTTTAAATACCTTTGAAAAACGTTCAGCAAACATTTAACCATTTAACCAAACCATTTGCATGCATATTTTACTTTTGATGGCGCTACAACGCGCTGCGGATATTATCTCAAACAACATGACTCACCAGCGACCCGGATCCATAGCAACTTTAAAAACTGGGGGACCGGAGATTTTTGTTTTGCACAAGTACCGTGCGTCGTTTGGATGCCGCCGCTGCTTGAGTTGTACAAGATGTGCGGAAGACTGTTTCTGGTCACATTAGAACTCACTTTCTATCCGCTACTGCACCTTTGCTCTTTATGCCCAAATGTAAAGATACCTACGTTCCGGATGGACGGATATTTTTGTTTCTACAATCAAAGTAGGGTAGATTTTCGATACGAGTGCAAAGACTTTCAAGTTTTAGCCCCATTGACAAGCTCGTTCTGCGAAACAGAGGACGAGGCGTCCGCATCATATCGTTACAGGATAAAAATATGGCTTGTAAGTTGCAGCGCATTTACGATACCAAAACATGTTAAAGTAAAAATCATTTTCATGTTCCCGGTGGGTTATTTTCTTGGAAATGTCTTTTGGCAAAAGTCAACCCCAAACTGTTTGCATCGTAATGGCGTGAAAAAAAAACAAAAAACAAAACCAAACCCCATTTTATTGCACTTTTCGTTTAGGACCAACTGGCTATGAACTATGCAGTACATGTCTGTGGGCGACTTTTATTGTGGTCATGGTCGCATTATGTATCCCACCCAGACTTTTTTTTTATTCCAAAAATTGAATAAAGTGCGTGTACCTCCGCTGTACATAATAATACAAAGCATGTGCAATTTGGCTTTGTTCCTTTTGTATCGCAAGCGGATACATTGAATTTCGACACCGCCACCAAAGATGTATCTCTAGCGGATTTCATTTTAACACAGTGGGGTGGTAGCGAATACCTTAAGTATAGTATGAAACAGCGACATCACGCGGTATCCTTTTGATGTTCGCATTCTTGCGTATTTTGTTCTAGTTTCGTTGTTATTTTTCTGTCATCTCATTTCCATTCTATAATTTCTCTAGTTCCTGCTGTTATGTCAAAGCATCCTGACGAATGCCGTCGCTCGTGATAAGTTTCCAGTGCACATACCGAGTTCAAAGAAATCCTCAAACAATGTTATCTTTGCATCAGCATTGAGAGATGTGCGGTGAGACGCACAGACGTGCGCACCATGAACGTACATTATCATATACATATAAAAATGGGGTGCGAAGCCGCCCAAAGTTCTATGGAATGTAATCTCTGCTTTTGAAGCGCCTGTCGGCCTGGTCTTAGCTACTTGGCTGTATTTTTGTGGTTTCACTTTGTGCTTTGAGTTTGAATACACTACTTTGTGCACATCGTCGACCACCCGCAGCTATTAGCTTATAATACTTCTTCCGTCGAAGCTTCCAACATGTGATGTCGTACGAAGTCAATTTAAAGATGAAAATTATGAGATAAGGGTTTAATGAAGAAAATTCTAATTTTTGATTGAAAGTGATTTAGAGGGAGTTCATATAACTTTAAGATATATTGGTTTGAAAATGGTTCCTTCTAACATCATTTCAAACGAGGTGTGTTGTGATCCTACTTCCAATGTATGGCAACTACGAACATGATAGTAACGGAAGCATCTCCTTCAATTTATCTATAGAAAGCATGCTACCTGCTTAGTGATATTGGCTTAACCATCTTGACGAAGGACTTATGGTATTGACCCAGACAGCGCTTTTATGAGCCAATGAAGTGTTTTGGCTTTTTGTATAGATACTACATTCAGCTCATAAGCAACAAAAGGAACTATATTCCCTAAAAAAATTTGTCTGGAGAGCCCAGGTATTAGCTCTCTCTTACTGGTTAAAAAGTCCAGCATTCGGAACCAGAAGGCATTTTCGTGTCCATCAACTTCGAGTTAGAAGTTATATTTTGCACGAAGTAGCAGCGGTTTCCTAGGATTACTTTTTTGCTGCTGCTAATGCGATTCTAATTAAGGTTAAATTCTTGAACACACGGAGTGAAACTATGGAACTGGCCACTAAGGAACCTAGAAAATGGGCTAAAGGGTATGGCCTTCGAGTCAACCCAGAAAATACGGAACTAAAAATACTTTTTAGCACAAAATAGATACTAACCTAAGATACTAACCTTCTAACTTTCCAAAATTGGTGGAGTGGAGCTATCCGTCCCATGGCACGGTCCTAGATAAAAAATTTAATTGGAAACTTAATGTTCAGTCCGTATAAGTCTGGATTTAAAAGTAAAACTAAAAGCAGGTAGATAATATTGCGCTTCGGCACGCGATGTGCTTCAAAACCGTACCAGATAGGAGATAACTCCAATTCAAGGAATCTTTATCCAACATTCCTAATAAAGGGGATGCTTTAAAAGATAAAAGACTGACAAAATAATGAGGTTTCAAATGAAAATAAAATTTCGATTTGTATATGGATGGTTCCAAATCTAAGTAGGCTAGCATATACTCCAGTGATATAGGCCTACACTTGTCACTAAGAATTCCGGACACATGCAGTGTACTCCAGGCAGAGGTTTTGGCTGTGCTCAAAGCTGCGCAACTACCTTAAATGGTATAAATATCCCATCTACATTTTGATAACCAGCGCTAAAATGATAAATGCGCTAGAGTCTTACACCATCTGAACTAGTCAGGAGCTGTCGCACAATGCTCAGAGCAGAACATATGTTGCCCGCAGAACAATGTCAGAGCTTCCACAAAATATAAAAATTGAAGACATAAGACCATCAATATCCGTGCCCAACAGAATTCTATTCGTGAAAACTAAAAGTACTAGGGCAGACATAAGATATCCATATACCTATGCATAGAAGGCCACTGGGTCTCAAAAGCTTTGTGGCTTAAGTTAGATCGGAAAATACCGGTAGAATTATTAAAACTTTGCAGTAAAACCTTGGAAGGTACTTCTTCGACAATTTGAAAAAGATTGACCTCTTAAACAAAATTGAAATAACTTTCAAGTTCTGTTGGGAAATTAAGTGCTTGGGCGAATACCACGAAGGTTCCTCGGCGATGGAGATGGGCCCTAGTCCGTTTTAATGCACTCACATGTCACATCATACCCTATACAACAGAACCTATAACCTGACCTAATTTACTTTTTGCCGAATCTGGTTTCATTTTTGGAATTCATGTTCACTCGGGGGCTTAAAAACTCCTGACGACTATACAAGTCCATTATATCTACTACTAGATGGGCCAATCCTTATGCACGATTTCTTTTACTCATAGTACTTGGTTAATGACTCGTGAGCCATCTATACACATACCCTACAAGCTCCGCTAGTACTAAACCATTAAAGCTGGCTCCCTTATTTTTCTCAAGCTTCAATTACTAGGTTTTGTTTGGTATTTCGAGGAGCCCGTATACCGATGTCAAACCCAACATTGAGTCAACTGACTTTTTTTCTATGAGAGATATTTCCCGTTCCTTTTGGTTGGTTCGACATTCATCCGTCTCTACCATTATAATATTTTGACATGACATTTCCTTCTGGAGGTTTTGGCTGCTTCTGGTTGCTAACGCGTCTGTAAAAGGTGAACGGAGCTATCTGTCAAATCTAGCTACTCCAGAAGCTTCCAGTCCAACGTCGAATTTCTGTATCTTTGACTTACCTTGTGTGTTTTTCATATAACCATATCTATGTACACAATTTTTTTTGTGGAAAGGAAGTTACCACCATGGTACGGTTTAACTTGTAGTTTAAGGCGATTCCTTTCATGTTAGAACAGCAGTCCAAAAATTCCTCTGCTCGAAGGCAACTCTCTTCGGAGATGGACGGAGATCTCCTTGCTCGGTAAATGGTTTATAGACTCTGCAGCATTAACTACTTATACTTACTTACTTAGATGGCGCTACAGTCCGGGGTGGACCTGGGCCTCAACCAACACGCCTCTCCAGTTAGCACGATATTTGGCTAATCGCCTCCAGTTGCGCACTCCAAGTTGGTTAAGGTCCTCTTCCACTTGTGCGCGCCACCTAAGCCGAGGTCTTCCTCTACGCGTTGCCCCTCGGTTGGAATCGAAGACTCTTCGGGCCGGAGCGTTGGTGTCCATTCGCTCTACATGTCCTAGCCATCTTAGTCGACTGATACGTACTTTTCTGACAAGGTCGATGCCGCTGTACAGCTTGTAGAGTTCGCTATTAAATCTCATCCTCCAAAGCCCGTCAACGCAAACGGGACCGAAAATCATTCGAAGAATTTAGCGTTCGAAGCGACCAAAGAAATCTTCATCCGCCTTTGATAACGGCCTTACTAATCAATTACCTACTTAAGCCAAAGTAACAGCGATTGGCAAGGGTAATTCTTTGCTTGATTTCTGATGTGTCATTTCCATGGTTAATAGCGGAGCCTATAAGGTAGACAAAGTTTCGAACTACATACATACCTCAAAGCTTAGCTGTATATCGTGACGTTCTGTCAGATTCGTCGATGTTGTGTATCCCTTCTTGTTGATAGCATATATTTTGTTTTTCAGTCATTTACCTCTGTACTGATACTTGCAAACGCACCAGTGACAGCTCGCTGTGTTCTGCCAATGATGTCGATGTCGTCAGCGTATGCAAGTAGTTGCACAGACTTTTGGAAAATTGTGCGCCTAGCGTTGGTTTGCGAGTTTCGCACAATTTTCTCAAGAATGATGTTGAAAAAGTCAATGACAGCACATCACCTTGTCTAAATCCTTTTTTGACATCAAAGGTCTCGGTGAGACTGTTTCCAACCTTTACGGAGCAGCGAGCGTTCTCCATCGTCATTCTGCACAATCTGATAAGTTTGGCAGGGATGTATAGTCAACCCTTATAAGTCTAGATAAGAATTTTGTTGGCTTTGACAATGCAGTACAACATATCGTCCTCACTACGGGTTTTAGCTTTTTTTTTTAAATATGTAAGTTTCATTTCACTAAAACTGCAAAAATTATTTTTCTTCCTGTCCTTTCGAATTCGGGTTAATTAATGATATTTTTCATTTGATATGTACACCGCGCGCCATTATATTACTCTCGACTCTCAGCATAAACGATACTCTGTCTCTATAATTAACAATTTCACTGGCGAGTCCTTAAACCATTAGCGTATTGCATAATTAAAAGCCCGATACGGTAACAGATTTAACGACATAAACCACATTGAAATCGCCATTCCGTTCGATTAATCCATTATATAATTTCCGGCTAACGATACTGCTCATCCTGCGCTGCCTCCTCCATCCTCCTCATTCACTCACAATTAATTAAACGCGGTCTGGTTAAATGAAGCCCCAAATACATATATGCATGCACAATGTACCCAAACTTCCAGTTGAACAAGCCAATGACTCGTGCTTCGACAGTCGAATCTCGTTTGCACACAGACAATTGCCGATTAACAAAAATATTTTAACTGTAGTATAGTCGGAATTCGTCGGAGTCCTTCACCACTGGAGCACAGAGCACTGGACTGGCATGTCGATGTAAAACAGTTCGATAGTCAGCTTAAAAGCCAGCAAAAAAAAAACTTCCTTTGTCACAAGTCGGTACTACATAGTAGAAACTGCATAACAGAATACTGCTTAGGCAGAATGCATTTTAGCAACTTCCGGCTATATCGATGGGGGAAAAAAATCAATGTCAGGACGAAAACTGCGCAAAAAAAAGGAAGAAATGAATTTAATGCAATCATTCAGCTGAACTTTTAAATATTCAACAGGATTGGTGGAGAACCATGGGACATGATTTTTGCAGAATGATCTGGAATTATGCAAATTGATTGGTTGAATGGCCACTGGAGTAACGAAAAGGACGCGTAGGTGGGAATCGAAACGCTTAGGATGTGTACCGAACAATAAAAGCGATGACGCTTGTTGCATTGCTGAACAGAGAACACTGCGTGCAAACAGTGAACAGCAACACCAACAAAAGCGGTCCATACATACCTATAGAAGGACATTAAAATTGCAAAAAGCGCGCAAAATTGTATAATTTCCATTCTTCCGCTTGGTCCCTTCATTACATTCAACCACATTCTCTCACTTGCGCTGCAAGGATATTTAAACGAGAAAAAAGCATTTCCTTGTAAAATGAGCGTAGACTTTGGAATGAGAGTCCCCAACAAAGGTATATACACATACACACAACATACTCATACTGGTCAGGCTCAGGCCATTGCTACATGTGCACAAATTTACATCAGAATTCGATGAGTTGAATTTTTTTAACGCTTCGTTCGATAGCAGCGAATTTTATTTATTACATTGCACATATTTTGCATTCCGTTACACAACTATGTCCTACAGGATTCCACGCAAGGAATAAAAACAGAAAAAAAAGTCGCCAAAAAAATTGTATTATCGCAAATTATTCGGACGGCTAGTGCTTCGGGTGTTGCAGGACACCATGTCCTGATTGGGTGGGTAGTCAGTCTGAGCGTAATTAATTTGCATGTGCAGTGCAGTGCTGTGCGCTGCCTTTCGATTGAAAAAGCAGGTTGCTAGGTTGAAATCAGCCGAGTCGTAATGGAACTTATCAGCCATATAGCTCAGTCAATTGAATTAATTTTTTGCGGTCGAATCGATTAACAATTTGTTCACAAATCGATAAAATCATACAGGGGTATAGTGCACAAATTTAGCTGTGTGAGTGAACTTCGGTGGGTGTATTTTTAAGAGCTTCACAAAGTTATTCTTCAGCAGCCTTATTTATAAACTTTATACACTCTCTATAATAGGTCTAAACGCAAAAATATATATTAGGTTTTTGCGTTTAGGGTTATTACAGTCCCAGTCTCCCTATTCAAAATCAAATCGCAGGCACATTCCATTCGTTGAAATCGGTTGATTGCGTAACAAAAATGATGACGGAACAACAAACTGAAAGAAAATTTAATTTTTGAATTCATTGGATGTGCACGGTCTATCACCGACCGGTCCACCACACAATTGACAACTTAGTCGTCTCTGTCATCATAATGTGAATTTGTTTTTATTAAATTACTTTAGCGTTTGTTCACCTTTCCCCAAAAATCCTTTTTCTTGTTCTAGGTACATTCAAATCTATATATATAAAAATTGAGCCCTAAAATGTTTGTCGCCGATTCACGCCTTAACGCATTTACCGATTTTAACCAAACTTTCACACATCTTTGGTATTGGTCCATATACGATTTCTGTGAAGTTTGGTCAAAATTGGACAAAGGGGCGTGGCACCGCCCATACAACAAAACATTCAAAATCGTATATCTAGAAAAGCACCAAATCGATTGAGCTCAAACTTACAGATGGTCTTAGTTATATTGGCCCTGGAGTGGTCCTGTGAAGCTCGGTCAAAACTGTACAAAGGGCGTGGCACGCACCGCCCATACAAAAAAAAAAACATTCAAAATCTTATACATATATCGAAAGCCACCAAATCGGTTGAGCTCAAACTTACAGATGATATTAGTTATTGGCCCTAGAGTGCTCCTGTGAATATTGGTCAAATTTGGTCAAAGGGGAGCGGCACTTCACATACAAAAAAAATATTCAAAATCTTATACCTGCTATACAAAACACATCTTCTATGGGGTGAAACTCGATGACGTTATATCTCCATAACCGCTGGGCCGATTTTCATTATTCTTTTTTTTTTTTTGTTTTGTTCGTTATGCTGTATTTCTGGTTTAGGCAGAAAGAAAATATCACCAAGTCGATTTATTATCATTTCTCGCATTTTAAGAAAGAACAGTATTACCTAAGACCTAAGCAATACAATTCCTGTCCAAGGGCAAAGTTGAGCGGGTACAGCTTCCTCGACATTCTTGGAATTGGAAGCCAAAGCTTTTAAAATTTGTAACATTGATATAAATAATGAAAGTCAATAATATTTATCTAGGCAATACGATTTCTGATAAAAACGAAAAATGTTGTGTACCACAGAGCATTACAATAAAAATAGTTCATCTATTTAACTATTTTGCACTACGAAGTGTGCACGGGTTACGCTAGTTCAAAATAAAAAAAAAATGCAAAAATAAACCACGTGACCGTTGTCCCTAGTAAATTATAACAGAAACTGCAAAGAAGGACACATGCAGTGAAGTAAATGCTTTGTTCGAATTTTCGAAGTTATACTACATTTACACCGCACCTAAATTCAACATTTCAGCAGACAAAATTTCGAAATCCAATTTTGCGTTCCCACTGAAACTTCAGCATTTCAAATGACAGCTAGTTCAGAATTGATTACCTACAGATGTTTTTTGTGTTTCGAAATCAAATGTGGTTTGTACCAGTGATGTCATTTTGAGGGATTTATCCCTTTTTGAGGGATTTTCTGCGAATTTTAATATGTCCGAGGGCGAAGCGAATGGTGTCCACAATGAACGCTAACATTAACGCTTCGGAAGTCCATCACAATAAACAAAATCCTTAAATTATGGATGGAAATGGATTCGTCAGAGGACTTTGCATTAAATAATTTATTTTTCAGCCATTCATTGTTGCAAAAGGACAGTCCGTTCTAAAAATTAAGTAATAAATATGACGAATTTTATCATCCTTACAATGACTTACGAAGACATCCAAAAACATCCCGACAAAAATCACTAAATACTTTTGAATATCATTAAAAGTATTCGATTATGTACCCAGCTCTATTGACCGCTTCGTTTTAGCTTGAATTTCTTGCTAAAAACTGAGCAGAACAGTTTAATCGCTTTTAGCGCTAAGATTCGCTTAGCAAGTATCTTAGCATCGAATCTACTATGGCCAGTGCAATTAAAATGTATGGACGCAGTATATTAGTTTTGACCTGTCAAGCCTTAGCTTTAGCTTTCGCTTAGCTTTTCTCATGCACTCTGTTTTGTTACCAGAAACGCGTAAAATACTAACAACATACGAATACGTTTTTTTTTTTTTTTTGTTAGCAGGGGGACGGGGTATTCTAGTATTCTAACAAAAAGGGATAAAGTCCATCGAAAAGGGATTTTTTAACGGTTGATCTGGGATATTCCATCATAACCTTCTGGCAACACTGGTTTGTACCTAAAGAATTAATTTGTTAGTTATATTAATCTAAAAATGAATACTTCCTACTTTTTTAGCTTTTACAATCTAGTATTGCAGCGGTTTTTTGTTTTGCCAGTGAGCTCAAAAGTCATCACAATTAGGTTTGTTCGATTTGACATTCTTACAAATGCAGCGATGAAATTTAACATTTCGCTGAAATCCAACATTTGGAAATGTTGGGAAATATATGGCGAAATGCTGAACATTTGGCCTGAAATGCTGAATTTAGGCGAAATGATGAATTTAGGTGCGGTGTAAACGTACTATAAGTGCTTTTACTTTGCTACAAGATTTTATTCAAAGCAAATGCTAGTTTTTATTCATACGTCCCAATACCTAAGATTGTCTTAAAATTTGAGCTCAATCGATTCAGTGGTTTTCGAGCTATACAATTTTGAATGCATTTTTTTGTATTGGAGGCTACTTTGTCCAACAGGAACACTTCTGGGTTAATACTTAAGATTGTCTGTAAATTTTAACTCAATCGAGTTGGTGGTTTTCGAGATATATAAGATTAAAATATTTTTTTTTTGTATGGGCGGTGCCACGCTCTTTGACCAAACGCATATTAGTCAAGAATCGCTTCAGTTACTTCTAGAGACACACTTTCTAGGAATTAAAGTGAATGACGCCTTCAATCAAGAATAGTTTCATCCCGTCATATTATTTGGCACAATACCTTCTACCCTTACAAATCGGCAGAAGCAGATGGCATCACAGTTAAGATGCAATGTAATTTTTGTGGCATTCTCAAGTCTTCCCGCTTAAAGTCTACAATTATAGGGGGATGAATGTGAGGAATTTTTCACACCATACCAAAAGTGGAATAGTGGAAAAATCAGTAGCCCCAATGTATGAGCCTACCTTGATATCTAGGGCTATAAACGATACAGATTCTGAAGTTAGAACTATGTATCTTCTTCACATAAAAACCTGAAGATTGACGTAATGCCAAGTCACTCAATCAAATAAGCATTAGAAAAACAGAACTAGTGCGTTATTCACAAATAAGCACCGTGCTAGGATGAGGTAGGGGAATTCCTTGTCGCTGGTTTTGAACTCGTTTCGATTTGAGGAAAGAAAAAAGTCAGCGTTAGGGTTCTGTACTTTATTTCATATATATGTACCCTACCTAATAAGAGGTTAATTCGAAGACACAGTCTCGGATCGCTCTGAATCCTAGAACATCCTAGAACATCCCTAGTATGGACAAAGGAAGTTTTGTAATTCGCAGGCTTAAATGTATGCAATAGAGCTTGCATTCAAGAGAATGTTTATAACAAACAAGAACATTTACATTCTCTCCGATAGCAGGGCAGCAATACTTGCAATTATGTAATGACTTTAAAATAGCATCAAAACTGCCTTTAACTCCTACAACCACTGGCCACTACTTGATATGGGTGCTAGGACACAATAGATATGAAGGCAATGAAAAAGCAGGCGAATTATTCAGAAAAGAATCCGCATGATACCCAGACCATTCTGGAGGCTACCAATAAACACTATAAAAAGTAGTGTTAAAACCTGGCTAGAGGAAAGGAAGCTCTCTAGCACACTGCGGTATCATGGATGAGCTTTAAATGTAAGATATCACAACAGGCCCACTTGTTGCCGCATCAATGATCTGGTGGTGTACTCACTGTCACTTCCCTCCTACAATCTAACCTATTCTATGTCTATGTCTAATTTAATCCTGATTTTGGAAATTTTAAACCATGGCTTCTAAAAGTTTCCATCATGGTTTCGCAGAGATCCTATCCTGGAAAAGCCTTCAAAGAAATAGCCGCGATTGATACCTACCACCCAGCCAATCAATTGCGAAAATCTGCCAAAAGAACAAAAAAATTGCCCGTGATAATGGGCCCTCCCCCACTTGACGTGACGAGCAATAAGATGCAGTTACTTATAATTTTCCAAGTAATCAAGCACGTCTTTTGTTTGAAAAAAAAAAACCGAATATAACAAAATTAATCATTAAAAATTTATCATGTTGTCGGCTTGTAACAGGCAACCTTCCGTCATTATTTCACAGGAACAAAGCCCATCTCAAACATGTGAATCGGATGAATGGCGCGGTGAAATCCCTTCCGCTTATCAACCCTTTCGGCGGCCCTTTGTTTTTATCCACCCGCCAAAACATCAAACTAACACTTTTGTGATATTAATTATTTTTTATTCAGATGAAAATGGATAATTACGGCACTGGATTATCCTTATCTTTCCCAGTGTAATACAGGAAGTTTAAGTTGACGTCCTATGGTTGGGATGGGGAGTAGGCATATCAACATCGCTATATACATTGTATGCAATAGTTACAAGTATTTTCTCATTAAGGCAAAGGGTCTGTGGAAAAGCCGCCGGAAATTGTCGGCGAAAACTTTCAACAAATTACCCATCGAGAAAACCCAATCACGTGTTAATTTATTTAGGGGAAAATTCTGAAATTACCTTCATACCTTGGCATTTGTTCACTGTTCGTCCCACCCGAGAGTGAGGGAGAAAAACAGCTGCAGGGCCTACAAGGAGGCTGGCTATATAAAATGGATTACACTTCACTCCGGATTGATGTCCCCCCCACACCCACACCCATACCCACACCACACTCGCCTGTGCGAGCATATCGAATGGGATATCTTCATCGCGGAATCGCAGCGCAGTTATTGTAACGCAAATGAGATTTCACAGTTTTTTGGAGAAGTTGAGAAGAAAAGAGTAGATTCCGCTGTGTAGAACCGAGAACCCTTTGATCAGGGGTGCGATTATCAAAGAATTAAGTTCTCCCCGAAAGTTTTCCTTGAGTACGAGTAAATTACTCATTTTCTTTGGTCGGATCTCAAATGGTTAGGTACTGGCGCGGAGTGTAGATACGTACGCTGGGTGGTAGATATTTTTAGAGCAGAATTCTTCTGCGGGGTTTGTTGCTCATCATTTATCTTTTGTTAGCCGCCACCACTACCACCGATGTAGTGTGCTGATGCGGGGGTGCCATGGTTGTGGCCAGGGGGTGGGGAGTTGGGCTAAAGGACGACAAGAAGAAGAAAGCAAGTTTTTTTTTTTTTGTTTTCGTTACAATTCCTCCGCCAGTGCTTCTTCTGCATGATAAATTGTTACAAAAGCATCCAATTAGCGGAGGAATAACTTTCCCTTGTTCTCCCTCGTCTTAGGGTTTGATACTGGAGACGGTACGGTATTCCTTTTGGCCATGTCTCGCAATGTGTACACGGGATCCAATTATATTCTCGTTGCATGTAATTAGCATAAAAGAGACAACTTTTGCTATACCCTACCAGTCACATACCCGGCCGTGCCGCGCGCGCACTCTTTTAAGTGCGAACGCTGAATTCCTCGGAATTGGAGTTGAATTCGAAGCCAATGCGAGGGGAATGGTGAGATAGTTGTAACTGGGGCTATTCGCTATTGTATGACAAACAGACAGCTAACTGCATCCGCCTTATGTTGAAATCGGATGCTCTAAGCAACAGCATCAGATGATAGAGGAGTTGGTCCGTGCCAGGACAAACAATAAGGATAAATAATCCCTTTATCAGGGCTATGCAACGCCTATAGCCATGGCGGTTGACTGCCTTCGAACAGGGTATTGAATATATGTGTGTTTTCGGTAAGAGGGAGTATGGAATTCAATTTGAAATTGCAATTTCTTTCTTGTTTTCATGTGAATTAGAAAACTAATGTCACGGTATGAACGAAAGGAACGATTATGTTGAAAGATGACGCTTCAACTCAACGTTACTTTGAAGTTATTGCTCAAAGCTGTACTCAACTATGTCAAATAAATAATACGAACCCGCACTACTCGTACACTTCTTAAGCACGATCTTCACCATAAATACGTTTGTTAGAAAGAGTTTTAAGACTTCAGAGTACCGTACTCTAGAACACATTGCGTTGAATTCAAAATAATATTGTACGACTGGCTTTAGGTGCGTGTGACTTTATATCTGGTCAAAACCTTCAGGTTTTTTGGCATAATACAAATCCTCAGGCACCTAAAGGTGCTGACGTCGACTAAAGGCACTTAGAGATATTAACTGTAGAAAAAAGTTTTTTGATCATTTGATACGGCCACCGGTGGTCCTGACTGGGGAAGGCTTGTCACGGCTTTAGGTGGTCCCATCAGTGTACTCACGCTCAGGCTACCTGCGGTTGCAGACGATGTCGGTGTGCATTCCATTGGAATGCCTTCCGATAAGGACTGCTTCTGAAGGTAGGCCCGTGCGTTGTGAAGTCTTTTCCTATCATTTTCGAAAAGGTTCTCCCAGTTTTTCGTCCCTAGCCTCTTAACTGTTAGCTTACAGTTCTTTGCGTGCCAAGAGCTGGTGCAATGGAGCAAGTGTCGCTAGAATCCAGAAGGTGTTTTCCAATGGTTTCAACGCTTTCTCCGTCCGAGAATGGTAGAAGCGCATCTCCACTTTTTCTTCCTTTTGCCGATTAGTTTTTATTGAGCTAGGACTGCCTGGTCGGTCCGCACTCTTCGCTTTTTGTATTTTATTATTATTTGAAAAATTTTACATTTGGGTCCCACGACTCACGAGTAAGGGGAAAGAAGATGTCCCCCTGCACTCACCCCCTGTATGCAGGTAAGGGAAATTAAAATAAAACTGGGTATCCCCAGTTATCCAGAGTTTGCGCTAGCGACTGAGTCCCTCCCATCCATGCAGGCCTCGGCGCGTCGAAACTTGTCTTGGGGCCATCCTTTATCTAAAATTCCCGTTTGATGAACCGCTGCGTGGGAAAATATCTGGCTGGACGCAGTCTAGATTTAGTTTTCCCCACGTTTTAGTCCACGTAGCTGCGCTTCATACGCACGCTTTCGTCATTTGCATCTTGGTGCACGCTTGCTTGCAGCTTCCATATAAACAAACGAACCACTGTCCACGAAGCGGCAATGCAAGCTTCAAATTACGACAAGCGTATTTTGCCGCTCCGAGGACAGAGCTTTGTTTGTTAATATGCCAGTTGCAAGGAAGCTGCAAACAAGCGTACACCAAGATGCAAATGACGAAAGCTTGCGTATGAAGTGCAGCTACGTGGACAGTTGCTCGTGTGCGTAGCGTATGTTCGTAAGACCTAAGATTCCTGGATAAAGCTGGCACTTTTGAGCTCACAGTTTCAATGGGTTGGGTTAGGTTGAGTTTGTACGAATGGTTTATCAAATCTAAAAATAACTCATCCATCTCCCCTTTAAACATTCCGAAATACATATCTCCTGCACACTTTTCGAATAACTAGCCTAATTAATGGTAAATATCTGGGCGCAACCTGTATAATGCTGTTCAATTAATATTTTCACCATCAAATTATATGTATCCAGCCCAAACATTTGCCATTCTGTCCACCAACTGTTGTAACCACAGTCAATTCAAAGAGAATATCTCGCATAATTATTTTTAATTCGTTCAAAATGATTCCTACTGGTTGACAAAAATTATAAAATATATTTTTTTTTTGTCGGTCAACGGGCGCGAAGTTAAACCAAAAGTTCATAAGTTTTGATGTTACTATCGTTTGCCCGCATTCGAATTCCTATGGTAAAATGACAGAACCAACATTTTACCTATGGCTACCAATGGCATTTCGATTTTGCTAGATTATGTGAAAAAGGAATTGCAAAAATTCAGATGCATCAACATCAACCGACACCAACAACAAGGCATTTTTTTGTTGTGTATTCCTTTTATTTTCGAATGAATTGGAAAATGTTTTGTCTGGCCGCAAGGATTTTCCCATTTGAGGCGGTTGTTTTGGCAAATTTTTGCCTAATCCAATTTCAATTTTAACTATTCACGTCGAGCGGCATGCATCCGTGGATGTACGATAGGTATTTTTGTTTTCAAATCGGATACTGAAAATCGTTTTAGGAGAAAGAGTTCTCATAACAATTTGTTTTAATATGCAATTGGTTTGCTTAATTCGGGAATAAATTTAATTACTGTTGTGTCATTTCGTTGGCAATGGTAATTAAAACGAATTGCAGCTTAACTGTGATGCAATCAAAAATGATAATTCCGTGAAATTATAATATACAAAATAACGTTACTTTAATATTTTTCGTGTGTTGAACAATATTGCTATCCAATTACAATAATTCCCTACAGTAGTTGACGAGCGCACTAATCTGATACCAACTGCTGTGATCCAAATATTACTTTTTAAAAGATTGTGTCATTAGTAAAAAAAAAATTAAATAAATATGGATAGTGTTTGGAAACATTATTCAATTGACTGTTAAGAACATTTATATCCCTTTTAGGAGATTATGTGTAAAAATATCATTTTCGGTATACTCGGTAATGTAGTAGGTAGGACTCAGCGTAACCGATGGATAATTTGGAAAATGTCTCCAAAAAAGGTCGCCCGAGCCCAAAAATGCGTCCCAAACAATAAAAAATTTAATTTTTCATTTTGTATAGGAATATACACCACAAATAATCGAAAAACTCGAAAACCACCATGAACCATGAACTCAAATTTTGGGAGAATCTTTGTTATTGACATAAAGGAGTTTCTGTGAAGTTTGGTCAAAATTGGACATACAAAAAAATTCTTATAAATTTTATATCTCGAAAACCACAGAATAGATCGAACACAATTTTTAAGGAAATCTTTCGTCAGCGAATATCTCAAAAACCACGGAGTGGATTGAGGTCACATATTGAAAAAATCTTTACTATTGGCCCGAAGGTGTTTCGGCGATAAAAATTAAAAATCCCATACTAAAAATTTATGCATTTCAAAAGTTGTAAGATTGTTAACATTGATGTGCATTGTCCAAAAAAATTGGAATAAAGTGGGATTCGAAATCGGGGAATGGCAGGACCCATAAAAGTAATTTAAAACTCTATAGTTTTAGCTTTGAAATTTGGTAGTTAAATTGATCTAAATTTTTATAAGTTGCTAAATAAAAGACATTGAATTCATTTGAATTACGAGTTTCATTTAATCACCAAACGAAACTTAAACTGGAAAGTTGGAAGGTTGATTGGGACTCATAATCGCTTATAAAGAGTTACAAATAAATAAATTTTAGGTGGTACGAACTTCACCGGGTCATTTAGTGTGTAATTTATCAATTTTACACTTTGTGTTTGATATCTATATGTTGCCCTCAATTAAGGAACGTGGTCAACCTTTGAAGTGCGAGATTTGAGAACCGCACATTGATTGACATTTCGATCTGTCAAAAGTGGTTCTCTTCAAAAGATCTCCTAAAGCAAAAAGTGGTTTAAAACAAATAAACATTCAAAAATTTCATGAAATTTGGTTTTAAGTGAGTTCTAAAAAGGCATCCTACAATAAATAAATAAAAAATCTGAGTAAGTCCTAGTAATAAGGCGAATATCCCATAAGTACAAGTACCGCCAAAACCTAACCCCAACAAATGAACAAAAGAGGCCTGCAAGACACCTCACCAGTCCAACATAACAACGAAAAGCGACGTCCTAGCGAAAGAGTTAATGATTTGGAAATGGAATCGATCAGTATTGTCCAGCTAAAAGAAATTTTAGAGGAAAAAAACCGAGAATTGGTCAAGGAACTGCCGTCCAAGTCAGACTTTCATTTGCTTTACTCGGAGCTAACTGGTTTGAAAGCAAAGCATGAGGAAATTTCTGTCAGAGTTACCCAACTAGAGAATAGAAACAACTTTTTAGAATCGCAACTCGAGAAACTGATGCAGAAGAACACTGAAGCAAATGTTGTTGTACATCTCCCAGCTGAAGCCAACACTAACCCGACAGAGAGGGCAAAGACGGTGTGCGCCGGTCTGCTGGATAAAAACGAGCCGGACTCCGATATCGAGTCCGCATACAGCGTAACAGGCCGAGAAGTACGTACAGCAATAGTGATTGTGAAATTAAAATCCCGAGACACCGCTATCAATGTTTTGCGCAACGCAAGGAAGTTAAAAGGCACAAAAATTCGTATACACAAAGACATTCCACACAACGTTCGACAAAGAAGGGCTAAGTTATTCACTGTAATGAAAATTCTTCGCGAAAAGCACCCCCGCACGAAAATTACATTGAGAGACGATAGGCTTTATGTTGATGGCAAACTATTTACCTGGGACCTATCCGACGGGTTAAAATGCGGCAATGGAAACGGCATAGATAGCATTAAATCAATCTTTGGCGAAATACCTGCAGAATTAATAATTTTTATGAATGAGTTCTCTAATCAAAACAAAGAGTATCAAATGTCAATGTCATCACCATCTGACAGTTCGAGGAAGCAAGAATCAGCTAAAGTAGTAACCACAATGAAGGCAACCGCTGTAAACAGTTTGGGGACCCACACATGTTCGCGTATAAATAATGCGACCGAATGATTTGCACCCGTCTGCCGGATCAATGTAAATGCATCAACCTTAAAAATTTTGAGTTATAACGTTGCAGGTTTAAAAAATAAGTTAATATTCGTAGATTTTTGGAATTATATTAGAGAATTTGATATTATTTTACTATTAGAAACACACGTATTAGATTTTGAAGAAATAAAATTTATGAGCATTTTAAATAATTATGAATTAAGATGGATTCCTGCAGTAAAAACGAGCTTGTTTGGGAGGGGAAGTGGCGGTCAGCTTTTTGGGTATCGGAAAAAACTTAATGGCGTTACGGTGGAATTTAAAAGAATGGAGGAAAATTACGTGTTGGAACTAGGAATAGACGGGACAGTTTTACATATCGTTCCAATATACTTAAACCAAAACCAGTGGCAGCGCGACTTCAACACGTTGAAAGATCTATTGAATAGTCTGGGGTCAACAAACTTAATGCTTATTGGGGACTTGAATGGTAGAATTGGACTATATCAAAATGTTTTTACGAGTGAATCCGTTTCAACATTCATCAATGCATGTCGCAACACTAAGGATAAAATTCGTGATAGCAGAGGCATAAAAATTCTGGATATAGCTGATGCATTTGACTGTCAAATACTAAATGGAAGCTGTGAAGGGGATTCTTGTGGCGAATATACATTTCTCCGTGGAACAGCATGCTCTGTCATCGACTACTGCTTTCTGACCGGAGATTGGTATTCTTACCTTAGCGGATTTCAAGTAGCAGCGAAAACATTCTCTGATCACATGCCACTCGAAGTTTCCTTAAAAGTATCGGGCTCCCTGGGCGAAGAAATCACACAACAACTGGAACTGTTACCAAAGTTGATATGGAAGGACAGTATAAGGGACCTCTACCAGGAAAACCTTAACAGAGAGCTCATCAAGTTGTCAACGACAAATACTGCACCGCGTATAGATGTTTTGACTGATATCATCAAAAAAGCCACTCCACTAAACGCACCGACAAAACAATTCAACACATTAAGCCAGCAGAAGTGGTTCGACAAAGAATGTATGAAGGCTAGAGAGAGCTCATTTGCGCTACTTAGATTATTGAGAAGAAACAACACTGATGCGTTCAAAATTCTTTACAGAGCAGCAAATAAAGACTTCAAAGGCATTTGTGAATCGAAAAAGAAAGCCTTCTATCAGAAAAATATTACTTTGATAAACAGATCGAGATCATCATCCGAGTTTTGGAAAGCAGTGAAACTTATAAATGGAAAAAAGAACATTATCGCTATAGGGCTGAAGGCAGAACAGTTAAAAACCCACTTTATGAACCTTCTCAACACACCGCAGAGCGCACCATCATTCCAATATGCAGCTCCTCTCTATTTTGATGAATTCCTTGATGCACCATTTAGTTTAGAAGAAGTACGAGTTGCTATCCAAAAAACGAAAAACAACAAAGCACCAGGCGAAGATCGCATTTCTTTTGAATTTTATAAAAGCTGCACACCTGAGTTTTTAGCAGTCCTCGTATGCGAATTCAATCGAATTTTCGAAACGGCAGATGTCCCAGCTAGCTTTGAGAAGGCTATCATTTTCCCTCTGCATAAAAAGGGTGATTACAATGATCCAGCAAATTACAGGGGCATATCGTTTTTGAATACCTCAGTTAAATTATTTAGCTCAGTAATTTTCAACAGACTCACCCAATGGGTTAATGGTAAACAAATTTTGCATGAATGCCAAGCTGGGTTTAGGCAGAATTACTCCACCGTAGACCAAATTTTTTCGCTATTCAATATAGCTCAGACTTATAAAAGAAGACGTAAGAAGCTGTATACATTCTTCGTGGACTTCCGAGCGGCATTTGATTCCATAGCCCGTGAAGCGCTTTTTTACAAGCTTTATAAAATTGGAATCTCAACAAAAATCATAAATGTTTTAAAAGCCATGTACAGAAACAACAAAGCCTGTGTCTGGGACGGAATCAACATATCTGAAGAGTTTGGAACAACAATGGGAGTAAAGCAGGGATGCATCCTGAGTACGTTACTATTCATTTTGTATATCAACGATATTACAGATGCTGTTGGAGGAGGAATCGAACTAAACGGAACAAGAATACCAGCTCTAATGTTTGCAGACGACATTGTCTTTCTCGCCGACTCCGTGGATAGCATGCAGCTTATGATTAATAGACTTGAAAAGTACTGCAAAACCTGGAACCTGTCTGTTAATCTTACAAAGTCTAAGATGATGATTATAAGGAATGGAGGTGGCAGGTACTCGCGAGTTGAAAAGTGGACGTTTCAAGGAGAAGACATAGATATTGTACGTGAATACAAGTATCTAGGAGTAATGTTTACTTCCAATTTAAACATGAACAAGCATCTTCAAAACAAATTAACGGAAGCCAAGCGAGCCATTTCTTCAATTTGGAATACCTGTCTCAATAAAAAACTCATTAACCACGCAGCTAAACAAAAAATTTTCAACACGACTTCAACTTCAATATTGCTATACGGAGCACAAGTATGGGGTTATAGTTCTTATGAAACCGTAGAAAAACTGCTTCGATACTTCGTCAAGAGAATATTTAAACTGCCTTCTAGTACACCTACCTACATGCTACACCTGGAGACTGGGATCCCACCACTGTTTTTAAATACTCTAAAGCTACATTTAGACTATGTGGTAAGAGTTATGGCAATGGAGCAGGAACGGATACCAAAAATAGTACTATCCCATATGCTGTCGACTAAGGCAAACTGCGTTCAAGAATGGAATAGGCTGGCGTCTGAATGCGATTGGGATTTACAGATTACACCTAATGAGCAACCCACATCTTTAAAAAGCAAATTTAACATCTTACTGGAAAAAGTAGGGCATAAAACGTACGACAAATTTATAAACGAGGCACAACAATCTCAATATAGAACATATTACAGCAAAATGAGTCACTATTTACAGGACAGAACGTACTTCATTGCTGGAAACACAACCGAAATGATAAGCACGATATTTAAAATAAGAGGAGAGTTAATAAATCTTAACTTTATACCTCACCGTTCAGATCTCCCGATTTTATGTGAGCTCTGTAACCGAAAGGAGAGAGAGGATGTTTTTCATTTTCTGGCAATTTGCCCCATACTTAGGGAATTCAGGCGCAAGTATTTTGGAAGTTGCACACTGGAGTTAGAGGAAGCGATCAACATTTTAAACGGCGACAGAGGTTGGGATGTTTTGTATAACTTTACAACGAATGCACTACGCTATAGGTTACGCATAATAGAGGAAGATTTTTGAAATGCTTATTTATATTACGTATCTACTTAGAGAAGATTTTACTACTTAATGTCAATCTGGTAGACGGCCTTAAGCCAAACCAATTAGACTAAGAAAATAGAAAAGTATTATGTATGTCTTTTTTTGAATTAAATAAATAGTCAATAAAACTAAAAACTAACTAACTAGTGTGTAATAAAAAGCCTACCCGCAAATAAGACTTTGCTGGCATTGCGTTGACGTTTGGAATGGAAAGTGTTGCGCTGTAGGTTATTTTATTCCGTTTGGTACCTACTACAACTATTCAACAAACATGAAGATTTATTAAAGCAGATAACACACGCAAATGATTAAGTATACTTCAAAATGTTTGGGTGTTATTTGAGAAATAAATTGAAGCTTTGAAAATGTGTCCCAATGTCGCCTGTATTTGTGAAAGGGGTCCCAAAAACGCTTATTTCGCCATTTGGCGACTTATGTCGCCCATCGGTAACACTGGGAGTTCACAGCGGCGGTCAAACGCAGGGGCCAGATCACGTAAAATGAAAACGATCGAACGACATCGTTTCGACAATAGCAGTCTCTGTTTATTGCCACAGATATGATAGAGACAGCATGCGTGAAAACGATGTCGTTCAATCGTTTTTATTTTACGTGATCTGACCCCAGGAAAATTTGTTCCAAAATTTTCTATGTCAAACTCGCCTTGCTTGTAATGGGTTTTTAAATCCTTCTTCGAGAAAGGCGATCCTATAGCTCTTCAACAGGCCCCCGAGATTCTTGTAGGTTAAGTGTTAGTTCCGAACTTAAATTAAAATTATGTATATTAATATACCTACTGGACTACTGTGCGAGGGATCCCATGTTCGATCCCCGGAAAAACACAAATTACATCTTAAGGTTTTTTTCTACTGCGCCACCTCTCGCGAACGTCTGACAAACATCCGAGAGTATGACTGTCCTGGGCAGATCAGAAATCGTTGAATATAGTAGGGCACAGGGTCTCTAAGGCTCTGTGGCTTAAGCTAGATCTAAAAAAATCTGTAGAATTAATAAGGCTCAGTAGATCAAGGCTACGAATGGTAATAGGGATACTCTCCGGGCACTGTCTTCTAAGGAGGCACGCTATTAGATTAGGTCGAACAGATACAGACATACGCAGGTATTGCGAAGACTTGCATGTCACAGAGGACATAACTCATCTCCTCTGTGAATGTCAAGCTATTGCTCGATATAGGAACGAATTTCTGCGGTAGGAACTTCTTCGATAATTTGGAGGAGGTTGGCCTCGCAAACAAAACTGAAACAATTTTCAGGTTCTGTAGGGAAATTAATTGCTTGAGCGAAGTGGTTTAAGTTATTTGACCATTAAGGTTCCCCATCAGGGATGGCGATGGGTCCAATATGGCGCCTAGTCCAATGTGATGAACTCACACCCTATTCAACCTAACCTAACCTAATCATGACTGTCCTGAGAAAGCTTCTCAATTCAGCCGTTCGGAGTCGGCATAAAATTGTAGGTCCCTTCCATTCGGCCCAAAAATAGAAACTCATAAAAAAGAATGGTTACGGGAAGCTACCCCTAGGGTGTCTACACGCCTGTTGCGCCACCTATTTATTTATTTATTTTATTAATATGTATACATACATACTTATAGTCCACTGAAAATATCTTACAAAAACAGTTATAGCCACAAAGAACTGCAGTGTACACCCTAAAGGTGCTAGTATACGGCATGAAGCAAGCCACATTCGTATGTAGCACTGACGTGTACTAGCACCTTAAAAGTTGTCACCTTCTTATTTTTAATTAGCGGGGCATGATGGCTTTTTCGAAGTTCCTGAGGCTTTATTCCCATGCCAGTCAATAATTACCAGTGTCGACCCACTGTCGAAGAATTATTCAAACTAAGTTTTATCTTGATATATACAAATTATAGGTGAAGGAGCTGCAACACGTTTGTCAACTTATACCTTGATCAGTGCATTCATGTGCATGAAAATCCACAAGAGCAACAGCACTTCTCTGTAATTATCAACAACAAATACGGATGCAAATAGGATTTCCTTCCATAGTAGATAGGCGCATGTATACCTATAGCCTATCCGAAAGCAAACGTATTGCCATCACCAATAATTACGGGGAATTGGTATTTTAATTAAAAGACAACTTCATGTACATATACTCCAGAGAGCCTGCTTAAACAAAGCAAAGTGAAGTGCAAATTGCGGGGATTGAAGAGTGCAAATGTCCGGTATATACACACATGCAATGCATATATTTGTATACGAGTATCTTCTGGTTCGGATAACATCGCTCGTCGTGGTTCGTAGTACGAAACGAAAATTTCAGGAATCCGATACCAAGACCTATGGTGTCAAAGCTTTTTCTTTCTTTCTTTGGGTGTCTTTTTTTTACGTTCGTCCTTTTTGTTCTTTTTCCCTTTTAATTAAAACAAAATCCAATAACAATTGGGACAAACGCGAGCAGAAGAAGGATATAGTCCGCCAGCTCAGCAGCCGACATTGCACGAATGAATAGAATTGAGAATGTGAATGCGAGAATGTCCTTTGGACACAACACTCTAGGTATGAGAATGTGGTAAACCAATTTGAACAAGAGGGTCCCTTGCGTCGTGGTTCAATTGAATGGCACACGATCCCACTGAAAATGTCAAACATTCCATTAGAGTTTGTGTAGCGTCCATTTAGTTCATCTAGAGCCAAGTGATGGCCGGCGAGAGCATGGAAAAGCAGTCAGCTTAGGGGGTGCTTTTAACAGAAGTGACTAACAACAACTCTTATGCCCAGTTGTACAGTCAGAGTTTAAACTCTCGTTTTGGTTTAAACCTTCGTTCAACAAATTTTCGGTTTTACTGTGTTCGTTTAAACCCAAAGTGGAGTTCAACTCTCGGTTTAAGTTAAACGCCTGCATTCTGCCGTTTAAACTTTCGTTCCGCATTTTGAGGTTTATTTTGACAGCTGCTATTTCATACAGAGAGATAGAGAGAGAGAACAGAAATGAGAAATTGTTTGGGTGCTGCACTTCTTGATTTTATATGAGTGAAAAGTAGAGCTATGATTAGTTCCAGCATTACTGCGGTAAACCCACTGTCATCAGAAAATTTCAATAGATTTTCAACCAATATAATGTACTTTTCAATGAAAACGCCTTTTTTCAAGTGAACATCAGGTAGATCTTAGCCCAAACATAATGTAGACAAGCGTAAATTGTATTGAGGTTTTTTCAATACAAATTATTTCTTTTCGTGTGTGGAAATGACGATTATTTTTTTGTAATGTACTAGTGAATTCTTTAGATTCTTCGCGAACAAAATATATTTCTATACATACTCAAATCTTTCATATTTTGTTTTGGCTGAAACAAGACACTACCCACTCTATTCTTTTTACAATGCAATTTGTTTGTCCGATTTTGAACACACTTCTCGGGACAATGCCTGTTCAGTTCAAAGGTTTCGGAGTTCATACCATTTTTGTATACAGATCTGGATTACCTACATTTTTTGTTTAAAAAAAAAGTAAAACCAGAACAAGATAGCGCAGATTTTCGTAGAAACACCAGCAAAAAACTTTGCGCCTACCTATTACCAGACAATGACCCTAATTAGAGGCTCATAAAATCCTTTCAATATTTTACTGGCGACGGGTGATTGGATGTGGTAAAAACCCAGCGAGTTACAAAGAAGCAGTACCTGTGATCGCATCCGTCTGAATGCCACATACATTTCAACAACTAGATATGTATTATTATTGAAAAAAAAAAGAAATAATAATTACTGCAATAATTAATTGGTGAAAGTAGATGACAGTTCAAACATGTGTCGAAAATAAATCAATTCACTTCGTTAATACCAAAATACACAATGTAATAATATTGCACACATTTTCTTTTATTTACAAATGGTAAAATAGATAAAGTAGAGAAAAGCAATAACCATTTACTTGGTCAAAAGTGCGCTGGTAGAAAAATATCCCCTTAAGGGAAATTGTTCTGCGCTTCCACAACTGCGTTTAGTTAACTGTCAGATTATTTTGTACTGTGAAACTGAACGAGTTAAACCAAAAGTTTAAACTCTCGGTCAGGTTTAGTTAAACTTCAGTTTAAACTCTGACTGTACAACTGGGCATTAGCATGGGGAATACTGTTAGGCGTTTGTTGCCGGCTATTGGACAGGGGTGCAAATTCATCTATATTTTTGCTTTCTTTTTTTTTTATACATATTTCCAAATTATTTTCTCTTCGACAGTCTTTTTGTTTCCATTTTAGAGGAGTGACGAAATTAATTAATTGAGTTAAAGTCCTTGTTTCGAATTCATTGGACAATTCAATGAATTAACCTTTTTTTTTGAGAGTATGGGTATATATAATATAGAGCCGCAAATGCTTTAAAAACCAATAGCAAACAAAAAATATATAAATAAAACGTAAGGCTTTAGATTTAAAAATATGGTAAAATTTAGACGTATACTATGTGTTCGAAGCTTGTGAGTGGTGTTGGATAATTGAGCGTGGCACCTACCTTACAAACAATTTTTTGTAAACTTTATTTCTCGACTCTCATGAGAACATTAAATTAAAACTGTTTGGGAAATGCTGAGGGGATTGGCAAATGGGGTGTGAGACATTTCATAGTTGCCGCCAACACTTCCAGTATGTACATATTATGTCCATACTAGTATAGCTTCTAAATGCAAAATTCAAAATATTTTGAAAATTATGCGGCCAGCTTGCGGTATTAAAAGAAAGAGACAAATTCTATTGACCACATCATCAGTTATTTTTTGCATCAGTTGGAGGACAAGATCACGGTGCCTGAAAATTAACTTAACAAAGCGATAAAGATAAGCGAGATCGATCTCAATCAGCTCCTAGGAAAGCTATTCTTATTCTGACGAAAGCTGAAGATATACCAGAAGTATGGCGTTGGTACATCGTCAAACTTGCATGGGCCCGAGCTTCTGACCTTATGTCTCCGATAAAACCAATAATAACCTAGTTTTTAGGACTGCATTACGGCAGACTTTTTACTAAAAATCATCTCATTGTTTCTTTAATTTTCAATGGTCCGCTTATCAATGAAGTGGGTCGCGGGTGTAGGTTGCTGAAGTGGACCCTCCATAACACTCGATTCTCCGCCATCGACTCTCAATCTAGAGAGAAGAGATTATGGACTTGATCTAACTTTTTCATCCTGCGTCTAACTAAAGGATGACGCGACGCCTGCCTACTGGCACTTAATAGAACATTATAGAGAACGTCGCTTGCTTGAAAATATGAAGACGATGGAATGTATACTCTTTTAAAGTCCAGCACTTACTGCAGTTCGCAGGCGCAGCAAGATTATGGATATTAGATTGCAGATATTGAACAACAGATAATAATAAAGATATAATTACTTTACTTTACTTTAGATGGCGCTCACATTTCGGGGTGGACCACGGCCTTAACCAACAAGCCTCTCCAGCCAGCTCGGTCCCTAGCTAGCTGCCTCCAGTTACGCACACCAAGTTGGTTGAGGTCGCTCTCCAATTGTGCGCGCCACCTGAGGTGGGGACTTCCTATGCTTCGTTGTCCCTCAGGGATGGACTCAAAGACTCGTCGGGATGGTGCGTTTTTGTCCATAGGTACGCTCCACGTGACCCAGCCATCTCAGCCGCTGTATTTTGATCAGACTAGGTCAACGTCAATATATAGTCCGTAAAGTTCGTCGTTGAATCTCCTTCTCTACACTCCGTCGATACAAACTGGACCGAAAATCACTCGAAGAATCTTTCCCTCAAAGCGTGCCAAGAGGTTTTCATCAGATTTCAATAAGCTCCATGCTTCTGCGCCATACAACATGACCGGGATGAATAAGGTCTTGTACAATATCTCCTTGGTTCTATGAGAAAGGGCTTTACTTCTTAGATGCCTTCTTAGCCCGAAGAAACAGCTATTGGCAAGGATGATTCTTCGTTTGATTTCCACGCCGAAAATTCAACCATCGACACAAATCTTCACACTCCCGCAGATCTTAGAAAAAACGCAGGAATTCCAGATCGATACACACCACCTCTTTATCGGGCCCGCATTATACAATTTTTTTAATGTTAAATTTCGGCATCCCTGGAAAACTCGTCCGTCTATGCAGGATGACGATGGAGAAATCTCACTGCTCCGTCAAAGTGGGAAAGAACACCACGGAATCCTTTGGTGTCGAAAAAGGTTTAAGACAAGGCCACGCAAGTGAAAAGCAATTATACGGAACTCGCAAGCCAACATCAGAGGTAACATTTTTCAAAAGTCCGTTCAACTAGCTACTTGCATATGCAGATGATATTGACATTATTGGGAGAACTCAGCGAGCTGTCAATGGCGCGTTTGCAAGCATTGAAACGGAGGCGGCGAAGTTGGGTCTTGCTGTTAATGAGGACAAAACGAAGTATATGCTGTCATCGAGAAAGGACTCTTAGCATCGGCGACTCGGACAAAACGTCACGGTTGACAGATACAACTTCGAAGTAGTTAAAGACTTTGTCTACCTAGGCTCTACAATTACCTCGCAAAACGAAATCGGCGTAGAAATAAAGATATAATATTTGTAGATAGGTAATCAGATCGAATGAGAAGACGCTGAAAAGACGAGGGACTAAATTCTACAGAGTAATGTTGTGCAGATTGCCGTTGAAATGTTGCCCTACAAAAGTTCATAAAAACACCACGGAATGACAAAAGATTACCCATCTCCGCCTTCAATTTAAAGCCCAAAACTAACACATTTCCGACACATTAAAAACGTAAGCCATACACATTTTAAATTCTGTTAAAAATGAACCTTTCGGTCCTGTAAAAACACTCTGATATGCGGCCAGGCCATTCGTCATTCATCATAACATCCGTCACGGCGATATCCTCTTTACCACCACACAATCCCCACTCAAACTCAAACGTTATCCTTCCGTTGCTTCTTCATCTTACCCTTGAATACAAAACAACCCGGCCAACCCACTATCAGGACATAACTTTTGCCATTAAAAAATATACACAGCGAAAGTCGCATGCTAGATAGCAGGGCGAGCACACAAAGTCTCGGGTTCCAATGATATGGTGGCTCATCGTGTATCAGAAACTTAAGCTCTACAAGGATACAATATCTTTGACAAGCAGAAGATGTTTCTTGTTGTCACAGTGAACCAGACTGCAAAAGCTGTAGAAAAAAAATCCCTGCTCTGAATATATACGAACATTTTTATCCTTCGAGCTCCAAGGACATGCAAAAATATATATGCGAAAGTAAAAAGGAAAATGCCAGCATATACTAAGAATCACAAGAGCAAAAAAAAAAAAATATCAACAAAAATATCACCATAGGTCGATGAGATAACTTGAGGAAAATAATTCCTCACATCCCCAGCGGAATATATAATTTCCCTTTTATTTTCCTACAACAACCAGAAGGACCTTTGAATATCGTGCGTTTTTCTTGTTTGGTTCTTCCCTTATTTAGGAAGTCGCTGCTGCTAAACAGATTATGACTAATCCCATCAAAATTTGTTCCTCGCTCGCATTTATTTATTCACATAGCGTGGCGGTCTTATCACATTAGGCTAATCCTTAATGTCATTTTAAAGGACTTTAAATTATAATGGGCCAATGGAGCAGCATATTAATCACTCTTTCACATAAACACAATATACATGCACATTGTCTGCGGGCCCTAATTTGGAAGAATATAACTCACCGCTGGTAAATCTTCGTCAAGTGGTAAAAAAAAGTGCATTTCAAGTTGCGGCGCACTCTAAATTACGCCAACCCATCCTGTGTTCGCGCTTTAAGGACCCTCGTTCAGCTGCGGCGGAAAATTTGTCGATGGAAGCAAATTTCGCTAAACGCTTTTAATTAAAAACTATTTTCCACACGCCTATGTCTTGGTCTTCTTCTCCTCTTTCGACTCACTATGCGCGCCACCCGGTCGAAGGATTTCATCGCCGTGCATATGAAATGACATTTAATTAGCGCCACAGTCCTTAAGTCGAAACTCGCTCTAAGTGGGTGTCAAATTCACGCCGCGGATGACTACGTTAGCGGGTGGCGAGAGAATTTCCCTGACGCCGCGATAGGATGTGTATAGTCACGTGAATAAATTTTGTCCGTCGCGCACATTTTACTGAATACACATAGATTTTGTTTAAAAGCAATGCTAATCCCTCTTTAATGGCATCTCAAGACCAGTGGGAGTTTTTAAAATTTTGAGCACTGTCTGTAAGCACTTCAAATAACAACAATGAACGATGACGGCAACGACGACAACGACGGCGACGACCGACGTCGGATATCGCGATGAAGTGTTAATTCTTGCACAATGGCTGTCAGGTGGTAGGTATTTGTGTTGACAAACACTATTGTTTCCACGTGCCAATGTTTGAATATTAATCTCTGATATGGGGGTTGAGTTCTTTAAGGCAGATGGATTTGAATAAATAAGTAGCTGCCTGTCGTTGATATTATTTTTGAATGCAGCTGGCTGAGGGGAGGTAAACTTAATTAACGCAGATTTGTTAGGTGTTTTTTTTTTCTTGTGATTGTTATACAAGACTGCATTTGGCGTGAACAGTGAAAACAATATTTTAAGAAGATTTTATGAAGTCGCAATTTAGTTTTTGTCACAACTTTGTTGGAAACACATGTTTCCGGAGTATCAGAATACATTATATGGATTACCTTTGAACATCGAATGACACCAGAAAGACCCTGAAATCTTGCTATTGCATTCATTGACGGTGGAATCTTTTCAGGAGAGGGAGACATCAATCTAAATAGACATGCAAACACCGTCACACCGATCTACCCAGACTGTTATGGTAGGAAGAAGGAGTTGATACTCTGCTACTGTCCAGCAACATCGAGACTCGAAAGAAAATTATTGGAGCAGATTCGATACCAGATGTTACACGCTTTAGAATAATAGAATTCGGAGACACCATGAAGTCAGATATGCCGACAGTCCAAACTGGTCATTTTAGTGACTACCCATTATTAAAACCAGGTGCCGTGAATTAAGGTAGATGGAAATAATGTCGAATCGACTTTATTTCCATAAAGTATTGGAAGTAATGTCGAATTGAGTCAGTTTCCATGTTCGATTTTATTTCCAATTATATCGGTATAAAAGGAGTAATAATGTCGACCAGTTCAATAATAAATGTAATCAATTAAAGCTAAGTTTCAATAATCGACTTTATTTCCCAACCTAAAAATTCATTTTCGACTTTATTGCCAGCAATATTCAACTTTATTTCAAAAAACAAAAACATATTTGAAGTGTGGTGACAGCGGCGGCGCTGGGGGGGAGGGCGGAAACGCGGTTCGCGGAGTGGCGTTTGCCGCCGAGAACGGTCGCGGCCGCGCGCGCCACTGCAACGTGAACCGCCTTTCGCTCGGACGCGATCGCGCCGCGACCCGCGTTTCGCGCCCGCCGCCCCTCCCCCCCAGCGCCGCCGCGGTCACCACACTTCAAATATTAATATCAGAAATCTTTATCCTATTATTTTAATATTTTTTCTTCATCTTCATACAAATCAATGATAAACACCCGACTGTTTGTGGGACATGTCCAAACGGTCATTATTTTTTCTTTTAAATTCAAAATGGATATTGTGTCTTTTTGAAACGGACATAAGGTCCATTTAGACTTTGATCGTTTCAGATTGGACATTATGTCTGTTTGTTAATAATAATTAAGCTTCACTTTTTTCAGCCATAATATTTTAACTTGGAAGTGGTTCCAATTTTATATGTACAGGTACTTGTTGTCGCTTCAAAAAAAGATTTTGGTAACTGCAAATGCAGCCAAACTTTGATAAGCTCTGAGAGAACAACGGCATTTACAAAGAGAAATATATTTTTTTTTGCCTCATTTGTGTTCATGGTTTATATCATTTGCATTATATTGAATTTCGATTTTATTTCCAAAGATGTTTCTACGTTATTACCTATCTGATTTCAGCTTTCGCATTTATTTCCAAAATAATTTCTACATTATTGCCAAACATACATTATTTTTCTTTTCTATTCTATTGCCATTCTCATATTCTACATAATTACTCTTTCATTATGGAAATAAAATCGAAAATGGAAACTGACGCAATTCGACATTACTTCCAATACTTTATGGAAATAAAGTCGATCGACATTATTTCCATCTACCTTAATTCACGGCACCTTAAAACCAAATCTCCCATTTGTTCCTTCACATATCCGGGTACACAAAACATTACCAGTATTGAAGGGGGAAAATACATACAACAGGGTTAGGTCTAACTATAAAGATCGAAAGCCGGTTTAAGGGTAGTGATGCGATTATATGAGAACACAAGCGTTCCCACTCTAGCCTCTCACTATCAACTCCTACTCTCACCTCCACGTTGGTGACTGGTGGGTGCCTAGTACCTCGACTGGAGATGGGGTAACCAACCCCTGTGGAAGGTCGTTGGTGGCAGCGAACGAGAGAGGGGGGGAGGAGTGTCTACGCACTAAGACACTTCCTCTTGTTTCAGGCGGCAGCGGATGAATTCCCTAGATGGAATCAACGGTGGCGTCTTCAGTTCCGGTCAGGTCGAACTAAAGTGTAATCCCTGTATGAGCTGCTTCGACATATTTGGATACCAGGTCTATGGGGATCTCCAATACTGAGCCAGGGTGTTGGAAAAGAGTTGGTGGCGGACGAACCCTAAACGGGTCAACGGCAGCGCTCATATCCCAAAATTGGGTTACTGACATCGGAATATCCGACCCGCTGTCCTAGGGTCAAAACAGGGCCTGGTCCTCCAGGTTGGGGGTTGTGCCGTCGGGGTAACTTCCCGACCATGGAAAAAACTAAATAGTTATGAGAGAGACGCAACCAGCCTCGGATAACGGAACTCCTCAAATGGCAACCAGACCCGGAACGTCAATGGACTATGATTTAAGAGTATGTACCTGGAATGTAAGAACACTCTACACCCCAGGTGCCACTCAAAAACTTGAGTCTGTCCTCACGCGGTACAAGGCAGACATTACCGCGATCCAGGAGATACGATGGATAGGATCAGGCATGATGAAAAGAAAAGATTGCGACATTTATTACAGCTGCAACAAAAGGCTGCATGTATTAGGATGCGGATTCGTCGTGGGAAATCGGCTTAGGACAAAAGTTATTGACTTCAAGCCGATAAGTGATCGCCTTTCTGTGATCCGCATCAAAGCTACTTTCCAAAACATAAGCCTAATATGTGCACACGCCCCTACCGACGAGGCTGAAGATCCCATCAAGGAGGAGTTTTATGACCTCCTGGATGGAGCCTACGGAGCCTGTCCGGAGTATGATGTAAAAGTTGTACTCGGGGATTTCAATGCTAAAGTCGGAAAGGAAAACATCTTTGGCGGTTTAGTTGGTAAGCACAGAATCCACGAAACGACAACAGACAACGGCTACCGACTAATCGATTTTGCAGCAGCTCGTAATACGGTGATAAGTAGCACTAGGTTTCCAAGGCTAAGGATCCACACAGCAACTTGGCGCTCTCCAGACGGTCGAACCGCCAACCAAATCGACCATGTGCTAATCGATGCGAGGCACGCATCCAACATCCTCGACGTGCACACATTCCGAGGGGCAAACGTCGACTCTGACCATTTTCTTGTTGCGGCTAAATTCAGAGCTCGACTGTCCAACGAAAAGAAGCTGCGAACTGCCCAGAAGAAGAAATTCGACGTTGGACGCCTTAGCACACCTGGAGTAGCCAGAGCCTACAGCGAGCGCCTGAGTATGAAACTCTCCTCTGTGCACTCACCTACCACAAACGCCAACAATCAGTGGTGCCAGTATCGCGACATCATCAAAGAGGTAGCCGAAACCACCGTAGGGTACCAGCCACCCCAGAGAAAGAGCCCGTGGTATGATGATGAATGCGTGTACAGGAAAAAGGTGACAGAAGATGCACACAAGAAAGCGCTGCAGCGCAAAACAAGGGCAGCGAGAGAAGAGTATCGAGCCAGGAGAAGGGAGGAAAAGAAGATCCTGCGTAGAAAGAAGAGGGCTTACGCAGCTTCCCAGCTCAAGGAGATCGAAGAGTCGCGCGATCGTAATAACATCCGGAGGTTTTATAAAAAAGCTAAGCAACTGGCTGCTGGCTACAAAACCGGAACGCAGGCTCTTCGAGATAGCGAAGGGAACCTAGTCACCGAAGCGCAGGGAATAGTAGATGTGTTTAAGCAGCATTTCCAGCAGCTGCTTAATGGGCATCATGTAGAGAGAGTGATAGGGCAAGAAGAGAACCCACGTCCAGTCAATGAAGAACTAGTTCCACCACCTAGTATAGAAGAAGTTGGCTTAGCTATAAAAAAGCTTAAGAACAACAAGGCCGCAGGTTCTGATGGTCTACCAGCGGAGCTCTTTAAATACGGTGGTGATGTTTTGGTAGGGAGCATGCACCGAATCATCAACCAAGTATGGGTGGAAGAAAACATGCCCGATGACTGGACTATCAGCTCCATATGCCCCATCTACAAAAAAGGCGATCCTATGTCTTGCAAGAACTATCGAGGCATATCCTTGCTAAATGTCGCATACAAGATCCTATCCAACGTACTGTGTGAACGTCTAAAACCGTTCTGCAACACACTAATCGGCACGTACCAGTGTGGCTTCCGGCCCGGCAGATCGACTATAGACCAAATTTTCACACTAAGGCAAATCTTGGAAAAGACCAACGAATTTCAAGTCGAAACTCACCACCTATTCATCGACTTCAAAGCCGCGTATGATAGCATACATCGTCAGGAGCTCTATATGGCGATGGCCGAATTTGGAATCCCGGCAAAACTGATTCAGCTGTGTCGCGTGACGCTGGAAAACACGCGCTGCAACGTGCAGTTTGGAAGCAGCTCTTCCGAACTTTTTCAAACATGCACCGGATTTCGGCAAGGAGACGCTCTATCATGCGACTTCTTCAATCTCGTACTGGAGCAGATAGTGCGCAGGGCAGGTGTCAACACGGAAGGCACTATCTTCAACAGGTCCGTCCAGCTGCTTGGCTATGCGGACGATATTGACATCATCGGTCGCTCCCAGCGTGCCGTGATAGAAGCGTTCACGGCGATTGAAGAACAGGCGAAATCCGTTGGACTTGTAGTAAATGAGGACAAGACTAAGTACATGCTATCAACAAACAAACAAGCATCTGTCCACCGCCTAGGACAAAACGTCACTATTGATAGCAACAATTTCGAGGTAGTTAAGGAGTTCACCTACCTCGGAGTAAACGTAAACTCCACGAATGACACCCTAGTGGAGATCCGACGAAGAATTACCCTAGGAAACCGTTGCTACTTCGGTTTGGCAAAACAACTGGGTTCAAAACTCCTAACTCGAAGGACGAAATGTGTGCTCTACAAAACCCTTATCCTGCCAGTTCTGCTTTATGGCGCCGAGTGCTGGACGATAAGCAAGAAGGGAGAGCTGATACTGGGCTCCTTCGAAAGAAAAATACTTCGGCGGATTTTTGGTCCTGTGTGCGAGGAGGGCGAATGGAGGAGAAGATACAACCGCGAACTCTATGAGCTGTACCAAGATGTGGATGTAGTCCAAAAAGCCAAAACACGTCGACTACATTGGCTCGGCCACATCGAGCGAATGGACAATAATGCTCCAGCCAAGAGGGTCTTCGAATCCCAGCCCCCAGGTTCGAGAAGACAAGGAAGACCGAACCTCCGTTTCAAAGACCAAGCCATCGCGGATGCCAGAGCGCTTGGTCTGGACAATTGGAAGCAGCGTGCCCGGGATCGTAGAGGATGGAAGGCTGCAGTGTCTCAGGCAGAGACTCTTCACGGGTCGGGAGCCCGATAAGTAAGTAAGTATAAGTATAAAGATCGAAAGCTTTTCCCTACCAATTAAACCAACCAAATCAGCTGTGGCTCATGGAAACATAAAAATCCTTTAAGGTTTAGATAAAGAAAGACTTAAATTCGCTGGATATGCGGATGATTATGGTGATGATATTTATTTTGGTTTCAAGAAAGATTCCCGAAAAACGAACGAATTTTTCACTATGCCATAATAAAAATACCATTTCTTCCCTTCTCGTTCTATTTCACAAAACATTTTGAATTACAATTCCCTTTTTTTCTGTTCTGCACTTAAATTGCTGCAAATTCTAGTCTTTTGGAAATATATCCCCAGGAAGCGAGTTCCAAAGTTTGCTTGTTAAGGAGTTTTTGAAAGTTAATGTCCTCGCGGTTGTCAAGTGTACTGTATGGTCATGTGCGTTAGCAGACTGTCTTGTGAGGTGCCCAAAAGTTGCATTTCGAGGGATAATGTCTTTGAGTTCCTCGGAACATCTATCATGGAAGTACCTATAGAACAAGAAAAAGGTCAGCGACTTTTCTTCTGTGCACCAACGGTTGTAGATTTGATGTTAGTGTAAGGTGGTCTCCAATAAGTCGAACTGCTCGTCTGTCAAGTAGGTTAAGTGAATGTTTTGGGGCCGAGCTCCATATATGGGAGCAATATTCCAGGCCTGGTCTAACCTGTGCTTTGTAGAGAAGTTGCTTGGGGCTAAAGTACCTCTTTGCTTTAAATAGGTAGCTCAACTTAGCGGACGCCGATCTTGCGATATAGGATATGTGGTCCTGCCATGTGATTCCTGAATTGACTGTGACTCCTAGAAGGTGCATTGAGTCCTTGGGATGGATTGGATGGTCATCCATTTGGATCTGAGGAACTGTTGATGCATTTTTCCTAGAAAATCCTGTGAACTGAGTCTTGTTTGCGACCAAGTTGTCTTTTCCCCACTTCAAGATTTTGTCCAGATCACCATTTAGAGAACTAATTTGTTCACATCTTTGACTGTGTAATGTAGCCGCATTCACAGGCCCACTGTTCGAGATAGAGGATATAAGAGTGCTGGTCATCAGCAAAGCTGTAGATATTATTATTTGTCGATCCAAGCAAATCGTTGATGTGGAGAAGAAATAGAGTTGGAAAGAGAATAGATCTTTGAGGCACTCCTGCATTTATAGCAAACGAATAAGATGATACACCATCTACCACAACTTGGATCGATCTTCCCAGAAGAAAATTTTGCATCCATCCGCAGAGTTGTTGTAGTAATCCACAAGACGCCAACTTGCCTAATTGGGCTCTATGCCATCAGACTCGGTTGAATATCTCCAAGGCTACGGCTCTGGATTCGCCGTGTTGTTCAATTGCTTGCGTCCAGAAGTGCGTCACGTAGCTTAACAGGTCTCCAGTGGAACGACGGCTCCGAAATCCATATTGCCTGTGACTTATTAATCTTTGGCCCTCTAGATATTTGATTATTTCGACATTTATTGCCTTTTCCATTACTTTTGAGAGCATTGAAAGTAACGCTATTGGACGATAGTTTTGTGGCAGACATTTCCTCCCTTTCTTTGGAATATATACGATTTCATTGGGAGTAAGTGCTCCGAAATATTACTTTTTAGGATCTACTTTTTAGGTGAAGAGGGAGTCAAATGGCTCTCTCGTGTCATTAAAGTGGCCTTGGAATGAGGCGAAACTCCCAGCGATTGGCAGAATTATAGGGGTATATCACTTTTAAGTCTCCCCGGAAAAGTTTTTGCCAAGGTGCTGGAAACGTGTTGCAGAGCTGTGGTCGAGGCACGATTAGGAGATGAGCAGAGCACAACCGACCAGTTATTCACTCTCAGAATGGTACTTGAGAAGGCTTGGAAGTATGCTATACACCTGTTTACGCATGCTTCGTAGATTTGGAGAAGGTATATCAGCGAGTCCCTCGAGGTAAACTCTGGAGTGTATTACAGGAGTATGGAGTTATCGGTTCTCTCTTGAGAGCCATTCAATCTCTTTACACAAACAGTAAAAGCTGTGTTCGGGTAAACGGCGTTAAATCAACACCTTTCACCGTGGGCGTTGGACTTCGTCAGGGGTGCGTCTTGTCTCCTCTCCTTTTCATTACATATATGGACTGGATGTTACAGCGCAGTCTTGGGGAGGAACGTTTCGAATTGGGAGATCTAAGGATAAGTCATTTGCTCTTCGCTGATGACTTGGTCATCCTTGGATCCTTTCAGACTGAACCTTAGCGCGCACTCGATGAAGTGATGGTCGTCTTTAGAACGCCTGTTCAATGCACTCTGCATGTTAGTGACGGAGTCCCATTGAAACAGGTGGAAAAGTTTAAGTATCTCGGGGTCGTATTCACAAGTGATGGAAGGAGCAATGCTGAGTTTTCCTGTAGGATTGATCAGTCTGGGTCAATTTTGAGACGGTTTGGTCATTCTGTTATTAGGTGGACTGAACTGGGTGTCAAAGCTAAGTTGTTAGTCTTTAATTCGGTGTTTGTTCCAACTCTTACCTATGGTCATGAGGTTTGCGTAATGACCGAAAGAATAAAATCGCGAATACAAGCTGCCGAAATGAGATTTATCCGTTGTTGCTAGTGTGACCCATAGAGATCGCATCAGATATACCAGAATACGTGAGGAACTCAATGTCGAGCAGCTACCTCCGGACGGAGCTATTCATGCTTCGGTGGTTTGGGTTAAACGCATGTCCCCGACCAGGATTCCACGACGTGCTATGGAATCTGTACCATCAGGCAGGCGTCCTCTAGGTAGACCAAGGATGAGATGGTTAGATCAAGTCCATAATCTCTTCTATTCTCGTATAGGGATTGCCATTGATGATTTAGAGTCGATGGCGGAGAAACAGTGCTAAGCACCACATTTACAAATGAAACTCACACTAAATAGAGTTGTGGTAACTGACAAGTTTACTCTGTAGAATTATTTTGCTCCCTGAAAAATTTCAAAACAAAATTATTTGTGACCATTTACCTAAATGATTTAATAGTTCTTTAGTATTACAGCTAAAGGCGCTCCTCTACTCATTTTTTGAAGGCTTTAACCATTAGACATACAAATTTAATTTGAAAAATTACACTATTATAGCCTTAGACAAATCAGTAATTTAATTGACTTTCAAAGAAAGTGTTATGTATTATCAAAATGAATAGCTTTTATTTTCTCACACAAGTAACAAGAATCGCATACAACACAGTTTAGAATCCTGTTATATCGTTAACGTCGTCTATACACTATAATGGATTTATACAAAGTAGGTATACAAACGAACAACTGTTTCATATTTAAATATAAATATCTTTCATAGTTAAGTGACCTACAATTACACAAATCACTCGGCCTAACACGAAGCCGAAGATCAAAATGAGTGAGAAAAACATTAGTCTCAGTGTTGTATCTAGATTGAAAGTTCACACGCAACACGGAAGGAAGCAATTATGCCGTTTGTTAGTGAATTTCAACACGCTACGCATTCAAATTTCCGTACAAACGGTTGAGCAATTAAATCGGTCGTCGCTGTACCTTCAAATTAAACTGGCATACATCATCACATACGAGTTGTACTTGCAGTCGTATAAGTATACCTACTTGTACACAAGCACAGTGGCTCCAAAAGGACTTATTATCTTGGTGTCACATAAATTTAAGAGCGAAATTCAGAAACAAAAAGCGCGCATTCATGTAATGATGATTTTATTGTCACCTATGATTGATAGGGGGCTATAAGCACTTTGGAAATGCCTTGCGAACAGTGTTGTGACAGGATAGCGTGATGTATCCTTTTTGAAATTGATAAATCACTGTTTGTTCGAAAATAAAGCAAAAGTTAGTAAAGTGGGTGAGATTTCAGGACACAATCTTGCAATATATAATATAATACGTTATGTTTATGGGGTTTATACCGTATACCATATGCTTCTAGATATTTAGTTTGCAGCGAAAAGTTACAGACACAGACTATATCAACAACCATATCGGTTAACGTATTAGATTAGTACCTAATTACTTCGGATGTAAATACACATACTGAAGAGGTATGCTAAGGGTGTACGGCCCAAGTGAAGCTGACATAGCCCGTATGTAGGCGGGTTACCATCCTATCTTCCGTATGTTTTCGACGTTTCTGTTCCGTGTTCCCATAATATTGAATCTTTAAAAGTAAAAAAAAGTTGTTGCATCGCATGTTAGATATAAATTTCAGCATATTGTTATACTGACATACTGACCCAGAGCGCCATCACGAAAGTATGACACGTTCAATTGATTTTGTATCCAAATATTAAGTCATAGCGGAGATAGGCTTCAAAGAAAGTCCCTTACACATTATTAACACAAAATTCTCGTAAATCTTCAACCTCCCTAAAGAGGTAGGGAGGGAGGTAGGGTCTGTCTCAGACCTAGGCGAATGAAATTTAGTGAGGGAACTTGTGTTTACCGTCGTCAGGTTGGTATTGAAAATTGGCTATGTCGGTCAAGAAGTTCTGGTGCCTCCCATACAAAACCAATATTAGACACATGCTTGTACCTGTACAGTACATACAGTGGAGGGTATCAAAGCATCGGCCAGGACGATGATAACACTTTTACTTGTTTTTTTTTTTTAGGGGCGGTACCACGCCCCTTTGTCCAATTTTTTTACCAAATGAAGCCTATTTTATGCCCATTGTTAAGGCCTACCTTTTCCAAAAAGATCCATACCAATCGGGTTAGTAGTTCTGACGTGATAGTAGATAAAACCAAAAATCTACAATTTTATTATAAATTTGTGATACCTAGTTGGTTGTGTTTTTAGCGCAGGTCAAATGGAGGTAGATGTACAATTGTACAATAGAAAGTAGAATATTCCTTTTGTCAGTCGATGATAGGTAAAATAACGCCAATAACGTCGTTTTAATTAGAAGACATAGTTTCTCTGTACATGAAACATGAGGTATGAACACAAAAACATTGTCGCGTCTCTTTATAAACTTCCAAGCTCCAACTCCGTCGCAAGGTTAGGTTAGGTTAGGTAAGGTGGCTGTCCCGAAGGGGACACACTTAGACCAGAATTTTGGTCCATTGTGATACCACGAGAGGGGGAGGGGGGAGGAAGTGGCCTAAACAGTTCTTTGTGCCGGGCATTACCTTAGGAATTCTGTTGCAATTTGCGAAATTTGGGTATCCTACCTGAGAGGTGAACTTTTATAACTTTCTTTCCCTGGTTGCGGCTTAGTCTTCGGGTCAAGGTGGAGGACGACCGTAACAGTCTGTCCCATGCCTATTGCCTCTGACGCGGCCTTCACTAGGGAGGGAGACTGGACAGAGGTGGCCGATTCAACCAGTCTGCCCAGCTGCTTGACCAAAAGTCAGTGGATGGATTGTTTGTTGGAAAAAGGATGGGGGCAACCGTAGCAGTCTGCCTCCCTTTTATTTACCTTTGACAATCAGTCCACATGACAGATTGGTGCTGAGCAGAAAGGCCTGATTGAAATTCCAACATGCTGCATGGCACCGAAAGTAGATGTCGCGATTTGTCTTTGGTAAGAAGGGGTGACCGTAGCAGGCCAACCTCCCGTCTATAGCCTCTGACGGGGTCCTCTAATTGTCGAGATGGGGTTGATTGGTGTAGCCAGCTACTTCTGTTGGCGGTTAGTCTTCGGGGAGAGCAGAGGGGTGACCGAAACAGTCTAACCCCTCGCTGGTACCCGCTGACAGTCCGTTAGTAAGAAGTAGGGCTGGTACTGATCAGTGTAAGCTGCGGCAGGAGAGATCAAACGAAGGGTGACCGAAACAGTCTAACCCCCCGCTGGTAGCCTCCGACAGTTCGTTAATAAGGAGGGTGGCTGTTACGAATCAGTTAAGGAGACTGCGGTAGAAGGATGCGAAGGATGACCGAAACAGTCTAACCCCCGTCTTTCTCCTCTAACGGAGTCTGAAAGTTCTACGTGTGAAGGTGAAATTGATCGACTTGGTCAGCTCCTCCCGTTGGCGGTTAGTCTTCAGACAGGCCGACGAAGGGTGACCGAAACAGTCTAACCCCCCACTGGTATCCTCTGACAGTCCGTAAGTAAGGAGGGTGGCTGGTACAGATCAGTTAAGAAGACTGCGGTAGGAGAGAGCGACGAGGGGTGACCGAAACAGTCTAACCCCCCACCTAACCCCTCTAACGGAGTCTGAAAATTATACGCGTGAAGGTGAACTTGACTGACGTGGTCAGCCCCTCCTGTTGGCGGTTAGTCTTCAGAAAACAGACAGAGAGTGACCGAAACAGTCTAACCCCCTACTGGTAGCCTCTGACAGTCCGTTAGAAAGGAGGGTAGCTGGTGCAGATCAGATAGAAAGACTGCGGCAGGGGAGGCAGACGAAGGTTGATCGTAGCAGTCTAACCCCCTGACGGAGTCTGAAAGTTCTACGTGTAAGGGTGAAGTCGGTTGACATATTCAGCTCTTTCCGCTGGCGGTTTAGTTTACCGAAGCAGACAGAAATTGGTGAGTTGCGTGTTGACTTTCATTGAAGCCAATTGGACTTTGTAACGAACTTGTTGATGCAGAAAATATCGCTGCGAGCCAGATCGCTTAGGTCCTCAAAGAAATAACCCGTCGCTATCTTAGAACTGAATAGGTGCATGAAATGTATTCAAAACGAGATGATTTCAGTAAATTTCATCATATTAAAGGACCCATTTGTCCCCCTACCCCGTGTCTCATACCCCTTTTTGTGACTGTATACCAAAGTAATACATTTTTCTATATCCGTTTTTAATGTGTTAACGCACCAAAGTATTTAAAAATTTCCAACAAGTTCGGGTTCTTTACAAACTTGCACCCAGTATGCACGTATCTATCTTCGAAGGTCAGGATCGTTCGCACGCGCCAAATTCGTACGAAAACGCGTCCAATGGCTGGCTAGCCCAAATCAAATCGCAGAAGTCTTTCTTAGCACAGTGCTTTTTCTTAAACTACGCGAAATGAAACCTATTGTTAAAATCCAGTGGAGAGAAATCATCGACAACGGAATCATTTTCAACAAAAATCAACCCATAACTTTTTTTGTGTTGCTCTTCACCATCCCTATACGGTCTAAGTAGCTCTTAACTTCAGTTCAAACCAAAGCATCATTTTAGCTTCGTAATGCTTCGCCAATAACTCATGTAGCACAATATGCCAACCGAAAGGCATATGGGAAAACAAAGTGGTTTGGCATCAATAAGAAAATTTCCTCGTTTCCACAAAGAGCTCATTCCAATAGTATCACTGAACTTTGTCTTCCACTGCAAGTCCTGAATCATAGCAGCCAAAGGCTTTGCCGTTGGTGAAAGTAACGTGCCAGATCGATACACGATTGTGCAAACACAACGTTCTCGTGCTTGTATAGCACACAGCAGAACCGGAAACCATTCCTAATCTACACCGCACACTTACTCTTCCCACACCCAAATGCATCCAGATCCAGATAGGATATATCTCTTAATTTCCAAATGGATTCGTTACATTCAACACAATAAAGAGGTGACGTGGAACTGCTGCAAAAGGTATAGATGTTAGGCGAAGACGAGGGAATACAAACAGCCAAAGGATGAGGCAATTCCCACATTACATCCAGAAGATGGCGATAGACCGCGCCCAGCAAATGCCTCCGTTCCAGACTGATGGCTTTTGGAGACATGTTAAGACAATGTGACTGCGGAAGTACAGCGCAAACCCCCTAATGGGAAATTAATTGCTCGTTCCATCGATTATTTATTTATTGCTTAGAGCTGTGCTATCATTTTGCGTGGGTGGAGTTGGGTGCTGTTGTGTGGGTGGCCGTGGCAGCCAGCGTAGTGATGTTGGCTGCGAAGGGTTGGTTGGTGGTTCCACATTGCCGACAACGACGACAACGTTGGCTACACTTCGACTATGACATTTGCTTTGTAAGACATAGTTGCGAATGTTGGGGGCGCAGAGCGACACCCGGCCAAGAGACAACATGGGTGTCACACTGTTGTTGTTGTTCTTGTGGTAATAGAGGGTGGCGGATTGGGGCTTTCTGGTAACGCCACAAGGCAATGCACAAGCACAGCATCGTCATCATGCCATAGAAGTTTTAGATTACTGTTTGTATGTATACTATTGCTACAGATATATTTTCAAGAGTCCTGGCTGAGCTGTCTGTAGTCTCGCTGTAGGTACATGTAGCACTTTTCGATTCATTTAGTTTTCATTAGTCAGGCGTCACAGAGCGAATTATTAGATTATGATCGAGTTTTGTGTCTCGGCAAAATTAAGAAGACTTTAAATTTAAATGATATCAACTTTCTTTTCGTAACTACATGACAATAACAAAAAAGTGCCGTTTGCGCATAGACTTAAAGATCAATATAAAAAAGAGACCACTCCATATTGTGGCTATGGAGACTAGACTCGTCCCGATAAAAAGCGGATCTAAGATTGGATGGTATGCCATTCAAGTCGCTATTCTAACACGACCCGACTTATTTGCGGAAATGTTAAACAACAAATCCCTTGATGTAAAACAGACGTTTACTTTTAAAAAAAAAAAAAATAAATAGGTGGCGCAACAGGCGGGTGACACCCAAGGCCTAGCTTCTCGCAACCATTCGTTTTGTGTGAGTTTCTAGTTTTTTTTGGGACGAATGGAAGGGACCTACAATTTTATGCCGAGTCCGAACGGCTAAATTGAGAAGCTTTTTCATGACAGTCATACTCTCGGATGTTTGTCAGACGTTCGCGAGAGGTGGCGCAGTAGAAAAAAACTTTAAGATGTAATTTTGGTTTTTCCGGGGATCGAACCTGGGATCCCTCGCACAGTAGTCCAGCACACTAACCACTGCGCTACTGCGCCCACGTTTACTTTTAGTTTATCTAAATTTGGAACAAAATTATTAATATTATGGGGTACAAAGAACAGTCTGCACTGCCATCACTGGTGCTTTACGCACCACACCCACAGCTGCACTTGAGGCATTTATGTATCTTTTACCCCTGGACCTACATATAAAACTGCAAGCAGGTAATAGTGCGCTTCGGCTAACTAACGCAGAGTTCTTCAAAACCAGACACGTAGGCCATAGCTCCATACTAATGGAATCCTTCTCCAACATCCCCAATAAAACGGATGAAAGTTTGAGGGAAATTGACTTCGACACACCGTACGACGTACAATACCCAGATAGGGAGGAATGGGAAAAGAATGAGGTTTCGAATGATAAGGTATATACTCCAGGGATATAGACCTACACGTGTCATTAAAACTTCCGAATACATGCAGTGTGTTCCAGGCAGAGGTTCTGGCCGTGCTCAAAGCTGCGGATCTACTTGATATGGGATCAATATCCAACAAGAATATCGCTATCTACATTGATAGTCAGGCTGCGCTAAAGGCGCATCATAAAATCTGACCTAGTCAGGAGCTGCCGCACAATGCTCAGAGCATTATGCGCGCAGAACCAAGTCAGATTGTGTTGGGTACCCGGACACTGTGATATTGATGGTAACGAAAGGACTGATGTTCTGGCCAAAACCGGAGCAGAGCTTCCACCTAATGAAACAAACAATTGAGGGCATTAGACCACCAATAGCCGTGGCCAAGAGAATTATTCTCGAGAATATTAAAAACCGGGCAGATCAAAGATGGTTGAATCTAGTAGGGCACAGGGTCTCAAAGGCTCTGTGGCCTAAGCTAGATCGGAAAAAATCTGTAAAATTACTGAATCTCAGCAGATCAAGCCTACGACAATGGTAATAGGGATAATCTCCGGGCACTGTCTTCTAAGGAAGAACGCTATGAGATTAGGACAGACATATGCAGGTATTGCAAAGACTTACATGTCACAGAGGATATAACTCATCTCCTCTGTGAATGTCAGGCTATTGCTCGATAGGTACGTCTTCGACAATTTAGAGGTGGTTGGCCTCGCAAACCAAACTGAAGCAATTTTCAGGTTCTGTAGGGAAATTAATTGCTTGGGCGAAGGGGTTTAGGTTATTTGACCGTTAAGGTTCCCCAGGGATGGCGATGGGTCCAATATGGTGACTAGTCCAATGTGATGAACTCACATCTATTCAACTTAACCTAACCTAACCTAACGCCATTGGCAAACAAGCCCACGGCCACTAACGCCTTGAAAGACGAAAAGGACGAAAAGCGACTGAACCGATTTGTTTCAAATTTCGTATTATGCAATTTTATTAAAAAAAAAAAACTAACCAAAATGAGTATTTGAATTAACATAGACACAAACTTATTCCAACTGACTGCAAACCCAGTTTTGTGATAACTTTTCAAATAACGCGTTTTAAATTTAAAAATTAAATTTTCTAGAAAATATTCGGAAAATACCATTAAAGGATTTTGAGACAGCTCGGTCATTTTGTTATTAGAAGGACTGAACTTGGTGTCAAAGCTAAAGTTGTCAGTCTTTAATTCGGTGTTTGTTCCAACTCTTATACATATGGACATGAGGTTTGGGTAATGACCGAAAAAATATTTTAAATCGCGCATAAGAGCTGCCGAATTGAAATTCCGCCGCTGTATTGCTGGTGTGAACCGTAAATATCCTATATTGGAAACACCAGAATACATGATGAACTCAATTCCGAGGAGCTACTTCTCCGGACAGAGTGGTCCATGCTTCGGTGGTTTGGTCATATTAAACGCAAGTCCCCAACCAGGATCGCAAGACGTGCTATGGAATCCATCTCATCAGGCAGTCGTCCTATAGGTAGACCCAGGATGAGATGGTTACAACAATCTCTTTTCTACCCGTATGAGGATTGCACATGAGAATTTAAAGTCGATGACGGAGAATCGAGAGCTATGGAGGGTTCACTGAAGCAAGAAGCAACACATCCGTGACCTACTTAATGGATAAACGTGCCAGGGTGGTTAAATCTTAAGAGCCGATTTTGAATGTGAACCACACCTTAACGTCAAGTTTTTTTCTGCATTTCATTTGACATTTCTCAATTTCAGACTAACTCAATTTGAACCATGGAACACAATCGAGCAACGCGTTAAAGTTATTCAGGCTTATGTAAATGGGCGTTCAAATCAAAATGCATATCGTGCACTTCGTGATTTTTTCGGTCAATTTTGAATTTAATCGTACAAATGTGCGTACAATCGGAAAAATCGTGCAAAAGTTTTAGCAAACCGGGTCTGTAGGAGATGTGAAAACACCAGTGCAGAAAATATTGCTGGTGTTCGCGATAGTGTGGCTGAAGAGCCGTCCATCTCAACTCGTCGTCGTGCCCAACAATTGCTCCTCTCACGCTCGTCGTTGATGAACATTATAAATGCATAAAGACTTGCATTTACGCGCTTACAAGGTGCAATTGACTCAAGAACTAAAGCCTCTTGACCATTTCAAGCGTCGTCAATGGTCAGAATGGTGGCAAGAAATTGCAAAAGTGGATGATCAATTTTCGAAGAAAATCATCTTCAGTGATGAGGCACATTTTCACCTCAGTGGGTTCGTCAATAATCAGAATTGCAGCATTTGGGCGAATGATAATCCAAGAGTAATTGTTGAAATACCAATGCATCCACAAAGATTGACTGTTTGGTGCGGTTTAAAGGCATAGAACCTCAATTATGCCTCAGCGTCATCGAAAATTTGGACCATCGGATGGAGGTGTGCCGCCGAGGTCGCAGCGGCCATTTGGCCGATATTTTGTTCCATACATAATTGAACCATACCAATATTTATCATAATTAAAAGAAATGAAAATAATTTCCTAAATAATTTGTGTTTTATTTAAAATCAACATCGGCCCTTAAAACTTAACCAACCTTTATAATAAATGAATGAATGACGGAAAATGTCATCAAGCTAAAGTTGTTTGCTTAGCTTTTGAGTATAACTTGAGTATCTTCTTAATTCGCCGACTTTGCAGAACTAAACAAAGCTCACATGGCATTTTTACAAAAAGGCAACGTGAAAATAATCTCAGTTTCTGTTCAAAAAATCATGTAATGGAGTCTTACTCAAAGCAATTTTTTTAAAATTATGTGTTTCCGTAGACGATAACAATTTTGACCAAAATATACAATTGGAGTTAAATTGGTGTTCCCTAAAAACACAATTTTTGTAAAACCTTACACAATTGATTGCATAATATTTGTTACCACATTGTTTGCTTAATTTTACAAAAAAAACTCTAAAAATGTTTGTGGTCAATAAAGGAGTTTACTCAAAAACACATTACGTATTTTAATTAAGATCTTTGGTTTTCTTAGCGCGGTATACCACTTTGCAATGATCCCTGCATTTAAAACTTTTTCTTATCTTATCCAAATATAACATCCTTATCCGGTCGGAATGTATATTACATTCAATTCCTTTCTTCCAAACACTTCCATTACTTCTCTAGTACAATTTTAAAAACAAAATTAAAACCATTGCCCGTTTCCAAGGTCAGTTCTACCAGTTTTGCATTTACGAATTTAGGTGGCATAAATTTGAAAGTTATTTGGTTGCAACTACATAACGTGCAATATATTTTTCCTAGTTTGGATATGAATCGATTTTGTCCAGAGCCACCACGTCACTTCAATTCAATGGCCTGTACAAGTCTACTTATAACTCAAAAAATTGTATTTTGCCCCGATTTAGTCGTTGGGCTAATTGGCCAACTGTATTATTTTAAAGTCTAAGAAGATACTGTACGCCATTTGTTTTGAGTGCTCGCTTCTTTAGAGCCAGTAAAGGAAGCTACATCATACATATTACATAATACCATCTTCCTTGCTAATGAATGTTCTATATTTTTGATACCAATACTACACTTTTGGCAGCAGGGTATGTGGAAAACTTTTAACTTGCAAAATTCAGATTCACGCGTTAGTAAAGTATAGCCAAAAATTATTTTAATTTTAAGAAATAGGTAGATATACCCAAGTTTAGGAATCCTGAATTGACATTCATGAAACAATATTTCTCACTTTAAATTTTAAGTAAACCCCCTCAGTAGATACCAAAGTTCATTGTTGGCCAACTCAAGTTAATTACGATTTCTTAAAAGGATTCCAACGAAAGGCACCTTTAGCAAAATGAAATTATGAAATGTATTAATTATTGAAGAGGTGCGGATCAAGAAGAGAAGTCGACGACGATGAAGAAAGACCTTTGCCATTCTTTGCCAACAATCAGAGGGTACGATGGCGACGGTAGAAGGTTTACCTAGAGGCACCTATATCAGCAATGCTTTTCTTTTTCTTACCTGGCTCCGGCTGTGGCGAATAAATAAATCCGAACAAATTGATCTCATCTCCCAAAAGGATTCCAACAGAGATTGTGTTGGTGTTCTTTTCATATTCGCTGGTCCTTAAGTGTGTTCAGCATGTTGTATATTGTACATAGCTGTATACATATTTCTAAAAGTAACGCCGGCAGATAACCTCTTTAGATAGAAATAATAAATTCAGCAGAATAGCATTCCAAATTCAAATAAATAAGAGAAGGTGCTTCTCTGACATTGCACGAGTAGCACGGGGGCGGGGGTATACCATTAAATATTAATATACAATCAGATTTTGGTATCCAAGAGAAAATGAAATTCATTTTCTTCTCGGCGAAGGGTGGCGGTGGCTTTCTGGTTACCAACTCCAGAGTAAATACAAGGAAAAGAAAACAAAACCAACACCATATCTAATACCCGCAGTCGTTGGGCAAGAATAAGACGTTTTTAGGGTGACGACGACGACGATGACTCCATGTATGAGATTGCTCCTTGTGAACCCTTTCATCATGTCGTACATAACTCAGGGAGAAGGGTTTATTTTTTTTTTGCCGTTCCAGTTCGGTGAGAACATATGCGAACTCTTTGCAAGCACCCCCCTGGACGACCTGTTTGAATGTCAGTGGCTGACAGGCCAGCTCCACACGTACAAATCAGAGACTAGGTCAATGATTTATTGTGGAATCTCAAAGTAGATAGAACCGTCTTCTTGAACTGTGTCAAGCCGTTGGCAAACTGTTTAGTATTCCGCAAGGATTTTAAATAATACCATTTCCGACGAGAGAAAATTCTCAACCATTTGAAAGATCGCCTGCAATTCGCACCCCAGAACGTATAATGTAATCATCGCCTCGTACTTGGCTTAGGGCGTATAACATATCCTGAAATATTGCACGAAATCATCATGCATAGTAGGTATCTTAAGGATAGTTGGGTTGCGGGCAATGTGGTGCATATGGGTCTTGATGTTCAGTTGTTACCCGCCTGATGCAGGTAATTAAAAAAGTTTACTCTGTTGGAGTGTTTCTATTCTAGGAATAGTTTACTATTAATTTATGCATGTGCTATCTTAGACCGTTTTGAAGTAGCTTTCTCGCGCAAAGCTGTGTTTTTCTGAGCCTGAGCTATCTAGTGTTTATTTGTGAATGCACTATGGCAATAACTTAGCACAACGTGTAACAGAGAAAGACAGCTGGAACTATTTATATGACCCTTGCAGATTTCGCATCGGTCCGGATATATCCACCGAATATGTATAACTATTTCAGTTTACTTAAAAATTAACATACCAAACGAACACAATTTAACTTCAACTGCTTGTAGATACTGCCTGCTCAATCATGGGGTAGGTACTTCAGCGTTCAGCCCTTCAGTTATTTCCCGGGGTAGCCACCGAGTGGTGGCTTCCTAGACATCCGGGCTTGACTTGCTTTACTTTTAAACGCGAGTTCTGAAATGACATGCTGATTGAGTCCCATCAGGAGTAACATGAGCCACTGAGCAACACCTTCGCAACTTTCACATACCTATTTCGAATGTCGTTTCTGACCGCATTTGGTCAGCTAATTTTGGAGCTCGACTGTCACTCCAATGCTGCGAAACCAAGCCTGATTGAAAAATTCTGTAATGTGCATTCACATAATGAGTATGAGTTATGATGACAGATGCCAATAAACAGTGTCCCCATTTATGCCAAGGAAATATGGACGTCTAGCACGACCGAGTACGGTTTAAGAATAAATCAGCGCTGAAAATTACGAAAGAGAGCGAAAAGAGAACACAACAATCGGATGGGAATTCGCGTCCCATCCGTGTTCGGCTAACCCCTGCACTTTTCATCCCCTTTGCCAACACATTCTCGAGTCGTAAGACAAAAATCGGTGCGTGTAAAACGGGTCTTACCAGTTAAAGTGTATTCTTACAAGCAAAAGATTGCCGCAGCGTTAATAATTATTAGCACTGTTCTTAAAACAAAGAATAAAGCAAAAAAGAAATGTTGGTGAAGGGTCTGATCTTGCAAGAGGGCTTCCAATCGAAGATGCTCATCTGGAGTTCAGGGATTTTAACCGTTTGACAATAAGTGAAATAGAACATTTATAATTATTCAATCTGTTGGGCCAAATATTTTTAAAAAGGATACCAAATTAAGGGACGCCCTGGTATGGCTTGTAAGTATGTATGGCAATTCTATAAATTGTTTTATTTCCCCCGATATCCATAGATTTGCCATGTCGACTCTCGACAGCTGCTCGCAAAATACGAACCATGTTGGAATTTTACGAGCTAATCTCCGATAGTGATAAGAACATATGTCCACTTGCGAGTAAAAAATTAGCTCTCCAGGAACTACTCTCAATGCTATGTCCACTTGCGAGTTTGCTCTCGAGAGCTGCTTGAGAGCTGCTCGCACCACTTTTACTCTCAAATGGACAGGCACCTTTAGGCCCCTATTGTGAGTGTCGATAGTTAATCGTTGATCGACAACTGTCGACCGATCGAGAACTGTGATTGTCGATTGCGATCGATGTTTGTCGATTTGACAGTCGATTGTAGTCGATTACAAATCGATGCTTTCTCATAGAAGTGAAAAAAATTTGTGCGTACGAATAGCTAAAATCAATCGACGCAATCGACAATTGTCGTGATGATTGCTGATCGACAATCACAATAAGGGCCTTATAGTGCATAGAAATCGCTACACAGATTTGTCAGCTTAACATATTAATAAACTGGATTGTAACCATAGTTAAAGCAGGATACCTCGTAAGTGGAAAAGCTGATGCCTCCATGGGAACTTTTCAGAGCGGCAAATTTAGCCTAATACTCAACAAACAAATTAATGGAGCCCTTAAGCCATCAAAACAAGTTTAAAGACTAGCATGCATCGGAGCCACAAGTGTCCTAAGGACAACTCCAATCGCAGCATAATGGCGCTATTCTTTTTATACCATCTTTTTATGCCTAGACCTTACCAGAGTTACGTTTCAGATCTCGGTTTTTTCCTATAATGTGGAGAAAAAAAATATATATAAATGTACTATATATAAAATATATATAAATATACTATAAAACAAAATAATGATAGTTTTACTCATTTTTTCCTATACCAATGCAAAAACGTATGCATTTTTTTGGTTCACTTGAATAGACGCACCTGTAAAAAAGTCGAAAAATAACAATACACCAAATTTGTTAGCGATATTTTTATTTTTTTTATTTATTTTAATCAATTGGAAATAATCTAAAAATTGTAGATATTTTTGAAAGAGCCTGGAAACCACGGCGGTCGTTTGCTGGACGATAAGTATGAATGGAAATATGATATTGGGTACTAGGCGATTCGAAGGAAGAAGTCAAAGAGCATGCCATTACCAGGAAGCAGGAACAGGTAACATCGGTTCGCGAAACGCGAACGCCTCAACTTCAACGACAATTGGGTTACACCTGGGTGCCACCAGGTATAATGACATCATCAAAGGTGCAGCGCTACTTTGATAAGATCCCTCAGGAGAAAGATCCTAAACTCAGTTCAAACGGTAATATGTAAGAACCTTAAATATTAACGTCTCTCTAATTATGCAATTAGCTTATTTACGGGTTTAGTTTGTCCATTTGCATTTGGCGCTATTCTCAGATACCCGGAGTCCCAGAGCTTAGCTTCAATGAGGGCCGAGGCCTGTGCTAATGTCTTTATCACATACATACATACCTACATACATACTTCCAAGTCTTTGATCTGTATAATATCACGATGTGGATGTGGTGCAAGTAGCCAAAACAAGTCAACTACCTATACCTTATGGTTAAGCCAGGGGTTCCCAATCTTTTCCATACTGCGACTCCCTATACAGGTTATATTATTTTTGCGACGCCCTTCTAAAAGCACACAACGGAACAAAGCACAGATGTGTGAATAGAAGCTGAGCTTACTGAAGATTCACTAAAGGGTTTTTCAATGAGGATTGGTCGACATTGAAATGGAATAAACGAAGCAATTCACATCACCTCTGATAGAGATAGTGGCCACGTAGCCACATCTTGCTGGTTCTGTAGCACTCGCTGTTGATGGTATTGGCCTTACCAATGCCATTTTCAAGAAAAGTACGGAGCAATGACGCCGCCGCCTCCGGTCTAAAATGCGCACCAAACCACTTTTTATGGATGCATTGCCACCTTTTGTTGGTTGGGGTCATCCTATATACGACAATTTGGCTTGTTAGAAAAGCCATTCGTCCAAAAATGCGCCCCGTCGCTAAAGATGATTTTTCTATGGTCATTAGCATTACATTATCATTAACTATGAGGTCCTGGGTCAGTTGGATCTTGATCGGGTATAGGCCAAAGTCCCGACGCAAAATTCGCCAAATTGAAGTCTGCAAAATACATACTTATTGTGCACGGCAAAACACAATGGCCAACATGGACCCGAACCCGACCCGACACTTTTTTTCAAATCGAGCTCAAAGCTGATTAAACGTCGTGTGCAGGCGACCTGTGCGTACCGTCATGCGACGCCCCTAGGATAGCCCCACGACGCCCCAGGGCGTCGCGACGCACAGTTAGGGAACTCCTGGGTTAAGCTATATCGAGCTACTCGAATCTCATATTTTAAATTGAAATAAGGCCGAATCACAAAATTCCGCTTTCCGCGTTTTTTTGCTTTCATAATGGAAAATAAAGCCGAATTTAGAAATTCTGCCATATTTATTTCCCGGCACCAGAGCGAACACCAGTTAAAAAGTCGTCGCGGATTCGCGTATGCACTTTGTCTGGTATTGATATATAACTGGATGCAATGTACCTCGGACCGAAAACAAAATTGGAAAGCTAAAGTGTTACAGCTTAAAGTTTTTTCCACTGCCCCACCTCTCGTGAACGTCTGATAAACATCCGAGAGTATATTTGTTCTGAAAAAGCTTCTCAATTAAACAGTTCAGAATCGGCCAAAAATAGTAGGATCCTTCCGCATTTATCCCAAAAATAAAAACTTACACAAACGAATGGTCGTGAGAAGCTAGGCCTAGGATTCCTATGACCTGTTGTATTTGTTTATTTATATTAACGTGTTCCATTCAGCGATTCTACACCGCTAGTTAAAAAAAGGCTTACAAATTGTGTAAAATGAAAATACCGCAGATATTCAATGAACTAATTATTAAAAGGTGGTAAGCATGCCCTTTACAATAATTGTCGATATGATTTTCCTAATTTTAAATTAGCACCTATTTTGGGTCATAACTCCGACAAATTCCTCACCTCACTCACGAAACGTTTATGTACCTACAAACCTACTTCTATTTATGTTTCAGTCTCCTTCACGGTGACATTGACATCATGGATCTCTGTTCCATAAACGTGGACATTATCCTCATGGATTGTGCATGAAATAATTTTCAAACTAAATTAAAACCAAAAGTGATGGCATAGCGGGCGCAGTACTGGGTAGTGGTAAAATTGCTTTTTGATCGATTGTATCTCTCACGAACAGTTATTATTGAGTGCCCATAAGAACGGATGCATTGTTGCCATTGGATTGTGCTATTGGAAGCGTGTCACGTTTTGGTGAAGGAGATTAAGTGGTAATGTGTTCATCATTTCACAGAATTCGTCTCCCGGCAATCACGTGTCCTTGTACAAATACACACAGCCTCGGAGGGAGGCATATCAATGGGAAAATGTCAAATGAAATAAAATAGAGATATGAGTGGGCTGTACTGTTAATGTTTTCCATGGAAACTTTGCTTAAGATTGAGTTTTTGGTTGGTAGAAAATCACTGCTTTTTTGTTGTGGAATAGAAAAAGGCTTGATGAAAGGATATGTTATTTGTTAGATAAGTGCTGCGGGGAAGAGGCTTACGTTTTTGTTTTTAATCTTGCCAGAGTCTAGGGAAATCTCTATACTAAATTATACCATGATGCATGTTGACTGGGTATATACGTTCTATGGGGAGTTCAGCGACTTTGAATTTTATCTTAGATATATTTTTGTCACTGCAAATGATAGCGACAAGGGGTTTTGTTATTGCTTGTGACATTAAATCCATTTTAATCCTTACAAAGACGGTTTGCATGGCAAGGGATGTTCCAGCACGATGTCATGCGACGAATTGTTGCAAAGATATCGATGTTTTTTTTTAGCTTGAAGGTCGTGTTACCTCTTAATCCGTTTTTCTGAATGTTAACATTTATTTACGCTACCTCGTGTTTATTAAGTGGTATGGGGTAGGTGATGGGAGTTTGACTTACTTTGCACAATCAAAACGTTTTCATTTTCAAAATCTGGTGCGGATAGTTAATTTCAGTAAAATGTTGTGTGTCTGTGTAAATATCAATCTTAACGTGTTACTTTCGGTCCACGAGTTTAACTTTATTTACCTTTTTAAATGCACTTTAGGTTGGTACAATTGCGCCTGTTGTCCATCGAATTTTACCGCTCGACAGAAGCGTATGTGCGTCCTCTATCCAGCAAAATTGAAATCATCATCCTAGGTGTTACCATCTCTGAGACATTGCCAGACAACCGATGGTAACTTTTCGGAAAAGTGAATTTTTCGAAAAATGCAGATGTTTGATTTGGAACCACTGGCAAACTACAATAGCTGTAGAGAAAAATGTACGTACTCATAAAATCAAAAGCAGCTTTGAGTTACCCACTACCCAAAGGAACCTATAGTTTATTGTAAGCTACGCAAAATTGTAGCTTTTTAGGGTGCCTTCAAGTTTAGTCACAATCATAAGAGATTGCCAGAATCGTCGCCAATCCGCGTGATGTTCTTACAATATATTTGCTTACATATATATCCTTACAAAATCAACTTGCCCACGATTTAGAGTTGCAGTATTGGAAATCGATGGCCAACTGACCAATAGTGAGTTCAGTTGATGCACTGATTTATCAGAAAAAATATTAAAATCAACACGCCATTCAAAAAACGTTAGTGAATGCACGCACATGCAACACAAACTGTACGATGGCCAGCACATAATTGTGGTATCTAAACACGTACAAGGCAAAGCAAAAGAAATGCGGCCAACTGTATAATTATCCTTATGTGGTCAAACAGCGCACAATGCAAAAAAGCTTGCATTCTACACAAACATGCTAGCAATTGCATTCTGGAGGAGCACCATCAAATCTATATGGTACGTAAACGTAACATCCACCATCACTCGCACGAAGGAGGGACACAATGACCATAACTGACCACAGAGAACGTTGCGGCTTTGAATATGATGGTGGTTGGTTGCATTGCGCTCAGAAAAAGGTACACGATGCATGGTTCTTAGTCGGTTAGCTCCCGTCGTCGCCGTCACAATCCACGAGGTTGCAAATAATGTTTTGAATATATACCCGAATAATTCTCAAATATCCTTAACCCATTCTCCCCTACTGATGCGAATACATTTTTGGAGAAAGGGCCACCAGCTATCATCGGCATTAGCCTCAGCCATTGTCGTCCAATTTCTAATTTCTATCCTCTGCATGACACATGATGACACAAAATTTCATCAGACGCTGACCATCCAGAAAAAGAGACTGGGAGATTGGCTGCGCCGCATATCCTGCTCCATTTGAATGCGGAGAAACTTTGTGAAACTTTGTTGTCGCGGCAAGGACCCCAGCATGATGATGTGCATAAAACAAAATCCCAGAGTTTCGTCGAGCATCCGCATTAGACGGACAGTCACGGGGTGAAAAAGTGACACTAAAGGACAAGTGTTGGTAATTAAGTTCCATAACAATTGGAATCAGGGATTATGTATGATATAATACCTTTTTCCATGTGTATATGTGTGGGGTTTGTGCATCTGAAATGAGTTTTGGCCAAACACCCCACTGGCGATGGCATATACCTACACAACAGGTAGGGCCTGGGGCACCACTGCAGTTGTTCAGAGCGATATGGTGCTGATGAAAATGTCTTTTGACAGCATAAATTATTGGTTTAATTAAGGACCCTCACTCTTACTTCAAACAGTAGCCCAGCGAATGCAGTTGAGGGCCTTGAGCTCATATTTTTCTAAAACGAATGGCGTATGCCAGGCACTGACTTAGGTGAGCTCAAGCTCACATACGAAACTGCTGCTTTTTGTACATGTACATTATGTATGTTGCTCTTTGCATACCTATATACGTAGACATGGACAAAGATAAGAATGACAAGGTGTATTATTTTTTTTGTTTTCGAAATTGGTTTTACATGCAAGTGACAGGAGGTGACGTAGTTGACAGCAGAAAAAGGGCAAGACCTAAAGATACACAGTATACCAAGAGGAACTAGCTATATACTATACAACGTTTAATTTTCATCTGTATCCTTTGTTTTATTTTTTGTACACCCACATGTAGGTAGCTACTTTGTTATTCTTGCTTTAGCGTTTTCTTTAGCACGCCGCGCAGTGAGGGAAAATTGCCCCTATCAAGAGAATGAGTTGTGTTGTGCTGAGTTTTCATATATGGGTATTCAGTGTTCCAACGAGTGCCACCACAACCCACATTTTACCGAAGAAATACTGTTTATGGCACAGTATAAGGAGTCCTTTCAGCTAAAATTCACCATGGGCTAATTTCATCACTGAGAGTCAAGATTTTATGATGTGAATTGGGAACTTCTTTTGCAGTCACTTTCTAGCTGATGCTGAGGTCCTCTTGTCGCTCTCTAAGTGATACTACTCGTACTCGCTTCATTTTGCATGGTAAGCGTCGCCGTCATTGTGTCAGAGTGACTGTATAAAGGACTCTGCACGACAACGGCAAAAGTGCATTCCATTTGGTGGAGAGTGGAGCATGTCATACATGCACATACAATGTACATATACTATACATGAATATGCATCATTTCATTCATGATGCTGCTTGGTAAATTAAATTAAGCGCTTTTAAGGGACCACTTTTTATTTCAATTTGTCGGGTCGATAATTGACGTGCGGATGGCAGAACGTTTTCCACTAAGTGAACGTAATTGGGTTTAAAACCATTTAGAAGATGTCTGTCGTAATTATGGCGAAGCGTTTAATATAAATAATAGATTGATGTGCTGTGACTGTGAAGTACCAATGTTTAGTGTGAAGTTGCGCGATTGTGAGTGATTGTCGAATTAAACAAATTCATATTGATCCAGTTGCTCGACTAACAAGCTCCTGCAATTATCAGCTGTCTTCAGTTAGGGACTTCAAGTTGTTTGATGTGTTTTCTACAGGGTCTTAGTGTCCATTAGTTCTAACATAAGGGCCTGGATATTACATTAAAATAATTGAGGGAAGGAGACCATTTTTTTCCACAAATTGTCTCGCTTGCCTGAACAGAAGCTTGCGAAGATGAGCCTGAAACTTTTGTATTGGACTTTTATATACCTACCTACAATAATTTGACTTAAGGCTAATTTACAAAATGGTGATGAATAATTAATATTTTATTGTGTTGACGCAACAACAGGGGCTCAACGGATTACAATGAATTTTTTTTAAATAATTCGATTTACATAAATTATGAGTGTTGTCTCAAATTCATACTCGTATAGTATGATAGTTGTCTAGGGTTTACCTCAGCAGAGTGTTCAATTTCGGGTGTCGATATCCTTGTTATAGTTGAGAGGTTTGTTCATCTTGGTTTTATCTTCGATAATGGGATGTCTCGGTCAATTAGTTGCCTTGTGTGTGTCTCTTGGGAATAGGCCCTCGTTTAACAGAGCCAATACATAGGGTAACGATGCTAAGAGATATGTTGGGTTTCCGCTATCCTTCGGACTGAAGGGTTTGGATGGTTGGATGCATTCCCGAGTATTCTCTGGAAAACTGTGACCATGTACTTTTCCAGCGACGTGAAGCAGGCTTCTTCGTAGAGTCTTGAACTTCTGACGTTTTTCTTTCGGATTGGATCGTAGTCGAGTCCTGTGCAGGTCCTTAAGAGTTTTCTTTCAAAAATGGCCAGCTTTTTCAAGCACGTTTTAGAAATGGTGTACCAACTAGAGAAACCGTAAGTTACTACTGGCCTTATAGTTGTTTGTGCAGCAGCAGTTTGGTTTTTTACTGAGTCCGTTCTGCTTTTTTATCAGTGGGCACACTCGCATGCAGCACACGCGAATGCAGCATTCTTGAGAACAGTGTTCAGGTGTAGGTTGAATCTTAATAGCTCTTTAAAGCTGATTCCAAGATTATATTTAATTTCGTTTGTGGTTGATAGCGCTGATCAGTCAGGTAGTCCCATTGTCTCGCCGTTACGTTATGGCAGTTAGTGGTTGAGCGGGCGAAGGACGAAGTAGACTTCAATGGGTCTTCTGATGCAGATCAGTTTAGATTTTGGCTGTTGATCCGTATGCCCCATTTTTTGTACTACTCGAAAAGCTTACTAACGTGAACTTCAACTCCTCGTATGGCTGGAGATATCGAGCTGCTAAAGATGTGGCGGAATCGTCGGGCTGGAAGTTTCTTAGACGGCGGTAAGGATGATTTTTAAGCGTTCGGTTTTAAAAATTAAAAAAAAAAAAAAAAAAAAACGGATAGGGTAGATAAATTAATTCTTTGTCATTTCCTTTTTGAATATTATTTCGTGTAAAGGTTGACCGCGACTATGCCTTAAGTGGTCCATCCGGATTGTCCAATTTTGGCAAACCTTTTTCAAGATATCGACTGATGTCTCGCCAATAAAACACGAGTTATATTGTCTTCAATCTGTATTGACGAGGGACTTCACACATACCCGCAAAAAATAGTCCAGCGGCATCAAATCCCAAGGCGGCCAATTCAAAGGTCCAAAACGTGAGGCTGTGCGTTATGTCGCGCCGTTCTGTTGAAACCACCTCTTCCATTTTGGGCAAAAAAAAAATGTCTGAAATCATCGAACGATAGCGAGCACCATTGGCAGTTCGTGCAATGCTTTTGGTTGCTCAGCAGACCATACGGCAATTTTGATTAATAACGTATGACGATTACGACGACCATAAAATGGACGAGGTGCTTCAAACACGATTTTTGGTAAAAAATTCAATAATTTGCAAAACTTATTCGGGTGTACCTAAGTCTATCCATGGTGAAACGGCAATGCTAACTGAGCATTTTTTTACTTCACAGGAAGGTATTATTCACTTTGCCATTACGTTTGTAACGCCAAGAAGAATTCACCGGAGACCCTATAAAGTATATATATTCTGAATCCGGATCACATTCTGAATCGATTTAGCCATGTCCGTCTGTCTGTCCGTCTGTTGAAAGCATGATAGCGTCCAAAGGAATTGACCTAAGCGAATGAAATTCTGTGAGAGGACTTTTTTTAACCGTCGTCAGGTTGGTATTGAAAATTGTCTATGTCGGTAAAGTAGTGACACATACTAACTCGCATGGCAAACATTTTGCATGACTTTAATGCAGTGGAGGGTATCAAAGCATAGGCCAGGCCGATGATAACACTTTTACTTGTTTAATTTAACGCGTGTCACGAATCACGCGTCTACTCTCAACAAATCAGGCTGAAAAACCAAACACCAAACTCGTAACTATTGCAAATAGATAGTTTTACAATGGCAGGCATTCGTTCGACAACATTTTGCAGATAGCTATGTTGGGTTGGTGCATGCCTCTACCAGCTGCTCTAAGAATCTTGAGGTGTTAAACTGTTAAGCTGTCCTTTTCTTCGTTTTGATCGGGTCAACGGAAGCTTTGTCTATAATCACCTAATTTCAAAGGCTGCCGTTCTGCCTTACAGCGGGATTCGAGCCTTCGTCGTCAGAAATAGAGAGTCTACAGGAATAGAGTGCCCTCATTTTTCATAAGCCTTATGTTATCAACATATTATTTTTAATGTTCGAAAAAATTAAAACGAAAAACAAAGAGACTGGAATAAAAGGCGGCACATGCACAGTAAGAAAATATGTTGCTTTATAGCTACCGGACAAAAGTCTCTAGATTTGTTTAATAAACAGTGGGGCTAACAAGAAATAATGGAACGAAAAAGTTTATGCTTCGAACGCATATTTATCTGGGACTTATAACCGCAAAGCACTGTCGATAAGGAAAAGCAGAGTAAGGCGAGCGTTGTTCTCTTCGATAGCATTTATTATACTACCTACAATACAATTCTCTTGAATATAACCAATCAGGCACCTATAGAAAATGTAAATATTGAACAGTTTTAATGTTTAAAAGACGAGTGTCTATATAGGGCTCTCTTCAAATCCAAATTCGCTATACTAAAGTCACATAGCTACTTATTTTTACAGGAACCAACTGAGGCATAAGGTAGGCGTTTACAAAGCTCATTAAAAAGGCTCACCTCACCAATTTTCAATTCAATTTATTCGGGCCACTTCTTCAGATTATCGTAGAGTGTTGCAAGTTGGTAGCGATAGGACATGCAATGTAGAAAAAAAGTCGAAAATTTTACTTTTATTAGGATGTGAAGAGCAAGAAACACATCCAAAGTGTGGAACCACTGTGCTCTCAATTATACAGTTTGAATCGAATTTTATTTTTTTTTAAAAGGAGATTTCAAATCCTGGAGCACTCAGAAGAATCTCGATCCATTGTACTACCAAGCAGAAACCCCTTTATTTTTTGGTGTAGTGGTGGAAAAACTCTGATATTATTCGTTTCTCTTATTGTCGATGGCAGAGTATAGCTGTCCCCCGCCGGGGCTCGAACCAACGCCGCTCGGGTCACAAGCAATGAATCGAATGTTAGTCTAACCTTCTATTTGAAGGCAACTATGCTTATCAAAATGTTGGGTTTCAAAAGCATATAAGTAGGTTACATACAACCATTGTGTTACTCTTGATACGACGAAATGTCCTATTGCTTGACCAATTATTTTCCATTTGAATACATCAAGTGACCTTTAGTTCGAAAATATGTGATGAAAAGTTTAACTTTTAAGGATTATTATGACATAAGAATGGGGAATCACAAACGTTTATATTTTATTTAGATGGAATATGATGTTTGTTCTTACAAGGACGAGTATGTACCTACGTATGTACTTTCAAATAGTCTAATTTATTGTGTGACTTTGCAGAACCTTTTATAAGTGTCCATGTGTAGATCTAACACTTAGCATTCTGTTAACAGCAAACACACATGTTCGCAGTCAAATTATATCGCTGCCATTATCTGCTTTAGAACCAATAAAACCAACAAACTAACACTACTACACCATCCCTCCCCTCAATGACAACAACAACTGCTCTACTGTTCAAACTGCCACATGTATAGCAATAATTTATTAATTTTATCAATTTGTATTCGATATAATTGTTTTAGATGTCAGTACCCGCCTCTTTAGACTTCTTTCGTCACAGCGGATTAAGAAGATAAAACGTCCTCGGGCAGCGAATTCTTAAAATATCAGAAATTGCAAAGCAAAGTCCTACCCCCCCAATACGAACCGCTTCCGGCATACGATGACAAAAAGGGGGGAAATCATTTGAACGCAGCACTGTATAATTCCAATTGTTTTACCTGTGGCAATCACGTGGATATCCTGATTATATTACAAGTGAACTTTTAATAATTTAAACGCTCAAAGGCAGACAAATGGTATGCGGAAATAATCATGTTGCGCCCCAGGCAACGTAAGGCGAAAAATGTAAATGGGATAAACCAAAGGACAAAAATTTCAATGAATGTATGCCGCGCCGCCATCGTATATCCATCCAACGAAAGCCGAAAAAAAAAATAATCAAAAAAGGATCAACCGGGGTTTCTTCAACTCACACACACACACATTTAATGAGAAAAAAAAAAGAAATGCGCGAGAGAAAGTCTACAATTTTTGAAACACGAAAATTATTTTAAAAATTTCCCCACAAAGGAATGCGGATGTGGAATTTGTACTATTCGCAGGGCACAAGAAGTTACAGGTGGAGGAGGTACGCGCGGTATATACCTGAGGACTTTTGGGTTATTTACATTCGCACGGGGGAGTTGAGACATTGTTAAGTATAATTTCTAAATAAATGTAGGCGTGTTGAGAAAGTTTATTTTTTCCGTTCCGCACATTCAAACTTGTAAATACTTTCTTTCTTGAACGGTCCGCAGAAGCAATATTTGCTCAAAGTTAGTTGTGGGAATCCGAGTAGTCCTACGGCGGGTGTGGGTGGGTGTTTCGTGTTCGGTAAATTCTTATTAAACAAATAATATTTTGGTTTTTAGGAAACTTTGTCCATTGTTTGAAGACGCCCTGTTGACAATTGGCAAGAGTTTACGCTTGATTGTGGTGTTTACTCAAAGAAGGTATTGTAATGTAGTTTTGGGTTGAGGGTTTGTTTATAATAGGTAACTCTAATTTTATTTTTGATTATGTAAGTCGAAGTATAATTTAGTGTGAAGGGTGTTATACAAAGCTAAATTATGTATACATGGGCGCGGCAGTATATTTTCAAAGTACATTATACGCGCGCAAACAAAATTTCTATTTTTAGAAAAAGGATTTGGGTATTCTTATGAAGAGTTCACCAGCAAGTTTTCTTCTGCTACAGTTAATAGCTCGACAGAAAGGTATTCCGCATTGAACTGAGGCAACCGCGTGTTAGCTATACACTAAACGCTTCATCCATTGAAGTTGATTTTAGTTCAGTGTTTCCCAACATAGATTCGGATAATGCTTTCTAATCCAATTCCACCTGAACGCCAGCCTGTTCATGGTCCGAATGTTGATGCCTAAGAATCAGAAAGATTTTGAAAATCCATGATAATGTCAGCTCCAAAAATCTATGTGTGAGTAACTCACGTAAGGTATACGACTATACGTGTTGCTCAGTGTTGACGCCTTCCTTGATTCAATCCTTCTTCTGAGGGTGTCATATAAAACTGCTCAGACTTGTGCAGAAAGTCATCTCTCAAGTGTCATTGAAAAGGTAGTTGGGTAGGTATATGGGCGATAGGTGGGTAATTTGGCTCCATTGCGACCATTTGGAATACCTTAGAAATTACGATTTAAAAATAAGTGCTAGTAGTTTGCTTTCCAAGCCAGAATACTTACGACTTCTTGGAGTCTATTAAACTCTTTTTTATCTAGTTAATCAAAGAAGTAGCTATTAAGAATTTGGAACCTGCTGTTCTGGCGGATATCGTATAGAATATTCTGTAGTTTGTTACCTATACCATACCATAATTTTTTCGCTGTCAAATCAAGGTATCGATGCCATAGGATATGCTCCATCGAAGTAGTAATCGTTACCAGTGGTAAATTCGAAATATGTACTCCAAAATGTACTATCAGAGATGGTGTAACAAAGAAGGACTTTATGTGAATCCAAAAAGGGGACTATCGTCCCTTTTAGGAAACGAAAGAAACTAGATCTTCTTATTCTCCAATGTATGGCGAAACCCTTGAATTTTGCGGTAACAATTGGGGTGCGGATGATATATTGGGTATACTCGCTTGTGGTTAGACCAGCGATCACATATGGTACCGCGTGGACTGTGGTCTGGTGGACAAAGACTAACGAATTCAGTACTATCAAAAGGGCTAGATCGGGTTCAACGCTTAGCTGAAACTGTATATCGGGCTGTCTACGCTCTACCGTGCGACTTGATCTAGTCTGGTGCAAAGACGGTTCGAACATGGGACTGGATCTGGCATCGATGGTGAATCGCCTTAGATTGGGTTTGACGTAAACGCCATAAAGCTTTTTTGGCAATTCGAGCTTAAAGTTTGAAAGCGATTTATTCAAATTCTATCCAATAAGATTCCTTCATTTTTTCTTATGAAGTTTATTGGGAAATTGACATTTGTATAGTTGTTTTGACTTGAACCGATGGAAAGTTTTAGAAATACTTAGAAATATGCCATCTGACTTACAATTTTTTCATCTTCATCGGCAAAAAGAGTAGCTTATAGGTCAAATGGCATATTTTAGTGACGTAAGCTAAAATTTAAGTTTAAGTCTGGTAAAAGATTTCAGCTAATCTCGAACAAGCTGATGCTTTTAATTGTTCAAGCAAAGTGAATATTTTAATAAAAACAAATATAAAAAACAAGTAAAACCAATATTTATTTTTAAAAACGATTTAATTCATCGGGGCGAAACGCATTTGGAGTTGAGGCCACTTAAATGTTAATATTTAAAATTCATAGGTACAACTTTTACAGAAAAATGTACCTACAGCTTTTACTTCTATAATTTGAAATAGGTAAACGTCGGGAATTGGGTTATAAGACAAACCAATTCTTACAAGGCTCCAAAGTTGTGTCGTTTACGGCAAAGTCGATACTCAATAAATCTTCGTAGCCAGATGAAATATAACAAAACTGTTTTCAAGAATGAAAAGATAATCTTCAACAACCTATTACTGCACGCATACCTAACGTCTTAAAAACGTCAAAATGGCGTTTACCTCAAATCAATTCTGGGGCGACGATATTTATCTTCTCAGATAGCCAAGCAGCTCTCGAAGCTCTTGGCTCATCTATCATAAAATCGATGTTGGTGTTGAGCTGGAAACATACATGGCAAAATTGCAAAGAAAAACTTAGTTATTTTTCAATGAATTAAAGACCACAGGGGCTTTGTTAGCAACAAAACAGCTGGCACACTGACTAAAATCGGTGCGAAAATGCCACTTATCGGACCTAAAACCTTCTGTGGTGTCAGTAAGCAATATTTCAAGAACCCCACATCAAGAGCTTGGCTGAAATTGAATCCAATGAACCTGGACAGAATTCCGCAACACAATTCTTTCTAAAATTCTCCCCCAGAAGATTCCACTCTCTCATTAATCTCGACAAAAATAATTTGAGAATCTTGACTGTTTAATTAGTGGTCTTGACCTCATGGAAAATCATCTTCGACGAATTGGCGTCTCACCGGACCCTATAAATGCAGACTCTGTCTTCAGAGTGACGAATTCTCTCTTCATACTCATGGAATGTCCGGCTCTCTTACGTCTCAGGAAGAATATTCTTGGCGATGAAAATGTTATGTACTTCAACAAATCATGCTGAAAAAGCTTATTTCCGCAGCTTGTATTCGCGATCTTATTCTTTCGGTCATAACACAAACCTTATGACCATAGGTAAGAGTTGGAACAATCACCGAATTAAAGACTGACAACTTAGCTTTGACACCAAGTTCCAGAGTTTACCTCAAGGGACTCGGTCGTATGCTTTCTCCAAATCTACGAAGCATGCGTAAACAGGTGTAGCATACTCCCAAGCCTTCTCAAGTACCATTCTGAGAGTGAATAACTGGTCAGTTCCGGTTGTGCTTCTGCCGGGACGGAAACCGCACTGCTCATCTCCTAATCTACAAAAACTAAAATTTTCTAACTGATAGCTCAACTCTTTTTTTTTAATACTTCTCCTGGGAAAGGCGAACCTATAACGCTTCAGCAGCGCCCCGAGATGCTTGCAGATGTCTGTTAGTTCTGCACTTTAATTGCTTCAAATTGTAGTCTTCTGGAAATATATTTCCGGGAAGCGAGTTCCAAAGTTAGCTTGTCCTGTAACAGAAGGAGTTTTGGAAAGATGATGTCCTCGCGGTTGTCAAGTGTACTGTATGGTCATGAGCATTAGCAGCCTGTCTTGTGGGGCGCCCAAAAGTTGCATTTCGGGGGATAATGCCCTTGAGTTCCTCGGAACATCTACCATGGAAGTACCTACAGAACAAGCATATAGGTCAGCGACTTGTCTTCGGTGCACCAACGGTTGCAGATTCGATGTGAGTGTAGAGTCTCCAATATGTCGAACTGCTCGTCTCTGTTGAAGCATTTTTTCCTGGAAAATGTTGTGAACTGTGTCTTGTTTGCAACTGAAACTGAAATGACCGTAATGGGGCTTAATATAAATCAAATCTATAAAAATAAGGAGACTATCCCGGTAGGTATACAGTATTCAAACGCTAGGTATGTACACTGTGCAAGCCATAGCTTTAACCTTGCTCTGCCGTGTCAACTCCTGCAATTCGCAATTGCCTTAGTGTAGTTAGTGAAATAGCTAATTTCTTCCGCAACCTTTCAAATGCATATTATGTAACTTTCAAAACTGTCATTAAAAAACACGCACTAGAGAGCCGAAAAACTCAACTTCTACGCCTTTGTAAAACAAAATTCATTGAAAGGCATGACAGTGTTAGTTCCTTTGTAGAGCTCTTCAAATGCATCTCAATAAGTATTGAAAAAATAACAAGCAGAACGTGGGTGATGTCTTCAAAAGTATCAACACTTTTGGCAGCGGTCCAAAAAAGTGATTGCCTAGTAAGCCTCATTGTATACGAAAAACTATTCAGTTTACCGCTGCCCTTATCAGTTTCCCTACAGAACAAATCCTTAGATTTCGTTTCTGCAATCGTCCACACAAAAGAAGTTCTGAATTCTCTTAAGCACATCAGAGAAAGTGCCGAAGATTTTTTCAGAGAGGCTTTTCAATCCGCATCCTAACTTGCCGAGGACTTATTTGACGAACTTCATTGAAACAAACAACGCGTTCCAATCCAGAAACCTCTCCTTCTGAAGCCTATTTTATAGTGCTGATTTCTTGCATAGATTCGTTAATACAAAATCTTACGGACAGATTCATGGTCAACGAAGAAGTTCTACCATCGTTTCAAGCTCTTCTCCCAGGTTTTGCTGCAGTTGAGCCTGAGGGAAAAGTTGGAACACTTTACTTTGATAATGCAATTTCGTTATCAGCTGTGAAAGCTGAGTACATTCTTTGGTGAAAAAAAAATCGTTGAGTGATTCTTCTACCGAAGTTTTGAAATTGCTTGATATATGTGACAAGACTTACTTTAGACTTATAAATTTCTTGCTTACGGTTTTACCAACGCTTTTCTGTTTCGTAAGATTTGGAAGCTAGCCCCCCCCCGAACCAAAATCCTACGGCCCTGGGCAGAGCCCTCCGGACTTATAATCTATGACGATTTCTTTTTCTTTTATTTTATGAAAACATATGTTTAAGGCTAGTCTAATAAATAAGTCACGAGTGGTCACGGTGATATTCGCAAAATGGAGATATAATGTTAGCCCCTGACATTGCTACAGTAATTATATAGCTCTTTACTTTGGATATCTTATGGATATTTCCGAAGTAATTGTATCGCCATTTTTTTAATCCGCATCCACACTTTTTTTATTAAATGTAACGACACAAGTCTCATCAAGTTCAAATAAACTACAATTTAAAATGAAATTTCGTTATAATAAGGCAAATACTGCTTTCTTTCAAATGCCACGTGCAGGGTTGGGTACGATGAAGTACGAGGTATAGGTATGGTTATGGGTTAAGCATCGCACCCGAGGGTTCACGTTCAAGATAATCTGATGCAGTCTATTAGAAATCGGTCCGTGCAAGTTTATCATGGTTGAATTTCAATATTTTCCATTTGGCGATGATGGTATGGCACGGTTGCTTTCATTTTTTGTGGTTGACATAGCAACATTAGAACAAATCGTACCCTTGGTGCACATTAAGGGGTGATTCAGTTAGAGCTCCATAAAGAATCACATTCTAACCGTCGATTTGTTGTTGCGGTGGTTTCTCGCAGTTTCATAAAACGAATTTGATTTGGACAACTTTTTTTTTTTTCAATTTGTTCTACACGCAGGACAGACATCATTTTTTATTAGTTTCCCGAGACGTGGTGGGTCCTTAAAGGGCGTTGATGGTTTTCCTGATTTTTCGTCGTCTCCTTCGTCTGGTGGAACTATATATACGCTTTCACCATTATTAAGGATTATTGGCGGACTGGCGGGTGGTGGAAAATCGACCCTATGGTCTGTAACATATAAAAATAAATAAACCAAAATATTCTCGAAGGGGTTTGTATAAATGGGCAAGGCAGGCCGACCTACCGACCAAACGACGCGATGTAGTGGGGAATTGCATTTATATTGCGAGGGATTTATAAAAGTCGTATCATCTAACGATACAAATTAATAATGTATTTATACAGAGCATAGCCAAAACAAAGCGCAGAGAGTGTGCTCGGCCATGAATAATGCATGAGGGCATTTTGTATCTTTCTTTCTGTTTTTTTTTTTTTTTGTGCGGCCAGGACCAAATTTACCGATTGGCAGCGAACAAATAATAATCTGATGAAAAATGCTGATTTGTTGTTTTGTTTGTTGCCTTTTGTGTTGTGCTTGTGTGTGCCTGTGTGATTGCATTATTTTAAATTTTAATTTAATTTGTTCCCGTAATGGTGGGAATTATTTTTGTGTACTTTGAGTCTATTGGGTGCAATTAAGGCAGGAAGAGTTGCCTAGTTGTGTTGTGTGTGGATAATTTGAATTTTTTAGGTTTTGCATATATAATAATGTAGCTGTAGATACTTCGAGATACGATTTTTTATTTAAGTAGGTACTCTGTAAAAATTGTTTAATGTACTATCCCATAACAAATTGTTGTTTCTGAGATTAGAAATCCAATTTTGCTCACTTTTAATTCACCAAAATCGTATTTTTACAAAATGTTTCGTGGGACAGTCTGAGTAGCGATTAGTGTTGAAACTGATCGAAGGTGTGCCAATAATGCAGAAAACCACTCAACTTCTAAAACAGTATATGAAACATTTGCAGACTGATATCGAGTAGCGTGTACTGTATAGGTACACGTTCACTGTATGGCTACTGCCTGATGATGGCTTTGTTAATCGTCAAAATTGTCGCTTGTTAATTGTTAATTCACAACTTGGCGGTGCCCAGCTGTTGTAATTTTTCATATATATCAATTGTGCTAATTTTACTTCCCAGTGGTAATCACCGGGTACTGGTCTGCCAAGCCCATACGGGCGTGACGAAGAAAATAGCAACACTATAATGCTCTGTCGGAAAGACTGACTAAACGAGTCTCAGAAGTCTTACATGAGCTCCTCAGAAAGAGGACGTACGGCGGATGAATTCATTAGACTGAATCAACTGTATCGTCAACAGTCAAGATGACAGTAACCTTACTTGAGCTACTTCGACATACTTGGAGCTGAGGTCAGTGAGGACTTTTCAGGACTAACGAGGGTCCTGAAACAGAGATTGTGGCGGATGAACCCTTTATGGGCCAACGGCAGCTCTCACATCTTCGAAGTGGGTTACTGACACCGGAGGAATACGGCTCCTTTCGTCCAAGGGTCCAACAAAGAGCCTGACCCTCCAGGTTGGGCGTTGTACGCCGGGGTAACCGCCTGACTGCGTAAAACTCAACTAGTTACGAAGCAACAACAAGCCTCGGATACGGGTGATTTTACTGTTGACGAACCTGGCAAACGAAAAAAGGACAACGAATTTCGGATCTGTACGTGGAATGTTAGGTCCCTTAACAGACCGCGTGTAGCCGAACAAATAGCTGAGGCTCTGAACTGCTATAAAGCAGACCTAACCGCCATCCAAGAAGTGCGATGGGATGGACCGGGCAGAAAGAGTATGAAGAGGATGATAGCCATATCTAAGCTTAAGTCCAACAAAGCCGCTGGAGCAGATGGTCTAACCGCCGAGCTATTCAAAGCAGCAGGCGATGACTTGGTTAGGAGCATGCACCAAATCATCTGTAAAATATGGTCAGAGGAAAGTATGCCTGATGGATGGAACTTCAGCATTGTTTGCTCAAAATTCAAGAAAGGATACCTTTTGAACTGCGCCAACTACAGAGGTATTAGTCTTCTTAACATCGCCTACAAGATCTTATCTGCCGTGTTGTGTGAACGCCTGAAGCCTTTCGTCAACAACCTGATTGGTCCCTATCAGTGTGGTTTCAGACCAGGAAAGTCTACCATCGACCAAATATTCACACTGCGGCAGATCTTGGAGAAAAATCAGGAAGTCCAAATCGATACCCACCACCTTTTCATCGATTTTAATGCCGCCTATATGACAGCATTTATAGAGACGAGCTATACAGAGCAATGTCCAGTTTTGGCATCCCTGCCAAACTCGTCCGTTTGTGTAGGATGACAATGGAGAATGCACGCTGCTCCATCAAGGTCGGTAAAGAACTCACCGATACCTTCGATGTCAAAAAAGGATTTAGACAAGGCGATATGCGCTGTCATGTGACTTCTTCAACATCGTTCTTGAAAGAATAGTGCAAAACTCAAACGCTAACACCAGAGGCACTATCTTTAAAAAGTCCGTCCATCTACTCGCCTACGCCGACGACATCGATATAATCGGCGCAACGCAGTCTGATGTCACTGGCGCGTTCGTGAGTATTGAGACGGAGACGTCGAAGATGGGTTTGACGGTAAATGAGGGCAAGACAAAGTACATATATGCTGTCATCAAGAATGGACACCCAACACCGATATCTCGGAGAGAATATGTTATAGACAGATATAACTTTGAAGTGGTTAAGGACTTTGTCTACCTAGGCTCCGTTACGAACTCAGGCAATGACAGAAATGCTGAGATTAAGCGAAAAATAACTCTTATCAATCGCTGTTTCTTTGGGCTAAGAAAGCAATTGACTACCAAAGCCCTCGCCCGAGCAACTGACCCTTTACAAGACACTAATAATAACAGTCCTTCTCTATGCTGCAGAGGCGTGGACTTTATCAAAAGCAGATGAGGTCACTCTTGGTTGTTTTGCGAGGAAAATTCTTCGAGTAATTTTTGTTCCCGTCATAGACGGTGAATGGAGGAGGAGATACAAAGTCGAACTGTACAGCGACATCGACCTAGACTGAAGAGTAAAGGTCCAACGACTGCGGTGGCTGGGTCATGAGTGAATGCTCCGGCCTGGAAAATCTTCGAATCCACACCCGAGCGACGGCTCAGTAGAGGAAGACCGCGGCTCAGGTGGCGCACGCAAATGGAATGGGACCTTAACCAACTTAGCGTGCAAAACTGGAGACAGCTGGCTACAGATGTTGCAGGTCCTTGATTAAACCCGAGCAACCCGCGAAGTAGAGAAAGACCCCGCCTTAGGTGGGGAGGGATGGAACTTCAGCCTACACCAGAGTGCCCACCTAAGAAGAAGGTGTCTTCTTATTTATGATCTCTTGTCTCGATACACCTCAATACAAGGTCGATAGTTGGCGCAATATGTCCATAAAGTCCTTAGGTCTTCTTGAAACAATTCATTTTATAACAAATAAAATGGAATGGAATATACATTCATGCACCCCATTATGGTGTCCACAGACACCACTCTACTGTCTACTCATCTATGAGGGAACATCGATATATTAATTAAAGAAGTACCTTAAAGTGCACAAGCATTGATTCATGCAGTCGAACTAATTAAATTACGTGTGGTAAGGATATATGTATGTACGTACAGGAAGAGTAACTACACTCAAGCGGTTAGAGCCCCACTTTTTACATCTGCACCTCTGCAAATAATACACAATGTCCACGCATTTTCTTATATCAGATATGTATGTAGCTAAAACTTAAATTAAATTTAATTACCTCATTATATGGTTAAGCACACTCGTGATGTGTCCTAAATGAATGCCATAATCCATTCTGCGCCTGTAAATCGGAACTATAATCCCCCATGCTTTGTTCTTATCTTAGATTTTTTTTATTTAACGATTAATATTAATGGCATTACATCAGAGACAAATTAACACATTCTGAAGGGTCCCATCCCGAAAAATTGTGCGATGACTCAACAGATATGTCTTACATTGGAATTTTAATTATACGAACACTTACACAAATATTCACGCTATATATGTGTTTGAGTAAATTTTTTTTTGAACTAGGATAAGGATAATGAAATTATCTCATCTCTGTTTTTCCCCTTCACACACTTGTTAATTCTGTATGTTGTGATATTCACAAATCCTTTCGCTTCGATGGTTCCCTACGTCTTCACGTACTGTCTATCACCGGCACCGCACAAAAACCCCTGAGCATACCACAGATTTTGGAATCCTTTGTGTGGTTTTGTCCTTTTGTGACAAATTTAGATTTTAATTGAATTTCGCATATTTCCCTTGATCAAAGCAGAAACAAAAGAGTATATGATATTGGAAAATGGGAAAAATCTGAACCCTGTCATCAGCATCACCACCCCTGTAGTAAAACGCCAGTTCGAGACGATATCCTTTAAGGCGCTAAGCATTTGTGTGAGTATGTCTTTTTTTCCTTATCAAAAATGAGTGTGTGTGGCTGTGTATATGTAAGAGAGCGGGTATTGTGATGTAATAATAATTATAATAATAATGAGGGTGTGATTTTGATGAAGTGAGCTAGCGTGACGAAATATGTGTTAGCATTATTATAATGCCGCTGAAACCCTAGACATGGTAGGGGGCTTATTTTGATCGAAATAATTAAACAACATGATGCGGATGGGATTGCATTTATTCCACCTTCTCTGCCATAATATGCGTGAAACACAGTTTTTGGAATGAATTTTAAATAATCTACAGTGCGTCCAGTATAGCTATGCAGTAGGTGGTCAGAATGTAGGTACACATAGATCTCGAAGCTAAGCTAATCTAGGCTCAGATATAAGCCTTTTCTACGAGAGAAGCTTGGTTTGAAGTAGTCAGTTTCACCAGCAGCCGCCAACAATGGAAGGGGTTCAACTAGATTTTCTCCAGGCTATACTTGGACCGTACCATTGCTAAAATTCGTATGCATTGTGAATTGGGTCTTAGTTCAAATCCCAGCGGTTCATTGAAAACGGATCGAAGAAGAAAGACAAGATTAAGATATTACCTATGTAGATATATTTGGTAGCTGACTTCTTATGCGGTGCCAAATCGCCACTTTCGCACGCTATAAATAATCCATACAACTTTATAAAATGCTATATACCAATATCACTTCAATAATTTCCGAGGAAAAGATTTCCTGGGCTATTAACAGCTTCTCCCCGTTTAAGTCTCCGGGCCCTGACGGCATACTACCTGTCATGCTACAGAAAACGCAAGACTTAACACTACCTTGGCTGGCGTCAATATTCAGAAGCTGTTTAATACTAAACCAAGTACCCTACCCTTGGAGACGCGCTAGAGTGGTCTTTATACCGAAGGTAGGCAAACGTGGGCATGAAACCGCCAAAGATTTCAGACCAATTAGTTTAACCTCCTTTGTACTTAAAACCCTAGAGCGTATTCTGGACATCCACATGCGAAGTTTTCTAGAAGAATCTTTGCTATCCAAATCACAGCACGCCTACCTAAAGGGAAGATCCACGGAAACGGCTCTCCACGAGGTAGTGCGAACAATCGAAATATCCCTACAGTATAAAGAATACACACTAGCCTCCTTCTTAGACATAGAGGGAGCTTTCAATAATGTACACACTGAAGCTATTCTTGAATCTCTGATTGAGCTGGGCATAGAGGAATTTATTAGTCAATGGATAGTCTCTATGCTCAGGACAAGAACTATTCAGGCAACACTAGGCAGCAGTCATATAACCAAATTCGCCCATAGAGGAACGCCGCAGGGTGGCGTCATCTCGCCTCTACTATGGCTAATGGTTATAAATAAAATTCTGGTGAAACTTGACAGGGAACGGGTTAAAGTTGTCGCGTATGCGGACGACGTGGTGATACTAGTGTCAGGGAAGTTTCCCACCGTGATTAGTGAAATTATGGGGGCCGCTCTAGACAAGGTAAGCACCTGGGCTGCAAGTTGTGGCCTCGGTGTCAACCCGAGCAAAACTGAACTGATGCTGTTCACTACCAAAACCAAAATACCCGATTTTACCCTACCCCGTCTAAACGATCAACTACTCACACTGTCATCCAGCGCTAAGTATCTAGGTATCATGCTCGATCCAAAACTTAGCTGGAAACATAACATTGAACACAGAGTAAGGAAGGCATCGGTCGCTTTCTATGCTTGTAGCAAAACCTTTGGAAAGAAGTGGGGTCTTCAACCAAAGATGACCTTGTGGATGTACACAGCCGTAGTGCGTCCAATTCTCACGTATGGATCACTAGTATGGTGGCCTGCGTTGAGCAAAGTTTACAACCTCACGAGATTGAAAAGACTGCAAAGAACAGCCAGTATAGGTACCACGGATGCAATGAGGTCGGCCCCAACAGATGCCCTTACTGTGCTCTTGCATCTTCTACCCCTCGACCTACACACAAAATATACCGCATTATGCAGTGCTATAAGACTCAAGGAGTCGGGATGCTGGACTGCAAAGCCGTATGGCCATAGTAACATCCTGGATTCGCTACCAAGCGGCATGGTCACGTCTCCAACCGACTACATGACACCCAAATTAAGCTTCACGAAAGGCTTCCACGTCGGTTTCCCAACAAGGGACCAGTGGAAGAGGGACGAAGTAGTGAAGGGCTTCGACACGGTCATATACACCGACGGATCTAAGATGAGCTGTGGTGTAGGGGCCGGTGTCTATTCGGAATCACCTCAAATATCGATTTCAGTACGCTTACCGGATTTTGTCAGTGTTTTCCAGGCGGAATTATTGGCCATTCGAGAAGCTTGCACGCAACTAGGGCGTGAAACAACGCTTAAACAAAGCATTGCTATCCTTATAGATAGCCAAGCCGCCATCAAAGCCATCGACTCGGCTACCATATCCTCCAAACTGGTGCAGGAGTGCCGTAACGAACTTGCCTGTCTGAGCGAGCGCTTCAGGGTCACACTTCTCTGGGTTCCAGGGCATAGTGACGTAACAGGCAATGAGCGTGCAGATGAACTGGCCAGGAAGGGCTCAGCACTACATGCCTCGCTCTCAACGAAGGTCCACATTCCGTTAGGAACGGTAAAGGGACAAATACATTCGCATTTTCTGCAGAAAGCCAATTTCCGATGGTCGGGGTTGACGAACTGCGTCATATCAAGGAAGATATGGCCTACCTACAACCAAAGCAGAACAAATAACCTGCTAAACAGAACACGCCCCGATATCGCCAGACTCACGGCAATAATCACGGGGCATTGGCCAATTGGAGACCATGCGGCCAAGCTAGGTATCCCTTACAACCCGCATTGCCGCAGTTGTGGTAATATAAATGAAAAAGAAACTCTGTCTCACTTCCTCTGCAAATGTCCAGCTCTAGCGAGAGCCAGACTGCGCGCACTGAACCAACCATTCCTTGACGACCTTAGCGACATCTCGGGCAAAGGGATACAGGATCTTATCCGTTTTCTCAATTCCACAGGTTGGCTATAGGCACCGACCGGACCACACCCTCAACAACCACAACAAAACAGGTAACACGAGTCGTGGTAACAAAACGGCACATTATAGTGCTAATTGGGTTCAAGGTGAACCGCCACTGCTACCTACCTACCTTATAAAATGCTAAGTCCGTCTGTTCGTCCATAACTCGAGAAACATTCATCCGCTTTTCATGATTTTTTTCTGATTTGTGCGGCCAAATTAGGCGGTGGGCGAGAATTGTTGAGGAGTAAAGGGGCCAGGGGGAGTAATAGGGGTCTCACGAACCGTTAACCGTATGAACTGGAAAGTTTGTATGTTGGTGATAATTCAAATTATTATTTCAAAGTTTGTCCTATAAGGGTTGAAAAAATGGGGTCCACACTTTTCTATTTCGATTTAATTATACCCTTAACTTGCTATTATACTCACAAATATATTATGTCATTTCTGTAAATACTTTTATTTGTTAGGCAATAATTCGAATATTTACATTTCTGGGTCCATTCAGAAGGTGTAAGATATAATAAATTGAAAATAGATGTTATTTTGCTAAATGCGGAAATTAAAACATTATTGAACTTTTAATGAAGGACTTCAACTTTTATTTGTTTGTATCTATAAATTTTTTTAGTTTTATATGTTTTTTATAATGAAAAAAAAAAAATAATTTATTTTCGATGCAACTTTTTTTCCCGTTCTGCCCTGGTATATGAGGTGGACTGTCGAACCACCATCTAAATCCATCGATGCAAGGCACGCAATTAAGATCATCATCAACGACAACTTACTATTTTCCCGTATCGGCTAAAACGTTGACAGAATTTTTAACTTAAAAATGCTAAAATAAAAAAAGAAGTTAAGTAAAAAAAATGGTAAAGGAAAAAAAATATATTGTTATCATTATCAACCTTTCAGCTAAATTTCCTATGAATTCGTTGATATAAGTACAGCAATAATTCAAAAGTAAAATACATTGTATATTCACGATAACTCATCAATGCCATTTAAATATCAGTAATCAACTTCCTCTTTGGCGCAGTAGCGCAGTGGTTAGTGTGCTGGACTAGATACTGTGCGAGGGATCCCAGGTTCGATCCCCGGAAAAACACAAATTCCATCTTAAAAGTTTTTCTCTACTGCGCCACCTCTCGCGAACGTCTGCCAAACATCCGAGAGTATGACGTCATGAAAAAGCTTCTCAATTCAGCCGTTCGGACTCGGCATAAAATTGTAAGACTCTTCCATTCGCCCCAAAAATAGAAACTCACACAAAACGAATGGTTGCGAGAAGCTAGGCCTTGGGTGTCTACCCGCCTCTTGCGCCACTTATTTATTATTTTTTTTTAATCTACTTCCTCATTCCTCCTGGGGCCTGTACCTCAAAACATTAATTTAACTTTTTAACAAGTAATTTCTTAACATATAAATTCTACGATGTTTGGTCAAAAAGAGATAAGTCCATTTTTTGTGAAATTGAGTTGAGTATGCAGAAATATTCAGAAAAAAATATATTTCCGTTTGGTCTTAACAGCATAAGTTTCAGCAAACCGAATCCAATGTTATTGAGTGGTCCTAACCACACATTACAAGTATGTACATATTTTAAAAATTGTGTTTGATCAAAATGACATTACCTACTCCTGGAATATAACTTCAATACATAAAACTGGATTCATAAGAAATTTTTGAACTTTAAAACGCCTTTATCTAAAAACTTGCATTTGTGTCGTTTCGATCATACCTACTCCATAGAATTTAACAAAGTTAGAATTAGCAAAGTTAGTTTCTGTAGCGCCAAATTTTTCGCTACGAAAGTTAACAAGTAGGTATTCGAATTTTGCAAAACTAAATAGTGATTCGAAGCGTGTGCAAGTTGAGAGAAAAGTTTAGTTTAGGCTAATATATACACATACACTTAGTTCAAAGCAGAATGCAGATTAAAATGCACGAATAGAATGAGGAATTCTCTAGAATAGTGAAATATTCATAAATAGTAGCCTAGAAATGAATGCAAACGACATCCTAAAGACAAAAAATCTAAAAAAAAAAATGAATTGTCAAATAAGCCTGCCCGACGAAAAGCACATAATATCTATGAGCAACAAAGCAACAAAGTTGTATGAGCAGGACCTGCGACATGCGATAAGAGAGTTTAAGTTCCTTAATCACAAGAAGCGGGCCACTTACATAGGTAAATTTTAATAAAATAATTACTAGTCGTTTGATTCACTACTTACACATCCTTGGAGTTTTTACTGCTGGGAATTGCAGTTTAAAAATGTAGGCTCTGGAATTTTGTCTTGACGGCTACATCAACCCATAAAGCGCATCGAATAATCATGCAATAAATTTGATTATAAAAACCAAAACAATATTTTAAAAACATTAAACTGTTTATAATTATGATTCAAATTTAATAGAAAATAAAATAGCAGGTAAAAATCTCTAATAGCAAATCAAAAATATAACTTGTTACGAGCTAACAATTCAATTTCTATTCATCAGTTAGAATTTTGCAACAATTTAACTATCAATTTTAACAATTGTCGTTTTGTGGTACAGAAACTCAAACTGGGGATTCATCAAATTTCCCACTTGTTAGAGTTTGTGTTAACACTTGTTAAAACGATTGTTTGATTATGTTTTGGTGGTACAGAAAATTTTGTTAATTGTTAAAATTTGCCTGTTTAACTAAACTAAACTAAACTAAAGAAACTTTAAACTCACTTTGCCATTACATTTGTAACGCCAAGAAGGAGTCACCGAAGACCCCATAATGTGTACATTACTCTAAGTCAGGATTAAATTCTGTATTGATCTAGTCCTGTCTGTCTGTTGAAAATAAGACAGCGTCCAAACGAATCGACCAAGGGAAAAGAAATTTTGCTAGGGAACTTCTTTTTACCGTGTCGGTCGTCAGGTTAGTATTTAAACCAGGCTATTGCTATTCTTGATCCACAGAGAAAACATAATTGCCATATATCCCAAAATGCTCTGAGAAAACCTAAATAAGCAACATAAAGGGTTTTCCAATGAGAGGTGTTGTTGTGAATGGCCCCCTATTTTGGTAGCAGTCACTTTTGAAGCTTTTATTCGTTCACATTAATTTGACAAGTAGAAACTACGCCATTACTAAAAATGGAACGATACACGCTCCAACAACGCATTGAAATTATTAAAATTCACTACAAAAATGGTGAAAATCTTGCAGTACACAGTTCGCAAAACTAAAGCATTTTTTGGTCGTCGTGAAGCACCTTGTCGGACCGCAATATAAAAATTGGAGGAAAAATTCGAGCTGTTGGGACAAGTTAGTGATGTGAAGAATAAAACCTATGCACGTCGCTCAAGAACAACTGAGAATATTGCTGCTGTAGCTCAAAGTGTTGAAGAAAACCCAGGTTTGTCCATTCCTCGTCGTTCTTTGGAATTGGGCATTCCACAAACGTCATTACACCGTATTTTGCATAAAGACTTGGGTCTTAACACTTATTAAGTTCAGTTAACACAAGAACTCAAGCTGGCCGATCATCAACAACGTCGCCAACAGCCCAGTGTCGATTCAAGACCTCAAAGATAAAATTCGTGAGGCTATCGAGGACATATAGTTCAGCCACTTTGCGATTTGGTTATGGAAAATTTCATGAAAAGGATATAGTCCTGTAAGCGTGCTCGTGGTGGCCATTTGGCTGATGTTGTTTTTTATTATTAACGGCATATCTTCGTCTTTATTATGAAATAAACATCCGATCATTTATCTCAAAAAATGGCATTTTTCTTTGAATAGGTACCAAAATAAAACCTCTTATTGGAAAACCCTTCACTGTTTGGCATTGCTGTTCAAACGAAGTGACCAAGGAACGGATTTTGTAGACGTAAAAAAGGCAAAAATAACCTGTAAAAAAGGCATAAATGCCTTTTATTAAATAGAGCCTTAAACCTTAAACGTTCTAGAATTTGCTAACAACAAACGCCTGTGATTGTCCCTCGGGAAAGCTTTGAAAGAGCTGAAGAAGGACATGGGCAGAGATAAGTGGAGCACAGTTTGTTAAAAGACGTCTTGGTATCGACTGCCATTATTTGGAGGCAATTGGAAGTTTTCAGTATAGTTAAGAAGAAAGTGCACATGATATGACCAAACAAGGCAGAAAAAGCCAATTTGAGTAAAAAAAAAGGTCAACAAAATCCATGACCTATAAATATATTAATGTAATGACATATACCAGCATACTTTCTTCAAATAAAAAATTGGCCAACCAATTGGGAACTTTTTGTCACTTTTAATCTTCAGCTTAAATATTTTGACGGTCACAGTGGATCATTTTATATGGAAATGTTCGCCATTGTGAACATTCGTAAAAGTTAGCCTGGACACTAAAAATTATTATTATTACCTGCCCCATTCATCGTTTTTCAAAATTCGTCTTATAAGGGTTGAAAAAAGGTGGTCCACAATTTTCTATTTCGATTTAATTACACCCTTAACTTGCATTTCAAGAAATTCTTTTATTTGTTAAGCAATAATTCATCGAATATTTTGAGCTAACACTCACATTTTTGGTCCATCCAGAAGGTGAGATATAATAAATTGAAAATAGATCTTATTTAGCCTAGTGCCGGCACTAAAACATTATTGAAATTTTAATGAAGGACTTCAACTTTTATTTGTTTGTATCTGTAGTGTACATGTTTAAAGTTTCATATGTTTTTAACTTTCTCGTATACGTAGTATCTAAGAGAAAGATATTGTTTTCGTACAAAATTTCGAACTCGAGATTTAAATCGAACTCGATATCAGCAGCATCGCAACCATTTTGCCAATAATGACTGCTAGGTTCCTAGACAGAGAATAAATAGCTATTCGAATAAAATATTCAATAATAATAAAAAAAAAACCTAAGCATCGCCATCTAAGAAACTGAACATATTCGCTGTACCTACCCACAACCAGGGCTAAGTCAAATGGTGTATCAACAATTTAAATGTAGCAGCCATTATGAACGAGCCAAGTATTTAGCTTACAGATGTTCGCAGCTTTTACCACGAAATCCAGGCAATAACAATGAACAAGAGTGAACTCATTATTATCTTCATAATTATTATTTATGTACATGTATGCGTACGAATGTCTTGACTTAAAATAGAATTCCAGGTAAAATTATTACCAGCCGTCTGGATCGATTCTTATTCACTTCAAATACTTATTATTCGGCAATAATAAAAAATTGTTTGTGCCGGTACAATAACACATAAATGTTATAGGTATACAAAACATATTTGCTTTCGATTTACATCTAAAGCCTTGAGGGATTATTCTTGCTCAAATAACCTTCGGGAAGCAGTCTGAGGAAGTATAATACCTTTTCGACGGTTTAAGATCCTTTCAGAATTATGTAGAGTAGGTACATCTACCGAATTAATTCTCAGATTTAAATATATAACCGCGTTTTTCTATCGAATTGATGAAATTGCGCTCCCAAATTCCCTTCGACATTCCGAACTGCAGAATCTTTGCAAAACTAAACCGCTTGTAGGTACCTAGTTCAAACTCATTAAAGATTTAAATAACCGCGTCATTACATTACTCTGTCATTTGCCATATCTCGACATAGCCGCAGCAGGGAGACTCATCTGCCTGCCAACCGTAAATATAACCTTTCTAACATCTATGCAGGTCAATAATCATAAATCATTCGCCAGCAAGGCGCGTAATCAGGCCGACGACCGACGATAGAATCGATCGTGCCCAAGTTTTTGGCGAATCCTGCACAAATGTTCGCCTTACCATGTTTGCAAACTCATATCCTGCACTCAGCAACAATGGATCATTAATCGAACTAGTGTGAGTGCGTTCTGCGTATATAGTGCCGCTAGGGACCGCACTTTGTAACACATACGATATTTGTATGCTCTTATTCATCTGGGCAATTATGACCAAATGTTGTCGTTGCAAAAACTGCCAAAATTGATAGCTGCACTGTGACAATAGATTATACCGCTTCAGCACCGCGCCGCGAAATAGAACGACAACACGACGATGTTTGACTATTTTGTCTGTGCGGTTATTCGCACCATATGGCGACACACATTCGAAGGATTCTTTTATTAGCGCGTCGCACCCCCTCCACATGATGGTTTGTGGATGTTGACGCTGAGTTGCCTTTCTGTGTTGTTTCCTTCTCTGGGCGCTGGATTGGACGTAATTGGGACTGGTGAATTCATTAAGGGCATGAGGTGACAAAGGACATTATAGCGACGCGCCATGTTTGTCCTGTGAACATCACAATATATACAGGGGGGTGAGTTTAAAGTAATTATTTTGCAACCAGCCGCGTGGTATTGCCTCGGACACGATTCTGTTAATGGTAATGGATTCTTTTCTGTTTCTTTTTTCCCCATTATCCTGGTGGCGGATGAACTAAATGTGTCTTTGGTTTATTTAGTAGCAAAGCAATATTTGTGTGTGTGTGTGTTCATATATGTATTTGAGAAGAAGTCGACATTTGTCTTTTGAATTTTTCAAAAGCTATGAATATTCAGATTCAGATTCAGTCTAATGTGTGTAAGTATACGTATGCATGGTGGTATGGATACTAAAAGCAGGAATATCGTACTCGTATGCTTAGAATGAATGAGGAATTTCTTCGGATTTCACCGAAAGACTCGCGAAATGTTTAAAAATTGGGTGTGGTTGGTTTGGGTAAATATGGGAATATCTTTAAAAACTTTTTACGCAGCTATTAGCCCTGGTGTTTCATGGAAATGTGAAAAATAGACAAAAAAAATAATGTTCAAGACTTTTCTCGCTCAACGAGTAGGTATGCATTTGTTTGAATTTTTGATACGAATTGTGATGTGAAATTATTCTTGGTTTATTTATATCCTGATGTGGTATGGAAAGAAAGAAGAATAGGAATCAACATGATGAGTTAAACAGGTAAAAGTTTGAAGACATACATATTTTATTCACTGAATATCTACCTATGTAGGTAGGTATACCTACTTTGGTTCGCCATCGAGCGGTGATTGCTATGCGTATGCCAATAATAAAAGCGTCGTAGGTATATTATGGTTCGGAATTGTTATAGTTGTCCAGACTTAGGTAAGAAGTTTTGAGCTTTCGAATTTCGATACGTTCTGAAATGCCTTTTACCAATCTGCATCAAGGCTAATTTCGCAAAACACTATTTGATATGAGGAGATAGATGGCTCGACTAAAGAGTGTATCTATGACGACGAGCTCTTCGGCAAAGTATAAAATGAGGCTAAAACCTTATAGTATATGACGATAAAATCATTCTCATCTCGATCACATTTGAGGTAATCCCCATGCATTCGGGTAGAATGTTGTCGGACTTGATACAATCATCTCTGCCTGATGACATAGACTTCGTTTAACATTACCATAAATCTCTCTTCAAAAATACAACGAGGAAATATCACATTGAGTACATTTATAAAAAATAAATAAATAGGTGGCGGAACAGGCGTTTGTGTGAGTTTCTATTTTTGGGTCGAATGGAAGGGACCTACAATTTTATGCCGAGTCCGAACGGCTGAATTGAGAAGCTTTTTCAGGACAGTTATACTCTCGGATGTTTGTCAGACGTACGCGAGAGGTGGCGCAGTAGAAAAAACCTTAAGATGTAGTTTGGTGTTTTCCAGGGATCGAACCTGGGATCTCTCGCTCAGTAGTCCAGCACACTAACCACTGCGCTACTCAGTCAGTAGGTCAGTAGGTACTTGCCCAAATCTCATGACCTACATGGAGTAGGATTGATAACAGATGGACTTATCATCCTCAAATATGTAACAATGGTGTTAGCCTACCAACATTTTCCAGGAAAAATGCATCAGCAGTTCCTCAGATCCAAATGGATGACCATCCAATCCATCCCGAAGGACTCAATGCACCTTCTAGGAGTCACTGTCAATTCAGGAATCACATGGCAGGCCCACATATCCTATATCGCAAGATCGGCGTCAACTAAGTGCTCGGCCCAAAAACATTCACTTAACCTACTTGACAGCATACAGAGACGAGCTGTTCGACTTATTGGAGACCCTACACTCACATCGAATCTGCAACCGTTCGTGCACAGAAGACAAGTCGCTGACCTATGCTTGTTCTATAGGTACTTCTTTGGTAGATGTTCCGAGGGACTCAAGGACATTATCCCTCGAAATGCAACTTTTGGGCGCCCCACAAGACAGGCTGCTAATGCTCATGACCATACAGTATACACTTAACAACCGTGAGGACATCATCTTTCCAAAACTCCTTCTGTTACAGGACAAGCAAACTTTGGAACTCGCTTCCTGGGGATATACTTCCAGAAGACTACAATCTGCAGCAATTTAAGTGCAGAACAAACATACATCTGCAGGCATCTCGGGGCGCTGATGAAGCGTTATATAGGTTTGCCTTTCCCGGGAGAAGATGTAGATATTTAAAAAAAAAATAAAAAAAATTAATCATGTCACCATCAGCGTAAAGCTTTCAAACGCTTTTGACTCGAGCCATCACATAGTTGCAGCCAAGGTATATAGGATTATCCTAGACCAGACGCCACCAACGGAGAAAGAGTATGAACAATTGTAACCGTAAGTGGAATAAACCGCCGCATTTGCCCATTTGTTCAGGTCAAAATTCTCGATAGGCAAGTCCTGCAGAAGGCCGATGTATTGAGAGCTGACGTTGTCCCGCAAAATAGAAGTGCACACACACAAGCAAATGGTTGTTTCCTTCCATGTCATTACCTGTAGTTCTTCATAGCATCTTTATGTAGATGTCACTTAAAGTCATCGGGTATTTTGTGCAATAATAAGCTTTCAGCTTAAACGAATGCCTGACTATTTTTTGACGGTATGGCTGAGCTCATTAAGCTTTAATAGCTCGTCTAACTCTAGCGCGATGCACTGCATTCGCATATTAAATGCCTTAAGGCGAACATCCAGCAACCATTCCTCTGATCCATAAGTCTTATCTATTCCACCACTCCTTAAGCAAAACATGTATAGGTACCTGTACGAAATGTGTTAATAAAATGCCAACCAAACTATCGATCCCATCAGGAAGATACCATTATGCCGATGGTACACTTCATCAGTTTCAACGACCTAACTGAAACACTCAACAAGTTGTTCTCGCCTTATATACCGTGTCGTATACACTTTTCTCCTTTACTACCATATTCAACTTGTTCAATTTCGTTCCCTTCTCTCGCACTTATGAATCAACATCAACGACACTACAGGTGGATGTGGAATCGCATCCTTCAAGAGACGCACACGCTGCAACAGAACTTCTAAAACTACCAAACCATACCATACCATACTCACATAGGTAGATATGGCACATGCCATTTCTAGATCACTGCGACCGCACCCCATCGAATGGACTACCTTGAATACGTCTTGTCGTCTTCTGCCACTGCAAGAAATACTTCTTAACACCACCTACATCACGATACTCGCATCTAATGATAAACGCAAACATTTTCGAACGTCTACCCCAGATGCAGGCGGCGCGGGATGATAGAAAGCGGTAATGAAAGAGGAAAAGTGCAGCCAAAAAGGGACTATCAACAGAAAAAGAACGTGGAAGGTGCAAAATGGCAATGTTTTTCCACATACCTACCACGACCACCATGAGTGAATACCAGCCAAATGCAAAGCCAATAACCGAGCGTGGAAGTGGATGATAATGATTGGTTTGGTTGGTACTGGAGTGGAGGGTTTTTTTGAAAAATCGATTATACTATACTATAATGGTATAAAATGAACATTTGCTCTTAAACATTACTGAGCGTTAAAAATTTACAAGAGAATTTTTTGAATGAACTTGGTTTTGAAATCCACACTTTATTAAGACAGAGCACACATTCATTTAGTTTTCAAGAGAAATTCACTCAGCTGATTGAACAGGATCTAAATTTATTGGACATAGTAAGTGCAAGAACCATTTTAGACCAGATATTTAAAAATACTCTTAAAAATTCACCATTTTAATGAACTGTACTCTCTGTCTCCTGCTTGCATTCATTCCATGTTCATCAATAAAATTATTTTAAGAGAATTTGGACTTACTACTGTGAAAAACCTGCATGTGTGGATTGTGAATGTGGACAAAAATGTATGGAAGGCATAGTCAATACAAAATCATTTAGGGTTCTTATCATGGGTTGATATAAAATGTGAAATGTGTATGGAACTGGAACTGAAGAAATTCATTTCTAATTGGTAGATGTGGAATGTGGATTTAAATTTCTAGCGCTCTACAATCTACATTATTTCTATCAGTCGTGGACCGTGGACCGTGGATTTTTATTTTATTATATCCATGGAATGAGAAATGGAACTAGAAAATTGGCAATTGGAAAAAGTGGAATTTAAGAAGTTGCATGAACATTTGTGCTCTTTGAACCACAATTCACTACAGGCATTAGGAAAACCAGAAAGCTCCTTTAAACAGACAATTTGCCACATTAGAACTCTATTAAAAAAGGGTTAGAAGTAGGAAGCTATTTAACAGGTTATTTCATGAAAACTGGCTCACATTTGATATTATGGCCGAATCTGGAGATTTAATTTTGCATCAGGGGACATCGAAATAAGAGAAGCGATCTGCAAATGGGTTCGAACACCTAACCTAATAGCCTGTTCTGATTTGAAAAGTTAGCGGAAGACTAAAGCTAATATTTTATTACAAAATGTCAAATACTGCATTATTTGCGCACTATACTAAGTTGCTTAAATAATGTACCAACTGTATAGCTGTAGGTATCAAGGACATCCAGACAGTGCGTCAACACGATACGATAAGGCAACTTATACTTACTCTTTTGACTTCCTACAGGCCACAATTATGTCTAAAAGAGTTTTTTTTACTTTGAACACTTGCCTTTTTCCAAACACGTCATATCAATTTCATATTTTACAGTCAAATGCCGTATACTTATCTCAATTTGACCAAATTTTGATTTATACTCCTTCTACCGCCCAACTAAGAATTAGTGATGAATATTATGTCGGCGTACCTGGTACCACTGAGGAGTGAGGACTACATTAAATCCAGAATCAATTAACGGATGAGAGAGATGATTTTCGAAAATACTGCACTTATCTACAAACATGTAAATAGTATTAGGGACAACAACCAATAAAATGCTCCCAAGCTCTGAGATGACGAAGTAGAACAATGATCTTTGAAGACGCATCAATCTAAATAGAAAAGCAAATGGAATGGTCCTAACTATATCTATCAGGATGAGAAGGAAGATACAGACTATATCCTCTGCCATTTCGTATTAAGGAAGGGACAATGCATTGCAGTCCCCCGCAATGCTTGAACCTTGACAATAATGCTTTCTAACTGCTACACCATGCGTTCACCATCTACTTATATAAGGGCTGACATCAAATCGGATATTTACTGCAACAAGTCATAGGGCAGCTATATTGTCAATAGTGAAAACAAAAACCTTCGTTTACATCCCTAAACTGTCGTTTAAATCAATAATCGGTAAAATCGGTCTATATTGCTTTCAAAAAGGTCCCTCGTACTGAAAAGCATTCAATGACTGGATGAGAAACGAATGCTCTTTCTGCTATGCAGGAATGCATCAGGTTATATGCGTAGCATGCTGTATGAGATTGCGTTTGAAAGATTGTTGAAGATAATAGTGGAAGGCGCTTTATATACCTATCATAACGTATTCGAACCCGAATGTTCTGCCTAGTTTAAGCGGCTGAACAAGGCATAAAACTAATACATACACAACTTTCAAAATATTTCAATTGTGAAAATAATACTATACAATGAAAAGGGGTTTATAATATAATCATCCCGTGTGCGCTTGAAGTATGGTATAAAAACGTCGTCAGCACTATAGAAAAATCACTAAAAGATAAAGAATACACACTAGCTGCGTTTTTAGACATTGAAGGGGCGTTCAACAATGTCAAAACATGTGCAGTAAAGAGGGCGCTGCAGAATTCCAACGTTGATCAATCTCTCACTAAGGTGATCATGAGTCTGCTCAATGAACGGAATATCAATGCGAGATTAGGTGACATTGACCTACAAGTAACTGCCTCCAGAGGCACACCACAGGGAGGAGTCATCTCTCCCCTACTTTGGGTTCTCGTCATCAATGAAGTACTAATGAAACTCAAAAACAGTGGGGTAAAAGCCGTTGCTTATGCGGATGATGTAGTACTGCTTGCAACGGGAAAATTTCTACCAACTATAAATGAACTGTTAGGAAGTTCACTGCGAACACTTAACTTGTGGGCAAAACATTGTGGCCTTGGGGTGAACCCCCAGAAGACCGAACTTGTGCTGTTTACAAACAGAAGAAGCATACCGCACTTTGAACCACCAACCATTGAGGGAATACCCCTGCAGGTGGCAGAGAGCGCGAAATATCTGGGAATAATTCTCGATAGAAAACTTAATTGGAAACTAAATGTCAATGAACGAGTTAAGAAGGCGGCGAATGCATTTTATGCATGCAACCGTATCTTCGGCAGAAATTGGGGACCTAACCCGAAGATAATTCTGTGGATGTATACGGCAATCGTCCGCCCTATACTTACATATGGCAATATAGTTTGGTGGCAAGCCACAAACAAGGCAACCAATCTAAAGGCAATGACAAAAATACAAAGACTGGCATGTATAGGAACAACTAGTGCGTTGAGAACAACACCGACTGCTGGGTTGGAAACGCTTCTTAACCTGCTACCTATGGATCTATACGTGCAAGAATCGGCTGCCAAAAGTGCGTTGAGGATAAGCCAGACAAAATGCTGGATCCCCAGTATATGTGGACACGCGCGAATCCTCAAGGAACACGTAGGGAGTGACGTCGACTCTGATTACATGTCACCCTACTTAGATTTCGATAAACCATTCTCTTGCCAGTTTCCGAGCAGGGAAGAATGGGACAGCAACAAACCCACGGAAACGACATCGATAGCCATCTACACTGATGGATCAAAGATGGAATGTGGAACTGGCGCCGGACTATTCTCAGAGGAACTCAGCATACATAGTTCAATCAGGCTTCCGGACTACTGCAGTGTTTTCCAAGCTGAGGTACTGGCGGTCGCGGAAGTGGCAAGCATGGTGTCAATAATGGCAGTACCGCGGAATGATATTACCATATTTATTGACAGCCAGGCGGCTATCAAGGCAATCTCTAATAATGAGATAAAATCCAAACTAGTTCGCCGTTGTCGCGAAGAGCTCAAGGCTCTTGGCTCGCAGCATAATACGAATCTCTGCTGGGTTCCTGGACACAAGGACATAACCGGCAATGAGAGGGCTGACGAACTGGCAAGAAAAGGTTCTGCAATGGACCTAGACCAGGCACTTCAGTCGATCAAACCACCAATCTGCAGTCTCAGAGAACGAGTGGAATACAAGATCCGAATGAAGGCCAACATCAGGTGGAAAACACTAACCACCTGTGACATATCACGGAAGATGTGGCCAGAATACAACAAAAGCAGGACCAACGAACTTCTGCGATACGATAGAGTATCGCTGTCTAGGATTGTTGGCGCCCTCACTGGTCACAACCTTTTAAGAAACCACGCGATGAAACTAAATCTCAAGAATGACGACATTTGTAGAGGCTGCGGTGATGAGGAGGCCCACGAGGACACCCCTCACTTTCTCTGTCACTGCCCGAGTCTCTGTCACTTGAGGAATAGAACACTTGGAAGCTACTGCTTCCAGGATATCCAAGAACTCTCTAACGTCTCAATATCCAATCTTTACAGGTTTCTGAGGGCAGCGAGATGGTTGGACAAAGTCGAGTAACCACGGGAAGGATGATATAAAGCCAGTACAACACGGCTAACCCCTTCGAAGGGTATCACAATGGGTCCACAAGGACCTAAGTGGGGTGAAGAGGAGGCTACTCAGCTTCACCAACCCGTTAACCTAACCTAACCTATGGTATAAAAACAGTTTTCTGCCGGCAGAATTAATCGCGTGTGCGGAGGCCCATTCTCCGAATGTCTACTTAGGTTAGAATGTTAGATCATTATGAATATTCAGTATGTTCGGTATATACGTAGAACCAGTGCAATTTCACGGTGCTTACCATTAAATTCTACTGGTGACGAGTATCTGCTGAGACCCTGGTCATTTTACTTTTAATAACCCGGACCAAATACTCTCGCGATGACTTTAGATTTTTACATAAATGGAAGTTCTGTCTTCCTTGCCGTCTCCAAACTGGATGCCTGGATTCGAAGATCTCTGAATAAGCACGGAAGATTTTCAATTCGTTCAATAGGCTAAATAAATGTGTCGGCTCATACAAAATTTTACTAACAAATTTCACAGGGGACCTATTAAAAAATCACAACACTGCCTCTTCAGTTTCGATTTTTATAACTGGAATCCCTTTTCGTTTTATATCCAGAAGATAAATATGGGGACTATGTCCTATTCACACTGTATTTCACCACCTTTGTTCAACGTCATAGATGGATTACTTTCACGTATATTTAATTAAGATACAACAATTTAAATAATTGACTTACTAAGCTGACCGTTATTGTACGAGTATTGTTCAATGTGCGACCCACACACACACCCATCTACATGGATATAACAATCGAATTATGTATTCGCAACCTAAATGAGGTTTTGTTTCCAAATGAAACTTGAAAGGGGGAGCTCTATACCCAACCTGGACATGGACAACAATTGCTTTAATAATTCCTCTAATGAGATTAGAAGCAGAACGCATTCGACGCGTATTGAAAAAGTTTTCTCTGCCATACGTGACCGGAATGCTTCTTCAGAAATATTAACACGTTCCTATGCGAAAGATGAAGAAGTTTTTGTTTTTCTTTTTCTTTTTGTTTCTATCGAATTCTGATGTTCGATGTCCTTGTTACACAGTGAAAAAGAGAACAAAAAATATAAGAAAAAAGCAAAGAATATAAAACAAAGTTTTGGAAATAAAGATTCTTGATCCTTTCGTTTTGGTTAGATTATGACAGCCGGGACAGACGGTGACGAGCCTAAGTAGAAACACATTTTCGAGTTTCGTTTTGTTGAAAAATAAAATAATAGGGATATAAGTATAAAAAATGTATTCTTAATAAGAAAATGTATTTTCTCATTAACAGTATTTAATGGTGACGAAATTAATTTTCAATAATCTTATTTTTGATAATTCATATTTGGAAAAAATTATAGAATTAATATTTATTTATTTTTGGTCGACATGATTCGGCTCTAACATTTTGTTTTCAATGAAAGAAGAAGCAGCATATACCTATATAGTTGTATTGATGCGACAACCTTCATACTTAACCTTAGGATAGCAACACACTTTTACCATACCCGAATAGCAACATGACAGGGGTGACCTGTGCTGTCACCCCAATCTATTTAACTAAAATAAATAATAAGAAATTAACTCAAAATTTTACTTTTACCTATTTCTGAAAAGGTTTAATAAATTATTAATCAAACTACTTTCAATCATAAACATATTTATGAATTTGCTCGATTTTTACCGAGACTATAATGATTTTTCAATCAACAAGTGACTGTGAATCAGAATTAATTAAAAATAAATTTAATTAGGATTTTTAGGAAAATTTCCGAAAAAGTAGGTACTTATTTTTTTAAAATAAAATCAGCTTATGCAATTTTCACTGCGGTCCTCTGGAGACATTGCGGCAATCCTTATTTTGCGCAAACTGTATTACTTTTTCTGTCGCAGTTTCTTGGACAAATGGCACATCTTAATTTTAATCGTTCGAAAACTATTTTCAACTCCAAAATTATGAAGTTCAATACAAAACCTACAAAAAAAGATAGTAACATGAATAGCAACTGGGGTGACATGACACCCCAGCCATGCCTCTACAACAAAAAGTACGACCTACTGCAGCCAACTGTGACCCGGACCAGCGTGACCGTTGTGAGACTAAAGTTGCAATTTGGAACTTTTTTTACCACCTTGACACAATGACACCACTTTTCTAAAATTTTATGATTTTGGCCCTTTTTCACAATTCGGAACAACAAAAATATTAAATTTTCAAACTTTTAAGAAAATTCATTACGCTCAAGTGGCTCAATTAAAAAACTTAAATAAAGGATCTAGCATTCTGCCAAATTTCACGATTATAGGATGGCTGAAATGATCATCATCTAAGTGAGGAAGTGAGTGAGTGAGTCAGTCAGTTAGTTACGGTTTTTGCGATTTTTGACGTCCTGTATGTTGAGAACCACTTATGCTATAGAAATTCAATTTGCTAAGCTCGACCTTTTTAATGAGCTTGGTAAATATTTCAAGTTTGAAGTTTTTGGATTAATTGATTCTGAAGTCAGAGGGAGGTCGAAAACAGCCTGAGTTTGTTCCTCTAAGAAGGGTAAGTGAATTTACTAGAGAACTTGAATAGGGCACTACCGTGACCTTTGATCTGGCGAAGTCCATTCCATCAACGAGCAATGCGACGCCTCCAATGTCAGAATCGGGGTCAGAGCGGTCGGTGAATGATTCAAAAGATTTTGGAATAGAACCTGCACCGCTTAATGAATTGATTTGTTATGTTATTGAATTGATTTTACGTTTAATGCTTTTTTATGGTATGTTTTATTCGACTGAATTGTTATAGTTTTAAAAATAGAACATTACCAGTACAATATCTTGTTTTTTTATTATGTTTACTTTTGTAGTGAAGTTATTACTTTAAATGGAACTGTAAGTTTAGCTGTCAATTTGAGAATAGAGAAAAGAAGAGAGCGATTGTATGGAGCGAATGTCTGAAATGGAGAGCTTTTTGTTTCGTTGGGGTGCTGTATCACCCCTGTTGCTATCCTATGGTTAATCGAATCGGCCGTTCGATGATGGTCCCGAGGTTATTATTCCAAAAATATGCAATAGGTATGCGATAGGTACATAGTCATTGACTGGACTGTAGCTGTAGGTACCATCACCATCCTACAAGAAGGTATCCGGATAGTAAACGTTACCAACTTCCCACCAACAATAAATTTTTGTTTGGTGTAATGGATATTTCCTGGTCTCTAGTAGCTGATTGGCCAAAATCTGACTTTTCGAACTGTGTTAAGTTTCCACTACAATTTTTTTGTATGAACAAAGAACAAAATTAAAAGTCTTCTTAATAGTTTTATTTTTAACCTGAAATGAATTACTCGTGTCCTTGAAATGTCACAAAAAATGCAATTTCTATTACCTAGTCAAGTGAACAAAATAAACTACAAACAGTTTTTTGACAGCTGTAAAATATGTACTATGAAAACAACATTACTGATACGCTAGCTGTATCCGCTTGTCTTTGCTCGTGTCCAGAAATTGTATCTATTGCATAAATATATTCTTATCTGTCAGGACAATGGATATCAATGTTTTAAATATTAAAAACGGTCGAGGAGTGTCTGCAATGTTTTTTTTTTTTTGCATGGAAGGCATTACACGGGTGCATGAACTTAGCACCCCATAGTTTAACAAATATGTATATATTTTTTAGGGTTCTGGATAGCTGGACAAGAGTTCTAAAGTTCCTGATAAACATTGTCAAAAGCTGAGTTCATGTAGTATTTTTTTTAAATGTAGGGTGCTAAGTTCACGATGCACTCCATTTGCAAAAATGTTGGTTCTTTTTTTTTTGTGTTTAGAATCAACATAGTTCTGGAGTTACCACTCAAGGTGCATGTAATTTAATTAGTAACGTAATACATACTACATAAACATACGTACCTATTAACTACATCTACAACACTTTATTACTTTCAAATTTCACCCCGAACTGAAACTTGAAGGAGGCAAGTAGGCGAGGAATTTTCGAATTATATTGCCACTGAAGTTTTGGGCTTTGTAAAAATATACCGGGTGTGAATCAGCGATGCCACTTTTGAAAAAATTTCTGGAGTAGAAATGCCTAAAAAAGTGGAGTAGATGGGAAAAAATGGGAGTAGATTTTCAAAAAAACAAATACACATACCATTTTCAAGGTAGAACGGAGAGATTTTTTCATTTTAATTGGGAATCTTATGAATTTATCAAAGCTTAACTCTAGGTATCTACACTAAGCAAACCACCAAAACAAAACAACAATAACAATTACAACCACGGAGAGGAATAAAGACAATTATTAACCTCAAATGTTTAGTCAAGGGCTAAAAATATAATGACCGATGTCTTTGAGTTCGAAAGCCCAAAAATTATTATTTTTTAAATAAGGTACATAAGTAAGTACTACAAATTAGAATATCAAATGGCATGGCTCGGAGAGGAAATCCCCAAACTATTTTATCCTATAGAGCCAATATTTCATACATACCTACTTATAGCAGTCCTATAGCTAGGAAATCCATTTTAGGGTGAAAACTGCAAGTCCTCGTAAGTTACTTGGTCAAGAAATGGATTACAAATTTGAAATTGGAGTAGATAACAGGAAATTAGAAATAAGTGAAGTAGGGAGTAGATTTCTGAAATTTGTGAGAAAGTGAAGTAGATCTACTCCAATTGGAGTAAAGTGTCATCGCTGGTGTGAATACTACAGATGTGGAATTGGGTAGTCATTTAGAAATATTTATAGAACGGCTATATTTGAGTTGTTTGAAAAAACAAATTACGTGATCATGTTTAGAATGCTTATTATGTTGTCTTAAATATTTACATATTTCGATCAAAATCGTTAGAGCGGTTTTTTGTAAAAATATGCTGACAAATGTTACAACTGGAATTCGAAAACCACTGTTATTAAACTGTTTAACTGCAAACTGAGTACAACGTATTGTTCAGGATATAAACATTACCTGCCAGTTACATTTTTATCATAATCGAGAATTGCGTTTTTGAGATATGAACGCAGTTTTTTAAAGTACCTACTATTATTACGCAGTCGTTTTAGAGAAAAACTGAGTTTGCTGTACAGTTAAGAATGGCGATAGTACCCTAAAAATAAATTTTTGTTAAAATCGTTTCTACCGTTTTTGAAAAAAGCCGATTTTCAAAAGTGCCGTTGTTGGACTTTTTAGCGAAAAACTTGGTATGCAATCATGTTAATCATGCCTAGATTACCTCAACTATCAATTTTGGTTGAAATCGTTACAGCATTTTTCGAAAAAATCTAAATTGTTTAAAATTTTGTAAAATTTGTATATGGGAAGTACCGTTAATATAAGGGCTAGAATAAAAGAAACGCCTCCTGGCGGAGAGCTCACAAACTCTAAATACGCAGTTTGAAACAAATCCATCCAAGCGTTTAGATTTCAGGGCTATGCGACAGACAGACATACGGACGGACAGAATTGCGAGACACAATTTTTTGAGTTCCCCTATCATCGTAATATCAGAATTGATCAAAATCTCGAGTTCGAAATTTTATACAAAAGCAACATCTTTCTCTTACTACTTACGTATACGAGAAAGTTAAAAACACTAGAGCAAAAAGAAATAAATTATATATAAATCCAAAAGAAACCAGCGCCCCATTTTCATAAAAGTACCACATTTTTTTTTACAAAATTCATGCACTACACCAAGAGTTCTGGAGTTCTCTAAATAAGCATTTTTTTCGTTATGGAACTGCGAAATTTGTCAGAAATTACGAAAATATTTTTTTCAGAGTTCCGAAGAGTTCTAATTAGAGTTCTGGAAAGTTCTCAAGAAAGTTTACAAAAAATCCCCATGAAATCATTTTCTAAATCCAAACACAAAAAAGCTAGAGCTATAAAAACAAAACCATTACCCCGATCTAATTTTTCTGCTTCGAATAGGTACCATGAAATGTCTTATGCAAAAATGTCCAAAACGTAATTTTGGACTTTATTGCAATTTCAGAAGTCCAAAACGATTTTTGGACTTTATTTCTTTTTCAAAAGAGCAATAAAGTCCAAATCGAAGTGGAAATAAAATCCATAATGCATAAACAGTAGAATATGTATGGGGGCGTGGTGCCCCCCTGCAATCCCCCCCCCCCCCCCGCTCGTCTTTCTTTTAAATAGCTGAGTGCAACAATGTCCAATGGCTTTATTGCACTTTCAAAAATGAAATAAAGTCTAAAACTCGTTTTGGATTTTATTGCAATTTCAAAAGTGCAATAAAGTCCAAAAAAGGCCAAAATTACGTTTTGGACACTTTTGCATTATTTTGTAGCGAAATCAGAGCAAACAAAAAATGTTTATTTTCATATTTTAGATTGAAAGATTAGTGTTCAGAATTAGATGTAATTCCTCAAAAAATAGTCAGAGCTACATTCGTATGTGGCTTGCTACATGCCGTGTACTAGCACTTTAATACTGGTTTTATGTGGGAGGTGCGAGAACTACTTTACCGACATAGCCCATTTTCAATACCTGACGAAAGTGAAAGGAAGTCCTCTCACAAACTTTCATTCGCCTACGTCAATTCGTTTGGACGCGTGTATCGTGTTTTCAACAGACAGATCCTGATCCAGAATACATATATATGTATATACTTTATAGGGTCTCCGGTGAATCCTTCTTGGCGTTACAAATGTAATGTAATGACAAAGTGAATACACCTTCCTGTGGAAGGTATAGATACAAAAATTGCCCTCGTAGAAGAATAATATTGTCTCAAATTCGCCAACTGCAAGTGGCCCACTGGTTTCTGGTTGATGGTCAGGCCTACCCAGCCTCACCAATGTAAGTAAGTTACTAAGCATCACGAGTCGGATAGAGCCAATTCGTTAATTAAAACATTTTAAACGAGAATTTCAACACGTTAAATGTCACTTACATAATTACTCTTCGCCAACTGATACCAAAAATTAACTCATAAATTACATTCTAAACAAAATTGCAGCTAAAAAATTGCCTGAAATATTAAATAAACCCTGATGTGTAAAAACATCAAAGACATTTCAACACTTTCGCAATAATATTCTTTAAGTTGATGATAGTTTGTTAGAAAAAACCATCTAAATGAACTCGCAACATCTTTTGTGTGTGTGTGTTTTTTTTTAACATTTTTAAAAGTCCCTTCTGCTTGATAACACAAACTACAAATTTTCACAGTCAATTCGTGTATACATACGTCGCATTCTCGAAATCATACTTTTAAGGGGTGCCATACAATAAACTTTTAACTCGATTTTTGACACACTAAAAGCATTCCAATACAGATATCCTTTGGCGAACTTACTTGTCTCTGACGTACACTACGCGCTAGGTACCATTCAGTAGTCGGAAATCGAATTCCCGAAACTTTCCATCAAACAACTTTCCGCTAATCCAATTTGTGTCCTTTTAGTGTTTTGTTATTGAGAATAAAACGAGAGCAAGTGTAGAGGGTTCACTTCGCTTCGCTTACGCCGGAAGCACACTAACAAACTGAACTAGTTCATATCTGCCTTTCTCACGATTCACTAAAATTCGGTTATCCAACCAAAGTATCTATATACACGATGCCTTGCATGTGTGTGCAATTTAAATGCTTTTGATAATGTGTACCTTCCTAGTGAAGTGTGTAACATTTTAAACACAAGAAGGACCTTTAATTTTTTTTTTGTTTATGTTATATGCCGTGAACAACAAAAGGTTAAGTTCCATAACTTACATCTATACATAGCATAGAAAACCATTCCAGGTTCGAGTGCATATTATGTGTGTCAGGTCAGCCCATGCTATCTCAAAACTCAAATTGAAACTAAAGTAAGTAATTCTTATTTTCATACTCCAGTTATCTTATTTATTTACCTTTTTATTTCTCGTTGCGGTCGTGTGGCATAAGACATTCGTTACGCCCACACGCGATCGTGTGTTCGTGCGCCATATGCGGTTAAATGCAATTTATGGTGACCCATGATTCCGTGATAATGTCATCAGCGTAGTCCAGGTGTTTTGAAAAGGATTGACTTTCAGTAAATATGTTGTAGATACCCTTTCCACAAAAAAAGAAAAGTATTTTGTTCGCAAATAAGAGCAGAAAGATTAGCATTTATTATGGCAACTGCTTTCTAATAAAACATGTGAGGTTCGAATGCTTATCGTGATGCATTCATCGATACGTCGCGTCGTCCATCTGCGTATAGGCTATGAATTTAATCTCAAATAGAAATGCACATGCACATCACCTGTCTTTCATGTTGGGGAATATTTTCTTTCATGTATGCGGAAGAAGTATTTAGACAATCCTTCTCTTGTCCAGAAGTCTATAAGTCCCTTAACATGCATTCCATATCTCTATGATTAATTATGTCACGCCTTTTGCTTCGTATGTGGCTACTTTTATGGCACCAAATTACTACTGAAACTTGATTTTTTCACTCTGCCTCATTGATAAAATATGTAAGCTATCACATAATACCCTATAATATTTTTAATGAGCCCCTACCAATTTAGAAAGCGATGACCTGTCAAACTGAAAAAGTTTGATGGTCTGGCCACTGTCGTATTTTGGCCAAAGCTTCCGTGATACTTCGCAGGTAGTTAGTCCCTTCCACCACTTGTGGTTTTCATGGGAATTTTATTTTCTACTCTCTCTCTCCGATTACAGAGTGGTGGCTAAATCGACTGCAGTGCTAGATCATGATCCATTGCAGACCCATTTCTCGCTAGTTCGTCGGCCCTCTCATTGCCGGCTTTGTCACTGTGCCCAGGGACCCAGCACCCAGCAGAGGACCGTGGAGTGCTGCGAGCAGAGAACCTTTAGCTCTTCGCGGCAGCGTTGAACTAACTTTGATTTTATTTCAATAGCAGAAACAGCTTTAATAGCCCCCTGGCTGTCAATGAAAATGATAATATCATTTTTTTGGTCCATCTTCGATCCATCTTTGTGGGTCCATCTGTGTTCCATTCATCTCTACTCGGGAACGAGCAGGAGAATGGTCTATCAAAATGTATTCATATAGTCAGAAGTGACAACATTCCCAATGTATTTCCCTAGAATCTGTGCGTGACCAAAGTTGCATGCTTGTCTTTGTATTTTTGTCATTGACTTGAGATCGGTCGCCTTACCCGCAGCTTGCCACCAGACTACGCTGCCATATGTGAGTATAGGCCGCACGATTGCCGTGTATACCCACAGGATTGTGTTGGGGTTCGGTCCCCACCTCCTGCCAAAGATGCGGTTACATGCGTAGAAAGCATTAGCTGCTTTTTCACTCTTTCATTGACATTCGGCTTCCAATTAAGTTTTCTGTCTAAAATCATTCCTAAATTTTTCGCCCTATCCGTCACCTTTAGAGGTATACCCTCGAGAGTTGGTGACTCGAATAGTGGTATTATTCTTTTGTTTGTGAACAGGACAAGCTCAGTTTTCCGGGGGTTAACCCCAAGACCGCATTAGCCGAATTAGCTAACTATACGAACTTATCAAGTTCGGCTCAGTCTTCGGTAGCAAAATGAAGGGCCTGGCTGCTCATCAGTAAAAATATAAGTGGCAAAAGGATCCATTATAGTTGTTATGTGCCAGAGAGTAACATCTATTGTCTCTCTATATAAGAGCTTGTTCCGCATTTCTTCAGTCAGTCGATTCTGAAATGTGGAGCTGAACACATCTATTTGGTGTCGAACACCGCACCGGTCTACACAATAGTCATCTCATCTCTTACGCACACGATACGCACTCTCCTGCTGATACTTTCAAATGCCTTTTCAAAATCAATAAAAGGCAAGTCGATATTCCAAGCAATATTAAAAAAAAAATAGGCAATGTGTTGGTGTGATCGACGCGAGAGAGCGCAAAGCGATAACCTTAACCATTGGCAAAAGTACGCCAATTCCTTTTCAATTTTTGAACTTCACAAGAACTACCTTTTCAAGTGCTTAATGTTCGGTTTCCAATTTCTATTTTGAATTTACTTTGACTTTGTGGTGAAAAGTAATTTTAAGGAGATTTTTCAAATTAATTGAAATTGCTATTTATCTGCTGATTATCTAGGTCAGAGTTTCCCGAGGTGTGCTCCGCCATAAAAATCCAAGTGCTCCGCGGGAAGATGGCAAAAAATATGAAAATTCCATCAGACTAGCTATTTTGTGCTTCTTAAACTTTGCCATTTTGTTCAGAGCAATAAAATTTGTGTATTGATTAAACAGTACCTACAAAAATGGGTAAAAATAAATCGTGTACTCCAGAATTTCAAAGCTATCAAAATGGAACAGTATCAATGGCGTTGATAGCGACAAGATTTGATTGTTCTACGAAGCTTGTTTTCGGGGAAATACAGGTTTTTAATAAGTTTTGAGAACCACAAAAGAAAGGAGATTGGAATCAAAGCAAAAAAAGGTTTAAAGGACAAAGTAGGGCCAATCCATTTTTGAAGTCCATAAAAATTTGGGAGATTGCGCCTCAACTCCATCAATAACTCACACTCACGGCCAGGGCTGTTAGGCGCTGTGTCGTAGAACAATAACTTCGTGGATGCACATTCCACAAAAAAACACATTATGTCAACAAAAACCTAAGGAAGAGCCGGAATTCCGCAAAACTCCACTTACAAAAACCATTGCAATTTTGGAAAAAAGTTCTTTGGAGTTCCAAATCAATGGAAAAGTGTATAAGGCGTCTTCCAAAGAAAGAATTGCAGCCAAAGTACACGCTTCAGCCCATAACGCATGAAGTAGAGAAAGTAATGGTCTCTGTTGCATTCTCTTGGTTTGATGTTGGTCCATTAGTTGTATACAGCGATGACACTTTACTCCAATTGGATCTACTTCACTTTTTCAGAAATTTCAGAAATCTACTCCCTACTTCACTTATTTCTAATTTCCCATTATCTACTCCAATTTCAAATTTTAAGCCATTTATTTTGTTAAATAAAAAGTATTTTACAATTTTGGAAAATTTTTTTAAAGCCATTAATGAAAGATTGAACCTTTGATTGAGATTAGAAACAAAAATTCTATGCAGTTTCTTTCATTAAATAGTATAGGTGACAACGACATTACTAGCTACTTTATGTATTCATTTGTTGAACTTTATCTGGAAAACTGTTAGCCCTGCTGTGATACATATAATGAGGCGTGCTACATATCGTGTACTAGCACACATACATACATACATACAATGGTTAGAAGAGGAGCATATAAGTATCCTAGGAACAAGATCTTCTCTAAAGCTTTTGGAAAAGTGTAATTGCTGGATGGTGGACGGAACATTCGATATTGTGCCAATAATAATTTGACAGCATTTTCTTCATTAATGGAAGAGTACAAGGGCAAATAGATCCTTTAATTTTTTGTGTAATGAATGAGCAAGAAAACAAGGTCATCATCCTCACTCTGTTAATTTTTTTTTCTCAGAGCTACTTAGAGTTACCAACACCGAAAGAAAAACGTTGGTAAAATCAAGCATGAACCTTATTTGATTTTGCGTCAACCAATGGGCATTGTCATTTCAACAAATGTGACATTGTCAATTTTTTATAAAAAAACATACCGGGTATTTTTGCATAAATCTATCACGCCATTGTCAATTTCGTGTTTAAATAACCACGTATTAGGTTATTCGTAGTAAAACAAGCACGGTAAGCGATTGATTAAGCACGATCATTGTTGATTAACCAATTCAAAATTGTACAATGGTCGTATTTCTTTTAACACGTCCATGCTTACTTTATCACAGGGAAGCGATTGATCAAGCATGATCATTGTTAATCAACAACGAAAACATTGTACATGTACATTTTTCGTGATTCTTTTACAATGCTCATGCACTGGATAGTGTTTGACAATGCATAGCTTGACCATTGTTTATCAGCAATGGAAATATTGTAATGTTTTTGTGCTTCTTTTAAAACGTCCATACTTACTTTACCATTTTATTTCTACTCGCACCCAGCTGAAAATACTATTAAAAACTGAAAACTAATATTAATCTACGCAAAATTACATTACATTTATTTACATTAGTATTTATTGAACTTTCATATAACAGTTTGACTTAAGGCTAGTTAACAAAATGGTGATAAATAATTAATATTTTAATATGTTGGCTCAACAACAGGGGCCCAAAGAAGTACAATTATTATTTTATAAATAATTATATTTACCTACATAAATTGTGAGTGTTGTCTCGTACCGTATGCACCATTGGCTGTGTTGTCTTCAGGGTATTGAAATCCGGGTGTCGAATCTAAGCAAAATTTCAAAATTATGAGTGGTAAAAGTTTACGAGAAAAAAACTTACTTTAGATGGCGCTCACAATCCCGGGTAGACCACGGCCTCAAACAACAAGCGCACTAAAAAACAAAACAAAAAACGTCACTATACACTACAAAGAAAAATACACTGTTGACACTCGCTCGTAACGTAATGTACCTAGTACTTGCACTTCTGACTGAATACTGAAGATTTTTTCAAGAAAAAAGATGACCGACGCCAACGATTCAAACTGACAAGACAAATTCCGTTAAGCATGTCGCGACTGCGATGTTTGTGGTTGGTTTAACAAGAAAACATGTAAATTAACTACATTCGTGATAGTTCTACAATGTTTGTGTTTCTTTAGCAATGTTTATGCTTGGCTGCATTATCATTTCAACATTTTCGTGATACATTTAACTGAAGTGTGATACTTTAACAACGTTTCTGATTGTTACACGTGACCGCTTTACAACACGTCTTGGCAAGAATGTCAGTTGTGATAATGAGAAATATTTTTATAAAAACATGTCCGTAGATACTTTTAACATGTTCATGATACTTTAAAAATAGTCAATAAAATTTTACCTTGAAAATGTTTGTGTTTAATTGCACTGTAATCGTTGTACTCCAACTACGAATGTGTTTAATTTATAAGAAATATGGTTGATTTTAAATTTATTGACCACGTCTTTGTGTTTAATCAAAAACACTTATGGTCAAATTAATTGTAAAGTCCCTAAGTTGTAATTTCATCCTGTTTATTGTTGTTTAACAATGAAATCAACAATTAAATTGTAGGCTAACAACGTTACCATTTTTGAAACAACTACAAAAATGTTCAAACTAAACATATCTGTGATACTTACGAGCATTTTAATAAACAACGCCAAAGTAGTTGTTTCAAACATGCAGCGTTGTTTGATTTAATCACATACGTATTTGATTTGACAATTTTAAGCCAATTGTTAGCTAACAACGAAACATTTTTGATTCCACTAATGTTTTTTCTTTCGGTGAACGATTATGGTGTTCGAGTGGCAGCGAATTATTTGTCATTTTGAGAAGACAATTTCTTTCGCAGCAAAGGCTCACTTTAGTTTGGGTTATCTTAAAGGGCGTGTTTTCATGTTGGCCAAATTATTTGGAAATGGATGCAAAAAGAACAGGAAGAATTGATCAATACATTTATACACTCTTTTGTAGCTAGGTATATTAGAATTTCTATTTCAATTTAGTAGGAATATATTGGTATGGCAACTCTGAAAATATCTCCTAGCTTTTGTTCCTGCTCCCGACCCGAAGTCTCACAATCACAATACTCATGCTATAAATTATAGATGTTGTGTTTAGCCCTTGTTCATTTTACATTATCGGCCTATAGAAGTATACCTCAACTTCACTCCTATTTGCATTTAGATGTCATGATTTCAAAATTCACCGCCTCAGTAGTTTGGAAAATAAGTTTATGCACTGATGCAAGGTACAAGAGCTGATATGTAACAAAATCCAATATGCAGTTAAAATATGTCCCTACATAAAAGTGTATAGGATAAGAGCCCTTAATTAAGAAAACATTGGCATCCTTTGGCGAAGTAATTTACAAAGAAATTCATCATGGTATAGGAACCTACCCTCAGATTGCATCATTTGATATTATAGACGGCGAACTCATGAATATTTTATTCCGGCGCTGTTCCTTTTTGCGTCCTCTCACCCGAAAACTGCAATATTAACTTAAGTCAGAGTATCAATGACAGCTGCAAAAGGCTCAAAATCCAATCATATTTCGTAATATTCTCATTGCTCACCGTATAAGTAAACCCATGTGATAAACTAAGTCGTCGACGACAACGATCTATGTCATAAATCTGACATGACGTCCAGTTGTCCCATCATATTGCCCACCTCCATATTAGAGCAGCGCCGCATATAGGCGATATGGTATAGAGAAAGCATTCGGGTTACATCACATGGATACACGGTGAATCCTTGTGAGAGAACGTCATCCTTGAAATCCCACATCACTTTTCAATAAATATTTATGAGCCTGTAATGAGTGTTCAATACCGGCATCGGACTAAGCAATTGAATCCTCATGGGAAATAATTCAATCCAAATTGTATCCTTTCAATTTTCCTTATGTTGGTTCCTCCTCGTTCCTCCTCCATTGCGCGCTATCTATACGTAGGTATTTGCCTTGGTTTGGCAGGAATAAATGGGAATATAGGAACTGCCGTGCTGCCTTTTTATTTTTGCCGAGTTAAAGAGTGAACTGGTGGATAAATTAAATCGAAACTGACGCTAATTCAGTTTCCGGCTTTGTGGTTTTGAACTAGTGTCTAGCAGCTAGAACAAAACAAATCCCGTATCTTTCGGGAACAAAGAGAAATTTATTTTATTTTATTTTTGTTGTGCTGCTTCGTTCTTCTTGTGAGGGTGCCATTCGTGGGTGTATATAAGAGTATAACCGCATAAATAAAGGACAATCGAGCGTATATGTATTGAACCCAAGGATCTGTATCTATTTCTGTTGTACTCGTTCTACCAACCATCAGTAGGTGGTGGCAAAAGATGTACAGTACTTTGTGCAGTAATGAAAACGGATTTCGTAATTACATGAATAGTTCGTTGGGCGGGCTAAAATGCGAATTTCATTTGGCAGTTGGCCATTTTAATCCAATTTAAGGAGTTTAGCAAATAACAAGGTTTTACACTTTCCTCTAGTAAACCGATTTCGTAGGGATACATTTCGGCTTTTATTTCGTTCCGCTTTTTATTGTGTTTTTTTTGGTTGATTTTTATTTTTGGTAATCTTACAGGCCCTTTTGGCTGTGATTTGTATCATGTATAGCCGACGAGCTGTGTGGGGGCATGAAGACGATATCGTATAGTTGGTATACCACATAACTACTTTTACGATTTGGATTTGGTGGGAGGCAAAGTTCGAAAGGGCATCATTCGCCGCCAAAGCAAGATTCGGTACCAAACATAGGAAAAGCCATGACTTGGCATCGTTGTGCGGTTTCGTTTGGCTATGGAATTAAGTACTAACGTCAATTTTATTTCGCTTGCAATGATGTGTGTTGTTAATTGGGTACATGTGGTGTTGCGGCAGCCCATCTGCGCCGCATAGATCAGCGAAGCACAAACACAAAGCGGCAGTAAAATTGCCAAGGATATCCTTAAGGATGATAGGCTCCTTCACACGATATCTAAAGTGGATATCCAACACTTCGGACACTGCATGTGCATCACTGTCCACACTAGAATAGAAAAATAACAACACAATAACAAATGCATAATTCGCCCGAATGAAAACATACGTGCACATTATCCTTACACCAACCCCGAACACAACCAATTAGGGATTTTTAAAGGATTAATTTTATCCAAAAATCGTTTGATCTAACGAAAGAACAAAAGTTAAACGAATAATTTATCACGACACGACCGATTTGTTATGCATGTGCATTTGTGCAATGTGTATTTTTGACATTTCTCCAATGAATCGTGTATATATGTCTGTCTCCCTCACGCTTTATGTTGTGTGCCTGTTCGTCAGTGGGCTTTATGTGGTTGCGTTCATGATCACAAAATAAAGTGATCAAAGTAGCGAAAGCTATGAACATTGTTGATGCTTTTAGCAAATTGAAAATGTGCAATATAGATTAAGTTTAGTGTTATTTAGCTGTTAGATATTGTTATTTATTATATTTATTTAATTGTTTAGCTATATTTATTTATTTATTAGTTTTATTAAGTGTTAATTTATTAAATTGTGATAAGTTATTTGAAATAGGATTTGTCAGCTAGTAGTGTCGATAAGTAGGTTTCCCTTAAATTACCGACTGTGAACGGACCTGACTGGAAGGAAGAAGGCAATCTCCCCTTTAGAAAAGTGGAGAGTTAGAAAAGGAAAGAGGACGAAACAGAAGCTATTATAAAATGCAGTTGCAATGTAAATGTAAGGTACAAGAAAGAAGAGCACAGACAAAAGAAATGCGAGGAGAGAAAAAAGGAAAAAGGGATTTTATAGGGGACACTTAGGCTAAATAACCCCAGTTTCGTCACTATAAATCTGATATCGATTTGAAGCGGTCGTTGCCCTTTACACACATTCAAAGTGTTAAGTTTCATTTGGTGCATACGTACACTGTGAGAAAAATTTTTATTTCATTTGAAATTGCTTTTGGGATTTTTGGGAATTCTTACGAGGTGTGAATTAAGGCAAGAGTGAAGTCCATACGAACGACACAGACAAAAAATCCTGAAATATATATATTCGAGATAATCGAGATAATCGAAATAATCGACTGTGTCCAGCTAGATATTCCACGATCTGACGCCAAATTCAACGTCGTTTCTTTGTTCCGGGGTCCGATATATAGAGACCGTTGTGCCCAACCGTATCAACGGGCACTTAGCGGTATCAAAGGCAGCGGTATAATAGGCAACGGTCGATTTTACCAACGCCTCTAATTGACACCAAATCAAATACCTAGTGCCAAGACAAAGGATCCCCGGACAAAGAACCCAAAAATCCCAATTTTTTTGGATTGTGGCGAAATTGCCAACTAAGAGCGGCTACTGAAAGGGGGTGCTCCGCCACCTCAACCAACATCATCGGTTGAGCGTTTTGCCATCCAGGAGCAGCGCTCCAGAGCTACGCCAGACAGCCCCGCCGTCAACTTTAGAGCGACGCCATCCAAAGGAGGTGCTCCTAGGGACAGCCCAACTAAATCCCTACAGCAACAAAGAAAGTGAATTTAGTAAAAAAAAAGTGAAGTTTAGTTTTTAGTTTCATTTTGAAGATTTCCTTCTGAAATCTGTTTAATTAGAGTAGTTTTTAGTTTTGTTGAATTCTTTTTGTACTAAGGTTAGGGAATTTCTGCGTTTAGTATTTTTTTTTGTGTTTTTCGCGGTCATTTTTGAAATTTCACAGCGACCTTTCTTGTGCTGGTACCAGGACAACGGGGGATCGGGACAAACCGTAAGTTTTAGTTTTTAAGTTATTGAATTTTGAATTTTTGAATATTAGTTTTAGGGTAAATATTAAAAGCAGAATTTTTCGTTTTAGATTTTAGATCTATAATAAAATTGAATTTATATATATATTTCTTAAACGAGTGTTTTGATCACGATCATGTGCGTTTAAGACAGTTTCGCGACCGGTGTGTGTGCAGATGGACAGCCGTCCGCGTGTGGATTGACAGCGACATGACGTGACGTCAACGAACGACGACATAACATGACGTAGACATGACTATAGCTTCTCTATAGATCATCAGTGATTGTGACCGGGAGGTATTTTCGGGGTTACCATTCGCAGCATCGGCCAGAGTGGTAACATACGGTTGTGTCTAGGACACAAAAGGGTGGGCAGGCCAACCTTAGCCACCGTCATCAGGCTTGTCTCTGGGTTTTGACGAACCTTTGCCTTTAAGAGACCATGGGAATGAGAGTCGCGCTTAGGGTATTGCTTATTTTAGGTTAGTTTAAGTTATATTAGGCATAGAATAGGGTCTAGTTTAAATCATAGGTTAGATTAGGTGTAGTTTAGGCTAGTTAGGTTTAGATTCGCGTTACCTTTCCCGCTTTCTCTTGAGGGCATAGGCAAAAGTCTTTGAACTCTTCTTTTCAATTCTGTCTCTTCTCCTATATTTAAATTCCTTTTGTCCGTCCGGGGTCTACGTAAATTAAAGTAACTTTCTCTTCTTTTTGCTCCTTTTTTTTTGATGGCACGATACAAAAGTGTGTTGAGCAGGAGGTGTATGGTGAGGGGGCAAGAACAACCCCATCCGACGAGCTGAGCCGAGCGACCACGAGCGTGCCGCGCCCTCCTCACCTGCATCAAAGATACCTCAGTGGCCTAACCTAGCTCACAACAATGGCGCCCAACGTTTTTTTGGCTAGGCCAATTGCGACTTCAAGGGGATGATTTTCATTATGAAGTTCATCGCCTTGGACTTGCAATAGCCTTCGCGATTTTTTTATTTTCAAATCTTTTACATTTTTCTATTCTATCAACTTTAGTTCAAAGACTGTTTAAGCTTTTGGTTTTTGAACAGAATGAAAGCGGCTGTCCCGTCTTTAGGCCAAGAGCCAAGGGATCGTGTGAGGTAGCTAGAGTTCTGGAAAGGAAGCAAGAGCGAGCTTTCGATTCTATGGTGGACTTACGATGGCTGTCCAATCTCCAGGCGTTAAGCTACGAGATCTCGTGAGGTAATCGGAGGTCGATGATAGAATCGAGAGCTAGGTTAAGGTAGACAGGCCAGTCACTACCTGCTGTCCGTAAGTTCAAGGCTTTTCAGCCGATCTTATGTGAGGCGGAGGTGTAAGCCTGAAAGCCTTGGCCGTGTTGGAGTTTAACCTGGGAGTCCCGGCCAACCTTGTATTTGGTCATGCCAGATAGCAAGTGGTGGTAGGGAAGGAAGGGCTATCCGCCAGCACTCGTCAAAATTCGGAGATACCGGTCACGATAAGATGCTGATTAGAGACAACGAACCAAGAACATTACGCAACTGACTTCAACTCCACCCAAGAGTGATTGGAATACCTGTCTAAAAGTACACACACCAACGCGATTAGAAATTTATAAACCTCAATCTTTAGCACTACATTAACTTTTTACTTTGAATTTTTTTATTATTTTTGAACTTTTTGATATTTTTTGAATTTTATATATACTGAATTTTTTTTTAACTTTTTACCAAATAGATCAGTAGTTACCTTACTCAAGTAACCTGAATTGAAACTTCGAGTATCTATAGCTTTTGGTAACAAGAAAATCGATTGAATATCTGAAAGGTCACACAAGCTACCTTGATACTTAGTGTGAACTTAAGAGAGATAGTTAGGAAGGCTCAGAAAATGAGTGAAGGAAATAGAAAGTTAGGAGCTGTCCCGAAAGGTAACTCTGCTCAGATGGCGAACTATTCCTTTAGTAACATCCCAATGGAGGGAACGGATTTAGAGGCCTCTTCGATCGCCAATCCGAGATCAGCAGTTACCCATTCTCTGAGGTACCGCTACGGTAGGAATGGAGAAGGGGGCCCACTTCGACGAACGACAATCTACGGCAACAACAACAGGAAACAACTACACGGACTTAACAATGTACTCGTACGACTTGATGGACTTTACTCCAGACCCAAACGACAACTCTTCGTTCCAAAATGGAACCGGGTCAATCAAGCGAACCGACAAGACAAACCAAAAGGGAGTTCCTCAAATGGGGACTATCCAAGAGGAACAATTACCTCATCCAACAGGAAGCCTGGAATTCGAAGGCAACAATAGACAAACTGAACGCACATCGACTCATAAACGGACGCCTTTGACAAGACAGGACGGACTGCAAACTGAACAAATACAATCGTCTTTAAACGACGCAGAGGTAGAACGAACGAATAGACAAGGTACCGAACAAATTCCAGAGGCCGTTTGTGATGCTGCGAGACATAATCCGGTCGAACTCATGTCAGCTTTTGCTGACACAATGAAAAGCATGATGTTCACTTTTCAAGACAGCATCAAAACAATAACGGAGAAAATAGGCGACTTAGAACTCTCCGTAGCATCACAAAGAGTCCCTCCCATAACGACAGACAGACAATCAGACCAGACAAGAGAACAAACTATAACCTTACCCCAGACATGTAATTCAAGACCCAGTATCAGGTCAGAGAGATACTACTCGCGCGACTCAAGCGGCAAAATTGAAATGCCAGTTCATAAGTGGGGGATCAGATTTGACGGGACACCAAAATCAATGTCAGTAGAGAGCTTCATTTTCAGAATTGAAACCTTGCAGAGACAAAGCGGCCTATCCGATAAGCACCTACTTGCCCAATTCCACCATCTAGTGTCAGGCCCTGCCGAAAAATGGTATTGGCAATTCTTACAGGAAAATGAAGGGTTGGAAGAATTAAGATACCGCGATTTAAAAGCTGAACTTTTGTATCAATTTAGGGATAATAAGAGGGACCACGAGATCTTAAGATCCATCATGGATAGAAAACAGCAACCCCAAGAAACATTCGATGACTTCTACAGTGACGTACGCTCCATGACCCTACAGATGACAAACCGACCACACGAACAAGACTTAGTAGACATTATGAGACAGAACGTTAAAGACAGAGTTGCGACACTCATCTTCGGATGTTATATTAAAAACATTCAAGACCTCCGCGATGAATGTAGACGAGCGGAGCGACATTTAGCCAGTAGGGAACAAAAATTCAGGAGGCACATAAATGAAGTCGAAGATCCGTGGCGACAGAGTGTCAGAAATGAGCCACTAGTAGATGTAGAAGAAGACTACGAAGAAGTAGAAATTGCGGCGCTTCAACAACCGCAACACAGAAATAGACAGCAAAATAACCGACAGACAGATAGACAAGTAAGGGCAGAAAGGAGCAATACGAACAGAACGGACATAACGACGACTAGGAACATGGCGACAAATTCTTCGGCATGCCCATCAGGATTTCACACCCTGACCTGCTTTAGTTGCGGGCAGGGCAATCTTAGCTTTAATTGTTCCAAATGCCAGGAAAACATGAAATTCGGCGGTGCATCCGGGAGCAACCCGCCGATGGCGAGACAACTCCCGGAGACTCAGAACACCCCAGACCATACACAATTTTAAAAAGAGAGTCAAGAACCAGTAATGACCCAATTCCAAAAGATCCTCCGCACCGGAAAAGTCTACACCAAAGGCTCCTGGAATACCAGGCAGCAAGAAAACGAATTTTCGGGGAGGAGGTTACTTACCCGGTAGTGAAAACAAGAAATTATAAAAAGATACATAGGCTAAGGGAAAAGAATGCAATAAGTAGACGTAGGATGAATAGGATTTTAGCGTCAGTAATAAATATCAATGACGATAACAGACCCTACGCCAAAGTCAAGATAGAGACGGAGGAAATGCTAGGGCTGTTAGATAGTGGAGCTTCCATAAGCTGCTTAGGAAAAGGAGCCTTAGAGTTCCTAGAAAGGCATAATATCAAAATGACGAAGATGAAGACGGATATTAGGACAGCAGATGGGAACCACCAGAGTATTTTAGGCAGATTTACGACGACTGTTTCTTGGGGCGGCAAGTCACATGAGATAGAGTTATTTGTAGTGCCAAATTTGCAGCAATCACTTTACTTAGGAGTTGACTTCTGGAAGGTATTTAAGGTCGCTCCAAACATAATCGACGAACTAGACGCACCATCGTCGACGGAGGGTACATCGCCTGTCCAGGCACTCTCACCAGTGCAAATTGAGCATCTAGAGAGAATCAAAAGGTTATTCCCGTCGTTTGCAGTGTTGGGATTGGGGAAAACCGCCCTCGAAAAACATGTGATAGAGGTGGAAGACGAAAAGATTCCCATAAAACAACGGCACTACCCAATCTCACCTGCAATCCAAAAGCTGTTATATGACGAGCTCGATAGGATGATCTCTCTAGGTGTGATAGAGGAGAGTAGCAGCCCATGGAGTTCACCAGTTGTACTGGTGAGGAAACCGGGCAAGAACAGATTGTGCCTGGACTCGCGAAAGGTTAACTCTGTAACAAAAAAGGATGCTTACCCACTTCCCCACATTGAAGGCCTATTGAGTCGGCTTCAAGATACTCGATTCATTTCGGGAATCGACCTAAAGGATGCATTCTGGCAGATTCCTCTGGAGCACAAGTCGAGGGAGAAGACAGCCTTCACAGTCCCTGGACGGCCGTTATATCAGTTCACGGTGATGCCGTTCGGTCTGTGTAACGCCGCCCAGAGAATGTGTCGGCTAATGGACAAAGTCATACCCGCTCGGTTGAGAGAGTGTGTCTTTGTCTATCTCGATGACCTCTTGGTTTGTTCTCCAGACTTCGAATCGCATGCCAGACTGCTAGAGGAAGTAGCAAAATGTTTGAGGGAAGCAGGCCTAACAATCAATGTGGAGAAGAGCAAGTTTTGTTACAGAGAAATCAAGTATCTGGGATACATCGTCGGCGATGGATGCTTGAGGACAGACCCCGACAAGGTATCGGCGGTCGAGAATTTTCCGGTTCCTAAGACACCCAAGCAGCTCCGTCGGTTCCTAGGCATGACGGGGTGGTACAGACGCTTTATACCAAACTTCGCGGCTTTGGCCGCTCCAATGACCGACTGCCTTAAGAAAGGACAAACTTTCTCGATGACAGACGATGCGCTAAACGCGTTTGAAAAACTTAAGGAGACTTTGGTGTCCGCACCCATTCTGACGAATCCGGACTTTACGAAACGATTCTACGTACAATGTGACGCCTCGACATCGGGTGTAGGGAGTGTGCTCTTCCAGATGGATGCAGAAAACAACGAACGACCGATAGCATTCATGTCCCAGAAGCTGAATTCCGCACAGCGGAACTACAGCGTGACGGAACTTGAATGCTATGCGGCCGTTCTGTCTGTTAAGAAATTCAGGGCCTATGTGGAGGGATTACCTTTCACGATCATTACAGATCACATGAGTCTTAAGTGGCTCATGACTCAAAAGGATCTGTCTGGTCGTCTGGCTAGATGGAGTCTCAAACTCCAAGGCTTCGACTTCCAGATAGAGCACAGGAAAGGTACCCAAAATGTAGTCCCTGATACTCTTTCTCGCGTCCATATGGAGGAACTCCTTCCCGAAAACGAAATACTAAAGGTGGACCTCAACTCACCACACTTTTCATCAGAAGAGTATGATGAGTTGAGGAAAACCGTGAACGACAACCGAGACCGACTACCTGACATATGCGTTTCGGACGGATTCGTCTACAAAAGAACAGACATACGAACTGGGGACGCTATACAGGACGACAGAGCATGGAAGCTCTGGATACCGGCGGAGTTGCGAGGGAATCTAGTCCAAGCAGCTCATAATTCACCAGCGGCAGGCCATGGCGGCATTCACAAAACGCTGGCTAGGTTAAGACAAACGTACTTTTGGCCAGGAATGGTCACCGACGTACAAAATTGGGTGAAATCATGCGAAATTTGTAAATGCTGTAAACCACTGAACATGATTTCTCGGCCGCCGATGGGACAACAGACCATGACGGAGCGACCTTTCCAAAGACTGTACATCGACTTCCTCGGACCATACCCACGAACGAAAAACGGACACACCCACATATTTATAGTTTTAGACCACTTCTCGAAATTTGTATTTTTAAAACCCATAAGAAAGGCAACGGCAGCTGAGATAGTTAAGTATCTAGAGGAAAACGTGTTCCATATCTTCGGTATTCCCGAATACATCCACTCAGACAACGGAAAACAGTTCGTATCTGAGCTGTTTGCCAGCTTCCTAGAAAAGTACGGAGTCGGACATGTTCGCACCGCGTTCTACTCTCCTCAGGCAAATGCTTCCGAAAGAGTGAACCGATCCGTACTGGCGAAAATCAGATCGTACATCAAAGACGACCAGAAGAACTGGGACAATCACGTCAGCGAGGCAGCATTTTCCCTGAGGAGTGTGGTTCACGACGCGACCATGTTCGAACCATACTATGCGGTGTTTGGCACACACATGGTGCAACACGCCAAATCATATGACGTACTACGAAAATTAGACAATATAAAAGATATGAACACGGAAGTTTTAGAAAGAAATGACAGATTACAGCTAATCCGAGCCAAAATATTCGACAACCTCAAACTAGCACACCATAAAGCCACACGTACCTATAACACAAGATGTAGAGACGTGAAATACACGGCTGGTCAAATTGTATACCGACGAAATTTCAAACAGAGTAGCTTAGCCGACAAATATAATGCTAAACTAGGTCCGAAATTTATTAAATCGATTGTACTGAGGTCAGTCGGCAACTCTCTTTATGAAATAGGAAACCTAAGCGGCGAGAAAATAGGCGTGTTTCATGCCAAGGATCTGCATACTTGATCCAAAGCAACAAAAATTCAAATGACGCACTCAGCTGTCCGTTGCCTGACGACCTGTGATATCTATGTTTAGTCCTAGGATATATCTATATGTAGTCAGTAAATTAAGTCGTCTTTCTATTTATTTATTTATTTATTAAAGTATTTTTATGTTATTTATTATCTACACAGTGTCGTCTACAGAGTTTATTTACTAATATATATATATAGAGTTTATTTATTTACACCTACATTATTTATTTATTTATTTATTTTAGAGTTTTATTTATTTATTTATATATATCTTTAAGTATATCTGTGATATTTAGGGACATAAGAGTTCACAGGAGCTACATGACTAAACGCTCGATGCGTTGACCTTGGTGCGATCCTACGCAAGTAGAGAGCGCAAACAACCCCTATACGGGTAACACAAAACACACATAGCTACCTGCGACTGTGATAACCAAAAACTGTGATACTATTTTAACATGTCCTACGCACTTCTTAGACAACAAAATATATCTACTCACATGCCCGGCGAGATACAACAGTAGATAAACATTATCTCAGGGAGTGGGCCCTTGCCACACGTTGATAAACCAACACGCTCGCGAAATGAATAATGCTGAAGCTCCGATCGATGGCCTTCCTTTTATTTACGAGGCCGGTTGAGTCACGACCACTCCACAACCGTCGTCGATCCTGTTGCGGCAGCCCATCTGCGCCGCATAGATCAGCGAAGCACAAACACAAAGCGGCAGTAAAATTGCCAAGGATATCCTTAAGGATGATAGGCTCCTTCACACGATATCTAAAGTGGATATCCAACACTTCGGACACTGCATGTGCATCACTGTCCACACTAGAATAGAAAAATAACAACACAATAACAAATGCATAATTCGCCCGAATGAAAACATACGTGCACATTATCCTTACACCAACCCCGAACACAACCAATTAGGGATTTTTAAAGGATTAATTTTATCCAAAAATCGTTTGATCTAACGAAAGAACAAAAGTTAAACGAATAATTTATCACGACACGACCGATTTGTTATGCATGTGCATTTGTGCAATGTGTATTTTTGACATTTCTCCAATGAATCGTGTATATATGTCTGTCTCCCTCACGCTTTATGTTGTGTGCCTGTTCGTCAGTGGGCTTTATGTGGTTGCGTTCATGATCACAAAATAAAGTGATCAAAGTAGCGAAAGCTATGAACATTGTTGATGCTTTTAGCAAATTGAAAATGTGCAATATAGATTAAGTTTAGTGTTATTTAGCTGTTAGATATTGTTATTTATTATATTTATTTAATTGTTTAGCTATATTTATTTATTTATTAGTTTTATTAAGTGTTAATTTATTAAATTGTGATAAGTTATTTGAAATAGGATTTGTCAGCTAGTAGTGTCGATAAGTAGGTTTCCCTTAAATTACCGACTGTGAACGGACCTGACTGGAAGGAAGAAGGCAATCTCCCCTTTAGAAAAGTGGAGAGTTAGAAAAGGAAAGAGGACGAAACAGAAGCTATTATAAAATGCAGTTGCAATGTAAATGTAAGGTACAAGAAAGAAGAGCACAGACAAAAGAAATGCGAGGAGAGAAAAAAGGAAAAAGGGATTTTATAGGGGACACTTAGGCTAAATAACCCCAGTTTCGTCACTATAAATCTGATATCGATTTGAAGCGGTCGTTGCCCTTTACACACATTCAAAGTGTTAAGTTTCATTTGGTGCATACGTACACTGTGAGAAAAATTTTTATTTCATTTGAAATTGCTTTTGGGATTTTTGGGAATTCTTACGAGGTGTGAATTAAGGCAAGAGTGAAGTCCATACGAACGACACAGACAAGAAATCCTGAAATATATATATTCGAGATAATCGAGATAATCGAAATAATCGACTGTGTCCAGCTAGATATTCCACGATCTGACGCCAAATTCAACGTCGTTTCTTTGTTCCGGGGTCCGATATATAGAGACCGTTGTGCCCAACCGTATCAACGGGCACTTAGCGGTATCAAAGGCAGCGGTAAAATAGGCAACGGTCGATTTTACCAACGCCTCTAATTGACACCAAATCAAATACCTAGTGCCAAGACAAAGGATCCCCGGACAAAGAACCCAAAAATCCCAATTTTTTTGGATTGTGGCGAAATTGCCAACTAAGAGCGGCTACTGAAAGGGGGTGCTCCGCCACCTCAACCAACATCATCGGTTGAGCGTTTTGCCATCCAGGAGCAGCGCTCCAGAGCTACGCCAGACAGCCCCGCCGTCAACTTTAGAGCGACGCCATCCAAAGGAGGTGCTCCCAGGGACAGCCCAACTAAATCCCTACAGCAACAAAGAAAGTGAATTTAGTAAAAAAAAAGTGAAGTTTAGTTTTTAGTTTCATTTTGAAGATTTCCTTCTGAAATCTGTTTAATTAGAGTAGTTTTTAGTTTTGTTGAATTCTTTTTGTACTAAGGTTAGGGAATTTCTGCGTTTAGTATTTTTTTTTGTGTTTTTCGCGGTCATTTTTGAAATTTCACAGCGACCTTTCTTGTGCTGGTACCAGGACAACGGGGGATCGGGACAAACCGTAAGTTTTAGTTTTTAAGTTATTGAATTTTGAATTTTTGAATATTAGTTTTAGGGTAAATATTAAAAGCAGAATTTTTCGTTTTAGATTTTAGATCTATAATAAAATTGAATTTATATATATATTTCTTAAACGAGTGTTTTGATCACGATCATGTGCGTTTAAGACAGTTTCGCGACCGGTGTGTGTGCAGATGGACAGCCGTCCGCGTGTGGATTGACAGCGACATGACGTGACGTCAACGAACGACGACATAACATGACGTAGACATGACTATAGCTTCTCTATAGATCATCAGTGATTGTGACCGGGAGGTATTTTCGGGGTTACCATTCGCAGCATCGGCCAGAGTGGTAACATACGGTTGTGTCTAGGACACAAAAGGGTGGGCAGGCCAACCTTAGCCACCGTCATCAGGCTTGTCTCTGGGTTTTGACGAACCTTTGCCTTTAAGAGACCATGGGAATGAGAGTCGCGCTTAGGGTATTGCTTATTTTAGGTTAGTTTAAGTTATATTAGGCATAGAATAGGGTCTAGTTTAAATCATAGGTTAGATTAGGTGTAGTTTAGGCTAGTTAGGTTTAGATTCGCGTTACCTTTCCCGCTTTCTCTTGAGGGCATAGGCAAAAGTCTTTGAACTCTTCTTTTCAATTCTGTCTCTTCTCCTATATTTAAATTCCTTTTGTCCGTCCGGGGTCTACGTAAATTAAAGTAACTTTCTCTTCTTTTTGCTCCTTTTTTTTTGATGGCACGATACAAAAGTGTGTTGAGCAGGAGGTGTATGGTGAGGGGGCAAGAACAACCCCATCCGACGAGCTGAGCCGAGCGACCGCGAGCGTGCCGCGCCCTCCTCACCTGCATCAAAGATACCTCAGTGGCCTAACCTAGCTCACAACAGTGGGTACGAATCTATGTGCTATGAGATTATAAATTTTCTTTGTGCTAAGTGGTCCTTCGAGATTTTGTTGTCTTCAAATTTGGATTACTTATGGGTTCATTGAGTAGATTGTGTTTGAGTCTAGGAAGAAGTCAAAATGAATGGCATTCTAGTCAACAAAGTCGTTCTATGGTCGTCAAAGCTGAGAAACTAGAAGCAACAAAAAATACCTTAATGTTAGGCAATAAACATGATACATGCTTATATTAAGCTAGGCCGGTGTTTGCGAAGAGTAACAATTGGCATAAGTCGAGCTTTATTAATTACATAGATACCAATCCTGGAGATTTGATCTCAGGTTGACTTTTTGGTTTAGCCAAGGGCCAGAAGACTCTTATGTAGTGTGCTTAATGGGTGCTCATATGTGCTTAAGACCAATGATGTTTCCATCATTGTCCGGTGAGGTAATGCTCTGGTGAGTCGTAGGCTCAAGAGTGTTTAACATGAAGTGAATATTCGTATAGCAAACCGTATAATACTCTTTCGGAATAACAAGCTGAAAGAGTTTTATGAGACTAACCAGAGCTGTAAGCTCTCGATGGGGCCTTCAACCCAATATAATGCATTGGCTTTATACTGCGGTCATAAGACCGATAATTTTATATGGCATCGTTGTGTGGTGGCCGGCCTTGAACAAAAGTTCCAATCTAAAGGTGTTAGAGAAGATTCAGCGCTTATCATGTATGTGCATCACGGGTGCACTGAGGACATCTCCAACCGCCGCTCTGCAAACCATGCTTAACCTACTTCCACTAGACATCGTCAGTAAAGAATATGCCACCAACGTGGCGATCAGATTAAAGGAAGGAAAACACTGGAGAGGGCAACCAACTGTACACGCCAGCATCCTTACAGACGATCCCCCTGCCCACTCCTACCGACTATCTGCCAACGAAATTCAATTTCGAAAGAGGCTTCACCCATGAAATACCGGACAGAAACCAGTGGGATTCACAAAATGTCCTACACAAATCACTGCCAATATTCACAGACGGTTCTAAGACACTAGAGGGATTGGCGCCGGAGTCTTTTCGGAGGAATTGAACCTGTGCCTCTCCTTCAGTCTTCCGAAACACTGCAGTATCTTTCAGGCCGAAATTACAGCTATTCATCAAGCTACAGCGTGGCTGTCGATTAATTCGGTATCGCAAAGGAATATCGTCATATACATTGATAGCCTAGCCAGGCTGCAATCAAATCCCTAATATCCAGCGAAATAAGATATAAGGCGGTGGAAAGATTGTCGCGTATCTCTAAACGAGATAGCTGGACAGTACAACCTCACCATCTGCTGGGTTCCTGGTCACTGTGACATCTCAGGGAACTGTGCAGCAGACGAACTAGCAAGGCGAGGCTCCTCTGGCGTGTAAAGCATAAGCCTGCACAACGTGTATGCACCACTTTCCCACGCTAAACAAATAATTCATGCGGACGCAGTAATGAGTGCAGGCTTCAGATGGAAACATTTGGGATACTGCGATACTGCCAAACTCACCTGGCCAACTCTGGATGCAAAGCGATCCAAGGAGCTTCTTCGACTTAATAGATCCAGCATCTCGAAAATCGTTAATGTGATCTCCGGGCACTGCATATTAGGCAGACACGCGCAAAGGCTCGGTCTGCCATACAATGACTTCTGTAGAAGCTGTAGAGTCGAAGAGGAGGACGAGTCTGATGTCACTCAATTTTTTTGCAACTGCCCTGCCCTGGCAAATCTAAGAAAGGCCTACTTAGGAAACTATTTTCTCAATGATCTCAGCAAATGGTTTACATTAATAGCCAGTAAGAAACAGCTCTCCAAATACCAGTAGTATGCACAATGGGCCGAATAACGGCCTAAGTGTTTCTCTCATCGAGAGCCACTTTAAAACTAAACTAACTAAACTAAACACGAGCTCCTCAGATTTACGTAGGGCATCTTCATTTCCAATGGGTTAGTTGGCACGGAATCCACAATTTTGCAATAGATCGTATGCACATAGGAAGCAGTAGGTCTTCAAGGTTAAAGATCCATAACAACTTGGATTTTTGGAGAAGGTTAAACTGGCAACCATTTTCTGGTATAATCGGATCTAGAGTCTAAACATGCATATAAATAGATAATAATCGTACACTTTCGGAACACATTATCCTATTGCAGCTAAATTCAAAAGACTTTCTAACGAGAATAAGTTGACCTGGGCTAAGATGATCTGAAGTAGCATATCCTACAAAGAGTTCCTGAGGGAGAAACTCTCAACTGCGGACTCGTCGGCCACAGACGAAAACAAGCAACAACAATCAGAGAGGTAGTCGAAAGCACCGAAGAGTATCAGCCGCCCAAAAGAAAGTGCCGATGATGGTATGAGTGTGAATGTTATTACTGTCAAAATATAACAAAAGCGAGAAGCACTGTTAAGACAAGTGCAACAAGGCAATAAGATTGAGCCAAAGGAAGGAGACGAAAAAGGTCCTGATGCGTAAAAAAATGATCTGCAATCGAGCCTTCAACTCAAGGATATCGAATATTTACGCTCACGCAATAATATCTGAAGGATTTGTAAGAAAGCCAAGCCCCATCTCCGGCGAAGTGATTTTTAGTATGATCCGCAATGGAGTTTCGACGACCTTGCGCGGCACTTATTCTACAACCCTAAAGTTCCATGCATATGCCATCTGATAAAATGACACCGGAACTTCGGCTGTTGTGCAAATTTAGACTTTAGGATTGGTTTCAGCTAGATTCTGAGAATGGGTTGTAGTCAAATTTTCACGGATGGATCCAAAACTAGTCAAGGATTCGGTTCTGGTTGCTTCTTGGAAATCGACAACATTAGACTTTACTATACTCGTTATTGGGCCAGCATGCCTCTGTTTTTCAAGCGGAGATCTATGCTATCCTTATGGCTGCCGAATATATTGTTAGAAATTCTCGCCAGGGTCGGATTATCTGCGTCTGTAAAGACAGTCAAGTCTCGCAAGGCTGATCTCTTTGACTCTTGTCTGGGTCCCAGGTCACACTGATGGTGTTGCGGCAAATGAGATATCCGATGAGATTAGTTAACAAGGCTCAAAGGATAATTTCGGACCAGAACCTGCGTTGATGGGTCTTCCTGCATCCTCGGTCACGCTCTCAATTGACTATTGGGTTTTTAACGAACACAATGATTGTTGATGGCAAGATGTGTGCAGACTAATCGCATATGCTCCCAAAAGTCGGTAAGAAGTCCGCGGTATTCCTATCCTACTTTCGCTCAGTAGGTATGGAAAATACTGTAGACAACTTATTGGAGTTCTTCTTATCATGGGCGATTCGCTTTTGCTAAGCATCTTAGTTTGCGACGCGCTTGTCGGCTTGTGGAGAGGGCGACGAACTTAATTTGTTATTGTCCTACATTTTCTCGAATCAACTGCTGATTGGTCATAAGGCAGCGGTAGAACAATAAGAGAATAATCAGTTCCACCGGCACTTTTAGAAGCAGAACTTTGGAGGTACTGACAGAAAGTTGGTTAAAATCATGTTTCCCTCATTTTCTGGTGAGCCTAACTCCATGTTGGATGAAAGACTACTATTGACGATGTCACATTAACATAGCTAAGAAACAATGGAACAACATTTGTGGTTGGGCGATTACCCATAGCCTTAGGTCCTAAATCGATATTTAAATTTATAAACCCTAGTATACTTTGATCAAAATCAAATTTGGGTGCTCGTCCGGGTTCTAATAGTTCTTACTGGCTCATTGGGAACATGGCTATTAGTTATGCTTGGTGCCTTTCCGAATTACTTCTGCAAAGCTTCAATGACGAACAAGGAATAGAAGTTGTGAAATATGTGACTAATCACTTGCATGGGATCATGCAAGGTCATTCATCTATTATTTTGGACTATCTGTGAAAGTAAGGCTATCAGAACTAGAAAGATTTATTAACAGATCTGTATGAATTTATTAATCACACTTTCTAGGTACCATACCTATATAAGGGAGCCCACTTAGCCTCCACGAAGTCTTTATGAAGATTCACATGGTATGAACAACGTCCTCGCCTAAGCTGTAGCTACACAGTACACACATCTGCTATAAAAGCTTGACGATTAAGTCCCACCAACGTGGTCTTCGCAGTACATCCAAAAGAGTTAATATTTTTTAAAGGGTGCACTGACTATGCTTTAATGTGTATAAACAAGCTCATAATACCCCGATAACACTTGTACCTAAACTCCTTCAATTTCTTGTGTCACTCAAACTTTTCTGAAAATCGATTCTCAGCTTCGATTTCTTCAAGCTGACTTAACATGAAACCTCACGGCTCACATCTTAAGTATTACTCATTCCACGTAACAAGAAATACAATTAAAGACAGGGAGAGAGAGAGAGAAATAAACAGAGTTCATAACAGTGATGAAAATCGACTTTTCTCAATTGTACTGAAAACTGAACAGAAATTGTACTGAATAGTACTCAAATTTCTTAAATGTATAAAACCGATCGAAAACATAAAAAATAAACATTTTGTTAAAAAAAAAAAAAAAAAAAAACAGTATCAGTATGTTATCATCGGCCTGCTTTGATACCCCCTTCAGCATTTAAGTCTTGCAAAATGTTAAGCATGTCAGTTCGTGTATACGTACGTACGTGGGTCTAATTATGGTTTTTTGTGCAGGGAGGTACTGGAAGAAAGAAGTCCTTTCACAAAATTTCATTCGCAGAGGTCGATTCGTTTGGTTGGACTATGGACTATTTTGTGTTTTTAACGAACAGACAGACCGACACCGACGGACGGATAGACGGACATGGCTAAAATATTGCACCCTGATTCAGAATATTTATGACTTTTGGGATATAAGGGGACTTCTTCTTGCTGTTCGAAATGTAAGTGTATATTTACCTATACCTTCCAGTGAAGGGTGTAATAAAGGCGCATTTAATTGAATCTAAAGCTTAGTACGCATTTCGAGCGAAACTAAATTTAGCTGCTCTCCAATTTTTCTTTTCAAACATTAACTAAAATCCTAGCTAAATTTTGACATAGAGTGCGCTGTGGATATAAGTGTCACAGAAAACATTTGTTCGTTGAAAATAACTTCCTTCAAAAATGCATCGAGGCGAAAATTGTTATTTTTCGTTGCACTTTCTTTTTTCCTTGTCTGATATTCCTTGATCTCAAATTTATCACTTTGAAAGGATTCCTCATCGAGGTATTCATTGAAAAACCTTATCCTTATTTACTTTTCCGCAAACCAAAAACACAACAGAAAAAAAAAAACAACATGATCTGTCTAAATTTAGCTTGAAAAAAATGTACCGAACCATTAATGTGCGCGCTAAATTGTGACAGATACATGCAGTACAGTCTGAAATGAAAATTTAATTTTTTAGCTGAAGCTTAGTACGCTGCTCGAGCTCAATTTGTTTTTATAGCTATGGCAGCCTTAATTTTTAAAAAGATTTTAGATTCTAATAGTGTATACTTAAGCCTGCATTCGATTCTTAAGCTTTGGTCATATTTTTTTTATAATAGCTATTTTGATAAGAAAACATTCTTTAAACGTTTGCGGAAGAATAAGAATGAATACAAAAAGCACCATAGACAATGCGGTGTAGGATTTGAAAACATGAACTCGTTGCATTCATTTTGCACAAGATCCATTTCAGCCCAAACCGAAGAAATAGAAGTATGTTATGTACCTATTTCTATCGCAGTCAGATAAAGCTCTATATTCATTATTGATAATTTCAATACTTTTTTGTTTACCAGGAAAAAACCTTACAAATTGGACCATTGAATATACTTGATTGTTCAAATGGCAGTTTGTGAAAAACGTTGTAATGAGTTCAAAAAATGTCTCCGAAATCAAATCTTTTTTCCACATCTTCGAGGAATGTAAGAAGTTTCAAAAGTCAATTTTTAACGAAGTAGGTATGTACGATGAGTAATGAATGCATTCAGAATTTTAAAACAAAGGAGTGCGTTCAGCTTATTTTTGTTTAATCCTTTGATTTAAAAGATATAAAAATAAAAATTTAAAAATTTTAAATTGGTACAAATAGTACCGAAAATTGGGAAGTGGTACTTGCGTACTCAGGAAAGTCAAATTGTACTGAATTCAGTACAATAGTAAGCCTTTTTGCAACTGTGGTTCATAATATCTTCAAATAAAGTATGTAACACATTATCAACATGGAGTCGTTGGCGTTAAGTCTATTTTCCTAAATCCATATCCATAAACATTTCGGCGAGGAAGAAGGGCATAAAGACACGGAAAAATGTCTCCATCCGCCGCGCCACCCGCACACATATCGAATGTCAACGAAATAATGATGTCACATTATATTCGATTCACCTTCGTCATATATCTTCCATTGACGACATTAATGGCGTTCCACAGGGTGATAAATTTCGCTCGCACTTTTTTGTTGTATTTTTGTAGCTCCGTCTTTTCCATTCCTTCATGCTATTCAATATGATGCTTGATTATGAAATGAAGGCCTTTCGCTGTTGGGCGGGTGGGGGGCTTACACATTGTATTGTAGGCGCGAATGCGTGCATGAATGTTATCGTTGGTATTGGGATTTGTGTTAAATCCGAGGGCGGAGAAGGAGAAAACTACTGGATAAACGTACGACAATACAAATAGATAAACCGACCCATGCTTGCAGGAGGAATAGGACGAGAAGGAGGTTTTATGCGAATGGGTTTATGGATTGTGACGATTTTTCACTTTGCATATACATATCTATACAACATACACTGGTACAAGGTACGACATACGAGTGCGAGTATCTTTCAATGTAGTTTATCAAGGCGAAAAAGATTATTTATTAAGGCCCTCTCCATCTTTTATTCGCAGCGGAATGTTTTTGGTCAAAACAGTGGGGTATCTTGATTAAATATATGTAAATGCAATATATTTGCCAAGCCGTTCAAGGTACAAAGCTCCTCAGCCTTGCATTAAAGGCAGAGATAAATTGCCTTAATAATTGTTGTCTCTCTAAGTACATATTCTGTGCATGTCTATGTATTTAGTCTTAAGAATCCGAGCTAGTTGTGTTTCATGTTTATTAAATTTTGCAATCAGTCGATCTTAAGAATAATATACAGAGTCAAACCGACCAAGCCTAAAAAGTGGCGTCACTAAGGATAGCATGAATTGGGCGACTGGACTGGAAAGCTGATGTCTGAAGAGCTTAGAGATATAGTATACAGAGAGACCTCGCAGAACCATGCTGTACAATAGGTACATAGTACATAATTCCAAAGGTGCAAAAGATCTGCTACAGGGTGCCAGATTCCACGATTTATCATATTTTTACGATTTTAAGGCTTAAAAGTTATTCCACGATTTTTGAGCTAAAAACGCATAAAATTCCAAGATTTTTCAAATTTATCGAATACAAAAATTCATTTGCAATTTTCCAAATATCTTCTAAAAATGTGAAGGTGAACGATCACTACGAGAAGCCACAAATACATAAAATGTATGATGAAGTGAAGCAATTAGTTTTTACAAATTTGCCGAATTTCGTGAGATAAGAAACTTAAAATTTTGAAAATCTTTTTTTTCTGAATCTCGATCTTCAGTAGATGTAACAGTTGTTTAGAAGAACGTTTTACAAACAAAGCATGGTAATGAAAGTTTAGCATTTCCGTTAATGAAAAAATTAATTTTTGAATTCTTATCAGTTCCGAATTCATCTGCTATTGATGAACATATATTTTCGGCGGTTAGCCTAAATAAAACCGTAATAAAAACATGTGTAGTAGTAAAAACACCTACATGTAAGTTTTTTTTCTTATATAATAAATTAAAAATGTTATGTTTCGAAAAATCTTTATGTTATCCAAACTAATTTATGGTATAATAAATTGAAGTATAATAACGTTCCCCTGTGTTTTTTTTTATTTCCAACAAAATCGAATTTCCACGTGTTCGGCTTAGAACTTGAGAAAAAGTGTTCGCAATTGAAAGGACCTACTTCCCGTTGAATCGTGTGAAGAAAAACTTCAGAAAGCTGAAGCTCTGCCTTGGTTGTCGACTCAAACAAACCTTATAGATGGGTCACAGGACTATATTAAAATAAAAAATTTTTTTTTTGCGTGCCGTTTGATACTATCATGTGCGTAACAGAAGGCTGGAACTAGAAACTCTTTTGAGATTTTCCAGTAGGTACCTTACCTACTTACTTGGGCGCAGTAGCGCAGAGGTTAGTGTGCTGGACTACTGAGATCCCAGGTTCGATCCCCGGAAAAACACAAATTACATCTTAAAGTTTTTTCTACTGCGCCACCTCTCGCGAACGTCTGACAAACATAATTGACCTGAAAAAGCTTCTCAAAAACAACTGTCCTTTAAAATGTTATAAAACTGAATATATATATTGACAAAAATGCACTTGCTTTTATATGCAATGTTGTTTATATACCGACTCTATACAAAAGTCAAAAGTGTGGAGAATTTTATGACAAATCGTCGACTGAGAATTACAAAGTTCTATGCAGACCGACACCTGTCTTGAGAAATTCCACTTTTCAGTTTTTGATGCTCAATTTTTGTATCAAATGGGAATTTGTCAATTAATGAATTATGAGAAAGTATAGATTCTTTGTAAATTTTAATTTTAAAATGCTTTATTTGATGATTTATCCAGAAGTTTTTCATTAATCGCCATTTTAATTTAGTTCTCAAAGTTCTATAAGCCAACTCAATGTAGTTTGAACTTCGATGAAGGTTCTATGTGTCACATAGAACCTTGTAATTGTTTAACAGTTGTATGAAGATCACTAGTTTGGTTTTAAAAACAGGGCATATTAAAATGGTATTTAAATAAAATATGTACCCATCCATAATTCACGAAAGTAAGTTCCCAATGCCGTTTTCATTCCAATATTAATATAAATAAACAACAAAAAATTCTGTTTGTTAGAGATTGCCTGAAATTGTTTTTAATACAAAAATGTTATAGTGCACTCCAGAGAAAGATATGATTTTTTTTTTTGTTTTTAATTACGAAATATAATTTAATAATTTTAAAATTATTAGGTAATATTTTAAATAATTCAGTTAAATTATGTAGGCATAGCTACTATTCGACAATCCAAATACCTCTGTAAGCCTCTGGCTTATTTGAAGTGAAACACGCTATAAATTGTTTAATAACTAGCGAACCTAGTACCGCGAACTTCGTACCGCTTCAGATGTTGTGTTAACTTATTAGATGAGTTAAACTCAGTATCCTATTAAGAGAAAATGAATACTCAAAATTCATTAAGTTCAATAAATATACCAAAGTATTTTAAATACATTGACATGAGTGTAATTCACGTGACAGCAAGGTTTCTTTCGCTTTCTTTATTGAAGCGAATAAAAATGATTCGATTAGCATTGTTGCACTACTTTCTGTTAAACTATTATTTGGATTAGTTGCACTCGGGTCGATTCCGAGTATCGTCGGAGTTCCTAGAGTTATAATACAATCTTCCTCGCCTTTGAAGTTGTCTTTGATTATGGTGTCTTGGATGACGTTGTTCATAAGTTTCTGCAAACGTCAACTTGATTCAATTGCAAAGTTTCGGTTGGTTCAAATTGTAGAGCACTATGCCGACAGAGCCAACTTTAAGTTGCAAATTGTGCGAACTCACCAAAATTTTACTTTGTCCAATTGGCTCAATCGGTTTAGTGGTTTTCGAGATGCACAATTTTGAATGTTGACTTTTGTATGAGAGGTACCACGCCCCTTTGTCCAATTTTTACCATTCTTCACAGGAAAACTCTCGGGCCAAGACAAGACCTAAGATTGTCTGTAAAGTTGAGCTCAATCGGTTTATTGGTATTCGAGATACATGACTTTAAATGTTTTTTTTTTATGGTAGGTTCAAACCCTTTCGTCCAATTTTGACCAAACTTCACAAAAAAGCCGTTGTGCCAATGCAAAGATTTTCTCAAAATTTAAGCTCGATAAGTTCAGTGGATTTGGGAGGTGCACCCCTTTGTCCTTCGTTGGACCAGTATACCTACAAATCCATCAAGCCAAAATCGTGAAAATCGAACGATTCGTTTTCAAGTTATATTATGACGTGACCAAGGGAAACAAGGATTCATTTTTATTATTATATGCATATGGATTTTTTAATCCACGCCAAGACAACACTAATTGCTCTGAAACTTTGATTGCATTAAATAGTAAATACTGAAGGATAATGCAACGGCACATTGATGGATATAGAACTTTGTTGTGTTTTACATACATTTCAAAACAATTATACAATTCTATGTACAAAATTAAGAAGCACAAAGTTCTATGTCAATAAGAAGACCCTGTATTTTTATTTGCTCATGAATAGAACAACATAGTTCTATATCCAAATTTTGCTACATGGAACCTTATAATTCTCAATTTGAACTACATTTTGGATGATAGAACCTTGTTTTTTTGCGATTTACACTACAGAGCTTGAATTAAGGTAAATGTGCACGGGTTCGTTCAAAAGTGCTTGGAAATACGAATCCATTGATACCCATATCTCATTTTTTGCAAAAATGGCTCATAGAACTGTGTAATTCTCAGTCGACGAGTAGTAGGAAAAGGGTATGTTCAAAAAATGTATACTCATTGGATATACTGAAAATCGTTATTAAATTGTATCGATTGCAAGATTTGTTAACTAAAAAAGAATGAAGTGTAGAGTGCAGGAATACATTTATATATTTTTTGAAATAATAACATCCATCGTCTTATGAAAATAAATTATATACCAACTTTTTAAAAAATATCGTGTTTGAAGGTGAAATAAAACAAAACAAAAGTAGCTTGAAAAATGTTTTTGTTCTATTTTGTTGATCCAATATGAGCATCAAAATTCAATACTCCTTGTCTGCGGGGAAATGCGGTGAAATTATTTGCATACATTCTCATTAAAATATTCAAAAAGTCTAATCTCTTCTATTACCTACATCTATTAAATATTCACGTTGCATTTTGTTACCTTATATACAACAAATTGCAATACCTACACATTAACATATATTTTTCAACAAAATATTATGTAAGTATTAGGTATTAGGTACAAAGTATAAATGCATTTTAACCAATCAGAGAAATTCAAAACAATTACCAATCAGATAACAATCAACGAACACAACCCATATTAGTGACAAATAACTATCAGCTGCATCTCTCAACGTTTCAAGGAAGAAACCGCCATCTATGCATTGCTGGGACAACTAGTTGTTAGTCTCTGATGATGATGAGGTGAATGGATGCACCGTAGAGAGTTTTTCACTCAGGAGTTCTTTTCTAGACTTTGGGTATTCCCGGTGTGATTAGTCCTCTGATGTTGAATTTTGTAGGGGCATATGCACATATTTTATGTATTTTTGAATGTATCTTTGATGCACAAGCACAGCGTCTCAGGCAATCACTTAAAACTTTGTTTGTAAACCGATTTCTCAATACCTAATGAATACGCATCCATTCACATGGAAACTTTTATGGGAACTGTAATAAATATCGCAAGTTTTTCTCTGTTGACAATATCGGGTCCTCTATTCGCGTGAGTACGGAACCAAGTTTTCGAGTAGGTAAGTGTTTTCGTGTTGGCAACTTATACAGGGTGGACCAAATCCAAGTTTATTTTTAAAAATGCTATAAAATTAACTAAATTTAATTTTTCACATGTAGGTACATATTATGTCTTAATTTCTTAATTAGCAAACATTTCCATTAATTATGGAACACAACGCCGATGGTTGTTGATGGTTTCGGGCTGTAACTCACAAATTGCTTTTACTTGGATGATATATTGGCCTTAGTGATTAAATCGTTTCCGGATTATCCAAAGGGGTCAAATCGCAGCTCCGAGGCGGCCAATTGACATCGTCAAGACGGCTGACAACACGATTTGGGAATTTGGTCCGCAAAAGATCGAATGTGGCATGGGCTGTGTGGCATGGCGCGCCATCCTGCATGATCCAGAGGTCGTCCAAATCCATGTCATTAATTTCAGTAAAAACAAGTCGGTTAACATGGCTCTGTAACGCCCACCATTGTTAACCGAAACGTTGTTCCCAGCCTCATTTTCGAAGAAAAATGGTGCAATAATGCCACCACTCCACAATCTGCACCAAACTGTCACTCTCTGTGGATGCATTGGCTTCTCGACAATAACGTGTGGGTTTTCCCAGCCAAAAAAAGGTTAGGTTGAACTGAAACACCTGACCTGTGCTATATTAGAACCACCAAACAATTCTTGGGGCAAAGAATATTCAACCACCGCACCGGTCAGATATACGGAAGAATAACCCTGCGGAGACAGCACTCTCCAGTCACATAGTGGAGAGTGGCCACCAGCCAGACTTTGATAACGTCAAAATCCTGCAAACGGAGAAGCATATGTCTAAGAGGTACACCAGGAGAAACCCTACACATCATTAACAACAAGAACAATATGAACAGAAAGCAGGACACCCAAAATATATCGGCGATATATAACTCTCGTTTCTGCGAAGAAATTTTAAATTCTGTCCGTTATATTCATGTCCGTTTTAGTAGACTAAACTTTGATAGAAGTGTTTCAGTTCAACCTAACCTTTTTTTTAATTCGATTCAAATCTTTTGAATTCTGTGATTGAGCAAATGTGCTCCTAATGTAAATTTACGTCAACTTTGTGTCCTTATGTAAGTTCAGTTTATTTAATGTAAGATTGTTCTGATTATGTACCCCTGTCGAAACGTCGGGAAAGTTAATGAAATAACAGTGTTCCATTGCATCACCAACTTGACCAAAAAAGCCGAAGAGGAATACCTAACTATTCTCAAAACAAAATTCGGTGCTTGATTTCGTCCAAAACTTATTTTCAAAAAACGGACTGTTTGGGCTACACAGCACTCACTTTAGAAATAAGTTTTCAATATTTCCCAACGTTTTTCATACGCAAAGCGACTCATTTCGTTTCGCGGAGGTATAATACTCACTTTCTGTCAAAATGTCGAGCGGGAAACAGCTGTCAGTGTCAAAATCACATATGATTTAAAAAGAAATTACTAGATGGGTGGGCCACCCTTTGTTTGGACTTCGAAGCAATTGAGAATGTGTGTTTATATTGAGGTCTGCTCTAAGTCGGCTCTCACATTGAGGCAACATTCAATAAGCAACTGGCAATAGAAAACACTCAATAATCGCTCACAATTATTTTACTTTGAATTAAATTAGAGGTCTCACATCAAAGCAACTAAATATCGCTCGAACGAAAAATGTTGTTGATTGCTTATTGGCAGTTGCTAGTTGCTTATTGCTTGTTGCCTCAATCTGAGAGATTGCCGAAACTTAAAGTGGAAAGGGTACAGAGTACAGACCTAATATTGCGGTGCAAGTGCAGATTTAAATCTATTTCCGCAATTTTTTTCACCCTGATGATTTGTCTGCGAAAAATGTAATAGAACATCACTGTGTAGATGAAGACCTAGGCCTATTCGACTTTATCTCTAAATAAAATGCTTCCAACATACGTTTGCTTTGCATATATCTCCTAAGTAACCTGCAGCTTAGCTTTTAATCTCATTTTTGACACCATGTCCGTAGTCATAAAATTGGCGCCCAAGTCTTTTCCAAGCCTACTTTATTACAGATCAAGATAGAGCTCCAATTGCGGCTAAAAAGGTATTAATTTATATTCACATCATGAATGGCCTGCTATAGAGGACGCAATTCAAAACGCACCCGTATCGCTTTAGTGCGCATTTCCCAACTTCATTCCTGTCTCCGGTCCCGGTCGGTAGGTATCTGTATATGCACATTCATTGTGTGCCTACGATCTCATCATTTGTTTGATCTTCACGAAGATCACCTCAGTGGCTGCGCTGCTGTTTTCTTTTGCAAAAGAGAAACAGAAAATGTTAAAAAACAAAAACAAAATAAAAACTTCAACTCACATCCTATTCCTATTTTTACCATGTCAACATTAGCCCCTCACGATCTCTCTTTGCGGCACTGCCTCAGCTTCATCGGCCACCGGTTAACCATGATGGCAGTCCCTGTGCCGATCATTTTGATGGCCCTTGCGACTATTACGACACAAGCTGCCTGCACGCAAAATGTTTCGCGTTTGGCAGCGCACAGTTCGCATCCATGTCAGTGCCAGCAGAAGATGGAATATGAACACAGATACAAAATATGAAATCCGTCTATTTTCGGCTCTCACTGAAGCATCTCACATACGATTATGACAATTAAGATCCAGCACAGTGATAGCAATGAGGCTGAATGACGACCATCGTACGCAAGAAGATGCCGCTGGGGCATGGCGTGCCGCAGTGCACCGCGCAACATGAGGATCATTAAATTGCCAGCAATTAAGACGAGAAATATAAACATTTAGTTGGAAATAAAACAGAATTTACGATAGGCTTGTGCGAATGTAGACGCACAGTGATTTACTACACGCATATACATATACCTACATTACCTATACTGAGTTGTGGACGAATGCGAAAGTTGCCATGCTATGAATCTTGAACTTGTCAAGGAAACGGAAGTGAGTAGCGCTATTTCAGGCGAACAATATGCGGCTAATGAGATCCATCACGTTCAACTACTATATACATCGATATCAAAAAAAAATTAAACCAAGAACTCGACTCCCACCCAAAACTATTCCCTGTAATTCTGGGGATGTAACATGGGTTGGCTGCTTTACTCCCAGTATCTTCTGCGGAATATTGCAACGCTCTAGTATTTCTAACACGTTCTCAAAAGAAAACTTTTCCAATAACTTTTGGTGTCCTTCTTTTGGCATCACCCGCCCACCCATCAGACTGCGACCCACATCGACGAGAATGTCGAAATATTGCTACGACTTGTAGTCGTATATGCCTGCCCAGACAATACCCCACTATCTGTGGCTAGTATACTCTTTCTCGTGCGAATTCCGTATCCCGACCGCACAAGTTTCAAATATTTCATAATAAAAATGGAAACTTCTTTAAGGGAGATGCAGGCATTAAAACGTATTCATTTCATATCGTTTACTGAGTGGAACATGTACGGACTTTTGGCCAAAAACCTCTTATACACACAGCACAGGCAGAGTCAGAGGCAGACGCATATACACACACACACACACTCTGAAGCCAGTTAATATCGGATGATGGATTCATGTGCTAATACCTCGCACATGTGTGCTGTTGGAAATTTATCATTTTCTGAGAAGCAATTAAGAACTGTGAAGGGAAGCGCTGGAGTTGGAATGGAATTCCATTCCATTCATGGTTGGCAATCAGACGTGAAATTTGCAACATATCGGATTAGTTAGGTCGATTACGGAAGAGGTTGAGGCGGTGTGGGGGCCACCTCAAACGATAGTGTGGAGCCTGATATATCTATACAAGGACAAGGGGAAAGACGATTCCTTTCGGGTTTTTGAATTGGTGAGAAATAATTTTTCAAAAGCACAAGGCACATCAAACACAGCACTGTGCTTGGAGAGTTTTGTTTGGGGGAATTGCCCAATTGAGTGGCAATCCAGTGGGATTTCGAAACAGATGGAGCAATTGATTTGAAAGTTTTGCTGACCATTGAACCTGATCGATCAGTATATGATATGGGATGATGTGGTGTCCCCAGATGAAAGTAATAAAAAAAAATTAAAAATTCATAAAATTTGCTTGAATGGTTGTTTTGAACTTGAACTTTTTCAACTTCATTGGAAAGCCCATGTCATTATAAAACAACTGGGAAGTTAATTATTGCTCTTTTATGTCAATTTGAGCAAGTTGGTCAAAAAGTGTATCACAGTTTAGGCAAACTATATGCTAGAAATCGAATGATTCGGCCAATGGGGATTCTATTTTAAAACAATCTGCCTTAGGGAGGAGGTATCCGGCGGAACGGAAAATTCTCCGATCGAATCGGAGGATTTTTGCTTCAATCTATTTTTTCGAACAGATTTTCGGAACATTGTTCCGACATTTATGTTAAGCACAACGTTTTGCGTTACAACTCCATCAGGTGTGTTTTTAATGAATATTTTTGACAGCTTCATACGAATTTTAGTCCGATATGCTTCGACGGGTATTGGTTGCGGAATTTATTTACGATTTGCAGGTAAGTATTAATAAATGAAAGCAATAAAGGAAAAAACATTTTAGCAAAGTAGTTGTTATATCAATTTTAATAATTCTTTTCCGCAGACGAATACCTCGAATGTAGTTTGAGTTTTTCCGTTCCGAAGAATGTCCCGAAAAGCTGTTCGATCTCGAAGCAAAAATCCTCCGACTGTGAAGAAATCGGATAAGTTTCCGTTCCGACGGATAGCTCGCTAATGCAAAATGTAAATAATACTGATATGTTTGTTTTCGCACTCTAGACTAGACAGACATTCACGCCTAAAATATCTATAAATGCACCCAAAACTTCGCAGTAGAAGTAGCTACATGCGAATGGAAAAAGATGAGGCTAGTGGATGATCAAAATCAAAAACAATTCAAATCCGCAGTCCAAGATACCTAACGACCAGTGTTGGGATGTCCCTGGGATGGTTTTTACCTCAAACAAGTGTCGTTTTTCCCTTTTTTTTCCCTCCGTACCTTGCCGAAATTACCTTTTATTTTCCCTCAAGTCTTTCTTGAAAGAAATATTATTTTAAATACCAAAATAAAAAAAAGTTGTCAAAAAACAAAACAAATAAACATTCTTTATTCAATTTAAGAAAAGAAATAAACATAAATTCATCAATAAAAAGTTACAAAATAAATTATATTTCTTAGTTTACTATCAATCACATTTTTGTTTGGTCCAAAAATTCTAGCTTATTTACTATAGGTTAGGTACTATTACTTATCGGAAGTCGATTGCCTTGCAATAAAATTTTATACACTGGGGCCTGGGCAATAATTTATTCTTTTTCATTTTCATTAAGATTTGTGGTCATGAACTCAGTGCATTCAGCGCCTTAATAAATATGATTCATCATTTCTATTTTTCAATTTGACGGAATTTACCTCAAAATTGCACTACCGAACAATTTTTTTTCCCTTTTTCCCTTTATGCATTTCCCTATCATGGTTTTTCCCTCGAAAAGGTAAATTTACCTCTACATCCCAACACTGCTAACGACTCTAATGAATGAATTGAAGACATTTCGATATGCTAGATTGCTAGCACTGTCAAAGATTTCGTCAATCATCAATTATTCATTGATGATTGACGAAATCTTTGACATTACATTACATATCTATATAAAATATTAGCTGAGGATCTTTTATGCATGACTTCACTCGAAGTTTATTTAATTTTTAATTTAATTAATTTTTTAAAACACTCATTGAAACCCAGCACGTTGGTACAAAGGTAGAAAGAGATCCCTTTTCCCTCTACCGACATTCCTAAAAAATAAGATTAGGTTAGGTTTACGGGTTGGTAGAGCAGTATGAAAGCTGCTGTACCACACTTTGGTCATTGTGGACCCATTGTGATACCCATTTATGGGGGTTAACCATTGGTGTTACTTCAGAGATGGTGAACTTCATGTCCCTTCTTCTTGTGATTACCCGATGCGGTGCAGCCATCCTGATATCCTCAAGAACCTGTACAGATCAGAAAGTGAGACATCAGAAAGTTTTTGTAAAGGTGCTAGTACACGACATGTAACAAGCCACATACGTATGCAACTCTGACGTCAACAGAGAGTGCGAAAAGAAAGTGTACAACACGGCATGTACCCATTGGGACCATACGCTGACGTAAAAATGACGTCAGTGCTACATACGTTATGTGGCTACATTCCGTGTACTAGCACCTTAAGTCATTGAAGTAATAACTTCCATTCCAAGTGTTACTCAAGTGACAGAGACTCGGGTAGTGGACAGAGGAAGTGATGTGTGTCCTCATGAACCTCTTCGTCTTCACAGCCTCTACATATATCTTCATCTTTGAGATTTAGTGTCATTTTAATTTACTAGGAAGTTATGACCCGTTAGAGCCCCTAACCAACTTAGACAGCGATGACCTGTCAATCTATAGAAGTTTGATGGTCCGGTGATATTTTACAATGCTTCCGCTGAAACTTTAATTTTGGTTGACTTTACTTTAATACAAATTCAGCTTATTTCCGAATTTGTTCATTGACCAACACTACCCCCTTCATGGTTAATAGAACAAACACACAAGAAACAAGTAAAAGTGTTATCATCGGCCTGGCCGATGCTTTGATACCCTCCACTGTATGTACTGTATGGGTACACGCGTGTGTCTAATTTTGGTTTTTTATGGTAGGTACCAGAACTACTTGACCGACATAGACAATTTCTAATACCAACTTAACAAGTCTAAGAACAAGTCTTCTCACAAAATTTCATTCACCTAAGTCGATTCGTTTGGACGCTATCGTGCTTTCAACAGACAGAGAAATATATGCGTCAAATATTGGCTTTGTATGGGAGGTAACAGAACTACTTGACCGACATGGACCATTTTTAATACAAACCTGAAGACCATAAATATAAGACCTCTCATAAAATTTCAGTTGCCTAGGTAGATTCGCGGACGCTATAGTGATTTCAACAGACAGAGAGAGACGTGGGTCTAATAGTGGTTTTGTATGGGAGGTACCAGAACTACTTGACCGATATAGCCCATTTTCAATACCAACCTGACGACGATAAAAAAGTCCTCTCACAAAATTTCATTCGCCTGTGTCGATTCGTTAGGACTCTATCGTGTTTTCAACAGACAGACAGACAGACGGACAGACAGACAGACAGACATACAGACAGACAGACGGACAGACAGACAGACGGACAGACGGACATGGCTCAATCGATTCAGAATGTGATCCTGATTCAGAATATATATACTTTATAGGGTCTCCGGTGAATCCTTCTTGGCGTTTCAAACGTAATGACAAAGTGAATATACCTTCCTGTGGAGGGTATAAAAATAGCTTCTTAGAGTCTCGAGAGATAATAATGATCAACAGCATCAAGGGGTAACGAAACCTAACGTGACCAAAGGAGCTACGGGTGACAGCTAGTATTTCACAATTATTATTAACCAGAAAATCTCATTTAAATGCAAAAAGACTTGTAGGTAGCTGCATAAATTATAATTATAACTAAAGAGAACAATCAAGTATATTTTCAATACCCTACTCACGAATTACTGCCAAACAATGCTCAATCAACTAATAATTGTAACTATTAGCCAGGTCGGAAATTATATCCGATGCATGTGCCTGCCCACAACCCCCAGAACAGAATTAATTGCGTCTATCATGTAATTGGAATTATTATGAATCAACATCGGTATACATGGTTTGCCTTAACTATAATTACTGTAATAATCCTTTCAAGTCATGTAATTGAATAAAAGGGAACCAGATGTAAAAGAATCCTTAGAACAATAATAGACGGGCAAGGATGCACAATTGCATTATCTACCATTTACCAAACTGAAACTTTTAATTTTCATCTGTACAAGATTTATAGATTCTATTTTAATTTTAATTTGCAGATTTGACTTTCAATTTGCTAAGAATTGACACAATTTGGATAATTCATTACTTGTTGTCAGGTTGTCAGGTTTTAAAAACCGGAATCGCCAAAAGTAAAATATAAAGCGCCAAAAAATCTCCAAATTTCAAAAGTTCCACTCTCCAAATTAAAAAACCATAAAAATCAAATGAATTAGTGCAACTCGTAATTTTATCGTAAAAAAACTTAATGCAAATTCCCCAAGTTCCTGAAACTCTGGCTGTCCTATTGTCATTTTGTACACCTTGTTCCAAAACTTCAAAACGTCTTCTTCGGGAAATTTCTAGATAAATGAAATTCATTTTGATTTGATTCATTTGACTAATTGACAGAAATTAATTTTTCCCACTGAGCCTCAGTATGTTATAAAGGCTTTTGGGTGAAATCAAGCTTACAAACAGACTTTTAAAACAGGGTCGCAATTGGCTTAAGCAAACGCCTGGCTAAAAATATCCCAAAGAAACAAAGGGTGTGTTGCAGTCAGCGGACAATCTTTTTCGCATTTCTCTTAGTAAAAAAGAATTAAATCGTCTACTTGCTCCTTAACTTCATTCACATGCTTTGTGCTACCACTGGTTTTTATCGCAATTTTTTTCAAAAACCGACCCTAAATCAATATCTTTACAAGCTTTAAAGTTGTCTTCATTCGTTACTAATTTTAATATTTCGTCACAGATGTAAGGTTTGAGTAAAAATTAAAAACGGAAAAAATGTGAGGATTTTGGTTAAACAAATTTAAATCGCCAAAGTCTAAAAATATCGCCTTTTTTTGGGTGCGTCGCCAAACCGATTTTCGTGTCGCCAAATTAAATTTCAAATCGCCAACCCTGACCCCAACCGTAATTTTCATACAAAGAGAGTTCAGGTGAGAGTTTGAATTTGGTAAGATAAATTGCTTACGCAATTGAGAAATGTAGGGTTCAAAATTTGAACCGTACTAGACATACAAATTTGACAGATCAGCGAAAAAATGTAAGGAAAAGAAGCTAAGCGACATAAAAAAAATTGATATCTTGAAAAATAAATACTTTTTTTTGTTAAATAAAAACATAAAAATAAATTCCTAGCTAGGTATTCTACAATAATGGAAAATAAAACAAGTAAAAATGTTATCATCGGCCTGGCCGATGCTTTGATACCCTCCACTGTATGCACTGGTACAGGTACACGCATCATGTGTCTAATATTGGTTTTGTATGGGAAGTACCAGAACTACTTGACCATTTTTAATACAAACCTGAAGGCCATAAATATAAGACCTCTCATAAAATTTCAGTTGCCTAAGTCGATTTGTTCGGACGCTATCAGGATTTCAACAGACAGAGGGGAGACGTGGGTCTAATAGTGGTTTTGTATGGGAGGTACCAGAACTACTTGACCGACATAGCCCGTTTTCAATACCAACCTGGCGACGTTAAAAAGAAATCGTCACATAATTTCATTCACTTGGGTCAATTCGTTTCGACGGTATCGTGCTTTCAACAGACAGACAGACGGACATGGCTAAATTGATTCAGAATGTGATCCTGATTCAGAATATATATACTTTATAGGGTCTCCGGTGAATCCTTCTTGGCGTTACAAACGTAATGACAAAGTGAATATACCTTCCTGTGGAGGGTATAAAAAAGTGTTGCATCGAGAGTCTCATTGTGCTGCATACCCAAATGCAACTTATATAGACAAAATGGTATAACCATATGTAGTTTAATTTTGTGGGGTTTTGCGTTTTGAAGTCATCGGGGATGCATATATGACGAGATCATCTACATCACTGTTTGCTGAATCTGGTATAACACCTATAGCATAGACCCAAACAGCCTTGACGAGCTCTTCCCCTTCGCGAATGGAGCGTTTTGTGCCTCTAAAATATTCTGCTATATCGCAAATGGTTATCGAGAAAGTCTGAGATAAATCTCGGTTAGTTGGGTCTGCTATTGGTATTTGAGATAATGCTGCAAAATAAATGGAATATTAACAAAAATTTAAAGAACTTTAAACAGTTTCAAAAAAAGAGTCTAATCCAAAAAAACGAAATTGTTTACACGAAACCAGAACAAGTTTTTCATTAAACTTTTAAACGATTCAAACATATTTTATAGACCCGGGATTATTATTTATTTTTCATAAACAGTACTTGAATTTTAGAGCGACAAGGCTTTTACATCAATTAGAACAGTTTTTCATTTCTAAAATGAATAAATTGCCTGTACAGAAATACACGTACCGCTTATGGGTGACAGATTCCTGTATGTCTGATAGAGTGATAGGGTTCTTTTCTTCGCCACCAGATATCGCAGGCCAACTTGTATACATGTTTTCATAGTGTGTGCTGGGCAACTGTAGATACTAGGGATCCCAGGTTCAAACACCGGAAAAACACAAATTATCTTAAGGTGTCTTCCACTGCGTCATCTAGCGCGAACGTCTAACAAACACCCGTGAGTATAAATGTCATGAAAAGGCTTTTTAAGCCGTTCGGAACAAATGTAGGTCCCTTCCATTCGTATATCCCAAAAATAAAGACTCTCACAAAAGAATGGTTGTGAGAAGCTAGTCCTAGATTATCTATATCTACGGACCTGTTACGCCATCCTTTTACTTATTTATTTTATTCAATAGGGTAACGACATAATTGACAATGTTTTCGAATGACTCACCATCAGCGTCCCTTCATGCCCAATTCTAAAAATCTCAATGGTGAAATTATATGTAAGAAAAAAACCCCACAAAAACGTGAAAGAAGTAGAAGGCACCAAAACGAAGATGCACACATGTAGAATGTAGATACACAGATTTTATCGTGCAACAGTTTTGCACTCACATGTCGTAATTAATACAAGTTTCCATCATTCAGCTGGCAGATGAAAGAAAACATCATGTCGGCTGAATGCGGGATCTCGTGCAGTGCCGCCGAGCATCATGTTGTATATGAAATTCGCGTTAATTGACGGCAGCATTTAACGCAAAGCGCCACACAGTCAGTGAATTTCCCCAACAGCGCCATTCACAATAGGTTGCGAGTGTAATTCAATTAATCGCCACGAAGATGGATGGTTGCGTTTCACAGTTGCGGTGGCAATTTTCGTACAACCTACCCTTAAATGACTGACAGTAAAAGCTGACTGAATTGGTCTATAAAAATGTAGCTACTACTTGAAATAAAATAATAAATTGCACCGCAGAGTGCTAGCTGCAAGTGCAACATGTGACAAGGTTATATTAGAAGGGCCATGATCGTCTTATAGCATTTGTGGGGGTACTTATTGTAAGAGTAGGTACATACTGTACGAGGTGGGTTTTATGTCTCGGTACTGTCTGGAAGCTTAACCTTGATGCAGTTACAGAGGTTACAAAGGTTGTCGCTTTACATCTGTGACAGGCGTCCAAAAGTAGATGTAAATTGCGTCTTACTTCTGTCCCCGCACTTCGGATAGTTGCCAAAGGCCATTGAATCAAATATGCGCCTCAAACTTGCGAGGTGCTATGGCTATCTCTGCTGACAGCGACAATTATTGAATAATCAAACAGCATTCAGCAGCGTCTGGCCTCTATCTACGCTAGGCGGTTGACCTGATGTGTATAATGTATATATGTTGAAGAGGATCGTCCGAGTTTTAACTCCTGGGGTGCTGATCAGCGTTGATCAGCTTCCTTTATGATCTTGCGTTTTTAGTATTTGTTAAGAAATTGTTAATTAATCTCAACAAATTGTTGGGGAAAGTCCAATTCTATCAGCTTAAAAAGTTGTCCTTTGATTCGGGAGCAGTCAAAAGCCTTCTCTATGTCCAACAAGTTTGCGTGAAATAGTTGTTTAATTTTTGTTGAGTAGGTACCATGGTGATGTCATTTTATAGCTTCAACAGTAGGTGAATGGTGAAGTGCTTGGGCCTTAATCCAAACTGAAAAGTCCGAATTTGTTCCTCCGCACAAAGGTGGTTTATCTTCCTTATGAGTGGCTCTCTATATAGACTAAGGATCCTGCTAATACAACACAGTAAATATATCGGCCGCTATACCTCGACTTGCAAGAGGTTTGTCTTTTTAGCAACTGGAACAACTGGCTCCACGGTTTTGGAAAATAGCATGTTATTTATATAGTTGCCAAGTAAGTACAAAACGTCACTATTGATAGCAACAATTTCGAGATAGTTAAGGAGTTCACCTACCTCGGAGTAAACGTAAACTCCACGAATGACACCCTAGTGGAGATCCGGCGAAGAATTACCCTAGGGAACCGTTGCTACTTCGATTTGGTAAAACAATTGGGTTCAAAACTCCTAACTCGAAGGATGAAATATGTGCTCTACAAAACATTTATCCTGCCAGTTCTGCTTTAAGGCGCCGAGTGGTGGACATTAAGGAAGAAGGGAGATCTGATACTGGGCTTCTTCGAAAGAAAAATACTTCGGCGGATTTTTGGTCCTGTTTGCGAGGAGGGCGAATGGAGGAGAAGATACAACCGCGAACTCTATGAGCTGTACCAAGATGTGGATGTAGTCCAAAAAGCTAAAACACGTCGACTACATTGGCTCGGCCACATCGAGCGAATGGACAGGACAATAATGCTCCAGCTAAGAGGATCTTCGAATCCCAGCCCCCAGGTTCGAGAAGACAAGGAAGACCGAACCTCCGTTTCAAAGACCAAGCCATTGCTTCACGGGTCGGGAAGTAGGAATTTAATTTTTGACGCAGCAGTTTTATATAAAATATGTTATGGAGCTTGGACCTTTTGCCAATTATTTGTGTGATTCTATCGATTTTGAAAAAAAAAAAAAAAAAAACAAAACAAAAGAAATGAAAAGATGAATACTGTATGCCACTGTAAAACAAATATAGAGCCATTGTGATGTCATTGCGGTTTATGACTCCAACTGTATGAAAACTCTATGGAAACCTACGATTCGGCAAGCTATTTGCCGTTACAAGTAGGTATTTTGTTTTTAATCGCGTGTCAGAAAGAAGTCATGTACGGTATAGCATCTAGGTACTACAGAACTAGACTGCACTTTTCATGACATTTGGAAAGCTCGTCTCGAGATAACAAATCCGATCTATTGTGCATTTTGAACTATTTTAAGGAATACTGCTTCAGTGTTTTTCTTTTGTATCCTAAATCTGGATTTATAATACATTTTTCTACTACAATTACAATTTTTTGTTTGTGTCTTGATCCCAAATAAATAATTTGATCGCTTAAGATTAACATATCTTCATTTTAATGAGATTCATAGTTATAACGCAATCGTTCACACCAGCATTTCCGAGACTATGTTGTAGCCCAGAGCACAATAGACATAAACATATCCCAAAAGCAACACAGAAAAAGTAGTTCAGATAAACGATCTACAAAACGTTACCATTGTTGTATAGAATAGAAGACACTTAACAAATGGATGTCATCGTTTTTTCGAATCTTATCGCCGCCGATACACCATGACATATCTATACAAGCTGTACACACTCAAAAGGGTCAATAGCATAAATGCTTCCTACCACTGGTCCTACCTTTGTTAACTACAAAAGAATCCACAGACTCAAAATATTGATTGAAATGTTAAAATAGGATACACTTGTAGGAATACCTGCTCCTGCTCCTACATGAACATGGTGCGTCAGATTAAGCAATTTATTTACCTTTATAGGAAGATATTCTTGTAGATACTTCTTTTTACAAAGGCGTGGGAGCAGCTGTTTTAGATCTTCATCTCGGAAAATCTAAAATTTCGTTAGGTAATAAATCTGGTTAAACGCCTTTCGATTACGAAAGTGGTGCTCCCAGCTATCAGGATATATAAATGCTACGTAAAGTAATCACAATCGTAAGATCGAAAAGTTATTTGCAAATGTGTGCAAATTAATTATGTTCACAAAACATTAATAAATCAATTCTATGTCAACTGAAAAGTTCACAATTGCTTGGTACATGTGTTACAACACCCACTCCATGATTACATAAATTAAAAAAGAAAATATGTCAAAATGTGGTAAACGCTTAGTACTTATGCACACGAGCTGTTTCGCCACCGCCTAATCAGAATCTAAATTAAATCAGATTTGGTAAATGATTTGCGTGTGAATAACTTAAGTTTGGTCACACCATCTTAAATGTTTAGCGCGGCGCCTGTTTCATAACTAAATTCGTCGACACGCGTGCTAACTTAACACCTCATTATTCATTCACTGATGAGATCTCGGGCAAAAACGTAATGAAACAAGGAACGCAATTCGTGTCCTTTTCAACGAAACAAAAATATCCCCCACATTGACTGAAGCATAACAGCAGAGTTGGAAGGGTGCGGGTTGGGTATAGGTATACTTCTACTCGTATCGTAAATTGAAAAATCGGCACAACGTGTTGGATTGCAATCAATTCAATGGCTTACAATCGACACTTTTGGGTCCTGTATATGATTGATGGTCAACCGATGATGAGTGATGGATTTCGGCGCGGCGGCGAGGTGCTAACGCTGCTGTTGACAGTTTGAACAGAAAAGGAATCGGATTTAATGACGAATTAGTTTGTTTGCCTCGAAACAAATCAATTGAAGTAGGAATTTGTAGGGGTAACAGAAAGCCTGAAGGTTTTGATCACATGACATCTTTAATTGGAGTTAGATGAATTAAAATGAAAAGTATTCGACCTAAATGTATATTTTGAATGCCACTGACATCTGGTGTTATATGGTGCGAAATATTGTTAATTCGGACATATTCCAGGACATTGCTCTAATTTGTTTTTCATGATATAGATAGACTATAGACATAGAGGAACATCTTTCCAAAGCAACTTGAATATATCCATATGGAGAAATATGAAACAAACTCCTTTGCACTATCAATGGATACCTACGAGGAATGAGGCTTTATTATACCTAATTATGACTCGTGAGTCATGACCAAAGACTATGTTAACAATAATTTATTTGTACATTATTTACATAGCTATAACACTATATATGCTTAGATAAGAAAGTGGGCCAATGACAAGTGAATTTCTGTCAGCCCAAACTTCGGTTTCAGTCCTAAACCCCTGGTTATACTGACAATGTCCTAATTATCTGCAATGATAAAAATTGTGTGTTCAGACTTCTTCAGACAATGTTCAGCAACCTGACAATTTCATAGCCACATGGAGCGCTGATAATGGGCTTACAATGACTTTTCTGACAATATTGTCAGACAAAATTGTGAGTTCAGACGGTTGTATGACATTTAGGACACAATCGTGTGTACTTAGCTTAGTATTTAGTATTTATTGACTTAGAAAATATCTTTTACATTAGACTTGAAGTCCATTTAAAGCAAAAGTTAATACAATTTTGAATTAATTGATTAAGCCAAACAAATATAAATTACATTGAAACAAAATAGTGATGCAAAATAGTGAACATTTTTAATTGAAACGATGAAAATTTTGGAACAGAGAGAAAAAAAAAAAATAAATAAATAAATTAACATAGATATTATAATTAAATTATTATGAGCTATTGACTATTGACTATATGTCTGAATAAAACGCTTTCGAAATATTTGGTACTGCGATGTCTTCTTACGTCTAGGGGTAAGGCATTCCACTGTCTGATAACACAAACAAAAAATTGTCGTTCTGAATTTGTGCAGGTGAACTTTGGTTGTAAGAGTATGAATGATCTTGACGAATTAGCAAAACTTATTTTTTCATAAAGATACGAAGGTGTCTTATTTGTTAAAATGTTGTTTAACGTCTTAAGAAAGACCGCAATATTTGAGATATGTATACAAACTACATCCAAATACACTTTTCGAATGACTTGATATGTGATCAAAGCGATTGAGATTATATATGTATCGGATAACATTATTAAATGCTACAGTTAAGCTTCTTTTTGTTTCGGAATTATGACCACAAAAAATTTCGCACCCATATGTTATGATCGGCACAATTATTGATTTGGCTAATTGCATTTTAACACATTGAGGGGTAAAATGCTTGGATAAACAAAGGTTTCGGAGACAGCCATAGATCCTACCGATTGACAACCTTATATGATAGTCCCAACTAAGGGTCGAATCAAACCAAATACCCAAATTTTTAGCCTTTTCTGCATATTCGAGTACTGTTGTTCCTAGGTATATTCTTGGAAAATAGCTATAGTCAAGTTTATTTTTGTAAACTACCAAACATTTAGACTTCTTTGGGTTGAGTTGGAGACAATTCTCTTCTGACCAAGCCGTAATATTTTTTAGATCTGTATTCAGTCTATCAACACAATCTTCGATCATTCCAAGCTTGCAACTTAAGTAGATTTGTACATCATCGGCGTACATATGTGCAGGGAAGAATTTTTAATTACTTGGGGCAGGTTATTAATGAACATTGTGAACAACAATGGGCCAAGTATTGATCCCTGCGGCACTCCAGACGAGAGTTCCAAAAAGTTGGATACGTTCCTATTTAACACAACTGCCTGTGTTCTATTTGTGAGATATGAGTGCATCAGATTGACGGCAGAATTAGAAATCCGAAAGTAGCTCTTCATTTTGGATAGAAGTATTTGATGATTTACTGTATCAAACGCTTTAGAAAAATCTAGCAGTCCAAGGAAAGATACAAGGTCTTTGTCCATATAATACCTTAGATCCTCCGTAACTTTAAGGACAGCTGAAACACAACTATGTTTTTCCCTAAAACCAGACTGGAATTCACTTAAAAGTTTGTTATTGTTAAGAAAAACCGACATTTGTTTGTGTAACATCTTTTCTAAAACTTTAGACAGAAATGGAAGTATTGAAATAGGTCGGTATTCGGGATTCGCATGTCGAGTAGCAGCTTTTTTTGAATTGGTATTACTTTCGCAACCTTCCATATCTCTGGAAAAGAACTTGTTAATATGATTGTGTTTAAAGAAAACAATCCATGAGTTTTTCTTTATGACATTTGTGTGTTCCAGACACAGAGGACAATTATGTCAGATCAGCTCACTCACTTATACCTTTTTTTTATATTTTCAACAAATTTTAATTTTTTTTTTTGTATTTTCTGTGAATTTGATTATTTTGAACTAAACTGAACTGAAATGAGCGAACAAGTTCAGTAGTGTGATTTGAAATAAATTGATCGATCACTCAAATGAACTAAATTGCCCAAATCTACTGTCAACGCACTCAAGCGGCAAAGGCCCGTTGTGAATTTGCCTTTAATCTTTGGATTTATAAAGATGCCATTCGTTCAGTCCGACATTTTTAAGAGGAAGTTATTGATATGAAGAAAATTATTGTCAAAATATTTGACAAGTCACATTTTGTTACTAATTAAATTTTGTAAATGTAAATGTCCCTATTGCAAACAATTTCAAGTGATCTTACAGAAAGACAGGGAGCCACAATATTGCCTTACATATTTGTTCTATAATCTATACACAATTATAACAGAATGGATAAAAATGAGGTTGCCACACGCCCCAATATAATATTTCAATGTTTATGGCGGTCAATGGTACACTGAAAAAAATATTTATTGTCATATTGACAATCGGTAGTAGTTAACTGGAAATGGTCAAATTGACGAACAAAATTGACGATATGATGAAAATTTTTTGAAAATATCAAATACATTTAACAACCGGATAGTCAATATGAAGAACGGGCCGTTGTCAATTCTTAGTACCAAACATTATGAAAATAGTTGTAAGATTAACAATTGCAGTTGTCAATATGATGTACGCACTTTCATTGTTGAAGAGCGCGTTTGTTCAATTGAAAATCGGGGTTGTCAATATGACTACCACATAAGTGCAGTATTTCAAAATCTTTGTATTGATGAGCTTTGTTGTAATATGGACAATCGCAGTTGTCAATATAAATACTCAACAAAACACGTTTAGGATTATGGTTCACAGTCACTTTTGACAAACAAAAAACATCAACCATAATAATACAGAGATTATACAGATCCACATAACACTGCGGCAAGTGGCAATATCATCGGGAGAATAGGAAAGCCGAAATCTGACAATTTAATTTAAGAAGCTGAAAAACCAAAAGAAAATCAATGTATCAAAACAAAAGGGAAGACTGGTGGTTGTCGATTAGTCCAACGTCTGGGTGCCGATAGACGATAGTTGTTATTAGTCAATCGTCTGGTTTCTGGAGTTATGAAAAAAAAAAAAATAGTTGGCGCAAACAGGTCATAGAAACCCTAAGCCTAGCTTCCCACTACCATTCGTTTGTGTGAGTTTTTATTTTTGGGACGAATTAAAGGGACCTACAATTTTATGCCGAGTCTGAACGGCTGAATTATACTCTCGGATGTTTGTCAAACATTCGCGAGAGGTGGCGCTGTGGAAAGAACCTTAAGATGTAATTTGAGTTTTCCGGGGATCGAACATGGGATCCCTTCTGGAGTTTTACATAGTCAGGTTAAACTCCCTCACGTTAATACTTCTTTAATGTCTTACAAAGAATTTTTGCTTCCAGCGACCCTCCAAAGAAAAGAAAAATCCTTCTTATTCGCTTTATAACATAATCACACGTTATGTATATTCCTCAACGGTTGGATGCGCACCATAGTCCATAACACATCCCCGTTTAACACATCTTTTTAATACTCATTCTAATAATGTCAAAGAACTAAATCTAATCGTTCGATTAAAAGTGCATTGACTCCAGAGCAAAGCTCCTTACTCCTATTCGCCTATGTGTTGTGTAATGTATGCTCTAAATGTTCCATGTATTCGTGTCATGTTTAAATATAATTGACTTTGTTCAGTTAATCCGTTTATGAAATGAAAATGCAAATTTAATTTAAATGTTCCGCACATATGAGTTTTAGGTTGTACTCCCACTATAAAGGATAATAGTCGACGTGGATGCACATAGACGACGACGATGCACAGAGACAGAGCGGGCAGATAGCTGTCGCTTATGGCAACAGTGCCAACTGTAAGCTCAACACCAACCAAGTAACATCCACATCAATATGCGATGTAGAAGTGGAACTTATTGTAGTACATATTCGCATGGAAGAGCATAGACGATAGGGATACTGCAGGGTCTGTAATATCGCTCGGGTGGGAGGACGCAAGTTTATATATATAGAATAAGAGTACTCGGTCGAGTGTAAACATTGCATACGCACATAAAATGAAGTTGATATCCTGCACATTTAGTGCAAGATTGTAGGCAGACATGCATTAGATAGCGCCAGATATCGTTCTAGTAGAACGTTGCTGTTGCTGACGCTACATCAACATCACTTTTCAATGGGATTCTGCATAATATGAATCCACCTAACTGCGAATAAGGGGTTAATGGGTATACTAGTGTCTCTGTGTTAATACATTTAACAAAGAATTATAAAATCCAAATGAACGAAATTGACTATCACATTGCAGATTGTTATAGGAACAAAAGCATTGAACAAGAGTAGAATCAAAACTGCATCAATGTGTTGATTCGCGGTAAAAACTTGTTGGAGATAAGTAAGTCAAAGAGAACTCTTCATAATAATTAATGGTAATGAGATGTACCTGCTTATAATTCTTAAGTCAGAACTCAGAAGTTAAATATCGAGTTAGTTGTTGTTAAACAACAATAAACAGGATGAAATTACAACTTTACAATTAATTTGACCATAAGCGTTTTTGATTAAACGCAAACGTGGTCAATAAATTTAAAATCAACCATACTTCTTATAAATTAAACATATTCGTAGTTGAAGTATAACGATTACAGTACCATTAAACACAAACATTTTCAAGGTAAAATTTCATTGATTATTATTAAAGTATCATGAGCATGTTAAAAGTATCTACGGACAGTAGATACTTTTAACATGTTCAGTATTCAGTCAGAAGTGCAAGTACTAGGTACATTACGTTACGAGCGAGTGTCAACAGTGTATTTTTCTTTGTAGTGTATAGTGACGTTTTTTGTTTTGTTTTTTAGTGCGCTTGTTGGTTGAGGCCGTGGTCTACCCCGGATTGTGAGCGCCATCTAAAGTAAGTTATTTTCTCGTAAACTTTTACCACTCATAATTTTGAAATTTTCCTTAGATTCGACACCCGGATGTCAATACTCTGGAGTCAACACCAGCCAACGGTGCATACGGTACGAGACAACACTCACAATTTATGTAGGTAAATTATAATTACTTATAAAATAATAATTTTACTTCGTTGGGCCCCTGTTGTTGAGCCAACATATTAAAATATTAATTATTTATCACCATTTTGTTAACTAGCCTTAAGTCAAACTGTTATATGAAAGTTCAATAAATACTAATGTAAATAAATGTAATGTAATTTTGCGTAGATTTATATTAGTTTTCAGTTTTTTATAGTATTTTCATAGAAATAAAATGGTAAAGTAAGTATGGACGTTTTAAAAGAAGCACAAAAACATTACAATGTTTCCATTGCTGATTAACAATGATCATGCTTGATCAATCGCTTCCCTGTGATAAAGTAACCATGGACGTGTTAAAAGAAACATGACCATTGTACAATTTTGAATTTGTTAATCAACAATGATCGCGGTGCTTAATCAATCGCTTACCGTGCTTGCTTTAATACGAATAACCTTATGCGTGGTTATTTAAACACGAAATTGACAATGGCGTGATAGATTTATGCAAAAATACCCGTTATGTTTTTTTATAAAAAATTGACAATGTCGCATTTGTTGAAATGACAATGCCCATTGGTTGACGCAAAATCAAATAAGGTGCATGCTTGATTTTACCAACGTTTTTCTTTCGGTGTATGTACAGGGGTGGGCATACATATTTAGACAAAACTAAAGTTAATTCTAGTAATAATTCGAACTAACTTCATGTAAATTTTGGCATTAATGGAAAGGTCATTGAAATTCCGTTTGAATGATACAAAACTTTTCTTAACCCATTAAGTACCCATTGAAAATTTAGAATGTTTCGGCAAATTTGACTTTTTGCTCAAACAAAAATATTTTGGTGCCTTTTTGATACTTTTTCAATTAAATTGTGTCGTTGTTTCCTTCAAAAATTAAAATAAATTTGTAACATTAATATACTTAATAGCTCTTAAACAATGTTTCAGTAGAAAGATATCTTAAGTTATCATATCTCCGTATTGTAAATTGTGCGATAACAAGCCAGTAATTTGTAAACGAAATAAAATATCTATATCTATATTAATGGGGTACAACCAATACAGTGGAATTTAATGCTTTCAAAACACAATGCTGCCTACTTCGTTTGAATGACCACATACATAAAGTCGCCAAAAAGGCTGCAAAATGTTTAGGTTTCTTAAATCGATGTAAGAAGTAATTTACACCCTCCGACCTAGCTTCAATATACAAGGCCTTTCTTCGGCCTAAGCTTGAGTACAACGCTCATATCTGGTCAGGTGCACCAAAAACTTAATTGCTCCTACTATATATAAAATTAGAAAAAAAAACATTGTTATCCGAAGAATTTTTAGTTCTTGTAAAATTATGTGAGTGGAAAAGTGTTGGCTCAAAAAAAGTTCTTCCATCAACAACTCATTATTGATTATTTAAGAATCAAATTATTAGTTTAAAAATAAAATTCTTGTAAAATCAATTTTAAAATTCTTAAACAATTTCAAAAACGAAAAATTATCAGCCCAACAAGAAAATTGTTGTGTTAAGTATTTCTGTAAACAAAATATCCTTTCAAAAATCAACTTTTTGACTCAACAATTCGTTCTTCAGTTAACAATTATTATCAATAATAAAAGAACTTGCATTAACAATGAAAAATGTTAACTATTTGTGTGATAATCTTATTTCAAGACCTACAGATTTAAGCCAAGAATAAAAAGTTATTGTTGGAAAAAGCACAATTGAATGTTAAGAAATTGAGAATAAAATTGTTCTTATGACAACAATCTGTTCTTACTTATGTTTGCTTCAAAATTTCATAAGAAAAATTGTTACGTTGTCAACATCCAGTTCTTGGCACTACAACTAGTTATTGACACAACAATTAATTTTATCTTAAATTCATGCAAAAAGTAAATCGTTCCCTTAGTACAAAAAGCAATGCAAATCAGCATTGTCTTATGAATTGCGATCGCGTTAAGAACATTTTATATTAAAAAGTGAATTTAAAACGGAAGAGTCGGAAATTTGAAAATATTAAAGTTCTTTTTGGATTCTGAAAATAATCGTTTTTTGAAATAAAAAAAGATTTAAGTTGCTTTTATATAAAAAATGTTATTAATTTTTAACATGTGTAAAAAGTGTCACTTTAATCAGCTCTGAAGAAGTTGTTCGGTTTTAGTTATTTTTTTTTTTGTAAAAAAATATATGTACCTATAAGAATTTCTTATGAAAAAATAAATGTTTGGTTATATTCCTACTTAATTTTGAGCTTTTCTTTTTTATTCTTCGTTGCTCTTAAATATGTATTTCAAATATTTGTGTGAAGTGTGAGAAGGAATAGTTTTTCAATTATCTAACCAAACAAAGGAATGTTTTCAAGGAAAGTTTAAATTTAGGCATTAAAAGGTTGGTTCTAACTGAAAAGACGTCTTGACATATATCTGACAATTTAAACATTTGAACAATTTTGTTCATATTTTTTGTGAAATCACACCAAAAACATAAATGTAAAAAAAGAGCCATGTTCTCTTATATAGAATAGCAAGAATTAGGTGCGTAACTAATCAGCCGCTAAAAGTAAAACAGATCTAAATGTACTCCAAGTTCTTAGTTTAAGAAGGTTAAATGTTAAAAAAATATTGGTAGGTTTACTTGGCAAGTTTTTCGTTTATAATTTCATCATATTGTACAATATATTAAAATTTGAAAACTTGACAAGTGAACCTACCATTTTTTTTTTACATTTAACCCTGAGGACATCTTAATTGGGTATGATTTTAAATTTGCTGAAATGACTCTGAGATTCAGCGAGATTAGCAATAAATGAGAAAGTTTCGTGCGACCCAGTCGTGCACACTTTTTTTGTTAGTTTTGGTACTACAACTATTCAGCAGACATGCAAAGAATTATTAAAGAGAAAAAACACGCACATATGTATTTCTTTTTTTGCCGGTAACACTATATAGCTAACTACTTTCAGACCCTTCAGCAATTCTCTCGCAACACCCGTCACCGTCACACATCGAATGCGCATCAGTTCAGCCTTTTAAGACGACCTTCGGACGTACTGTAAAATATAGAGATTCTTTTGGAAGTCGCACAATACGCATGTGGATTGTGGAATGCATTGCCTCACACGGTTTTCCCCTCTCATTACAACCCACAATTGTCTAAAACCAATGTGCACCAGTACCTCTTCTCTATCATCCCTATTAAGGGAACAAAACCCCTTGACTACTAGTGAATTATAAAAAAATAGCATACAGAATAAAGTGCACAGTTTTTTTACATTATCACAACCACTTTTTTAAATACAGAATTTTGATATACAGAATTTTGTACATACGGAATTTTCTTCATACGGAAAATACAGTATTTTGATCATACAGTTTTCAACCCCAACAAGAGCTCAGAATTTGCACGGCGCAGAAGCATGTTCATAGGCGTTTCGAACTAAAAATTTTTCTAGCGATTTTCGGTTCCGTTTGCGTTGAGCCCGTCAAGAAAGAGTAGATTTAACAACGAACTCTCTGAACTTAAATGGTCTACTATAAGATGCCTAGGAAACCAACGCTCGATATTGAAGAGGCAATTCCAATTTCCAACTCGTAGGAAGGGGACCTCAACCAACTTGTCAATCCAATTGCCTCCCAGCGCTGCTGAAAACATTGATCTCGATGAAGACTTCAACAGACATCTTTGACAGTTGCACATCAAAATGTTATAGTTTCGAAGCTGATCAGGTTAACAACATTTTTATAAAAACTGGGAATTATTTCATAAACATTTTACAGTTTTGGTATTGATAATTCCACAAAATTTTTAAATTTTTTGCAAACACAGGGTAAGAAAAATGCTAGTAATAAGTTCTTCTATAAGCCTCATTTACACATTCGCCGCTTAACGTCATTGATCTGATAGAACACATGAACGAGAATAGTTTGCAGCCATCGAAGATCGTATCCCAAGAAAGTCGCGCAAAACTATACCACAAGTCCACAAACCTAAGATTCTTCAAACCGATATACTGAAGCGAATTAAATAAATAAAAAAACACTCCATTGAGTGTTTAGTTTATGTCTATGCTTTCTAATGTAGTAGCATACCTACTTCAGCCTAAGCCCTAAAATCCAAACCACTGCAAAGCACGAGACCTAGTAAAAGTCAAAAAGCACTAGTCGCGCTTCTCTTCTCCTGCACGCTATTATCCATACGGTCGAAAGTCGTTATGAATAGAAAAGCAAACGACTCCACACAATATAGCGCCCCTCCATTAAATTCAATTTTGACCTGAAATTTTACGATATTCATTATTATGAGCAACGATTATAAAGATTCATTTAATGGCCATTGCTATTCGCGGGGATTCCAGTTCAGGGTACTATGCCTTTCCATACAATCATATCACTTATTTATATTATATGTGTGTAATTATTGAAGTCATATCGTCTACAGTCGTAAATTCGGCCATAAGGACTTTTACGTCCAACAATTTTACATCCTTCGCATAATGGAATTCGATTTGACTTTATTACTAAACTTATTTCAAATTGGTCATTCTAATTCTATTAAATCGAAGTGGATACAAGGATGGGCAATAGACATGAGCATATTTTATTATGTCCTTTGGCAGAGCACACAATGTTTTCGGTGCGATGTCAGTTGTCAGTCCCCTTTGTAATAATAATTACTGACTTCAAGCATGAATAGGCGTCAGATATGCTATTTATGTATAACTACACAAAGATACGTGTGTATAGATAAGTATAAACTTCAGCAACTTCAGCCATCGTATTGATTTCTCCAACATCACCAAAATGAACAGTGTCTTTTGCCTCTAATTAACCTCACAAACAGTAAAGTTTCTCATTCGGATTGTTCTGAACTCTGAAGTCGCAAAACATCACACAACCGCCTACCTCATTGGTGGTGAGCCAGCTATACTCTCCTTATTTATACTGCGCTACGCTAAGAGCTGTAGATGTAGAATCCTTTGTGTGTACCTACTCGATAATCCTAATCTGATTACGGTGATATTTCCCAAGTTGCAGTTCATTTGATATGAACCTAACAATGTACATCAGACTCGGTTACAGACTGACTTTGAATCTTTGAGTGGGTACATTCTAAGAGTATAATGTACGGCTTAGGTATTTGGTAAGGAACTTCATGTCCCTGTCCTTGAATCGGCCAGGTAGGTTTTGGTGCATTGAAGCACAATGATACCGCACACCCACACTTGCGCATTTGCAAACTTTGAATGGTGGAAATGGCTGGAGGAAAATTTTCAAGCGAACATACCTTTGCCGTAAAATGGACTAAATATACCGCTAGAAGGGGTAGGTACTTAGGTAGTAAATATATCTATCTACATAATTGTGAAATTGATTACTCGGCAAGTTGAATGAAATTTAAGGATTCTATTTGACAATGAAATCAATTGATTCCATTGTCAACCATTCGTTTGTGTGAGTTTTTATTTTTGGGACAAATGGAAGGGACTTACAATTTTTTTGCCGAATTCGAACGGCTGAATTGAGAAGCTTTTTCAGGACAGTAGTTATACTCTCGGATGTTTGTCAGACGGCCGCGAGAGGTCAAAAATCTTAAGATGTAATTTGTGTTTTTCGAGGGATCGAACCTAGGATCCCTCACAGTAATCCAATAGTCCAGCACACTAACCACCGAGCCACTGCGTAGATATATGGATCTGCAAATGTTATTCTAGGCGTAAGCGATCTAAATAACTACTTTTCTCATGAGGATTAGCTCTACATAAAAAATAGCAATCTGAGTTCGCTAGAAGGATATTAATAATCGCGGAATGCATTATGTACATTTTAGTTTCGATGTGCATTTTTTTTTTCTTTAGAAAATGTAAATATGTTCAACTATGTGATGCTACACGCTACGTTTCATCAACACAAGATGTATCGAATAATAATTTATGTATCTCTTTCAACAACAGAAAAAAAAAACTGTCATAATGCTGGCAGCAAACAAAAGATACCGCCACACGCTATTGCAAAAACTTTTCACATAATTTGCGAGAAATACTAAACTCCCACGTTGATGCATCTGATAAACTTGAGCCGCCAATGCTTGATCGAATGTGGAATTTCTTTCACGCAAACAACGTACCGGCCGGCATCTCGCTTTTCGTGCTTTGTCAATATTGAAATTAACTTTGCGTGCTTTGTCGAATGTAGGAGTGCATCAAAGTGATAGCAAGCGTCAGTTCAGTGGGCTAAAGGAAAAGGTGTCTGTCAGTATGTTTATCTAGGTATGTTAGTATTGTTAGTATCTACCTATGTCATTTTGAGAAGATATTTATAGGTTAGGTAGTGTATCTATATCTAAAACAAATGAATTTATTAAAAGTCGGCAAACATTTTGTAGTATATGTACTGTACAGCTTGTTACGCATACGCGTCGTGATGCCGATGTCGCCTTCCATCTGAGCGCCACACTTTAGAACTAAGGTATCCCATTGCCCTACCGCGATGTCCAAGGTATGGTCTATTTGTCCCAAATATCTTAGCCCATTTATTCAAATATTTTTCGCCTGGCCTATAGCACTGTTAGTTAGTTATTCATTTTGCCACTTGTGCAGTTCGCCATTACTCCTGGACAAGCAAATTGAACAGATGATCGCATTGAACATTTTTCTCTCAAAACAAACAAGTTTAGTGTGTTTCCATCCGCACTGTCAAGCCCATGATGTTTCGGCGCCATACAGCATGATGGTAAATATGGCTGTTGTATCGAAATTCCGGCTGGAAAGGGTAATTCTTTGATGCCATTCACCACGAAGTCTAAATATACCTACAAGTTTTTTTTTCTACTTCAAAAATCCTCACTCCTCTATGATCGTAAAGAACTGCAATTATAAAACTGACATGGTATACCCGTTTTGTCTATTTTCTAGAAAAATAATTGCAACTACCTCTCATTCTCGAACGGACTAAGAACATAATCGAAAATACACTTCATGCCCAAAACACACGTGCAGAATTCACTGTGCAGCAAGGTTAGAATACACATTTTCTTATGTGGTGAGGTGATACAAATGTAAATTCTGCACCCACCGCAGCACTGCAACATGTCCCAATTTCTAAATCCACTGCATTGCAACGCAGTTTATTAAATTAAATAGACTTTGGCAGAACTAAATTTTTAAATTCAGCTACTGATGCATACAAGAAAAAGTGAGATGGGAATTATTTATTGTCGTTATTGCACTCTCGTATTTTTCCCCGCATTGACAGCAACCGATGCTAATTGAATTCTGCACATCTGTTTCATCTACAGTACCTACTGCTTGCAGTGAAGCGTTCAGAATTTCTGCACATGTGTTTTGGGCATAAGAGACATCAACACCGTACGTACCATTCTCCAACAGTCAACCGAGTTAACGTCACGCGCTCTAACATAATATTTGCAGACTTTGAGAAGGCCTTTGACCGAGTTAACAGCGAATGGATCTGGAAATCTTTGGATAGGAGAGGGATTTCATTGAAGCAATCCTATTACACCACAAGACGCTTTGTTCTTTTGACAACTTTACGACTCTTTTGAAGTGCGACAGTGAGTGAGGCAGATCCTCTTTTACTGATGATAGATGATGTACTGACTGTCACCCTAGATACATATTGACTATGATATGAGAGTAGTGGACATGATATCCATTAATGGAGACCGTTTAAGAGGCTAAGCCACCTGGATTGCTGGATTATTATGCCGACGATATTTGTTTTCTGGCAAGTACCAACAGTGGGATGAATGAGATGTGTATAAATCACTGCAAGTCTTACGATCAATTGCAACAAAAACAAAATATGTAATGCACTTAAGCCGCTCATCACATCAGAGGATTATTATAAGACAGACGCCCATTGATGAGGTCAAACAATTTAAGTATATAGGCGGTTTTGTATCGTTCGATGGAGGAACAGATCTGGATGTGTATAGCTGAATAAGTAAAGCCTGCAGCGCCTTTGGAATGTTGTCCTCAGTATGGGATTCTAATCAAATTTTCCTATACGCAGTAGGTTAGGGGTCTTCGAAAATAATGATTGTAAAACCTGAAAGGTCTCTACCTCCATTTCGGGAAGAAGCTAAGCCGCTGCATGTGATACATTCTTAAGATCCGATGACCGCAAATTATTTCGAACCAAGAATTGTGGCATATAATATAAGCGATCAAAAACTGAATGCCGAAATTAGGCAGCGGAAGTGATGCTGGATTTGCTATACGTTGAGGATAACCAAAACGACAACATTGAGAAGCAGTCCTTCGAATGGAATCCTCAAAGTGCACGTCGAGTTTGTAGACCAAGATAGCCTAAGCAGTAACACAGCGCAACACGTTTTCACAGCTGAAGTATCTGACCGCAGATCGAAAAGTATGGCAGAAAATTATCGCCGCTCTATACCCTACCCGCTGAAGGATTCATATATATAAACATATTATATCATCGTAATATCAATTCTGATTAATATCTCAAGTTCGAGTTATTGAACAAACACAGTACCTTACCCTCTGGTGTTCACGACATTTAACAAACTCGTCGGGAACTGACAGTTTGCTATTCCTTTATACACTCAAGTCATATCGCTTTCAGGCCCCTTTCACCATGTGATTTTCTTTACTTAGTCGACAAATTATTCATACTTTAAGAAAACGTAGAAAGTTGGAGCGAAGATTATATTGCAGCTGTATGAAACACAACATGTAAAATAACCTGTGTGTAGTTCATAGTTCACCTGTCAGTTGGCACCGCACCGGTGCCTAATGAGCAGTGGCAAGTTACCCCATCTTTCTGCAGTTCTTTGTAAATTGCCCTTTTCATTTCAACTGCAGTTAATAGGTACCTAAGTACCACAATGTTTCTCACTTATATTTTACAACAATATGGACGCATCCTTCTGCGTATCCCACAAGCTAATTAACTTTCAGTATAGGTAAGGTAGTACCAAAGGAGTAATAAATACATCAGGAGTGTAAGCAATTGTTTTCAGAACATTTTGACAAAGGGTTGCTTTGGGAGAACTTGTTCCTTCAAACGTTTATATAGGTACACAATAGAATTTCCATTTTCCGCCAATCAAATCCACCTGTACAAACGTTCGTCAAAGCTCAATTAGGGTCCTGCCATTACAAATGATTGATCCTTATTTTCATATACGGTACGCATGTGTACGTCCCAATGGCCGCAAATGGTTGCAATGGCTTAACCACCTTACCCCAGGCCATATGCCCAGCGCACATCATACAAGGCAAAAATTGAATGAATCCCAACTCAAGCGAAAAGAGGAATTTTCGCACCCGTTCAGGAGTATTCCCTCGGGATGTAGACGCTCGCTCGGTGGCGATGGTGGTTCGCTTCGAATTCGCATCACTTTTGATGTAAACCACCAATGGAAAACTTAACCAACTGATGTGGATAATTTTTTGAGTGGTTTCATGCCGTCCTACACTGGCATCAGCATCCGCATAGCACCAACGAAAAACGCAGGTGTTAGAACAGTCTAATGTTCACACGGTAGTTTAATCCGCTTCCTAGATCCCTGACAGTATCATGACTGATTAACGAAATTCCTTATGCAGTTCGTGGATGGCAATGTGCCCACTTGCAAAAAAGTTTCGGGTTAAGGGTGTGCGGCTGTGTGTATAGTATCTGGGTCCTTGTATCTAAAGGGAACATATCCTGCAGATTATCCCTGGTATTTGGCGGCTATCGGAAGGGCTGCCATTGTTGTTCTCGGTGTACAAAAACTCACACACACACACATACATACTGACAGCGACAGGACACAGACTCATTACGTCGCGTAACTTTTTTGCCGAACGTATTTCTAATTTAATTCCGCAGAAAGGATGTCGTGCATGACTAAGCATACATGGGTCTAATTATAATAATTTCTGTTCAGAGATTAGGCTATATATGCAGTTTTAAGTGGCCGATGGCTGATATGCCTCGATGAGTTGAAACGCCATCAAATATGTAACTAGATGTGAGCACAATCTACATATACCTATACATGCTGGTTTAACTATGTCGTCCTTCGGCAAGGAGTTAGATTAGGTAGTTGCCGCATCATCGTCGTTTTGTGTATACTTAGAGGATAAAGGACACATCAGCCTAGTGTAGGGTGAAACAAGGTGGCAATTTTAACTGCAACTGAGCTCATTTGGCAAACGGATTGTTTTACATATAGATTAAATGGTGTTACGATGATGACACCGATGATGATGATAATGATGATAATGGTAGTGGTATGCACTGATAATGATGATGGTTGGGTCAAGAGACTGCTGATTAAATTTGTAAATACGTAAATGGTATAGGTATACAGTTAGGCAATATTGTCATAGAAATGATAAAGATACATTGTTGAGAGTAATTGATTTTTACATGAAATAGGTACGTTGGTTTATTAAAGGTACGACTTTCAACATATGCAGGCGTCATAGTTCATATCATGGAAGACATCTCCTGTACCATCACTTCTATCTACTCAAAAAGCATAAACTTCGGTAAAATGCAAGTAAATTTTACAATTTTTATTGTTTGCAAATGCGAACCGGACTTTAACATCTTAAGAATCGTAACCGTTCCGTATGACGTGACGATGGCTTACAAGAGAGGTGTGTTCGAATCCGACCCACAACTTAAACAAAGAGAGTCATCTTTTGAGTTTTAAAAATAGTCTGGAATAGAGCTTCAGTTGACTAGTTGAATCAGCTCTGAGTAGGTATAGGGGTCTGATCCAAGCACAATTTTCCAAGCATATTCCAAGAGAGAAAATTATTTTACTTTTCTTTTTATAAAGTTAGTCCCATATTTCACGCAAAATTTGAATTTTGCGCCATTTAATAATAAAACAAATAGTATGACAGCTAACAGTTCGGGTGATCGCGTCTAGTAAAATTGGACCGCTATAAGAAAGAACAACGCATTTTCAAAGCTTGAGCAATATTTTAAAAATAATGATGGTTTGTCAGCCACAGTCCGCAATTTTCAAACAAAATCATCGTAAGTGATGAAGCTCATTTTCATCTTGATGTCTTCGTTAGTCGTCAAAATTGTCACATTTGGGGTTAGAAAACTCACGAGCAATTGTTGAGAAACAAATTTGTAGCGGATTTTAGGCTGCGGGCATTATCGGACCATTTTTCTTCGAAAATGCAGTAACAATTAATGGTGTGCGTTATCGTGACGTGATAATCCACTTTCTAGTACCTAAATTACAAGATATGGATCTGACCAACATTTGATTTCAAAAAAACGGTGCCACATGCCATACAGCCAGAGAAACAATTTAATTTCTGCATGAGTCATTCGAATCGTGTAATCGGCCGTTTTTTCGAAGTCAAAGGTCTATGCCCACAGCCACAAACGCATTGAAAGAGGAAATTGGGAGGTGTATTAATAAAATTCAGCCACATTTATGCGAAACAGTCACGATACCGCTGTAAAGCCGCGGTGGCCATTTATCCCTTTATAAGTGACTAGGTATACTATTGCCAATATTTTGTAAGCAAATGTTTAAGTCATGCCATTTTCCCAACAAAACTCTGAACACTGGGCTGGCTTTTGTTTCGCAAACTCGCACAAAATAGAACAAATATTGTCACTTAAGCCGGCTCTCACACTCTATTGCTTGAGTAAGATACATTTAAGTAACTGGTAATAGGACACCTGCAATATTATCGCTCACAATTTTTTTACTTTGAATTCAATTTAGGCCCGAAACACACATGCGATTTCAATCGCGCGACTACTTAGTGGCAAAAAATGATACACACGCATTTCAATGTGACTGCGCGCTCATAATTTTGGATTTTATGTGCGCGCATTCATATTGAAATGTGTGTGCTTCATTTTTAGCGACTAAACAGACGCACGATTGAAATCGCATGTGTGTTTCGGGCCTTAAGGTCTCACATTAAAGCAACTCAATATCGGTCGAACGAAAAATGTTAGGCAGCTCTCCCATTGAGATCAATGAGCAACTAAGCAGCTAGGAATTTTAAATAAGCAATACACAACTTTAGGTATTTGAATCTATTCTTATATTGAAGCAACAGTATTGCAAGGAATTTTCAGCTATCACAGCATCCTTACCTGGACGTTTTACTTCAGCTTCGATTGATTTGCAAGTCTCATCTCTCTAAGATCAGATTCAAATAAAGTTGCGTATTGCGTATTTCTTATTGACAAATTACTAGCTGTTTATTGCTTGTTGCCTCAGTGTGAGTGCATTCTAAATGTTCAATGATTTAATGCTTACACTCTGCAAAGTATTTTTTTTTTTTTATTCATAATGTTTAGTTAAACTTCAGAGACAATAGACGCTCGAAGTCTGAACCCGCGAATAATACCTGCAACGGGTAAGATAGGTCTGACCTACTTTGGAAGGAAGACTTAAACAGCTCCTAGACAACTAATTGCGTCTCATAATAGAAGTGCCGCTTCTCTACAAGTCACATCACTCACTTAAGGAAGCATCGACATAAACCGCTGCTTACGAATTAGGGCAAGGAGACGAAAAATCTATACAATATAAAGCGTAGATACACCTTAGTCAAATCATACAGTTAGGTATCTAGGGATACCTATATATACAAAACTCTAAAAGTCTTTGTTACTATTCTCATTTAGGCGAAAATAGGAAATAATAAAATAAATAAATTTACCAACAGAGGTACAACACCAAAAGGTATGTAGTGGACTGCTATAAGAAAAGTCTATAACATAACCAAACTCAACAAGGTTTAAAGAACAATCAGGGTAGCTTTAACAATAACATAATTAGATGCCATGGCTACAGTCCTTCTGCATATTTTATCTCAAAAACTTCTAAAATATCAAATCATCTATAGTAGCGCTATCAGACTTAGAGAGCCGGACTACTGGTCAACGGCCATACAATAATATTTTGCGTTCCCTATCAAGATATTTGTACGTCGTACCACCTTAAACGCCACAAAATACAAAATGAACTTTAAAAAATAATATAGCTGCGGACCTATTTTCGGACTATCTGTAGGTACATAATTCTCAATAAATATAAGTGCTAAAATTATCATTGAACTAACATTGCTTCATAATTTCAAGTATTCGCTGACGTGAGTTGCAGGGCACAGCAACGTTTAGGTATGGAAAAGCCAACGTGAAGTTGAGCTGCCAAGCAAAGCCTCAGCTGTCCAGTGTTCACTTGCGGAATGTTTTACATTTCGGAGTACGTAGCGCAGTCCTTTAGCGAAGAGAAGTCTGACGAACTGTGTTATATCGAAAAGGATGTGAGGATGTGACCACCCTACAGTAAAAAAAAATTGAGAACCTGCCGCAGTCATAGACGTAACCCAATTCACACTGCCGCAGTTGAAATACAGCCCCGAAAAAATCCTTTTCATTCATTCATTCATTTTCAATGGTCCGCTTGTCTATTAAGTGGGTCGCGTCGCGGGTGTAGGTTGCTTAAGTGGACCCTCCAAAGCTCTCGATTCTCCACCATCGACTCTAAAGATAAACCGATTTTTTAATAAATACGCCTTAAATTGAAATTTTTTGTGAAGTACCTACCTATACCTTTAAAAACGATAGAATGGTGATAATCCACGATTGAGGTACCTAATCACAATATTGGATCGATGCAATAGACCTCAAATCCATCGAAAATGTACTGCAAAAGTGGATTGTTAGGGTAGGTTACTGCCAAAGCCCGCCGCCGGGTATAGTCATTTGAATACAAAAGGTGATATGGATCAAAAGTGTGCATTGATTTAAATAAAGCTTTAATCCGTAACTAAGCGGAGGGTTTACACTTTTCAAGAAAGCAACAAACTTTGGAAAATATTGAAAGGTGCTGTTAATCCTACATAATTCAAAAATCAAAAGAATGGATTTTGTACCTTTTAGAAAGAGTTTATATTATAACTTCTGTCGGTCAAGCATCCGATGTGCGTCTCTCATTGTGGATTTATTTAATGCAATTAGCCAAGCTATTCAATACACAAAATCTGTGTTTCTAATCCATCGGAAAAGATAGGTAGGTCTAGGTATCAATTTCCGCAGTAAACAACTTAATTGCCCTAAAACACTAAATTAAAACACACTTCGTATAGAGTACCACATTGTGTTCCAGAAAAAGTCATATCGATTTAAATCAAATCTTAACGAGTCTAGGTGCCCGATACCAGCCACAAGATCAAAAATCAAGCAATGATTACCACGACTCGTGTCGTATGCTATTCACACATTTAATTTACGATGGGTTTCCCATGAAATGGGTGCGTGTGTCAATGAGGCTCTCTTCAGAATATATCCCATACCAAAAGTGGGATAAATTGATGGCTTTCTCGATGCTAGAAGATTATAGCTCCATATATGAACGGCTAAGAAAAAAAGGCGTGTATACGGCGAAAATGTTGTAACAGCATGCAGCGCGATGTAGTGCAACCTTAAGCTCAATTTTTCGATTTCAATCTTAACGAGGCATAATTTTTCCTTGTCCGCTCGTAAATTCGTGTCCACCAACTACGAGTAGGTAGGTATATATAATGCACCAATTCATGTCGCGTTCCGTGACTATGAACGCCATCGCTAGGTGTGTGCCCACATAAGGAGTCCGACATTCTCTGTCCGTTGTGATATTTGTAGTCCAGGAGTGGTGTCATTATGCAAAATTTTACCACAATCCGAATGGCAAGAAGCAGGTGGCTAAATGTATACCAAAAATCACCACGCATCCGTCTTTATACATCCCAGTGTATAACATTAACATTAAGTTGTAAGCAGCACATAGAACTGTATCTATATCTCTGCGAGCGTGGGGGACCTGAGAACGAAATTATATTTTCGAAGAACTACTTAGGCGAGGCCAATGAAATGAACATTTCGCGGTGAGAGCGCATGGAATAGCTGCGTCTGCGTGCAGAGTCCAACTTGTAAATTGAGTGGAAAATCAGCATCCGCATGAGTTGGTGTTATGTGCGAGAAATAAATTATTAATGCGCCTCCATCCCCATCGTATAGCTCAGATGGAAATGTCGAAGGCATTAACCGACAAACTGATTTATGTTGGCTTACTTCGATTTAAGTGCGTTATTCTGTGGCATCAATGCTGCTAATATCGTCAACGAGGAGGAGGTTTGCATTGCCCCACATGATCTAGGGTAGATACCCATTGAAGATCATTGAAATTTCGTTTTCAACCGTTTGATATACTAGCAGTAACTGTGAGTTTCCTAATCTTGTCTATGAGGATGCATATCAATGTACCAAATTTTAAGACTTTACCTCACACGAGTGGTGGAAATATCTATGAGAGAAGCTACACAGCGTTTTGAAGACCACCAAAATCGGGGAATTCCTCCGCGCTATTGTGTGGTAGGATGGAAATTGAAGGTTTCCTCGCACTCGACATTCAATTCCCCCTTATGTCCAAATCAATAGATACTAAAGTCCCATCCATATATTATATGCCGCTCCGTTTCTCATCGCTGACAATGCTTTCTAGAAGCGTGCTATTAAAATTGGCTAAACTATGTACAACTTCAATCATAAGTCTAAAATATGCTTAAGGTTACTCAGTATAGGTACCCCTACCATTTTTGGTCCTTCGAAACACCAAAATTTGGCTGACGACGCGAAGGATTAATTACCCTTAAAATGAGAAATAGGCTGCATCGAAAAAAATGCCTTTACGAACAACAAACATCCTACAGACCCTTTTCCCTTCACCATTGTGTATGTATGCATATGAAATTCATGTTTACATACCTACTTACGTTTAATCGTACAATTCACTTTATTGTAGAAAATACCTCGAGTGAGTCCAATTTAGGGTTCAACTCATCAAGGTCGTAGTGTACCAGATAAGACTTATCTGTACAGAGATTAATTTCGATAGGTCATCCATCAGGTATATCGTTGGACTGATTCGCGTCCAACTAATTTGCTTTTGTAACTCTTGTACCCATACCTACCCATCAGGCAACATATACATACTTACCAGAATCAGTGCTTAGTCATAAAATACTTCTTTCTGAGGTAGTTTGAAGTCGTTACTAGCAACCCTGTTTACATCAATAGGCTTCAAGGGGTTTTCAGAATTTAACATAGTTTAACATAGGGACTTTCGAAAGTTCCTAGACCCTGGGAAGTATATACCTTAGCTTTAGACAAGTCCAACATACTAAGACTAAGACATTGCGCCGCTAAATATATTTTTTAGCTTGTCGGTTCTTTACCATAGTTAACTGAATTCAGCTATTGGCCGCTGGAGATCATTTAGTCATATAAAATAAATGACTATATCCCCACAAATGCAATTTAGCCTACATATTAGGCGAGACCTTAAAAGCCTTCTAGGCATATTCGTAGGCATAATCTAAAAATCATAAAACACTTCTTTTTTCTTTACAATATTATTACTACGATGGAAATCCCATTCGTCGGCATAGCAAACTACCATAACCCCATCGAAGACATTCCAGTCCAAAGATGAAAATGAACTAACTGCATCGATATCCAAAAGGCAAGTGCCTCACGGACTGACGACAATTTCCCATTTGTCAGCGAGCTCACTCAGTAAACGGGCGAGGATTTCGTGTTCTCAACCCTTTCGTTTTCGTTGCGAATGGAGCGAAGATTTAGTACCTGCCATGTCAAATTGTTAAATATTTGCGCCATCACCGAACTCGTGTCGGTAGTACATCCTCGTATATGTGCCGTCATATGACGGAATCCAAAAATTCCTTCCAGCGTTAACACTTTGCCTGATGCCAAGCCATCAATTCCTGCAACGTGGAATTTGTGACTTTCCGGTCGGAACAGCAGGCCCACAGCATTTGTTCCCGTGGCATGCTCGACGATGTCTTTTGTTTTTGTCAATTTCCAAATTAATCGCACATACCCCTGCGCCTCACCCGGGCAATGAGTCTGCTTCGGCTTCCTTCGGGAATTCCAACTAATGAATGGAGCATGCTCATATATACGAGTAGTAAATCCCCAGAATAGATGAAGGAGTGTGCTGCAGCAGATAATGTAAGTTTGTGGGATGCACACAAGTGTATAGCGTGTGAGGGTATATGCTAATCCGACGGTGATAATTGTCGTCTATTTTTATTATGGAGAGATGGAGACCCGTGGTGACGTCCCAAAGACACAAATGAGCACTGAGCCACTGCCATGTGCGGAAGAGAAGCTAAATGATTTTTCATTCAGAACAAATTTCGATCTCCACTGTCAGTGTGGATGCAGAGTAAATTTGTTGTTTTTTTTTTCAGCCGCTAGGATTTGTAATTTGTATCTATTTTGGATTCAAATAAACGGTGTGTTGTTTTGGGATTGGCTCTGGTCATGTGCCAACAGTCAGTTTGACGGGACTTTCCGGTGATCGCATTGGACCTATCAAAATAAGCCGCATGCAATCTATTAATGAAGTTATACATGTGTGCAATTTAAGTAATGGCTTTCTTTTGAGATTACAAGTTGAATAGAATATTTTTCTATGGTGTTCTCGAATTAGAAAGTATTTATTTATTTTGTTGTTTTGTAATACAAAATGGGAACGGAGTTCGTTGCGCACAAATGGGTTTTACTTGTAACCGAATTGGGATGGAATATAGTATAGGATATATTGATAAGCATATAATACCTACCAACCCAGTTTTAATCTATCTGGCTAGATAATCTGGACAAGTATTTAGGACTGAAACGCCCTTGTAAAATGTAATTTTTTTACGTCCAGGCTTTATGGCCTGTGCATGCGGATGTAAAAGCACTCCAGACGAAGCATAACTACATAGAATATTTATTTTTAAGAAAAAACAGGAATAATCAAAAAAAATTTTGCATTTCACAGGATTTATTTTTCCGAATACAGTATAGTTTCTTATAGATAGTTTTTTCTTCGAAATCTAATATAAGAATACCTAATATTGTAACTTGAAAAATGGAATAAGTAGTTGGCGCAACAGGTCCATATAGGCACCCGAGGTTCTCACAACCATTCGTTTCTGAATTTTTATTTTTTAGACGCATGGAGACAATTTTAAACAGAATCCGAACCGAACGGGTGAATTGACAAGCTTTTATGTGATATTACTTAGACTCTCCGATATTTGTCAGAAGTTCGCGAGATGTGACGTAGTGGAAAAATCTTAAGTTCGTGGATCTAAACTGGTTCCCCTTGCACAGTAGTCCAGCACACTAACCACTGAGCCACTGCCCCCACATAAAGAGTAACTATGTATTACGTTCTAAATATGAATGAATGAATATTTTAATATTTTAAACTTAATCACAGTTAATGGTTTCGTTGTCTAATTCGTCTTCAGTTCGACCATTTATTTGATCAAGAGTTTAACCCTAGAAGGCATAGGTAAGTGCCATCTGCAAGAGGTCATCGGTGACCAACCAAGTTAGTTAGCGACTGTTGCTATAATATGCCCGCGTTAAGAAGATACAGCAAGATTATGATTGAGACATCGTCGAACCCACAAACAAGTAAGAATAGACCGCCGACTCCTCCCCATAACGGACAAGCTGCCGGCGGGCCCCAGGATATTTCATGTATTGGTGCTGTACAAAATCAGAGGAGCGCCATTAACGCACGCATACTTGAAAATTCCTAGGCCAATAGTATATCATGAAAAATCATTGCCGCCATTAATTTTGACATTTACACGTATTCACAGATTGGGTAATTTTTTCCGGAGAGAATCGGGTAGGTGCACGGGAAGTCGGCGGTCTAGTTCTTACTGGTTTGTGGTCGAAACGACGAACATTAGCCTTCTAGAGTAAAACTTAATACAGAGAATACTCTCTCCTTATACGGACGCCTCTTATAACCGAACATATTTCAAAGAACGGAATAAATACCTGATTTTTCAAACAAATTACTTTCATAAGCAGACTCTCTTATAACCGGAATCGGGACACCAATTTTCATAACGGCAAAAGGATTTCGTTCTCTTTTATACGGACGAAATACTTCTACATACTTCTTTTTCGATTTGACGTTGCGCAGTATGATCGGCTTCATTTTTATTCAATGATAAAAGTCAATGCACTTCAGTGCGCGACATGTTAAAATTGATCTCAGGCCTGAGAATGGATTTCAACGCTTTACTCTTTCTATTGCGAACACTTGTTCAAAAGAGTTTTCAAAGGTTTTAAATCAAAGGGAATAAAACAGGATAATTACAGGATTTTTACAGGGTTTTTCTGTAAAACACAGGAGTAATTTTTCTCGAATGAGATCAAACTTACAGACAATCTTAGTTATTGTCCCTGGAGTGCTCCTGTGAAGATTGGTGAAATTTGGTCAAAGGGGAGCGGCACTTCACATACAAAAAAAAATATAATTCTTTATCAACATTTATTTTTGATTTTTTGGACATCCAGAAGTTTATATTTTAATTTTCCCGCTGGCGCTAGAGATCTAGCCGTAGCGTTCCTCCATCAGGGATTTTTTGTGCTAGACGTCTAGCGGTCAATAAAACGCGGGCAATATGTATTAAGTATTGGAAGGAAGGTGAGTTATAGATTATAGATAGATTATAGAACATTCACATTTTTTATGTGAAAACATTTTTCGGTGCAGGAAAATTTGTTGTTGTAAAAAGACAAAATTAGTAAATGCGTTCTTTAAAGCCCATTTAATGAATGCAATTGTATGATTGCTTCCTTCCGAGAGAACATAACAAAAGTGTGATGTGAACTTTTTAGAGTGCCTATTTCGTTAAACTAAAATGAAGGAAATGGATATTTTTTTTTATATTTTCACATTTCACCACACTAATGCAGAATGGAGTGTACTATTTGTCGAAATTATAAAAGATTTGATTGAACCCTAAATGGAAACAAAATATACTAAAAACGATGAAACGATTGCCAAAGAACCATCGTTCAATCGAATCGTTTCGACGACGCTACTTGACATTTAAATTGTTTACGTGAAGAAAGAAGAAACGATGATCGTTCAATTGTTTCGACGATCATCATTTTTTGGTTGTTACACGAAGCAGCAGCATCGTCGAGCCGACGTGTCGTTCGATCGGTTTAGCCTTACGCGATGATACCCCCGACTTTTATAGCTGAAAACTGCGATATCAATTTAATTATTACCTGAAATGACGTCAATTGATGGGCTCCAATATTTTATTTTGTATTACTAGATACAATAATTATTGTAATATAAAAGCTCTATGGTACCGCTTAATGTGCACCCCAATTAATGCTCCTTTGTTTGAAAAGAAGAATGATTGGTTTTGGCAACAATAATTATCAACAGGCAAACGTAATTTTCCACATGAAGACGGTTCTAATCAAAAGTAAGTGCTCACGTCCATTGACCTTGACATAAAAGCTATTAAAACTATCGATAAACGCATTTAAACTCCCCAGAACCACTCAAGCGATTAAACGACCGAACATGTCCTCAAAAGAAACTCTCAAAACTCCTTGCTCTTGACGCAATTATATTTGTAAGCCATGTGCCTTCAAAGGAATACGGTCACATTCGCTTTTAATTTGCCAGCTATTTAATGATTTCGAATTCATTAAGCACATCAGTTAGACAACACTTAATAAGTGCGATGGATTACAGGACAATTAATTTACTAATTGATCCCGTCTGCCAGTCCAATTTGCAAAACAAAAACAACACACAGCCATTCAAACTGAAGCGGAAATTTTCACTGAACTTATTTATGTACTATCTAGATCTACCACACTAAAGCGAAATTCAATTCTAGAGGTATTGATTCGCTAATCCCATGACATGAAATTTAATTTGATTTTAGATTCCGATTCCGATCACCAATATGGCAATACATGACATTTCAATTTTAAAAGCAAGCAGACTGACTATGCATTCACAAGAGATTCGGATTCGAAGCAAAACGGTATTTGAATTTTGCCAGAAATAAGTTACTCGCCTAACTCGCATCCTATATGCCTCGGTGCATTGAGTCAATTTTCGCAGTGCCGCTTTTTATGACCGTGGAAAAGGATTATTCGATTTTGCGAGGCAATTGCCCTGCCAGGAGTAATGCGGACTAAGGTCCAATTTACGCCAGACATTTTGTGAATGGATCTTCTACCATACGAACATTGCAAATTGGTGGGCTTATTAGGGTTGGATGCATTCGCGTATGATTGCATTTTGATTCTATTTCTGTTGCAATTTAATTTGCTAATCCAAAAGTGGAACGGTCTGTTTTTTTATTGTTTGGTATATTAGTTAGGAAAGGGGTTGCATTGTGTATATAAAGTTGGCATCCCTAAAGAATTTATAGTTTTCCAAAAAAAATGATGTTGATATTTAGCTAGCTTAAATTATAGACACTGTAAAGCGATTTATTTTGACTCAAATGCGAATAATCCCAAATATGAAAAGAAGAGAATTAGGAAAACAGAGCAACAGCGTTTAAATAACTTCATACTATAGGGTGGAGTAATTTGAACCAAGTACACAACTTTTTTATTTTAAATTCGACTTTGGTGGGTCGCGAAAATTGAATCCCGATGGTGGATCGGACACTACGCAACCGATTGCGTCAATCGTGCAAGCACAACTATGGTCATCAAAAGTTAAAGATACAATCTAACCAGAAGAGAGTGTGAAGTATTATAGAAACTGCATTAAAACTTAGAAAAAAATACACCTCACTTCTTGGACTTATAAGTTTATAACACCATATCGTTAAAAATCGTGGTAATCTAATGACAGACGACAGATATCAAGAATGTCAGAAAAGTTTTAAAAATGTTGGTCTTAAGGTTTGATAACATTTTATAGGGCAAGAGTTCCCTAACTGTGTTTACGAGTTTGCGAATCGAATTGAACCCAATCCGATGGGTGTATGTATTTAGAAAAACCGATCGGTGGAGTTACATGAAATTACATTTAAAAAAAATATTTTACAAACCTTAATATCTTCAAAAATAAGATAATTAAGATCATAATAACGCTGCCACATCCAGGAGAAATGTAAACATTTTCCGTGTTGTTGTAGGATTATGTATAATATAACTTGCGGCAATTCGGACAGAAGACGTCTTGATTTTGTTTTGACATGAGATCAATCACCTTATTTGGATCCACAATACGTAATATCAAAATGAACAGATATCATAGCAAGTGAGCTTCTCCATAACGCTTCAGGACATTGTTTTAATCCTTTTCATTGCGGAAAGGGTTCTTTCAAAACTAGCTGTGGTCACTGGAAGCGTTGCTAAAACCGTAAGCAAGAAATTTATACCTCTAAAGTAAGTCTTTTCACATTATATCAAGCAATTTCAAAACTTCGGTAGAAGGATCACTCGACGATTTTTTGTTCGCACTAAAGAATTTACTCACAGCTGACAACGAAATTGCATTATGAAAGTAACGTGTTAGCTTTTCCATTTCGTTCACTCGTTGAACTGCAGCAATACCTGGTAGAAGAGCTTCAAACGATGGTAGAACGTCTTCGTTGACCATGAATCTGTATGTAGAAATCAGTATCCACAATTCGACACTCTAAAACAAGCTTCAGTCGGAGAAGTTTCTGGATTGGAACGCGCTGTTTGTTTCATTGAAGCTCTTCAAACAAGTCATCGGCAAGTTAGGCTGCGGATTGAAAAGCCTCTACGAAAAAATCTTCGACATTTTCTCTGATGTTCTTAAGAGAATTCAGAACTTCTTTTGTGCGGCCGATTGCAGAAACGAAATCTAGGGATTTGTTCTGTAGAAAACTGATAAGGGCACCGTTAAACTGAATAATTCTTGGCATACAATGAGGCTTATACTAGGAAATCACTTTTTTGAAACGCTGCCAAAAGTGTTGATGCTTTCGAAGAAATTGCCCACGTTCTGCTCGTTATTTCTTCAAGACTTATTGAGATGCATTTGAAGAGTTCTACAAAGGAAATAATACTGTCATGCTCTTCAATCAATCTTGTTTCACAAAGACGTAGAAGTCGAGTTTTTCGGGTATCTGGCACGTGTTTTTTAATAACATTTTTGAAAGTTTATATGCATTTTAATGGTTGCACATCAGTTTAACTGAAAGCTTAACTGATAGCTCAACTGAAATTGAAATGATCGTCCAAATGGGGCTTTAGAAACTTTTAGTTCTTTGTTTTTTGTTTAGACTTACGTGCATGACCACAAACAATATTATATATAATGTTACCTTTATTTTCTTTTTCAATGAGAATGAAACAAACGAACTAAATACATATTAAGTCACTGCATATCTCAGAAGAATAACAAATTAATGTAATTTTACACATAGGTATGACAAAACTGTAGGCATTTTATTTGTTACCTCAAAGCGTTAAAACTACATGACAGATTTCAATGAAACTTTTTTTTGAAATGTTTCATAAGACTACGAGATGGATTTAGGCTATGCCTTTTGTTACCACATCGTTTGGGACAGTTTTTAACAAAAATGTTGTTTCCTGACTTTATTGCCTCCAGCATGCGTATTCGCAAATAATTCTTAATCTATTTCCAAAAAAAATTAAATACAGTAGCCAACGCGCCCTTAAATATTTTAAGATATTTATCAAACTTCTGCTTCATCCCCAAGCTGACCAAACTCTAATAGGTGCGATCAAATTAAAATTCTTTGTGATGGTGGCCGGTGGGAGCACTTTAAAAGCACATTCCCTTCAATAGACATAGTGTAGTTTTCTTTGAGGAACGAAAGAGAAGCATGCGGCGTGCATGGAAATATATAAGCAATAGCGACGATGGCTGGTGCGTTGAAATGAGAACGCTTAAGTCATAAATGTTACTCAAATACTCACTAACTTACTCAGATGTGCTATCCAAAGTTCTTTTTATTTGTGTCCCTGTTGTTAGTAGTGCGTCTTCGGAAAACACTGGTAGACACATGCGATGTGTAGTGCGCAGACACAGATGGCTGAAATTTGCCTGATATTACGATCAGTTTAGTTGATATGATTAAGTAAAAAAATAAGCAGTACCTACCTACTTTTCACGTCACAGACGAAGTTGCGGGTACCGGGGCAGACCCAATTCATGCCGCCCCTAGTAATTTAAAATTAAATTAAATTAAAATTCTTTAGAAAAACAGGATTCGATTAGTTTTTGTAATTTATTTTCCATTTGCCTATTGTATTTTATACTTTTCATCAGTGCAAAATTTCTTGTTATTCTTTCAGTAGGTATCGATGGTCTTTGTGATTTTCTGCTCTATACCCATGATACCCAGATTAGATAGCCTTAGAGTGATCATTAAAATAATTTAAAAAATTTTGAATAAGCTTTAATTTTAAGATACTCTTCTCACAGCAGGCATTACTTTTTACCGCACGCTTTCGACCTCAAATTCAACCCTATCAATGTTATTCTGATGAGGTGCAGTGCTAAATCTGAATTGCTATATCATAGTTTTTATCTAAGAGTTTGGCTGGGGCTAGAAAGTCGAACTTTGTCGCCGAATTTCGTAGCTGTTGAAATCTTTGCTGAATTTCAGCACTGACCCTGTCTAAGGAAGGAAATACTTTTCTTCGGAGTTCATTTTCATAGGATAAAGCAGCGTTTTTATTTTCGTCATCAAAAATATATTTTTTTTTATTTTCCTGGGACGTTCCATTAAAATTTCAAGTTTTTGAAGTACATTTTTAGCATAAGTAACAGCACTGTCAACCTATAGAATATATCGTTCTTCTGTGAGGAAGATCTGTAATGCATTTATTTTTTAGGCACATTGATGTAGGATCACCCTGTGATCTCCTTGACGAAGAAGAACTCTACCACTAGCAGCTTTCACCACGAAATAACGAACGAGACTCTCAGTCGTCAGTTGCTGATTGTCCGCCGACCAGATAGCTAGCTAGCTTTCTAGTTTCACTTTCTTTTTAAAAACTTCTATTTAAATAAAACCTTAATGTATTTTGTCAATTGATGTCAGACTTTTCTTTCACAAATCCCACAAATTCTGGGGGCTCAACCGGGATCGTGTCAGATTCACATAAAAACATCATTTGAAAGCGCATTCCGATTGCATAGTGATAAAGTTAACAAAACCCAAAAAAAAAAAATAAATTATTGCCACAGAACAATATACCTACACAAAGTGCTAAAAAAAAAAGAGAGAGAAAAAAAAAACCCAATGCCCATAATACTGAAAAAAAAAACCCAATTATTAACATCCAGCAGGGAGGTACAAGGAAAAGGAGGTAATTGTTCGGAGATCGAATTAACAGCATCGTCAACGGAATTAAGAAAAGAGGAGAACACGGAATCACTCAATTTGGTTCGAACTCGTTTGATGGTTGTAAGTAAAAAACCATCGGAAACTGTGAGTACATTTACATCAAACTTATTTTCGCATTTTCTACCATTCGACCTTTATGCATGCTTAGAAAAGTCGTATTTGTTGCAAAGAAAAGTCTATAAACATTTAACCGATTCATGACGACATAGGAATGACATTTTGACTACCGCAGCAGCAAAGTGGAGAATTGTTTCCTTTACGTCGCTGATTATTTTCGATTTATTCAATTGAATAGGCGTGTTTGATATCAATTGAGATCTAAGAAAAAACGGACAGTTATGATGGGTAAACGAAATAAAAATAGCACTAGTGTAGGAGGCAATTTGGGCGATTTTTCGGAACTTGTTAGAGACTTTGAAAAACGAGAAGACGAGTTGTTAAGAAGAGAAAGTGAGCTTAGGGAGAAAGAAAAGGAACAAATGCAATTGGAGATGTCATTGCTAAAGACTAGTATGGAAGAAGAAATGTTAAAACTTAGGAAAGTGGGGGAAAACGTAACGTTTCAAGATGTATCAGTTGTGGTTCCCGAATTCAGTGGTAGCGACGAATATGAGGTTAATAGTTTTGTCCAAGACATTGAAGCAGCCGCTACCAGTATGCGATGGACAGAATTACAGAAGTTAATCTTTAGCAAACGGCTTTTAACAGGTTCAGCGAAACTTGCTGTTCGTACAAAACCGGACATTCAGCAGTGGAAAGAGCTGAAACATTTTTTAATCGAGGAGTTCTCCGAGCATGTAAATTCGGCGGACATTCATAAACGTTTAATTCAGAGGCGACAGAGAAAAGATGAATCTTTGCATGAATATTTATTTGCAATGAGGGAAATAGGTTCTAAAGCAAGGATAGAAGAATGCGCTATTATCCAGTATGTTATTGATGGCGTAAATGACAGCCCACATAACAAGGTCATTTTATTTGGAGCTTCTAATTACAAAGAGTTTAAAGAAAAAATAGTTAGCTACAACAAATATAAAGACAGTTTGGTTACTACTAGGAGCAAAGACAATAGGAATTCCATCCCCGTAGAAAAAATTGGACGTTGCTATAACTGCGGCCAGAGAGGACACAAAAGCCAACAATGTAGAGAACGACAGCCGAAGTGTTTTAGATGTAATGAGTTTGGCCATAAGTCAAATAACTGCCCGAGAAACAACCAGTCTAATGTAGTCAATGCTAATAGTTCAGAAGATCTGAAATTAGTCGAAATAAATGGAGCCAAAATGCAGGCATTAATAGACACTGGTAGCGATTTGACGCTGATACGCTGCGACGAATACGTTCGAATAGGGGCACCAGAGGCCACTTCGTCGGAAAAGTCCGTTCAAGGAGTGTCAACCAGTCCAGTAAAAACCATCGCTTATTTTAATACTGACATCACAATTGATGGTTCCATTTTTAACACTAATGTTTATGTTCTATCAGAATCGTGTATGAAATGGCCAATGATCATAGGGAAAGACATATTGCGCGGAACTGATATCAAACTCACTGAGGAAGGAATATTTGTTTCAAAGATCAACGAAATTCTTATCTGTAATTGCAATTCATCCCAGGTTTTCGATAATAATTCAGATTTAAAAATAGGTTCTAACGATTTTAGGAACCAGATTATGACCCTAGTAAAACAATACAATCCAAGAGAAGAAAAAACAACTAATATTGAAATGAAGTTGATTCTTAAGTCAGACATACCAATTTCGCAGCCACCGAGGCGACTAGCGCCGCTAGAAAGGAATATTGTGGACAAACAAATCGCTACATGGCTAGAAGAGGGCATCATTCGACCCAGTACTTCCGAATACTCCAGCCCTGTCGTTTTGGCGAATAAAAAAGACGGTTCAAAGCGATTATGCATCGACTATCGACGACTCAATAAGGAAGTGATTCGTGATCACTATCCCCTCCCTCTAATCGAAGACCAAATTGATTCCCTGCATGATGCGGAAGTTTTCTGTACCATTGACTTAGAAAATGGATTTTTCCATGTTCCAGTCGCCGAGGATAGCATAAAGTTCACAGCGTTTGTGACACCATCTGGACAGTATGAATTTTTGCGAACTCCATTTGGTCTTTGTACATCACCTACGGTTTTCCAAAAGTTCATCAACCAGGTTTTCAAACCCCTCATTGAAAAAAAGACATTGCTTTTGTATATGGATGATGTAGTTATTTTGGGAAAAAGCGATGAGGATTGTATCGAAAAACTAAAAAGTACACTTCGTTTGGCTGAAATGTATGGCCTAAAAATAAAATGGAAGAAATGTCAATTCTTATGTCGGACTATAGAGTACTTGGGATATGAAATTTCGAAAGGCACAATCAAACCTTCACAGGCTAAGACCATGGCAATCAAAAACTTCCCAGAACCGAAAACAATCAAGTCATTGCAAAGCTTTCTAGGCCTGAGTGGTTACTTTAGAAAGTTTGTTGATGGGTACTCAATAATAGCCAGGCCATTAACTCAATTACTACGCAAAGATCAACCTTTTGAATTTGAAGTTCCTCAAAAGCTGGCTTTTGAAGAACTGAAAAAAGTCCTATCGACTAAGCCAGTGTTGAAACTATACCGACAAGAAGCAGAGACTGAATTGCACACGGACGCATCCAAATGGGGTTTTGGAGCTATCTTAATGCAAAAATCGCACGACCAAAAGTTCCACCCAGTCTATTTTTTCAGCAAGAAATCTTCACCCGCTGAGGAACGCTACTGCAGCTATGAACTTGAAGTTTTAGCTATAATCAATGCTCTTAAAAAACTACGTGTCTACCTTCTTGGTATACAATTTAAAATCATTACAGATTGTGCCGCCTTCAAGGCGACTATGGAAAAAAAAGAGATTTTGCCACGAATTGCTGGTTGGGCCCTTACCCTTCAAGATTATGACTATACTTTGGAGCACCGCCCAGGAATTCGTATGAAACACGCTGATTCATTGAGCCGTAACCCAATAATCATGACGCTCTCTAGCGTATTTCTGGACCGCATAAAAGTTTCGCAAGAAGGGGATCCACACCTTAAGGTAATTAAAAAAGTTGTAGAGGACGGTGGCTATGAAAACTACCTGCTTGAACATGGCGTTCTATATAAGGAAACTGCGGAAGGAAACAAGCTGCTATGTGTACCCAAAAAAATGCAACCTGAAATAATAAAAACCGTACATGACGATGGACACTTCGGAGTTAAAAAGATGGAGGAAATTCTGAACCGAGAATACTGTATACCAAATCTTAGGGGAAAAATTGAAGCCTGTAGAGCAAATTGCATTCCCTGCATTTTGGGCGAAAGGAAAGCCGGAAAACAGGAAGGTTATCTTCACTCTATTTCGAAAAATGAACTACCGTTAGATACATACCATATTGACCATCTAGGACCTTTAAGCGCCACTAGTAAGAGGTATTGCTACATATTTTGCGTGATCGATGCGTTTTCTAAATTTACGTGGATTTATCCATGTAGATCAACTTCAGCTGCAGAAGTTATACAAAAGTTGGACTTGCAGAAAACGACATTTGGTAATCCGAGCAGAATGATATCAGATCGCGGATCTGCATTTACTTCCAATATTTTTAAAGAATATTGCGAACGTGAAGGGATTCAGCACCTACTCATAACTACGGGCGTACCTCGCGCAAATGGTCAGGTAGAACGAATCAATCGAGTGATTATTTCCGTCCTGACAAAGATGTCGATCGATGATCCAACGAAATGGTACCAACATACCGCAAGACTTCAAATGTGCCTCAACTCCACATTTCATCGCAGTATTCGACGAACACCCTTCGAAATACTTACCGGGATACAAATGAAGACAAGACCTGAAAATTCACTAGGCGAACAAATTAACGAAGAACTACGAACAATTATTGATGACGAGCGGGATGAAATTCGTGAAAGTGCTCGTCAAAACATTCTACGGGTACAAACAGAAAACGAGAAAACCTTTAACAGAAGACGAAAATTAGCTAACAAATACGACTTAAATGATACAGTAGCAATTAAAAGAACCCAGTTTGGCACTAATTTAAAACTTTATCCCAAATTCTTAGGTCCTTACAAGGTGACGAAGGTTTCTCCGAATGATCGCTACGAAGTCCGAAAACTTGGAAACCAGGAAGGGCCTAGAAGCACTACCACCAGCGCCGATTACATGAAACCTTGGACATCATCCCCAGATCAATACTCCAGCAATGATGAAGAGGAAGACGACGAAGCCGATACTACCCAGCGTCAATAAATTCTTCACGTACTTAGATGCCACTACCCAAACCAGTCAAGACGAACATACCACCAGCCAAGACGAACAATCCACCTGCCAAGACGAACAATCCACCAGCTAAGACGAACAACCAACAAAATAATAAGAATTGCATAAGCATGGCTCATACTGATGACTTAATTACTATACGACGAATTTGGTAACGATTGATGTTGTGATAAGACGTACATAATCTTAAAAGACGAAGATGATGAAGATGAAGAAGATGTTTGTGAAGTTTCCCGAGGCCAGAGAAACAAGCAGGATGGCCGAATTTGTATGATCACCCTGTGATCTCCTTGACGAAGAAGAACTCTACCACTAGCAGCTTTCACCACGAAATAACGAACGAGACTCTCAGTCGTCAGTTGCTGATTGTCCGCCGACCAGATAGCTAGCTAGCTTTCTAGTTTCACTTTCTTTTTAAAAACTTCTATTTAAATAAAACCTTAATGTATTTTGTCAATTGATGTCAGACTTTTCTTTCACAAATCCCACATTGATGAAAGCGTAGTCCTTCTGCAAGTATATTTGGGCATTATTAACTTCATGCACTGATTTATATTATATTTGCGTTCTAAGGCACCGAAGAAAGTGACCGGCTCAACAGCAGCATACATTAAATTTCCTTCATCCATTAGCCATTAAAGAAGTCGATTCGGCTAGGAGTATTCGCCATTTTCTGATCCGACAAAAATGATACAAACTAATATCTGTGCAGATTATCTGCATCACCGTGTGTGGCGAAGGCATGTTTGCACAGACTTAAGGACTGCAGCGACGTGTCTGTGTCGTGTATTGGCCCTATAAGCGAGAGGCTTTTAATTATGTTTACGCCGTGAATTTTATCGCTCGTCTGTGCAAAATTCACCATACACGACACAAACATGTCGTTGCGGGCCAAGAACATTCAAAAAAATTTGAATTCACGCAGACGGTCTCTGCAAACAGTCGACATGGATACACACGACACAGACGGCCTGCGCGGACATGTGCACAACAACAAAATATATTGGTCTGCAGCAACGTGTCTGTGTCGTGTATGGGCCCTTATAACAACTCGGCTTGTGAGAATGGATATTGTTCGTCGATAAGGAGGATACTATCTGATACTACCCATCTATTAAGTTCTGAAGGTTTTTTTTCTAGATTTAAACACCCTCTGCAATCTAAGAACTGATTGCAACAATAATTTGTTCATGGCGATAAGCCAACAAATCTTATGCCCATCATATTTGTGACAATATGTAATTATATTTTTTGAAAATGGCAATGGCGATTGCTAAGAGACACCATAATCATCACATCACTCATTTCATTGAACAGACAGACAACAAAAAAAAAACACATTCACCAATTAATCTTATATCTATCCTAACAAGGGGTAAATCAAATTAGTGGTGACACATTCTGATGACACAATTACAGCTGAACCATGTTCTCTAAGCTTAAAAAATGCGAAATAGATAAATATCAAGAACCAACAAAATGCGATAGATAAGATCTCTTTCGGTAGACCTATTACACGCCAGGGATTTTCATTCATTGCTCACTACTCAAGGCACTATGTTGTCGTAAGTCGACTAACGATTTCCCATTTAATCGAGGTTACTCTTGTGGCTACTGTATGCGTAAGGGTAGGTTAGCATTGCACAACTCAGTGATTTGTACACATGTCATAGACCTTTCATCGAACACTTGTGTTTATCTTTGCACTATTTTGCTGTCAACTTGTCATTTATAAAATGGAATTCTCTACTTTTATACATTCTTTTTTCGTTTGATTTACAAACCAATCAACGACTATGTCATGAGGGCTTTGATTGTATTTGAAGGGTTTCATTTGGGTTACGCCAGGGTAAGAAAGTACATCAAAAGCGATTCGTTCACTTCAATCGCACCTGCAACACACCACTTTGTGAAAATGTTTTCATTTCAATCGCTTTATTGAGGGACTTGTTTTGTGCTAACAATTTTTGCTGTCTGAAAATAATGTACACAAATAAAAATTTGCAGACACCTATTAACTTTAACAATGAAATGCGATTCGTATTGCTTTGGTAGGTCTTCCTAGTTTCCAAATTGAGACGTTATCTCGAAAATTAAATACTTATGTATATGTATGTTGTATATGTACCTTTACCTTACCATCTTATACCTACATTGAAATACAGTAGACAAATTTGCGTTCGATTTCGATTTGCTGTGATTCTAAATATCTTATCGTTTATGTGTAGTGGGGGACTACCACTCTTAAAAATTTTGAAAAATAAAAATCATAATTTCGTTGACTGTGATTTAATGGCTTCAGGTTGGCCATCAACTCATACTAAGTCCTCTGGCTTTGGGTCTGCCACTTCGTCTCTTTTTAGTGTCTTCGTGTACACTTGCTATAAAAGAAGCATACGCATTACGCATGCATACATCAAACCAAAAAGAACTGAAGCAAGGTAATGGCTTATAAGACATTGAGGGCTTGATAAGTTCGGACTTACCATATAGGTACCTTCTTCTTCGTCTGGGCAATCGGTAAAAAGAGGGGGGCAATCTTAACCAAACCTGTGAATTTATTTTGTTCCGACAGGAACTGCGTAAGGGGCCAGTTAGGTACGTAGAAAAGTCCATCCGTAAAAAACACGAAAAAGAACATAATTGAAACATTTAACCCCAGCATATCATTAGGATTGAGTGGAACATTATGTTATGGAATTAACTGATGAAAAGTAAAACAGAAAAAGTTTTACATACGGAAAGCTTAAAATATAATAAAGTCCAAAATACAAACTGAAAACACTGCAGAATTGAAATATAGTGTTTGTGAAAATTGTTTCTAAAAGTTAAAACTATGTAAAACTTATCTTCTCACTGAAACAAATTTGGTAGTGATATTGACAAAAATGTACGTAGACTTGAAGAAATGGTGATCAATATAAGGACAACACCTCCTGTCCGTTGTTTTGACAAATATTTTGTTATATTTAGGAAGTATTGTCACTTTGAAGAAAGTTTTATCAAAATTAGTATTCTTCATTTTAAAAAAATATTCTTCAAATTAAAAAAAAAAACATTCTTCAATTCGACGCATCGTGCATTATGAATCAACGAAATTTTCTTAATTTTTACGTATTCTCTTCTTTAAATTGAAAATCATTTCTTCATTTCAACAGTTCACTTTATTCATATTAAATAAAATATTCTTCAATTTTATGCGTCGGTTTTCTTCAAAATAACTACTTTTTCATCAATTTGACACATCTACTTCTTCAAAATGATGCGTCAAACTGATAACAAAAAAAAAAAAAACATTTTTTAAGGTTAAAAATATATTTTTTTATTTTTTAGCATTAAGTAAATATACAATTGAATGTTTTATTTTAACTTACATATTTATGAGCGAATTCACTTGAATATGTTTTTTGTCATACCTAATTGGATTTGATTTGATTGCAGGTTTATGGGCAAATGTCCTAGCAAAACTTGGAACAAGTAAACAAATTGATTAACGTTTGTTTATACTTTATGGCATTGAAATACAACGACTTACTTACCGTCCAGTTATGGTGATATTTGGCTGGATGCTGTTTTTCTTGATGCATTTCCTTAGCACATACCGCCCGGTTTATCGAACTAGGAGAAAGCTAGCCTAGAAAAACATGTTAGCTTTGGGGAACAAATTATAATAAGAAGTAAACGTTTATAATTTGAAAAATATGTATGTATTGTATATTACTTACGTTTTTCTTATACAACCGTGTCTGTGAAGTTTGCTCAGTTGCTTCACTTAAATCTATAATTTCTTTGACTTTTACTTTTTCATTACTTCACTTTTAAGAATAAAACGTCTTCAATTTGAAGAAACTACGATGAAAAATCTATATGGATTTATGAAAAATTGTTGATTTGAATAATAAATTCTTCAAAGATTGACAAAATATTTTCGTCAATATGACCTACGCGATTTGGTTCAGTGCTGCCATATTATCTACTATTTTGTTTGTTTTCCAACTCATTATCATTGGAAGGAAAGTCACGCCCATGACAGTTTGTCACTGCACTTTATGCGTTGTTATCCATCGTGTGTCAATCAAATTTCGCAGTGACACCAACTGCTTTCTAAGCCCCTTGTTGCTTTCTGCGCCAACTGTTTGTGAAGTCCTAGACAGCACCTCTTCTGCGAGGGAAGAAAATCAAGAGTTGTCAGGTTGTTGAAATTCAGGTTGTTGTTTTATTTAACTTGTGAAATGTGCCTCGACTAGAAACTACAATTGGCAAAACTGGCTGCCGAACTTTCAGAAAAACACGCCTATAATATAATATGTTTCCTTTTCCTCTTCCTTTTTTACCCTGCTAGCGATGACATCTTGCCATTGCCAGTTGGCAGTTTGGCTAAGGTAGATCCATTGCATCACGCTGGCAAGCATGCCGATGGGTATCATTCCCGATATAACGCAGGCGGCTTCATCCGAAATTTGTCAAGCTATCTCCTTCGTTTTAGAAGCCCCCGCTTAGAAAGATGTAGCGGTATCTAAGTATCTAAGTACCACCGATGTTTGACAACATCCGGGAAAGTCCTTCTCGTATCCGTGAAGGATTCTTAGTGGCATATACTAAATGTGCTTTTTAAAGCTAAACCTGTTGTCGAGCATTAAAGAAAGATTCCCCAGACTGGTGCGTTTGCTAGTATACATAAATGAAAACGGAGGCAGGTAAAATAGGGTTAGTGGTTAATGAGGGCGAGACCAAACGCTGATGGTTACGAAGTCTCCGGCCCGAGAGTCTTCGACTTCAATTCAGAGGGACAACGCAGTGAAGACTACGCCATATATCCGCACAATCGGATGTTGGCATCAACCAACTTGAAGTGGGCAACTGGAGGCAGTAAATTAAATATCAAGCTAACTGGGTTGTGCATCTTTGCACATTTTAAGTTGTAGATAATACCCTTTAGTGCAGATATATGGATCAATCTTTTACATTAAGGAACAAATTAGCATTTGCAACAATCATGACCTTTATGTCAAAAGCCAACAACAATTTAAAATCAACCTGATCAGCGACTCTTATATGTATAACCACAAGTACCTCAATACATCATATATATGTATATATGAATTATGCTTGTTTCTTTACCTGATTTCATCTTTAATGCATATGGCTACGTACAGAGAACATGCGTATACAATTAAAAAGCTTGATTAATTGTGAAAAGTACAAGTACACGTTTTATATATACGCTCTTGTCCCAAGTGACATTCTGTAAATTTAAGTCAAACGGAAATTTCAAATTATTCCTCCCGAAATTGGTTGTCATGCAATTTGTATCACCCACCCGTGCTGTCCACCAGACACATCAGCCGCCTGTTGCCCAACCACGACCTTGTGCAGAGCAACAGCTCAGTGTTAACATCCCCACGATGCTTTTGGATGGAAGCACACAAAGTAATGCAATACCCAGGAAAAAGACGCATCAAGCTGTACGCGCTCCTGTATCCCGCTTGCCACGGATCACACCCCCTTCATTAGTGGCACTCATGTGGAAAATTATATTTTTCGATTTATATACTGTCATTATAATGGCGAGGGTTGGACGAGAGCAATACACACCGGTACTACAGTACAGTCACATCAGAGAACGAAAAAGAGTGTGGAAATATTAATATTTCAAATGGCTCTGGAGTGGAGTCGGGAGTTCATCTTTCGGTTTCGTTAACATTAAATCGAATCCAATTTCAAAGGGATTCACTAGTGTATACAGCTCAGGCTCACCTTGTTTGGATTTCTTTCTGTATGCTTCTCGTTTTATTTTAATATGATAAATGTCAATGTAATTACCTCTGGGGCGAGATGTATCTACTTCAGAGAACTTTGACAGCGGATAAGGTGTACGATTACAAGGGTGCAATTACCTTTTGGTTTATGAGTTGTCATTGCTACAGTTACCGGGCTTAAATATTAAACTCATGGTATAACGTTTTTCAAGTGCTGAAACAAGCTCTGTATTTGCGCAATAGTGAGCTCATATATCAATATTTTCTTATAAATATTTCGGCAACGTTTTTCCCCAAAGAGGGATACTATCACAGTTACTCAGACTTTTTGCAGCTTTTAATTGGAAAAACGTCGAGGACCTTCCTCAATCCTCATATGGAAAAGAGTCTGTATAAATGTTTCTGGAACAACATAGATAGAAATTGTTCTATTGTTGTTTCACGTTTTAATAAATTACAAATGTACATTTTTAGTCAAATTCAACTTTGCAAAGCATATTTAGCTTCCCGCTCGAAAAAGTGAAAAGTGAACAACAAGTCAACAAGTCTGTTTTTTTTTTTTGTTTTTATTTATTTTCATTATCCTCTTTTTACAATTAACAAAAAAAAACCTTTATAATAATGTAAATTGCAGCTAAAATGGCGAGAATAGTTAGTGACATTTTGTATTAATTAGCAAGAATAGAGGCAAATGTCGCATTATAAAAAGATATTCACTGTGGGGTGAACAATTTAAAATAAGAAATAAAAATACATAATAATAACAACATTGATATAGGTCCAAGGCAAAATTAAATAAATTCATTAATCATTACATCTACGAAAACAAATTACAAAAATTAAATGTGTTATAATTTTAATTCAACATCATGATAATGTAGTGGAACAAAAATTTCGATTTCATTGTGATCAAAGCCAAAAAGCCATAGTTTAACTTTTATCATAAAGGCAAGTAAATTGTCAATGAAACGTATATCTACAGGGAGGCTATTAAATAATTTGCAGGATAAAGTTGAATATGAATTTCTATAGCAAGTTTTACGAAACGTGGGAATGGTAACAAGAGGTTGCTGATGGCTTCGCAAGCTAGGCGCCAGAGATCGGGCTCTGCAAGTAACCATTCCTTACAAAAAAACCTTTAGGATCTTATAATAGAAAAGGTGTCTAACTGGCAAGAGATGCATTTTTCTGAATAATTCCATTGAATGTGACTGTAACATACATCCTATCCTATCCCACCTGCTCTCTGCTGTCTCTGTCGATCAAGTCACCATTTTTTTTATTTTTATTTTATTATTTCTTTTATTGGCGTTTTACACTAAGTTGCTAGGATACTACAGTGACAAACGAGGAGAATTGGAGATCTTCCTTATGCGGCATTTTTGTAGAAAAATCAGAGGCTGCATTTTATACATAAGCACTTCCCCAACAGCTTATACTGTACTGCAATTTCGAATGAAAAATCACATAGTAAATTGTCTTTAGAGTATTAAAAGGACAAAACTTCTGTATAGACGGTAGAAAGAACGAATAGTGGAGAGCAAGTATTAGTTCACTATATCGAATGTCAAGTCAACTGTATTGCTTTGTATTTCAGGCAAAAGTCACAGCCATTTGACAAGCCGCTGATTGTATGGTCAGTGAGGCACAGATATTAAACCCTAAACCCTTAATAATCCAGCACAATCAAATCGAATCGTTTGCACAGTGACTCAGTGGTTAGTGTGCTGGAATTCTGTGCGAGGGGTCCCAGGTTCGATCTCCGGAAAAACACAAATTATTTAAGGTTTTTTCCACTGTGCCATACCTATAGCAAATATTCAAAACGACAATGCCCAACGCCAGCAGTTTAAAGTCACATCTTGCTTGGATCCAGGCCATTGCGATAAAGCGCAGGTCCCGGGGAAATTAATTGGAATATCCTATTATTCTATATGCAAATGCTTACGTAATTGTGCATGTGCCATAGTTTCACGGCTTGATTTTTTAACATGATCTTACCAATAATCTTAAGTTGATCGACTTCTGGTCAAGAGAAAAATCAAATAAAATTGCTTACTGTCGGTAAATATTATTTCGATTGTAGGTGGACTTTTCCGAAGAACTCGGCTCTATGACAAACGCCATCTCAAAACCATTGCCTTTATAGTCTTAATTCGGGAGTTGACTTGGTGTTCTAACTGGGCCAGTTATAGGGTTACGATTTAATTGGAACTTGTTGCTTTTCAATGAAATAAACGGATTCCTATAAAATGTTGACCATTTTTGTAGGTAGTCGACGTAGACGTAAATACCAGGGGGCTTATTCCCAAAAGTGCGGCGGATCGTATTGAAAGCGATACCTCCATTTCGACTTTTCGCTTTTGTTTATTCTCAAATGCAAACTGTGCTTCCCAGTTTTTTCCAATTACTCTTCCAATTTTCCATTTATTTTCTCAAAAGTTTGACAGCTTTCCCCCCTCAGTCACAAGATTTTAGTTTATTTTTTATCCACAATAAATCCGCCAGCAATCCGTCACCTAAATAGCTATCGCGTTTGATTGGATCAAATCGCTTTGAAAATACAAAAATACACGGAAAGTGAAAGGGTAATTTTTCGATCTTCACTTAGGCTTTCAATGGGACCGTTGACGAATAGTTCGTATCTGCTTGGTTTGGTTTGGGTTCGGTTTAAAGTCTCACAAGTTCAAAATCTCAAAAAAGGAATCTTGGATTAAAATAAAATAAAAACAGAGTCCAACCAAACGAATCGACCTAGGCGAATGAAATTTTGTGAAAGGACTTCTTTGTTCCGGGACCTCCTGCACGCACAAAATCATTATAATAATTGCTTAACATTTTGCAAGACTTGAATGCGGGGGCTGTTATAAAAACTGGCCTATGATAACACTGATAGGTACCTACTCGTTTTTTTTTTTTAATAAAATATTCATTTTTTATGTTTTGCTTTGGTTTTATAAATTTAAGAAATTTGAGTACTATTCAGTACACTTTTGTTTCAGTTTTCAGTACAATTGAGAAAAGTCGATTTTCATCACCTATAGACTATAGAGCTACGAGAATAGATGTGCACTGCATATTCTTGGCAAATTTCAAAGTAGGTTTTCCCATAATTTTATTATGGGACATCACCAGATAAGCAGGTAGTCTTTTATAAAACGCATGACATTTTATAAAAAAAAAGTGTAGGTTTGCACCTTTATTATTTGCGGGCAGAACCGCGGTAATCACGAAGGAATTTTTAGAAAATTTTCACTCCTCTTATTTGAATGTTATTGTGATTGAATTATTTTATAAGGCCCTATTGCATCCTACATCGGATATGCTAAACTTTCGTCCAATCTTTGCCCTCTTCTCTGTCTTCTTCATTATTTTCTATACGGCAATACGACGCGCGTGAGTAAATAATCGCTTACAACAATACTTAAGTAGACGCACCCTTTTATAAGAACGACACGAACTTTACCTCACCCTAAGGGTACGAGTTCGATTGAAATCAAATTGGTTTTCTATTCTCGTCTACATTCGTGTACAACATTGTACGTACAGGTATACTTGCACACCATTTCCCAATTACATGGTCATTATCTGAATCACAAGCGTTTACCTTTCTTCACAATTGCGCCTGAGAACTCTTCTTGTGGATGCGCTTTGTGAATCCTATCGATCAAGGTAAATTACAATTTGTCAATCATTTGGACACAACTTGAACTCGTATTGCCATTCGATTGTATAGCGAAGGAAAATGTCAATTATTTGTGGCAGTCCACTGATCACCGTTGTTGTGCCACCAATTATCCTATTTCCAAATATCAATACAAACACTTTGTGTATAGTGCCCAATGCCCATTTTACTTCTCGCCCATTTCATGGAAATTTTGGTGAGGTGGTGGTCACAAAGTATTTGCCAGTCATTTGCCTGTCAGTGTCGCTATCGACGATGTGGCCATCGTCAACGTCACATCCCCATTGCCATGTCGCTGCTCTCTGAAACACGAATACACAGACGACCCAGCAAGCGCACCGAATGTTAAACAACTTGACAAACAAAACGCCATAATAATAGACCTGTTGGAAATAATTAATGGTTTTCGGACGTTGCGACAGGAAGGACTCGGCGGAGCGGCTTCACCTTTTTGACATGTTCCTGTTACCAAGTCTTCCTCCCCTTGCAATGAGGTTGATGTCTGTGTGTGTATGTTTGCGTCGACCTTAGTATCGCATGGACATTTTGCGATTGTATTCAATTTTTGCCAACACTTTTGGGATGGGGCCGACAATGTGGGGTTTAATTTTTTTTTTATATGTAGGTATAGCTGAACATGAGCCTTTGTGTTTTGTGTGTTTTGAAGCGCCTCCGCCTGAGAGAGGTTAGCCTGTTAACGGATGTTTCAATTTTCGGTCATTTCAGGTGTTGAGTTACGCTCCAAAGGAGAATTCTATTCGCACGTCTATGTTCGAAGTCTTACTACAAGGCTGGGGAGACTGGTTAGCAAAAAAATATGCGAAATATTTTTGCCATGTTGTTGGGCCTTGGTGCATCATTATTTCAATTACACGTTTGGGTCTAGTGACGAATTTTAGGGCGTAGATGTTCACAGACACCGGAGTAGCTATGCATATATCTATATAATATATCTATATAATTTTTTGTACATGCGGTCCTTTTAAGAAGTTGTACCTTGCTATTTGCACTACCTAGAAAATGCTTCTACGAACTTAAGGAAATTAGTTGGATATTTTAAGTAACCTTAATTACAGACCTGATATAGTCTGAGGGCGGGCTATAGCCTTAACGAAATGATTCATCGCATATAAGATTGACAACCAATACTCATCGCCTATCGAAACATTTGAAAACTGTGAGAACATACTTTCAAAAATCTCGCATAGGTATTGTAAAGCCTGTTAAATTAAGTCGCCCGGCGGGTTGGTGATTGGATTGTTGCGTTCCGTAGCCCTCCGAGTTTAACTTAAAACGAATATGAGCTGGTATCATAATTGGACTTACTTCTGCTTATAGAGGGCTCTATCGAATTAAGATAGGCGTACATATTTTGGCTCGCAGTAAAATATTAAACACGTTGGAGAAGCTGTCAAAAAAAATTATTCGCTCTGTAGACGGGTGAATCTCTTCATACCATGTGCTGAGCAACTCCTTCGATGTCTGCTTATAGAGTGTAGTGTTGAAGATATCTATCATTATTAAGACTGCTAGCACTAAATCTAGAGACGAGGTACCTACGAATATTTCTTAGATGAAATTTTATCTTTCGAAAAGGTTTCAGATGAACATTATAATATCTTTAGTTAAATAAATACTTACGTTACGTCGATGTAACGATTGGAAGGAATGGTAACAACGTTGGGAACGCGAACGGAGAAAATTACCTTTGCTATGCAAATAGCGTTTCGATTATGAACACTTTCACTCGCAGAAATGCAGAAATGGAACACCAATTAAAATTTTTCCAAACGTAGAAATCAAAATTGCGTGACCCATTTTGTAGGTTGACATAATCACCCATATTCCCGTTGGCGTTTGTCGTAAACGCCTAATATTTCATTTAGGTTTTAAGTCAGTGTTTATAACTTTTTTGAAACAAACGATCTGAAATCATAGTGAACACATAAAAAAAAGCAAAATCGTTGAGAAAAGTTCGAAAAAAAATCTGAATATCGTGTAACAACGACGCGAAACATGAGGCATATACGACAAACGCCAACGGGAATAAGGGTAAATGTTGTGGGTCTAATACGAGTCGAGGCTGAAGTCATTATTTGATTCCAATTGCTTTTTACAGCAGTGGCTTTCTTGCTCGCTCCTAGATGTTGGGTTTTCCAACCCTATTTGCTTTAGAAAATGAGGCCTAATATATACTTACCTTTTTTGTAAGCATTTAGTTTTGGAGGAACAAAATGTTATACTTCCTTTTGAAGAGGGACAATTCGGTGGTCTATGGATTGACCTTAGGCCACAGTTCTTAGTCCAAATAGGGTGCTTAGAGGAGGAGTTCTGCATAAGATCAATAAGCATACTAGGGTGTTTCCCTGAGAGATCGTTAAGAATGTCATCTACATTGCACTCTCTGCAGATCCAAAGACGAGAAGGGATTACACTTCCTTGTTATGCGTAGGCGCTATTTCTTTAGCCCCATCTCATTTTGAATGGTTGATATTAATTTACAAATATAAATCATAAAAGCATGCTAAAAAAAAAGCCCACAGTTTGTGAAAGACGTCGAGCGCCCTAATTCCTGGTAGAAATTTTTATTTATTTCCTATTATATTGCTTGCTAATTTTTATATTTATTGGATTTATAAGACACAAAAATATTATTTTTTTTTTAAAACCCTTGCGGGCCAAATATGCACAGTTCAGAACGTCATGGGTCCATGCTCATGTGATTGTCGGTCATCGATCGTCACGACAATTATGGATTGCGTCGATTGATTTTAGCTATTCGTACACACAAAATTTGTTCACTTCAAAGAAAAAGCATCGACCAGACATTTGTAATCGACTATACAAGCGACTGTCAAAGTGACAAATATCGATCGACAATCACCACAGTTGCCTTTCGATCGACAGTTGTCGCTCAACGATCAACTATTGACACTCACTAGGGGCCATCCATGAGACCTGCCCCCCAGACTTAGGTTGATAAATCTATAAGTAAGATAAACAGTGCGTCAATTGACGTGTCAATCCCAAAGTTCGCCAGTGCCCCTATAACTACCACTGCACTGGTTTGACGTTTTTAAATGCTCCTTCGGTATGAACTTCATTTCATGTCTTGGGAATTTGAGCCAAATTTAGTCAACTTCTGAAAATTACAGTTAACCAATGATGGACTATTTCAACATTCCGTTGAAGTTCGGCAGGTATTAAACCGTCTGCTTAAAGTAGTTTATTGCTGTTTGTAATAAGATAACTAATAAGATGATTAATCTAACGCACATACCGACGGGGTCTCATTTGAAGCCGAAATGGCATTGAAGCTACACACATATTTGGGAATAGCCATCTGATTTTTTAATGCATCATAAAGGAAGATTAGGTACTGATTGGGTAAGCGAGGAGTTACAACGATTCTCGCTAGTTGGGATTGATCCTGATAATTTCTGTTGAGGCGAAAAAAACCCGAGAGAACGACAATAAACAAAAACAGCTCGTAGCAACAACAACGCACAGAGGTTGGGGTTCTACTCCGTTCTAATCACCAGTTGTCAGATTTGTATTCATCGCTCAGTTGGCGCAAGTGGTATAGGCACTTGGCCAATAGAAATGCAAGTCGGAAATGTCTTCCCAAGTGGATTATATACGGAGAATTGACTGTCAGAATTCAAACTATTCAAACAATCATTTAAAAGGAATCTGATGATAAATTAGTGGTGTAGTTCGAAATAGCTATCATTCCTACCAAAGTGACTGTGTCTACGAGTTGTTGTTAATGTTATTCTCTCAAACAATAATTCAGATTATTGTTAGGAAGTAGCTTCTCCGAACTGCTTCAAACATGCACCGGATTTCGGAGACGCGCAATCATGCGACTTCTTCAATCTACCTATACTCAACATTGAAGGCACTATCTTTAACAGGTCTGTTCAGCTCCTGGGGTATGTGGACTATATTGATATCATCGGTCGTTCCCAGCGTGCCATTTTAGAAGCATTTATTGTGAACAACAAAATCCGTTGCCCTTGAAGTAAATTAGGAAAAGAATAAGTACATGCTAACAACAAACCAATAAGCTTCTGTCCACCGCCTAGGACAAAACGTCACTATTGATAGTAACAATTTCGAGGTACCTACCTAAGGAGATAACCTAATTCAAAATTTCCTGTGCTGAAATCCCTTACTCCAAAAGACCCTAAGAGAAAATCCCCAGGGTCAAAATTCCCTATTTTTACATTTGGTGTTATTAATTCTGTAGCCGCGACATCTAAAATAGGAGTTAAAAAGTGAGATACATGTGGGGGGCATGCTGCCTCCTGGTTTGGTTTTAAATGAGAACAATTATGATTTAATTCAGTTTTTAGACTGTATGTTATCGACAGAATCACCGCAACCCATTCAAGGCATCCATGGGTTCACAGTTCAACAGTTCAAACCGCAAATATACATTTCCTCCACCTTATATAGGGAAGTAGGGAAATAGGCTTCCAACAACAATGTTGGGTCCTAACTCCTAACCGTTTAGGTTTACCCTCCCGAATATTATAGTAAGTTGATGAAATATGAGGTTAGTCTGATGTGAAGTGAAGCTCATTCAGCTATTTCATGATTATGTCCCAGTTGTATGAGTAAGAGATTACCCATAGCCAGATAAGTTTTAAGAAGCTGATATACCTATATATCCTATAGGCTTGATTTAAAGTAAATACATAATAAAGTGGAACTGTTACTTGCATATTTGATAAAATCGACACATTCATATTATGGACTGGTTTTGGTATGATGTAAGGTACTTGCACAAATATCCAATAGAGTTATCATGTGTATATGTTGAATATATCGGATACACAAACCTAAGGTAAAGTTGAGCTTTCAAATAAGGGACATTTTAACAGACGCTTTCGATAAATAGCTCTCAAACAAAGTTGAAAGCTTTTTACTGTAAGAAAGAAAAGTGTTATACTTTTATATTTCTTCTATTATAGCAAATAACGCTACCAGTCGCATGCAACAATAATGTAAATTTAAGGTACTGGGGTTTACCACCACGATATCTTGAAAAAAAAATTTCGAAATCAAAAATCTCGTACCTAATCGTACAAATGTCGAAAAAAAAATTTCGAATTAATATTAATTTTTGAGACAATGGTAGCAATTTGCACGACAGAATTAATAACACCAAATTTAAAAATGGTGTTAAAAAGTGAGATACTGCTTATGGTGACTGTATGATTTGGAGTGGGTGCAAGGCTGGGTATATGCAAAGTTTATATTATTATTTTGTTATCCCAAAAAAAAAAAAAAAATCTCAAATTTACCTACTTTTGATTTTCGGGGTTTTTTTTTAAATTGAGTCTTTCAAAATTTGTGTACAATCTAAATTTTTGCATTCGAGATTCAAAAAAAAAAAACGTTTCAACATTTTTAGCTTTCAAAGGTAGTATGTGCATTATGTTGTATGTAGTGTATGTATTATAATATGTACTATAACTTTTACTAGGAAGGCAGTTGCAGTCTTCCAAGGGTTTCGTACCACTTGGACAGTAAAAGTTGGAAGAAAACATAATTATTTTGATTAAGTTTTGCTCAACTCAACATATCCTTCAAAACTTCAAAGTAGTGCAGCAGTTGCATTGCTCTCCCGCCAGCCTGTGTTGACATACTTTAACTCTATCAAGTAATAGCCTCGCAATAATACTTTAAAGTAGAGGAAGTGTACCGATTATGGAATACCTAAGGAAGAACTCGTCCTTGAATACTAAAACATTATTTTTTTTTCAATATTTTTTATGGAAATGATTGAAAATAGTATTTATTAATTAAAAAAACAAAAACAGAACTTAAATACATATAACACTTCATTAAATAAACAAAAACGAAAAAAAAACACAAAATGAACACATTGAAAAAAGTGATCCTAATATGGACCACTATTGACCCTAATATGGAATATCACTGATTTTTAAGAAAATTTAATTTGTAGTACAAAAGTCGCAAATAAAATTAGTAGACTCTGCGCCCGAGCAAACTACGTGGTACCATTTAAGGCAGGGCATACATTGTATCCACTCCTCACCGCCTTTATCATCGCTAAACAATCCAAAACAAAAACCGCACTCTGCCTCGCCATCAGGATCACCTCTTTGAATAATAATAGATGGGAGAAAGTCAGTTGAAAAATCTGAGTGAAGCGAAATGTCATCATCACAGTCTGATGAAGAAGACGAATCTGGCTGCTGAATTATTTTCTTAGACTTTTTCACCGTCTTCTTCGTTTGAAGGCCACTCGTTGATGGTAGATCAAAATTAGTTGATGTTGCCGAAATGTCATTAACTTCTGATGAGAAAGACGAATCTGGCTGCTGTTTGTTCTTAGACTTTTTCTGCGTTTTATTCATTTGCACACCGCTTGTTGATGGTTGGTCGAATATATTTGCTCCTTTTTTAGCCTGGTCCTTTTTCTTCTGTGTTGCTTTAGATATCTCCAGTTCAGCTTTGTATGGTGATGCTGTGATCTTACATGAGAAACCTGATTTCCTTCCCCTATTTGATGTTTTTTTCTTAAGAGGGGGGAAAGGTGAAATAAGTTCCGGACCTATAAAAAGGCTTGGAGAGTTTTGGGACATTTGAGGACTTTGGAGGCTTGAACTAGCGCGTGTATCTTCCACCGGTGGAACATGTTCCTGCTCAATGACCTGCTCTTCGTCTAAGAAATCGGCTTCGGTAAAAATGTTCCGGTTAAGAGGATAGATCCCAGTAGCTTTAAATCCATTAACGGCTAGTGAAGCGGTTTGAATTCTTAGGTATGCTTTTCCAAACAGCTCCATAATATCATAGTTGCTCACAGGCCTTTCGGATTGTAACAGCCACTGGCGGATTTCTTCACTATAATAACTTTTTAATGCCCCCATAACCGTTTTGTCCAGAGGCTGCATTTTGTGCGTAGAATGGGGTGGCAAACACAATATTGTTACATTGTTTACACGCGCAGAATCTATGAGATCAATGTTGCGCGTATGGCTGTAATGCCCGTCTAAAATTAGTAGGACTGGACTTTCTTTCGTTGGCTTAGCAAACTGCAAAAAGTGTTGAAACCATTCAAAGAAAATATCTGTCTGTATCCAGCCAGAGGGATGACACTTAGCAATCGATCCTGCTGGAGCTCCCTTCATGAGCCTAACATCCAACCTTGCTCTGGGGAAGACTATCATTGGAGGAACAAAGTCTCCGGCTGCATTTATACATAAACATATTGTTATAAGACGCCCCCTTTCGGCTGATGTCAGTGCACCAATCTGCTTTTTTCCTTTGGCTGCAATAATTTGGGGTTGTTTAGACTGGACAACGGACAGCCCAGATTCATCTACATTGTAAATCCTATTCGCCGAAAAGAAGTTTTCTTCATACTCTTTCTCGAGTAAGTCAAAAAAAGACGACACATTCTCCTTGCTAAAACCAATCATTCTAGCGAATGATGTCCCTGTTGGCTTACGCAAAGAAATTATGTCCTTATGTCGGGTTAGAAATCCATTTAGCCATTTACGGCCAGCCATTTCATTTTTAAACGGGTGCTCCAAGTTGTTTCGGCAAGCCAACTGAAAAGCCAATCTTTTAATGTCCCGTCGTGTTAAGCCGTAATACCGTTTTTCCATTCCAAGGACGTACTGGACGAGTTGCTCCTCTAAGCCTGTACTCAGAACCGTTTTTCTGCCAAGTGGTACGTTGATACCTTCATTGGAAGGCGAACTAAAAAGTCTGAAGAGTGTAGTACGAGGAACATTAAAAATTTGTGCTGCTTTCTTAAAGCCCATTTCTTTCGACTTGACGGCTGCGATAGCTTTCAGCATGCTCGATTTGTCCCAGACCTTGCGCTTATTCTGTTTTGGCGTCATCTGAAAATTTTACGATTACCTAAGTACACAAATTTCAACAAACTTTTTAGCTGGTTCCCAATATGGAATACTATTCCATATTAGGAACACACTGATATTCCATATTAGGAACAAGGTAGCACCAGATAAAGTTAAAATTACCTTCACTATTTTACACAGCTAACTTAAATATTCACAGTAGTTTAAAAGGTTAATGTTTTTTCTAATAATGAGTAAAATAATGATTGAATAAAATTAAATTAAACTTGAAATACACGAAAAAAAAACTTTTGAAAATATACTACGCACTTGTCAAATACACTTGTTTTTACGACTACTCACGTCTGCTGTTATCGCCATGCACAAGGGTTTTGACAGTTAATATGCGCCTAAAGGAAAAGCTATTCGTGAAATTTAAATACGCCTACGTTACTTTGGTTCTGAGATATTGCACTATTCCATATTAGGAGCGTATTCCATAATCGGTACACTTCCTCTAATCGTATCGTAGAAAGAACATGTACTCTATAGTCTTATGTTGCAGATGGAGACGAAACGAAACGGCTGGCAATTCGTACAGTACAGACTTTGTGGTAACTGGAGCGGCAACATTGAAGTGACCGTGTTTGCATTTTCAGGTCATAATGATGCACCTAAGTGTCATAATTCATCATGTTTCTGTGGAAAAGTCATTACTCTTTATCGTTTTAATCTTTAAAGTTGGATGATTATGAATAAAATGTTGAAAATGGGCAAGAACAGTCTGCTTTTTGTAAGCACTTAGTAAGCGTTTACTAGATTTAGAATGGCTATAAGAATTAACTATGTTTTCGAGCATATTCATAGTGTTTAAATGCCTGAATTATGCAATTTAGGATTACAAATTTATTGTCTGTTTTTTGACATGTTTAGGTATTATGGAAATAATGGCAGTGTGGTATTTACATAGGTTCATTTATGATAGTGAATATTGTTAACCCAGTAACTTTTCAGACATTCATGTGAAATGTGATGGACTTTCAATAGCCTTCTCAAAAATTATATGGAGAGCTTTAAAAAATTGCCGCCACCTTTTGCAAATTTCTGACAAACATCCTGACCTTGAGTATATGCTATCATTTATAGTCTTCCGGATTAGTCAGACGGATTGTAGGTCAATTACATTCGTTGGTTGGTTTTTGAATATATGTTTATAGAGCCACCACATTTAAGATTATACACGGCGGAGTTTTTGGGTTAAAGCTGTTTGATTAATAAAGTTACCTACTTAGGTACCTATATAAGATTTCTCCAGAAGTATGTGGATTGTTTTCTTAGCAATAAAAAGGATATTTTTCAGTAAAACTTGTTTTAAATCTTCCAACACATTTTCAAAATCAGCTGAATTTGTAAACACTAAAACGTTTTCTGTGCGACACGTCTCACGCAACCTTTATAGACGGCACTAAAACAAAGGAAGTCCCTAGAGCTGGAATCTATTCCACATAGATCCATACGACTACAGGATACAAGCATTGTCTTCCAATCACAAGTTCCGGGTGGGGCAGGGCTAATGCGGAGCTAATGTGGTTGAGATCTACATCTGGGAGGGATCCAGCCCAGATACAGCCATCTCTATCGATAGGCATGCCACGCTCAGGGAACTGGAATCTACGAACATCAATTTTGAAACAGTGATAGTCTAATACTAATAATACTAAGCAGCCAGAACCAGGTGAGTTTGTGCTGTGTGGTTACCAGGACACTACAATTAAGTTGGTCAGACCTTACCGGACACACAGTATCCAAGACACGTTGACCTTTATTCGTTCTGCAGTGGCTTGCAGCTAAAAGTAGAGAAAAATTTAAGACATACGCAAATGAGAGACAATGTCACAGCCGAGGGAAATATCTGGGAATATACGTCTTCCAACCCTCTGGGAGTTGATACGTTTTACAATCATATATATATATTTACCCTTACTGATTCTGTAACGCTCCTTACTTTTCTTATTTTTCTTATTTTGAATAAAAGTAGGCGGTGGCTATTTGAATAAATTTTCAATGTTTGTGTTTTCTAATTATTCAAATACGCACCGCCTATTTTTCATATATTTTAATTTTCTTCAAAGTTCAAACTCTACTATAGTAATGCTCGGCAAGTGTTTTTAAAAGGAAATTGCCAAATAAAACCAACCCTTCTTAGGGGGTCAAAGTTTGTACGGGAACATTTTTATTTTTCATCCGATCGACTTCAAACTCGGTTTGTGTACTCTATATAAGAAATATTTAGGTATTTTGCTTTGGGCTCGAGTTATTGGCAATGATTTTAATGATAACTTTTTCATAACTCACGAAGGAGTTTGTCGTATCAATATCAAACTTTGTACATTGATAATAAAGAAGTAAAAAGAAGTAAAATATTATTGAATTTTAAGATCACTGATTTACTAACTGCTCCTCAGGTACTTTAATAGGAAATTTTAGGCTCAAGGCCAGTCATTTGAACACGTTGGCATGCATTTGAAGACCGGAGTATTTTCACACGGCCAACTGTATGTGGCTTTATCACAATCAAGAGTTGCAAGACAAAAGAAGGTGTATATTGAATCTAATCCACAGCAAGGAAGATTATTAATTAACCAGAGACAATTTACACGCAATGTAGTTTTCAAAGAAGTTCTTTAAATAAAATCAATTTGTTTATCAAATATTACTTTGCATACCCAGCGAAGCGGGTACAACCAACTAGTTTCAATATATTTAATAGAACTAACAACTGTCGTGGATTTGCACAATAACATTTTTTTTGTTGATTATTTTCGACTTAAAATGAGTAATAAAAAATATTTAATGCATTTTGCGGTCAAAATAAAAGCACTATTACATAAAATGTATTGATATTGAAATTTAAATGAATGTGGTCGACTTTTAACAATGTAATTAGGTCACTACATAATATTAGCTGCTGAACTGAATTTCGATATGTCACCATGTCAAGTGATGTCAAATCAAAAAGTTATCGGAATTCGTAATCAAGAGAAAATGAAATCCACAGTCATGACAGGATGTATTTTCATAAAGTGATAAACCTTCGTTTTTCTCGTCGACATAATCTCTCATCCCTCTCACTGATATCACCTCAGCTCTGGTCTCTGATACTGATCGGCGACAATCCTTCACGTTAGCTCATCATTTTTAAATCAGTAACGTGGCCCAGATTGTGATTGAAAAAGAAAAAAAAACAAAAAACAGGTGCGGGACAATTTTTTTCAGGACACGCGCCACGAGTGATTTATATATATTTAAACGAAAATGGAGAAGAAAAAAAATAAACAACTTTTTCTTTGAAAGATAAATCCTGGCAAAAGCACAGCAACTTACAGTGCAATTTACTAACAGCCGTCTATTTGTTCCGGTCCTTGTGAAAAATTTACAGCATTCAACCATCAGCGTTCCACCTGGTGCTGTGAACTTCGAAATTGGAAAATCACATCTATTAGCTTCCGCAAGTTGAATGGCGAAGCAGTGCACGTTTAATTTCCTTGGGCATCGGTGAAGAAGTACAGCTGGATGGCTATACGGTAGGTATGGCAAGCCACCCCTCTGGGGGTTGATGACGACCCTTTTGCAAAGTAAAAATGCCGCCAGCATGATAGAATCGAGAGGAATTCAGTATGCAAATCGGTATTCGCTAAGCAATTCGTTCGCTTCTCGGCGATTAGATTTAATCGATTACGTTCTGTATATATACAAAAAACGCAGGCAATGGAAATTACAAAAAAGGCCAATGGATATTGAGAGCATAAGGACTGTTGATGTAATGTTATCCTATTTGCTCCTAGATTCAGATCCAAAATTACAATAAATTGACGCAGTTACCACTCCTCATGGTTTCGTGTTGTTGGTGGGAGCTATATGCTTTAATATTAAACTAAATTATCGCTGAAAAGCGATTTAAGTGACGAAATCAGATATGTATATCCTGCAATATCCACCGCCCTTTTATAGATATGAACGTACATGTAAGAGGTGTATATTATAATGAACATCAAAATTTCTGGCTTCATTTCATATTTTTCAGTTTTATCAAACTAAAAACAAACTAATATAAAAAGGACCTAGGTTAGGTTAGGTTAGGTTTGTGGGCCAGGTCAATACTGACCCATTGTGATTCCCATAGTGGGAAAGAGATTGTCCCTTTCCCATTATAACCCTGTATTCAAATTACTTACTGTGCTGCTATATACAAACCACTTTGTTGATTTGACGAAGTTCATTATCTTGTCTATTGATGTGCTGGAAAGCTCGTCTAGGTCGTTGAAGAAGTGACTTCCTAGGAATTTGTACCAGGTCTGTTGGAGACTTGGGCAGTGACATAGGAAGTGGATTGTATCCTCAAGAGCTTCCTCGTCACCGCAGCCTCTGCAAAGATCTTCTTCTGTAAGCCCATTTTCTTCATATGGTAACGCAAGGTATTGTGCCCTTTCGCATTATCTTCTCGGTTATGGATTCATTGAAGGACGGCCATAGCATTCTTGTGGTATTACAAGTGTTTAAGGTGGCCCATCTTGCGTTCGCCTCACTTGTGGCTTTCCTCCCTGCTTCAAGCTTGAGTGTGCAAGGCGGGATCTCCAAGGAGGGATCAGCTTATTCTGAAACAGCTGTCGAACCTTGTCTTGCTATAATTCGTCTGCTTTCTCGTTGCCTGAAATGCCTTCAGGTCCCGGAACCCAGCAGAGTGATACCTTTTGCTGTGTTCCAAGAGCCTTGAGTTCTTCGCGACAGCACTTCACAAGCTTCGATTTTATTTCTGGTGCAGTTATGGCTTCTATTGCTGCCTGGCTGTCGATAAAGAAGGTAATACTTTCAGATGGTATTGACCTTACCACAGACTCACGGGCTGCTGTTGTCACTGCCAGGACCTCTGCTTCGAAAACGCTGCTATGGTCGGGGAGGCGAATCGATTTTGATATACCCAGCGATTCAGAGAAGACACCTGACCCTACCCCAGTGTCCATTTTTGATCCGTCTGTGAATACGGCTATGGTTGGTGTGCTAGGAGTCCGTGTCTTCATTCTTCCCTGCTGGGATAGGCGCTAGAGAAGGGTCTTGTAAGCTCTAGGTAAGGCGTAATGTAGTCCGTGACGTGACAGCTACATGGACGAATTATTTCTGTAGGTTCGTAGAATGACCCGTTTCGTTCAAATTCCATTTTACCGATTGGCTTATTCTCATTGCACTAATTGCGGCTGATAGTTGTATATGAATGTCTAGCGAACACAGGTAGAGGATAGCCTCAAGTCCTGCGGTTGGAGTTGTCCTCATCGCACTGATGGTGCTGATGCACGCTGGTCTTTGAACCTTCGTCAACGCTTTTATATATAAAAAGGACCTACTAATTTATGTCGTATCCGTATTAACAGTGAAGCAGTTAGGCTCTCGTATGTTTGCCAGAACTCCGCTGGTCAGCGCATCACTTCAGTTCATGGAAAATATTTGAAGGGTACGTTTCTTTAACTTTACATAGAACCAAAAATAGTTTGATATGAGGCATTTGAAATGACAAACTTTACTTCGAAAAATGCCATACGCTTATCTTCATTATGGCATTTACCATAGACTAGCAGTCAATCGTGTCTTCACTCAAATTATTCTTTCCTACCCGCTCTATTATGATGTGTCACAATCACAATAATGTTTCTGGAGATAATAATTGATGTCAACTGGTCTGTCTTATATGATGCCCATAATGTCGCTTTTTGTGGAATTATGTCCTTAAGTTTTTCGGAACGTTCGCCATGATATAGTAAATATGAAGAAAGGTTATCGACTGGCCTGGATGTATGCCAAAAATACGTGTAAGTCGAACCTCCGCAAACTCGCCTTTCTGTCTAAGTAGACAGACACGAGACGCACCATTTCATCATTTCCATGAGTTGTTTTTTTATAGAAAGGTTACCCTCTAGGTGTAAAAACCCTTCTGATTCTAACACATTCTGATATTCTAATTTTTTACATATTACAATGACCTTGAAGTCGTTATTGTTCAATGTAAAAATACAGGCCATAAAATTTAAAAAAAAAATAGGCTTGGTATAGTTTTCCTAAAATAAAAGCAAGAGTGACAGTTTTAGGCAGATTTAAAACGAGTCAGAAAATTCTTGGCAGAGTTTTAATTTATGTAAGCGATTCCGTTGATAAGACAAAAGTCGATCATACAAACTTTGAAAACCTTTTTTACCCCTTTAAAAGTTGAATTTCGAAATATCCTTTCGTATTCCTTGTATCCATTAGATATAATACTCTCGGGTGTTTGTCAGACGTTCGCAAGAGGCGGTGCAGTGGAGAAAATCCTAAGATTTAATTTGTGTTTTTCCGGGGATCGAACCTTGGACCCCTCTCACAGTACTCCAGCACCTTGACCACCAAGACACTGCTTCCACATTACTAAGATTCGGTTTTAGAGTATTTGCGTATTTAAATCTTCGTACATCAGCAGTTATCCTAATATCAGGCTGTAAAAACTTGTGCATTTGAATCTACTACAATATGTTGTTGATGTCTGGACATACACGACCATAATGCATTTTTTTTACATCCTATAAAATGTAGTATACTAATTCTAGTCCCCATAATGGTAAATGCATTTTCAGAATTTAATAAAAATACTTCTAATTCCGACACGAATTGCCAACCGCTTTTTCACTGTTCAATATTTCGTGCCAGGGTATATTATTGCCTCATTTAGCTCAACTGTTGCAGAAATAAATTCTAGATTAACGTTAACAAAGCTGCATTTCCCTTTCATGTTCACAAAAATGTCCTCAGAAACATGCAATTTTCCTATAAATATACATTTTCTAATGATGTTCGTTTTAATGGTATACAATTTGAAACCTTTGCACGCAATTTTTGTTTAAAAATCGGAACACATTTAACAGACATGACGTATAAAAATGCTTCGCGGTATAAAAAAAAAGCTCAACAATTTCTACCACCCTTTGAACTGGATCAAACTATGACCACAAAGGTAAATGCAATATGGTGTAGGTATATGAATCGTGAATACGAGTGCACACTTGGAATTTAAGTGCTGTGTGCTTGATATCTACCTTTGGTCTAAATTATCTTCTAGGTATACCTATTCGGTAGTATCTCTAAAAAAAAATCTCTAATTATGGTAAGGAAAACCTTCATTTAATACTTGGACCTTCCAAGGAAAATTTAGCAAAAACCCTGAGATACCATCGGATACCTGCCCAGCGTGGTGCACAAAACAAGAGGACCGGAGGAGACTTTAATAAAGAGTATCTAAATCATTTTTTTTTGTTTATACTCCTTTTGCAGTAAGAGCATGGTTTGCTGCACATTTTCCTTGTATCTTAGGACACGGTTATTATAAAATGAATGATAAAAAAATGCCACGAATGAACCACGTAATGCTTAGGGGGAGTTTCATCGTTCGTAGGTAAAGAACACCGGTAGGGTGGTGCTCACTTTATAGCTTTTTAATGAAATTTAATTTATGAGACTTAATTTTAAGTGCCTGCGATGACACATTTAAGATTTGTATTTACGAAAGGTAATTATAATTTGCGTTGAGTAAGCAAGCACAATAATTTATGGTAAAATGTTGGTTACGTTTTTAGAAAAGGTACTTATCCTTACCTTTCTTTTTAAACTAGATCCCGTTTAAGATACACGTTAACCAATGCCAGCACCTCGTCAAGCTATAGGGTGTCAGAAGTAAAATTTTAGAAAGCTAAATTAAAGGTATTCGTAAGTAGTGATTAAGTTCCTAAGAGTTATTTCGTTTCCAACGATCTCAAAATTGGAATAAGCACGATGTGAGACGAAGCCTGTTTTGTTATGCAAAAAGATGAGGAAACTATTGATTGCATGAGATCGATAACATTAATGTAAAGCTAGAATTATACGATATTTTGAATCAGCATATGTATGCTGAAAATTGTGTTCCAATCGCTACATACTATGACAGCAATTTTTTGTTGCACGATGTGTTGTGATTGAAACGTAATTTTCAGCATACGTATGCTGATTCAGCATATCGTCTAATACTAGCTTAAGTATCGTATTTCTTTTACTCAAAAATAAAAACTAATAGTTGTCGCAACAAGTCCGCTTAGGCACCGTAGGCCTAGCTTCTCACAACCATTCGTTTGTGTGAGTTTTTTTTTTTTTTTTGAAACGAGGGGAAGGAACCTAAAATCTTATACCGAGTCTGAACGGCTGATTTGAGGAGCTTTTCAGGAGAGTTATACTCTTGAATGTTTGTCAAACATTCGCGAAGGGTAGGGTTCCCAGAACCTGTCCAGCGCACACTAACCACTGAACCACTGCGCACACTCTCTTACTCAGTTCATAAAAAACCTACAAAAAACCAGAATTTCAGCTAAATTTTGTTAAAATCGAATTTATAAAAATATAAGCAGTCAAGTCGAAGCAGCTATATAATTTTGAGGCACTTCCCAACACTTGTAGTTTTTCAACTTAAAAAGAAAAAAAAATAAAAACCGATCGGTATAAAGGCTTCGATTCTTATATTTTTACTAGCATAGCAATGCCCGAGGCTCCTTCCGCCGGTTTTTTTTCTTTAAATTGAATTAAAATTTTTTGAGTTATCATTATAAATGCACGCGTGTTTTTATTTTGTCCTCTTTTTTAAGCTTACAAAATATTTTATCGCAATGCCTTTTCATTAACTATATCTACATATATATATATTTCTTTACGAAAGTACTAGAATATAATATACAGAATAATAATAAATAAATCTTTTAAATAATTTCAATCTTTAACCAGCAGCATATGTTTTGGAACCCAAAATCCTTGGAAACCTATAGTTGACATTGGATGAGATATTGAGCAAGACAGTTGTCGACAAAGCACACCAGCTCACTTACATTTTGAACCCATAAAGAGTCTTTGCTTGAGTTAAATCACTGCACCGCTCTGGCTTAGCCTTTCAAAAGGAGGTTAGATTTTTGTCTTGCATGAAACCTACCTAGGATTCGAAGATCGTTTTGATTGGATCATTATTGTTCATTCATCTGGTATGGGCAAATCCAATGTAGGTAGTCGACGTATTTCATCGGCTTCCACTTCCTTACACAGTTTGTAGAGTTCGCGTTTGTCCTCCATTCAAGCTCCTCGCACACACATGACAAAATCATTTCTTTACAGTATCAGTACTCGGCGACATAAAGGAAAAGTGGTAGAATAATGGTTCTAGGAAGAGTACCTATACATTTCGTCACGTTTACACGTTTTGAGCTAATTTTTTTCCAACTCGAGAGTTGTATTCTTCGTCACATCTTAACTAAACTTAAACTCATTCATGGAGTTGATGTTTACTCATAGGTAGAGGATAACGCTTTAACTGTCCTGCCTTTCTCTGTTCTCTCTCTTTAAAAAGTTGTTTAGATTAGACAATAATTTCCTTGGTAGTCTGCAGAATTTGTCTGAGTGTGGAAATCTGGTCTATCGTTTGGAATGTCGAGCGAAACACCACACTGGTCTTAACACATTACAATTTTTATATTTCTTGCATTACTTTTTAATTGTGTATGAATTGTATAAATAAATAAATCAAAGAAATACGAAATCCGAAAAAATGTGGGTTCGTCAATCGAAGCAATTTTTATGTGCACTGATTTGTGTTTCTATCACTAGGACCATCAACCCACACGACCTACAATAGCTACAAGGTACTATATTCCTCTCATTTATTTTCACTTTACAGGAGGGCAATTTTTACCAAGAGATTCGATTTCCTGCTGCCATATATAAAATTTCAATCACGTTTCTGATTTCAACGATTTCTCTTCTCCCACTCAGTCTACGATCCCCATCCCCGAGACCACCGTGCACACTGAAGGGTGGCTAATTCCGAAAGGGAATACAAGCTCAAGAGGTAGAAAATAAAGTTTCGCTTTATCAATCGTTTCGGTTATTTATTTCGATATGTACTGTCAAAAAGTGGGATACTTTTTTTTCCAAAATGACAGCTCTTTTTCAATACTTACTTGTTTCTTGAAAGTTTCAAACTTTTATCCTAATTGATTTAGCGAAGAGTATCTCTGTTGATCAAAGAGACACAAAGTTCCTTACACATACGTTTATTTTTTACAACGAAAAGCGACAAGAATAAAAGAAAATAAGAAGGGCAAGTGTGATAATTAGCAATAATCTCCAACTAAAGATAGGAAAGTTTAAATAGTATTCAATTCAATAGGTGCAAAGCGAAGCATCCCTATTTGAATTTTAGTATTGGCATATAAACCTCTTAAATATTGTACCACCTAGAACCCCCTAGGTCATGCTTTGATTTTTTTACTAAAGCATTTGATGTTCTTGGAATCCCATTCAGCAGATAGGTACTGCAAATCACGTGCCACCGTAGGTACATGACGAAGATATAAGGATGAGGATGGGAAAGAAATATGTTTGCAATTTTAATGCTAATGAATTCGTTGAATTTTGTATGACTTCGTATCAATTTGTTTTGAATTAAATTTTTAGGCGAATTTGAAGGCCACGAAATAGCTATGGGTATGAGCAACCCACATTTAAGTTACATAATGGATGCCTTCACATGAAATTGTTTCTTAATTTAAGAAAAAAATTTACAAGGAAAGTTCATCAATTTGTTTAAAAAAGAAATGAATATTATAGGCGCAACAGAATACTCTAGGCCTAGATTATTGCAACCATTTTTATAAGTTTCATTTTTAGAACGATAAGGGATGGATACGCAATTTTACAGGAGTTCAACAATGCTGTGGATTGGATAGGTACCCAGGATATTGGCGTTACTGAGGAACATGAAGAAAGCGAGTCATCAGTTGAACTCACTATAATTTCTACAAGCTATGGCAAATAAGAACTAATAGAAATACCAGATAAAAATTATATTTGATCCACCAACCACCAACCACACGCAACAAGGCGCATATGTCACTGCATAGTCACATTTTCTTGAAAAAAGTCTATTTTGATGGACTCCGCATCTCTCATATAAACTTCTGAAAATGGTCAATATACTCAGCTAAGAAAAATTAGATATGCGGTGGAAAGCGACATAAGGTCCAATTGGCCTATAATGTTGCTCCATCAAAGTGTCGGTATGCCAAATGATGCGATTTCACAAAGCGATTAAAAGCCAATAGGCACCTCCTTATTAATTAACGTTACCAAGAGAAGTTGAGATATTGAAATTCGCTGACGACAATGCCGATGTTGCCGCAGTAAAATATGTTCGATGTATGGAGTCAAACGATGCAGTCAGACAAATTAAAGAAGACGCACTCAAGACACCGTCCAGAGGCATTAGTTGACCACAAAACAGCAGCTGTAGTCTATAACCAGCCGCAATTATACGTGAATGTGCACCTAGGGAGTGTGGGCGCATTAGCGCAGTGGTAAGTGTGCTCGACTACAGTGCGAGGGATCCCAGGTTCGATCTTCGGAAAAGCAAAAATTACATCTTAAGGTTTTTTCTACTGCGCCACCTCTCGCGAACGTCTGACAAACATCCAAAAGTATCTATTACTGTCCTCAAAAAGCTTCTCAATTCAGACGGCCGGACTCGGTATAAAATTGTAGGTCCCTTCCATTCGTCCTAGAAATAGAAACTCACACAAACGAATGGTTGCGAGAAGCTAGGCTTAGGGTTTCTGCCCGACTGTTGCGCCACATATTTATTTATTTACCTAGTGAGGAGATTGTGAAATTATGCCATCAAAAAATAAGCCAATTTTTAAGTCCACGGTTGATATTGCTTTCGAAACGAAAACGCTAGTCCCTTGGCGCAATAAAAAAAAGTAACGTGCGACAACAAAAGTAAATGCGATCGATGCAAAATCACTGAAAACCTCTCTCTGTCATTGCGCGATTTTATACAATCATACAAAAAAAATGTAAGTCCTTTAAGTGCTTGCAACAAACCGTGCACCACGCATTTCAGCAATTATCCTTATTGTGAAATTTTATACATAGCACATCGCAATTACAAACGGTGTTCATTTAAATTCGCATTCGCCAAATGTATGCCAAACTTTCCGGCAAAGGATTAACCGAATTACTTAATTCCCAACTCTAACACAATGCTCGTGCTTCCATAAAACGCAAACTTTATCCATTGTCCTTCTTCTCAACACTAACTGGTGTAGAGGAACACGCAAAAGGGTGAGTCGAAGAGGGTCGTATATACCTAAACCATTTCCGAAAGTGCATAACTTCGGAAGCTAAATACGGACACTGCCATGCTATTACAATTGGTCCATACACGAAATTTTATTTTCTTTTCCTGCAAGTTTCAGGAAGGACAGATCGTCATGACTACGAATAGCAGTTTGTTGTTACCCGTGTTCCGCTTTCTGGAGTAGATGTTTTTTTTTTTTTTGTCTTTTTGTCTGGAAGGTGTAATTTTGTCATCCTTTTATTTAAGGGTCAATCCCAACGAACGAACGAACTAACGTACGAAGGACATAAAAGGAACGAAGCAAGTCGTAAAATGAAGCTTTTATTTAGCGCTTAATTTTGCCATTAAAAGAATTGGAAAGGACCAACAAAGTACGCTGAATGGGTGTCCGGTAGCACACGCTATACCCGTCCAAAAATGTTTCTTCTTCTTACGCCAAAGGACACATCTACAGAAGCGTTATAGAGTTATTCAGGAACGTGAACTGAATTAATTTGAAGGAGAATTTTTTTTATAATGCATTCGAGTTTCAGTACCGGATGAGTGTAGTAGGTATCTATACTGGTGAATCACACTTCTATGTGCAGTACACGAAATGGAACATTGTGGGTCTGGTTGGCACCCTGGCATGGCTATCAGCTACCAGTAGCCCTGCAAGAATTTGTATCTAAAAGTCGTAAAAAGTATAAAAAAATATACGCTGCTGTAATGTGAACTCAAGCGACCAAAGAGATGCACAGACTTTGAGGTTTCTTCATAATGAGGACGAGGAGGATAATGTTTCTATATAGCCGGAAGTATTTCGCGTACTCCGAGGCTCTTTATGCCTTGTAATGAAATTATCATAAATTAGAAGTGTCAATAGTGTCAGGTAGGTCGTTATATTTGTTTTTGAAAAGTGAGCGGCATAAAAATAAGGAAGAAGTTAGGAAACAATTTTATGGGGTAGATATAGTAGTATGTACATACTTGTTTAAAAGAAGTAAACAAGGAATATGAAGTATCCTTCATGAATCTTGATTGAATTCGGAGCTCGTCAAATTACGATGCTCTTCAAATTTAAGACGCTCTTACAATTTCATTGAGTTAAACACGGGAGTAAATTAAACTTGGGATCTTCTTTCCCGGAGTCGAAAAACAAATTCAAGGATTATGCTTTTTAAATCAATATCTTTCACATTGGATGGTGGAACTGGTACTTTTACTTGGTGTATCACTCTCTCTGCATAATTTCCATTGGGCCACCGCATATGAGATGATTTCTAAAGGCAGAATAAGTTATAAACATGAACCCTTCGTTGGGGTAGTATTTTTTCACACTTGAAATATTTTGAAAGTTGTGTATATGTACAGTACATACACATTAGTTTTCGGCCTTGTTTATTGTTTAACCTGTCAAAATCGGCAGAAAATATTCTTTCATTTCTTTCCACATACCTCAGTCCGCACCCCACAAAACCGGATTTATGCCGGCAGAATTAATCTCGTGTGCGTGAGGTGGCCCATTCTGCAACTGCTGCTTATATAAAGGGTTTTCCAATGAGAGGTGTTATTGTGAATGGTCCGCTATTTCGGTAGCTGTCACTTTTGAAGCTTTTATTCTTTGACATTTTGACAAGTAGAAACTACGCCATTACTAAAAATGGAACGATACACGCTTCAACAACACATTGAAATTATTAAAATTCACTACAAAAATGGTGAAAATCTTTCAGTCACAGTTCGCAAAACTAAAGCATTTTTTGGTCGTCGTTAAGCACCCTGTCGGACCGCAATATAGAAATTGGTGGAAAAATTCGAGCTTTTGGGACAAGTTAGTGATGTGAAGAATAAAACCTGTGCACGTCGCTCAAGAACAACTGAGAATATTGCTGGTTGTGGCCCAAAGTGTTGAAGAAAACCCAGATTTGTCCATTCGTCATCGTTCTTTGGAATTGGGCATTCCACAAACGTCATTACACCGTATTTTGCATAAATACTTGGGTCTTAAGGCTTATAAAGTTCAGTTAACACAAGAACTTAAGAACAACGTCGCCAACAGACCAGCGTCGATTCAAGACCTCAAAGATAAAATTCGTTAGACTATCGAAGACATAGGGCAGCCACTTTGCGATTTGGTTATGGAAAATTTCATAAAAAGGATAATGGTCCTGTAAGCGTGCTCGTGGTGACCATTTGGCTGATGTTGTTGTTCATTATTAATGGCATACCTTCCTCTTTATTATGAAATAAACATCCGATCATTTATCTCAAAAAATGGTATTTTTCTTTGAATACCAAAATAACACCTCTTATTGGAAAACCCTTACATATCCATCTACTGAACCCAGGAACTGAATCGGTGATTCGGTTCTTGGATCGCAAAAAACTTCGATCTTCATGAGCTAGGGACTGCGTTTTTAATATATTCTTCTCCTTGCTTCTTCTATATCGATACTTTGCATCTTGTATCACATTTCCTCGGTAAATATATCATATTCGTCATATCATCATCATACCATCAGGATCATGTTTTGAGGTGGCTGTCAATCTCTTTGATGATAGTCCTGGGTCCATATTTCGTTGCTCAACCGACTTTGAGTGCGCAACTGGGGTCTCAGTTTACCCCGAATTGTAAAGCCACCTAGGTAAATAGATAGCCTATAAGTTGGGACAGTCGTTAGAGATCTTTCATTTTTTGAAGTTCCTCGTTTGTCTCTCTCTCATAATAACACATATTTTATTTATAAAACGTTCGAGAAATTACCCCATCGGCACGAACTCTCTAGAGGGGCATACCCTCTGTTGGCCCTTGAACAGTAAGCCAGATATTTCATAAGACCCAAAAATAGAAACTCACACAAACGAATGGTTGCGAGAAGCTAGGCCTAGCCTAAGGTGTCTACCGCCTGTTGCGCCACCTATTTATTTTATTTTTTATAAGACCACAAGCTTTTCTCTTTTGTAAAATAGGTATATAAAACAAAATGGTTGTGTGTGAACCGCTGGATATCGCCAAATTGACGCCAATCACGTTTTTCCCTACTCTACAAACACCCAACCACCAAATTAAAAAGCAAACGTGGCAAAAAAAAAAAAAAAGATTTTAAAATCAGTCCGGCCAACACCCGATGTGTTAAAACCAGCAAAGAAACACAAACAAAGCTTCCGTGTTAAATACCTTGTGCATCCTCCCTCCAACTGAAAATACATTTCTTACAGTGCGGTACACATTATACACAATGCATCCGTGTAATCCGATTAAAAAAATGCAAAGCAATTCGTGAAACATGAAAAACATGCGCTACCTTAACACTCCACCAAACACAAACTGGATGCATTATGGTTTAACGTTTCTGTAAAGGATTCACGTCCAGAAAAAAAAACAGCTCGTAGCTTACCTTAACAGCCATTATACTGGAATTAATGATATTATTGCCTTCATCACATACACCATAGGCCATAGTTTCACATCTCATATCCTTTACGAATAACAGGATATATGCACATCCGCCACCACCATCTGATGGGTTGCGATTTAAAGCGATTTCAAATTTTGTGGTAGGTAATGTTCGTAAACAGAAAACGTATAGATAGGTAGGTACATCACACACTGATGATCCCAACGAACCAAACATAATGAATTTCATTATCTTTCAAAGATGTGTTGACACCATACTCGACGACAACATTTTGCCCCCAAATGAAGAAAAATCCAATTATTGAGGTGAGAGGAGTTTGCATCCTACATCATCAAAGCATACGACAAATAAATACAAGTTTGAGAATATCAAGGATACCATCACCAAAAGGCATGCATTCAAGCCCATAGTGTCATTAGAATTCCTCTATCTAAAATTAATTTAATACGAAATAGCAACAAGAAGGCACAAGCACAAGCCTTGCGTACATATAGCAAGGCCCATCGCTCCACGTATAGTTCTTAAGCGTTTTTTCCACCCAACGAACTTTGGCTGTGGGGCTGTTGCACGCTTGTTTCTTTGCCCATTTCCATGTTTTTCATCGTTTGCTCGTCCTTCTTCCACACTGGGATAACAAGGTTCGTTCTCCTTGAACCTATTTGTTGCGTATAGAGAGAGGGAAAGAGTGATGCTTCCCGTCTATGAAATGTGCCACAGGCTCTGTATAGCGTTCGGAAGAATCCTCTAACAGCTCCTTATTAGTTGTGAACATGGTTGGGTGCATGTTTGTTTACCAATAAGCTGCATAGATGCACCCCAGCACCATGCACAGGAAACGTTATTTGAGTTTTGCATTAGAAATGTTTTAAAAGTTTCTTGCTTGAGCATAGTTTGAGGAGCATTATGTTAGATACTCGCATCGGAATGGAGAGCATTTTCAAAATTACCATTTAATATCCTATGACCTATGGGTCTGTGTGTGTGCGGGTTTTAATTCTTCGTAAAGTTTTCCAGTCAAGTTGAGCTTAAGAGTGTTAAATTGAACTATCGTAACTAAGCAATGAGTAGGATGTAAGTGCGGTGCGGATTGATCGAGCGTGAAATATTGCCCACTTCCGTATATGCAAATAGGAAGTACATATTATATCTATTAAGTTGTGTCTACTCTGGTCGACGAATGGGTTTGCTGCTGTAGGTATCTACATAAACCTGAAGTGCTATTTTACGACAATTTCAGGGATTCAACCCAAAATGGCTACGGTTGGGACTATCTATCATCTAAATTCTAAATAAATGGAACTTCAGAGAAACTTCTTTGCGTTCCTTGAAATTCCATGCAACATAGACACACATTTCCATATTATGAGAAACTATCCAACACTACACTAAAACACGGCCAAAGCACATACCTAGCGTGTTTGATGGTTTTCCATTAATGCCATTTGGGCGTTCAAAGAGTGGTATAGGGTATCCCTATCCATGTCTGAATTTTAATCATCAAACACACTGGCAAAACCCCATTACCCAAATCAAATACGATTGCTTCTGTCAACTACATGGCACAACATCAACATCACCGGAAAATTGGATACAATTGAAGCACCTCCGAGGAGACCACAAGACGAAGAATCATCCTCTAATTGAAAATCCTTTCAGGTGCACGTTGCTATCCTCGTTACAGCAGTGCGACCATTCACGTCGTAAAAAGCAAATCTCCTATACCCACCCCCTAACCGAATAGCACCCGGCACATAAAAAAAGGGAAAACTTTACAAACAAAATCTCTTACGATCCGACCGCTACTTCCCTAGTGTGTTTCACACAGCAATCAAATGGATCGCATAACCTGACCGAACTTTGGAATGGCTTTAGACCGTAAAAATAGAAACATTCAATTTGAACCTCTGATGTGCTGTGCACCAGCCGTGCGCCGCGCCGTCGAGTCAGCCCCAGCCCAGTATAAGGGAGGGCGAGAAATTGGATTTTCTGCCGAAAAAAAAGTCTTCCTTAGAGGATTCCCATGTAAGCGAGAACTGTAATCCTTCCGGTTCCCAAAGGAGACGGATGCTATTGAAAAGTGCACACATCCAGTATAGGTAGGTACATTACACATTCTGGCACCTTTATGTCACTATTTTTCTTTCTTAACCTTTGGTGTGTGAATTGTGTATCTTTTACCCCTTTGTCCATATTCGGGATTGTTCCTCGCATGTGACTGGTGACTCTTGTTGACTTCAGTATACATTATGCGATTAGCTTACCTGGAGTGGGACAAAGGGGATTTTGGTTTTATAGAAAATTGTGTGTGAAAATAAGCTTCAGCCCACGTAGTAAGTAAGCATATTTTTAACCCTTTTGCTGCGATCACATTACATTTAACTACTTTTAGTGGATATTATTTAAACAAGATTTAATTTTTCAAAAATGGATTGCGCAAAATACTTTTAAGATGCTGTGACAATATTTATAGAGTCATTACTGTCTGTCATTGTAATGATAAATGAATCAGAGAAGTTCATTTCGCAATATTTTTTGTCTTACCGTGTGCTTCCAGTATAGCTGTTTTTTCGTTAATTGTAAATTCGGCCTTGTTGATCGATTAGAACTCAAGATCTAGATGGAACCTCCCGAAAGAGGAACTATTCCAGTGATCAACCCACAGGAAATGCGTTAGGTACGCTTCAAGAAAGAAATTAAGTGCGCGTAGAAAAACTTCTCGAAAAATAGCTGCAGATTAAATATAATTCGGAAGCGTTTTGTGGGCTCAAGTTCTATTAAAAGCACTGTCGCTGATGTCTTCTAATATAAGAAGGATCCACGGCAGTTTCCCATTATGGATTGGGGTCTCAACTGGATACGATGCATTATTATTAGAAACGAAGCGGGGAATTTGCATAATTATATACATACAATCGGCGAAGTAATCGAATAGGTATAGTATGTAGCCTTAGCAATAAACTAATTTGCCCATTTCAAGGCTCCATCGGGAATAGGAAATAATATTCCACGGCTAAAATCGCAAGAGATCACCAGATCCTTCTCCGATCGAGTCTCTCTCAATCTCTCAAGAGGTTCTATGCAGCCAACATCAAGCATTGAAGACCAGTGGCAACATTGCCAAAAAGCCATCAGTGACGCCGCCTCTGATGTGCTTGGTTTCACTCGACCCACCACAACGAAACCCCTGGTTTGACAATGAGTGCCGGCAAGCACATGCAGCGAAACAAGAGCCATACAAAGCGGCGCTGCAAAGAAGGACTAGAGCTGCTCGTGACTTCGTGAGCTCTACGCGCAGAAAAGAAGAGACGAACACCGGCTTCTCAGGAGAAAAAAGAAAGAGCACGAGAAGTACGGAAGTTTTACCAAAGGGTAAAAAGAACCTGCCAAGGCTACAAAGCCCGAACCGAAGCCTGTAAGAACGAACAAGGGAACATCGTAGTAGAATCGGATATGGAGGATATATGGAGGATAAGGAAGAACTACTTCTGCAGACTGTTTAACGGCGATGACGAACTAAATCCCGCTGTCAGGCAGAATGAACCACTCAACCTGGACGATGAAGACCAACAATTCCGTCCACCCGACCTGGACGAAGTGAAGATAGCCATATCAAAGCTTAAGTCCAACAAAGCCGTTGGGGCAGATGGCCTAACCGCCGAGCTATTCAAAGCGACAGGCGATGACTTGGTTAGGAGCATGCACCAACTCTTCTGTAAAATATGGTCGGAGGAAAGTATGCCCGATGAATGGAACCTCAGCATTGTTTGGCCGATCCTCAAGAAAGGAGACCCTCTGAACTGCGCCAACTACAGAGGTATTAGTCTTCTTAACATCGCCTACAAGATCTTATCTGCCGTGTTGTGTGAACGCCTGAAGCCTTTCGTCAACAACCTGATTGGTCCCTATAAGTGTGGCTTCAAGCCATGAAAGTCTACCAACGACCAAATATTCACACTGCGGCTGATTTTTCAGAAAACCCAGGAAGTTCAAATCGATACAATGGAGAATGCACGCTGCTCCATCAAGGTCGGTAAAGAACTCACCGAGACCTTTGATGTCAAAAAAGGATTTAGACAAGGCGATGCGCTGTCATGTGCCTTCTTCAACATCGTTCTTGAAAGAATAGTGCAAAACTCAAATGCTAACACCAGAGGCACTATCTTTCAAAAGTCCGTCCATCTACTCGCCTACGCCGACGACATCGACATAATCGGGAGAACGCTGCGTGATGTCACTGGCACGTTCGTGGGCATTGAGACGGAGGCGGCGAAGATGGGTTTGGCGGTCAATGAGGGCAAGACAAAGTATATGCTGTCATCGAGAAATGGCACCCAACACCGACGTCTTGGACAGAATGTCACTATAGACAGATATAACTTTGAGGTGGTAAAGGACTTTGTCTACCTAGGCTCCGCTAAGAACTCAGACAATGACACCAGCGCTGAGATTAAACGAAAAATAACTCTTGCCAATCGCTGTTTCTTTGGGCTAAGAAAGACCTTAATCATCCCAGTCCTATTTTATGGTGCAGAGGCATGGACTCTATCAAAAGCGGATGAGCTTACTCTTGGTTGCTTCGAGAGGAAAATTCTTCGAGTAATTTTCGGTCCCGTCTGCATAGACGGTGAATGGAGGAGGAGATACAACGACGAACTGTACGGGCTGTACAGCGACATTGACCTAGCCAAAAGAGTGAAGATCCAACGACTGCGGTGGCTGGGTCATATAGAGCGAATGGACTTGAATGCTCCGGCCCGGAAGATCTGCGAATCCACACCTGAGGAACGGCGCAGTAGAGGAAGACCGCGACTCAGGTGGCGCACGCAAATGGAAAGGGACCTTAACCAACTTAGTGTGCGAAACTGGAAACAGCTGGCCAAAGATCGTGCTGGCTGGAGACGCCCTTGTTGGTTGAGGCCCAGGTCCACCCAGGACTGTAGCGCCACCTTAAGTAAGTTTCTCGATACATCGAAAGGTTGTCGGGTCGTTGAAACTTACGCAATGTATCTGTTTTGAAGCGAAAGTGGACGTCAATCAAACGTTTTCAAGTTTTCCTATAGATGTCGCTGAATACCAAAATCTCAAAATTACGTCATTATATCTTGCATTTATGCCACCTTTTAGCGTTGACGTTTGGTAAATAGACGTTTATGTATATTGTCTTTAAAAAGCATGGGCGAAAGTGGATATGGACAAATCGTGGCACTTTCCAACTTAAAAAAAAAAAGACCTAAACGTTAGTTCTTTACACTCATGGGAGGTAAAGTCTTAAATTTGGAACATTGTTCTGCATTTTCTTGATATAAAAGAACATACACATTATTAAGGCAATAAAATTCCCGGACACGGGCAAAGCCGAGCGGGTACCCGCAGCTGTTGCCAAATAAAAATATGTCCAACCATTTGTGGTGTAGCATTAGAAGAGGGACAGTCAGACAGACAGGCAAAGGGAATTGCGAAATTCAATTGTTTGTGTTTCTATAGGCATTATCGTAATGTTTTAAGATCGTAATTGATTAAAATCTCTTTAAAAATTTTTGTACAAAAATTAAGTAGTGAATAGACGGCGACATCGACCTGGGTCAGAAAAGTGAGAATCCGTCGCATTAGAGGGAATGTACCTATCCAAGCCAGCGCTTCGGCCCGAAGGCCGAAAAGTCTTCGACTCCAACCCATAGGAGGAAGACCTCGCCTTAGGTGGGGCGCACAAGTGGAAAGGATTTATCATGACAAGCCTTTCAGGACATCATCCTAAAGTGACAAAGGCTAGACATGTGCAGAGGAAATGAATGACGGTTACTCCCTCCTTTTCGTCCCTACAGATAATACAGAAACCATTGTGACTACATCTTTAGGGGCAAATATCGCTCCCACAGCGAAGTGTGCCTACCAGAAATGCTACAGTAGATAGTTTTTAACCATCACAATCATCATCATTAGGCGCATTTTTTTGAGAATCTATAGCTACTTCAGTTTTACATTTACATGCAAAACTTTTATACTCACTTTTGGTTTTGTTATAGGTACTCACTTTTGGTTTTACATGCAAAATTGTTATACTCACTTTTGGTTTTGTTATACTCACTTCCCAAAAGAATACGTCAATTCTCAATTTCCCACTGATCCATTCTGAAAGTGGTGTTGTGTATAGTATAGGATGCCCAAGTTTTGGTCCCTTTGCAATTGCACTCCAACATGCCAAATTACAACATTAATAGCCTCTAGATCTAGAACAACCAGTCATGCCCAAGTTAAAATTGCGAGTTTTTCATTGCGTGCAAATTTACAACCCGTAATAAATAAAAAAATACGTCACGTTCATTTTTCCCGTGAAATGTCATTATAATGACATAAAGTGTATACACCGCCTCGTATTGCGTATTTTTTGGGCGGCAAAAAAAAAACCCTCTTCAAACAATATACGCATTGCAAACAACACTCTTTACTTAGGATTCATCTCCGTAAAAGAAATTATTATTTGATTATTATATTTATTTGGCTAAGGATTTTCTTATTGATTCCTTATGAGGGAGCTTTTGTAAATTTAAAAAGGATATAATGTACTTATGTGACGGGGAATGCCTTTTGAAAGTTTGTTCCTCCTTCCTCCTTATGTAAATATGACGTATGCGTAGCACGTACTGACTCTCAGTTTAGTAGTGATGAACTAGGTACTTCAAATGCGGTTCCGTTTCCGTTGTTCCGCACCAAACTTTCGACGACAAGAGTGTTGGCACATTGTAAGGCGGTCATTTCGCAGACAATCTAGATAGCCACATAGTGCGGATAAATCCACTCCTTTTCAGCGCGTTGAGTCTTTATCCACCACCATCAGTATTCAGTTTTTAAGTGTAGTGCTTAGGCCATTCATAGAGTTCCTTGCGCGCGATTATGTTCGTTGTGCAGCTCAGAGGAAATGCACAGATGAATGCTCCTGAATGGAGCCAGCTCACGTAATTTATTGGCCTGAAGCATCCGGCAATTTGTCCTGTGTTTGGTTCATATTATTACGAAGTGCACAAACTCATTAGACAAATCATTGGGTTGTGCTGAAATGGATGCTAACACGAATGTAAATTATTTTGAAATTATTTCTGGAAAGCCCTTCTGTATGTCCGCCAGTGGGTTAGGCTCTGGAAGTAATTATTCCTTCAATGGGTAGTGTAAAAGCTGTGGATGTAAATTTTGGTAGAATATATTCGCTGATAGGTGGGTTCATGAGACGTCATCTGAAAATGTCTTTCGTGTCATTTTAACACACATATTCAATATTGCATAACCGTCACTTACAGGTAGTGACCATTATTTGATTTTCTCAAAATGTCTTCTTCGTCAACATCTTCTTACGAAGGAGTTGTCAAATATTGATCCATTCCAAGCCGCCAGGTATATAATTAATATAAACGTGACTTGAGTTTTATGAACATTTTTGTATGACAGAAATAGGCGCAGGAGGCTCATGTGCGGCGAGTGTTTTTAATTACCGTAGGTAAACGCCTTGCAACGTAGGAAACGTTATAGTATGGGGGGTAGAGTCAATTAATCTAATAACTACTGCTCTATTTCTCGTCGTTGATAGACGGACCGGGCTCAAAGTTTGGACATTTTTAAATTGGCATGATTGCCCTTAATTTTACAGTAAGTACTTACTACGGTGCATGAGTTTAACAACCTGATTTCTACCATCAATTGCTGACAGAGTTATTATAATATTATGTAGTCTATTTCTTTTTGGATTGGCAACTAGGTACATTATTTTTGGTAACTGTGCAAATAAACGATACACACTAATATAGCTTTACACCGAAAGAAAACGTTGGTAAAATCGAGCATGAACCTTATTTGATTTTGCGTCAACAAATGCGACTCAATTTTTACAAAAAAACATAACGGGTATTTTTGCATAAATCTATCACGCCATTGTCAATTTCGTGTTTAAATAACCACGCATAAGGTTATTCGGATGAAAGCAAGCACGGTAAGCGATTGATTAAGCACGATTATTGTTGATTAACAAATTCAAAATTGTACAATGGTCGTGTTTCTTTTAACACATCCATGCTTACTTTATCACAGGGAAGCAATTGATCAAGCATGATCATTGTTAATCAACAACGAAAATATTGTACATGTACATTTTTCGTGATTCTTTTACAATGCCCATACACTGGATAGTGTTTGGCAATGTGTGACCATTGTTCATCAACAATGGAAACATTGTAATGTTTTTGCGCTTCTCTTAAAACGTCCACCTACTTTACTATTTTATTTCTACTCGCACCCAGCTGAAAAAACTATTCAAAATTGAAAACTAATAACATTAATCTACGCAAAATTACATTACATTTACATTAGTATTGATTGAACTTTCATATATACAGTTTGACTTAAGGCTAGTTAACAAAATGGTGATAAATAATTAATATTTTAATATGTTGGCTCAACAACAGGGGCCCAACGGAGTACAATTTATTAATTTTAAAAATAATTATAATTTACGTACATACCTAAATATTGTGAGTGTCGTCTAGTACCGTATGCTTCGTTGGCTGTGTTGACTTCAGGGTGTTGAAATCCGGGTGTCGAATCTAAGCAAAATTTTTAAAATTATGAGTGGTAGGTAAAAGTTTACGAGGAAAAAACTTTGTGTTTAATCACTTATGGTCAAATTAATTGTAAAGTCCCTAAGTTGTAATTTCATCCTGTTTATTGTTGTTTAACAATGAAATCAACAATTAAATTGTAGGCTAAAAATGTTACTATTTGAAACAACTACAAAAATGTTCAAACTAAACATATCTGTGATACTTACGAGCATTTTAATCAACAATGCCAAAGTAGTTGTTTCAAACATGCAGAGTTGTTTAATTTGATCACGTACGTATTTGATTTGAGAATCTTGAACCAAGGCACGAGTACGATAACTACGGCGCAAAGAATTGATAACGGTTTTTTGTAGAGGGGTTAAATACAAGCATTTTTTTTACTATGGGAGGGGGGTCTATCTGGCTTTGTTTAGGCGGGAGGGGCAATTTTGTAAAAAATGACTTAAAATTAAAAAAAACAGATTTAATAATTTCTGAAAGCCAAAAACTTGTACTTTTATCTTTTGTTTCAACCTAGTTATTCGTGTTAATAGTTTTTGAAAAAAATATTTTCAAATTCAAAATTTATAAAAAAAAAACATAAAAAAAAGTTACTATTTTTTTATTCAAAATTGTGAAATCAAATACTAAATTGGTTTTAATTATTTGATGACCCTATAAATTCTTAATCCAACACTGAAAACTAGATGGTTTTATGTCTTCTAGTTTATGAGAAAATTGAAAATTACTTTTATAATGTTGCTCCGCTTAGAGTACAAAGTTCTTAGAAAACAGCACCGACCGCGCGCGAATTGCTACCCTTGTGCATTGAAATGCGTATGGGGGCATGCTGGCCCCCTGCAACCCCCCTGCTTGGGATCACTGTTGGATTTTGGGATGGCTGCAAGTTTGAGTATATGCAAACTTTTCAAGTTTGAAAATTTTTTTTCCTAAAACTAATAACGGAAATAACTTTATTTAAAAACAATATGCAAGAACAGATTCCTGGCTTTCAAAAATGCTATAGTAGTTTGTTGTAAGTGTTGCCATTGTTTTTTTTAAATTTTTTTTTTCATTTTAAGTATAATTTTTGTCCTTAAATTTCAAGTTTGAAATTCTTTTTTCCTAAAACTAATAACGGAAATAACTTGATTTAAAAACAATATTAAAGAACAGATTCCTGGCTTTCAAAAAGGATATAGTTTTTTATTATAAGTATTGCCATTGCTTTTTAATATATATTTTTTTCACTTATAGTATTATTTTCTTTAAATTACCCCTCCCGCCTAAACGGTGGGAGATAGACCCTCCCTCCCATAGTAAAAAATGCTTGTATTTAACCCCTCTACAAAAAACCGTTATCAATTTTTGGCGCCGTAGTTATCGTACTCTCCCCTAAACCAATTGTTAGCTAACAGCGAAACATTTATGATTCAACCAATGTTTTTTCTTTCGGTGATATCCTGCGCTGGTCAGAATTTGCAGCATTTCTGCATAAACCATTTATACCATCACTCTTTGATTCTGATGAACTAATCCTATTCGTTTAATTAAAAAGTTTGCTTCATAATTATACATAGGTACTGTAATGGTTTTGGATACCATCAAAGACCTCGATTAGAAATTCTGCTTGCCAAAGTGACCGACTGACACTGAATTACATCTGTCAAACTGATTTATTAATTTTTTTTTCAGTAAATTAAACTCGCATATCTATAAATTTTCCAATTTCAAGAATATAACTTACTGAGCAAATGTCGTATAAGAAAGCATCCTATACGATTCCGATTCATTGACCATTTCATTTGACTTTACTAATTGAAATCGATTCACAATATAGGTATGCGCCTGGCGGAAATTTTTTTTATCATTATTACTTTATTCACTTACACCGCTATTATTTTTGACAACGTTTAAGTGCATAGACTCAGTTTGTTCATGTCGTCTGTATAAACCTTTTTATTGTTTTGAGTATCTCAATTTATCAGATTCAATTTGCTTTACCACGCACTGCGTGTGCGATTACGGATTAATTTTGGAAATAAAACCAAATGTCCTGCAATTCCATTCCAAATTTGAGTTTTATTGAAATGGAATCGGTGTCGGTGTGCTTCTTCCCGGAACACAATCGTTCAGCATTTTCCAATATAATTGAAATTTGTGCCTTAGCACATTGACTTCAAGGTGTGACAACCTATACACACAAGGCAAATTGTAATGCCATCCAGATGATAGCAAATAAAATCCTAGACTCTACTTTCGCATTCAGGTTGAATTTCTTACGATAGTCACTCTCGCACAGAGAACAAACATGTCAGGGTGTGCCACGCGGCTAAGCACACAAACACAAGGAGGTGAACTCTTTCTAACACCTGCCCTGCAGTTTGTTGTAAAAGAAACAATCTAAGATATGAAAAGGCATTGCACGGCTTTGATGTCAACAATGCCATATACACCCCTCGACGGATGACAAAGAGATGTCTTTAAAGCCGTTTTTAGGAAAAATAACTTCTCCGACAAGTTTAGTTCGTTTTATTGTATTATTATTATTTTTTCGTTAGATCCTTTGTGGCTATGTTACGTATATGCTTGTCCTAGTGACTTCGTTCCCGTGGAACCTAAGGGTGTCATGGGGTTTACGTTTTCCGCTGCCATAATATTGTTATGTGATTTTTTTTTACCTCTCTCTCTCTCTCAATGGACTTTCACCAGGTGAGACTCGTCCTCGGCTTCGTCCCCAACCCAACGCAACAACAGTTTTGGGGGTGTAATGTTATAGTGGATCGGCATCGGGCATGTGATGTTAAAGCTTTTCTATTTCGCAATTCGCACGGGCGTACACGTACGAATTTAGATCGAACGTGATTGGAATGTAATCACAATGTTCGGTGTGTAGATGCAGAAATTATACCAATAGGTGACGAAAGCACCTATTTGTGTTGAGTTGAGCCAACAGAAGGGGCGCAGATTTTCACGTGTCAATAATCTCATTCTTATTCTCTTTGAGATTTTGATTTCGCTTTCTTTGCTTGTAAATATATCCATACATCCACACGTTGAGGCAAAGTATCCTCCTTGGTGAAACCATGTTGTTATTATTAGCTTCTTAGGCGAAAAGTTAGGTAACAATACCTACAGCTACTGAAACTTTGATTTGTATGAAGGGATAAGAAAGTTTTTTTTTTTTAAATAAATCACGTTGGAATATTGATTTGATACCTACATACCTACGTTATGAGTGATGCTCTTGTTTCTTAGAGGAATACATATGTGGCGAACAGTCTTTGGAAGAAACTACGTATTCATAAGAATATCGCAGGGCAGGCTCTGTTTTTTTGGGAATTTTAAAGATTTTCTACATTCTAGTCTTTCTTCTGTTGGCATATGCTGTTCAAGTTTATCTTTAAACCTTTGCAATATTCACATATCTCTTGAAAAGAGAATTGGACTTTGTAACGGTTTTTTTTAAACTCACCTAAATTAAGTTTACCCTCCCACCCTATAGGCCAGGAACCTACAGGTGTAGTGGGTGGGAGGTGTCCAGTCGACTAAAGCGTGACAGGCATGCTAGTTATTGCACGTGCATAGCTCGTCGCGGGGTGGGTTCTTACGCCAGTCTAACGGACTACCGTACTATTAGTACTATTACATGCCTTAATCAAAACAAACAGCAAAATTTGGATAGGAAATGGGAGTAGGGATCGGAAAGGATGGGTTCGGGATGGGGGAAATGATTTTAAAGGAAAATCGCAATTTTACCAGACATCAGGACCAGGTAGACTTGATTACGAACCTTCCTCACTTTTCTCTTCGGTCGGTACCAGAGATGGTATGGGTACCGATGGGCAACCCTCCTCTTTACCATACCCATGGCTAGGTACGGTACCATGGCTGCCACTCGCCCTGTATGTGTGGCAACCCCTAACTATGTGTTTTCAGCTCACCTTAGTTTCCGTCTTCCATCTTATCGGTCCCTGCTTTCAGTTCACCCCTCGGGTAATTTTACCATGCCATAATGGCCATTGTCCGCAGACCTAGAGAAAATAGGAACCCAACGTCCAAAACATCCAAAAAAAAAAAAAAAAGGAGAAGCTAAACAGCCAAATTAACTTTGCTCATTAGTCATACATATTTATTGACAATACAAAAAAAAAAAAATATATAAACTACAACGTATCGCCCTACTAAATTATTTTCTAATCCAAAATTCTAATTCAATAAAAAGAAACTAATACAATACTAGATATCTAATAATCATAATACAGGAAAAATTAGGGAAAACAAAAAAAAAAAAGCTTTTTCCTCTTTTTTTATAATTTTACACAACACATATTTAGGCCTAATTATATTAAAAGAATTTTTGTTTTTATATATATACATACATAATAATATGCACAATTTTTTTCGTTTCTGGACTATAACCCAACTGCTTCGCTATGATTGTCGCCGGGTTGTTGGGTTGGTCGATAGACTCCTATACTTCGGTTTCTGGATGCTTATTTAGGGTCCAATGGTCACCACGTGGATCTGAGTTTACTTGGGGATCCTACGCCCCTCTCGGATGATGATGAAGGAAGCGAGCGCTACACACTGTTCACAGCGCTATCGTTGAGCGATAACTTTTTTTTTGTTTTGTGTTCTTTAACTTTACGCGGAGATCACTGGTTGGAAGGCTTGTTTTTTTTCGGTTGCACTTTGGACCCTTTTATTTAGCACAATTGGCGTGGTGCTCTGACGCTTGCGATAGCGAGAAACGGGGTTTTTTGAGGACTATTAACACTGCCGCGAATAAGTCGTACACTTTTTGTGACTTTTAATTATTGTATTTACTTTATATTCAGCACATTTGGTCTTGGGGCTCTTGGCGTTCCTGTAGGAAAAAAGTTAATGTGGCCAATCAGTGAGCCGGTCTTTCTTTTTTTTCCAGGATTGCTTCGCGTGTGGGACCGTATTTTCAAGTGGGTTTCCGCGGATTTGTCGGACACTTTGGATTAGATTTTACGGCTCGGATCTGATGTAGATGTACTCCGATTTTTTTCGACCCCTCGGAAGACACGTCTTACGACCACGGCAGTCAAAGCCAAAGAAAGAGAGAGTTCACGTCCCCGGGTACAATAATCGGGGTTCGATGATTTCGATGTCATCGATAGTGATGGGACCTGTTTGTTTTGCGAATTGAATGTGTGACACATGAATTAATTTCCAATACCCACTAACCTGCCCCCACAACTTGTAAATCAGAAATGAGAATAAACAAGTAAATGTGTTATCATCAGCCTGGCCAATGCTTTGAGACCATCATGCATACAAGTCATTACAAATTTAGACATGTAAGCTGGTATTCCAACACAACACATGAGTATTGAAATTGGGTCAATCACATAGAAAAGAAGAGAATATTTAAAAACTCAGAAAAACGAGTAGGTACATCGGCTTGTAGCTGTTTAATTAAAGCAGCCTAGAATCAGATTCAGAAAAGCCCTAATTGTGTCTTTGCAGCAGTTCTTTGCTAAAATGGTGTAGATACTGTTTCTTATCGAAAAAGAAGCAATTCAATGGCAGAATATTCTTCTTATGTATTACGGTTTAATGGCATTGTGCGGATGTTGTAATATAGTGTACATACACTCAGTCTCACTTGATTACGAACAGGCATTTTTTTGTTTTAATTTTACGATATTTTTCAAATCCTTCCCTAATTCGGAAAAACCAATTGTACAAGCAATGAAGGATATAATTATTATGTTTATATTGTAGACAAAAAAATGGGATTAAGTTGATAAATGCAACTTTTATGACGCTTTTCCCAAGAAGGTCATGAAATTTACCTGTTATTTTTGTCTCACCTGATTACTAACGGTGGCAATTGATTTTCTTCAAAAGGAAAGAGGCATGTTGTTTGTTTTTTTGTTACCAACTATGGCGACTATAAGGACAAAGTTTCGGAAACTTAAAATTAATGACACTTTGAGGATAATTCCGATAGACGTGGTGTTGAATTTGGAAAGTGCTTTGGTTCAGAGATTTTCCGTTTATTTTAACCTATCACCAGAAGTTCATGTTGCTATCGTTGCATCTGTGTTCTGTTCCTCTGTGAAGCTAAAGTGGGCCGCGGCACTTAACCCGAACTTTATGGAAAGCAAAATTTGCGACATAAGCTGTTTAGTAAAATCGAAAATAGAAGAATTTAGTAGCACGCCATTTAAAAGACAAGATACAGCACCTGAGAATAAATATTTCGACTTTTTCGTGTCAGGTAAAAATTCTGAGCTACAGTATTTTATTTACAGTATTGATCTTACAAAAACACTTTTCTTATAAATATTTACAGATGATATGGATAATGTTTCTACAAGCTATGTATGATGTATCAGAAGAAAACGAGCATTTTGATTTGTATCTTGCCCAATCGTCTCCATCGCTGGAAATCTTAAACAAGTACCCCAGTATATAAAAAAAAAGTTTTTAAAGTATAATGCACCTGTGCCTTCAGCAGCAGCTGTAGAACGGGTTTTTTCTATAGCTGGGCTACTAAACGCTCCAAAGCGTGGAGCTCTTTCAGACTGCAATTTTGATAAATTGTTGATCTTGAAAGTCAACAGTAACCTATTGTAAGAATTTAAGAAGGCTAAGAATGTTGTGGTATTGAACTTATAGTCATTTTGAGTTAAACATTTTTTATTTTTATTTGCTTTTTATCTGGTTTGCTATTTATTTTGAATTTTGGTTGCTATTTATCTATATGTAAATTTTTGTGTCGTAGCTTGAAGGCTTTTCTTTTATTTAATTGGATTGAAAAAATATTTAAACATATAAATCTGCAGGTATTTTCTATGTTACCTCAAAGTACGAAAACTACCTAAGATTTGAAGGAAACTTTTTTTTTTAATGCTTATTAGGACTGTCAGATGGTTATAGGCCATGTTGTTCATAGCCTAGCGATGTACTTTGGAACAGTTTTTGACAAAAATGAATTTTGTCCCTGTCTATTCTCAAATATACTTATTCAGTACAAACAAATATACATATAAGTGTTGTTCTTGATCGTGGACGTAGTTCTCCATTGTGCTAATATGTATGTGCACATGAAAGCATGTAATATACTTAACAGGGACGAAATGCGCAGATTTCGGGTGAAATAAAATCAGACGAAAATGGTGTGGTGGTATAAATACAAATTGACTGCGTTTCTCCAGGTATTGAAACTATAATAAATTTCTCCATTTTGATGTTTCCCCCTAATTACTGTCTTTTAGTAAAAGACTGGAAGAAGAACCATGCGATATCATGTTATGCCATACATACAATAAATGACAGCAAAGTTTGTCTGAGGAGATGCGCAGATAGCTGAAACGTGCCTGATATTATGATAGGTTTAGTTACAATGAATATTATATATATAATTAAAGTATTATCTTTTTCCTTAAGAGCATTCATTTGTTTTATAAATAAACAAATGTAAGTTCTTTATATACCAAATCCTAACGTGAATCTTGCTTTTAAATTCAAAATGGTGGTTAGAATCGGTCAATTGACTTAACAGCAGTCAATTGACTAAAAAGCTGTCAATTGACTTAAAGTTAAATAACTGCGGTCAAAAGACTTACTGACTGCGAAACATGTTTAAGAATTATAGATGACTTACAATTGACTAAAAGAATTGAATCAGTCAAAAAGTACTGCAGTCATTTAACTTGCAGTCAATTGACTGCTTTATTTAACTGCCCAGTCAGAATATTCGAAATGACTGGTGACTGTATATTTAAAGTTAAAGTCATTGAGTAAGTCAAAAGACTTATAAATTAAGGCAATTAAGTCAATTAACTATGCAGTCTCCAAATGACTGCAGTCTTTACAACTATGGTAAAGGGTTGCAATCTCCATACCAGACCGGAAGATTTTTTTAAAAATTAATATGTAAAGGGTTTTCCAATAAGAGGTGTTATTTTGGTATTCAAAGAAAAATTACATTCTTTGAGATAAATGATCGGATGTTTATTTCATAATAAAGAGGACAGTATGCCGTTAATAATGAAAAACAACATCAGCCAAATGGCCACCACGAGCACGCTTACAGGACCATATCCTTTTCAAATTTTCAATAACCAAATCGCAAAGTGGCTGCCCTACACTGAACCAAATCGCGTAGGTCATATTGACGAAAATATTTTGATTGAAATAAATCCCGTAGGTGATATTGAAGAAAATATTTTACTAATTTTTGAAGAATCAGTTATTCAAATCAACAATTTTTCGTACCATACCTATTTTTAAATTCATATGGATTTTTCATCGTAGGTATTTACTTCAAATTGAAGAAAATTAATCAATGTGAAGAAGTTTTTAATGAACTTTTATTCTTCAAAGTGAAGTGATAACAATGTGAAGTCGTGTCAAAGAAATTAGAAATTTAACTGAAGCAACTGATACTGAGCAAACTTAAAAAAAAATTGTTTTTGACCTTAAACAATTTTTCTTTTTGCTTTTAAATATGTAAGTTATTTTGAAGAAAATCGATGCATAAAATTGAAGAATAATTATTTAATATGAAAAAAGTGAAGTGTTGAAATGAAGAATTGATTTTCAATTTAAAGAAGAAAATACGTGAAAATGAAGAAAATTTCGTTGATTCCATAATGCATGATGCGTCGAATTGAAGAATATTTTATTCAATTTGAATAATATTTTTTTTAAATGAAGAATACTAATTTTGCTGAAACTTTCTTCAAAATGACAATATTTCTTAATATAGCAAAATATTTGTCAAAACAACGGACAGGAGATGTTGACCTTATATTGATCACCATTTCTTGAAGTCTACGTACATTTTTGTCAATATCACTACCAAAATAGGTTCAGTGTATGTCCTCGATAGCCTCACGAATTTTACTTTGAGGTCTTGAATCGACGCTGGGCTGTTGGCGACGTTGTTGATAATCGGCCGGCTTGAGTTCTTGTGTTAACTGAACTTTATAAGCCGTAAGACCCAAGTCTTTATGCAAAATACGGTGTAATGACGTTTGTGGAATGCCCAATTCCAAAGAACGACAAGGAATGGACAAACCTGGGTTTTCTTCAATACTTTGGGCTACAGCAGCAATATTCTCAATTGTTCTTGAGCGACGTGCACGGGTTTTATTCTTCACATCACTAACTTGTCCCAACAGCTCGAATTTTTCCACCAATTTCTGTATTGCGGTCCGACAAGGTGCTTCACAACGACCAAAAAATGCTTTAGTTTTGCGAACTGTGACTGCAAGATTTTCACCATTTTTGTAGTGAATTTTAATAATTTCAATGCGTTGTTGAAGCGTGTATCGTTCCATTTTTAGTAATGGCGTAGTTTCTACTTGTCAAATGTCAAAGAATAAAAGCTTCAAAAGTGACAGTTACCGAAATAGGGGACCATTCACAATAACACCTCTCATTGGAAAACCCTTTACTATGCGTATAAATATATGCACATGTGTATAAAATTAAAGTGAATTAAATAAATAAGATCATTTTGTGTTCTTTTAAAATTATAGGTTTTTCATTTTAATTTTTCCTCTTGAGCGGACACTCTCTTATGTGGACAAAAACCTCCGGTCCCGTGGCTGTCCACTTAAGAGAGATTTAACTGTTTTTTGTGTGTTTTTCTGAAACCTCGCCAGCCAGTAGCTGCCAGTTGAGACACATTTCACATACTAATTAAAACAGCAACCCGCTGGCCACTTGATTTTCTCCCCAGCCGCAGAGCCGCTGGCTGGCAGCTGTCAGGAGTTCACAAACAGGTGGCGCAGAAAGCAACAAGTGGCTTTGAAAGCAGTTCGTGGCACTGCGAAATTTAACTGACACGTGTACAATGCAGAACACATGGGCATGGACATTGGACATACGATCTTGGGCATGACTTTCACTACCATGAACGGCTTGGAAAATAAACAGAATGTTAGCTATGGCGGGGGATAGGTTTTATCTATTTTATAATAATTAATAATATATGTAATAATAATACAAAATTTATATAACATCATTGATATACCTTTTTTAAATACAAGTTATTCCATCGCTATATTTTGTGACTTGTTGATTATCCGTTTGTGAAAAAACATTGTATAATTTATTTGTGAAAAAACATTGTATAATTTAGGTATGTATAATAGAGGTACAGCATTATGTAAATACTAAACATTCTTGGTACATATATGTAAGTATTTGTATTTGGATCTGAGTTTTGATCCCTTTGGCAGTTGTTTGCGTTTCAATTCTTTTATTTTGTTTGATATATCTAATTCCACTTGTATACTTAGTTCATTAATATGTCGGCTGTTGGCTATCGCCGCCATTTGTACACATTTACCAAAAACCCCCGTTAACTTTCCACAATTTTTCACAACAATTAATATAGTTTTGTGCCAATACTTATACCTATACAATAATAAAATATACAGCATTAAATGCACACCTTAATTTCCACAATTACAGATCCATCTTCCGCAATCGCATTCTTCATCGAAACTTAAAAATCGCATTATAATTGCTTTCAGTATTTCATTTCCGCAAGAGGTCCTTGTTATTTTGAACATCGAGTTGACCCACTTGAAATAAAAATTCCGTGTCGCTATATTTGCAATAATATCTCTTCATCAATAAAGAAGTCCGAAAAAAAGCTTTAATTCCCTCTTTTATTTTCCACTCTGTGTAACATTGAGGCTGTCATTCATTTGGTGTGTGTATGAGTGTTCGTTTTTTTTTTTACTTTTTATTTGCACTTTACTTAACGCTTCATATTTTTTTCATTACCAGCTTACACAGGTCTTCTATTTTTTCGAAAATCGATCGAACATTTAGCAGCGGGAACTGGAACAAAGTGAATTTTGCTTCCGTTTCCATTTTTTTAGTTGTTTTTTTTTATACTGTTTCAACACGAAAGCATTTTTTACATTGTTTCCGGTTGCAGATGACTTTTAGAAATGTCATATAAAAAAAAAATCTAAGCCTGTGGATAAAAACAAAATAACGGTTCAATTTGGAATGAAGTTCCTATAATATTGATCTGTTAGTAGAACTACCACCCCTTTCGTATAACCGCCATCGTTTGGGCACTTGTAGTTATAGTAATTAAGTTGAGCTGTGGAATTCAGCAATATTTCAATTTTATCTACTAAGGATATTGCATTTCCATTTTCCACCAACAGCGGTCCTTATACAAAAAAGGTATTTGTGTCGAAAAACACTACAAGCAATTCAGAAACCATATTTTGAAAACAAAAACCGACATACAGCCGATGCCAATACAATGGGCTCTTATGTCCCTTTGAGAGGGTAACAAAAACTTTTTAACAACTTTTTGATTTATTTACACAGATTTGTATCAATTAGTGCAAACAGAATTTTGTACCTACCTATACTATATGCGTGTGTGCTCTCGTTCGTTTGTCCAACAAGTAAATAGCAAGCTGTTATCATCATCCAGGATGAGCTTCTGGAATGCATGTCCCCAGCGATGTCATGCGGAAATGTAATAAATTTTGAAGGGTGGCAGACATCATGCGAGTGTACGTCCCGAGCTACTATACTGCTTTGCCGGACCCGGACGGAACATGGCATATCTATTGTCAAGGACTGGGAATTTATTGCGTTGACATACTTTTTTTTCTCCCTCTCTGCGACGAATTTGATAGGAAACTATATAAAAGTTAAACACTGTTAGGTACACTATGATAAATTAAATTAATTCGCTTTACCAATTCGTATAGGAATAGGAAAAATGTGTTGCAAACTTTTAGTATACGATTGAGCTACCTTCAGCTTTATTATTTTTTATAATAGATACGTATATTTGACGAGTTGGAATGGCGACTATAAATATTTTTTAAAAGTGAACCGGTGGTAAATACCTCTAATATGATTTCCGGGAAAGTGAGTTTCAAGGAGGAGTATGAGGAGCTCAAAGATAGCGCCTCTTAGTACGCAATGGAAGTATCCACAGACCTTTTGAAAGAATACAGATTTAGTGGATTAATCAAAATGCTTACTAGACTTCTATTCTACTTGCACTTAGCGACTCGATATTTTCACCCTATAGTATGTATACCTACTTTTCGACTCTTGCATATTAGCGGCTTATAGTCATTCTGCTTCGTTATGCAAAGGTTACAGTCCCCTTCCAAATGTGTCTTAATACACATATTTTAAGAACTTTCAGTTATCTTTACTGTGGGTACGGTGGCTTGGTGGTTAGGGTGAGGGCTTTTCACGATTCCCCGAAAATCGCAAATTACATAGGTACACCTTACGTGTTTTCTACTGCGCCATCGCGAATGTCTGACAAACATCAGAGAGTATTGACCCACTACATATCGGGCGAAAGAAGGAATCTTCTAAATTTATTCATTTGGACTTGACATTATATTGCAGGGCCCCTTATAAAAACTCACACAAATGAATGGTTGTGAGAAGCTTTACAGAAGGGAGGCGGAGGGGTATAGCGCAAACTATTTCCATTTCTTTTTTTTTTGTATATCTAAATAAGGGTTCCTTCTACTTGAGCGTATTGGAAGCATTAGTTCAAATGTTCTGGTAATATATTCATCTTAAGGTATTGAGCAGCGACTTCAATCTTTCATATTGTTTTGAGTTCAGTTGAGGGTTCGATAGATCTACCAGTCTCTTCCTTAAAATGTTTCAAATTAGTCTGAATGCTTTTTTTCTCTTGCTAAGTAAGCAATTACATTCGATACAAAACTTTATGTAAACCGATTTCTCCTTCCGAACTTTGAATCTTGCAATCAGCCTAAAACATCTGTAGGTATAATGGAGTTAGGTCATTAACCTCCTGTTTTCCAGCAGCAAAAGTTGTTGGGTAGGACTGGTATTATTAAAGGGGTGTCAGTTTGCAGATTGTTATACCTAACCTATACCTGCCTTTCAAGTTGTGTTTGCCACTACCCTAGAGTTAAATCTGAGTATCAGCAATTATAGCGGTGGCCATGGTGTAGTGGTTAGACTCATTGCCTGTGACCCGAGCGGCGTTGGTTCTAGCCACGGCGGGGGACAGCAATACTCTGCCACTGACCATAAAGAGAAAACGAATTATATCAGAGTTTCTCCGCCACTACACCAAAAAAGGGGTTTCTGCTTGGTAGTACAATGGACCGAGATTCGTCTGAGTGCTCCAGGATTTGGAATCCCCTAAAAAAAACTAAAAAATCAAGCAATTAGCAGCCTTACTCTATACTACTACATTAATAATGAAGGGAGGTTAAGTCGGGCACATACGAAAGTACTTAACTGTTCGTTCCTTTCTTACTTTTGACCTTGTTCTGCTTTATGGCACAGAATCGTGGACGCTATCAAAGGCGGATGAAGATCTTCTTGGTCGCTTCGAACGCAAAATTCTTCGAGTGATTTTCGGTCCCGTTTGCATTAACGGGCTTTGGATGAGGAGATTTAACAGCGAACTCTACGAGCTGGACAGCGACATCGATCAGTCGACTAAGATGGCTAGGACATGTAGAGCGAATGGACACCAACGCTCCGGCCCGAAGAGTCTTCGATTCCAACCCGGAGGGACAACGCAGTAGAGGAAGACCTCGCCTTAGGTGGCGCGCACAAGTGGAAGGGGACCTCAACCAACTTGGAGTGCGCAACTGGAGGCAGTTAGCCAGAGATCGTGCTAACTGGAGAGGCGTGTTGGTTGAGGCCCAGGTCCACCCCGGACTGTAGCGCCATCTAAGTAAGTAAGTAAGTAATCTGTATATTTTCTGTTACTATAAGAAAAGTTCTCAGCCTTTCGGGCAGTTCATCATACAAAAATAAATGACTGTCAATATCGGCGTTAAGGTCGAAGATAACTTTCCAACAGCTCCAATAATGACAATAATGACTTATACTTTAATTTGTAAGTAGGTACATCGGGTTGGTTTACCAATCCGTAGGTTTCATAATTTTCCAGTTTGTGGGAGCCATAAACCCGTCCCCTAGGGCATCACTACGGATCTACATTGACCTAGGTGTGGCACTTAGAGGTTTCTCCTGTGTTGCCAACCCACTAACCTGTTAGTCTCCTCCTCCAACAGGGGTAAAAACAAATAGCCATTGAAACTGAATTTAACTTAGAATTTGCATTTAGAAACTCCAATGATATCCTGATATTTGAATTCGTTCATAAATCGACCAAAAAATATAACATCGCTTAGTAAAGCAGCCAATTTAGAAATGATTTACGCTTTTCCACTTTCACCTTCTTTTCATAGTTGTAATGTAAAGACACTCAATCAAAATCAAAGCCATGACAGAATTTTATGCGCTTAATCAATAAAGAATGCCTGATCTAGTCTTTTCCACAAATAACTACATAAACCATCGCATAAACCCCAAATTCCTTCCAAGTATTTTATTCTGCTCTCACGTGAGCCACTTAACAGAAACTCATGTAAGCCTCAGCCACACATTTATTATACAAAGATTTCTTCTTGCCTCCGCATGTTACACTTTATTCTTACAGTTGCTGCAACCAACGACATTTGGCACACACACCTATACTTGCTCTTCATTCCTGGGATCCTCTGAATTACTGAGCTTATTCGTTGGAAGAGGAAGTAGCAAGTGGGTACATTTTCCATCCAGAAGAGGCAGTACCTATAGCCTGTGACAGGCTGAGTGAACGTTTATCTTCACTTTCAATCCACAAAATTTGCAGTGCTTTATTTAAGTTGTGCAGCAGCAAGATTATCATTTGATTCCATGAAACACAACACCCAGCTTTAAACAAATGCAAAGTTATTCACTTAAGGACTCTACCTAAAAATACCCGAAATGTTCGGATAACCTACTATTTTAAATTGATTAATAGTACAAACCTATATAATGCACATTCACTAGTCGAAATAAGGTAAACAAAAACGAAAGTTCCTTGCAAACGGGATGGACTACTTCGTGTACAATATAATTATACGAGTAAATGTGTGTGAGCCTGGGCAACCCTAATTCGGTTCCTATTTTCCGGTGCATTTGGTGAATGCAGACCCATTTCCTAAAGGACAGAAGAATATGCACTCTATGAGCGTACTTCATCATGTCACGGATAATTTTAATCTCACTTCGTTCCATGGGGTAAAATGAACAAGAAGGACACTTTCATATAGGTATACAATATACATAGCCCACCCAACCCCACTAAATACTTGGCCAACACTGAACACATACACAGAGCACCTAGAACATTTTCCATACATTTTAGCAGCAGCAAAATATGTCCCGTCCCCTTTGAAGGTGCTCCAGATAGAATCCCTTCGAAGTGCACTTGTGAATGTTTATTTCAACATTGAGGACTTTCTCGAGAGCGCTTATGGTTGGCGCACTGGCGACGAAGTCCATTGCTTAGGGTGGAGAAGAACAAAAGATTTGCGCTATACAATGGTCTGGATATAGGCTACCGCAGGGTGTTTCACTTTTATGATATTGTCGCACTTCTCTGGTCGTTTCTATTTCTGCTGCCTCCGAGGGTGGTTGGCCAATTTCATTAAACTAGGTACCCACACCATCGGCTCTGTATACAGAGAAGCCGATGAAGCTCAGCTCGAACTCACATTCGCCAATCAAATGATGTCCTTTGGCCATCATCTACTGCTGGTTGCATAAAATTCTAATGGATCGCATGAATTACAACATGTCTAGCTAGCTACCCGACTTCCTGGATTAAAACAAAGAGGTAAACAAAATCAGTTTCAGTTGGTGTGTCCTCGATAGGCCCTTAACATAATCTATCACTGAAGTGGATATGCCTTAAAGTTTTCTGCAAAAGGATATGGTTGAGGCTTGAGGGCAAGAATACCTACTTTTCGCTCCCCAGTCGAGTCGAGAATTATTCTTTTGTACGCGCATTCCCTTCCTGTTTCTTTGAATTTTTTTTTATTCGCTTCGTACAGATGCAGCTTTGTTTGCATCCCTACGAGTGGAGGACTTTGAGAGCTTAGTTCATCGTTGGCTACGAATTGGATGCACAGAGATGCCTTGCGAATGCAAGTCATTCACCGCTTAAGCCTTTCAGTCTCTCTCTCGGCGTTAGGTAATCTTCATTTGCATACACTTTAGTTACACCGTGTTAATGGCTGTGTGGATATTTTTTAAAATTATTCCCATTCTCGTTCCGAAAATAAATTGTTTGCACTGTGTTGTATCTTGGGCTTGGGCGATGTGTTGGTATACAGCTACAGCATAAAGAGAAAGACGAATTGCATGAATGCGTGTTTTAATTTCACTCTGCTGGTGATGGCAGTGTGGTTGTAGTAGTGGAAGGAGGTATAACTGTTGCAACTCTTAAGAGCTGCTACATAATTGTTGCATGAAGTGCTTACAACAACCTTATTCCGGTCGTGAACGGGTTGTACTAGATTTTGGTTTTAGTAGGTTACTTTGAGTGCAATTCGTTGCAAGTTTAAGACTAAAACTATGCGAGTAAACGTAAGAAATTCAAAGAATAAGGAACTTACTTAAAAGCAACTCAAGTCAAAAAGGTTTTAATTATTGAAATATGCGAAGAACCTACAATGTGTCTATAAATGGGGTGGTATAATGTCCTATGAGTAAATTTTTTCCGGAATATAGTTACAGCTCTACAACTGGGCAGCGTATGTAAACTATTTCACAATTTATACCAAACTTAATCTATACGTTACGCGTAATTATTCAAAAGAACTGACAAATGAATACGTTTTCGTATAGGGAAATTACAGTAAAAAGTTAAGTTTTAAATAATGTCTACTGGTGATGAAAATCAACTTTTCTCAATTGTACTGAAAACTGAAACAAAATTGTACTGAATAGTACTCAAATTTTTTAAATTTATAAAACCAAAGGAAAACATAAAAAATGAATATTTTATTTAAAAAAATACCTATCAGTGTTATCATCGGCCAGATTTTATAACCTCCCCAGCATTAAAGTCTTGCAAAATGTTAAGGAATTATTATATGTAATGATTTTGTGCGTGCAGGGAGGTACCGGAACAAAGAAGTCTTTTCACAAAATTTTATTCGCCTAGGTCGATTGCTTTGGTTGGACTCCGTTATGTTTTTAAAAGACAGATAGACCGACGGGCAGATAGACGCACATGGCTAAATCGTTGCAAAATTGCATCCTGATGCAGAATATTTATGGCTTAAAGGGTATAGGGTGACTTCTTTTTGGTGTTAGAAATGTAAGTGAATACTTATACTTTCCAGTGGAGGGTGTTATAAAGGCACATTTAATTGAATCTAAAGCTTAGTACGCAGTTCGAGCGAATCTAAATTTTAGCTGCTCTCCAATTTTTCTCTCCAAACATTAAATAAAATCCTAGCTAAATTTTGACATAGAGTGCGCTGTGAATATAAGTGTCACAGAAAACAGCTGTTCGTTGAAAATAACTTCCTTCAAAAATTCATCGATGCGAAAATGTGTTATATTTTCGTTGCACTTTCTTTTTAGAAAAAACGTGCCGAACCATTAATGGGCGCGGTAAATTGTGACATTATACCTGCAGTATACAGTCTGAAATGAAAATTTAATTTTTTAGCTGAAGCAGCACACCGCTCGGCTAAATGGATTCGCTAAATTTAGCTCAGCTAAATTTTGGAGACAATTTTCTATGTGAGCTAAAATTTAGCACGAGCACCGTACCAAGCTCAAGGTAATATAAGCCTTATAGACGCCGGATAGGAACTTTAGTCCATGTACTTACATATAAACAGATTAAGACTAAGCTTTGTATAGTCGTGTTCAAAATCACTTGTCCAACGGTCGATTGAATAAACTGTAGACTTTGTACAGAAAATCTACCATTGTCCAAGTGATTTTAACACGACTGTACCACATTCAGATAACAATCTACTACACAAGTTCTTCATTTTCAAGTTTATTTTGTAAAGATCTGTTTTATTCATAGAGCTGTGGCAGCCTTAATTTTTAATAAGATGTTTGGGTTCTAAAAGTGTAGACATTACGCCTGCATTCAATTCTTTAGCTTTATTTGTTTTTGATAATAGCTATTTTGATAAGAACACATTCTTTAAACGTTTGCGGAAGAATAAGAAGAAATACAAAAAGCACCCTGGAGTATGCGGTGTAGGATTTGAAAATATGAACTCGTTGCATTCATTTTGCACAAGACCTATTTCAGCCCAAAACTCAGAAAAAGAAGTATGTACCTATTTCTATCGTAGTCAGATAGAACTGTATATTCATGATTGATAATTTCAATACTTTTTTGTTCACCAGGAAAAAAACCTTAAGACAAATTGGACGATTGAATTCACTTGATCGTCCAAATGGCAGTTTGTGAAAAATGTTGTAATGAGTTCAAAAAATGTCTCCGAAATCAAATCGTTTTTCCACATCTTCGAGAAATGCAGCATATTTCAAAAGTGTATTTTTAACGAAGTAGGTACGGTGAGTAATGAATGCATTCAGAATTTTAAAACAAAGAAGTGCGTTTAGCTTATTTTTGTTTAATCCTTATATATGTCTGATTTGAAAGATATAAAAATAAACTTTCAAAAATTAAAAATAGTACAAAGTACTGAAAATTGAGAAGTGGTACTTGTGTACTCGGGAAAGTCAAATTGTACTGAATTCAGTACAATAGTAAGCCTTTTTGCAACTATGGTCTACTCCCTTCTGTATTGATGTACCTACTCTTCTCTTAAACACGTTTTTTTTTCTTTTATTTACATATTCGTTTACAAAACAGCTCTTAATGGGATTTTTCGGAGGAAAATTTCTATTATAAAAACTGCATAAAATTATTCGTCCTTTACATTTGTGTCCAAAATACAAAAGCGCGCCCTTTTCGGCAAGTAGTCAACACCTACCACATACGACATTACCCCCATACATTTGAAATAAAGATTACGACATCGATTTGTATTTTTTTTTTACATTCTCTTGCTTATAGCTACGTATCAAGAGACATACCTAGCTAGTCGAAATAGAAAACATGTAGATACATTCTGTTACCGATCCCCGCCCAATGTTGCCAATTCTATCAGAATTTCTGAATATTTTCCAATCTTTAACATCTTCCACATTGTACCAAGTTTTGCCATTCTATTATTGTTCTCTATGCTTTTACATCTTAATATTTTTGCTATTCCTCAAAACAGACAATTCGCAATAAAGTTTTCCGAAGAAGATTTTTCTCGCCGTAAGTCGCTGGCAGGCAAGTTCTTCTAAGAATCCCAAGCAAAACATAATATCGTATGAAATCCCTGACGTCAACAGAGAGAGCACAAAGAGAGATTGTACACGGAATGTAGCCATTGGGATGGGACTAGACGCTAACGTAAAAATGACGTCAGTGATACGTACGTATGTGGCTTGCTACATGCCGTGTACTAGCACCTTAGGAAATGTTAGATAATCGAAAAAGAATGGCTGAGAAAATGCAAATGCATTGGAAAACTATGTAAAAATTTAGTGCAAATGTTCTTGTGGTAAAGCGGAATATTCCAGTTATTCATATCTAACTACTTTATACCTTGCTGGACATATAATTAGAGGAAGGGAAAGCAGAAAGTTAAAGATTTTATTTTTAATGAGACTATACATATACCTACAAGTGTTCTCATAGTTAGGACAGGTTTAAGATCCTTTATTTTACGAAATTTGAAAAAAAATCAAATGGAATAAAATTAAAAATGGGACCTAAGAACTAAGTCCCAACTGGAACTCACTCCCACTAGCCAAATGAACTAAGTCCCACCAAATATGCAGTGGGACTTACTTCATATGTTTGGGAGATAGTAGGAACGAATTCCCAATGAACTAAGTCCCAATTTGAGAAAAGTTTGAGTTAGTTCATTTAAATTGTTTCGACGAAAAAAAACAATTCTTACATACACCTAACCTCGCACTTAATCCAAATCCAACAGTGATCCCAAGCAGGGGGGTTGCAGGTTGCATACATATTCCACTGTGCCTAATGGGAGATAAATTACCGCAGGCACAGTGGTACCCCCTGCCCTGTGTCACTGTTGGATTTGAAGGTTGGGAGTAAGTTCATTTAAAAATTAGTTCATAAAAACCAAGTCCCACTATTGGGTTTTTATTAATTTTTATATTGGGACTTTGTTCATTCTTAGTTGGGTCTTAGTTCCTAGTTCATATGAAGTAATTCCAAATTTTCTAGGACTTAGTTTTGGCTATTAGGAGTTAGTTTCACTTGGGACTTAGTTGGTAGGGCCTCTATAACTATACTACTTCAAATCTACCACCCGTTTTATATTTTTCAAATCCTAAGTGGCAACACTGATCCCGCCAGAACAGCTTTGCATTTTTAACTTTCTCGTATGTAGTATACGTAGTAAGAGAAAGATACCTAATTGTTTTCGTACAAAATTCCTATCTCGAGATTTTGATCAATTCTGATATTACGATGATAGGGGAACTCAAAAAAGTGGGTCTCGCAATTCTGTCCGTCCGTATGTCTGTCTGGCGGATTTGTTTCAAACTTCGTATTTAGAGTTTGTGGGCTTCCCGCTAGTACCTATGTATTTTTTTTTTGTTTTATTCTAGCCCTAATATTAACGGTACTTTCCATATAAAAATTTTACGAAATATGTCTAAATTTAGATTTTTTCGAAAACGGCTCTAACGATTTGAACCAAAATAGTTGAGTTAATATAAGTATGCTTAACATGACTGCATACCCAGTTTTTCCCTAAAAAGTCCAGCAACGGCAGTTTTGAAAATTGGCTTTTTCTCGAAAACGGTAAAAAACGATTTAAAAAAAAAAAAATATTTTTAAGGTAGGTAGATACTATTGTCATTCTTAACTTGATAGCAAACTCAGTTTTTCTCTAAAAAGACTGCGTCCTTTGATATCCAACCAAGTCCCTAATAATAGTATGTACTTCAAAAAAACTGCTCATATCTAAAAAATAAAAACCCCATTTTCGATTATGATAAAAATGTAACTGGCGGATAATGCTTAAATCCATAGTAATACCATTTGTTCATTTTTGAGCTAAACAGTTGCAAAACAGTGTTTTTTGAACCATAAATGCGTCTTTCGATTTCCACCCAATCGTTAAAAATGGTACTTTAAAAACTGCTCATATCTCGAAAACGCCATTTTCTATTTGGATGAAAATATAACTGCAAGGTAATGTTTATATTCTGAAGAATACGTCGTACTCAGTTTTCAGCTAAACAGTTTAATATCAGTGCTTTTCGAATCCAAGTTCGTAACATTTGTCAGAATAATTTTACAAAAAGGCGCTCCAACGATTTTCATCAAAATACATATTTAAGACAACATAAGCATTCTAAACATGATCACGTACTTAGTTTTTCTCAGAAAACTCGAATATAGCCGTTTTATGAATATTTATGAAAAATGACAACCCATCGGGGCCGGGGCCCCGGGGGTCACAACACAACTCACAACCGGTATATTTTTGCAAAGCCCAAAACTTGAGTGGCAATTTAATTCGAAATTCAACGCCTACTTGCCTTGAAGGAAATGTCAGTTCGGGAGTCCGCAGTTACTACGTACGTTTATGTAGTATGTGTTACGTATTTAATTAACAAGGGTTCAGTTACTAAACCTGAGCACATCTGGAGTAGGTATGATTTAAAACGTAAAATTTGCTAAAATGAATCTGAGATTCTGCGAGATTCGCAATAACCGAGAAAGTTTCGTGCCACCCAGTCGGGTACATTTTTTCTTACTCCGTGCTAATTTCGCAATGTAAGATATTAAATTAATATGTCACAATAATATAACTCCCCACACATTACGGTGCATGCCGGTAAGCTGTCAATTTGTGGCAACAACAACTAGATTATCATGCCTTGACTTTTCAGAGTGGCTGTAGAATCAAATGTATTCCTCAGACAATTTAACTTAAATCGACCATCAAATCGACGGATCAAAACTAAGCCCCGAAAAATCATATGATTTTGCATTAACTAAGAATACAAATGTTGGACGAAATATGAATGTATGTAGTTGAATGGAAAGGCATTCAGAAATATGTACATATTTGGAATCACATTAAACTACAGATTGTCTACTGAGAAATAATTTTAGGATATCTTTCCAATTGACTATTTAAGTCACATTAAATTGCCAAACAAAACTTCACACCAAAGGGTGCATAAGCATAACTAAAAAAATAATAAATTTATGGTGTGAGTTTTTTCACAACACTTGTCTACACCAAAAATAGTCCTGCCAACTTATTCGCAATCGGGTCAAACGATTCCAAAACAACATCTTGAACTAACTGTTTGTCTGCTGTCCTTGATTAATGTTGACATCATTTTGAGAAAGGCAAACCCGTCTCTTCATTTGACAGACAAGCGTACAAAAATGCGATTCGTTGGTGTTGTCCATTTATTTTATAGTTCGCCTTACGATTAGGCGCTCGCAGCATAATTTATGAGAAATAATATTGAAATAACTATGTATATGTAACTCACAGAATAGTCTGGAAATATTCCGGTCATGAATTGTGATAGTTCAGTTTGTCATTAGATCAGTATCTAGAACCAGATAATATTTAATATACATATATGTAGGTACCTAGGTACTATTTTTTTTTTAAAGTACAACACCCAATATAGTTGTATGTGTTATAAACTACATTAAAAATAAAGTGCACGACTGGATCGAACGAAACTTTGTATGCGAAAAACTATTCAGTTTAAAGTTTTCCTTAAATTTCGTTTCTGCAATCGATCGCATAAAAGAAGTTCTGAATTCTCTTAAGAACATCCGAGAAAATTCCGAACATTTTTTCAGAGAGACTTTTCAATCCGCATCCCAAGCCCAACTTGCAAAGGGCTTATTTGAAGTTAAATTAAGAGTTCCAAGAACTTCATTGAAACAAACAACGCGTTCCAATCCAGAAACCTTTCTACTGAAACCTATTTTAGAGTGTCTACATATACGATACTGATTCCTTGCATTACATAGATGCAATACAGTTAATACAAAATCTAACGGACAGATTCATTTCATGGTCAACGAAAACGTTCTACCATCGTTTCAAGCTCTTCTCCCAGGTTTTGCTGCAGTTGAGCAGGTGAACGAAATGGAAAAGCTAACACGTTACTTTGATAGGTAATACAATTTCGTTGTCAGCTGTGAAAGCTGAGTATAGGTACATTCTTTGGTGTGAAAAAAAACCTTGGAGTGATCCTCCTACCGAAGTTTTAAAATTGCTTGATATATATGACAAGACTTATTTCAGAGGTATAAATTTCTTGCTTACGGTTTTAGCAACTCTTCCAGTGACCACAGCTAGTGTTGAAAGAATCCTTTCCGCAATGAAAATGATTAAAACCCACACTCAACCATAAGTACGAAGTTTGAAATAAATCAGTAGGACGCAGATGGACAGACACCAGGTCAGACGGCCAGAATTGCGAGATCCAATTTTTTGTGTTTGCCTATCATATCAATCAAATCCCAGAATTTGTACCTACAAAAGCAGTATCTTTTTGTTACATAGGTGTTAGGTTAGGTTAGGTAAGGTGGCTGTCCCGAAGGGGACACACTTAGACCATAATTTTGATCCATTGTGATACCACGAGAGGGGGTGGGGGGAAGTGGCCTAAACAGTTCTTTGTGCCGGGCGTTACCTTAGAAATTCTGCTGCAATTTGCGAATTTGGTTATCCTACCTGAGAAGTAAACTTTTATAAGTTTCTTCACCTGGTTGCGGCTTAGTCTTCGGGTCAACGTGGAGGGCGACCGTAACAGTCGGTCCCATGCCTATTGAATCTGACGCGGCCATCGCTAGGGAGGGAGACTGGTGCGTAGCAGAGGTGGCTGATTCAACCAGTCTACTTAGCTGCTTGACCAAAAGTCAGTGGATGGATTGTCTGTTGGAAAAAGGATGGCAACAGTAGCAGTCTGCCTCCCTTTTATTTTCCTTTGACAATCAGTCCACATGACAGAGACTGGTACTAAGCAGAAAAGCTTGATTAAAACTCCAACCTGCTGCATTGCACCGGCAGTAGATGTCGCGATTTGTCTTCGGTAAAAAGGCGAGGGGTGACCGAAACAGTCTAACCCCCGGCCTATCCCCTCTGACGGAGTCCGAAAGATCCGCGTTTGAAGGTGAAAATTGATTGACTTGGTTAGCTCTTCCCGTTGGCCGTTAGTCTTCAGAAAACAGACAGAGAGTGACCGAAAAAGTTTAACCCCCCGCTGGTATCTTCCGACAGTTCGTTAGTAAGGAAGATGCCTGATGGTGCAGATCTGATAAGAAATACTGCGTCGGGAGGAATCGACGGAGGGTGACCGTCCCGACATAGATGTAGTAAATACGAGATAGTTTAAAAATCAACCATTGAACAAATGTGTAAAATATTTTCAAATAAATCCGTTATCATTTTTTAACTAAATAGCCAACCAAAATCTGAGCAAAATTTGATTAAATTAGGGCAATATTCGTGAAAGGGCAAACAAAAATTGAAAACAAACCGTTATAAATCTGCAACGGTTAGATCGCCATAAAGCAAATCAATCATCCCTTTTTTTCGCTTCTTAATTAAAGCTCAAACAAAAGCCAATCCCATTTACTATAAATGTATGTATGTATGTATGTACTTAATTAAAAAAATAAAAAAATAGATTTTTATTGAAATTGCGAATCTATAAAAGTTTTATTTGAATTAAGTTGCTCATTCCATTGTGGGCTTGAGTAATAAAAGGCTGGCAAATAACACACAGAGAACCATCGATAAAACAAATATGTATATTACGTGCGTTGCCACACTATCCATCCACTTTGGTCCTTTGGATGAGTAATGGCATTTGCTGGAGCAGAAAAATGGTTGAGCATTCAAAACAGTAAGGAGAAATGTGTCCCATGGATGTAATAAAATTGTTATCCCTCCAAGTGTAACACTCTCATGCAGGCAGGCATCAGGCGAATCACCGCCCCCTCCCACAAAACCATTTGTAATTCGCTTGTGTAGAAACGAACCGAATGACACATTATTCAGTGTTCGACGCTCGATGTGTGGTGATAAATGCAAGGATATGTGTCGATTTTTCAAAATGGGATTATGAATAATCGTCACACGTTGTTGGGCACTTACGGCAAACGACAACATATCAATGGTTGTTTTCGGTGTCACTGTACAATGGGATACAAGATGAGCACTAGCCTTATCCTGTCCCGAACAATTGGATTGGAATTCGGCTGGAAAAAATAAAATAAAACGAAGCGAATCGAAAGGGAAATGATGAATACGATTCGTATTCGCTTTTAGTGGTACTCTAACTGCCACACTGCGAACATTCACATGGCAAACTGACATACATGTATGGCCGCAGAGCAAGGATCAGGATAAAGTTTACGTTTAATCGAATAATGGGAGTTTTCGGGTCGAAGCGAGGCGTTTGATTGATTTATTGGAGTTGCCAGCAGTAGCTGGCCCAATATGTCACTGGGGATAGACGAAAACTGAATTTTAAGTGTCGTTCACCGTGAGTTTGCGGTTGTATTTGTATGCTTCTGATGGGATACAAGTTTGTGGATATAACAACACTTCCTTCCTTTCAACTTTACAGTGACGCGTTCATGCTCTACTTTTTTTTGCTCTGAACTGTGAGCTCAGCGCTTTCACTTTTTGTCCTACTGCATAGCAGAACAGGAGGAATTTTTGATGACAGCATATCTGCATGTATTTATTCTCCCATGCATCGTGCATCCTTCGGATGGTAGATAGCAGCTGAGGACATGGCGCAAGGCTGTCGGAAGTAATTATTGTTTGGCAATGTAGCGATTTTCGGAATGCAGTAGCAATTTTGCACACAATCAGGTGCGCTGGCGGGAAAATTGCAGAGTGTAGGCACTAGCAGTGAGTATGCTGCACACATGTGTAGGGAGAGCAAGTGGATCTTTAGATGAAAATGAAGTGCCTTCAGATACAATAACTCAATTATTATAACGCTGACTGAGCGGAAATTTACTGACGGTGGTATTTCAGCCTGGAGATGTATGTTTATTCATGATGACATAGCAGAGAATATAACTTACATTCACCTGGAGTAAGCCAGCTTTGTCGGTGGAATAATTGCATGTGCGGACTTACAAAAATCACAGAACTCATGCGGTCTTTTTTGGAGTATTTTCAACAATAAACAAATTCTTAGAGTATAATTATTGTATGTAAGTTTTTCAATTCAGTATCTGGGATACGATATGAAGTTTTAGGTCATTTCTAGGTCGATTTGTTATAACTTCTGTGTAGTTACATTGTTTACAAAATGTTATTGGTTCAGAGATCGAGCTCAGAATCGACCATCTCAAAAGTAAGTCCAAGGAGATATTATATACAAAACCTTAGTTATCCCGCTGTATGGTGCATGCCATGAACCTTGCTGAAAGCGGACGAAAACCTTTTGGGACGCTTTAAGAGAAAAATTCTAAAGGTGGTCGTTCGGTCCAGTTCGTATCGATGGAGTCTATACCAGAGGATTCAAACCTGAACCATTTGACCTACAGCGATGTTAAGAAATAAAATAAATAGTTGGCGCAACAGGTCCAAATAGGCATTCTAGGCCTAGCTTCCACAACCATACGTTTTGCGTGAGTTGTTTTTTTTTTATTTGTGGGACGAATAATTGAAGGGACTCCCGGATGTTTGTCACACACTCACACTTTCGTTAAAGGTGGCGCAGTGAAAAAATCGTATCGAACAAAGCGGACGGCGAGGCGGAGGGTATACTAGGCCTCATAGAGCGTATGGATAACAACGCATCAGTCTGTTTAGTCTTTAAGTCCACCAATGAAGGGCTACGACGCAGAGCAACCTTACAACTAGCTTACTGTGCATAACTGTATCTACATAGCTAAAGACCGAACTGGTTAGAAGGTCTTGTTGGTTAGTTGAGTAGGTACCTATACGTGGTTCAGCGACATGTAAAGTAAATAATTAAATTAAATTAATTTAAGTGTGAAAGGGTTAGGGCAAACAGTGTTTTAAGATTTAAAAGAAAATGTTGCTTGGTACAGTGGTGGAAAAATCGTGTATGATCAATAAATTTTGCCTTTTGTAGAAAAAAGTTTCAAAAACAAAATTTACAAAATAGGAACAGAAAATTCTAAGATAAAAAATTATTGAGAAACTTGATTATAAACACATGAATTTTTCATTTTTTCGAATTTTTTTTAATAACAAGTTGGGCATCCTCTATGACATTGATATGATAAGGCCTTTATAAGCTCATCCAGGGTTGATTGACGACCAAGTCGTTCGGATAGCTTCTTAAAGCTTAAATATTCCCCCGCCAATTTTCTTTTAGGCTTAGATCTAAATTTCGAGCCGACCACTTCATTTCCTCGGTACCGGTAGCGCTGTATGCAAACTTTTTATTATTTTAAGAACATAACAGTATGATGTAATTTGCCAAGGTGCAAGGTGGAAACGCGTTGCAGAGCTGTGGTCGAGTCACGAATAGGAGATGAGCAGTGCTGGTTTCGTCCCGGCAGAAGCACAAACGACCAGTTATTTACTCTCAGATTGGTACTTGAGAAGGCTTGGGAGAATGCTACACCTGTTTACGCATACTTCGTAGATTTGGAGAAAGCATACGACCGAGTCCCTCGAGGTAAACTCGCTGGAGTGTATTACAGGAGTATGGAATTGACAGTTCTCTCTTGAGAGCCATTCAATCTCTCTACACAAACTGTAAAAGCTATGATCGGGTAAACGGCGTTAAATCAATACCTTTCACGGTGGGCGTTGGACTTCGCCAGGGGTGCGTCTCGTCTCCTTTCCTCTTCATTACTTATATGGACTGGATGTTCCAGCGCAGTATTGGCGATGAACGTTTCGAATTGGGAGATCTGATGATAAGTCATTTGCTCTTCGCTGATGACTTGGTCATCCTTGGATCCTCACAGACTGAACTTCGTTTGTGTTGAAGCTGAGATGAAGGTTAACATGAGCAAATCTAAAGTGATGGTCATCTCCAGAACGCATTTTCAATGCACTCTGCATGTTAGTGGAGTCTCATTGAAACAGGTGGAGAAGTTTAAATATCTCGGGGTCTTATTCACGAGTGATGGAAGGAGCAATGCCGAGTTTTCCTGTAGGATTGGTCAGGCTGGGTCAATTTTGAGACAGCTTGGTCATTCTGTTATTAGGAGGACTGAACTTGGTGTCAAAGCTAAGTTGTCAGTCTATAATTCGGTGTTTGTTCCAACTCTTACCTATGGTCATGAGGTTTGGCTAATGACCGAAAGAATAAGAACGTGGATACAAGCTGCCGAAATGAGATTTCTTCGTTGTATTGGTGGTGTGACCCGTAGAGATCGCATTAGAAATACCAGAATACGTGAGGAACTCAATGTTGGGCAGCTACTTCTCCGGGCGGTGCCGTTCTTGATTCGGTGGTTTGGTCCTGTTGAACGCATGTCCCCGACCAGGATCCCACGACGTTCTGTGGAATCGGTACCATCGGGCAGGCGTCCTCTAGGTAGACCCAGGATGAGATGGTGGAGGATCGAGAGTTATGGAGGGTCTACATCCGCTACCCACTTATTGGATAAGCGGGCCATTAAAAATGTTTGTATGTACATTGTACATACGTGTATGTAACAATATGTAATATCAAACAAAAATCAGTGATAATGATTGATACGTTAATATCCAAGTATACCTATTGCAAATTCAGACATTTTTAACCTGTCGCTATCATGCAGTTACAGACAAAACACAGTGTAGTTTGGTAATTTCCTTACGAGTTTCGCTGTCATCAGCATGATCATTTGAAATATCCGGAAACCAATTTAATCGCTAATTGATAAATTTGATGACATATGGTATGGATTATCCGAAGCGCTTATCTTAAATGCCTCCAATGTGAAAAAGTAATGGCGGTACCTACTGTGTTTGCATATATGTAACTTGTATTATTGTATGAACACTAATATGTAATAATCTCTCATCATGTATCAAAACAGTTGCATAGAGTTTAATTCCCAAATGCCAAATCCCATTAGCAGGATTATAATAGGTACTAGTCCTACATTACCATGCATTTGTTGACCAACGCGTACCTACACTACACTCTAAAAAATGCGTGTAAAATTAGTATGTATGTAATGTAATTTTTGTATGTAATTTTTAATGTAAAAATAGGCAAGTTGCGTGTTTATACACACGACAATAGGTAAAAAAAAATTTAAGCACATAATGTTAGATATTACAAACATTTGTTGCAAATGTACTCCTTTTATGTACTTTTCAACAACTTTTACACCAATCGGATGAAAGTTACACATTTTATGTGTAATTTTGCAATTCGATTGTGAGTGACGGTGCATTTGCAAGCTCATACGTGATCAGTGTCAGTCCTTTGAATGAAGCGGTTGAACCCTTTTCGCTCCCAAGTTCCATCGCATCTTTTAGTGAAAGAAGTATATTTTTACTTTCTTTACGGAAGTATTTTTTTTTTGTTAAATCGAAAATTTTTTAATAAATATCTTAAGCATTTTTGGATTGTTTTATTTCGTTTAGACAGGTTCACTGCAGTGGAGGATATCAAGGCCGATAATAACACTTTTACTTGTTTTTAAATTGTTTTGTTTAATTGTACACATTAAATATTGAATTTAAGCAAAATTACATAAAAAAAAGTCTAATTTTAAGCTTCTTCATACACAATTTTGTTGGATTTTACACATTGTATGTCGAATTTTGCTACAAATTTGAACATAGAAGGTTTAAATTTACAAATTTTATGTTGATTTATAAGCATTTCTTTCTAAAATTCTGATGGATTTTAAACATTAATTATGTAGATGTACATTTAATTTGAGCATCTTAAGTGTAGGAATACGCATTTATATTTAAAATCTGTGTTTAAATTTACACAACAAACATGTAAGATTTACGCATTAAATATTTAAAATTGATACGTGCGTAAAAACACTGCAATTATGGTAGGCAAGTAGGTTCCTCGCTTAATGATAGTAAAATTACACGATTTTTTTTTTAAAGTGTACTATCTAAGATTTGATTATTCTTAAGAACTAAGAAAGACTGCTATCATTTTGATGCTTGTGACAAATAAATTACTTAAAAAGTGCTGAAATTCGATGGGTTTTTTAAGAGAATAACAGCTTTGTTACCGACCGTACCAGGTAGCTACTTTAGATTTTGGAGCAAATGAAGAATAAATAAGACACGGGTAAAATACCTTGGTTTGCAATGTACAAAATTCCCCTTTAAATTAAAATATTTGCATAATTAATTAAATGTATATATCATACATAATAGTTTTTATTTAAATACATTTTGCATTAAGTATACTTTAATATACGTCTACTAAAAACGATAACACTCAAATTCAGTAAGCATGTAATTTTATTCACTGACAACTTGTGTAAGTTTACGACTGTCAAGTTCGTGGCTGAGGCAGAAGTGGTTATCGTTACCAAGCAGCTTGTTTACAAACACTATTGTTGAAATTGCACATATTTTGGAAACCTTACGCATTAATGAATATTTCTAAAAATCTTCATACCTCCTGTCGAAATGTTTGTTTGGAATTTCACCTTTGTTATTGACTTTTTTTCCAACACGTATTTCAGATATACGTACAAAGATAGCACATAGTTTTCAAAAACAACAACAAGTAGGTAGGTAGATACGTAAATATTTATTTATAGGAACTCCGTACTGTAGACACAATACGCATTTCCATTGGACCAACAGGTTTGCTTACAATTTTTGCGTGAATATTTAAACATTTTTCACTTATTTTATGTCTATACCTTGACATTGAACCAAAAACGTGACACCCCTTCTGTTAGTAGATACATTTGTATGGTTAACATAATTTCCATAAACCATTTTCATTAACTTTGTTATGAAGACTACATTGAGCCGGTCAGCTGTTGTTCATCAGATGAAGTGCAAAGCAGTTTGCCGGGTGTCGGGTTTCAACAACCCCAACCCAATACCTAATTCAATGCTTCAGAGTATTTACATTTTAGTGTTAAAACACTGGGCCAGATTTCTCAGAAACGCACCATTATAATAAGTTAATGACTCCCCAACCTGGCAACGGTATCAGCAGAAAATCCATTCACAATCAAGTGCTTGGGTGGAGTACCGACATTTACAAGCACTTAACAAAAAAGGAAAGAGAAAACAAGTTATGCTTATGAATGCAATCACGGAAACTTATCTGGTTTTTGTTAATTTTTTATTTTCATTTCAAATTGAAGATCACCGTAGAATACCCACACCAGAATGACTCACTTGACACAGCAAAGCGGCTAACACAGTGCGAATGGGCAAACAAGTTTCCAATACATTTTATAATGATGCTAATTTAAAGGCCCCATAACCAGAACGTTCAGTCTCATTCAGAGCCTCGCACACTTCAGTTCAATTACCAAGTCAGTCCGCTGTTCTGGTTCTAAGTATATTTATTAAAATTTAAAAATGTTAGCGGAACGTTTGAAATTTCATTCGGCGGTTATCTTCACAGCAGCTTTGTTGCTCGTTGCGGTTGACGTTGACGCACGTCAGTTACTATTAGATATTCAAAAAATATTTGAGCTTTAACTTGAAATTCGTTTGCAGAAAGCCAAAGCTCTTGCAGAACTCTGCGCAACAAAATAGGAGTCTGTGTACCGATATTAACTTGCAGAACGATTACACAATTGTTGGAGAACGCACCGAGCCCGCTGCCGCCTTCCATAATTGGAATTCTCCGTAATTCGCACTGTGGTACCTTCAACAACATTGTAAGTTGCATTCCGAGCAGCATAGAACCTGAGTAGTGACTTTTCTTTCCAGCATCACGTGTGCTGTGAAAGGGGCAGTATTACTAGCGAAACAAGCCCCGTGCCAGTTACAGCATCACAACCCCGTTCATCACCGGCCACACAAAGACCTGCAAGTGGATCCGGTGGTCCTAAGATACGTCCAAGTGGGGCTGATTCGGGCCCCGCAGTCCGAACTGGTATGTCTGTTCTTCAGGCGACAAACTGTGGCGAGAGTGATGCCGATCGTGTTGGCAATGGCGAGGATGCTACTCTCTCCGAATACCCTTGGATGGCGTTATTAGTCTACAGTGATGGCGGCCCAAGGACAATGGACTGCGGTGGATCGCTGATCACCGATCAATATGTCTTAACCGCCGCTCATTGCATTCGCGTTGGAAAAAAGAAAGTGTAAGAAATTTTATTTTTTCTATTTATGTTATTCGTTTGCATACTGAAAATATTCTTCTATTGCAAAACAGAGTCAGTGTGCGTTTGGGTGAGCACAATATTAAGGAGGACATCGACTGCGCTGGCAAGGGAAAATCAAGAAAATGTGCCCCACCCATACAGGAAATTGACGTTGATGAGTCGATATATCATGCAGATTATAACCCGAGCCGGTTCTCCAACGACATCGGGCTGATTCGCCTCATTAGCAAGGCAGTTTTGCACAGTAAGTAATTTTACTAGTTTGTAACTATTTATGCGGCGTAGAAATACTAAATCGTGTTTTTTTTTAATTACGCAGCCAGCGTTCAGCCAATATGCCTGCCGATAACAGAATCTTCTAGAGAAGCGCAATTTTCGCAGATGATAATCGCAGGATGGGGTCGAATTGAGAATGGCCTGAGGGCAGACGTTCTACAAAAGGCAGTTGTACCCGTAAGGACAAATGACTATTGTCAGCAAATCCACCGACTTGTGCGACTTACCGACATGCAAATGTGTGCTGGAGGAAAGAATGATATCGATACTTGCAAGGGTGATTCCGGCGGACCGATATTTTTCACTGCACGTTATCAAAAAGGTGTACGGTACGTACAGTATGGAGTCGTATCGGCAGGTAGCTCAAAGTGCGGGTCTAATTATCCGGGCATTTATACGAAGGTAGTCTCATATCTGCCGTGGTTAGCGGCGAACATTGAATATTAAGTTAAGTCTTTTATTTATAAGAACGCAACATATTGCCATATTATTTTTATTTATTATATCACAATAAAACACATATAAATTATTTTAACATTAAAGCCCAGTATCCTGCTCGCCTAAATTTTATCAGTCCGGTATAACAATATTGAGTGTTATACGTACTACGTACAATTTTGTTATACTCGGCCAAGAAAATGTCTCCACTGATTTAGCTCGCGAAAGAATTGCCTGAAGCCTAGTATCCTGCTTGCGCTTAATTTTAGCGAGCGCTTTTCTCTCCACAGCACAGATAAATGCTCGCTAAATTCGTTGTACAGGATATAGAGAGGACACACACCCATATTTTATTGCCACATGTATTTTGATTTTTGTTATTTTTTTCACTTTTTTCCACTCACTTACATCGATTATCAAGTATTCCATGAAATATCCAATTAAAAAATTGTTTTGTTTCGAAAATGTCAAAATTTATCGCCGATTTAATGTACCAGGCAATTCTTTCGCGAGCTAAATCAGTGGAGACATTTTCTTGGCCGAGTATAACAAAACTGTACGTAGTACGTATAACACACAATATTGTTATATCGGACTGACATTAAGTGTGTCCCATCTATATGAAAGTAAGAATTTAGCGTGCGGAACAGGATACTGCTTTGCTATACTGCCTCGCTAAATTTTATCTCTGTAGACATTTTTGTATGGGAGATAAAATTTAAGCCTAGTATCCTGCTCGCGCTTAATTTTAGCGAGCGCTTTTCTCTCCACAGCACAGATAAATGCTCGCTAAATTCGTTGTACAGGATATAGATAGGACACACACCCAAATTTTATTGCCACATGTATTTTGATTTTTGTTATTTTTTCACTTTTTTCCACTCACTTACATCGATTATCAAGTATTCCATGAAATATTCAATTAAAAAATTGTTTTGTTTCGAAAATGTCAAAATTTATCGCCGATTTAATGTACCAGGCAATTCTTTCGCGAGCTAAATGAGTGGAGACATTTTCTTGGCCGAGTATAACAAAATTGTACGTAGTACGTATAACACTCAATATTGTTATACCGGACTGACATTGAGTGTGTCCCATCTATATGAAAGTAAGAATTTAGCGTGCGGAACAGGATACTGCTTTGCTAAACTGCCTCGCTAAATTTTATCTCTGTAGACATTTTTGTATGGGAGATAAAATTTAGCGCGAGCAGGATACTGGGCTTGATACATTAAATCGGCGATAAATTTTGACATTTTCGAAACAAAACAATTTTTTAATTGAATATTTCTTTGAATACTTGATAATCGATATAAGTGAGTAGGAAAAAAGTGGAAAAATAACAAAAATCAATATACTTGTGGCCATTAAATTTGGGTGTGTGTCCTATCTATATCCTGTACAACGAATTTAGCGAGCATTTATCTGTGCTGTGGAGAGAAAAGCGCTCGCTAAAATTAAGCGCGAGCAGGATACTAGGCTTAACGGGGAAATGTTGTTATTAGTGCAGAGTTTCACGTAGTTTATATGTATATTGCTAAGTGGAATAGGCTTTAAGTTTCAGTTACCAGTTGTCATACACAAATCAGTGATGGGAAAGCGGTTACAATTGCAACTTTTTACAATTCACTCCAAAAAGTTACAATAAACTAAATCTTAGTTTGCTTCAGAAGTTACGGATTTAAAAACCTTCGTTAAAAAGTACAATTTTTAATACACACGCGACAAACACATCCAAAATTGCTTCAAGCTTCAAATTCTATTCTATTACATTCGGCTAGCCAATAATTTACATTTTTCAAACACCACCGCAGTGCTATTGTTATTATAATTCTATTGAGATGAAATATAGAGTTTAATACTGAGTTGAAAGGAAGGTTAAAATTTGATGCTAAACAGGAACTGGGCCGCTCCCCAATTTAGGCAAGAAACACTTTTTTAGTTTTAACTTATTTTTTTTTTAGTGATATGCAGCTACGTAGACCTACGTCCGTTAAAGTTTTTCTAATTTTAAACATTGTGAAATGGGAGAGGTCATTAGGGTTCGAATAAGTTAGATAGAATAAGCTTTTTAAGTGTTACAAAACCAAGAGGTTTGAAATTAAGAAAAAATTCGAATAACGATGTTTTTCGTTGGGTGAACCATTTCAGGCTTAAGTTTTTATTTTAAGCGTTCTTGTTGTGAATAATTGAATTAGCCACCTTTTTTAGTGGATATGATTGAAATCTAAGTACATGACTATTGAGTTGAAGTAGGTACATATGTACATTTTATTTCCTATAGGTGGTTTAGCAAAAACATGTAATTGGTCAATTTGCTATTACCTAAGCCGGAAGTTTTAGCGACGTATATAGGTATATCAGTAGGCTATAGTTTGATTTGGAAATCCAAAGGTTCACAGTGCATATAGGTCAATCGATAAATGTATATAACTGTGGGGCAAAATTATGTGTTCTCAAAAACATGACGAACTTTTGCACCGATTTAATTTTTTTTTTAATCTGTGAAATGCATAAATAAATATGTGTAGGTAGTAGGTTACACCTTTATAGGCTACTTTAGTTTTAAAAATACAGCATTTTTCATTTAAACAAAATTATGCTTTCGCGCAATACTATACCAGCAATACTACCGTAGTACTTGATCTAACCACGTAGAGAAGAGATCGCATCAGAAATACCAGAATACGTGAGGAACTCTATGGCGAGCAGCTACTTCTCCGGACGGAGCGATCCATGCTTCGGTGGTTTGGTCATGTTAAACGCACGTTCCCGACCAGGATTCCACGACGTGCTATGAAATCCGTACCATCAGACAGGCGTCCTCTAGGTAGACCAAGGATGAGATGGTTAGATCAAGTCCATAATCTCTCCTATTTCCATATGGGGATTGCCCTTAATGATTTAGAGTCGATGGCGGAGAATCGAGAGCTATGGAGGGTCCACTTGAGCAACCTACACCCGCGACCCACTTATACTGGACAAGTGGACAATTGAAAATGATGATGATGATGATGCTTTCGCGCACATTCATGAACGCATATGAAAATGAATTTGTTAGATGGCGAATGATAACAAAAAAAAAGGAGTGTATCTATTTAAATTTGTCCAAATTCGACATGGGTGCCACACCCATATAAAGAAATCTTTCGAAAGCTTTTTCTCGCGGTTGGAAAAGTACCTGGTCCGTCGATTGAGCTGAAGCGTAAGGTGGTAGTAGGTACATCGTATGTAAAAAGCCACATGTATGTATACAGCTCTGATGTTAAAAGAGAGTGCCACATATCGTACACATACGTATGTGTACCATATTTGAGTGTCAGAAAGAGAGCTAGTACATGAGTGCATACCCCTTTGGGTAGGTACCCGTGGGCCTTTCGACTGCGATCGGGACAAGGATTCTGGAGGCCCCAACCAAAATACAAAAAACGATCTTCCTCTTTTTAGGTGATTATACAGGTCCGGACCCAGTGCTCGCTTCCGACATAGTGCGTTTCACTATCCGACTCGTTCGGAAGAATGGACTGGAAGGAGGAAGAAAATGGCGGAAAGGTTTTACCCGGTGCGCTTAATCTCTCTCAACATAGTCGGGCAGTTGGTCGTATTGTTGTCGCTGATGGTTTGATTCAGGAAGCCTCGAAAGCTATGCTCTCTGATGGGCTTTTGACTAAGAGCCGAAGGAAGAGGAGAAGGAATAATGCTTCGGTTGCGCGGCGTATACTTGCTCAATCAGCTGAAGGCGCAAGCGCTGAGCTTTTTCGCTTCCGGTGGCGAACGGGAAAACGATATGATCGGCGGAAGGTATACTCCAACCGGAACCGACCAACTTCTTGGACTCGACGCTCTCCTGTTCTTTTGACTCGAACAGGGTAAAACTGAATAGGCGGCACATGTTTCAGGAAGTGTGTGTGCGGCTAATGCGCTCCCTTCTATTGGGAGCTCCGCTGTTGGTGCAACTGCCTGAGTGCCTGTATTTCTCATACGTTTACCATTATAGGTGACACAGAGTGGAAAAAAACTGAAGGCAGAATATGTTTTACCAACGGGTAAATCTAAGTTTCTTTCTAGTCTTTAAATTTAAAATTTGTCGCACCAATTCCCGAGTCAAAATATTTTTCATACACGCACTTAATCATTTGTTGTACTAGTTACGTTGCAATTTTTCTATTTAAACTTGCTTCCAGAATTTCTGGTATGCTATGATCCAGTAAGAACTAATAAAATTGAATCAATTATGATGTTACCACAAAAATATTCTTATGGTGTTCTTTTACCATTAGGGGAAATACACAAACCACGAGAAACACCGTAACCTTATCCAATATGGGTTTGCAACACTTGGGTTTTTTCTTTAGGCCAAATACACGTGTCTTGTGTTCTAAGGGGATTGACACTTCGTTTTGTATTTCCCTCTGTAATTTGTAAAAGTTGAATTAATTAAAATTGTTTGTAAAAAGAACAACCGGGAATTCACACTTAAATCAAAGAGCTTTATTTTACTTCCTATACAGTTTCAGGTCAAGGAGACGTGATTCATTCGACCAAGTTTTTAAAACAAATTACGCCTCTGTAATGTCTGACAGAAGAATTTGCGGTTTGTATCTTTGATTAATCATACCTAAGCGGTGGATATTATTTCAATGTATAATGCAGGGGTTTCCAATCTTTTTCATACTGCGACACCCTTCTAAAAGAAATATGAATAGAAGCTGATCTTACGAACATTCATTAAAGGGTTTTTCAAAAAGTTTAATCTCCTGGATCAATTGGATCTTGTACGGGTGTCGGGCCAAGTCCCAATGCAAAATTCGTCAAGATGAAATCTGCGAAAAGCCGCCTTCTTGTGAACTGCGGGAAATTCACTGCCTCGGGTTCTCTAGTAGGTACTCTTTCACGAACCGCCACCGCCGCATGCTGATTTGGAATCAGTGACTGAATAATAAACTACAGATGAGACAGGACAGACGCCAACAAAATAATATGGCCCCCACACTCCACAGCCTACCGGGTGCCAACATCGACTAGTCCCAATCCTTATTTAATTTTTCGGCTACTAGCTACTTCTTGTTAATTATTTTTAATTTATCTTGTTGTTTTTTGTTTGGTTGGTTTATTTTTCATTAAATAAAATTTTTGGAGAAAATTGGAGCAGTTTAAGTTTATTTTTGTTTTGTTTTTAAAGAGACTTTGTGGAGGGTAAATGTACTGTCCACGAAGCAAGTCTGCTTGGATAATGCGGAAAACACAAACCAGCTTTAACTTTCATTTGCATGCGGCTAAAATGTGGATTTGGATTTCGCTTCAATCTCGCTCTTGCCATTCGTAAAGGAAAGGTTTTTTTTAAGTGAATACTTTTTTTTCGGTTTAAACGGTACATTTTATAAAGTAATTGTTCTTTATTGAGTGTTAATAAAAATGGGCAAGAAAAACAGTGGGGGAAAGGGCAAGATTAGATGTTTATTGCTCTGTAGGTCTTTCATGCCGTGTTATAGCCAGAAAAATAAAACGAATTGATCGTTGTGTCAGCATTATTATTATATATTTATTATTTATTGCGTCGAATTGACGCAGTAATATTGGACTCCAATTTTTACGAATGTACAATGCTTGTTAACTATATGTATGTACTTACTTAGAGCCAATGTTTATAGCACATTACTTTTTTAAAGAAAAAAATCAAAAAATATAAAAAAATCCTTTATATTTTTATATTGCAAAAGGCCTTGCGTATAAGAAATAAAATAATATAGGTATAGCATAAAACCACAAGAACTTGAAAATGATTTAATTAAAGAGCAACAATTCCCGGGGATTTTTTTCCCCTTTCTCCTATCTCTTTTCTATTTTATACAAAACAAAGTGGAAAAAACTGTTTCCCTCTGTCGCCCGTAATTTTAAACCGATTTTGTTGATTTTTTTTTAAATATCGGTAATTACGGTGATTGGGTGATTCAAACTCGGACAAAGGGGCGTGGCACCGCCCGTACAAAAAACATTCAAAATTTTATATGTCGAAAACCACCAAATCGATTGAGATCAAACTTACAGATAATCTTAGGTATTGACCGTAGAGCGCTCCTGTGAAGACTGGTCAAAATCGGACAAAGGGGCGTGGCACCGTTCATAAAAAAACATTTAAAGTCGTATATCTCGAAAACCACCAAATTGATTGAGCTCAAACTTACAGGTAATCTTGCGTATTGGCCGTGGAGTGCCTCGTGAAGATTGGTCAAAATTGGACAAAGGGGCGTGACACCTCCTATACAAAAAAAAAACCTTCAAAATCGTATATTTCGAAAACCACCGAAACGATTGAGAGAAAGAGAAGATTTTGCAAAGTTGGATAAATCGGCGTGGCACCTCCAATAAAAAAAAATTAAAACATTGTCGCCCAAAAATAAGAATAAGAAAATAAAATAAAAAATAATAAAAAAAATTTAAAAAGCAACAAAAGGCAGGGCGAAGCTGGCGGGAGTTCAGCTAGTTCTAAATAAAAACTCCCTATGAATTCCCCCGCTTTTCTCATTTTAGTACATATTCTAAACAAACTTCGAAAATGGGAAAATTACTCCGGGAAAAAAGTATTCATTTCAAATGTCAAAAAAAACGGAGTTTATTCTACAATTTGCCGTGAGTTTGTTTTCCACGTATTTGTTAGGGAGTTTAATGACAAAATGTAAGCCTTTCCTTTTTGTTGAAAATGAAATATTGAGTTAAATTAAAATTTTGTTTAGGTCCAAAAGAACAAGAAGCAAAGAAGCGCAAACATGAGCTCAGTTTCACAATTTGTAGAACTGCAAACAACTTTTTAACCGGCTGCCAAGACGATGTGAGTACATCCAACAAAATGTCTCCCGGTTTAACCTATAATACTTTTGAAACCTAAGATACAAAATTGTTTTCAAAATTACATTTTCTTAAATATGTCCACTTATATAATGATTGAGGCAACTCCAAGAGCTATCCCGCAAGCATCTCCTAAAAGCTCTTGGCTGACCTTTTCGGATGTCTTCAGCTTTTACTTCTTCCGCCAATATTTGAAAAGCAATATTATACATTTTTCTTATATATTTTATAAATTTTTATCCTTTTTAGGTACTTATCAAATAATTTTTGACCTTTTTCTATATATTTTAAATACTGTGAAACAGCTGTTTCAAACATTCATTCCCGGGTGTCTCCGGGTGAATTAACTCCCGGGAAAAAATCTCCTGGAGACTTCTTTTCGCCGAAAATATTTAGAATTGGGCTTACAAATTTTCCCTCTTCTTGTTTCTTGACATTTATTGCATCTACGTTGTCTTCTCTTATTTGTTCGTTAATCTTGGTGGTACTTTTACCAGCTCGATAATAACTTTTTTTTCTGTAAAAGTCCACAAAGTAGAAGAACTTAAATATGACTGGCGACTGGTCTGATGGAAGAGAAAATCGAAAAATTTAAATTGATATTCGTCGAATCGACGAAGATTACCCTTAATCTAGTTTTAAAAATAAACAATTTAGACGAAAGATAGGTAGATACGAGAGCTGTATTCTTTTAATCTCTCAACAAATTATTGTTCTTTAGTGATGTGTTTGAGATATTATGTCTACAAAATTTGTATAAAATCCCCCTACCCGCTCACATTTGAGTTACGAATAGGTATATCTTCAAAGAGATCTGCTTACTATACTATTTCTAACCTCAGCATCGAAAATGTATTCCACTTAACATAGAAAATATCCCCTGAAAGGTCAACAACTATACTTTTACTAAAAAATCATTTAGGGTGTAAGATTTCAGCTTAGCTGAGTTGAGCACGACCTCTTTAGCCAGCTGGTGAAAAGGTAACAACACGACAGAGTTAAATTCGGATTTTTTATATAATTAGTGTGAATTTGTTCAAAGTGCACGCGGATTCAATTTTTTTATTTCTATTTTTACCCATAAAAAAAACGATTAAATCAGTAGATATCTATATACCTACATATATAAAGAAATTTATCGGAACTACTTTAGTACTTTTTAAATGTGCAAACACAGACAAGCAGACATTATAACTATTATAAAACACATACCAGTCCAATAATTCTATGAAAAGTGACATTTTCAGCAAAATGTTAATTCAACAACATAAACAATGAACATGCATTACAATAAATGCTAAATATTGGTCTATGTCTATGGGAAAATGGTATTATACCAACCACCACAATGTGATCCTTTATTTTACCCTAAATGCGGAGTGCACTTAAAATTCCAACAATAACCTACTTTAGCATATTATAAATGCAGTTTGTTGTGACAATAATATTAATATATAGCACCGCATAATAGAAAAATAACTTTAGAGTATCTCATAGTTTACGGACAAAGTATCTAAACTATTCCAGAATTATTAGTCTTTTAAAAAGCATGCCGTTAACATATTTTTAGAGAGGAAGTGCTCTAAATAAATGAAATAAATTTCGTCATATGGTGTGAATTCCGCAAGAGTATTCTTTGTGGTGCACCATGAACATTGCATCAAACCGCACATCCGAATAACGAACTACAATACCCTTTGGGTTCTGGATGGAGCTGCACACAGAAGTTAATTACTTTGGCCGCACTGCATCCCAAATCGAAGGCCGGCGTTGGACGCGAAATTTATTGCATGCCATTTTGTTTGGATGGTTGTGTGCGTAATGTGAAGTTCGAGTTGGGAGAGGAAATAGCGGCGTCTAATGAATGTGTAACAGTTAATGGAGGACTAGTACTTTATAGTTCATATTTTTTGTATGTAAGTTAAGCCGACATGGGTGACAATGACGATAATTAATTATAATGACCTCATTTGGTAAGGGTACCACCTTGTTTTAATTATAATTTTAAACAGAGTTTAAGGTTTAGTGGGGATGTGATTTGCACATATTTTTTTATACCCTTCACAGGAAGGCATATTCACTTTGAAACTATACATTTGACACCGGAGACCCCATAAGAAATCGTCCGAACGAACCTACCTAGGCGAATGAAATTTTGTCAGAGGACTTCTTTTTACAGTCGTCAAGTTGGTAATAAAAATGGTCTATGTCGGTCAAGTAGGTGGAGGTAGTTATGGCGCCTCCGCGAAAAGAAATATAACTTTCATAAAACGTTCTTAGGATTTTCATACGTTGTTAAATCGCATTGTGATACTTAGCAAATTGGTGACTCTGACAGAATACAATAAGAGAGTTTAAAAATATGGCATCAGTTGGCTGTCAAAGTTATATAATAATGTTCTCAATGATCGTTCTAAATATAGAATGAAGGCCGTGACCCCATCCTAAAACTCTTACTTACTTACTTACTTACTTAAGGTGGAGCTACAGTCCGGGGTGGACCTGGGTCTCAACCAGCAAGAGTCTCCAGCCAGCACGATCTTTGGCCAGCTATCTCCAGTTTCGCACTCTAAGTTGGTTAAGGTCCCGATCCACTTGCGTGCGCCACCTGAGTCGCGGTCTTTCTCTACTGCGCCGTCCCTCGGGTGTGGATTTGATCTCTTCCGGGCCGGAGCATTCACGTCCATTCGCTCTACATGACCCAGCCACCACAGTCATTGGACCTTCACTCTTCTGGTTAGGTCGATGTAGCTGTACAGCCCATACAGTTCGTCGTTGTATCTCCTCCTCCATTCACCGTCTATGCAGACAGGACCGAAAATTACTCAAAATCACGGACAGGATCCCTAATATCGCAACTGATTGGCTCTAAATTAGTCATGCATGGCTGATGTAGGCCCAAATAGGGCGTGGAGGTGAAACCAGGCGAAAAAAGCTATAATATCAGAGATCTAATGGGCTTTCTTGCACGGTTTGCCAGCTTCGATAGATATCACTTAAACAAAATATGTAAGTATAACTTCAGAGGAATCCGTACCATCAGGCAGGCGTCCCCTAGGTAGACCCAGGATGAGATGGTTAGATCAAATTCATAATCTCTCCTCTACCCGCATGGGGATTGCCCTTGATGATTTGGAGTCGATGGCGGAGGATCAAGAGCTATGGAGGGTCCACTTGAGCAACCTACACCCGCGACCCACTTAATGGACAAGCGGACCATTGAAAATGAATAAAAAAAAAAACTTCTGAGACCGATTTTTCTATCTGCTCTGCATTGAACAATCCGAAGTTGCATTACACTAATCCTTAAAGAAACCTTACCTGAATTAGAAAACATCTCCCCACGCTCCAACAGAGAGATCCTCAAATTCGTAAAAGGAAATAAACGTCTCCTGATCTGCTTAACTGACTTAACCTTCACCTTGACGGTACACACCCGGATGTAGATCTCAGTTTTCACCTTTAAATATCTCAGTTATTTTTTTACCAATTCTAAAATCGTTTTAGCTCAGTGACTGAATTGGTCTGTTCTCTGGGAAAAGAGATAATAATGAACATTTTTTCATATTTTATTTTGCAGAAATTTCGAAATGTTTAGTATATTTTCGACAACATTGACTGTATTGTATACACATGGGTGTAGATTTGCATTTACCCGAAGTTATAAGTAGAATTCGTCTTCAAAGATTGTTAATAATATTGACAATGGCCCTTATTGTGATTGTCAATCAGCATTCGTCACGACAATTTTCGATTGCGTCGATTGATTTTAGCTATTCGTACGCACAAATTTTTGTTACTTCCAAGAGAAAGCATCGATCAGACATTTGTAATCGACTACAAGCCACTGTCAAGTAGGCAAATATCGATCGCAATCGACAATCACAGTTCTCGATCGATCGACAGTTGTCGATCAACGATTAACAATCGACACTCACAATAGGGGCCAATATGCACGCACAAGTAGAATCTTATGTTTGTTTGTATTGCAATCACTTGTTTCTGTAGTAGGTAAATAAATACTATAATGTTCAATAGTTCAATTAATGAAAGACAATTTCTACACCCGAGTGTTCGCTGTCAGGATAAGGAGTTTTTATTTACCGACAAAGTGAAGGTTAAGTGACACAAGAAATATATCTGGTCAAATAAAAAAAAGTGCGACTGGATTGCATGAAGCTTCCTCGTTTATTGCGAATCTCGCTAAATCTCAGAGTCATTTCAGCAAATTTTACGTTTGAAATCATACCTACTCAAGATGTATTCAGGTTTAGTAACTGAACTCTTGTTAATTAAAAACTTAATATGTAAATACTATACCTACCTAGACCTACGTATTAATTACAACACTCTTGTTACTTTCACATTTCACCCCAAGGTCCCAGCTGACACTTAAAGGGTCAAGTAGAGGCGATAAATTTCGTATTCTCAATTTTGCAACTGTAGAATTGCGAGACGCACTTTTTTTTAGTTCCCCTATCATCGTATTATGTATCAGAATTGATTAAAATCTCGAATTCGAAATTTTGTACTTACGAAAACAATTACTAGCATAGGTAAGGTAGGTAACATATCTTTCTCTTTCTATACGTACACGAGAAATTTAAAAATGAATATGTACCTACTACAAAGTAGAATCAGCAACCAAGACCACGCTGCCCACAAACAAACAATTTTGCGACAATAATAAATTTTAACAAAAGCCCCCTTAGTGAAGAAGCACACAAATTATTACAAAGTACGTCCCAGTTGAAGACAGCATTCTATTTAGAATTGCGATTTACTGCCTCCACCCATAACGTCAATATACCTACATTTTTTATGGAGGTATCCCATGTGGAGATATTTTAATTAGCATATAAACGTGTTAATATCATTAAAAAAATATACATCCTTCCAGATTGATTCTGTTGCACAAAAAGTATTATAGGTCAATGCTCAGTTCACTTCACTTATGTTTATATACATACAAAGCTTCACCATAGGGTAGGTATGTATAACACTTACGGGCCTTACTACGTTCAATATGTAAATAAACAGACGGAATTGAATACTTATTTTTAACTTTGTCTTTTTGTAAGATTGTCTGTAAATTTGAGCTCAATCAGCTCGGCGGTTTTTGAGAAATAAGATTTGAATGTCGCCACGCCCATTTGTCGAATTTTGACCAAGGCTTATTTGTGGGTTGTAAGATATTATAAGAAATTTTTCGCTGACACATCTGACAATATTGTAAGATCTGACAATCGTATGTACTTACTTTAGGACATTAACCCAGATCATACCTCCGTGCGATTTATACCGATTTATACCGATTGGTTTTTAAATAGGCTTAATGGTGAATTATTGAATTGGGTATTCCTAGTTTAACGCTATTACTTAGATACGAATTGCATACTGGAATCAATGCCAGTATCGTCTCCGGATAAGGGCCTTTTCCAGACTATACGGGGAAAACTTGAAGACTGAATTAATCTTGCAATATATCAACAAAGATTAGACTAATTGCAGGAATCTAAAGAATTGTGTCATTTTAATGACGGCTTTGAATACAAGCTACTTACCTATAACTACACGGCCACGCAAATTAGATAGCAGCATTATTTAAGTTTCCTTGCAGTTGCAGTTCTTATCCGTCTTTCTTGTCTGACATAGCGCACTATGCCTCTCGGAGTTCCAAGTCAACATGTGTATTATATTGAGCTGCAGGATGATGCTTCGGAGCAAAGACGATTAATCTGATCCTTGGTGTCGTGTGCACGTCCTTTTTAAATGACCGTATAATGCTTCCCTGACTTCATCCTTCACCTCTGTGCGAGAATGAGCACTGATCATCTCGATATTTTTAAATTTCGCAATGATGCGGATTGTGGCCAGTTCAGACATAGCAATAACGACTAAATGCATCTATAATCAGAAATGCGCATCTAAACAAACCGTCGATCTTGCTTTATGCAGCAGTCGCGCCGTGGTAGATAACACAATTCCTCACCTCTCTTGGGGCTTTCCCATTCTATCTCATTTTCCAGAAGACTCCATCTGCTTTGCAACTTTTCACTGTCTCTATCAATTGCTCGGCTCCCCACACGGTCTGTTTAAGGTCCGGACATTCCACGCACAGATTAGAATCTTGTTTTACTTATTTCATTTGCTAGGGTCGTCAAAATTTCGATCATTTATATGCTTACGCTGGGCTGTGTCTTAACACCTTTTCCATGGTACGAATTAAATGAGAGCTGCCGTTTGCCTCTAAGATCATCTGACACTATCTCCGCTTGAGCAGCCTGACAAGCCTAAAAAATACTCATTCTAACCTCAGCCCAAATATGTATATGTATGTACCTTATCCTTACCTATCTCAAGTGAAGCATAATGTTTATTATTATTATTGACTCTTGAGTTGATGACATCGGCGATTCAATCTAATTAATTCATCCGCTTTACCCCTCTTTCGGAGTAGATCGGTTCAAGTTTTTCTAAGATTCCATTAGTTAATTGTTTCGTTCCGAGAGTGGATTATAGTTTTTCTATTGTCTTCGCGTTCAAGACTCGCAAGTTTATCAAATGGAGTCATAATGGACACGGCGCGCAGTACCCAGGCGGCTATCACGGAGAGGTAAAATTAGAACAATTGCTGTGTATGAGAAAGTTAATACAGTATGAAAACGACCCTATACCCCATATATTAAGTACTAGCTGGACCCGTGCTTGCCTTGCCCGCTGGCACAAAATTATATTTGGTTCATTCAAAATTACAGGTCAGTGTTTCATTGAAATCTGTCCAGTAGTTTTCGCGCTTTTAGGAGAAAAACAAAATTCCTCCCTCTCCTAGATCATGCTACTTATTTGTAATACTGCATTTCCTTTCCTTTGATTCCCTCTTCCTATGGAATCCAAGCAACTACCTACCCCAAACCTACACTGTTACCATACCACATATCAGAATGAAATTCTGAAATGGAATCTGATTTGTATTATCTCTTCTCTTATGAAGATTATTAATATTATATCCCCGCATGCCATATTCCCGCACGAACCCCATCACCATCCAGCATCGGGCATACAATCTTAATATACCTATACATACCTACACATATACAACTGATCATAGCACTCACTGCGAAAACAAATATCAACCCTTTTCGAATGAGAGGGATACGTATGGTATTGTTGTTTTGTTTTTGTTTGTCCTGTAGCACGATCGCAAAAGTATAAACATCCATTTGTAGCAAGGTATATGTATATGTATATATTTTTAGTTCAAACAAATATTTTTACTAAAAACTGTTCCTAACGACATAGCCTATAGCAGTCTCACAGTCTTAAGGAACATTTTAAAAAAAGTTTCATTGAAATCTGTCCAGTAGTCTTCGAGTTTTAAGCTGACAACGAAAATTACTACAGTTTTATTATATGTATAGATTTACCTACCTGTAAATATATTTATGCCTACGCTTTAGGCTTTACTCTTCACGTTTACAGTAAATGTTACCACTTTCAATTCAAAATTATCTTGGCGTGATTTAATTAGTGTGTCATATATTATGGATTATTTGTTAATTTAACTACCATTTTAGCATAAATGACAAATTTAATATAAATATCTATTGACATCCGAAACAAAAACTGGGCAACTAATTTGCATTTCGCACAATAGATATGTAAAATGTACGTACATATGTGATGGAAATTCCACTATATGTATTTTCATCCATATTTTGATTTATAGCATAAAAACAAAACAAAGTTATAGTAACTAATCCAATTAACAAAAATATATCTACTAATATTTATGTAAAAGTGTTGATACAATCATACAAAATATAAATATGTTCTGTTAAACATTGTTATAAGCTTCAATTAACATGAGTACTAGATACACGTACCGACATATTTGTTCACATGTTGCTACTTTAATTATATAATGGATGAAATAAAAACAAATCTGTTGACTACAGATATTTTCACAGGAAAACGTATCCCACTGGAACTAATCCCTGCTGCTCGCGAACCATGTCGCTGTTCCAATTTTACTGGTTATGCATTTAAAAAATGGGGTGAGATCAAAGACCCTTTTATTTCCATGCTACTGCGGCTTACCGACATACTGAACTAAAATTTTTCGAATGGAGTTTTCTAAATCCCTCAGCCTAACTATGAGGATACCGCCGCGGGTACATTCACCTATTTCGCTCGAATAGCGTAACATAATGATAGTGTTACTCCGACAATTGGTTAATACAAAACAAACATTTCAATACGTTTCGTATCTGGAATAGCTACCTATCTACTGGAGTGTTTCTTTCAAAATACATTATGTATGTCAGTGCGTAAGTGAATGGTGGATTACCAGCTTCATATGATATTTTTTTTGTGTGGTCCTTAAAACTTACCACGGACCGCTCTAACCTATATTCCGATGCTGTAAGCCAACGAGACAATGCTATGGGTAATGTATGATTTGATGAATTGCTCGCGCTGGTGGAAGGGTAGATTGGGGGCTTGTTAGTCGTATGTATGACTTTGTTCTAAAACTAGGTGTTATAGCATCGACACATCGTTCCGGGGAGATAATTAGGTATTCATGTGGCGTATGTTGTATATGACAGCCACTCAACGATATAGTTGGACACTTGGTGGCGCCGCTTTGTATGGTTATTTCATTACTAGATACGCCAAATTGATGTTATGTAGGTGTGTGCCCAAAGTTTCTATTAAACCTGTGCGGTAGTTCAGATAATGGATTCGTTACTATTTCAACGGGAATTAATTACGTTTGCTTGGAGTTTTGGTTATGATTCGGAATATGCGGTGGATTACCTATGAATGCCAACAAACGACATTGTTCTGCGTAATCAGCTCATGTAGAGTAGATGAGTACTCGTATATAGACCGATTATAGGTGGAATTTTTATACCCTCCACAGGAAGGTATATTCACTTTGCCATTACGTTTGTAACGCCAAGAAGGATTCACCGGAGACCATATAAAGTATATATATTCTGAATCAGGATCACATTCTGAATCGATTTAGCTATGTCCGTCTGTCTGTCTGTCTGTCTGTCTGTCTGTCTGTCCGTCTGTCTGTCTGTCTGTCTGTTGAAAGCACGATAGCGTCCAAAGGACTTGACCTAGGTGAATGAAATTTTGTGAGAGGACTTCTTTCTACCGTCGTCAGGTTGGTATTGAAAATGGGCTATGTCGGTCAAGTAGTTCTGGTACCTCCCATACAAAACCACTATTAGACCGATGTGTCGCTCTGTCTGTTGAAATCACGATAGCGTCCAAACGAATTGACTTGTGCGACTGAAATTTAGTGAGACGTCTTATTTTTATGGTCTTTAGGTTGGCACTAAAAATGGTCCATGTCGGTCAAGTAGTTCTGTTACCTCCCATACAAAGTCAATATTCGACCCATGTCTCTGTCTGTTGAAAACACCTTATCGTCAAAACAAATCGACTAAGGTGAATGAAATTTTGTAAGAGGACTTGTTTTTACCGTTATCAAGTTAAAAATTGTCACTGTCGGTAAAGTAGTTCTGGTACTTCCCATACAAAACCAATATTATAGTGGAGGGTATCAAAGCATCGGCCAGGCCGATGATAACACTTTTACTTGTTTTTTTATACCCTCCACAGGAAGGTATATTCACTTTGCCATTACGTTTGTAACGCCAAGAAGGATTCACCGGAGACCATATAAAGTATATATATTCTGAATCAGGATCACATTCTGAATCGATTTAGCCATGTCCGTCTGTCTGTCTGTCTGTCTGTCTGTCTGTCTGTCCGTCTGTCTGTCTGTCTGTTGAAAGCACGATAGCGTCCAAAGGAATTGACCTAGGTGAATGAAATTTTGTGAGACGACTTCTTTTTACTATCGCCAGGTTGGTATTGAAAATGGGCTATGTCGGTCAAGTAGTTCTGGTACCTCCCATACAAAACCACTATTAGACCTACGTCTCTCTCTGTGTGTTGAAACCACGATAGCGTCCGAACGCATCGACTTAGGCAACTGAAATTTTGTGAGAGGTCTTATATTTATGGCCTTCAAGTTTGTATTAAAAATGGTCCATGTCGATCAAGTAGTTCTGTTACCTCCCAAACAAAGCCAATATTTGACCCATATATCTCTGTCTGTTGAAAGCACGATAGCGTCCAAACGAATCGACTTAGGTGAATGCAATTTTGTGAGAGGACATTTTTTAACCGTCGTCAGGTTGGTATTGAAAATTGTCTATGTCGGTAAAGTAGTTCTGCTACTTACCATACAAAACTAATATTAGACACATACTAACTTGCATGGCAAACATTTTGCATGACTTTTATGCAGTGGAGGGTATCAAAGCATCGGCCAGGCCGATGATAACACTTTTACTTGTTTTTTTTTTGATCCGACTTGGTGTGAATATTTTCTTGATGCAGCTGCAACAGCTACCCGGTATATTCGTAATTAAACCCTGGGATTAATCTTCTCCCATTATACGGGACTTTTTGGGGGGTTAAAAGAAACGTGGTCGGCATGACATGACAGTCTCTTGTGAATGCTGTCATTCAAGGTCTAATATTCTTGGAGTATTTTTATACCCTCCACAGGAAGGTACATAGGTATATTCACTTTGCCATTACGTTTGTAACGCCAAGAAGGATTAACCGGAGACCCTATAAAGTATATATATTCTGAATCAGGATCAGATTCTGAATCGATTTAGCCATGTCCGTCTGTCTGTCTGTCTGTTGAAAGCACGATAGCGTCCAAAGGAATTGACCTAGGCGAATGAAATTTTGTGAGACGACTTCTTTTTACCGTCGCCAGGTTGGTATTGAAAAGGGGCTATGTCGGTCAAGTAATTCTGGTACCTCCCATACAAAACCACTATTCGACCCATGCCTCTCTCTGTCTGTTGAAATCACGATAGCGTCCGAACGAATCGACTTAGGCAATTAAAATTTTATGAGAGGTTTTATATTTATGGCCTTCAAGTTTGTATTAAAAATGGTCCATGTCGGTCAAGTAGTTCTGTTAACTCCCATACAAAGCCAATATTTGACCGATATATCTCTGTCTGTTGAAAGCACAATAGCGTCCAAACGAATCGACTTAGGTGAATGAAATTTTGTGAGAGGACTTTTTTTAACCGTCGTCAGGTTGGTATTGAAAATGGGTAATGTCGGTAAAGTAGTTCTGCTACCTACCATACAAAACTAATATTAGACACATACTTACTCGCATGACAAAAATATTGCATGAGTTTTATGCAGTGGAGGGTATCAAAGCATCGGCCAGGCCGATGATAACACTTTTACTTGTTTCTTTTCTGGGCAGTTTTCAGGAGTAGGTACCTTATTAGTATAGTGGTCTGATTAAATGTTAGGAGGAAGCTTTCAGATATAGGTATCTAAGACATTCGAGGCATGTGATCATAGTCGGTTTATCTGGTTTTGATCATATACGACAGCCAGGTTCAGCTAATACTTTATAGCTACTTTCAAATATTTGCTTATTTACTATGCGAAATAAACTGAAACAGAAATATGTATTGTGCTTAGAACATACTAATAACCGCTTTTTTCGCTCTACTTCTAACTTGAACTAAGTCACCGTATCAATGATTTTTATTTATTTTTTTAAATTTTTTTGTTTTTTAAGATATGTAATATCGAATTATTTTTTTCAATTCTTACGTTTTTCTTACAGTTTTATTATTTTTTTGTTTTTTTAACGGTGAAATGTGGGTTTTTTAACTTTCTCGTATACGTAGTAAGAGAAAGATATTGTTTTCGTACAAAATTTCGAACTCGAGATTTTGATCAATTCTGATATTACGATGATAGGGGAACTCAAAAAAGTGGGTCTCGCAATTCTGTCCGTCCGTATGTCTGTCTGTCCCACCCCTGGGGAATCTAAACGCTTGGACGGATTTGCTTCAAACTTCGTATTTAGAGTTTGTAGGCAGTTTTGAAAATTGGCTTTTTCTCGAAAACGGTAAAAACGATTTTTAAAAAAAACTATTTTTAAGGTAGGTACTATTGTCATTCTTAACTTGATAGCAAACTCAGTTTTTCCTTTGATATCCACCCAAATCTCTAATAATAGAACTTTAAAAAACTGCTCATATCTCAAAAACTCCATTTTCGATTGTGATAAAAATGTTCTTTCAGGTAATGCTTAAATCCATAGTAATACCACTGGCTCAGTTTTGAGCTAAACAGTTGAAAAACAGTGTTTTTTGAACCATGAATGCGTCCTTCGATTTCCACCCCAATCGCTAAAAACGTAACTTTAGAAACTGCTCATATCTCGAAAACGCCATTTTCGATTTGGATGAAAATATATCTGCTAGGTAATGTTTATATCTTGAAGAACATGTCGTACTCAGTTTTCAGCTAAACAGTTTAATAACAGTGCTTTTCGAATCCAAATTGTAACATTTGTCAGCATAATTTTACAAAAAACCGCTCTAACGATTTTGATCAAAACACATATTTAGGACAACATAAGTATTCTAAACATGATCACGTACTTAGTTTTTCTCAGAAAACTCGAATTTTGCCGTTTTATGAATATTTCTCAAAAATGACTACCCAAATCCCGATCTGTAATCACACACGGTATATTTTTGTAAAGTCCAAAACTTCAGTACCTACATAGCAATATAATTTGAAATTCAGCGCCTACTTGCCTCCTTCAAGTGTCAGTTCGGGGTGAAATTTGAAAGTAATAAAGTGTTCTAGTTAATACGTAGGTTTATGTTTATGTAGTATGTATTTACGGTATTAATTACACATTGAGTGGGTATGATTTTAAACGTAAAATTTGCTGAAATGACTCTGAGATTCTGAGAGATTCGCAATAAACGAGAAAGTTACATGCGACCCCAGTCGTGCACATTTTTTTTTTTATAAAAGTCGCCTCACAGGCGAAGTTTACCAATGAAGAGTTAAGAAATATGTTAACCATTTTAGGGTTAAGGTTGTTCTTAAGTTCATAAAAATTAAAAAAAAAATCATTTCGCTTTGAAAATTTTCTGTACAAATTCTCTGAAGGTTTTTTAGTCGCGTGGCTAGCAAAAGGGAACGTTCCGAATATTATTTGAATATGTGAGTGAGCTGGCTGCACTAACTCAGTGCTACCTAACATGTAGGTAAAAGGGATATTTTCCCTTTTCAGTCTCAAAATAAGATAAATGTTATACCTAACTGAAACTTTTCGTATGTGTTACAGCATATTATTACATATATTACATATGTTCACATTCACTTAACCTACTTGACAGCATACAGAGACGAGCAGTTCGACTTATTGGAGACCCTACACTCACATCGAACCTGCAACCGTTGGTGCACAGAAGACAATTCGCTGACCTATGCTTGTTCTGGTACTTCCATGGTAGATGTTCCGAGGAACTCAAGGACATTATCACTCGAAATGCAACTTTTGGGCGCCCCACAAGACAGGCTGCTAATGCTCATGACCATACAGTACACTTGACAACTGCGAGGACATCATCTCTCCAAAACTCCTTCTGTTACAGGACAAGCAAACTTTGGAACTCGGTTTGCCTTTCCCGGGAGAAGTATTTAAAAAAAAACAAAAATGTATTAAAAAGAATTTTCTTTTAAAACAAAATTTCAATTTAATTTTCTTTACTAACGTTTTGAAATATAGAAAAAAATATTTAAACTGTAATTGCAAAAACCGTAACTTAGAAAGATGATGATCATCAAAATTATGAAGCACTTTCTGTAATCCTAGAATCGTGAAATTTAGCAGAATCCTAGATCCTGTGGTGCATACACTGGCAAGAAGTCGAAAACTTCAAATTGTCTATTCAGGGGCTTGGTGGATCGTATAAACATCGAGTAGTCGTTGTAAAAAAGCGAGCTCAAACGAACAGAGTCCACACACCACAGCACACTCATGGGTAATTTCTGTTTGCGAGTCTGATGAATCGTGAACATCGTGAATCGAAGCATAAGCCGAACGATCTCAAATGAGTATGAATGCTTACGAGTTGAAAAAATACAAACGAGTTTGAGTATAATGGGTATGATGACAAGCAAACACCGGGGGAAAAATTGATCGTTTGCAAACATTTGACTTGTTTGCGAGTATTGATTTAAATGTAGGTTGTCTATGGATATAATGGTGATATGGCTGGCAGGGGAATCCTTATTGAAACAGGACTGTTACAGTCCTCATGATAGAAAAATCCTAAGGCACTAATGCTTTCAAAACACAAAAATCATAAAAATTCTTGTAAGTAGTTTCGAGCTATGAGATGTCTCTGCAAAGATGTAGCATTCAAATGCTACAGTAGCATTCAGCCTTTGCAGAGACATCTCATAGCTCGAAACTACTTACAAGAATTTTTATGATTTTTGTGTTTTGAAATGAAAATGCGTGTTGATTGTTCGTTTTTTTGAATGCTACTGTAGCATTCAGCCTTTGCAGAGACATCTCATATCTCGAAACTACTTACAAGAATTTTTATGATTTTTGTGTTTTGAAAGCATTAGTGCCTAAGGATTTTTCTATCATGAAAACACTCCTTTTTAGGGTGTTTTTGACCAAAATGTATTTCCTTCCGACTACCTTCACAGATCATAATTAATACAAAAAACCCCTTAACTATTTTTAAGGCAATATTGCTGGAAGAGTGTGCATCTTTTATTGGCTTTTCGTGTAAAGAAAACATGTGTCTGGCATCAGGGCCGTAGCCAGGATTTTGGTTCGGGGGGGGCTAGCTTCCAAGTCTTACGAAACAGAAAACTATTCCAATTCCCATTAGTCACATTTTTTCAAAGCAGAAGACGTCTTGGGTCACTCGACGATTTTTTTTTTCGCACCAAAGAATGTACTCAGCTTTCACAGCTGACAACGAAATTGCATTATCAAAGTAACGTCTTAGCTTTTCCATTTCGTTCACTCGCTCAACTGCAGCAAGACCTATGGGAGAACAGCTTGAAACGATGATACAACGTCTTCGTTGACCATGAATATGCCCCTAAGATTTTTTATTAAGAATCTATGCAAGAAATCAGTATCGACTCTAAAATAGGCTTCAGAAGGAGAGGTTTCTGGATTGGAACGCGTTGTTTGTTTCAATGAAGTTCTTCAAATAAGTCCTCGGCAAGTTAGGATGCAGATTGAAAAGCCTCTCTGAAAAAATCTTCGGCATTTTCTCCGATGTCCTTAAGAGAATTCAGAACTTCTTTTGTGCGGTCGATTGCAGAAACGAAATCTAGGGATTTGTTCTGTAGGGAAACTGATAAGGGCAGCGCTAAACTGAATAGTTTTGCGTATACAATGAGGCTTACTATACTAGCCAATGACTTTTTTGGACCGCTGGCGCTGCCAAAAGTGTTGATACTTTCGAAGACTTCACCCACGTTCTGCTCGTTATTTTTTCAATACTTATTGAGATGCATTTGAAGAGCTCTATACAAGGGAACTAACACTGTCAATGAATTTTGTTTTACAAAGGCGTAGAAGTCGAGTTTTTCGGCTCTCTGATGCGTGTTTTTTAATGACAGTTTTGAAAGTTACATAATACCTATGCATTTGAAAGGTTGCGGAAGAAAGTAGCTATTTCACTAACTATACTAAGGCAATTGCGAATTGCAGGAGTTGACATGGCAGAGCAAGGTTAAAGCTATAGTTTGCACAGTGTACATACCTAGCGTTTGAATACTGTATACCTACCGGGATAGTCTCATTATTTTTATAGATTTGATTTATATTAAGCCCCATTACGGTCATTTCAGTTTCAGTTGCAAACAAGACACAGTTCACAACATTTTCTAGGAAAAAATGCTTCAACAGCTCCTCAGATCCAAATGGATGGCCTATCAGGATCACATACCCTATATCGCACGATCGGCGTCCGCTAAGTTGAGCTAGCTATTTAGAGCAAAGAGGTACTGGAAATATATTTCCAGAAGACTACAATTTGAAGCAATTAAAGTGCAGAACTAACAGACATCTGCAAGCATCTCGGGGCGCTGCTGAAGCGTTATAGGTTCTCCTTTCCCGGGAGAAGTATTTAAAAAAAAAGTTGAGCTATCAGTTAGAAAATTTTAGTTTTTGTCTTTTGTTTAAGACTTTCGGGGGGGGGGCTTCAGCCCCTCAAGCCCCCCCCTGGCTACGTGCCTGTCTGGCATAGCATACACGATATGCCCTCTTATCTTTTATCTCTTTTTTCCCAGCATTAAAAAAAACGAACAATCAACACGCATTTTCATTTCTAACCCTTTGTTGGTTCGATCTTTGGTAAATGATCGCGAACATTGGAAAATGCTTATAAACAGTTGAGTACTCGAACAAATCACTACCTGCTCGTAAGCAGGTCATTCATCATTTTGCAGACTAGTGTAGGGGTTCGATCATGTTTATGAGTTTGATCATACTCGTGGGCTGTTGTAGATTACGAGTCACTTGATTCACGAATAAAAAAGGAAAACGAACAATTTCGAACTATTACTATGAAAAGTGATGGATTGTTCGAACGTGTTCGATTAGCTTTTAATTTATTTATTTTAATTTATTTTATTTTATTCATTTATTTAATTTATCATTATTTTTGAGTACCAATAACTGTAGTTCCGTAGAGTGCCAAGTACTGTACTTGTACAATTGTTCCAACTACTGTAGTTTTTTAGAGACATTTTTTATAATCTTCAAACCCCCTTAACTCGACGGGTAATTGTTAGTAAAAAGAAAATTCCTTATTCAAAATTATAAATGTTTAACATATTAAAAGCGTGTGTAAGGTAACAAATCTACACTTGTTTAAAGTCAAAATATCCTGAATGCGTTACGCTATTTGTGGTGGTTTTTACTAATTTGAATAGGTAATACAAAAATGTAGAATATAGTAAATTGATGTAATGTTGGTTTTTAGGTAAATTTGTTAAGCTTAGATCAGACGATTTATGTATATACACAAATTTCATTTGTTTGTGACGTACACAAATTCTAAAAAATCATACTCAGAAGCGTTTTGTCTATTCCACAAACATTTGTGGTTCAAACGATTTGTGTATTTTGTCCTAAATGTACAAATTTCATTTATGTATGGCCATACACAAATGTCCCATACACAAATCAATTTGTGTATTCAAATTTGTGGCTCAGACGATTTGTGTATTCCTACAAAAATGGAATTTATGAAAAATTTGTGTATTGGCCAGATTGTTTTTGATTCGCTGGTGTTTGACGTATATTCAATAAAAAAAAAAAAAATTGCTTGGATTCGGTCAGGTTTCGAATTTAACAAAGTTGATTATAAAATGTGTTGCGGTTATTTTGGCAGCGTATTTACTCGAAAGTGAAATGGAAGACGGAAGCCAACAAGTCATCAAGTTACCACGCAAGCGCCGTACTTGTTGGAGAACAGATTGGCTTGGCCACCATAAGTGGTACATAGTTCCAGTTCCAGAGTTGGAACTACCTCTATGCGGGATTGCTCTAAATGCGCTAAATCCAATAATACTGCTCGCGCGAAATACAAACGAACTTTGCGGGTGCGTTCATGGCTAAAAAAGGAATAGCGTCAATGTCTTACTCATTCATATCTAAGGAATGCAACTACAAAAAATTGCATTTTAAGTACAGTGCAGTATGGCACAGAAATGCAATTGTATAAATTGCGTTAGTCTTAACTGTGCTGTTCAAGTTGTTTCAGGCACTGCCGCAAATCTTTAAATGAGATCTCGGGTATGTGCACGTTAACGCTGTGCTGGTTCCCTGGTCATAGCGATATACTAGGCAACTGTAAAGCAGACGAACTAGCAAGGGACGGAACGAAAATGGAGCTCTCTACAGGTAAAAGAGAGCCCCATGTGCCAATTGAAACGGTAAGATACAACATCTCCACACTAGCACTGCAACAGGATAACGAGAGATGGCGGGATCTTAACTCTTGTAACCATGCAAAACTGACCTGGCCACGAATAAATCGGCGCAGGACAAGGGTCGCCTGTTAAACGTCAGTAGAACACACACCGGAACTCTTGTCGGAGTACTAACAGTCCGGGGAAGACATGCCGCAAGGCTTGGAGTTACCGCTAATGACTTCTGTCGCAGTTGCATGGATGAGGAGCTTCGGGGAGCTTGCGGATATTCCCGAAATGGATATCAGCAAAATACGGATATTTCTCCAACATTCGAAATGGTTTCAAGAGTAGCGGAAATAACCGACTCTGGTTGTGGTATCACAATGGACCTTATCTGGTCTAAGTGAATTACTCCGTATTAATGGATAATTGCCACCTAACCTAGCTGTGCTGTTCCACTCAACAAAAACTTAGTTCCAGTTGCATTTCAAGTGCAGCGCAGGATCGCATAGAAATTCAATTGTAAATAGCGCTAGTAGTAGTGCCACAAAACAAAAACCTCAGTTGCAATAGCATTTCAACATTTCAAGAGCAGCTCAGTGTCCCGGTAAAAATTGCTTTTCGTTGGGCCGCTTTCAGACACCCAGAAACCACGCTTTGTCGGACCTATTTTTATACTTACTCTCCATGACCACCGTATCATTTTCATATTCGTCACACCGGGTACTTCCATGTACATGGCCAGGCATGCTTTCCCACGAAAATTTAAACGGTGGTAGTTTCCAAATCATTTATTTGGTATAGTTGAAAGTGCGGATGCTAAAGTGTTTATATCTACCTAGGTTCTTAAATATGAAAGCTTGAATTGTAGTTTTATAAACATATGATAAAAACCCTATTTTCATGTCATAAATCATGCGATGCCCATGATCCGTGTCCATCCTCATTTAATTGAAATATCAAAACCATTTGTGTATGCGAACGAATTTGTGTATGCGCTATTTTTCAGAATACACAAACTATAGGACATACAGAAACTGTACATAAATCTACACAAATTGTCATACATTAATTTCTATACCCGATCAAACGATTTGTGCATGTACACAAATTCGATTTGTGTTTTCAATACACAAATGATACACATATCGTTTGTGTATGCCATTTGTGGTTATAAAATTTGTGGCTCAGACGGTTTGTGTATTTTTTTGACAATAATTTCCAAATTTTTACACAAATGTTTGTGTATACACATATCGTCTAATATTAGCTTTAGTAAAACTGTTTAAATAAGTTCCATGATAGTGCGTGGGAAATTAGGATTAAAAATTACAGGAAAAATGCGAAACTGGTACAGGAAATTTTGTAAGTTGTCAATTCTAGACATCTCCACACCATACGCCTACACCTACGTGAATTACTTTCCGACACCCCCATTGCGGAAAAAATCGCTCAAAATTAAGGCAACATTTCGTCTCCTTATACAAATGTAGGTATAATATATGTACAATTATAAGCGGATATAGTCAATCCATTGAAGTGACAATTTTGGACCAAAGATGTAAGAGCTACAATTTCAATTCAATAGCTTCTATACATTGGTAAATTGTTTCCATGACAATCAGCAGTTTATAGACATCAGTCGGTGTTATCTCCGTATACCCATTTTTGTACAAGCAATGTTACGTATTACGGTATTACAAAAGGTTAGGTATACGGTTATACCTTTAACATTCACATAGATTTCACAGACATTCTTCCCCTTATTATTTTCAAAGCACTCACAAAGAAAAAGAATGCTTAAAAGTCATTTAAGTAGATATTTATCTGTTCTGAGCTCTGCTTGATTCGAACGGAAACGGGTCAGTCAAATATACACAATAAATATGAACATGCCAATGCTTTTTCAGGACTTCAGTAAACTAATGACGGACGGTCCTTCACAGAACAATTTGCAGAACATTCTCTCTCCTTTTTTGAATATTCTTAAAAATGATGTCAGACTCATTAAATATTTCGATGGGAATTAAATCGCCGGCGCCGCCAACGATCTCCTATAGAATTTAAAGGTCGACACAGGAGTGAGCTTCAAAATATCCTTTGTGAACTATAAATTCTTGAGAGATTTCGAAGAAAGTTCTCAATTTACGAAACAAACGATTAATGCTGTTGAACAGAAGAAGCATTATAAACAAATAAGTAGAGCAATGTTTCGTTTGGAATTTATATACCTGAGAGTTCTTGATTTCAATGGAGAGAATACAGTCTAGAGAATTTTCCTTAGGTATAGATATATACTGTCGTGAACTGACAAATGCACAGCAAAGATATGATTTAGAATATCTCTTGGTTTGAAGTTGGACAATGAAGAGATGAGTTGTGTTGACATTGTAAAATAAAACAGTCGATTAGCCAAGAGCAAAGATTTAATTCAGAAATAAACTGCAATAACTGGCTTTTCGAGTCTATGGATGTGATGCCCATTGCGGAAAATGTTGGTTTGTAGGTATTAAAATAATGAAGTCTTGCTTCAGTTAAAAATCACTGAGCTTAACATCTAATATTATACAAAATTGGGTATGGTTAACTTTTTAATGCCGATGGACATTTAATTTTAAAAAATTGCCAACGTAAGGCACCGGCTGCATACTTCAATATAGCTGTATACAATTAAATTCGAAATTTTACTACTACATTGTATACAGGAAAGTAAGTAGACTTGCACAAGCTATCATAGTGCTTTGGAACCATGTTCTGTAACTCTATCATCGAGAAAATGCTCGACGGGACGGGATGAATTAAATCAAAATTTACTTTCTGGCATTGGCATCCACCTGGTTTCTGTAACTTTTGATGTCGAAAAGAACCTATTTCGTATGAAACATTTTGAAAACAATAACTGGAAGTATGCGAGACCTGTTTCAGTAACAACTATCAGATGGGAAAAAGTTTTTCCCTTGAACTGTCAAATTTTCTCATTAGGTGTGGGGCATGCGAAAAAAGCCGAAAATAACTTAACCCTAGAAGGCTAATGCTCATGGCAAACTTCTAATAAAAGAAAGGGTGGTTAAGTTTTCAGGACCGATGTTGATTTTGAATAAAACACAAATTATTTAGGAAATTATTGTAATTTCTTTTTATTATGATAATATTGGTATGGTTCAATTGGCCAAATGGGCGCCGTGACCTCGGCGGCACACCTACATCCGATGGTCCAAATTTTCGATGACGCTGAGGCAGAATTGAGGTTTTATGCCGTTAATGTGCCGAATTATCTCATTCTATAGCTCTTGAATTGTTGCTGGCTTATCGACGTACACCTTTTCTTTCAAATAACTCCAACGGTGTCAATTCGCATGATTCGCCAATTAACATCGCCACAACGTGAGATAACACGGCCATTGAATTTCTACCGTAAAAGAGCCATTGTTTCGTTAGCTGTGTGGCAAGTGGCACCGTCCTGTTGAAACCACATATCGTCCACATCCATATCTTCCAATTCGGGACATAAAAAGTTCGTTATCATCTCACGATAACGAACACCATTCACAGTAACTGTTGAGTTGAGGTGGACTGCTCTTCAGCCACACTATCGCGAACAGCAGCAATATTTTCTGCAATACGAGCTGTACGAGCATGCACTGGTGTTTTCACATCTCCTACAGACCCGGTTTGCTCAAATTTTTGCACGATTTTTCTGATTGTACGCACATTTGGACGATTAAATTGACCGAAAAAATCACGAAGTGCACGATATGAATTTTGATTTGAACGCCCATTTTCATAATAAGCCTGAATAACTTCAACGCGTTGCTCGATTGTGTATCTTTCCATGGTTCAAATTAAGTTAGTCTGAAATTGAGAAATGTCAAATGAAATGCAGAAAAAACTTGACGTTTAGGTGTGGTTCACATTCAACATCGACCCTTAAAATTTAGCCACCCTTTATTATGCATATTATTATCTAGGTATACTATACATTATAATAAAACTTTAGAAATTTTCCTTGTCAGCTAAAAACTCTAAAACTACTGGACAGATTTCGATGAAACTTCTTTTAAAATGTTCCTTAAGACTGTGAAACTGCTATAGGCTTTTTCGTTTATGTATTTTTTCAGTGAAAATATATACATACACATATACCTTGCTACAAATGTATGTTTATACTTCTGCGATCGTGCGACACGCCAAACAAAAATAAATCCACACTAACATTCGTATACCTTACATTCGAAAAGGGTTGATTTGTTTTCGCAGTGGCATCTTTCGCCCGATGTCAATATTCAGGTCTGTCCGTCTGTCCGTCTGTCTGCGAGCATGGGATGAATTAAGTTCTCAGTTGACCTCCTTAGGCGGCTGCTATAGATTCGGCGAGCAATGGAAAAAAATATGCATTTCTTTTTATATGCGTGAATTCTTTTCTTTTTTATTTTGCTCGTTTCTAAACTGTTGTGAAAGGCACCACAAAGAAACAGCTCAACTTAAGAAAGAGTTGAACTTATAAAACATGGGGTGTAGTGTAAATAAGGATAACTAAATGAAATTAAGGAAGAATTCCTGTCGAAAGAAATCCTGTCCAATGTCTCTTTGAAAAGACACAGTGGCAAAGAAATGTAAAGTATGTCACATACATTCTGCTATTTCAAATGGTTTTTCTCGATGTTTCCACTGGAATGCAAAACTATTTTTCTTAGGTTCGAAATTAGGTAATGTTTTTATACCCTCCACAGAAAGGTATATTAACTTTGCCAACGTTTGTAACGCCAAGAAGTATTCACCGGAGACCCTATAAAGTATATATATTCTGAATCAGCATCACATTCTGAATCGATTTAGCCATGTCCGTCTGTCTGTCTGTCTATCTGTCTATCTGTCTGTCTGTTAAAAGCACGATAGCTTCCAAACGAATCGACTTAGGTGAATGAAATTTTGTGAGAGGACTTTTTTTAACCGTCGTCAGGTTGGTATTGAAAATGGGTAATGTCGGTAAAGTAGTTCTGCTACCTACCATACAAAACTTATATTAGACACATACTAACTCGCATGACAAACATTTTGCATGACTTTTATTCAGTGGAGGGTATCAAAGCATCGGCCAGGCCGATGATAACACTTTTACTTGTTTCCTTATGCCTTATGGTATGTGGTTGCCTAGTAAACTGTTAAATAATGTACATTAGCTGTCTGTCTGTTAGTTCCTCGGAACATCTACAATGGATATAACTTTAAGATAAGCATCAGCACTAGCGGTTGCAAATTGTCTGTTATTTAAGAATTCTGTTCGGCAAAAAGCTCATCTCTATGTATATGCTTTCAAATCAGTTGAGTGAATATTCTTTGGCCAAGCTTCGTATTTTCAAATAGCATTCAAAGCCTGGTCTACTCTATACCTTGTGAAGAAGGATGAGTTGTTTGGGATTAAATTACAAACCTTCTTCTTTGCTATTAATAGTTAACTCCGATTAAGAAAGCGAATCTTCACAAATAGCACAGTGAATTCTGTTCTGTTCAGGTAAGTAAATTACAAAAATTTCAGTTAGAAAGAAGAGACTGTCGAAATTAAGCGCATCAAATAATATCTCAATTTTATGACATTTAAATTTGCATTCTTCGATTTTATTAAACATCACAACAATGTCTCAATTAAATATCAAAATAAATTCGCTCAATCGCCAAGGAACTCAAGACATTGATCTTCATTTTGTCAACAACTTGTGTTGACATTTTTTTAATACCTCGCATTAGGTTTGAATGAACCCATCACCAAATTCATGTGAGAAATTTTATCACATTTCTCAACCACTTGAGAAATGACTTTCAACCTTCAACGCAATGCGTAGTTCCAATCCAATTCACTTGGGCCGTAATAAAAAAGGACCTAAAATGTTGCCTTTCCCTTTGCATTTTCGAAAAGGATAAACATAAAACAACTTTTCACGTTCTACATACATTGAAGAAATACCTACCTATATTGAGGACATTTTCTTTGCTGAAGGTTTTATTTTTCCAACGCTCGTCGCGAATTACGGTTTTGGTCCTTTTTTGCTCAAATTAAAACAAGAAGCATACACAAAGTTTTTATTTCTTTTTTATATACCTATACATACCTTACGATCTAGGGGGAATCAACGAGGCCCTTAACACACCTATGAATAAAAAATGTTCGCCGCTAGTAAATGACACATAACCGCAGTAAAAAGGGGATGCTGCTATGCTATGTAGCTGTGGATATCCTTATGAATGGTTCACGCAAGAAGGACCTCGCAGAGTGCAGATAGCACGGCTAATTAAACGTGAAAAACCCCAAAGTATTTAGCTGGAAACAGTTTAGTGTAATAGTCATTAGCTCATGGGGACGAAGACTACGACCGACGACAACGACGATGGCGTTCTGTTTAGTTTTCATCCTACTTCTTTTTTTTTTCTCTATTTGGTTCGTAGGTGGAGTAAAAGCAGATGGAAATAATTAACTACCACAAAAAGAAAGAATGATGAAAAACAAATGGATCTTGGAGAAAGATTAAAAGAGCGCGAGGGGCAAAGAGGTAAACTTCTGTAGATGCGGTGACATATTACTCTCTCTTTGCACCTGTGCCCTGCCCTGTGCTTCGTGCGGACGATGGCTTCTACTCCAGTAGTTGTCGTCCTTTCTATGATGTTGCTTTTTCGTATTCCCGTGATGTGTTCGCAAAAAAAAAAAAAAAACAAGAAACGTAACGTCTAAACAAAAAGTCGTAATTGCTTTGGGGCTCACGTTCTTGTGCACAGCAACGAATTCATCACCACGTTCAAGAGGCAAAAGTGGAGGCATTAAGGAGAGGACAAACATCATCACCTGAAGTAAGATCCATTGAAAATGAAGAAAGGACGAATCAACTTTTAAATATTAAACAGGACACTCCGCAAAGTCGTACACTTTGAATAAGAAAGACAGCAATGAAGCAGTTACATGCAAAGACTCAAACGCCTGGTACTGTGTCGGGACGGGACAATTGCTGTCAGTCATTGCATTTTAAGCACATGATGGCAACACGGATAGTAGGTAGTCCCTATGTGAGCTTCCAGTTGAAAGTGACAGAATGTAAAAGGCCCACTCCTTTTCAATATTTCCCTATTTGCTCTAAGCAAATACCGAAATGCAAAAAGAAGAAAGGCGAGGCGGAGAGAAAACGCCCTATCGCCTTTTTAAAAGGGATTTGGTTGCCTTACGCCTTTCACTACTATGAAAAGGATGTTGACAACTGTTTAACTGCGCTTGTAGAATTAAGGGGTTCTTGAGACTCCTTTTCATATCGCTCGACAGTTGTGTAATCAACCAGAAAATTCAAAGTTTAATCCGGAAAAAAAGGAAAAGGCCGAAGACATGTGTAGAACTAAAATCTATTGAAAGGGGTTATGCTTTTTGAAATCGTAAGAGGCAATTTCAAACTGTGTGGAGTATCTTAACAGGAATCGCACAACGCTTTAAAGAAGTTGTCAGCTGCTGTTCTTGAGTTGGAGTAACATGGATCAGAACACAAGTCCTGACGTGGATAAATCTTTTCAAATCCCTATTTAGGCCATTGTTTGGAACTTTGAAAACAAAATTTAAAACATTGCGAACTTTAAATAAAACAAAAAACACAATCTAAACCAATAGCTGTAGGACGGATAAATGAGTACCTACGCGTTTGATAGATATGGGAACCGTAGTCATAAATAGGAGATGAGCCCATCAAGACTAAGCAACACTTTATACCATCATTTCTGGCAGCAGAGTCTAATTGAAATGATTTTGAAATAAAAGAGTCTGAGGAATTTCGGTCAATAATTTTGAAAGACAAGGCACACATTAAAAAATGGTGTGGCAGGTGGCATAGGAGTGGGAAGGCGATGGAATGACGGCGAAGTGCAAGGAAAGTGATTTAAGGCGCATTGGAGTGGCAAACAACGTAACGTAGATATGGTGCAACCGATTTTAGTTCTTAACCCTTTCGGTACATCTTTTTTGTTCTAAGGCTAAAAAATTATATTTTTTGTTTTTGTGGCTACGTATACACCTCCTAAAAACATTGTGAAATTATTTTTGATAAATATTGGTTCTAAAGTGGTTTTTGGGGACGTTGCCATACGGCATCAATTGTCTCAAATGGTAGCAAAATATATGAGAAAATTAATATTTTTGTTTTAGTTTCTTATTTTTATAAATTAATTTTTAAACAAAATTGAAGAGAAAAATGTATAATTAATTTTTTTAAATTAAATACATTGTAAAAAATAAGGATTTTTTAAAATATTAAAAAAAAAACACATATTTTCATATATGTTTAAAACTAAAAATATAAAAAAATTATAAATTGTTGCATTTATAATTGATTTTCTTTGTTTACTTCAAACATTACAAGTACTACACATTAAAAAACAAACATATTCCAAGATAAACACTTGTATTTATAAAAAAAATAATTAAAAAATAAAAAAAATATTACAAAAAAATTAAATATTCAAAAAAATCTAAGTATTTATTTTTTAATTGAAACTAAATTAAAATGTAATGATATTCAAGACTACTTATGCATAAAAATACATTTATTTTTATACATATGTAGGTATATATATAATTTTATTCATAGAAATTATGCCTTAAAATGCACCTCTAAATAATATTGATGCCATATGGCAACACAGAAAAGGAAAATTGTGCCAAATTGAATTGACGGAACATATACGTTCATTATATTTTTTTAATTGTTCGCCTGATATTAAACGTTGAAATAAAATCGAAATTTATAATGTATTTGACAATTATCAATTTAAAAAATAAATAATAAAAATAGTCTTCCGACGAAAAAATTCGAACTCTATTGCAGACCCATCTTTCACGAAAGCTAAAAGCACAACGATGACAACTATTACCCAATTTTTTTGCTTCCAATGATTAGGGAGATACTTAACGAGGTTAATCAGAAAAAAAAATAGAAAAAATATACTCAGATAGAGAGAATGGGCATTATGAATATTCGTGTTGTCATATGGCATCAAAATACCGAAAGGGTTAAAATGTTATTTTAATGTTGATTTCTTGGTTGTCTAACCGCTTAGATTTTTGATGATTTCTGAAGAGAACAACCAATTTAAGGAAATATAACACCGAAATAACTTAAAAATATGCCAGAAAGTCTTAGAATTTTAAATCTATCTATCTCTAGCTTCTAAAATCCCAGCCTGTTCTATTTAAAAACTACAATGCGTGATTTTAGGTACAAATCCCATAGAGGCTGTGTTAGTTTACTTGATTTTGAGATGATAATAACGTGCTAGTATTTTTATACCGTCCACAGGAAGGTATATAGGTATACAGTAGACGCTCGATATAGTGAACTAATAAAAACCAGGCCTGTTCACTATATCGAAATTGTTCACTATTTCGAGCGGGAGTTTTTAAATGTTCACCAAAGCTTAATTTGATATAAATATAATTTTTTTTCAATAATGAACGAATGAATTAAATTTTTGAAAAATAATTTGTCACCTTCATTTGTGTCTTCTTTAAATTCAATTGCACAGATTTTTCTTGCAAGCGTTTCATAACTAAAGGTTTCGTCAAACAGAACGCGTTATTAACGCCGCGGTTAGATTATTTTACGCGGTGTTAAGATTATTTTGACGCGACGGTCTCAACGCCGCGTTAGACGACATAAAACAGATAACTATTATCAAATTCTCTCAACATGTCAAGCAGCTCTGATGACGAATAATAATCTGCAATTTTTCACAAGAGAACCGCCGCGGTTAGCTCAACGCGGCTCTGACAACGCGCTCTATGTGACAGGGGATATGTATTGCAGTATATTACAATGAGACAGTGGAACGCGATATGGTGAAACGCAGCGTTAAAACGCGCTCTGTTTCACGGAGCCTTAAAATATCAGAAAAAAAAAAATGTTTGTGGTTCACTATTATATTGGATAGTTCACTATACAGAGGTTCACTATATCGAGCGCCTACTGTATGTATATTCACTTTGCGACTACATTTTGTCACGCCAAAAGGGAGTCACTGATGAAGAACCCATAAAGTCTATTATGTACCTATATACCTATTCTAAACAGGATCCATTATTGAATCGATATTACTATGTCCGTCTGTCGCTCTGTTAAAAACGCGATAGTGTCCAAATGCCTAAAATTTGCTAATGACTTGTATGCAGTGGAGGTATCAAAGCATCGGCCAGGCTGATGTGATAACACTTGTATATTTTTGATACACCTACTCTTGTGGTTTTTCTACTCAACAATATTTTTACTTAATTAACATTTGTAAATTATAAAAATGACGATGACAAAATACAGTGCTACCAAAAATGTTGATTTTAAATAGATTTCATAACTACAAATTACTACAACATAACAATAATAATAAATAATTATGTGAAATAGTTTTAATATTTAACAATACTTGATTTTAGTTCATATATATCATTAAAAAGTCCAAAAAGGTCCTACTGAAGTAGCTATTTTTGTTTTGTGAAAAATATCTTCATTTGTTTCTACAATTTAATTTCTTATAGGTACAGCATACATTTCTCGTTGATTCGGTGTTGAAATGTGATTGAGCTCTATACAACTTCTTCTTTTGTCTCGCCGCCATCATTATCTACGTTGTCTACGATTTTATAATAGGCATTATAAAAAAGGCAATTATTATACAGAGCGTGATCGGTTTTTTCAGCTCGCCCACATTTTGGTAGACCTACCTACATAAAGTTCGTTCTACTGTACCGGTTTTCAGGGCTGTCATTAGAAACAGTTCTAGGGCAAATCCAGTATTTCAGAACATCCTAAGTAACAAATAAACACTTAAAAAAATATACTATAAGAACTAGCACCGTTTTGATAGCACTATTTTAGATACCTCCGTTTGGGACTTACGTTCCATTTTGAGAATCATGATTTGTTCCCTGGTATTTATGTTTCTAATTGTATACTCTTGGAGTTGGAATACGCATTTTTTAATCGCGGATCTGTAAAATTATTATCTATACTACTTTGTTTGCTTATTGATGTTTGCAGACTGAAGTTTGTTGAGACTGAAGTTTCCTTCAAAATAAATGCCTATAACTTCACTTGCACTGGTAATGTTAACATGAGTGCTGTCTGCTTTCTACTAAGAACGCCAAGCCAGGAAACCCCTTCCTGCTCCAGAAAGTATATTTTTTACCACTCGCTTTTCAGTATTGACTTGGACAACGATACCCATTTTCGACACAAGGTTCCTTTAAGTAGGTGTTATATCAGACTTATTTGAAAACACTTGAGAAAATTGATTGAGTAACAGTTTTTGGCCAAAAAGAACCAAAAAGGCAATGACAGCTAGACAGCGTTTACCGAAATAGTCATGTGGCTTTACACAGCGGTTGCAAGACCGATAATAACATACCCACAGCAGGAGTAGATGCTATACTCAATCATAAACCCCTAGACCAATTCGTACAGGAATCTGCTGCAAATAGCGTCCTTCGGTGGAGCCAGACCAAAAGTTGGGAAACACATCCTGACGGAACATGCACAAAGTCTGAACAAATACACGAGCGATAATGTATGCACGAAGTATACTACTCCCCGGCTAGATTTCACAAGACCATATTTACCACGTGTTAGATTCACAAGACCATATTTACCACGTGTTTTCCCAGCAGGGACGAATGGTACGAAAATCAATTGACATTCACCGCATCAACGGATGGCTCAAACATGGAATTCGGAGTTGGCGCGGGTTTCTACCCCGAACTTCTCGGATACTTCAGTTCAATAAGACTTCCCGACTACAGCAACGTATTCCTGAAGTACTGAACTGAAGTACTGGCAGTGACAAAAGCTGCTAAACAGGTTGCAATGATGCCAATATGTAGCTCATGCAGATATTACCTTTTCAGTTGACTGTCAATAAAAGCGATCTCTGCCGTTGCGTTAAAATCAAAGCTTGTAAGTCGCTGTTGTGAAGAGCTATGGGTTCTTGGAGCGCAGCTCAGATTAAGAGTATGCTGGGTTCCCGTGCACAGAGGGGTGTCGGGAAATGAAAAGCTGATGAGCTAGCAAGAAAATGGTTCTCTCTTGGACTAAACCAAGCCGACACCATATAATGGTGGTACTGCCCCCCCCCCCCTGTAATCTCAGACAGAAAATGGAGCAAGCTCGACTCCTGTTGCATAACAAGGAAAATGTGGCCACTCTATAAAAAAAAGAAAACTGAAAAAAATCTTACAATTGAACAACAATATGCTAAAATACCATACCAAGAAAATGTGAATCAATACAAATGACTTGTGCAGGGGATGCGGTGATGAGGAGCTGCATGAGTACACCCAAAATTTCTTTGTCACTGCTCAGCGCTCTGCCACATAAGAAATAAAATCCTTGGTAGTTACTTCTTCGATCATTTAGAAGAACTTTCAGACAGGTCCTTTAATGGCCTACTTACATTTGTAAATAAAACGGCTCCGTTTACCAATCCGTAGGTTCTTCAATGGTTTTCAGTGTAGGTGGAAGTCATAAACACCTAGGGCATCACAACGGATATACATGTCATATTAATATTAATGGCTTATTTCTGTCAAAAAACTCAATGAAGAAGGAAGTTGAACAATGTACATATACCTATACCTGCTCTGTCCACATCTACCAGAAATATGAATTAGCTATAACCGTACGTGATAAAGATCAGTTTTACGGTGACTATGATTCATGTTTTTGTATAAAGAAAATTTAATTTATATGTGATTAGAGGTCATTATTTTAATTCCTTTATTACTTTGAGACGAACTCATTGGGTTTTATTATTCGCACTATATATATTTCGTAGTCAACCATTCCTAATGACCGATCCCTCAGACAAAATGACCTGCTTTTTTTTATCTAAATTCCTTTGTGTAACCAATCTTTAAAAACAAAGAAAGGGATAACTGAATGCAATCTACACTCAACGAAAAACCTGTGTAAAATTTACCTAAATCGAGTGCTAACTTGCATAAGCCCTAAGGCCGTTTTGAGCTTACTTAGTTTTAAGGCAATTTCGGTTAAATTGCTTAGGTAAACACACCGCCACATAATCAGTGTAAAATTGCCTTAGATTTAGCTTGAATTATCCATGTTTTCCTAAGGAAATATTTCCTAAGACTAAGGTGAGTTTAACCAATATTTTTAGCCAATAACTGCGTTAAATTGTCTTAACCACTAAGGTAATAATAAAATATTTTTGCCTTAGAAATTGCCTAATTTTTGCAAGATTGCTAAAGCAAATTTTGATTATACTAAGGTGTTTAATTGCTAGCCAATAAGTGTGGTGAATTATTGACTGCCCGCCTAGTTGTTGGGAATATTATGCTAATTTAAAGTCAAATTATTTATTTTATTATATTATATTTTATTTGTGTATATACGGCCGGACATTTTCACAATTTTTTTACGGCTTGCATCATCATTTTTGTTGACCATATTTGTGCATATTCTCATAGTTTTCATCCGCTGCTTTCAGTCACCAGTTTCATTCGAAGATTCTATAATAAAAAGTATATTTTTTAAACATAAATTTCTTTGTCATCGATTTAATTCAGTCAAAAAAACATACCTTCATTATTACATTCCTCGAAAACATTTGTGTTGAGTTTCCATTTTTCTAGAACATCAATGTTCATCTGTGGGGACATTTTGTTTTTTTCTAGAACAAAAAAGTTATTTATAATGAGCGAGGGATATTGTTTTTTTATGAGCAGTTATAGTCCATAATAGCAACTATTGACACTATTGCTAAAACTCACCTTATTATTGTAATCTGCAAGCCAGAACGCAGTTTTAATTTTGCCGCTGTTTTCTCAAAAAATTTAAGCACGCAATGATTAAACGTTTGCTTTACGGAAATTGGAAATAGAGTGACTTATTTTTGGACGCAAATTCAACTATGTATTACACTTCCGAAAGTAACCCCAGGCGTAGGTAAGGCAAAATTACATTAGGCCTAAAGCAAATTTACGCAGTTTAAGACAATTAGAGGGGTGTTTTCCTAGATTTAAGGCAAAACTCCTTTAGGCCTAAGGTAAAGTTAAACCGCTACCGAAATTTTTAAGAAAAGTTACATAAGACCTAAGGCAAAATTACTTAGTTTACCTGGTAATCAAGGGCAAAGTTAAGAAAAAAACTTGTTATTTCTTGGTTAAAACTGCTAAGCATTTTTAGGCAATTCTGCCTATTCTCCATTAGTTAGGTCGTATACAAATGTGCTTAGTTTTAGGGAGAAACTATGTTTGTCTAACAACATCCATGCAAAAAACTTTACCTAATGCGGTTAAGGCAATATTACACAGGATTTTTCTCTGAGTGTATATGTAGGTACCTAAATAAATAGCTAATTACATACAATTCACCACCACGTCTTTGTACCTACTATCACCCAATATAAATATATAAATAAGTCTGTGACAGCTAATAGTCCTCAGTGTAACATTACATGTTAACCCAGATACACGTGCATTCATAAATAATAAAAATAAAGTGAACTTCGAATAAATTCGGAAATGAAAACTGTTTGCCGCTTCCCATCTTGTAATTGGTCTGGTGAATTCAATGACCTTTTGAATCACTGTGATGCCAAGCATCAAAAATTCGTCAAGGACATTCAGGATGGTGACTTTTTTAATTTTAGTCTTGAAAATATCTTAAAGGATACGTATCTGCTGTACGTCAAGAAGGGTATCTATTGGCTACTGTTGAGCGAAGTCAAAAGCAAGGTGTGTGTCAAGCGCGGAATATTTGCAGTGGGACATTCAAAGCTTCATCATTATACAGTAAAATTAGGTGGAATAAACACACCAGCTGTTGCATACCTTGGACCATATAAAACACGCCCAGAAAATTCCAACAAATTTGACTTAAAATTAACATTACAACACCTTGAATATTTTAAAGGATTTATTCCGTCAAAGAACGTAAAAATACATTTTGGAGATAACGACGATAGACAGATGGGAACGCATCTCTAATAAAAGATGCCCACTAGGAATTAAAAAAAAATCATTAAAATCGGTATAGTCAATTTTCCCCGACGCAGAAGGTATGAGAGACTTCGAAGACACTCATACCGCCACCGGCCACTCCAGTGATGAAATGAGGACCGAATTATATTTATTTACAATTTTTTTGTAAATAAGTCTGTTAAATTGTTATAACTACTAATAAATACTATATTTATCTAATGATTTTTTGTTATTAACTTACCTGCTGGCTAGCAGATCCCATTTAGATCTGCACTTTAGTTAAATTTTATCAGGACGAGTATAGTGTAGTAGATAATGTGACAAGTAAAACAATCATTTATGACCGGTTTCTGCAATGTACGTTTGAGACGAACAGATTACTGCCACTGCCAATGTTTTCACAATCGATTTGCAATATTCACCCCAAATGGTCAAAAAACGTTTCAGAACTTATAAAAAGGTTTTTTTTGCTGTTTTTAATAACTTATTTCTTTTTAAAATAATTGAGAATGATTACTAAGTCTTGTCCTCATTTACTTCAAGGTACCTAAACGGATTGTTCTTCAATCACCGTGAACAGTTTTATCACGGCAAGCTGATTGGAGCGACCGGTGATGTCAATATCGTCCACATACGCGACACAGCTGAATCAGTTTTGCCGGGATTCCGAATTCGGACATCGCCACATAAAGCTGACGATGCTATCATACGCGGCTTTGAAGTTGATGAATAGGTGGTGAGTTTCGACTTGAAATTCGTTGGTCTTTTTCAGGATTTGATTTAGTGGAAAATTTGGTCTATAGTCGATCTGCATGCTGGGCCGAAAGCCACGTGCTGATTAGTGTGTTGCCGTTTGCAGAACGGTGAAAGACGTTTACACAGTTCGTTGGATAAGATCTTATATGCGACATTAAGCAGTGATATGCCTCTAGTTCGTGCAAGACATAGGATCGCCTTTTTTGTAGATTGGGCATATGGAATATGGATCTGATAGTCCAGTCATCGGGAATGGTTTCTTCCACCCATATCTAACAACAAACATCAGCACCCTTTAAATACGGTGGCGAACCTGGTAAACCATCGGACACCCTTTACACTCAGAGAAAAATCCCAAGCTAAAATCAAGTATGCTCAAGCTTGATTTTAGATTTTTTCATTTTTACGTTCTAAATCTTAATATGACACCAATTGTTCTTGAAATAAGCCGAAACAATCTTAATAGATGATTGAAACAACTTGACCGACATAGCCCTGACGACTGTAGAAAGAAGTCCTCTCACAAAATTTCATTCATCTACTAGGGCAATTCGTTTGGACCAGCGCTGGATTTACATTTTTTGGGCTCTAGGCCCTAAAACAAATGGTGCCCTATTTTATATTTCCTTTTATTTATTATCTGGTAAATATTGTGGGTAAATAAAATAGACCTTACGAATAATCAGTTTTAATAATCAACTTAAATATTTTGACGGCCACAATAGATCATTTTAAAGGAAAATATTCGCCATTGTAAATGCCTGGACACTAAAAATGATTTTATTAGTATCGCGTAATGGTAAAGGCGCACGAAATTATGTCTGGCTTCGCTACGTTCCACTAAATCTCGGCGTCGACTTTCAACCAAAAAACAGTGACTGGGACACGTCAAATGTAACGCTTGGCGAGTTTGTTCACAAACCAGTAAGAAATAGACCGTCGACTCCTCCCACATAACGGACTTTGCCTACAAGCTGTTGGCACCATAGGATTTATTTATGTGTTGGGCCTGTATAAATCAAAGGGAAGAAATTACGGCACACGCATACTTTGTAAAATCCTATGGCAGTTGCACCTGGCAGTGGTTTATGGCAGTGGGGCTGTGTTCTGAAGGTTTCTTCTTTTTTTCCAGTTACACTTCGTTCACATCACAGTTTAGTTTTAGGGAATGTTAAATAGTTCAAACTGTTGATATCAATTAAAATTGGCCATGTAAAGGAATATTCACATGAGAATGAACAAACGAATTGATAATAATATGCGAACAAACCACTTTTGATGCATTTATATAACAAAAAATTGCTCATTTTACTATTGCAAGAGGACCTAGAATAATAAATTAATGCATCAAAATATGGGAAAAACAAGTTTGAAAACAACGAAATTTCCTCGAAGGAAAACACCCTTGGTGCGAATTTTCACAAGTTTATTCAAAATTCACGACATTAAAACCCGGTCCACAAACTATCAAATACAAAATTCGTTCGAACTTTGTAAACTTAAATCAAAGATTTTTAAGTAGTAGAAATTGATGTTTGAACTTGGCGAACTGTTGCGACAAATAAAAGTGTTTATGTGAATGGACTGTCAAAACATGTGATAATATTCTTTTCACTAATAACATGTTCCCACCAACGTGATTTAGCTAAATTCACTTGATTTAGCTAAAATCATGTTATTAATTTCGTGATCTATTATTATATATTTTCATGACTGCAAAATAACAAAATTGGTCCGGAAAAGACTTGCTCCTGGAACTTTAGAATGAAGAGCTTCAGGAATTGACAGTCAAAATAAAGTGTCAAAATGATTTATTTTTCACTTTGGTTTATTCACGTGGTTATTTTTATTTGTTATTTTGATTTTGTTATTAAACCTGTTTTATTGCACATCTATCTCAGTGAAGTAAAGAAAAGTAAAAATTTTAACACGCAATTACAACAACTACACACTGCTTCACACATTCATGCAACGTTGTAAGTTTACCATTCGCGTAAAGAGAAAATTGCACATTTTACTATTCCTAGTGTAGAATAATTAGTTGTTACATCAAATTGTATTAAGAAAACAAGTTTAAAAAGGGTTGGAATAGTAAAATGTGCAATTTCTATTTATAAAAACATCAAAAGTATTATAAATGCATGCAGAGTATTTTTTTCCTGATTTTGCGCCTTTATTTCAAGTGCGAAATGTCACATTGACCTCGTCGTAAGTTTACCATCTCGGTTTTTTTTAACATCTTGTGTGATGTTCCATACAAAATTTGACAGTTCATTTACCACGTTCGTTACGACGTTGCAAGAATACCCCTACTTTATAGATGTGCAATAAAACAGGCCTATTGATGAATAAATGCTGAAAAAGTTAAAGTTTTTCGGTGACAAGAATAAAACACAACCAACTCGCTGAAAAGAAAAAAGACGCGAGCGTTTATTCGAAATGAGCTGTAAGACAGAGAAAGCAGTATAATAATTTGTGGTGATGCCACAAGGTAATTGTAAGATAATGTTCTCGTGTTAAACTAAACCACAATTCCAAAAGTTATCCCTTAGTTGGTAGCAATTTTAACAAATTTGCTGGAACGTAAAATAAATCGCCAGCGATTTTTTTTTCTTTCACTAATCCCTGAATTAATTGTGAATTGAAAAAAGTATTAGTTTTCGAATGGTTAAATCATTCCAACCAGCCGTCTAACTACTTGCAATACGATTTTATCTAAAATGTAAACAGTACCTAAACTTAGTTCCCAACGTTTCTTAACACATCCCAATAAATGGCCGCTCTTATGTCTTATTTACATTCCCGCCATTAATTTTGACATTTACACGTATTCACAGACAGGGTAATTTTTTCCGGGGAGAATCGGGTAGGTGTACGGAAAGTCGGCGGTCTAGTTCTATGTGGTTTGTGGAGTTTGTTGTTCATGTGTTTTTATTTAGGATTTAAAAAATGTGTCAGTGAGCGGTTGATTTAAAAATTTGTTGGTGGATTATAAGTTTGTCCGCATTGCCCACTTTGAATATACAGGGTGTCTCGAATTTCAATCTCAATACTTTGGGAAATGATTCGTGGGTATAATATAAGAAAAATAGTTCTACAGTTAGCGTCTATCTCCAATGTGAATATAATTTGCTATAAGAATTTAAGAAAAGGATTAGTTTGGTGTAGGCACCTTGACCCAATATAACCCAAAGAGTTCAGCAGTGTTAATGACGAATATCTCACATATTCTTCTTTACCACCAATGGACCCCGTAAATTTGCAAACCGTTTTCGAATTCACATAAACTTTTTATAAATGTTCGCATTTTCTTCTTATTTTATTCCCTGGCGATTCCTAGATTGACATTCGCACCTATGCCAAGCATTTCACATGATATGTACATATATGTGAGGTGTCGCTTGGGATTCTCAGATGAACTCGCCGGCGAACACAATCTTCTTCCGGGGAATTCGAAGCGAACGAAATGCGAACTGTAGCATTTTTGGGGTAGGTACAGTGATAGATATTTAAAAATATATTCAGAAATTGCGGTAGATTCAGCACATTGCGGCAGAAGTTACACACATAGGTGCATAGTCGCATAGTTTATGTCTATTTATAAAAAAAACAAACCAAACGAAAACTGCAAGCAAGGAACAGCAAACTTTGTAAAAATGTATCGGTATTATTATGAATGACTAAGACATTAATCTGTATTTAAATATTTAGAAGAATTTGGTGAAGTTTTGTTTTAACTCTTTTGTCAATTACAGCTTTTTATACCTTCCACTTAAAATATAAGGTCTGGCCAGATCTGCATACATTTTGCATAAAAATAAAAGCGACAAAACAGAAAATATAAGAGAACTTATTTCCTTTTTACAACCCTCGATTTTTATAACCCCCACGGATTCTTCATTCGCTCTTCTATCTGCAGTGTTACCAACGACATGACCTACGGATTACCAAACCACAGAAGATTCGAGTTGACTATTATGGAATCTCAAGAAGCTGTGGCCATTGTTTCTTAGAGAAAACTCGGTTCAAAAGTCGGAAAGGTCTGGCCAGCCAACGAGTACATTAAAAAAAATGATAAAATCACAGAAAATATTTTCTTTGACCCTATCCTGAACTTTCAAGAAGCTATGGGCATTATGTTTTAAAGAAAACTCCCAACAAAAGTCAGAAAGGACTGGCTACACCTCATAGTTGACAGAAGGCTTAAGTGATGAAGAATAGTTAGAATTGGAAGGATCGTCATGTAAATTCAATTTCAATTGTTGCGTTTGTTTTGCAGAATATATTATGTACTTTATATGGTCTCCGGTGAATCCTTCTTGGCGTTACAAACGTAATGACAAAGTGAATATACCTTCCTGTGGAGGGTATAAAAATGTAACATTATTACCTACCTACTGAACTGATTGATCTACTGATGTGAATGAATGATGTGATGATATATTACAAGATGGTAGGTATCTAAATCTAAGATCCAAGGTTTAGATCTTGAATACCCAAAATAAATTTGTTTCAGGCATCGTATAATGTAAGAACCTCCTTTTTAAAATTATCGCAAAACAGGATTGAAGCAACATTTTTAAGCTTAAAAAAATCTAAAAAGAAGATTTTTTGGTCTTGTAAAAACGAGCTCAAAATAAGATTCTAAAAAGAAGATTTTTTGGTCTTGTAAAAACGAGCTCAAAATAAGATTTTCGTACTTGAAATGAGATTTTCCGAGATTACCTTACTATCATCAACGAACGAGCTTGATCTGACTTTGATATTCTTGATTTTAGCTCGTGTTTCCTCTGAGTGTAGGACACTTTAACAAAAAACATTTTAGAGGATTTTGATTCTTTTTAACACAAACATTATGACTCCTCGTGTCAGAGATAAAGATGAAACTAAATGTGCATGTTCTAATCAAGTGGTGGAAAAATATTGTCTAAATTTCAACGAATGCTAACATAAAGTGTAAAAAAAATATAACGGCTCTTTCCAGGACTTTCAATCTGTCACAGAGAAAGAAGAAATCTTCCTCAAATATATGGTACAAATGAGTGCACAGGGTGTCCTATTCAAATGGCAAGGAGTGTATACTGTATACATATTAAAAGATAATACATATTACGAGAACTGAATAAATACGTCTCCAGATACCCAAAAATGTTAACAATTATAATAACTTAACATATAGAGTCAGAAATTCATTCAAAAATTTTATATGACTGGAGTGGAACAACATGTAATAGAGCCTTGTTTCGCTGGATGCGCCAAATGTATACGTCAAAAATGCTGCGACATTATATTGCAGCAAGAGATTGTACTTATTATAATCTTCTCTCGCTGTAATACTTATATAAACAATTCCATTATGCTTTCCCGAAAGTAAACTAAAATGCGCTTTAAAACCCGAAATTTCACATATAAATTTTGTATTGACTCTTCCGATGCAGTACTCTGTATTATCCTTATACCCCAAGAACTTATTTCATACTTCATTCAGTTCTCTTCAAAATCTTCAGCATATTGGCATCAGAGATTTATAAATTATTGCGCGGACATTTATTTTCGCTTCCAACATTGTACCAACCAGTTTCGAAAGATGGATAGTACCTACAAAATATGTAGGGCGTAGCTTTCCACTTAAAAAAAAAAAAAAAAAAAATAGCACATAAATATCATTTTCTGCATGCTTTACGGTCACGTTGTGTGACATTTTATACCTCACTGGTTCATATTGAAGCCTTTTTCTTTCGCCTTATCGAACTTGTCTTGGCTATGATATTTTTACGACCGTCTCTTAGGGTGGACTTGATTTTATTATCAAGCTTCATGTATGATTAAACCACTCAATGACTGAAAATTAATGTTGCAGGATATCCGGTGAACATGAGCGAAAATTTTACTTGGCTCGTTGCGAACATATGGACCGTTATTATTTTGGATATTGAAGCTTAATAAACATGAACTCTTAACGAGTTCATTCTCATGTTCTCATTCCTTGAACTGGAATATAATAAAATCGTCTCTGGTTTATTGTCCTCGAGAAGGCGATAATCAGTTCTAATGGTTAATATCTGAAAACAATTATGTTGGATAAGGATACTTGATATCGAATGTAACAATGCCTGATAATACATTTTTATAACGATTATGGTAGGTAATAATAATTTGATTTGATGCGCAAATTGTCATTGTTATAGGTTTCACATAAACATAGAAATTGCGTAGCCATTTCCAAAATTATTTAGAATTCACAAAAGGTTACAAGCAGTGGTGGGTCGTTTTTGAACCGATAGTCATAATTTCGAGTACGTAACAATGTACTCCGACGACCCTACCACTGACCATAAGGAAAAACGAATAATGACAATGTTCTCATCACTGCAAAAAAAAAAAAAACAGAGTTTTCTGCTTGTTGGGTTTCATTGTCTGCACTACAATATATCAATCCTTTCGTTGATATCTTAAATTTGTTTCCATTAAGTCGATATAACGATATCGTCGATATGTCGTTTTAAATGCTAATATAAATTTAAATATAATTAAACTTTAGCTCCAGGCACCTGCCAGACAGTTGTTGACATACCCTTAGCGGAGCAACAAAGTCACGTGAGCGGTTAAGCCCTGCGAAAAAAAGGGTTAAAATCCTGTTAGCGAGCTTTAAATACACCAAACTTTCTTACAGACGCCTATCTGACAGTTTTTGGTATAGACTTATTCAGAAATTAAACAAATAAAAAATAATTACCTTTTGCATATGTTTAATAGATAAATGTTTAACAGTTGGAGATATGACGTTTTAAAGTGACATATCTTCGCGAGGAGATATGTCGTTCTTAGTTCGGCGCAGATATGTCGTTTTAAAGCGACATAACTCCGCCATAAAAAAGCGATATAATTCCGCTCGAAAAGTGTACCGGTCGAAGATATGTCGCTATGCCCGGCTAAGTGAACGACCTCAGAATTGGTGACTATTTGCGGGCTATATGGTATTTTTCATAATTATTGCTAGATAGGTCCCACCATTCTTGATGGATATTCTTTTTGAGGGCTTGAAGAATCTGACGCTTGTTGGCATAAACTCGTGGCTTGTAAAAACCCCAAAAAAAGAGATTTAAAAGGTTAGGTCAGACTCGGCGGTAGTCACTCATAATGGTTTTCGGCAAGAAGCTGTGTCTCTTGTACTCGTGGTCGAGATTCAGGAGGTTACACAGCTAACATCTGATGCACTGTCTGCACTTTGTGAGAGAAAATCTTAAAGTAGTTCACCAACATTCTCTCCAAAGACCGCCAATTGATGTCCCATACAGCGATGCCACTTCTGAAAAAAGTTCTGGAGTAGAATTGCCTAAAAAAGTGGAGTAGATGGGAAAAAAACGAGAGTAGATTTTCAAAAAGCAACTAAGTACCGCAGACATTTTTGGAATATAATGAATTTATATTATATATTGGTCTTTCCGGTTGTGTTTGAAAAAATTAAGGTATGGAACGAGGAGGTCTATCTTCAACAAAAAATTTAGCTACATCAAAGAAGTAGGTACGTAGGTACATACCAACAATTATACCCGAACTATTTTATCCTATAACCATAAAACTAAAGATACTTTCAGCAGTCCTAGGTAGGAAATTTATTGTAGGCTGAAAACTGCAAGTCTTGGCTTAAAATTAAGAGCCCAAAATCTATAAATTGCCATTACAAATAAAATTATTTCATTACGAACAAAACAAAGTTATTAAATAGGTATTAAATATTGATATTAAATATTTTTTGTTAAAAAATAAAGAAATTGATTACAAATTTGAAATTGGAGTAGATAATGAGAAATTAGAAATAAGTGAATTAGGGAGTAGATTTCTGAAATTTCTGAAAAAGCAAGATAGATCTACTCCAATTGGAGTAAAGTGTCATCGTCATTTATTCGATACTTCGGTGATTTCTGTGACATCTTCAACCACAGCTGCAATATTCTCAGCAGAACGACTGCTCTGGGCCGGCCAAACCTGGCATCTCGTCTTATCGTATAGTCTTCTAAGGCGAGGGGCTAAACGTCGGTTGTAGTGATTGCCTAGTTGGTTTAGTTTCAAACGACCGGAAAATCTGCGCCGAAATTATTGATGCAGCCCCAACACCACAGACGAATTATTCCGCAAAAAAATCTAAACAATTACCATGCATTCTTTAGGAGTTTAGCGATTCATGTCTTGAGGACGTGCATTTTGTATTTTTTTTTAAATACTAACTCTCCCGAGAAAGGCAAACCTATAACGCTTCATTAGAGCCCCGCCCCCGAGATGCTTGCAGATGTATGTAAGTTCTGCACTTAAATTGCGCAAACTGTAGTCTTCTGGAAATATATCCCCAGGAAGCGAGTTCCAAAGTTTGCTTGTCCTGTAACAGAAGGAGTTTTGGAAAGATGATGTCCTCGCGGTTGTCAAGTGTACTGTATGGTCATGAGCATCAAGACAGGCTCTTGTGGGGCGCCCAAAAGTTGCATTTCGAGGGATAATGTCCCTGAGTTCCTCGGAACATCTACCATGGAAGTACCTATAGAACAAGCATAGAACAAGTATAGGTCAGCGACTTGTCTTCTGTGCACCAACGGTTGCAGATTCGATGTGAGTGTAGGGTCTCCAATAAGTCGAACTGCTCGTCTCAGTATGCTGTCAAGTAGGTTAAGTGAATGTTTCGGGGCCGAGCTTACTTCACAAATGACAAAAGTAGAATTGACACTTGCCGCCGTAGCACCTACCAATAGGGTAACAACTTTTGCGCCACTTTGTATAGGTAAGTGTGACCAACTTTGGTTAATATTTAGGTTAGGTAACGTTTGTTAGCAGAAAGCATATGACCGAGTCTCTCGAGGTAAATTCTGGAGTGTATTACAGGAGTATGGAATTGACGGTTCTCTCTTGAGAGCCATTCAATCTCTCTACACAAACTGTAAAAGATATGATCGGGTAAACGGCGTTAAATCAATACCTTTCACCGTGGGCGTTGGACTTCGCCAGGGGTGCGTCTTGTCTCCTCTCCTTTTCATTACTTATATGGACGCGGGATGTTACAGCGCAGTCTTGGCGAGGAACGTTTCGAATTGGGAGATCTGAGGATAAGTCATTTGATCTTCGCTGATGACTTGGTCATCCTTGGATCCTCTCAGACTGAACTTCAGCGCGCACTCGATCGGTTTGTAGCCGTTTGTGTTGAAGCTGAGATGAAGGTAAACGTGGACAAATCTGAAGTGATGGTCGTCTCTAGAGCGCCTGTTCAATGCACTCTGCATGTTAGTGGAGTCCCATTGAAACAGGTGGAGAAGTCTCGGGGTCTTATTCACGAGTGATGGAAGGAGCAATGCAGAGTTTTCCTGTAGGATTGGTCAGGCTGGGTCAATTTTGAGACAGCTTGGTCATTCTGTTATTAGGAGGCTTGAACTTGGTGTCAAAGCTAAGTTGTCAGTCTTTAATTCGGTGTTTGTTCTAACTGTCACCTATGGTCATGAGGTTTGGGTAATGACCGAAAGAATAAGATCGGGGATACAAGCTGCCGAAATGAGATTTCTCCGTAGTATTGCTGGTGTGACCCGTAGAGATCGCATCAGAAATACCAGAATACGTGAGGAACTCAATGTCGAGCGGCTACTTCTCCGGATGGAGCGATCCATGTTTCGGTGGTTTGGTCATGTTAAACGCATGTCCCCGACCCGGATTCCACGACGTGCTATAGTTATTTTTCCGTCAAGCTATTGCCTGGACTGCAATGTCCTCGATGCCAGTACTGTGCTATATTCCGATAACCTTGAGTTCTTCGCTACGTCATTCCACAAGGTTTGATTTTATTTATTTCTGGTGCAGTTATTTGAGTTATTGCCTTTATAGCTGTCTGGCTTTTAATAAAAGAGGCACGATTTTGATATTCTCAGCTATTCGGAGAAAATTCCTCCCCTTACCCTAGTGTCCATTTTTGCTACGTCTGTAAATGTTTACTCTATTATTATGTGTAAAACGAAAAGCCTTGAAGTTGTAAGAAATATACATTATAGCTACATACCAAAAAACAAATTCTTATTCAATCTTCAATTTCGCAGACATTTTGCAATTATAATCCACTTCGGAAATTTGTTAAAGATAAACAAAAGAAATGCGTGATTCCTTAAGCAGTGATTGAAAAGGAAAGTTTCTTTCCTTCTACTTAAATTTTCGACTAATTCAAGCTATGCGTACTAGAATTTGTTTTTCTCATGAACCTCCTTCTCTAACCCTATGTGCATGTGGGGAAAAAATCGAATTTCCACTTACAGGAATAAGGATGTTGCCTACTGTACCACCACCAAATGCGCTGAATGCAAAGGGAAGAAGATAAGAACCGGAATAAGGCAAATGGCAGAAAGATAAGTGAAAACTCCAAACAACTTTTCCAAGTGGCATAGTGCAACAAGAAATGTTAAAAAAGAAAAGATATAAAAAAAAACATTCAAAGAAAACACAAACTCTTCTTTTCGAGTATATAAAGGTCCTGCCAGGGGGGAATAACTTTTATTCACAAACAAAATGTGAAATGGAAACCAAAGGAGAAGTTTTTCACTTTCGACTGTGTTCAGCCAACAGTTGCTGTGGTATGTTATGTGTACAGAGCATTCGCACAGAATGGCCAAGTTTTATAAGTTTTATTTTCGGTCTAATTGTGGATTTCGTATAAGAAACCAAATAAGCAGCCTCTTTTGGCAGGAGACACATTTTTTTAATTAATGGATAGTTGTATGTTCTATCCACTTGGAGTATATCGTATATGGTGATATGTATATAATATATAAAAATATGTGAGCTTTAATGTTGGCTTTAAATATTGTGTGAGTTAAACTTGTTAAAAATAAAACTATTTTAAATTTTGTATATGCATGCTTTCATTAGTGCTTTTTCATTTTCTCGTTTTTTATTAATTCTCGACACTTCTTCCCAATTTTGATCGGACAAGGCGATAATAGGAACGTCAGTCTTGAGGATCTGTTGTAGTAGAGTCAGTATACCCAGCTTATGATGGATTCAGAGAAGTAGATATTTATTTTTATTGAAAATAACTTTTTTCTAGTTCATTATGTTTCGTCTTCTTCAAGACATAATCGAGCAGTTGACTGGAACTGGATGCATTTTTTTAAGATGGTATCGTAAATTGCAGTGACCTCTAAGAATTTAATTTAATAGCTCAGTTTGTCCTGACTGATTTGTGATCAACGTCCAGCTCATATGGTAAGTAGGTTTCAACACCGCGTTATGTCCAAAACACATGTGCAGAAATTCTCAACGCTTCACTGCAAGCAGTGCTGCAAATGAAACAGATGTGCAGAATTTAACTTGCATCGGTTGTTATTAATGCGGGGAAAAATACGAGAGTGCAACACAGACGACAAATAATTTCCGTCACTCTTTTCCTCGTATGCATCAGTAGCTGAATTTAAAAATTCGGTGCTGCCAAGTCTATTTAATTTAATTCACTGCGTTGATATGCAGTGGATTTAGAAATAGAGACATGTTGCAGTGCTGCGGTGGGTGCAGAATTTACATTTGTATCATCACATAAGAACATGAGTGTATTCTAATCTTTGGGGAAATTCGAACTCCAAAATGTAAAAGGGAAGATCACAGCTTGTATGGGAAAATTCTTATTTTTCATTCGATCGATTTCAAATTTGGTTTATGTACTCGATATAAGAACCAAATAAAATTTGTTTCCCTGTTTTTTCGAAATTTTGCTTGGGGTCATTAACTAGGACCCGCGACAGAAAATCAAGTCTCAGTTTGCATTCAAGGAACATTTTTTCATTCTACCGAGCGCGTAGCAAAATACATTAAGCACTTCTGTACCGGGAACAAGCCGCTCCCTCCGGGTTGGAATCGAAGACTCTTCGCGTCGGAGCGTTGGTGTCCATTAGCTCTACATCATAGCCATCTTAGTCAACTGATATACACAAACGGGATCAGAATTACTCGAAGAATTTTGCGCTCGAAACGACTAAGAAGAGTTTCATCCGTCTTTGCTATCGTCCATAGATCTGCGCCGCATAAAAGGACTGGTATGATGATGATCTTATATAGAGTCTCCTTAGTATTTCTTGAAAAGTCAGTTGACTTCTTAGGGCAAAGAAACAGTGTTTGGCAAGTGTGGCTTTCCATTTGATTTCTGCTGTGGTGTCATTATCAGCAGGGCCGGCCTTAGCGATCTAAGCGCCCCGGGCGAGTCATGAACTTGGCGTCCTTTTATATGTCATTAAAATTTAAAACAAGTAAAAGTTTTATCATTTGATACCCTTCCCCACATACAAGCCATGCAAAATGTTTTCCGTGTGAGTTAGTATATGGGATGGGAGGTACCAGAACTACTTGACCGACATAGCCAATTTTCAAAACAAACCTGACGACGGTATAAGAAGTCCTCTCACCAATTTTCATTCGCCTTTGTTGATTCGGTTGAACGCTATCGTGTTTACATCAGACAGACAGACGGACATGGCTAAATCGATTCAGAATTTTCAGATTTATGGGGTCTCCGGTGATTTCTTCTTGGCGTTACAAATTTAATGGCAATGAGAATATACCTTCCTGGAGCGTATAAAAAACTTGTTTTCAGCATTGTACCATATTTATTATTGAATAGAAAGTTGTGCCAGTTAGTCACGATCACGAGATATTTAATGAAAAAAAAAACTAAAAACTACTACAATCTTATTTTTCTAGCTTTTTTGTCAGCAAATTCTCTGACAAGACTGTCTAGCCCCTAGGTTTTCTGCAATTTGATTTTCAACGGAAAGCGAGGCCAACAAAAAATTATTAATATTGTTTGGGACATTGTGACCGTAAGTCCGTTTTATAAACTTTGGTTTAGAAAAAATGCGTTCACCACTTGCAACGGTCACTGGTATTATTACCAGAATACGGAGCGGTATCCAGGTGTTGGGATATAACTTTTGAATATTGTTCTTTTTTATAAAATTTAGTCATTCTAGATATTTCTAAGATTCGAATCGAATCGAAAGTGACTCCATTTCAGCCAACTGACATTCCAATTTTCGATTTCGATATGTATATTTTTTTCATTTCTCCCACATTTTCAGTTCCGATTTATCATGATCATTAATTGGGTCGCGTTTGTAGGTTGCTCAAGTGGACCCCCCATACTCCATAGCTCTTGATCCTCCGCCATCGACTCCAAATTATCAACGGCAATCCCCATACGGGTAGGGAAGATATTATGAACTTACTTGATCTAACCATCTCATCCTAGGTCTACACATAATAAAGGACGCCTGCCTGATGGTACGGATTCCATAGCACGTTGTGGAATGCTGGTCGTGATAAATGTTAAATTTTATTCGAGCGAAAATTTGTGGTCGCAAGCTCTATTTAATAAGTTCTACTGCTTTTGCATAAATCGTAAGATATGTTGCTTACTTTTATCACAAAATGTACATAAAACATATAGAATTAAACAGGAAGCAACATTTTTCACCGAAACTTACAATGCGAGAAGTTCATTCGAGTGAAAGTTTTGAATTCGAGGAATACTTATTCGATTCTATCGAATCTAAGAGTAAGCGTGAATGTATCCGTAGGTGTTGCCTGAGTGTCTACAATTTCATCGCACAACAAATCTCCGTCAATATCAGATTTAAAGTTGATCGTTAACTTTTTTTGCAGCTCAGAACAATGTCGCATGAGTTCTTCTTTATTTTGATTTCTTTTATGTTTAACAAGAAATTCCACGCGTCAGAAAAATGTTCGCATCTATTTCCTTCATAGATATAAGTATAGGTAGGGTGTTCAAAAGGCATTAAAAAAAGGAGGAATACGACAATACAAGCAACACAATAACAGGCCGTGGTAGATACGTCTTATGTGTTGCTTGTATTGTCGTATTTCTCCCTAACTTCTGTAGGGTGAAAGAAAGACGCACCAAACGACCATAGGGCCCATTTAGTCTTGTTTAAAAAGTTTTGTGATCAAAGAAGTCCCTGTAGGTAGAGTGAATGAGCTTGAAAAAAACCGGCAACACTTCCGGATCGCTTGAGATGTGTTATTTGGGGGAAGTCTCAATAATTATTATTCTTAAGACCGCCCCGGTCGCCCACCCGTAAAGCGATTATCAGAGTTAATAGCAAAGCCGAGGTAGACAAAGTCCATAAACCAGATTTCTATCCTGAAGTTCTGTCCGATTCGTCGATGTTGTGTGTCCCTCAAGTATTTTGTTTTGCACTCATTCACCACTAAGCCCATTTTTGCCGCTTCTGGGGCTAATACTTGCAAAAGCACCAGTGACAGCTCGCTGCGTTCTGCCAATTATGGCAATGTCGTCAGCGTATGCAAGTATAGTTTCACAGGCTTTTGGAAAATTGTGCTCCTGGTGTTGCCTTGCAAGTTTCGCTTTCTTTTCTCATAAATGAGGTTGAAAAAGCCACATGACAGCGCATCAGTGTCTCAAACGCAAGTTTAGTTTTCCAATAAGTCATTAATAAATAAAAATCGTTCCCAAATAAGCTCTTCCTACCTAATTTACAAAATTGTGATAAAAATCATAGTATGTACCATTATATTTTATTTTGCCTAATCCCTTTCGTAGTATCTAGTTGATGCATAAGCTTAACTGGGTAGTAAGAGTGTTTAAATATAATTTTAGTAGCCACAACTCAGCGCCATCGTTTTAGGACACCTACTGTATTTTCTGATACGAATTCGTTAAGTATAAAATAAGGCACCTGTCGGTTAATTCACCAAATTGATATGCAATCCGTTTCGTTTTAGATATTTGGTATACAAAAGTACAATTTGCTCTTATTTTTTTCACGATAATTAGTAGGTTTGTGTTAATAAATTTAAGTCAAACGCAAAAGTTCAAGAGGAACGATGTGTCCTTAATACAAATCGTGTACCTACGTACATCAAATCGCAATAAAGCTTCTCTGTATGGAGAACATAAAACAACATGTTCTGGAGGCTTCCTTAAATGGATCCTAACTATTTTTATTTGCGGTCTCAGTTGCTCGGCTAAGGGGGCGTAATGGTATAAAACCGTATTCGCTGCACGTACCACGGACTATAAATGAAACAAAAAAAAAAACACTTCCGCACGTTTGTCGGAATAAATAATTCTCAACAGCGAAATGCAAAAAGGATACGAAAATAACATTTATTCTTTTTATTCCGATTATTTGCGGTAGACATGAGAAATGAAAAAGAAAGCCAAATGAGCAACGCTTGTGTTTGTTTTCTCGAGAAAAAGAGAAAAAAATTAAATAATTTCCCATCCAACTCTCGAACCCGGAGGAACGTTGGTTCATCCTCGTTCTTCATTTTTGAACAACGGTCTCTTGTGTAATTCATTTGAGCATGAACAAAAATGTCATTCCTCTTGCCGTCTTAAGCATAATGTCAAATTATTGTCACATTAAGTTAAATTTCCTAATATCTGTCATACGGTTACGGAATCTCTAGGGAGGATTAAGTGCGTGGGAAAGTATAGATATCACAAAATGTGGTTATGGTATGTATCTAATTCAAATAAATACATTAATCCATATGGAATTGTGCACTTGTAAATTGATTAAATTAATTTTGAATTCGGGGATAATAATATCAACGATAGTAAAAATTTCATATGTGTATTTTTTAAATGTGTAAGGAATTATTTTGGTCCTTATTCCAGATACAGAGGGACATTCTGAGGCGATTGTTGGCCATTTTGAGTAGCAATTAGCATACTTCCGTCAGAGCGCTAAGTTATTATTATTTGTTTAAATACCTACAATAAAAAAAAGAGGGTTGCAACTTTAAGAAACCCAATTTCTCTTTCCCCTTTTCCTTCTGAAAGGTAGGGCAAAGATAAGTGGATTTCAAGCTTGAATAGATTATTATTTATTTAATAAATTTTGACACAACATTACAAAAACCGTAGTCCTTTCGATAAGGCACATGAGAATTGTACTCAAATGTTGAGCTTTTCTTGCACCGTTTCAAGAAACCTATACATTTCGCAGCATTCTTGATAATTTCGTGTGGGTATATTGTCAAGCCAATTAAGGTTGCAATGAATTGAACACACATACTGAGAATGAAAAGTGCTGTTTTTTGGGTAATGCAAGTGCCATTATAATGGATAATGGCTGAAGGTTTGGATTTCACTTTAGAGACAATAACGTCAAAACAGTAGAGTACATTACCTACTCCAAATTAGGCTTGTATAGTTCGTGAACGAACTAGTTCAATGAACTTTTTTTCTGTATTTGTCGACGTGGCTTTTGAATGTGGATCGCGTCGGCGATCTCTTACCTCAGGGCTTTGGGTAGTTTATATTCTGCGGATCCAACAACCCCATTCACTCTGTACTTTCTTTGTGTACGATTTTTTTTTCGACTTTTGTAATTCCAATTGGAATTTAAATTCCATTTCCTACTGCTGGCTGTTCGTATCAATATCTTCTGAATTATTGTCCATCGGTTAAAAGCAAACTTCGATTTCGCTCCTAAACCACTAGTTATATATTGTCTGAGAATGAGGAAATTATAAGCAATTGTCAGCTTCCATAAACAACGACATCTGACAATTTCTAATGAGTCAGACAATGTTCTAATTGTCTGCAATGATAAAAATTGTGTGCTCAGACGATGATCACAAACTTGACAATTTCAAAGACTTTTCTGACAATATTGTCAGACAAAATTAAGAGTTCAGAGGTTGTACGACATTTGGGACACAATTGTGTGTACTTAAGGACCATTCACATGGGAGCGAACGAAAGAATTGATGAAATGTGAACGAACCACTTTTTATGCATTTATAAACAGAAAATTGCACATTTTACTACTCCAAGATGAGGATAATTAATTATTCCATCAACATTTTTTAAGAAAATAAGTGTATTAACAGTTTAAATAACAAAATTTCGAATTCCCAACTTTTTGCCGCGAACGAAAACACCCTGGCGCGAATAGTCAGTTTATTCACAATCCACATCATTTACATCGCGTTCCACAAAGTATCGAATAACAAATTCGTTCGAACTTAGCCTTATTCCAAGAAGAGGATATCTTGGAATAATAAAATGTTGAATTTTCTGTTTATAAATGCATAAAAAGTGGTTTATTCGCATTTCATCAATTCGTTCGTTCGCTCCCATGTCAATGGTCCTTTAGCTAATGAAAAGTATCCATGATTTCTTCTTTATGACATATCTGTGTTCCTACAAACTAAACAGACTACAGATACAGACACAGAAGACAATCATGTCATGAGAGAACTGCTCCGCTCACTTATATCTTTTTTTTTATTTTCAACTAATTTTTTATTTTTTTATTTTTTGTGAATTTGACAATTTTTGGTTCACTGTCAACGCCAATTCTATACAATTAGAATTTCTCTCTTAAAGCGAAAAAACCTGTTATTTCAAAATTCTATATAAACCCTCAGCAAATGAAGCTTTTAAATTACTATTGTTAAAACCCTTAGGGGAAACTCTTGTCTTTTTATACTTGAGAATTTTCTTTGTCTAATCGCCTTCGCAAATCCGCTATCGTGAAACCGTGAAAGATTGGAAAATTACATCGTCGTCTCAAGATGATCTCGAGTTTAATTTAGCCACCGTTTGTCAATCGTAAAAACGACTCAACAACCCAGGATCTATCTATGTTACTAAAGATCCCGCGGTTGGCGATCGAAAAAATATTCGGTCGTACAACTATTTTGAACTAAACTGAACTAAAATGAGCGAACTAGTTCAGTTGCGTGATTTGATCCCTCCCTACAAGTGGACTTTCAGGGGCTCAGTGACGGGTTAGACTAATTCGGTCACTCCTTCGTTTTCAGTCACTCCATTCGTTTTTTAACAGTCAACTTTATTTCGACACTTTGAACATCTCGTCAGAGGCAATAGACGGGGGGGGTTAGACTGTTCCGGTTATCCTTAGTCTTTGATTTCCAAGAAGGGCAAATCGTGACCCCCTTTTCGGTATCAAGCAGTAGTACGGTTTGCTTCAAGCAAGCTCTTCTGACCAGCTCTAGTCTCTGTCTCGTCGATAGGTTGTGAAAGGAAATAAATGGGGCTCACTGCTACGGTCATCCTCAGTTCCTACCCGAAGACAAACCACTACCTCTTAATGAAGTAAGACACACGGCGAGATATCTCTTTTGAAAAGAAATTTGCAGGTAGCAATAGACTTTCCACCTGTAATGCCCGGCCAATAGTTTTTGTGGAAACTTTCCCCCTCCCCCTCTTATGGTATCACAATGGACCTACAAATTTTAGTCTAAGTGTGTCCTTTTAGGACAGCCACCCAACCTAGCCTAACCCAACCCAGAGACAGCAGACAGCATTGCGTTTTGGTAGCAATTGAGCTATGCTTGGCCTCTTTCTTTTTAAAAAAGTATTACTTTTAAAGTTTCTGATGTAAACATTGTTTAGAAAGCCATTCTTGACTCTGCAACAAGTTTGAATATATTTTTTCTCCATAATGTACTTGCAATTCTCATGCCTTGCAAGTCTACCTCTTTTTGAAGAAGACCATTATTTCGCTTTTGGTCAAATTAACTTTTACATTAACATATCGTTATTTTTTAGCAAACCGCTTGAACAACGTTTGCAAATTTACTTCCAAGGTTGATGCTATGTCCGAATCTGTGCGGAATTTTTAACAGAAATTTCGGTCGAAATATTTACGCAACGCAGTAAGAGAAAGTTCGTGGGCCTCATTTGCTTACTGATAGCCGAACATAGTCCCGTGTATTATATGCTCAACGTAGACGATTGCAACCGCAGACTCTGCGGAGTGCAGACATCTCGAAAATTCAAATTGCCTCATACAATTGCCTTTTTTAGCAGCAATGCATTTGTGAAACAATAACGGTTCTCCGGATGTATACCTATTCTGGAATTTTTAGATCTATCTACCAATCCATATTCTGATTGTCTATTCTTTGATTCGTATGACTTATTTTCTACAGTCGAAAGACTAATCTGGTGCTCCTAGTTTTTCAGTTGTAGTATACATTTTACGAAGCGAACCGTGAATTTCAGCGAAAATTACACATCTATTGACTGACCAAATGATAGTAGACGACCTACCTACTGGTCTGACTTCACTATTCGACGTAACGAGTGTGCTTCCTCTATGATGGAAGCAGACAATAAACGTAGTTCAGTGAAACGCAAAACGTTTAATTAACGTTGTCTGCCTTTGCTCCCGTTTATCCCGATGCAGCATTTATGTAGATACCGCACTCGTGTATCATCCATTGAAAGAGCAAGCCCACTGTTGTTGCACCTATAGGTAGAAGTCGATTTCTGCGTGCAGCAGCATCGTGATTACATCCACTGGATGCATGTAGTACGTTGGTCGATGAAATATGAATGTTCAAAGTAAGCACTTGCAAGGATGTGTTTTAATTAATATTTTGCATTCATGCATTACTGGCAATCGATAACTTGAACTGCTTATCTCGCTCTTTATCACTCATCACCTTGGCATAGCCTCTACTACGGTAGAATTAATTGATTCCTCGTGCAAAGGCAGGGCACACACGATAGTGAACCTTGATAAAGGCGTTACGTTGTTGGCACGGATATGGATCGATATTCTGTCGGTTTGTATTTATGATTGCTATTAATATTGGCCCGCATTCGTATCCTTTAGTTTGTTGGAGTGCGAGTAGGGTTTCGCATAAAAGAATTGGGAGTCAGGAGTATTCAAGAATTAAGTGTGGCTTGAATCAGAAAGGCCAACGCAGTACAAGTAGTGCTCCCGAACTTTGGCGAATGACTGAGCACCAATCATGTATGAAATTATGGTTCCAACAACTGGCTGTACAAATCTGCATAAAGACTCAAATGCAGGTAGATCTTGTGTGGGACTTACCGGAAATTTTGCTTAATGGTGATGAGGTTGAATAGTTCATCATACGGTAGATAAATATGTGGCTTCGAACAAATGTTTACTTACTTACGTAGGTACCTTTTTTGAAGCGTACCTACATGTAACTGCAAACTCAATTGAATAAATACATATTTTGAAAAGTGGAAGTAAAATAATACGAATAGTGTGTGGGTTTCGGTTTTAGAATTGACAAGCAGTTTTAAGAAAATCTTCCTACTTCTTTTTGACCCCTATTGTCCAAAATTCACCCGAAACGTCTACATATCTACTAATACTGTAGGTAAATGAAATACGGTATCAAATCGGGATTATACGCCAAAAAAGAAGGTAATAAAAATTGAACATAAAACGTCGCCCAAGAATTGGTTTGACGTAACCGCCAAAACATCTTTTTTGGCAATTCGAGTTTAAAGTTTGAAAGCGATTTATTAAAATTCTGCCCGATAGGATTCCTTCATTTTTATACCCGACACCACACTGTTCTGGGGTATATTCACTTTAACATTCCATTCGTAACGCACATAAGGAGGCGTTGTAGGTATGACAAACTATATTATATATTATTGATCAGCATCACTTTCTTAGTCGATTTAGCGAAGTCAGTCTGTCCGCACTATTACGCCCGTAATTTAAGAGCTATTGACTTGAAATTTGATATGTAAGCTTTTATGCACCAAACTGAGGCTAAGTTCGAAGATGAGCAAGATCGGATCAAAACTACTAGGTAGGTAGTAGTACAAAAATATCGGATTTATAAAACCAATTTTTATTTTTAAAAACGATTTAATTCAATAGTAATACTTACACAATGACAATGTTCGTACGGAAAATCAATTCTTAGAGAAAAATTTACAGCTTTTGCTCCTAAAATTTGACAAAAACGCCGGAAATTGGTTCACAAGGCAAACTAGAATTGGTTTCCCTTATAAACCAAAGTTGTATCTTTTACGGCAAAGCCGATACTCATCGGCATTACCAATAAACAATCACTAAACTCGAGTTTTACTAATTTCGAAAATAACTTTAATTTCGACTTTTAACTTTGCCATACAAATAACCAATTTAATCGAAGAGTTTACTAAACACAACTTTAGCACAAATTCTAGAACAATGGCAGTCAAATCTTGTACGAATTTCGAAAATTGTCAGTTTTATTTGAGCACAAATCAGCTGTTCATTATATTTTTTTGCTGAAATCATAGTTTCACACAATATCTAGGTAGGTATCAGAAGTCAGGACGCAAATAAAACTATACATTCGGAAATGAATTGAGTAAAGATTCCCTACCGTATAATGAAATGCACAAAGCACATTTCGTCTTTTAGATAAACATTTCCCTTCCAAGTGTATAGGATTCGCAGTCTACATTTCGGATGATTTCAACAAGAAAATACACAAAACCAAAACCAAAAACCAACCAAAAATTAAAGAAAACCTAGGTATCCCTTTCTTGACGAATAATTGTTGGTTTATTTTATACTTACAAAAAAATAAAGTTTCTCGATTTTATACTTCCACTCAGCTAACAAGTTTATTAAATTTTAACTCAAATTATTACCTATTGAACAAATTAAATCATATAACTACTTATTAAAGAATTTAAATTTTTTTTTGCATGTAGCTGGTTGTAAAATCGTTGAAAGACATTGCATGCGAGCTTTGCGATAGTGTGGGACTTGCGGTTAGCTCACCCACTAAAAACACCCGAGGGAAGCATGGTGTTGCCATCCTTCCAATAATCGCACCTAGTCGTTAAACTAAACAGCAATTTTTTTCTAATCCTTATAATAAATACTATTCTGTTAGTCTGTTACCTTTTTTTTTAATTCATTATCACCTTTGTTAGTGTGATTGTGCTGTGAAATTGTCTTTATTTTCTTTATTCCTAGTTAGCTAGTTGGAATGGTTTTACTCTTCGTAATCTTCTAACTAAGTTGTTGTTATTAAGTAGTTCGACTACTTCTGAATTAGCATGGTTGCGAAGCCTACCTTCATGTCGTCTTGCGACCTTCCTGACCTCGTCCTCTACCGTTCCAATTTTTAGATCTCTATGTAGATCAGCGTTACGTATGTATACCATGGCGCATTAACAATATTGCGTAGTACTTTGTTTTGGAAGCATTGAATGCTTTTTAGGTTTGTCTTACTTGTGCACCCCCAAAGCTGGAGACTATAAGTCCATATTGGTTTTATGACTTGCTTAGAAGCGGTTTATTATATATTGAGAGACATGAATGCCTCCCTATGAGCCAATACATTTTATTGTATCGTAAGAATTTTAAGTGAAAAATAAAAATATATTGCCTGAAAAACTGACATTCCACTATCAACACTTCACTGCAAATCGTAAACAAATTCCGCAACCAATTCCTGTTGGAGCATGTCGGAAGAAAATTCGTATGAAATTGTCAAAAATATCAGTAAAAACGCACTCGATCGCACTAAAACGTAAAACGCCAGTGTGCGTTGCATATTTGTCGGAACGAAGTTCCGAAAAGCTGTTCCTAATTAGGTATACCTACCTCGAACCAAAAATCATCCGAATCGTATGAAATCGGAGAATTTTCTTTTCCAACGGATACCTCGCTAGGGCAGATTATCAATTTTGTCATATATATGACATTTTTAGCCCTAAAAATTTGCTAAATTTACGTTTGAATGTAGGGTAGGTATATATTATGTAGATACTGACTGGTTGATGCATTTTATAAAATATAGACTAGATTGGACAAAGGAGAGTGGTACTTTCCATACAAAAAAAAATGGCTAAAATAACTTCAAGGTATGCACTACACTGACGATTTTTGAAGAAAAGGGGGAGTTGTTAAATGGTGAGGGCAAGCAAAAACAATTAGGAACTTCTTGTTACTTTATGATTCCGAGACACATACCTACTTTAATTTCCCCCTTTTCCCAAGTTCACGAAAGATGCAAAGATATCGCTTGTCCCTTTAAGTCTTCCACGCTGATTGATCACATTCACATACCAACTCCACTAATTATACCAGCGTAGTTGAATGAATGGCTTAGCCGGCTCGGTACGAAAAATGAGCGGAAGAATTGATAACACTAACAGGGGTTTCTTTTTATAGCGTTCCTGGGGGTGATATTAAGGATTAGATTGCAATAGGAAAATGTCTTGTTGCGCCACCTATTATAATTGTCATTCTAGCCATTTACCGATCTAAACATTTTCCACCACTCTGCCGAAAATCACCGACTTCAAGATAATTTTTTCGACTACCTACCTGTACAACTTGGTATAGCTTATATAGTACGCGTTGTATAATTTCAGTCTCATCGCGAACAAAACCGAAAATCGTCCACATTATATCAGGAACATTTAAACAGCAATAAATTTCTTCTGTAGAGTGCACTGACTGTAATTGATAAATGTACAATTAAATTTACAAATAGTTCGTCCTTACTTAATTTCACACGCACATTATGTTCAATCAATTGATGTGTAATATCCTATGGCAATACATCATAGCTTTTGTTATATGGCTGTCAAGTTTGGGGAAAATGTGCTGATTGCCATATCAAAAAATTGCAGATACAGCAAAATAAGTTATTAAAAATGATGTTGAACCTCCCTTGGCACTACTCCACCTCTGCTCTACATAACAAGGCTAATGTTGAATTGATCTCCGATAGAATTCGAAAACTTATCGAAACGTTCTTGATCAGATGCAACTTCTCCGATAATCCTCTAATAAATGATCTGAATAACACTTACCAATAATAAGACTGACTTACGCATGTTCTTTTCCAGATACCTAAATTATTTATTTGTTAACTTATATAAATTTGTTAATTTATCTATTAGTATTTTTTTTTCTGTTTTTTTTCGTTAATTTATATACTTATTCGTTAAATTATTTATTTATATATTTATTTATTTATTTTTTTTATTTATTTATTTTTTTTATTTATTTATTCATTTTTATTTATTTATTTATTCATTTTTATTTATTTATTTATTTATTTATTTACTTACTTATTTATTTATTTATTTATTTATTTATTTATTTATTTATATATTTATTTATTTATTTATTTACTTGTTAATTTATAAACATATTTGTTAATATAGTTCCCCATTATGTTAAATACCTATTTGTTCATTAATATATTTGTTTCTATATATTTGTTAAATTTTTGTTAATTTATTTATTTATTAGATAATTTACTTAAATTACTTCCTATAGGGAATTCAATTTTTTTTGTTTTTTTTTTGTTTAAATGTTGGGTTTTCTCGTTGTTTCCCTTAAAAAAAATCTAAATTTATAAAATAGTATTTAAAATATTTAAGATTGTTTCAGTTGAAAGATATACATACCCTATTATATCATATCTCTGTATTTTAAATTGTGTGATGGCTCTCCTTTGTAATTTTATGACGAAATAAAAATCTATCTACATCATAGCTTTCCACTTCATTGTTATGTAAAGAGACCTAAAAGCCGGTCAGCTTCAACGGACAATAACATAATAATTAAAACAATCTTCCCCAAAGCATGTTCCAAGAAAATACTCTTCTATCCATATCGCCGCGCCACCTCCTTTTGATATCGAACGAAAGTCATCATTCTAAGGATACAAAGTATAATAATTCCAATTACATAAAGCTCTCGAACTGACTTGCGATAACATTACATAATGGTAGGTATATGTTTTTGCGTTTGAGTTTCTAGGACACAATAACACAGCATCGTCCTTTTTCAGGGAAAACTTCGAAATTCGTGATCTATGTGTTAGCAAACAGCCATCCATATCTTGCCAAATATTTGTAAGTTTTCTTAGTTACCTCAGTGATTCGTGTATTTTACCTTCTTTTAGCAACTTTCGATAAATTTCAAATCCCTTGGGATAAATCGGGTGTACATAACATACCTAATATGTAGCAGTAGGTACCTAAATGTTGCGTCCGCTTTTGAAAGGAGCTCAGTCGAACTCATGTTTTTAAATTGTTTGTGGGAAATGGATATGTGTACAAAATGAACATGGTTAAGAATGGTATATCAACAGTAGGTATTGACAAGAATGGGGTGCATTTTTGGAATATCATATCAGACCAGACGGTTATGTACTACATTATCAGGAGGGATTCAAAACCTGCCTTTCCTAAACATACTCGTGCCTATATGAGTTCTCATTTATCATCAAATCAAAATTCGATTTCTAGACTTGTTCGCAAATTGACTGCGTATCGCAAAATCAGGATTTTGTTTAAACAGTAACTGCATACTGGAGTGGATACACAAAGCTAAACAGAACACAATAATTGATAAGCTTGAAATATTTTCTTTGCAGAAAAATGCACTCATTGCCTTTATTTTGTAATGTACCTAGCTACTTATTTTTTTTTTAAATTCCTTTGCTAAAGTTTAATTGCCAGCAACAAGATATTATTGTGGATTGATCCTTCCTGGAAGCAAATTCGCAAATAATGATCCACGAAATTTGTAAGCAGGTACATAATATGCATAGCATCAATCTGATGCAAATTGAAATGAAAAATGTACCATTTTGCTGCAATTTAATACACACTCAAATGTGGAACACTGATGCTTACCAAATAAATGACCCAATGTATGTATACGAAAAAAATAAAATGAAATGCTGCTGTTATTGCAGGCAAGGATAATTCGCACGAATGCACACTCGCGGTTACGATGCATGTATAACTGGCAAGCTATGCAAGTGGATGACCTCAATCTTGGTATCTTAACAAGCATAGTAAATGAATTAAGGACAACGACTTTCGCTTCACCAAGAGGAATTTTTGGAGTTTAAATAGGTGGTACGCTCTTTCTTAGTATGTTATGTTTGTTCATAGCATTCGCGCAATTCAATTCAAACACTTTGATTCGTAGTCGTAAGCTTTTTAACATCGATCGCTTGTCGACTCCACGAAGCTAACGAATGCCGGATACGGACATGAGCCTGGTTGCACATCGCAGAGGAGAAAACTGAAAGTTTTTACGAGAGGACTGCCTGACGGATAGGTATGACTGGTTTTTCACGAGTAGGTACAGTCATAAGAAGGTATACGATACCCATACCCAACGCATTTCACAGACGGGAAAGTGACTTAAACTGTCTTAGCGAGGGAACTACCAGCAATGGAAATGACCTTCTGCGTGGATAGCCAATTAATGCGATTAACTCCAATCTGGTAAACTCCAAATAATTAAGTCAATGCCTACCAACCATCAGCATCACACAGCACTTCTATGCTGGTTTGGTGTGGAACGGAACGAGGCAGCAGATAAATTCGTCAGATGCTGTTCTGATATGGACGTAGGTACTATTTTAGCTGAAAGACATCAAGTATGTACTACCAGCCTTCAACGTAGCTAAGAGTGTAACTGATAATTTCGCATACTTAGCTAAACAAATTTTGAAACAACACTAGCCGCAGCTTGTGACCTGCAATTGACACTAAATAGTCAAAGATATGATTCCAATATAGTTTTGCGCAAACGCAGACCGCGTCAAAATAAGGAACAATACAAACGAGAGCACATATTACAACTAGGTATCTCCTATGTCCTTTTTGGGGATTCAGTCAGACAGACAAAGTCACTTTTACGTTGATCGAAGACTTTTGCTAATTACGACTAAAAACAACTTAAATGGGTCGAGGAAAAGTCTTAACCGAGGCTGAAAAAAGACAAATTGATCAAAGCTTGCAAGGATGCTGGAAAAAAGAAAGCTGCAATTTTGCACAGATTTTCTCTTTATGATGTAAACAAGGAATAATCAAGGATATTTCGAAATTCACACCTTAAAAAGGTAAAAGTGGGGGTCAAAGTTTGTATTTGAAATTTTTTATTATTCATCCGATTAACTTCAAACTCGGTTTGTCTACTCTATTATAAGAATTAAAGATAATAAATTTGGAAATTTTGCTTGCGGTCTGAGTTATTGCCGATGACCCCTTTATAAAGGGAACTAACTGACTGTGAAGGAATTTCTGTGTATACCAATTCCTGAGGACTGCGCGAGCAAAAGCTAGTCTTCTATATAAATAAAAACGAAATGATGGTCGTTGGTCATCGCATCATTGAGTACGGCTGGATCTATTTGGCTCATTTTGATGTTTGTACTAAAAAAAAACCCTGGAAAATTGGGAAATTCAACATCTAAAGTCAAAGTCCAACAAGGCTAGGAGATCCACCGGGGTTATTGGACATATATAGGCAAATCCAGCAGACGCCCATTCATTTTCAAAGATTTCTTGGTTATGGAAATTATGATAAATTATTGAACCTCAGATCCACAAAGAAGATGGAAAAATGGCCTTTTAAGCTACGCCTACGGGAGGCATATTTTGAAGGGGTACGTACCAACCAAATAGTTGATTTAATAGATACACGTTTCTTTCTATAAATGCATACATAAAATAAATCCATAACAATTTACGAAATTCAAATAAACACCGTTATGCCTGACGATAGTAATAACAGTCACATATTATGTTAATTCTGTTTTTGCATGACCTAAACTATAAAATTTCCTAAAGTACAGACCCTTCTTCTGTATGTAATCGAAGAGTATCTACCCGCAATCTGGTGGTGCTATAAAAGTGCAAAAAATTCGTTGTTCACCAAACCCATTCATAAAATCATTACCCATTACCTACCCCCTTTGAAGTTATAAACAGCGACGAATTCGAGTGTCCTGTTGGCCATTTAGTTAAATACAGCTCGTTAGTCTTTATGCATGCCGTCACGCAAGGATACCTAATTGCTTCACACAAGTTAGTGATGAATAATTTAGAAAAGCACACACCGCACGAGCCCCCAAAAGTATCTTCAAACCAAGTCAACTCAATTTTTAATAGTTCACATGGAATTTAATAGATCTACCCAACAAATATAATTTTAATCATATGACAATTATTAAAGTGATTAAAATGTTTCTAATGAAGATTTGAAACCGCTAAAAAAGCAATCGCACATCCATCTAAAAGATTCATTACATTCATCTGGCGGATATTTTGACAGGCAGCTGGAGGGAGAGCATAATGAATTTTTTATGCAAATTCAGCTACGCTTGCTATCCTCATATCCTTTCAAAGTTCCCACAGTAATTGGAAGTACTGAATTCGCATCTCGCATGCCTGTTGAAGAAGACAAATTCAAAGAAGCCATTATGAATCTTCATTAGAATACAGCGCGATGAAGATAAAAGCTCGACAACGGCGGCGTTGAACCCGCGCTACACCGCATATCACAAAAAAGAAAAGAAAAAAAAAAAGGATTGTTTCCTGACATCCTATTGTTTGGCTGAGGCTTTACTAGGATAAGCACTATCCCCAAAGTCAACACCTCCCACTCGACAGATTCATAGTTCTTGTTTTCTATTTTGGTATTACAAAAGAAACAAAAAACACACATATCCTGCAAAATATTAACACACAATCGTCGCGTCGGTCGGTCGTCTTTCAAATGGTGTCAGGATTAATGATGCGAACCACCTACTGTTATCGCTGAGTGTAACTGAACAAACATCTGATATTTATACACAAATTTGGGTTTAATTTCAATGGGAATGTATAGATACTTTTGCTATCGCCATTATTCATGCAGGATGCCGACACTGTGGGAATAAATTGTGACTCGCTGCTTCTATTCATATATGTATGATCCAGGCTTTAACAATTGGAAATTTGCCAGCTCATTCGAACATGATTAAAAGCTGTTGCACATCAGGCTGGGTCAGGATCAGGATACACGTTTGATAGAATTGGCACAACCACTGGGAATACAAGCGCATACATTGCACGATTCGTGAGGAGCGCAAATAATTATTTTCAAAATGCCTCTACGGGAATCAACATCAAACTGCTATCTGCGCTGGTATTTCTGTACGCATTTATACAGCACCCAATTCACACAGAACCGAGGAATTTTTAATTTCAATTGTATCCCTGTTCTGTTCATAAACTAAAAATCACAAGTCGTACGCAGGACTCTGGGTAAATTGTTTAGGGGATTGCACGAGAGACAGGACTTTCGAAAGTTGTACTTGGATTATTCTGCGGTCGGTGTTTGTAAGGACTCCAGTTCCGTGGTACAATATGAAAGGGGTGAGTATTTTGTGAGCAAAGAACATTAATTATTATTTTTCTGTTTTGGGGTTGTTCACGTTCGTGTGGCAGAGCTGAAATGTGATAGGGGCGGCATCCAGCAACCATCATGCCACCGATGGACAGGGATCTCCGAGTTTATTTGATGCAATTAGCTAAGTGGATTGCTAAGTAGGTAGAGAGTGGGTTTTCAAAAATTCCAAATATTGTTTTATGTTTTTTAATAGAAAGTGTTTGGATGGAAATTAAATGGAAACTTTAATTAAATTTCAGGCAGCATGATGGGGTTGGTTTTGGAGGGACTGGACTGAATATTATGTATTGTGCTTGGGGAGAATTGACAATTAATTATCGACACTTGTGGTATAATTTGTGTTATTTGACTGATTATGTAGTGTCAGTGAATAGACAGGTTGCTGCATAGTGCACCTGATGTTTAACAAGACCGGTGGGTAATGGCTTACATTCAGTTATCCTGTGAAGAGATTATTATGCAGAAGTTATAATGGCCTCGAATATAGTTACACAGTGAATCTGCTGGCGACAGCTCCTCATTGAATAACAAATTCGTCATATTGTAAGCCAGCATTTAAGATTCAGTCTGTGTCTTATAGAAAAGTCAGTGAAATCAGCGGCCACATTTAAGTCTTTATATTGCAAAGTTCCTTGATTGGAATTCTGCTTAAAATCGAAAACTCCTTTCAAGCGTATAAGTATTCATGGAAATCTGTGTTTATATCCTGACCCGTGAAGAGTCCAGAGTATCTGCCTGAGACACTGCAGCCTTCCATCCTCTACGATCCCGGGCACGCTACTTCCAATTGTCCAGACCAAGCGCTCTGGCATCCCCGATGGCTTGGTCTTTGAAACGGAGGTTCGGTCTTCCTTGTCTTCTCGAACCTGGGGGCTGGGATTCGAAAATCCTCTTAGCTGGAGCATTATTGTCCATTCGCTCGATGTGGCCGAGCCAATGTAGTCGACGTGTTTTGGCTTTTTGGACTACATCCACATGTTGGTACAGCTCATAGAGTTCGCGGTTGTATCTTCTCCTCCATTCGCCCTCTTCGCACACAGGACCAAAAATCCGCCGAAGTATATTTCTTTCGAAGGAGCCCAGTATCAGCTCTCCCTTCTTGCTTATCGTCCAGCACTCGGCGCCATAAAGCAGAATTGGCAGGATAAGGGTTTTGTAGAGCACACATTTCATCCTTCGAGTTAGGAGTTTTGAACCCAATTGTTTTGACAAACCGAAGTAGCAACGGTTTGCTAGGGTAATTCTTCGCCGGATCTGCACTAGGGTGTCATTCGTTGAGTTTACGTTTACTCCGAGGTAGGTGAACTCCTTAACTACCTCTTGTCTTGCCCTCATTTACTTTAAGCCCAACGAATCTCGCCTGTTCTTCAATCGCCGTGAACGCTTCTATCACGGCAAGCTGGGAGCGACCGATCGTTCACATAGCCAAGCAGCTTTACGGACCTGTTGAAGATAGTGCCTTCCGTGTTGACACCTGCCCTGCTCACTATCTGCTCCAGTACGAGATTGAAGAAGTCGCATCATAGAGCGTCTCCTTGCCGAAATCCGGTGCATGTTTGAAATAGTTCGGAAGAGCTGCTTCCAAACTGCACGTTGCCGTGTTTTCCAGCGTCACGCGACACAGCTGAATCAGTTTTGCCGGGATTTCGAATTCAGCCATCGCCATATAGAGCTCCTGACGATGTATGCTATCATACGCGGCTTTGAAATCGATGAATAGGTGCGGTGAGTTGCGACTTGAAATTCGTTGGTCTTTTCCAGGATTCTTGTATGCGACATTTAGCAGGGATATGCCTCGATAGTTCTTGCAAGACATAGGATCGCCTTTTTTGTAAATGGGGCATATGGATCTGATTGGACTAATCATCGGGGATGTTTTCTTCCACTCATACTTGGTTGATTATTCGGTGCATGCTCCCTACCAAAACAAAATTTTGAGTATAGAAATACATTGGAAGCTTAAACTAATATTAGCTTAGCTTCTAATACTAAGTAGAAGTAGGTATAGAATTAACCGCGTGCTACATTTTTCTTATAGTGGAGTCTCTTGCGTTTTTTCACCACTACCCTAGTTGTGGTCGGACGTTTTTCCAGCACAACATTAGTATAAGCCGCATTAAAACAATTGTGGCACTCTTTTTGAACTGAACCACTATTTTCTTTTTGAAATCTAAAACATGCAACCGCTAGCCTACTTAAGTTAGCACCAAGTACATTAGCGCTCTTTAAATTTTTCAACTTCTTACGTTCTAAAAGCAGGCTGCAGCCACGAAGTTAAATCCCAACTCATCGACGATATTATGTCATGCTTGGAGATGCATGAAGCTACTATTATACATGTCAAAATTCGTGACAATTTTTGACTAGCAGACGTCAATATGATGCCAAATATTATCTACATACAACCTTAGGACAAAATCTGACGTCATATTATTTGTTTCAAAAATTGACATGATCTAAAAACGAGAAAATAATCACCTCTACGCAAGACAAGCATGATTTTCTTTGTTGATAGGCACTAAGGGTCAAGTCCCACGCCCACCGACGGGCTATTGCCAGCACAGACACACCCAAGGTAACCAAAGCTAGGTAACAAAATGGGTCCTTTATCTGCTCTTGCTCCCACCTGTATGCTACAAAATTGTGGACTATCGTATTTGCAACACACATTTTCAGGAGCTGCTTCTGCAGTTATCCATAAATGTTTTAACCCACTGCTATCAATCAAATAATAATTTAAAGTCTCAGTCGTGTGTCCAATTTACAAATTGTCTACAGATCACGCCTAGGAGAGATGGGCACCTTTGAACGAGAGTTATATTTGAACATTACTTATATAAAACCACATTTAAAAAATATTTCAAAGTATAAACCAAAATGTAAACTTGGTAATACTGTCTTCTTTAATCGTCAACGACTTTCGGTGCCCTTAAGCATAAGGACTTATTTCGATTTCAGATAAAAGTAAATTAATTACGTATAGCTAGTTATTTATCTAAATCAAGTTTATTTCAATTTCTTAAAGAAGGAATAGGTTAGGTACCTACTTTACAAGCCAATAATTTAATTTATGAGACCCCACAGCAAAGAGCGTTCGAAGGTGACCCACTCTCCCCTACATTTGGATTAACTGGAAGGATTACTATACAGCATTGAGAGACCCAAGCCAGCAAAAGTTACTCATAGTCATACTGCAGCAATAGGTATACAATAGGCTGGCGAAGAGTGAAAGCAATTCTCCCTTAAGTTTGGAATTCCAAAACAATAATGTTATCTGATACGTGTCGCTTTGATCACATATCAAGTTATTCGAAAAGTGTATTTGGATGTAGTTTGTATACATATCTCAAATATTGCGGACTTAAGACATTAAACAATATTTTAACAAATATCTTTATGAAAAAATAAGTTTTGCTAATTCGTCAAGATCATTCCTACTTTTACAACCAAGGTTCACCTGCACAAATTCAGAACGACAATTTTTTGTTTGTGTTATCAGACAGCGGAATGCCTTACCTCTAGACATACGAAGACATCGCGGTACCAAATATTTCGAAAGCGTTTTATTCAGACATCTAGTCAATAGCTTATAATAATTTAATTATAATATGTTAATTTATTTATTTATTTATTTATTTTTGTTTTTTCTCTGTTCCAAATTTTTTCATCGTTTCAATTAAAAATGTTCACTATTTTGCATCACTATTTGTTTAATGTAATATATATTTGTTTAGCTAAATTAATTAATTAAAAATTATATTAACTTTTGCTTTAAACGGACTTCAATTCTAACGTAAAAGATATTTTCTAAGTCAATAAATGAAATAAATAAATGAAAGGTCTTAATATATAGGTCATCCAATAGGGTCTTTGTCTGCATAGAAATATATTGCTTTGATAAATATTTTCCCTGACGGCTTTTATTTGTCATCATCAGCTAATTACGTGTAGAAACATATTTATCAAATAATAACAAAGATATCGAAAAGCAATTAGATAGATATGGGTAAGTAAAGTAACCCTTATCATTTAACATTTTAGCTGTAAAATTTGTTAATGAATCATGTGACCTTTGAATATTTATTGTAAATGGTTTCTTAACAATTTCTGAATAATATAATAGGTGCTTGAAGCAAAGATGAATGGCTTTATAATTAAAGATTTGATATCGCAAATGGACGCAGTAGCGCAGTGGTTAGTGTGCTGGACTACTGTGCGAGGGATCCCAGGTTCGATCCCCGGAAAAACACAAATTACATCTTAAGGTTTTTTCTACTGCGCCACCTCTCGTGAACGTCTGACAAACATCCGAGAGTATGACTGTCATGAAAAAGCTTCTCAATTCAGCCGTTCGGACGCAAATTCTACTTTCTAGGTACTTGGTTTGGGAGCACAACCCCCAACCTTTAGGTGGGTTTACCATAGGTCAGCAGGCTTTACATTAGATTTCTGAGCCTCATTCTGCCAGTCAATCCCTCCAAAGCATTTTAGTTCTGCTAATCCAACAATGTATGGGTTTCCTATCTTGACCAAAGTCCTTACCGAAGTTTTTTATTTATCGATTTAAACATTCAAGCTTATCCTAACTTATGGAAGCTATTTTTTGTGTCAAAAAATAACATTGCTTATCGCTAATACCCTATTCACACCAAGCCGAAAACCGAGTTTTCGTCAAAAAAGTTTAGAAAACTCGTAGATGCATTCACACCGAACACCAACTCGTTTTCGTTTGACGTTTCAATTAGCTGTGAAACTAGCTATGAAATGTTTGTGGCGACTAGAATTTTATTTTAGTTACTAAACTTCGCTTGTATTGACATAATATAAAAACAGAATTATTTGAGCTACTTGATAATCGTTAACTTATGGTTAAATGCATCAAATAATTAACATAAGCAACATTCAAAATCAAAACATCTGAAAATACCATTTCGTTGTGGCAGGTAGTTTGCTCTTTATGGTGCAAGCAAACAGCAAAGATAACAAAAAAAACTCTCACTCTCACTCTCACTCAGTCTCTCACATCCTGTCAGCAGTTTTGCTGAGCTCGCTGAATGTTGCAAAAGGTGTGTCTGCTTCAACAACCCAACGATCGTACTCGTTTTCGTGGCGTTTTCATGGAAAACGACCTCAAACAACTCGTTTTGAAAACTGCAATATGTATGGGAAAACTTCTGTTTTCGAGGAAGTTTTCGGCTGTTTTCGCGAAAACCCAGTTTTCGGCTTGGTGTGAATAGGGTATAAGACTCCGGCGGGGTTTTAATTAATTTTATTTCGGCAAACCGTTTCGTGGAAATTCTCAGATTCGAAGACGTAACCGTTTACTCAACCAGGGAACACTTTACACTGCGCCTCGGGCACATCCAGGATAAGCAAGGCAGGAGTTCCTAATACTAATGTTTACTAAAATTAGAAAGCTTTTGTTCCTTCGGAATGCCTTTCCTGGTCGGCGAATGATCTGTTCCGTACTATCTCAAGGAAAAAACATAGCAGATGGTGGTGGGTAACTGCAAGCAATGTGCTCAGGATCGAAGAGAATAGAAGTCTGCAGTATCTTAGACAGTTATTCTTCCATTATTCACGAGGTTGAACCCGTTATTTAAAGGAGGTAAGTGGTAAGGTACAAATGAAAGGTACCTATGCAAAAGGCATTCCTTACCATCTTCGTGTATGCGTAGTATGGATCGTTATGTAAGTACCCATCTACTTGGCATTAGTTCATTGCGATACACGTCGTATTAAACTTATAACACAATCAGGGGTTGCTAATCTTTTTTATACTGAGACACAGGTAGGTTGTAATATAGTTTGGCGACGCACTTCTAAAAGAAGATTATGTAGCTCTAGCAACGCCTTGATGCTTATAAGAGTGTTTACGCCGGCACTAAAATAAATAACATAAACGTTAGCTGCATTAAGAACAGGGATAAGCAGATATAGTCAGGTAAATTTATAGTCCACGAAGCAAGTCTAAATAGGTGGATATGGATAATGCGGGAAACACAAACGCGCTTTAGCTTCGACTGCAATATGACTTTAATGAGGATTTGACTTTCGCTTTGATCTCGCTCTTGGCATTCGTAAAGAGAAACGTTATGCTACGTGTTTTGAACTTCTTCTTTGTATGGATGCGGACGGAGTCTGATGTGAACTGTATGGAGAAATCTCTATACCTACATAAAACAAAGTGGAAAAAACTGTTTCCCTCTATCGCCCGTAATTTTCAGCCGATTTTGTTGATTTTTTTTAAATGTCGGTAATAACGGTGATTGGGCGATAGGCTAAACAAATTCAACATCGGACAAAGGGGCGTGGCACCGTGGCATTCAAAATCGTATATCTTAAAAACCACAGAATCGATTGAGCTCAAACTTACAGATAATCTTAGGTATTGGCCCTATAGTGCTCCTGTGAAGATTGGTCAAAATCGAACAAAGGGGCGTGGCACCGCTCATAAAAAAAATCAATATCGTATATTTCGAAAACCACAAAATCGATTGAGATCAAACTTACAGATAATCTTCCTGTGAAGATTTTTCAAAGTTGGAAAAAGGGGCGTGCCACCTCCAATACAAACAAAATTAAAACATTGTCCCCCGTAAATAAATAAAATAAAATAAAAAAAAATAAAAAAAGCAACAAAGCCTGGAGAAGTAAAAGATAAAATTAGAGTAAATTCTTTTTTTTTTAAATACTTCTCCCGGGAAAGGCAAACCTATAACGCTTCATCAGCGCCCCGAGATGCTTGCAGATGTATGTTAGTTCTGCTCTTAAATTGCTGCAAATTGTAGTCTTCTGGAAATATATCCCCAGGAAGCGAGTTCCAAAGTTTGCTTGTCCTGTAACAGAAGGAGTTTTGGAAAGATGATGTCCTCGCGGTTGTCAAGTGTACTGTATGGTCATGACTCATGAGCATTAGCAGCCTGTCTTGTGGGGCCCCCAAAAGTTGCATTTCGAGGGATAATGTCCTTGAGTTCCTCGGAACATCTACCATGGAAGTACCTATAGAACAAGCATAGGTCAGCGACTTGTCTTCTGTGCACCACCGGTTGCAGATTCGATGTGAGTGTAGGGTCTCCAATAAGTCGAACTGCTCATTTTAAAGCGATCTCAAAGATCATGGAACGTCATATGATTTCTTTGCTTTATGTGATGTGGTAACAGTACTCTCTATCCTATCACCTCGATACCACAAACCACAGAGAACTAGACCGCCGACTTTCCGTACACCTACCCGATTCTCCCCGGAAAAAATTACCCCGTCTGTGAATACGTGTAAATGTCAAAATTAATGGCGGGAATGTAAATAAAACATAAGAGCGGCCATTTATTGGGATGTGTTAAGAAACGTTGTGAACTAAGTTTAGGCACTGTTTACATTTTAGATATAAAATCATATTGCAAGTAACTAGACGGCTGGTTGGAATAATTTAAACTTAATTTTGAGCGAAAATATAATCTATATCGTTGATAATATTTTGTTCGCTTATTCGAAAATTAATACTTTTTTCAATTCACAAGAAATTCATCGCAACAACAAATCACCCGCGAATAAAAAAGAGGTAGGGATTAGTGAATGAAAAAAAAGCGAATGAAAAAATTCACATGAACACTTTATTTGTCGCAACAGTTCGCCAAATTCAAACATCAATTTCTACTACTTAACAATCTTTCATTTAAGTTTACATAAGTTCGAACGAATTTTGTATTTGATAGGTAGTTGTGGAGCGGGTTTTAATGTCTGAATTTTGAATAAACTTGTGAAAATTCGCACCAAGGGTGTTTTACTTCGAGGCAAACAGTTTTAGTTCGAAATTTCGTTGTTTAAACTCTTTTCAAACTTCAAACTTGTTTTTCCCATATTTTGATGCATTAATTAATTATTATTCTAGGTACTCTTGCAATAGTAAAATGAGCAATTTTTTGTTATATAAATGCATCAAAAGTTGTTTGCTCGCATATTATTATCAATTCGTTTGTTCATTCTTATGTGAATATTCCTTTACATCGCCAATTTTAATTGATATCAACAGTTTGAACAATTTAATATTTCCTAAAACTAAACTGTGATGTGAACGAAGTGTAACTGGAAAAAAAAAGAAGAAACCTTCAGAACACAGCCCTACTGCCATAAACCACTGCCAGGTGCAACTGCCATAGGATTTTACTAAGTATGCGTGTGCCGTAATTTCTTCCCTTTGATTTATACAGGCCCAACACATAAATAAATCCTATGGTGCCAACAGCTTGTAGGCAAAGTCCGTTATGTGGGAGGAGTCGACGGTCTATTTCTTACTGGTTTGTGCTCGATACTAAGAAATATCCTACTAACCATACAAATTCTGTTTCAATAAAAAAAAACTATTGTATTTAGTCGATATCGAGCTGACTACCTATTATAGAGGTACGCATTCGTAAAGGATTATACCAGTTGGCTTAAAAAATGTAATATTGCATCCCTCAACTATTCGAAAATGAATCCCTCTAACATCCTAGAACATTATTAGTTAAGAATTAAACAATATAAACGCACAACTTGAGATATTCCTTATTAAAATATCCTTTTTACATTTATCAAAGGCGAGGACTGCAAAAGAAATAATCACTAATCTCTGATAGGTAGATATTAACAAGCTCTATATACCTACCCTCTTAAGACTATTTAAATTGAAAGCAATATTAATTATGTAAGAGTGGATTGTTCCATTGATTCCAAGCCCACATAAAAATGTTTTCATCAGCATATGTGGCCATCATAACTGAGAGACATGTGATTTTCGGTTTTTTAATTCATATTTGCCCTCAATTTTTCTGACCCAAGGTAAGGTATGTATTTCATACATAAACTGTCTCCATTGCTGGCAATCAGAAAAGTATGTCTGTGAGAAAAAAAAAATCAATTCTTCCTTTAAAATATAGTACTCTTAAATGCGATTACCAAACCTGCCACATAAATTTATTATTTGAAAATCAGAAAAAAGTACATCTACTCCCTATCCACCCCCTCTTAATTGAAACATCGCCTCTTCAGTAGATGCTCAACTAAATCAATATTAAATATCAGTTAGTTAGGTATTCCACGAGATAAAGCATCACTTAGTACCTTGCACAAGATTTTTACGAGCACCCAATCATAAAGCGATTCTTCGCCTCCGCAAATCGCTTAAATGAAACTAATAAAGCTTAACAAAATGCGATACACTCTACTGGTATCAGTATCTCGTTACACATCGGTGTGTACATAGATACTTGTCTCGTACTCATTACTGTACAAACAATAACTTCGAACTGAAAACAAATGTCTCACGTACCTACCATACCATACCATGACGTGACGATACCATCCTCTGACAGTCAGTGTTTTATGATAGACACTTTTTTGTTCGCTCAGAGAAAGTGCAGAGCACCAAGCACATGGCTGCGCAAAGATGTGACTTTTTTTCTCTCTCCGCAACGTGTCTAGTTAGCACATTGGAATCTCTTATACCAGAAATCATAGATCCGCTTTAATGCGGCCCCCAGCCCCAGCTCCCACAGTCCCACAGCCACAACCCCGGAATACTCAGAGAGAACGAGAGAAAGTAAAAGCTTATTTTAGAAATTTCAGCGCGCCAGGACGAAAAATACGGTCAAAGCTACGAAAAGGTTTCCATCCACACAATTAGTTTACCTCGAAATTTTGATAAGGACTGTTCGGTTGTCGGATTAAACAGTCTTTATCGTTTATCAGATCCTGATAAGACGGCGCGCGTGAGCTTTTCTTTTTCATTTCGTTGTTTCCCTTCGCTCGTAATGAATATTTTATGTAGTGCCAAGTGAAAAGGATTCACGGTGCGCGGGTGGAAATTGAGGAGCTGCAAATGAGCTGTAAGCGTAATGGGTGTTATTAAAGCAAATTATCGATGGTGTTGTGAAAAATGATTAACACAAACAAAGGTGGGATCCTTTTATACCAACTCGTGAGCTCCATCTAAACATAGGACAGTCTAGTCTGACTGAGCGATTTTCTATGTGAATTAACATTGCAACCATATCGCGTCGGTCGGGTTTCGTAGTTCTTTGTTGTCTCTAAGGGTGCATTGTGCAGGATGTATGAAGTGACCATTACCCTGTGAGTGTGTGTGCGTGATATTATTACCTACAGTAAGGTATTCCATGAAAATATAATATCTACAACAAAAAATAATTCATTGTCAATTAAAACACACGAGTCCTTAATGAAAATCGGTGATTCCCTAATGGGTCATAGTTTACATTCAAAACAAAAAATGCTCTTATTCTAACCTTATATACAAAATGTTCTCCTTTGAACGGTGCTAATGATGGTGCCCGCTCATACTGCCCGTCCCAATTAATTTCAATCTGCTGACCACTACCTTGCACATCCTGTGTGTATTCCGCTCTTGTGCACAGAAAAAGAAAAGTTAAAAAGCCAACACAAAATTGATTTATTCTTATGAAATAATTGGATTAAGTATCGTGGTATGTCGTAACATATACCTATGGGATTTATAGGATACTCCACCACAACACCATAACGGATACCAAAGGATAACGTCCAGCAATTATTGTTAACAGCCATAAGTAAATCAAAAATACAGCCCGAGATGTTGCTGCTGGCTGATGCCTCATCAACTTTTTAACGGTAAGTGATCTCATTCTCATTCTCGAGGGATTTACTGGTCGTCCCTAATCGAGTTCATAAACAATTCACATGTTCTTGGTGAGCCCACTCAGGTCAGTGCTGTTAAATCTTTTATCGCCTCTCTAAATCTAAATCCTCTTAATTTCTTATATGAACATCGATAGCGTGCGCCCCCAACCCACAATCACTTAATTTCAGCCTCAGCCTATATTATTGACGACCATTGTATCCTTTGTCCTAACTGTTGTTGTTAGTAGCCATTCGCGATGCTGCAATAAACCAAATAAATAAATAATTTCATTAAGCTCTAAAATGTAGGGCAATAAAAATTGTGTTAACAAGCGGAAAAGTCCTTTTCGTTTCTCCATCCGAAAATTTCCGGTTTTAAGGACACGAAACGTGTTCTATACGACGCGACGATCGGCGATTCCATCCGTGACCCATGTACGGACTCACAAAGTCATTGAACAAAAAACAAAACGGAACTTTGGAAGGAACAAACAAATGAACGAAAAAAAAAACATACAACAAGTATCGTACCGCACATCGGTGCGATGACGATAAAACTTTTATGGGTAATTCCCGGAGCTTAATGGGAGAAATTTGTTTTCCACCATCAAGTCATAATGAATAAGTGTGATGTGTATCTGCGGTTGCATGTGTATCTCTGTTTCGCGCCGGAAGTGGGTGGGTGTATCGGCGGTTTGTGTATACAATAAGCATGGGTGGCAAATTAAAAGAACGGTGTATAGGGTTGAGTAGTTGTGAACTGGGGTAACGCCATAAGGTCCATATGGCATTGAGGGTGTGGGGTGGCTAAGCCTTCAGAAGGAGTGGGCGCATTGATTTGTTTACAAGTTTACCTTTGTTCGTTTCGCACCTCTACAGACTCGCGATGTTCTTTTGTCAATTAACCTGATTTTGAACAGTTTAACACTGTTATGTTGGAGGGATAATTGGGAGTGGTGTTTACTTTCGTTATTATTTTTACTGTAGAACGATCAAAGGATATTGAGAAAATAAAATTTGTTTCTCTCTTGGAAATAACTATAGATGATTGCATATTATACCTACACTTATTCTACTAGGGCAGCTGTATAACAGAGATTATACCTTCATGATTCTATGGAGTTTTCTTAAAGGATAATTATTGTTCTGCTGCTTTTACGATGAATATCTCTGGTTCATTTGTAAGGAAAAGGAAAAGGAACAGCTTGGAATCTTTGATATGCCATTGCTTTTGTATTTGCATTGGTATTATCGTATTATTGATATTCATACTGATGGCTATTTAGTTGTGATTGACATTGCTGTTTGTACATTTATAGGTTGGCGACAGATATTGGAAAAGATCAAGTTGCAATTGACAATCGACTCGATAAGAACACCATTAAAAATATTAATTACTTCAAAGGCAAGGTGATGCGCTGTCATGTGATTTACTTAACGCGAAGCTTGAACTAATCTTACAAAACTCACAAGAAGCTCATATAAACATTACCTCTGCGCATGCACATCGAGATGATATTGACATAATCGGAAGAACTCGCCGAGTTGACTGTTGACAGTGGTGCATTTATGTGAGCATGTAGGTAAGATATGTGTCTTAGTTTTTTGAAAGCACCCAAAATACCTATCAACTGAATTATACATATGAAAGAGTATTCAACAGATAAAAGGTCTCAGACACTATTGACGAATGCAAATTTGGTTTTGAAGATAACTTCGCCATGATAAGCAACAATAATCCCTGAAGTTGCTATGACATTGGAAATTAGCAAAGCCTCCTCACGAACAACTATAATTCTCCGGTGCCAGGTATATACCTACGAACTAAAGCACACCTCTGCACTCCATCTTCTTCTGTGACCTTGTTTCCTACTGTACTCTAAGCTGGTCATCTGTTTGACTGTATCTGCCCAACTTCGGTTCTTCTTATACTAGTTTGTCGACTCTCTCAGCCGCCTGCTCATTATGTGCATACTCGTTACAAAGAAACAGATCTCTAATCAGGGTGCGAGTACTGTATAGGAATGGGGTATAGGCTACTCTGAATAGCTACAACTTGTTGGTTCCTAGTTGTGGAATTATTCCATCCATACGCATACACTGTATATATGATATATGTACAGGGCTTGGTGATGAAATCTCCTTTTCCAAAATCCCCTGTGCTGAAATCTCTTACTCCAAAAGACCCTAAGAGAAAATCCCCAGGGACCTCCATTTTTAGATTTGCTGCATGCTGCCCCCTGCAACCTGCAACCCCCCTGCTTGGGGTCACTGTAGGATTTGGAGTAGATGCAAGTTTGGATAGATGAAAAGTTTAGTTGGCTTGTGGGAGATTTTAGCAGGGGATTTCGTGCCGGGAGATTTTTTGAAAAGAGAAGAAAAAAAAGTGAATGTCCAATAAGGGCCTATACGGACCTGTTTCGTCTATTTATTTTTATTTTTATTTCAGCTAAATAAGCTTCAGAAGTGAATCAAAGGCTTTTGTGAAATAGGACGTAGGTAGGTATGTATGCCTTATGAATTTACTACATGTTCAATAAACGGTGTTGTCAAAAGTCAAGATGGGACATGGCCATGGGAGATATCTTCTATCCCCGAGGGCGGTTCTGAGTCACAGTTCTGAAAACTTCTCTATCATGGAAAAACTGATGTTACGACACCAATGAAGTGCCTCGGACTCCGATATGATATATACAAATGCTGATGACTTTGGATCTAAAATAGACCACATGCAGTCTCAGCGGTCAGCTAGATTCATACCGACAAGGTTAGGTTAGGTTAGAGTGGCAGGCCGCATTGAGTGCAGCCTCACTTAGGCCAGAGTAGGCCCATTGTGTTACCACAGGATCTAATGATCTCACAACTACCCGTTGAACCAAGAGGAGCTGAGAATGAAGCGTTGGAGGCAGCTTATGCTTGTATTAGCAAGTTCGCCAAGATTGTCGAAGAAGTATTCTCCGAGATATACTTTTCTACGAGCTGAAAGAGCTGGGCACGTGTATAGAAGGTGAAGAATTGTCGCTTCCTCCTCCTGGTCCATACAGCTTCTACAGAAATCATTGGAAGGGAGGCCCATCCTGAGAGCATGTCTTCCCATAATGCAGTGTCCCGTCATGACACCTATAATGTGCTTATATTGGATCTTTTTTGTTTTACAAGATCGTTGGCGCCTTTAAAATCCAGCATTGGCTAGATTTGTTTCGTGATGTAGCACGTGTCACAATTTGACTACCTTCGATAAGTGGCGCTTATCTCACTCTGTTTAATAAAAAGTTTACACGTAGCGAGAGGCATATAGAGATTCTCCTTTCCAGTAGAATCGACAAGGTTGTGCCATACCTAGCGAGTTCGTCGGCCCTGCACTTTCCCGGTATGTCCCTGTTTCCCGGCACCCATATAAGGTGAATGTTGAATTGTTCCGCCATCTCGTTGAGAGACAAGCGACAATTGAGGGCGGTTTTGGACTTGAAGATGAACGAATCCAGGGATTTGATCGCGGCAAACCGACAATACCGACAAACTCAAACCAAATTTCCGGCTCGAAGGACCATGTATAATTTTGAGACACTTACACTTGAGAATTTTCTACTCAACAGAAAGTAATAAAAAAACGCACCGATTCGTTATAAATTCTTCGATTTTTAGAGGTTAGAAATTGCCGCCAAAAGTTGGCTTTCATAATTGACATTTGTATGACTTAGCAAAAATGACAATGACAGAATATTTAATACAATGCTGCCAAAATGGATTTACAAACAGATTTGTTTAGAAAAATGTACTAGATCAATTATTTGAACAAAATTAATAAAGTGATTTTCTGAATACATAAAATCAATCTTCAACAACCACCTATAATTCTTTATCGCTATCTACTTTAGTAATAAACCTGCGACGTGCCTCTAGTGCTAGAAGCTATAATATTGTTCAATGCAATAAACTCTGTCAATTTATTTAGATAAAAGTGGAACATAAATATAGCTAATGCTCTCAAATTTGGTAACATTTTCTTATATGCAAAATCAAACAATATAGGTAGCTACTTGCTTTTGCTTTTGATGTTCGTTCAACATTATTAGAGAGAAATAATATTTTTCTATTGAATATAGAATTTTCCTATTTGCCTTCACTCGAATAGCTATTAGAATTTACTTTGTAAAGTCCATCAAAGCACAACAAAGAGAGTTCAAGTTCATTTATTCAAATTTCTAAGAATACAATTTGCAACAGTATTTACTTTACAGTAATTCTGTTTCTTTGAAATAGTCAAAGTTAATTTTAATTTCAAATGCATTATTAAAACAAGACATTCTAAATGATTTTATATTATTTTTAGTATACCAACCTATTGTTGTTGGTTGTCAGTGCCGTAACTATGCTTTTATGCGCCCTGTGCGAGCTTCTATATTTGCGCCCTCGAAAAATGTACTGATTTTTTGGATATCTAAATTGTTGTTTAGTTTACTTGTTAGAATTAAAAAAATATTAACTTTAGGCAAACAAAACAAATAAATTTGCCAAAATATGTACATACAGCTAAGTATAACAAACATAAAACACCAGTAAACGTAAACAAAATAAGACTACTATTTACTTAAAGATTTAGTCGGCTCTCTTGATTGTTGCTTATTGAGGCAACAATCAATAAGCAACCACAAGCAATAGAAAACCAGCAATATTATCGTTCATAGTTAATTTCCTTTGAATTGAATCAGAGGTCTCACGTCAAAGCAACTCAATTTCGCATTTACGAACAATTTTGCAGATAGCGGCAATAATTATCGCTAGCGATACACAGCGCATATGGAAAAGCAACAAGCTTCCTATTAGCAATATTTGTGATTATTCACACTTTTGCGCTACAAAGTTTTGGAAAATATGTCGGACGATCCTGTTTTCAACACAAAATTCGTTGAAGTTATAAAAAAATATTCCTGATAGGTGGAAAATTTCAGGCAATCTTTTGGCTTCGATGTAAGAATAGGTTAAAACAAAATTGCGTATTGCTTTTTTATAGCTGCTAGTTGCTTAGTTGCTTACTGCTTGCTTACTCAATCTGAGAGCCGCCTTACTTTACGTTTACGGGCTTTCCTCATAGCGAAGTCCTTAATGACATCATCATACGACAGGAGTCGTGCCAGATAACCTTTCCTGAGTCCTGACTCATTGTTGAGCGCAGGTATGCCTTTATCAGATTGAGTTTACTGAATAAACTTTCTCAAGAAGCTACAGTCACTGGCATCGTTAAGAAATGCGTATAGCTACTACTGCGCTTGGCAACATTTCCTTTAAGTCCAGTTGTACTATCCTCTTAACAGACTTAGGCTTGATTGACTTTCGCATTTTTCAAAGTCGATTCAATTTGATTCTTCAAAGTTTCTATTTCGGCCCAAAATTCTGTGGCATTTATGTCACATCAACTTCTACTACTTACTACTTAATACTCTGATTTGAGTTTAAGTTCGAACGATTTTTTTATTTGATAGTTTGTGGAACGGGTTTTAATGTCGTGAATTTAAAATAAACTTCTGACAATTCGCAGCAAGGGTTTTTTCTTTCGAGGTAAGTATTTTTAGATCGAAATTTCGTTGTTTAAACTCTTTTCAAACTTGTTTTTCCCATAATTTGATGGATTATTTTTTATTCTAGGTACTCTTGCAATAGTAAAATGAGCAATTTCTTTTTATATAAATGCTCGCATATTATTCGTTCATTCTTATGTCAATATTCTTTTACATCGCCGATTTTAATTGATATGAACAGTTTGACCAATTAGAGCTGGTGCATTGGGTATTGTATGTAGGTACCTACATAGATTCATGAGAGGTAGGAAAACACTCTTTTCGATGTAATTTCGGTTTCTAGACTGACGCATTTGATTGCAAATGCATTTTAAATCAAAAAAAAAAATTAAATGTCATAAATACATGATACCTGCAACCTTTTTATAGGTAATATTTTTATTAGTAAACTCATCTGATTTGGGTTTGTAATGTTGCGAATTACCTAAAAGTTTGTCCTGGTCATTTCTGCGCCCTTCTGGGCATACGCCCTGTGCCTGGGCACCGCTGGCACCGCCCTATTTACGGCACTGTTGGTAGTATTATTTTCAGTATCGTTGTACTGCAGAATTTTAATAAAGGGATGAATAAAAATTTGCAGAGAGGCAAAAGATACTGCATAAGACCCGAACCCGATTCGTAAAATTCATCAATACCAATAGGTCGATATTATGTACTTACGAGTGGTGTACTTTTCAGAAAATAAATATTATGTTGATACAAATAACAAAGAAAATATTGCCAAATTGTTTTCTTAGATAATGTAGGCAGATAAACTTTCCATTTGATTCAGCATTTGGTTTAAAAAAATAAATAGTTATCGCAACAGGTCCGTATTCGCATTCTATACCTATAGCTATAGCTTCTCACAACAATTAGTTTGTATGAGTTTCCATTTGCGTAACGAATGGAAGGGGCCTATAGTATTATTGTATGCCGAGTACGGAAGGATGAATTCAGAAGTTTTTTTTGTTTAACTATAGGATTTTCGGTCAAAAGTTCGCGAGATGTGCGGCGCAGTAAAAAAAATTCGGCAACCGATTCCTGTCGGAACATATCGGAAGAAAATTCGTATGACGCTGTCAAAAATAACAGTCAAAGGACGAAGTTTTTTTTAGAGAAAAAAAGAGTTTTCTATCAAGTTGAGAATGACAATACTAGTACCTTAAAAATACGTTTTTTAAATCGTTTTTACAGTTTTCGAGAAAAAGCCAATTTTCAAAACTGCCGTTGCTGGACTTTTTAGCGCAAAACTGGATATGCAGTTATGTTAAGCATGCCTACATTATCACAACTATCAATTTTGGTTCAAATCGTTAGAACCGTTTTCGAAAAAATCTAAATTGTTTAATATTTCGTAAAATTTGTATATGGGAAGTATCGTAATAGCGGGAAGCCCACAAACTGTAAATACGAAGTTTGAAACAAATCCGTCCAAGCGTTTAGAGACCCACTTTTTTGAGTTCCCCTATCATCGTAATATCAGAATTGATCAAAATATCGACTTCGAAATTTTGTACGAAAACAATTATAGTATCTTTCTCTTACTAGGTACGTAGAAATAGGTATACAAGAAAGTTGAAAGTTAAAAATTGGCGTATATGGTATCCACCCACTTTTATTATTTATTTGGGCCACCTTGCCGTGGAATGTTGAAATTTGGTACAGCGGTGGACTTGCAGTGTACAGAAAGAACAAAATATAAATTTTATATTCTCCATTCCAGGAGGCGTGGTATTGGTATGTATCCAGATACACCCACTTTTGAAAATCGTTTTTTATTAATTTGGGGCAGTTCCCATTGGGGTACATGTCATAGCGCCCCAGGGCGTTACCACTGCATTCTACCAAAGGGAAAATATCAAACATTTAACATTTTCCGACGTGGAATCTTTGCTGGAAAATTTTAAATATGTGCAAGTAGAAGTTAATCTATCTGCTGAATATAATTTTAATGAATAGTTTATAAGAAACAAAGTCAAAGTGATGTGGTCGGTGTGTGTTGACATATTACAAGGCGAAAACGTTTCAACGTTGTTTGTCAAATATGTACCTATAATAAACAACGAACTTTGCAAAAGTAGTGAAATCAAGTTCTTTTCTATAGAAAACAAAAATTAGTGTGTACCTAACTAGTCAGCAACGAAATGTAATGAGATCTAAATTTACGCCAAATTCTTAATTTAAGAAGGTTAACAGTTAAAAAAAAATTGGTAGCCTCACTGGTCAAGTTTTAAAATTCACTTATTTTTGTTTTCTATATAAAAGAAGTTGGCTGTTTTTTTACATTTATATTTTTGCTGTGATTCATCTTAACACGTTCGTGGTAAACCATTTTTCATTCAGTTATGACGTCATCATGAACGTCGTTTCAAATTTAAGTATCCCATTCATATCATCACCATCACCCTAGTGCAGGCACGTAGCCAGGGGGGGGGCTTGAGGGGCTGAAGCCCCCCCCGAAATTCTTGAACAAAAGACAAAAACTAAAATTTTCTAACTGATAGCTCAACTTTTTTTTAAATACTTCTCTAGTGAAAGGCGAACCTATAACGCTTCAACAGCGCCCCGAGATGCTTGCAGTTGTCTGTTAGTTCTGCACTTAAATTGCTGCAAATTGTAGTCTTCTGGAAATATATCCCCAGGAAGCAAGTTCCAAATTTTGCTTGTACTGTAATAGAAGGAGTTTTGGAAAGTTGATGTCCTCGCAGTTGTCAAGTGTATGGTAATGAAATGACCATGAGCATTGGCAGCATGTCTTGTGGGGCGCCCAAAAGTTGCATTTCGAGGGACAATGTCTAAGTTCCTCGGAACATTTACCATGGAAGTACCTCTAACTATAGAACAAATCAGAGGTCAGCGACTTGTCTTCAGTGCACCAACGGCTGTAGATTCGATGTGAGTGAAGGGTCTCCAATAAGTCGTCTCTGTATGCTGTCAAGTAGGTTAAGTGAATGTTTTGGGGCCGAGCTCCATATATGGGAACAATATTCCAGGTCTGGTCTAACCTGTGCTTTGTACAGTTGGAGAAGTTGCTTGGGGCTAAAGTACATCTTTACTCTAAATAGGTAGTTCAACTTAGCGGACGCCGATCATGCGATATAGGATATGTGATCCTGCCATGTGATTCCTGAATTGACTGTGACTCCTAAAATGTGCATTGAGTCCTTGGGATGGATTGGATGGTCATCTATTTGGATCTAAGGAAGCATTTTTCCTAGAAAATGTTGTGAGCTGTGTCTTGTTTGCAACTGAAACTGAAATGACCTTAATGGGGCTTAATATAAATTCAAATATTAAAGAGACTATCCCGGTAGGTTTACAGTATTCAAACGCTAGGTATGTACACTGTGAAAGCCATAGCTTTAACCTGGTTCTGCCATGTCAATTCCTGCAATTCACAATTGCCTTAGTGTAGTTAGTGAAATAGCTAATTTCTTCCGTCATTAAAAAACACGCAACAGAGCCGAAAAACTCGATCTACGCCTTTGTGAAACAAAATTCATTGAAAGGCACGACAGTATTAATTCCTTTGTAGAGCTTCTCACATGCATCTCAATAAGTTTTGAAACCAGTAAGACAATTATCTTCGACTATGCCGAAGCTCAAATACCCGGTACTATATTATTGTAAAAAAAAATAAAAAAAATATTTAAGTATTAAAAAATTATATATTTGTATGGGAGGTATGTGTAGTTTTAATTCGACCAAGCTCATTTTTTGTCAAGAAATTTTAAATATTATTAAAACAATATGTGCAAAGTTTAAACTTGCTATCTTTAATGTAGCTGTTTAAATTTAATTTTAACATCAAAAAGCTATACAAATCTGATATTTTTGTATGGGAGGTAGTAGTAGTTTTCAGCCGATCTTGCTCATCTTCGAACTTAGCCTCTGTTTGGTGGATAAAAGCTTACGTACCAAATTTCAAGTCGATAGCTATTAAATTACGGCCGTAATCGTGCGGACGGACAGACGGACAGACGGACAGACGGACAGACGGACAGACAGACGGACATCGCTAGATCGACTAAGAAAGTGATGCTGATCAATAATATAGATAGTTTGTCATACCTACAACGCCTCCTTATGTGCGTTACAAATGGAATGTCAAAGTGAATATACCCTCGCCACAGTGTGGTACCGGGTATAAAAATACCGAGCAGAATGTGGGTGATGTCTTCGAAAGCATCAAAACTTTTGGCAGCGGTCCAAAAAAGTGATTTCCTAGTAAGCCTCATTGTATACGAAAAACTTTTCGGTTTAGCGCTGCCCTTATCGGTTTCCCTAAAGAACAAATCCTTAGATTTCGTTTCTGCAATTTAAGAACTTCACTGAAACAAACAACGCGTTCCAATCCAGAAACCTCTCATTCTGAAGCCTATTTTAGAGTGCCGATACTGATTTCTTGCATAGATTCGTTTATACAAAATCTTACGGACACATTCATGATCAACGAAGACGTTCCACCATCGTTTCAAGCTCTTTTCCCAGGTTTTGCTGCAGTTGAGCCTGAGAGAAAAGTTGGAAAAGTTAACACTTTACTTTGAGTGACCCTTCTGCCCAAGTTTTGAAATTGCTTGATATATGTGACAAGAATTACTTTAGACTATAAATTTCTTGTTTATGGTTTTAGCAACGCTTCCAGTGACCAAAGCTAGTGTTGAAAGAACCCTTTCAGCTATGAAAAGGATTAAAACAATGTCCCGAAGCGTTATGGACAATTCAAGGTTAAGTTCACTTGCTATGATATCTGTTCATTCGGATATTATTGTGGATCCAGATAAGTTGATTGATCTCATATAAAAAAAAATCAAGACGTCTTCTGCTTTGAAAAAATGTGACTAATAGGAATCAATGAATTGGAATAGTTTTTTGTTTCGTAAGACTTGGAAGCTAGCCCCCCCCGAACCAAAATCCTGGCTACGGCCCTGCCCTAGTGCTATTATTATTTATGCCTCTCTGGTATGACGTTTTTTTCATAAAGTCCTTTAGTTTACAAGTACCAACTTCAGTCATATTATTATGAACTGTCGGCCATCACAGAGTAAGTTTCCCTAATGAACCATTTGCCATTGTTCCAATTGCTTTTTAATTTTTATATTCGTGACTGCAGAAATTTATTAAAAATATAATTTATAAAGTTATTTCACCCAATTTCTCCTTCTGAGTGCAACTATTCATTCAACTGTAGTATATCACAGGCACACTGAACTCTGAACTTAATGGTGGTGGTTTTGATATACATACCAGGAATGCATTCGTTTTTAAAAGCAGAGAAAACCCACTTGACAGAGGTTAACCAAAAAGCTATTTGCCAATGACAGGTGGCTTATATGAAGTGTCATTTCTCTTTATACAAAGTTCATGAGGTTGTATGTGTAGAATGTATGTGTCTGTATAGGTACCTGTGGGCATAACTCCTTGTATGCACTTTAAAATGTTTGTTTTGAATTGAGGAGGATATCATACATAGTTCTCTGAACATAAAAAGCGACCAATAAAATAACAGTTTTTATGTGTATAAAATGTAGGTATAGATACATGCATACTATTATAATTTGATTTATTAATTTTATTATTCTGTCAGACTGGAATTGGTTTTTTAATTAAAGACAACTAACGCATTTATGATAATTGGGTTTTTTATGAAAGCCCTAAAGGATGTATGTGCACGCACACATGATGTACGTATATAGTATCTACATTTATCATTAAAGTTGCAATTGATTTGTGAATATGCAATGGAATTTATGTAACTTATTGTGAGCTTATAGTGGTTGTAATAATTTAAATTATTATTACTTACCATTGTTAATGAAATCGATTAATTTGAGATACGACATGTAGAATAAATTAATGAGCATTTAATAAAATAATAATAGTTGCACAGCAGGTTGTAAATTGTATGCCGAGTCTGAACTGCTAAACTTAAATATCTCAACTGTAAGATGCATCCCTACCATTTGATCATAAGTCTAGTTCCAGCACATTTCGTAAACATGTGCGGCGAAATAACTAAACACCCTACTGCACTGTGTTATTCACCTATATGATATTGTAGACCAAAAGCTTTACTGAAAACTGAAAGCTTATCATAGAACATCAAGTCCGGAAGTCATGTGTCACATTTTAAGCTCGGAGGAACATTTTTTGACTTCAACCAAAGATGGTGCTATAGATGTATATTGTACACATGCGTATGTATGATGTATTTGTCATACGATACCAATCGAATTATGATGCTGAAGGTGTTGTGCGTGCTGAGACGAAAATCCAAGTGAAAGAATTTCTCTTGTTTCAAGCGCAGCAGCATCACAACGAACAGCAGCACAAAGCATAATACAAAAAGCATCGCACCGCATAGGTAATGCAATTGTGCGTGACACATTGATTGTGCGTGTAGTTCTAACAAGTGTTGTTGTAGCATTAATCATAATCTTTAAATTAGGCTGTATGTAAGTACAGTGAGGCAAAACATAATTCTTACAGAAAACAAGAACAACTGAATATTAACAAAATAATTAACAAGAAATAAATAACGATATAATGTAACAAAATATATGTTAGAGTGTGTGGCTACGTTAGGGGTAGTTGCACTGTGCACTGTGCACCGTGTGTGTGTGTGTGTGTGTGTTGTGCTCCAACGATCTGGTTTGCAATGGTTTTGCATTCCTTTGTGATCAACTGGTTTGGTTGGGGTGCATCTGCTATGGTTTTGTATCCTTTTGTGATCACGTGGATATGGTTTGCAATGGTTTTGCATTCCTTTTGTGATCAACTGGTTTTGTTGGTCTGGAATGGTTTTTTTTATTGTAGAGGGGAAATATTGGAGTCCCTCTCAATAGGCAGATCTGCGAGTGCTTATAAACTTGAGTCAGTCGATAAGTAAGAAGCCAGCCGATATGTTCGCCGCAGAACTGCGATCGGTTATGAAATATTATCAGAAGTGGGATAGCCCGTGTGCTATTTGAAAATACATAATTAATATTGTTGAAAAAAAAGAAAAACGCGAAAGTTAAAAAAAAAAATTGTGTTGCAGAAATTCTTAAGATTTAGTAATATACGAATAAGGGTGGTTTGTTTCGGGGATCTATTCGGCTCTAGAAATTCGTGTGCGCGAGTGTGTGTGCGCGGAAATCTGTTTCCAAAATACCTACCTAGAGGTATACGATATTACGATGTGTGTCTCGAGCGGGTTGCGCTTAGCGCATTACGTTATCGATGTTGTTTTTTTTTTTCGATTTTGTTTTTTGTTTTTATTTATTTTGTCCTTGGTTGGAATGGCATCTGGCTGTCGGCTGTCTCGCCGTCGCAAGCCGTCCAATATTAAAAAAAAAAAAAAAAAAAAAAACTGATTTTGGTTTCATGTAACCTGCTGCAGATTTTTGTTGTGTTTGTGTTATGTGCTTTTATTACAGTTGCATTGTAACACAGGTTATGCTTAAGGGTAAGTGTGGTTAAAAAAAAAAAAAAGATAAGATGCAAAACAGCAGGAGTTCAGGCTGTGGCCAGTGATGAACTGCCCGGGAGGAGTTGAGGCTGCCCAGGGTGCACAGTGGCTAGAGTTGTTCTGGTTGGGCGTGGAGATGGTTTTTCTTCGGTGGCAATTGGTGGCGGTCTGCCGCCGAGCACTACATTTGCTTTATAGCTAGCGTTCGCGTTAGCTGCGGAGATCTGATGGTTGTGCTGTATGCCTTCTGTATGTTCTGTGTTGAAGTTGGGTTGTTGTCTGGGGTGCTTGATATCCTTCCTGGAGGTCTGTGATGCATCTTCGTGTATTGCGAGGTGGCTTGGGGACCGAGATGAGATTGTGGTTGGAGTGTTCTGGTGGATTACAGGCTAGTGGAGGTTGTTGTAAAAGCATGGTGTTACGTGTTTTTATGTGTGTACATGGTCTCCGTATAGCATTCTGGGATTTAATTTTGGTGGGGACCAATGTCCCCATTTATTAGGCTTAGTACAAGCTAGAAATACAAACTTATAATACTAGAACTAAAAACTAAGACTTATAACTAGGACTTAAAGCTAGTGTTTAGAGTTAAGGAGACTGAGCTTAATGGAGGGAGTGCTGCGGTTAAAATCGAAAATGGAAATGTTTGAGTTTACCTTCCGTAGCATACGGGAAATTGGTTCGTTGGAGCCGTAGGACGTGCGGTGGTTTGGTAGATAGAATAGGCGGGGGTGTCTTAAATTACGAGGGTTTGTATTGAAGAAGATTGAGTTGTAAAGAGACGGGCAGTCGATAGAGCCCGATAGGAGTCGATGAATGAAGAGAATGTCTGCAGTATCCCTGCGATCCTCAAGGCTATTCAAATCAATGAGTTTGAGGCGGTCTTGATAGGGAGGAAGAATAAGGGGATCGTCCCAAGAAAGACCGCGGAGTGCAAATCGAAGAAAACGTCTTTGTATGTTTTCGATTCTGCTTATATGCACTTGCTGAAAGGGTGACCACGTTTGGCTGGCGTATTCGAGGAGTGGGCGGACAAAAGTGGTGTAGAGAGATCTGGTCACGTAGGGGTCGGAGAATTCCTTTGACCATCTTTTAATGAATCCAAGGGATGAATTGGCTTTACGTATTATCTCTTCGATATGCGAACGGAAATTAAGCTCGCGGTCGTACAATATGCCAAGGTCGCGAAGAGACTGTACGATGGATATAGGGTGATTATTAAGTAGGTATAGACGGGGAGGGGATTTGTTGTGCTTACGTGATAAGGTGATAGATTGGCATTTGGGAATATTGAGCTCTAAGCAGTTTTTGAGACACCAGATAGAAAAACTATCTAGGTCTTGTTGCAGCAGACAGGGGTCTTGTGATGATGATATGTGCTTGAAAAATTTGGTATCGTCGGCATAGAGAGAGATAGAGGAGTGTTTAATGACCCTTTCAAGATCGTTTATAGTTAAGATAAAGAGAAGGGGACCTAGGTGACTGCCTTGTGGTACACCAGAGGTTGCAAGAAAAGGGGCGGATAGGATGGACCTGAAGCGAACACTATAAAAACGGTTTTCCAAATAAGATGATAACCATTTCAGCAGTATTGGTTCGAAGCCGAGGGCAGACAATTTGAAAAGAATTAATTTATGCGGTATCTTATCAAAAGCTTTGCTAAAATCAGTTGCAATAACATCAACTTCCTTACCACTTTCCATGGCCGATAGGGCAGAGGACACGAATTCAACGAGGTTTGTGGTTGTTGATCTACCTTTAAGAAAGCCGTGTTGGTTTGGGGAAATTAAAGACTTGCATTGGAAGCTTAGGGATTCGTACAAAATACTTTCGAGGAGTTTGGGTATGTGCGAAAGTTTGGCTATCGGGCGATAGTTACTAACTTCGCTCTTTGATCCCTTTTTATGAATCGGTGTTATGAAAGAGGACTTCCATATCTGAGGAAAGTCGCCTTGGGAAAGCGAGAGCTGAAAGATGTGCGAAAGGGGATAGGAGAGAACAAGGGAACACTTCTTGAGAAATATAGCGGGAATACCATCTGGGCCAGGTGAATATTCATCACTAAGTTGTTGTAATTTATTTTCAATTACAGTAGGTTCAAAAGTTTGAGAGAGGGAGGGGCCAATGGAGTAGTTGAGTAGGTAATTGAAATAAGAAGGATCTGGTGCAAAGGAATTGTCGGCAAAAGATTGTTTAAAAAATGTGGCAAAAAAGTTAGCAATGGTGTGAGGATCACTAGAAGCTGTATTTTCGTAAGAGAGGGATGGGGGGTAACCGTCTGATTTTTTCTTGTAATTAACGAATCGGAAAAAAGATTTGGGGTCGCTTATAAGTTTCGCTTGCGCATCGTTTATATATCGTTGATAGAGAGAATTATAGGCCTGAGTGAACTGAAGGAAGGAGCCGAGATAATTGGAATAATCAGAATAAGACTTGGTTCGAAGAAAAACTGACCATAATTTGTTTCTCTTGTTACGTAATGATCGGAGGTTTCGATTATACCATGGGGGAGACCATGTACACACATAAAAACACGTAACACCATGCTTTTACAACAACCTCCACTAGCCTGTAATCCACCAGAACACACCAAGCCTGACTTAGAATAAACAAATTTCTCTCTTAAGACAGGTCCATAGCTCAGAGGCAATCTTAAGCTTGTCTATGACCAAACAAATTTCTAACAGGTTCATAACTCAGAGGCAATCTTAAGCTTGTCTATGACCAAACAAATTCCTAACAGGTTCATAGCTCAGAGGCAATCTTAAGCTTGTCTATAACCAAAGAAATTCCTAAACTAGAACAGGTCCATAGCTCAGAGGCAATCTTAAGCTTGTCTATGACCAAACAAATTTCTAACAGGTTCATAACTCAGAGGCAATCTTAAGCTTGTCTATGACCAAACAAATTCCTAACAGGTTCATAGCTCAGAGGCAATCTTAAGCTTGTCTATAACCAAAGAAATTCCTAAACTAGAACAGGTCCATAGCTCAGAGGCAATCTTAAGCTTGTCTATGACCAAACAAATTTCTAACAGGTCCATAGCTCAGAGGCAATCTTAAGCTTGTCTATGACCAAACAAATTTCTAACAGGTTCATAACTCAGAGGCAATCTTAAGCTTGTCTATGACCAAACAAATTCCTAACAGGTTTATAGCTCAGAGGCAATCTTAAGCTTGTCTATAACCAAAGAAATTCCTAAACTAGAACAGGTCCATAGCTCAGAGGCAATCTTAAGCTTGTCTATGACCAAACAAATTTCTAACAGGTTCATAGCTCAGAGGCAATCTTAAGCTTGTCTATAACCAAAGAAATTCCTAAACTAGAACAGGTCCATAGCTCAGAGGCAATCTTAAGCTTGTCTATGACCAAACAAATTTCTAACAGGTTCATAGCTCAGAGGCAATCTTAAGCTTGTCTATAACCAAAGAAATTCCTAAACTAGAACAGGTCCATAGCTCAGAGGCAATCTTAAGCTTGTCTATGACCAAACAAATTTCTAACAGGTTCATAGCTCAGAGGCAATCTTAAGCTTGTCTATAACCAAAGAAATTCCTAAACTAGAACAGGTCCATAGCTCAGAGGCAATCTTAAGCTTGTCTATGACCAAACAAATTTCTAACAGGTTCATAGCTCAGAGGCAATCTTAAGCTTGTCTATAACCAAAGAAATTCCTAAACTAGAACAGGTCCATAGCTCAGAGGCAATCTTAAGCTTGTCTATGACCAAACAAATTTCTAACATGGATTCCGCAAACTCCGCAGCACCACGTCAGCCCTAAATACCATCACCAGTCAAATCAGCAATGGGTTAAACCAACCAAGACCTTGTCACAGGAACCTAGCAGTGGCCCTAGACCTGTCCAAACCCTTTGACACAGTAAAACATGCTTTTCTTCCCCAGGACATCCTTGAGTCAACCCTGCCAAATTCCATCAAGCGCTGCCCACAAACTACCTGAGCGGCAGTCAGCCATGGGATGGCTCGCATGCTTGTGTTGTGGCATGTTTGAGGGTGCTTCCAGTTGGTGTTGTTTGATTGCGGGTTGCAGATGGATTCAGCATTTGAGCACGGATCGACCGATCGCTTTGTACGTGGTGAGGAGCGTTTCTTTGTCTTTTCCACATGAACTCCCGACAGGTGACTTGATGATGTTGATGTCATATTGTCGAAGGTGACACCCAGGACCAGGAGTTTAGGGAGCGCGATGGTGGGTATGCGTCTCCCGGCTATTGAAATCTCTAGAGTTCGAGTCTTACTTCTTTCGCTCAGGATGTGAACAGGGTTGCAGTGGATTTTTATGACGAGAGTTTTAGACTTCGATCGTTGACGAATGCTTCTTCTATTTCTAGGTATGCGTTAATGGATGTACAAAGGTCTTGTATGTTAGTGCCTGATTCTAGGATTGTGCAATCGTCTGCATATGAGATTAAGTTTATACCTTCCGGAGGTGATGGTAGCTTTGAGATGTAGTAATTGAAGAGAAGAGGGAACAATACTCCGCCTTGGGGCTTTGGGGGTTTGGTTCTCCTGTGTTTTGAGTTAGAATTCCGAAATTCTAGGTATGGCTGACTGCCGCTCAGGTAGTTTGTGGGCAGCGCTTGATGGAATTTGGCAGGGTTGACTCAAGGATGTCCTGGGGAAGAAAAGCATGTTTTACTGTGTCAAAGGGTTTGGACAGGTCTAGGGCCACTGCTAGGTTCCTGTGACAAGGTCTTGGTTGGTTTAACCCATTGCTGATTTGACTGGTGATGGTATTTAGGGCTGACGTGGTGCTGCGGAGTTTGCGGAATCCATGTTAGAAATTTGTTTGGTCATAGACAAGCTTAAGATTGCCTCTGAGCTATGGACCTGTTCTAGTTTAGGAATTTCTTTGGTTATAGACAAGCTTAAGATTGCCTCTGAGCTATGAACCTGTTAGAAATTTGTTTGGTCATAGACAAGCTTAAGATTGCCTCTGAGCTATGGACCTGTTCTAGTTTAGGAATTTCTTTGGTTATAGACAAGCTTAAGATTGCCTCTGAGCTATGAACCTGTTAGAAATTTGTTTGGTCATAGACAAGCTTAAGATTGCCTCTGAGCTATGGACCTGTTCTAGTTTAGGAATTTCTTTGGTTATAGACAAGCTTAAGATTGCCTCTGAGCTATGAACCTGTTAGAAATTTGTTTGGTCATAGACAAGCTTAAGATTGCCTCTGAGCTATGGACCTGTTCTAGTTTAGGAATTTCTTTGGTTATAGACAAGCTTAAGATTGCCTCTGAGCTATGAACCTGTTAGAAATTTGTTTGGTCATAGACAAGCTTAAGATTGCCTCTGAGCTATGGACCTGTTCTAGTTTAGGAATTTCTTTGGTTATAGACAAGCTTAAGATTGCCTCTGAGCTATAAACCTGTTAGGAATTTGTTTGGTCATAGACAAGCTTAAGATTGCCTCTGAGTTATGAACCTGTTAGAAATTTGTTTGGTCATAGACAAGCTTAAGATTGCCTCTGAGCTATGGACCTGTTAGAAATTTGTTTGGTCATAGACAAGCTTAAGATTGCCTCTGAGCTATGGACCTGTTCTAGTTTAGGAATTTCTTTGGTTATAGACAAGCTTAAGATTGCCTCTGAGCTATGAACCTGTTAGGAATTTGTTTGGTCATAGACAAGCTTAAGATTGCCTCTGAGTTATGAACCTGTTAGAAATTTGTTTGGTCATAGACAAGCTTAAGATTGCCTCTGAGCTATGGACCTGTTCTAGTTTAGGAATTTCTTTGGTTATAGACAAGCTTAAGATTGCCTCTGAGCTATGAACCTGTTAGGAATTTGTTTGGTCATAGACAAGCTTAAGATTGCCTCTGAGTTATGAACCTGTTAGAAATTTGTTTGGTCATAGACAAGCTTAAGATTGCCTCTGAGCTATGGACCTGTCTTAAGAGAGAAATTTGTTTATTCTAAGTCAGGCTTGGTGTTGGTTCTGAACTGGTTCCGTCGTAGTTGGGAACTTGGAATTCAGGAGTGTTGCTGTTGCTCAGAAAATGTGCAGTATCAGATGAAAGCAGGATTATCTGCGGACCTGTCTAAAGCTGTAGGATGGTTGCGGAGGAAGTTGTCGCAAGTATTGTTTTTTTATTATTATGGTTTTTTCTTTGTGATTGTATTGGATCGAATTGGTTTTTGTTTTTGATCCCGGTATTGTTCCTTGAATTTCCAAGGAAGGAAAGGGAGAAGGAGTGTTCTGTTTCATCGAGAGCGATGAATTCTGCAGGATGGCCGTGTTAGAGTGTGTGACTACGTTAGGGGTAGTTGCACTGTGCACTGTGCACCGTGTGTGTGTGTGTGTGTGTGTTGTGCTCCAACGATCTGGTTTGCAATGGTTTTGCATTCCTTTGTGATCAACTGGTTTGGTTGGGGTGCATCTGCTATGGTTTTGTATCCTTTTGTGATCACGTGGATATGGTTTGCAATGGTTTTGCATTCCTTTTGTGATCAACTGGTTTTGTTGGTCTGGAATGGTTTTTTTTATTGTAGAGGGGAAATATTGGAGTCCCTCTCAATAGGCAGATCTGCGAGTGCTTATAAACTTGAGTCAGTCGATAAGTAAGAAGCCAGCCGATATGTTCGCCGCAGAACTGCGATCGGTTATGAAATATTATATATATGAACTAAACAATAACTCGAACATTTCTCAACATCTTGTTTATATCGAAAAATGGCGCCAATGTTCGTCGAAACGTCGAAGATTACCTTCTACGTAAGTTTTAGTTTAATATTTAAAAAAAAATTACACCAAAATTAACGAACGAATTAAACGAAATTAACGAGGACAACGTAAATCCAATAAATGTAAAGAAAAGGGAACATTTGTACATAATTGTCCTTAAAAAAATGGCGCTTGTCCAAGTACATAAACCTAATCATACGATATGCACAAGGAAAGCATTATGCTGGGACCATAAAGTTGAGCACTATGTATAACAAATGCTCAAAATGAATTATTTTTATGCTCAAACGAAATGATTTGCTTTCTAGGGTTAAGTAAAAATTACAACATCTTACCACTAAAATGAGCTCTTTGGATTGTTTAAAAATTCGCCCTCTATAAGGGGGTGAAAATGGGGTGCACATTATATTTTTCTTTACTTCCTTCAACTTGTCATTATGTATCTATGCAAGTACATTAAGAAACCTGTATAAATATTTCCGTTTCTGCTTGGACCACAATCTGAATTCAGTTTTTCGTAAAGCTAAATTAAAAGAACACTAGGCGTGTTTTTTTTTGCAATCCTATATGGGATATAAGGAGTTTGTGCACTGCCACTGATTCGCTCCTGGAACTTTAATCATCCCATAAAAGATCAAGCAAGCACATCCTCCTGCAAATAGCCAATCACTGTTACGGCAAGTTGGCTTGCCAACAATAAATAAAGCATTTGAAACTAAATGTATCTATTCTTCTCATTTGGGAACTATTTTAATATGCCTAATTGTCTATAGCTACTTGTTCTCGTCATTTATAATTCTACAAACTAATTGACTGCCTGCAATTTTTTTCGGTGAAGACAGAAATAAAACAGATGTGAAGTCAAATGTCAACTAGCATAGTGCTGCCTAGTCACAGTAGGGCGTTTTTTTTTTGTGTTTTATCTAAGTCTATTATAGGATTGCACCCTATTCAATATGACGCAAGTGATACTGGGACTTGCTCTCGCAAACAAACTTTTGCAGGGATCTTCAAATTGATGCGATAGCGAAATGTTTGTCAGACTCTAAAATATATTCATTTCTTCTCACATCTTGTACCTTTTTTTGAAAATATTGACACTGTTGCTTGACTTTTCCTTAAGGACTATACAACTTTTCTTAGTGGTATACGTGTGAGTATGTATCTATGTATCTCTTTTATTTTCGGTATGTAAATGCTTGGTATGCAAAACTCTGACGTATATTTCCCACCAACATCATCCAGTCTGACAAATGTATTGACTAATTTCTAAGCCTGGGATTATGCTTTTCTGTATATTCGCCGTGTACTTACATAAAATCTATAGCTTATTAAAATATAGTCTGCACCCTTGTATTTGCATTCAAATTATTGCTTAAGTACCTGCATACAATTCCCTCGAAAATATTATCCAATTCAATATTTGAATAAAATTGTTTTCTTGTTGGGTTTTTAATATATTTTTCCGGGAATTCTCTCGAACGATAAGTCTGGCACTGACTTCAACATCAAACATTAATCGACAAACCTTCAGGGAGCTGGAACAATAAAAAGCAAACAACGAGCTTTGACAGCTGTCAAAATAATAATTTGACAGTTTCTCTATGTTTGCTTTTAGATGGGTACCCTTTATTTTTATTTTATTTTTATCCTTCATCCTCTGTATCCAACAAACTCAGCGTACAGAACTGCCACAATCAGCACCGTGTGTATACCTACCCATCGGCATCCACTCAAACCAAACGAGCGCCATCGGGTGAGACAACTCATCTATTCCCTCATGGAATTTTAAGATTTTGATTCCTCCGGTTTGTCCCGGGAGGAGCTCGCTGTATGTGTGAATAATTTGATTGCTACCACCCACTGTAGCTATGTACACTTAGCTGTCGGTTAAATTGAATGGAAATAAGTAATAGGGGATGTATTTATAATGGCTCCATAGTATCTTGTATCGAATGTAATAAAGAAAATTCTGAGTGGATGGGACTCTTATTGTTTAATTTGTCAAAAAACCGCTGGAGACAATAGATACCAAATGATTGGAAAGCCTTTATTTGTCTGACAGACAGTGGGTGGGCTTCTTCATGAAGTAATTAGGTAGTATCAATGACATAATGTGGATTCTTCCGATAAGAACCTCGAAAGGTAACTGTGGGTGGTAATTGAGTTAGCCGCTGAAGTTATTATGGGCTTTGTTGAAATGTTATTATTTGAATAGAGTCCTTTAAGGTATTTGTACGAATAAATAAAGCCTGTAATTGGCTAAATGGGGTGGTGAATAAATGAAATTATGCTAATTATCCACATAGGGAAGTGAAAGACCTGAAGCAAACTAACCGTTTCGGTTCAAAAACATTTCAGTTAATTTTTACGGCAAGCTGTAAAAGTGTTTACAGGCTTTGGTCTTACTTTTCTCTTATTATATATTATTGCGTTTCCGACATAATTTGTTTATCACGAATTGATGCTTAAGGAGGTTCGCTGGAGTTTTTAGATTATTATTATGCCGTCGCCACTTATATAAGTTTTACGTCGATGCATCACTACATACATTATGACTTATGCGGCTGTCGAGTCGATTATTTCGTTTGAGTTATCAAGTTTAGTTTACTAATCATTTTCATCTCGATCAATGGGTAAACCACATTACTCGACTATTTCCGACGATCATTATTATAGTCTGAGGGTCCTCAGTGGGCATGTTGCGAGCACTGTACCTATATGTTTAGTTTTTCTCCCCACCTACGAGTTATAATAAGAATTTATTGTTGACTCGGTTGTTCATCACACGTATTCCAAAACAGAAATTTGTCCATTGGGGATTGGTAGGTAGTTCGGAGTTTCACATTTCTCTCACTCTTCAGAAAAAGAAGAAGTGCATTCAGCATTAAGATTACCCTACCATGTGTGGATTACCTTACTTGGTGTGTCAGACTTCAGCAGACTAGTAGATGACTTGAATCTACCCTTGAACCGAACCTTGCATAACGTGCCCATTTTTGTCCTTAAAAGGCCAGGGTCTTATTAGTTTTTTTTTTTTTTTTTTAAATAGCAACAAATCATGAAAATTATTAAAACACATCAGATCAAAGCTAAGTTTGTCACATACATGAGGGTATTGTGATGATCTACATGTTGCAGAAGATATTACCAAAATATTCTGTAAATTTCAAGCCATTGCTTGGGGTTAAATACAGCCCTTCGAAAGAGCCTTGAACAAAAGTGAGATCTTTATATAGGTTCTGTAAGAAAATTAAGTTATGGGCGAATGAGACAATGATGCCTCCTTTATAATAGCTTATGATGAACTCGTAACGCTAAATTTAAACTATCTTTCTGCTTCTTATCTGCTGCATTCAAACAATGTGTAAAGTTCCAGTTAACTTCACCCTATTGTCGTCAATTTCACTCAGAAAGATTTTTTATCGGTTTCAAAGATCCGTTCTATGCTTGCTAAGTTCCATCGCTTTTGCCACAGCTGATGCTTAGTGGATTCCTCCCTGGTTCCCACTTTCACCCCAAATTTCAGCTATTTTGATTGATGTGCGGTTACTTTCGCAACTACGATGACTGCTGGTTCCGACATCATTACAATGCGTATATAGATAGATATACAGCTCCTCAGCTTTGAACTATTCCTGCATTTGTTTCCCCTTTTTCACACCGTGTCATCGACATTTAATGCCTACGTTTGTTACTCGTCGGATTATAGCTGTTTGTTCCCAGGCAGATCTCATCCGCTCTCAGAAAGTAAGTCGTCGTGCCAAGGGTAATTCCTTATCATAGCTAGCTCACTGCATCAAGGCAATTGGTAAAAAGGGGATTATCTCATTTTTTTAATTTTTTCATTTTCAATAACCCGCTTGTCCATTAAGTGGGTCGCGGGTGTAAGTTGCTCAAGTGGACCCTCCATAGCTCTCGATTCTCCGCCATCGACTCTAAATTATATCAATTTTTTTCGGTCAAAATTTCAAGTTCTTCACTCCCTATTGGCTCAGTTATCAGTGTTGTACTTGTACAGTACATTCCTAATTATAACTATTTCAAAATTCCTTATTAAGCTTCTCCATAATGAAGCCATGCTATCATAAGAAAGGTTTTACAGATCAGTTCCCAAAATCGATGATTTCTGATTTCATGAGGACCTTCTATTATGTCTGTCATACAACTGACAACTTTTATTAAGATAGTCCTTCACCAAAAGTACAAGGTATTTTCGAGCGTATTCAGCTATCTTCCCATCTGGCCGACAAGATTTCGCAAGTCCACTTTCACTAGCAATACATAATCGATATAATGTGAAGGTAGTTAAGGATCTTGCTCTTGTGTTAATTGTTTTTCCTGCAATTGGGTATCAAATCAAAGCCATTACATCAATATCGAATTAATGTAGAACTTATATGAAACCCTAGTAGCGCAGTGGTTAGTGTGCTGATGGACTACTGTGCGGGGGGTCCCAGGTTCGCTCCCCGGAAAAGAACAAATTACATCTTAAGGTTTTTTCTACTGCGCCACCTCTCGCGAACGACTGACAAACATCCGAGAGTATAACTGTCCCGAAAAAGCTTCTCAATTCAGCCGGTCGGACTCGGCATAAAATTGTAGGTCCCTTCCATTCGTCCCAAAAATAAAAACTCACACAAAAGGAATGGTTGTGAGAAGCTAGGCCTCTTGCGCCAACTATTTATTTTATTTTTTATTTTTAATGTGAAAATAACTTCAGAAATTAGAAAGGTAGGTACTTAATTTATGGTTTATTGTTGTCATACACTTATTATATCTTATTATATACATAGGTATACATATAAGTTTAAATGTTGACTCATTTTTAAGACTTATTTTCTGATTTTTTGTCACAAGGATTTGAATATATTCATGCACATAGGTATTAACAAAAACCAATGGAAACAATTTCTACGTCAATCTTGGAAAAAAATAAATAAATAAACAACGGAACTTGACACGAGTGTAGGTAGTAAGGTATGTAGATATATACCTACGTAGCTATACCTACTTCTATCTACGTAGATATATTAAACATTTTTACAGAATCTCCCAAAGGAATTCGTGCACAACTCCCGCCAGATAGCAATGTCTCCCTCGACAAATTTCGCTATTTGATTGATTGAAAAAGGAAATGAACATGATGTCCTCCAGTTTTTGAATTTTCACTTTATTTATTTTGTTTTTCATTTTTTTTCGACGAAAGAAAGCAGACTGAACTGAGGGAAAAGTAGAGCTGTTGTCGCATGTGAGCCAATGTCAAAAGACTGTTTGGTTATGGTGTGGATTTTGTTTCCCTCCTAAAACGTAATGGATAAAAGAGAACAGTGTGTACTGGATCGTATGATTCATTTTCCGCGTGATATTTGTGATATATCTGCGATTTTTCTCTATTTTTCGGAAGAGATTTGTTGGATTTGAATACATATTTCATTTCATTTTGAAACCGTTTGCAATGCAATTCCTTTGCGAATAAAAAAATTTAATTTAGCACAACGGAAAAGCTAATAGAAGAGATTAAAGAGGAATGTACATTACAGAAAAAGAATGCGCAAGGTGGGTAAATTTAACCCTAAGGAATATTTGTGATTACAATTTCTTATTATAAGGATGTAGGTATCTGCAAACGAAAGCTACTCCTTTACTGAAGATTAAAGATGATGATTGTAGTATTTGCTATTGCTAAGAACGGAAATTTGTTTTAGAATAAGGTGTACAGTTCGCTCTTTGTCACCAGTACTCATCCTTTATTTATACGTTATACATAGGTCGAGTGTATGCAGCTGATCCATATAGGGTCTTGGGCCAACTTCTCACAACCATTACTTTTTTCGATTTTTTTTACGAACGGAACAGAACTACGATTTGATGTCATTGGGCCTCCGCACACGAGATTAATTCTGCCGGCAGAAAACCGTTTTTATACCATACTTCGAGCGCACACGGGATGATTTCTGCCGGCAGAAAAATGATATATATCAACCCCTTTTGATTGTGTAGTATTATTTTTACAATTGAAATATTTTGAAAGTTGTGCATGTATTAGTTTTATGCCTTGTTCAACCGCTCAAACTCGGCAGAACATTTTATTCCGTTTATTTCCCCTCACTTCAGTAGCCTCGCCTACAAAATCGGTTTTATGCCGGCAGAATTAATCTCGTGTGTGGAGGCCCATTGATTATGCAAATACCTAGACCTACTGCTAAATTCAGAACATTTCTAAGGACATATCTGTACATTCAGATATTTGTTTATACGTTAGGATATTGGAGGAAGTAAACTATGGAAAACTTGTATAGACAAGCCACCTCCACTGAGCATTGTCCGATTCACTCACCTAATCACCCCAAGACAAACGATTTGCAATTCAGTGAAGACATAGAAAAAGAGCAAAATCGTTAACAAAAGTTCAAAAACAATATCGTTTTTATAATGACACGACACATGAGTCGTATACGACAAATGCCAACGGGAATAAGGGTGAATATCTTTTTTACGATATGTAAGCATTTCAAAATATGTCCCAATTCGAATAATTCCTTATTGTTAGCTATAAATACCTACCATTTTACAGTACACCAGCCTTATATGTCACCGCATGTTGCAGTTTCCTCTGAATTAGTGCCAACAATTTATTTATATTTAACAATTCAAACAGAGGAACCTGTGCAAACATGCAGGTCATTAAAACCAGTGGATTTAATGATAATCGTCATTTGTAGAGGTATGTTGTAAGGGGAATGAGACGTGTCGTCTACCCTCTACACATATCATGCACGGATTGTCTTCATAGTTATTCCTTTATTTTTTTCATAATTTCGTTTTTATTAATGGCACGTGACAATAGCTAGGCCCTGATGAGTTTACAATAACGTGACTGCTGTTGACCGTAAGGTAGTAAGGACAAATCTGACTTCAACTGTGATTTTCTGTATATACCTTTTATAAATACCTAAACGAAATATAACAAAATCCTCATGATACCGTTTGTATTTTCTGTGAATATAAATTTTTCAATTTATTTTCTTCATTTTAGTTTAATTTTACATTGCTTTTCATTATTTTTGTATATTAAACTAGACACAATGTTTAAACCTCATTTCAAACTACACTTATTAAATTAGACAGCAGATTGAAGTGGAAATCCAATATTCGGCAGAGGGTTCTAAAAGCTACCGCACGGCTTTATACTGCTGCAAAAAAGATATTCATAGCAAATGGAGATTTCAGCCTCGAATTAATATTGGCTCTTTGTATCCGTTATTAGACCTATACTTACAAAATGACGTTATCGTCTGGTGGTCTACCCTTAAAAAGGCTATTCACTATACTCACATTAATCGTTTGCTCAAAGAACGGCATGCCGCATGTGTCTGCATCAGTGAATCGCCTAAACCACTTCAACAGCGGCTATGGAAACATTGTTTCACATGCCGCTAGACATTTTATTCTAAACAAATGGCAGCAAACGCAACAACTGGTATGAAAGCAATCTATCTGTGGACCAGTCGGCAAACTAGTCATTTGTCTATTCTAACCAAAAACAAAAATGCATCCAAAAAGATACTGATTACACCTTCCCCCAGATTCAATTCAATAAGAATTTTGAAACCAACATTTTAACGAGATAGCGGAACAATTTAAAATTCACCTTATGTGGGTGCCGCAATAGGGATATTCCATGAAATTGCAAGGCCGACGAACTCGCTAGGCATGGCACAACTATGTCGATTCTACCGGAAAGAAGAATCTCTATATGCTTCTCGCTATACGTGTAAGCTTCTAATCAAACAAAATGCGATAAGCGCGTGTTCCATCACGAAACAGATCGGGCACATGCTGGATCTCAAGCGCTCAAACAAGCTTGCATCACTAAAAATATGCATTACCTATAATCACATTAGTATAGGTTTAATTACGGACCATCACTTCATTATTGGCATGCACTCAAGTTAGGCCTCGCTGTCAACGATTTATGTAGAAGCTGCATGGAGGAGGAGGGTAGGAGAAGACTATTCTTCAGCTCCTTCTCCTATGCACATGCCCAGCCCTCTTAGGACGTAGAAAACTACGAAGAATACGCGTAATCAACAATCTCGATGAACTCTTATACCTAAGCGAGTCAGCATAGGCTGACTCCAACGCTTTATTCTTAACTCCTTCTGGTTCAACCGGGTAGTTGAAAGATCATTTGATCCTTTGGTATGACAATAATGGGCGTTCTTTGAGTTTGTGTGCCTGCACCTGTTGCGGCCAGCCACCCAAACCTAACTTAATCTAACTTACTGGATCTTACCGAGTATTACTTTACATGTTTATCTCTATCCTTATACCCTTATAATACCTTTCAGAATAGCATCTATCTTAGGACTAAGCTTTTGCTATGTTACTTAACTACTTAACTACTTCGTTTAAACCTTAAATCTACCTAAACTACTTATCTAAAATTTCATGTTGAATCAGTGTAGAGAGCTAGTTAAGGTACACACCCGGCGTCTGTGCGACGGTACCCAAGCGAGGCCTTCATTAGGGTCGCTCAAGTTTTGAAAATGCCTTTTTATAGTACCAAGACAGGACTCTCCCAAAAATACCTTAAGCTAATTTAAACTTAGCTTAACTATATTATAACTAAAGAAGGCATACGTAGCACGTAGTGATGCACCTATCCTATATACACGGGTGAGCCGGTCTAGCATTCGGTAAACCCGCTTCGTGTGGTAATATGGAGTTTTAGCCGCAAATGCTCTCGTTATTACATCCCGCTATACAGTCCGGGATGGACATGCCTCTCCAGTTAGCACGTTTTCGCCATGTGGACAGCTGAGGATGGTTTCATGTCCCCATTTAAAGAGATTTTCTCTGTAACAGCCATGACTCGTCAGAAACTGGGTCAGATAAAAAATTTGTCTCGCCATCATTTTGTTTAATCCATGCATCGATAAATGGTAGGACACAATGTGCCCATCTTTCTTTTAAGCATACGTTCCATTCCTTTCATGTTTGTGAGAAGCTAATGGTAGGGTCCTGTATGAATCCTTTTAATACTATCTTTATAAATAATGTCGACTGATACTTTTTGTGAGAATCACAATCACCCATAAAGGTGACGGCGGCGATTTGGTTGGTTATGAAAATGACAGAACAAGTGTAAAATTAAATGTAATGTTACGCATAGAACCACCGAACTCCCTCAGAGGTTTGAAACTCGCGCACACGATCATCCTAGCTAGAGCGAGCATAAGTTATCAAATTGTCCAAGCATTAGAATAAGTTATCGGGAATGAGATCACATGTCAAAAGCCGCAAAAAGAATACATTATGTTATTATACTTATGCCGTGAAGCGAATTAACTAGAAAACGCTGAGCGTATGGCTGTTAATATCAATATCAAGACCTTCTTAACAAGGTCCTCACCAGAAAATTAAGATTAAAGTCGTACAGAAAAATATTAATCACTGTGCTTGTACTGAACTTGCAGGTGGAAAGTTTTCGATGATTTTACTGTGCAATATGAAGTTATTCATATAATTATTTGGACCCTCCTACAACACACCCCTAGCCAGATACCGATACCTAACCCAGCAGCCATTGGGTATTGATGGTGATACAAATGATAATGATAAAAATGTACGATTGCCCACTATCGAATTCAGAAAATGGTCAAAATAAATTTTAAAAAGTTCAAAATCACAAAATTATTTAACAGTAAACATGTTTTTTAACTTTCTCGTATACGTATAGTAAGAGTTTTTGTACTAAATTTTTATCTCGAGATTTTGATCAATTCTGATATTACGATAATAAAGGAACTCAAAAAAGTGGGTCTCGCAATTCTGCCCGTCCGTACCTACGTCTGTCTGTCCCATAGCTGGGAAATCTAAACACTTGGACGGATTTTAGAGTTTGTGGGCTTCCCGCTGGGAGGATTTTTTTTGCTAGCCCTAATATTTACAGTTCTTCCCATATACAATTTTTATGAAATATTACACAATTTAGTTTTATTCGAAAACGGTTCTAACGATTTGAACCAATATTGATAGTTGAGTTAATGTACGCATGTTTAACATGACTGTATACCCAGTTTTTCGCTAAAAAGTCTAGCAACGGCACTTTGAAAAATTGGATTTTTCTCGAAAATGGTACAAAACGATTTTAACAAAAACTTATATATAAGATACTTATCGTCATTTTTAACTTCATAGCAAAACATTTTTTTTCTAAAAAGCCCTAATAATAGTACTAAATATAGTACTAATATCTAAAAAAAAAGCCACTTTCGATTATGATAAAAATGTAACTGACAGATAATGCTTAAATCCACAGTTATACTATTTGTTCATATTTGAGCTAAACAGTTGCAAAACAGTGTTTTTTGAACCATGAATGCGTCTTTCGATTTCGACCCCAATCGTTAAAAATGGTACTTTAAAAACTGCTCATATCTCAAAAACACCATTTTTGATTTGGATGAAAATATAACTGCTATGTAATGTTTATATTCTGAAGAATATGTCGTACTCAGTTTTCAGCTAAACAGTTTAATAACAGTGCTTTTCGAATCCAAATGTTTAACATTTGTCAGCTTAATTTTACAAAAAACCGCTCCAACGATTTTAATCAAAATACATATTTGAGACAGCATAGGCATTCTAAACACGATCACGTACTTAGTTTTTCTCAGAAAACTCGAATATAGGCATTTTATGAATATTTCTCAAAACTGACTACCCAAATGGCCAAATCCCGACCATTGAGACTACTTTTTTTAAATAATGAAAAATGGTAATTCGAAATTCATCGCTTACTTGCCTCTTTTAAGTGTCAGTTCGGGGTGAAATTTAAAAGTAAGTAATAAATTGTTGTAGTTAATATCTACGTATGCGTATGTACAGTACATAGTATGTATTACTTTGTTAATTAACAAGGGTTCAGTTACTAAACCTTTGTTGCGTACATCTGAAGTGGTTATGATTTTAAACGTAAAATTTGCTGAAATGACTCTGGGATTCTGTGAGATTCGCAATAAACGAGAAAGAAAGCTGAATCCAAAAGCTGTACACATAACATAACAATAATTGATGATTCCCACCACCAAGGCACCGAAATAAATAAAGAAAAATTAAAAAAAACATATAATACCTACAACTGAGGTGACAGTTTCTTTTTATCAAAAAAAAAAAAAAAAAAACAATCATTCAGCATCGACAGCATTTCACCGAAGTACTTTTCCATATGTTTTAGACTTATATATTCAGACAAGTTGATGGAAAAAGAAAGCCGAAACGCCTTATGCAATGAACTGTTGACAAGCTTGCACATCACGCATTGACAATATAAAAACACTTTCACAAAATGAAAGGAACAAAATATACTCATATGTCTTCAGAATAAACCTTGTTATGATAAAGAAAAAAAAAAACATCTTATATGTAGGTATCCTGACACATCTAAACATGTCCTTCGATAACATCAAAGTCACATATACTTTCTGCTTGAATTTGTTTTGAAGTTCTTTGAAAATATTATTCCATACATTCCCGATGTCAAAATGTGAGAAAGATGTATTTAATGGATGCGGCGGAATGCTGTGTGAAAGCTATGTCAGAGCAATTTGTTATGTCAAGATTTGAGAGTGTTACATTAGGATGAAATCAGAAAAAAATATTTTGGGCGTAAATTCCCTTTAGATCCCATCAAAAGCATAAGAAAAGGTTAAAACACGGTCCTATCAATCAGCATTATCTGTTCTGTTGCTTGAAAGGATATGATTTAAAAATGTTGCCATGCTCGTGTTATGTGAACATTATTTTTTCAATACGATAATGGGAAAGATTTTGAATAGGTACCTATGGCCAGTTTTTTGAGATTTTAAACAGTATAAAATGTTAGTTAAATTTCGATAAAATAGATTTATTTTGGTGTGTGTTTTGACACTAATTCATATACAGTGCATACATAGATTACGAATATAGGAAAACACTGTATGTATTCCACTTAAGTTAAACGTTTACTCATAATTTGTATATCTACTCCATAATGATCAGTAAAAAATACATAGTTTTCTAAATCTACACTATTCCGATGACCGGCGATCATTACATTACAACTCATGAGAATCCAAGCACGAGTAGTTCTCAAATTCTCAGTCTGATTTTAACGATGGACATGGGAATAGGCTCGAGCTTCTTATACATAAGTATGATAACGAAATACATTCATTTCCCATTCACAAGACAACATGGGTGGGTGTTTCTAACCTATATGACGTTCAATTTACTAATGAATAATTACACCATTAGTAGCTTATTAACCATGCAAAAAAAAAACAGGCTAATAATTTTGAATTAGCAGGTCTACCTCTACAGTGGATCAGCATCTAGAGGCACTCTTCAAAGTAGGGTGTTTTCACCCCTTCTCAGAGTTCTCGTGGTGAACGAGATCCTGATTTAATGAAAATTTAGTGAAGTTTAGGCAGTTTTATACGCCGACCATACTAAGTCTGCTCGCGACAGGAAGACAGGACATCTCGTATCCACTATCAGTGAATTAATGGACGTATGTATATGGCAAACACCTGAACAACAACAAAAGGGAATTAAGCCTATACAAACAATTGAAGGAATATCGGCTAACAATATAAAATACCTAGGAGTTATCCAAGTTAAGAAATTTAACTGGAATCTCAAGGAAAGAGCAAAGAAGGCAATGACAGCATTCTCCGACCGTAATAGAATAGATATTAGCACAAATCCTGAACAAATACACGGGCAATAATATATGCACGGACTACACTACACTAAATTGCACAAGATCATTTACCACGTGTTTTCCCAGTAGAGACGAATGGTACGAAGATAAACCGATATCCATCGGACTAACCATATCTACCTATCTATACGGATGGATCAAAGATGGAGGTCGCCGTTGGAGCGAGTTTCTACTCCGAAACCCGCGGACTATCCACTTCAATCAGACTTCCTGACTAGAGCAGCGTCCAGCGTATTTCAAGCTGAGGTACTGACATTGAGAACAGCTGCTAAATAGTTTGCAATAATGGAAATAGCTCATGCAGATATTACTTTTTCTATTGAGATTGAGAGTCAAGTCAAGTCAATAAAAGCGATTTCTGCAGTTGAGTTAAAATCGAAGCTTAGATATAATATACAATATCATAGCAAGAAATGGGAATCAAAACAGATGACTTGTGCAGAGGATGCGATGATGAGGAGGTGGATAAGGACACCCTACACTTTCTTTGCAATTGGCCAGAGTTCTGCCATATAAGAAATATAATCCGTTGTAGTTACTTTTCCGAAGACCGTAACTATGGCTTACCAAGCCATAGCTTTTTCCTAAGTTTCCATAGTGTTGGAGTCAAAACACCTAGGGTATCGCAATGAATCTGTATTGATCTAAGTGTGACAAGTAAAGGTGTCCTCCCTTTTGCCAACCCACTGATATCTCTAGCTCTAAAATATCTACTGGAATCTTTGTCGTCTCTTAAAAAAATCCCTTGCTGAACAACATAAGTTAAATCTCATCGGATCCACTTCTTAAACCAGATCTATATTCCCCATATGGCAACATTTCTGACTGTCATTCACATCTGCAATCTGTATTATTTATTAATTACGGTCGCTCAGGCATTATTATCACTTAATAATACGTATAGGTATCAACGGCTGTAAGTAATTGATTCACTGGCCGCAAGCAACATCAGATGCCTCGCAATATGTTAATCATATTCATCTGCAATCTTTCATAACCATACTTTCGAAATTTTCCACTTTTTAAACTGGAAATATCTGCAAGTCAAGTTTCCTTAATTCATATACCATTTGGGGAAATGCACCAATTTGCTGATGCCAACAAGGACGACGATGTGACATAAAATCCCTGCAGGGAAAATTAAACTCTCTAACCTTATTACGTATGTACGTGTACGTCGACGTACAATCATCTCCCAAAGGAAAGAGTGAGAGAAAAAAAAAACGGCATGTATTTGTCTTCACAGACAATTTGCTAAATCCTGATTTCGTTTGCTAACCTTGTCACCTTTCACCAGGGTGATCCTTATCCGCATACCCAGAACACAAAAACGCAAAAAAAAGACATACATAGTACCTACATACAACCGCCGTCACTGACAGAGCAGCAAACGAACAAAAAAAAAACCCGAGATTGTAATTTACGATGTGTATTAGCTGTCCATTATCACTCATGCAAGTTCACATAGCATCGTCAGCCACCCGACCCCCACATCAAACCTCTCGGTGGTGTAGTCCTTCGAGGCAAGTAATTCCTTTGCCGTGGATAACAAGGCTACACGACAACAAAAACAACAACAATGGTGTCGAGCCGAAGGAAACAAAAACAAAAAGAATAAATATAAACTGTGCAGATACTAAACAAAAAGTCAAGAGTCAATGCCGTAACGGATGTGAAGAAAATTAAGTTAATTCGAGAAGAAAGACAAATGGCATCCTATGTATGAATGCTGTGCTCTCGAGTAGTGTTCCTTAAAAGGAATTTAAAGAATGGCGAAACGGAGGGGTGCAGTGGGTGGTGGTGCCACCCTAAGAACTGGAAATTAACTATACCTATGTTCTTTCCACTTCTCTTCTTATGGGGAATGCGAAAGTCACAAAAGTAATAGGAACATACTTTCGGGCAGAACGACTCCATAGTTGGCTTTTGTGGATTTATTTTGGAATTCTAGATTAAACACAACAAATATTTCGTTTGTTCATTTGGTTTTTATTTGCACATCGCTATAATTTTGGTTTTCAGTTCGCCAAAAAAATATCTGCGTCTAAAGTAATATGTAATGCCATCCAACCCCAACCCCCGTTCCCTAAATCCCTCACAAGTCTGCAAACCTTGTGACCACAGCTTGCCTGTAATGGCTTAAGTGTAAAAGTAACAATGGTGCTAACTTTGGATTGCAAAAGTTGTTTTGCCAACTTTGAGTTGGCTTGGCTTGCCCCTGCCCTGATATGTTTAGTAATTGTCCGCAACACCAACAACTCTGAAAGCTGCGGGCGCTCATTAGCCTTCTCAAAGGAAAAAATTGACTGCCTCATATACATCAATTGTGATTATATTTCCTCCCCGTTGGTTGTAGCCACTGGGTATTGGCATTGTCCATCTGTACTCGACTTGGTAAACTTATAAGTGCGAATGTTGAATGCGAAGAAAATATAAAAAAATTCTCTATCGGAATTGCCTGGCTGAATAAGGCTCAGAAGCCTAAGCAAGCTTTACTGTGATGCATTTACAGCTGAGTTCAATAAGGACTTTTTTAGTACTATTCATCAGAATGTTATACACGATGGTAGCGGGTGAACCCCTTATGGGTCAAAGGCAGCTTTCTATGGGTTACTGGTGATATTAGAATGCCTGGCATTCTGTTTTTGCGTTAATAAAGGGAATGACCTTCCAGGCTGGGGGTTGTGCATGGGGTTTAACTGTTCAACGACTAACTTAAATAAGATTCCATAATAAGATTTAAAAGCCAACTATTCAAGGTGTATACTTATCATCATTAATTTGGTCAGCAAAATTATTAAAAATTCTAGAACATGTAACGCGAATGGACTCAATAGAGTCTTTAAAATCCAACCCATCAGAGGAACAACGCAGAAGGTGGCGCATACGCAAGTATGGAATTAAGCGGCCCATAGACACTACACTTTTGTCTCCACCGGTGTCGGTGTACGAAAATGTGTGCTGTCTGTGGGCTGGTGCGCAGCGCACACCGATTTTGGTGTCAGACACGGAGCGAGTAAAATCAAAAGTTTTTGATTTTTGGTGTCGGTGTCTCGATCGGTGTGATGTGTATAGCGGAATGCCACACCGGTGTCAGTACACCGGTGTAGTGTCTATGGGCCGCATTGACGCAACCTGATTAAGTAAAAGGAGTCTACGAGTAATACTCTAAGTGCTCCTAACTGCAAAGCGCTATATGGAGGGTTAAATGCGATGCATCAAAGCCTAGAAAAACTATCAGAAATAGAGGAGCATAGTCCCCCTGGTCCAGCAAGAAGATCAACACTTTAAGAGGTCAACACTTTTAAAGCGACCCAGTAGAAAAAAAAAACACTTCCAAGCAATTCTTTATTGAAATATAGTCGCAAGTATCTAACACAAAGTTATTCATGGCATTCGTCGAATGCAATTGTTTTGTAGGTAGCTAGCTATAACGATTTTTCTTTATTTTTTTTATATACTTCAATGTAACATGCAAATTTAAGTACATGACTGCAATGCGGTGAATACCAGTAATATGTCATTATACTCGGAAATTTCGAAACGTTTGCATTTTCAATAAAATAAAATTGCAGTCATCATTTTTGGTGTAAAGTATCCATTCAAAAGGCTTTTTTGAAGTGTCCTTTTATTGAAGTGAGTACCCTCACTAGCTATATCGGAAATACTTATAAACTCTTTATTTTGAGGAAGTTGGAACAGCATCACATTTTTTATTCTATTTCTCTGAAATGTATTATTCAAACTTGCATTCCCATTATTTAAGGGATATAAATACTTGTCCTTTCTTTATTTCTTCATTATACTAGGTTTAATGTTAAAGTTAAGTTAAAGTGGCTGCCGGCTAACTCCAGTTCATTTAATACAGTTGGGTCTGTCGGTTTTAGACCAGGAAACGTAAGTCAACAACTAGCGCTTCCGGCATTTTCCTGATGATGGAAAACGATACTATGTACCTACTTGTACATCTCTGATAATGTTGACAATTGTACTAGGGCTGAGATTGGATTTTGGAATGTGAAGACACTTCTTGGCTCAAAAACTTAACGCTCTCAGAATGTCCGATTCTTCGAGAATTTATTTCATACAAATTATGAAACGGGCAACACCAACACTGTGTTGCTATACTCCGGGAAGGCCTCCGGCAGTCCGCGGCGTGTGTCGAATTTTAATACGAACAGCATATAGAAATAGAAGTCAAATTTCCTCATCATCATCAACATCATTTTCAATGGTCGGTTGTCCATTAAGTGGGTCGCGGGTGTAGATTGCTCAAGTGGACCCTCCTCTCGCTCTCGATCCTCCGCCATCGACTCTAAATCATCAAGGACAATCCCCATACGGGTATAGGAGTGATTATGGACTTGATCTAACCATCTCCTCCTTGGTCTACCTAGAGGACGCCTACCCGATGGTACGGATTCCATAGCACGTCGTGGAATCCTGGTCGGGGACATGAGTTTAACATGACCAAACCACCGAAGCATGGATCGCTCAGAATCAGAAGTAGCTGCTCGACATTGAGTTCCTCACGTATTCTGGTATTTCTGATGCGATCTCTACGGGTCACACAAGCAATACAACGGAGAAATCTCATTTCGGCAGCTTGTATCCGCGATCTTATTCTTTCGGTCATTACCCAAACCTCATGACCATAGGTAGAGTTGGAACAAACACCGAATTAAAGACTGACAACTTAGCTTTGACACCAAGTTCAGTCATCCTGATAACAGAATGACCAAGCTGTCTCAAAATTGATCCAGCTTGACCAATCCTACAGGAAAACTCAGCATTGCTAATTCCATCACTCGTGAATAAGACCCCGAGATACTTAAACTTCTCCACCTGTTTCAATTGGACTCCACTAACATGCAGAGTGCTTTGAACAGGCGTTCTGGAGACGACCATCACTTCAGATTTGTTCACGTTTACCTTCATCTCAGCTTCAACACAAACGGCTACAAACCGATCGAGTGCGCGCTGAAGTTCAGTCTGAGAGGATCCAAGGATGACCAAGTCATCAGCGAAGAGCAAATGACTTACCCTCAGATCAGACAAATTTCCTAGCAACCATTAAGCTGGTAAGGGTATAACACTCGCCAGATAGCATATATCAGAATATAACGTATCAATCACTACGATACAATGTTACGCCACAGCGGAACTATCGACTGAACGACTTCTACCGCCAATTAAGCGCAGCGCCAACCGTCCATAGGCCGAATGGAGACAACGTTGCGGTGGGGAACCTGAATGCAAAGCTAGAAACCGACAACGATGGGCTCAAACATGTGATAGGAAAACACCATGTGATCCGAGTTTTTCTAGCTCCTCACAGAGTTAACAATTAAGGGAGTGAAAGCAGTTTACATCCATCAAGAGCGGAGCGCTGTGCAAAAGAGGGATCAGCTTTTCTTATCTTCTGGATAGAAAAGTATGTGTTGGTAAATGGCATGGTAAATATAGCTCATGAGAGTAATGGCTTACTGAAAATACCTGAAAACAGATCGACGAACTGTTACTTTTTCTTAAAGTAAACATTACAGAAGAAGCGAACTACAATCCATAAACCTTGGTCTTTGTTATATTTAAAGAAGTACCTATACGCTATCTTATTATAATAATAATAACCTTTTTCTTAGCCTTTATATGGGGCTATATCATGGAGCCACAGACAAACAAAGTCAGTCAGTCAGCAGTCTTTGTAGACAACACCATTGGCAAGCATAATATTCTTCTTTAACAAACGAAAGTCAGACATCTAGCCGAAACATGCCTTAAGGGTTACCTCTTATAAGTTTTGTAAGAGAAACTACAACTATCCACCTGTAGTGGGTGAAGACAAACCGTTTGGCTTTTATATTATTTATATTGTAACTTGGGGACCATTCCTGTGCGGTGTAAGGTAGCTGCAAGAGTGCAATCCGACACAATAGGAAACTCTCTCTGTGTCGTAAGTAGAGTCGTGGTGCGGAACATATTTTTGACGTGTGAGTAACTACGTAAGAATGCTTGCATATCCGCTACAAGTATACAAGAATATAGTAAATTGAAATCTGAGTTTGTTGCTTAAATGACAATCATGACTTGTTATTCTTGTGAAATTTATAGTGAAAACTTCTAATTTGAAGTCTGACAAATATTATTGTATTTATTAATAGATTACTTTTTTATTTGTCGATTGTGGCGTTCTATTCTCTCAGTCTCCGTTCCAATGCAAAGATAAACACTTTTGAAAGGTATTTCGCTGTATATTGGCCTATAAGTTCCGCACAGTTTTTTTTTTTAGAGTATGACAAGACAATTAGTAAGTCCGCATGTCTAAAGACTTTTTTTAATCGACACTTACTCGATTTTAATAAGCCTTGATGTCATACATACATGGCTTTATGTACCACGTTGCTATGTTGTGCCATAGGCTACTTTGAAATCGACAAAGAGATGTTTGGTATACATTTGGACATTTGGAGATCCTACAGAAATATTTCGGTCATGTCCCTGTTACGGACTACATTACGCCTTACCTAGAGTTTACAAGACCCTTCTCTAGCGCCTATTCCCGCAGGGAAAAATGGAGAGACGGACTCGTACCTAGCACAGCAACCATAGCCGTATTCACAGACGGATCAAAAATGGACACTGGGGTAGTGACAACAGCAGCCCGTAAGTCAGTGGTAAGGGCAATACCATCTGAAGGTACTACCTTCTTTATCGACAGCCAGGCAGCAATAAAAACCATAACTGCACCAGAAATAAAATCAAAGCTTGTGAAGTGCTGTCGCGAAGAACTCAAGGCTCTTGGTACACAGCACAAGGTATCACTCTGCTGGGTTCCGGGACATGAAGGCATTTCAGGCAATGAGAAAGCAGACGAATTAGCAAGACAAGGTTCGACAGCTGATCCCTCTGTCGACATCCCGCCTTGCACACTCAAGCTTAAAGCAGGGACGAAGCTTAAAGTGAGGCGAACGCAAGATGGGCCACCTTAAACACTTGTAATCAAGAATGCTATGGCCGTCCTTCAATGAATCCAAAACCGAGAGGATAATGCGGAAGGATAGGAAATCCCTATCCACCCGCGTAGGTATCATAACAGGGCACAATACCTTGCGGTACCATATGAAGAAAATGGGCTTAACGGAAAAAGAACTTTGCAGAGGCTGTGGTGATGAGGAAGCTCTTGAGGATACAACCCAATTCCTATGTCACTGCCCAAGTCTCCAACACACCAGGTACAAATTCCTAGGGAGTCACTTCTTCAACGACCTAGACGAGCTTTCCAGCACCATCAATAGACAAGATAATGAACTTCGTCAAATCAACATGATGGTTTGTATGTAGTAGCACAGTAAGTAATTTGAATACAGGGTTATAATGGGTAAGGGATAACCTCTTTCCCCCTATGAGAATCACAATGGATCAGTATTGACCTGAGCGTGGCACGGAGAAAATCCTCGCCAGCCCACAAACCTAACCTAACCTACATTTGGACTTTTTTACCAGTCTCTTGAAGCTGGAAAACCTTACTGGTAGAGGTCAATCAGGTTATTTACGAAAGGTTGTGGTCGTTGCCGTTCACACAATACGCCAATTAGGATTTTATGCTAAGAAGACTGATATAGCCGTAGTTTAGGCAGCTAAATTGAAGAGGTTTCATTTCTTGTAGACCGGACATTCAAAGTTTTTATAGATGAAATAGAACTAATAGAGAGTGGTACCAGCGATTATACTCGTCGATGAACATTGTAACGTATTTTCTCTTTAGAGCCTTTCTGTTTAGCCGCCGAATTCTTTGCATCTACGCCCAACTTTCTGTTTCTAAAATCTTATTCTAAAAGGAAGTCCAAGATCGGGCGACATAATTTTTAGACGGCGCCATCGTTTTTTCTACATTCATCTGTAACCACTTGCAGCCCCAAAAGCTATAGCTGACTATTCAACCTGAATCATTGCGATAATGATGTCCCCAAAATCAATCCGCACATTATTCTATCACCAACGCAAATGTATAAGTGTACCTATATCTATAAGGTCCAACATATGGATATAATTATTACCTCCTTGTTATAGCCATAAGGTTTTGCTATCCGACAGATCAATGTCGCTATTATTGGGGCTCACATATTCATACACATTCATTGCTTTGGGACTATCTTATAACTATTTATCTAAGTTACTGGTCATGAATTATAATTAATGTGTCCTTCGGGATAGAATCTAAGTGTCATCACATCATGGGTTGACTTTTTGTGTTTATGTCAAACAAATTTTCCTCTGACATAGATTGGGTTATCTGTTTAATCGTGTTCCCTTGAGCGTCAACAAAGGACGGCGGATATTTACAAAAAAAAAAGCAATCGTCCTGCATAGACACTTGGACATTATAATCTTTCTATATTAGAATAAAAAAGTTGTACCTTTTTCCAAAATAGGTTTTTAATGCGGCCTTGAGGAGAGCCTTTATATAAAATACTTTTAAGATCAAAATCTCAGCACATTATATCCCATAACCTTTTATGCCTAATAACGTCCATCTATATTCGAAACTGAGAGGCAAGGACATGAGTTAGCCGCCCAGTCATTCGGTCACATAAATACTCGCACATATATTGAAACAATAAATATACGGTTGGCTCGGCTTAGGGGCCGTATGCAATAAATTAATGGCCCACATTTATCTCTTTCTTAGACGGCCTCTATTACCACACAAGTCAGAAACACAATTCACATGTCGACCCTTTGGTGTCATGCTACAAGTCGCCCACTGGGGAATATCGAAGGACGCTCTCGCACTTTGCATGAATTTATTATCATCTATCCCTTTTATTGTAATTAAGATTTTGAGAAAAGGTAGATTAGCAATTACACCCTGCCCCCAACACCCAAATGCAAGCCATTACAATGGCATAGCTATACGCGTATTCTAGGTATATATACAAGCAAAGGCCTATATCTACGTACTATTCATTTAATATGCCAAGCACACATTCATATTATCGGTGATACGTTCGTCCTAGGATAGATGAGCAAAACGCTTCAACACAGGAAGCTTCTATCGGGCTCCCATTTCTTTCGGAAACGCACAGACTATTAAGGCAAGGATACGAAGCCTTTCTAATCCTTAACCGAATTCGCATGCATGGAGCTCGGGACAGATAGCTCAACGTGTCCATTAACAATTACCGCTTAGTTCCAGGAGTACAGACCCGTGACCCACTAAGGTCCTTCTTCGGTTTAAGTACACCAATAATATGTATATGTGTTTGTGTGTGTTTGAAAGCCATAGACACAAGTCTTCTCAAGATAATTGGCTTGGGAATGGCTACATTCGTCCTCTGCTGATTCTCCTCTACCATAAACAATGTCCAGTGCCAGTCCAGTAGTGGGAGGACGACTCTAGAACGGGAGGCAAGCTGGACACAAGGAATACCCGGCAAAACGTTGAACCTCTATGTAACAAATATTGCGGTCATCCACAAAAGAAACAAACAAAAATCTCTTCATCTTTTTGCTTTCATCCGTTGAGCGGAGATTGCTATACCACCACCACCCACCCCCTAAGAAGTGGACAAGGAAGGAGAATAAATGGAAAGTTTTCAATCATTTAAGGATTCATTATGTTGAAGTTTACTTCGCTTTGTGATGCTTTTGTATCTGCAGTTGTGAGCATTTTGTTTTTCTAAGTTGGAAAAGTTTTTTTCTCTTTTCTTTTCCTTTATTTGTTGCCTTTTTTTTTTGTTATCATGACCAAACAACAAAGTACTTACATCTAATTGAGATAATTCGTCTCTGTTGGTCACTGGGAATAGTAGATTTAATGAAGATGAACATCGAATGTTATTTGCACTTTATCAAAATTAAACGAAGCGGAAAAGGAAACATGTTCTCTGTTTAGAGCCCTTGGGCCTTGTTATACAGAGAGAGGAAATAAACCTTGTGTCAATATGGAAGGTACATTGATAAATACCCTAATAACGTACATCAATTTAAAGGAACATGTTTCCATAAAATGTCGTGTGCCTGTGCATATAGGTAATTGTAGAATTCGTTGTTTATTCAATTAAAACATTTACGAAATACATACAAGGAAATAATACATATTTAGATATTAATTTAGCAGATGAAAAAAAAACAACAACTTCTTCGTCGTGTAGCTCAAGAATGTCCGTTGGTTTCCATTGACGAGTTGCGAGAAAAAAAAGAGATTTTAGTTGAATGTATGCTGTTATGGCTTAAATTCTTAGGTCAAAACATATACCGCCCCCAGAAAGTTGACTACTGCGGTCTGTGCCAGTCTTACTCCCCTCGCCGCCGGCTCCCAAATATGTCTAGCACGGCCAAGTTGATTGAATAGGTCACTACTATTATATCGCTATAGATTTTCAGTATAGCTCGGCGCACTTGACCGTCCTTAGGCTGCAGTTATAGCTAGCAGTAAAATGCATCCGTAAAAAAATTGTTTTACTTTTTTGGAGCACTTAAACTTAATCGTTGAACTCAATCTTGATCTTAAAATGTTGCTTTTGAATTATAAAACTAATTCGTCCAAAAAATTAAGCAATTGATCTTTAAATTTTCTAAAAAAAGACTTTCTTTATTTTTCCGTACGAAAAACTTTTTCTGTTCAACTTCTCAACCAGTTTCACGAAGTATTCCACTGAATTCCTATGATATGCTATGGTTAAATGTTTCAGTTTTGTTCTGTTTCGTGTTTTTAGGGATGCATTTTACTGATGGCTATAACTGAGGCCTTTGCTGTTACTGTATTTACAAAGACTCCTATGTCTGTGCCAGCAGCTTTTTGCCCAAGTTATGTTATCAAGGATGATGACTAAATAACCTTTGGTGATTTGCTTCACTTTAGTGTTTCTTTTTATAGTTCAGAAGAACACATTTACTCACTCCTTCTAGCGTCAGCTATCACTTGCCACAGTCTCCAGTTCTTTCTCATGTCACGATCGGCGCAGGGACATAAGTCCATGAGACATAAGTCCATAATCAAAATATGTCTCACCGAAGTGGGAGGAACTTCTCAGGACCACTCCAGGGACAATAGCAGAGATCACCTGTAAGTTTGAGCTCAATCGATTTGGTATTTTTCGAGATATAAGATTTTGAATGTTTTTTTGTATGGGCGGTGCCACGCCCCAATTCACGCGTCCAATGTTGACCAAACTTCACAGAAATCGTATGGGGAACAATACCAAAGATGTGTGAAAGTTTGGTTAAAAACGGTAAATGCGTTAAGACGTGAATCGACGACAAACATTTTAGGGCTCAATTTTTATATATATAGATTAAAAGCCGACCCGATTTCTTGTCGTAGTCATTTACCCTACTTAAAGTTTACCAAATCAATTTTTCTTTTTACTAAATTGAAGCTTATCACTCATAGATGTGTTAAGAAGAATAATTATTTGAAAAAAGTATTTGCAGAATGGGTAAATTAATACATTGGTTACAACAACAACACTCTGCGCATACAAAGAAATTAATATTTTCCCTTTGATCAGTCGAAGTTCTGTCTCTGTGTGAAGCAGAAATTAAAAAAAAAAAACAAAATCATGGGGGTAGTTGTTTGGATTTCATTGGAAGAGTAAGGTGCTTATGTACATGCATATGTAGGTGAGGCAGAGGCACATACTATTTGTTTGTCGTTCTGCATGCATGCTGCGTTACTTTGTGTTTAAATGTACGGTGAGCGAATTTCGACCACTGGGCGAGCCTAGTTATAATTATTATCAACCTAGCGCTGGGCAAAGTTAAAGCTAAATTTACTGGAGGGAAGAATTAAATTATACCTATGACATAGTCTCCCACACGCACCACCCGCCATTATGAAGTGCCACTGGTGGCTTAAATTTCCACTTCAAATTTGCCGATATATAAGGGGCTAGTTGTATCTATCATAATGCACGAATCCGCACTGAAGGTATGCAACCTCCCTACGAACCACTCGAATGGTGAGGCACGTAAATAAGACTCCCCACCCTTTTTCATCTCATCTTCCAACGGTGATTAGAATCGGGCCAAAGTCCACAACGACGAACGAAAATGGTTTGAAGTAATTATCTATAGGTAGTCATGCACGGGATACAGGTTCACAAACTCTGGAAGTCTTGGAAATGCATTTTGTTTCTACGTCGGGTATGTGGCAGCTTTCCTTGCGTTCGCTAATTTTTAATAATCGTAGTCGACATTCTTGAGTACCACTCGTTTCAACTTAGGTGGGAATTCGCTTTCTATCATTACACTCGGCCCTTAATAATTATCAACAAATTTAGCTCTTGAAAGATTTGTCTAAATGTCTGGTGGCTTGATATATCTACGAATCTGCTCGTTTTCACGAAGTCAGACAGAGCTAGCATACCCTTCTTAACAAAAATTACGAGTTAAAAGATATTTTAGTGCTGACTCAGTCATGTTAAAAGCACTATCCACAGCTCGCTCAGCAAGAACAGGCTCTTCTAAAAACTGATGAAAATGTTTTTGTCAATAGGTACACAGCATGATTTTGCTCCACGCCAGCCGGTCCCCATTATCATAATTGTATCGCCTTTGAAATACCTTGTGGATTGCAGTTTTTCTTAGAGTTAAATGTCCCTAGGTATGAAAATAAACTAACATTGTACTCTAATCTAACTGAGTCCAGCCTTTTAGTTAACAGTTGTTCAAATCGACTGGGCGTGGAGAACTGATCACAACAAGAATCGGTCGATAAGCTATATAAGCAGAATGAACAAAAACAAGCTTTGATTATAACTAATTCAACGCTATTTTATTTGTTTAACCTTTGGTTTAGAAGTTTCCTACTCCTGGCTTACAAACGTCTAAAAATAAAAAGTGGAATCTTTGACTACAATTGGCTGACACCAAAACTCCCAACTCTATACTCATTGGCGTGTTTTATTTTTGATTTTTATTTAAAGGTCGACACTTATTTAATTTGCCCTTGCCAGTACTCATTCAGCTATGGGTGTAGTGTAGGTACATACGGTGCACTTTTAGATTTTGACCGAGAGATGAAAGGTTCGAAGTTTATTGCTGATAAAGCACATAAAAAAGTGTGATCATGTATTCAGGTCTATTCGGGCAGAAAGTCCTCCTCGGGGAAGTGTGCTTTCAATTTACAATGTTATTCCTCCTTAGAACCGAGTACTTCATTTGACACTGTGTAGTTTAGTTTTTTTCAGTTATTTGATTACTATTGACGACCGGATAGGGAAACGTAGATACATGGAAGAGAGTTGTGTGCAGAGACATTATTACTCAGCAATGCAAAGGATATAATGCTGTAACTATATTAGGTAGGTATACCTATATGGTAGATATTGGTGTTCTAAGAACTTAATTTTTGCTCTTGGCTTTCGATATTTCATTGCCTTTGACATATACACAGTCGAGTGAATTCTATTCGTGGTGTAGGTTAGGTATGTATGCTCAACATGCTTGTGTAAAAAGTGTGATTACGGAATGCATTTTTCTAGGACAATGTGTCGTGCAAAAGTTATTTTTAAGTTTATTATCTCAAGTCATACTATGTTGGCATGTCGGCGGTACATTAAGGATACGCTCGATAATATTTTATTTTCGTTTTCGATTTATAGGATTAAAGATAAGAACTAAATAAAAAAAAAAAAAAAAAAGATAACCAATGGGATAGATATTTGTACAATATTTTACAGTTGTATAAGTTCCAATATACATGGTTGCTTATATGCAGAGGCAAGTAAATAAGGATATCCAAGCAATTCTGGATTAACCCTAACATTAAAGACTGTATATAGCTGGAATCTAATTGTGAACCTCAAAATGGAGGATAAAATTAACAAGAGATCAAAATCATTAATCCTATGTATGATTCCGCTTTTCCTGGAAAAAGAAAACAAATTAACTTTTTTAATAGGGATTAGGATAACTTTTTGTTTACGAAGTATTCAATTATCCAAGGATCAGTGACAGAACGACTTCTGGTAATATACTTACCTATTTTGTGTCGAGGAAATAAAATTAAGCTGTATGAAATTATGTAAATATGTGCCGCTGTATAATATTGAAGATTTGCGTCTTTAAAGTTCCAGATTGCTTAATACCCTTTTTATACTTCCACTGTCAAGGAAATAGAAATAATTCAAGTCATGTTTCATTGTATGAGTAGGTAAACTTTTCTCTAAGATGTAAGAAACACACAGAAACACCCAGAAACACCCAGAAGTTGGGATCTCTTTAAAATATTTTCTATTTTGCTATAAGACAATTTTAATGATATCTACTATTCGCCATAGTTCAACAAACTGAGCTGTTAGTCCATTTTTCTTATGAACCCTTGTTAGGTCTAATCTATACAAATGTGGGTTTATTTTCTGCAATCCTATTCATGTTTCATTTTCTAGAGCAAAGCGGATATTTCAAAACTAGTTATACGAGACATTAGAGGAATTTGAGCAAAAGCTTGATTGGCAGACCATAAACTTTTGGAAAAAATTAATTGTTTGGCGAAATATTTTGCCCATATCGTTCGTGTCACTACCCAGAGACTTTGTGGTTGCATATTACACTTGGTCATTGTTTTTTTTGTATACCCTCCACAGGAAGGTATATTCACTTTGCCATCACGTTTGTAACGCCAAAAAGGATTCACCGGAGACCCTATAAAGTATATATATTCTGAATCAGGATCACATTCTGAATCGATTTAGCCATGTCCGTCTGTCTGTCTGTCTGTCTGTCTGTTGAAAGCACGATAGCGTCCAAACGAATCGACTTATAGGTGAATGAAATTTTGTGAGGGGACTTTTTTTAACCGTCGTCATCAGGTTGGTATTGAAAATTGTCTATGTCGGTAAAGTAGTTCTGCTACCTACCATACAAAATGGAAGCGTGACCAAAGTGTTTACTTGACCACTGTGGAGTGAGGTAGCTTTAAGGGGAATGTCCAGTGCCGCATAGGGAGTTGTGCGTAGTGCACCCTTATGTACATGCAACCTGTGCGCAGGGACTTGTTTTGATTGTCGCGATTTCTGGCTTTTCCAAGACTGTCCACCTGACAATTACACCGTAAGTGAGTATCGGTCCTATAACCGATATAGTGAGCCAGTGAGGTATATGAGGCTGAAGATCACATTTATTTCCAATAAATGTTTTTCAAGAGAAAAGTGCTATACTGTAGCAGTGTAGCCTTGACTCTTATTATAAAACTAGCTTTTGCCCGCGGCTTAGCTTGCGCAGTGCACAGTATTTGGTACACAGATATTCCTCCACAGGCAGTTAGTTCCCTCTTTTATATTTATATATCGCGCAGAAAACCTACGTCAGAAGTTATAGTATCTCTAAAAAATGTCGAATTTCCAAAATCGGAGAAATGCATTTTCTTTAGTTTTCATAGAAAGTACACAAACCGAGTTTGAAGTCGATCTGATAAAAAATTTAAATTTTCCATACAAACTTTGAACCCCCCCCCCCTTTACGCCTTTAAGAGTAGAATTTTGCAAAATCGGAGAAATTATTCTTTATTTTTCATAGAGAGTAAACAAACCGAGTTTGAGACAATTGGATGAAAAATAAAAATGTTCCCATATAAATTTTTACCCCCACTTTTACCCCTTTAGGGGTTGAATTTCCAAAATCTGAGAAATCAGTTTTCTTTATTTCTCATAGAGTGTACATAAACAGAGTTTGAATTCAATCGGATGAAAAATAAAAATCTTCCCATACAAACTTTTGACCCCCCCCCCCTCTCCCTTTTACCCCTTAAAATCCTTCCTTATTGGTTGTATACATCATAGAACAAACCTTTGTGCAAAATTTCAGCTATGTAGAGCAAATGGTTTAGGCTGGGCGTTGATCATCTGTCAGTCGGATACTTCATTTTTGTATAGATTTGGAGCAAATGAAAGGCGAATTTCTGTAGATGATCTTCCGCACGCATTTTATCTGTCAAAAAATAATAATTATCGGGAAGAAAGTTTGTTCTTCTATAGCCCGCTTCGTGATTCAATTATCAGTTTTCCATCGTCATTACTATTACAATTTTCTGCACTTACCTTCCGTATATTGTTTGCACCCCTCAATTTCTTCCATCGTGCACTACTCGTACTTTTTGTTTCTTCATAAGAAGCCGATATTTTTTTACCATCTAATTCTGTTTACGAGAATTACGGAGGCGTTCCTTGCATATCGCAATGTGGGTAATTTTGTATTCGATTGTAGATCCGGAGACCACAATACGTCTTCTTAATTATTAAAATGAAAAATGTGTGCTTGCAGTAATGTAATCCTTTTACTACTAAGCGTGTCACAATCTATATCCAAATAAGCACTGTCTAGTCTATGTTGCTGTTTAAACTAAAGCTATCTTCATAAAATACATTATGTGATGGTAGTTCATTCCATTTTGTCCGGCCCGTTCGATATTGAATGGATGGATGACTTTAGAGACAGGTTTGCCATGAGCTGTTTTCTAATACCAATGTGCAATGTCCTTCAATCAAGAAAAACGTTAGAAGTTCCATTAAAAGTGAAATATTCCCTTTTAACGAAGTTAACCCCATCGTACAAAATCTGTCAATTTTAAATCACTACCGATTCGTTGCTACCAATCAATAAAGGATCGACACATCTGCGCTCAATGAGAATAAGATTGGCATGGACCAGAGACTGCGACTCATCACAAAACAACATGTATGCGACTGTTTGCTCGTCAACGAAGCAATCAATTTCTTTCCTTTTTTCAGAAGAATGTGTCAATCGATTGAATGTCTATACTATACTATAACCCATACAAGGACATAATACATATAATGTATATGCTAGATGGTATGACACTTGCAAAAGTGTTCAGAGTTGCAAAAAAAAGTCTGAATTGCACAATACCAAACGAAACAAAACAAAAAACAGAAAAAATATGGGACATTGAAGTATTTTTTGAAAATCATTTGAGGACACAACTTCCACTACGACAGTTTCATTCATCTCATATACTCAAACTCATTGACATGCGATGAATGGTGACATGGAGAAATTCATTCCGGTTTCGCGCTTCTTATCGTTTCAAGGATCATGTCGATTTATGATTTATTCGATGATTTATTGAATCAATTGGTGATTGATTTATGATTTCATTATAATCGGAAAGTGGATGACTAATGTCCTGGTATATCTGTACACCAACCAATGTGATTGCAAACAAATCAACCAAATGGAGGCTTATAGGTAACAATATTTCCAAAATTATCTCATCTAGAGAAGCTTTTGAATCTTTTTGTTAAGCTGTATTGTATAGTATCGCACTTTGCTTCTGCGGTGTATGCAATAATTTACAAGTGTTCGTATCCGTCTTTTAGTACTTCACAGCAAACATATTCAAAAAGTATATACATATAGCCTGAAAATAACGATTGGGTCAGATGGATATCGGCCCCATTTATCTAGATATCTTGAAGCTCTTATCTATCCCTTTTTTTATTTGGTATAAACCGTTATTCCGTAAGTATACCTAAATTTACAACCACACACACACTGTTTTATTGCATTTTATAAAAAGGAGCAACTCATCGACCCGCTAAAAATCGATTCAATTAGGCGTAGTTAAGGACACTCAGTGCCAGCACCGAAGGAGTCCTGCCGTTTTCCCATAAGAGTGTTAATGTTGTTATTTCAAGGATATACGAGTATCTATGCCATCCCAAAATGCTTGAAAATTATTTTTCCCATAGACATCTTATCGAATTATGTGCGTTTCAATGGCTGACAGGACTATATGCAAATTTATGTATTCATCCATACTGTACACATTTTCCTAGATGTATCCTTATGATAGAGCAGCTTGTCACAACAAAAAAAAAGCATGGTGCTAAAAAAATTGCTATAATCGCTGAAAGCACTAAAGAATTGGAACCATTTTCTGTTTTGCCCTACCATTTATACCGTTTTTCCCATTTTAAGTTTCTATCCTTCTTTCGCAGAATTAAAGAAGCGTCCCAGTGGAGATAGGATTAGGATGGGTGGCAAGAATTCCCTAGACATTGCAAAATATACAAAAAAAAGCGTAGGGAGTAGCTAGTGGGAAATAAAAACTAAATCACTCTAGATGTGGTTCGATTGGGAATGTGGAGTTTTTCATTTATCTTTTTGTCTAGGGACTTAAAAGGTACTTAACAAACAACTCGTCAATGTTCTAGGGAGTGGGCGGGTACTATCTAAATATTTTCTAAACTTTGAGTTTATTTAAACAACTGGATCCTTTTCAATAATGGACTACCTTCGATATTGCGTCCTTTTACTCTATGACACAAAATACAGGTCGGTTGAAGACCGATAATGATATTTACTAATGGACTTAGATTGAGGTTCTTTTTTAATAGAAATAAAATGACAGTATGTATGTACATTGAGGCTTAAGGATATTTTTTTTTAAATTATAAAAGTAATTGCTACAAGAGACCTCAATTGTTGGATGATGTTCTGCGTATTTCGAATTTAAAAATGGATGCCATTACATGTACAAAAATTCGATTTCGGATATCTTTGACAATGCGTTCAAGTTGGTGGCTTTTAGATTGGAGCATGTTTGTGAATAGACTTAGATGTTGATTAGAAATTGGTAGTACTTACATGTAGAAGATTCAAATTGTTTGAAGACATTTTGGACGTAAGAGTGTTGCGTTCTAATGTCTGTCCGCAACACCTATAAAAATCTCGTATCACGGTGTTTATTGTCGCAGTGCCGGTACTCCGAAATGGCTCAACCGATTTTTAATGAAATTTTGTGTGTATACATTTGGTAGGTATGAGACATTTTTATACCCTCCACAGGAAGGTGAATTAACTTTGTCATTACGTTTGTTACGCCAAGAAGGAGTCACCGGAGACCCTATAAAGTATATATATTCTGAATCAGGATAACATTCTGAATCGATTTAGCCACGTCCGTCTGTCTGTCTGTCCGTCTATCTGTCTGTCCGTCTGTCTGTTAAAAGCACGATAGCGTCCAAACGAATCGACTAAGGTGAATGAAATTTTGGGAGAGGACTTTTTTTTGTTGTCAAGTTGGTATTAAGAACTGTCTATGTCGGTCAAGTAGTTCTCGTACCTCCCATACAAAACCAATATTAGACACATGCGTGTACCTATACAGTACATACAGTGGAGGGTAACAAAGCATCGGCCAGGCCGATGATCACTTTTACTTGTTTTTTTTTTTAATTTTGTCAGGACAACGTCTATCAGCTAGTATATTACATAGGTCTCTATATTGCATTCTCTGGTTGAGGTCCCATTACACTTGTGCGCGCCACCTAAAGCGAGGTCTTCATCTACTGCGTTGTCCCTCCGAGATCGAATCGAAGCCTCTTAGGGACAAAGCATTGGTGCCCATTCGCTCTACATGTCCCAGCCATCTTAGTCGAGTGATACGTAGGTACTTTTCTGACCTGGTCGATGTCGCTGTACAGCTCGTACAGTTCGCTGTTAGATCTCCTCCTCCAAAGCCCGTCAAGAATCTGGCGTTCGAAACGACCAAGAAAATCTTCATCCGTCTTTGTTAACGTCCATGCTTCTGCACTAGAGACGGACTGTGATGATGAGGGTCTTATATAGAGTCTTCGTGGTGTTTCTTGACAAGGCCGCCTTACTATCCAGTTGAATTCTTAGACCAAAGAAACAGCGATTTGCAAATGTACCAACTCTCTTCGTTTAATTTCTGCTGTGGTATCATTATCAGAGTTAGAAATAGTCCCTAACCACCTTAAACTTATAGTAGTCTATCGTGACGTTCCATCGAATTCGTCGATGTTGTGTATCCTTTCTTGTTGACAGCATACACATTACATATTTTGTTTTGTTCATTTACCACTAGACTCATTTTTGCCCTCTGTACCTACTTATACTTGCAAACGCACCAGTTGACCTTATCTCGCTGTGTTCTGCCAATTATAGGCATGTTTTCTTAAAACCTCGCCTCGCCAGCCAGAAGTTTATTTGGACCATTGCCAGCAAGATGAAGCCAGCCAGCCGAGTTTTAGTATAAAATTATGCATTTGGTAGAAATATTTGAGAAATTCTGACATTTTTCCCTGGAATGTTGTGTGCATGAGATAAGAACGCCATTATGATTTAAGCAAGTTGTATACGGAAATTCTAAGCCACTTGTTGCTTTCAGCGCCACCTGTTTGTTCATTGTGAATTGAATTTAGCCAGCTGCCAGCTAGCAGCTCTCCAACTGGGCAGAAAATCAAGAGTTGTTGCCATTGCCAGCAGTTGCCAGCAGATTGTTGTTTTAATTAGATACCGGCTGGGAAGGTTTCATAAAAACACAACTTTTGTCAATGTCGTTAGCGTATGCAAGAATAATTGCACACACATTTGAAAAATTGTGCCCGATCTAAGAAAAATAAAACAAACAACTATTGCTACATATGCTGCTTCTGTTGTTAGGCTGCTATCGTTAAAACAAATGACGCTAATTTCCAGATGCTGACCTTGACAGATGCAGTGAATCGGTGGCAGTTGGAGCTGGGTACATTTGCAGATCGTTAGCGGTTTCCGATAATGATTATGCATAATTATGTTTATCTTTATAGTATACGGACATAAATTACAGTTTCCGAAATTTTTAAAAATTACCAAAAACGGTAATTGCCGGCAGTGAAAACGGCAGTAAATTTTTTCTAAAGACATTCCACTAAAATCTGCCAGCTTATGATATATTTGGCGCAACAGGTCCGTATAGGCACCCTAGGACTAGCTTCTCACAACCATTTGTTTTGTGAGTTTTTATTTTTGGGACGAATGGAAGTGACATAGAATTTTATGCTGAGTCCGTACGGCTGATTTGAAAAGCTTTTTTAGCACAGTTAGAGTCTCGGATGTTTGTCAGACGCGAGAGGTGGCGCAGTGGAAAAAACCTCCCAGACCAGACCTCCTTTATGTTTTCAAAAACCACTTCATCATTTCTTAAATTTTTGGCTTTTGATGTCCGCCCACATGTTTTTAATTGGGTTCAGGTCGGGACTGTGTGCAGGTCAATCCAAAACATTAATTTTGTTATCGTAAGCTATTGCTGCACACTCCGCGGAGTATGCTAAGGATCGTTGTGGTATTGGAAATCATATGTTACTGACTGGCATGAATGAAACAAAGGGTTTTCCCTAATATGCTTTTATAAACGTGTTGATCAAGAGTCGACCCTATTAATGGACCAACATCGAACCAACAGAATGCACCACGGATCATGACCATTACTTTCTCTTCTCCATGGTTTGTGATCTGAACCGTGTACATTGGCTGCAATTCTTTGATTGGAGGATGCCTTACATACACTTTTTCATCGGATCGAAATAAATTAAACTTGTATTTGGCACCAAGTGCTCCGTGGAGCACACTTTGGGAAGCTCGGGGACTGAATATTTGGTCGGTTGTGGGCTTACCGGGCCTAAAACCACAGTGATAAGCACGAATCAGTTCGTTGGCGAATAGTTATAGGCAATGTTGTTGAGACTAAGGAGGGAAGGCTTTCAAACGCCTTTAAAATAAATAAATAAAAATAAATAGGTGGCGCAACAGGCGGGTGACACCCAAGGCCTAGCTTCTCGCAACCATTCGTGGCGCAAAGAACTGATATTTAAAAATTTGTGGATTGTGAAAGACTCCGCGAATATATACTGAAAGAAGTAGCGCTTTGCACAAGGTATCGTGCTAATTGATCGTAAATATTTCAATATTATACAAAAAATACAAAGTCCTAACTAATGAGGTCATGTCGGTGTGAAAAATGTTTATTAAATAGATAGAACAAAATTGTGGCACGTCCCTGTGTTGACTTTGAAAGTATGGCATAGATTGTGCCGGTAAAAGGAGTAGGTACCTACCTACTGCGCTTACAGAAATAATTAACTGGACCCAGTCTGTCAACTTTCTAACCAATTATTATATTAGAAAACAGTAACCACTTAACCAGCAATTATTATGAAGCTCTCTTTATTCTTTTTTAGAGATGTCGTAAAACGACTGTTGTTCACACGGCAGGTTTTTGCACATGACACAATGACAGCCATTCTTTAATTTAGAAAACAGATATCGCAATATTTGTCTCCATTTTACTTTGACCTATGAAATTACTTAACAGTGACACATCTACTTCCATCTCATTATACACCTACACTAATGAATGAATTTCCGTGTCATCCTGCAACTGGCAAAGAATTTTCTTTTCATTTCCCAATAAACAAACAAAAGAGCATGAATGCTAGCAGCTCATGAAATAGTTAGTTCTACTTAAAATGATACTAAATTTCCTCTTTGCAGGATTAGTTCTCTATCCTCACAGCAATGGCTTCTGCCTTATTAAACGCAATCACAGTGCATAGACCGATGTTTTATTTTGCTGTAAGTAGTCCTAATTTTAAACTTTAGCTCATTTTTTTCAGTCCATTGCCCTATATATGCCTGTGTTATTATTTGTCTTATGCCAGCAAAAGAAATCTATTTCCTCCCAAGCTAAAATAAAATAAAAACGAACATGAAAATGGTAAGGGAACAACAGAAAAGAAGATGAAAACTCAAGAAATACATATTTTATTTATGGACAGTGGCATCAGTTATTCCTTGGCACCTCAATGGGTAGGTAGGTACTTTTCTTTTAAACATCATTCTTTCATTTCATCTTTGCTCAATGCTCTTCGCGTCAAGTCATTCCAGGATGATTGCCTTTTCTATGTTCACAAATCTGCACGCTGTTTGCCCTCCTTCTATAGCTGCTAAGATATTTGCCCACCAAGCGCACCGTCGAGAATAGATGACACATATACGAATAAACGCACAGAATACACAAAAAAAATGTATATTCAAGATGCTCAATTTACGTAAAAAATTCAGACGGAACACCGAAGGCATGTCATGCTCTCCTCTGCAATTTGCTGTTGGCTTTTTCTCTTCCTATTTTTGGATGTATCTTAGCCCAACCACAACCAAGAATTAAAGTTACAGTGGCAAGAGCGAATTCTCCCCAAACTGAGATGAAACCATCAGAGAAGCAGCAGGATGAAGGAAATAGCCACAATCTATGGCTTGACGCTGCATTATGCCGGAATCTTTCGAAGTATTTTGCACTCAACAAGAAAAGTTTGAGGGCCAGTGCAGTGCCAGAGAGCGATTTTCTTAAACTGCACACTGATAAAAGTTACGCTGCCGAAGGCCATTTTCCATTTCCCATCTTTCCACCCGGTTCTGGTCCCATGCCGCCCGCACCTCCCTCTAATCAGTATCCGAACAGACAGTGTTGAGTATAGAGCAAAGTACTCGTATAGAAGGAAATTGCCGCATCCAGATCAGCAGGAACATGCATTCCTTTTTCGTAAACTGTTTCTGGTTAAAGTTTAAGACTTGAAATGGCTTCCAGTAAAGCAGGAGAAACTTTTTGACCTCATTTTCATGGTACACACGAAAAAACAAATAGCACACTAAAAAGAAGAAGCGCACGAAGAAAAAGAAAAGAAAACTCGAAATGAACTGCCATCACCACCGCATATCCACACAGCCTTGGCAACCTTCGAATGGGCAGGACTACACTATCAACTATAATCTTGAGAATGCCCATAAAAAATATATTCCTGCTCAGCTCCGTTCGCATTAAAAATGAAATTTTCCGGCTCACTTTCTCATTTACGGGAGAAGCGGTGTTGTTCTAGGTTCACTCTGTGGGTTCGTGTATCCTTTTCAGTAGACACCGCTCACCAAGGACTGCTTTTATTCCACTCGTGACTCTGGCTGCCCTTGGCCACGACAACCCTACCCAAAGGCACTGGTCAATGGCGGAAATTAATTTTCCAACTAATTTTGCAGAAAGGTATAAAACTTTTAATAAGGTTATAGTGATTATTAGTCAGAGTTGTGGCTGGATGATGAAGGTGATGATCCTTGCGAAATGTACCTAGTAAAAATGTTCGCAGTCCAACACTTTATTACATTTACGAAATTATGTTCTGGCGGGAACATTTTATCACCAAAATTCCAGTCAAGTGAGTGGAAACGGATGATGAGAATGGTAGGTAGGTAACGTAAAAGGGTTGAGCACAGTCGTGCCGTTGTTGACTTTTGAGAAATTAGCAAAGTAAGAGCTCCAAAAGGGACCTTTGTCACTTCTTAGACTTCGTTACAGTTGAATGAGTTTGAAATTCTTTCAGTACACTTTTGCTAGGTTCAGATTATTTTGTTTGTTGTTTATCTTTGTCAAAGGCGACATGATATTTGCAGGCTGTACGGGTAGGTGGGGTATCTCGGAAATGGGGCTTGCGATAGGGCGAGGGAAATTGTGCTCTAATGTATCTCGGGCTGTTTAATTGAGTGGTGAAATTGCAGAGCGGTATGGAGTTTAATGAAAAGAAGTGGGTAACATTTTTAGTTAGAGTGAAACTTGGTTTGGTACTTGTACATTTTAAATATATTTTTGGTATACCTACGCGCATTATGTATTCCTATAAAACTTAAAACTTTTTTAGAGTTCGTGTAGAATCTCCGCAAACACTAATGTGTTCTTCTCGTGAATTTTCTCAATATAACTTATATACTGCAGTCAGGGCTACAATTATTCTAAAGTTCAACATCATAATAAATCAGCGTCAACATTGTACCATTGATACGGTCATAGGTATACATACCTACATTTTTCGAAAGGGCAGCAAAAAATAGATACTCTTTCTGTTTTGAGACTTCTGAGATTGTGAGTTGGTCTCAATGTTGCCAGATTTTTTTTTCAAAAAACTGTGAATTCCCAAAGAAAAAACTGTATTTCCAAGCAAAAAACTGTAACCTACGAAAACGAAAAATTTTTTTTTAAATTACGGTTTTTTTTTTTAATTTTATTAAACATAAATGACAAGTAAATTGCAGTATCGAAGCAGCAACTGCAATGTAATTACAGGGATACCGTGAGATTTTTTTAAAGCTGGAAAAAATTAAACTTTTATTGTAATTAAAAAAAAACCGAAAACATTTTAATTTATTCTTTCAAATCTGAAATTTTAAAAAACTGTAATTTGTACTAGGAGGTAATTTTAAAAACTGTAAGCTTGTCTAAAAAACTGTAATTTACAGTTAAAACTGTGAATATGGCAACATTGGTTGGTCTATATCATGTCATGATGGAATAAGTATAAGGTGGAAGGTGGTCTCGTCGGCTGCCGAATCGTTCGTTTTTTGGTCTCTTAACGTTCAGTGAGCGTTTGCTTGTTGAAGCGAAAGGTTGTGTGCGGACGAATTTGTTTGCAAAACTTGTATACAAAAACAAAAACAACGTTTAATTTTTAATTCTAAATTAATAAAAATTAGATTATAAAAATATCTTCAACTCATTTTATTATAATATAGGCAACTTCAAACCAACTCCAATCCACTTAAAGGTTAATCAACATACTCATGAACATACTCTCTCTGCACATTCTATTGTCGTTTCACTTACGCTTACTACGCTGAACCCTTTCACACGCACTTATTACTAGTATAGTTAAGGGACTACTTTTTGCCGACAAGACTACCTTATACTTATTCCATCATGGTCTATATAGCCAGATGTGGAATAACTGAATCACAAAGAGCACAGTGCACCGCACTTTTACAAACAAAAATGCACCGAACCTACTTAGGACTACTTATTCAATATTGCGAAATCAGCACCCTGAACGTAAAGTCACCTATTTATCGCAAAGAGGTAGCCACTCCTGCCCGAAACAATTCCAACTTCACTACAAAGCACAGATTATACCAGGCCTCAAATATTGTGTCTATTGAATCCCAAAAATTTCCAATGTAAAAAACATGCCTGTTTTGTTTTTGAGATACCCACTATACACCACCTCCTTTAGGTACACCTCGCCCACGACCACCGCCACTCTTAAATTTAAATCTATAATTCAGAACAAGCAAAATTATCAAAAACAATTGTCCGAACAAATAGTTCCAGAGACCTCCCTAACCATCGCCGTTATCCCTCCACACTTCCCACATACCCTACGGACTAATTATGTGTTGCCCCATTTAGAAATCAGAAAAAAATCATGAAAATCGGATAAATGCTTCTCGACGGATGGATGGACCAACAAACAGATATTGCATTTTATTATAATAACTAGCAACGCCCGCGGCTCCGCCCGCTGGTTTCTTTTCTATTAAATTAAATTCAAATTTATTCCAGCTATCATATAAATGCACGTTTGTTATACCCTCCACAGGAAGGTATTTTCATTTTGTTTTTACGTTTGCAACGCCAAGAAGGATTCACCGGAGACCCTACAAAATATATATATTCTGAATCAGGATCACATTCTGAATCGATTTATACATGTACGTCTGTCTATCTATTGAAAGCACGATAGCGTCCAAACGAATCGACTTAGGTGACTGAAATTTTATAAGAGGACTTGATTTTACCGTTGTCAAGTTGGTATTAAAAAATTGTCTATGTCGGTCAAGCAGTTCTGGTACCTCCCATACAAAACCAATATTAGACACATGCGTGTAGCTGTACCAGTACATACAGTGGAGGGTATCAAAGCATCGGCCAGACCGATGGTAACACTTTTACTTGTTTATATTTTGTCTTCTTTTTAAGCTCACAAAATATTTGATCGCTATGCCTTTTCATAAACTATACAATATACATACATGTTATAGCAAGTAGCTATAAACATATTACGCCTACAGCTCACACGCAAACATTCAATATATAGCTGTCCATGTGAAAGACGTGGCTGTCGGAGGTCAACTCTGGCAATTGCCGAGTAGTTCTGAAGATAACCCCTATACCCCTGTTTCCCCTTCCCCCATCTACACTCTAACTAACCTATACTGATCCGGAGGATGTAGCCGGTACAATCTTGAAAAAATTCGGCCAAATAGTTCCAGTGTTAGTCCCTACCACCCCTTTACCCCTCCCCCGTCGTCAACTTAGTCCTTAGTCAATGGACATAAGATTTCACATAAATAAAAACTCGTCACAGGTATGATCTAATTATTCATACTACGCGATCATATCGTTACACTTTCCATAGCTGCAGATCTCAAATTCATATATGTAGATATGTATCTATCACTTACGCACCACAAACCTCTTATATGTACGTAGACGTACATATATACATATTTAGTTTGTTTAATGCATATCCATTGCCTACATCAAATTCAACTACGCCATACATGAGTATGTACGTACAATGTGCATTCTGAATGCCAGTCGTGCGAGTAATCATATTCTATTTTGGGAACGCAATATAAAACTACCCCTAAGCACAACTGCAATCGAGAAATCATTTTTTTCGCACTTGACCAAATAAGATCTATTTTCAATTTATTATATCTCGCCCTCTGGATGGACCAGAAAGATGCATTTTAGCTCAAAATACTTGGTGAAGTATTGGCTAACAAATAAAAGCATTTCTTGAAATGACATACGTAGATTTATGAGTATAATGGCAAGTTGAGCGTAGTAAGGTCGAAATAAAAAAGTAGGGTGCAAATGTTTTTCAACCCTTATAGGTCGAATTTTGAAAAACGATGAATGAGGCATGTAATTATTTATCTATCAACACACAAACTTTCAAGTTCATACGGCTCACGGTTCGTCAGACCCCCCTTATTCCCCGCGACGCCTTTACTCCTGAGCAATTCTCACCCACCCTACGGACTAAGTTGGCCACACATCTATAAATCAGAAAAAGAATCATGACAATCAAACGAATGGTTCTCGAGTTATGGAGAAACGAACAGACGGACGTTGCATTTTATAAGTAGTATGGATGGATATGAATAATTTACAGCAGCCTAAGCACTGAGATCAAAGGACACGGTAGTGCCCCAGCCAAGTTCTCTAGTAAAGGAACAAACTCAGGCTATTTTCGACTCGCCTCTAACTTCGGAACCAATTGAGCCAGAAAATTCAAACTTGGAACGGTCCACCTCACCAAATTTCGCCTCTATTGCATTAGTGGTTCTCAACTGACTCACTCACTCACTTAGATGATCATCAAAATTATGAAGCACTTCCGGCCATCCTAGAATCGTGAAATTTGGCAGGATACTATATCCTGCGGTGCATACACTGAGAAAAGTCCAAAACCTATAGTCGTTATGATTATTGTAACACATGTTTATATTAATTTATTTGTTATTTCCGATCGTTTTCAAACGAAGTAGAATAAAAAGAAAGAAAATCGGAACAAATCGGGACAGGGTTCAAATTTCGGATCGGTATTGTCCCGCCAAAATCGGGACGTCTGGCAGGCCTAGTACAGCTGTCATATTGCGTTTATTAATTTGGTTTACTGGTGCTCGTCCCCAATTGCAACTAGTACATATTTTCTTTATCCTGTTTCTTTTTCTGCCAAATGTGACTGTGAGAAGTTCGTAATCAGGCTTTTTACTCAGCCGACTCAGTCAATTCATTCTGTGCTCATAGAGCGCGGTCTGATCATTCTCTGAACGAAAAAACAAACACAAAATATGAGCTCTGATATCTCTGAGCTAAAAAAGAAACACAACTTTTTTTATACAGTTCAGGCTCTGCTCTTAACTAAAAAGGAATGCTTTATATTTTCAAGACGAGAGATACCTATCTTGTGCAGTGCAAATTGATGAACTTTTAACGTCCAAATTCGTTTTCAAAGTAAAGTTAACAACAGTGGCTCTTTAAAATTAAAGTAGAACAGCGACTATGGTGATCCTGATCATTAATTTGATCAATAAGACGAGAAAGATACTATAATTATGTTAGCCTAGATACGACATTATATTGTAGCTGTAGGTATCTGTTCCGTGGCACTAAAAATGCTGATAAAGCTGCTACAAGAATTTCATGGCGGATATTCAAAATCTGTCCTTCTTTGTACTCATCTATTTAATCACATAAAGTTTTCTTTGATTTCTATCATTTCCCAAAACGACAGCAACCTAATACATACTCGTATAATTATCCTCAGCACCAGGATAAATATTGCCCTGCTAGTTAAGGTATGTTTCAATCGTTTGTTTATTGTTTGAAGTACGAGTATACTAATACCTATTATGACTAGAAAAAAATTTCCCATTTTTTTTATCAATCGTTAGCAATCCTTAGATATACATAATTATTTTAGTAGGTCATGCTACGGGCTGGTTTTTACCACTAGTCATAATCATGACCAACCTACAGTAAACAATAAAGCCCACCTAATGGGGCATGTGTCGCATGGACTAATAGTCTATCAGGAGATGATTTCTGCTGAAAGCCTAATGTCGTTATCGAGTAAATATTTCATTAGTCCTTTTTGTTGTGATTGTGCTGGGTTGGATGGTCGTATGGCCCCTGCGGGTATATGTATATTGAATAACAAGAACAGCCACGTAAATCGAAACCAATTCATTTTCGATGAGTATTTTTGTCCGTCGTGGGCAAAGGTAGACAAATAATCGTCATCGCATCGTTCTGCCTGTCGCTTACTTAAGCACAGCTCGCCTTTGTTTGAATTGTATTGGAAGGGGGCGTTACTCTGGACACAAAATCAATTTGGAAAATATACTCAACACTGAAGAAAACAATTGCTTGTGGCAATGGCAAATCCGAAGAGAGGAGTTAATGGGAGAAGCAAAGTCGCGACATACACACAAGATATAACTTTCAAGGTTCATGTGACAGTGTATCTAGTATATCCGCCGCCGATAGCTTAATCATCGATAGATGTTTGTTAGTCCGACTGTCGAAATGAAAATAAGAAAACAATTGCCGATGTCTTAATTAACGGATTTAGCTAATTGCTCCAAGTCGATGAATTCTATTCGTACAGTTATTATTTGTGTGTGGATGTGGGCGCATGTGGCGAAGGTTATCCATGCGACATTATGACAAGGCTCATCAATAATGGTACCTAGATATTTCGGAAAACGCTTTTAATGGCATACGTACATACATATATCCCAAAGGAGAAGAGTGTGGATCTAATGTGTTTGCTCGAGCTTTTGATTGATGTTTCAATAAGTTTGTTTTAATGGATACGAGATATTTGTTGACATAGGATATGATATTCTGTAAGTGTCGATTTGTGTCTTTCATACTATAGGTAGGTATATAGAAGAATGTCTAGGCTAGGTAAACAGTAAGCGAATATATTTATGGGCTTTTATTTTTGACTTTTCGTCCATTCAATGTCCTTAATGAAAATGTAAGGCATGATGGAGTCATAAACTCTGCAACATGGAGGAGCACTACTGTCAATATATTATTTACCATTTGGAATGTGAGACTGGACAAATTATGGGAAAGTTATAGCCTTTATATCTGTATATGGTTTTGAAATTCAATCACACATACACTTTTAAGCATGGGATGGGAACATCTCCTATCCCACCCCTTGCCAAACTTTTGTAAATGTTAGATACAATTATTTTGACGTACCGGATCAAAATGAGCAAATTGAATACATAGGTACTTGTTATAGCAGGGCGGCATATAAATTAATTAATTAAATCACGGAACGGAATTAATTTTATATTTTCAACGCGATTTTAAAATCGTATACATTAATATTATTCTGGAATTTTCTTTTTACTAAAAATTTAATTTTCGAGTATAGGGTTTTTAATTTGAAATCAAATGGATTATAAAAAATGCCTCTCAAAACCTACGGTAGTTGGCAGCCCTGTACAGTATTTTGCACTCTACAAAACTAAAGTTGTTGGCACCCAAAAAATAAGTATATAAAGTAATATCTACCGATTTATTAAAATGCATTGAGTGATCCTTTATTTGAAATTAATAAAAATTAAATTAATAATAAAAAATGAGGGACTCTGATAACTTATTATTTAAAAAATTTAAATATATATATAAATGCATTTCTCCTTTTATTCCGACCGGGTTTTTAAAAAACAGCACCAAGTCGATATTGAATAGCTGATCTTGCGGTATGCTGCAAACTTCCGAAGCACTCTTCTTTGAAATCGGTCTTTTTTTTTATTGCGGAAAGAGCTCGTTGATACCGAACCGCATTAGGTATACGTTTTCTTCTCCTAAGGCATTTTCAAAAATCTGAAACAAATAACCGTCTTATATGTACTACAGTTGTTGGCAATATTAAAAGTACAGTTATTGGCAGTGTCAACAACTGTAGTCCCATATGAACAAGTTATTGGCACCCCCTGCCAATAATTGAAACTATATGGCTCTTTTTGACGCAGTTGTTGGCACCCCCCTCATTTTATATATAAACAAATAATATTCATATTTTAAACTTAAATTAATCCAACAAATTTCCATTTAAAATATCTAAAATGTTTTGTACTTATTTTAAGGATTTAAGAAAAGTATGTACTTACCAAATTGGAAGTCCTTATTAAAATTCACAAGATAGGATTTTAAACTTTTCTTTATAAATATCGCCTGAATAGAACCTTTAATATAAGAACTTCTGGAAAATATAACAAATTTATTATATTATGTACTAGCCTTGCCCGCTCGCACAAATTTATATTTGGTTCATTTAAAATTACACTTTGAGTGTCTGTCCAGTAGTTTTCGCGCTTTTAGGAGAGAAAGAAAATTCCTCCCTCTCCTAGATCTTGATATTTATTTGTAATACTGCATTTCCTTTCCTTTGTTTTCCTCTTCCTACGGAATCCAAGCAACTACCTACCCCAAACCTACACTGTTACCGTAACACATATCAGAATGAAATTCTGAAAAGAAATCGTTTTGTATTATACCTATACGTCTCTTCTCTTATGAAAATGAAGATTATTAATATACCCCATGCCATACTGCAGCACTCACCCCATCCCCATCCTGCATCGGACATATGATCATAATATACATACGTTCATAGGTTCATACAACTGACCATAGCACTCACTGCGAAAACAAATCAACCCTTTTCGAATGTGTAGTATAATAATGTATGCTAGTCTTGTTTAGTTTTTGTTTGTCCTGTCGCACGATCGCAAAAGGATAACCATCCATTTGTTATTATATGTTATACTAGCTGGACCCGTGCTCGCCTTGCCCGCTCGCACAAAATTATATTTGGTTCATTTAAAATTACACTTTTGAGTGTTTCATTGAAATCTGTCCAGTATTTTTGGCGCTTTTAGGAGAAAAAGAAAATTCCTCCCTCTCCTAGATCTTGCTACTTATTTGTAATACTGAATTTCCTTTCGTTTGTTTCCCTCTTCCTATATGGAATCCAAGGAACTACCTACCCCAAACCTACCCTGTTACCATACCACATATCGAATGAAATTCTGAAATAAAACCTGTTTTGTATTATACGTCTCTCTTCTTATGAAGATTATTAATATACCCCATGCCATTCTGCAGCACGCACGCCTCACCCCATCCCCATCCTTCATCGGACATACAATCATAATATACATACCTACATAATATACAACTGACCATAGCACTCACTGCGAAAACAAATCAACGATCGCAAAAGTATAAACATCCATTCGTAGCAAGGTATATGTGTATGTATATATTTTCACTTCAAAAAATACATTTTGGCTAAAAACTGTTCCTAAGGACGTGGCTATAAACGACATAGCCTATAGCAGTCTCACAGTCTTAAGGAACATTTAAAAAAAGTTTCATCGAAATCTGTCCAGTAGTTTTCGAGTTTTTAGCTGACAAAGAAAATGCCTACAGTTTTATTATATGTAAGGATGTGTATTTACATATTTTCACTTCAAAAAATACATTTTGGCTAAAAACTGTTCCTAAGAACAGTGGCTATAAACGACATAGCCTATAGCAGTCTCACAGTCTTAAGGAACATTTTAAAAAAAGTTTCATCGAAATCTGTCCAGTAGTTTCCGAGTTTTTAACGGCCAAAAAATTCCTACAAAACAAAAAATGGGAAAAACAAAATCTTTATCGAAAGAAGTATCTGGAACAGACCAAATCGCTATTGAATAAAGGGGTGTCAACTATTGTATCCGTTACTCTATGTTTTATTATTATCTACCATACTTATACCTAGGTACTTACATGCTTAGGTGGCGCTAGAATGCTAGAAATTCACTAACAAGATTCTATAGTTAAATCGGCCCTTAACTAACTTTCTCCTGCTGGGCACTCCAAGTTGGTTCAGGTCCACTTAAGCGCTCGAACTATAAGCCGCGAGGTCTAGCTGTACCTAGTGTCTTGCACCTCCGTAGTCCGTATTGGAGAAGATTTTGTAAGCATATGGTTCACTGATATAGTTTCGCTCCCTAAGTAAAGTCGAGTATCACTTGAGTAAAGATCAAATGGAAATGGAACCATGGGTACCCTACTCTCAAGTTCGACCATAGAGATCAATATTATACTTCCATAGATATCTCAGACAGTGTACCTAAAGTTTACAGGTTTCGTGGTTGGTGGTCTTAAAACGGCGCTCAAGAGTAGTGTTTTCGGGGGAGGAAATAGAAATCAACCACATGAAGACTGGATAGGTTAGGCACCTTTGTTTGACCGCAATGAGTAGATACATTTATATGTAATGTAAAAATTAATTTTCAGTTCATATCGCTGATTTCGTTTTAAGTTGTAAGCAGGCGAAACAATGTCTTTGGTAGTGTGTTTTATTTATTTCTTCAATCGTTTGCCCATTCCGGCTATGTATAGAAGTTACATAATTTGTCTCACCTTTGTTGCTTATCCCTTGCTATTGGATAGGGGGAAATTGTGAGAATTTCACTAAACGAAGATATTAATGGAATTTCCGAAGTCTCTTTCCCTCTTTTGTTGGACAAGTTTTGGCGTAAGGCCTTACGGTGCAAAAAAGAATACCTATTTTATATAGCAGCGTATATAGAATATGCTCGCGCCTCCCCCGCGTCATCAAAGTAAATAACCAAAAGAATAATTTTATCTCAAAAAGTCTAATATGACTACTATACAGAAAGCTCTTTGTCTCTATGATGAGAGGTAACGAACAAAAAGTTCACAATTTCAGCAAACTATAAATACTTACATTTTTGCTACTATACATACATACCTATGTATCACTTAGAAGGCTTGTATCTTCTATAAATATTTTCTGATATAGTGCCAACTCAAGTATGGAGTATTATTAGGCGTGCCCTACATAAAAAGGTTCTGTATGATTATGTATATAAAGAAGCCGAGTTCACAAGTGCGTAACATTTTAATGTTGACTTACTCACACGTGTCATGTGCAGTGCACAACTTACAGCACTTAATTCAAATGTCAACATTTATGAATCTGAGATTCATTCACAGAAATATTATTATCACTTCATCAATTTGACATGCAACCATAGCACGGCACCATTCCGCCCAGTCTCGAACTGATTATTCGTGTTCATTTTGGCTTTTGGGTTCAACAGTATATCCTTCACACTATCAACTTACATCACAATATGTAGACACGAATTGGTAAACATTTTCTGAATACCTCATGACAGCTAACAAAACCTTTCTTCCTCTTGGCAAAGAAGAAAATAAGGAAAGAATCAGAATGCCAAACTCAATGTCAAACCCATTGGGCTGCTTGCTAAAACACCAAATAAAGAATCCTTTTCGCAAATCCCATTGCAGTCAACACAAATTCCTTTCATATGCCGTGCACCTTAAACCTACTAGAGAGAATTTATTTTTAGCTAAAACATAATACAAAAGGAACTATGTAGGTACACCGGCATATACATTATACAGCAAGAAGGGGAATATTCTTTTTAAACTTGCATGTCCTTTGGTTAATATGAGCTCGGTAAGAAGTAGTACATGAACCTGCACATATGTGCGATATGTATGCCACAGCACTCCTTGGTTATGGTAGGATATCACGAAATAAGCCGGTTGTTTCATAATAAATTGCAATCACGTATCCTTAATATATCTAACCTTTGGTTAAGACCTCAAAAACAACCGCCAAGTAGGACGAAAATATTTTTGCTAACCGTGGTCATGAGTTGGGCAGGTCTCGGAAGCGAGGAAAATTCTTCAAGACATATTTTTCTTCACTACACAGTACAGGACCAATAAGCGCGAGTAGTTTTTCTTTCCCCCATTGCCCTAGATTGGAGTATCCTATCCGGATGTATAGAGGCGTCTTTGTATATCTTAACCTGGTACAGCTACAACTTTCTGAATGGCTTCGTTTTTGTGGACCCTGGGATACATTTATCTCTAACTGTCGTTTAATGTACGGTCGCGGTTAAAATGTTAAGCAATGCTGAGAGTGGAGTTGGGGGACTTATCGCGAGCACTTTTAACCTCTTAATGAGATAAAACGAGACCCATAAAGCAACAAAGTTATATTTTCACGTACCTATCTAGCAGAGTTTTAACATTAATAGATGATGCATAAGGAGAACTTAACATTTTTCACACATAGCCAGAGCCACAATGTACAGATAAGCGCAAGCCTTTCGTCAGTTAATGGACTAAGTAGATTGGGGGAGCCTTTTACGCTTTTAGGGATCCACTTTTCGTAATAATAATACTTTTAAGTGGACTTTAGACAATGAAATGGGCAACTGTACTGTCTGTGTTCTGTTTCTTTTTTTTTTGTCTTCGTTGAGTGAGTTTTATGGATGTGACCCAGTTGCACACATACGCCCGGTACTGGGGAGTTCTTCGAGATACTCGTACATTCAGAATAATTTTCAAATGCTTATTTGAAAGTGTTGTAAGGATGCGTATGTAGCTCGGTTGCTTTGAGCTCGAATGGGTGATTTGCATTGCTATCTGTTGCAGTTCTTATATCTGGCATGTAGGTACGTAGCAGACACAATTGTGTGGAATGGCAATTAGAACAGGAAAGAGTTTTGAAAGCTTTTTTCTTTTTAATTACTATAACATGCGCATCTGTGTGATGTACTAGTTCGTATTATTGCAATTTTGAAAATATTGTTTAAGAGATACACTGTAAGTCATAAGATTAGAAGCAGCAATTTTTGAGAAGTAAAATCGATATTCATAAAATTTGTGTATAGGAGAGATTTAGCCAACGGAACTTTGAAGACAAAATTGTAAATTAAGTGAAGAATATGCGGAAAAAAATCGGGTGATTAGATTAGAAGCAGTGAACAAATCAACGTTGCTTTTGAAGTGAATACTTTTATTTTCGCTTTAAACGGTAAATTTTATAAAGTAATTGTTCTTGATTGAGTGTTAATAAAAATTGGCAAGAAAAAATTTTTAACAGTGGAGGAAAGGGCAAGAATAGATGTTTATTGCTCTGAAGGTATCTCTTGCCGTGCTATAGCCCGAAAAATAAAGCGAAGTGATCATTGTGTCAGGAATTATTTAAAAAATTATGAAGGAAACACTTCTTCTGCCTTAACACTTTGCGAAACGCGAATTATCCTTAGAATAGCGTCAGGCAAGTAGCAAGGGGGGGGGGGGGGCTTGAGGGGTTGAAGCTCCCCGCGAAAGTCTAAACAAAAGACAAAAAACTAAAACTTTCTAAAGCCCCATTTAGACGATCATATCAGTTTCAGTTTTATTTTATCTATCAGTTAAAAAATTTAAGCGTAAACTAATGGGATTCCCCTTCAGTTAAACTAATGTTCTACGGTGCATTTAGACATCAGCACAAACCAGAGAGAATAGACTACCAGCTTCGGTCAAAAATGAGAGTTTCATAGAGCCAGTTTTGAAATAAGTAGCTCCGCCTCTTTTTCTATCTGTGAATACGTGTGAATAAGCAAAAAAATATGAAATAAGACAATTGAATCCGAGATGGCTTTGAAATAATTCAAATAATTTAAATAATTGACCACTATTGGGACGTGTTCAGCAAATGGTGTGTATGCTGTGGTGAATTAGTTACCAACTTATATTTCATTAAAAGGCATAATATGTAATATACTATTTGGGTGATTAAAAATCTAATAAAATGATTCCTATGACATTATTATACAAAAAAGAATACCTGTAATTTTAAGCTGCAGAACTAAATTGCAAGCACGATGTAATCAGCTAAACGCGATTCTTTGAAATTTTGTTGACATACATTTTGAGCTCTTTCTTCTTATATTTCAAAGAAATTTAATTTATTTTCGATGGGTGTGTCTGTTATTAAAGTGTTATTAATATTTTGGAATAAATAATTATGAAAGTTAAACGAAAACTATTTTGTTCATCTATAATAGGTAGGTATATTTATTGTTTTATTTTTCTATGAGGAGAATATGGTAAATGTATTTTGAATTAGGTAATTGTAACGAATTGGCCGTTCAAAAAATTAAAAATCAACATTTGTCACTTTTAAAACATGGACTGCTTGTCATTTTTATACAAAACGTGTTTTAAAACTGCATACGCGCTACGAAATGCACAGCGTAGCGTATACACGCCAAATTTAAATGAAAAAGTGGCATTTTTGATTTTTCCAAAAACAAAAAAAATATTCGTTTCCATAGTAACGCGTAAACTAAAGCGAAAAGTGAATTGTACTGAAAAGTGTAGGTACGTATAATATTTTGAATTGATGTTGATGGCGCTTCACGCACACTTTCTGCCACAGTATCAATTTTCTCGGGTGTACGCACTGTTTTTGGCTTTTCACGCGTTGGTTTATTGATGAGGATGCCAGTTTCTTTCACTTTTTTCACAAGATAACGAACATACGGTGCATTTCTTCTTCCAAAATCCGTACGCAATTTTCGCACACATTCTGCAACATTACCACGATTTTCAAAGTAATGTCGCAATATTTCCCAGCGTTGTTCAAGCGTATACACAACCATATTCGTTCAGCGAAAGGATACAACTAATTATGTGCAAATCAGACATGAGCTAAGTGTTACCATTCGCGAAATAAGCACTAGTTGAAAAAAAAAGTTAGATGGCGGACCCTCAATTTTGATTCTATGTAGTTTTGACATTCAAATATAGTGGAAAATTAGCGAATTAACTAATACAAAAACATTCAGGCATTTTTAAAAAATTTAATTGCATTAAAAAATATTTCCTGAAATTTGCAAAACGTGTTTTTTCTTAAATTCCGATGACCAATTTATTTGTTGGTTAAAATAAATTTATCACATTTTTCTTGCAGATGCAAATAAAACAATAAACATATTAAGCCTGACAAAAAAAATGTCCTCTCTCCTTCTTTACTTAAATTATTTATTCCAAAACTCAGTAGAATATAGAAAAAGGTCTAAATTTATATCAGCAAAACTAAAAAATCATGTTTGATGATTTTTTTATCATCCATTTTAGCTTTGCAGCTTAAACTAATATGGTTTTTTTTCGTAATAATGTCAAAGGAATTCCATTATGACAGTAACTACATATTTATATTTGTATGCTTTTTAATGAAATATAAGTTGGTACTAATTTCCCCACACCGAACACACAATTTGCTTAACACGTCCCAATAACAGCCAATTTATTTGAATTATTTGACTTTTGTCAAAGTTACCACCGAATAACTGTAAATGTTACTATGTGCCAGTGTATGCGTGACCAAATTCACCCTCCGTTTACTTTAACATTGCACGCATACTTAACCACGCAGTAACTTTTTGAAACTGGCTCTATGAAACTCTCATTTTTAGCCGAAGCTGGTGGTCTATTCTCTCTGGTTTGTGGACATCAGTCTAGTATTCAGTTGAGCTTTCAATTTACTCGTGATTAGCCGAAGATTGTAAGATATATCTTCTAAAACTGACAATTCCATCAGTTTTAGTCTCAGTTTCTGTTTTAGTTAGACGCTTTAATTTTTCCATTTAGACATCAGTTTAACTGAAAGCTTAACTGATAGCTCAACTGAAACTGAAACTGAAACGACCGTCTAAATGGGGCTTAATATAAATTCAAATCACTAAAAATAAGGAGACTATCCCGGTAGGTAGATAATACAGTATACGCTAGGTAAGGTCGTACATTTCTTCCGCAACCATTCAAATGCATATATGTATGACTTTCAAAAATGTCATTAAAAGACACGCACCAGAGAGCCGAAAAAGTATTATTTCCTTTGTAGAGCTCTTCAAATGCATCTCTAACTCAATGAGTCTTGAAGAAATAACGAGCAGAACGTGGGCGATTTCTTCGAAAGCATCAACACTTTTGGCAGCGTTTCAAAAAAGTGATTTCCTAGTAAGCCTCATTGTATGCCAAGAATTATTCAGTTTAACGCTGCCCTTATCAGTTTTCCTACAGAACAAGTCCCTAGATTTCGTTTCTGCAATCGGCCGCACAAAAGAAGTTCTGAATTCTCTTAAGAACATCAGAGAAAATGCCGAAGATTTTTCCAGACAGGCTTTTCAATCCGCATCCTAACTTGCCGAGGACTTATTTAAAGAAATTCATTGAAACAAACAATGCGTTCCAATTCAGAAACCTCTCCTTCTGAAGCCTATTTTAGAGTGTCGATAGGTACTGATTTCTTGCATAGATTCTTTAATACAAAATCTTACGGACAGATTCATGGTCAGCGAAGACGTTCTACCATAGTTTCAAGCTCTTCTCCCAGGTTTTGCTGCAGTTGAGCGAGTGAACGAAATAGAAAAGGTAACACGTTAGTTACTTTGATAGTGCAATTTCGTTGTCAGCTGTGAAAGCTGAGTACATTCTTTGGTCCAAAAAAAAAATTGTCGAGTGATCCTTCTACCGAAGTTTTGAAATTGCTTGATATATCTGGCAAGACTTACTTTAGAGGTATAAATTCCTTGCTTACGGTTTTAGCAACGCTTCCAGTGATCACAGCTGGTGTGGAAATAACCCTTTCAGCTATGAAAAGGATTAAAAAATGTCCCGAAGCTTTATGAAGAATGCAAGGTTAAGCTCACTTGCTATGATATCTGTTCATTCGGATATTATTGTAGATCCAGATAAGGTGATTGATCTCACGTGAATAAAAATCAAGAGGTCTTCTGCTTTGAAAAAATGTGTGTAAAAAATTATTTAAGTATGTTCGTTTAAGTACATACGATTTAAAAACTAATAAGAATCAATGAATTGGAATATATACAGAGAAAATATGAGCGGTTTTTAAACCATCTCACCATAGCAAAGAAGGAAGCGTTATGGCGCTATTCCATTTTGCACATCCCAGCTCATGTGATCTTAATGCCTTCATGAGTCATGACGTAAAAACAACACAATAGGCATAAAACATGTTGCACACATTTGTCGTACACATGTCTTAGACAAATGCTCCGCACCTGGTTCTTGATTTTTTAAATGAGACGTGTTCTTCAAAAGTATTTCTCACCATTTAATATTGTAAATATGTACAGAAAAAAAATAAGGCACCAAATACCCTTTCAGTAGCTACACTTTTCCTTCCAGATATTATGAATACGATTTCTTCATCGTATTAGCTGAAAAAGTGTACAGAAAGGCTATTTGGTGTCTTCTTTTTTCTGTACACATTGACAATTTAATTGTAATCATTACAGCTTAATTCAGGAGAACTACTTTTGAATGGTACGGCTCTTTAAAAAAATTGAGTTGTCGGAGACATGTGTACGACAAACGTGCGCAACATGTTTTGTGCCTTTTATGTTGTTTTTAAGACATGAATGAATTAGGTCAGTAGTTTGCATTCTGCAGATAAAAAGAAACGCTATGGTAATGGTATAGATATACAAGAAATCCGAATAATATACTGATTGCACTGATCTCCACTGAACTCACTCTCTTGAAGATATAGTCAATACTAAAGAAAGTGTAGATTTATGACGGCTTGATATTTGTCTATAAGAAAGCAGTTAATATTTTCGTTTTCAAATAATGCTTTCTTGTTATGCACTTTTCAATAGCAGTGATTAGTAACGTGGTTTTTAGTTGGGCGCTAAAATGCTGGACGTTTTTGTATTTGCTTCTATTAAATTTTCTGCAAAACTGTAGATACTAAGATTTGCAAAATTGAAATCATATGACTGTCTATTTAAAGTACGAAAAGGAATTTGATTATATACCAGATAACTACTTTTAAGCCTCACTTCAGCCCCTATATTTGCTTTCCACATAGTACTGAACTATACCATGACTTAAACGGGGTAAGATCGGTGACCTTTAGAATATATTTATACGTATTAGTACTACAAAATAAGTTATAAGTTATTAACCACATACTTTATTTATTTCATTTCAGGTAAGCGACTGCTGACAATAAGTACCCTCCATATAAAAATTCTATCAATTGCGCACGATGTAATTTTTAACGCTTGTATGTATAAGAATAAAAGATAAAGAGAAAATATTTTCAACTGAAAGCTAGAAATAAAACCTCTTATTGATGTAGGTACCTAATATTTAAAAATTCATGAATCACAAAATTTTACTTTTATAAATTTCGTCTAGACAAGTTCTGGTCCATTTTTATACCCTCCACAGAAAGATATATTCACTTTGCCACGCCAAAAAGGAGTCACCGGAGTCGGAGACCATAAAGTATATAACATTCTGAATCAGGATCACATTCTGAATCAATTTAGCCATGTCCATCTGTCTCTCCGTCTGTCTGTTGAAAACACGCTTGCGTCTAAACGAATCGACCTAGGTGAATGCAATTTTTTGAGAAGACTTCCTTTTACCGTCATTGAGTTCATATTGAAACCATACCTCCCATACATACCAGCTCGCATGGCAAACATTTCGCATGACTTTTATGAAGTGAGGGGTATTAAGGCATCGGCCATGCCCACAATAACACTTTTAGGTACTTGTTAAATTTAAAATATTCCCTTTATCAACGCGTATTTCATGAGAAGGTGATTCATATGGCAGCTCTACCATATTTGGAACTCCAGCATGTACAGATTTGTGCGGTATTCTGTCCATCAATCAACCCAAAGTTTCAATAGAAGCTCAATGAATTAGGCAAAATTAGGCAATTAGGCTATAATACTTAGTTGGGTGTTAACCTTCCATGTCCACAATGCGAGTGACTCTCAAATTGCGTTTATTCATCATCAGTAACCTTTAGGTGGTTCTTTAAAAATTTAATTCTGACAGTCAGTTTTTTGTACATTAATATCTACATATCTACTAATCATTAGAAATATTTTTTTTATCTCAGAAAGTGAACCTTAAGTATGTAATTTACACCGCGTTTCCTAAGAACGGATATATTATTTTCCAACGAATTCTTTGCAGTGTTTATTTCAGTTAAAAAATAAGACAGACACTGAACTTAATACATTTATTGTGACAGAATAAATTTGCCATTGAAGCAGATTCCTTTACTTCCTCGTTATATTATGTCCGCGCATCCTTATCCTTATCCCAACTGCAATGCAAATGACATAATTAAAATCCGTTGCCATAGACATATAAAATTGGAATATCTACAGAGTCATCAATAAATTAATGAGTACAAGGGGAGCAAAAAATAAATAAAACCAATTTACCGAGTCCCCTTTCGCGGCATTAAAGAGCGCATCCAATTAAACGTCAATTCCTTAGTGCGCCATATTTCGAAATTAATCTGGGTTAATCATTTGCTTTGTTTCTAGCTCAATCTAATTGTCATTAAATGAATGGACTTCTGTTTCCGAGGATGTCTACGAAAGAAATCACGGAAAATAATCTCCAAACGATGGCGGCCGGTCGGTGGGGCGTGCGTGTGGTAGTGACGGTGCACGAAACTCCAGCTCAGAACTAGACTTGCACATCTACCAAACTTTTGATAATGTTCTCCGCCAGAGGAGTAGGTATAACACTCACCCAAACAATTATTTACCACCCCATGTTCAACTTGCCATCCGCATCGTTCATCATGACCAAGCGCCGCACTTAAGGATACATCTTAAGCCACAGTGGCGGTTGCATGGATAAAGTTTCCGTTCAACTGGGTCAAGGCCCACTTCAACAGAGAAGTGAAGCACAGTGCATTGTTAGCTACGCGCAAATTCCTCTACATAAGTGGAGTGGAATTCGTGCACCGACTGTATGTGTTGGTGGTCTGAAGTTTAACTTGCTTCCACTCATAGAGCACATGGAAACTAATAAAAAAAAAAAAATGAAAAACTAAGCATCACATTGACGTGCAAATACAACCAGCAACCACTATTAGGCCACCCCCAACCCATACGCCGCCGACGTGTATACATTCTCCATGTGCCGACGTAGCTCTCGGTCGGCAGTTGCAAGGCTTAAGGCCGCTTGATATAAACACATTTATCGCAGACCATTAATTAACTCCCCGCCCCCCACTCAGTTTAGATGCACGGTGCGGTGCTGCAAGAATTAACTGAGCAGGACATCACAATGACAAGGATTTACTTTTTCAATTTTCCCGAATAAAGTAGTGGCGCATATAGGGGGCTCGCAGGCAGACCCAAGTACTCACCAGGAGTAGCAATTAAATTCTGAGAATTTCAGCTCTGGATAGCACTGTTTTTAAAACTTAATCCGATAGCTCTTGTGTTGGTGTCGTACTGCACTTACTACCGGCATGCACAGAGAAGAAGTTGGGGCTGGGGTTTCACATTCGACACACCTACCTATATGTATACATTCATATAGTTTATATATTATGTTTAGACATAGTTGTACCAAAGCCGGCAGGGCAGCGGGAGGTTTCGTTGCCTGATGTCGGTGTAATTTGATGAATTTCCTTTCCATGAGTGCAAAATAACTCGTTAGAACAAAATCTACAAATGGGACTCATCGTGACCTTCTTTTTCGCAAGTCGATTGTTCACAATGAGTGCGGGCCAGAGGAAACAGAGGTTTTCGTTATAGAAGAAGGACAAGTGTTTGTCGGAGGTATATAGTTTTTGTCGGTTAATGTGTGGTTATGTGCAAAGTGCAGTCATCTCTTGAACGAATATGTTTGTGAACAGCTTTGCTTTGAGGTTAAATTGAATTTTAGTATTTTCATGGAAAAAGTTTTGCACTGCTAAAATGCATGGGAGTCATTAAAAGGTTTTAGATACTCGTATTCTGAAATTTCTTTGACAGAATTTCCGCTGTGGTCAAAAAGTTCTTCTGCCATTAAAATCACTAATTAGATACGATGTTCACTTACTACTCTTTTCATTTTTGGCTTGTGTCAGGGGATGTCAAATTAACTTTGACTCTCGGATATTCATACGCTTTGGTAAGACCCTTAATGGGTCACATTATGCTGTTGGCATTTTATAAGCGACAAAAGAAGACATCACCACACTTGAAATAGTTCGATGGAATGGGTATGGAGGGCTGGAAATGAATTTTACTACTATGTAATAGAAGTACCGCTAATTCGAATATAGATAAGCTTGTCATTTTAGAATAATTAAGTTAAGCGACATTGAACCAGTGACTGGCGTTGTTTTCAGAAAACATCTTGGAAGTCTGTGACAAATACATAATGTCATTAGAGTCAGAATTGTTTGACGGCTTCAATGCGAAAGTACAGAATGAGGTATCTTACAGCCAACACATAACTACATCACAACGGGACATGGACGCTATTTTTGCGGTGGTTTTAAGTATTATAATAGCGAACAGTTAGATCTATATAAGTCTAATCGCTCTTATCTTAATGTTCCTTCAGAATTCGAACGTTCCATTTATGAAAATCGTGAAATCGTAACATCCGGTATTGTGCTTTCGTGCATTAGGTGTTTAGCTTTCATAAGTTTGGGGACCTTGTGTCTGTTTAACTTTCTTGCCATCGAAAAAATTTCGTGTTACGATTCAAAGAAAAGCCTTAGACATGAATGAAACAATTTTTGACGACTCAAAAATAAAAAAAAAATGGCAAGGGCAAGGGACCTCGAACTTGCAGATGAAACGTCAAGACTTTAAAATTTTCCATTTATGGTATAAGATGAACAAGGCACAATAAGAACGAGAAATTGTGTTTTTTTTATTATGACAAACGATAAAATGATGATATAAGCGGGATTGTGATGCAGAATGTCTTAAGCTTTCCTATATGTTACTCATTAGGTCATCACGTATTTAAGAACATCGCGGTGACTTGTGCTCACGTCCCGGTATGGGACCAAGATTACCCAACCAAGGGAGCATTCTACGACTTTCTCGATGATATGTATTTTTAGAGCCCGACCTTACGATCAATTTATACCAAAATCGAAGCCTGCAAGACTTAGAAGTTTTCAGCTCAACAATCCGCCAACCAGATGAAATATTTTGCGATTGACGACAGAAACGCTTGCAATATAATATTGATTGTTTCTGTCCACGCTATATTTCTTGGCAGTTGTTGCCAAAGAAGGGATGGGGCACTATTTGACAAGACAAGGAAAGATATGGAATGTAGGACTGCCAATGTTCCGACAGTGGTGAGCTGTATATATTAACAAGCCGAGCACAATGAAAATGACAATTGACAAGTGTCCCCTGACACATGCAATCAAAAACGTGGCTACAGACCAAGAGTGGAACTGCCTGAGGACAACAATAGAAGGTAAAAAAGAAAGATCACAAAAGGCGGTTAGTTTAATCTAGCGAGGGGTAATTTTTGAACGGCTGAAACAGCCAACATCTCCGCTTTTAGGCTGTATGTCCCGTTTAACGTTAACCTTAATGATTTCAGTGAGTGCTTTCATCCGACCGACAAATGTAATGATATGAAAACTATGTTATAAGAACCAACTGCTTGAGCAGATTGATTACTGCGTTCATCAGCAAGTTATCTCCCGCTGCTTGCAAAATTAAGAAAATCGTACCTTACCTACTCATCTGAAAATTTCGATCAGGTAAAGTATGCCCGATGAATGGACCTTCAACATTCTGAGCTACGCCAAATACAGTCATTTGTCTCCAGAATATTATGTTGGCGTAACAATTATTTGAACGACTAAAACCTTTTCATTGTAATCTGATTGGCCATATGAGGAAAGTCTACCTGGCCAAATTTTCATACTCCAGCAAACCTAATTTATTCCAGATCGATGAAAACTGTATTGAAAGAGCGATTCTATAATAAGCTCAAAGTTGCCCATATTTGGTTATCTTCCTTCCCAGAAGACTGGTAAGAAGCACCTGGATAGGGTCCAACGTTTAGCATGTATAGGAATTACAGGTGCAATACCCACAACACCAGCATGGGCGTTGGAAGTTATCTTAGGGATCTTACCGCTAGACTTATTTATTAAGAAAACAGCGGCCCTAACAGCACTTCGTCTGCATCGAGATGCGAAATGGCACAATCGGGGTACCATCTATGGACACAGGAGGATCTTGAGACTTGTCAAAAACGAGATTAGGGAACTGAACATATGCCTATGGATATGGTATAACAAAGGTGCGTATTATGGAAATGAATCACAAAACTCGCATTGAGAATGGATTACTTCCAGAAAGGAGCAATGGCGAAATCGTGGTTTTCACATATGGATCCATGATGGATGGCGGAGCGGGGACCGGATCTGGAACTAGCCCGCCACATTAGCCTCGGGAAATATACTTCAGTATACCAGGCTGAGATGATTGCTTTGCTGCATGCGTTGGATTATTTGCTTGAGAGTCAGGTGAAAGGAAGAAATATCCTAATAGCACTGGACAATCAGGCGGTGATTAGATGCATGGAGCGAACAAACATCACAATATCATAGGCACTGAAATGTGTATTCAAGCGGACTCCCTTGCAAAACAGGGGTCAACTGAAAAGTTGCTGGGACCAAACCAATATCTTCAATTGGTAGAGGAATGGTAGAAGTAGAACAGTTGATTCACAAATGGATCACGGCCAGAATACCTGAGAAGGTGTTCAACTGTGGAACAATGTAGACAGGCTAAAATGGCAATAAAAAGACCGACCCGCTCCACTTAAAGAAGGGTTCTAAGCACGAGTCGAGGAACATTAAAATGGGTGGTGACGTTAACTAGAGGTCATGGTAATTTCGGGTATCATTTAATCAAGATGGGCCTTAGAGAGGATGATACTTGTAAGCTATGCCTGGAGGAATCTGAGACAGCGGTCCACTTCTGAAATTGCAATAAAGTCCAAAACGATTTTTGGACTTTATTTCATTTTCAAAAGTGCAATAAAGTCCAAAACGAAGTGAAATCCAATGAAGTCCAATGACTTTGCACTTTCAAAAATGAAATAAAGTCCAAAACTCGCATACCTAAGACTTTATTTCATGGCACCATTGTGTCAGCTTTGGCTGGCAGAAGAATGAGGATATTGGGAAAACATTGGGTCGAGACACATTGGGTGAAACAGATCGCACATAAACAGATGCTAGCGTTAGCACTAGGAATTGAACCCAGGAAAGAACTCTGGAGAAGTGCAGAGGAAGTCTCTCTTGTGAGGTTTAAAATGTTAGAGAGACGAAAAGAGACCCGATAATGGTGGTCTGATTCGAATATCTCTCGAAATTTATATACAGTGGATTCCGCTTTATTGGGACACTGGATAATCGGGACAGCCGCTTAAACTGGGCCCAATGATAAAGAACGGAAGCGATTGCATATTTTAGATTGAATTTGTTTCGCTTATTGTGGCAAGCATCCGCTTATTCGGGACATATTCATAACACATTTTAAGACATATTGACATAAAAAATATATCGGCACATTGCTTGTCTGTCTGTCAACGACAATGAGAAAGCAAATTGACCCAAATGCTATTAAAGAAACAGCACTTTCTGGTGGTGTTGCGCACCGTTTTGCCCTTGTGCAGTTCCAGAAGTGTGAGCAAAACGGTTTGTTGTGGTTTTGTCAACGTGGCTTGCTATTAGTTTCGTTTGCGTAAGTTGCCGAGAGAAGTACATCGACTAGTAAATGTGAAATAATCGACATTATAAGCGAAATAATTTTTTGTTGTGGTTTTCATACTTCATCATGACTTCGAATTATTGGGACAGCCGCTTCATTGAGACAAAACAGTTTAGCCCGATGTGTCCAAATTAAGCGGAATCCACTGTATATATGTCATCCCCATCGCTTTAATTCAGCGTTATGTACGTGACAGAGTCATGGAAACTGAACCTCTCGTTTGCGTACCCAACCCACCCCGTGAAATATGTCATATTCCAGACATAATGCAATTCACGAGTCACACAACTTGTTTTATTCAATTTTAATATCTGCCCGTCCCTATATTGGAAAACCATTATGACAATGAGTCGGCATAGTCTTAATAGTCTGATCCCGCCCCCTAACCCCCCTAAGGTTTGGTTGGTGGGTGGGTTGGACTCAATTAATAGAACCCCCTTTATGTGTGATCTGAGAACACAATCGTCAGTGTAGGTAGATGCTATGTCAGAAATGTCATTGTGCAAAGGGCACAGAGGTCAAAACTAGCAATTTTTAAACTTTCTAATTTTCTGGCCTTTTCTCGTCTTCTGAAATTTTAAGATTTTGAGTTTCCTAAAAATGTTGGTGTTACCTACCTATTCGTTCCTATAACAATTTCTTGAAAGCTATGGAAAAGTCCATTTGGGATACCATGCGTACTAGAAAATCTCTAGAAAAAAATCTTTGCGGCAAAGCTGTTTCCATATCGACCTAAGTTCCCAGCCTATTCCAGGCCATCAGTTTCCAGCGGATTTGTTTTTCGTGATTAGCTATTATTTGCCTGTATCTATATAGGAAGGTTAAATTAAAATACATAAAGTGTAAATACAATTACTTTCGGTAGATACTTTGTCTGCGACCGTCCCTACAGGAGCGAACTTATCAGAATCATAATGTAGGTATTGTTTATTCGACTGAAAGTAATAGCTGCTGCTTGGAGAATTATTTCATTTATAGCTACCTAAGGATGTTAAGTAACACATTGAACTCAATGCATTCATAAAAGAGGATTTCGTATAATTAATTTGGATTAACTAGGATGATAGGTACTTGTTTACAATTGACTCGGACAATTGTGTGAGAGGGCCAATTAAATATGAATTATTCTTGTGTGGGTGAAGAAGTGCAATCGAATTCAGAAAATTAATCGTCTGTACTACCATATTGTATTACAAAAGCTCATAAACTAAACATATATACAAACTTATGTAACCTCGGCTAAGCCCTAGCGCATGTGTTTATGATATAGACCCGGTTTCACCTCTGCAAGGTTATACTCTCTTCTTAAACAAACCTCAACATTATCCTGTGCAAACTCTGACCTAAATACACCCACTGCTCTGTCGCTCCGTATTTCCAAGTTCATATGCGGCACAAACAACCGCCCCGACACCTCCTTATAGTTTAACCCTTTTACTCCTGGTTGGGTGATGAAAGTGTAAACCAATCTCAAGGCAAAATCGAGGAATCCTCTGAAATCCAAAGATAGAATGAGAGCGAGAGTTCGCAGACTCATCCCCTAATACAATATTATTTGACAAAGGGCGGCTGCGACAGGAGGACCCTGCATCCCGAGAGGCCAGACCGGTATATGGGGAGAAGTAATAATTTGCTGTTCTTCCCCCAAGAAAACGTATAACTTTTAATCCAATTATAATTTAGGGTAGGTGGTGAATTTCAGACACAACGAAAACAGATGAGAATAACTCGGCACCACGTACATGAATAACACTTTTCGGTTTACCGTAACTATTTCAGTTTCTCGATTTAATTTCGTTTTTCTCATTTCCGCAAGCATTTTCCAAAGACGTGATTTCCGACCGAAAATTCTCAATTAAGTTTGATGCGGCGTTGTTGCTGCCGCGGGGTTGAATATTCTCCGACACCTGAGCCACGCACAGATTCTTCGTGTACACGCTCACGTAGATCCGATGTACATATATAATTTAAGGAGCAAACCCTTTGCAAACTCAACGCGCATAGGTCGTGCATCCATTTCCTTGAATGAATGCTAATTTCCTCGGCATACGTCATCTCCGGTTATAATACAACGACAAGCGCAAAGTATTCCGAAAGTATGTCGTCCTTCGAGGGAAGGCGCACGTTGACAGTTAGATAGATAGGTAGATAGACAGACTGCCATACAGCCGGAGTGTCAAGAAGCCGGATTAGGGCAAGAAGTTCTGTATATACAGAAAGTTCATACGTTCGTGATCTGATTAATCGGTGCGGGAGGTGTCAGACCTAATTCACTCAATTCTTCGGCAAAACGTGTGTGCCATGTGAATTCATACAGTGACGGCAAACCACCCCAGGTATGTATGGAATCGTGTCACACTCAAGCAACATTGTATGCAAATTGTTTCCTGTTTTAGTCCGAATGCAGTTGTGACCATTGAATATAATGGAATGGGGAATGGGGTGACCTGGGCGATGGAAAGAGCAACAAAGCCCGAAAGGCTTATGGTCTTGTAATAAACAACACTTGGTCGAGGTGTGAAGCAAATGGCATATGAACTCCTTGGTTTCGCAATAAAACTTCCTCATAAACATTTGTCATAAGGTGAGAGGCGGTTATTGTATGTACATATATCTATATATGTGCTCCTTTAAGGTACTCATTTTTCTTTCCTGTGGTTGAGGTTATGGGGACATAAAACGGCTCAAGGTGTGGTCTATGGTACCCTTTGGTTAACGCTGAGCGGATTGTACACAAGCTGTTTCATTTCGGCTGGCTGTTGTTGTTGCTGTTGTTTTTGTGTGTGTGTGTCAATTGGTTGCGACCTATCGTAAAAGTTTCGGGGGCTCGGTGTGGAGCAAGGAGTTACGGAAAATTTATTAAAACTTTTACCAGTGCAGTGGTGGCATTTTATTAGGTTACGGCCAGTTAATGTCGATTTGTTGACCTTACGATTTAAGTTCTGGCCTTTCTTATGGTCCTGTACCGTACTCGGAAAGTTATCTGGATATCACTTTAAAACCATTTGATTGGTTTACAAAATAACTTTTTGTGGTTCATGAGTAACGAGTAATTGGAAGAAATTGGACCTCATTTACTGTCTGTCATCTACTGGAAATTTATTTAGGTACCTACTACCTACCTACAATAAAATACGGTTGGGATGTGGATTTCTAAATAGCGTACAGAATTCAATTTAAGTATTATTTTTAAATAGCTCTCTATAAGAACAAGACTAGAGGCCATTGATCGGCTCATTGTGCACCAGTGGAATAGAGGTGTATGCTGACTACTTGCACTCAAACCACTTTTTCCTAATAATAAAACTAAGAACGTTAGTGGTTGTGGAATTATAAAGAGGACGGCAATATAGCGTCTAACGTTAACTTTGCATAGATGATCAAGGGTAGGACAAGTTTTACCTCCTTTTCCTCGCCTATCTGACAGCGGTTTCTGCATCAACTAATATGGGTATCTACGCATGTCTGCCGGAGACAAAATGCCCGGTTATGAAATGAATTGCCATCGGCGTAGAGCGGAGAGTGGGGATGTCCTCAGATGCATGGCTAATTAAAACATCAAGTCTTCTCTTTGGCCTCTGAAGGTGAAATCTTACGTTTACGACTTTTGTATCTACCCATACCTATAGTGCTACATGAAAATTAAGTTTATTGGAAACTAAATTCCAGAGACATTTCCATGAAACCATCATTAAAGGTAACATCTTGAGAGGATGAGTATGGTATTACCAACACAATTTGAAAGACTGCAGCGAAAAATAAACACAAATAATCACAATGAAAAAAAAGCTCAAAGTAACAATAACTTCTTCTGTGACATCATGTTTGTATCCGAGTTCAGCAGATTCCACATACCTACCTATATTCACAGTTCCGGATATGATTACACTAACCGTTCTAGTGCCTTTTACAAGGATGAGATCGGGTAATCTTGAACCCATAAACATAAATTGCACTACCTTAAGTTACGCTAAAATATCTGGAAACTATCCTAGATAAGAAGCTTAACTGGGACTTGCATATCAAGTTCGACACAGAACGTGCCACTTACACTGGTTGTAGGTACATCATGATTTTTTTTTAATTTATAAAGAGGGGATTCCAAATCCTGGAGCACTCAGACGAATCTCGGTCCATTGTACTATACCAAGCAGAAACCCCATTTTTGGTGTAGTGGTGGAGAAGCTCTGATATTTTTCGTTTTCTCTTTAGGAGGTGGGGGTCGAAATTTTGGCGAGGTCAAAATTGTTTTTTCAAAATTCTATTTTACAAAATTCTGCAAATAATAAAAAAAAAGTTTGGGAAATGTTAAAAAGCGCGCGCTTTTTTTAAACAAATATTCTGTTGGTATACCCTTGTGAGTGAACGTGTGCTTCTAGAGTGAAAATTAATATATCTGTAATTAAATCCAATAAAGGAAAAGATAAGTTGTGCGTGGATGGATATATGTATTATTGTGTGTTCCTGGTACCCACCTGTGTACCTTCTTTATATGAAATATATTGTAATTTGTTGACAAAGTTGAAAAATATTTTTTTTTTTTTTTAATTTGTAAATTGAAAAAAAAATAAAAAATAGAATTAGCAGAAGTTATTTGTTTAAAATATTGCCTGTCAGAATTTTGAAAAGCAGAATTTTTGTGTTAAAAGTCAGAATTTTGCAAAACAGAATTTCGACCCACTCTCTTGTAAGACCCATTTACCTACGCGGCAATTGTCTGGTAGCCAAAAGTACTTAAACGGACAACGCAAATAAGCTCCAAAAGCTACAGCGTATTGCCTGTCTCGGTATTACAGGTGCGATGCGCACATGCCCAACAGCAACATTAGAAGCTTTTACTGGACTATCACCTTTACATATCTTCGTTGAGAAGGTGGCTATTAATCTGCAGCTAGAATACAAGTTTAACCCTCACATGGACGGAAATTTAAATGTACTTATACATGGACAGTATCTACCCAGGTAGATAAACAAAATCTCACGCATTCGGTGTGAGCTTTTTCCACTAGGTTATAGTTTTTCTTTCAATATTATCCTTTTGCATTCATTCTCTTTATTTTTTAACTTTTTCGTTTACGCCGTTCACTACGGCTGCCATTCGTCTTCTCTTAAACTAACTTTATCCCTCTTTGATAGAATAAAACTTCGCAGTGTCTGCTAATTGGTCAGGGAATTAATGTTAAAAAAAACCCTTGTAGCTTGTGATAAGAATTTGCGCTAAAGTTAGTTCTATTAGATGGTGCTAGTAAGTGTAAGTATCTGCCTAAGATGCATTGCTGAATCATTACAATGGGACATCAGAGCATGAACATTGTACACGCTTTCACCATACGAACGCTAGAGGTGCTGGATCAAGCTGATTGCGAAGACAATATTGAAAAACCAAAATGAGAAAAAAAGCACCACCAAACCATTCAAGGGTTTTTGAGTCATCTGTGAAGATTGAAAGCGTTTTTTCATGAAAAAACGTTTTTCCCATTCATTCATTTTCAATGGTCCGCTTGTCCATAAAGTGGGTGTAGATTGCTCAAGTGGACCCACCCTAGCTCTCGATTCACCGCCATCGACTCAAAATCATCAAGGGCAATCCCCATACGGGTAGAGGAGAGATTATGGACTTGATCTAACCATCTACCATCTACAATGGGTCTACCTAGAGGACGCCTGCCTGATGGTACGGATTCCATAGCACGTCATGGAATCATTACCCAAACCTCATGATCAAGACCATAGGTAAGAGTTGAAACCGAATTAAAGGCTGACAACTTAGCTTTGACACCAATTCAGTCCTTCTAATAACAGAATGACCAAGCTGTCTCAAAATTGACCCAGCCTGACCAGTCCTACAGAAAAACTCGGCATTGCTCCCTCCATCACTAGTGAATAAGACCCCGAGACACTTAAACTTATCCACCTGTTTCAATGGCTATGGGACTCCACTAACATGTAGACTGCATTGAACAGGCGTTCTGGAGATGACCATCACTTCAGATTTGTTCACGTTAACCTATCTAAAATTCTATATTAAGGTTCTGTGGCAAGCTTTTGTGCTACTTGCACAAATATAACACCGTGGTGATTTTCGAGAGAAACCAATTGAATTAAAGAATTCCAAACAAAAACCTTTCAAAGACTTTTTCTATCAAAATAGATTCACTATGCCAAACAAGCTATGTCCAATATCCATGTCCCATCAGATGTGGATACTCTACCACGAGCAATTAAATGAGCCCTTAAAAAATTCAATTTTATAAATGCACAGCAGCCGACGAATCTTCAGAGATGGATCACATTGTCCGTTTCTGGAAACTATTATTTCTTACAATGAGGCCTAGTATGCCCCTTCCGGATACTTGTAAGTGGGGCAAGTACAAATTGCCAGAAGTTGGGACCTGAACCCACCACGATTGGCAGTGATGAAGTCTTTTCTCAAGTTTGTAAAGCAATACTACCTACATTACTCCGGTTAACTAAAATCCTTTAATCGACGATGCCAATTTTCCACTTAGTTTTGCGTTCTGGGAAATGCTTCTTTGGTTGTTTTTGAGATGTCACAAGTCGCCCAAAACTCCGGATAGCTACACTGATAGAAAATCCACGACCCGAATTTAAGTACTTTTAAGATTAACTCTAGAACACACACATTATTTTTACAAAATGCTTACTTTAAAATAGATTTCCCTTATTTCAATCAAAAACATTTGAATTTAAAAACTTGCGAAGTTAAATTAATCTAGTGATTCTTACTCTAAAAACGTATAGGTTCAAATTAAGAATTAAAAGAGTTACAGGGAGATTAAGTTTTCGACCTGTATTGCCTACTTGCATTAAGCGCTTTTGGAGTAAATATTACTCTTGCACACTTTCATGTTTACTCAGTTTGGTTAGCAATTACATTTCGTATATTCTCAATCTAAGAATGCGCAGAGTAAAAACAATTCTGAAGAAGTCACATTAAGAAAAAGTGTATTCAATGTAAGACATTAATTTCTTGCACAGTTACTGCGAACCAGTTTTGCTTTATGATTCTTGTATAATGAGGAGACGCAGAGTAAATAAAATTCCGTCTACTCGATTTGATCTCACTACTACACCCACGTTCTTATTTTATCTATGTTAAGAGTAAAAGTAACATTTTGTGTATCAAAGTTATCCCATTTATGAGTAAGTTAAGAGTGCGTTGAATTAAGCCAAGTATGGAATTTTAACATTTAAGAATGAAACGTGTTGGCAGCTTAATTTTAATTGCATTCGATCTCTGCAGATCATTCTGTCTTTGTTTACATAGTGTTCGGTCGCGTCGCGTCGGTATCCCTTAAAATGAATTTCGTAAAAAATTATTTCTGTGGCAGAAGAAAGTGGTAAGTATACCAAAATTTTTCGAATAAAAAAGTATCTAATTTTATTATATTGCTCCTTTTAGCACACTATCGACGACGACGACAACATTCAAGATGAGTGCCTGGCTGCAGATAAAGAGCAGGGACAAAACACTGACGGCCAGTCAGTCAAGTACCACTTGTTGTTTTTTTTTTTATGTATTTTAATTGTTATGTTAAAAAAAATAAAATTGTTTAACAAATTATTGTGTGTTTTTTTTTAAATTTCTATAGCAGGTCTAGTTAAAAATAAAATAATAGTTTAAAAAACTAAAAAAACGCTTTTATCAGTAGGTAGACTGCACTAAAAGCAAAAAAATAAAAATTAACCAATCTATTTTGAAGGTTTATCCTGGAAGGGGCTTAGAGTAAGCCATGTTTGTGTAGTTTACACTCAAATAATACAATACATAACTACAAACATGGCTTACACTAAGCCCCTTCCAGGATAAACCTTCAAAATAGATTGGTTAATTTTTATTTTTTTGCTTTTAGTGCAGTCTACCTACTGATAAAAGCGTTTTTTTAGTTTTTTAAACTATTATTTTATTTTTTGCTTTTTAGTGCAGTTTAATATCTACCTACATACTCACAAAAGCTTTTTTTTTTACTATAAGTTTATTGTATTATCATCAAAACTGAAACATCAGCATGCAAAATTTCAAAGTCCTAAGTCAATGGACAAAATAGGTACCTAGGTATGTATTCCACATAAATGAAAATTCGCGACAGGTATGGTTTGATTGATATTACTACGCGTACCTACCTATACACTTTCCATAGCTGCAGATCTCAAATATAAGTATGTACGATTGTGCATGTGCATACCTACATATTTACGCATCACAAACTCCTATATACGTACATATGTACATAGTTTGTTTTATCCATATCCATATTCCATACATCAAATTCAACTACGCCATACATGATATGAGCATACATTCTGAATGCCCGCCACAGTGACAATTCTATTTCTAGAACGCAAATAAAACTACCCTTCCTAAGCACAACTGAAATCGAGATAACAATTTTTTTCGCATTTGGCCGAATAAGATCAATTTTCTATTTATTATATCTTGCCCTCTGGATGGACTAGAAAGATGAATGTTAGCTCAAAATACTCGGTGAAGTATTGCCTAACAATTAAAAAGATTCTTTGAGTTGACCTACATATATTTATGAGTTTTATGGCAAGTTGAGCGTAGTAAGGTAAAAATAGAAATGTTTGCACCCCCTTTCTTCAGCCCTTATAGGACGAAACGGTACAAAGTATCAATTAGGAATGTAATAGTTATGACTTATCTATTGACATATAAAGTTTCAAGTTAATACGGCTAATAGATCATGCGTTATGAAAAAGCCTCCCTCAAAGGGGCAGGGGAAGTCAAAATCCAAAAATTCTTTCTAAATATTGCATTGTCTTCACAACCCAACCAGCATGGAAAATTTCAAAGTTCTAAGTTTAGCGAAAGTGGTTCGAATTTGACTTGCAAGATTTTGACACAACAAATTTTTCACGAAGTTAAGTAAAAGCCTTTAAAAAGGTCAGTATTAAGAACGTGCCTCTTCAAACAATAATGCTCCAGAACGTCAGATTAATTAATCTTACATAGTTTATACTTAAACTAAGAAAGAGCGTTCTAAAATAAATAGCAAAATGTCATAATAATAATCAAAATCATGATCAATTTAAGAACGTCTGGTGTTTTAATATAAGCACATCGTTCTTAATTCAATAAAACTACGTTTTAGGAATAAGAAAATTCATTATAAATTTAAGAACGTGTAGTTACTAGAAAAGTTCTTAAATTAATCACGCGATTTCTAAATGTAAGAACGGCGTATTACTAGTTTCAGAATGACGTTCTTGATTTAAGCACAGATCGGATAGCGATGAATATGAGTTTGAAATTGATTAATTTAAGCGTGTTTTTGCTTACTACTACTCTATTTTTCTCTCGGTGTAGGTACCACGTAAATTATCAAAAGCTAGAGGAAATCTTCGGAGTTGCCATACCGATATGTAGTTACAAAAGGCTGTGGATATACATTACATATAGATCAATTCTTACTGCTCTTTTTGCAGCTTCCTTCAAATAATTTGGCCAAAATGAAAAGATACCTTTTAAGGTTTAATATTAACCTAAGAAAAGTGAGGCTTTGCTGTGAAGGAAATTCCAAAAATTACAAACACCATAATAATTGTTGGCAACTCTAAGTACCTCTGAGAAAAAAAAATGTATAGATTGACTGTATTTTCTTGCTCATCAGACAAAAAATGAGAGGAACTATTTGCCGTTACTCTTCTATGAATGGAAAACAGTCGCATTATTCTTGGTACAACGTCAAATGTTCCGTTCATCATCCAGATTCCCTGTTTCGTTGCCAACTCCTCCTTGTCTTAATAGCTGTTTTAGGACAAAGAGGAGTTGGCAACGAAATTCAAAACATAAAATATAAAAAGTAAGAACAATTTGCACCACCCAGTTATTCTTTTTACAATAAATACTGTCATGCCAGGACAAAGGTACACCTAACAGAACAAAATGTCAATACTCTTTTTTTCAAATCAATACTAAATGCATAACTCGTTCATACAACGTTCCTAAGCAAAATTAAAAACAAACAGCAGTTATTAAAAGCGAAAGACTTGTCAACAGAAAAACGTTGAATTGAATTGAAAAATCAATTTGGAAAACATTCTACGTCTATACGGGGTCGACACAACAGCCTAAAGCAATTGCAAACAGAAATCAAATTAAACAGAATTAATTTCGCAATCGATATCGTACCCACATACAACCATAAAGTACAGGTCTGTGTGATTGTACCTACATCAGCATGTATACCGATTTATAATAAAGAAGGAACTCTATTTACTTTATCTATCGCGAGACCATTTTTTGTGGGAAACCATAAACCATTTTACCAAATACGCAAACATAGCGATAACCGCTAACCAACAACATAGATGACAGCGAAATAAACGAAATCTACCAAACGAGCTCCATATCCGCAAACTTGTCTAATTCAACAAAACCCACAAATGAGCAAAAAATTCTCGAATGCCATAGGAAAGTCGTGTCTGAAAATCCGATAGAAAAACAAGCACACAAAAATGCAATCTCAAAAGTATGAATAGAAAAACAATACGAATCGCATCTCAGGCAGAAGCATATCCGAAAACATGCTCTAAGCTAACCGAAAACACAGAAGCGATTCCCAATCAAATATTGAATTCAAACAGGATCACGAACTGGAAAACTGAAGGTAGAGAAATTCGAAATGAAAAGCGAATATTTTCAAGATTTTCAATATGGCGCGACGGCTTCTTCTACCATCGTTTGTGCGCCAATACTATCTCAACCAACTGCAGTTGTAGTAGGTCGCCCACATTCATCCCGATGTTTTGTTGCTCGAAACGAAGTATCCCCTAAGCCCCTTAGGGTGGCCTGCGGACCGTAGATATGGTCTGACCGCAGAGATGCATCTGCAACCACGACCACCATAGATTTTCCAGTTCTCATTCTTTTCCGCCGCTCGAAGGGGACGAAGTTGTGCATAAACATGAAAAAAGGGAGCCGTGGTACTTTTTGGGGCAAGTCGGGTGCATTTGTGTATTGCCAGGAAGGAACTAAGTTTAAGTAAAAAACAAAGGATCACGGTTTCCCTCCTTTTTCGCTAGCTCTTCTCAAATACTCGTAGTTGTGGACAGGCGGATGCCTTGTTAATACAAATTCTACAACACCCCAAGGGGGTGTTTGTTTTGTGTTTTTTCTCCGGATCCATTTTTTTTTGTATCACTTCTTAACCACACCGTCATGACGTTATCAAGTTTTGAAAAAAAAAAAAAAAAACTTTATTCTCTGTGCCTGGTTTTTGGTGTTGCATCCGTTACACAGGGATAGAGGTCCCTTACTCCCTTTGTTCGAGGTGCAAGTTTGTTGAGTTGGCGATAACAAACCGCGTGTGTTTCTTTTTCGGTGCCAAGAGGTGTTAATATGCAAATGTTTACCTGTGGTTTCGTTAAACTGGGAGCCAGTTGTTAAAAGAAAGTTTTCAAATATGAAGGTTACGTAATCTGAGTTACTGTGCTTATAACGCATTTTTAAATATAGAAGCTGAATAGTCATTAATCTGTGTACCTAAACAGTCGGTTAGAGCCATATTTATTTCAAGTCACCTGTCTTTTATGACGTTTTGTACAGAAAAATTTATATACATTCAAAATTTTAAATACATTCATTTAAATGCCGACTTATTTCAGGAAATTTCCGACTTTATAGAAATCATGAAAATCGGCCCAGCGGCTATCGAGTTATATCTAACGTCATCGAATTTCAGAAGATGTTTGGAGGTCCCATGCCCCTTTGTCCAATTTTGACCAATACAGGAAATATCCCGGGCGGCTACATGAAATTTGGCTCCAATTTCAAAATGGAAATAAGCCCAAAAAAAAATTAAATAAGGCCTCAAATCTGACAGTAAACTAGGTATGCCAGACGTCCCGCTCAGTGCGGGACTGTCCCGCTATGAGCCTTTTGTGCCGCAAATGTCCCGCAATGAAAATTGTCCCGCAAAATGTCCCGCATTGAAAATTTGTCCCGTAAAATGTCACGCCTTTCAACTTGTCGCCCTATATTATTAGTACATACAGTGGCCGGCATAAGCACATATTTTGACAAAACTAAAGTTAATTCTGCTCATAATTTGAAGCTTACTTCATGTAAATTTTGGCATCAATGAAAAGGTCATTTAAATAGCGTTTGTATGATACAAAACTTTCCTTAACCCATTAAGTACTCATTGAAAATTTAGAATATTTGTGAAAGTCTCCTTTTTTCCACGGTATCAAAAAAAATGTTTTGATGCAAAAAGTTTCTCCGAACATTTATAGTGACTGCAAATTTGATGCTTTTTTAATATAAGTCACCTTTCCGCATTACTAAGCACACCGTGTATTCAGCAAATGCTAAAATAAATTGGAAAAAACTAGAAACGCGTTCAAAAATATACCATTATTTTATCATTCTGCTTTGGAGATATGAGTAACTGTAAAGAGAGTGTACACTGTAGGGTGTTCTAATTCAAGTGGCGATGTACAAATATGAATTAAAAGACATTTACTTGAACCAAATATTACTTATTACAACAAATAATATGTAAACTAAAATATAAACGTTTTTTTCACTTCAAATGCAAAAATGTCCCGCCAGCTAATTTTTCAGATCTGGCATCCCTACAGTAAACCCAAGCAGGGGGCAGCATGCCCCCCCATACGTTTTCGTATGAAAATGAAAAATGAAAAAAGGCCCCAAAATATGAATTGTCACCCCAATTCGCATCAGAATTTTACGCAATTTTCTGTTGTTCATATACATTTTTGGGGTGATTTCATGTAGCCTTCACCCATCCCGGGCCAATACCTAAGGTCGCCTGTAAATTTGAGCTCAATCGATTCGGTGGTCTTCGGAATATAAAATTTTGATTGTTTTTGCTTGTATGGGATTCGCCATACAGGAATACACCTGGGCCAATACCTAAAGCATCATTCGCATGAGAGCGACCAACTATCTACAAACGAACAAATATTCGCAAGTTTTGACAGTCCGGTCACATGAACACTTTTCTAGGTCGCAGCAGTTCGCCAATTACAGCCATCAGCTGTATTAAGAAAACGAGTTTATAAACTGTTTAAATAGGGAATTTCGTTTTCCAAACTTTTTGCAGCGAACGAAAACAAAAACACCCTTGCGAATTGTCAAAGTTCGCAATCCACCAATCCATCAATAAGCCGATTTCCACAAACTAGCAAATAACATATTCCCTCGAATTTAACCTCAAATTAGAGATGCCGCCCGTTCTTTTTAAAATCGAATCGAAGCTAGCAAAATTATAAGGAGTTCATGTTTAACTTTTAAAAATGCCGACTTGTAGGTTTACATTTTTTGCAAGTTTAAAATCTATACCTAATAAAAATCCAAACCTAAGACCTAATTTTTGAAAATGGCTCGATGATTTGCCGACCCCCCCCCCCCCCCCCCCCTTGCTACGCCCCTGCAAGTAAGTCTCTGCCTAAACCAAAACTTTAAATAAAAACTCAAAAAGGAGTGCAGTGAGTAGAACTCAAAAGTTGTATACCTAGTTGGGGAAAATAAATCTTGGTTTTGGTTGTGTATACCTTGACTACACATCATGCTTTAGACTAGAGCACAGATGAGGAGACGAAATGATGAGAAAGAATCTATGCATTGATTTCTGTTGTGCCGCTTATTTATTTTTACGGGTTTCATAGATACCTATACCTATATCCTATACAAACAGATATCTACTATCGATTCTTACGTTTACCCTAAAAAAAAGAATACATCTATCCCTAAATTAAACCTGAAATAATATAGTAGTCACTAATTAGTGTTTACACATTCACACTTTAGCCTGAACAAAATGTAAACAGTTACCCACACATACATATAATATTTGTTTAGTTATCATCAGTCTTCAAATGAATTTTCGACAACCACTGAAATGAAAAGCCATACTGCTGCGCACTAGGTATGTAGGTATATGACACATTCGTAATGCATCCGTCCTCTAGTTTTATTTGGCAGTTGAGATGAAATTGCAATTTGACCTGAATTTCTGCAAATCGACAGACATAGAACAAAACAAAAAAAAAAAAAAAAAAAAAAAAAATTCTAACAGACTCGCTTCGTGGGTCGCAATATAACCCCAGCCTGGATTGGATATTCAATATCTATGCTTGTGCACGGGATGAGGCAGCTCCGTTGAGTTTGACTGAAATCCATAAACCATGCCCTAGTTGAGTTCATTTAAGTTAGCCCGATGAAGCGGCAAAAGGGGAGATTGAAATGGATAAAGCATCCGAGAGGCAGAAGATTTGCATGGAAATGAACGGGGCGAATGAGAATATTAGGAGAAAGTGACACAGGAAATTATTGAAATCGAAGCAAAAATTAAAACTTAAGGAAGCTCATGAATATTCATTCGCATGCCCTAATTAAAGAAACATTTGAATAATCCTCTAACACATTTTGTATGCAGCTTAGTATTGGATGAGTCTCAATTAAAAATTAAAATATACTATCAAATGTGCGAGATGTTCGGTTTTGCTACACTTATTCATGAGTAAGTTCTACTGGGATAGAGGGACGACGACGAATGGAATATTTCTGTGAACATAGAAAAAAGATATCCGCGTGGAAGAAAACTCAATTTTAATTCAATTTCATTAATTAAGACAAGAGAATGGCTGATGAAATGAAACACTTTGAAGATTAAACAAGTGTGCGGTTTGATTAACATTAGAAATGATATCTACCGCGACGAAATGTCATTATCTTGGATGAGCATTCGGCTAAGCAAATATATTCGTGTCTTTTAAATGGATCTTTGAATAAATATCTAGTTGAATTGGTTTTTAGGAAAGCTGGAAATAAATTCAAGATTGACGCGTATACAATTTAATGGACTATTTTTACAATAACTCTCACTACGAGTAGGTTTAACATTAGATTTCACTGTTTTGTATCTACCGCAAATACTACAAGTCTACTACTGAAGGGTATTAAGCGCAGAATTTATAAAAAAATAACCCAAGAATGCATAAGGGTTTTTGAATAGCGTTAACACCTATGGAGTTCCTGGAGCACCCCAATACTTTGGGGTGAAAATACCAACAACTTATAAGACAATCTTATAAAATATATTTATTTTATTTTAAAATAATGTATAAATATATAAAAATAAGTTGTATTGTGTTTGTCGCCAATGTTCTCTGTAATGCGTGAACCGATTTTGATTCTTGAAATTGTCCATAAAAGGTGACGTTAATACCATGGTTTATGAGGGTATATGGTAGGTGAATTGGTTCATGAGTAATACGGGTGTGGCGCCGTCCATACAAAAAAAACCTTCGAAATCTTATATAGGTTCTATCTCGAGGTTATTAAGTGGTGTGACCATACCTATGGTGTTTCAAAAACTCCAAAGAAAATGTAGCTTTTTCAGCTTGGATCTTACAAATTTTTTACTTGTTTCTGAAAGGAGACATAATGGCAATAAAATTATATGTAAAAAGTTTTGATTTTGTAAGTCTTACCCGCATATTTTTAACCTTTTTTTTTCAACATAGGTATAAAGACAGCTATGGCATATTTACGTCTCAGCGGTGCGTGGTCTGGGCAAATGTACCTTTGGCATGTAATGCATGCCGTTTTTGTCTTTTTAGTGTCTAGTACATAAAAAGCACCTTCCCTGTTTTGGAATCTTCTTTTCAGGTTCTCTTAATAAAATATCCTCGCAATGCTGTGGATGGCCTCCTATTGATTCTCGAAGCACTTATTCGATGGTACTACAATTGTGGAAGATTTTGTAATGTAATTCTGAAATGATTCATTAACTTACCTTGCTCGAGTTCCAAGAATTAAAAAAAAATATTCACTTGCCTTTCAAAAATAAAATTACAATAACACATATGAGGTGCCAGTACACCCCAATGACCACGGTCATTCACAGTACAGAGAGAGAAAAAGCACTAAACATATTTCAGTTTCAGGTATAAAGTAATAACGAAATAAATAAAAGTCATAGCACTCTTCAAAAATGACTGCGTTTACCTACTCTAAAAAATATAACCATTTTAATTTTTTATTATTTATTGTTTTCGGACAAAATTTCGAACTCGAGATTTTAATCAATTCTGATATTACGATGATAGGGGAACTCAAAAAAGTGGGTCTGCCCCATAAGCCTGCCTGTCGGATTTCTTTCAAACTTTGTGTTTAGAGTTTGTTGGCCTACCCCTCGGAGGCATTTGTTTAATGCTAGCCCTAATATTCATTTTACAAAATCATAAACAATTTAAAATTTTTCAAAAACGGCTCTAACGATTTGAACCAAAATTAATAGCTGAGTTAATGTAGGCATGCATACATATAGAGTCCAATAACAGTACCTATTTTTGAAAATTAGCTCAAAAATGGTATAGGTATACGTTTTTAGGTTATGTTAGGTTAGGTGGCAATTATCCATTAAAATTCACTTAGACCATATAAGGTCCATTGTGATACCAAAAACTGAGTCGGTTACTTCCGCTACTCATGGAACCATTTCCAATTTTGGAGAAATTTCCGTATTTCGCTGATATCCGTTTCGGCAATATCAGCAAGCTCCCCAAAGAAGTACTCTCATAGAGTTTGCTTTCTAATCGAGGACAGCGCAGGGCAGTTACATAGATAGTAGGTGGAACGGAGTTTCCTTCTCCTACTTATCCATGCACCTGCGACAGAAATCATTAGCGGTAACTCCAAACGTTGCGGCATGTCTTCCTTGTACACAGTGGCCTGTTAGTACTCCGACAAGAGTTCCGATGTGTTTTCTACTGACGTTTAACCGGATCTTTGTTCTGCGCCGATTTATTCGTGGCCAGGTCTGTTTTGCATGGTTACGGGTGTTAAGATCCAGCCATTTTTCGTTAGCCTGTTGCACCTGTTCCTTGCTAGTTCGTCTGCTTTATATGGACCCAGCACAGCGTTAACGTGCACATACCCGAGATCTCATTTAAAGATTTGCGGCAGTGCTAACGTTCTTAACAAAAGCTCATTTTTAATGTACAATCGTCATTTTTAATAGAAAGTTCAGCTTCTCTCTAAAATGACTGCGTCTTTCGATTTCTACCCCAATCGCTAATAATGGTAGGTACCTATTTAAAAAAAAACTGCTCATATCTCGAAAACGCCACTTCGATTTGGATAAAAATGTAACTGGTAGGTAATGTTTATATCCTGCGAACAATGCTTTGAACTACTGAGTATTAAGCTAAACAGTTCAAGAACAGAGCTTTTTGTACCAAACTTTGTAATATTTGTTACAATTTAGTTTGCATAATTTTACAAACACCGCTCTAACGAATTTGCTCGAAATACATATTTAAGACAGCATATACATTCTAAACAAGATTGCGTACTTAATTTTTTTTTCGATAAAAATGTAAATAAAGGCATTTTATAAATATGTAGTTCTCAAAAATATTAGAGACTCTATCTGTCAGATATCACTATCCGACCGATACCCTTTAAACCAAAAGTTGAAGTTTATTAGGTTATCTTTCAGCTAGTTTTGAAACTGGCCCTTAGTGTAGCATTAAACATAACTATTACAGGATTCCATTGCTGCCATAATTGCTCAACATGACCTTTTAAAACTTGTCTAAGTTTCGCGTCCTAATTGGCTTTCACATAATTATCCTTTTAGAAAATGAATAACGATATCTAGGTGTATATATGAAACTAGTTGGTTGTACCCGCTTCGCTGGGTATGCAAAGTAATATTTGATAAACAAATTGATTTTATTTAAAGAACTTCTTTGAAAACTACATTGCGTGTAAATTGTCTCTGGTTAATTAATAATCTTCCTTGCTGTGGATTAGATTCAATATACACCTTCTTTTGTCTTGCAACTCTTGATTGTGATAAAGCCACATACAGTTGGCCGTGTGAAAATACTCCGGTCTTCAAATGCATGCCAACGTGATCAAATGACTGGTCTTGAGCCTTGTTTATTATTATAGCGTATGCTAGAATTTATCGGAAATGGTATCATTGTGGTAATTCATGCTCTTATCAAATTTCGTCCAGGCTCTTCCACAATCAATCGAGTTCCATTGCAGTCATTTTTAGGGTTCAAGTTTTTCAGCAACATGATGATGACACCTTGCTTAAGTACAGCACATGAGGTGGCTTGCTGGATGGAGTTTGCTGATTGAGGAATTCAACAGGGAAATTTGGTGCATCATTTGGATCTTCAGTCTTCACTGATAACAGAATCGCTCCTATTCATTTCTAATGTCTGCACATTTGTCAGCGCGGCAATGACTCGTTCTGAAAGTTCCTGCATTGACTTTTGCAGCATATCGCCAAAAATTGTTTTAATTAAGTCTCCTGTTAATATAATTTCCGTGGGAATTTCAACAACGTCGTCTTAATACATTTCTGCTACCCGCGGCAATTTTGCAATAATGAGAAGACTCATATTTTAATAGCCCTCAGGATTTTGTCCACAGAGATTCCTTCACGATCGGTTAGTTTTCTCTTTTATATTTAAATATCGCGAAATAAAATTTCCTATTAAAGTACCTGAGGAGCAGTTAGTAAATCAGAGATCTTAAAATTCGTAGCAAAGTACATATGTATTGCCTAAAAACGGTTTCTATTTTTTTTGTATCTATTGATTTAGAATTTAAATTTATGACAAACTCCTTCGTGAGTTATGAAAAAGTTCTCATTAAAATCATTGCCAATAACTCGAGCCCAAAGCAAAATACCTAAATATTTCTTATATAGAGTACACAAACCGAGTTTGAAGTCGATCGGATGAAAAATAATAATGTTCCCGTACAAACTTTGACCCCCTAAGAAGGGTTGGTTTTATTTGGCAATTTCCTTTTGAAAACACTTGCCGAGCATTACTATAGTAGAGTTTGAACCTTGAAAAAAATTAAAATATATGAAAAATAGGCGGTGCGTATTTGAATAATGAGAAGACTCAAACATTGAAAATTTATTCAAATACCCACTGCCTACTTTTATTTAAAATAAGAAAAATAAGAAAAGTAAGGAGCGTTACAGAATCAGTAAGGGTAAATATATATATGATAGTAACTATTGCATCCTCGCAAAGGTGGGGTTCGTGGATGTTGACTAATTTCTCTATCCAGCACACTAACTGCGGAAGACTAAAAATCCGCTTCTTTCTAATTGATAGCCATCAATCTCATTGCTTAAAGCTTAAACCATAATGTAGCTAGGTATTTTATTTTTGGCACGACTGAAAAATATTATTCAAATTAATGCAGTATGTTCGAGTATTGGTATTTCATAGGCATATCCCAGGGAGGTTTTTGTTTAAATATGTTGTAGGACGTATGTTGTAGGACGTAGGTATACCTATAGAGCGGTTTCCAGTTGTCTTATTTTCTTGCAGAAACCTTTTAGTCTTTCTAATAAAATTAAATCACATGCAAAAAATTGGTTAATGGGGTAAATCTGTCAGCCGGAAATATGTTCATAATATATCAAAACTGCCAACATTAAACGTGTAGGTAGCATGAACACAACATACAGATACTAACACAAATTGCTTCTTGGTAAATGTCAGGCAAGTTGGGTTAGGGTTAGGTATATACCATAAAAGGAAATGAATATAAACTCGATAATTTGGCGACGACGAAACGAACAGTATGAAACGGCAGAGACATTAAATCTCAAAAAACATTTACGTCACGACAATGCCATGCTCTTCGGAGCATGGAGCGTTGATGCATTTTCGCTGAATAATTAAGTAATCATTTTACAAATCTCTTGAATTATTAAGCATACTATCGTGAAAACTTTAATTTAACTGGTTTAATCTAGATTTTAACACTTAAGCCAAAAGTGAAAATTAATTATTTAAATACATTTTTGGATCAGCTATTATTATCTACGATTTGAGTGAAAGTAGAAAACTTATTTATAATTGTTTATAGCTGGTGGGGAATTGGAGAATAAATTATATTTAGAATAATAATATTAAAAGTAGAGCAGACGAAACTTTTTCGTTCGTTGGAAGTGATTGCTAAGGGAAGGTATCTATTTGAACTGGATTTCGGTTCTGAGTATACTACCTACCACGTTTGGTATCTTATTTTAATTTTCGATATCCACAGTAAACGGAATGCAATATATTTTGCGTTAGCATTTATTTATTTCAACAGAGGAAGCAGTTTTTTTTTAGAAATGTTGCCTCATATACGAATAGGCTTTGGTTACAAATCGTTTTTGTGACTTAATTGGATTGGAAATCGAAAAATCCGCTTTCAAAAATAATTATCGCGATAGTAATCTTAGTTTTAAAAAGATGGTTGTTCGCTTCGACTTTACGATAGGAAGTGTTTGTGTTCTCGAATTTTTACATTACATTAATTTGTTTTTATTGAACTTGTATATATAGAATTTAACTTAAGTTTACAAGTGCTGATGAATAATTAATATTTTGTGTGTTGGCTCAACAACAGGGGCCCAACGGTTTACAATGATTTTTTTTAAATAATTAGATTTACATAAATAAATTGTGATTGTTTTCTCAGATTCATACTCGTAGTATGCATCGTTGTTAGGGTTGACCTTAGGGTGTTCAAATCCGGGTCTCGAATTCAAAATTACCATATCTTTTAACTTGTAGAGACTTCGACTTTCAGTTAAATGTTGTGCTATTTAGCCCCAGATCTCAAACATTGTTCATTTAATTCATGTGTCATTCCACACTTTTTAAGTTACACAACTAACTCGCTTCATGGAGATGGATTTTTAGAGAACTAAAACTTTCTAAGATAAAGACTTTTAAAGTGCAATGTAAAAAGAGGTTACCATCAGTGTTCATTTATAGATATTTCCAGGGTCTTTCGACAACACGTCGCATTTATCTCTCGAAGTGGTCAACACTAAGTAGGGAGATTCTCTCACGAATATCTGACAAAAATGCGAGAGTATAACTGTCATGAAAAACTTCTCAATCCAGCAGTTCGGGCTTGGCATAAAATGGTAGGTCCCTTCCATTCGTTCCAAGAGGACTCCAACGGAAACCCGCCACTTAGGGCAGGGGCGCAAAAATGAGCGCAACGCTCCGAAGAAGGCAAAGCGGAATGAGTCGAACACGGAAAGCCCCAAAAGGGCACCCGCGTGGGGAACCGACCCTACCGCAAAGTACAGGGGGGTGACGAAGAACCCGATGCAGCTAGCTGTGGGTGGAATGTGGCAAGATTATCGACAACAGGCTAGGTGTAACGATTATCTCCCACATCCAAGCAAAGACAGAAGCGAAGGTCCCCGCCTACGAAAAAATGCTGCCGGAAGGAAAACATAGATGATTACATCAAAAAAGCAATTGACGCGCTATACACGTTGCATTCGGCTACCCATGGGGTTTTAGACCGCACGTGGTATACTGGCTGTAGTGTACACAGCAAAATTGCGGCCCATATTCTGACATACAGTACAATATCGTGTGGTGGAATGCCACGGAGAAAAAATACAATCTCTCGAGCCTCACTAAAGTCCAAAGTCTCATTCTCACTCTTACACATCATTAGCCTTGACTGTGGAAAAACGGATCTCTATCTGAAATTATGCAAAATTGCGTGGCGTGGGCGTGGTAATGTAAATCCAGCATAAAGCGGCCCATAGACAGTACGCTTGTGTCTGTACCGGTGTTCTGACACCGGTGGGGCATTCCGCCATACACATCACACCGATCGAGACACCGACACTAAAAATCAAAAACTTTTGATTTTACTCGCTCCGTGTCTGACACCAAAATCGGTGTGCGCAACAGCCCACACACAGCACACATTTCCGTACAACCGACACCGGTGCAGACACAAGTGTGGTGTGTATGGGCCGCTTAAGAGAATCTGGAATATAGTTCCGAATTGTAGTGTGTTTCAACCGGAAATTGCCACCTATGATGATATTCCGGGCAATGAACAGGCTATAAGATTGGAAAACACGGGTCGAAAATGCACGAATCAATGGCCCTAGAATCGGTTAGAACTCCGCTAAGTGTGCATAATGACTTTTGCAGAAGCTCAAGCTGCAGAGACGTTGAAGAATTATAATCTTTGCGAATTCCCAGCCCTTAAAACTGACAGAGGATTCTTAACAACTTCTTCTTTGATGAACTAGAAGATCTGGAGTGTGTGGACCTTAGGTAACTCCTGAGATTCATGCTTATGTAAATCGGGGTGGTTCTACTACTACTAAATCTAGGTGACTGAGATAAAAGCGGTAAATTTTTGCCTCCAACAGGTATGCAATGGAAGATTCCCAGACTGGACATACAATAGACCCAACTGACGCAACTCCAACTGGGGCTATCGCAGTCAAACTTCATACAGGGTATGCGCTAGACGAAAAAGCTTATCAGCTATGCTAGTAAGAAACTCGTACCCCTTAATGAGCAAAAGTTTTGAAAAGAACTTAACAGACTTTAATACCTGTCACTGCTCTGTCAAATATCATTTTAAAAGCTTCACCTATATGCGTTGACTCTGCCTTGAAGTGCAAGAACCAGCGAAACCCATATCCTATTTCAACATCATAAAATTGTCCAAAGAAGTACTTCAACAGAAGCTTATTACTGCTTAAATACCTTAAAAATTTACCAGCTAAGACAATCCATAGATACCTTCGGAATCTTGAATTAACGTGTATGACCAAGTCCATCCCTAGAGATCACATTTTCCTAGTAGGTACTACCGGTTCCAAAACAAAACATTTATATCGACCTGTTTGTATAGTATGTGCCGATTTGGGAAACTCCCTCAGTTAGAGTTAGGTATATGATTTCGATTGTCTTTTTGCATTCTCCAGGTTGGCCGCACGAGTCAAAGCACGTTCCTCTAACCCCTAAAAATTAAAATTTAGAAACTTCTTCACTTATGAACAGGGCTACCAAAAACACCACCGGCAAGAGGAACTCAACGACTCACTATAACACCGACAGGACAGGGTAGAACGAAAAACTATATCCAATAACTTTCAGACTTCAGAGTCAAGTTTTGTCGGAGGAAATTATTTTATGATTTATAAGTTTTGTGATAGTAAAAGTTTGCAGGCAACGATTGTTTTGTGGGTCAAATTCGTAATTCAAATGTAAGCCAATGGAGGAAACATCTTGCCGCCCGGCAAAAATAAAGGATATCCTTTTTGTGTCTGTTTTTGTGTAGGATTTTGGGGCAATGAGGCTTCATATAGTTCGGGTAACCACGGGCTCTTTTCTCTTTGCGGAAAATTGTCATCGCGTGGCATGTTTTATGAATGGATTCAGGCAGTTGGTATGGGCAGTTGTGGTCTTTAACATGGATGATGGAAATCCGGTCAAGAAGTGCACCCAAAGTGAAATTGTTTTTCTCTCCTTTATGGGATACATTTTGCTATAAACCGAGTATTTGTGCTGCATGTTCGTTGAGAAGCTTGTTGATGTCGTAAAAAGAGAAATGGTTTTCGAGAAAAGATGGGTTTGAGGATCAGTTTTTGAAAGCGCATATGCTGCTAAAGTTATTGCTGAAATGAAATTTACAAATGAAAATTTATTGGTTTGGCATTGCGGATATAAAAAGAAGTGACGATAGATACTGGTAAATTTGGGATTTAGTAGAAGAATATCTATAGGTAAGTATTTGTTTACAAGCAAAAGTTTTGGGAATGCCTCTTAAGAAATACACAAACTAGTTTAAAATAAGGGTATTGGAAATGAAGTTGACCTTTGGTACTAAACTTTTGTTAGCAATCATACACATACCTACCGTCAGTAGAATAGAAGTGTTAGCCGAATGAAGCTGCATGATGTCGTCAAATGAAAGCATATTTCCTTCAGAGGGTCCAGATAAGCGTGCCACCATTCCAAATATGGTGGGAGATATGTCTTCATGAACTATGGATAAAGATCACATTAATGTGTTGCATGAAGGACAGCTATTGGCAGCCAATCAAGCAAGATTGTCTATCTAAGAACATTTGTTTAGCCCTACCTCCCTATGGACACGCAAATGCTGGGGGGGACTACCTTAAAGCCATAGCTTGAAATTTTAAATTTACAACACTCAAATTTTGTTAAATCTGCATCATGTTAGAAAAATAATATAGCAAAAATCAGAACCACACCGAATTCCACCATCCATTAGCTGTGTTATTTCGCTAATTATTTTAGCAGAAGCGAGAGAGCATATTTAGTTGCTCTTTTCGATGAATAGCCAATCTCTTCTCTATATATATAAAACAAAGTGGAAAAAACTGTTTCCCTCTGTCGGGCGTAATTTTTAACCGATTTTGTTGATTTTTTTTTTAAATGTCGGTAATTACGGTGATTGGGTGATAGGATAAACAAATTCATAATCGGACAAAGGGGCGTGGCACCGCCCATACAAAAAAAACATTCAAAGTCTTATATCTCGAAAACCACAGAATCGATTGAGATCAAACTTACAGATAATCTTAGTTATTGGCCGTGGAATGCTCCTGTGAAGATTGGTCAAAATTGGACAAAGGGGCGTGGCACCGCACATAAAAAACACTCAAAATCGTATATTTCGAAAACCACCGAATAGATTGAGATCAAACTTAGGTATTGGCCATTTGATTTGTCAAAGTTGGATAAAGGGGCGTGGCACCTCCTATACAAAAAAATTAAAACATTGTCGCCCGAAAATGAATAAAATAAAATAAAAAATAAAAAATTAAATTAAAAAAGCAACAAAACGCCTGGCGAAGCTGACGGGGGTTAAGCTAGTAAAAGAATATAATATAGCAGGACACGGTAATTATAGATTTTACTCCAACAGTGATAGTGCCGAATTTTGTTATCTATTGTGAGAGTGTAAAATCGCCATTTCAACCATTTGGTAATTTCCATTTAGATTTGGGCAAATCAGCTCATATTATCACGTTTAGTATATTCCAGCAACCATAGCTGCATAATGTGCCAAACACCTAGCATTTATTGCAGCCTCACTGCCGTTTATCTAGCTTAGCCCAAGTGTTACTCTCCAACCTCTCGTTTTAGGCATAGAGGGATCTCAATTTCAACTGCAATTCAGTAGCAGTGGACAGAAATCCTTATTATTGTAAATAAATCTACGTTAAGGATGATAGATTGTTAGGGGGGTCACTTACTGTTTTTCACTAGAACCGCTGTACAACCCCCCCCCCCCCCCCCCCTTATATTCGATCTCCTTCAACATGCTTAACTGTAGGCCCCAGTCATATGTCATGCATGCATTTATCTTAGACTGCTGTCTTAATTTTAGACGCTTGAAGCCTTTGCCCCACCAACATTTAAGTTCTATACTTGAGTATGTCGTACGCATGTATCTTCGCATTTCTTCAGCTTTTAGAATGCAGACTTTAACTCAATACGTAAAATCTATCACCAGATGACCAGGCACCTCCACAAAAACTATACCACTTTATATCATTGGTTATATCCATCGATTTCCATGTGCCAATAAACTTATACACAATATGCGATCGTACTCCATCACCTATCGGTCAAAATCTACTCAGCAAACATCCATTAAAATGCCTAATCTACTAAAGCGGTAAAATGCGTACAGTTTTTTTTTTTTTACAAAAATTAAGAAACTTTCAATCCGAAATCCCCATAATCCCTGAAAATACTATACTCCTCCTGGGTTTTATGGAATCCGTCAAAAGCGTTCATCGTCCACCAAAATAGATTAGAGGCTTTAACGTTTACCTCTCGCTCTGCGCACCCTATTTTTTGCCTTTTAGTATAATATCGAAACAATAACAAAAACTGTCCCTGAGCACATCAACATCCTGTGAAAAGATCCAGCTTCCTTTCATAAATTATCATATTAATCCCTGTGGGTACGGTTTTTTTCCAATATTTTGCAAACATCTGTGCTGGTAATGGAGGGAGTGAAGCAACAAAGAAAATGTTAAAAAAAAAGACGAAGTGAAATTTATCCTCCCTCAATGCCTTAATTTCGAACAGATTTTCCAGAGATAAAATTTATTTAAATTCATTTCTAAAGTAAAATGAAAATGAAAGCAAACGCAGAGTGCCTACTCACTAATCGATTACACAAATCGATACTCACGACAAGCAAATAAGCAGATACAAATGCAGAATATTTTCAAAATTGCCCTTAAGGGAAGTTATACCCATAAAAGTTCGCTAGTTCCTAGAAGAAATCTAAAATCGTCACAATGGGCTAACCCCCTCTCATCAATGTTCCAACTTTTATAAATTGATATCATAAAAAAGAAATTATCATTCACCCCTCTATGTATTTAAATTATGTAGGTGGCGCAACAATCTGTGCGCAAACTAAAAAAAAAATAATACTGGCTTGTAAATTATTCTTCTGCAATAACGATTTTAATTTGTTAATGGAAATTAGTATCCTTTTCTCGCAAGCAAATAGGTCAGCACTCAGCACTATGGAACCAGCGTTGCCATTTTGACTGCTTTCCAGTCAGATCTGACTGGATTGATATGCATTTAGCTGGAAGATTTTTTAAAATCCAGCCGGCTGGTTTTTTAGCTGAATACGAATTTTGTTTGACTGTTTTTAAATGTTTCGTGTAATATCACTTTTCTATCAATATAAATTTTTAAATTTAAAGTGGAAATAGAAAAAAATAAAAAAACGAACAAATATTGCTTAAATTTCACTATTTTTGTTGCTCTGAGCTTGGAAGCATATCCCACTCATACAATGAACCAATTTATGCGTTTGCATTTGCACAATTACTTGCCTTTGCCAACTTACAAACAAATATTTGAAACTGAAAATTTAGCAGTTGTGTGAGGTTCAACTTTCCTATACCGGCCGAAGTAACAAAATAATTGGTTGGTACTAATATTACTTACAGAAGCAGCAATAAAATATTCGACATTATGTATGTTGATGCAAATGATGAGGAGACAATTGAAGCGCTCAGAGAGATTGCTATATAAAGTTCATTTATAAGTTAATACATTTTGTATACCCTCCACATGAAGGAATATTTCCTTTATCATTACGTTTGTAACTTCAAGTAAGAGTCACCGGATTTGACCAGGATCAAGTTCTGATTCTGAATCGATTTAGCCATGTCCGTCTGCCGGTATGTCTTTTTGATGAAAACACAATATAGCGTCAAAAGGAAAGGAATCGACCTAGGCGAATGAAAATCTGTCAGAGGACTTCTTTCTACCGTTCAGGTTGATATTGAAAATATAGGCTATATCGGTCAAGTAGTTCATTAGTCAACATTAGACCAATGCCCAGCCCATGCCTCACATGGCTAAATTTTTGCATGACTTGTATATGTATGCAGTGGAGGGTATCAAAAGCAACGGCCAGACCATTGATAACACTTTTACTTGTATTTTTATTTTCATGACTGGATTTTTAGCTGGATTTTTGTTTGAATTTCTTTGACTGATTTTTTGACTGGATTTTAGGTTTTTGACTGATTTTTTTCCAGTCAAATCTGACTGGAAGGCGGATTTCAAAACGGCAACCCTATATGGAACACCATAACATTCTCTCTCAGATTACATCACTAAACCATATTAAAAGTGAAAAGGTTCGAGTAAGAGAACGTAAAAGGTTTTTTTTTTGTAAATGCACATTATGGGTGGAGTTTTTTTTTAAAATGTCAAAACTCAATTTTACTTCCTTGTTTAGATGTTCTATGAAGCGGTGCAGCTCTTGATTGTCAACCTGTACTATGCATGCTCTGTTTTGTGTTCTGATTGGGTTATGCAATTTTTGTGAAAAAAAGGGAAAAAGGATTTTGAAAAGATTACCAACGGAAAGCAATGTTTAGAAACAACTGACAGCGTTGGGTGGTGGAGTGGGTATTATCCGCCCCTATTATTATAAACAAACTAATGCCGAGAAATGTGAATTTTTCAGATAGGCCGTTTAAGATCCAGCTTCTGCCGTTTCTGTCACAAACAAGACAAACTTCTCCAAGGTAGATATTAAGTCGGGAGAGCTTTCATTCGGCTCTGCACTGCGTCCTCTCTAAAGGGCCCCATTGTGCCTTCGCTGGTAGGGTCCCAGAGCCATCTTTTTACTCCGGAGACAGTCAGGAAGACAAGTATCTTCTCGGGGGGTATTTTAGAAAGATTTTCTGAGGTAACGATTTCTTCGCCAAGGACATCCTTTCTATGGCGAAAGAGAGCCGGACATTCCGTGAGAATGTGAAGAGAAGTTTCATCGCTCTCCAGACATAGTCTACATGTGCCATCTGGGTTCCGGTGAGAGTGAGACTCCAATTCAGTGAATTTGTTTTTTATAAGGCCGTAGCCAGTAATTAAACCTGTTAGGATTCTTAGGTTATTTTTATCCAGGTTAGTAAGAAAATAGGATTCCCTGGGGGGAAATTTTGGAAGGAATTGTTTGGTGCAGTTCTGCCCAAGTGTTTTGAGCCGGACTTCATTATATTCGATTAGAGCAAGGTTCTTGATGTGCTTTCTGAAACATCTCTTGCTGACACCGCAGAAGGGTTCTGATCCAACAAGAGGCATTTTCGCGCCAATTTTGGCCAGTGAGTCTGTTGTTTCGTCGTCTGTAGTATGACTGGGTTTCTTTACAAGTTCGTAGATGGCCATGTACGTTTCCAGGACAAGCTTCGATTTTATGGCAGATGAGTCCAGAACTTTAAGAGCAGCTTGGCTGTCTGAGAAGATAAATAAGGTTTTACCTCGTATATTAGAACTTAAGTAGATATATTCTAGCGCAATGGTTAATGGCAAGGACCTCAGCCTAGAATATGGACAAGTATTTGCCTAGGGTTCGCTTAAGGTGTTCGCTTAAGGCGATTTTCCTCTCCAGTCTCCGTATCCATTTTGGAACCGTCTGTATACCAGCTCAAGTCGCGATGGAATGGGTTTGTATTTTTCCCAGTTTTCCCTTGGAGGGATGATGATAGGGAAGTTTTTATGGAAGACATATTTCGGTAGCATGTCATCTAGAAACATGCTGAATGCTCCTTCAGACTCCATAAGATTAGGGATAGGTGACCTAAACCGTAGGAATAAGGGTAGATGTTTTTCGAATGGAATAGACGACGAATACTCAGTCTTGCTTTCATTTGAGTACCTAAATAGGTAATAGGCCTACGATGACATTCGGTGCAGTGGTTGTTAATATCTAATCTAATCTCCAAGGTAGGTGCCTAAAAATTCAATTTTCGCCTAGTTTAACCGCCTTCCAAAAATCTTGATGGGCGATAATGTAGTGTTTAGTGTTTAGAGTTTATGGCTTAATTGCCGCTTGGCTATCCGAGAAGATGTGGGTGAAACTTTTCAAGTTTCTATCAGAGCAGAGGCTGCAGCTAAATAAGACGGAATGAGAGATTAGAATTTACCCTGTTTAAAGAAGAAATGTCCACCTACCCCCACCTAATTTCGACGAAACAGAACGTCTAGTGCTACAGATCCTAGTTTTAAAATATTCCATCGATTGTGCTAGTACACGGCATGTAGCAAGCCACATACGTATGACAAACTGTTCAATAGACCTTGTTTAACTTGTTGAAGTTTATTGCTATATCTAAAGCACCGCCAGATAACCATACCTATTACCTATACCTTGAATATGGTCATTGTGTGGAATTTTGTATTTCTTGTACAAGTGGACTGTCTGACTGCTGTTGGGCGCTGCTTAGCGGGGCTGGTTAGCACTTCCAGTTTGATGTTAATAATCCAGCAATATTTTTATTTCAGCAAGTAAATACTGCAGAGTTGTCATCGCACATCCCATTGAATAATATAGATAATATAGATAATAGATATATAATATAATAAAATAGAATTACATGTACTTGTAATACTTTTGATGATGGAGGTGTTGGGGCACGTAACAAATGTATATGTAAAACTTAGTAGTATAAAGTTATCAATTGTAGCATCCCTATGAAATAAAATTATTGTATCATCTCTAATGTTCCATACCACTTTTAGCATCATAGATTATATTTGAATTTAGCGCCACATCGCCAAGGATAGCCATCTTTTTACAGTAATTTAAATTTAAAATGTAGCCATCAAAGGTATTGTAGAATGAAAATGAAATACAAAGTGACAGTCGAAAAATTGTACTTGAGACGATCGTTTCATTTTCGCCATCTTCGCTTTTCGCTCGCTTTTTTCGCTCGGTAATATATCGCTTTTTAAGAACTGGGAATATCCCTGAATTTCAACCAAAAGGTGAAAAAGCAAATTTTCCCAGCTCGCGATTGGAAAAATCTCCAATCGAACAGGAGGAAAGAGTCGATTTCAATATTTTTACTGGCAAGTGTTTTGGCATATTTTATCTGCCGCTATCTATACGTTCTGAAGTCGTAGCTTTTAGCCATCATCCCATCATATTAATGTATAATCAGTGAAGTTGCCATTTACATCCTACTCATTTTAGTGCTCCTCCCTTCATACTTAAAAAATCTCGATTGGAAGAGCGAACTGCCATTTTTAACGTCATTTAGGCTAATCCGAATTTTCCACTTCCCTTCCCCCCCTCCCTTCCATTCGTCCCAAAAATAGAAACTCACACAAAACGAATGGTTGCGAGAAGCTAGGCCTTGGGTGTCACCCACCTATTTATTTTTTTTTTAAATTGTTCCGGTCTTGATAATTTAAAAGGAATATCCCTGTTTCAAAATATTGTCTCCTTTTTGTTTGTTACCTTTGATTTCCAAAGCCAGCTCCATAAACTTGATTATTCCAGCGCGGCAAGAATATTCTTACCTTATACCTGACTCTATCTGCTAAGTAATCCAGTGCATATTCTCTCCCGCCTTTCCAAACCTACGTGAAAATTGTGATTACACACATATCTACTTGCGAATAAAACAAGTCGTGCAATGTGAACCATTTTTATTGCATCCCTATAGTCGTATTTTAAATACAATGATATATTCAGGACACTGCTAAATTTATTTGGGGCAAAATTATTTCTTAGGCTTAGTACAAACTAGAAAAAACATATTCCTAAATTCTTTCTTAAATATTTCGACAGAATTCTTACAGGAAATCCAGCTGCTCTGCTCACTTGCCTAAGAAAAGGAAATGCTCTCCGATAGAGATTTTAATCTAGCGCACAACTAAACCTAAACCTCTGCTACAGATTTCATCGAGCAGTGGGGACAAGAATCAAATCCATCCAGCGAACCTGTTAGTAATTAAACGAAACGTCATCATTTAAATATTCAAGGAGAATCCTACATATTCAAGGAGAATCTCAAATAGAAAGTCAAGCTCTATGGTGCCTTGTCTTATTGCAAAAGTCAAGACAGAGGTCTGCAAATGTATGTTCGAAATACTTAAATTTTTAAATTTGTATACATTAAGATTTCCTCTATTCAGAAGATATTGCACTTGTCCTACCATGCCCCTAAGTAGGTATAGCTTCCTACCAATATTTTGCAGTCATCACATAACATTGTACAATGTATGAAGAGTTCTTCTTGCCATTAAAGACACGTCTCTATTTTAATACACATTTCAGTTTCACATTCATGTTCGCGTGCTTAATCGAATGAGCTGTCTTATATCTCATCTCGTTTAAAAAGCAAATACCATCCCGATGTACATAATGTCGCCAATACATAAAAACCTAACCACACTTACTATAACAAGAATAGGGTTAGTATTTTCGTCCTTCACGTAAAAGCGCAAAACTAGCATTGTTAAGGCATCCTACATGAATTCAAATACAAAAGCCACACAAAGGATAGACACAAAGGAAGACAATGAATAAAACAACACAAAAAGGATTATAAATGGCAAGACGTCGACCGGGTGGATTCTTTTCAAAGCAATCACAAACGCCGCGACTGTTGCACCATCCAAACAAGACAAAAGTTACTTCATTCTCAGTCCGTCTATTGTTTGGTACAGAGGCTAGACTTTGTAAACGGTGATTTCAGCGATAAAGGAGCAATCATTACCACAGCAACTGAAGGACGATAGTGTCGTGGTTTCAACACTCAACAGGGTGTAGCGGAAAAAAAAATACAGCCTCAAATCATTTTCATGGGTCGGGAATATTCGACCTTTTTCTATTTACAATATTTTGTTTTGAAAATCATGTCTAATTCGGATTCAGATATCGAATAAAATTTTGTGTGGGTTGACTTCCTAATCACATAAAACTGCAACAACAACCTGGAAGACGGGCCCATCTTGGACCAGTACGCACATGGAATTTCGGCTGAGTGCAGAAAAATAAGAATCTTGCAAATTTGTCATAAGCAACCGATTTAGACAAGTCCCAAACTTCAAAGTATGACATGAGCAAAGTTTTCATCTTGTTCTGCGCGGTTATGGTCAAGATTAAGTATTAGCATCATAACTCTCCCACTTTTTTGGCCTGCCTCTCTTTCGCTCAGGAACGTTGATTGGCACTGCAATTATTACATGGTTCGTTGAACATGGCAAATGCCAACTGAGCCGGTAGCTTTTTTCGAGATGGGTTCATTGACGTGAGGGTTTCCTAGGATCTATGAGCATATAATTCTATAAAGCTTTCTTAGTCCTTATGTTATGGGAAACATCTTTATCTCCACTGCCATTGATGAGCAATGCCTTAATCCGTATAAATAGAGACGTGCTAGGTGTGACAATAATGTTGTGGAAATCATCGTCTTAGTTGTCGCGCGCAAATGGAATATGACCTCGATTGACTTGGGGTCCACAACTGGCGGTAGGTAGTTAACCAAACACCGCAAATTGCAAATGCCTATTGATTGATGACGAAGTATATATTTTTAAAGGCCCGCTTATCCATTAAGTGGGACGCGGGTGCAGGTTGCGCAAGTGGACCCTCCATAGCTCTAGATCCTCCGCCATCGACTCCAACTCATCAAGGGCAATCACCATACGAGTAGAGGAGAGATTATGAACTTGATCTAACCATCTCATCCTGGGTCTACCTAAAGGAAGCCTGCCCGATGGTACGGATTCCATAGCACGCGCGTCGTGGGATCCTGGTCGGGGATATGCGTTTAACATGACCAAACCACCGAAGAATGGACCGGAGAAGTAGCTGCTCGACATTGCTGAGTCTACACAGCTCTATACCATTAGTGTCATTGACCTATTATCCTTTATACGGTAGCCACAGAGTCAACAAGACGATCACTTAACCAACAAAAATTAATCGAACTAAATTGTCTGTATACGGCAAGCGACTATATTACAAATGCCATAAATTTGCAGCACTTAAAGAGTTAAAGATCCCAAAGGCTTCGCATTATTATACCACTTAGAAGGGTAGTCAAAGGTAAATATTATTATACCTAGATACCAACAGCAAAATGTCTGCCGGGTTGCCCTATTAAATACTCTATTAAGGTTGCAATCACCCGTAAAATGTGCATCCAATTAGCATAGTTTCAAGGACGCTTCATGACGCATTCCATGTTGTATGTTGTATCTACGATGTATAATGGAACGTACCTCCTACTTTATGTATAGGTGGGTATACGCTCCTTTTTTCCTTTGAAATAAAATTTATTTTTATTTCCAACGAGTAAATTTTCAGCTGAAATGAAATCACGGTTGAATTTAATAGAACAACACATTTTGATTTATATTAAGCAATAAAATTTATTTGATGAATAGTTTTGTTACACTAGTGCTTTTAATATGACCGCGTATTGCTTGCTGGCATGACTGATGTGAAATGTGGGTGAAATTTTAGAGCGAAGTTTTATCAATTTCATTGTACTAGATTTTATGTATACCTTCATGTGTACAGTACAACAATATGTCCCTCTACGAACATTGCGTGAGCTAATATTTAACAGAAGGTATAGGTAGTGATTGTTTTTCATTAGATATTTTGGAGACCGTTAACTAATTTTTTTATACCTAATGAAATTTCTTGTTTTTATACCGTCCACAGGAAGATGTAGGTATTCACTTTGTCATTACGTGTGTAACGCCGAAAAGTAGTCACCGGGGACTGAATCAGGAACACATTCGATCGATTTAGCCATGTCCGTCTGTCTCTCTGTCTGTCTGTCTACCTGTTGAAAACACGATAACGTCCAAACGAATGGACCTAGGCGAAATGAAATGAAGTGAGAGTACCTACTTCTTTTTACCGTCTTCAGGTTGGTATTGAAAATGGGCTATGTCGGTCAAGTAGTTCTGGTACCTCCCATACAAAACCAATTGTCTCTCTATCTTTTGAAAACACGATACGAATCGTCCAAACGAATCGACTCATGCAAACGAAATTTTGTGAGGGTACTTCTTTCTTTGTATCGTCGTCAGGTTGTTATTAAAAATCCTCTAACTGACATTAGACTCATGCCTGTACAGTACATATCGCATGGCAAACATTTCGCATGACTTTTATGCAGTGGAGGGTGTCGGATGATCGGCCAGGCCGTAGATAACACTTTTACTTGTTTTTGATTGTTTTTTTTTTTTTTAATTTTCATCAATGAATTATTTATGAACTCTGCGGGAAAAAAGAAATGAGAAACATGGGTTTCTTAGAACGAAATATAAAAAGGACAAGAAGCGAGCGGGCAAGTACCTATATTGAGCGGCTAAAATGATCTTCATAAAAGGATACAACATTAAAGGTCCAAACCGAAGCTTAGAGATGAAATACAGTGGAAAATCAACAGTCGGTGTAGAGGACTTGCAATGATCAAGCGAAACGGCGAAATTCTAATGACAATTAGAACGGATCATTGAGACGATGATAGTCAAAATGTCCGTCCACCCTACCAAAATGAGGGGACGATAGCGATATTCAAACTTAAGTTCAACAAGGCTGCTGGAGCGGATGGCCTGGCCGGGCGAGCTGCTGAAAGCGGCGATAGATAGCTTGGTAAGAAGCCAGACATCAAATTATCTCCAAAATTTGGTTGGAAGAAAGTATGAAAGTATGCTCGGTGAACGCCTTAAACATTTCGCTAATAACCTGATCGGCTCATATCAGTTCTTTTTTAGGATGGAAAAGTCAACCATCGACCAAATTTTCAAACTCCGGCCGATGATAGCTTAGGAACGAACTATACAACGTCATGTCAGATGTCGGCATCCATCTACCAAACTCTTTCATTTGAGCAGAACGACAATAGAGAAATCCCGCTTTGACGGAAGTCGGAAAGAACACGATGAAACAGTTTGATGTCGATGTTTAAGACAAGGTGACGCGCTATCATGTGACTTCTTTAACATCATTTGGCGTATTTTTTTTTGGGAAGTGAGTATAACAAAACCAAGAGTGAGTATAACAATTTTACATGTAAAACCAAAAGTGAGTATACAAGTTTTGCATGTAAAAGAAAAAGTGAGCTAGCTATAGATTCTCAAAAAAATGCGCTTATTCTTCAATCAATTGTAGAAAACTCACAAGCCAGCATAAGAGGTACAATTTTTCAAAAGTTCGTGTAACTTATTTCGTATGTAGACGGTAATGACATTATAGGGATTACTCAGCGGGCTGTCGGTGCGGTGGTGCGTTTGTAAGTATGTATGGAAAGGGAGGCCGTGAAGATGGGTCTGGGTGTTAATGGCGACGAAACAAATTATATGCTGTCATCGACAAACGACTCTCGCAAATCGAGACTAAGATAAAAAGTTTCTTCGGGTTAAAAGAGTTTTCTCTCTCGGAACGGAACCAAGGAGATATTGTATACAAGACCTTAATCATCCCGGTTCTGTTGTATGGTGCAGAAGCTTGGAGCTTATCTGAAGCTGATGAAAATCTATTGCCATTCTTTGAGAGAAAGATTGATCGAGTGATTTTCGGTCCAGCTTGTATCGATGGAGTGTAGAGAAGTAGATTCAAAAATGAAGGTTAAATACAACGACCAGAGTCTTTGAATCCACCCCTTAAGGACCATTCACATGGGAGCGAACGAACGAATTGATGAAATGCAAATAAACCACTTTTTATGCATTTATAAACAGCCACTGCTTCCCAATTTAAGCGAGAAACATTGTTGCTCCTGGGTCTCCCTTATTCATCTTCTTCTTACTTTAACTGGCCATCAGCTTCTGGTGAATATCTAATTCTCTATATAGAATATGTAGTATAAATACGGCTAATTGTTACCTAAGCAACTTAAGGTAGGTAGGTATGCTTAAAGTTGTTCTAGAATTCCAGATGTTCTTCTCTACTGCGTCATTCCTCCAGGAGGGATGAGTAATACAATTTAATTTTTTTAAAGACTGTCATTGATAATTAGGCAATAATGTCAGTGCAAGCTATATTCTGACCTAGAGATACACAACAGATGCAAAAGAGTCACAACAATTTATTGCCATTCGTTGTTGCAGGCCTACCAGCACCTCCATCATGCCTAATCTAAAAGCCTAGATACTCAATTTGCTATGACTCTATGACGCTTTATTGCCTCCAGCCAACTTAATCATACATATTTACGATTCGATTTCAATAATAAATATCCTCTGAAATTAAATTACCTTTTCCGAATTTAATCTGCAAAATTCCGAGTGCTGATAAATACTCTGAAATTAAATCAAAAGCTCTTTAAAATACCGAATTTACTCAACTATTAGTAGCCCCATTATGGTAATCATTATTGCTCCGGTGTGCTCCCATAAGTCTGCCAACAACTCAGTCGTAAATTAAATTTTACACATTTTCTCGCTCCAGAGAGACTGAATCTTGCCAAGAAGCAACAACAATAACAAGAAAAAAAAAATAAATAAAAAAAAAATACGAATAATGCACAACCACCCGACAACCGACTCCGGATGTGTGGTGAACATAGTCACATAAATATCAATCCTTATCCAGATATTATTCCACAAGCAAACTTCCAGTCCAAACACAGCCAAGTCAACCCTACCAACCCGCCCCCCACATCCATAGAACACAACAGGCCACTCCTGCAAGCGACATGGATCTGTTGCTACAAAATATGGGTCACACAGCTGAGTGCAATAAATCAATCGGGTAAGTAAAACATTTTCATCCTGCCAAGTCAAGACTACCATGCAACCGGGCTATGTATACTGTACACCTATATAGCTTTGTGGCACACCAGTAGCACATCACCTTCCGGGTGATGTAACGTGTGAATGCATAAGTTTTAAGGCACCTTGGAGAGGGCAAAAATAGCAAAATTGGAAATCTGTCGCTAGGACGATAGTGATCCTGATTTATCACCTCCTTGTGATGCTTAAAGTCTTGAGTGTCACATCGGAGTGTGCTTGTTTCAAGTCTCTGTCGTCGGTCGTCGTCGGTCGTATTGTGCGTTTGTCGAATTGAGGTGATAGGTGAAGCAAAGATAACACTATGATAGCTATCGTGATTGTGTATAGGTATGTCGTTTGACAACCTCTCACATGTGCGTAACTCCGTACAAATTAGAACCAAAAGGACATGTGGGAAATACCTGTGTAATACGCATTTTCCTATTAAAATGGGCTCAATGCATAGCTAGTTCTCTCCAATAGTGCTGACAATGATATCACTTCAACTGCGTACAAGAGGAGGCTTTTATGTCAATTTGAATATAGGATATGGGAAGGCGGCTGCTGGAGCTGGATACAGATTGTTTAGATTGAAGAACGGCTTGTGTTCATAATGTGATTCGATTACATTTTTTCGATGTCAACATACAGACCTCTTTGGATAAAGCCGTGAGATATGTAATGTTCCCTGCTAAAGTCCTTGTTCGTCGTATATTAAATTTTGTTTTGTCATCTTTGGACTGTATATGTATACACAATACGTTCCGGTGAGGATTTCTATTGTGCACAAGGTGTTTCCAAAAACAAATTTCTTTGCTCTAGATATTGCAGATATTTTTGTAGGTAATATGACTTTCAGTGGGACGATTTTGATAGTATGTATATTACTTGCGGTATATTCCATTCAAGCAATGAATAGGATTGTTTTCAACAATGGAATGGATCGAATTAATCATATTTTAGAAGTATGGACTCTGATAGTGTTCAAGATGCCAAGTTTTTCAAAGCAGGATGAAATGATTTAAAGCGATTGTTTGTACTACGTTGAGTCTTAAGAAAAATTGTTGGCGCAAAGGAGAACTGTAGGTTCCTAGGAAGATTGTAGTTACCCAACCTCACAATTTGTCAGGATAACCTTTATGAGACTCTGAAACTGCAGCCTCTTTTCACTCCAGAGACAGTCAGGGGATTTCATCAGTTATCACCAAGGATATTCTATCTGAGACGAAATAGGACCAGACTTCCATCAGTATGTAAAGCGAGTATTCGTCACCCTTAAGTCAAAACCTAATGTAGGTTGTGGTGAGACGCCAATGCGATGAAAACATTTTTGCATTAGGCCATGGCCACTAATTATACCTGTCAGAATTTTTAAGTTATATTTTTCCAGATTAATGAGGGAGTATGATTTTCCGGGGCAGAACTCGGGTATTGCCCGTGTGAGTTAAGCTAGACTTCATTGGATTTTATTTGAGACAAGCTCTTGGTGTAATACCCGAAATGTCTTTTTCTGACACCACAGAAGGGTTCAGATCGCCTATAAGTGGTATTGTGCCACACACTTTAGCCATCAGTGAGTCAGCTATTGTATTGCTAGCAAAGCTCCAGAATAGACTGGCATAAGTGAAGAATTACCTAGGTTATCTTAGCATGTCCGTAGATGGACATGAATGTTTCCAGGACAGGCTTCGATTTGATGACAGCTGATTCAAGAGCTTAAATACTTTCTTGGATGTCTGAGAAGATAAATATATCTATAGTTTTGACGTTTGTATTAGAACTTAGATTATTTCATTTTAGCGCAATTGTTAATGGCATGGACTTTAGGCCTGGGCTATGGATGCGTTTTTGACAAGGCTGACTGCATTGTTCTTTTGAAGCTACTTTTAACAATTGCCAAACTACCGTTGGTGTATCGGTCTATGTCAAGGCGTAATAATTTGGGTTTGTATTTCCCATTGGAGAATGACAATGAAATAGAAATTCTAGTGGAAGCCATACTCCGGCATATAGCATGCCATCTATATCTATGGAAACATGCTTTATGTGCTTTCAGCCACCATAGCGTCAAGCAAAGACAGAATGATCTCCATGGGAGCAATGTTGTCATAATGGAACAGTCCGATGAATGCTCAGTCTTGCCTCCATTTGAATGTGCATTTCAATATGTGTCAGACCTAAAATGGCATTCAGTGCTGTAGTCGGTGTGGATCGTACAGTTTGCAGATATACGCTGGACCCGTTCTATCTTTTTGACAGTGGTGACTTCATTAGTCGTTATCCACCAGACGACGCGACGGTAGGCGATCGCTAGCTTAACCACGAGCGAGTATATAGCCAGAATCGATGGCAGATCCAGAGGGATCTGATGGGTACCTGTTTATAGGGGTTCCATGATAGTGAAGGTGAAGAAAACCGAGAAAACGACAATAAACAAAAAAACACCTCGCAGCAACAACAACGCACAAGGGTTGGTCTTCTCCTTTGTTCTAATCCCCAGTTGGCGGGCTTGTACTCGTCGCTCAATTAGCGCAAGTGGTAGTCACTTGGTAAATTGAAAAAAATCGAAGTGCAGGTTCACTTCCTGACAGGGGAAAGCAGAAATGTCTTCCCAAGTGGATTATATACAGAGAATTGACTGTCAGAATTCAAAAACTATTCAAAACAATCACTTAAAGGAGTCTGATGATGAATTAGTGGTGTAGTTCGAAATAGCTATCATTCCTACCAAAGTGACTGTGTCTACGAGTTGTTGTTAATGTAATTCTCTCAAACAATAATTCATAGACTGAAATTCGACATATTTTGCCAACAGAAATTGTCAGGGTCAATCCCAAACAAGCGAGAATCGTTGTTACTCCTCCCTTCCCCACTCATGATAGTTTATTGTCAAATATTATTCGGCTTCTCGTAAGAAATCAATGGTTTCGCTCTACACATAGAGGGGCGAATACGAAGAGCTATTTGCTCCGGTTTGGTAAAAGGGGATGGTAATCGTCATTATTGTGGAATAACAGAAAAGCATATTTTGTTACACCGGTCTCTAAACAACATTATACTGCGCGTATGGCATTACACTTTATTTGCCAAAGCACTCTATCCTACTGCATTCTACAGTACTACCGGTCAAGGCATTCCTTCTTGTATGTATATACATATATAGAGGCATAGTAGTTCCTGCATAATGCTCAAAATTAGTTATAGTGATGTCCCTTTTTTGCCAAGTACTAGTGATGGCCAAGTACGATTTTAATGTCGGGTTTAGGGTCCACTTACACTTCCAAAGCTCAACCTTTTTGCCTATATAAGTCTGCTTTCAATAACAAAAAATCCGCATCCAGACAGTTACTCTCTGTTACCGGTAGCCGGAAGTAATCACTGTGAAGTTGTTCAAACTCATTTTTTTATCCAGTCATACCTTTTCATCACTTGGATAGCTATGGTGGCAGCTTTATACCTCTCAAATGTCTACGTCTTTCTTCGGCCCATTCCTCTCATTCCACGTCCACATACCAACGTCACTATCCTTCGTCAAGAGTAAAATCAATTTTATCCTGCGGCCATTTATATTACTGAATGATACGAGGCGACGTTTAAATGTTTGCTTCTTAATAATGAACGAGAAAGGGTAACCTTGTAAAGATTTGTATCTGATTTCAATATGACACTCGCCTATAAGTGCGTGGGCATATTTATTAAAATCATTGAACTTTTGCTTTAAGTAGGTATATGAAGTTCAAAAAAAGGGATCGTGATGAATTCCTCATAAACGATGAAACTTTTTAATTAAATGCAGATGGCCCAGCGGTCTGCGGTCTACAGCATTACTTTTGTTGGCTTTAGCTTCCATCAGACAGTTGGTGACCATTTTGGTGTTTATTGTCTGTATCATTATATCGCAGTCGTCCATTTAGTATATGTATAGCCACTTAAGGTTAAAGATGTCATTGTCCATCGTATTTTGCGACCTTCCTTCATCGTGTCTCTTCTCAATTCATAATAATTTTGTTTTCATTCTTATTGTAATTCCAAGAAAACTTGGTTTATTCTGAACCCGGGCTAAGGCGAGACTTTGAAGGACGGACATAGGTACCACATAAAGGATTTCATAAATATATATATTATTTTCTTCTTTGATACCTTAAGTATCTATGACACTACTGACAGGGTTGAGAAAAAGTGGTATTTTTTAGGGGTTGCACAGACAAAGAAATTTTATGGTATCATGGTTATGATTATATCGACCCAGGATTTGACCCTGAAATTTAATGAATTTATTGAATCGTGTTGTCTGACCGGCAACGAAAAGTATATCTTTTCAAAATCTAAATACAAGTCAATATATAGATATTTTACTGGCATAATAACTTTAAAACGCAGAATAACTAATGACAATATTTTTAGGTAGCTAACGCTTAGAAATGCGGAGTTTTGCTAAACTCAAAATATCACCCGAAAAGCCCATACATAATTAAGGTGACAAAGTAAGGATGCGACACAAAAAGTGAATCAAGTAACAACCTAAAAATTAAAATTCTACCCTTCGGCAAACAGCAACCCCATTAGGTAATAACCTTTAATTAGTATCATTAGTGACAGCGGCAATGCAGTATAACACGGGACACTTTTGTAGGGATGTACCAACCACAACCCTTTTCTGTTGGCCTTTCGTATTATGTATTTTTTTTGTTGTCTATGTTTGTTTGTCTAACCAAGAAGAGGTCATAGGGATAGCAGAGTAGGGTTAATGGGCTTCGCGCCAACATTCAAACAAACAAATTTTACCAAAAGGACTAAAATAAATTACAATTAGTACAAACAACTTCTATTATTCTTTTCGGTTGGGTTGTTCTGGTCTTTTTATTGATTTGATTTATTATTCCTAAATAACGGGAATTATCCTTATTTTTAGGGAAAGGGCAACGTTGCACTTCATTAATCTAATTTGTTGCATTTCGTTATTTTTTTCAGGAACCGTATATATAAAATGCTTGGCACAACGTAATTAGACGAAGCGCAAAACGGAGCATTCGAGATGTCGAGCCATTCGGGGACTATTGGGCGAAAACGCGGCAGTGAATATTACTTTGGTGGAGAACAAATGCGTCGCCAAAGATCAGCGGAATGGCACAGTCGTCATGGATATAGTAGCAGTGAGGATGAGTACCAGAATAACACGCAGACATCAGCGTTCGATACGCAGTTGTTGGCGTCGCTGCTTATCCAGAGTCAACAGTTGGCAAGTAAGTGAACTAAATAATTTAATTATTTAAGGGGGTAGTTAATGTTTTAATTAGGTCTGGTAAATATTTGAATATTCACAGCTCAGTTTAAAAAAAAAAATCTGACACATTGAAACTTTAAATTTGTAGATTGTGTAAAATGAATTTTTAAAAAAAGGCTTAATTTCTAAATCAAACTGTAACTCAACAGAAACTGAAACAGTTTAATAAATTAGTGATTATGATACAAAATTTCTCATTTCCTTTGTTTACGATACACGATAAGCACGCCTCATATATATGTGGCTCTGACGTCAACAGAGAGTGCACAAAGAGAGCTTGTACACGGCATGTACCCATTCGGACCATTCGCTGACGTCAAAATGACGTCAGTGCTACATCTATATGAGGCGTGCTACATATCGTGTACTAGCACCTTAAGACCACGCTTAAATCGGTTATTAGTTTACGAGGCTTTTAAGTTTAAATTTATGTGACATATTCACCAAGCGCTATTAGAGTTATGTCTATGATAGTTCCAATGATTTGCGAAATTCTTATCATTTTCGAGCTGGCTCTTTTCTCATGACACCTGTCATCTACAAAGTGCAGTATTGCTTTATCAAGTGGATCGTGTCTCCCGCAATCTGTAAAGAATTTTACATTTTGTTACCATTTATCTCTAGAAATAAACCGAATTGCTCAGGTTTATGTTATTGCTTACATTCAATCAGGTTTTGTGATAGGTAGATATCTACATAATGTATCTAATATTTATGATGACTTTTACAGTCTCCGGAAAGAAAATGTAGATTTACACTTTCGGAAAATTAAGGGAAATGTGTGATCCTAGTGTAAACTTTAATATTAAAAATAAAAATAGAACTAGCTAGCCTAGGTAGGTACCTAACTTAGTTTTTGTTGGTCAGTGAAAAACGATTTTTGAAAGGATAATGCATAATATGCCTGCAAATATTTCCCTTTAATAAATGCGCACACATTTTCAGTTCACATTTTTTCGTTTACGCAATAAGACGTTTGAGTGCGCTGTGATTTTATAAAAAGGAAAATTTTCCACCATATTATAACACAGTTTAATCATAAGACCGTTTACTAGAAACAACTTGCGTAGGTAATAAACAAAAATGTGGTCTCAAATATTCGGCCCTAGCAAGGTATCCGTCGGAACGGAGAATTCTCCGCAACGCATATTCCGTCGGAGACTCAAATTAGGTACCTTCGAGGTATCCGCCTTCGGAAAGAATAATTAAAATGCGACGACGTATTGATTTGACATGATGTTGTTTCGTGGTACATCGGGGTTTTCCTATTACGTGCTTGTTTCTTCGTTTGTTTTTGCTCTAGAAACATTAATTTAAACAAAAAATACAACCAATTACTTTGTAACGTTTTTTTTCTTTATTGCTTTCATTGGGCCTCCGCACACGAGACTAATTCTGTCGGCATAAAACCAATTTTGTAGGCGAGGGGAAACAATCGGAATAAAATGTTCTGCCGTTTGAGCGGTTGAACAAGGCATAAAACTAATACATACACAACTTTCAAAATATTTCAATTGTGAAAAAAATGCTACACAATGAAAAGGGGTTCATATTTATATATAATTTTTCTGTCGGCAGAAATCATCCCGTGTGCGCTCGAAGTACACTTCACTGGAAATAGGGCTGCCAGATGAAATTTTATTAAAATCGGGACACTAAGGCCCGAAAATCGGGACAAATCGGAACAAACAAAAAACATACGTTTTTTTACACGCATTAAGGAAAACTAAACGTTTTTTTAACGCTACCTGTCCTATACGTACGTAATAATAATTCAGAAACTTTCCATATTCAGCCTAATAGTTAGGTATTGGTACATAACAAAAACATTCTGCATATATTTATCGTTTGGACCTATTTTAAAAATAGTTATCTGACCAATGAAATCTTCCTTAAAAAACTGTGCAAACATCTTTACAACTATAGTTGCAATTCATTTTAATAAAAGGTAACCTTCTTAGCCACAGATAATGTCTGACAAATACAATATAACAATAACCATTATAAAAATAAAAGACATCTTCTTATATACAAAACAGTTTCTAATAACTGATTGAGGATTGGTGGTCAACGCCCAGCCCATACATAAAAGCTAGGAAGCTAATATTTTGAAACAAATTTCCTTTTTTGATTAAATTCAGCACTTAGAACTTAAAAGTGATTTGGGTAATTTCAAACTCAAAAAGGGCAAAAAAGGAGGACAATGTTTGTATGGGTAAATTCGGAAGCAAGGCGCGTAGTGAAGTGATGAGTAAGTGGGCCCTACGAACTAAGTCCCAAATGGAACTAACTCCCACTAGCCAAATGAACTAAGTCCCGCCAATTATGCAGTGGGATTTAGTTCATATGTTTGGGAGATAGTTCGTAGTTCATTATGAACTAATTCCCAATGGATTAATGAACTAAGTCTCAATTGAGGCAGCATGCCCCCCATTCATATAATTGTGCCTAATGGGAGATCAACTTCCGTAGGAACAGTGGGATATGCAACCCCCCTGCTTGGAGGCACAGTTGGATTTGGAGGTTGGGAGTAAGTTCATTTGGGACTTAGTGTATAAAGAACAAAGTATCACTATTGGGGGGATTTTTTGGAAATTTTGTTTGGGCCCAATGTGGGTTCAGTTTGTATGGAGAACATTTTCTTTTATCCTAGCGAGCACTTAGTAAAGCGCATTAGCGCAAAAGCGAAGCATCGAATAAATGCTAGTTAATGTTCATTTAGTTAACATAATTATATACTTACTTTAAAACAGTATTCGCTATTAGAATCGAAAACACTAGCCGCCACATAAAATAAGACTGCCACAGTTTTTTGAGTTTGAAAGTACTTATATACCTGTCGACTAGCACTTTACAGCTCATTATTTCATATTTCTATATGGTTGAATGCATTCACAGCAACAATTGCAATTGCCTATAGTCGTTATGATTTGTAACATATGTTTATATTAATTTATTTGTTATTTCCGATCGTTTTCAAACGAAGTAGAATAAAAAGAAAGAAAATCGGGACAAAATCGGGACATTTTGTATATCGGGACAGAAATCGGGACAGGGTTCAAATGTCGGGATTGTCCCGCCAAAATCGGGACGTCTGGCAGGCCTAACTGGAAATCGTTAACAAATTCCGCACCAATTCCTGTCGGAGCATAGCGGAATAAAATTCGTATGAAGCTGTCAAAAATATCAGTAAAAACGCACTTGATCGCACTGAAACGTTAAAACGCCAGTGTGCGTTGTATATTTGTCGGAAAAAAGTTGCGAAAAGGTCTTCCGAAGTATACGATTCGTATGAAATCGGAGAATTTTCCGTTCTGATCCGACGGATACCTCGCTAGGGCCGAATTTCCCTTAATTTGTAAATGTTATTTGAATATGAACATAAACACACGAGCTCTGTTTTCATGTTCGATCGCTCTTAAGATAGGAGTGGGTGGGCACTGGGCAGGGTGAGCAGTGTTCCTATGTTGTTTGGATAGAATTTCCCTTGGAAAATTCTCATAACTTTCTTAAACCTTTATGTTCGAGCAAAAATCAGGTAAAACATAGCCAGGAGCAGCGACTATACCAAACGATTTTCAAACACGAATAACTATTTAAGAGTTTTTGTATTTTTTCTTTTCTTTCTACAAATATCTACCTTTTAAAATTACCTACATAGGTAAATTGAGTACCTTTGTAATTTAAATAAAGTCTCATGAGTCCGTTACTTAATCAAAACTGCATTAAATTTCGCAAATGCTCGCAATAGTGTTGAAAACATAATGTCATGAGACATGAGCCACTTTTCATATACAAAATTTTGACGCAAATACAATTTCTGTTCTTATTAGATTATTTAAAACAAAAGTACCTACTGTAACTCTGAAAGAGAAACCTTTTATAAAAAAAAATAGGGGGAATATAACTTCGCTTTCGAGCATGGCTTCATTATGTTGATCAAATTTCCCACAGAATTGCACAATTGATTTCATTTTAACAATGCAATTGATATTGATCCTCGAAATTTCCACGAAAAGGTAAATTTCCCACGACTTACAAAGCTCGTAAGTCTGCACTAAAAGCCGTCGCTAAATATGTAGGCTTAAGAAGTCCTTAATTTTAAATTTGTTCGTTAAATTTCTACCGGCGGCCTTAAAGTTTATCCGAACAATTCTAATAATAATTTTTTGAATGGGATGATCTCAGAAAAATTTTGTATGAAAATGAGGAACAAGTGACTAAAATAGTAATTTTTAGCAATTTTCGAAAAAATCATAAAAAATATTAGCGAAGAGATTTTTTTGCAGTCACTATTAGAATAATTGTTCGGAGAAACTTTTTGCATCAAAACATTTTCTTTTTGATACTGAGGAAAAAAAAGTCAAAATGTAGACCTTCACAAAAATTCTAAATTCCAGCCTTATTCATTAGATTCATTTAAATCTGTTAATTATCAGTGTCTCAGCTAATTCACTTCAAACTCGAAACTGTCATTTTAATTAAGGATTAACAAATTTTCATTCATAAAGAATTTTTCTCGTAAGTATAGCAGCTAATCAATGAATTAAGGCTAAAAGTATACCAGCATTTCGTATAAAATTATGCATTTGGTAGAAATATTTGATAAATTCTGACATTTGTCTCTGGAATGTTCTGTGAGTGAGATAAGAACCTCATGATGATTTAAGCAGTTGTTATGAGTTTTTTTGTTGCCGGATATTTGTAATTTAAATTAGGCAAAAAACTGATTTTTGTTGTGCTAATGCACAAATCAGTTATTGTAAACGATGTTTGGCAATGAAATAATAACATAACAATTGTATATGCCTTGATATGATTCATTGAACAATTTAATTCAGAGTTAATTTGCTCCTGAATGCCAATGTCGGCATTTAATTTTTTGACACTTGATTAAGTGGAAATTAACTTTGAAAAAAGTTTATGAATAACGTTTTCTGCAATTAAACCAAAATGAACCCTAATTCAGATTTAATTAAGTGTTATGATTATGAATAAGGCTGTCAAATTTTTAAATGGGTACTTAATGGGTTAGCTAAAGTTTTGTATCATTCAAACGAAATTTAAATGACCTTTCCATTGATGCCAAAATTTACATGAAGTAAGTTTTAAATTATGAGCAGAATTAACTTTAGTTTTGTCAAAATACTTATGCCGGCCACTGTAGTAGATACTAATTTATTTCCTTTCTTCATAGATATGGATCGCTATGCATCCGACTGTGATAACGAGGAAGTAACCGAATCTCTTCTCACCGAATATCCAACAGCAGCATCACTGCAACACCAACAGCAACAAAACCTCCACCAACAACAATTGTATCACCATCAAAGTACCGACCTCAATTCACCATTACATTCAGCGATAGGAATATCTACGGCCAGCACCAAAAACAGCACATCACTAGCCACGGCTAGCAGCCGAAATCCATTTAGTTTAAAATATGACATTCACGCGCCGGCAACTACATTTCCCGAGTCAAGTGATCGTCTTCCATATTCTGGTAGTTCAGCGATGCTTGATCGTTTACAAGCCGCTGTCGAGTTAAACGCCACCAATTCTGCTGTTGCAGCTTATTTACAAGCCAGTGCGGCCTTAAATGAAAGATCAATGGCCGGTTTGAGTTCGTTGAGATCTAGTCGATCTAAGAGCAATCGGTTGAATAGGGTCAGCGGTATGACCTCGTCAAGTAGTGCGACTTCATCGAATAGTGCGGCCACATCGGGGGCCAGTCGGAGTGAACGTGAAAAACAAAAATTGCAACAAATTCAAAAGGAGTTACGCGAATACGCGCAATGTGAATCCGAAGTGGAGGCGTTTGGTTCAGAGCCACCTCCAGAGCCGGCTCCACCCGAGGTACCGCCGCGTACGCAATCGTTAATAATGTCCTTACGCAAACGATCGGATTATCAATTAAAGTACGAGGGAAATGGTGACCAGAAACTGGAGGAGTATATTTCAACAACGCAGCAAAAGGGTAAGATTACGTTACAGTAGATAATACTTAAAGCTAATGATTTACATTATGTGCCCACATCTCAACAACATTTTGCTATGTCATATACCTACCTATAACTAGTTCGAATGTGTAAGCATCGAGCTCTTAATTTTACCTACTCCCCCTATTTCGTTGAGTGTTTTAGATCAAAGTGTTCACTTGTATCGTATTCGACAATTACATTTCAAATGATACTGGTATGAACTTATGAAGCTTCAAAATATCAAAGGTGCAGGAAAATTCAAATCAAATATGTAGCTATTTCTTTATTTTCGACTAGATGTACCCGACCGGCTATCTATCGGGATCTTGTCTATCGGGACAATGCACGTTACTTTACTTACTTACTTACTTATTGGGCTCCCGACACGTGGAGAGTCTCTGCCTGAGACACTGCAGTCTTCCATCCTCTACGATCCCGGGCACGCTGCTTCAAATTGTCCAGATCAAGCGCTCTGTCATCCGCGATGTCTTGGTATTTTAAACGGAGGTTCGGTCTTCCTTGTCTTCTCGAACCTGGGGGCTGGGATTCGAAAATCCTCTTGGCTGGAGCATTATTGTCCATTCGCTCGATGTGGCCGAGCCAATGTAGTCGACGTGTTTTGGCTTTTTGGACTACATCCACATCTTGGTACAGCTCATAGAGTTCGCGGTTGTATCTTCTCCTCCATTCGCCCTCCTCGCACACAGGACCAAAAATCCGCCGAAGTATTTGTCTTTCGAAGGAGCCCAGTATCAGCTCTCCATTCTTGCTTATCGTCCAGCACTCGGCGCCATAAAGCAGAACTGGCAGGATAAGGGTTTTGTAGAGCACACATTTCGTCCTTCGAGTTAGGAGTTTTGAACCCAGTTGTTTTGCCAAACCGAAGTAGCAACGGTTTCCTAGGGTAATTCTTCGTCGGATCTCCACTAGGGTGTCATTCGTGGAGTTTACGTTTACTCCGAGGTAGGTGAACTCCTTCTACCTCGAAATTGTTGCTATCAATAGTGACGTTTTGTTCTAGGCGGTGGACAGATGCTTGTTTGTTTGTTGATAGCATGTACTTAGTCTTGTCCTCATTTACTTCAAGCCCAACGGATTTCGCCTGTTCTTCAACCGCCGTGAACCTATCACGGCACGCTGGGAGCGACCGATGATATCAATATCTTCCGCATAGCCAAGCAGCTGGACGGACCTGTTGAAGATAGTGTCTTCCGTGTTGACACCTGCCCTGCGCACTGTCTGCTCCAGTACGAGATTGAAGACAATGCACGTTAATTTTCCAAATTATACAACTTTAGCTCGAATGAATGTCGAGAAATAGCGTTTGCATTGACTTTTTGTACTAAAGGATCCCTTTGTCCAAAATCCCGGCCACATGTCGAATGCTTCCAACAGGCAATTAGAAGTCCATTTCCCAATTATCAAATAATTTAAAAGTTAATAAACTCTAATAAATGTTATTATAATAGTCTTCTAAATAAGTTTGTGAATTGCTAGGTACCTATCCCACGCCCCTTTTTTTAATCCCAATCTATTATACGCCCTAGACTAGCTCTCTGTCAAATTACATTACGATTGAGAGCTTTAAGACGTTCGTCTATTATTTAGTCGTGAAAAGAACACACAAACAAACAAACAGATTACGAATTTAGAAGGAACTTTGCTTTAAGCTAGTGCACTAGTACAGTCCATTATGATTTACCGCAACACAACAGGTGACTGTGAATTTGAATCCAAAACCAAATGCAGAATTGAGTTTACATTTTCAATACAAATATAAGGGACTACCTAATTCTTATAAATTACAAACATACTGCGACAGCTAACTAAACTACAAAATTCCCTTTATAATACCAACAAACAGGTTGGAGTACATGATTTTGAAGTTATTATAGAAAAGCTCTACGTAAGAATACCTGCTATAAAAAGTTCGTCCAAAACTTAATCTGAATTTTGATACTTTAGCTCGTTTTATTTTAAAGTGTTAAAAGCCTTAAAGCTTTCCGAATTGAGAAATTTTGCCATAAACAAAAAAATAATTTCCCTTGCTCAAGCTTTTAGAAACATCATTGTTGATTATGAAGGCAGCTTAAAAGTTATCACATCAGTAATGACATTGTGCCTATACAATCTAATGTTTATATACATCAGGACACAAGTTCTTCATTGCAAAATTTGTTTAAATAAATTCTGTACCTGGATTCTGTCAACAAGTTGACAACCACTCCCTTAAGTAGGTACCTTTAAGGAAATTATCAAAAGGAGCATACAAAGCAAGTATAAGTGTTATCATCTTTGATACCCTGCACTATACGCATACAAGTCATGCAAAATGTGAGTTAGTATACGTCTAAAGGTCTAATGGGTATAATATTTGTTTTGTACCTCCCAGACTATAGCTCATTAGCTGACGACGGTTAAAAAGAAGTACCTAATGTCATAAAATTTCATTTGCGTAGATCGATTCGTTTGAACGCTATCGTGTTTTCAACAGGCTGACGGAAAGGTCTAAATCGATTTAGAATTTGATCCTGATTCCGCATATTATTATATTATTACCTACACATTTATGTATAATACTTTATGGGGTCTCCGGTGACTGCTTCTTGACGTTACAAATGTAGGTACATATTGGCAAAGTGAATATAATGTACTTTACTCAACAGAACTATTACGCGAGGGATGCTTTTGCAATATACTGAGAGACTTTAACCCGATCTAAAAAACCTACGAGGCGACTGACTTTCGAATTATGTTGCACCTAGCTGTTCCTCGCAACCATTCGTTTGTGTGAGTTTCTATTTTTGGGACGAATGGAAGGGACCTACAATTTTATGTCGAGTCCGAACGGCTGAATTGAGAAGCTTTTTCACGACAGTTATAATCTCCTATGTTTGTCAGACGTTTCGCGAGAGGTGGCTTGCTTAAGATGTACTTAATTTGTGTTTTTCCGGGGATCGAACCTGGGTCGCACAGTAGTCCAATACACAAACCGATGACGATGACGTTATAACTCGATAACCGCTGGGCCGATTTTCATGATTTATATGTATACAGTTATGAAAAGCGCTAACCCTCGCTACGCCCCTGTAAGGAATACCTAATTTTAAGTTGAAGAGAAATTTCCAAATTGTGATAGGGTAAAGTACCCAGTGACCGACACCCTTAAGAGAAATTTTGACTTTGAAAATTCATAACTTTTTCACCGTAGCATCAATATTAATGATTTTTATTTAAAATATAACTATAAATAATTTCCTGTAAGAAAGTTATAACAACAGATATATAAGGAATTCCATAAAATAAGTAAAACAGGAAATTGTAATACCTTACCAGGTTTTTAGTTGCGGACACCATTTTTTCAGTAGTCGACACCCTCAAAATATTAGTAATGGACACCCCCTTTTCTTATTAGGCCAGTAGTAACTTTTGGGCAAATAAAATATAATAAAAGAAAACATTCTCAGCTCAAATAAACTAAGTTTTTTTTTAACCAGCGGACCTGGCAAACGTTGATTTTCATGCTCGTACATTTTCATTGTCCTTCAATTGATCTGCAGCCATTATATTTAACCGATATATCCGGACTGATTTAAGAATTTTTTGTTGTTGTTGAGTGTTTAATATTTCAAATTTTGTGGAAACGGATCGCAGCTCTGCCTACCCGGCATAATTGTGAATCTACACCATTCTTGGACCCACTCAAACACACACACAAAATTTCGTCAAAATCGGTCCAGCCGTTTAGGAGGAGTTCAGTTACAACACACGTACAGAAGAATTATGCATATGTATAGTATATCCTATAGATTATTAAAAAATAAATACAAACCTATACCTAAAAAAACTACCCACCTCAAAAGGAATTCTTAAAAAAGGATATAATCATAGGATAGGTCAAGGTACCGGACGCAAAAAATGTGAACATAACACTTTTCTTGGCGCATTTTTTCAGAAATTCATGAACACTGTTCTGAATGTCTGCCTTTCGTCTTTTAAAACCGCTTTCATGATTTTAGGTAAACCAGTGAAGGATTTGCTGTTCTTCATTAGTGGTCTGATCAGTACAGTTTCCGATCCAAAATTTGGCTTTTGTACCTACTTGCGGACCAGTTTGATAAGGGGTTACGAGGAACGTTAAATTTAGCGGCAGACCTTTTTTTGGCATTCTCAAATAAAATTTTAGCATTTTCAAATAAAAGCCTGAGAAATCGTTAGAGATTTAAAACTAACGGCTCAAAGGTATGCAAATACAAAGATAATATTGGTGGTGTCCATAACTAATATCCTTAAAAATGTCCATTTGCGCCAGTAATAGACACCTGTGTCCGTCACTAGATTTATTGAAAATTTCATTTCAGTTACTGACACCCCACATAAATTTAAATTGTTTTGCTATTTTAATAATAACTGACTAACAAATAGATCGGCTACTTAATTGTTTTCAATAAAATTCACTATTCACAGTGTTACACGGTTCTATTTTTAAAATAATGATCTGTACTTACGTATTCCTTAAGGAAATCTCAAGTTTTCTGAAATTTCTAAAGGTTTCAAACCAAAGTCTATTATCACAGGGCACTAAACGACTACAAAATATCAAGAGAAGTCATTTCTTATCACATTTGAGTGCCTGAACACGTTAAAAATAACTTCCGTAACATCCAGCCACAGGAAACCTTAGAAAAATGGAAAAACAGTGGCAGGTGACCATAACTGAGAGGGTGTCGGTCACTAGGTAGTTTACCCTAGGTACCTACTTCCTTTTGACATTTCTGTTGTTAAGAAACGGAACATTCCTTCACGAATGATAAAATTCAGAGCTCCTGACTTTTTCTTCATTTTCCGAATTTCGCTACCAAGCCCATCAATTAACATACTGAGACTCACAGCATTGCACAAGTTTCAACTTCTCAAACTGCATTACCTTTTAAAAACGGAATACATGTTCTCATAATATCGTCCATCCGCATATGGATACATCCTACCTGGACAAGCAATGGCTTTGCAACGGCTTTGCAACGTCTTTTGCATTAAATCAAAGTGGACTTATCAAATTATTGATATCGAGTGGTAAACTGTCATCAATTAGCAGAGACCTGTCTGCGCCGTACTGCACTGAATAAATCTAATTAAACTGTTAAAAAAAATACATAAATGTCCTCATGTGTCCTCAATCCTCAATCCTCATATGCAAGGAATGATAAAACATCTTCTGACAATCCCGCACACTATATACGCCTGCATCTACAGGCATATGCTGTAAATTGCAGTGCCTTTAAGCCAGAACAATTAATTCAACTGTCGTTTTTTTTATATTTCAGATTACCATGTTGCGGATAATTCACGTTCAAGTGAAAACCAATCAAAGTCAGTTGCGTCAAGTGACTCACAAAGCCAGCAAGGGTAAGTTTTATTTATTCTGCCTGCAAGTTATATATGTACCTGCAAATGGGTCTGCTCCCAGCACCCTTCATTGAAAAATTAAATAGGAAACCATTAAGAGTCCAAAGTGAATTTCTTCTTCTGCCAAATGAATAATTAAATCCATCCTATATGTATTATCCAGGTGAATATGCACTATGCAGTTCGTAGTCGTTGCTGTGATGTAATCAGCAGCATTAAAAATTGCACCCACACCGCGATGATACAATATGCCTACAACTCTACTCATATAGTCTGCTTCAGTTATTCGATAAATAGCTCACTCATAACCATAACCATAAGACTCGGATCCTCTTAAAATATCTCCAATTAATCGGGAAATGATTTTCCGTTGAAAATGAGCCAACGAATTAAGTAAGCTGCAAAAATAAAGATTAAAGCGATGCAAAAAGTACTCTGATTGATTTCGCAGGATAAATTGATTGAGTATAACTCCGATGTGGAAAAAAAGGATGCTGTTTTTTCGCAAGTTACCTATCTATCTTTCAAGGAATCGTTAAGTTTAATCTGATTGACTTGAAGAGGTGAAGGAGATAAATGATTACAATACTAAAACCTAGTGTTTAGATCCTAGAGAACATTCGATTGCTTCTGAAGGTTTTTTTTTTCTTATTTTGGTTCTATTGCATTTGGGAATTTGTCAGGTTGGAGCAATGTTAAGGCTGCATTAGGTGTAATGATTTTGAACTAATGGTGTTTTCTGTGACACTGATTAGTCGGACAGATAATTTAAAAAAAAAAATTAGAAGTGGCACTTGCAGAATTATTTCAATTATACTAAATATGTGAACGACTGAGTCACACGGAACCTCCACTCAAAATGTCTAATTGCAAGTTGGGTTGAACTCTCCTTAAGATTTAATTGTTTCTTAGAGAATTTTAAAATCTAAATTTAGGGTTTTGGAGATACAAAAGATTCTAAATCAATTTATTGAGGAATGCTAGTTTTATTTTAACCTATATCGGACCCGGCAAACGTTGTTTTGCCTGCTCGTACATTTTCATTGTCCGTCAATTGTTATCTGCAAGAAGAATTACTTCCAATCGCAATTATATTACTCGTTGACAATGGCAATTTGATTCGTGGACAAAGGAAAATGCTCAGACAAAGGCCAACCTGTATGAACTCAAAAACTGTTAAAAGTTACGTTAGCAGAACGGAATAAAGAACTCAACTTGGATAACGTTATAAAAAAGAATAAAATTACTTTATTTGAAAATTAACAATTTGTGTGTTTTTTATGACATTTGAAATTTGACATTTGACATTTGGGCATTGTTGTTACTAAAGCTGTGTTCAGTAGTCTTTGGAATAAGGCTGCCTCCAGTACTTTACTTTGGAGACGTCGTAGTCTCCAACAGCAGCCGTTTTATTTAACCGATGTGCCCGGCCTTATTCTGTACTCCGTTTGTTTCGACCGATATTTCCTCTAGACATATTATTTTCCCATGACTGTCGAAGAATAACGTTTGAAATGAATGTTTTGTAAAATGCTTCAATCAGGCAATGTTCAGATATAGTGATTTAAATAAATTTATTGTAAGGGTCGTGCCATGGCCCGTTTTCCAATCCCACCCACACTTCGCGCGGTTGTTTGTTTGGACAATGCACATCAACGTTTAAAATTTTACAACTTTGGCTACCGGGTGTCGAGGGGATACGTACCAATTACCGATAAAAAAAATGTCGACTACTAATAATGTCGATTTTGCCACTCGCTAAAATCTCGACAAAATTTTTATCGACTTTTAAGAATATCGAAAATTTAAAACCTCGACACTTAAAATGTCAACATTTTAAAAAATCTACATATTCTCAGTCGATATTTTTATCAGTCGAGATTTTTCTTAATCGATATTTTTTTTTCGGTATTTTGTTGATCAATTTTTTGGAATCGGTAGATATTTTTAAAAGCGGTTAATCGACCCCCAACCCGGTGTCGAGATATATATAGCATTTAAATTTTATTTTTTTTGTACGGGAGGTATCACGCCCCTTTGTTTAATTTTGATCAAGTTTCCACAGAAACACATTTAGGCCAATAACAAATATTTTCTTAAAATTTGAGTTCAATCAGTTCGGTAATTATCTAGATAGAAGATTTTTTTGTTTTTTGTTTCTTATCGGAAGTGCCACACACTTTTGTCCAATTTTCACCAAACGTGCATCTAAACCATCCTTGGACCCACTCAAACACACGCACTAAATTTCATTAAAATCGGTACATCCATACCTAAGCAGAAAACAACTCATTTTGGTTCATAGGACATGGCTATAAACGACATATCCTAAAACCATGTCACAGACTTAAGAAATATTTTAAAACGAATTTCATTAAACACTGTTCAGTAGTATTCGCGCTTTGAGGTATGTAACAATATAAATAAAATTCATACAGCTTTATAAATATAAAACAAAATTGTAAACACAATACATTTTAAAAAATGATATAATTAAAGTACATATTAACGGAAAATAATGACTAAATGGCTCTCGATAAGGAAAACACTATGAGACAGTTGACCGATTTGTGTATAACTCGATACTCCTGGGATACCGGGAGAGGAACACCTTCAAATACTCATGCACACCATTTGACCCCTATCTATAAAGCCAATAATGTTGCGGTGCTTATAATTATACGTATACCGAATGAACATCATCGACAGGATCGTAGAAAAAATAGTGCCCTACTGAGATAAGCAATATCATCCCGGTTCATCTCCTCCTATAGTTTCTGGAATTTGCGCTAAAGTTAGTTCTATTAGATGGTGCTAGTAAGTGTAAGTATCTGCATAAGATGCATTGCTGAATCATTACAATGGGACATCAGAGCATGAACATTGTACACGCTTTCACCATACGAACGCTAGAGGTGCTGGATCAAGTTGATTGCGAAGACAATATTGAAAAACCAAAATGAGAAAAAAAGCACCACCAAACCATTCAAGGGTTTTTGAGTCATCTGTGAAGATTGAAAGCGTTTTTTCATGAACAAACGTTTTTTCCATTCATTCATTTTCAATGGTCCGCTTGTCCATTAAGTGGGTCGCGGGTATAGGTTGCTCAATTGGACCCTCCATAGCTCTCGATTCTCCGCCATCGACTCTAAATCATCAAGGGTAATCCCCATACGGGTATAGGAGAGATTATGGACTTGATCTAACCATCTCATCCTTAGTCTACCTAGAGGACGCCTGCCTGATGGATTCCATAGCACGTCGTGGAATCCTGGTCGGGGAGCAAACATGACCAAACCACCGAAGCATGGATCGCTCCGTCCGGAGAAGTAACTGCTCGACATTGAGTTCCTCATGTATTCTGGTATTTCTAATGCGATCTCTACGGGTCACACCAGCAATACAACGGAGAAATCTCATTTCGGCAGCTTGTATCCGTGATCTTATTCTTTCGGTCATTACCCAAACCTCAAACGTAAGAGTTGGAACAAACACCGAATTAATGTCTTAGCTTAGCTTAGCTTAGCTTCGACACCAAGTTCAGTCCTCCTAATAACAGAATGACCAAGCTGTCTCAAAATTGATCCAGCCTGAGCAATCCTACAGGAAATCTCGGCATTGCTCCTTCCATCACTCGTGAATGAGACCCCGAGATACTTAAACTTCTCCATACCTGTTTTAATGGGACTCCACTAACATGCAGAATGCATTGAACAGGCGTTCTGGAGACGACCATCACTTAGTTTCGATTCGTCGTCGTCGTTTGCTTTTGCGGTCTGCTTGTGATTTTACATTCTGTATAATAAAATACGGTTCATCAGTTTTTTAACTTCCGATTCTGAGCTCCGGTAAACCACAGAAAACTCTGAATTATTGCCTATGATACGCAAACTAGTACCTACTTACTTCTCTATAGGCCTCAAACAAATTTAATTTAATGCAGCACTTTTACAACCGCACTCTGCAATGGTGGCCTGATGTGGAGACGATATAAGTCGTTAATTTGGGGAAAACGATAGATTTTACATTCTGGTATTTTATTGGCATAGTCTCAAAAATCGAAAGACATACTTCAGCAGTCCTAGAAAGTGTCAAGGTCGTCTTTCTGTGGCCACAGGAATTTATGCTATGTAGTTATCCGCAAGTCAAGCCCCAAGTAGACTGAAACCATACTATACACCAAATGGAAGAGCCGTATAATCTGCTCTACCTTCCACGTTCCATTATAGTCCAACATCTAGCACAGCAAAACATGAATTTCTATCGCTGATACTGACTCAGTTTTGAGCCTCTTGTTTCAACCTGCATTCCGCGTCATAACGCTCATCAAATTTTGTACGTGCTTCGTTGATTATAATATTTTATTAGTTGCTTCGAAAAGCCTGCATTCCGGTCTTAAAACTAGCAGCGAGTTGCTTTGTTTTCTTAAAAAAATCTCTGGATATGCAATACCACTCATTCCATTGCAATTTCTATAATCGAATCCACTATCGACTGTCTTACATATGGGGTTTTGCTTTCGACCAACGGTTTTCAATTACTTCGCCACAAATAGCTTTAATCTTTGACATACATAATACGGAGACATAGGTATTTCCAATTTGAACACTCCAAGAGTTCGCTTAACTCATTTCGTTGTTGTCCCCATTTCTTAATGTTAAGGATTTTATAATGTTCTCTCTATTGCGCTCCTTAATATTGCACATTATTTTCTTTGGTGCTGCTCTTCCATAACAACAAAACTACCACCAACACCATACTACCGCCGGGAATGACTTTTCCTCAATACAACTTCTCGACTTTCGCACAACATGCTGCAGAAGAAAAACAAAAGAATTTTAATTAAAAGTTCACATCCTCGCACTGGAGAAGTTTTATTTTCTTTCGCAGTATACAACTACAAACCGTCTGCATACGACCCTAGAAAGGAGAACGACGACGTGACATCTAGTAATTTAAAGATTGCTAACGGCTCAAAATTTCCGATCGTCCAGTTGCATTGCCAATGCGTTGCGTATGTATCGCACAAAGCCCTTTAGCTGTATAGCAGTCAACCAAAAACAAATAAGACATCGACCATTGGATACTTGGAAAATAATAATAATTTCCAACAATTACTCGAGAAATAAAAGCAATCAAAGAAAATTCCCTATCCCACCCCGCACCTATACCGAAATCCAATACCAAGAAAATAACAATCTCAATTGCTCCTCGTGTGCATCATCCTTCATATGGGGAGATGCGGTTCAGTCCGGTTCATATGGCCAACAAAGAAATGCAACCAGAAACCGACCACTTTATCTGCTTTGTGTGGCCGGCCATGCCATAATTCAGGACACGCTTTCATGTGATATTTTTAAATCGTGATCGAACCGAATGAAAGGAGAACGAACTCAACCAAAGAAAATGTGGAATTTTCGCAAAGAACACAATCATACTGTACTATTATAGAGAAGACTAGAAGAGCCTCTCAGATGGAAAGGGAAAGGCATCAACTATTGTTGCATTTGTAGAGGTATAACAATTATAAAACCGAACGATAACCATTCGACTGTGATGGTAACATTGAATGTGCACACTGCACATAAAGGATTTACGTTGTTCCCAAGAGGATACAGAGGTGCATTTCGAATCCATCTTCGAGAAATTCTATTCTTTGCCGGTTTCTTGTGCGGGAAATGAAGTTGTAGTTTCTTTGGACGGATAAAGGGATAAGTCCCACGTCTAGTTCATCAATTAATTGAACGTAATAGATGAAAATGATCATGGAACGAGTCCTTTTTGTAAGAACTTATCTTGTGGTTATGGCACAAGGGGGTTGTGTGAATGCACTCGGTTTATTAGTTGGAAAGTAACTACTCACTTGCTTTGTGAATAGAAGCAGCTTTTCTGTTATGTATTAGCCGATTGGGGCAATCACAATAAAAATGTCCTCTGAGATGCAATATTGTCTTCTTCCTTAATCTCAATTGGGGAGTAGCGCTTGCTGGGGCATTGTGTTAGCCAGCAGTGCCTATATAACCTAGTTCTTTCTGACTTAGTTTACAGATACCTGAAGGTTTATTTTAAAATGCGCCCTCGATTGTTGTTATTAATTGTTTCCGTTCGGCCCAACTAAAGTTCTGGGGCCAGATTATGTAAAATGAAAACGATCGAACGATATCGTTTCGACAATAGCTGCCTCTGCCTATTGCTACCTACAGATATGATAGAGACATGTTTATTCAGAATTAAAGCGTTTTTCGTTTCGTATTTTACAGAATCCCACCCCTGAGTTCCATCAAACTCTTTAGATATGTCAGGTCAGGAATATTACCCTCAGTATCTGTTCAGGTAGGAGTGAGATACTCACAATTCCGAGGCTGACAGGCCCATTATTGAAACTCTGGTCCTAGTGCGCAGGTAGGCACCGGAAACTATAGTCAAAATTTGCAGCTTTGTTCGGTGAATCTGGTGTGTCTTGTAAAATATGGTAAAAATATCGATTCTGATAGGTTACTTCAATGGACACGTCGGTAACCATGTAATGACATGGGGCAGGCGTCCGAGTCTTCAGTCAAAGACACGAATAGATTTATTTTTGGTACCATAGACCATTCAACGGTGGGCGCAGTAGCGCAGTAGTTAGTGTGCTATACTACTGTGCGAGGGATTCCAGGTTCGATCCCCGGAAAAACACAAATTGCATCTTAAAGTTTTTTCTACTGCGCCACCTCTCGCGACCGACTGACAAACATCCGAGAGTATGACTGTCATGAAAAAGCTTCTCAATTCAGCCGTTCGGACGTGTAAATTGGTTGTTAAAGCATCAGCCACAGAACAGTCTTGGAATAAGATCAGGAAATATAGGTAGATCATGATCACATGTCTATCTGCAAACAAAGTGTTGGCCACCATGCATGCACGTTCTTAGCGGAGGAAGTGAAATATTTTTCATGCTATAACTCAAGTCCCTAGAGAGGGAGAGATGTAGTTTAATGTCTCCTTGTCATTAAAATGGGCTGGGAAAGCTGCGAAACACGTTCCGATTTCCAAACCAGATTGATTGTTCTACTTTCAAGATAGTTGATAAAAGGGATTACTCCAAACCCATAATTTGAAATATAGTCAACTAGGTACTTATGGGTATAATAAGCTTCTCGGCATTGTGTTCAAGACGTAGGTACTATATTTTCAGCGAAAATATAGAGAAAATCACTGCAATATGTTAACTGATTTTTTTAATGTCTTAAAAACGCTTTCAAATCCTGACTTTAGAATATACGATATACTCTACATTTGTAATTGGCTTTCTACCCTCTACGTAAGCGCATAATATGATGTTTGAATTAAGTCCGATGTCTCTAATATACTTAGGTATTTGGGAATTGCCCCGATGATTTATAAGGTTACGGAAAATTGAGTGCTATAGATGCTTCATTTAAAAATTAAGTAATTTTATTATTTGTCACAGAAATTTATCTTGCACGTCTAATAAATTGCATTTCTAACAAATTAATTAAATACCTACCAAAAAACGTGTTCAGAAAATATTGGACTTGGACAAACCATGCCTTCCTCAAACCGCTTAGACCATCAATGAACTTAACAAAGCTTATATTGACCACCAAGTGGACCGATACAAGCAGTTTACCCTTAACATGCAATAAAAAGACAAACCTACTAGTAATCTCCTGTCAAGTCATATTGGGATATCAATCTGCAAGGGTGCATTGTCCCCTCCTTTCCTGCTGCCTATAACATTCCAGTAGGTACTAAGCCAGAGTTTCGTCCAGTTATCCATCCACATATCTACACATACTGCACTTCTATATGGATAGATTTATGAATTCGTAAGCCATTCGAGGTACATGTGGGCATACGTCGGTCGGGGGTATTTATAATTTCATTACAAATCTCGGACGATTCACATTTTCATACGACCAAGCGCAATCGACAAAACAATTCAATCGTAATTCTAATAAGCCGGCCATTAAATCCTCATTAAAAATAAACATCTTCTCGTCCATGCCCATTTCATCGGCGTTCGATGCTCTGGTCTCCATTCTTAAATAAATCAGAGCCGACGAACCACTTCAGTGCCTGATGTTACTGCCGTTGCTGCTGCTCGAGGAAGAGCATCGAAGAACAATTCACATTCGTTTAATCATCAACGACGATGATGCGATGCTGATGCTGATGATGTCGATGGATTCCTAATCGCATTTAGCTCTTCAATTCAGGCGAGCAGTCGGTCGTAAAAATGGAAGAACACATATATCCACAGCCACACTCTCGTCCTCCTTCTAATAGTCGCAGAGATGAGGGATTGCTTTGCTTTCTACTAAAGGCAATCCAAAACAGAAGGGAACCGAAAAAATACCTCCAACGAATGAACACCGGATATTAAACATTTCAAAACAATTCCAAGATTATTCCTTAACGGTTCTCTGTCATGACAACGACTTATACTACACAACATACTCCAGGCCTTCCAGCTTAGAGAGATTGTGTTTTTATTTTTTGAGTGAGAGGGCCTTTAGCCTCTACCGCGCCACAACGGTCCATCTCGTCGACGAGGAGTTTTATTACTCATTGCGGGATCATTGTAATGAATTACGTTCAGCCGAGTTAATCCCTGGAAATGTGGGGCGACCTTTGTATGGGGTGCACACCGCGTTCCCGCAATGGGATGAGAATCGATGATTCCCTTTCTGTTTTAATTGCCATGCCACTGACATATGCATCGGCATGTGGTGTGGCCTTAATATGCCAATGCCACTCTAGAGGTGTTGTTATGACGATAGATATTATGTGTTTTCTGCTGCATAAGGATCAAATCGGATCAACAAATTTTGTTTTGACAAGTCTTGGTTTTATGGGACAATTTTAATGAGGGCGCAGTTAGGCTTAAAATGTTAAGACGGAAGAAGAGTTTTTGTTATCAATGCCAAGGAGGAGTGTTCTTTGAACAGAATTATATCAGCGGTAGAGGCATCAGTAGTGCCTAGGCCTAAGTTATTTATTTTTTTAAAAAGGCCTTGGAAAGCCTGCTCGTTGAAAAGATACTTGGAATAGGTATTTATATTGCCGGCTTTGGCATTTTGCGAACAGCGTAAATGTTGTGACAGTGAAGAAAAAAAGCTTCAGAGAGGACTTTCCGTTTGGGTTTTCCACGGAAACTTCTGGTACAAATACGACAAAATGCAGTCTGTGTTCGTCTGCGCCTCAGGAAAAAAAAACTCTTTAAATTGGAAACAAAAACTCTTGTTCTTTCAGGTTCGATCCTTGGAAAAAATCACAAATTACACCTTAAGGTTTTTTCTACTGCGCCACCTCTCGCGAAAGTCTGACAAACATCCGAGAGTATTACTGTCCTAAAAAAGCTTCCCAATTCAGCCGTTCGGACTCGGCATTAAATTGTAGGTCCCTTCCATTCTTCCCAAAAATAGAAACTCACACAAACGAATGGTTGAGAGAAGCTAGGCCTTGGGTGTCTACCGCCTGTTGCGCCACCTATTTATTTATTTATTTAACTTATTCAATGGCATAGAAAACCAAGCTATTGGACGGTGTTTAGCCAGTAAGAATTAATTCATTCATTTTCGAATGGTCCGCTTGTCTATTAAGTGCACTAGCAATACAACCGGAGAAATGGCATTTTGGCAGCTTGTATTCGCGATCTTATTCTTTCAGTCATTATCTACCCAAACCTCATGAGAGTTGTAACAAACACCGAATTAAAGACTGAGAACTTAGCTTTGACACTAAGTCCAGTCATGCTAATGACAGTTGTCTCAAAATAGACACAGCCTGATCAATCCTATAGGAAAACTGGGCATTGCTACTTCTATCACTCGGGAATAAGACCCCGAGATACTTAAGCTTCTCCACCTATTTCAATGGGACTGGGACTGGGACTCAACTAACATGCAGAGTGCATTGAACAGGCGTTCTGGAGACGACCATCACTTCAGATTTGTTCACGTTAACCTTCATTTCAGCTTCAACCAATCGAGTGCGCGTTGAAGTTCAGCCTGAAAGGACCCAAGGATGACCAAGTCATCAGCAAAGAGCAAATGACTTATCCTCAGAAGTCCCAATTCGAAACGTTCTTCGCCAAGACTGCGCTGTAACATCCATTCCATAAAAGTAATGAAAAGGAGAGGAGACAAGACGCACCCCTGGCGAAGTCCAACGCCCACGGTGATAGGTATTGATTTAACGCCGTTTACCCGAACACAGCTTTTACAGTTTGTGTAGAGAGATTAAATGGCTCTCAAGAGGGAACCGTCAATTCCATACTCCTTTAATACACTCCAGAGTTTATCTAGAGGGACTCGCGGTCGCATGTTTTCTCCAAATCTACGAAGCATGCGTAAACAGGTGTAGCATACTCCCAAGCCATCTCAAATACCATTCCGAGAGTGAATAACTGGTCACTCTGCTAGTCTGCTCATCTCCTAATCGTGACTTGACCACAGCTCTGCAAAGCGTTTCCAGCACTTTATGGCAAATACTTTTCCGATGAGACTTTAAAGTGATATACCCCTGTAATTGGAGCAATCCATTTCATCCCCTTGTTTTTGAAAAGGGGCATACTCACCTCAATTTGCGAATCACTGAGAGTTTCGCCGCATTTCCAGGCCACTTTAATGACACGAGAGAGCCATTTTACTCCCTCTTCACCTAAGGCCTTGAGCATTTCTGGCCGGATTTCATCCACTCCTGCAGATTTTCCAGCTTTTAGCGATTTCATCGCAAAAGTGACTTCCTCTACCGTGGGACTATTTTCCGCCCTGCTTAAGGCGATGGTTCTGTCATCCCCAATGCACTGGATTAGATTGAGCAATTCAGAAAAGTGCTCGCTCCATCTGTCTGCGTAAGATGTCTTCCTCATTGGAAAGAAGTGTACCATCTTTGGATTTGACTCCTTCAATAATATTCCACTTCCTCTCTCTAGGACGGCGAATGGTCTGCCAGAACACCTTGCTTGCAGATCTGTGATCGCAGTCTAAATTCTCGCCGAACTCCCTCCAAGATTTTTTTTAGCTGCTTTAACAGCCAATTTGCAAGTTCTTCGAGACTCAATGTACCGTTTGCGAGAAGGTGAGTCTCAAAAGTGAATCCAGAGATGAAACTCTTCTTCTTCTCTCTGACGACTTCTTGAACACGTTTTAAACCACGTATTTCTTTTCTAACAACCAGCCGCCACGCTGAGCCACTTCCGCAAACATTTCCTGCAGAGGCAATGGAACATTTCGAATTTGTTCAAACCTTTCAGATACCTGCCATGCAAATTCCTCCCGTATTTCATAGTTCTGTAGCCTCCCACCATATGCACGTAACCATCCTTAGTTTACGCTTTGGCTGGATAGATATTTGATCGTTGAGAATGAGATACAATTAGCATAACAACATTTGGTGATCAGTTGACAGTTCAGCTCAGCCCCTCTCAACACACGAACATCACAAACCATCCTTTTAATATGCGACGGTACCACCACCGACGGTGTATTTATTTATAGATATCGGAGTCACCGTGTTTCCCAATCGCGCTGCCCCACGTGAGCATTGAAATCACCAATCAGGGTATAAGAATCCATATATGCAACCTTTTCAAGGGCTGCATCAACTTTATATAAGAAAACTGCGTACACCGACTCCAGATTCGGTGCATACACCTGCACTAAGAGCTAGAGTTGATCTTTCAAGGTTAAGCTTGAAAATCGCAACTCTCCCTCCTTATGGTATCCACTTCAATACTCTGCCTGGGACTTGCGAGTATCCCCACTCCCGACAGAGCGGACAAAGTCCTCAGTTCCAGAACTCCTTTGCTTTGTTGAGGAAACACAAACTATATCTAGTCGATATTTGACAGCCTCCCCGTCCCCAACAAGCTCCAGGTCATTTCCCGTGATCGAAGAGATGTTCCACGTGCCTATCCTAAGTCGATTGCGTTGTAGAGTAGCCGAAAGTCCACTCATGCCCCTATTGGTGCAAAGGGTGTGCGACTGTATAGCGAGCCTGAAATATAAATCTTCAAACATACCACACTTTTGCATATAATCTTACATTGTAGTGCCAAACCGCCAAAGTCCTTGAGTCGTTTCCCTTTTATTTAAATGTTACTCTTCATGTTTCTCATGTTCCTCTTGACAGTTAACAAAAAATCAGAAAATACCACCAAATTATATCAATCAATTCACAAGTTCCAACTTCATTCACACTCCTCCATTCCGCATAATTTATACTTGGGTATGCTAAATACTTCAGCAGATTCCCTTTTATTTGTTTCTCCAAACACACAAAAGAAACAAAACGAAATTAAAAACCAAAGAAGCCGTAGTGATGCTGGTCTTCCCTCGGTATTTTTTATCTGTCAGATCAGATCGCCTGACCGATCATCAACTTTGATCGAGAAGTACCGGCATGTCATGTCCAAATATCAAATATCGAGATTTCATCGCATGCCGATTTGATACGATTATTTATATGTGTGTCATCAGTGTGTTAAGGAAATTGTTTGGGATGACAGTTGGAACACTTCTCACACAGCGATATGCCATACGGAGATTGGATTACGTAAAACTGTATCTGAAAGAGCGTTTTATTAAGATATCAGGGTTTGTCTCAAAAGTGCGGTTGCTCCGTTCGTGTTGGCAGTGTTGACATTTCTGACAGTTATTCGACGGTAATGGCAGACACTTTGTGTCATTTTTGTTTAATTAATGGGATATTTTTGAGATATTCTTTTGTTGAGCATATTTCTGAGTATGTATTTATGTATGTATATCTGAATATCGCAAAGATAAATTATTATTGTCTGAGCTGCAATTAGGATTTATTCATGTGGTAAATTTGTAAGAGAAGTGGAATTGCTGTCAGTGGAGAGAAACATATTTTTTTTTGTAAACGCTGTCATTATTTGAAGAAGTACTTAATTATAGTTAATTGGACTTACAAGTAACAAGTCAGATACGAACACAAAGGTATAGTAGATAACTGCATACAGGTACTTTTGGGATGAAAGCGAGGGGAGAAGACTTGACCTGATTAGGGGAAACCTTGGAAATGGAGACATATGCCAGGCATATGACATGACGCTCTTCTCATTATTTTATGTCCAGTTCAAACTGCCGAATTAGCCAGTTTGATCTTTAAAACTGAAGGTCAGTCGGTGTTTACGGTATATTCCTGTCCATACTTCTAATCTTTTGAATTGTAGTGGGATATTTTTCTTTTTGTATGTATCTATAGCCCCCGGTAACATTAGTTATCGTAATTGCGAGGATTAATGTTGTATGTTGTATATGTACCTAACTACCTACAAGTGAACTCATACGATATATTGTCAGCCGATACGCACATAGCTACTTACTCGATGTTGTGGGTAGTATACCACAATCGGTACGAGAAATCCGGCAGGTCTTTTCTGATAAATTGTAAAGTTAATATTTTCATTGATAGAAAACCTTTAATGTTTTTATTATTATTCTTTTTCAATGATCTAACTTGCCTATTGGGCTTTTGTATGAAATTTTCGTCTGTAAGAAGAATACTACGCCGGCCGACCCAGATTGGTATCAATCTACCGCATCAGTTGCTGTTGTTGCCTTTGCTACGTTTAGTGTTATGCCTTTCGCTATTTAGCGAGCCTCTTTAAGGTTAAAGCTACACAAAAAGATGGGTACATACATTAAACCTTTGCCGTTATTTCGTTAACAATCTTGCCATATAGCGCTATGATATCCGCGCATTGTTCTGAAAGCGATTCGAAAGTGTGACTACTCATGGGTTCTGATCCATTTTCCACTAGAGTCACTTTTAGTTTGCATTTCGCTCGATTTTGTCAAAAATTGTTGCACATCCATTTTACTAGCCATAAGGATTTGAGGTATGTCCCTGAGAACTTCGGTCGGAACAACACCTTACCAACTTCAGGTCATGTCCTTCCTTTTTCTTCTTTGCCCCCAATGCGGGTAGAATTTGATTGTCTAAAATTATACGTTTGGTAAATCAGGCTTAGTAGGAAAGTCAGCTTAAGCCATTTTTTGTGCCGGTTGCTTTAACAAACTTTTCTTACAAGCAGTGAGTTTTAAAAACTTATCTTGCTTGATTTGTAGCCCAACATGTACGTACACCTTTCCTAATGGAAAAGTATCTTATGGTAATGGCATAGGCCAATAATTCAGGTAATGTCTAAATAGCATCTCCTCCCCTATCTAGAGATGCAATTGTCTCGAATTTTGCCATTACATTTGAAATTTTTGTATTAATGACCTACATGCTTATATGTTTTTTGTGTGCTTCTTTTGTTTGTTGAAAGCATAAGAATTCAAGTTGTTCTCATAATACCTACCCAGATTTTGACTGGAATATAATGATAATGATTATTTTTATTTGGTAACTGGCAGTGGCAAGAGGCAAGACAACAGGTAGAATGTGGAAGATAAAATACATCACAGCGACGACGACGAAGTAGAATTCTCTTTGAATTATTCTATTCACTTTTTATTTGGGTACTCGTAAAGAGAGCATTCCTATGCTTCGTACAAAAATACGATGCTGCTCATAGTCATCGTAGTATAGCTCGTGCTCGTCCAAGTGAATCCAGCTTCCAGGATTCATTTATCTTAATCTACTTAACTTTGACGAACGACCATGATACCATGTGGTATCATGACGAACAACGATGACAAAAATAGAAAAGATAAAAACAAGCGTCCACTTTAATCCACACACCGGTTCAAATCTCTACTGAGCGGTGATTTCACTAATACTTAGACTCCACATTCCACAATCATTTAGATTCATTCCAAAGGATAATGTTTTACTTGAACCGTTAGGCTTAGGAGTTATGTGATAAGTCTAAACTTGTGTGAAGTTTCTTCAACTATGGAACTTGTAAAATCAAGGATATCCACAAAACTCATTCCAATACATTCGTCTAAAATATACCAATAGATGAGACTAGTGGATACGGAAGAGAAATTCGGAATGAATTCAATTTCTATTATGTTTATCGTTTATGCCTTGCTTCGGTGAGATGCTTTTTAGAGTCTACTTTTATTTTCCACTTCAACTTGTCTAAGTCTAATAGTGAATATGGGTTAAAAGAGTTCTAAGAGAGTATTAAAAGAGAACATCATGAAACAAAATCAAATTGTTGAATCTCACTCTTACATATTTCGGTGGAAGTTTAACAGAACCAGAGTCCAGACCCAGAGACCACTTCTAATTCATTCTAACCGGTCTAATAGACGACAATAGTTACCTGACAGATATACCTGGAGACATTTTTCATCTCATATTTTAAAACTCCCATAGTAGAAGAATCTTATATCCACTTTAATAAGAAAAATGTATTTTAGAGTCAGTACAGTTTAGTACGCGGTCTTACGCATTCTGGAATTAGCTTTTTGATTCAATAATGAAAACTAATTGTCTAAGATAATAACATAGGAAGTTAGGGGAAAAGGTGAAAATTGGTATTAGTAAAGTAAAATAGTAAGGACTAAGCAGCTTTGAAAAAATAAAATGAATTTAGAACTACTCTTAAAAATTATTTTCAATTGGTCTAATGGAAAACATCTGTTTTAAGAGATATTCCGATAAAATATGGTTCGAATCTATGGTATTTTTGTTTTAAAATTAAGTTCAGATGAATACAAAATTTGCTTAAATCAAAATGAACTCGTATATGAAAATGAAAAATGAATGTGCTCTCTTTATTTACTGCAAGCATCTGGAGAAGACTTAAGGGAAAGTGTCCTTCGTAAATTATTTGAATCACTGCAGAAATGATACCGTTTTGTCCTCTTTCGTATGGGGTAGCAACTTTTCGCGCATGTTTTTTTTTGTTTAATAAATACTGGAGTAGCCTTTTACTTTCAAACAATTATTGGCTAAAGTTATTTAAATAAACTTTAAATTACTACCTACTACCTAGGTAGATAGTACCTAGGTACGTATGTACTATGAAAACAAAATTTAAAATAAAGCGTTGTAAAAAAACATGTATAAACATATAGGGAGAGACTGTTTCTTAAAAAGAAAACTGGGCTGCATTCAATATATAAAAAAAAAAGAAAACATTATCATGGCGGGTGATTAAATTCATTGTCCATGCGCAAAACCGTGGTAGGCTCTCTTTACAGTTGAATTTACTTCGCTGAATGAATCTATAAATAAATTTATTTTGAATTTATATGATGTCATGTAGCATGTAGCAGTAGCAACAGTACGTAGGTACAACTAGACCAACGGCTATGACTATGACTGAGTTGAACATGCGTACTTCATTCTTCATCCAACAAATTGGTATAAAATAAATACAACTTAACACAAAAGAAAACAACTGCAGGCAATAGATACTTGTGCCATGGCGGTTTGTCTTACACAGAGATACACAATTTTCTTTATAGTCTGTCGCCGTTCGTCCACTGAAATTTAAAAGAGAAGTGAATCCCATCAATGTGTACCCATGTTTGTAAACATCAAACACATCACCGACACAAACCGACACAAACCATCATTTCGACCAGTTCTCATCTCATCCAAAGGGAAACCGTAAAACGAACACAAAATTCATCCCCGTTCAGAGATACCAGATAACATACCCAACACCAGAACACAAAGTTTGTTGTACTTTTTGGTTCACATCGCAGCAGCAGCAGCGCCACCGAATCGCATGTATACGATTTAGTATTGAATACTTCGTCGGTTTGTTGGGACGTCCGTGTCCTGACACTACTCGTGGGAATTTACTATGTAATCGCGTTTTCTTCTCTGTCTCTAAATCTAAATCCAGTCCCTTAAGAAAATCAATTAAAAACCATGAAATTGTCCTGATACAAAACGGATAAAACTACAACACCTGTTAAGCGAATAATATTTTTTTAAAACTTAATATGCTTACCAGTTCAAGAATAGGTACATATCGCTAGCAAGTAAAAAACCAGATTTTATCAAAGAAAACAAGGATATTTCGCAGTGTTTTTGTTCGTCGTTCCTATAGGTACCTATTATCTATAATCCCATACAAAAAAGCATCATTTTTTGCACATCTTCTTCTCGGGCGAATTTCTGTATAATTTTAACGAGAGTGCGTGTTTTTATGTGCGAAAAGCGATTAATTAACAGATAAATCGATTTTGGAATCCCAAGTCTAATTGATAATATCCGTTTTGTTCCTTACACGAGGGTGAACGTTTTTTATTTCATCTCTGCAAAGGGAATATATACATAAATTATAAACGGGAGAACTCGACATACAGAGTGCGCAATTCGTGTGAAAATAATAAATTCAATCAAGTGCAAAAAAAAGACCGGGCGAAAATTAATAAGTGCGAAAATTTCCCAAAAAGTGCATATTGAAGATTTGAGATAAAAAAGTGTTTTGTTTTTTTTTTTCGTATCCAAAAAAAGGATTATTCCGAAGGATATCAGTGGATTGCAATGTTTCGCATCGTATAGTGAGCCGAAAAGGAATTTTACTTGAAACGATTGTTTTGTTAAGCAAACACCAACAGCAGCTGCATTCAGGATCATTGGAATAGAAAGTAGGTAACAATCAACCCTTAATGTGCTGTATAATATTTTGGTGTACACAGCCACGCAAAGATGGGAATTTGTTTTGATTTTTTTTTTGTGTTAGGTAGGTATATCGAGAAATGATATTAAGAGGTGGGTGTACGTAGATACTCCTCGACTCGTATAGGGAGATAATTTAGAATTTAAATTTGAACTCCAATACTTCGGTTCAATAAAAACAAAGCCCAGTTGAAAAACAGCTTTCACAACAAACCTATACACAAAATGTTCTATTAAATTATTTATGAGGTCGACTTTTGTATCGGATTTACTTTAGATGAGCCTCCGTGAATACATTTAAAAGAGACACTAAAAAACGGTTGCGATAATGAAGGATAGTTTGAAAGAAAAATAAATTCCATTATATTTAGCTATTATCGTCACCTACGAATCTTCATATTGCGTATAGGTATACTGTTTTAATCTTTTATTTTACTAGCACAACTAGGTTCATTTACTTCTTTATTTATTGAGATGTTAATGTAAATGAAACATACAATTTTTACGTTTCCTCGAAGTCGATTTCAGTATAATCAGAAAATACTTAATATGACTTTATCATAAACGTGTTACAATAATTGCAATGCAAATTTACACAATAAATTTACCGTATAAAGTGAAACTTTTAACCTTTATGGCGCAATAGCTATAGATATTTTTTGGGTAGGTATACACGCATTTAATCGCCCGCTCGAGTTTTTCCACATTTTCCCTATATCAATAAATACTTTATATGGATGCCAACAAAATGAAACTGAACCTCCTAATTATTGTATTTGCCAAAAAGATGTCGAAATTGCTGGATAATTATGTCAATTGTATAGCTAATTGTATTGTATGGGAATATAGTACATGCTATACAATAAAATCAGGTGTATTTTTTAAACAGGAAAACTGATTTTCTTATCAGATATAGTTTGGATGTTTTAAATTATGTACATAACATCGGATTCGAGGATACCTAACCAATTTTAGCATTGGAACTGTCCAGTGTTTAGAGTCATTAGAACCAATTTTACAGTTAAACAATAAAAGAAAACAAATCACGACCATCTTCCAACAGTAGAAAAACTGACGAAATTTTTGATCGTTATTAAAATTAACTTTGTTTCACTACCTATATCCTATTGTAGCCGGTTTTATTTATCCGATCAAACTGATGACTGATGATGCTTATGTTAGGTTTCTGGATCGGTGAATAAGATTAGAGTCCACTTCACCACAATTATGTACTTTTGGACCCATTGTGATATCTTCAATAAGTGTATTAGCCGCCAGTTTCCATTGCTTATCTATGCCGACGTTGCTAGGCCATACTTTACCTAAAAGAATGGAATGCCTTTGGTATAGATACCAGCGAAATATAGCTTTGCAAAAGTCTATCTTCTTAAGTTCATTTTTTTTTTTTTAATTTTAAGTTTTTCTTATTAAGTGCGAAATTGCAATATGCACCCGATCGCAGCCAATGTATCTACGCTATTTTGAGCCTAGGTTTTTTTTTTTTTTGATGATGCTCATGTTAGGTTTCTGGATCGGTGAATAAGATTAGAGTCCACTTCACCACAATTATGTACTTTTGGACCCATTGTAATATCTTCAATAAGTGTATACCTACCTACTATACCTAAAAGAATGAAATGCCTTTGGTATAGATACCTGCGAAATATAGCTTTGCAAAAGTCCATCTTCTTAAGTTATTTTTTTTTTTTAATTTTAAGTTTTTCTTATTAAGTGCGAAATTGCAATATGCACCCGATCGCAGCCAATGTATCTACGCTATTTTGAGCCTATGTTTTTTACTTCGGTTCATGGAACATTTTTCTTAGGTAGATATTGATTGTTATAATAAAATCGGAGTGAGTGATTTCAATTGAATGTTTGTTTTTGTGATGCAACAGATCTGAACCGAATAATGACTTTTCAAATTCAGTGCTGTTTTCCTGAATGGTATCTAGACAGTTGCCTATACGTTAATGTCATGGAATATCTAATCCTAATTCCATTTTTATTATTGTACTAAAGCTCTATTAACAGTTTAGGGAAATCTTTTCCTATTTTGAAAAATAAAAAAGGGACTAACCGAACTGTTCGGTTTTTAATTTACTCTCTATGAGGTTGAAGACGGTGCTCGCATTTGAGGGATATAATATTCCACAACAAATTCAAATAAATCTTGTAGTTCTAAAAAAATAAATGTATATTTATTTGTAAATAAGATAAAACTATAAAAGTTATAATTATTTTGTATTGGAAATGACTCTTGCGGAGCTCGATATGATCTGTGAATTATTACGAAAAGCCGAAGAACTAAACAAATGTAATTTTTCATTCAATCGGCAGTAAATTTTCTAATTTCATTGCTGTGCACTTCAAATAAATAATTGATTCTCACACATTCCAAAAATCTGTCATTTCTCAATTAAACACTTCTCTTGAGAGAGACGAATTTAAACGCTTCTAGCATTTTGAGATGCTTCTTGACAGGTGTTAGTTGTGAAAATTGTAGCCTTGTGGAAATTTGTCTTCACGATGAGATTTCAAAAATAAGTTTGCTTATTCTTAACTGTGTCTACAGAGTTCAAAATAAGTACCTACATAATAATTGCTCAATTTGAGCACCTGCTTCAATAATTCTGATTTTTAGAAACGAAAAGAACCTACGCGACGGAAGAAAAATAAGATTTTTGCAAGTATTTGGGAAAACAAATATTCACAAAAAATAAGATCTAAGCTAAATTTTGTAAATCTTGAAAAATTTTTTCGTCCCGACAATTTGCTTCAAATAAGTAATTCTTGGTTATGGTTAGAAACAGAAAACGTTTCTAAATTGTTTTAGATTTAAGGGTTAACAATACATGTCTTTTACGTAAAAAGTTAATGAAATACCTAATAAGAAAAATGTGAAATATTACACTCGACTCGAAAATAATATTTAGCAGTATAGGCACTTCTTTAAATACATATAAAGAGAATTAAAAGCCGGTTATTATTGCCCGGTTTTAAATAGACGCCCAAGATTAACAAATAAACACCTTAATAAATATTGCATTCAACAAGAACTATGTGTTGATTTAAATTTTTAGGACGAGTGAAAGGGACCTACAAAATCTATCCACATTTTTAAGACTAAGCTGATTCCGAACTGCCAAATTATTATAATTAGGTATAAAGCTTTTCTCGAACAGTTATAGGTAGGTACCTACTCTTGAATGTTTGTCAGACGTTCGCGCCGAGAAATATTTTAAGATATCGGTATATAAAATTATCTTGCCACTTTTAAACTTATCAGCCAGCTATGGTTAACATATTAAAAACTCTCAACTAAATCGTACGCCTATACTACTACCTACTAACGAAATAAGATTTATTTTATTTATAAGGTAGGTACCTACTTCCCACAAACTTGTCGAATATCAAACGATATTTTTGTTGGGAGAAATTAGGTAGGTATATTTTTAGCCAACAAGTTGTTAGTCCCCAAATTCATTAAAACTAAAAATAGAAATATCAGTAAGCGGGTTGGCAGATATTTCAAGAGAAATTGAATTTAAAATACCGCGGAAATAAAAATTGGATGAATGAAAAAATAAACTAACTAGCTAAATTACCATTAAACTGCTTACCCGTACAACGAAGGTCGGGAATTTTTTTTTTTTTGTATTAGGTAATGAAATAGTTAGGAGGTATTTATTTTGAAACCTCGTTAGTTTATAAGACGAATTTTTACCATAGAAATATTTAGCTATGTACAATGATAATGATTTGTCATTTTTTAACTTTACTTTAAATTTTTTGTTAGTTGTTTATAAAAAATAATTTTATTTGGAAAAATTTGAAATTGTGAATTCCTAAAATGTAGATATTTAAAATTACAATGATTTATTAGTGCCTCGCAAAGTTATGTATGCAAAGTATTGTTCCAAATACAAATTAAAATATTGGACTGTCATAAATTGCCTTATGTCCTTTTTCCGAAGCAAATTCTTGAAATTTTCAAAAATAAGTCAAAATCGTAAAAGGATAAAAATAATAGGTACTTACTTTCAATGTATTCACTGAATGACACAGTCTACCTTCTTTTTTATTATATAATAATTATAAAAGCAACAATAAATAAGCCAGTTAGGCAAATGCATTTATTTTACGAATAATACGTTTATGATTAACTTAGGACAACCGATTGACAGTGCATTTTCTTTATATCAGTTAGGGGCGATTTAAAAATCTGAATATCCAGAATGTTCAACTACTACAAAATATGTTATGTATATTTTATATTTTTAATAGCAAAGATGAAAATTAGCTTATATTTATGCAGGTTTTCTCAGGCTTTAAATCAAGCTATATGCTTCTTTATTTATTATAATGCCACCTATAGATAGTGATTTCCCAGATTCAACACTCAAGAATCAAATTCATCTCTAACAGATACAGCTCTATACAGGGCTGTATAGAAAGCCGCGTTAGTAATAGAAAATGGGCTTGTCAGACATACAATCCTCGGCATAATTATTTAGACAAAAGTAAAGTTAATTCTACTCATAAATTTGAACTTATTTCATGTAAATTTTGGCATCAATGGGAAGGTGATCTAAATCCCGTTTGAATGATATAAAACTTTCCTTAACCCATTAAGTACCCATTGAAAATTTAGAACTTTTGTAAAATTTTACTTTTTTGACTTTTTTCATTGGTCTCAAAAACGAAATGTTTTAATGCAAAAAGTTTCTTCAAACTATTCTAATACTGACTGCAAAAAATTTTTTTCAAAAATCTCTTCGCTTATATTTTTTTGATTTTTATGATTTATTAAGTAAATTCAAATTTATGAGTAGAATTAACTTTACTTTTGTCTAATTAATTATGCCAACGACTGTATTTATTATACATAAATAATGTCTGGTGTAATTATTATGTATGTACATATTATGCTTTCATGAATTCAGCCACTTACAGGTTTTATGTTGTGAGTAGCACTCCATATACCTACCTAAGGACTTCTGATATTCAACTCTTATCGCATTTATCTGGGAAGAGTGAAGGAAGTTGGGGTTTACGAGTTCTTTGCTCTGCAAGGCTATATAGAAATGGCCTTAAAATCCATGAACAAAACTTTGGCTGATTCGTATGTCTAATAAGTGTAAGTATTTCAGAAAGTTAAATCGAATTACTGCATTTTCGAAAGACTAACTGGCAAACTAGAGTAGTGAATTATGGTTGAACAAAATATTGTTGGTGCAAAAGATCCATATTATATAGAACTCCAGACTTGTAAGTTTTTTATTTTTTGAGAAGAATTGATATATCCTACAATTTTGTATGTCGAGTGTCGAACGAATAACATGTAATGTAATTCTTTCTTTAAATAATGGTCAGCAAATGGCCCAGAAATTTTCCTCATAGTAATTTGTAAGGAAATCCTCTTTTTTTTGTCAACAAAATTAGAAAATGAAAAAAACGGGTGACCACATAAATTACCCGCATATACCTATAATTAAATAATGTAAAGTGAACAAAGTGATTATACCCTAAACACGGAACCGTTTTCCATGTGACCAGATAAAATATCTATCGTAGGGTTTCTGGTGTCATGCTGTGAGCTAACAACTTCTTTAAGTTGAATTTGGATTTATTTAAGCGGGCATTTGTCACCGAAAAACCCCGTAACAAGTGTTTGTATGATGGTACTTTTAGAGAGACTTATTGAACATAACTAGCTATATAAAGTCGTGATGAATGCTTCTAATCTTAGACCATGAATGACATTTTTCTTAGGTAGGTATACATATTATTTTTATTCTAAGCGATCTTATTATTATGTTAAACCAAATTCTCCAATCAACAACGTAATACGAGTAGTTAGCATTTTCTAATTTGTTTTCTGTTTACCCAACTTAATAATCCGCACTATTCATGCTATGTCACGCGTTGTGATAAAATTCAAATGAAAACCAAACCCACTAGATAGTTTAGCATTTTTTCTTCGCCTTTTGGATCGATACCACTACCACCTATCTATCTACCTGGGTAACAATTTTATCTCTCATTTTTCACCTTAACCATCAACCATCACATACTACTGAAGTATACCAAGCCAACACCCGGCATCGCACGTTATAGCAAAAAAAAAATATCCCAAATTAGTAGAGCTCCCTGAAAAAGGACACCAACTTGACAGATTTACACCTTAACATACCTCGTTTATTTTCCGTGAGGGTGATTTATGACCTGCTTGGAAAAGACAAAAGAAAAAACTGAACGACACGGCGAAAAGAGGGATATAATGCCATAAGTATGTCCTGAAACGATTTCATTGTGCAAATTGAAAGTAAAAAAAAAAAAACAAAAACATTGTATAAGAAGTAGTATACAGCATAAGTAGGTAATGAAATCTTCCGCTGTTGCCTTTGGTTTTCATTAGGATTCATTCATGACACTTAAAATTTATACATTTTAAGTAACCATTATTTTCCCGACGGCAATGTATGTATGTATACTCGTATGTATATTTGTTTTTTCTTTATGACGTCGTGTTACTTATTTTTTTTTTATCTTTTGTTGGTGATTTTTAACGAAATTTTTTTTTTTGCGATTTTAAGCTTTTTAGTTAGTCTCAGGTTAAATATATGAACAAGTGCGCGGATCCCACTTTGGTTACAGTGTTTAAATTAAAATTAACAAAAATAACCTTTGTTCGAATATAAGGAAGGAGGAAACTTTTCAACTCATATTAATTTAAAAACTTTCATGATTGAGTTTAAAATTTCAAAAGGATTACATACATAGGTACTTTTATTATTTACCTTTACTTTTGATATTTTGGGCTCTTAATTTTATAATCAAGAGTGCTTTAAGAAGTTTTGAATGAATTTATTCAAAAATACAATTTCAAAATTGTATTTATCTAATAAGAAAAGAGTGGAAATTTTGCTCAAGCATGCAGACAGAATCAAATTCGAGGGAAATTATAATTGACGATGAACAGGAACAGAAGCAATTGTTAAGAAATAATAAAGTTTTCACTAGAAAACTTGATAGTAAAACATAGCTAGCTACATAATGTAGATACACAAATTTCTGAAATACCTAATTTATTTGTAAAAACTTTACTTAAAAAGCCCGATATATCTAAGGATTTCAGTTAGTTTGTAGTTGGCGCAAAAGGTTCGTATAGGCACTCTAGGCCTAGCTTCTCACAACCGTTCGTTTGTGTAAGTATCTACTCTTGGGGCATACAATTTTATGTCGAACCCGAAGGGCTTTTTCAGGACCTTGACATTGTAACTTGTGTTTTTCGGGGTACTAAACCTGAGACACATCGCTGAGTAGTCTAGGGCACTAATCACTGATTCAATGTGCGATCTTCAAAAACATTATATAGCTGAGGGCTTGTTTTACAATTTTAGCTCCCATAAGTGGTGAGAAATTTTGTTTTTGTATGAGGTGCCACGTCCCTTTGTCCAATTTCGACCAAACTTCACAAAAGCCCTCTCGGGCTCATATCAATAAATTTGTCTGTCTGAAAATTTTAGCTCAATCGGTGCAGAACTTTTCGAGTTTTTGAAGCGTTCACAAACCAACTTGACATTTTTATGTAAGAGATTTATGATCTACTATGTCCAGCTATATGTAGTACGTTAATTTCGCTATCTGTAATGGCAAAAATCTAAAAAATTCTAACATTGCAATCATTAGATGTCCATAATGAAGCCTTTGTTGTTGAAATCCAAAGATATGAATTGTTGTTCCCATCAGTTTTTATACAGAAAAAAATATCTTAATAGTTTCGTAATTAATTTATTCAATCCAACTTTTAATTTACCCCTTTATACCATGACCTTCAATATGCTTCAGATTCCTATAATAAAAAGAAAGCCCGTCAGCCACAGATAGACTCATCATGACAAAGATATCACTGAAAATATTAAAACGAAAAAAAAAAGGATTCACTCTCTTGTTATTGTGTCCATTATATCACCAGAAGGCCATTGGGAAGAAAATACGAAAAAAGAACAGATAAACTATTATGTGCACTGGGACAAATAGATAAACACAAAGATATCGTATATAACGAGGCTATTGCATAACACCGATATCAGATTTGTTATATAAAAATACCAGAATGAGGAGAGTCCGTTTTGGCAATGGTTTGTTATTTTCTTGAAATTTTCGAGTTTATTTCATTCGTTATTGCGCTCGTATAGCGGACAACAAGACAGGACTTTATATGTGGGTGAGTGCTATAATGAACATTGCACACCGACATCCTTGTCGTTGTCGGTCGTTCGATATGGGTCTTCATCATCAACATCATCATCATCAACATCGAATGTATCTGGTTTGCTATTTTTATATAGATGTATAGGTATAGTAACTATAAGCAACCATTGACCTCGTTTTTGAGTTTTCGGAACAAAGTCTGGGGATTTTATTTGCGCGTTCGTTGTGTTTTTTTTTTATATTCCCCTATCCAGTCCAATCCATGCCTCCAATTGTCCTCTTTTTGGAATAATGCCATTGCCATTTATTGGCGACTGGCCGAAAACTTAAAAACGAACAAAAAAAAAAAAAAACTGCACATGACAAATTTTCAGTGGAAAATCAGCTGAATTGTTCATTCTGATGTTATGAAATGGAAAGTTGAATATTAGCCAAGCCATTGATTAATTTATTGTCTTGATTGTCGGGGCTATGCATGATTAAGGCGATTCCCTGCAGGCTGTATAGCCAAATTTGCGGGACAATTAAACGGCAAAACACGACGGAATCCCCCTTTTTTACTGATAGATAGATGATGAAATTAGAAATTCACTCGCCGAAAACAATCGCACACCCGGAAGTAATTTCCTTCTTTAAATGTGGGCGGATACCAATAAAGAACAAAATTCCTATTTATGCATTTTGTATGAGAATGTTGAATATTTCTCTCTCTTTTTAATGTCCCGTCCACTAAATCATTATATTTTTTATTCATGTTCTCCACGTATTTTTTCGCGTTGGGGAGACATAAGTGGTGGACAAGTCTTTGAATAGATGGGGCGGGCGCATCTAGCATAGATAATAATAGGCAGAGAGGGTGGGTCGAAAAGAAAAATCGTCAAAAAATTAAAAGGACTCGTCTTCCCAGGAGTACAATTATGATTTTATTATGCGTCGGTAAGTGTGAATTCATTTTTAACTTAGTTGGAGAGTTGCGTCCTGAGTTTTGTATGTTTTTTTTTTTGCGCTTTCACTCAGTTATAGCTTATGAAAATGTCCCATTGGGACATGTCTCGCTTCTTTGTTTCGCTTTATAATTGTTTTGGCGAGGAACAAGTGGATGGAGAAATAATATTCTTTTAAAGTACTTTTCAGGGTGTTTTTTATTTTTGTTATTTATTCGTGTGTTTTTGTTGAAATTTATAGCAAATTTTGTTTTAAATAGCCTTTTGAAAAATCACTTGGATCTAGGATTATTTTTTGTGCATGACAAATTTTAAATGGACTTAATTGTTGGAGATTATTATTATTTTTTTTTTTTTTTGATTTATTTAAATTGATGCAATGGGTCTAAAAATAATGGGGACAAACAATTTATTGAGATTATTTATTGCCTTGTTGATAAATATAGTAGCAGGAAGTATTTAAGATTGTTGAGCAAAAAATGTTTATAATGAATGTGGACTCGATTTGAACACATCTATCTATGTACTTAGGTACTGTTTATATTAAAAGGAGGAAAATGGGTTAAAATACTTAACGACTTTAATGGTTTAAATAATATACGACTGGATGGTTGCTAATATAAACGAAGGGGAGGTAGGTTTAACTCTGAAAAAATGCTAATGATGATATAACGTTTTTATACGCCTACCCATGCCAACATCAGGCGAGTAACTAAGAGTACGCACTTGTCTTGAGGAGACGTATTAATTGAGACGTTAAGATGTGGCATAAAATTGTAAATCCGATCCATTCGTGCAGGTCAGTATAAACGTGGCTGTATCGCCAATAGCTAGAATTTATCTATGGGTTAAGTTTATTAAAATTATGAATTCTCTATTATGTATTTTTAAATATTAGTCTGAATTTTGTACGTATAGGTTAGGTAGTATTTAGTATTTATTAATCGTTCCCAAAATACTTAACAGTATTCGATAGTTTTAGCCACAATTTTAATTGTTTTCAATGTTCCTCAGGTCAATATCAATTTCTTGAATGTACCCGCAAAACACAAAAAACCCGACTTCGAAATTCAAGAAAAAATGTATCAAATTAAAATTTAGTTTAAGATGTTTAATTGACATTGGAAAAGTGAGTTAAATAGAAACTTCCCAAAAATACGACTAGATACCTACCTACATACAATGTGATCGAATTAGCAGAGCGAATTTGGACTTGAATTACAATTTAAGTGCAGTGATCGCGAGGTAGAACTTTGCAACAAAAATACTATCCAAAAATCATTGAAAATAAAAGAATTATCTATCTACATAATATTTAATGGCCATAGTGACCATCACATTAATGTTCATATATTAGTATAGATATAAAAAAATAGGTGGCGCAACAAGCGGGTTGACACCCAAAGCCTAGCAGCTTCTCGCAACCATTCGTTTTGTGTGAGTTTCTATTTTTGGGACGAATGGAAGGGACCTACAATTTTATGCCGAGTCCGAACGGCTGAATTGAGAAGCTTTTTTATGACAGTCATACTCTCGGATTTTTGTCAGACGTTCGCGAGAGGTGGCACAGTAGAAAAAAACCTTAAGATGTAATTTGTATTTTTCCGGGGATCGAACCTGGGATCCCTCGCATAGTAGTCCAGAAATAGCTAATAGAGATAGCTAAGGATTATTGAATTATTTGATATTATTGTAAGGGCAATCAATCTTAGATTTCTGCAAGACGGTGTTATCTAGCACTTCAAATTTGAGTTACCTACTAACAATGGTGTTTGATCTTCAATCACATCGTAAGTTTGAATGAAAATCTATTTGAATTAATAAAATAAATTATTTATTTATCAAGGGATTTTATTTTTGCATCGCTTAAATTTCTACATACACAGCAAAATATGAAAATATGTATATCTTTACTTGCAACTGTAATATAATGTAACGTACAAATAATTTTAAAAATACTAAACGGCAATTATGGTCTTGCTACCAGCTACCCTGATGACTTTTCAATATTCATTTATAAATTAATTTTTGTAAATTAGTTTTAATAAATAAATAAAATAAATGAAAACGTTCCAGTGTGAATAGTCAACGGGTATAATAATAATCCGTTATCATCCAATTGTAGTTAGTAGCAGTAGGTATGTAGAAATTCCTAATTAATCAAACAATTTTTTTTAAAATATGAAAGTCATGGTGGATATTGAACAACAAGCTGCAAATATGGCAAATTTTATCTTTTGCGTTAAATGTGTAGCGCTGAAACAATTACCTGTTTATTTATGCCAACTTGAGTGCAACCAAGAGTCGTTCTTCAATCAGTGCGATGTGACCGTCATTTTCTTTCAAACTCCTTGCCATATTTACTTGAGCCACAATCCACCTTTCTGCTATTCAAAATTTAATAAATTTACTCCTGCTGAACTCAACATGAATTCCAATTTCTTATTAAACTCGAAAATCGCACTTCCTATTCTACAAGCGCCGCCGGAAGCAAAACAATACAAGTGCAATCAATCATTGATACAATTTTAATAAGTACCTGGAACATTGGTGGCATTATAACATTGACAGTAGGCAGTACTATTCATTTTTTTTTGCATCGTTACCCATAAATAAAACCCAATCAATTATACATCCGTCTGCCGATTAAAGTCTTCAATTAAAATCAATTTAGCTAATCGTTTGCTATTAACTCAAAGAAGATACACGTTCTTTGTGCGTTTATTATTTTTGGCGCATACATCCCCCAAACGTATTCTAAGTTTGAGTTGTTAAAAAAAATGCCTTCTTCGTTTTGTTTTCTTGCTGCCTCCCTTTGATGTTTCCAAGAAAATGTTGCGTTTAATCGGTGCATTTATGTTTAGGGTTGCCATTTTTGTTTTCTTTTATAAAGTGGATGATATTTTTGACTGCTTTTATATTTTGCAACTATGTTTGGTAGTCATGGATTAATGATGATAATATTATAGTTGAACACACGTTAAACTGGTGCATAGCAGTGGATATTAGATACAATACCCATGTCAACGATAAAATATAACACAGTAACACATCCCGTGAATTTCTGGTAAACTTTTAAAAGTCCTGGCTCCTGAGAAAGCTTCTAAATTTTGCAGGCTTAGGTAACATTTTTGTGTTAACTTTTTGTTCAAGCCAACGAAATAGAAATAAGAGCTCACATTTTTACATTAACTACTATGATAGAGTCTCACGGAAATAAACCTCTTGAGACAGAAGTCAGATAACCCATGTGGCTAAGTAGGCTATAGCTTTTGTTAAGACATTTAAATTGTTAGGCATAGTTTTTATATGTATGTTCCCAATGACACTTTTATAATGTACTTTGAAGAAGTCTTTCGTGCCGCCTTAAAGAAATCCTTTTTTTTTTGCTTAAGCTTAGTACGCTGCTCGAGCTAAATTTTAGCTCCCATACAAAATTCTCTCCAAAATGTAGCTGAGCTGAATTTAAGCGAATCCATTTAGCCGAGCGGTACGCTGCTTCAGCTAAAAAATAAAATTTTCGTTTCAGACTGTACTGCATGTATCTGACACAATTTAGCGCGCCCATTAATGATTCGGCACATTTTTTCAAGATAAATTTTGACAGGTCGCGTTGGTTTTTTTTCTGTTCTGCTTTTGTGTTGCGGAAAAGTAAATAAGGATAGTGTTTTTTAATGAATACCTCGATGAGGAATCCTTTGAAAGTGATAAATTTGTGATCAAGGAATAGCTGACAAGGAAAAAAGAAAGTGCAACGGAAATATAAAACTTTTTTGCGCCAATGAATTTTTGAATAAATTTATTTTCAACGAACAGCTGTTTTCTGTGACACTTCTATCCACAGCGCTCTCCATGTCAGAATTCAGCTAGGGTTTTAGCTAATGTTTGGAGAGAAAAATTGGAGAGCCGCTAAAATTTAGTTTCGCTCGAGCAGCGTACTTAGCTTTAACAAAAAAACGTGACACCAACTAGCACTTATTTCTTAAGGAGATGACCGGTGTACCAACCAATAGGCATTGATATAGGCATTGTATTCGACTTGCTAGGCATGAATCATACACTTCCTTTTCTAGTGGCACTTTAGGTAGTTATATTAAGCACTCTTATCATAAATTAGCATTTTAGGTTGCATCACACTTGACACCGGTCAGTACAATAGGCACCAAAGACTAAAATGAAAAGTACCTGATTCAGATTGTAAGTTGTAAATATTTAAATTGGTGACGGTATTGGCGCAACTCAAAAAAAAATCTATGAAAACATCATTCAATGCTACAAAAGATGACTCGATAGACAAATAAGGAAACGGGCACATAATATTCTCATATTCACTTCACCACAGTGTTGGTCAGATTTGAATATGTACATCTACGTTTTGCATGCTCCTGCCCAATATCCCTCTTCGCATCGCAAAAGTTCACAACTCTAAGAAGTCAACTAGCAACTTCAAGTCATCTATATTGAAATTCATCGAGACACTTCAATCTGGCATCTCTGCAAGTACGATGATGCGGTTTTCTTTCACCAATGTATCTTTATTATAGCCTTTATTCTCCTTTTGCTTATTCATTTTGTTGCTCTCTGTATTCACTTTACTTCCTCATCCTCAGCCTCGTTCCGTTCCTCTCGTTGGCTTCTTGATTCTGCGAAGAGCGGTTGGTCGACACAAAGCATTGGCAAAAAAGAAGGAATACGAATAAGTAGTCTTTTAGATTGTTTCTTAAGGAGCACGCAGTAAAATGCAAAAGAGGAGACGCTAAAGTTGAAGAACTATACACAAAAGAAGAATAAAAATAATAAACTGCAATTCCTCTCAATTAGAATTGATGGAGTGGAAAGGAAATACTTTTGACTTTAGTGTGCTGCTGCTGGCTGCATTCTTATTATTACTCAATCGTCCATAGAAGATCAAGGCGGTGCGGCATTATGGTCATTTGACTGGACTTCATTTATTCGAAACAGAAGTTAGAATGCACAAATATGGTATACCTACCAATAGAGCCGGCTCTATTATAGTGCAGAAATCGATTCCAATGAATTTATAATCGTAATCACAATGAACTCATAGTCATACTGAAAGGAGCTTTTGAAATTATTTCACAGGAAATCGAACCCTGATGAGGCTTGCGTGTTGGCACACACATGAACAGTATTCACACTTCTGCATTGCTACTTCAGCGCGTCATTACTTTTTCAATCATCATCAATAAAATTAACAGAAAGAGTGAATGAAAAGAAAAACAAAAGAAAATTACCACACAAATGAAAATATAGGTTCAAACGAAATGTCTATACCTAAATTCCTTAGGTGGAATTGTAATATTATTTTTTTTTTTTTTTTTTTTGTGGCAAATGATATTCGTGTCAACGTGTAATTTACATCGGCAAGCGATCGTTATAAGCGAAATCACGTGTATCTAATAAGTTTCTTTTATTTTTTCCCATTTCATGGACAGCACAGTGATAGAGGGTAATTTACAAGAAGCAAGGAAACAACTCAAATCTGAAGGTAATGCATTTCGAGGAAACGCGTTGTACAAGAAAATATAGTTTTCCATAAGCCGTCATTTGCTCAAACTCAAAGTATCAAAGAACAGCTATGAAGGCGCATGGGTATGGACGTCTTTGATAAGCACTTTACAATTTGATTAATAATTCCTTTTGAGGGTAGGTAAGGTAGGTAGATACTTTTTTTTTATGAAATAGGTGCAAGCATGCCTATACACACTGCGGGTCCTTTTCCTCTTTCGTAAGGCAACAACTGGCCATGGAATAGTATAATGTAGTTTCTTTGAAGAAAAATAAAAAAAAAAAAACATACACAATACGTACGTACTTGTAAGAAAGACTAGTAACTACACAAGAGGGACTTTTGAAGCATTCGGCTTTGTGCAAAGGATGGGTTTTGTATCGTTTTATCCTTGACCGAACATCAAAGAGTATATCTGATTCATTTAAGGCTCACACAGCATTGAAAGACTGAAGTTGTGTAATCCTTCTTGTTTTGTTCATCGCACAGGTATGTAGTAGGTTACAAGCATACCTTTTACAAGTTGCAGATGTAGATTCAATATAACTAGGGCGATTGATTTTCATGCAGGCAATTAAAGGGTAAGCAAGTTACTATGGTGTGTTTCATTTTAATGGATCAGAAGTACCAACGAATAATGAACAACGAATTTTCGAAACGGAATTGAGACAAACGTTAGATAAATGCACTTACAAACTTTGATTAAAACATTTTTTCTAGTTCCGAACTACGATGAAACAGAAACCGTGAAACGAAAAGCTACATTTTATTGGAATATAATTCCGAACACCGATGAAATAAAAAGCGATGAGTTGTAGTGAAAATAATGCTTATTGCAATAAGTCCAGACACTCCAGAGTCAGATTCAACGACAAAGGCAACGGCAGGCTGAAGTAAAACTACATACGGCTCACTGGACCAGCAATTCTCAACTTCTATGAAACGACAGGTCGAAGTGAAATTTCTTACACCTCTTTGAGAAGTACATAGTTACGAACTCCGATGAAACAAAAATCAACAATTTAAAGGTAAACTCATTTGACATTGATTCCGAACTCCGATTGAACGAAAAAGCGACAATTTGAAGTAAATCTTCTTGTGGTTTGTTGGCCAATAATTGAACTTTGATGAAACGACTGTTTAAAGAAAATCTTCTCATGGCTCGTTGGACGTTAATTCAGTACCAACTACGATGAAACAATAGGTCACAGTGAAATTGCATATGCTTCTTTGAGAGTAGTGTGGGCGCATTGGCGCAGTGGCTAGTGTTTTGGACTACTGTGCGAGGGATCCCCGGTTCGATCCCCGGAAAACACACATATTACATCTTAAGGTTTTTTCTACTGCGCCACCTCTCGCGAATGTCTGACAAACATTAGAGAGAGAGAGAGGAAAAAAGCAAAAGTGTGAAACCATTAAGGTGTTTAAATATTTATGTTTATTATAATCCGACAGCCTTATTTATAAAATGTATGCACTCTCTATAATAGACCTATTATTTTATAAAATGTATGCACTCTCTATAATAGACCTATTATAGACCTATTATAGAGAGTGTATAAAGTTTATAAATAAGGCTGCGAGAGTATATATAACTCTCATGAAAAAGCTTCTTAATTCAGCCGCTCGGACTCGGCATAAAATTGTAGGCAGCGTGACCGTTGTGCGACTAAAGTTGCAATTTGGCACTTTTTGTACCACCTTGGCACAATGATACCACTTTTCTAAAATTTAATGATTTTGGCCCTTTTTCACAATTTGGAACAACAAAAATATTAAATTTTCAAACTTTTAAGAAAATTAATTGCTCTGAAGTGGCTCAATTGATACACAACAAAAACTAAAAACATAAATGTAAAAAAACCGCCAAGCTCAGTTACGGTTTTTGCGATTTTTGACGTCCTGTATGTTGAAAACCACTAATGCTATAGAGATTTATCATTTATCAATTTATCAACGGTAACGCTGATTGTAGGTCCCTTCCATTCGTCCAAAAAATAATAGAAACTCACACAAACGAATGGTCGCGAGAAGCTAGGCCTAGGGTGTTTACCCGCCTGTTGCGCCACCTATTTATTTATTTATTATTTTTCTTGAGAAGTAACTCTAATGAAGCGGAAAAAGCAACAGGTTCAAGCAAAACTTCTTATGACACTATGGGCAGTAAATTCGAACCCCAATGAAACGAAATTCGAAATGAAACGTAAAAGCAGCAGGTTAAAATAAAACTTCGTATGCCACGTTACACGGCTATTCCGAACTCCCATGAAACGAAAAACCAACAGGCTAAAGAAAACCTTCGCACGGCTCGTTGGGCAGGAATTCCGAACTGCAGTAATTTCGAACTCGAACGAAATGATCTATCTAACTAAAAATACTGTTAAATTGTGTGAAGTTTTTCTGGAAGTGTAAACCTAAGTTGTTGTGCGATTAGCTTAAATATCATGAAAAATCTTTCAGAAAACTGACGGTGCTCTAAGAAGGTGATATTTAAAAAATAAAACCAGCTAGTTCTTATTTTATGTACAAAAATATCCCCGGCTTAAGGAACACAAAAATAGGTACCGCAAAACACACATTTCCATAAATTGCCTATACCGAGAAAAGTTTCTCGTTTGATGAATGCATGGCAAAAATTATATCAGACTGATCTTTTGGTATTAGATACCTAGCTACTTGCTACCTTTATTAAAAAAATGCATATAACGAAATTCATTTTAAGCGTTCAGTTACCTTTTAAATAAATACAATTGAGTTAGTTATCTTATATTTTCATACTGAATGCATTCTCCATTTAATTTAAAAGTGAATGAATTCCCAGTGCTCACAGTCACAGCTAGGCCAGGTGGAATTATCATTTGTCACTTGCGCAGCTGAAAATTTTGCTGTGCGTGCTTTTTTCTTGATTTGCACTTTCTCGCATAGCGTGCCGATAGATAGGTTTTTAACAATGTCTCAGGATGTAGATATTTATGAGAATGGAAATTTAATGTTCCCTTCTATCTTTTTATTTTTTTTTTTCTTGGGTGACGGAAAAATAGTTTCATCATTGGAATCTATTTCTCCCCCTAACGCCAATGAACAGATTTCAAAGCAGACAGTATTGTTGTTTGTATACGGATGTAGGTACAGTGAGATTTATCACAAAGTCAATGTGGCATGTCGTCCCCTCTAATTAGTGATTGGTATTGGATAATGAATTGCTTTTTTTTGAAGAGGAAACATTCATATATATCTTTTCTGTTGACAAATTTCGTTAAAAAAAATCATAAATTCTTTATTTTAATGACGGACAACATTATTTTAAACATAATTACTAACACACCACAGAGGATATTGGAATGGCTTTTTTTTTTGGTTTGCTTTTGCGTGTGTCTGAATTAGACTTATGTAAGAAGGTTGTTGTTGTGGCTTAATGGAACTACTATTTATGGTGTGAATTACTTGTGATTAATCTTTCGAGGAAAACAGTCACTATACAAGATATTCGCTACTAGCAAATATAATTATTTATTTTATCGTGTTATTTTTGAATTTAATTTAGTGGCTAGCTATGTGAAACCATCAATAGTATAGGTGCTCTTATATCAACATTTACATGATTTAACTTAACTGGATTGGGGAAAAGATAGGTATCTAGATTTATGGAGGAGAAAAGTCCATACTCATTAAACCTCTTTGTATAGAGTTAGTTTATTATTAAATAAATGAACCATAATCAAAGGCTGACACATAATTCGTTAAAATTGGTTTGCGTCTGGGGTATTTATTTATTTTTTTTTTTATGAAAAAGGAATTTCCAAATCCTGGAGCACTCAGACCAATCCCGGTCCAGTGTTTGTACATCAAGCAGAAACCCTTTTTAGTATAGTGGTGGAGAAACTCTGATATTATTCGTTTCTCTTTTATGGTCGGTGGCAGAGTATTGCTGTCCCCCACCGGGGTTCGAACCAACGCCGCTCGGGTCACAAGCAATGACTAACCACTACATCGTGGCCACCGCCATGCGTCTGGGGGTAAGCAAAGGATATGAAACTTTTGAATTTTTTTATGTGAAATAGGGTTGAGCGCAATAAAAATATTTTCATTTCGTGCTACCTTTTCAGATTAACCTGGCAAAGTTGATTTGCTTGAAGTGGACTTGTATTAGTTACACTTTAAGAAAAGATAGGTAAATTGTGCTGCTGCAGTCCATAGACAACTGCAACAATTATGAATGCCTTAGTCTCCTTAGCTTTTCGGCAGATTACGCTTTCACAAAGAAACATCGATTGAAAAGAGTTATTCTTCGTTTGATTCCTAATCATATGTACATTTTAGGTGTAAGGGCACACAGCCAGGGTAGTCCCAACCCGAAGCAGTTAGGCAGAGAAACTAGGCACTTGGTATATTTTTTGTGGAAAGGACCAAATACACTAAGACCTTCATTCAGCCAATTTTTTTAACGCAAATTGCAGAACGTCTGCAAGAGTATGCTTACTCTAACTTGCCTGATGGCGCAGTAGCGCAGTGGTTAGTGTGTTGGACTGCTGTGCGAGGGATCCCAGGTTCGATCCCCGGAAAAACACAAATTACATCTTAAGGTTTTTTCTACTGCGCCACCTCTCGCGAACGTCTGACAAACATCCGAGAGTATAACTGTCATGAAAAAGCTTCTCAATTTAGCCGTTCGGACTCGGCATAAAATTGTAGGTCCCTTCCATTCGTCCCAAAAATAGAAACTCACACAAAACGAATGGTTGCGAGAAGCTAGGCTTAGGGTGTCTACACGCCTGTTGCGCTACCTATTTTTTTTTAACTTGCCTGATGTATATATCTAAATAACTACATAAGTACGGCATGCGATATGCTGGAGGACTCTGTTGAAAACAAGATTTTAACTTTATTGTCTTAAATTAAGAAAGGCCATGTGGACTCCATAATAGATCGAAATTTCTCAATGGGATATGATGGGATATGATTGAATAAAGGGCTATTTCGACTGATCTACCTTTTTGTCAGGCACATAGAAACTTGCACAGCAGGGTCTTCCATACTGGATTCTTAATGAAAGGATCCTGAGTTTCCTGAAGAGTTTTGCGCATTTTAGAAGGATATAATAAATTTCATTAACACCAAAAGAGTGGAAGTTTATTAATTTCTAAACTTTCCTTAGTTGTCCATTTCAGTAAATATTAAATGGCTGGCTGTAGAACTCAAGACCCCTCACTCTGTAGTCCACAACGCAGTTCCCACTGAGCCACTGCTCTTGGTTTCTACAACCTACAACTATGTGAATAGCAACGAAATACCTTCTGTGATAGAGCCACAAGTATACAACCAACAGTCAAGGAAAACCACGAATTAACTCGAATTCGTTACATTTTACCCATCGATCTCAATATTAGTCTGCACTAAGGCCTCTCAAGAAATCTGCAAGCATCATTGCCCAGATCCATGTACACACAAATTGTGACACCAAAGATAGTCAAACATCTGCGCATTTGAAGAAATAAATTTAAAATCTACCTGTTGGTAGTTTCAACCCACAGGCTCTGAATGACGGCCCAAATTTATTGCTTAACTAAAAACACGATTCGCTGCTGCCGGAGTAGTCACAGCTTCCTTAACCTGTTCACAATTTTTCAATATCTCTTAGAATAGCTGAAAGGCAAGTTTATCTGTTTTATGCTTGCACTGAACGCGAATAGAGAGCAGAAAAGGTAGGTGGATACATTTTTTTTTGCGAATATTTCATGCAATTTAGTCATGTACCACAAAGAACGCCTAAAACTAACTCAACCCACACAAAGTCTTGCTGTTATGTTTGCTTCTTTTGGTTGGGCATTTATTTTCGTTTTCGTTTTGTTTTGGTAAAGTTTTTGAAAGCAATTAAAGGTTTCTGCTCAGATCAGATACATAAACCAATATTTATACGTTCCGATCCCTTAAGGCTGCCAAAGATGGTCCGTTCGATGGATGGATAGATGGATAGGATAGGATCGAATGAATTCAAACACGAAACAACCTACCGATGGTATATCGATATGGATACCATTTGTACACACGAGAGATATACCTACAAGATGAACACAAACACAAGACCATGAGCTTGGTGGGAGATTTTTTTTTTTCGAAATTGAATGATTGAAGTTTTGTAGCGATTTTTCCAATTATTGCCACACCGTACAATTGTGTTTTCTTGTAGGTAACGACCAACAGACAGACAGCAACTCTCATGGTCAGGGCAAACCGCAGGGGAATTAAATCCCAAAAATGTTCTTCTGTACAAGTTGCACATGATATACTTACATGGAGATGTCTATGGACATGAAATAACTCTGAAGCGGAATAAGTTCATTTTGTTTTTTTTTTTTGTTCGTTTTTCGTTGTTTTCTTTGGGGAGCACGGTTTATTTATTATTTTTTTCCTTGTGCTTGTAATCAAACCGTATAATTTGATTCTATAGATCGAGTGAAGCCAATAATTATAAGTGAAGAAAAGCACACCATATAGCATAATACCTATGCATGTGGTATGGGATTTGTTAATGAAGATGAGATTTGAAATTACAAATATCTTCACGGATGTGAAGTGAAAAGAATGGACAGAATTGGTCTTTACTCAGGTGCCCATTCATAGAATGTATCACGAACAAAAGGCTCCGCGTTTTCACACAGAGCAACGGAGAAGAAGAGCGGTGACTTCTGACCATCTGTGGCACATTTAATGGAGTATTGCTTGGGGTCTGCATTCTGCGAATAAATTTCCTGAATGACTGCGTAAGATAAAAATGTCAGCAAAATAAATTCTACCTGAAAACGGTGACAATACCTGCTGCAGCTACAAAGTTTGAGTTAAGCAAAATACGCGTGAGACCTATTGCACACCATGGCAATTGTGTGGTGACAAGTTCAACATTTACTTTAAATAAAACGAGGTTCCTGTCACAACAAAGGACGTGATTCATTGTCGAATTTTCGCTGGAATTGTTTAACAAATACTTAACTGTGTTTTGTATGGACATTCTGCATGGTCCAGGTTATTCATCAGTTCTGCTAACAAGACTAAGAGGATTTCATTTAAGTCTTGAACGCCTCTTGACCTGTCATGTATTTTATTTAGTTATAAATGCAAAACAAAAGGTGTGGACATTTATGAATGAAAGTGTACATTCAGCTGAAGTGAGAGGACATCTTATTCTTAGAGCTTGCTGAACGATCTTAAGGTGACAAAAATTGTTTGAAGATTGCAGAAAATTAGTGCAAATATATCCTCATGTGGTGCAGGTATCCCGTTTCGATGTTTCCATCCCCAGTGATCGTATATAGGTATTTCATAGCACATGAGTTTAAAAGATAGAATGAGTTCCACAAATTGTGAACATTTCTTTAAACGTTACCGGCGCAAGAGTCTCCATTCCAAACATAAAGCTCCTATTTATCCAGACCCAGAGCACTAGTGGGCGCAGTGGTTAGTGTGCTGGACTACTGTGCGAGGGATCCCAGGTTCGATCGCCGGAAAAACACAAATTACATCTTAAGGTGTTTTCTACTGCGCCACCTCTCGCGAACGTCTGACAAACATCCGAGAGTATGACTGTCTTGAAAAAGCTTCTCAATTTAGCCGTTCGGACTCGGCATAAAATTTGTAGGTGCCTTCCATTCGTCGCAAAAAATAGAAACTCACACAAACGAATGGTTGCGAGAAGCTAGGCCTAGAGTATCTACCCGCCAGTTTATTTTTAGAGCACTATAATCCGCGAGCGTTTGCTCCTTGAACCAGATGTTCACTTTTCCTTGTTGAATCCGACCTGTAGTCCGGGACGCTGACATCTCTTACATGGTATGATATACTGGTGACAATGTAGTTCTCTTCGGAAACTGACACTAGTTTTGACTAGGGAAAATTATGAAAACTGATTTACTTCCCATTACGAAAATTCGCAAACCAAATCTATTAGCAACAAAGGTAAGTACTCTCGTTCAGAATCCCATAAATTCACTCTTTCGACAAGATATCTACTTTAAAAAATCTATTAAAATTCCGCTCTAGTACACAATTGTTAGAAAATAGCACGAGACAACCGAATATACGGCTAACTTTGGAATAATATGTGACAACCCAAACCTTTGTCATAAAAATATTCGAAATATTTCTATAGCTCCACACAAAGAAATATTTATGGACGCGTTATCATCAAGAAAACTCCCGCACGTGACCCAACAAGTCTTTCCTAAAATAAAATAACCTTTCCACCCATTGCCTCTACCAAACCTATTCAACCAAATTTCCGAATCTGTCATTTAAATCTCGAAACTTTCTTGCCCCAGTCACAAATGAAAATAAACCGTTCAAACTAATGGCCACACCGCTGACACATTTAATATATACGCACCTCAAATCGTCAAATAAAATAAACAGTTTGCAGGTTGCTCATTGCAGGGGTTATAAAAGTATCTACATAATTGAATTCCTATGTTGAATCGATTTAAATTCATCTTAAATATGTATCTTGAGACCTTTGTAATCATAAACATACCGAAATTGAAGATAAAACAAAAGAAAGAGAAAACAGATACTCGCATGTACCCAAATAAACATATGATGCTGAAAGAATGTATCTGCATTTGATTAACATTCCGAAAAGCAATTGGGGTCCCATAATAAAATCTCCAGAATATCTATCTAAGCATCATCAGCCGTTTGTGTGTAAATTTAAACTGCATGCTCTCTTATTGTAGGAAAAAAAAAATTAAATCTATGAAGTTCATCTACGAATGCTTAAAATCGATTTGGATATGAGTTTCCGAATGTTATAACGTTTGATTTTTATTCGAAAATTATAATCCCAATGTGCGGGTTGTGCGGCTATGTGTGAAGCCTGTGCGGGATTTTAGATGATAGCGATTTGTTTTCTATCCGATGGTTCTCGTTGATACGATTTGAACACAATTTTCCACTTTGTCAGCAATCGCGGAAATCACACTGAAATCAAATTGACATGATTTTAATTAATTCTTCGATATTCTACATATAATAATGTATCTGTTGGTTTACTCGGATATCTAAAAGTAGATCCGATTCAAGTGCATTTATTTAGAAAATGACGATGGAAATTTATGTTGAATCCGTTCACACCTTTATTTTTGTGCTCATCGACATTTTAGTGTGCGCTGCCCAAAGGTGGATCACGCTACGCACCTCAGACAGACTAGTTTATAACCAAAAGAAACATATTTGGTGCGGTTCAAGTTCTGACAAGCGAGGTCTCCTCACACGACAGTGCACCCAGGCCAAATGTTATGCTGTGCTGTTGTTTGTGTGCTATGCCTCAGGGATTAAGATTTAGGAGCCAGCCGCACACAGTAAGACAATGTTGATTTAGATGTTTTCACCGATTGATGTTAATTGCTCTCACTTGATGGGTTCTATGGTTTATTTTGATTTTAATTTGTCGTCGCTGGGTCGTTTCGTGTGCTCCGGGATTTCGGTCGGTTTTTATCGAGGAATAAAATTTGATATTATTTCGTGTACGTTTTAGTACCTTGGGACTATTAATTTTGGTTACGTTTATGGGATAATAAAGTTTTATAAAACTTTTCCTCTTTATTTTGCATTTTGCTTAAGAATATAGGTATAGGTATACATATCGAGGGAAACGGATAATAGCTATACCCATAGTTACAAACGGTGACATGGATATATAGGACATGCGCATTCGAATATGTTTAATTCGCTCACGGAAGTTGGAAATTTCCTTACAGTTTCGGCATCAGATTCCTGTTCTAGATCAATTGATTTTAACATTATACAAATACATACTACCTTCTATTACTTTTGATTAGTTTTCTTCTCAAATGTATCTACATGAAATGCTTTTAACGGAATGTGTTGCATGTGTACTTCATGAGCAGGTCTTCGTCTTAGTTCTTTAACTCAACTGGTATTAAATGATTTTTAAAAACTGCCGATGTTATTTTTCCCTCGTAAACTGTTTTAATTTTTTGTTTGCGGGAGATAATAACGAGTTGCTTATGCTTTAGTTTTTTTCGGAGTATTCGCTAATAATTGCAATTGCAATTGACCCTGAGACTCCTTCTAGCATTACTAAATGTGTCTGACTCAGTGATTTTATGAGCTTCAATATTTTCTTAACAAAATATTATTTTAACTGTTTCTGGGCGCCAGTTAAAAACATGTTCTATTGAGTTTTTAATATATCTTCCAGTAATTATATTCAAAACTTAAAAAAAGAAAAAGAACAAATATAATCTTGGCAGGATTATAGAATACTCAACCAGTGGGATAGAATAATCCCTAACTTACAGTCTCAACTCATTATTAATTTTAATTAAAAAAAATTTAGATACTAAATCTGATTAGGGTGACTATCTTATTAGGTACATATTCATATTCATTGAACTCGAAATACAGCGACTATACATAATCTGAACATACCATAAGCTCAAAGATAAAATTTTGAATTTCGTAAACATCAATAATTAGATATAGAATAGAGTAATAACTGTGTATAAACTTTTAGTGCGTTTAAAAGTCATTTAAAAAAAATTAATATCTTCTCCATCTCCAGTCAATATTCAAACAATAATAGTAAAACGTAGATAGGTATATTGTATTTTTCAGTTTATCACGAATAACATCACAAAGGCAGTCTTCGCGGGCTAGGTACACCAAAAAAAAACCAATGCATTGATGCATGATGCAAACGAATAAAAATTTATTTAATTTGAAATATTAATTTTTTTCTGTTTTACTTCTCTTTTAGAACTGAGAACGAAATCAACCACCAAGCAAATAAAAGCAAAATAATTTACGAATTTAAGGACGAAAAAAAAAATATACCCGAGGATACAAAACAAAACATTTAGCGCCCAACCACAACCGGTTTAAACCGACCCCTTCTGTGTATGCACACCATAAGGGGTTCTGGTAGCAAATAACGTGTTCAATTTGAACGTATTTATCAACAATTCCTACAGTATTTTGGTAAAAAAAATATACAAAAAACCTACCGCTTCATGGTGACATCAACGCAAATGCCAACGAAATACCCTCCCTCCAGTCATGACAATGTTAAACAAATTGAAATCCTCGCCGCAAGACATGTTAACACGTCCTTGCCGTGAAATACGCGCCGCGTCAATCGCGATCAATAAATGAGTTTTTTCATTGTTAGCTCTTCAAATCACGAGAGTTGAAATCAAATTCGCTCATTTGTTCATGCGTCTATCATAATACAAAAATTATAGTTATTTTTAATTTTAGTTTTTTTTTTATTGTTTCGGCGACTCAGTCACGTGTGTTGAGCATTTCAATTCATGAAATGCTTTTAATCTATATAACTTCCGTCGGCGGGTTTTAAATACAAAAAAAAAAAAAAATAAAAAATAATAACAGCAGAAAAACAAAATGAAATTTATATAAATATTCCCGGGAATTAATTATTTAACACGCGCGGTTAAAATAAACACGAAAAAACGTAAGCCAATAACATACGAATTACAAATCTACGACAGGAAATCTATATGTTGTATATGCATATTTTTCAACACGAAAAAAACATATATATAGATACATATTAAAATATTATAGCATAAGAAAATAAAAAATAAATAAAAAAATAAACATGACTATGAAATCAATGAAATACACAGATTGTGATACAATTATGGATGGATATAATCCGGTGCCACCACCCCTTCCAAGGAGGGTGCCACCCGTGCGGAATATTTACGCGGAACCCTTTGCACATGAACCCAGCCATTCGAGCAGGTAAAAAGTTTTTATTTGTTCGTTGTATAGATTATTTTTTTTCCCTGTTGTGTATGGCAATTAATGTTTTATTGGTATATATTATGCAACAAATTGAAGTCCTTCACAGGGTTGCGGACAATTTGGAAATTCATGCTTTTCCACATAATATGAGTAGCTAGGGTATCCTTTGACAAAAAATTCAAAAATAAAATTGCAATGAGTGACACATGACAAATAAAATAAATAATAAAAAAAAAAAAACAAATAAAAAGAGATTTAGGAGGATAAGCAAATATTGACATGTTACAATTTAAACATGTAGACATAAAATATTTTAATTCTTGTAAGTGTAATCGATTTGTTTGCTTTTTTTTTTAAATGGTAGGCAATATTTGGTAGGTATACGTATAGGTATTTGCATTACCTAATAATTTATTTTAGTAAAATAAATAAAAGGGCCTTACGATTGGCAGTATGACAGTCCCAAAGTGAATGGCCTGCTTTAGATTTAAATTTAACGATTTAAGTCCCCGACGTTATTAAATTTTTGTTAAATTTTTAGCTGAACAAAGACATAAGTTTAAACATAAAACTTATGACAAAATTTATTCTTTGTATCATTACATAATCCAGATATTTGGAAATATCAGAGAAAATCAAAATATTACTACCCTAAAGTCCGTATAATAATCTAAAATAGTTCAAGCGACAGTAAAGAAAGTATAGATCTAATTAAAAATAATACTATACTCGTACACACTCTTCTATTTATTTATTTTTTTAATATCATTTTCTAAACTTTTTTTAATTTAAAATGACTTTTGCACTATAACGTACACTCGTACAGCCAATTTTAACTAAACCCATTATTTATAGTACAGAATAACTTATTACACTATTAAAAATTATATTAAACTTATTTTCTGTAAATATCTATTAATTTCCATAAAAATTGAAATGAATTGTTTTAATTTTATTTTATAAAATGATTTAAAAAATGTTAAATCGGGTTTTCTGAGGAATCAACATTTTCGCACATAAGTCTTTATAATTTGGCTTAATTGACAATTTTCCATCATAAAGTACACCAACTACAGTAATCTAATATCGATTTCACGTAGTTGAACAAAGCTTCTGTTCAATATATTGCAGACCTCTTCCAAATTCATCAATGTTTGTCTGAAGTAGGTATCTCGTGCGGAATTCTCTTTAAATGTGGGACACCTTCGCAATGAAATGATGTACCTCAAACCTCAATTCTCCCTCTCTTTAAGACTGCACTGGTCACATACTCACATAGTAGATGACAGGGTAGATGCAGAGTAAAATAAAGGTTTGTCAATTCTCCTCTAAGTTTGAATAATAAACTTATCATTTGCAGAGAATTGCGAATTAAGTATCTATAATATCGTCGCTGTTTAAGAAACCCGGCATAACTCAAAAAACACGATTTTTCAGGAGAGCGGTTTAAAGTTTCTGAGTCAGAAAATTTTCACAAATCTAATTTTTTTTAAAGGTTTAACATTTTTTTCTTCGCAAATGTGTATTTGATTTGCATAGTTTCATATTTTATGTAATCAAAAATAATAAGGAAAAAAAAAGTAAATAATGTTAGACATAAAAATGTAAGGTGCTTTCTGGCGATTTCCAAGTTAAGTCACTTTTACCGAAAAAATGCATGATATTAATATTAAGATAACCTTTTCATCATTTTGAAGTTAGTTCATCATGGAAGTTAAAAAATAAATAACGTTAAAATATTATTGTCTGTTAGGAAATGAAAATTATTAAAAAAAAGGAATTGCAAGTTTAATATTTCAGAAAAATAAATATATTCAAAATTACCATAGCTAAATCCGATTTTTTTTTTAAGATTTGTGAGAAAATATTTTTGGGAAAAATGGCATAAATCATAAAAGTGACACTTCAAAAAAGGGGTTTTTAAGAAAAGTGGCACAATTCGTTTTAATACGCAGGAAAAGGTGTGGAACAGTACTTACTATATTATAAATGTTGGCACAACAACAAATAGCCCGTTTTTCTTTAACAGCGAGCCCGGTTTTCTTAAACAGCGACGATATAATATGTGCCATAGCTATAAAGGACCATTCACATGGGAGCGAACGAACGAATTGATGAAATGCGAATAAACCACTTTTTATGCATTTATAAATAGAAAATTGCACATTTTATTATTCCAAGATATCCTCCTCTTGGAATAAGGTTAAGTTTGAACGAATTTTTTATTCGCTACTTTGAGGAACGCGATTTAAATGATGTGGATTGTGAATAGACTGACAATTCGCGCCAGGGTGTTTTCGTTCGCGGCAAAAAATTTGGATTTCGAAATTCCCTTTTTAAACTGTTAATAAACTTGTGTTCTTAATAAATTTTAATGGAATAGGTAATTAATTATCCTCATCTTGGAGTAGTAAAATTTGCAATTTTCTGTTTATAAGTGCATACAAAGTGGTTTGTTCGCATTTCATCAATTCGTTCGTTCGCTCCCATGTGAATGGTCCTTAAATCTATAGCTAATACATATGTATATATAAGGTATTGCTTAATATTCAGCTCAATATTCAAGCTCATTTCATAATTTGCTTCTAACTTCTGTCACTTTTGTATCAAGTGACCTCTTGATGTAAAAATTGCATGTTTCAAGTCTATCTTTTTGCAATCATTCTTGATCCTGATCTTTTAATCTAAATCTTTAATCTAAATCTGGATGCAATTTTAGGGCATCAAAAAAAGTGTAGACTTTGCAGTTTCTTGTCCTTCTTGTTTATAATAACTAGAACGTTACATGCTTGATCTAGTCAACTGACTGCACCAAGGCTTTGCGTATCGAGGAAATATTCAGACGATTTACTTTATGGACAACGAGGATCCTCGAGGAGGAAGACAATATTCTTAAATTTTGGTTCGTAGGTAGGTAGGTACCTATACATAGTTGGGACTGCTAAAGGGGTTTAAAAAATGTATTAGCAATTCCTTCGTACCTATATTTGATAGGATGCATTTGTGGTGAATTTATACGCACTGCACCAACCTCTATATGAGTAGATACTATATTTTGCCGGCTCTTTCTGCAGCTATCTAAACAAGCAATAGGAAATTTCAATATTATAGGTATGAAGGTTTCATAACAGGAATTAGCCTGACTTGATTTCAAACAATCCCAGAGGGTTCTGAACTGGCCTTATTCCCGTGGCATATTTGGTTACCTACGTCTTTAAAATTACTGCATGTATGTAAGGTAGGTACTATCAAATTAAAGCACCATCCCAGCAAACTATTTAACAATTTCGCACAGAAAGTCAAAAGTGGACCATGCAAGAGTGCGCAATTTGTAGCGCATATACCTACTCTCAAGGCCGAAATCGCCTCAAGTATAAATTAAAAACTCTCTAGTGGTTTTATTTTCCAGTGAAAAAAGAACAAACCCTCCCCACAAAAAATAAGAAAATTAAAACGTGAATAAAATCGCAAGTCCTTGCTAAAGGAAATTGCCATTTCAATTTGAACAAAAGTGGAAGTGGAGCAAATTGAAAATAAAAAAAAATGTGCATGCAAGAAAAACACCAGGGTATGCACGATAAAAAAAAGGAAATAAACAACGGTATCGCCTTATATCCAGCAATCTGAACACAATTGCATTAGGGTTAACATATATTTTTACATAATGTACCGACCGACGTGTACAAAATACAAGAGCCTGCCAGGAGAGAAGGTTCTTTTCGCAGATGTTTCACACCTGGCCGCATGCATTCAAATTAACCCTACAGAGTGCACGCGATACTCGGGATAAAAAAAAAACAAAAACAACAAAACCCTCCTTAAATGCTTATTAAAAAAGTTTTCCTTCTCCAGTTGTTGGTGTGTTTTTTTTTTTTATGCTTTCCCTCTGAAAACATATCGAGCCAAAAAAACAAAACAGGACCCAGAGTACAAAATAATATAATAGGGGAGGTATAAGTGTTCCTTAAATGCATGCAACATTTGTGTCCCTGTTTTTATTGATTTCACAATAAATTGCAAGTTTCCCTCTTGGATTCAGAATTTCTCTGTCTAGAGAGTGTTCAAGCTAATCACTGCAAAATAAGCATCAGCTCTTTACAGTCGCCTTCTTTTCAAATGCCAGCATTTAGCAAAGCAATGAAAGCATGCAACACAAACGGAAACAAAATCGGGAACGAGAGCAGAAAGGAGACTTAAATCTTCGCAAAAAGGAGAAAATTCATGAATGCGAGGTAATTTTCGGTATTTTGCAAACAACCCAAATGAAGTTGATTCTAGAGACGGTTAAGTCTTTTCATTTGGTGTTTTATATTCACTCACTCCCTCTCTCTAGTTGTTATTTGTATAAAAAGTCCAAACGAGATTGAAGGTGTATCGCACGCCCCGACGGAAATTGCTTTTAATTTATTTTTATTATTTACTGTGAATCATCATAGTTCTGGGAAGTCGTCGTCGTATGCCTTAAAATAAGTAAACAAGATAGGATGGCTTATTGTGTGTTTTCAAAGGACGAACATGAGGATGTGCTTTTATAAAGTGAGAACATAGTAAAATAGAAACTTTAATGGTATCATTAAGAAAATATTGATGTCTCTCCCAGCATCAGCTACATACTTATAAAAAATAATGCTGTTGTTGTTATGAGTACCTAAGTTAAGCTGTTTTTGAAATAAACAACTCAAGCTACTTTGCCGACTGATAGGACGCGGCCAGCGGCCATGTTGTCAAATAGGGCATCATTTTCATAGAAGAAGTCATGGAAGATACAGATTGGTGAGGATGTTCCGCAAAAAGAAAAAATTAAGAACGCTGGCGATCGTCATGGGGATTATTTTGTGGAAATTTAGATAAGATATAAAGCTCGAAGTTTTTTTTACACAGAAGGCGGATAATACCCAGGTACTCCCACCTCAAAGATCACCGACCTACAATCTTATCATCCTTGTTGCTCAAAATCAAATTAGAATTGTTTGTTATCTATTTATGTTCTAACATCAATTTGATATATCTGACAACCACACTTGCCATTTTCCTCACCACATTGCTAGAGAGGGAGTTCTTTGTTCTTTAAATAGAATGCTGAAATCTGGCGGAATTGTGGTCCAAGAAGTAACTGCAAGGGTTTTATTTTCACAAACATGGAAAGAATTTTAGCCACTTTTAAAATATCTCTATAATGTCTGTAGGTATTTGAGCACAAGACCGCGGCACTTGTATCATTGCACTAATTCACATATTCTTACAACAATCTTAGATACTTAATTTTTAGAGAGCATTTATAGAGATGAGCTATACAGAGCCATGTCTAGTTTTGGCATCCCTGCCAAACTTGTCAGATTGTGCAGAATGATGATGGAGAACGTTCGCTGCCCCGTAAAGATGCCTAGTTTTGGCATCCCTGCCAAACTTGTCAGATAGTGCTGAATGACGATGGAGAACGTTCGCTGCTCCGTAAAGGTCGGAAACAATCTCACCGATACCTTTGATGTCAAATAAGGATTTAGACAAGGTGATGCGCTGTCATGTGGCCAGTGGCAATACAAAGAACTAGCGCATTATGTTCGGTCTATCTATCAGAGGCAAGGTATACTAAGTACCTCAACTCGCAATCCTCTTGCTGCTTGCTGATCTAAATCCTCTTAAATTTCCTACCCGTACATTTAACGAAATAGGCAAAAATTAGGTGTGTACTTATGGTTACTTCAATTTTTCTGCAAGAATTCCTACTAGCGTGGCAGGTTGTGCGGGTGCCCAACCATATGCCTAATATTTGGATAAGAGAAACAAAAATTACCCTGTAGGTATAGGTAAATATATCTTAATCGGCCAAAGTTGCGGGTTTAAGTGCTCAGTATACCCTGCCTCTACAATCTACATATTTCCGTAACCGTGAATAATTGTCTATTATGTACTATTTACAAATCGATTTCTAGCTTCATTTCACATTTCAGTTATTATTATGTATACATGTTCACTGAATTTCTATAGAAGCTGTTAACTAACACCTACTTCCCACATTCCCAGTTAAATGATCTCAAACCCCTTATCAGTCTGTAATCTAGTCTTTCTGACACCAACATAATTTTAACATCCCCAATAAATCAATTTCCACGACTTCTCCAGTCGCCCAATTCTTGTTTTAGGTGTCTGTCATCAACACCTCACAGCAGGCAATAGTTAACACTATCACGCAATAACAGAAAAATAGCCATCGTGAGAACTTGCCACCCAATAAGCTTGACCAAAGTAATTTATCAATCTAAGCGTCTAATCCACAGTTCTATATTTTGAAAGCCGATCCCTCTTTCGCGGTCGCACCATCAAGTAAGTCATTCACTTTTCCATTTCACTAATTCACAGTCCAAACAGCGCCGACTTCTCTTGGTCGGCCGTCAATTGGTAACGTTTTTGTTTGATTAGATACATTGTATATGCGGGCTTGTCAAGAAAATGCTTAGGAATTATTACAGCTTCAAGATGGAATATTTGTTTTTTTTTTATAAATTCAGCGGGTTGCAACGGGCATGATTAACAAACTCTGCCGTTGTGAGCTAATTGGTTAGCCTTCTTAGATATGTCATCTTTTTTTTTCTTCCCGCCAACAAGACGATCGATGAAATGCTCAAATGACTAAAGCAGATACACATTGAGGTTTGTTTAGTTCCATCACAGAAAAATAAAAAAAAAAAAAAGAAGAAGAGAAGAAAAATTCTCGTAGACAGACAGACGTAGAACAAACAATCGACTGCATAAAACATCATCAAATGGAAACACCCCAGACAATGTGAAAAAGCGAATGAAGCCTTTATTTACACACCACACTCGCACTGATTTCCATGGCATGCGAGAATAATTTCAAAAAAATTATAATTCAATATAGGAAAATCTAATTAATTTTAATTTTCATCCGCACCCGCCATGCAATAGACAGAACCGGGATTTCAATTTTTATGATCGTCTGTCTGTCAACGAACGTTAAAAAAGTGAATGATGTTTATGTGATGCCATCCATCCACCATCTGGGGGGATATATAGACGTTCTTGACTCGCCATAGTTGTTGTCCTCCCCTTTTAGATACATTACACATTCATCATATCAATTGCCTGTTGTGTGTACAGATTTAGAACATTTAAATGCTTGTCAGAATGCGTGCGCAAAAAAAGAACAATAAAGTAAACGCACTAGCGAGCGTCTCCATTGTCAGAGATAAACGTTGTTGCTCATCCCGATGGATGGAAAAACAAAATTTAATTCGATTTAAATCAATTTAATAAATTCTTTGCAATTACAGCGAAGAGCCAAGTTGCTCCATTTTTAGTTCGTATTCAAATGAAGAACGCGCATTCGAAATTTACTTTGAGATACAACGGAGGACACTCAATGATCAGTTATGGACTCAGCGGTCATAGTGATTAATAAATTTGTCCCATTTCTTAAGGATTGCTGGCAATTTAAACAATTCCAGCGATTGAACTCAAAAATGACGGAAGGCGAGTATTTTCTAAGCAAAATGTTCACAATAACAATATTGCGCAATAATTTCCATTTATACGCACACCGAGTGAAGACAGTTCGTACAATGTGTGCCACTTTTGAGAAAGATCTTACAAAAGAAGCTGTATCTTCCCTATTAGCTCACAGCGGGATACAGACATAACAATGGATATAAGGTATTTCTCGTGCCAATCAATTATGTGGAACTTTAATATTTTGAATGATGTATCGTATTTCAAATAAATATTATTACTGGAGTTTCTTTTTGAGTGGGTGTAAAGCTCATTTAGAACTCGTCATATACAAAAGAAGTGATAATTAAAAAAGATTTCTTTTTGACGTCTCACTTGGGGTGATCGATTAGCTTTTCCACTACCTATAGCCACTTGGAACAAACCTTGATTACATATTAACTCGATTTACAATGATTTTTGTAATAAAAACTTATCGTTAGATAAAATAAACGACCACCGACTTTTTATAGTCCACACAGTTTGAAATATATTAAACACGCAGTAATTTTTGTCAATTTTGTATACACAAAAAAAAAACGTTGATTAAAAAACCATAAAAACTGTGTATAGCATCGATGCCGATGTCAAACTATTCTTTGGACCAGCATGATATAGGATGGTGAGAAAATAGGCGCCTGTGGAGAAATATAGGCGTTTTGCTGTGGCACCCTTTGCTCAGTCATCTATTAAAAATGTATCCAAGGTTTGATTTAAGTGTTGTAAAGCTGTAGGGAATATTTTATTTACCCGACCGACACCGTCTCATCAGAAAGTAATAAGCAGTTCGATTTGTAAAGTGTAAGACATGTTGGTAACGTGGTGTACAACTATTCATAAGGCACCGTTAGTGTCCCAACGATTTTCAACATCCTGTGGTGTGTATTAATTTAAAAAGATGTACCTAAACTAAATAATGTATGGGCACACAGTATGTGCTCTGTTTAATAAATCGTTGGTTTTAAATTAAAGCCGCTTTTAAAAACCTATACTTAGATTTTTGTCCGCCCAGAAAGTTGTTTCATCCATTCGTATTAAAATACACCTATCAGCGTGTTTATATGGATTTAGACGGGGTAGTTCCACAATTTCGAAAATCCGGCGAAAAACCGAAGAAGTCCAAATCGATGCTCTCTTTTTAAATTAAATTAAGCTGTGAATGATGAAAAAACCAATTATAATGTTGTCGGCATGACAATATCGAGCCGTTACTACGAGACAGTTAGGGACTTTTTCTACCTCTGGTATAAATCTCTATGCATATAAAAAAAAAATGGCAAAAAGGTTATGATTCCCTCTGTCGCGACATGTCGCCCTTAATTTTTAACTAATTTAGTTGATTTTTTTAAATGTCGGTAATTGCGGTGATCAATCGATGGACCAAAAAATTCAAAATTGGACAAAGGGGTGTGTCACCTCCAATACAAAAAAAAAACATTCAAAATCGTATATTTCGAAAACCACAGAATTGATTGACCTCAAACTTACATATAATCTTACGTACTGGCCCCGGAGTGCTCCTGTACCCTCCTATACAACAAAAAAAGATTCAACATCTTATACCTCTAAAAAACATCTCCTATTCCTAGAAATTCGATTCTATCTCGATAACCGCTGGGCCGACTTTCATTCGCCCACGTTACTAGTCTTTAATTGAATCGAAAAGAAAATGCAGCACGTTCCATAATGATCTTAAAGACTACTTATCATACACAGCTAAGAAAATTCACGACGGGGTGCACGGTCGTCTCAATAATGCTTTAGAACAGGTGTATACAACGCATATTTAAAAGTATCGAAAAGCATTTTGGATAATAGCCAGGTTTTTCTTTTATAGCCCATTTTATTCATCTTTTGACTAATCTACATAATTTGTTTGTTCTTAATTTTTTTGCTTTGTTTGTTGTTTGTTTCGTGAGTATACTTACGATTTTGCACAAGATTATATAAACATATTGGTAAATGAATCTATAGTAATAGAGCTTGTCAAAAAAAAAAAAAAAAAAAAAAAAACAAATTAAATCTGTTGCAAAGAAAGTACATTATGAAAATAAATAAATGTCAACTACCATTACATTGACAGATTTTGAACTTTAAATGCAGATATCTATAACAGCCTTGTGAGGTATTATCGGCCTGAATACAATAGCAGGCTGGGGGGACAGTCGTTCTTCACCATTTTTCAAAAATTTACGAAGACGGGTTTTTTTTTTTAAAGTTATTAAGAAAACTATAGCGGTCAATGTTACATCTCATTTGTGCCTATTTATTAAGAGTTAATTTAAAGGTAAGGAAATTTATTGCTCATTTACCTAGTAACGGCCGAACATATTTTGAAAAATATATGATTGATACGGGCGAATTCAAACTCCAAAATATAATCTTATATTTCGCGCTCAAAATTTAATTTCCGGTCAAGGTAAATTTAAATTTACTTCTTCTCTATAAATTAAGATAAATTTCATTCAATTGATAAAGCAGCAGAACTATCCTAATCTTAAAGTGTAACGAGTCAATAAAATCAATTCGGAAACTTTTGTAACGACAAACGCAAACGATTCGATATTATTCCATTGAGAAAACTTTTTGTATGTACATAGATCTAACTATATTTTAAGTGTTTTTTTCGTTTTAAAAGTAAAGATACATACAAAATAACATAAAAAATAAATGACGAGTGCCGCTTGGAAGTGTCATACTCATACATAATGTAGGTATCGAACTCCTAATTTTTGGTACTTTATATCCAGTATAGTACACAGTACCAATTGAAATAATACCTTACAATCTGAAAATATTTGTGGACCTTGTCACCTGGACAGTGGACAGCAGCTTCATGATTTAATAGTAAAAAAAGTATAATGTAGATACGTCTAAAGAGTGGGCAACTTATCCGTAGAAGACGAGCTACCCACAACCATTTCTTTGCACGGCCTTTTGTTGCTTTTTTTATTTTTTTTTTATTTTTTATTTTCGGGCGACAATGTTTTAATTTTTTGTATTGGAGGTGCCACGCCCCTTTATCCAACTTTGACAAATCTTCAACGAAGCACTCTAGGGCCAATACCTAAGATTGTCTGTAAGTTCGATCTTAAACGATTCGGTGGTTTTCGAGATATACGACTTTGAATATTTTTTTATAAACGGTGCCACGCCCCTTTGTCTGATTTTGATCTTTCTTTACATGAGCACTCTACGGCTAATACCTAAGATTATCTGTAAGTTTGAACTCAATCGATTCTGTGGTTTTCGAGATATATATTTGTCCGATTTTGAATTTTTTTTAGCCTATCACCCAATCACCGTAATTACCGACATTTAAAAAAAAAATCAACAAAATCGGTTGAAAATTACGGGGCGGCAGAGCTCCAACTAACATTTCAGCTTCGATAAGCTTCAATAGAGGATTACTTTTAGTTTCCAAAAGAATCCTATAAAACTTCGGTAAGGTCCGAAAGGCGAACACTTATCGAAAGCATTTTATCTATAAAGCCTCTAAAACGATTTCTATTAGGACTCTAATAGCTCAATAATCGAAGCTTTACCGAAACTACGAATTTGTAAAAAAAAAGATGTTTCATTTTAATTCATTTTATTTATTTTTTCATTTACATATTTGGTAATTAAATTATAGTAAAGTAGTATTAACTAACTTTGTATGAATGAATGTGGTTGTTGTTATTCTGTATTGTTTTATTTATTCTCTCTCTCTCTCTTTGGGATTCTTTAGGCCTGGAATGAAACATGAAAAGACGTAACAAATTTATAGAACGAAAGAAAAAAACCCGGACTGCCGCGGGATTCGAACCCAGACTTCTAAGTATCAGAAGTATCTTACTCATCATATGCGCTACCTGTAATATGCATTTTACAAACTTAAAACTTAACCTTCAATTATCTCTATTATCAAACCAAGCTTTGTTAAGAGTTCCATTCGCATTACATATTTACCTTCGGAAGCATTACATATTTATCTTCGGACCTTTAACCAAACTGAAGAAATGTTTGCCTACGATGTTTTATTCTTCCTCCCACCATATCTATAAAGCTTCGCTAGTAAAATAATGCAAGCCACAAAGAAGTCTTCCGTAAAGTTTCGATTAATGACTCTTGGAAGTTTTATACAAGTTTACTTATAGAAGCTTGTGTAATAATATTTAATCGAAGCTTTATAGAAACTGTAAGTTCCTCTTCTTTCGATAACTACAGTAAACGAAGCTATGAATTTAATTGCTCTTTAAAGCTTCATCTTATTTTTCTAAAAGGCCTTAATGAAGTTGTTATAGAAGTCAAGACTTCGGCAAAGAGTTTGCTTCTGCTAGAAGCTTTACAGAAGCTCTAAAGAAGCCTTGACCTGTCGGATCTGAAACATTTGTGCCTTAAGGAAGTTGAAATGTTAGTTGGGAGGGAAACATACTCTTTCCACTTTGTTTTATATATTATATAGAGATAGAGAAGAGATGGGATTTATTTTCTTTCTGTAGATAATATCTACTAATAAGGCCTTTTCATATTGCTCAACGCAACTCGTCCACAAACCTATTTAAATTTATGTAGGCATATATCTACATAGCTCACGAAACGCATAAGCTACAAGAGAACTCATTCATGGACTGGACATCTGGAACACTTTTACAGTTGCTAAGGAAATGTTCTGAGTGAAATTTTTGCGTCTTAAAACCTAATTGTACAAGAAGAAGTCCGAAATTTTGTTACTAACCAAAAACAACCTTCTTCAATTGAACTGTTGTTCAGTTGTTTTGCAATGGGTATACCGTATACGGTATACCGTATACGTATACCGTGGTATATATTATGAGTTGGCAATGTTTGAGTTAAATGACGGTAAGCCATACCCGCCATAAGACTAATTTTATTACCTTGGATTTGTTGTATGAAGGTGCTTTATAAATGCAGTATATTTGCAGTATCGACGCGACATAAACATGTGCAATGAGAGTGATAGGTGGCTACCTTTAAATACTCAAAAAAACAATAATATCGCTGAAAAACAGAATCACGTTCCACATTCTACAGAATAAATAAAGCGAGCTGATCTAAAAATGTTGCATCAATAAAACCTAATAGTCCCATGTCAGCTATTAAAACATCCTCACTCACAACTATATCTGAATACCCATATGAAGGGTGGAAATAATAAGAAAACTAAATCGAAATTCATCGTCAGACAATTCACCCACTTATAAAACCATTTTATGCGCCTACATCCTTTTCATTTCCTCTGCGGCCCCCTATTATGCCATGCAATTGGATTCGTAAATTATTGGCACATGTTGTTTTGGTCCGAATCCTTTTTTTCCCCCGTGCACTGTATTCTCGTATCGCTCGTCTTAAACCCTTTTTTACAAACACACGCACATGAACATATTTTTCCTTTAAATTTTTTTTTATTTGATTGAGTTTATCAGAATAACCAAGAAAAAAAAAACAGGACAACTGGCATTGCCCAAGAATGATATATACATACATACACAGACCCAACAAAAAAAAAAAAAAAAAACCATGGAGAAGGGAAACGTATGTTAAAAAAAGTATACGAATGAAAAAAAAATTGTAAAATATTTTGATAGCCCTGCGTAGATATAACAAAGCTACAAGTCCACCATCACATTCCCACTGGTTATGTTTTGGGTATCTGTTTTGTGTTTTCGGGTATCTCTTTTTTCCGAAAGAAAATAAATGGTCGAACAATCAGGATATTCATTGCAGAGGATTGCCATTGCGCTACTGCCATCCGCTATCACCCTTCGAAGTCATTGGCATTTTGTCAGGGCGAAAACAAGGCAGCGCAAACACTCACAGTTGGAAACATATTTCTTGAATTTTGCCGCTCTCCTTTATTATCGTCTGTCTTTAAGTGTTTTTTTTTTATTCGTATCTGAAACAGAAACAACTTCTGAGAAGAAGGAGTTAAACAAAAGGCGGTTTGGGTTGGTCAACAAAACTAAAAAAAACAAAAAAGTTTGCGAACAGAAAAAAAAGTATCGAAAGATTTATCCTTTCGTTTGGCCCGACCTGAAGATGTTTTGTTTTATCCCAGATCGAACCAAATTTAACTTAAAGTTGCCCTGTAAGTTGAGAAACTATACCTATATAGATAGAATTAGGAGGGAAGTATAGGTAATAACAAAATATAGGTATCTACTTCCAAGGTAAACGCTACTGTTGTTGCAGAAATGTAGATGCATTTTCTCTGCGTTCAAAAACTATAAGAATGGAGTTCCAAATAACACTCCACTTTGTAAATTGACCTGCCATCATCAAAAATAAATTCCTCTCGTATGCACCTCATTAAGCATTAACTTCTCAATTTTCTATCTGAGACTGTGTCTGATCTTATCGCCACGAGTCACAATAGTGACATTTTTAATTAGATCGTATCTACCTGGAATTCCTTCTGTGACTGTTTTTATAACTCGTTTCTAAAGGTATAGATATACCTACCTCGGAAATGTTACACCCTACACCTTTTTGACTACGACATCTTTATCAGTTCTCCCACTTTAACCCATATATTATCTGGGATTAAGGTTACAAAATGCATCTTTTACTTATCGACTTTTTTGAGATTAAACTACTGAAATGCGTCTTAATCCTTCATATGCATATTATTGACTTATGGATAAAATTCAGTCCAACCTACACTGTCTTCAGGACAACGGAATTAAAAATGTAAATTATCATACGAACGAGTTATTGTCACTATTCGAACAATTAAGTTGTTATTCAAGTCCATTTTGATTTATTAATTTATTCCTCTGCATCTTGTTTGTGCATCAATGAACATTTCTACGGCAACTGACTGAAATATATAATTCAAAGCTAATGTGGTTTCAAAGCGTGTGAAAATAATGTGATACCTGACTGAAGTGTGAAAAATGCAACCACAAAGATATAGGTATGTGTGTATGTGTGGCTTCTAGTGGTGATGGGAATAGACTGCTTGACAAAAGTGAGTGAAAGGCTTTCTATTTATCCGCCCAACAAGTTACATTCATTGGTACCTACTTGTAAAATGTATATTATGTACATTATGTTAGTTGGCAGATGAAACTTCTGCCGAGGCACTTCATGTACATTGCTCACAAATATACGAGCAGTGATCTTTTCATTAAAAAAAAATCTGCGGTCCAATGGAGCCGAAAGTTTTCGCATGGATAATATCAAAGAGAAATTAATCATGTAGTCCAATGATTATTAGAGCTATGAAGAAGATAGAAACTGTCACTTATTGACTAATGTTATGAATGAGGATATTTAATGAAATCGGGGAACCAGAATCTTTGTGGTAAATTTATACATCAAAAGCTTCTTAATTTACAGTATCTGGAAAAGAGTCGAATAAATATTAAACCGAAAATATTAAAATTCTGAAGAAGGAAATTTCAAATGATATAATACATTTTCTGAGCCATAATCAAAGTGTTGGTTGTATCATTCTATGTACACTCGACTTTTAAAAATACAAATGAAAAATTGTACGGTGACCTGTAATTTTTTCTAATGACTTTGGTTTTCAGCTGACTTTTGTGGCTATGTAGAATATGGGATAGTACAATGAGTAACGAATTCTTATTATATTAAGTTACAAGCATTTTGTACCTTTCAGGTGGACGAGGTTAGGTATTTACAAAAAAAAAATGTAGATATTAGGTACATATAACTAGCTGGAACCGTGCTCGCCTTACCCGCTCGCACAAAATTATAATTGGTTCATTTAAAATTACACGTTGAGTGTTTCATTGAATCTGTCCAGTAGTTTTTGCGCTTTTAGGAGAAAAAGAAAATTCCTCCCTCTCCTAGATCTTGCTACTTATTTGTAATACAGCATTTCCATTCATTTGTTTCCCTCTTCCTATGGAATACAAGCAAGTACCTACCTCAAACCTACACTGTTACCATACATACCACATATCAGAATGAAATTATTAAATGAAACCGGTTTTGTATTATACGTCTCTTCTCCTCTTATGAAAATGAAGATTGTATTTATTAATATACCGCATGCCATACTGCAGCACTCACCCCATATCTTCATACAATTGACTATATCACTCACTGCGAAAATAAATCAACCCTTTTCGAATGTGTATAGTTGTTGTTGTTGTTTGTCCAGTCGCACGATCGCAAAGGTATGTATAAACATCCATTTGTAGCAAGGTATATGTATATGTATGTATATATTTTCACTTCAAAAAATACATTTTGGCTAAAAACTGTTCCTAAGAACGTGGTAAACGACATAGCCTATAGCAGTCTCAAAGTCTTAAGGAACATTTTAAAAAACGTTTCATCGAAATCTGTCCAGTAGTTTTCGAGTTTTTAACGGCCAAAGAAAATTCGAAAGTTTTATTATATGTATAGATTTACAATAAAGTAGATATTATAGCAGTTTTAAAAGTCAGAAATTTATTCCATTATTTGATTTTAAAATCAAGGTTATTCTATAAATAGTTTTGGCAAAAAACGCTTTCAAACTTAAAATTTTGCATTTCTTAATTCTTTTATTTTGTCTCAGAAATTAATCAAAACATGACTTAAATGAAAATACTGTAACTTTGTATATAAGTTTTGCATGGATTTAAAGAAAATTTTGTATATACCCAACCTTGCACCTATACTCCAAATCCAACACTTACCCCAAGTAACGATTACGATACAATCGTAACATCACGTTTCTTGGGCTACCTGGACAACAACAATGAGTACCGGCTGCGAAAACTGGGTAGTGTTAGTGTGGATGGTGTTTACTCAGCAACTTTATGGGCTGGGGAGTGTAGCATGGAACTGTTAAACAGCGAGACTAAATAATTTATCATCAATATAGACCGTCAACGTCATACAATTAATTCACTAATAAGCCAAACAAATTAAAATTGAAATTTGGCCAAAATCGACCAACAAACTGATGGATCCTAAAATTATTACGACATATCTACCACTTACACATAGTCCAAAAGGGATCGATAATAATTGGCAAACAGTAGATTCTGTCCGCTATCTTAAAGAGACTTCTTAAATATCCGCTGGAGCACTCAGACCCAACTGAAAAGCTATTCCATTGTCTACTACCTTCCCTTATTAGAAAAGACAGACTAATTTATCAATTAAACACTGTTCTATCTGTTTGGTTTTTGACTGGTACTACAACAATTATACACTATTATACGACCCAGTGACTTACTACCGTGACCCCTTCGTGTTAGGTTCGTATCTATTTTCATAATCAAATCTATATCTACTCCAAGTACTCAAAGGCATTCCTCCGTTAATCTTTACGACACCATAAAAATAATTAACATTCATAAAATGAAAACTATTTGACGCTAACTATAACTCGCTGCGAAACTATTAAATAATTTGTTTTTTTTTTTATTATCTACCACTACCACTCTCCCTTAAATATTTGTATAAATACCATTTCCTTTCCGAGTATTTGTTTTTCGCCCCTTTTCTGCTGACAGAGCAACAACAAAATAAAAAGCTGTTGCTGTTTAGATGTTTTCATTTCAAGTTGTTGATATACAATACATAGGTACATATACTTGTGTACCTAACACAATCTCCTAAAACGGACGACTACACAAACGTCAACACACCAAAACTTAAATAAGAAACAAAAAAAGGCAAATAACAAATAAAATCTCCATCGGTTTGGTAATTCATTTGATAGGAGGACATCTTTTCTTTGAACCCTTTTATTAAACCCAACAGTAGTAATAAAAAAAAAATACTTGAAAGGTATTATAACAAACACCAGCAAAACAGCAAAAGAAATCTCTTTTTTATTTAAGTGCCGGCAACATTTTAGTCGATTTATGCTGAGTGTGTCCTTTGGGAAATTATTTGTGTTTTCTTAAATTTTTTTTTCTTCGTATGAAACAGCAAAGTTCTAAATTTTGTAAAAGTAATTTAATTTTTCGGTGCGTTTTTTTTATTAAAGGCTTTTTTTTTTAAATTAAGTGTCGAAGGGAGTTTCATTGAAGTTTGAGCGATGCAATATTTTATCGTTTTGAAAAAGGACTTTTATGAAAGCCGTTAAGTAAAAATTAATTTAATATTGCAACAGTTTAAGGGACACAACTGTTTTATTATTAATTATTAAATTAATAATTAATTTAAGTAATTAATTTAATTATTCAAATAAAAACAGATTTTTCTATGTTAAAAAAGGAAATATTGGACAATTCGGTATTCTGCATAGTTATACCAATATTTTTAAATAAAAATTATTTTGTTTATTACTCATTAATTACATACCACATAAAGTACGAAATTCATTAAGTCGCCAATAACTCGGGCACCACAAAAATGTTCCAAAATCTCATTTTATTTGTTACTTATATAGATGTACAGATTTGCAGTTTTCTTTGAAGTCGATGGGATGAAAAATACGAATTTTCTTATACCAACTTTAACCTCCTTTTTGCCCACTTGGAGTTCTTATCGCTTCTTGGTGCGTTTCAGTTTCAGTTTGCATATGACTGGATCATATGCGTTCAAGAAGCTTATTAACGCCAGAAGAGCCTGGTCTACCCTTTGGATCTAATAAGGCTGCAATAATAAGGACTATGGACTTGGCTTTCAATGTATGATAATATCCATCTGTAAACTTATACCTACTGACCGCCAGACTGCGACTTGGGGAATGGCTTTAATTAAGAAAAACCCTGCAATGCCTAGGAAAATATGTATAAGGATCTTACGAGCTCTTACGAGCCGTCAGTGAAGGTTGAATATGACTATCCCATTTCGTATATACGTGCTGTAAGTTCAATATTATTGACTGACATGCCTTAATATGGAGTCTGATGATCCGTTTAAAATTGCTAAGGGAGAGGAAAGTATGACAGACTAACGTCAGTCGCACATTGGATGCGTTTTCGTTCGTTTGTTGGGATTTTTCTCATGCGTTGAAACATTAAAATTGGATGTAGAGAACTGTATTAACTTAGTTTACGGTCCCAAAATGGGGTATGGGATAGTATGGGGTCATTATGAAGTCGTTCATAATTTGATTAATTTCACTGAATTTGTCTAACTTTAGTTGTTCCCAAATGCACGACGGATCGCTTTTCATGGCGGATTGGTATTTTTATATTTCCAAAAGCGATTCGATCAATTCAAAATCCGCTGGCAATAAATCCGCCAGCAATCCGTCACCTGAATAGCTATCGCTTTTGACAGCTTTTGGCAACACAAAAATACCAATCCGCCATGAAAAGCGATCCGCGGCGCATTAGGGAATAACCCCCCTGTGTGCGCGCATTCATATTGATAAGTGTATGTTTCATTTGAGACTAAGTATGTAGTCGTGCGATAGAAATCCCATGTGCGCACCTAGCCTTAGAAGAATTATTCTGGGTGATCACAGAATCCGTCGTATTCGGAATTTTGCTACGAACCCCTAAAGAACTATCACAGAATCCGTCGTAGTGGCCAATTTTCCTGCAAATTTTGTCCGTCGTAGTGGAAATGTTTGCTACGAACCTAATTAGTAGCAAAAATTTCCACTACAACGGATTCTGTGATAGTTCATTCGGGGTTCGTAGCAAAATTCCGAATACGACGGATTCTGTGATCACCCAGATTATCTTGAACTTAAGAGATTATTTATCAATCGCATCACTCACAAATCGATGTACCGGAATACTTCTTCTGTAAAACAGAAAATCGTATTTAGTGTTCTAGCAGTCTGTTAAGAATTTTTTGCTGATATAAAACGATTGCTTTTTTGATTATAGTTTTAAGTTTCAGGCAGACTGGGTAGGAAAATCGAAAATGCTAATTGGTCTATCGCTATACTATACATAATGATATCGTGTGTCGCTAAATTATATCCATTTATGCTAAGCAGTCTAATGATAGATTATAATGTAACAATTGAAATAGGTTGGTGGTCATAACCTCATAAGTCATAACTCTTATATATTAAATACCATTACATTTCCCATTCGCAATCCAAGAGTGATATCTACTTCACAATACTATAGATACCTAGACCGTAAGCAAGAAATGACATTTTATTTCCTAGAGAAAAAGTAAAACAATAAGCTAGCCACCAACCACTGAAATGAGGCAACACCATTTACAGATTATAAACAATAATATCCAGCGGAACCGGCTTGTTCAATGTTTATGAGTTCTTCCTTCACTGTACTTGTACACTGTAGTGTACAGTCTACAGTCCAGTGCCCAGTTCATTACACTAACCCTGATTAAAGAGCACAATATAAGGCGAGCCGAGAGCCCATTATACCCATCTCTATGCCGCCATTGTAAAGCATCGGCTTCGGCTATAATGTCGTTTTACACCTTCCTCAGCCTCACATCATTTCGCACTCTGTCCTGTTGCGGAGGCTTTGTGCAGTGTCACTTGCCGCGCACACACCATTAACGTTGAGGTACACGTTTTGCCATTATAATGGTCGTGTACCTTTGTACATTATCTGCCAGCTAATAAAGCATTTTTATTATTTTTTAACTTCTTATAATTTTTTTCCCTTATTCTCAGTGGATTGTGTCTTGTCTTAGCTTATGGCCTAATGGAAGTCAAACAGGTTGAAAGCAAATCGAGGGAATTGAAATGGTTGTGCTGTGCCGGTGTATAAGTCTTAAGGGATAGGCGTACTTCAATTTCGAGGGCTCTCTGGTGGATGATGTTTTTGTTATGTCTGTCTGAACTTTTTGAACCAAAGCGTTTCGTATTGTTGTTATTGCTTAAACGAGTTTTTGAGTGACATTTTGTGTCATTCCGTTTTTTTTTTTTTTTTTTTTTTACTCTTTCCTAAAGGTATTACGACTTTTCCGAAATGTTGAATAGGTATATGAGGTAGAACAGGCTTCACGTGAAGAAAAATAAAACCGATAATTTCTATTCACTCAGTTCATTACGGGATTATGCACTCGCCATTAGGTATTATATGATGTTTGCGATTCTTAAAAGGAACCCAGTAAGTGGATATCGTGTATAGAATGACATTGTTAGCTGTCAAGCAGGTGTAATTCCAATTCGAACTGAGAAGTGTGGGAAATGTGGCTTACGCGAACTTGTTTAAGTGAAAGACGATCCAGAAAGTCACGGATAATGATGGGCGAAGAATGACATTAACTACATTATATGAACTGATGGTGGTGTCAATGGACTTTGTTATGACATAAAATTGAAGCCTATAGTTTGTTGGAAGCTATGTATGTACATATTTTAACTAACTAGGAAAACGCATAAATAGCTATGCAGTTTCTTAAAGGTTACTCGTATTTTGGTTATATAAAGTAGGTACATTACCGATTATGGCTGATAAGATTCACTGACCTACCAAAGCGAAACCTAAATAAAAATTTAGATAGGCGACAATTATATTGATGGCTCATAGTCTCAGAAGGTTAAGTGCAGGGTTATGGTTCTATTCTGCTGTTCTGTCAGTCTCCAAGTTGCTCCAAAGACGGATGTGGATTGCGTAGCGTCTTTTCTTGTATAGGCTTCCTTCAACAGAAGACGTTCCTGTGAGCAGGGCTAACTTCGAAGATTTTGAAAAAGTCGAAAAAAAGGGGATTTGCATACAAAATAGGGGGCAATACTATAATCTGCCTAAAAATGGCAGAAAAAAAAAAAACGCAAAACGAGTTAAATTCGCTAAAGTTAAAATGGCTTACGCATATTCTCGTCTCGTTCTACCTTATTGTTGCATTGAACATGGAAGTTATGGCTAAATGGCTATAATGGCTAAACTTATGACAATAGGACAATAGCTAAACGAAAAAGGACGCATACAGATCCCAATTGTGAGCTAGTTTCGTGAAGTATTTATTATGTAACATTTGGTGTTTCATACAAAAAGGTGGTTTTCTTCAAAATGGAAAAATTATCAACGAAATACAGAAAAGGGGCAAATATGGACAATTTTGGAAAAGTGGTCTCATTGGGGATAGAAAGAAGAAAAGGGGAAAAATGCAACTATAGTCGCATAAAGTCAGCCCTGCCTGTGAGGGCTGTTTTTTTTTTTAGCGGGAATTTTACTCTCTTTTGTGCTGACAGGAATTTTTTCATGAATTCACAAATAGAATAGACGACAGTTGAAGGTCTGAAGTGAAAAAAATCAAACAACCGGATTGTATTTTTGACAGTCGGAAATCTCTTATATATCTAGTTAATTTGTTGACTGTCGCGGATTTATTTCATGAATTTATGCTACAGCTACCTAATCTTCTTTGGAAATCTGTGAATATTTATGTACTTTGCAAAAACTATTTTGTTATATTCCATTCACTTTTTAGAGTCGAATTGAAATGCTGAAAGCTAAGACTGATAGTTTAAAAACCGCTCTTCAATTTCGTGAATTTAACTATTTTTGTCGCCGGTATAACGACCCTTTTTATGAGACCTTTCTAAATAGCGGCAATGGTAGCCGCGCCTAGCAGTTAAAATACACTTCGGAATATATTTTAGATATCTATTCATTAACCCTTAAACCCTACCCATCCTTGGAGAAACACTATTGCTACCCTGGGGTCCAGAAAACCCCAATATAGTTAGTTTTGTAATTATTTCAAAAACAAAAATACGTTTTGATATGAATTAGTTTTTATTTAGATCACACACGTAGTTGAATATTAAAAATACCGCAAAGTTTAGAATCGAGGCATTCTTGGCACACAGACCGGCTATGTTCGAACACCAGCTTGAATATCGCCATCGTGTAATTTTTAGTTGGAAAAATATCCACAAAAGTTTTGTTTATGCATCGCCCTGGACCCCAGGGTAGGGTTTAAGGGTTAAAGTAGTGAATGTGAAGAAATCTTGTTTATGTTTATTTTTGGAACTTCAAACTTTTCGCTCAGAATTAGAAGTCCGAAGCGCCAATAACTGAACCACAGTTATATCATGATGGATTGGCTCTATAGCTAACAAACCAAATTCAATTTTCTTTCCTATAAGTATACCTAGTGCTAGGAAAATTACACAGACACAGCAGATAGATGAATCCATTTTAGTTAAAATAAAAAGTCGTTATATAGGTACGCCATAACTTAAAAAAACAAAATAAAGTCTCGTTTTAATAATAAAAGGCAGTTTAAAGCTTGACACTTTAAATTATGTCCGCTGTAGCAAACCGATAGCAACATCCCTCTTGAAGGTAATTTGCATTCATTAATCATTTCTGTTCTCTCCCGGAAAGGCTCCGCACTGAAAACAATGGCGCACAAAGTGAAAGGCAACAAATTTTGCTGAAAGCAGATCCATCTTGTACACCCTCACACTGGCCTTGCTGTCAACGTGCCACTTATTGCCGCGTTTGTTAATCCACAAAAAAAGGCAAAATACGCCAGACTACCGCATGTCAATTAAAAACAAAGGAGAGAAACCAACGGAAGATGGGATTTTCCGGGATGACTTAATATTTCATATGTATCTGGTTTTGAGTCCTTCATGCAAACTACAGATTCGTGCAATCGATCAATACGTACGATTATGTAGTAGCCCAAAGGCTTTATATCTATAATGCATATATGTACACATATGTGTATGTATGTATATTTTATTTTATTAGTTGATTAAATCAATTGCAATTTACGAGTATCTAATGCATTTATCACTACGATTGCCTGTCAGAAGTGACATTGCTTCACAAGACACTGTCTGCACTGTATAAATATATTTTCCATTTAAATGTTATTGACAACTTTCTATTTATAAACATGAGAGACGGAGAGATATACAAATCAAATTGCACGATATTATTGCTATAAACATGCCGACATTGTCATGGTCATGGCATGCGACATATACGAGTATATAGTCCTCTTTATCCCTGACAGTGCGTTCTACTAACATGAAACCAGAAACGCACAGCCCTGAGACTGTGCAAACTGCATGAAAATTCCACTGCAGCACAGCCAATTCTCGTATATCCTATTATTTGAAATCCTGCATAGCTAGATACACATAAAATCTATACAAGTTCAATACCGTACCTAGAAGTAACTATAGTGAAACGCTGAATACAGATGGAGTCCCAAATGAGCTTCATGCACCACATTGCACATTGAACCACAAGCGTGCACATATTTATCGATATGCAAGGATAAAACAATGAATCTAGCAATTTATTGAATTTATGAACAGCCATGGTAGGAATATGGTTGCCTTCTCTGGGAGAAACTTTTCCATATAGTGTAGGTACTGTGTACACACCGCACGAACCTAAAACGCATATCTTTCGACAAATTTGTTGTTTTCCTCTACATATGTATTATTCTGTATTGGTGGTAGGAGAGTTAGCTAACAATGCCACAGTTTGTCAATATACAACAGAAAAATATAAATAAATGATATAACCTAAGTGGAAGGATGTAAGGCGAAGCAATAGCATACAATCGTTGTCGTCGTCCTCCTCGTGGTCCTCTTAGTCCTCGTAGTCGTTTGGTTCGGTCGTCCTGTTTGTCCTGATAACCAGAACAGGAATACAGTTTCTCGCTCTGGCGTGCTTCGTTTTCCTATCTTTGAGCATAAAACGCAGCCATAAGCAATACAAAACAAGAAAATTTGCATTTCCATGTAAGTCCCGGACAAATGTAAGGATACAATGCTGACGAAGTAGTTTTACTATTTTTTGTTCGTTCCTTTTTTGCTATTTCAGTATTGTTGGCATTGTTATGCTGTGGGAGCGAGGGTGAGTGGTACATAGACATACTCGTTTTTCGGGTGGCAAAAGTTGTATCGTATATGTGGGAACATTTGCCAGCCACTGCCATACCCCCCCTAGGCTAACATGTAAAGTAATTTTCAGCAATTTGCCGGTCAATCCCTGGGGTGGAGTATACGAACGGACCATATCGGAGAAAATACTTTACTTCCCTCGAACGAATAGTGTATCTGTACTCGGTATATATGCGGAGGATGTGTGGAAGTGCGATTCATAGGTTAAGAGGTCATATTCTTAGCCGACGAAAAGTTATTTTGTTAGAAAAATAAATTTCTTCTTGTTGAGTGGTTAGCTTGCGTTTCGGGAGGGAAATTAGGTCATATTTTGAGAAGAATGGCTAAAGGAAATCATTGACTTTGCTTCGAGTGAACCTTTTTGAAAGTGCGGAGATAATTTTTTCTTTTTTTTTTTTGTTCACTTTATTCTTTCCGGAGCTGAAGAATGGCATCAATTTCAAAAGGGATACTTGCGGTTGGCTAATGAAAACACTATAAAAGAGTTATTGAATTGGCTGTGGAGTTAGGGTCATAAATTACCCATAACATAGCTATTGTTTAGTTTTGAGAGGCCCTTAAGGGTATATAAAAATGCAATGTTAATGATGTCGCCACGCTACGGATAGGCGATGAAAAGTTTCGCTGCGGAAACTGAAAATGTAAACATAGCTTGAAGAACAAAATGTGTGGCATTCTTCACATGGATCTTGACGATACGCTCCATCTATGTTAATGGTGTCGTTGGTGATGAATTCCCAAGATTATCTTCATCACTGAAAAGAGAAAAACTTGTCTCTTTAAGGAAGACTAGTTAGAAACTATCAAACCCAGGGCGCGTTAAAACCACGTCCCACCGATACACACCGATACCACAAGTATTTTATTTTTAGAATGAAGTTGCATAATGTACATTGATAGGACACATTGATAGTTCCTGCTAGCTCTGCAATTTTCACCAATTTTATCGCGGTACATAATCCTATCGGGCTAAAATGAATAAAGATTTAGTTCGTCATAAACGCCGCACTAAATTGTTGTTATAGTCTCGAATTCTATTTCACGAACTTGACTCTTGAGTATATACCTGAATCGTAGTATAACACAAATCCTTATTGAAACCCCACAAATAAAATTGTCCAACTGCATCTAATCGCAGCTTAGTGGCGAAAAAGCAACATCACTCATTACCAAAAGGGCTGATTATACGATTATTGAACACGATCGGTTGTTGGACGGCTCGTAACCCCATCTTGCTGTAACCATAGTTCGCCAAATTCCAAATCCACAGCACTCAGACGAATCTCTTTTTGGTGTAGGGGTGGAGAAACTCTGATATTATTCGTTTCTATTCACTAGCAATGACTTACCACTACACGATGGCCACCCACTAAGTTTTGGTCTTAATAATACGAGTTCTTTATACAAAATCCGTTTCAGACTAGTGCGACTGGTGTACAGTTTCTGAAATTTTTGGCGCGTTGAAGTTTTGACTTTCAGCAACAGCTACAATAATATCGGTTCAGCCTACAGGATAAATACGGAAATATGCTGGATTATATCACACCCACTACTCCACCTCTTCCAAAGGCCTGACAAAAACCTTAGAGGGTTATAACTGTCCTGACAAAGCTTCTCAGTTCAGACATTCGGACTCGACATCAAATTGTAGGCTCTTAGGTCCAAAAATGTAAATTCACACAAACGAATTGTTGAAAAAGCTACTCCTAGGGTGGTAATAGATACGAACCTGTTGCGCCAACTATTTATTTTGTTTTTTTTTTTATTTACCTATCAATTAGTGGGGATGAATATATTCATATACCAGATCACAAACCAGTAAGAATAGACCGTCGACTCCCTCCACATAACGGACTTTGCCTACAAGCTACCAGCGGGCCCAGGATTTTTCATGTTTTGGTGCTGTACAAAATCAAAGGAGCGCCATCAACGCACGCATACTTGAAAAATCCTAGGCCCATGGTATAGCATGGAAAATCATTGCCGCCATTAAATTTGACATTTACACGTATTCACAGACGGGTAATTTTTTTCCGGGGAGAATCGAGTAGGTGCAAGGGAAGTCGGCGGTCTAATTCTTACTGGTTTGTGTACCAGATATTTTTTTGGTGTGATTGAAGAGTAGTTGCTGCAATAATGAATAATCGTTTAAAACATTGAATTTTTTACAGAAAAAATATAAAGCCGCCTGATGCATACTTCGCATAGGCCATGCATAGGTTCCATTCCCAAAGGAAAAAATTCGGAACGTTATTGTTTTCGCTGCAATGTCTAACCGTCTATCCGAACCCACTAAACCAATTTTCTGCCTATAGGTCTATTTAAAATACTAATTGATGTAGAACGCTGAAATTTACACACAACTACTATAGTTCCTGGGTTCCGAACGTGGAGGTAATTACCCCGCGGGTAACCGCGGTAACACCCGCAAACAGAAAATACGCCATCAATTTTACAGTTTTTCTTCGATGAAGGCAATACGCAAGTCAGGCAGCTGAAAATGTGAATAGTATTTATGGTTCTAATACCTACCTACTGTAAAAGCTAATCATGCGCAGTATTGGTTTCGTCGATTACGTTCCAGGGATTTCGATGTGAAAGGTGCACCACGCTCTGGAAGTCCAATTGTCGAAAATGTCGATAAAATCATGGAAATCATACCTCTAATACCTAGCTTGAGGTGTTGTTTTTTGTATCACCGGGCAAAAGCAATCGTCTACAGAGAACTTACAGTGAACCAAATACCATTCGCTTGGTTTACTGGTAGTTTATTAATCTCTAAAGATCCGAGAGGGGTATATTTGTCAGTTTGCGGAATCTGTAGCATAATTGCATTTTAGCTGATTTAGTTAAAACTGTTGAAGAATATAGCAAACTACTTGTTGATGTTATACTTAGCTTAGAAATATTCTATAAGTTAGCTTTTGTATTGATTTAATATTTTCATTCGTTTCATTTATTCATTCTGGAAATACATTTCATAAACTTTACATCAAACTTCCTTTCCTTTATTACTGCAAGAGGTTATGGGCCCAGTACAATATGGAGTTTCTGAAATCGTCGTTTGTTAAACTTAATTCAGAAAATTACCATTTGTGGAAATATAAGTTGGAACTTATATTAAAAAAGGAAGGAGCTTGGAGATGTATTATGGATCCAGTCCCGGAAGTTCCAGATGCAGCATGGAAGAAATTTGACAATGATGCAACCGTCATTATCGGATTATCTGTGGACGACAGTCAACTTTTACTCATCAAGAAGTCGAAGTCGGCGCGTGAGGCTTGGGAAATATTACGACATCATCATGAGAAAAATACTCTAGGAAGCAGCGTACGTCTTATGAGAAAAATATGCGGAATGAAGTTCTCCATGGATTCCAATATGTCTGAGCATATTATGGAGATGAAAATTCATTTCGAAAAGTTGGAGGCTTTAGGTGAGCAATTTTCTGAGCGTTGGTTAGTCGCAATGTTGCTCAGTAGTCTTCCCCCTTCATTTGATACATTGGTAACTGCACTAGAAGCTCGCAAACTGGAGGAATTGACGCTTAGGGTTGTCGAAACCAGTTTGATCGATGAACATCAGCGCCAGACGGGTTCATGCTCATCAAATGCTATATTAAAATCATTTGATCAAAGAGAACAACGCAACGATAAGAAATGTCACTACTGCAAAATCAAAGGACACATTAAAAGAGACTGTTGGCAGTTGAAGAAATTGAAGAGCCGAAATCAAGCAAACGAAACACAGGGGTTTAATGAAGACCGTAATACGTTTTGTTTTTCAATGGCTAATGACAATAACATTTGGGTTGTTGATTCTGGTGCAACTTGTCACATAAGCACAAGGAAATCAGATTTTATTGAAATGGATACATCAATTCGGGAAAAGGTAACAGTTGCAAACGGAGAGACTGTTGTTTCTAGTGGAAAGGGAACTTGTTGTATTAAAGTAATTAATAGCAATGGTGAGAAGGCTACTATTAATGTCCAGGATGTACTGTTCATACCTTCATTTCATGGAAACTTATTGTCTGTTAGACGAATTTTAAAAATGGGTTTCAAATTGTTGTTTGCGAACTCAATGTGTAGCATCCAAACGGAGACAGGAAAAGAAATTGGAGTTGCTGATATATCTTTTGGCTTGTTTCGTTTACGGCAACAGTTGGAACAAAAAGCTTTGGCTGTCGAATGCAGGTTACAGAATTGTCAGCACTATTGGCACAAACTGTTTGGACATCGAGACATTGATGCTGTTAAGACCATGCAAAAAGGAAAAACGGTAAGCGATTTTTATATTACTGATTGTGGGGTTAAGAAAAATTGTGAGATATGCATTCAATGTAAAATGACGAGAACAACTTTTAACAAAAAGTCTTTTACAAAATCGAAACGTGTACTGGATTTGATACATACTGACGTCTGTGGTCCAATGCAGACAATTACACCAGGAAGAAAGCGATATTTTCTAACTTTTATTGACGATTATAGCCGATATACCGTAGTATATCTTCTACATGACAAAGGAGAAGTATTTGAAAAATTAAGAAACTATTTGGAGTTAGTCAAAAATAAATTCTTAAAATATCCAAGTATCATTCGGTCAGATAACGGTGGGGAATACACTTCTCAAAATACTAAAAATTATCTTGATAGTAGAGGAATTCAGCAGCAGTTTACAGTACCATATTCTCCGCAGCAGAACGGTGTAGCTGAGAGAAAGAATAGGTCCCTAGTCGAAATGGCCCGTTGCTTGCTAGCTGAATCAAAATTGCCAAATGAGTTTTGGGGAGAAGCGCTAATGACATCTAATTATTTACAGAATCGATTAGTTTCTAGTTCTATTCCATCCACTCCTTTTGAACTATGGGAATGTAGGAAGCCTAATATCTGGCATTTACGAATTTTTGGCTCGAAGGTTTATTCGTTGATTCCCAAAGAAAAGCGCCGTAAGCTAGATTCTAAATCTGAAGTTCTAACTTTTGTGGGCTATGATGAAAATTCAAAAGGATATCGTTTGGTTAATTTGAATACTAAAAGAATTACAATTAGTAGAGATGTTAAATTTGTAAATGATGATGAAATTGAGAATAACGTTTCAACAGATGTTCAAAATGATTTGAAAGTACCCATTGAAATTGTTTTCGATAAGAAACGTTCAGATGTTCAGAATCCAAATTGTGATGACACCATAGACGAACCAGCTCAGGAAATAACTTTTGAAGATAATGACAATTCGTTTCAAAGTTTAAATGATTCTAGTGAGCATAATAGTTCAGTCGATTTAAATGAAACTCAAATTCCAACAGAAGAACCAATTGATACTTCAGTTCGTAGGTCAACAAGATGCACAAAGGGCATACCACCAAGTCGATTAAGCTATAAGACTACAACTGTTGAATCAGTCTTGATAGAACCTAAAACATACAATGAAGCAATCAAGTCGGATCAGTGTAATGAATGGGTTAAAGCCATGAAAGAAGAGATTACCGCATTGAGAGAAAATAATACATGGAATTTAGTTCATCCACCAGCAAATGTGAATATAGTCGGCAGCAAATGGACTTATAAAATAAAGCGTGATGTTGACGGAAAGGTTCAGCGATACAAAGCCCGTTTAGTAGCACGAGGCTTTAGTCAAAAATATGGATATGACTATGATGAGGTATTCGCTCCAGTTGTTCGTCAAACTACGTTTCGAACAATACTTTCAATAGCAGGTGCTAAGGGTATGAATGTCGTTCATATGGACATTAAATCTGCATTTCTAAATGGTGATCTAGATGAAATAATTTACATGAAACAACCACCTGGTTTTGATGAAGGAAATTCCAAGTTAGTTTGCAGATTAAATAAAAGCTTATACGGTCTAAAACAAGCTGCCCATGTTTGGAATAAAGCTTTGCATAAAGTTTTCGTGGGTGGAGGATTTGTTCAAAGCGTAGCTGACCCTTGTCTCTACACAAAATACACCATCGAGGAAGGGATTGTATATGTTTTAATCTACGTTGATGACATTTTGGTAGCCAGCGTCAACAAATCTAATATCAATGAAGTTGAAAATTTGCTTAGACAAAAATTTGATGTGAACAATCTTGGTGACATTCATCAATATCTTGGACTTGAAGTTTTTAAGGATACAAATTCAGATTTTTATATTCGGCAAAAGCAATACATAGAAAATTTAATAAACGAGTTTGGATTAGAAAATTCGAAAGTTTCGAAATATCCTCTCGATCTAGGTTATGGAAAGTCTTTCTCCGAAAATTTATTAAAGAATACAAATTATCAGCGTTTAATAGGATCACTACTATATTTAAGTGTTAATTCAAGACCCGATATTGCAGCAAGTGTTTCTATTTTAGCAAGAAAAGTCAGCAGCCCTAATCAAGAAGACTGGACAGAAATTAAACGTGTGCTCAAATATTTGAAAGGAACTACCGATTATTATTTACGATTGAGTGATAAGCGGACGAAAACAGCTTGTTTGATTGGCTATGCGGATGCAAACTGGGCTGAAGACAGAATGGACAGAAAATCGAATTCAGGTTATATTTTCCAAATTAATGGTGGCACTATTAGCTGGACTTGCAAGAAGCAATCATGCGTTTCCTTATCATCAACAGAGGCAGAATTTATTGCATTGTCAGAAGCATGTAAAGAAGCGATATGGATTCGTCAGTTGTTGAGTGATATGAAAATAAATCAAATTAGTCCAACTATTATTTACGAAGATAACCAAAGCTGCTTACGTTTAATTAAAGAACAGAAGCTAAGTAACAGAACAAAGCACATCGATACCCGAGTACATTTCGTAAAGGAACATGTAGATCAAGAACACATTACATGTATATATTGCCCGAGTGAAGAAATGCTAGCAGATATGCTTACTAAACCACTTTGTCCCTCGAAGCTCGAAAAGCTAAGAACAAAAGCAGGAATACAATCCGTTTGAGGAAGGGTGTTGAAGAATATAGCAAACTACTTGTTGATGTTATACTTAGCTTAGAAATATTCTATAAGTTAGCTTTTGTATTGATTTAATATTTTCATTCGTTTCATTTATTCATTCTGGAAATACATTTCATAAACTTTACATCAAACTTCCTTTCCTTTATTACTGCAAGAAAAACTTGGTCTGTCTAAGTGCCGCAGTAAGTATAGAACTCATACTGACTTAGTGCCTATAGAAAAATTCCATATTTTACATAATGTACATACATAATTTTATCTACTTGTGGAGATAAGCATACACTTTTTATGATGGTGGGTAATTCTGTATGTCAGACATAAACCCATGCCCTACTTTCTCATAGATAATATATTAGCTCTATGAAAGGTCACTAGTAGTTATATCTATCATTAGAAATCTTTGTCCAGCTTTTTTAAAACATGCCCTTCCGTTCTCATCAAACTTAATGCGGTGTGCCTATACCCTTCTCTTATTAATTATAATCTACTAGTAGATGCTGTTTTTTAGTACGCTACAACTTCTATCTATATGTACATAAATCAATAATGTTCCATAAAAATAAAAATAGTCTCAAATGCTCAACTGCTGAACTGAATCATTGGAACATCTGTGCGATTCCCATATTATGAGATCTAAAGTTTGAACAAACATAAGTCCATAATGCGGTACCACAATTGCCACATTTCTCATCACTCATTCATGCACCCATAAGCTGTAATGCCGGAACGGAGTTCACTCTTGCCTGGAACATAAAACATGAAGCATAAAACACTCATCATAATTTGTTTCAATCACAATCCTCCATCAATGGATAGATGGATATTTGTTTTTTTTTTTCCTCATTTTAACTTGAAGCACGATACATACTAACTTGTACTTTGTGATACGTTTTTTTTATTATTTTTTTCAAAGAGGAAGAAAGTTTATTTATAGTTAAGGTAATTATGTGGAAATGAAGAAACACAAGAAGTTTTTATTTATTTTTATTTTACTTGGCCCGCCTAGTGCATGCACTCTGACGTTTGGTTCGCTTGAGCGCACACGGTAACTTAATACGTGGTAGTGCCTTTAATACTCTATGCTTATGATTGACCTTTACGAACTGAACAACTTACGTCTGCTGTCGTGGGTACGTTACGTTGTCGGATGATGATTATTAAATGAGACAACAGAACAGAGCTCTCAGGCTGCACTGGACGTGTTTATGGGTGTCTTAGCGCAATCATCTGAATTTGACACTTCCGGTATGAAAAGTAGACGCCACTAATAGAGGTAATCATTGGATATGCGATGTTGAATGGAAAAGGCTAATCATAATCTCTAAATTGGAGGTCTTGTGGAACACGCGTAATTCTAGTTTAATAGGTGAGATAAGTGATTATTAAATTTAATTTATTTTAAAGAATTACAGTGAGCGTCAAAAGTGAGTGAACACCAATGCGGTTTTTATTTGTCTGTGGAGTTTTTTTTTTAAATATTTATAAAGTATTTTTTGCTGTCGCCATGAAATATGTTTAAATATTGTTATTTTGTAATCAAACCTTTTGCAGATTGTTGGTTTTTTAGACCTGTTATAAGACCCTAAGGAAAACTCAAAGAAGCTTCGATGTTTACTTACTTTTGACGCTCACTGTATATTACGGACACTTAAAAGGAATAACCATTATAAGACGTTGTTGTCGTTTCTAAATGAACTTGAAAGTGAAGGATTTTAATTGATTGTGTATCTTATAGCAAACAATAATTAAATATATAAATAAAAAGATGGCGCAATTGGTCCTACCTAATAGGGACCATTGGCCTAGCTTCTTACAACCCTTCATTTGTGAGTTTTTTTTTTGGAACCAATAGCTGAGACCTACAATTTTATACCGAATCCGAACAGCTGAGTGAAGAAGTTTTTCCACAAATTTAAGATGTAATTTTTGTTTTTTTCGGGCGTCGAACCTAATGATCCCTCGCACAGTAGTCCAGCACACTAACCACTAAGCCACTGCACCTACATCTTGCAACAAACGCACGATCTAACAATGTAGGTATATTCTATCTAAAGCATTTGCATTTTTTTGTTTTAAACTTAGCTTTAATATCTATGTATATTCTAAATCACTATATGTACTTAAACCATCTCAACAATTTTGTATTTAAAGAAAATGCAAGGGGGTATAGGCATAGGTTTTCAAGTCTATACAAAAAGTTGTCGTTTGTTTTAAAATGTTATTAGATTGTAAGTGTTAAAATGGAAAAATGCAGTTTATATAAAAAGAAATAACATGCTAATTATTTATGTATTTCTCCAAGTCTGTGCCATATAACAGGACTGGAATGATTAGGGTGGAATGTCTTTTACCTTAATTTATCTTGACAAGTGTTTACTTAAAGAGAATCAGCTCTTCGTATGCCCAGTCATGTGAAAGTGATCAAGTATCGATTCTGCCTGAAATTTGGTGAATTTCTGTTTCATGGTGCAATTTTTATTCGTAAACCTTAAATGTGCCCACTATTTGATACTTAAGTACTATACCCTTACCCACTCGTGTCTTTGACAGTCTACTAATCGGTCAACGATGTGACAAGTTCATTTTAATTTTTTTTATCGTTTTTTGATTCCAAGTAAAATAAGAATTAATTTTTTTTCTAAAACAAAGTCTCAGTATTGTGTTTCGACTGTGAAACGAGTGTCACTTATCCTTTCAATCTTGGATTAAAAACAACTCGACACCTACTAGGCCTTAAGCTGTAATATGGAACATTCAAAAACTCTCAGCCAAGGGAAGCTTACGATTGTTTGTAGCTTCCATGCAACAAAACTTCGAAATAGTATCTATACCTAAAAGCTTATGTACGGTTTATTGTCTAATAAGTTCAACTAATCAGTTATCAGCCCTTGCCCAAAACTGTAAAAAGGAGCGTGGTGTTAAGTGCATGGTATTCGAAAAGGTCCTGTTCAGCTTAGCTTAGTCTAGAATCTAGATCCCCTAGCCTAGGACACGCTGTAAAGAATATTTAAAAAGAATCGATATTACCACAGTCATTGAACACTAAAAATCGTTAGATGACAGTAGCTAGGATGGACAATTGGACAACAAATGAAAGGAGACGCCAATACGGACCTGCAGAAGAAGTCGGTTTTCTGTCCATCTGCTACGTAACACCCTAGCCTGATAACTCCTTCTTCTGCCTGCAGATACCAGGCTTTCGCATATCTTTATATACCTGGCGAACTATATGGTGTGAAAAATTTGTTACACAAAGAAAGGAGTTTAATAACTCAATCTAGCGCTCAAGAGATGCCACAAGTAATACATTTTCATGTTTTCGCCGTGAGTTCTTAAAAGGCTGCCAAAGTGTTAACCCTATTGGGGGCGTCAGAATCTTATTTATGTAAGCTGCTCTCAATAACGGGCAGATCCCTTTTTTGCAGTTGGTTAGAATATAGTACGCGCAGAAGTACCAAGTTCTGGGCGTGCTTTTTATCGTCAGTGTCACTACTATTCGCCTATTCTGTCAACTGCCCGGGTAGATTATGGATCTGGATCTTTTTGACTGATTTCATGTTACCTGCAGACTCCATATGGATTATTTATACTACATATGTAGTCGTTATACTGCATCGTCTACAAACTTCTAAAGCAATATGAGATGGAATATATTATCAAATTTAATAATATATTATTATTATTTGTTTTTTTTTTTAAGGGGATTTCAAATCCTGGAGCACTCAGACGAATCTCGGTCCATTGTACTAACAAGTAGAAACCCATTTTTTTGGTGTATTGGTGGAGAAACTCTGATATTATTCGTTTCTCTTTATGGTCGGTGGCAGAGTATTGCTGTCCCCCGCCGGGGCTCGAACCAACACCGCTCGGGTCACAAGCAATGACTCTAACCACTACACCATGGCCACCGCCTAATAATATATTAAATCCGGTTTTTCTTATAAGTGACTAAAACTTTTACTTACGATTATAGCATAGTCTACGGATCTTTTGGATTCATTGGTTAGAAAGGCTCTTATATGGAGTATTCTTCTTGGAATCCGAACTATGTAATTATATCTGCTTTGGTGTCCCTGAGAGTAAATGGAATATTATACAGTTGCAAAATTGAAACATAAGCTTAGGCATTTCTGTAGTCCATTCTTGTCCTCACAATAATATCTTGGCTTTATCTCTGATTAAGCGAGAGACACAAAAAAAAAACCGCCGAAATTCACACTATATACACCCAATTTGCCAATTAGTTCAGTATAATAGCATTGAGATAAGTATCTATACCTATGCGAAATAAAAGATATCAAAGTAACTTCGTTCCAATTATTATTTTAATAGGTGGCTGGGAATTATTACGTTTTGGTTTATTATTCTCATTGCGTGTGGTCGAATTTTAAAAACATTATCCGATTTAAGAAAGCCACAATGTCTCCTGCCCTTATACATGCCCCGCTGAGATGGAAACCACTTACTAGCACGTAAACTATCGCGACATGATGTATGCACTTTAAGTCACCTAAATTGTCCCCTCTAGCATTTAAATGCTGGCCACACCTGAGCAGACAAAAATCACCCTCCATGCTTTGTATAAAAATGACAACTTGAACATAAATTAAGGCCTTAATTTGTATCCTTATAAGTGAAACGCTCAAAATTAAAAAAAAAGAAATATGTTTTCGCACGAAGGTATTTCAAGACATAAGTGATAATTATTTTGTCAAAGGGACACCGGATACAAGAATAAAATCCATTAATGTCCTTGCCACCACAGACATATACCATCACCACCATTCGCTTTTAGCACGTGAGGCCACTTATGAGTGAAACAAGTCTTGCGACTATACCTTGTAGCTACTGCTATTACTGTCCAGCTATATATAAAATGTGTTATTAAAACGTGACAATATACGTCATCTTTAGTGTCCATTTTACTGCTTTTGCTTATTAATTAGTCCGATATGCGACTTGTGGCTTATATATTCTGATATACCCAAGGTGTGGTGACATTGACATGTTATATCATATTTTCTTTTATTGTTTGTTCTGTATGGTGATTTGATAGTTAGAGTATAATATAATTGCTCCTGCTATATAATAGTATTAGCACTACGTATTGCTTGTGTTTGGTTTCAGTTTGCTATAATTGATTGGATGAGGAGATACGAAAAACTAATTTGGTTAGGGTTTTGGTGTCTTTCTTCTTTTGGTGTATCGTGTTGATAGTTGTATTCGTTTTTGAGTCTTATGTGTGTCACCTTGTAGGTATAAGATTCTAACATAATTTTGTCAACAAGACCAAAATCAACCCAATGTGTCTATTGGCACACTTTGGTTCGCAAAGCCATAGATATAATTTTAGTTATCGACTGCGTGCAAACAGAACACCTCATGTGTGATGGAATGAGTATCTATCTATATATCTAGGATTACGTTATTTACATTTTTGGGAAGCTTTCTATAAAACCATATTATTACATATTACAAAACATATTGCTAGACTATCTACCTTGCCAACCTATTTAAACAATTTATTATTCTTTTCTTTCTAGGTAAGTGTCGTAACATAACGAAAACCTATTATAAGTAAGTATTGCAACCAACAAACGTCCATATAAGCTTCGGGATCTCTTAAAGAGACTTAAGCTAAAAGGCTTATGTCAACGCGTTATTGTTTTGTTATTCTTGTTTTTAAAAAATGTAACTTGTAATGGGGACATGTTGCCGCCCTGCAACGCCCATGCTTGCGGAGTCACTGTTGGATTTGGAGTGTATGCAAGGTTGGGTAAGTGCACGCAGTATCTTTTAATCCATATGTAAAACATTTCGTGGGGGATTATTTTCACGTCACGGCAACGGTCCATAATTTGCTTATTTTTAAAACTTCCGACTTTTCGAAAAACAACGTTTGAAGCTATCATTTATTATAGTCGACACTTTTTTTGTCGTCAATTTGTGCGATTTCCCGCCTGTAAGCATCATCCACTACACCTTTATAAACATTTTGAAATCGAAATTTTATTAGGTACCTATATCCTCATTTTCGCTGTAGAGTCTACATTTTTCTCAGAAAAAAATATCTGTGCATTCGGTATTTTTAAAACAAATCAGACTAAACCCCAAAAATGTTCGAGATTGTTTTTTTCTAGATTAAGGTTTTCAAGATATCGGCGTAGACCCAATTAGCTATCTGTACCGCTGTGACGTGATATCCAACTCAAATAGCTGCCTTCATTATTAGTTATGTAATTATTGTATGAAACTACCTAAACACTAAACTCTTACGACCGCCAACCATACTCACGTCATGTAATTTAAAATTAGCTGAAATTAAAATTTGAACTATGTACTCTCACCACATTAAATTGAAATAAAATCTAGTCCCAAGTTCAATATAACAGCCAAGCAAACTTTCAACCAACTTCCTTTGCTCTAATCTCAGCCATAAACCGCATCAAGTAGATACACGTATACATACACACTCTCGGTTCAGATACTTCGAATCAGAATGCTGCAACTGGCCACAAAAAGTCGCAATCTACCACATCAGCTCTATACTTCTGCCATAGTGTAGACAAAAACCCCTCGCTCTCTCTTTGTCAAGCGAGTAATCCAATTTGCTGTTCATTGAAATTCATTGCGATTCGTAATACCTTCTAAACCACTGGCCTGAATAAGTAAATTTGTATATGCCACACTTGAACATTGCGCTCTCCAAACCACTGCAGCAATACTCCCAATTAACATGTAAAGCACATTAAAGTTACCGATTCCTGTTTATGTTTGGGCAGAGGACTCACAGTCACAACTTTTAATCTGCTCCTTAATCCCAAAAGTGTTGTCTCAACAAATGGCATCGCGTACAGGTGCATCAGCTTACAACAAACTATTAGAATAAAGTCCTTCGGTGTGGTCGACATAGAGTAGGTGGGCTTGTTCCAGAGTATCATCCTCTAAGGATATCCATACTGACTACTTCATGTCCTGCCAAAAACTGCAATTCAGATAGGACAACCAAATACACGTTCAACTTGGGAGCACTACATGGAGTATAGGTTTGTTTGTTTCCCCACACAATCGTTTGTGTCAATTTGACTCAATAAAAACGACAACGAAATTCTGCCGAATCTTGATTTTCCAGGGAAGTGCCCTTTCATCACCAAACAACTCAAAGAACACCAAGATTCCATTTCAACTCGTCATCATCATGTATTCTTTCCCAGTCCGTTGCAATCATCTCTTGCACATCACCATTCAGCTGGTGTTTGTAAGTGTGTATACTTTGCTCAAGAGGAGCAGTCTGACAAAAAAAAAGTCTACAATACCTACCAACAAGTACACATAGACATAATCCCTATGGATCAATTTCGATTAAGACCCATTTCTGATTCGATATCACGTTTTGGCTTAGACATTCCCTTGTGTGTTTCACTCTTTGAACCTTTAATGGGGACAAGCACATCCGACGGAACGAATCAATGGAGTGCTGCGCAAAGTGCCCAAGAAGTGGTTCTTCTTGAGCTCAAAAATTATCGATGGAAATTAAGTTGAAGAGCTGCGGTTCTATATTGCAGCAGTATTCTCGAGAAAGAGAGAGGAGCTAAGGCCTTATGGTCCAAATGCAGTTGTTTGGATGTGAATGGAAAATAAAAGAAGAGTACCTATCTCGGAACGGACAAAGGCATCATGGGATCGATTGTGTTGCGCGATTAAATTGGAAAACTTTCTCAAGTGAGCTTTTTGATTTTGTTGCCATTCGAAAACAACTATTATTGTTCTTATTTTTGGTATCACTGTCGATTTTCAAGTATATACACATTCAGAATGCGGTATATTTTGTCTCGAGTGGTTTTGCTTTTTCAAGCTATACAGAGTGAAATTTTGATTTCTTTTTTGTTCTTGTTCTTAAAATGTCCACTCATCGTATGTTCATCAGATATCTTGATATTATCGATTGGGGAAATCCGTGGTAGAAGATCGTTATTACCGTAATTTCAACACATTACGAGAAAAACTGTAGAAGAACTCGGAGCCAGAGGTGACCTGGTTTTAGTTGAAGGAGTTGCTGTATTAATTAATGTTCAGTTAACAAAACCATTTGTTCAAAAAATATAAAAATAGTGTTGTAGGTATGGAATGTTGCCTTGTTCACCCACATTCTCGCCCTAAAAGTCCACAGTTTTGTGAGTATGTATAACAAATTTGCCCAAAATAAGTTGTATTGGACTTATAACTGTATGTGTTACAGAGGACTAGCTGTTCATTTCATTCATTTTCAATGACCCGCTTGTCCATTAAATGGGTCGCGGGTGTAGATTGCTTAAGTGGGCCTTCAATAGCTCTCGATTCTCCGCCATCGATTCTTAATCATCAAAGGCAAACTCCATACGGATCGAGGAGGACAGATAATGGACTGAAACTAACCATCACATCCTGGATCTACCTAAAGGACGCCTGCCTGATGGTACGGATTCCATAGTATAGGATCTTGTGTAGGTATGATGAATAACCTGAGACTGCGGCTGCGTCGTCGCTATCATAGAACCGAATAGGTGTGCGAAATATAATGAAAAAGAATTAAGTTCAGTGAATTTTATCTTATTATATAAGACTTTACTATATACAGATATGTATACATAACAACTCCATACTGTCCGTACCTCATGGCCCATATCCACTTTTGTGTCCGTAAACCAAGTTAATACATTTTTCTGCATTCATTTTTAATGTTTTTACAACGTGCTAACATTATAAGTTGAATGTCGGAATTGTTCCTGCGTATTCGTGTGTTCGCACGTGTCTTCTCGAAGTTGGGGGCTGGGATTCGAAGATCCTTTTAGCTGGAGCATTATTGTCCATTCGCTCGATGTGGCCGAGCCAATGCAGTCGACGTGTTTTGGCCTTTTAGACTACGTCCACATCTTGGTACAGCTCATAGAGTTCGCGGTTGTATCTTCTCCTCCTTCTTTCGAAGGAGCCCAGTATTAGCTCTCCCTTCCTGCTTATCATCCAGCACTCGGCACCATAAAGTCGATGAATAGGTGGTGAGTTTCGGCTTGAAATTCGTTGGTCTTTTCCAGGATTTGTCTCAGTGTGCAAAATTTGGTCTAAAGTCGATCTGCCGGGCCGGAGGCCACACTGGTACGTGCCGATTAGTGCAGAACGGTTTTAGATGTTCACACAGTATGTTGGATATAGGATCTTCTATGCGACATTTAGCAGGAATATGCTTCGATAGTTCTTGCAAGACATAGTATCGCCTTTTTTGTAGACATATGGAGCTGATAGTCCAGTTATCGGGCATGTTTTCTTCCACCCATACTTGGTTGATGATTCGGTGCATGCTCCCTACCAAAACATCACCACCGTATTTAAAGAGCTCCGCTGGTAGACCATCAGAGCCTGCGGCCTTGTTGTTCTTAAGCTTTTTTGTATCTAAGCCAACTTCTTCTATACTAGGTGCTGGAACTAGTTCTTCATTGACTGGACGTGGGTTCTCTTCTTGCCTTATCACTCTCTCTACATGATGCCCATTAAGCAGCTGCTGGAAATGCTGCTTAAACACATCTACTATTCCCTGCGCTTCGGTGACTAAGTTTCCTTCGATGTCTCAAAGAGCCTGCGTTCCGGTTTTGTAGCCAGCAGCCGGTGGCTTAGCTTTTTTATAAAACCTCCGGATGTTATTACGATCGCGCGACTCTTCGATCTCCTTGAGCTGGGAAGCTGCGTAAGCCGTCTTCTTTCTACGCAGGACCTTCTTTTCCTCCCTTCTTCTGGCTCGATACTCTTCTCTCGCTGCCCTTGTTTTGCGCTGCAGCGCTTTCTTGTGTGCATCTTCTGTCACCTTTTTCCTGTACACGCATTCATCATCATACCACGGGCTCTTTCTCTGGGGTGGCTAGTACCCTACAGTGGTTTCGGCTACCTCCTTGATGATGTCGCGATACTGGCACCACTGATTGTTGGCGTTTTGGTAGGTGAGTGCACAAAGCAGAGTTTCATACTCAGGCGCTCGCTGTAGGCTCTGGCTACTCCAGGTGTGCTAAGACGCCCAACGTCGAATTTTTTCTTCTGGGCGGTTCGCAGCTTCTTCTCGTTGGACAGTCGAGCTCTGAATTTAGCGGCGACAAGACACTTTTGGGTTCGCCTTTCATAAAATTCGAAAAATCTGAAATAATCGAAGTATACTTTTCGAGATTTTTCGAGGGATTAGTATTAGCCATTCGATGAGCCCATTTTCGCTATAATGCTGTCATTTGCCTTAAAAGTTTTTCTCCAATAGGTTAGCGAAACCAGGCTACATCTCACGCACGTCTACAGAAGATTATAATGCGTCACTGTCAGAAAAAGTCTTCGCCGAATTTTCCTTTGGTACTACTAAGTTATTAAGTTCAATGTTGTATTGGTTGTTGTATTGACCTGATCTGCTGCCAGTATTTGGGCTGTGGTGATATTTGCCTCCTGCGTTACATTTGCCTCCTAGCCTCTTTGTATATGAAAGAAAGCTTTTTCGTCCTAATCAGGATTGAATACGTCTAAGTTAGCATTGGCTACTAAAATAGCCGCATTTACTGTTCCATAGGTAGTAATCATTTCAGTTAAGAATAACTATAAATAATTGATTTCCACTATCGAATGAGTTTCCTTCATTCATGCGTATAAATATGTGCCTAATGGATTTCTTTACATTCACATTAAACCGATCTATACTGTTATTCAACAATTTTTCATGATCAAACCAAAAAAGGTCATCAGTTAGATATTATTAAGCTACTACCTACACCAGTGATTCATTTTATTAAACGAACAACCGCACAAGAACCGTATTTATCTAAAGAACATAATCAACATCTGAATGGTTTCACAAAAAAGACACAACATTGACTAAAAATCGGAAAACAAACAAAAACTCATGAATAAACTTTCGATAATCAGACCTGAATGACCGACGCGACGCGTCGTGCCATCCATTAGCCCACAGGAATGCACTCTAAATTGATAATGACTTACTCTGCATTTGATGACTAATGACTGAGAGGGTCTGTTTTTTTCTACCAAAAATGATCAATGAATCTGAGAAAAAAACACAATATAGTGCGCTTCTGGAAAACTAATTCATTTTCACTCAAAAATGTGACTTCACTCTAACCGTCCGCACTAAAACTCTCTAACCGTAGGTATAGGCCCTTTGTGCCCACTACTTACAGTTGATATCTACTTTAGTTGAGATTACGACCACAGTTTGCCAGAACGAACACGATAAGAGGATAAAATTGTTTTTCCAATGTAAATGAGTCTGAAAATTTGAAAGGACACGCAAAGACTATGGATCATTAAGCGGAGACACGCTACGCGCAATTTGAATGACAAATAGTATCCTATCAAAAAATCAACTATTTCATAAAAAAAAAACAATACGAATAGAAACATGAACAAACTTTTCCGTCAGCTTGCAAAAATTCTTAAGACACCAGCGTGAAGAAGTAGAAAAAAACAGCAAGCTCTTTTCGCCTCTCTTGAGAGCTGCTTGCAGCCATAAAATTGATTGCCATCGCAATAAAAGTACAGAAAAATCCATTAGCAACATTACACAGTTGGCGCAGGGAATCCATCCTCGGCAAGCACCACCAAATTGCAAGTGGGAGATGTGTGTGCCCACACCGTGACGCTGACAACGACATAAAATAAAGGATCTATGCTGCTATGTTTGGGTGAATGAAACCTAGAGCGAGCAGGTCCTGGTGAGGGGCTAGGCTTGAAATCGACTGTTTATTTATCGTCGAACCAGCAGCTAGCACTACCAGCAAAGTTGTGTATTTCAATTTAGAATAACTGTCTGGCTGTCTGTCTGACTGTCTCTTGAGTCGTCTGTAGATATATATACTATATCTAAGCCTGTCACGTGGTGGTGGTGGTGACCCTCCCTGTACACCCACTCCAAACTATATGCGAATGTACTTTGTACGGACTTTGTGGGAAAACTCAAGTGAAGTTTCAATGTTTATTTTATGTGCTGAAGTGGGATAGCGCTCCCTAATCTCTCTGAAACCGAACATACATCCCTGTGTGATGATAATGATACATATCCTTGCTCGGTTGTTTTGATTTGCCGTTTGTGTGTTTTTTTTTCGAGCTCTCTACCATTCTGTTCAGTGTCTGTGGATTCATTTGATGTAAGAGGATCAATGGGAAACGAATGGAGTTTATTCGATTGTCCTTGGAAAAATGTCGCACCACGATGAAAGTAGACTCATGTATACCAAAATGCTGACGATACCAAACGAGCATTATAACTTAATTCAGGCAAAAAATCCATCATCAAAATGGAATATTAATACCGAGGCGTGTAATGAGGACCTTAATGTGTCTTCAGAAGGCTTTACATATATCCTGCTGCGCCACACTTAGGTCCTTGTGGACCCATTGTGATGCCCTTTTTTGATGGGTGTTAATCAGTGATGTTCGGATGGTTAGCCTCGTGTCCCTTCTTTTAGCGATTACTCGACTCTGTCCAGCCATCCTGATACCTGATATCCTCCAAAACCTGTAAAGATCAGAAAGTGAGACATCAGTAAGTTCTTGTAGGTCATGGAAGTAATGACTTCCAAGTGTTTTGATCCTGAAGTGACAGAGGCTCGGCAGTGACAGAGGAGGTGAGGTGTGTCCTCATGAACCTCTTCGTCTCCACAGCCTCTACATATATATCGTCATATTTGAGATTTAGTTTCATTGTATGATTTCTTATTAAGTTATATGACCCGTTAGAGCCCCTACCAATTTAGACAGCGATGACCTGTCAAACTGTAGAAGTTTGGTGGTTCGGCAACTGTCGTATTTTGGCCAAAGCTTCCGTGATACTTCGCAGGTAGTTAGTCCCTTCCACCTGTTGTTGGTTTTCATATGCGAATTTTATTTTCCACTCTCTCTCTAAGATTACAGAGTGGTGGCTTAATCGACTGCAGTGCTGGATCATGATCCATTGCAGACCCATTTCTCGCTAGTTCGTCGGCCCTCTCATTGCCGGCTTTGTCACTGTGCCCAGGGACCCAGCAGAGGACCGTGGAGTGCTGCGAGCAGAGAACCTTTAGCTCTTCGCGGCAGCGTTGAACTAACTTTGATTTTATTTTAATAGCATAAACTGCTTTAATAGCCGCCTGGCTGTCAATGAAAATGGTAATATCATTTCTTGGTATTGCCAACAATGACACCGTTTCCGCGATTGCCAGAACCTCTGCTTGAAAGACACTGCTGTTGTCAGGAAGCCTGATTGAATAGTGAATATTTAATTCCTCCGAGAAGATGCCGGCACCGGTTCCACAGTCCATCATCGTTCCATTCATCTCTACTCGGGAATGAGCAGGAGAATGTTCTATCAAAGTTTAGATGTGGGATCATATAGTCAGAAGTGAGAACATTCCCAATGTATTTCCCTAGAATCTGTGCGTGATCAAAGTTGCTCGGGTTCCAAGTACCAGTTTGGCTAATCCTTAAGGCACTTTTGGTAGCAGATTCCTACATGAGGAGTCAGATTGAGAATTTCCTCCAGGCCAGCCGTAGATGTGGTTCTCATCGCACTGGTTGTCCCTATACATGCTAGTCTTTGTATTTTTGTCATTGACTTGAGATTGGTCGCCTTGCCCGCGGCTTGCCACCAGACTACGCTATGTGAGTATAGAGTATAGACCACACGATTGCCGATGCACAGGATTGTTTTGGGGGTTGGTCCCCACCTCCTGCCAAAAATGCGGTTACATGCGTAGAAAGCATTTAGCTGCTTTTTTTCACTCTTTCATTGACATTCGGCTTCCAATTAAGTTTTCTGTCTAAAATCATTCCCTCGAGAGTTGGTGGCTCGAATAGTGGTATTATTCTCTTGTTTGTGAACAGGACAAGCTCAGTTTTCTGGGGGTTGACCTCAAGGCCGCATTGTTTTGTCCACGTATTGAGTACTCGTAGTGAGACTCCTAATAGGTCGCTTTTGGCAACTAATAGGACTTATTTGTGGCACATATTATATTATCGAATAAAATCCGTTCCCCAAAAGCACCGGCGATACAAGGAGATTCATATACCTTTATTAAAATACCCTTATCGCACTTTTTTTTTTTTTTTACGAACGCTTCATCAGCGCCCCAAGATGCTTGCAGATGTATGTTAGTTCTGCATTTAAATTGCTGCAGTTGCATTTCGAGGGATAATGTCTTTGAGTTTCTCGAAACATCTACCATGGAAGTACCTATAGAACAAGCAAAGGTCAGCGACTTGTCTTCTGTACATCTACGGTTGTAAATTCGATGAGAGTGTAGCGTCTCCAATAAGTCGAACTGCTCGTCTCTGTATGCTGTCAGGTAGGTTAAGTGAATGTTTTGGGGCCGAGCTCCATATATGGGAGCAATATTCCAAGCCTGGTCTAATCTGTGCTTTGTAGAGAAGGAGAAGTTGCTTGGGACAAAATATCTCTTTGCTCTAAATAGGTAGCTCAACTTAGCGGACGCCCATCTTGCGATATAGGAATAGGATATTTGATCCTGCCATGTGATTCTTGAATTGACTGTAACTCCTAGAAGGTGCATTGAGTTCTTGGTATGGATTGGATGATCATCCATTTGTATTTGAGGAACTGTTGATGCATTTTTCCTAGAAAATGTTGTGAGTTGTGTCGTGTTTGCATTAAACACAACCAAGTTGTCTTTTCCTCACTTCAAGATTTTGTCCAGATCATCATTTAGAGAACTAATTTGTTCACATCTCTGACTGTGTGATGTAGCCACATTTACAGGCCCACTTTTCATATAAGAGCGCTGTCATCAGCTGGGTTCTTTATTAAAAAAAATCTCCAACTTCTAGTCCATGACATCACACATTTTAAATGAAATTAAATTCTATCTGAAAGGACAATATTGTCTACAACGAAAGAGATAGCGAGCGAGATAGAACTAAGAAAACTTAGAACTTTCAATTATTGATAATAAGATCAAGGATAAGTGGTTTCTATTATAAATCATTTTTATGATCTCTCTTTCATAATATTTTCATTGAAAGTCACATGGAATTTGCGTAGACTTAATGCACCAGCACTATACATCCTTTCCTTTATCTATTTCTTAATCCTCGTATGTAGAACAACAGCAAAAGGGAAAGCAAAGAAAAAAATGCCTGTTTGTTCTACTTGTTAGTGAGTTCCTCCTTTGTGTCTTAACTTTTCTGAAATCTTTTTATTGTGAGCCTTGTTGTCGTCGTATATGCTCTTCTTTAACTTTATATTCCATTTCATTTATAACAACAGAAATGAAAATTGAAAATTTCTCTCTTTTTCTGTGATGGTGTACGTGTGAAAATTGCACAAGCGGAATACAAATTGTGTCAGCTGAGCTCTTTATCTTGATTCTTGGTTGCTTCCATTTGGCGCTTCTGCGTCAGTTTTGTATTTTTTTTTTTAAATAGAAAAAATAAAAAAATATAAAGAAAAATAATATGCAGGGGCAAGTATAGTATCCTTTAGTTATGAGTTTGGCCAGGACGAACGAACAGAAGACCAACACATACATACATCGGCCGGCGAGGGAAGACTGGGAGATGGATTCACACTCAAATAAATCAAATTTAATTAATTGCAGTTTCAGGAACATCGCTCTGGGATGTGTCCTCATTAGTGGTGAATGGATCTCATCAGCAAACGTGTGTACCAGCTTGTTGTTGCTTGATTGCTAAACTACTCTGGGACTCGGTAGTATACGAAATATAGTTTTGGAGTGGTGTGCAATTCTGAATGATTCGGGTTGAGAACGTTTCATATTCCAGAAGAGATGAATGCTGTGCTGCTGTGGGTGAGATGAGAGTGTTTTTTGAATAAAGGGAATTTAAATTTTCAAACTTTTGTGGGCGCAAAATGCTGAATAGGTTGTTCTAAGTAGAATGAGTTGAATGCGAAGTGAGTCGTTACTTCCAAGTGTCTTTCCACTAGGTATGCTTCAGTTTGAAGCAGTTTAAATGATTGCTATACTAATAAGGACAAATTGAGGTAAATTTTAAGTTAACAAAGTTCTTGCCGCTATATTTAGAGAACCAAATAATGTTCCACTGAACCATATAGAACGCCTAAAAATTTCATATGGCGCGCAAAATTAAAAAGTTAGTGAATATTTTGGAAAACCGATGGGCTTTGAGCAGTACACACCTTTTCAGTTAATTTATGTGTTATAAGTACCGTTATTGAGGAACACAGCTTTATTTTTAAGCATAAAATATTCAACACCGCATGTTCTCTAAATTGCGCATATACGCACATTGTGTACCTATGCTTTTGCACTTTCTACTGAAAATAATTTTGTTGCAATGAAGCCACGTTAGGTATATCTACAGGACGAAATATTGGTATATCAGACCGGAACAATATAGTTCTAGTGGGTTCAAACGACATGTGTTCTAACCAAACTAATACTTTGAAGACCCAAGCAGGTCTTGGTCTAGGTGTAGGTGTAGCAAGCATTTTCAAAACCCACTAAAATTTAATACGGTTCTTTGCGCATAGATTCAAATAAATTTTTTGTCAAATCCTTCTTATTATTATTTTCATTTTATTTAAAAAAAAAATCTTAAATCATTGTGAATTATAATGGTTTACAAAACATCTCGTAATTCAATTTTGAGTATTTAGAGAATGTTGTCCGCCCTTTTTAATTCTCGTAAATTTAATACGAATTTAATTTTTTTTTTGCATCTACCCGTGTACCTATATGTACAATCTACATACAAACACAATATACAAAATAAACGAAAACAGATGCTTAAACCAAAAAGTTTACACCCCTCTAGTGTGGATGTCAGAATATTACAACCCCTGCTATATAAGGGTATAATTCAACAGCAATATAGACGACTAAGAAATTCCCTCTTTTTGTTAAAACAGAGGAACTTTGTAGCCCTAGAGACTGACAGTACTATAGTTCCATGACACCAATCTGTGATGTTTTTCTTGCTTAAAACATTTTTCGCGTTCCTCTCGCTAATTTGATGTCTGAAAGTTACGCACTGCGCACCTAGGATTATAAACAGCATCCTTGGCGTTTATGCTGATGCTTTTGCCAATAATTTATTAAAATTAGCATACTCTTTGTGAAATAAAGAAGAAAAGTTAAAGGTGGAGTATACCAGTATAGAAGACCGTGTTTCAGAAGAAAAGCAGGTAATCGATTTGAAGCTATCCCAGCATTGGGTTAAATTGGTTATGTTTTCAATACCCAGGTGCTTTAAAATATGTACCCGCAGAAATAAAATATGTAGTTAGTTACAAAGATAATATTAGTTAAAAGTAAAGTTTTTCAGCTATTCGAACGAAAACGATTTTCATTTAATCTTTCATCTCTCAGAAAAAATTTGTATGGAAAGGAGGAAAAAGTGGCTAAAATAGTAATTTTTAGCATTTTTCAAAAAATCATGAATTTTTTTTTGCATTAACTATTAGAATCAGGGATGACACTTTACTCCAATTGGAGTAGATCTACTTCACTTTTTCAGAAATTTCATAAATCTACTCCCTACTTCAATTTTTTCTAGTTTCCCATCATCTACTCCAATTTCAAATTTAATCAATTTCTTTATTTTGTTTAATAGAAAATATTTCAAAATTTTCTAAAATGTTTTTTAGGCCATTAATGACAAGTAAGTAATAATGTTGCTGTTGCAACTTTATGGATTAATTTATTGGAATTTATCTGGAAAACTGTTAGCCCCAGATAAAACTATGTATGGCCCATTAATAGGTAGAAAACGAAATTCCAAATTTTTATGTTTTAATGAAAGTCTTCCTTTTTATAATTTATAATTCAGTTTAATCGTTAGATATATTTCAATTACATTTATTAGAGTTTAAGATTGAATGAAATGACTGGTTGGGGTTATGGTTGATGAAAGAATGGAATCCACCGCGTGCATGCTTGTCGAGTTCGGTGGTATGACAGCCGTCAAAAGCTGCTGTCATAAATGTCGCTGTTGGTAGCAGTGTCACTCGGTTACAGGGTGGATATATGTAACAGAAATAAAAAGAGACGAAATTCGAAACGTTGGTAGATGGAATAATAAAACAGATGTATATGTATATTTCAGCCTCTTAATGTGAAACCAAGAGTACCCTACGAGAACTTGCAGTCCTCGGGAGTTTCTCCTATGCTTTATTAGAAGCTCAAACTGGTTCAACGAGTAGGACGAAACTTATTATTGGTCTATGTGTATCGGCCTTTTGTCGGCAGCCATTTCAATTTAACCTAACCATGTATGAAATATCGGTTTTAGTTGTAGGATTAAATAGTTTTGGGACTTAGTCCCGAGCCATGCCCCAATATTATATTTGAAAAATGCAAACATTTCGGCGTTGAAAAAGGTATATACAATGTATATTGACGCTTTTTGAAAATCTACTCCCGTTTTTTTCAAATCTACTTCACATTTTTAGCCAATTCTACTCCAGAAATTATTTCAGAAGTGGCATCGCTGATTAGAATTGTTTGCAGAAGCTATTTGCATCAAAACATTTTTTGTTTAAGGCCGAGGAATAAAGTCAAAAAAGTAGACTTTCACAATAATTCTAAATTTTCAATGGGTACTTAATGGGCGCAGTAGCGCAGTGGTTAGTGTGTTGGACTACTGTGCGAGGGATCCCAGGTTCGATCCCCGGAAAAACCCAAATTACATCTTAAAGTTTTTTCTACTGCGCCACCTCTCGCGAACGTCTGACAAACATCCGAGAGTATGACTGTCATGAAAAAGCTTCTCAATTCAGCCGTTCGGACTCGGCATAAAATTGTAGGTCCCTTCCATTCGTCCCAAAAATAGAAACTCACACAAAACGAATGGTTGCGAGAAGCTAGGCCTTGGGTGTCACCCGCTTGTTGCGCCACCTATTTATTTATTTATTTATTTACTTAATGGGTTAGTGGGCGCAGTAGCGCAGTGGTTAGTGTGTTGGACTACTGTGCGAGGGATCCCAGGTTCGATCCCCGGAAAAACCCAAATTACATCTTAAAGTTTTTTCTACTGCGCCACCTCTCGCGAACGTCTGACAAACATCCGAGAGTATGACTGTCATGAAAAAGCTTCTCAAACGCCTCCCGGGGCACAAGCAATGATTCTAACCACTACACCATGGCCACCGCCCAATTATGCTTATATACCTACCTCATCGTGCAGGGTGCATCCTTTCGTTCTATAGATTTTGCATGCCAATAGTAATGGGAAATATGGCACTCAAAGTTGTAGAGTTAAGGTGCCGTCACAACAAGCAATGAAAGTTCTCACAGCAATCATCCCTAAAATTCGAATTTTGAATTATCCTTGCAAGTGCTTGCAGAGAGTAGTCACCCATGCAAGCAATGTGATTGCTGCGAGCGACTTTATCCGTACACGCAAGCAAACTTGCTGCAATCACTTTTCATCTGAATATGTGGAAGCGAGGCAGCTAATTATAGTGGAGATATCAGCACGGATATTGCAGCATGTGAGGCAACGAAATGGAGCTCATCGAAGACCAATTTGGGCGCGAAAACCAGCAAATTGATTGAGCTCAAATTTACAAATAATTCCAGGTATTGGCGCAGGAGTATTCCTGTGAAGATTGGTCCAAATTAGACAAAGAGGCATGGTACCGCCCACAAAAAAAAAAATTCAAAATCTTATATCTCGAAAACAGCTCAATCGATTGAGTTCAAATTTACAGACAATCTTAGGTATTGGCCAATGAGAGTTCCTATCAAAATTGATTTACAAAGGAATCGACATAACACACAATACAAAAATCGAAAAATTTGCAGATGTAGAACGTGTAATCGGTAAGTGCTTGCTTGCAAGGACTTTTCAGGTCGTCACACCGTGCAAATTTTAATTGCTGCAATCATTTTAATTGCTGCGAGCACTTTCATTGCTTGTTGTGACGGCACCTTTAGCATGGTAACATATAAACAAAAGTTACCTTAAGTATACGAATATCAACTTGACGTCAGCCACTGATAGTCAGAAGTATAACTATCACCTGTTCGTCTTCTACCGATACCGAAAATAGAATCACCATTTTGCTATTCAGAAGCACACATCTGAAACACCCTGTAAATGCACAAAAAAAATGATAACCAAAATGTTTTCCTTTTTTGTGGGGAAAGGCATCATAAAAGTGTGCCAAATGTGTTTTTTTTTTGTCTTAATACAGAAAAGTGGAAAAACATCACACGCCACTACATAGTATCTACCAGACGCACGTACATTTCCACTAAAGGATGTAAATGAAATAATACACATACAAACATATGCAAATTTTCCCTTTCGTTATATTAACAAAACTCTGTTGCAAATCCAAAAGTGGAATCCGCCCCTCTAATCGGCGAAGGCAAAAAATAAAAGAACCCCCCATGACAAAATTTATGTTCATCTGTGATTTTCCGCACCACTCCCCCAAAAATGTCTCTGTGCCGTGCCGCGCCACTTCTTTGGAAAAGTGAATACCTACATTTTCCGCAATGGTTTACGCCAGGCAATGTTTATGAATTCTTCTTGCTGCCAGCTCCTACACTTATCTCCGCAAAAAAAAAAAACATATTCGTCGACCCGCTTTTCTTTTTGCATGAAAACTTAGAAATTAGCGCTTGGAAAATTTATTGCTTTCGAATTGACTTGAATAAAGGATATAGGACGAAGTCGTCGCTGAACAAACAAAGAGACTATGACGTAGAGCTATATCAATTTTAAATCTTAATCTCTGCCTTTAGCGATAACGAATGTAGACTTCATACATATACATATTTTTTTTTACAAATTAAAATAAAAGACTGAGAAAGGGTACGTACCACACAAAGGACGATAATTGGGTCGATGGATTTTTTTTTCTTTATTTTTTGCTTCTTCTTCTGAATAATGTTTCAGATTGGTAGTCAAGTGTTGGTGTAAAATAAAATAATGTTGGTGAGTGATCAAGATTGAAGCTGTCGGCTTATAATGAAAGTATTCAGAAGATTTTCAATGGCTATGACATGGGCACAATCAGTCCGATTTATGGAAAGACTATATGGATTTTTTGTATTCATATCTTATGGTAGAGTACAATGAAGTTAAGTAAGAAGAGAAGGAGCTTGAATAATAATTCATGCAAAGACATTTTTCACATTGCTGAATATTTCATTCATCCAATTCGTAAAAAAAAATACAAATAAGTCGAGGACTTCATCAAAATGTCAGGAATACTTCATTATGTAAGAACAGTGGATTGTTTATACTGAAACTGGACACTGGTATTTTTACTCAAGATTGTCATAGACGGACACAGTTTCTGGCAACCATATGAGTCTTAATTTTTGGGATAAATGAATAAGTGAGATATTCACGCAGTGTGATGTAAATTTTCAGTTCAAAGATCTTTCCGTCACTAGGCGCAAATGGTGCTCATAGAAAATAAGCTCTTACATCTATTCGTGTGAGTTGAAATCTATATACAATAATTTTTAATGAACATTTTAGCTAATTTCCTCTAAAACTTATCACGCAATGGTCTAATCAGGAAAGCCATAGCATCCTTTTCTTTTAGCAGGGGTCTAAATAGTGACATCAATGACCAATCCAGTATCTGCGCAGTACTTAGTTCTAAGTACAAAATTCTTATTTTGTATTATGTTTGCAAAAAGTTTATGTACTGTCTACTAATCCTTTATTCCGTCCATCAAAAGTTGCTTCAGTATTATGCCTCCTTAAATATTAAAAATGGTAAAACTGACCTAATGTACACGGAAGTGTTTCAATTAACTTGTACCGTTTTGCTCTAAAAACAGCAGCCATCGTTCAGCAATTTTTTTTTTTTTTATTAAAGCTAGACACAAAGTCAGACATTTCCGTCACAGCAAGTATAAAGGGCAAGAGATATAAAAATCCATGCGGAATAACTCCAATTTAATTAAATTGAAATCTCATTGTCTGGCATAAACTGTGTCTGCGAAATTTATCATCAACTACAAGAGCTCCAAGGACAAGCTATACCATCGCAGTCAAAAAAAAAAACAAAGACAACGCTGCACATAGTTAAACAAAATAAAAGAATAACCAACCTAGAGTGAGCGGGAACCATAATAAGATCCCCAGTGGCGGTTGGGTAAACTTCCAGCAAACAAGCACATTAAGGGTCCTAATTAAATCAAGTCACTAGGCTGGAAGAATGCCACATAACAAAAATAACAAAATTAAAAACTAAAAGAACAAAAAAAAAAAAAAAAACAAGCGGGATAGATAACACAACGCAAAAAGAGCTACATTTGTATAGCATAATCATGACCATGGTTTTATTTTTATTCCAAAATCCGTTTCCGCTTCCACTATACAAGAAGAGTGATGCAAAAAGGGACACAAATTCAGAGCACCGCCACCGCCGGCCGCCTCCTAGAATGGGGCGAGAAACAACACAAAAAAAAAGGAAGAAATATACAGAAAATATTAAGAACCAACGAAAAAATGCAAATAAATGTTTAAGCAATTTCCCATGAGCCACAAGGCAACAATGAACGGGAGGACATGGCAAAATGCGACGAAAGAAAAAAAAAATATACGACTGGAGACAATAACGAGCTTGAGCGGCGGACAAAGCAGAAGCCACTTCCAAACAATACCATAAAAACTGTACCTAGCCTTAGCCCTGACTTTGCCATTTATGTTCAGAGTCAGACCCTCTCCCTTTCACCACCCACGCACACTGGTATTGAAAGAACAATGCTTGCATTCGCACTTCTATTCAACCGAAATGTGAGAGCGAAAAAAAAAACCAGCAACAACAAAAACAACAGCAAAATGGGAGAAGAAAATAGGGATTCACAGGATAAAAATGCAAATTAAAAGTTCAAAAACTAAAAAAAAAACAATGGCAATGGTTGCTGCTGGGGGTATCCTGTTCATTTATAGGAACTAGGAGTATAGTGTTAGCAGGAAGTGCATAGTATGCAAGTAGGCAGTAAGTGCAGAGTGAAATGGTTATCACTGGATTATCATTTGCTTTAGAAGTTAGTTTCGGCCTAAGAAAAAGTTTCAAGCGTTTACGTGAACGCTCTAAAAGAGGCAATGAAATTCGAATAGCATTTGACAGTATGGGAGATGACAGATGATTTGATGTTGGAAATTCAGCCGTATGGACTCGGCATAAAATAGGTAGGTAGGTCCCTTTCATTCGTCGCAAAAATATAACTCACACAAACGAGAAACTGGGCCTAATGTGTATACTCGCCTGTTGCGCCAACTATTTATTTATTATAACGATAGCAATTTGGGGACATAAAACGGCCTTCTAATGATGGATATCACCAAAATCATTAGATATCCAACCGTTTGATGATATGCCAGCACTTGCTCTTATATTCTTTTACTCCAGAATTGAAAGAAATTCGGTACTAACACCTAAACTACACATCCCCTCGTTTCCTTCTAATCCATCTGTGAAAGTTGGGGGCTATAGGCTGTAATATATACAATATTGGTTATTGTAATTTATGGACATTTGGCTAGTACAACTTTCTTCGATGATTCTCAGTCCTAATGATCACTGCTGCGTTGTACTGTAATCCGGTTTAAGTCTATGTCTATATGGCCACTGAGTTCACCCTTCTCTTGCACGACTCCATTGTATACAGCTGTTGCCGATAACGGATATGCATGCATCTAAACTCACTTACATAGGACTTTTAAAATCTTCGAATTATCGTTGACAGTAAGAAAGCACTGACCGATAAGTTGTATCCCATGGGTATTACATCAGATGATCTCTTAACTCTAGTCACTAGTCAGTCTTCTGGTATAGCGGAATTCGGGGCCTACAAGTTCAAAGAACGATGTTCTTAGGTATTGGTTAATACTCGCGACTTTGTGGTAGTTTTGTTTTAAACGGACTACTACCTCATTTTCAGGCGGACATGGTGGAGTAGTTAAAGTATTATCTTGTGACCCGAGTGGTTTACGGTTGGTATTACAATGGACCAAAAATTGAGCAATACCCTTACATATTACAAAGTAAAAAAGTGTTCACTTCACCTGTTTCATAGAACTGGTCTAAGAACTGGCCAGAGCTTTCTATTTGATCCAGTCGACTATAGTATTGCTTAAATTTATGAACTAACAAATTGGTTTGGGATATGTTCCAAAGCTGACGATTTGCATTTACTACTGCGGTATAGTCACGGCCACAGTCTCTGCATCTTTAAGCTTCAACACAGGCGAATGCAAACATTTCGTGTACCCGCTGAAATCTGGGAGGATCAATGAATGACCAAGTTATTAGCAAATAGACTTATGGCTTATCATTATCCTAAGGTTCATAAGCCGGACTGTATATATGTCACATTCGTGAAGCTACTGAGTTCATCCTTTAGACATTTCATCGTTTTCGTGGTAAAATTCCAATATATAATTTAAGCGCAGAAGTAACACCTCGGAGCACTATTGAAGTGCTGTTCTCGTATTTTAGAAATCATTGCCAAAATTCGAGCACATCTGTGAGTCCTTAACGTTTGCGATCTATTTAAAACATGTCTTCCTTCCGAACATAACTATTATCTAAGCTTTAAAACCAAACAAAAATTTGATATGTCAAACTGACGTTGTTCTATTTAAACTGAAAACCCAATACCACTTTTAATGAATTCAATTGGGTATGGGAATAAAATGACAACGACTGACTTGACTGTCAATGACTTGCAATGACTTGCGATGAGTTTTCTATGAATAGAACTCACGTCGATTCCATCACATAGGTATTGCTAACGTCAACCACATCAAGTGGCCTTGAACTTTATCTTCAGTATACTTAACACAATTTTCAAGGTCCAAGTGTCGACGAGAATTACTTTGATGGCTTAAAAGCACCGCTCCGCTAATGAAAACCAAATATTTCTTCAAGCGTTCATCTCAAAAATGTTTGTGTACTCAATTCGGCTGGTCTCCCCTTTCTTTTAAAAAGCTGCTATTTCAATTTTCTCTAACCACATAAAACGTCTATTAACAACTACGAGTACAACATCAACAATACACACCAACATGCGGACTCTATTTCGATCTCCCTTTCCCCTTCTCGTATGCTCGCTAATTTCGAATGACTTTGGTGTCCTAATGGCAATATCCTCGCAATTACCATTTTGTATCCATCAAAAGGATACCCAATTCGCAAACATCACGGACATCGAAATGAAAACCACTGCTGTTCGTTCGGCAGCCTTCTCAATACCCTGCCACTCCCCGAAAACCCCAAAATCTTCCGCACCACACCCGAAAATGTATTTATTTCGAAACTAATTTATAATTCATCTGGGTATTTCATTAGGTTTAATTTGAAACACTTTTAGACTTTTCGGTCAAAACCACCGAAAATTGTATAGCTAAAGTCCACCTTACTGTAGATAGATATTTCGTTGGGCGGGAGGAGTAATTTTGTGTTTTGCTGCGGGTATTATTGTTGTTTATGCTGTTGCCATAGTCGGCTATGGCTTTCGTCCTGTTTCGGGATGATATATATACATCGTCCCAAAATATCGCTTTGAATATAAATTTATGAATTATAATTTAGATCTAACTACGTAGAGGTACCTACAGTACGTCATGTTATGTGGTCGAGGCAAGAAAAGGTATATTTCGTCAGTATAAATGTTTCAGGTTATATTCTTAGACAGTGTTTTAATGCGCCCAAATATTCGTCAGACATGAAGATGGATGAAGGACCACTGTCGTCGTCGTCATCGTCATCGTCGTTGTGGGTAGATAGACCGGCGAAAGTTATTTACCCAAGAAACAATCTTTTGTTGTCTGTTCAATTTCCTTTTGTGGCTTATATAATTTATATTTGCGGATGGTGGAAGGCTCAAGTTTATATTTTCCTGTGCTGTTTACATTTACTTTGTCAAAAATGGTGTCTTCTTCTATGCGAACAGTGAGTGTATATTTTCCCGTTTAAAGGGTGTGCTTTGGAGCATTTTAAGGATACACTTTGGCAATGCTTTTAGTGGTAGATAAACATTTACTTAATATTTCCGTCGTGTTTGTTGCTACTACAGCTACTGACTGCTACTAGTACTAACTGCTGTCTGTCATGACAGTAGATTGATTGACAATAAGATTTAAGAAGAGAAATTCGAAACTTTACACCGAAAGAAAAACGTTGGTAAAATCAAGCATGAACCTTATTTGATTTTGCGTCAACCAATGGGCATTGTCATTTCAACAAATGCGACATTGTCAATTTTTTATAAAAAAACCTAACGGGTATTTTTGCATAAATCTATCACGCCATTGTCAATTTCGTGTTTAAAAAACCACGCACTAGGTTATTCGTATTAAAGCAAGCACGGTAAGCGATTGATTAAGCACGATCATTGTTGATTAACAAATTCAAAATTGTACAATGGTCGTGTTTCTTTTAACACGTCCATGCTTACTTTATCACAGGGAAGCGATTGATCAAGCATGATATCATTGTTAATCAACAATGAAAACATTGCACATGTACATTTTTCGTGATTCTTTTACAATGCCCATGCACTGGATAGTGTTTGATAATGCATAGCATGACCATTGTTCATCAGCAATGGAAACATTGTAATGTTTCTGTGCTTTCAAAATGTCCATACTTACTTTACCATTTTATTTCTACTCGCACCCAGCTGAAAATACTATTAAAAACTGAAAACTAATATTCATCTACGCAAAATTGCATTACATTTACATTAGTATCTATTTATTGAATTTTCATATAACAGTTTGGCTTAAGGCTAGTTAACAAAATGGTGATAAATAATTAATATTTTAATATGTTGGCTCAACAACAGGGGCCCAACGAAGTAAAATTATTATTTTATAAATAATTATATTTACCTACATAAATTGTGAGTGTTGTCTCGTACCGTATGCACCGTTGGCTGGTGTTGACTTCAGGGTATTGAAATCCGGGTGACGAATCTAAGGAAAATTTCAAAATTATGAGTGGTAAACGTTTACGAGAAAAGAACTTACTTTAGATGGCGCTCACAATCCGGGGTAAACCACGGCCTCAACCAACAAGCGCACTAAAAAACAAAACAAAAAACGTCACTATACACTACAAAGAAAAATACACTGGTGACACTCGCTCGTAACGTAATGTACCTAGTACTTGCACTTCTGACTGAATACTGAAGATTTTTTCAAGAAAAAAGATGACCGACGCCAACGAGGCAAACTGACAAGACAAATTCCGTTAAGCATGTCGCGACTGCCATGTTTGTGGTTGGTTTAACAAGAAAACATGTAAATTAACTACATTCGTGATAGTTCTACAATGTTTGTGTTTCTTTAGCAATGTTTATGCTTGGCTGCATTATTATTTCAACATTTTCGTGATACATTTAACTGAAGTGTGATACTTTAACAACGTTTCTGATTGTTACACGTGACCGCTTTACAACACGTCTTGGCAAGAATGTAGGTTGTGATAATGAGAAATATTTTTATAAAAACATGTCCGTAGATACTTTTAACATGTTCATGATACTTTAATAACAGTCAATGAAATTTTACCTTGAAAATGTTTGTGTTTAATTGCACTGTAATCGTTGTACTCCAACTACGAATGTGTTTAATTTATAAGAAATATGGTTGATTTTAAATTTATTGACCACGTTTGTGTTTAATCAAAAACACTTATGGTCAAATTAATTGTAAAGTCCCTAAGTTGTAATTTCATCCTGTTTATTGTTGTTTAACAATGAAATCAACAATTAAATTGTAGGCTAACAATGTTACCATTTTTGAAACAACTACAAAAATGTTCAAACTAAACATATTTCTGATACTTACGAGCATTTTAATCAACGACGCCAAAGTAGTTGTTTCAAACATGCAGCATTGTTTGATTTAATCACATACGTATTTGATTTTACAATTTTAAGCCCATTGTTAGCTAACAACGAAACATTTTTGATTCAACCAATGTTTTTTCTTTCGGTGTAATAAGATCACGCTTCTAATTTCAATTGAATTAATCCATTAACAAAAGCTAACACTCGTGCACACCCATACTCGCGACGCATACCCATAAAAGATGGGTAGAAAAAAGAGGAATAAAATAAAATTAAAATTACTCAGTGGCTAAAAGGATGTTAACAGAGGGAAAATTACAAAACACATTATGTGCGAGGATAGAGTATTGTTTTGTGTTTATTTGATTATACCATCCGGAGTACGGGTGTATCGGTTTTTGTCCGTATCCTGTACGGGTATGCTGCTGGTCGTTTCAAGTTACACAGCGAGGATATGTGTATCTTCTTTTTTGTTATAATTTTGCGCATGTACAAGGATGGAATTTGCATAAAGTATATTATACGAAACCAACAAAAAAAAAAAAAGAAATAGGATGCTGCAGTGCATGTTCACCACCATCACATATTGTATCTCGCTTTGAGAGTTGCTCGTCTGTTGAAATCCGTTCTAAGTGAATGTGATGGGGCACTAACATGCTTTAATCCACACATTTTTGTAGAATTTTTTTTCTCTCTCGATCTATTCCAGATAGACTACATGTTAAACTTCCATTTTGCACACACAGACATCCTGTAACGTACGTGACCCTTTGGTGAAATCTTTATGTTGTGCCAGAGAAATATGTCAGTTGGCGCGCACTGCTGAGTGTATTCTTATGCTATATGCGCTCCTGTTGAAACCTAAGAAACGTGTTTGTTCGAAAGATACCAAACCGCACACCATAAGGGATGTTAAAGTGGCCAAATGAATAAGAGAGAGAGATAGTAAAAAAGAAAACGAGAATTTAAAAGATTAACCTTTCAAACTATCCATAGAGGAGTGATCACCTTTTTCAACGTGTGCGCATGTAATTCAATCCCGCAGAGGTCGGTTCGGTGTTGTTATTAGCTTGCCTTTTTTCGCTCAGGTCTTATAGTTTAAAGAGCCTTTACCTGCTGAATTCGTACCTGGATGCTTGTCAACTGTGACGAAATTCAGTTCGTGTTTGAAGATAGTCCGTTGCGAATTTTGAGCACGTACTTGAAATTTTCTTTTTACCTGTTTTTTTTTTTATTTTATTTGGTTTATCACATCTTCGGGCCTTAAATAAAAAAATATCCATTCAAGTCTTTCACAAAAAAAGAAACCACCTCTTATACGTAATTCTTTAATGATGACAACAATGATGGGAACATGTTGCTGTAAGAGCAGATGTTGAATGTCTGGGCCCCTATAATTACAATAGATCCGTTTTTCAAACGCTAATGGAAATATGAGGGAATCATCCCTGAAATTAGCTTAGAATCAGAAATCTCACAACCGACTCATCCGCATTAGAACCGCAGTAGGAAATTTATGAGAGTATAGTTTTAGAAAATTACATGTAATGATGATTGAAGTGTGAGGAGATTTTTATTAATTTTCATCTTTAGTTGTAAAAAAAAGAAGATTGTCTTTCGGTACTAAGTTTATGGAGCGTGATTGGAAGGGATCTTTTGGTTTATCACCGGAAATCGCCTAGTGTAGTTGATTGTGTAAAATTAAATATTCCAGGGTCTGAATATTTAGAAGAGAATGTAATGTTTTGGTTACACTGGGATTGCATTCTTGTTTATTTTTTAATTCAAGGGTTTTTGGGAAACCATATCCTTCTCCATCCAGCATACAAATTCAACGGGAATATCAAATACTCGTATCTATGAAAACAAATAATAGCCTCTCATGTTCTATCATCGCATATGCTCACTTCCCTCTTATTTTGACAGTCCGATAGTGAAGCTCGCACACATTACCTCCGACCATGACAGGGTAAATTCACACAAAAAATTGAAAAAATGTCAAACAGTGTAGCAGTTCAGCGACATAATAGAACAGTATGCAAATTTGAACTTCGCTCCTTTCGGAAAAGGGCTGTTATGTTATAGGTTCAATAAAAATTGCCAAATGTTCGTGTGTGTGGGGTGGGTGTATTGTTTCAAGCTGTCAAAATTTGTTGTAAACGAGGAACGTGCTTACGACGAGTAATAAAGTCCACCCTATGTTTGTTTTTTTTTTTATAGCAACAACAAAATGCACAAACTCATAAGCTTAACAGTTTAAATAAAAGGCAGTACCTACCACTATAATTTTTATAACTGAAATTGAAACGACCAAAACGTTCGACTTTAAGGGCTTTTTCGGGGCCAGAGATAAACACGAAAGCTGTTTGCCTTACAATCATGAAGTAGTTTTTGATGTTTATGGATATGCCAGTAAAGATGGAAACGCCAACAGAAGATTGCAAAATTTAACAATTTACAGTTTATGTTATCATTACTTACTTTTTATGTCTATGATAAACTTCTGACGGCTGAGTAGTGGATTTGGGCTTATATTAAAAAAGGATTGTATGACTGAAGAAAGAGTTTCGAAGTTTTTTTTTATTGAACTAAGATTTCCTTAATCTATATCTAAAATATACATTTAACTGCGTGTTTCATAATGAATTGTGAGAAGACTTGCCGGCTTGACCTGTGTCTGTGAAATTACATAGATAATTATAGTTCCCTTGTTTTTTTGTTTTTTGGTATGCCGTATGCGAATGCGGTTTTCTTGATTTTACACAGTGTATATAGGCATCACTTTTATAGAAACTATTCATCTGGCGAAAATTTTTATCTGGAGATAGCTGAGCTAGATACATGTAGCTATATACACAAGTAATTCAAATATCGGTAAGCAACAACGATTGTTCAAGATTGTTTTCCTCTGAGATGCTCTTGTCAAAAAAGTTCAAGTTTATTAATATCATACCTTTTCATTCATCATGCCCATTTCATTCGTTTCTGTTTTTAGAATCTCAAAACGCTCTGTCATGAGAGCCCTTCGTGTTTTAGGAATTATGCCAATATCACCGGCGTTTACAAGACTTTCGAGACATGTACCTCATGGGATTTTACCTTTTGAATTGGCATCAATTTTTCAAGTTGAAGTAAAAGAAAAGGCATAGTAGGGGTCGCTCTGCCTGAATTGCTGCATCAAAAGCCTTTACTAACTCATTACCGCGGCTGCGAGCTTTGCCCATCTTCATATCCTACAACACAGATGGACGAGTTTGATATAGATATGTAGGTGAAGCTAGTCTCCATGGTGACTTTGTCGCGGATCTATATTGATTTCTTAGTTTTGGCTACCTATATGTCAACATGGGTGGACTTTCATTTTCAAAACTGCACTTTTAAGTCCCAATCAGGTTTATGATGATAAATTCTAGCTTACACAACACGGCAAATAAGCCATATTGTGCTTCTGCTGTCTGTGAAGGTTTTGTTGTTGTCTTATGATTGTATCTATTCGACGACCCTATTTTCTTATCGTTGTTGATGTATTTTAGCTGTCCGCTTTCGTAACTTGGCTACAATAAGGCAGATTTTTGGTCTTCCTTCTAGATCATGAGGGCTGGGATTCGAAAAATCTCTTGGCTGGAATTACATTGTTATATATTCGCCGTAGATATATTGTCCTTTGGGCTATATCCACATCCTTGTGCAGTCCGCAGTTGTAGGTATTTATCTTCTTTTCCTCGAAAAACTAATCGCTCTTTTTTCGGCGTCAAAATTGCCCAACCCGATTTTAAAATTAACCCTAGAAATGTGATCATATTTTTTAGTACATTAAAGGTGATCATTCGTCGAATCAGTAATATCCGACTCCAATTTTTACGAAAAGTGTTCCAAATGTTTGTTAATTTTAATAGTAAATATTAACTTACAAATTATTTTTTTAAGCAAAAAATCAAAAAAGCATTTTTTTAAAAACTTTTGCCTTTATATTGAAAAATGTTTTTTTTTTTTTGTAGATCAGTTCATACTTTTTTTTATAAGAAATAGAAAATAAGGAAATATAACACAAAATCATAAGAACTTCAAAATTAACTGATTTAAGAACAAAAATAAAATACATATATCGCAAAAAAAAATCATTTTGAGCATTTATTACAAAGCTCAACTTTATGCTCCCAGCATATGCTTTCCTTGTACGTATCGTATGATTACTTGGCCAAGCGCCATTTTTTAGGGACAATATGTTAAATGTTCACTTTGCTTTATATTTATTGCTCCTACATTGTCCTCTCTTATTTGTTCGTTAATTTTGGTGAAATTTTGTTTTTAATATTAAGCCGAATCGAACACTAAAAGTTACGTAGAAGTTCGTCTTTTCGACGAACATTGGCGCCATTTTTCGATAAAAACAAGACTTAAGCTATGATTAAGTGGCGCTCTGACGTAGAAACCGCGTCACAAAGCAGTCATTTAAATGCCGTTCCGTGTGATCGCCATTTTTGGGATAATATTTTCGACGTCATTTAAATGTCGGACCAAATGACATGTATTTAGTGCCATATAAATGGCGGGAAAAAATCGCTCTTCAATGACGCCTAGGACAAATGACTAAACTTTTTGGCTGTTGCGCCATTTAAATGGCATCCCAACGGAAAATTCTAAATGATTCACAGTGTCCGTCATTTGATTTTGGGACACAAATGACGATGATAGTAATTTTGTGTGATCGCCATTTTTACATAATGACGAATCGTAGCTTTAATGTCGCTCTACTGCGACATTTTTTCCTGACGTCACAGCGCCAAAAAAATGGCCGTTTAATCGTAGCTTAACTCAAACAGTTTTTTCGACGAAATTCCACGAACTAAAAGACCTTATAGATGGCTGGTGTGACACGGAGAAAAGATGCGATCGGAATAAAGATCGAAGAAAAAATCGAAAATATTAAATTCATGTTCGTTGAATCGACGAAGATTACCTTTCTAGGGTTAAATTGATGTCATTGCTCTTATGTCTTGTCGATTAACCCATGGAAACAAGGCTTAAAAGCGTTGCTTCTCCCCTTTGTGAGTTGGTTTTTTAACGCTTTTCACCCGCAAATTAACCTAAAAATCAGTTATGGTGTTATATCGAACATATGCGTCAAAAAATACTTAAGCTAAGCGATTATCAACTTTATTAATAAAATTGATTATGTTACAGCGAAATCAATCATTTTGTCTACAGAGTCCGCATACATAGTTTATCCTTACATTTATAATGGCAAGAAGGAGTCACCCGAGACCCTGTACTTGTTTATGGCTTTCAACAATTCGCATTTGAAATGTAAACGCTCCGCTGAATACTAGAAATAGTAACATGGCAGGCAGGAAAAGAAATTAACAAAAGTAAAAGATATTTGCCTAAAAATATGCAATTCCATATTGTTTCCTGTGATACTAAAAGCATGCAATATTTTAACTTGCCCTTACAAGTGGCTAAAAATATGCAACGAATAATTGTTCTCGACAATATCGTTCTGTCACGCGAGGCGAGATTCAATATTTAAATCACACAGTGAATGTTTTTTTAATGACAGAGACGTTGCTATATGGGATGAGGGTGATATTAAGATTTCCTTCATTATCGATTTTCAGAGCAGGCCCACAGGAACAACATAATTCTGATTACAAATGCAGTAGATATATCCTTGCACTAATAACCAAAGCCCAATCCGTATCCGGTATGCACTTTCCATACATGATAATGTGCATAAATTGCATTCCACTGTCCCTTGACATTATATTGCAGCTGTCCCCATGGGGATTTGTATTTTTGCTTAATCCCAAGGATTCTGTCAGAGAACAGCAATCTCGAGATCCCCCTGTCATTCTCTCCCTCTCTCTGTATATCGCTTATCCTATTAAAAATAATAATTCGCATCCCATTCCCACCCCAAGGTAGTGGCAGTTGTTGTCGTCGTCAATACAATACCAAACCGACTGATGTTTGCTGCAATTGCAAATGCTTGTCCTGGGATGTGTATCTCCGATTCGGTTTGATGATAACATTTTGCCAATGACATTAATCATGCAACAATGGACGAAGATGTGGAGGGCTATGATGATGCAGAGGAAAGCACAATATAAAACCGAGTGTAAAGCAAACACCCTCCAGATTTAATTTTTTTTTCTCCGTTCCCTTATCCACTGCAATTTGGTGACTAATATTTGTGTTCACACAAGGATAACCATACCATATATGTACATATGTATATGAATGGATCTTGTGCAAAAACCGACTGGTTGTGAATTAGGTATGTGAATTGTGAACTGGAAAAAAGAATCAAATTAAGGGATTGCCTTAAAATGTCGCCCTTGATGAATATTTTTGTTTTTCACTATTCCATCCCTGTTGGTTGTTTATTTTTGTTGTGGAAAAAGGACCTTCATTGGACATTTTGTTTACTCATACAAAATGTTATGGTGAAAAAATGTTCCATGCCCTGCCCACGTCATGTATTCGCATGTGCAGCAGCAGGGGGTGTGCTGAGCGAAAAAATGTATCGCCTTCGGCATTTGTAGCGTGATTTTCATCATTATTTTATTATGATCATATTTTGTGAGGAGCGCCGTCGAGTCCCCTTTGATTTTGAGTTTTTGGCATCCCTTAAACCATCCGGATTGCCTCGAGCGTCAAACTCGTTTTTGATGGATAAAAATGATGCAAAACCGGGGGAGAAATACACGCCAAATATATGCGATAAGAGTCCTTTTTGTGCTGTACGTTTAGTATAGTTGGTGTCGCTGTTGTTGTTCGGTTAAGTTGGGGTATGTTTGCGGATGGATACACCACTTAACGTATATGTTCTTATTCCGTAATTCGTTTATCTGGGATGTGACTCTGTAGCTGCTGCGCCATTATATACAAACGGTCCAGAGTAGTACGCAAAGATAATGGCTGATAATAATGCAGCCGAACGAGCTGGATCCTTTTGCCAAAATTTTATGAGTTGTTCAGTGAAACATGAATATAGCCGACATACGACTTTAAGAGTAATCATCATATCACCCCTGTTCCCTTTTTCCTGTTACAATATTAAAGTCCTTTTGAATGAACTTTAAAAAGGACTATAATGTGTTAAATGTACGTACATATTATATAGTAGTAAGTTCACCTCTCGATAAAAATTGTAATCTCTTAGCTGAAGAGTCTCTTTATGGGCTTAACCGAATGCAAGAAGGGATGTTGCTTTTTTTTTTAGTAAAAGGGGGGAATGTCTCTTCCTATTTACGTGGCATTGCGTGCTGTTATTTGCTCCGCACATACAATATATTTCGAGGAGTTCCGCTTGCATCAACCCCCGCAAATCGGCCAATACTCGTTCCCAAGTGAATTTGTCCTTAACGTTCGTGTATGCGGGCGCGTATACAGTCTTTTTTATTTCTCCACTTGAGAGTAATTTTACGCCGGGAATCCTTTAAGCTTCTTAAGGATTTTTTTTGTCCTTCTCCATCTATTTACTTATTTACAAATTTTATTGTTTGCTACATATTTGCTTGGCGGAGGGATATGTGTGTGCATGGAAAAGGAATTGCGACAGCCCGGCCTATGAACACTTGTTATAGTACACAGCACAGAAATGCTAAACACAAGGATATGCAAATACACGCGCATACCCAATAACATAACATTTTACTGTGCACGAAATTGAAGTGATATAGCCTGGGTTCCTATCTAATATTATGGATGGTTATTAAATATTTATATACTTATGTTTCTTTTCCGTTTGAGTAGGATTGGGCTTTCTTTTTGTCAACCGTACCTACTCCTGTACCTACGTCCTTGAAGTTCTTAGTAATTTTTAGGGAACAACAAGACACAAAGATTCTCCAATTTGTAACACTTTTGAGCAATGGCGCTGTGGAAAATTCCTTTTATTAAAGGAATGTGCTAAGACGAATGGATGAGAGAAAAAAAATATTTACAACAATGTGGGCGGTGAAGTCTACAATGCAAGCGGTCATTAAAATGTACTGGCTCAGTACAAAAATAACTCCAATAAAATGCTAATGATGTCAATATAATCATGTACTTATCCCCTGAATTGAGGAGGATTATATTGCGCTTAGGACCAATTGGAGAAGCACGTGTTTGATTTGTTGATGTATTATATTTGAGATGTCGGTGGGTTTTTGTTTTTATTATGCGTTGGCATGTGTTTCCTGAAGGTAGGTATGTGGGTTATACATATGCTATATGTACATACATACAGTGAGCGTCGAACACCAATGCGGTTTTCATTTGTCTTTGGAGTTTGGATACAGTTTTTTTTTAAATAGTATTTATAAAGTATTTTTTTCTGTCGACTTGAAATAGTTATATAATATGTTTAATTATTGCTATTTCGTTACCAACATTTTTACGGATTGTTGGTTTTTTAGACCTGTTTCCAGACCCTAAATAAACCTCAAACAAGCATCGGTGTTTACTCACTAAGATCACTGTGTATCCGGTTACATTTTCTTCACAAGGATAATAATGTTCCTTTTGTTATTTTTTTTTTCAAAGATGCTTCATAGTTTCTTCCTATGGAGTTTGGCTTCGGGTTCAAAAGCTCCATTTCATTACAGAAATCATGTATCAGACACAAAGTCAAAAACACTTTTCGTCAGCATCAAGAGGACTATAGATGTAGCCAACAATCAGCTGAAGCAGGATGATATGTGTAATTATGTAGTCTGAAAAGTCGAGGAGATTTGCCAAGGACTTTAGTAACTGACAGCCCAAAACACCTTCAACGGTTTTTTGAGCACGTCTATAGAGAAAGATGTTCTGTTCTTTACTAATTTCTTTTTCCCTTCTATGCTATTTTTCCAATAAATTCGCCGTGTTTTTGCATTGACTAATGACCATCTGTAGAAGCTCTATAATAAAAGAATGCAAACATTGTGTGCTGGTATTATCGGCTCCAGACAAATACTCTCCTCTAGTTTGACAAACCAAAAGCCATACAAATTGCGAAAGTTACTTTGAGGCCACAAAACAAGTTGACGACAAATTCAAACCAAGGCAGTATTCTTCACAAAAATAAGCTCTAATCCAGATACAAATCCACCGACTTTTTGTATTCCCTCTCAAAATATATACCAAGTAACAGTAAGTGATGTCTTCAACATCAACAAATAGTTGATACCAGTATCTCCGAGAAGAGATATCACCTGTTTCCTGATGTCACGATCGTAATCCTTGCATCAACTTTATTCAAAGAACTCAACAAAAGTAGCTCTGTGTAAATAAATTTACATTAACTTTCCACTCTTTTGTCTGGCTTCATTTTATTCATTAATCATCATAGGGTTGTAGTAGTCACACGTGACTTTCAACAGACGCACGCTCACGAATGGTGGAATTTTCAAATTCGATTTTGATAAAACAATGTCACGGTTAAAACCAAGGACCTGTGCGTGGCATGGCACGTGTATATAGTTTGTATTGTATTTTTTCCTAGAATTTTTATAGAGAAAATATAACGAAATAGGGTGGTTATTCGAAATGCAAACGAGGGCCTTAACCAATATTTTAGGGGTATGCTATCGATTTGGTAGAAAATTTTGTGGGCACATTGAATTAATAGCATTTAAGCATTACTAAGTACCTCATACTATCAATAATTGGTGGGGCTTTTAATGGTCGGATAGTTAATTATGCATGGTGGTGGTCGGGGTGTGATTGTATGTACACAGTTTGGTGGTTATAGTATGGCAGCGGGATTTTTAGCGATGGGTATTTTTGAGTGTTTATCAAAAAGGAGAACGGTCACTGTAAAATATATATTAATAGTGGCTGGTAGCTTGCTACGCAATGAAGGTATATGTAATGTATGTTCGTGAAGCATACGAAATGTTGAGTACTTTCATACGAAAAAAGAAATAATTTCTCCACATATTACTCGTTCGATTAGGTAATTTGGCCCTGTCATTATGTACTCGTAAATAGTTGTTTATTGGTATTGGTTCACATAGTACAACTAGTTCATCAAAATACTGGGTGCCTATTGTTTTGTTTTCTTTACTTCGCATTTTGTTGTTTTCGCTTTTCTTACAATTATTTCTGTTTACTTTGTAATACCGTATTATGTTTTTATTTTACTTTGTCTTTTAATCACTTCGCCCTACAATCATTTCGCAATCCTTTCTCTCTCTTTTTACTCGTTGTGCATTTTCGTTAAAAGTGCAATGAGTTAGGTATTTAGGTCAATGTTATCTCACTAACGCTTCATTTCGCATTTTATCTTTATTAGAATCTATTGTTTTGACGTGTGTTTTTCTTTTCGAAGTTCGTTTTCGTATAGTTTTTGGGGGTAAAATTAAGCAAACAACATAAAAACAAATTTGCATACCTAATACCCAACCTTGCAACTACTCAAAACCTTACAAGCAGGGGGTTTGCAGGGGGCAGCATGCCCTCCATACGTATCTTACTGTTTATGTACATGCGAATTGGAATGCCTTTGCGCTCTTTACATCCAAAGAAAATGAAACAAATGATGGCGTAATAATTGAAATCGAAATACACAAAAACCGAAACAATCGACAAACTAAACAATAAAAGGCGAAATGAGCTTAAAACGAACTAAAGCAACGATTACACGGCTATTTTTTCGAGTCATCTGACGTAGAAATCGCGTCACAAAGCAGTCATTTAAATGTCGTTCCATGTGATCGCTATTTTTGGGATAATATTTTCGGCGTCATTTAAATGACTAGGAAAATGTCGGACCAAATGACATGTATTTATTGCCATATAAATGGCGGAAAAAAATGGCCGTGTGATCGCTCTTCCATGACGCCTAGGACAAATGACAAAACTCTTTGGCTGTTGCGTCATTTAAATATGGCATCCCAACAGAAAATTCTAAATGACTCACAGTGTCCGTCATTTGATTTTGGGACACAAATGACGATGATAGTCATTTCGTGTGATCGCCATTTTTCCAATGACGAATCTGAGCTTAAATGTTGCTCGACATTTTTTCCTGACGTCACAGAGCCATTTAAATGAAAAATTACAAAATCGTAGCTTAAGTAAAAAACTAAACTATTTTTTTTCGAAACAAATATAAACCAAATAACTGAAAAACATATTAATAAAAATGCTGAAACAACAAAATGCGAAGCGATTAAGTCGAAACAAAAAAAAAAAACGAGTTAAAAAACACGAAAACAACATGACAAGTACCTATACATATTATACCATCAACCAGCACTGCCCTATAAAGGGTGTCCCACATTTTAGTACCGCATACAAGTCTTAAGCACATTGGATACATCCTATGTAGCTACAAAAAATACTATGGCTCCTTAAACTCAAAATTTTGAAAACTTGTTGTGACATTTTTTAAATTAAATTCCTTTTTTTACTTAATACATTTTTTTTTTTTTTATGAAATTTTTATCTTTAAGAAATTTTCTACAAATTATGTTAAGCAACTTCTTTACGTACGATCAACAGAAATTGTAGTAAAAGCCGTGTTTTGTCAGACAAAAATGACCAGACTCGATATTTTTTAAAAATAAGGTTTTTCTTTAATAGCACCCCAGAAGAAAAGATCCGGGTATCCACAGTTCGTTAAAAGTATAGTTGAAGTATGGAGTTACCCTGCTGCTACTCTGACAAGGTGCCCCATCTTGTTGAAAGAACATCTCTCTTCTCTGAAGAGTAAGAACATCTTCAAGGAGCTCCTGCAATCGGTCCCTAAGAAATCCCAGGTAGTAATGGGAATTAACTATTTGTGGAAGAACATGCGGGCCTACTAAAGTGTTTCCTAATATTTACGCTAAACCTCCATTAAAATAAGCACACTTTTTAAAGAAATTGAAATTGTGCGCATTAAATGGGGATTGGTGTCTGACCAATAGTGCAAATTGTTTAGATTTGTAACTTTGTATCATCGTCAGTCCACAGAATGTTCTTGAGGAAGTGCTCGTCTTCTAACTGTTTGCGCAATAGCCACTGGAAAAATGCCACCCTTCTTTGCGCAGCTCCTAGTAATAAATCCTGTAGATACAGGTGCTAAATGGAAAGGTAGAGTTTTATAAATCCTGGTTCTGGGAAGTTCTAACTGCACAGCTAGTCTGCAGACCTGACTAAAAGCTTAACTTCCACAGCACGCAAAATCCAACCCTCAATTTCTGCCGCCGGCCGCGCGCTAGCTCTTTTGCATAGATTTAAAAAGAATCAACATTCAGAATATCTTTACATACGACTAAATTTCGACAGCTTTTCTGTCTCGGTCATCAATACCACTATCTAGTGGCACTCTTTACTTATACCAAAAAGAGGCCTCAGGGAAACTATGAAGGGTAACGCATGGGATTGAGAGAGATAGGGTGTTAAATCTAAATGGGATTGAAAGAGAGTCACTCTCAACAGTGTTTTGAAACGCGTTATAAGCTAGTCATCGAGGCACAATTCATAGTGAAGTACCAGGTTTTCTTTAGTTATCGTTCCACAGCCCACATTAAGCCTTAAAGTTATTTACCACTGCGACGCCTCTTTTGAACGTCTGACAAACACCCGAGAGTGTAACTGTGCTGATAATGCTTTTTGTTGTATGTACTACCAAAATCATAAATCCTCGAAAAAGGATCTTTCTTAAGGTCACTTTTGACAACTGTGACTCGTCATTATATATTTTATTGTTTTACACTGTTTCGTACTTTTGATTTGAGTATGTAGCTAATATTCATCACATTATACCACTCATACTATCAAATGAAAGATTAATATCAAAAGATGTTTATCCCTATATCTATTATAACAGTATACTATATACATATCTATATAAACTCACGTGGCATTATATGGAATTTCGCGACTTTAATTGGGAACGTTGGCATTGCTTGGACAAAATTTATCACGCCGATAGCACAAGTAGCATTAACTACGCTGCCTGAGTTGAATGTATGTGTGTGGGTATTAAAGTGTACGAAAAGGACCAACGATGAAAAGTCCATCTGCAAACATTAATCCGTCTGATCCGGAAATGAGGAATTACTGGATTTCTGCTTTCGTTCTGTGTTTTTTTTTTCCTCTGCTTGTATGAGCGTCAACGCCTGAATATTTCATACCTGCTGCAGGGTGAATCGTCGTCGTATATTTTCCATTTTACCGAACCAACAATTTCTCTTTAATGCACACTCTTCTGCGCCTGAGGTTATGTAATGAAAGCCAAGTCTTACGGGTAGTAAGTTTGAGTTAGCTATAGACATTTATTTGATATTGAAGGGGAATGCTAGGGTAAGTATGGATTTCGTGTGCAAGGGGTCATTGCTCAGGACATACAAAAAAAAAGTGCAGATTGGCAATGTTTACATGTATACACTTTTTTTGGCGGCTATAATGAGAATCTCCTTTGGCTGGAAATAGTGTGATGGTTTTTTCAACCATGAAAAATATCAGCAACTTCAAAGAGGTTGCTGCAATCATAACGCCCTTAAAGAGCTTGCTATGGTAAGACAGCTTTCATTAAATCAATTCTGGTAGTTGTATTTTAACTAAGTACTCATTTTTACAAACTGAAGTTAAGCCAAATAGTGTTTACTTTGCGAGTCAAAAGTCCAAAAATGATGGCTCAATGGACTGTGGTCTGACATTTTCTCAGTGATTTTCAATTTAAGGTCGAGGAGGAGGGTTTAGGTTAGGCATTTTGATTGATCAGACTGCTATAACTGATTGTTAAATTCTGGCAGTTAGTTCTCCGTATATGCTACTCCTGGAAAGATTTTCTGTGTTTTTCCGTCAGAAAGTGAACCTTACACTTCGTCTTGACCAAGCGCCTACTAGGTATCTGCACCACCCATAAGTGATGAACACTTAGCCACTAATGTTCAAGCTCTATAAGCGTCGCCAATGATGCTCAACTACTCATGTTCAAGGTTCAAGATACAAGGATGACAAAAAAAAACAACCCTCAACTATCACAAAAACAAAAACTATGAGCTCTGCTTTTACAACAGTATTTCCGACACGTTTGCTTGGAACTTTTCCGAGCATGCGACACCGATAGCACTTCCACCCTACTTCGGCGACCCTCAACTCAACCACCATCAGGAACAATTTACCATACCTTCGCAGCGAATGAAGAAACTTACATACTTGTGGTGGTTGCATACTAATTTGTGTACGTGTTAGATGTCAAGGAAACTCCACCCCAACTTTGGGTATTTATTTAGTCATTTGCCCACAACTTGTGTACACAGAGGGTAGACAAAATCCATTATGTTATGCACCCCTTCATCGTGATTGTCTTAAGGTTGACTTAACTTATGCTCAATATAAGAGGCGCATGAAAAACTGTACGGAATCTTTTTCTTTATAAAATTATAGATAACACTTTGGAAGGATACTTCTTCTTCTTCTTCTTTACCTAAAGCTCAATTTGTATTATAAACTATGCTTCTGTGATATTTGCACTATTTTATTTAGCACTATTTATTTATTTGCACTATTTATACGAGCAAACGATCAGTTGCATTTGTGTGGGTCCTCGATGTGTAAAGCAACAATTTATTTATTTTTTTTAATTATTATCAAAAATGCATCCTTCCGTCTGGCCTGTGTGAATAAAAAAGGCAATCGGTTTTTTTTTAATCACGAACCGTTGGCTGTTATCTCAGCAACAAACCAGGAGCAGAAAACAACAAAACTCTGCTACCCTCTCTGTGGCCCGGCATAATAAAAAACATTGCTCGCTTGTATTGATTTATGTATTTTAATTTAAAATTTCCGTCTTACTTAACAACACGATAAATATAACAAATAAACAACAACAACAAAAAATACCAGTATCCATTTACATTCTTTTAACGCTGAACTATTTTTTTTTTTTCACAGATTGGGTACCATGCAAAGTGTAAGCCACCAACAACAGATGGCACAAAATATGTCAACGGGTAATAATTCCATGGCTGGCAGTAGTGGCGGTGTAGATCGTGGCGGTGGCGTTGGTGGTGGTGGTGGAGTCGGTGGAGGGTCACATTGCCAAATGACCGGAGCTTCACCCCTTGTTATGCCCGGATTCCCATTGAGGACATCACATTCAGCGCACACACCGCACTATTCGCCGTATTCCCCATCAAGGTAAAAATATCATGCAACCTGAATGTGTTTGTGTATAGCTATATTTTATTTTTTTGTTTAAATAGTTTTTTCATTGAACGCGTAGAGTCCTCGTGTATAGTTTTGTTTGATTATTTTTTTGTTAGTGATATTTTATTTGCCCAACTCTGAATGTGATATTTAACTTTTAATTTAATACATGTATGTTGTTTGTATGTACATAATATACACACATCATCAAATATGCGAGTTAGAAAGGACATTGAGGTGGCGGTGGAAGGCACGATTTATGTGTAGAATTAAAACAGCAATAGGGTTGGTGTCTGATTAATCGACTGATATGTAAATCGTATATACCTACCTACGTGTTATAATGGCATTGGAATGAATTTACGTTTAAGTATCGTATTAAGTTTCAAGTGTTTATAAATGGCCGGATAATGGAGGTGTGACAATACTTACCATGATAATTGTTGTAACATATATATTGATAAAGCATGTTTAGTACAAATTGGGGAGTAGGTAGTAGCCTTGAAACATTAGATCAAATAAATGTACGTCGTAACATCTTTATCTGAAGCAATGCCATAACCATCAAGTTATAGGCCCTGTATTTTATGTGGTGTTATCCGTAAACCACTTTCGACCCAGTGTAATATAAAAATTCACAAGAATCTGCTAAACCCATTTTAGTCATTTCCTCCTTGATACCTGCAAAAGCTTTAGATTCTAAACTCGTATCTTCAAAGAGACTAAAAGAGACCTCTGAAATGAGACAGCAAGAAATATGATAAATGTAAGCTCATATTTCAAGAGGGGTTCTTGTTTTGTTTTGTCAACTCGAAGTCTGTCGAACGATCCTCTCCCATGTCCCACTCAGGCCTGAACTGCCTTATCACGTGTGCTACCTCTTCCCGTTTTCTCTCGCTTTTTCGTTTCGACGGGGCTTGGAATTACTGCCAAATAAGCCATAAGAAGTTTCACTTCAAAAATCTCTATACATACCTACCTACATAATAAGAAATTTGTTTGTATGTTTTTTTTTTAAATAGCTACTTCTCTCGGGAAAGCAGAACCTATAACGCTTCATCAGCGCCCCGAGATGCTCGCAGATGTATGTTTGTCTTCTGGAAATATATCCCCAGGAAGCGAGTTCCAAAGTTTGCTTGTCCTGTTACAGAAGAAGTTTGGGAAAATTGATGTCCTCGCGGTTGTCAAGTGTACTGTATGGTCATGAGGATTAGCTGCCTGTCTTGTGGGGCGCCCAAAAGTTGCATTTCGAGGGATAATGGCCTTGAGTTCCACGGAACATCTACCATAAAGTACCTAGAACAAGCAAATGTCAGCGACTTGTCTTCTGTGCACCAACGGTTGTAGATTCGATCTGATTGTAGGGTCTCCAATAAGTCGAACTATAGTCGTCTTTGTATGTATGTTTAGTAAATGTTTTGGGGCCGAGCTCCATATATGGGAACAATATTCCAGGCCTGGTCTAACCTGTGATTTGTAGAGAAGGAAAAGTTGCTTAGCCCCAAGCCTCAAGCCCCAAGCCCCGAGCTCCAAGTACCTCTTTGCTCTAAATAGGTAGCTCAACTTAGCGGACGCCGATCTTGCGATATAGGATATGTGGTCCTGCCATGTGATTCCTGAATTGACTGTGACTCCTAAAAGGTGCATTGAGTCCTTGGGATGGATTGGATGGTCATTCATTTGGATCTGAGGAACTGTTGATGCATTTTCATTGCATTGTCTTTTCCCCACTTCAATATTTTGTCCAGATCATCATTTAGAGAACTAATTTGTTCACATCTCTGACTGTGTGATGTAGCCGCACTCACAGGCCCACTGTTCGAGATGGAGGATATAAGAGTGCTGTCATCAGCAAAGCTGTAGATATTATTGTTTGTCGCTCCAAGCAAATCGTTGATGTGGAGAAGAAATAGACTTGAGGAAAGAATAGATCCTTGGGGCACTCCTGCATTTATAGCAAACGAATTAGATGATACACCATCTACAACTTGGATCGATCTTCCCATAACAACATTTTGCATCCATCCGCAGAGTTGTTGTGGTAACCCATAAGACCACGAATGTTGCAGAAATCTGTTGCTAGATGTCTTCTGTTAGTGCCCATGTTTTGTATCTTTTGCCCTTGTGTTCGTTGTTGTCTGTCATCTTGCAAGTCCTGTTGGTGAATATTTGCATGTTGAACCCCCTGAGATAGTCCCCCCGGAGATTCGAATGGGCGACTAGTTTACCTCCGGAATTCTTTATCTCAGGATGTTGCATCATGGCTTTTGTGTCCGATCCGTTTTGCACCGGCCCATCTGCCAAACTCCGAAACGTAGTCAAGACTACATCACGGAGCCTATAGCATGATGTGGTGATATCTTACCGGCGATATTCTCTAGCATCGTTGACATCATTTATACATGCATTAAGGACTGTCCTAATTTCTCCTGTTGCGAAATATACCTCTTTTGCAGGGGTTCCTAAAAAATGAATTTAGAATGCGATTCAATATTGTCTCCTGCATGCATACGTGCGTGGCGAGTTAAATATTCGCACACATCATCATCCGATAAGGCGTTGCTTCATACACCGTCTGGAACATGTGGAATTCAGAAATTTGTCTGCCTGTGGCTTAGGGTTAATAGTGGCTGCCTCCTAAGTGATTTAAAATCCCGCACATTAATCGCTATCAAATGGCTTAAACTAAATCATAAATTACTCAAGAGTGTGACTGTGCATTAATCCCTTACAAGTGGCTAGCGTTTCCATTGCGCTCTTGCCGGTGGTGGCCACTTAAAATGCTTACCCACGCAAAGTGCAAATCATGAGTATTCTCCCAATATGTATTTTCTTACAGAAAGGATTCTAACCAGCTTAGCCGCTACAAATCACACCTCATTCCTTTTACATATACTTACATAGCTGTAGAGACAGCCGCCGCGCCGCAGCCGTATAGCCAGCGCAGTTAATTCACCACCAGTAGTGGTGGTGTAACACCAGAGAAGATGAACAAACAATACCATAGATCTCTCCAAGTTCACGAATAGGAGGCGTTATCGAGGACCACTGGTGGTGCTTTCTTCTGGCTTCCACTAGCGCTGTAGCATGCTACTTCTAATTTCCATTTTTAGATTCTGTGCCGGAATGATGAGGATTACATTACAATAGCGCGCCTGAGTGGCGTGTTTCCTCGGTCGAATTGCTTCGTGGAATCTGTGAAAATCGTGAACGTGATACGCGTGGGCGCAGTACACTATGTCAAGTTGTTCTTGCAGCCAGCCACTGTCGAGGTTGGTGTTCGTCGTCACATCTTCGCTGATGGTACCTAATTTAAAATATACACATATATTGGGATTTCTGTTTTATTTTTTTTCTGTCGTCTTCATCTTCTTGGTACTTTTGCAGTCATCCCTAATGACACCTTTTCGTGACGTGGGAAATTGGCTATTATATGTTACTTCAGTCGCTGTGCACTGTGTCTGGGTAGGTATAGGGTTGAGGGAGCAGCACAACCGTGGTAATGAGGTGTGATCTGGAGACCATTCGAAGTGTTCTTTCTATGGAACGTGTATATTATTCATATGGCACAAGCGTTCGTCGTCTTCATCATCATCATCATTCTCATCGTCTTCGTCGTCGTCTAATTGTGAACATGGGGATACGGTTGATAGCTCCACCCATTGAACGACAGATTATTCAAATTTCTATACACCTTAATGGCTTTATTTATTCTTTCTCCAGAGATGTTCCTCCGAGCTGAACGATGCCTTTCATTTGCATGGTAGAAATGGTTTTCAATTTCACATAAAAAATGATAGGACGTGCGGTGCATATTAGATGGATGCTTCGAAGCATGTGCGCTTTTCTGTACCTTGGCGTGGGCTGGACAGAGGCCTAGTGATGATACTTTTATGGGTGGATAAGACAAATCTTGGCTGCGATTGAAATGGGAAAATTAGTGAAGGAGATGAAGATTCTGATTAAGATTAAGTGTGAATACGGCACCGGCACACCTTTTTGTCTGTCATGAGAAATGAAAATGCAATCGATGGTCGGGAAAAATCTGCATTTTATATGCAGGAGCTGTATGCAGCGATTTTATTTTATGCCTTTTAAATGCTGTTTGATACTTTTTGGGGTAGAAGCGTCTCCGAGAAACTGAGAAACCTTTTCACATCCATTAATACATAGGTAGTGTTATGTTCCTCTCGAAATACTTGGTTAGGTTATGGAAGTACATTACATGTTCTTTCAGTAATCTACAACTTTGCGACCGTCGATCAGAACTGCTGCAGTTTCTGTGTTTTAAGTCAAGCCCTGCAGTCTCCAGCCAAGCTTTAAATTCATATTGCACGCCATTTATTGCCGATTCTTTTGCATGGTAGTGTTTTGCCATCATCTTAATTTCGGTATCATTACTGCCAGCTATAATCTGTCTCCTTGGGGTTACCTGACGGAGTTTACATTTTAATAGTAAGACACTAAAAAATTATTAAATGTCTTGGAAGTAGTAGCACTCAAGTATCCCCACTCCTCTTCTTTAGAGGCATGGACTCGGGTAGTAAAAGTGAAAGCGATACCGCATCATAGCTTCTAAATTCCTCGTCATCTCAAAGCTACTGTCGCAATTTTTGGCCTGTGTAATATGTAGTAGGTTTAAGAAATGTTGACGTTCACATTTTATTGTATACTAGCCATGCCCGCGGATCAGCCCACCGCTGGCCACATATGAACATATGGAAAGAATGTACGTCATATAATGGCCTGTACGAAAATATTATTATTATTTAAAAAAAAAAAAAAATGTCATATTGACTCATTGACTGTATACACCCGGGTGTAGTTTGCAGTTTTCACCTGTAAATATCTCGTTTTAGCTCAGTGACTAAATTGATCTGTAGGTACTCTCGGAAAAGAGATAATAATGAAACTTTTTTGATATATTATTTTGCTAAAATTTAGAAATTTTTAGTATATTTTCGACCACATTGAAAACCTGGGTGTAGATTTACATTTACCCGAAGTTGTAAGTAGAATTCGTCCAAGGATAATATTGACAATTTGCACGCACTAGTGTTGTCACTTGAGATTTCAAAAATGTGGTAGATTGGAAGGAAAAAAGAGTGGTAGATTTAAGAAATGGGGGGTAGATTTGAAGTTTATATGCACCATTACAATTAGTCACAGAAAATATGCGATCCCAGCAATCACTAGTCGGATAAGTTCTCCTAGAACTCTCATTAGCTGGTATTAATATAATCATCTGTCCTATTCTTCTGGACTCTTTCCGAGTAAGTCCCTAAAAAAGGCGGTTCTTCTTCTCCCACCAATTACCGACCCATAGCACTTACGTCCGTTCTTCTCTAAAGTCATAGAAACGCTAACAAATCGTTCGCTTATGAAATATCTTGAATCACGGAAACTTCTCAATGACCGGCAGTATGGTTTTCGTAGCAACAGATCCACTGATGATTTGATGACTTATCTCACCGGAAAGCGGGAACAATCTCTCCACTACTCTGGTGAAATAAAGATTGTTGCGCTTGATATTTTAAAAGCATTTGACAGAGTTTGACACCAAGCTCTTTTGTCAAAAATGTGTGCTTATGCGATCGATGCGACTTTTATTCAATGGATTAGAAACTACATTTCTGGCCGCTCAATTCAAGTTGTTTTAGATGGTTTCACGTCTGAAACTCACCATATAAATGCTGGTGTTCCCCAAGGCTCTGTTTTGTCTCTGACTCTCTTTCTCATTTTCATAAATGATCTCTTGCCTGCAACTTCTAATCCAATTTTTTCCTTCGCTGATGACAGCAGACTTACGTTCTCATATTCATTCCAGGACTCACGTACTTGCTCTTCGGCCATAAAAGTGGAACGGCAACATATGTTAAGCTCATTAAATACTGACCTTGATAGCATTATAAAAAAGGTTTAGCCAATAGGGTGGAGTTCAATGCTTCCAAAAAGCTATGCAAAACCGAAAGACTTTTCATTTTCGGTATATATGTGTCCATGAAACACGCGTCGTTATAACGACCATATACACGAAGTCTTCAAGAACGCTGTGTAATGTCTAGGTTTCCTCAAACAGTGCAAGAAATATCTTACCCCCTTTGATCTAGCTACAATATATATTATATAAGGCGTTCATTCGCCCCAAATTTGAGTACGCTTCTCTTCTTATTATCTGGATGGGTGCCCTGAAAACCACATTGCACCTACTGGAAAGGTTACAAAACCGCGCGTGAAAACTAATTGGAGATACGAACATAGGGCGTCACATGTCAATCTATCGCTCGAAATTCTTAATCGAACTCACTAAGGAACAAAAATTTCTTAGCGAACGAAATGGAAATTGCCTGTTTTGCTGGGATATGAAACTGTAGACTGAAGATATTAATGACGATACGACTATAAAAATATCCATCAAAAGTGCGCATCGCTTTCATTTTCTTCTCGATATGAAAGCATAGAGAACTATAAAATATTTAATTAAGAAATTGTGGTAGATCTACCACATTGTGGTAGAAGTGACAACACAAGTAGAATCTTGTGTTTGTTTGTGTTGGAACAACTTGTTTCTGTAGTTGGTAAATACTGTAATGTTCAATAGTGCAATTAATTAATGAACACATCCAACAATTTTCCGTTTTCACAATCAGAAATATTGCTAAAATTGGCTTGGCAGAGAATGTGTTAAAGAACTATTTTTGTAAACAATAGTCCCACGTTGATGGAATGTTTACCCTTTTTTATTGGACATTATTATTATCGCTACTGTTCCTACATAATTTTTGAATTCACTCTTATTAACAACTAATCTCGTTACCAACTCTAATTTTGTTCATACCAAACAAATGAATATTATTGCTCGCAAGAATTCTGTTGAAGTTTTTTTTTTTTTTATTCCAAACTAAAATTAAAAATTAATTAAACAAGTTCTATATAGTCACAACTCAGTTGACCTGAAAAATACAAAACTTGCAAACAAAGTAAAACTTTCAATACCATCCCATGGGAAATAATACATAATTTAAAATATAATTAAAAATGCATCCTTGATCCTTTCATTACTTTTGAAAGTTTTGCTCAGTTTTGTTTTCCACTTGTGTACACAAAATATTAAAGTATTACTCTCCATACACAACTATATAATAATTTTCCGCACAATTATCAATTTTTTTTTCTTTTGTTTTATTCCACAGGTTTCACATAGATAAACGGTGCCAGCACAGATGTTCCTGGAAATGTTTGAGTATCGCCTTAATATTATTAGCAGTCGTCCTTACAGCCATGTTGGCCTATTTTGCAGGTAAAAACAAAACCCTTTTTTTGATTAATGTATGCCCCATTCACCTTCATGGGGCAGATTTCATTAGTTTCAGGTGAGGATATGCACACATGGTATCCTTATAATGTGTGTTGTGTAACCCCCACCCCCTTGATGTGTACAAAGTTCAAACTAAGTTTAGAAAACTATTTTGCATTTGCTAAATGGAAATGTTAAGCACACACATCTGTTTTTAAAGGGGTGGCCAGTTGCAACTTGCATGCTTTACATGAAAATTTGCTTAAACTTGTCAGCTAAAAAAAAGTGAAGAAAGCATACTGAAGCCAAAACTCATTATTTCGCCATCAGTGATCTGTAGTAAACAGCTCCGCCCGCCCGGAATTCTAAACTGTGAACCGAAACACCACCTAAAACCACTTGACTTCAGATTTTCACCAACGCGTCCAACTTCATTACTATACTGCTCACCGAAATGGCTGTGATTTTCGCCCACACTTCTATTTTAACCAACAACCCTACTTGCGCTATAAGTATATAGTATGTACCGTACCTACTATACAAACTTTCAATGTGAATATTAGTAAATTTCAGCAAGCCCACCCAACCCTATGACGACGAGGGAAAAATTGCGAAAAGTGTTTGGTTATAAATCACAGAGCTCTCTCGACCCTCCGAAAGTACCCTAAAATAAAAGCAACACATAACACAATACTTCGCAAAAAGGGGGATGGATGCCGGTTGGTAAATCGTTTCTGGTCCAAATGTTCGTGGTGGCCCAAAAGTTAAAAACTGATTTGTTGCTTCGTCGGAGTGTGTCTAAATGGAGATATATCTATCTGTGTACCGAAAACAGTCCAACCCTTCACATTAGGGCTTTCGCATGGATTCAAATCAATGCCAGACATTTCTAATGCCAGTTTTTATTTGTAATTAGATCCAGAATGAGATCGCATCCCGACAGCTTCTAGTACAACACTGAGTGTGTATATGTGAAGGGCGTTCGCAGTTGCACGCAAGAGCGGTACCCATACGCAACGTTGCTGTCGCACTTATGTCGTAAATTTAACTTGAATTGCTTAAGTTGGAACAGCGCGATGTTTTGGAAAACCGCTTTCTGGGATTCTACTACCAATTGTTTTGTTCGAAAAGTTTTCCTATTCATTATGCCAAACTCCGGCAAGCATTTAGGGCTATCACGCTCCTTATACGTGCGGTGCTCTGTGTACGTACGAAGCCTTAGGGTTTTGTTTTGCGGAGCAATTAGGGTGCGTTTACAAATGCGTATTATTTTCACCAAACCAACTGCGATAAATATAAATTTTCGCTGTAAAATGTGCGATTACTTTCAGAATAAAAGAGCGCGCGCTCTTGTGTGGCATAGCGATTTAGTATGAAGGGCATTGTGTTCAGTTCAAATGGTATGGTGTAACCTTAAGCTCGGCCCACAAACAGATGACAGCTAAGGGAATTTAGAAAAGTTTTGGTCCTGGGCCGGTAGCTGTGACGTTTGCAATTAAGTGCGACAGCGTGAACACATTGGATCCAGAATTTATGTTTGCCACGATCCTAATCTATACGCTATTGAGCTAATATTTATGGGGGGTGAATGATGCTTTATTATATGGCCTCGTTATATTTTATTTATTTGTCACCTTGACAATAAATAAATACTCTTCTGCAGAGAGCTGGTAGAATGCTATCTCAGTTGCCATAGTTATGCGGTGTTCTACTTTATAAATTGGATGTATCTAAGTATTGTCCAAACCAAAATGTGGTTAATATTATTAATGTCGACAATTGTAGATCAGAAAGTGTTATCATTTAGATAAGGCGCGGCCTAATGCTAGGTACTAAGATAGGACATGTCAAATCTTAACGAATTATTTATCGGAAAAATAGCGTTCTTTTTGTTGATGTTCGTGAGGTTTGTTCGGATTCGGGATTGTTTATTGTTATTACGCACTAGTTATTTAGTGTGGCTTTGATATTTGTGAGGATGCCACAGGTCCCTTTCATTGTTACCTGCGGTACGATAGCCGCAGCACCCTCAAAGCTTTTAGGAGGGGATCCAGAGGCTGATAGGGAATCCTTTCCAGGATATTGGAAAGTTGTTCATTGCTCGTTCTATGTTAAGAGCGAAGAAAGTAGACGGATGGAAAAATTTAGATTATTGCTTTTAAAGTATTATTGATATTTTGCCAGCTCATCAAAGAAGTTAGTACCAAGAGTTTTTAATATTTTGTTTCTAAGATCTATAGAGATTTGTATTGTAGAAGACAAAAACATATATTTATGTAGATACAATTTTCATCAGAACGCCAAACTTTCGCTCATAACGGACTATTGTCTTCTTATACCCGAATGTTTCCGTACAGGATCAGTTTATGTAAGCCTATTTGGTTCTAATAGTTGGTCGGCCATTCGTTCCAAAAATAAAAACTCTCACAAACGAAAGTTCACAACGAACAGATAGGCTTAGGGTGCCTATATGGACCTATTGCCAATTATTTATTTATTTAGTTAATCGTCGTCATTTCAGTATCCCGCCTATCAAATGCAAACGATAAGATATAGGGTAGAATGCTCAATTTAGTCCACCACTCTTTCAGGCACCTATTCCAAATCAGCAAGGCATTGTCTTCCCATGCGGGCTTTTGTTCTGTGATATCGGGTGAAATACCTACATATTCATTGCTAACCTAACCGATAGAGCTTGGTTTTGTCTTTTCTATAAATTTATCGCTTCTTTTCTGACTTCGTAGCTTAAAAAGCTTTTAAGAATTCGGATAGTGAATCTTTTGGCGGGGGCGACACAGAAAGGTAAATAGTATTTAAAATAGTCGAGAATACGAGGTAGATAGCCAGGAATGCAAAATATTTGGTATAATGATCAATATTCAAACTCTTGCAGCTCGATTGTAGTTTTAACCGACATTATCGACATCTGCAAGACAAATCGATTGGCTAGAGGTTTAGTGTTACTACATGTAATACTGCCGTGTGTTATCGTGGCTGAGGCCTCGACAAAAAAAAATGTTTTAGGGACATTCAATGCAATAAAGTTAACGCGAGGTACAAGGTTAAGCTTATGCATCTCAAAAAAGGCCTTAAGTGTTGTTTCTTTTCCCATAGAAGCTGACTGCACATCACTTCGAAATGCCTAACTAGTCGTAACTTCTACATTAGGTAATCTATAGGTACAATACAATATCGCAATAGAGGCTTTAAAATTTAGGGAAACTGTTTCCCTCTGTCGCCCGTAATTTTCAACCGATTTTGTTGATTTTTTTTTAAATATCGGTAATTACGGTGATTGGGTGATAGGCTAAACAAATTCAAAATTGGACAAAGGGGCGTGGCACCTCCAATACAAAAAAATTAAAGCAATAAATAAAATAAAATAAAAATAAATAAAAAAATTAAAAAAGCAACAAAAGTTCTGGCGAGGGTTCAGCTAGTATATTATAAAACAGTTTCTCCTGAGTGATAAGCGATTGGTAATCTACGCCCAGCATAGGCGGTAAGAGCTAGGAAGTTGACATTTAGAAACAAATCTCCTGTTATGGTGAAAGGGAACATTATGACGTGATTTGGGGAAACTCGAACTCGAAAAGGGGGCCAACGTTTATTCACATCATATTGGAAAATTATTTTTCATCCGCACACTAGGTATACCTACCTCTGCATCATGTGCTAAGCTGTGGATAAATGATACTAAGTAGTTACCACATTTATAAAGTAAAGTAGACAAAAGTGTCCAAGAAAACAATTAATTCTGAGTGACTTTCTCCGACTCAGCCAGCAAGTGTGCAACAATTTCTAATAAAGTCACATAAAATGGTATAACCTGGGTATTGTAAGGTATAGATTAAATCAGCTCATAGCTTTTATATTATCTCCGGCAGAACTAGCACCACTTTATTGGTACCACCCTTCCACACTGTATTTCTCATAATGCAGCACTGCAAATCAACCATAAACACATGACATTAAAAAGGCTTGCTCAAATTCAATTCAAAAAAATCCTTAAATTATAAATTAATTTTTCACATACCTATACAAATACTTGTACAATTATAGCCCATACTGTGCGTACATTTAATTAACATTTAATGCAATCACTTGTTTAGCCATACAATTGGCATGTAATTGCAAATTCAATGAATGCATCAAATCAGCATGTCAATTCGGAAGTGAAAAAAAACTACGTATCGCAAATTATTGATAAATTATACTCGACATCAGTTGGTGTAACATTCACATAAACACTCGTGTACGCATGCCACGTAACAGCAGGACTTCTGCTGACACATACAAAGCTCTCTTGCCAAACAAACTGCATCATTTGCACGCAGTCCACTGGTAATGTGTATAAAAACCTGAACATTTCCGAATCAATCAATCAAATTAATTTATGATGCAAAAACAATAATTACAGCAAATGTTTATAGAGATTTTCTATAGAGGTGTATGCGTATTTAATGCAAAGAGCGTGATTAAAGTGTTTTTGGGATGTAGGCAAATTAATGTTGACGCCATTTGCCAGGACATTGCATTCTCATAGTTATTGTTGATATTATAGATTCCTACGCCTATTATAGGTAAGTACATATACCTACATACAATGAATTTATTTGATGAATAAAATAGAAAATTGTTGCAGGGTTAATATGTATGTACCTATATTATGTTGCTATTGATGGAGTAATTAACAAATCACACATTGTTTAGCGTCTTACGTTCCGTAACGAAACAAGAGAGATAGATAGATATATATTTTATTTCGCCTAATATTGATTTACATTCGGTAAGCTACCACACATTTTACATAAAGTACAGAGATATGATATTTTTATATCTTACTACTGAAACAATATATTTAACAAATCTGAAGGAAATTATTATTTAGCAAATAGCAATCTTTTTGAAGGAAAGTGCGAGAAAAACCTCCAAATTAAAACAAAAAAAAAAAAAAAAAAAAAAAAAATAAAATAAAATAAAAAATAAATAAATAAATAGAAGATTAAAAAATAAATGAATAAATAAATAAATAAATAAATAGATAAATAAATAAATAAATATATAAATAAATAAATAAACTAATAGATAAATAAATAAATATATAAATAAATAAATAAATAAATAAATAGATAATTAAATAAATAAATAAATAAATAAATAAATAAATAAATAAATAAATAAATAAATAAATAAATAAATAAATAAATAAATAAATAAATAAATAAATAAATAAATAAATAAATAAATAAATAAATAAATAAATAAATAAATAAATAAATAAATAAATAAATAAATAAATAAATAAATAAATAAATAAACAAACAAATGAATAGATAAAAAAAAAACGAATAAATAGATATATACAAACAAATAAGTAAATACATAAACAAGAACAACAAAGAATGGAATTTAAAGACTCATTTGATTAATAAGGGGATTTTCTGAATAAATATTTTTACTTATAAAATTATCGGTTAATTTTTGAATTCTAACAAGAATCATTTCAACATTCGCTCTTCTGTGCAAGTCTGAGGTGGAGTAATGCCATGGTAGATTCAACATCATTTTTAATATTTTATTTTGAGCTATTTGCAGCTTCTTAATGTGACGTTTTGCACAGTTTCCCCATACTTGGCACCCATAAAGAAGAATGGCTTGAAAAATAACCTTATACATTATTAACTTGTTCTCAGTAGATAGTCTTGATCTTCTGTTAATAAAGGGGTATAACATTTTAATGGCTATGTTAATTTTCTTTGTAGTTTTACTGGTGTGATCTTGAAAAGTTAACCTTGGATCAAGATGCACACCCAGGTACTTCACTGATGGTGCCCAAGCAATATTAGACCCGTTTATATTTATAGTTCTGCTTGGGAGATTGCAAAATTTCCTTTTTCTGGTGAAAAAGATGGCATGCATTTTCTCAGCGTTCAATTTGATTTTCCATTTTTTGTAGTAACTTGCTAATATTTCCATCGCATTTTGTAGATTCCTCTCAATGTTGAGAGCGAATATATGTGATGAAAAAATTGCAGTGTCATCCGCGTAAATACCAATTTCACATTCTGGTAAGCTCGGTAAATCAGAAGTGTATATATTATATAAAATGGGCCCGAGTACGGAACCTTGCGGCACACCTGCGTGAAAATATACTAAGTTGGACGCGCTACCATTAACATGCACACTGAAACAACGGTTTGACAAGAAACTTTGGACTAATTTACATAGATACGAGGGAAAATTAAAATTTATCATTTTGTGTATAAGGCCAGCGTGCCATACAGAATCAAATGCTTTCTCTATGTCTAATAGTATCATTCCCGTTGATTTTCCTTGTACACGGTTACTTCTGATGCTATTTGCAATTCTAAGGACTTGGTGGGAAGTACTATGGAAGCGCCGAAAACCAAACTGTTCATTCGGGAATATATTCTTGTCAGAAATAACACCCATTAATTTTTCCTTTATTACTTTTTCCAAGATTTTGCTCACGCTGCTTAGCAAGCTAATTGGCCTGTAACTCGCTGGGCATTCTGGATTTTTACCTGCTTTCAAAATAGGAACAACTTTAGCTTTTTTCCAGACAGGAGGAAAGTAATAAAACTTAAGGCAAGCATTTATTATCACTGTCAATATTTTAATTGCAGGGCCAGGTAATCGTTTAATGTAAACGTTCCTTATGTTATCGAGTCCACCAACTTTGTTCACTTTTATGGAATTTATAATGTATTTGATGTCCTCTTCCGTTATAATTTCATTTGGAGGAAATTGAACAGATGACAAATTGAGTTCGCGTACCGTATCATAAACTAGAGTGGTTGTAGTTACATCTCCTAAATTTTGCGATACCGTATGATTATTTGAGAAGTTAAAAGCGAGTTCTTTAGCCTTCTCAACATCGGTAAAGAAGGTTCCTCCCGTTGATTTGAGGCAGGGAATTTGCCTATTTTTACTCCTAATAACTTTTGCAATGTTCCAAAATGGCTTTGCATTTTTCTCTAGAGAACTAAGCTTTTTGTCCCACTCTCTACTGCGGTGTTGTAAGATGAGTTCGGATATTAACTTATTCAAGTAGGAAAGTTGGTGCCGAGACATAGGGTCGCGATATGTTTGCCAGTTCCTTCGAACCGAATTTCTGGTTCTAATAAGTTCTATCACATGCGAGGGGAGTCTTGTGCTGAAGTTCTTTTTTTCTCTCTTTGGGATACAAGTATCAACAGAGCTTAGTATATTACGCGAGAAGAGATCAACCAGAGAATCTATATCTTCTTCGCTAGATATGTTTAGTAAATTTGTGGAAATATTCCTTGATTTACTGTTAAGCTCTGAGCGAAAGCGCGCCCAATTCGCATTTTTAACATCCAGGAAGTATTGCACTTTTCGCTCCCCCGACCAAAGAAGCCTGCATAACACAGGGTTGTGATCCGAGCTAAGCTCATTTAAAGATATTGGCTGAGAAATTTGACTAGAAGTGTTTGTAAAAAATAGATCAAGGACCGAAGGACTTCCACGAGAACAAGGAGGAACATAAGTGGGACTAGGAGGAAACAGAACAGATATTGGTAACATGACACAAAGATTTGCAAGTAAATTACCCCATGTATTTGCCCTATTACAGCCCCAGTCCTTATGGCGGCAATTAAGGTCCCCTCCAATCAAGAAATTTTCTCTGATTGAAAATAACTTCCTAAGATCATTTTTCAAGCCTAATCTTTTCTCTAACGTTGAACCTTTACCATTAAAATAGACACAAAAAATTTTAATGGTTCTGTGATTTCTTAGCTTTACCTCTAGACCTATGTTTTCAACATACCTTGTTTTCACAAGAGACAAAAGCGAATGCTGAATTGACCTTCTTATTAAAATCGCTACACCGCCACCTCGTCTACCGCTTCTATCAACACGATAGCACTTAAAATCAGGTGTAGATAATTTAATATCATGCTTAAGCCATGTTTCCGTAATTAATGCAATATCAATACTGTTAGCATTCAAAAAATCTAAAAATTCCATATATTTATTGCGAATACCTCTCGCATTCCAACACTCAAAAAACGTGACGGTTAAAAACAACCGAAATGTAGTTAAAAATAACCGAGTGATGCTGTTAATATAGCTCCTACAGTATTACTCGTTTAAAATTAACCAAGACAATTCGTTTATTGTAAATTGGTTAAAAATAACCGAGTTGCCCACTTCCCCACCCAGATCTACTCGGTTATAAGTAACCTAGTACTACTTGGTTAAATTTAGCAAACATACTCGGTTGAATTTAGCGAACCTACTTGGTTGAATTTAACCAACCTACTCGGTTGAATTTCGCCAAACTACTCAGTTGAATTTAACCAACCTACTCGGTTAAATTGTGTTCGTAAGCCAACCTACTCGGTGTTCGAAGCCAACCTACTCGGTTAAATTCAGCAAACATACTCGGTTGAATTTAGCCAACCTACTCGGTTAAATTCAGCAAACATACTCGGTTGAATTTAACCAACCTACTTGGTTGAATTTTGCCAACCTACTCGGTTGAATTTAGCCGACCTACTCGGTTAAATTCAGCAAACATACTCGGTTGAATTTAGCCAACCTACTCGGTTAAATTCAGCAAATATACTCGTTTGAATTTAACCAACCTACTTGGTTGAATTTTGCCAACCTACTCGGTTAAATTCAGCAAACATACTCGGTTGAATTTAGCCAACCTACTCGGTTAAATTCAGCAAACATACTCGGTTGAATTTAGCCAACCTACTCGGTTAAATTCAGCAAACATACTCGGTTGAATTTAACCAACCTACTTGGTTGAATTTTGCCAACCTACTCGGTTGAATTTAGCCGACCTACTCGGTTAAATTCAGCAAACATACTCGGTTGAATTTAGCCAACCTACTCGGTTAAATTCAGCAAATATACTCGGTTGAATTTAACCAACCTACTTGGTTGAATTTTGCCAACCTACTCGGTTGAATTCAGCAAACATACTCGGTTGAATTTAGCCAACCTACTCGGTTAAATTCAGCAAACATACTCGGTTGAATTTAGCCAACCTACTCGGTTAAATTCAGCAAACATACTCGGTTGAATTTAGCCAACCTACTCGGTTAAATTCAGCAAACATACTCGGTTGAATTTAGCCAACCTACTCGGTTAAATTCAGCAAACATACTCGGTTGAATTTAGCCAACCTACTCGGTTAAATTCAGCAAATATACTCGGTTGAATTTAACCAACCTACTTGGTTGAATTTTGCCAACCTACTCGGTTAAATTCAGCAAACATACTCGGTTGAATTTAGCCAACCTACTCGGTTGAATTTATCCAACCTACTCGGTTGAATTTAGCCAACCTACTCGGTTGAATTTATCCAACCTACTCGGTTGAATTTATCCAACTTACTTGGTTAAACTTAGCCAAGGAAACCTTTTTTCCAGCCGTCGACAGCATCCTTTTGAAACGTCCATGCACCTGAAAACTTAATAATTTTTAAGAGAGAAACAATCTAAACTATGCAATTAAACACTTTGAAGTAAAACGTTTCGTACATATTTATTTTTTAAGAATTAATTACAAAATTTGGTATTGAAACCGTGATAAAAATATAACCAATCGGTGATTATTAGTCCATAATATATATATATTTATTCCGTTCTTAATGTGTTATCGCACAATTTACAATTTACATCTTTAAAAATGTAATATTAACATATGAATATTTTTCTACTGCATCATTGTGAAATTTTATTTTTTTAAGAAAGTTTATGTTTATTACTTTATAATGGGCTTCGTAAGACTACGTACTGCCTTCCATTTGGTAAAATATTTATCGTGTTTGGAATTGGTGAAATAAATGATTCAAGAAACAGGCAAATCCGTTTTTCTATTGATGGAGCTTCTACCTGATATGCATAATAATGTTCATCAAAACATAAAGTGTCCACTAAAGTTCCAGCTAAGATTAGGCGATCGGACTCATACAAATATAATTTGTCCAATACGAAAAAATCATAAAGATAGCAATCTGAACTTAAACTTTTTACTAAGACTGATCCTTTTTTATAATGTATAGAAGACATCGTCGCCCAATTCACTCTAGTCAAAGTCTTTTCAGGGTCCAGTGGTAGCTGGGAATGCAAAAAATTAAGTTCGGGTGACAAGGGAGATTTTATGGGGCCTACGTCAAGTATGTTCGAAAGTTTCCCCCTTAGGAAGATTTCATTTAGTTGAAGTTGATGCTTAATTGCTAAAGTTAAAGTGACATTTCTTCGATTACATGACGATCTAGCTGACATTTTAGAATGTCTGTGCTTAGCTTCGAACCTCATTGACCACAGTGATGATAATGGACCGTATTTTTTTAAAGCGGTGTGATAGTGAAGCAGGTTATGAAACTTTGGTTTAAGAGAGTCTTTGGTTATTTTAATATATTGTTCATTAAGTTCGGCAACTAACACTTGCAATAAATCTTCTGTTCCAACTGAAATTCTCACGCTAAGAAGTATGTCAAGAATTTTTCTTAATGTTATGTATATATTCCAAATAGCATTGTCTCTTGGTACAAAATCGCCTACAAGTAATCCAAGAAATCGTAAAAGAGTAAGCGTTTCTCCAGAAGATAAGCGCATATTCCCCCTCTTCAAATGTTCTTTTTCGATACTGCAAGGTTTATTTTTACTATCAGGCCCATATGCAAATGCTAATAATTTGTCATTAAAAAGAGATAAGGAAAAAAGTTTATTAGTTTCAGTGTACTCCAAAAGTATGAAATTTAAAATGTATTTTGCAACACCCTCTAGCACATCGTGCATAATATCAGCACCAACCTGCTGAAACAAGTCGAAGTTCTTAATGTCCAGAAAAACACATTTTTCCTTAATACCGGTTAAAGAAACATCATTTAAAGCAAGATCAGCTTCATAGCTATCAATTGCCCGAAGAAGTGATGTATCCTCATACAGTTGCTCTTTTAATATTCGCTTTGAAACTTTGCACACTCTGCAGGAAAAATTTGCAGAGAAACTCTCTACGAACCCAATCATAGAATGTAATCCTAAATTGTCGCCAAGGATTAGAGCAAGCTCAAAAAATAAAGTTCCCTTGAAAGTTGGAATATCTATTTGTATACCTTCTTCGCTTAAGAAATTAAATTCATCAATAACTGGTTTAAATATAACATTATTGCCGAAAGATACTCTATCAGATGAATGAAATAGCAAAACAAGAAATATGTTCGAAAGAACTGATGATCGCCAAGGCGGAAGACACGGAATTGAGACGTAAACTGCCCCTAATTTATGAATACCAGAATGACTTCCAAGAACGTTTCCAATCTCGTAATCATCGAAATACATAAATAAAGGTAAAACTATTCGATTCGAATGATGCGTTACTCTGTGTTTCCAATAAGTGCCTTGAATAAAATTTTCCATATCATCTTTGTATTGAAGACTGTCCATGTATTCCAAAGTTTCGGAGAGTACGTTTTTTAACGAAAAAAAAGATTGCATTACATGTCTAAGAGGAATAAAATGTTCTTTGCATTCCACAGGTTCCATACGTATTAACCCATTTCTTTTTATATTGTCGAATCTCTGGCCAATTAAAATTCCTTGGGGTTCAATATACGATCCTCGTTTAGTAAAATAAGTAATCCTTTTTCGTTCTGTTTGTAAACATTTTAAGGGGGAAATGATTAAAGGCACGAGTGCTTCGACTAATGATCTTGAAACATCATTGGATAGGGAGCTTTCAAGACTAACTTCATCAACGCAGTTTTCAATAGCTGAACTCAATGAACCTAAAAAATCGCTTAAGCCATCAACTATTTTTTGTACTACATTTCTAGGCAAAAGTACATTCGCATAAAGAGATGCAATCAAAATCGATAATGATTCATTAACCGGTGGTGCTTCTGTTATTTCAGACTTTTTGACTTGTTCTAAACTCTTATGTGAAGGAAATACAATTTCATTTGGTTCAATTTCATTAACATAAGAGCTTGAAGGTTGATTTAGACTTTCAGAAGCGTGTTCTTTATTAATGTGTCTTCTGAATGAATTGAAAATAGAAAATGATCGTCTACAATTTCCTTCCGAGCATTTGTAGTGTATAAACTCGTGGCCGAGATGATCAAATTCAAAGTGCTGTCTTAGACATTTTGGATCCTTAAAGTCGGATCTGCATAAAAAACAAACAACCATTTTAAAATATCTAAATGCTTTGCGCCCAAATGGAAAAAAATGTAAATTAACACTCTTCAATCCCTAATTCCCCTAGCAAACTATTAGATGCAGTGGATTCTTTGTCAAAGTCAGTTATTATTTTATAAAATGCTCTTTGAATAAACACCCATGCAGATTTAGATTCCACAGGATATTTTGCGTTCAACATAAATATAATTTTAAAACAAATATCGACCGCCTCTAAGATAGTCGGTAGTATATATTTTGTATCGTTAACTACAACAAAATAACTACTTATTTTATCTAAAGACGCACCATTTATGAGGATGAACGGTTGAAGAGTCAGTCCGAATTCCGAAAGTTTTTTACGCCTTATAGAGATCGCTTCATTGATCTCCGCATCGCTGGAAACATGAGTGATGAATCCGTCGCGGGCTTCCGATTTTGATGGCCGCCAAACCTTCTTGTTGGTCCCCTTTAGGCGTATAGTTGATGTTGCCAAAAGCGATGGAATCAGCAGAAACGCACCTAGGTTACTTATATCTTCAGACACTGAAATTTAAGAAAAACAAGTTGAATTTTACTACTACATTAGGGTTGTCAGAAATAATTTGAAGAAAGTAGTTATCGTGCATGAAAATCCCGGACACAATGATACTAGACCTGATACACCGAATCTTGAATACCCTTATTATAATAAAATAATAAAATAATAGGGGTATTCAAGATTCGATGTATCATACACCGAATCGTGAATCTAAATGTGTATTTTTTTGTAATTGAGTGGAAGAACAGTACAAGTACAAGGACTTCTTGTCTAAATATTTCCTGTCAGTATAGAATTTTGTGAGTTATTCATTCATGAACATATTATTAGGGAACAGGGATACTTCAAATCCCTCATACATTATTAGACAGGAAAATAAATAGTTTTTCCGTGAAACAGTTTTTTCTGTTTTTCTCAAAAGTGATATGTTGTACATGTACTATTCTTCTACTCATCAATTCAATTATTGTCGGGTGATTTTCTGGCACATATGAAAGTGTTGGAAAAAGAAGTTCAATAAACTCAAATCTTAAAATATAGATATTTCCTTAGTTAGATACTCCCTATTTTGAAACTTCCAATTGGGGAAAGGGGGAAGAGATAAAGAAAATCAATTTCAATTTCTGGGATTTTGGAAATTTGGCTTGGGACCCGAGTATTGGCGAATGGCGACACAATATACTTTTTATTTTACAAACAAAAAGATTGTGTTATAAATTACGTGAATTTTGGCATTCACGAATTTTCAAAATATTGGAAAAAGTTTTTCTCGGTGAAAGAAACACTGCCGCATTAAAAGCGGTAGAAGGTGAAGAGAAAGCCATCTCCTTTTTAAATGGTATTAATGTGACTGGTATTCTATATTCATTATCGAGCATTTCAGAAAAGAACCTATTTTATATTTTTAAAGTAAGATTGCATTCGATTTTGAGTACTGTGTCACTAAACTAGTAATTTTTTTATTCAGAGTTTTCGAACCTTTATTTTGTCGATTATACTAAAGTTGGTATTACTATTGTACATATATAAATATTACAATAATATGTTGAAATGAAAAAAAATTAAAAACCCGGACATACAACATCCACATGCGAGAGTTCTAGCACGGGTACGCTAGTTTACGAAAATTAAGAAAAAATGAAAGTAAGCACTCACAATTCTCCAGCGATAGAAGGTTTTGCAAGTAGATATCCTTCGCATTTGCTTTTTTTGTAGCAGTTCTGTATATGTTTGTTTTTAAAGATGGAAAGTTTTGCATCAATCCTGTAGAATGATCGCTGTGTAGGGTGTTGAAATCCTTTTCCAGCTGTTAAAAATTAAATTGAAAATATATTTGGTGAAATTATACAACAAATTTTTACGAATAATAAGTAAATAGTTTGGAGGAAGTCCCAAATTGTTCTGGCACTGCCATTTCTACAACATTAACAACAGAATCAGAATGCATTTTGTATTTAGTGTGTAAGTTGAATCGAATATTATTACCAGTTTATACCCGAGCACGTTTTTTAGAGCCGGAAATTCGTCAAAATAGTTTGATATTGTCATCTCCTTCAAAAGTTCAAGGCGAGCACGAGTGGTTTTTCCCCATTTCTCCTCTGTAGTGTTCCAGGGATTGCTGGAATTCCTTAGCCACTTCAGATCTTCATCTGACGATTCTCCGTCTTCTACTATTTGGATAGTAGTAGATAGTAGACGATTTTGTGATGGAGTGGGAGATGATCTTCGACTCGAGCAAGGTGACGATGACAAAGAACGTTTCCGTTTAGATATTATACCCGTTTCACGGTATTTTCGCTTTAAATTGTTGATATGGTCTGGCAACTTTCCAGCCAATCGGTTAACGATCCCACGACCCGAATCCACGATTTTATTGTGAAAATACACAGACCTGTGTTCAGAAGGGAACAAATGAGCTATTTCATTTGTCCACATGCCATAAATTTTGGCCGTGATGTTTCGCTCGGGGCTGTTTTTTAGTATATGTGTGCATATAATCCGCACCAATCGAAGCCGTGCGACATTTTCAAGTGGCTTGGTCTTGTCTATTGCTAAGATACCTCTTCCCTCTAGGGAATTTTCGAGAAGTTTTTGAAGGTTCTAGAAAGACAATATAGTACTACGAATTAGGAAAATCTGTTCCTAGACACTGTTTTTTTTTTTTTTTTTTTTTTTTAATTGTGGTAACCATTTAACAAATTGTTTAGGTACATTGTAGTTACATGAGGACTACAAAAACTTCATAGCACATTATGATCTTCAGTAATGAACTAACGCTATGTTAACCTTTGCTGCCCACCTTCCAAAACGGAATCAATATGGCCGCGGTTCCGGTGCAAGTGAATTCTACCCTCGCGAACTATTTATGTATGTAGTGAAAACGAAATATTTATGGACACTAAGTAGTACCTACTAAGTTATCGCGTTTTGAATGCCCCTATTGGAGAACACAACTCAACTTAGTTGAGTTGAGTTGTCTTCAATTCAACTCAACTTTCACACAACCCAAACTAACTAACAACTTATAGACAACTGACAGACAACTTTTCTATCAAGGTTGTTTATGACAATACGGACAATACCGAATTTTGAATTACATAAAACCAGGAGACAACTCAACTGTTTCGTTGTCTTACACAATAGGGGCAGGCAGAAGTGTCGTGCTTTGGGAAATTTCACTCGCTTTCATTCGCTTACATAATTCGAACGAATAAATTTTATACAAATGAACCACAACAAAGGAAATGCGTATTTTTGAATGAGCTTTGCGTATTCGCGTCAGTAAAATTGGGTTATTTGCTTGCACCGGAGCCACAGGCGTAGGCTAATCTCAGATTTTATTTGTTATTTATTACAGTATGTTTTTCAACTTGTATACTTACAACTTCTTCTGTTCCATATAGAGATTTCTCGGAAGTAGTAGGTGTAACAATGGCATCTATCAATAAATTTGAACTTGTGGATTCAAATTTATCACTAACTTCAAAAGAAGGTAGCATGTCGTTCAGCAAAAAACTTACATTTGTGCTTTGGTCTTGGGAACTGGTAAAATTTGTTTCTTGAATTTCATAGACCTGTATATGAACAACAGTAATTGCTACCATCAGTAGATGTAAATATTAATGATTCTGTAATAACAACTAACCGAAGTGTTAGCAGCATTTGGATGCATTGCCTTTCGCCATTCCTCAAAATTTCGCATAAAAAGTACACGATGTCCTATGATTGGGAACATCTCCCTTATCTCGGCATGGCCTAGTAGCGCCAAAGATATTGACGTTATGGCATTCTGTCATATTGAAAACAATTCTAGTTTAGTTCTTATTTAACATTTTTGTATCTTTTATCAGAGTTATAAAAGAAAGAATCAAACGATTTGAACAAGTAGATTTTAGTGAAGTTTCATGAAAACTGAATTTGGTTTCTGCGTACCGTGTAACCAAAATAATATAAAGGGTATTCACTTAATCTGATAAATGTATGCAGCTCGTAAATGTATAAATTTCTGCGGTGCTTTAAGTGAACACCGCTCGGAAATGTCATTGCTTAAATAGCGTAAATTGACTGTAAATCTGGAATCAAACAAACAATTCATACGACTGTCTGTCAAAGTTTGACATTTGTGATTTGCACAACTTTCCGCGGTTGATTTCCCAGCCTAAATCGTCGCGGAAAATTATGAGGTCTGCGTAAACTATTAAACTATTCTCCATACAAAATCTGACAGTTGATTTACGAGGTGGTAAATTTATGCAGTTTATGAGGCTTTTACGCGTTAAAGTGAATACCCTTATAGTAATAGAATGATAAAAGATACTCCTTCGTATATATAAATGAATATATTATAAACATACCCTTGAAAACGTCAATATAATTTTCCAAGCCCCACTCTCGCAATAAATTGCAGACGTCGTCGTCCATAGCTTTATGTCTATAAAACAGACAATAATTCTTAACTATTTCAGAAAGCACGAACAAATCTTGCATTAAAGGGTTATTCTCCAGGGGTCAGATCACGTAATATGAAAAGGATCGAAGGACATCATTTCGACAATAGCAGTCTCTGTTTATTGCCACTGATATGCATAAAAACTATATCGTTCAGTCGTTTTTATTTTACGTGATCTGACCCCAGGAGAAGAAGAAAAAGTCAAATACCAGTAATTGCGCAGTTAAAATCCGATGCGTAATCAAACACGAATAATTTGTAACGGAATGAAAAAAAACACAAATTGCATATTGCAACTACCACAAAAATATTAGTATCTACGTAATATTATTGAATTATATGTAATAAATTATAGTTACCTTGGGTAAACGATGAAATCCTTGAACTGTAGGGTAAACGATGGAATAAAATACCACTGTAGGGTACAAGATGAAATCCTTGAATTACCACTGTAGGGTAAACGATGGAATAAAATACCACTGTATGGTACAAGATGAAATCCTTGAATTACCACTGTAGGGTAAACGACTTTGAATTAATACTGAAAGTATAATTTTTGTAAAGTTGATTCGCATTAAAATCAGTCAACTTGGCTTTGTTAAATTTAAAGTGTAATAATAACCGAGTGTAATTCTACTCGGTAAGAAACAACCGAGATCTCGGTTAAAATCAGTCAACTTGGCTTTGTTAAATTTAAATGAGTGAACTGTAAAAAATAACCGAGTGTAATTCTACTCGGTAAGAAACAACCGAGATCTCGGTTAAAATCAGTCAACTTGGCTTTGTTAAATTTAAATGAGTGAACTGTAAAAAATAACCGAGTGTAATTCTACTCGGTAAGAAACAACCGAGATCTCGGTTAAAATCAGCCACGGCTGGGTTGAAAGAAAAACGAGTTCAAACACGAATAATTTGTCACGTAATAAAAAAAAAAACACAAATTGCATATTGCAACTACCAGAAAAATATTAGTATCTACGTAATATTATTGAATTATATGCAATAAATTATAGTAACCTTGGGTAAACGATGAAATCCTTGAACTGTAGGGTAAATGATGGAATAAAATACCACTGTAGGGTACAAGATGAAATCCTTGAATTACCAGTGTAGGGTAAACGACTTTGAATTAATACTGAAAGTATAATTTTTGAAAAGTTGATTCGCATTAAAATCAGTCAACTTGGCTTTGTTAAATTTAAAGTGTAATAATAACCGAGTGTAATTCTACTCGGTAAGAAACAACCGAGATCTCGGTTAAAATCAGTCAACTTGGCTTTGTTAAATTTAAATGAGTGAACTGTAAAAAATAACCGAGTGTAATTCTACTCGGTAAGAAACAACCGAGATCTCGGTTAAAATCAGCCACGGCTGGGTTGAAAGAAAAACGAGTTCAAACACGAATAATTTGTCACGTAATAAAAAAAAAACACAAATTGCATATTGCAACTACCAGAAAAATATTAGTATCTACGTAATATTATTGAATTATATGCAATAAATTATAGTTACCTTGGGTAAACGATGAAATCCTTGAACTGTAGGGTAAACGATGGAATAAATTACCACTTTACCAGATGAAATCTTTGAATTACCACTGTAGGGCAAACGATTGAAATCCTTTAATTACCTATGTAGGTATAGTTTTTATAAAGTTGATTCGCTTTCGATTCACTTTTAACACAGCAAAAACTTTTATTGCAAAAAAATTAAAAACACTAGACACAACCGAAGGGTAAAGCACAACCGAAGAATACAACCACCAGAAACAAACTGACTGTACTAGGTATTCTGTTCTGTATTCAGTGCGCATCGTACAGAAGAACGAGTAAAATCCAGTGTTGCCGCTAGGTTAAAATAAGAGTCACTAACCGAGTATCCAAAATATTATACATTAATAATTCTAACATATAATATTATTATCATAATCGATTTATAAATTTACACATTAGTGGAAGATTTTGAAACACATTTTTGTTCTGATAAGTATACATAATTGTAGGGATGTGACTGATATATTAGTATTCATTACGATATTACTAATATTAGCTAAAATTAGTAATATCCGCAAAGGTGTTGAACAAAAATATTATTTAACTGATATCAAATCGTCAGTAAATGTCACGCACTTCCATCCGTATTGGCTATTTCGGAGATCAAACAAAAAATCGCCTCAATTGAAGATTTCTTGGACGTTTTTTAATCCATTGACATCGTAGCCATCCTTTGATGGAATTTGTTACTTTATGGCTTGATAAAAAGAAGACGAACCATATTTTGGGATATAGCCCCAAAATATTAAAAATTTGAGTGATTTTTTTCACTTGGAAAAATTAAGATTTTAGGGCTTTCTGGTGACATTTCGAAATAAATATAGTATATATCCCAAAATATGGTACGTCTTCTTTTTATCAAGCCATAAAGTAACAAATTCCATCAAAGGATGGCTACGATGTCAATGGATTAAAAAACGTCCAAGAAATCTTCAATTCAAACGAATTTTTGTATACCCTCCACAGGAAGGTATATTCACTTTATCATTACATTTGTAACGCCAAGAAGGATTCACCGGAGCCCTTTAAAGTATATATATTCTGAATCAGGATCACATTCTGAATCAATTTAGCCATGTCCGTCTGTCTGTCTGTCCGTCTGTCTGTCTGTTGAAAACACGATAGCGTACAAACGAATCGACTTAGGCGAATGAAATTTTGTGAGAGGTATTATTTTTATCGTCGTCAGGTTGGTATTGAAAATTGTCTATTTCGGTAAAGTAGTTCTGGTACCTCCCATACAAAACCTGTATATTAGACACATGCGTGTAGGTGTACAGTACATAGATACTAACTGGTATAACAAACATTTTGCATGACTTTTCTGCAGTGGAGGGTATCAAAGCATCGGCCAGGCCGATGACAACACTTTTACTTGTTTTTTATTTGAAAGGTGTAAGTCAATCGCTCTGGCAGAATCTAATTTTTAGTTAAAAAATTTAGTTTTTAAAAATTATTTTAATTGAAAAAAAGTATCACTAGTACAAGATAGGTAATTAAGCCAACTACCAGAATTTCTACAATAAATGATTGTCAGTCTATGCGCGATATTTCCGCTAGATATACCTAATGACAATGTCACCAACACGGTAACCCTGGTCAAATCAAGCAGCAGCAGCATACATACTGCATCAAGATACTGCGTAGTGGATACTACAGTGCTGTCGAACGTTTGCAATACTTTTGCTCGGTGCGTAATGCCATATTGCCCACTGGAATGAACGCAAAAATATTGAAGTGGTTTTGTTTCTTCATGCGGTTTTCATTTTGAGTAATATGATGTGGTACTCGATTGGGCAGGCAAGCACACTTTTTCTTGATCTAGATCACTTTTTATTGGCACAAAAAAGCCATCTTTTTGGAATCTAGATGACTTTTCCGAAACTCGATTTATTTTCAGAGTTGCTCGACATTTACCAATGCAAATGCATTTGAGTTTAACAGCTCGCAGAGTATGTTTACGTTTTAGTGAACTTTACCAACGTCATCGCAACATTTTACGTCGGCTTGATTTTAGTATCTAAATATAATTGATTTTTATATCAAAAATCAGTGGAAATTAAAAGAAAATGAGAAAAAAAAAACTTGTAAATCAGTTGAAAATATTAAAACAGCGTTTATCTCATACTATCGTTATTTTCTTACAAACGAAAAACAAATCAATTTTGGATTGTGTAAAAAGCAGGCAATGCATAAAGGAAGATTATTCATATGATGTGCGTGTTGAAATGTGAGAACCAATACAAAGACCTTGTTCAGTGTTAAGTCTGAAAAAGGAAAAAGATATGGAGAAAGTGAATAAATATATTGCAATTGCATACCTACTTGGTGATATGTTAAAACGTACATCGGTTCGGGCAATACTTTAGCAGTAAATTATTCGCCATGCTTTTTTTTGTATTGTTGCATCATTCCAGATTACGTTTCAGTTTCCAGGCGAATGATTATAGCCCTCTATAATTATTTCCACAAAAATATAAAAAACAATATTCCAAAAAAAAGATTTCACAGCACTCTTACAAATTTCAAACGACAGCACTGATGCAGTGCATTGCAACGAGTTGGTTAAATTCAACCAAGTATTCAGTAAGAAATAAACGAGTTTCTTTCAACTCAAGCAAATGCGCAGACAGTTAATGACGAGACTGTACGACTGTACCTTATATGTATGTAGTTACAAAATGTTCTGAAAACTTGTAAGAGATGTGTTCATCTGTTTGGTATTGTGTTTTTTCTCTGGGGCAAAATGCTGCCATGGTGTGTGGTGTCGGCTGTCGGTGTGTGCTATAGGTACTTATTGGTTTTTATATTTTTCGTCTCATCTGTGCGATGAGTAACGAAAAAATATAATGCAGGCACGATACGAAAATGACGCACCACGGGTAGATAAACGAATGTTTTTTTTACATGGTAGAATTCAAACGAGTTACTCGGTTAAAATCAATGAATACGCTCGATAGCATATTTTGATAATTAACCGAGTGATTTGGTTAAAATCAACCGAGCTATTCGTTCGTAGATAAACGAATGTTTTTTTTTACTTGGTAGAAATCAAACGAGTTACTCGGTTAAAATCAATGAATAAGCTCAGTAGCATATTTTGATAATTAACCGAGTGATTTGGTTAAAATCAACCGAGCTATTCGTTCGTAGATAAACGAATGTTTTTTTTTACTTGGTAGAAATCAAACGAGTTACTCGGTTAAAATCAATGAATAAGCTCGATAGCATATTTTGATAATTAACCGAGTGATTTGGTTAAAATCAACCGAGCTATTCGTTCGTAGATAAACGAATGTTTTTATTTTACTTGGTAGAAATCAAACGAGTTACTCGGTTAAAATCAATGAATAAGCTCAGTAACCTATTTTGATAATTAACCGTGTGATTTGGTTAAAATCAACCGAGCTATTCGTTCGTAGATAAACGAATGTTTTTTTTTACTTGGTAGAAATCAAACGAGTTACTCGGTTAAAATCAATGAATAAGCTCGATAGCATATTTTGATAATTAACCGAGTGATTTGGTTAAAATCAACCGAGCTATTCGTTCGTAGATAAACGAATGTTTTTATTTTACTTGGTAGAAATCAAACGAGTTACTCGGTTAAAATCAATGAATAAGCTCAGTAGCATATTTTGATAATTAACCGAGTGATTTGGTTAAAATCAACCGAGCTATTCGTTCGTAGATAAACGAATGTTTTTTTTTTACTTGGTAGAAATCAAACGAGTTACTCGGTTAAAATCAATGAATAAGCTCAGTAGCATATTTTGATAATTAACCGAGTGATTTGGTTAAAATCAACCGAGCTATTCGTTCGTAGATAAACGAATGTTTTTTTTTTACTTGGTAGAAATCAAACGAGTTACTCGGTTAAAATCAATGAATAAGCTCGATAGCATATTTTGATAATTAACCGAGTGATTTGGTTAAAATCAACCGAGCTATTCGTTCGTAGATAAACGAATGTTTTTATTTTACTTGGTAGAAATCAAACGAGTTACTCGGTTAAAATCAATGAATAAGCTCAGTAGCATATTTTGATAATTAACCGAGTGATTTGGTTAAAATCAACCGAGCTATTCGTTCGTAGATAAACGAATGTTTTTTTTTTACTTGGTAGAAATCAAACGAGTTACTCGGTTAAAATCAATGAATAAGCTCAGTAGCATATTTTGATAATTAACCGAGTGATTTGGTTAAAATCAACCGAGCTATTCGTTCGTAGATAAACGAATGTTTTTTTTTTACTTGGTAGAAATCAAACGAGTTACTCGGTTAAAATCAATGAATAAGCTCGATAGCATATTTTGATAATTAACCGAGTGATTTGGTTAAAATCAACCGAGCTATTCGTTCGTAGATAAACGAATGTTTTTATTTTACTTGGTAGAAATCAAACGAGTTACTCGGTTAAAATCAATGAATAAGCTCAGTAACCTATTTTGATAATTAACCGTGTGATTTGGTTAAAATCAACCGAGCTATTCGTTCGTAGATAAACGAATGTTTTTTTTTACTTGGTAGAAATCAAACGAGTTACTCGGTTAAAATCAATGAATAAGCTCGATAGCATATTTTGATAATTAACCGAGTGATTTGGTTAAAATCAACCGAGCTATTCGTTCGTAGATAAACGAATGTTTTTATTTTACTTGGTAGAAATCAAACGAGTTACTCGGTTAAAATCAATGAATAAGCTCAGTAGCATATTTTGATAATTAACCGAGTGATTTGGTTAAAATCAACCGAGCTATTCGTTCGTAGATAAACGAATGTTTTTTTTTTACTTGGTAGAAATCAAACGAGTTACTCGGTTAAAATCAATGAATAAGCTCAGTAGCATATTTTGATAATTAACCGAGTGATTTGGTTAAAATCAACCGAGCTATTCGTTCGTAGATAAACGAATGTTTTTTTTTTACTTGGTAGAAATCAAACGAGTTACTCGGTTAAAATCAATGAATAAGCTCGATAGCATATTTTGATAATTAACCGAGTGATTTGGTTAAAATCAACCGAGCTATTCGTTCGTAGATAAACGAATGTTTTTATTTTGCTTGGTAGAAATCAAACGAGTTACTCGGTTAAAATCAATGAATAAGCTCAGTAACCTATTTTGATAATTAACCGTGTGATTTGGTTAAAATCAACCGAGCTATTCGTTCGTAGATAAACGAATGTTTTTTTTTACTTGGTAGAAATCAAACGAGTTACTCGGTTAAAATCAATGAATAAGCTCGATAGCATATTTTGATAATTAACCGAGTGATTTGGTTAAAATCAACCGAGCTATTCGTTCGTAGATAAACGAATGTTTTTATTTTACTTGGTAGAAATCAAACGAGTTACTCGGTTAAAATCAATGAATAAGCTCAGTAATATATTTTGATAAAATTAACCGAGTGATTTGATTAAAAACAACCGAGCTATTGGTTGTATTTAGCCAACACTCATCGTTTGTTTATAACAGAGTGAATGTGAGTTTTCAGCAAACATAGATTCGTTTGAATTTTCATGAGTAAAACGGTTAAAAATAACCAATCAGTGTGTTAAAAACACGAAATAAGTTGGTTGATTTTAACCTAGATACTCATTACAATTTAACAAACATGAAAACTAAGTAGTTCGGTTAATTTTAACCGAACTATTTAGTAATGACAACCGTTTAGTGTGCTATTTTTAACCGTATTCATTTAACAGTATTAACTTGGTTGTTTTTAGCAACGAGTACTCATTTATTTTTAACCGAGATTTGGTTAATTTTAACCGATTTATTTTTAGCAGAGCAAAAATCGCACTCGGTTAAGGACAATGTTTTTGCGTGAAGTTATTATATTCTTATATCTATCTATCATGTTACTTAACATTTTTGGAATACAAAAACTTAGTTGCTAAATGTGTGATAGCATTAAATTGTTCAATTTTTGTTTTACAGCAACTTAGCTTAGTTATCATTTCCATAGCCAAATAGTTCAATTCATCCATAGTGAACAGTGTGTTATCATCATTGTTGTTGTTTGAAGCAACGCAGTTGGCCGCAACCGAACTAGTTGGAGCGTAGTTTTCCCATACATTGAGAGGTGTAGAATTGGTGCATATATTATTACTCTTTTCACCAGTGGCTCGCCGAGCTTGAGCTTGAGGTAGTGAAGGAAATTCTTCCATTGAAGCGAGAGATACCTGCTGTCGCTGTGGGTTGAAAGAAGATCGACTAGCAGTAGCAGCGGGAGTGGCACTGATATTGTGCGGCGAATATGCAGCTTTCGGCTGGCCGCGAGAAATTTTCTTTGACGTTCTTTCTTTCATATTTATATATTGCACTCGACTAATACATGAGATGTCGGTGGCTTTGTGATCACCGCCACAGTTCGCACATTTATGCATAGAAGTGTTGTTGCAGTCGTTCGTCTTATGGGGATCAGAGCAGATGGCACAATATGTTTTTATATGACAGTTCCTCTCGCCGTGCCCAAACATTTGGCAATTGTGACACCGCGTTGGCCTACCTTTGAGTTTTCTTTGATAAGACCAATTTACTTGTGTGTGCATAACTGAGCGAAAACGTTTTCGCAGTTCTTGTAATTTGATGGAACCATTTTCCAAATAAACCAAAAACAAAAAGTCTGTGTACTTTTCATATTTTTTTGTAATCTTTTTGATCTCAGTGCATTTGAGTCCGAGATTGTTCAAATTGTCTTTTAATACACTAGCATCTACATCACCCATACCATGCAGTACAACTTTAAAAGCTTTATTACCATTGAGATCATGAGTGAAGAACTGACAGTTCTCTTTTTTTAATTTTGCAAGTAATGAATTGTACGAATCAATTGTTTCACATTGGATTTTGATACCGATCGATAGTATTTTAATGAAATATTCTTTAATATTCAGGGAATTCATCAGGTTATGCACAAATTCACTTGTCTTTTGCAGAATTTTTATTGGGGGAACAAACACTTTTTTGATCACTTCATTAGGCGAAATTATTTCGTCCATATCTTCCGTGTCACTATCCGGTAGACTTTGTAAGGGACTCCAGTAATTAGTTCTGGAGTCCCTCTTATTTGAACTCATTTTTATTTGGTTACGCGATCTTTTACCCGAGGACGATGGCTTGTCCTCGGTGTCAGGCGATCTCACGCGCTTGGCAATTTTGAGAATTCGTTTATAGCGAGTATCGAGAAGTCAATTAGCCGAGACGTCAAGCAAAGGCAAAAGCTCCGGGTTGACTGAACCAGGTTAAGGTTTTGCCTTATTTTGGGCTTTTCAAATATCGATTAAAAAATGTCCCCTATTGGAAAAAAAAATTCCTGCCAGTAAGATTTCCGATCAATTATGTATCTGAAACTAGCGACGCTCCTGCACACTTCGTAGTGCAAAATAGAAAAATAACAAAATCAATTTTAAATTCATTTAAATCAGTGATAAACAGTAATGCTCTGTGGTACACAACATTTTTTGTTTTTCCAGAAATAATATTGAATAGATAATATTCTTGTCTATCAGGACAATGCACTATGCATATCAATATTACAAATTTTAAAAACTTTCGCTTCCAAGTCTGTCGAAGAAGAGCGTTTGCATTTTTTTGGTCGGTTCCACGCCCCTTTGTCCAAATGACCAATACCTAAGATTGTCTATAGTCTTTACAGCGGTTAATAATAGCGAATTTTACAGTTTCATTGAAATCAATACAAAGCTACGCGAATGCGCTAACAGCGCTAATGGAGCACATTAAAGTGCAATTTATTGTTCGAGCATCAACTTCTTCAAACCACTGAGCAACTAAGTTAAATACCTCAACCTATCGACTGTTGAACATGATGTTCGTTTGAAAAAATATTCCTTTTTTGCTTGTACATACACCTTGTTAATTGTATGCCGACAGTCATGAAAGTGCCACTTCTCCATAGTTCGAAAAAGTTACACAACTTTAAACCACAACACACGACAACCTTTTCAAATGCCAACTTTCACGAACAAAAAAAATCATTTTCGTAAAATAAAACACAACTTTCCGGTTTGTTATATGCTTTGCACTTTGACACCCCATTTTCTTAAGAAGGTGAGGCCAACTCGAACCCCCACACCCATCGAAAACAGGATACACAAACATTAAACGCTTAAATTACACCCAACAAAACAGCCATCGATTTAATTTCCCCGAGTAAATTGAAACAGGACCCATTAAAAAGCGTCAGCGGTTGTTTCATTCCTTCCTTTCGATTAGCAAGTGCGCCACCACGACCACACCGATTATGAAGTCATGGCCCACCCCGCAACCGCACCACCTAAAGGACTCCCGTGTTCCGTCGTCCACCTTCGAAATTCGATTCGACAGAAAGTAATTGTTTCTCAAATAATTAAGCCAAAAACATCGTTGTCGTCGTCGACGATACATGCCACAGCAGCAGAGGCGCGCAAGAACACAATACAGTGAGTGTATGTCCTTATGGCACCCACCTACACCCAATCCCAGTCGACCCCTATCCTATACACGATCAAAATATACGAGCTGCCATGTTAATTGCGTCATAGTCAAAGAAATCCCATCCCGTGATTGAGCAGTCATTTTGATGGTTATTGGAAAAGTTCAGCCATATTTCTATGGTGTGTGCGTGTGACAGAGAACAAGGGTGTGTGCTCTATATCCTTCAGGACGAAACTGCAGCGGCAGACAAATTAATAGCAACATTCGAAGGGTTCGTTTCTGACTGGCGGTAGCCAGCGGTATGGTGGAGAGTAATGACTTTGAGTTTAAATTAAACACAGTACTCCCGCACCCCCTCATGCACAGGCACACACATACAGCACGTAGCCTGATCTAGTATAGTGCGGCGTGTATGTTATATTTATGTCTATAGCTAGAGATATTACAAGCGAGGACAAAGTTAACGGAAATTTATGAAGCATTTTCTTAATTGCACTTCCCCGTAGAAATAATTTATTTAAACGACATGCACACCTTTGAGTGTTATAAATGTCCTGGGCACCCATCCTACTCCTTCCTTATACTGACAATTTCGCTTGCCCTTCGTTACTATCTGTAAGGTCTCTATAGTCTGTTGTGTGTATATAAGTTTGGATGGTTGTGAGTTTTCTGCAAAATTTGTTACACGGGATCTTACGAGACTTCTTGGGCTGTCCTGTTATAATGTACAATGTTTCGTTTGCCATACCGCCCGCGTCCGGCCCTGCCGACCGGAAGGAAGATAGTGCGGGACCATAATAATAGGTCCTTGGCGTGTGTGCAAGTGGGTTCCTTCCGTCCGAGTGACATATAAATTATTATACCTACAGTTATAATTACATAAATTGTACCCTAATTTTCATATCCCTAGGACATTCAAGAAAAGGATAAAAACAATAAAAGAAGAGGAAACACATCAAATTAAGAAAAAGAAAAATTCAAATATTTTTTTACAAAGTTTTTTCCAGTTCGGCACTTGTGGAGTTTTTCCCTGGCCCAGGGATCTCTTTGAGAGTGAGTTGTGCGCGCGACTTCTATTCCGATGCTATTCTATTTGAAGGCACTTTAAACGAAGAAGTTTCCACTTCTTTGCTTTGTATAATAGGAGTTGGTTGTCGAAGGATGCAGATTGGGGAATGGGGTTGAGTGCGGGTGCAAAAGTATCTATAGAACTTAAATAAGTTGCTCGTTGGGAAATAGTCAGCTTCTACTCTTCGTTTCTGCTTCATATCAAAGTCAATGCAGAAAGGCGTCTTTTTTGACGGGTTTTGCCAGCGAAAATTTATTTCCTTTTATCAACCACAACCATTATCACTAGTTTTCTGATATAGAAAGCGCTATGAATTTGTAGTTCTTGTCGCTTTTTCTGTGTGAGTTTTATTGAGTTTTGTCTCTTTAAGGCATAAGTAGTTTAAGTTAGTTTTGTAATTTGATATGCATGAGGGGTGTAAAGATGACACTGGCAGCAGCGCATTTCATTCGTTTTATTTAAAAGTGATCTGGCAAATGGATTCCGAATTGATTCACTTTTTCTTTTGTCAAGGAAGCCAATGGAATAAAGCCGAAAAAGTTTATATTGATCGAATTAACTTGCAGGAAAAAATTGTCTATAGGAAAGGTAGAAGTGGTTGAATTTTTTTTATTACACTTGTTTGTAACTACGTCTTGTTCGGCACAAAGTTTGGTGTGTAAAATTTGAGAACTTCGTGTATGGTAATTAACTTATAGACTGAGCTTTTCTGTTCCAAACGTAGCAAGACACCTAACGTACCAATGTTTTTATAGGATGGTCCATCCATAATGCACCTATATGACCCTAAAGGAAAGATTTTAAAAATCTATGTCATGGCATTTGCTATTTGAAAATAGGTCCTATACATAGCATGAAACTAAAAAAAAGATAAGCCTATAAAACTGTCTATTTGTACATAGGTATAGGACGTAATGACATGTAAGTATTCGAGAGCTAATATGAGTTCCAAGATGTAGGCACTCTGCGGATCAAAAGATCCTACATAATCTAAACTTATAAAAACCTATAAAAACGTTCACTCTTGCCCGCAATCTACATCTTAGAGCACAATATTGGCCATAATAAAAGCAAATGCGTCGTCTACTTTACTTAGCGCGCTGTCATTGATTACCCGCACCGGCGACAGCAGCTTTAATAGAGGCAACCACCATAGTGTTTACGTAATATCCTACATACGTGATGCCCTTATGGTCCCAGCCCCTTTTACTCTAAAAGAAAGAAACGGAATAGACGGATCTGTCCAAACCAAACGGAAACATGAGGTTAATTTTGCACTTCGAGACTTGGCAAAGCTTACTGAATATACTAGGCCGTAGTTAATGACTGCGGCATATGCCTACAAAAATTTCCCAAATCACATCACTAGGGTGCTTTCTCACAGGCTCAAGTTACTCACTTACTTAAGGTGGCGCTACAGTCCGGGGTGGACCTGGGCCTCAACCAACAAGCGTCTTCAGCCAGCACGATCTTTGGCCAGCTGCCTCCAGTTTCGCACGTTGGTTAAGGTCCCCTTCCACTTGCGTGCGCCACCTATGTCGCGGTCTTCCTCTACTGCGCCGTTCCTCGGGTGTGGATTCGAAGATCTTCCGGGCCGGAGCATTCACGTCCATTGGCTCTACATGACCCAACCACCGCAGTCGTTGGACCTTCACTCTTCTGGCTAGGTCAATGTCGCTGTACAGCCCGTACAGTTCGTCGTTGTATCTCCTCCTCCATTCACCGTCTATGCAGACGGGACCAAAAATTACTCGAAGAATTTTCCTCTCGAAGCAACCAAGAGTAAGCTCATCCGCTTTTGATAGAGTCCATGCCTCTGCACCATAAAGTAGGACTGGGATGATTAAGGTCTTCTAAAGGGTCACTTTAGTTGTTCGAGAGAGGGCTTTGCTACTCAATTGCTTTCTTAGCCCAAAGAAACAGCGATTGGCAAGAATTATTCTTCGCTTAATCTCAGCGCTGTTGTCATTGTCTGAGTTCATAGGGAGCCTAGGTAGACAAAGTCCTTTACCACCTCAAAGTTATATCTGTCTATAGTGACATTCTGTCCAAGACGTCGGTGTTGGGTATCCTTTTTCGATGACAGCATACACTTTGTCTTGCCCTCATTGACCGCCAAACCCTTCTTTGCCGCCTCCGTCTCAATGACATCACGCTGCGTTCTCCCGATTATGTCGATATCGTCGGCGTAGGCGAGTATATGGACGGACTTTTGAAAGATAGTGCCTCTGGTGTTAGAGAAGCCAAAACTAGACATTGCTCTGTATAGCTCTTCTCTATATAAATGCTGTCATAGGCGGCCTTAAAATCGATAAAAATGTGGGTATCGATTTTAACTTCCTGGGTTTTCTCCAAGATCTGCCGCAGTGTGAATATTTGGTCGACGGTAGACTTTCCTGGCCTGAAACCACACTGATAGGGACCAATCAGGTTGTTGACGAAAGGCTTCAGGCGTTCACACAGCACAACAGATAAGATCTTGTAGGCGATGTTAAGAAGACTAATACCTTTTGTTGGTCTTCATCGTCCAGGTTGAATGGTTCATTCCGCCTGACAGCGGGATTTAGTTCGTCATCGCCGTTAAACAGCAGAAGTAGTTCTTCCATATCCTCAGCAGGCTCAAGTTAGTCACCATAATAAGTGCATTCAGACTTTCTTAAACTTAATATAAACTGTGAAATTAACGCTCCGGCCCGTAGTCGATTCTAGCCCAGAACTTCAACGCAGTTTAGGGGGAAACCTGCTCTATGGTTCAGATTAGTTTAGCTTAGTTTACCCTTTGGCTTACCCCAAGTTATAGGACCTAAGAAAGAGACGAACTTGAGCTTGATATCTATAAAAATACCAGTGGCTTCTACTTTACGCATGCTGATCCAAAATGGATAGTCACATAAAGGATGTGAAAAATAATGCATTTAAGGATTTAATAAAGCCACACGCATGAGTTGGATGATCGCTATTAGCTCGGCAAATACTTTTTGAATGTATTACTTGATAAACAGGAAATTTAAAAAAAGAAACAATTACCAGTGCGCATTCAATACATTGCAGTTTTCCAAACTTCGTGCAAGCGTTAAGTTTAAGCAGGATTTCCAAGGCCTCCTCATTATCCTCCCTTAAGACAATTATATGGTGGTTGGGTGTGTATGAATCGGGTAGGCGCTGATTGGCATCAACTTGGCGGTGCCCAGCTGTTGTAACTTTTTCATACACATCAATTGTGCTTATTTTACCTCCGCGTGGTAACCACCGGGTACTGGTCTCGCTCAACCGGGCTTGGCTTGCTAAACTTATAAGCGCGAGTGTTGAACACGAAGAAAATAGCAACACTATAATGCTCTGTCGGAATGACTGACTGAACGAGTCTCAGAGGTCTTACATGAGCCCCTCAGAAAGAGGACATACAGCGGATGAATACACAATATTGAATCAACGGTGTTGTCAACAGTCGAGATGGCAGATACCTTGCGTGAGCTTCTCTGACATATTTGGAGCAAAGGTCTGTAAGGATTTTCAGCACTAGTCAGGGTGCTGAAATAGAGATGGTGGCGGATGAACCCTTTATGGGCCAACGGCAGCACTCATATCCCCGAAGTGGGTTACTGACAACGGAGTATCCGACCCGCTGTCCTAGGGTTATCTTAGGGCCTGGTCCTCCAGGTTGGGGGTTGTGCGTGGGGCTAACTACCCAACCACGGAAAAATTAATGGTTACGAAGCAACCAAGAGCCTCGGATACGGATGGATTCACTGTTGACGACCCTGCAAAACGAAAAAAGGACAATGACGTTCGGGTCTGCACGTGGAATGTTCGAACCCTGAACAGACCGCGTGCAGCCGAACAATTAGCGGAGGCCCTAGACTGCTACAAGGCAGATATCACCGCCATTCAGGAGGTGCGGTGGGATGGGCCAGGCAAAAGAAGGATGAAAACCTGTGACATCTACTACGGTGATTGCTACAGAGAGCAGAAGCAGCGTCTATTTGGATGCGGATTCGTTGTAAGCGGCAGACTTAGGCAAGAAGTCTTGAGCTTTCGACACGTAAGTGAGCGCCTTACAACTATCCGCATCAAGGCTAAATTCGCCAACATCAGCCTGATATGCGCTCACGCCCCCACAGAAGATAAAGACGACGCTACCAAAGAATGTTTCTATGAGCTCCTCGACAAAACATATGAGCAATGTCCTAAATACGACGTTAAAATTGTCTTAGGTGATTTTAACGCCAAAATAGGAAAGGAGGACCTCTTTGGTAGCACAATCGGAAAGCACAGCCTACACGACACCACGTCTGGAAACGGACTTAGGCTAATTGACTTTGCTGCGGGACGTAATGCTACTATAGCAAGCACACGGTTTCCACACCTCAACATTCACAAAGGAACATGGCGGTCACCAGACCATCAAACGGTCAATCAAATTGACCATGTTGCGATCGACGCAAGGCACTCCTCCAGTATTCTAGATGTCCGAACTTTCCGAGCGGCCAACATAGACTCGGATCACTACCTTGTTGTAGCCAAGGTACGTATGCGGATATCCCAGACACCAAAACAACGAGGAAATACTGTGAGAAGATTCAACGTTGAACGGCTACAAACGCAACAAACCGCCAGAACTTTTGCCGATCGCGTCTCCCTCAACCTCTCGAAAAGTCCTGTGGAGCCAGCATCAAGTGCTGAAGACCAGTGGCATCGATGCCAAGAAGCCATCAGAAAAGCCGCAACTGATGTGCTAGGTTTCACCCGACCACCACCGCGAAACCCCTGGTTTGACGAAGAGTGCCGGCAAGCACATGCAGCAAAGCAACTGGCCTACAAAGCTGCGCTGCAGAGAAGGACGAGAGCAGCTCGTGAGCTCTACGAGCAAAAACGGAGGGAAGAACACCGGCTTCTCCGGAGGAAAAAGAAAGAGCATGAGAAGCGCGCGATCGAGGAAATAGAGAGGTGTTACTCCAGGAACAATGTTCGGAAGTTTTACCAAAAGGTAAAAAGAACGTGTCACGGGAACAAGGCCCGAACAGAGACCTGTAGAGACGAACAAGGAAACCTTGTAGTAGAGTCACAGTCGGTGCTGAGGACATGGAAAAACCATTTCTGCAGACTGCTAAACGGCGAAGACGACACAAATTCCGCTGTCAGGCAGAATGAACCATTCAACCTGGGCGATGAAAGCCAAGACTTCCGTCCACCTGACCAAAATGAGGTAAGGATAGCAATATCCAAGCTGAAGTCCAACAAAGCTGCAGGACCGGACGGTTTATCGGCCGAGCTTTTTAAGGCAGCGGGGGATGACTTGGTAGAGAGCATACACCAACTCGTTTCTAAAATTTGGTCAGAGGAAAGTATGCCTGAAGAATGGAGCCTCAGCATTGTTTGCCCGATCCATAAGAAAGGAGACCCTCTAAACTGCGCCAACTATAGAGGCATCAGTCTCCTTAACATCGCTTACAAAATCCTGTCTTCCGTACTGTGTGAACGCCTGAAACCATTTGTCAACGAACTGATTGGACCCTGTCAGTGCGGTTTTAGGCCCGGTAAGTCCACAACCGACCAAATATTCACACTACGGCAGATCCTGGAGAAAACCCAAGAAGTCCAAATCGATACTCATCACCTATTTATCGATTTTAAAGCCGCATATGACAGCATTTATAGAGACGAGCTATACAGAGCCATGTCTAGTTTTGGCATCCCTGCCAAACTTGTCAGATTGTGCAGAATGACGATGGAGAACGCTCGCTGCTCCGTAAAGGTCGGAAACAGTCTCACCGAGACCTTTGATGTCAAAAAAGGATTTAGACAAGGTGATGCGCTGTCATGTGACTTTTTCAACATCATTCTTGAGAAAATTGTGCGAAACTCGCAAGCCAACACCAGGGGCACAATTTTCCAAAAGTCTGTGCAACTACTTGCATACGCTGACGACATCGACATCATTGGCAGAACACAGCGAGCTGTCACTGGTGCGTTTGCAAGTATCAGTACAGAGGCGGCAAAAATGGGTTTAGTGGTGAATGAGGGCAAAACGAAATATATGCTGTCAACAAGAAGGGACACACAACATCGACGAATCGGACAGAACGTCACGATAGACAGCTATAACTTTGAGGTAGTTCGGGACTTTGTCTACCTCGGCTCCGCTATTAATTCTGAAAATGACATCACATCAGAAATCAAGCGAAGAATCACACTTGCCAACCGCTGTTACTTTGGCCTAAGAAGGCAATTGATTAGTAAGGCCTTGTCGAGAAACACCAAGGAGACTCTATATAAGACCCTCATCATCCCAGTCCTGCTTTATGGCGCAGAATCATGGACGTTGTCAAAAGCGGATGAAGATCTCCTTGGGCGCTTCGAACGCAAAATTCTTCGAGTGATTTTCGGTCCCGTTTGCGTTGACGGGCTTTGGAGGAGGAGATTTAACAGCGAACTCTACGAGCTGTACAGCGACATCGACTTGGTCAGAAAAGTACGTATCAGTCGACTAAGATGGCTAGGACATGTAGAGCGAATGGACACCAACGTTCCGGCCCGAAGAGTCTTCAATTCCAACCCGGAGGGACAACGCAGTAGAGGAAGACCTCGCCTTAGGTGGCGCGCACAAGTGGAAGGGGACCTCAACCAACTTGGAGTGCGCAACTGGAGGCAGTTAGCCAAAGATCGTGCTAACTGGAGAGGCGTGTTGGTTGAGGCCCAGGTCCACCCCGGACTGTAGCGCCATCTAAGTAAGTAAGTAAGTAAGACAATTATATATATGTTTTTCAATCCAACAACAGCATCATTTTATGGGTGCCATTACTGTCGCGTTAAATCCATTCCCATCAAGGTTCTAAAGGAAATCCCATTCACGTTTACCGACATACCAAAGTCCATAGCAGCGCTAAATCCGTTGGACTGTGCTGCACCATCAACTCGATAAAAAAATATCGAATCTCCTTAGTGCTGTATTTTTCTAATGAAATGCTTTCACACGCGTATACACACCAGCTTAACTGTTTCGGACTCTTGAAGCCCCATCAAAGGACCTTAATTTCGCTCGAAAAAGGTGATATGAAAAACTTCCCTTCCACCCACATCTGGTGGAGGTGCTCTCAAAGCGCGCAAGAGAGAAATTAAATTGTGAAGCCAACAATTTTGCCCAGACTTGCAAAACAAAATCGATTGACCCACTTTTTGAAAACTGCAATGACGAATGGTTCCAAAAACCCGAACACTGGCATCTTCATTGAATCCACAGCGCATTGACCCCAAAAAAGCAGAGGAAAAAAAAAGTCGCCTTTGAACAGGTCATGAGTGTACAAAAACACTACCTATGGGGATACTAGCCGCAGGCATCTTTCGAGGCTTAATGTATGTGTGTGAGTGCGAAAATTTTCTGCATATATAGACAAAGCCCGTAAATTTAATCGCCAAAGTCATTTACTCGCCCACTGAGTGTGGTACCGATGTGCGAACAAAGTACTCTACCCCGGTCGTTCTTTGCACAAAAACGACAAACTGAATTCCTATCAAATTCCTTTGCCGTCATCGATTTTGTGTCAAAAAAGACGAACGATTGCAGCAGGCAGGCCAAACCCATCGTACTTCCAATCGACTTAAGAAGAGTAATGAATGACGGTAGGTATAATAGATATATGTAGGTGTGTGTCTGTGTGGACGCCCTAGGGCCTAGAGTATCTACCATGTTACATTACATATCTGCTTTGGTACATATAAGATATAGACGATGATATGGCCAGTTGTTGTTGAGAGCATCCTTTCTATTGCACTTCTCTTTCTTTCATCGAGCGAACGTAACAAGAGGTGCATGCATTTTTGCATTGCTCTCAAGCTCGAGGATGCAGTATACCTACACACCGACACCAGAAAATCAAAAGGACGAAGAGAAGTGTTTTTTGTTTAGCTTGCTTCTTGGTGGCACTGCGATTCTTTTCTATTTATCAAGCTATTGTCTGTCTGGCTATTGCAGGATATTTACGCCAATTTCGCTCTATTGTCATAGGATACTCTGGGGGTAACTCTGTTATCTATGAGAAAGAGGACTTTTATTCGTTTCGGTCATTTTAATCAATGAGTGTGTGAATACGAGTAAATGCTTGTTTATTCGCTGTGCCATTCCGTTCGCCGAAATTTTCCGAAATTCCTTGCGGAATCGTTATTGTATATCGGGGTGGGGGAGTAGCAACAGCGTCTGTGTATGTGCATTAGACAAACCCAGTGGCATTCTTCGCAAAAATAACTGTCGCCATGAATTGCATTCCTTCCGTTTGGGTATGGATGTGGAATGCCTTCTCTTTTCTTTACACCCTAAGTCACACATATGAAAGAATACCTATATACATATATAAGGGTGGGGGGTGGTGGGAGTTTATCTAAAAGAATGCACCATGCATGCCCAACCCATGCACATATGCAGCATACAGTAGTGCCTTGCTGTAGAAGCCATCGGGGTGCATTGTGCAAATGAAAGGACAATTTAGTTGCTTGCATTTTCGTCGAAAGGATTATGCGGCAGCACCGCACCAACAGTAGGTACAGCGTGGGTGAATGCGAGATCGTAATCAGTCTGGTGTGCAGCAGAAACGTTCCACCAGAGAATCTTTTGTTCGAGCACTTTTCGTGGTTTTTAGTGTTTTTAATTGTTCGTAGCCGAGATTGAATAGTTTTGGCTGCCAGTTTTGTGTCCTTGGAAACGTTTTTAGAAAACGCTATGGTATACCGTGGAGAAAGGCAGAAAGGACGTGTTCGTTTTGTGAAATATAAAGTAAATTAGTGAAAATGAATGAAATCCTTGCGACATAAATGATTCTTCTTTCAAGGTTTGGCTTCTGCAGGCTCTTAAAGATTTAAATTGCAGTTTTGTTAGTTTGCCATTGTTCGAATGGATGAGACAAAACGACTGAAATTAGTTGATATAATTGCATAGTAGATATTGAAACTGTGCATAGCTGGGCGAATGTTATAGTTGCTAAGAGAACCTCTCTGCCTGAGGTTTTTTTTTCCATCCTTGTGCATGTAAGTAAGGATAGGGAAAATGATTTTTACAATAAAACTTTGGTTATTATAGATTCAAATTGTGACGGGCCATTGCGGATGGGTGTTAGTATTCATCAGAGAATATAGTCCAAGGACAGTGCGACCGAACTTTTTTGAATCACAATGCAGTTAAAATTATGTCCGGAAGCGGAAGGCAAGGAAATCAGTCAACCGAACTGGATGTCTAAGCTGGAGTTTTATAAGTTACGCTTACTAGGGTATATAGTCCGGTCCGGGTGGACCTGGGCCTCAACCAGTACCCCTCTCTAGAGAGTTCGGTCTTTGGCTAACTGCCTCTTTTTGCGCACTCCAAGTTGGCTGAGGTCCCATTTTTTTAATGCACCTTGCACACCCACCTAAGGCGAGGTCTTTCTCTGCTCCGTTGTCGCTCTGGATCGGAGTTGAAAACTATTTTGGCCGCAGCGCTTTTCTCCATTCGCTCTACATGGTCCTATAGCCATCTTAGACGACTAATGCGTAATTTTTTTGACTTAGGTCGATGTCGATGTAGGTATATACCTACCTACAGTTCGTATATCAACGCAAACGGAACTGAACATCTCAATGATAATCAAAGGTCTTAAATATAGAAGCACCATAGTTTTTAGTGGTCGCAGTAGCGCAGTGGTTAGTGTGCTGGACTACTGTGCGAGGGATCACAGGTTCGATCCCCAGAAAAACACAAATTACATCTTAAAGTTTTTTCTATTGTGCCACCTCTCGCGAACGTCTGACAAACATCCGAGAGTACGACTGATGTCATGAAAATAAGCTTCTCAATTCAGCCGTTCGGACTCGGCATAAAATGGTAGGTCCCTTCCATTCGTCCTAAAAATAGAAACTCACACAAATCGAATGGTTGCGAGAAGCTAGCCCTTGGGTGTCACCCGCCTGTTGCGCCACCTATTTATTTATTTTTACCATAGTTTTACGGGATGGGGTCTACTAATCTATTGCATTCTCATTCTCAGCCCAAATAAACATTGCCTTCTTAATGACGGCATATATTTGGTTATGCCTTCGTTAATTTCCAACCCCATTGTAACGGGATTTAAGTTCCTGATCCTGGAGCACGAAGACTCCTATATTGCTGAGCAGAAACTACATTTTATAAGTAGTTTTGGAAAAAGGGTGGCATGATGGCCAGTGATAGGTAGTGTGTTGCTGTCCCAAGACGGGGTTCTAATCTGCACAGCTCACGTAACTAAAAACACTCTAACCACTACACCAACCCCATGCCTAGAATCATCAAAGCTCTGTACCTTGATCTACTTGGTATCTATCTGACTCATTGATAGTTGAGAGCATCACACAACTGACTTTTGGCCAATTGAATGCAGGTTCCTGCAAAAATAGCCATGGATTCTGTTGGTCTACCTGCAGAGCCTTGACTCAGTTTATAACAAATCTACAAACAATTTAGCACATTTCTATTTAGTGGAACTAGTTTAGTTTGTTGTTAATGGTATTCTTTAAAACAATAATTCATAGACTTTAAGACAGGAAAAACCTTTACCTGCCACACTTAGATTAATGTAAATCCATTGTGATGCCTTAAGGGCATTCCCATCACACTATGAAAACCCATGAAAAAACCTACGGGTTAGTAAACCTTCCCGACGCATTCACAAATTTAAATAGGGTATTCATGGATGATCTGTTCTTCAAAGGTATAACTTACCAAGAATTCTATTTGCTAGACACACCTCTATGCCCAGGAAGCCAGCATTTTTCTCATGTTGTGCTGCGCGCCAAGAATTCGGAGCTCTTCGCGACAGTGACTTACAAACTTTAGCCGGAACTATGCAGACCTTTTTTTGAGTGGAAAACTATGATTCGTATAGTTCAAAATGGAGGTATTTTATAACTTCCATCAGAAGTACTTATGTATCTTTAAAGCCAAAATTAACTTAAATTAATTAACTGATTAAAAGGAAGTTACATCCTGATCTTATTTTTGAAAAGGTGTTCATTTCGAAACGATAGTGGGGTGAAACTATGCCAAATATAGGTAAGTTCTGCAGCTCGATATTTTAACAAAATCCCAACATCATTATCTCCCCTAGCTTATATCTAGACAGCCGTAACTAAGGCACTTTTGTATCGAGTACATGAACACTGAATTTGCAAATGGTGGACCAAAACAAACGCACAGAACATGTATCGCACATTTAATACCTAATCCATTAAACAAAATAAAAACTTTAAAACAGTATAGTCAGTCATTCCCGCATTGCCTTTAAATCCACACCAGAATTCCAACCAAACCCAATAATAACAAGACCAGGACGAGCACGCAAACCAAACAAAAAATCTCTTCACTTAATTCATTTGAAGTTGTTTCCGTTGAAGGAAAATTTAAGAAAATAAATCAAAATAAATATTTTCCTATCTGTTGGGTATGTATGTTACATATGCTTGTATACAACAACAACGGCCAGGCAGTTGGTCCTTTTTAGTGCAAACTTCAAAAGGGTGAACAGTTTTATCCATCCTGCTCCCAAGTTTTGCTTTTTTTTTTTTTTTTGTGCCACAGAGAATTTCCGATAAGCCACCCTTTTTAAACAACATGGATACAGTATACGTACTCCCCCTATATGGTGAATATCCGTTTTTCTACTCACCTTAATATCGGCAGTATACCACACCCACACAACGTTGGAAAGTTTTTAGACTTGCAATCTATCAAAACCAATTTATTAATTTTTTTTTTCCTTTGTGCCGCGAAACATTTCCTGTGTCTGGCTAGAGAAGCGCAACTTTCCACACACACACACACGCAAACTTAAGAGTGGTGTTTTTCGCTGGAAAATTCCTCCGCTTCGCTATTTTTACTGGGACGGTGATAGAGGTGGGTGGTTGGCTGTCTTGTGTGTGTGTGTGTGTGTGTGTGTGTGTGTGCGAAGAAAATTCTAACCGCAATTACTTACTATGCAGTTTAAACTTTTCCCATTAAAGTCAACTAATAGAACAAAATGTAAATAAACAAGAAAAAAGTATATAATACACAAGGACATATAGTATGCTGGGAAGACAAAGTGCAAAGGGGGGATGTGTGTTTGTCACCCCAAACTAACGCTTAAAAAAATAACAAATTTTCTATATCTTCTATGCTAAAGCTTAAAATGAAAACTAAAACTTTTCCTTGTTCGCTGTAGCGTGATGATTTGTTTACCTCTATTTTTTTTTGTATTGTCCTTGTGTCCGAAACTGAGGGAGAGTAAGAATTCAACAGCAAATAGCGCGGCATGTTCAAGTGAAGTGGGTGGTTGCGCTGGCTGGCGGTATATATGGTGCGAAGGGAACCACCGACAAAAAGTATGTTCATTCTTTTAAGAGTTACACACCAAACTAACACGAACACCAACCAACCCTTTGTCGGGGAAGACATCACCACGCTTGGTCCCGCTCTCCGGACGTATGGCGTTGTATTAAAAGCTTTCGCCTCAGCCAGCGCCAGCATAAAGGGTGAGGGCCAGTATATACGATTAAATTTCGCTTTAGTTGTCTGGCGTCCATTAAGAGCTAATATTGCTCCAATGGCTAGGGGTAGTTTTTTATTAGTGCCCCACAGAATAAATGTCTACAAGAAGAGTAGAAAAATCAAGCGGAATAGCTAAAAGTATCGAATGACATTCATGGCCCAACATACATATATTATGGCTCAAAAGGTCTTCAAGGAATTTGATTTCGCTTGTGGCATTGCTTGTGTTTGCACTTGTTAAGTGAAGTATAGAGTGGCTACCAAATCAACCGAACCACACGAAGCCAGTCACTGTCTTTCCATTTACATGTCTTCTTGTCTTATTCCTTGGTTCAATTATAGCAAGGATATCGTCTGGCGTCGTCGTCGTCGCATACCTACTCGTGCCCTTTTCATTTGATTGGGGACTTCCAATCGATATAGGTTAAGTGTACCCATCAACATTAATGAATGGCCTGTTACTATGTAGAAACTGTATACTCCGAATGTATTTGGTTCTAATCAATCCAATATCAAGGAGCAGCAACATGACAGCTCGGGGTAAACTCGGTTCACAATTGATTAATCGAATTTCTATTATTCTCCATCAAATTCGAAGATGGAGCGAAATCAAATTGCTGCCTGCTGGAATGGGTTGAGTTAGTGTGCTCAGCTAATTTTGATACCTATATAGAAGGTTGGTGGTGGATTCGAATAGGAGATGAACAATACGAACGCAAACAATGCTGTCATCTGACAGCTTGTGTAAAAGAAAATGTGTGTACATTGTTGCGGGGGGTGAAGTTGGAAGCGGTTACCAGTCTTACTTGAGTAGATGTCGGTTTTAATTAACTTTCGCTGATGCTTACTCAGGAAAAAGTTTATTTGTTGCACTTAGTTACAATTAATCAGTAAGGTACTTATGGTGTTTACATTATTCACCAAAAAGCTTTAAAAAGCCAAAGGGAATGCGAGCTGGTTCGTTGATGAGCATTTTAAAGGTTTATCTGCGCGAAATAAAGCGGTAATGGGCTGTCATATTATTAAATTGGACTATGTCTACACCGTTCCTTGTTTATAACGATGCACAGTGGACGTCTTTAGTTCATGATATTGTCTGTTGAAATGTGGGAAAGCTTGTCTAGGTTTTGGAAGAAATATACCTCCCAAGGAATAGGAAGTGGTTGTGTCCTCAAGACCTCCCTTATCATCGCAGTCTCTACAAAGTTCTTCTTCTATGGAGGGCATTGCCGTGTGTGTGTTTCAAACACCTTGATTTCTTCGCGACAGCATTTCACAAGATTCGATTTTATTTGTAGTGTAGTTGTAGATTTTATGGCCGTGGATAAAGAAGGTAATGCCTTCTGGTATGGTATTGCCCTTAAAACAGACTCACGGTCTACTTTTGTCACTGCCCAGGACCACTGCTTGAAAGAAACTGCTATAGTCGGAGAATTATTATAAATGGCTTCCGAAATAGACATTGGTCTAGCGTAGGTATTTTCTTTGAAATGGAGAACACTGGAACATCGGTTTTGGGGAGTACGACACCTGGTTTTTAGGGAGAGATAATAACATGGTGTAGGTATTTCCATATATGATATGTTGCGAACAATTTATGTGGAAGAGTAGTAGAATTTTTTGGACACCACATCACAAACCAGTAAGAATAGACTGTCGACTCCTCCCACATAACTGACTTTGCCTACAAGCTGCCGGCGGGCTCAGGATTTTTCTTGTATTGGTGCTGTACAAAATCAAAAGGAGCGCCACTAACGCACGCTTACTTGAAAAATCCTAGACCCATGGTATAGCATGAAAAATCATTGCCGCCATTAGTTTTGACATTTAGACCGTTAGACGTATTCACAGAGAGGGTAATTTTTTCCGGGGAGAATCGGGTAGGTGCATGGGAAGTCGGCGGTATAGTTCTTACTGGTTTGTGCACCACATTGTGGAGTGACAGCCTTGCTGCACTAAAGCTTCTACTTAACCAATTATACTTTTAAAAGCTGGTGTGCGAACTTAAGTTTGCCGAAAATTTCTAGGCTCTCGGCTCTTGTCGTCTGCTATTTAAACAAAAAATGCGATTGAGTCGTAAGGCTTGAGGATGCAGATATTATTGACGGGTTTTAGCGTAAATTTCTTCATTTCTATACTGGAACGACGAACCGAAGGAAACATTATGGCAACATAGATCTGTCCAAATAGGCGGACTGAATGAACAACTGCATATGGAGAGGCTTCGAATCCAATACAAACGGATAACACTGTATATATGCCATGATATAACCTGCCATGATATAATTATTCAAAGGATTATGGGCAATATTCCAATCCGGAATTCAATTTCAAATAAATAAAATTGCACGTCTGTTGGCAAATAATAATACATTATTGTTTTGGAAGCTCCAACTTTAACAGTAACTCGACTTCTAATGAGTTCGATGTGCGCTGTCTGATTCCATATCAAGAATACTGAAATCGTCAATATACGGGTGATTTCAATATTCTCAATTCTGAGTGGCCTCGACATTCTGGACAGGCAACACCCAAAGAATTTTATGCCAAGATGTTTGGTGATTTAAACCAATTTACCCAGCTTCTAATTGAGATAAAAAGCATTGAAATTTATTACCGCCTCTAGACCCGTCGGACCACTGCATTATCAGCTGATTTCTTTTACTCCGCGCACACAGTTAAAGAGACAAAAAAAACCGAAATGAACCGTACCTATGGCAACACGAGAAAGTTAACTGGAGCGGACTTAACAGCTTCTTAAGGAGTTTTAACTGGTTGTGCAGCTTTGTCGAAGGTGACGTGACTGCCGCCACTGATATGGTTTCAAAAACCGAAATGAACCGCACCTATGGCAATACGAAAAAGCCAACTGGAGCGGACTTAACAGCTTCTTTAACTGGTTGTGATGTTTCCTCGATGGTGACGTGGTTGTCGCCGCTGATATGTTTTCAAAAATCCTATGTCCCTAATACGATAAATTGTATCAAGGGAGTATAAGAAGTGTAAGCGAGTTATATTGATAATTATCTGGAAACTCCAAGGTAACTCCCTAAGAAGTGAATCTCCCAAAAATACAGTCCCATAGCACTTATTTATGTCCTATCCATTCTTTCTAATGTTATAGAAACGCAGATAAATCGTCAGCTAATGTATAAATTAAGCAAGAAACTGCAGAACGTTCAAGCTTGTTCAACATTAAAGTATTATGGTATTCGCATTACTCAAAATTTAGTCTTTAAAATCGATCTGGTCGCTTTTGCGAAGCTTCTGGGAAAGGATGTGACTGTGTAAGTGTATACCGTATACCCATAATCACATTAATTTCATTCATTTGTCCATCGCATTTATTAATTTCGCACAAATACCTACTAAAAAGCTTGCTAAAAAAACTTACTCATAGCCTAAAAACAAAAATCGTGTTACCTAATTTAATCACTGATTTTTATGATGAAAGCGGCCTACTAGGTAGTAAGAAAAAAACAGATGTGCGCGACCACCAGTATAGATTTGGGAGTACTGAGAGTGTTTGTGTTTCCTATAACGTATTGAATGTATGTATCGTATGACCTCATGGGATGCGTCTCTGATAAAACGAAAAGAATAACACCAACTTGACTTCAATTATTCTAAACCACTTACGAACGCCGCCGCGCCATTAAAAAAAATCACATTAATGTCTTGTTTATTAATGTCGGCTAATGTACTTGCTTCCTGCAATTTCTTGTTCGTGCCGACGTCGAGCCGTAACGTGCATGCAATCACCCCACGTCTCCCATATCCTTTTAGAGGAAACACTAAACCAGGGTTCAAGTTGTGTTCTGCTTTGGCACACAATCTATTTTTAGTAAAATTGTGGCTTCGCACTTGCTTACTTTTTTGCAAACCTAATGTGCAAAAAGTTCAAATACACCCATTTTTCCAACCGCCCGTCCCGTTTGGTGGTATATTAGAGCGGACTAGGAACTCTCTCATTACACAAAATCAATAATTTAGGGGTGAAAATTTAGGGTTCCCTTTAAAGTATTTTTTTTTGTTGTTATGAAAATATTATAATAATTTATTGTAGGACATAGAGTGGGTATAGCAAAGTATATTAATGGCACCAGCCTAAGGGCTCCGTGCTCTTCCTAAGCCGATTTGTGTACCCCTCCTTCGAAAGTTTTTACTCACAAAAATTATGCAAAAATGTTTAGAAAATGCTGAAAAAGGGTTGAATATGATTAAGAGAATAACAAAATATACCCACCGAAGCAGAAATTAACTTTTCCCCTTTTAATCCTTTGCACGTTTCGTTTTTCTTTTTCTTGCAGCTGTCAGCTCGATGAAACCAAACATGGATACAGCAAATTGCATCCTAGTCCAAGATGTTAAATCCCAGCCCCACGACCATCCTAACCAAGGTTCTACCGCTCTACCAACCGAGGAATCGATATCGACGAGTACTTCTGACCACAGTACGACTGGATACCAGGCCGGTGGCGGCGGCGGCATTGGTGGCATCAATGGTATTCAAAATTCATTGTCCTCCTCCCATCAATTGCAGCTGCAATTGCAACAGCAGCAATCGGCACAACCCCAACAGACCAGTTCCAGTTCACAGCAGCAGCAACAGCAACAACAGCAGCAGCAGACGCAGCATCTCCAAGACCAATCGTACAGCAGTGCCCAGCAGCAGCAGTTAAAGTGGCCGCAAGTTGTCGAATTGAAAGACCTTAACGAGATGTACCATGCAAATATACCGCCATATCAATTCTGGAATCTCGAGTTCCGCAACAAGCATCCGGCCTTCATCCGCTTTAACTTCACCCTGCCGTGGGGTGCAAATTTTGCTGTGTATAGTCGACGAAATGTGGCGCCAAGCGTGACGCAGTATGATTTCGTGGAATTCGTTAGAGGAGGCCGCCTGGACAGTCGACTGCGACATAGACGTAGTGTGCAGCAGCACTCATCGTCGTCGTCGGCGAATACATCGTCGTCGATAAACTACTATGAGCTGCCCAGTGGATACTTTGATATATTGGCCGATGCGAGGGAGCAAAACGACGACGATGACGATGACGACGATGAGGAGGCATTGCTCCAGAATATCGGACACAGTATCCGGCGTACAAAGGTGGACTCGATGGAGTCGGCACGTGATTCGGCCATCGAGAATGTGGACATCGTTGACGAGGATATCTCAACACCGTTGGACGGTGGCAAGCAACTGGCCGAGAAGCAACGGCAAATGCATGTGATTGGTAAACGCTCCTCGGGCGATGGTCTACCGAATTTGGATATGGATACGATGATGGTGAATGTGTCATTGCTGCAGTATCTGGACACGGGTCTGTGGTTTATATCGGTGTACAATGATGAATTACTGGCGCATTCAGTGACACTGATTGTCGAGGAGGCGGAGGGCGTTAGCACCACATGCCCCAACGACTGTTCCGGCCGAGGTAGCTGCTACTTGGGCAAATGTGATTGCATCGATGGATACCAAGGAGCAGATTGTTCAAAGAGTGAGTTGAAACATGATTTTTGCGGTCCCCAGTGAATAACATGAATTCTTCCTCTTTTCCATTCTACCTCTTCGTGTGTTCTCAAAAAACATCTCGTCTATCCGATGTACCTATGTGTGTTCGTATACGATTTAGGTGTCTGCCCGGTTCTATGTTCAGCACACGGCCACTATGGCGGTGGGGTGTGCCACTGCGAAGAGGGCTGGAAAGGTGCTGAATGCGATATTCCCCTGGGTGAATGCGAAGTGCCCAATTGCTCGAGTCATGGACGTTGCATTGAAGGTGAATGCCATTGTGAACGTGGCTGGAAGGGACCATTTTGTGATCAACGTGAGTATATCATGGGAATTGGATGTATGGGTCTGTCCTTATCGCCTTAGTGCACAGTTTTGCCTCCGAATTAATCCTTTCAATCTCAGACATGTTTTTGTATGATTTCTTCTGGATGCATCGTCCTCTTGCTGGCCTGTTTCGCATCTTTGATGAAAATTCTATTTGCAGATGATTGTCTTGACCCAGCATGCTCTGGCCATGGCACATGTGTAGCCGGACAATGCTATTGCAAGGCCGGTTGGCAGGGTGAGGACTGCGGTACAATTGATCAGCAAGTTTATCAGTGTTTGCCCGGATGTTCAGAGCATGGTACCTATGATTTGGAGACAGGACAATGTGTATGCGAAAGACACTGGACAGGGCCTGATTGTTCACAAGGTAAGTGTGTGTTGTAAAAGAATATTATTTCTCTTCGGGATTTATTTAGTTGACAAGTATTGTGGATGTGTGATTGAATGATGAATTTTAAGTATAGGTACTTCTATGTACCTCATATTGATTTAAATTACCACATTCTGGAAAATCGATGATCTTTCTGTTGATGCTGGTTATCATTTCAAACTGAGCTGCGGGAAACCTTAGAATTCGTTGTCAAAATTAGTCAAGTATTACTTACCAAAACGTTTATGGTATAAATGGGATTTTTAAAGACCGTCTTTTAAGGTAACATTTAATATTGAAATAGGTCTTTCAAATTACATATTTTGTTCTTAAGTTGAAGAGCTTGGTGTACTATTTGTACTCGAACTTTGCACAGAACAGCGCCTGGAAGTGTAAACTTGTTCAGCTTATCTAGTACACATGTACTATGTGGGCATTATGATGATAAGGCTCAATGAGATTTTGGTTAAATTGGTACATGTCTATTGTGCACGAGAATCAATTAATATCTGCACCTGTGTGGAAATGAATATTGTCCAGAATAATCTACCTATATAATTGTAATCTGATTGCCGCAAGAGAAATAAATGATGAATGATCTTTTTGTCTTTTCAAAAGATTCTAGGTAGGTACATAGTTATCTTCCAGTATTAAGAGCTTAAACAAGTGTACAAGAAAACGCCATCAGACGATTACCGCATCTCCTCCTTGCTAAGAAAGCCTTCCAATAAAGCAAGTAAGTATATACCTACCTATATCTATATGGAGAGAACCTTAAATCATTAATAGCCCGACTGAGTTACAATGGTTTGATATGGCTTATGGACGAGATTTAAAATTTATAGGTAGACTTAGCCCGGAAATTGTATTGCTTAATAATGTGTTCTTGATGTCGCAAATCAATGTTCCAACTTAATCTTCTATATTAGTTGCAAAGAAAAATAACTCGCTCATGTCCTTCTTCAGCCTTCAGGCTCCTTGCAAAATTACATTGCGATTGGTTCAGAAAAGTCGTGAAAAGGTTACAAACAGGCCAACAATTTTAAGAAGAATCTTTCTCTCGAGGCGCAGTAGCGTAGTGGTTAGTGTGTTGGACTACTGTGCGAGGGATCCCAGGTTCGATTCCCGAAAAAACACAAATTACATCTTAAGGTTTTTTCTACTGCGCCACCTCTCGCGAACGTCTGACAAACATCCGAGAGTATGACTGTCCTGAAAAAGCTTCTCAATTCAGCCGTTCGGACTCGGCATAAAATTGTAGGTCCCTTCCATTCGTCCCAAAAATAGAAACTCACACAAACGAATGGTTGCGAGAACCTAGGCCTAGGGTGTCTACCGCCTGTAGCGCCACCTATTTATTTATTTTTTTTTTCTCTAGGCAACCGAAGATATCTTCATCTACTTTTGAAAGGATCCATGCTTCAAATCCGTAAAGCAGGACTTGGATTTACGATAAAGTTTCTTGTCAGCCCAAATAAATCGCGATTTCCGAGAAATATTCTTTAGTTTTCTGATGTAATTAAGTTTTCAGAAATACCTAATAGTAGAGCCGAGTTCAGCTCTGTTCTATCTCAAAGTTATATAATGCCTTTTTTGGCGCTGTCTCCGCTTCGTAGATGATCGGTGTCCCTTTTTTGGTGAAAGAATATAATAAGTACTTGGTTTTGAATTTCTAAAGAAAGTACCTATCAGTGACCAGGGTTGTCAGGTTTTAAAAACCAGAATCGCCAAATGTAAAATATAAAACGCCAAAAAATCGCCAAATTTCAAAATTTTCCACTCTCCGAATTCAAAAACCATAAAAATCAAATGGATTCATGCAACTTGTAATTTTTACGTAAAAAAAAACTTAAACTAAAAAACTTTCCACTCTCCAAATTCAAAAACCATAAAAATCAAATAGATTCATGCAACTTGTAATTTTTACGTAAAAAAAAACTTAATGCAAATTCCCCAAGCTCCTGAAACTCTGGCTGTCCTATTGTCATTTTGTACACCTTGTTCCAAAACTTCAAAAAGTCTTCTTCGGGTACACTTTCTAGATATGTAGATAAAATTCATTTGACCAATTGACAGAAATTAATTTTTCCCACTGAGCCTCAGTAAGTTATAAGCTTTTGGGTGGAATCAAGCTTACAAACAGACTTTTAAAACAGAGTCGCAGTTGGCTTAAGCAAACGCCTAGCAAAAAATATCCCAAAGAAACAAACGCTGTGTTGCAGTCAGACAATCTTTTTCGCATTTCTCTTAGTAAAATAAGAATTAAATCGTTTACCTACGTGCTCCCTAACTTCATTCACATGCTTTGTGCTACCACTGGTTTTTATCGCGATTCTTTCAAAAACCGACCCTAAATCAATATCTTTACAAGCTTTAAAGTTGTCTTCATTCGTTACTAATTTTAATATTTCGTCCCAGATGTAAGGTTTGAGTAAAAATTATAAAAAAAGGAAAAATGTGAGGATTTTGGTTAAAAAAAATGTTAAATCGCCAAAGTCTAAAAATATCGCCTTTTTTGGGGTGCGTCGCCAAACCGATTTTCGTGTCGCCAAATGAAATGTCAAATCGCCACATCTGACAACCCTGTCAGTGACAACTACTCGGCATAATGCAAGTAGCTACCTAATTGAGCAGACTTTCGAAAGGTCGTGCCCGGTGGATTGGCCTGTTTTTTTTTTTTTTGCAAAATTCTTCCAGCTTGGCGTTAAGGAAACTTCACTGTAGCGTGTTGCCTTATTTAAATCCCTATATACTACAAAATGTGTCAATTTATTCAACATTACTTAGGCCATTATTAATCAGTTGTGATTAAGAAAGCCCTACGATCAAAGAAAGATTCCGGCCGATATAGATCGCGATCCATTTTTATCTAAAATGCGTTTTCTTAAAACAATTTATCCGTTCTCCACCTATTCGATTTAAATATTCGAGGATCGCTTTTGCGTGAACGGTTATAAAAAATTCATTTTGTTTGCACACGTCCCGCACACACATCTTTGAATGGCAGTAACAATTCTACATCCTCCTATGTTTAACCAATTACAAGAATCCTTAAATCCATCGTAACAAAATTAACACCGCTTACAAAGGACAGACTGAAATTTATTCCCATCCATTTCAAAATATAGTACTCAAACATTCCTCTTGCTTTTCTAGAGATAATTCCCTCAAAAAGATGCCTAGCTGCATGGAAACCTCAAAGGTTAATTTATTTTTGGTTGGCATTTGTAGCCCCAGGTTTTAGCTAGCGCAAAATATATTCCAAATGCTGTTGTAAGAATTTGCTCAACCTTTATTGACAACAAATTATTATACCTCAACTTGAGAGTTTACCAAATTCCCATATTTCAACATTGCTATCCGGTCTTAATTCCTTTCTCTAAAGCCTAAAATTAATGGCCTGTATTGCTGTGCGAATATTTGCTTTGCAATTAAAAAGAAAATATATTTATGTAATTGCCAAGGGAAAATTAAATCGATAAACGTTGCTGTATGCGGTTACCACAACCCCGCCACCTATACCATCATCTTGTAAAAATATCTTCGAGTCAACGCAGACTCTTCGACACACAACCTCTACACCTTCTATACGACCTGTTTTTAGATTAAAGCCTTTATGAATTATTTAAGCTTTTATCTTTGTGTAGGGAATTAGTGGTGTGGTGTGGGGCGGGGCGCACTTAGATGGAATAAGGTCGGAAAGAAGAGCAGAATGTGTTGCATTTACACTTCACCTCCCCGGCAACCTTCGAATGCTGACGCCTATTCATTTGGAGCCGTTCTTGTCCTGAAGAAAGTTCCATCATAACCTTGAACATTTTAACCCATTACGTCAAATGGTTGTGTTATAACTGCGGAATGAAATATTACATTTATGATGCCCAACCCCCCGACCCACCGAATCTTTTGCCGCTCTTCAGGGTTGGAGAATATTAATATAATATGTGTTGGGTATATTTTTGTAGGTATAATACCGGATGTGTAATGATTGCGTGGGCGATTGGAAGGTACGGAGTTGTATAGAAGCAGAACATGTTGGGTAATGTGTACTCGTAGACTCCTTTCATTATTACTATTATGATTTTCGTTTTGGCGCCACCACCAAACAACATCCGTGGATGAAACATAAAAATATTGGTGTGCAGCGTAGTATGTAGGGTGTAGATTTGGTTTCATTTTTTTTATGTTTACCTACGTAAGCATGTCGCTGTGAATATAGGGAATCCAACCGAGACACATAAAGGTATATGTGAGTTCATATTATCCTTAAATGTACTGCATAGCAGCTAGCCTTCTGTAGGTAGAATTTCTCACAAAAAAAAAACTTTTTAATCTTATAATCCGTTTGAGTCTAAGCCGTTTGTATGCTTTGTAATGTTCTGTAGCTTCTAACAGTGTATGTGGTTGCGGTTTAAGTCTGAAAAATCAATAGTTAGTTATGTTGTGTAATTCGACAAATCGCATCAAAAGGAAGTGGCTATAAAGTTTTTTGGGTACCAAATTTATAGTTTGTTAGGGAATTTTCAAACAAAAAAAATGTAATACAAAATTATGAGCCATTTTGATTGGATTAAGGCGGCTTCCCCTTTGAACATAAAGCTGTTTAATTTTTAATTTAATGAAATCGGCAATCCTGTTTTTGGTGACAGTAAATTTGAGAGCTGACATCAGTTGATTTGTCCTCATCAGTACCATTTTGCCACGATTAGACTGACGCCAAATGGCGAAAACAACGCTTTCAATTGATTGTCCAAATTCTTTTCGAAATTCGTGGTTGAGTTTGATAGGGCAGAATGTTTTCCGTATGAATTAGTAGTACATTATGTATGCATGGTTCCAATATTGGTTTTGTATGGGAGGCACCAAAACTACTTGACTGACATAGACAAAAGGAAGTCCTCTTACAAAATTTCATTCGCCTAGGTCGATTAGTTTGAGAACGCTATCGTATTTTTAACAGACATACAGACGGACATGGCTAAATCGATTCAGAATGTGATCCTGATTCATAGTAATATATATGTACAAATACATACATACTGTATGTGATTGAGAGAGATAGAGATAGGGACGTCCATCCGTTTCTGTCGATCTTATTTATACTCGTAGGTTCCATGGATTTTCTTCAAACTTTGTATCTGGGCCCTGGGGATAAAATCAAGACTTTCATGTACTTTCTGAGTGGGGAATCAAAAAGTAACAACGATTCTCGCTAGATGGGTTTGACTCTAACAATTGCTGTTGGGAAATGTTGTCGAAATTCAGTCTATAAATTATTGTTTGAAAGAGTAGCAATAAAAACAACTCTAGGTCTCACAAAATGTTGACTTTTAAGGCAGCTAGAGACTGAAATAAGATTGCATACCTACTAAAATCCTCTTTACTATTACTATACCAAAGGCAATTACGTAAATAGGGGTACTTCCTGGTAGACACGTTTGCTTGTAATTTCAATATTTATCCGAACTTTTCACAATTGTTTAAACAGACATTTGCGGGAGGTGTGTAATTAAGGCTATGAAAAGTTTTCGAAGATTTTATGGATCTTGTAAATAATTGTATAATTTGTATTTATGGTAAAGACTCATCAGTTGTTATCCTTTTTAAGATCTTGTAAACACTTCAAAATTTATCTTCAAAGCAAAAATTAAGATTCCCCAAATCCAGTATGACTGGGCGCATAGTGGCCCAGTGCCCAGCTTGCTAGACTACCTACTGTCCCAAGTTTGATCCCCGGAAATAAAAAATTTACATCTTGAAATTTTTTTTCACTGCGCCACCTTTCGCTAAACTCTGACAAACATCCGAGAGTAAAAATGTCATCGTTCCAAAAATAATAACTCACACAAACGAATGGTTGCAAGAAGATTGGCCTAAAGTGCCTATACGGACCTGTTGTGCCAACTATTTATTGTTGTACCTATTTATTTCAATACCATCGGACAGGCATCCTCTAGAGTCTAGGTAGACCTAGGATGAGATGGTTAGATCAATTCCATAATCTCTCCTCTACCCGTATGGGGATTGCTCTCGATGATTTGGAGTCGATAGCGGAGGATCGAGAGCTATGCGGAGGATCCACTTAAGCAACCAACACCCGCGACCCACTTAATGGACAAGCGGACGATTTGAAAATGAATGAAAATGAATGAATTTATTTAAATCAAATATAAACTGAAACTGAAACTGATAGCACTTTGAGAGTAGTACCTACTTCGGATTGCTGCAGTATATTTGTTTGCTTCAATTTTGGGATTGTAATTTTGTAATAACTCTGCCCATTTAATATTTGTTCATCGACTGCTAAAATATTTGACATATCCACAGGTCAATAGAAAACACTGTCATTGAATTTAATTATATACGGATTAGACTTGGTCAGGAATGATATTTATTTTAAATTTGTATGTAAACCAACAAAGGTCGTTTGAGACTTACCACTCTACACGAAGATATACATACATGATATATTGTGGTCGAATTGACATTTCAAAACTTTTTACCAGACAAATTGAAGGTAAAAGGGTCAAGTGCGTATTATACTGCCACACCTACTCGGTGTACAAAAGGAAGGATATAAAATATGACATTATATTTCGAACTCGTGCAGCTTATGTCCCATTTCCTTCCATCTTTCGAGAATTTGCTATTTAGGGCCATTCAGACGTGGACAGGACATGTGCTGTGCAGTGAATATGCATAGAAAGGAGTAAATAATTTCGCTCGTTTTCTAGGAAATCATTCTATTCTTTTGTCAGACAGAGATATGAATTTTTCTATCTGCATGGCAGCATACAGGGTGACATGCGGGAAAATATTTTATCAATTTGTTGGTAATATCCTTTGCGGCGATTTATAGATAAATTCTTAAAATGAATATCAAAGCATAGGGAAGAATATAGATGCACAAGGTAGGAAGTTTGTAGCATAACGCAAATGACCTTTGTTTAGTCTTATAGCCCGGGTATGATGATGCTCTTTTCACCAGACAAACTATTTTTTGAATTCAAATGTCGTCTTTAACAGTTTCGAATGATCACATAGCTAGCTACCTAGCTCCACTCATAACGTCATAAGAGCGCTGTCCTTCCAGGAATGTGTATACATGTAGATTATGTTTCTTCTGTTTTGATATATATTGGAAATTAGTCAACGCATTGTCTAAACAAATGGTTGAAGAAAATTTTGCATTTTTTTTTTCAATTTAAGTAAAAATAGACTGCACTAAAATACGTAAGTATACAAACTGTTAAATTAGTTGCGTTTGTTCATTTAAGCTGATGAAGTAACAAAGTAAAGCGCCTATTAGATACTAATTCCTGTTGGTATATTTAAAGTACATTTTTGAGGAAAGCTCCAACTTGCAAGTGTATATCTAAACCCATTTTTATAGACCTGCAGTGAAAAACCCTTAACCCTAAAGAAACTACTCAAGTTGAGCGCTTGAGCAAAACAGGGCCCCATACTTGTACTGCTGCCAGTTTCAGGCAAAATAAACTATAACTTGAAACTTTTATTTTTATTTCTATCCTCAAACAAGCCTTTTTTTAAGTTATTAAAGAGAATGAGGCTAAGGATACAAACAACAATTTCAGAGCTATTCAACTTGTCATCCTTAATATCTTTGCAGAGAAAGAAAATAATATAATAAGCAAAAGCAATACGAAAACAAACAGAACAAAAATATCATTCAAATCTCAAAAGTGTCGTCGTTTTCTTGCGTCATGTTTTTTGCCTTTTTCTTCTTGCTTTCTGAATCACTCTGTAAATGAATCCCTTGACATTTTGAGTAGTGTAGTGCACTTGCATTTGTTGCTGCTGCCTGATGTTGTTGTTGTTGTTGTTTTTGTTTCTGATGATACTGTGATGCTCTCATGGTTGTAGTTCGCGTTTTCTCATTCCTCGCGCATCCTTCATGCCATGCATATAGAAGAAATACTTGACAGGAAAATGGAAAATAGGTGATGTCTACCTATGTGTACCCTTATACTAGGTATACAATGTCAGTTATGGGAAATATGCAAAGCAACATATGACACTTACTTAGTTGGGGTGGTGATGGTGATGGTGATGGTGAAACTCACAGAGGAGGACCTATGAAATATTCCACTCTTCAGAACTTATGACAGATAGATATTATACATGGAAGATTTTTAGAGTATCAATATTTGGAGATATGGAAAATATTTTCGTCTTCTCTGGAGGGATCAAATTCTCCCTCTTCGTGTGTGGTTGTCGTCGTAAAGTTTTTGCCAGCAAAGCAAGATACTGCGAGTTGCTTTTAAATATTTTTGTAATGCCCTTAATACTTCCGTATCCTATTGAAGGAAATCGATTTTTCTTTAAGGATACTCGTATGTATACTTGTATACTGGAAGTTGCATTGAAAATATTAAAACACATAATGTGTATTATGAATTTCAAGGATTCATGTTTCAACTACATTATGGTACGATATTATAACATTATTTTGATCCATAAAATCTGTACTGTGAAGGGGTGTTTTCGAGTGCTTAAAAGGGACTATAGCTAATAGTACTTTTGCAAATTGTGGGAATAGCTATTTGTGGGCGCAGTAGCGCAGTGCGGTTAATGTGCTGGACTACTGTGCGAGCGATACCAGGTTCGATCCTCGGAAAAACACAAATTACATCTTAAAGTTTTTTCTACTGCGCCACCTCTCGCGAACGTCTGACAAACATCCGAGAGTATGACTGTCATGAAAAAGCTTCTCAATTCAGCCGTTCGAACTCGGCATAAAATTGTAGGTCTCTTCCATTCGTCCCAAAAATGGAAAATCACACAAAACGAATGGTTGCGAGAAGCTAGGCCTAGGATGTCTATCCGCCTGTTGCGCCACCTATTTATTTTTTTAGGAATAGCTATTAAAGAGACTATTTTCATGAATTATGAAAATACATAATATACCCAACTGAATCACCGTTGAAAATGGAGTCCTATTTAAAACTTTTATTTTCGAAATTTTATATTTTTACTAGCGGACCCGGCAAACGTTGTTTTGCCTGCTCGTACATTTGCATTGTCCGGCAATTGTTCTGGCCGTTTTATTTAACCGATGTGCCCGGACTGATTCTGTACCTACTCCGTGTGCTTCGACCGACATTTTCTCAGACGTGTACGTGTACCCACGAATTGTATTGTCTAGATCTAGACACTTCTTTCCCATGACTTTCGAAGAATAGCGTTTTAAATGTATTTTTTTGTTTTGAGAGGTTTCGCGCCCTTTTGTCCAATCCCGTCAGTTTTTGTAAAATGCTTCAATCAGGCAATGTTCAGATATAGTGATTTAAATAACTTTGTTGTAAGGGTGGTGCCATGGCCCGTTTTACAATCCAACCCACACTTCGCGCGGTTGTTGTTTGGACAATGCACATCAATGTCTACAATTTTAGAACTTTAGCTCCCATGGGTGTCGAGAAATAGCATTTAAAATGTGTACTTTTTTATACGGGAGGTACCAACCCCTTTTGTTTATATTTTGATCAAACTTTCACAGAAAGACTTTTGGGCCAATAACAAATATTTTCTCAAAATTTGAGTTCAATCAGTTCGGTAGTTTTGTAGATATATGTATCTACCTACGATTTTTTTTGGTTTTTTTTGTATGGTTGACCTCCCACTCTCAGTTATCCAGCGGCCTAACCACAGCTCTTAGTGAAATGATAAATTATCGAGTGGAGATCTGTGGCTATTAGCTGGCATTTGGGGTAGGCATGAAGTGTAGCCTTTCATGTAGCAACATTTTTCAAGAAACTGTTTAAAAAAGTAGACCGAGTGTCTAATTAGCGCGATATCCTTTTTTTTAAGAATGATTATAGATGCTTATAATTTGTATACGCTTACTGCAACTCTAAGTGCATCATGCCATCCGTTGCTAGTTTTGTGCTCTTAATTGTTTATATTGTAACCTGTTGGACAGGAGTAACTGCCCATACTGACCATCCTCCTGAAAAAGAAATTATTAAAAATTCGTTATACACCAACACCATTATTGAAGTATAGGCAGTTAATTGTAGGTATACTTAACCGCTAGCTTGAATAGCACTCCCCTCCTGATTTTGCACTTGAGTCCTTCCATTACCACATGAATTACTCGTGGTTGTTGCGCAGTCAAAGGTATACTTTAACGATTCTAAAACATTCGCAAAATATCATTTCAGACATATTTCTGTAACTTCTCTTCAACAACTGGGTTAAGACCAGAAAGAATAAGCCCCATTAGAGCTTCAAAGAACTCACAGTACAAACACACCTGATTTGAAATCTACGATTCCTCTAGCAGATAAAACTGCCAGACACTCTTTTTGCGCCAACAAAATATGTCATTACGGACACACTCCTTGTGGATGCATCCTGCACGCGAAGATGCTACCATTTACACTAAACACACAAGATACGAATCGTTTAACGTGACAACTCTCATTCATCCTTTGATGCTGCTATACCAGCTTAACGCACACGCTTATATGCAAAATTACAATTTATTTTCATCTCAAGGATCAATTCACGCCATTCAAGGGCTTTATCCCATGCGCATAACCCACACCAACTCCATAAGGCATAGTTACATCTATTTATATCATGTCACTGTCACCGACAAGAACAAGACTGCAATTTGCTGTAGCTAGCTGCTAGAAAAAAAAAACAGAAAAAAAAACACCAGTATCCTGAACATCCTGTATCCAGCAACCTTTCTCCTCTATCGAAAGGACATTCACCCTTCATGCAAATTTGTTGTCTGTATGCGAGTCAACGATGAGAGACTATACGACGACGACACAACACCATTCGTAATACTGCATCGGATAAGACCTCTCATCTCGTCTCTCGAGGTAAAGACGTCAACACTTCATCTCTTGATCCTTAAAATTTGTCTACAAAATGGCAGACAAATACACCAGCGCGCGCAAAAAACATACCAAAACCCTATAGCAAATGGGAAACGAACTCGGAATCAGAAATGAAAACGAAATGTAAATACCTACACAGATATGTGTACAATAATAAATTCTAATATCCCTGTTTGCTGTTGACTGTTCGATGCACCGTAAATGGCATCTGTTGGCAAGGAAAATTGTTAAAAAGAATAAAACTTGTGTCATTCGCCTCCTGTCCTGGTGATGAGACTGACTCCAATGCAAAGCCGAGTTGCAAGTGGAAATTATTGCAAAGATTTAATTTTAAAAAGTATTACTCCGCGCGACGATGATGATGCTGATACTTGAAAGGCTTGCAACACCGACTGCCAAAGGATTAAAAGCAGAGCATCATCCTATTCATTTTAGCTGGGACCGTTTTCATCGCCGTCATCAGCGCCAGAGTAGGTATCATCATCATCATCAGGAGGAGAGAAAGCAACATCGAGGTTGGTTTTTTTTTTTGCCTGCTTTTCTATAGCCTATCGATAGATCACTCTAAAGGACGAGGTCTGACATCAATGACATTCAAGAGGATGTGCAGATGATAAATGGGAGCTTTGGTCTCTCTCTGGCGTTGATGGTTTTTTAATGCCATTAAAGGGAGAACACTACCACAAACCGAGCCGGGACACTTGCGGTTTGGCAAGCTTTGACGTCTTATGGTACCTGCCGGTGCTGCAGTCCACCCTACTCCGTCCTTGAGAAAAGTGAAATGCAAATGACGAAAGTTCAATTGGTTTCTCTGTCGTCTCCGTCTTGTGCATTAGTTGACTTTTTATTATCTCTCCTTCCGGAAGCATTTTTCAAATCTGTCATATTCTTTCAAATTGATAAGTTTCGATGTGTTGCAGTGGATCTGACTCTGTGTGTGTATGGGTAGTGTATATGTGGGTGGACATGATATATTTGCCATCCTTGGCAGGATCAGAAAATAGTGAGAAAAATGTAGACACAGCTCGTCTGCACTTACATTATGTGCATGATTGATACGGTCGAGACGAAATTGCATTTGTAACAGATTTCATTCACTGTCGTCGTCATCTTCGTCATCGTCGTCATCGTCGTCATCGTCGTCGTCGGCGGACGCAGCTGTCAGTACCAAACGGAATACGGAAATGAAAAATTTAATCAAATCCATCTGACTAATCAGGCTCATTCATACATAGGTACGTACTTATGTACATACCGCCTATATCACTCTGGTTTAGGAAAGGAAAGTGTGTATGTAGCTAGTAGGGATTCGGATTTCAGGATTCTATAAGGAAGGAGAGTGACTGATGATTGTTTCATGAGCGAGTGAGAAATTTTAATTTTAAGCACTTCTATCTATATGTCTATCTGTGTGCAACATATTAATTTGTATCCTCTTTGTCTACTTCTTGTTCTTCTCTAGCTGTCTGCAGTTTAGATTGCGGACCGAATGGCGTCTGTGAGTCGGGCAAATGTCGGTGTAACACGGGATGGACTGGAAATCTATGCGATCAGCTACCATGCGATGCCAGATGTTCAGAACATGGCCAATGCAAGAATGGAACTTGTGTATGCTCACAAGGATGGAATGGAAGGCATTGCACTTTGCGTAAGTACTATATCCATTTAAAAGCTATTTTATATTGGTTTTGTTAAAAAAAACTGTGGGAGGGTAGGAATTTCATCCAAAAAGTGTATAATTTCATGTCTAAATTTGAGGTGAAATATTGTATGAATATAACTGTATAATTTGTAATTTTTTGTACATAGCTTCATCTTCCGATTATGACTGACTTGGATATCGCTAAGCTTCTTTAATATCTTTCATTCTAAAACATTTTTTTTAAAGCTATTTTCCATGTCATTATTTGTATCCCATACCGAACATTTCGCAGCCCAACTTCGTTCACTATTTAATCGCAGGAAAACTGCGGTTCAGGCACATATTGGCACAGTATCAAAAGCTCTTGGTGTCTAAGTGTATTTCTACAACTCACCATAGAAGATCTGAGGCATATTGCAAGAGATTAGTCCATTGAAGAAAGTTTCTAGTCGTGAGATATTATAGAGTCTAGTCATCGGGTATGGTTTGTTAGTTTCTTTCAGGTGTATGCTTGGCCTATAAATCGTTAACTTCGTATTTGAAAAGTTCGCTGGTAACCTATCACAGCCGACGTTATTAGTGCTCAAAATCTAAAGTGCTATTATAGATAAGCCTTAAGATGCTAGTACACGGTACGTAGCAAGCCACATATACGTATGTAGCACTGACGCCATTTTTATGTCAGCGAATGGTCCCAATGGGTACATGTCGTGTACAAGTTCTCTTTGTGCTACATACGTATGAGGCTTTCTACATGCCGTCTACTAGCAACTTTAGGTAGATATAAGTAGGTTCGTTTCATTTCCTTTTGCTCTATCTGTATGATGTTCATTTAGAAGTTGCTATGGGAGTTGCCGCCTCTTCGACTATGTTTTCTATCGAAGAGAGTGAGTTCCGGCCTCAAAGCTTGCAGCCCAGAGACTTGTAATTTCTATAAAACCTAGGGTTAGGCCCTTTCATTTCTATATACATCTTCTTTTCTTCCCTTCTTCTATGCCGCGATATTGCCTTGTCTTTGCTGTTTTTGTTGCCGTTCAGGGCTATTAATTTTGTTAGGCTACTCGTCCTTAGTTTTTAAACATTAGTCCTAAAAACTTTAGAACGACAGATTGAAATCCAACTACTATTGTAGTGCAAACTACCTGCAGTGCAGTCAAGTTTGGAAATCTCTTCTCTATCTCTTCTCTATATATATAAAACAAAGTGGAAAAAAACTGTTTCCCTCTGTCGCCCGTAATTTTCAACCGATTTTGCTGATTTTTTTTTTAAATGTCGGTAATTACGGTGATTGGGTGATAGGCTAAACAAATTCAAAATCGGACAAGTGGGCGTGGCACCGCTCATAAAAAAACACTTTAAATCGTATATTTCGAAAACCACCAAATCGATTGAGATCAAACTCACAGATAATCTTAGGTATTGGCCCTAGAGTACTCCTGTGAAGATAGGTCAAAATCAGACAAAGGGGCGTGATACCGCCCATACAAAAAAAACATTCAAAATCGTATGTTTCGAAAACCACAGAGTGTTCCTGTGAAGATTGTTCAAAATCAGACAAAGGTGCGTATCACCGTTCATAAAAAAAACATTCAAAGTCGTATATCTAGAAAACCACCAAATTGATTGAGCTCAAACTTACAGGTAATCTTGCGGCCCTAGAGTGCTTCTGTGAAGATTTGTCAAAGTTGGATAAAGGGGCGTGGTACCTCCAATATAAAAAAAATTAAAACATTGTTGCCCGAAAATAAATAAAATAAAATAAAAAATAAAAAAAATTAAAAAAGCAACAAAAGGCCTGGCGAAGCTGGCGTGGGTTCAGCTAGTAGGATTTCTAGTCCCTCAGTGGATACTAGAGAAAACTTTTGTGAAGGTTTTTTATTCTTAGAATTTTCGAATAGTTAGTTTCCACGTTATTTAATCAGTATCTACTTATTGTAGATAAGATAGCATTCCTATGAGTAGTTTTTTAACTACCAACAAATACACTGCGGTGGCAGGACGATCCTTATAACCTTTTGACATTATTATTGCCGTAAATATTGTAAGTATATATAAAGATATGTGGACCTATCCAAAGTAACCATTGAGTCAGATCGTTATAGTAATCGTTTTCTAAGCGAATTTGACAAATAAAATTTCGAAGGTCTCTTCAATATCCTTTCACGCATAATTTTATATAAATCCCTAGGGAGAAGACACTCGCTGTAAAACTAAAAGCGTTTTATTCCCAAAAATGTCACCAGAAACAAAAAAGATCCACCTATTCGCAATACCCCACGAAATTCAACGAACTCAAAAGAAACAGCTATACCTACCCTTAAAATATATTATTTGGCCCAACATTGCTAACATGACTGTCAATTTAAAATACAATTTTAGACAATTATTGGCATATTGAATTTCGTATATGTCATTCTACTGTGTACACATATAAGACAGCAGGGTGTATATAGTAGGTACATATTGGACTCCCCTCGGTCGTCGGGAAGCCCAATGAATTCTAGCACGAAATCAATTTTTCATCGTCTCCAACTCCCATCGGAATCTATCTAGGGAATATACATCATGACTACGGAGTTATCTGCTCCTTCAACTTCGAGTTGGGGTTTTCGGCGCAAATGTAAGTTGACACATGTATGCCACCTTTTTTTTTTGTTTGCTCTGCTGTTGCCCATATCACACTGAAGAAGAAATAAAACTTTTCTCGACAGGCAATCTGCCGTTGCTTTTACCCTTTATCTGGGACTTCGTTGTACGTATGGGAAATACCGTCATGTGTGCAAACAAAGTGTATAAAACATTTTTGTAACGAATTCCTTCAGCCAAAATGGAACAAAAAAAAAACTGAATTTTTTTCAACGAGAAAACTGTCAAAACTCCAAAAATTGCAAATAGGGCTTCAAAAATGCTGACTAATTCCTATAATGAAAAATATATAAACGAGGAACCGTTGCTTAGCTGGAAAGTTTATGCGAGCGCTAACATAAAGTGAAACCGGTACATTTGTGACGGAATGTTGTTGGTATACGAAAAAAAAAACACCCTAACACGGAAGTAATATATAGGCAAAAACAAATAAGTACCGTGAAGCCTAGGACATATTTTCGATTCTATTTGTGTCCAAGTTATACTGCAGGTCATGCTACTATGTACCTACATCCCACCGTACGACATGATACGACATTTTTTTTGGTTAATCTAATTTTTGCCGGCGATTTACATATTTTTTTCCTGCATTTTTCATTTGCAATTTATTCATTCATTTGCAACAAGGTACACAATCGTGTTTTTTATTTTGTTTGCCTATTTCTCGACATTCAAAAATGTTCATAGAGGACGTCCTGAACGTAAATGTGGTGGAGTTAGCAAACAAAAAAATGTTCACCGGCGACGATAATGTAATTTACAAGATATTTTCTTCGCCATTTTTTTTTAGCATTTTTATTGGATGCCCACATAGCATAGGGATATGGATCCTTTAGTATTTGTTTAACGTCCACGTATTCCTAGGAACGATGGATATTTTTATAATTTTTTTTTACTGTTGGCTCTGTTGCACTATGTGCACACAGTGTTTTTTCCACCATTTTTTTTTTATTTTTTTAAATTTTTATTTAGACTTGTGTCGGTTTGCTGGCGGAAAATAACATGGTACCACTCTCTTAAACTTTCAGCTGGCTGTGAAAATGGCTGTTCTCGACATGGTCAGTGCACTCTGGAGGATGGTGAATATCGATGTGATTGCATTGAAGGATGGGCTGGTTCAGACTGTTCCATAGCGCTGGAGATGAACTGCAAGGATAATATCGATAATGATAACGGTAAGTTTTTTTTTTTTGCTTCAAATTGTTTGAGTTTGAACGAAAAGTTATATAAAAAAAATTCATTAAATATTTGAAGGGGTTTTAGAAATGGTATTTATATTATACAATGATATGAAAAGTTCACTAGCATTCGTGTTGTGGAAAACTGCGCATCCTTTTCAACCGAAACGATATCAGTGGAAAATAAAAAAACCTTACATAGCTTTAACTACATACGTTATTTAAATGTTTATTTTACTGAAAATGTAGTTTAAAAAAGACAATATTATTGACCATGTGAATTAAGGGAGTTTAATAAGCGTGGTAAATAGGTTAGGTTAGGTTAGGTTAGATGGGTAGGCAGGACAGGAGAAACCTGTGCCGCACTTAGATCAATGTAGATCCGTTGTGATGCCCTAGGGGTTTATGACCCCCATACTCTGGAAACCTATGAAAAACCTATACGGATTGGTAAACCAACCCGTTTTATTTAAAACTTTAAGTAGGTCGTTAATGGACCTGTCTGAAAGTTCTTCTAAATCCTCGAAGAAGTAACTGCCAAAGATTTTGTTTCTTATGTAGCAGAGCGCAGGGCAGTGACAAAGGAAGTGTGGGTTGTCCTCATGCACCTCCTCATCGCCGCATCCTCTGCATAGGTCATCTGTACTGATTCCCATTTTCTTGGTATGGTATTTCAGCGCATGTTGTGTCCGGTGATAATACTACAATCGATGACAATGATTTCTTGTTCAATTGTAAAATTTTTTCAGTTTTCTGTTTGTTGTAGATTGGCCACATTTTCCTGGTTATGACACAGGAGTCGAGCCTGTTCCATCTTTCGTTTGTTATCATTAGTATTTTGTTCCCAATCTTCTGTCTGAGATTACAGGGGGGAATCATTACTGTGGTGTTAGCCTGGTTTAGTTCAAGGGAGGACCCTTTTCTTGCCATCTGCTTTTTCATTTCCAGGCATGACCCGTCAGGCTGTGTTTACAGTTTTTGGTCTGGCTTAACCGGAGGGCACTATTTGCAACTGATTCCTGTAAAAAGAGGTCTAGGGGTTTAAGATTGAGTATGGCCTCTAGTCCTGCCGTGGGGCTGGTTCTCATTGCCCGATGCAGGCCATTCTTTGAATCTTTGTCGTGGTTCTCAGATTGTTAGCCTTTGACAGCGCTTGCCACCAGAATAAACTACCATATGTTAGTATCGGTCTTACAACCGCCATGTACAGCCACATGACTATTTTAGAGATAGGACCCCATGTTCTTCCGAATATTTTATTACAGGCATAGAATGCTATCATCGCCTTTTTGGTTCTTTCTTTGATGTTGAGGTTCCAGTTTAATTTTCGATCTAGGATAACTCCCAGATATTTGGCACTATCAGAAATTTTAAGCGGAATCCCTTCAATTGTTGGCAGGCGAAATTCCGGAGTTGTTCTTTTGTTGGTAAAAAGAACTAATTTCGTTTTATGTGGGTTTACTGCCAGTCTACATTTCTTTGTCCATGTGTTGACCATGGATAGAGCTCTGTTTAGTTGTTCGCTGATAGTGGATAGGAATTTTCCCGTCGCGAGCAGTGCTAGGTCGTCGGCATATGCAATTGCTCTAACTCCACTAAATTCTAGTTTAATCAGGATCTCGTTTACCACAAGAACCCAGAGTAGGGGTGATAGTACCCCGCCTTGAAGAGTGCCTCTTGATGCAGATACCTTCGTTTGTACACCTCCTAGTTCTGAGATGATTATTCTGTTTCTGAGCATACACATTATCCATTTGATGATAGTGGTATTCACTTTAAGGTTTATAAGAACTCTTTGTACGGCGTCTGTTTCGACATTGTTGAATGCGCCTTCAATGTCCAGAAAGGCTGCCAGAGTGTATTCTTTAACTCTTAATGTTTTCTCCACCGTATTGACCACACTATGGAGTGCTGTTTCAACACTTTTGCCCTTTGTATAGGCGTGTTGAGTCGGGGATATAGCATCCGGGTTAATTTTAGTCCGGATATGTAAATCTATGAGCCTTTCAAATGTTTTTAGAACAAATGAGGTTAGGCTTATGGGTCCAAAGTCTTTGGCAGTAGTGTGGCTAGGCTTGCCAGCTTTGGGTATAAAGACCACTTTAACTTCACGCCATGATTTTGGAACGTATCCCAGCTTTAGGCTGCTTAGGAATACGTTTTTTAGATGTGAGGTTATAATGTTTCTCGCATTTTTGTAGCATCATAGGAAAGATGCCATCAATTCCGGGAGATTTGTATGGTGAGAAAGAGTTGATTGCCCAACTTATCTTTTCCACCGTCACTATTTCCATTGAAGCGTCGCTATCCGTTTTTTCGATTCTGGTTACATCCTAAGGAGTGAGTGTGAAGAAGGAGCTCGAGTGTCTCCTGACACGATTCTGTCCATCGGTCATTGGGGTCTTTAAGAGAGCCCAAGGCGATGGATTCTTTAGCAAGGATTTTCCTAAGCCTAGCTAATTCTGTAGTTGTTTCTAATTCGTTACAGTAAGCTTTCCAGGTACATCGTGGCAGCCTCTCCTCAAACCAATTATTTTTCTTAATACAACTGCACCAACGCGTTCGATATTCTGTTATCACACTTGTATACCTACCTTTAGTCCAACGGAACTTTTATATGGTCTATGTTAGGTATTTATAGGTATAAGCTTAGAGGTGGTGTTACTTTGATTCATGGGGTTAATCTAAGGTTTGCCTGAAAAGCATGCTCATGATGTGCAACTAATTCAACTGCTTGATTAGCACCATTTGCTTCACGGGTTAGAGACAGGCGATTAATCCAAGAAAACAAAACTCTGCATTTTTCCTTCGATAAGTTAAAAATAATACCGTAAGTTAGTTGAACTTATTCTTTGTTCGTCAACATAAAAAATGTTAAGCCATAGAGCTGAGCCCATTATTCGACAAAGTCACGGCGGCTATAGGTATGCCCAAAATCCATTCTAAACAGAAATAGCATTAACGTATCTTTCTAATAATGTCCACAACATGGTCAGTGTATCTTGTATGTGTTCTATTTCCTTTCGACAATAGTCTCGATATAAGAACGCACTGTGATCAAAGATATTGAGATCATCAACCATTACATGTTTTACATGCGGCGCTGGACGCTCATTCATTTCCACACAATTTTTCACAATTCATCTAACCGCTTAATATCAGAACGAAGGGCGATTTCTCTTATAAAAACTTATCTGAATGAAACCACAACCTCGTTAATATACCGCCCATTCAATTTAATTGCTTCAACAAGAGAAGCAATATTCAATCAAAAACTGAAGCCAATAGTTTTCATGGAAGAAAACCATATTCTTCTAGGATCCGTGTTATTCAAAACCACTTACCTTTGGGAAATAAAGAAGGAGGACACCATTTCGCTGTAAGCCTTTTGTACTTCCCCGAAACGTTGTGAAAGAGAAGAACATGCTAAACAAAAGCCCCAGACAACCCACTTACGGATACGGATATCTTAAGTTTCAATCGGTGAAACTTTTCAAAAACCCCTTAATACAGAAACAACAACAGCAGCAAAAGTAAAGAAAACAAAACAAGAGCACATAGCATATATGTATTTTATGCATTCACCCTTTATCCTGAGTACATTGTACGATTGGCATTTATTTTTTCCTCTCCCAAGTCATTCAGGCACGGTTGTCGACAGCCTCCCTCTCCTTCGTTAAGTGCATTCTCAATGGCGATGTCAAGTACAGTTGGGGACCTCACTGAGTGGCTTGTGAAACCTGCATTTAAATTGATTTTGGTTTCCTCTTCACAGGCAGAAAGAAATACACTCTCACACCTTGAATTAGCCCTCGAAACCTAATGTTTGACATCTTATTCGGGGGAGGGTTGCTTATACGAGTACAATGGTAGCGCGGCGCTCCCGACAATCTATATCTTTTTGCAGTGCAAAAGAAATTGTCAGGTGGAAAAAAACAAAACACTTAACATAATGCTGAAGGACTTTGCAGAGAGTGTGTATTCTCGCCCACTTACATATCACACCCCATATGTGATCGAGAACAAACTGCTAGTACTTATACCGAGCGTCTGTGAATTGTTCAAAGGATATCTAAGAGGGTTCTTCGATTGGAATGTCATTCATTACTTTTATGCGATTTCATATACAGATAGACACCAGACAAAACTGGAGGTCAAAAGGGATATTCTTAAGCGAAGCTGTTTCATATATGTACCAATTAACAAGAAAGGACACTCATTCTTCTCTTATAACTTACAGCACAACTTCTGCGGTAACAAGTCTCCAACTCTGTTTGAATACCTGAGGATAAACCCAGGAGAATGGAATTCCTTCCATTCCCTTTTGCACTCTATGTCAATATAGAAAACGTTTTCGTCCTCAGAACGTAATTTGTTAGGAAATAGAAAATTTTCTGAATAACAGAATCGTTCCTTTTCTCACACTTTTGTGTGACTATGTTGGATCTTTCCTTTTTTTTTTTTTGTTTGTGCTTCCTTTATTTAATTTTCATTTTGCAATTCTGAAAGCCCACAAGGACATACACAAACCATTTGCTCGCTCTACTGTGGAACGCATACTATATAGAAGTCTCCCAAGTTTTCCTGAAATGCATTTAGCAATTGCTCTCGCACCGTTTTCAGTAAGACTTGTGTGCGAATTGTACGCTGACGAGGGAAACTGCAAGGACGCGTGTGTTTCCAATGACGACTACGACGACAAGACTACGATTTTTGATATATCGAATATCCTTGTTTATTCTGCCTTCCATTTTGTTTGCACACAATTTGAACACAGAGCGGGTTTTAGTTGTCAAAGAACACAACACATTGCAATTTAGATTTTTGTATTTGCTTTTGGAAAGGAGATGTCTGCGCGCGTTATGCCAGTGCAACACCTTTATGTAGTTGTCGCCTTGCCATTGCCACACCCTTTCATTGCTTGAATTGCTTTATAGGCGAAACGAATGTTGAATGTAAACGAATTTTTTTCATCTTCAACGTGCTTGCAGTTCTATGCTTCAGTTTAACATGTAGTTTGTCATAGGACTTAGACTTACCGTGCAATAACCGCGCTGACCACAATTATGGGCTTTGAAGACCAGCTGAGTTTGTGTTGGTTCGTAAAGGACGTGACATAACCTAAATGTGTAGTGTCGTGTTTTGTTTAGCAACGTAATTTGGAAAAAGTTTGCTTTTTGAAATTTACTTAGAAAATGCATAGAAGCATTTGTGCTTACGTTTTACTTTTGCATTTACAAAAACATGCCAAATGACATAGAATTGCACCTACTGAAAATGTTGCTACAAACTTTTATCAAGATCCTATCCATTTGCAATCTTCAAACGCATTTTAATATTATTGTACTACTAAGTATATAGAGCACGATGCCTCGTGAACATACATAGACACGTCCGTTGTCTAAATGCGTTCGTTACCTTCGATGGAAGCGTGACATTCATTTTAGCGAATAATAGCACATATCTTGTGTTTGTGATGCCTAACCCATCACAAATAACCTTTCAACGTTTAAGCTTAGTACGCTGCTCGAGCTAAATTTTAGCTCCCTTATAAAATTCTCTCCAAAATTTAGCTGAGCAAAATTTAAGCGAATCCATTTATCTGAGCGGCACGCTGCTTCAGATTACAAATCAAATTTTCATTTCAGACTGTACTGCATAATATTATCTGTCACAATTTAGCGCGCCCATTAATGGTTCGGCAGATTTTTCAATCAAAATTTTGACAGATCATGTTGATGTTTGTGTGTTGCGGAAAAGTAAATAGGGATAAGGGTTTTCAAGAATCCTTTGAAAGTGATAAATTTGAGATCAAGGAATAGCAGAAAAAGAAAAAAGAAAATGCGAAGAAAATAAAACACTTTTTCGCGTCGATGAATTTTTGAAGCAAGTTATTTTCAACGAACAAGTGTTTTCTGTGACATTATATCCACAGCGCTCTCTATGTTAAAATGTTAGCTAATGTTTGGCGAGAAAAATTGGAAATTTTATTTTTGAAGTTTAAAAAAATTGAATTATGTCTTTCGATTTGCTTCTTCATGAATCTAACCTTGCTCACAGAATGTCATAGTATCTTTTATCTTTCTATTCCAATCACTTTTGAAATGTTAATTTTTTGCTTTCCGATATGTGATTCCCCATCAATATTAGCAATATAAATTCCGTCATACACTCGACACTTGTTATTGACAACTGCGTTTAGTAACCATTTTTTACTACCTTTTATTTTATAAATTAATATTATAAAAAATACATATTATGGTCTGTAAAAGTAAATAAAAAATCTACGCAACAATGCCGTTCCACTTTGGTTGGAATTATTTTCAATTTAAATTTATTTCTTATTTTCAGACGGAATGACCGATTGTTCGGACAGTGAATGCTGTTCGCATCCAGCTTGTTCTGAGCATATCATGTGTCTCTCCTCAAACGATCCGGTTGAAGTGCTTCTCCGCAAACAGCCACCTTCAGTAACGGCATCCTTCTATCAACGTGTGAAATTTCTAATCGAAGAAAACTCTGTACAATCATATGCCCACATGGATGAATACAGCGAAAAGTAAGTTAATCAGATTTCACATATCCATCTTACTTCTTAGCTTTATGATTCATTATAATAATTAAATGCGTTTAGAACTCATTATATAGAGATAACAAAAAAAATCAAGCTATTACATATTTAATATATTATATTCAGGATAATTGTTTTATCTTTTAATTTATTGAGTGCACCTCAGAATTAAAATTTATTTATCTAAAGAATTAAAAACGCAATTTACAAGTTATTCAATTTTAAATGGTGCAACGAAGAGAAAAAGCTCAAATTAAATTTTAAGTTTTTGATTATAGTTTTTGTTTTAAAAGTGAGTAAAAAGAAAAACACATTAAAATATCAAAACCCTATTCACATCCTTTCAATTCCGCCCCATTCCCCTCAATGTAGTCTATCATTTCTTTTTAATTCAATACAATCAAACGAATGGATTGCAAAAAAAAATCAATTTATCAAAATCGTTTCAAAACAAAAAACACAAAGTTGAACCTATTTACACAGTTACTTATTTTGTAAAGTAATTTTTATTAAATTTATTTATTTTTTAATTTTTTTTCTAATTTAATTTAATATTTTTTGCGTTCGTTTGTAAATTTGATATGAAAAAGTCGAAAAAAAATAATTTCTTGTTATTTGAGCTTTTTCTTTTCTTGCCTTTACAATAGGAAAATCATTGATATTTATATTTTATGTTTATATGATTTGTTATTTTGTTTACTTTTGTGTTTATTTTTTTTTTGTTAAGAAAATAGGTTCAAAAATAGGTTTTCATAATATAATAAATTACAGAATGATAGCACTTCATTGAGTATGTGTGTTGTCTAATGTTTACCTCCTTGTGTTCGTCTAACCCCTCTTCATGCGCAAAAAAAAAAAACAAAAAAAGCTATAAAAATATAAAATTAAATAAAAAAATACGCAAAAATTAAAACGAAAAGTATTAGAGATGTCAACGAATAAAAATGTTTTAATTGAACATGCAAAATAAATTTAATTTGTTTCTTAGTTTTTAGTTAATTAAATTTTTTTTTCTGTTCAATGAAATTCGTGTTTAAAATACATTTATTTTTTATTGAAATCGTTTAGTTCACCTTACAGCGTGTTATTGAGTTTAGTTTTCTGTTTCCAAGATAGTTAATATCTATAGTCTAAAAAAGAGTCCTTTATATTTTATTTGCTTGCGATAAGTTCGGTTTTGTGTGATCCTTTCATTTTAGTTCTAGTTAAGAAAAGAGATTACACTTTTAAGTTCCTTTTTGTTTTTGTTATAGTTAATCCCTTCAGATTCAATACAAAAATTGTTAATATTCCTTTCGCGTGGAACGATGAACATCTACAAGACTTCGTGTGTCCTTTTTTGTTGTTGTAATTATTTTCTTTTCAACAATACGTGTGAATACTCTATTTTGCCTTTCGACTGCCAATCAAAATAGGTACCTAAACAAATAGTACCTAACTAAACAAGGACGACTTTCAAAAACACAGCGGTGCTATTACCAAGACGTAAAATTTTTAAATTCACAGGACAATGTCTGTTTTCTGTTATCCTCTTGATCGAGAATAACTATAGTGTTTGTTATACTAACATAAATAATATTAAGCGAGAGTGCAGCGTGTGACTGTATTGTGTTTGTCTAAAATGTGTGTGTTTTCTTTTTATATATTTTTGTTCTATTATTTATTTAATATATTGTTGTTATACTTTTTTTTTTAATATTTTGCTTTCAATATTATGTAAAACAAAGGCTGTACAAAAAAACCGTTTTCGTCGCCTTTTTGGTGATAAAACCCAATACATTTTACTTTCAAAAAATCATAAATTTTGCTCGTTCAGCAGATTGTCTCTAAGCAATTGTACTATTCAGTTAAATTGTTTTCCTTTAATTTTCCTTTTGATTTCCTTAGAACTGACATAACCTAGGCAAGGCATATATTTAAAAATTGTATTGTAGAACAAAAATCATAAAAAAAAATTGTTGCCAACTTTTGTGTTGTTTACTTAACTTTTTCCTTTTAATTTTTGTCCTGTCTTTTTGTGTCCCTGTTGCTGTGGCTCGATACTTACTGTTGTGTGACAAATCAACCGAATAACAATACTAAAAAAATACTAACAAAATCACGAAAAAAAAAAAACAAAAAATGCGAAAATTCAATAAAAAAAAATCAAAATAATCACCAATAGTCTTTTCTGGAGTTCCTTTACACCGTGGTAAGTCCGAATGACTGTTACAAGAAAAACCAAATCGAACACGAATTATTAAAACCAACCAAACAAATACACTATTTTGTGTTCGTTAAGTTGACATTATCGGTCCAAAAAATATTTTCTTTTTTAAAGCACGATTCTTACAAACATTGTTTTCTTTAAGTTTATTTTCTTGCATCCAATGTACAGAAAAATTCAAGTCGAAAACTTTACTTTCTCACACTCCTTCTTTTTGGTTTCTCATCACAAATTTCCAGAAATGAATTAAAACATAATTTCTCATGTATAAAAATTCAAATAGTAAAATTTTATATTTTTTTTACAAATGCTTATCAGTTTAAATGTCGTAAAAATAATCACAGACTAAACAAAAAAAAAAAAAGCAAACAAATAAAAAATTAATATACGTGTATTGTTTTAGTGTCAATATGTGTGTTTTTTGTTTCATATTTCGTTGTGTTTCTTTAATTTCGCCATTTTTTTTTTAGTTAATGTAATATTATATAAGTATGGTAATTTTATTTTTTTAATTGCGTAGATTGAGGTTGTTACTAACAAAATATACCTAACTCTGTGTTGCTTAACCGAAATTGTGTAGTTTTTCTTTTAATTATTTTGTTTTTGTTTTAATTTAAAAGAAAATCAATCAAAAGGGAGATATTCAATCACAACAACAAAAAAGTTCACATTTATTTTCATTCCAAAATAATTTAAACAGATAAAAAAAGTTTCATACTCAACACAAAATATACATCGTTAATTTTATTTTTGATTTAGAAATTTTGTTCAAATCATCTTCTAGCTTTTCAATCATACATTAGTTGGTTTTGTTTTTAGTTTAACATACACAAAAATCACAACATTATAGAAACATAATAAATACAAATAAACAATAGGTGCAACGAGATATTAGTTTATAAATTTATATTTGCTTTTTAAAGATTGAATAGAGGAGAACCATACTAAAGATAATCATTTGAGTTTTAATTTGTTCCTTTAGTTTAATTTTAATTTCTCATTCTTATTTAAATTGTCGTCAAACAAATAGTACGATATACAGTTTATTGTTTAATAATTTTATTTCTCTTACGAAAAGAGTAATGATAAAATCAAATCTACGAAAAGAAGAATTAAAAACAATAAAGAAAGGCAAATACAAAAATTGAAAAAAAAAAAAGAGAAAAATAATAATATAACATGAAAAAAATATCCTTATATGTTGAAACCCTAACACTTTGTCCAAATATCCCAATTGTCTGCGTCTATATCATTTGTTTTATCTGTTCAGTCCACATAAAAATACACACAATCATTCGTTTACACAAAATTAAAAAAAAAAAATACAAAATTAAGGTTTTATTTTTATTTTTTTCTTTAGTTATTTTTTAAGTGCTATAAATGTAGGGATTTTTATTAAAGAAAAAAAAATGTGGTATGAATATTGGAAACCAAATAATGTATTAGCTAAGAATTTAAATTATTTGTATAATATTGAAGTGTAATTTTTTATACATTGAATAACTATTTAATCAAATTTGCAATTATTGTTTAACCGGTAAGTAAGTATTAATATTGTTTGCATTCAAATTCCGCCATTAAGAAGTGAAGTTCGACATATAGGGTATGACGATTTTTTTTTGGTGTTGAAATAAGCATAGTTTTGTAAAAAAAAGGTCACAACGCATACATATGCATAGTTTTACAATTCTAGAGCAAGATTAACAGCAACAAGTTTGCTGATTGGATGGTGTCAAGCTTTCTTTCTAATATTGGTGATTTTGCCAGGTGATTTTGTTGGTAAAATTATGTTTGATCTGTAGCATGTTCCGACTGATTTCCGATTGGTGAATGGTGATCAACCACCAGCTCAAACGGTAAGAGCTAAAATGCTTACATTCTAAAACAAATTTCGCATTTTATTCTCAAAGTGAAAGCAAGAAGGTAATATTCTCATCTCAACGATTTAAAACTCGGTTTGTGTACTCTATACAAGAAATAAACAGAATCACTTTTTCTGGTTTTGGAAATTAGATAGTAATGGAAAAAAATTGTTCAATTTGTATAGTAGAGTAGGTATACTGTATTACATGGTCCTATTTAAGGTAAATGGATATCCATCCGAATTCCTTTAGGTATTAATGAACTGTAAGAATCTTTGGGGTTGGATATTCAACTTTCATATATGGTGATAGTTGTCAAGTTTGGAGAGAAGGTGGCTACTCTCGAAAAATTTATGTATAGCTGTCTACCTATGTTGTTTTTGATAGCACATAACTGGCAGAGTCCAGCAGCCAAGAGCGGATCGGTGAATAAAATTTCCTTATCAGAGGTAGTATTAATTGAATATTATCATCTACCTCGGCCAATCGCAGATGTGGAAGATTAAAGTCACCAAGGACAATAACATCCTCTTCAGGGCACATTTTCGTGATTATAAAACAAACAGCATCAACAATAACCTGATATTGACTTATGGGTTGTGTGGGTGTGATAATAGCAGCACAGGATGTAGAGGGAACGTTTGTTAAAAGTATGTAACTTTAACACAAAAGAGTTCCAGATTCGAGGTGTTGGGAACAGGCAATTAAGATGCGTCGTAACACGTACGAAAAGCTAAAAGCGAGTGTGTGTTTCTTCAGTTGAAAGGATATAAGGATTACGAAAAATATTGATGTCAGATGTGAAAACTTCGTTGTTGTTGTTGTTGTTATGGGTTATATCTGTTTCAGTTTCAAACGCCTTGAAACGACATATGTCGCCAGTCGTTTTCGACGGACGACGGCGACAATAAGTGTGAATATTTTTTTCCATAGATACATTTTTCTTCCCATATTTTAGTAAATAATAAGATCAGAGATCCGCAGTATTCAAATAAGGCTAGCTGATATCGTTAGCGACTGAGCTAATAAAACTAAATTTTGGTTAGCAGCAATTAGTCCAGAAAAAACATGATGCTATGAATTTGATCAATAAAACTGAAGGTGGGTGAAGTGATTAGTATGCTGGACTACTAAGTGAAAGAAAGATAGCATGTGCAACATCTTAAAGTTTTTTCCAATGCTCAAAATATTGCAAAAAGAAAATGATAAGAAAAAAGTTTCAACAAGAGTAGATACAGTTGGCAAGATTTGAAGAACGTTTATCTAATTTCAATTAAAAAATAAATAAATAAATAGGCGGCGCAACAGGCGGTAGACACCCTAGGCCTAGCTTCTCGCAACCATTCGTTTTGTGTGAGTTTCTATTTTTGAGACGAATGGAAGGGACCTACAATTTTATGCCGAGTCCGAACGGCTGAATTGATAAGCTTTTTTCAGGACAGTCATACTCTCGGATGCTTGTCAGACGTTCGGGAGAGCTTGCGCAGTAGAAAAAACCTTAAGATGTAATTTGTGTTTTTCCGGGTATCTAACCTAGGATCCCTGGCACAGTAGTCCAACATACTAACCACTGCGCTACTGCGCCCACATCTAATTCCAATTATAATTATAAAATTCCAATGAATATTTTATAATCAAATGATCAAAAGAGTTAATTTTGTTGATATTTTTGTTACCTAGGTATAACTCCAATCGAATTATGCAGGTTTCACAATAATTGCCAATCTAGACGGCAATGCAGAATTTACTGCAGATAGGTAGTAGGTACTGACATTTCTTCCTTAAACTCAGGCAATTTTTCTGCAGATTTATTATTTTATAACAACGCAGTTGTAGCTATAGATAAGGTACCTACGATGACATATATAAAGATACGAAATTCAACGCTATCTCCCTAACGACACTTTAATCACCATACCTCGACATGCCTAGTGTTCCGCAGTAAATCGTATATGCAAATCGATATGCCAATGTCGGAATCTAATTCAAATCTGAAATATACGTTCCCAAAACCCACGGTACAAAGATGTATCTATTCGGTTCTTCCGTATTACACGTATTGCGTGCGCTATTCCATAATCGCGAAGGCATTCAGTCTTTCCAATTCATTGTCGATTTTAATATATCGAATAGAATGGTTGAGGGTGCCAGTCAATCGCACACAACATTCATTTCCAATCATAAACGTTCACCTAGTGTAGATTCTCCCCGATATCCCTATAAATAAAAAAAAACTGTATTCTCCAAAAAAAAGAGTCCCTTTTACGCTAACAAATAGCAACAACAATACGAGCAATAAAATTTAAGAGGGATACACTAAAAATGGAAATTGGTTTCGATACAAACTCAGGAAAAGCGAACGAAAAAAATTGTTAGTAATAAAAAAAAGGACGAAAAACCAATAGACACACTCTGCTGTTGCGATTCTTCTTTGCGGAGAATTCAAACGTTGGGGAGGAAGGCGGCCCAGTCCAAGGTGTGAGAGCAAACGTAAGCACACCATTTGCCGTATACAGGATAAATATGCAAATATCTGCCAATGTCGACGATAATCTTCAACGGTACATTTCAAGCATAGCAAATGGTGTTTTTCTTTTTTTTTTTTTTGTTCTTCATTCTTTCTATCAGTCGTTTCCGTTTGCTGTGTTGCTATTCGTGTTGCCACAGTTGGACTAGAGCGTTCTACGATTGCCGGGTAGATCAGAGACACCTCTAAATCCACCTGAAGTAGGTATTTGGCTGTTGTGTATCAACAAAATGCCATATTTGTGCACAATTTGTGGACGTAAATATGTACAACAACCGGCACAAGGACTCTCCGAACAAGAATCCCAGAACCAACTACCGGCACGATGGGTGTGACAGGATTGAGGGAGCTGGGATAATAATACAAAAGTACCCTTTGAATAATCAATAGTAATTTTATTGAATGAAACAACTTTATATTGAGCGTTTTTGGCTAGGGTTGCCGTTTCCCACACTTGCGTCTTCGCCGAGAAGAGTTTATGTAAATTTGCCAACTCAAACACTGATGCATATGCGGATAATGCCATTGGGGATGATGCAAAACTTCAATTTAAAGCCCTGTCAGATGGAACAGATGGCCTAGAGTATTCCCTGCGGTAAAAATAATGAATTAGTATTTAATTAAGAATATAATTACCACCAAATAAAGTTCTGCAGGGCAAAATAAAAAAGTTTAATCAATCGATAGTCAAACATGATGTTTTGTAGATCTGTGTCAGATGGTGTTATGTAAAAAAAACAGGAGTTAGTATTCCATTTGAAATGTCCACTGACCACCTACGTTGGTGTGCTAGTGTGCAGTGTCCTGTTCAATAATTCGAAGCCATTTATTTAAATTAGTTGGGGATTTTTCTCACCCTATGCTCACTTTGGTCTGCTATATGTACGAAATGTGGTAGAGTGCGACTGATTGATTTTTAAATTGGAACACTAAATTAAAATTTGTTTTTGTTTTTTTTTTTTCATTTTAAATGAAACGATTAAAAGCGATTGCATTTTTTTATCATGCTGAAGGCAATTTATGATATTTTGTGGAAAAAATCAATTAAAGAAGGAATTTATTATTAAAACTGGATTTAATAAATTTATCTTTGTGCATGTCGAAAGTTATTATTTAACCTCAATATTAATGAAAACGCTTTCAGAGTTTTAACCGATATTTCAAACATAGGACTATGGTTATGAGTGTGGTTAACGAATGGCAAAGTGGTATTGTGTGTGCTAGAACCTTGAGGGACCACTCAAGCTCATCCGTTGTGAGAAACGCTCAGCGCTGGGGAAAATCATCAAATATTTTAGTGCGATTGAGTGTGCGGATTCTACTGCATTGCATTCAAAGGAATGGATTCTGTGAATATCGGTGGTAGTTACAGTCCAAATATATTTTGTTGTTATCGCAACTCAACTGTTTCCCAGTATTTTCTTACTAAATTGATCAGCATTTAGGGAAATCTCTATAAGTATAAAACAGTTCCGTTAGTGACAGAAAACGCACAGACCAATGCGCTAATTGTAAAGTCTTGGTGGAATTTTTTGATAGATATGACATTATGTCCCATCTGCCCTTTTTAGGTGGGTTTTTTTTATAAGGAACCTTACTATTTTCGCTACGATTCCTGTCCGAACCCAATATTGTTCCTAAGTCTATCTCAAAAACTAATTGACGTAGAAGGCTGAAATTTGCACACGACATAAGATCAGCTATAACCTCTAATTAAACGACAAAAATACCAATAGTAACAATACATTAGCTGATTCTGGAGCAATTATTAATTTGGTGAAAAAAATATTTTTATTCGCACAAAAAACTGTTTAATTTTGTACATATATTCTATTATATCAAAGAACAACCGACTTTCCAAGACATCAACTCTCGCTTGGCCGGTTTTTTAAAAGTTGACTTGAAAGAATTGAAAAGTTTATTTATTTTTTCATTACATTAAAAATAGCTTAAAATTTATTTTAGGCTATACTTATCTGAGTATTTTTAGTCATCTTTCATCCTTCTGCTACTTGCAGAGAATGAGCTACAATAAATTGAATATAATTTAGTTTGACAAACAAAATCGATCGTTTTGTTGATTGCCAGCTTTGCTTTGGCACACAGTTCTTCGTATAGTGTGGCCATGCGCAGCCTTATACGTTAAACAAATTGACAGAAACTCAGTAAACAAAAAATAGTGTACAATGCTTTTTTAAGCCTATTAAAAAAGAGACTAAGAGATGGGCCATTTATGTAGAGTATACAATACAGCTTACTGCATGCTTGGGTGTTTCCTGAGCCATCCTAACCTGTCCTATAGCTGCTATAGTAGCCATAATACAGCTTGCAGCTCTCCCCATACATATACGTAAGTAAGGTGGCATTATTGTGATGCAAACCATAGCAATAATTCCTCTACAGTATCCACAATTAATGACTCCGCCCTTCTCTGTGCGGTTATAGACCGCATCCCAAAGACTTTATCACAAATGCTTCTTTACCGAGAAACCCAACAGAGAAGCATGTGTTAGCAAGCCCAATAACCTGTCAAAACGGACTAAAGTTGTATACACACAAAGGTTGTAACAACCTTTGCTGAATAAATCTCGGGGATGTAAACTTTACATTCAAGATTCATCAGCCCTTCATAATACGTTCAGCACACTCAAATAGTGAAATTGCTTTGATTCCATTGTCCGACTTTGGGACGTCAAACTGTTATCGAACGCATGGTACTTTAAATCTGAAATATTCCGTTTTCCATTACATATTTACTTTAATACATGAAAAACGACGAACCCATTGCTATACAACAATATAATATTAACAGATTCAGCATTTAACGGACGTTAGTACCCGGTCTAGCTAGTCCGGCTACTAGCTCCGACTCCGATACTCTGTATACCAACGAAAAGTTAATACTTTTGTATTTCTTCACATCGCTAGTACCGGAGCTGAATTTATCAACCGTACTAACGACCAATATGTCTAAAACTGGTCAAGTAATAATTGTAGCCTATATGAAATATCATAACGGTAATATTTTTATGCTCAATGGGTGTAAATCATTTTGCAGGATAACTGATTTTTTAAAAATACTTTTGTTGCTATACTGTTGTAAAGTGTGTATATTAGCCGTTTTTTATTATCAACTGTGATCCATATAGATCATCGATTTACATGCACTAACAACAACAACATGTGATCCTACTTTTCATCGAGATCACGAAATATGATCTGAAAATTAATTCAACTATTTCTCGTTGTTGTTTCGTAGCGTTGTTTATTTCATTCACTAAATGTTGGTGTCCCTGTAAATTATAGCCATACAGTAATGTTGCCAGACCAAAATATGGAACTAAATTAACAACACATAAAACCAATTAGCATTTTTTCAAATTCGAATAAGTCACTACTCCTACTTTCGAGATGTTTTGTTTCGCTATATAGCACAGAAATATAAATGGAAATATTATCAGTACAATACGGTTAATTATGATGCGTATTTGAACATAACATTTGAGCATAGTTTTCCACAAAAAAATATTGAGTGCAAAATGTATGCAGATTTGTATTCATATGGTAACACCCCCGACACAACAGCGAAATGTCAAACTCAAATATGAGCAAGTGCAATGGAGAAATCATCGCGTTGTGACGTCACATTGTACCGTGTGGCTGCAATATGGCGGTGGCAATACAAAGTTTGTCATAATTGGTACTGGATTTTATATGTGAAAAACAACTGTTGCCACAACTTAAATATAAAATCTTTCAATGATCCAGTTTGTTTTATCAGATCACACTGATAATAAAAAACGGCTATTTATTGGTTGATTTCTCTTCTTCTATAGGTATTATTACACTCACGATTTCGGTGATTGCGATTTAAAATGAGTGCATCGGTCCAATTGGCGTAACTAGGGCTTACATCATACTTTTGGCAGTATGCGAATGTGACATACAAATGCAAATAACGTCGGCAACCGCTATTTACATCGATCCACTTGCGATGAATCGTAGAGTGATCAGTAATTACTGCTCAGATAATATTTAACGATTACTGGTAAAATTGTGAATAAAAACGATTAACGACTAAAACTAAATTAACATAAACAAAAATGTTTACCGTGGGTGTGAGTGCTGCAATTCGTCCCCTACTAAATAAAGAACGTAATAAAATGTTGTTTAGGACAATAGAGATCGCCGAAAAAATCCACATCGTCCCATGGCAAGGCATAGACGAGAGCTGAAGCAATGAAAGCGATCGAATTTAGGGTCCAGCTCATACCGTGTACTAACTACATTAATACACTCGGTACCAAATTCAGCTTAGTACTTCGTGAAAAAATTACTTGATACCTATTTGAGTTTCAACTTTTGGTCTAACACCGGTATTAGCCCTAGTAGGTACTCTGTGAAGAAATCGGCCGTAAAAGTCGTTTTTTTTAAAGGGTGTCAACAAATCTGTCGATTTAAGCGATGTCGGTGTAAACTTTGTTTCATTTAATGACATATTAATGAAAGTTTATTAGAGATTGAGAATTTTTTCGTTACATTAACGATAAATTTAAGACGTCATCTTTCGAGCCAATAAAATAGTAACGCACACTGTTAGTAAAGGTACAATAATCACCCTAACAGAATTGACTCTAGGTAAGCTATAAAGGGATAACTTATAGCCAGGAAGATATTGCGTAAGGGTTTTTCTGAACGATTTATTTTTTGACAAAAGGAAAAAAACAAAAAAATTCTACAATTTTATTTATATTTATATTCCGAATTGTTTGTTTGCGAAGTCTTACTTCTGCAAAGTTGGATGATTAGGAAGGTGCCGTGACATGAGGCCATATTTTGAAATGTACTATGATCAAGAATGATTTGCTTTTGCAAAGTGTCATAAGGCCATACGTTCGAATATGGCCTTATGTCGCTTACCGAAAGCGTCATAGGGCCATATTTCGAAATATGGCTTTATGTTTCATGGCCTAATGTCACGGCACCGATTAGGGACCATCATTATTATATTTACCTGCTTTGATTGTGTTAAAAACTATTTGCATTTAAATTTTGTGGTGGTAATGACAAGTGGTCGGAGTATATACCTAACTGCTTGTGGGTTGATAATCTTCTGTCAAATGGGTCTTCTAGTACCACGAAATGGAATTAGAAACCTATTTACAAAAGAAAGTCTACTTACTTAACAAGGGCTTGATAGAAAAAGCATAAAAGGCAAAAATACATAAAGAATGATTTGTATTTCCTCTGCTAGACATTCCTTCTCAAAATCAAGCACACATATTAAAAACTGAATGCATTAACAAAAAAAAGTTTCACGAATATGTACTCAAAAAAAGTGCAAAATAACAGAATAAATTCGCAACCCAAACATCCATTCACTGCAATAGAAAAATATGTAAATGCTTTGGAATTGAAATGAATTTTTAATAGAAGCATAAAATCGTAAACTACTCCAAAGCTAATAATTCAGCTTTTTGGCTGTGCAATAGCGTGCTGTCAAAATAAACATAATGCACCCTCCTATGTTTGTATAGACAAAAGCCTCATCGAAAAGTAACACCATCATAGCGAAATCCAAAGCTCATTAAATAACAATCGTATAAGCAAGGTACCGCTTTGTATCTAGGACGAATTCATAAACCTACAGCAAGTACACATACATAAAACACTGCTAATAAATTTCGACGTCAAATTTCCACACATTCACAGTCGCACACACCCATGACCGATCCCATCCCGAGCAGAATGAAGTCCTGGAAAAACAGCCAAACAACGAAACTATAATATAAAAAGACAAATTATTGTTTTCAAATTCATAGACGGACTTAAGTGTACAAAAGCACATTTTCAATTTATCTACACTGGCCGGCTACCGTATGATTATGACAACTAATCCGCGAGGGTGTTTTATTTATTATCACTATGGCTCCGAAAAACTTTGGCAATTATTTCAAATTTTATTACCCTCTGCATGAGTGTATACCGGTATCATACCAACTGTATACACGTATACAGACTATACATAGGTACCTGTTCCGTGTATGACTGTGTATTTTGTTGAGTCGCGAGGCTCTGAATAATTTCAAACTCAGATTAAAAGCTTGCACACGGGGGTGGTGTAGTGGTGGCACGGTTGCCGTGAGGCGTGAGCGCTTTGCCATTGTGCCATGCACCGAGCTCTGAGTTGTGAGATACGAGTATTTCTGGAAATATAATAAAAGGACCCACAACGACAAAGCAGCGATATTAGTGTTTGCGGAAGCTTTACAACCTTTTACCGTATATAGGGGAAGGTTTCTAATGGATTTTGCAGGCAAGCAAACCGCGCATTGAAATGGAAATAATAAAAATAACCATTTCTCTGCTCTGCTGCTATTGCTCGAGGTGGCCCTTTGCAGTGTACGACCGACGGGGTAAGGTATGCTATTTTGTTTGTACTGACTACGGGGGTTCATCTAGTTGTTGACTTCGACTGGGGTAGGTCACTAGCCCTGTTTATAAAAATATTTATTTATGGTCAGGATATATTTAGATATGTAGTTTTTCTTTATACCCATATAAAAATAGATTCACTTTAGTTACAAAGTTTTAGCATGGATATTGGATACATTTTCGAATTATGGACTAGTTTTAGTACAGGAATGGGTACAATATACATATCGACCTGTTCCATTTTTTTGCTTGTTTATACATACTTAGGTAGTGCCTTTGCTTTGATGGATTTGACAAAGTTGCAAGATTTCAGATTGGCTACCAATGGAGAATTACATGACCTTTCGTTTGTTAGCTCTACAGAGAAATGGATACAACAAGAGGGTGGGGAAAACGATTGTGAAGCAATGTGGAAATTAGACAGAAAGGTCGAAAACTTTTTTTTCAGCTATACTTTCAGTACTGAGAGAATTGAAGCATCACACAGTTTTGTGATGCACACACAGTTCCACAGGACCAAAGCCGGCCATATACGGCTCTGAGACGAACAAGCTATTACTTGACAGACAAGCACTTGCGGCTGCCATCAGTTAACAATTCTGTAGTGATTGTGATATAAACCTTGACTACAATCGTTTCTACCATCCCTTGATATAAACCAGATTCGAGCGGTCGTTGGAGTAATAATACCAAACAGGGCTAAAAGTCTAGAAATGAAAGAACTACAACTTTTGAGAACGCCCTTTACGGAAACACAGAACTTACCACAATTTGAAGTAGGATTGATGACAAACTCGTAGGTCGGGAATCTTTATGGCTGAACTTCCGTCTATATCTTTCTTGGAATGTGGAGATAGGTTCTTGGAGACTTTCAGAATAACCACCATCCAAGTGTCCACAGACAGTTGCATCTCTGCAAGTATTATACCGTCAGGTCCTAACGACTTTGCAGCCACATAATCTCCATCCAAACCTTGTTTGCGATTATGAACGCTTTAAGGTGGGATTTTTTTTGCCAGGGTTTTGATTTGCATCTGTGGCACTACCAGGCAAATGGGTACATATATAATTATTGAAAGTCGACGGTCTCCTTATTTGAAGTAGTCCATTGCCCAGAATGCCGAGTGCCATTTTCGTCACAATAACACCAAAAATATGTTGATTCGCTTAGCCGGCTGACACTTTTATGTATGATCCTCAACAATTCTTCATCTGTTAATCTGAACTATACAGACGTACTAGATTTAGCTCAAGCCACATGTGATATTGTGTGCCCGACGGCTTGACATATTGAGCTATTTAAACATGTCCTCCTTTGCAGCAGTTCTAACATCCTTCTTTTCCTCAATAGCAAAACAATTAGAATCAACATCCGAGTTACTGACCTACTAAGCAAAAGCAAAAAAAAAACGTTTAATTACTTAATTGCAGGACGATGTACCTACATGCGCCGCGTGCTGCACGTAGGTATCCTATGACATAAAGTTCGACCCACTTATTTTTTGTTGTTGTTTCACTAGGTCAGTCACGGAAATGTTTGTTGCATTTAGTTAAAAGCATTCCGCTTTGTTTTCGATTTTCTAACAACAACTTCTATTTTTTTTTGCTCTGTTCCTCTGTTGACGTATTTGCTGCATATAATGAAAATGTATCTGATATTGTATTATCCTGCATATAGTCCGCATCAGAGTGCAATTCTCACCGGAGGTCGTTTCAATGACTCCTGCGGATGGTTGAACTGCGGGAGAACATTTCGATATATTTTTACAATTTAAATGAGTATCTGTGTGGGTGAATAAATACATCTGCACCATCCGAAGGGAGTCTAAAATATAACCAAGAGGAAAATAAACTTTTTTAAATGCTCTGCGTTTACGTAATTATAGCAGCTCTGCGGAAGAAATTGCTAAAAGATTCACTTGCAAGTCAGTATCTCATTTTTTTTTAAGATATTGTAATTTTGCTTTCTATTCAATTGGAAACTGATTGTGACTTACGAAATAGCGAAACTTTACAGCGTTATTGTTTTATTTTTATTTTTGTTCGCCGTTCTGTTCACCTAATATTATATACTCCATCATCGTGGTCCGCAACAAGAGAACAACTAAAGATGTGAAGCAGGAAGCTATCATCATCGAGAAACCACAAGAAAAAAAAAAAAGACTGAATTTTCCTCTAGAGACTACACGAAGGAAGAAAATTCGCTATCAAGCAAATTGTTTTTAAGTGAAAATAGACAAGAGACCAAAGTAAATTATATTCAGCGCGGGAGGGGGATTGTGTGTCGAGTTGACAAGGAAAGGACATTGCACTTTTTTTTGCCGAGCTTCCTCTCGCGCGCTTGGTGAATATGTAGCCAAGTAACAATTCTCAAACTGCAATTCCACGGAATGCAGTTGAATTTGTTCGTATTTTTTTTTTTTTTCTTTTTCTTGTTGTTCTTCTTTTTTTGCTGTTTGTCGAAGTACGACGAGAGGACAACGAGGAGGACGACGATGACGGCAACGATGGGAACGACAACGACAATCGCACAGAGCTATGGGGGTGGTGGCATCGGGATGGTGTAGCAGATGATTGTGTTTGAAATCAGTTGGAGCATAATCATCATTTCGAATGCAGGTAATGTGCCGTTCAACTTGCATAGCTTATTCAGCAGCAGAAGTAGCACGAGCCAGACTGCTTATTCTGCAGAGAGAGAGTACACTGCATTTTGAGTGAATAAATGAATTAAAAATTCCTCGACGCCATGGGGACGAAGGATATACAATGAAGACTTATTCATGTGGTTTGTTTTTCGGAGTTTTATATGATAAGGAATGTAGGGGGGAGGTTTTCGTGATGAAACGCCAGCGTTCTCCAACAGACGAAGAACGTGTTTTGATTTTCATATCGCCATGAGGGCTTTGAGTTTACTGGTAAATATATTGGAAAAATGTTTGACCATGTTATACTAAATTTATATCGGGAAAGTGGCATATTTGCATTTTGTCACCATCAAGGAAATTGGGTGAACTTATTCGTTGTGCTAGCCAGAAGCACCTACTCAATTAGAATACTAACTTTAAATAGATAAACTATTCCTTGACATTGACAAATTTTATATTAATCAAGGCAGATAGCTTAGCTACTTTGCAATCTTTTTAATCGAATTCCAATCGTAAAAGAAAGCGATTTGACTTTAGGAAAATGTATAGGTAAATGCGTCTTACAAAAAAATACAGAGAGTTTTATCCTCGAATAGAGACTGCATCAGGATAGAAATATTTTCAGTAAGCAATACGCAACTTTATTTTAACCTATTTTCACATTGAAGCAACAGTATTGCCAGAAATTTCTAGCTACCAGGGATATTTTTACATACTGTTAAGAATTTCGTATTAAAAAATGGATTGCTACTCCTACTATGAAGCAATATTTGTTTCTTTTGCTTTGCAAAATCTGTACCTATCACTAGCGATAAATTTTGTCGCAATCAGCAACATTTTTCATTTGACCGGTATATTGAGTTGCTTTGATGTGAGACCATAAACAAGTTTTAGGCACATAACAAGTAAAAGTGTTATCATCGGCCTGTCTGATGCTTTCATACCCTGCACTGTATATCCTGTCAGGTACACGCATGTGTCTAGTATTGGCTTTGTATGAGAGGTACCAAAACTACTTCACCGACATAGAAAATTTATATTACCAACCTGACAACGATAAAAACAAGTATTCTCACAAAACTAAAACTTCATTCACCGTGCCCGTCGATTCATTCAGACGATAAGGTGTTTTCAATAGACAGAGAGATACATGGTTCTAATAGTGGTTTTGTATGGGAGGTACCAGAACTACTTGACCGACATAGCTCATTTTCAATACCAACCTGACGACCGACGGTAAAAGAAGTCATCTCACAAAATTTAATTCGCATTAGGTCAATTCGTTTGGACGCTATCGTGCTATCAAGAGACAGACAGACAGACGGAAATGACTAAATCGATTCAGAATGTGATTCCGATCCAGAATATATTATGTACTTTACTAGCGAACCCGGCGAACTCCGTCTCGCTGCAATTTTTAACTCCTTCAGATAAACTCCAGAGTTATAATGACACACAGATAGCTAGTTCAAATTTCAATGTGATTTATTTGAATGGAATCGAAATCAGTAGAGAGCGATGTGATAAACTGTTTTTCGGTTCAACAGTTTCTTGAAGGATAACCGCGTTGCACAATTTCGTATGATTCAGATTCCACAACATGATTATGATCGGTCCCACCTTCATAGCTGTGAATTATTCGGTGGAGTTTCTGGTACATCAAGCGATGTACACCCAAATTTATTTTCTGGAAAAATGGTCGAATTGATAAATTTATCAGATAGAATTTCAATTGAATTGAATTGAATTGAATTTCAATTCAATTTCGTCGAAAATAAAAATTCAAATTTTTCGCGTTTTTCCGGAACTTTCCTAGTTTTTCACAAAGAATTTTAAAATTTTTCACAAAATTACCTACAAAAAAATTTATTTTTCCAATTTCCCGACTATTACGGAGGGTTTTCCCAAAATTTTCTTCCGTAAAAACCTTCTTCTGCCAATTACGAACAACTAAAAAAAATTTGAGCCAAATCGGTCCAGCCGTTCTCACTTGATGAATTGCTATACATTTTTCACACCATTCCTAACTTTCTCGTATACCTACGTAGTAGGTAAGAAAAGTAGTAATGTAGTAGTAGGAAAAAAAGTACAAAATTTCGAACTTGAGATTTTGATCAATTCCGATATTACGATGAAAGAGGAACTCAAAAAAGTGGGTCTCGCAATTCAGTCCGTCCGTTCATCTGTCTGCCTCATAAGCCTGCCTTCGTCGGATTTGTTTCAAACTTCGTATTTAGAGTTTGTGGGCTTTCCGCTAGGAGGCGTTTTTTTTATGTTATCCCTAATATTAACGGTAGGCATACTTCCCATATAAAAATTTTACGAAATATTAAACAATTTAGCTTTTTTCGAAAACGGCTCTAACAATTTGAACTAATATTGATACTTGAGTGAATGTAGGCAGGCTTAACATGACTGCATACCCAGTTTTTCGCTACAAAGTCCAGCAACTGCACTTTTGAAAATTGGCTTTTTCTCTAAAAGATTTTAACAAAAATTTCTTTCTAAGATAATAACGTCATTCTTAACTTGATAGCAAACTCAGTTTTTCTCTAAAAAGACTGTGTCCTTTGATATATGTACACCCAAATCCCAAATCCTAATTTCAAAAACGACATTTTCGATTATGATAAAAATGTAACTGGCAGCGGCAGGTAATGCTTAAATCCATAGTAATACCATTTGCTCAATTTTGAGCTAAACAGTTGAAAAAGAGTGTTTTTTGAACCATGAATGCGGCCTTCGGTATCCACCCCAATCGCTAAAAATGGTACTTTAAAAACTACACATATCTCGAAAACGCCATATTCGATTTGGTTAAAAATGTAACTGCTAGGTAATGTTTATATCCTGAAGAATACGTCTTACTCAGTTTTCAGCTAAATAGTTTAGTAGCAGTGCTTTTCGAATCCAAACTTGTAACATTTGTCAGCATAATTTTACAAAAAACCGCTCCAACAATTTTGATCAAAATACATATTTAAGACAACATAAGCATCTAAATATGATCACGTGCCGACTTAGTTTTTGTCAGAAAACTCGAATACAGCCGTTTTTGAATATTTCTCAAAAATGACTACCCAAATCCCGACCTGTATTCACATCCGGTATATTTTCGCAAAGCCCAAAACTTCCGAAATTGATCGCTACTTTCCTCCTTCAAGTGTCAGTTGGGGGTAAATTTGAAAGTAATAAAGTGTTGTACTTAATATGTATGTTTATGTAGTATGCATTATGTTGTTAATTAACAAGGGTTCAGTTCAGGTATCTGAGTACATCTTGAGTGGTTTAAACGTACAATTTGCTGAAATGACTCTGAGATTCTGCGAGATTCCCAATAAATGAGAAAGTTATGTGCTACCCAGTCGGGCACATTTTTATATTATATATAGAGAGGATTTCCGGTGAGTCCTTTTTGGCGTTACAAATGCAATGATAAAGTGAATATACCTTCCTGTGGAGGGTAGAGAAACACCAGTTTGGTACCCAGTATTATACTTTTATTAAATTTAATTTAAAAAATTCATAAATTTTTATTATTTGTTTTGTTTGAGCAAAATATAGTTCAATTCAAAAATAGTTCCAAATTTTCCAAATTTCGATTGAAAACAAATTAACATTACGTTTAAACAGAGTTTTTAGTAGTTTAAAAGTGGTGGAAGGTATCTACTATCTACACAATACACAGTGTTATGTCTACAGTTTTTGTGGAAGTTCGAAAATGGAGATCTTTTTTTAATCGAATTCCGCTAAAAGGTTGCATTTTATGTTTAAGTTGCGTTCGCTTTAAGCGGCCCCTATTGTAATCTGACCGTAGTCACTAGCATTCATTTGTGTGTGTTTCTATTTTTTGACGAATGGAGGGACCTATAATTTTATGCCGAGTTCGCCGAATGACTGGATTGAGACGCTTATCCAGACAGTTATACTCTCGGATGTTTGTTAAGCAATGTGGCGTAGTGAAAAAAACCTAATATATTATTTCAGTTTTTTCCGCATCCTATTCCTCTTAAACTTTCAAAACTCTGCATCTAAGATAAGCTCTGTTCTTATTCTGTTTATGGTCAAGTCAAAAGTAAATCCTCTATTCACTACCCCATGGGTCTATGAATCTTATATTTGTGTTAAGAATTGTATTGCTTAGGTTTTCGGTAATAATGTTCTTTCGTAATTTGCGAAAAATGAGAATAAATCGATTCTATGGAATTTTCTGTAAACCTGAAATCAATACGAACAAAACAAAAAAATCATGAAAATCGGCCCAGCAGTTATCGAGTTACACGTCATCGAATTTCACCTCATAGAAGATGTTTTTGTATGGGCGGTATCTCCCCTTTTCTTCCCAGGAGCACTCCTGGGCAAATATTAAGATTGTCTGTAAAATTAAACTCAATCGATTCGCCTGTTTTCGAAATATAAGATATTTTATATGGGTGGTGACACGCCCCTTTGTCAAATTTTGACAAAACTTCACAGGGCCAATGCCTAAGATTATCTGTAAAAATATATAAAAATTTGGTTTTCTTTTTAATTGCACTCCCGCTCAGCCATCCGTTTACCCAGTTAACAAAGTTAGCGATTAACCTAATTACAGTCCCCACAAAACACGAGTTACGAAAAAAAAAAAAAAAAAAAAACATTTTATCGACCATCATTAAAACGCTGATTTTATTATTCATTTGCAAAAAAATATATTAGGTATATTACCTATATAGAAAAACTTTCCAACAGTTTCCCCCCGAGCTAACCCAAAGCATTGTGTAACCGAACGGATTAACGCAGTTTTGCAACGAATCAAACAAAAAATAGTACAACACCCAACAGACATTCAATCAATTTCCAATTAATACTATGAAATAAATTAAGGCCCAAAGAGTGGGAGAGTCTCTATGGAAAAGGACTATTTGCATTAACCATCGAAGTAATTTTCTAATGATCCTACAAATTTCATTCGGTTTTCAAGAGGGATGGGGGTAAATCATTACCCGTCGACTACCGCACCATTGGCTACCACTCCTAACTGTGGCGCCATCGTAAAATCATTAGTTCAACTTCATTAAATCAAATTAATTGGAGTGTGTTCGAACCTTCGAGAACTTGCAGCCTGGAGGATTAATTTTACTTTATTTTTCTGGCTTCAAGCTAAAATTATTTTCCTCGCTCATTGCATTTTTGGTATGGTGCGATGGTGGCGGCAGCTATACTGGGAGTGCTTGGCATTATCCTGGTAGGTATATTTTCAAGAAAAAAAAAAAAACTTTTCTTTAATTCTACTTACATTTCGACATAAGGATGAGGGATAACGCTTCAATTGTCATTAATCAAAGCTCCTGGCAGGATAAATAGAGTGTACTCAACAAAACTGTTTTTTTTTTTCTTCTTAGGGTGTTGTCTTCCAACATTCTACCATTGTAGTTCGTTATTCGCCTCCCACAAGAATCGATTTTCTGTTAATTTCTGAGCGACATTGGCAATCTGTATTAGTGGTAGACATGAACGTAAATGTAATTTGTTTAAATATCTAGTCGATTTAGGGGTATTTAAATTTGTTACGTTTCTTGGAAATGGATTATCGTTTAGGAAGATTTTTGTAAGAGGAATGTGGTCAATTATATTTAGTGCGTGAATGATTAGGCGCATTGACGATATTAGGGAATTCTTTATCACTTTCCAATACAATTGTCATTAGTTTCATTACTTTCATCTTTTAGGTAGATAATAGGAATTCGGGTTGCAGAACGCTATAGGTTTCCAATTTATTTTACTTGATTTTGTATACAGTTAAGGAAGGGTGTACCCAATGACAAATTGTGGGACACAATCGTTTAGTATTCCAAGTCAAATATCTTGCGATAATCCAGGATAATAGAAAATATTTTCCCAAATATTACTGGATATACACAATAATGGTAGGGCCATCATGACAGATACATAAGCTTTTATGTTACGGTTAATTAAAGCCACGTAAAACAGCTAATGATCGAAAGGAGCCCAAACAACCGCCGAACTCTTCTTCAGTACTTGTAAGATTCTTAGTGGTATTATGAGGAAGATCTCTTTCAGAAAAAAAAAATAAATCCACTGCTGGTATGATTGACCACTGTATGAAGAAAGTCGATTCTCGACAATGATATGCCAAAGATTGGAATAAAATGCGTCCTTCGACTCCCTTAGGGACGTCTCAATCACACTATTATTTCTGAAAAACGATTCCATGCTAAAGCTTCTGTGTATTCTATCAACCTGTTAGTCGAATACGTTGCCGCAACGGATGCGACTGATTCTATGGGTCGGGGCCTTTGGGCTATAACAGACAATAAGTCTATTTGCTATTTTTATGAAACGCACACCACCCCTTATTGGTATGTATTACGAATCTTGGGTAGCTAGGTACCTGTTTTATTTTGACATTTTTGTTAATTTTCTTTCTTTCAGTGTGAAAGAACTCGTCTGATTCAGACTAAATTGCCCTATTTTTGCTTGCTTCTGATTTGTTCCCATGCCCAATAATATGAACAGAGCCATTTTGAATTACATATACCTACTTAATAAAAATATCAAAATTTCACCGAAGCTCGTGGAAAATTAAATTATTTACATGAACAAATTCTTTTTGACAGTTTGAGTTTTGGTTTTGTTTATTTTAGATAATGCAATATACTATACACCTGCTTAAGCCCGTATGACATTACTGCCCCTATTATGGAACACAACTCAACTTAGTTGTGTTGAGTTGTCTTTAATTCAACCCAACTTCCACACAACCCAAACTAACTAACAACTTATAGACAACCACCGCCATATTTGTTGTGTTTTGAGACACGATTTTTCTATCAAGGTTGTGTATAACAATACGGACAATACCGAATTTTGAATGACATAAAACCAAGAGACAACTCAACTGTAGTTGTAGTTGTCTTACATAATAGGGGCATACATTTTTTTTCTGCATTTTTAATGCATTTAGGCCCATATGAAAGTGTTGAAAAATAATTTCACCAAACTGCAATCTTAAAACAAAGTTTTATCGAATTTTACGATAGGTTTTAACAGTTTGAGATTCAATGTTATATCTCCTCCTTAACATTCTAGCAAAACTCAAGCAAAAGAAAACGTCCAAAAATTAGCCTATAGGTTAATTTTTTATTAGCCTATACACTCCCGCTCATCTGAATAGGTTCAACATTATTTAAAAAGTAAAATGACGATATCTCTCTAACCAACTTGCCGATTTTAATGAAATCAATTTTTTTGTACAGAATATTCAATTGTTAATGAAACACGAAAGTTTGCGGTCTCTAACATACGTATATATATTTTTATTTTTATTTTTGGAAAAACATGTCAAAAAAATCCCATTTATTTTGGCTCATCAGAATAGGTTCAAGGGCAATAACTCTAGTTTGCGATCTACAACGATTATGTAACGACGTCAATTATTTTGCTTTTTTAAATTGAAAGTAATTACAGCCGTTTTTTTCTAAAATTGGTCGCGGAAATCAATTAAACGACTTTGAAAAAGGATAAATAAAGGGATACTTCAAATTTGGTTTAAAGCCGGGCCAAATCGCTTAGAAGATTTGCCGAAGTCAAAATGTAGTTGGTAATTTTAGTCGAAATGAATTAAGCTATAATATCAATATGAAAGGAGGGGCTCAACATGCGACAACACCAGCAGCGAGAAGACTTATCATCTGAACTGCTTCAAATTCCCAACGTTGTAGTGCTAGAATCAGGGAAGAATTCGGTGCTAATAAAAGTCTGGCATCTGGAAAACGCATTATTCGGAGTGCCAAGCATTTGAAGAGACTGAACGTAAAAAAAAGAACACATCTCAATGATGTGTGCAAAGCTACACGACTTCAGTTTGCTCAAGATCATATGACGTGGAATAGGAAGTGGCAGACTGTCGTGTTTTCCTATGAAAAGAAGTTCAACCTTGATGGACCGGATGGCTACAACTATTACATTCACGACCTGCGAAAGGATAAATGTGTTTTAGGTAGTCACCACACTGTGGTGACTGTGCATCAGGGGCATTACGATGTTCCGTATGTGACTTTGTGAGCTGCAATTTGCTACATCGAAAATTAACGCGAATGTATGCAAAACTATACTAGAAAATGCTTTTCCAAATTTTTCGAATATTTTTGAACGGATTCCATGAACAACGGCCCCTTTCATAGTGTTATTAAACAGTGGATAAAGGATCAAAATGTGAAATTGCTCGAGTGGTTGCCATACTCCCCGGCCATAAATATTATTGAAAACGTTTGGGGTCTATTGTCCAAAGAAGTATATAAGGACAGGGGACAATTTGGGAATCCTGCAAGCCTAATTGGCGCCATTAAAAAAACCGGATCAACAATTTCACTTGGATTTATTGGAAAATATTATAAATATTTTCCAAATCGTATCTATGAAGTTATATTGAACAAAGGAGATAGTACTACATACTAAATTATACTTAAATATGTAGCTAAATGTTAAAAATAACCAAAGCTGTGAGTTAGTACTTAATATATATATTTTTTCTTAATTTTAAATTTTTGAACCTATCCAGATGAGCCAAAATATATGGTCACTTTTCGATACGTTTTTGGAAAAATAATCATAAAAATATAAATACGTGTTTTAGAGACCGCAAACTTTCCTGTTTCATTAACAATTGATTATTCTATATAAGAAAATTGATTTCATTAAAATCGGAAAGTTGGTTACAGAGATATCGTTATTTTACTTTTTAAATAATGTTGAACCTATTCAGATGAGCGGGAGTGTAGGTTAATTTTTTATAGGTTAATTTTTTATCTTTCCCCTGCAGCAGGATAATTTGTTGACAGCTGTATATTCATTTTCGTCAAAAAATTATCCGAGGATAATTATTTAGCCCAATTAACACACGGCCTTAAAATGAAACCAGAGCAGTAGGTATGGGCGCAGTTTATTAGCTTTGACCTGTCAAACCTTAGCTTTAGCTTTCGCTTAGCTTTTCGCAAGCACTCTGTCCGTAGACGAATGCATGTAAAGTATTTTTTTCCGATTTGGCGCCTTTATTTCAAGTGTGAAATGTCACAATAAAGTCGTAAGTTTACAATCTCGATTTTCCACCCAAATTCGCATAGAAATTCTACCATCTTGTGGTAAATGATTTTCCATACAAATTTTGACAGTTCATTTACCATGTCATAAACTTACCAAGTTTACTACGTTTACGACGAGATTACAACGTTGCATGAATACCGCGTGTTAAATTATGAAGAAAATATTAGAACAAAATGCAGTCAGCAGTTAGAGCCATTGATTTAAATTGGTCAAATGAGTAGCCAAGAAATCGATAAATTCCTGTGCCAAGCCCTTATTTCATTGAAATATATAGTTTGATTTTGTGTCGAAAAGTGGGGCTCTCGGACCTTTTCCAACAGCTTCATTGCCAACTGAACAAAAGCTAACCCCATTTGGCCCAAAGTAAAAACACAATTGATTATTATTATTACTAGTTTCAACTTTATATTAACTCACAAGTAATATAAAATTTATTTGGAAGATTGATTCTATTCCATACTGTGACATTTAAATTTCCATTGAAAATTGTGCTCTTTAGCAATATGATATAAATTGAATTCAAATCCAAAATATTATTATCAGTAAACCCACACAAAAAAATGTTACGTATACGACACAGTGCCCGAAATATTAATATTCAATTGCTACCTTATTGGCAGCTGTGGTAATTATTATGACAGCCGACCATGTATTGTGTAGCCTTTAAAGTGGCAAATTGTTCCAAAATCGACAACTTTGAAGTTTGGTTTGCTAGAAGAGTTAAGCTCAAAGCGGCTATTGAATTGAAAAATATAGGGTGGGACATATTAAAAATAATCCTATCAAAAATAAACGCTGTTCAATATTTTTAAACAATTGTTGCTTTATTGAAAAAAGTTAACGTTCCGGTTTATTTGGGAATATTATTAATATAGGCCATCCTGTCAACCAATGTTTTAATACATTTTTGATGGTTTTAGTCCTTGCTACAGGAATACCTCTACCAATAGCTTACATGAATATCAGCAGTCAGATTGATACAAAACTCGGCAACTATAATGGGGATCATACTGTTAACCCTTTACTCACTCTAAGAGCTATGTAGTCAATATAAGCTGACAAAGTCTCTAATAGCCTATCATAAGCTTTTGGTTTCAAATGTATCGGATATCTAGTGATGAAAGTCTCTGATGTCAGCCGATTCAAGTGACTGCTAAAGCCTTTATCTGGAAGATAGAAACATATTTATTCGAAGAGGCTAGACAAAATATAGTTTCAGGCCATTTTTCTATTGCGATCGTAGATCGCAGTCAAAAGCGTCTAACATAAATTTATCAATTTTTTTAGAAAAAACATTTGATGAATATTATGAGAATATTGCACGGCCCCGTATAAACAGAGTATTTTGCCTAAGGCCAAAATATATTGCCAAGACCAAGACGACAAAGATTTTAGAATTAGATTTTCTAAATTTTTTGAATTTTCACAATTTTTTTTTTTAATTTTGTCCATGTCCAATTAGCAACAAAATAAACAAAGACGAAACAAATGGCATGTGTATCGACACTGTAAAAATAACATTGGCGTTCGGTCAAACAATTTGTGGCGGATACATTTTTCCACCAGTTATGCTATCAGAGAATTTGACGAGGAAACAGAAAAAAAATCAGCAACTATATCGGTCAGATAAATATGTGAAACTTTATCCCGTACATTTGAAATGGCACTAAAAAATTGTCCATGAGCCTAAAATCTTTACATATGAGGTTATAGGAGATTTATACTGAGGTGGGATCCCAGTGAACACAACCTTCATATCGGTTACAGCCTTTAACACGATGTAAATAAATAAATAAATAGGTGGCGCAACAGGCGGGTAGACACTAGGCCTAGGCCTAGCTTCTCGCAACCATTCGTTTTGTGCGAGTTTCTATTTTTGGAACGAATGGAAGGGACCTAAAATTTTATGCCGAGTCCGAACGGCTGAATTGAGAAGCTTTTTCAGGACAGTCATACTCTCGAATGTTTGTCAGACGTTCGCGAGAGGTGGCGCAGTAGAAAAAACCTTAAGGTGTAATTTGTGTTTTTCCGAGGATCGAACCTGGGATCCCTCGCACGGTAGTCCCGCACACTAACCACTGCGCTACATCATGCTGGACATGATGTAGCCAAGAAAATATGCCCAAATTTCTGTGTAGGATATTTGATTTATGTATTTTTCTGTACTTCAGTAGTATGAAAGGTTGATGACTGACTGATGTCCTTACTAGCCGCTTTACTTTATTATTCAAACACTTAGAGCCTGTTTCAAATGATCCGGATAAAGTTTCGGATAGTTAGTCGACACATAACGCTTTCCACCAGATAAAAGTAGCTGATATTTTTTTTCTGTTTCATCGTCAAAGTCTCTGATAAACTATCCGGTAGAAAAATTTATCAGGCGCTAATTGTTTGACAGGAATGGAAATGATGTTTTTTTTATCGTTTATCACATTTTTAAGTGAATTGTGTTGTTCTAGTTTTTTTTTTAATTTAGCATGAATAAATTCATTCATTCACTCATTTTCGATACCCCGCTTATCCCTCAAGTGGGTCGCAGGTGTAGGTTGCGCAAGTCCAAGTGCACCGTCCATAGTCTCGACTCTACGCCACTTGACAATTTAGCTTTGACATCAAGTTCGGTCCTCTTATAATAACAGAATAACCGAGCTGTTTCAAAATTGGCCAACCTGACCAATCCTACAGATAAACTTAGCATTGCTCTTGGTACTTCCATCACTCGTGAGTATACATTAAACAGGCGTTCTGGAGACGACCATCACTTGTGATTTCTTTACGTTTACTTTTATCTCAGCTTCCACATAAGCGACTGCAAACGGATAGAGTGCGCATTGAAGTTCCGTCTAAGAGGACCAAAGGATGACTAAGTCATCAGCGAAGAGCAAACGGCTTATCCTCGGATGTTCCAATTCGAAACGTTCTTCGCCAAGACTGCGCTGTAACATCCAGTCCATATAAGTAATGAAAAGGAGAGGAGACAAAATGCAACCCTGGCAAAGTCCAACGCCCACGGTATTGACTAGGCATGGATATAGTTAAACAAAATAGTGAAAATTCAGAAATCTTCATCGTCGAGGGTTTCTAAAAATAATTAGAAATACTCTGTTCCTACGGGGACCTGTAATATTCATCTAATTCGACATTTAAGAATTCAAATAAATGCATGATATAACACTTCTGACTGCTGTCTACACCCGTCAACGAAAGAATGCTCTGAAACTATATTTTTTCCAGCCACGTCAAATAAATATTTTGTTTAAATCTTCCGGATAGAGGCTTTAACAGCCGGTTGAACTGGCTGATAGACTATCCGAGACTTTATCTGTCAGCTATTACTATCCGAAACCTTTGAAACTGAAATATTACGTTTATCTGACATATAAATTCCGGATAGGCTATCCGAGACTTTATCAGCTAGTCTTGAAACTGGCCATTAAACGTGTTGGCTGAACTGATACAGCGGCATATTTAAATTTCTATTAAGTATTGTGCTATTTTCTATGAATCCAGATCGCAGAGCTTTGCGGCTGACGTGCTAATTACTGAAATCATAAGTTCCCAATCTTTAAAGTTAATTTTTAAGTGTCTTCAAGAAAAGAGAAATGTTGGGTAAAAATAAATTATCTTCCTGGAAGTACAATATAGGTACAGCATTTGTATCTAAGTTTGCACTCCAAAACTAAATAATTTCGTGGGTTGAAAAAGGCTCTTATTCCAAACCTTATAGCTGGGTTTCTTCTTCTCTTTTCCTTTAGAGGACTTTAATTAACAGTTGGGCTTAGAAATAAAGCTTCAACTTTGCACTATCTCGACCTTGTGAAAATGTTTCCATCCTGCTTATCTAAATAGTTTTCAACTGGCATTGGCATTGGATATCTCGATATCGGCTTGTAAAGCCTTAAACTGTAAGATTCTTATTGTTACAAGTTATACGTGTGCCGTGTTTACAAGCAGGTACATATGTAAAGCTTATGAAGAGACTACTTACTTGTCCTGTAATAATATCCATACCTTCCGGTAATTCCATAACATATTATGTAGGCTTTTAATGTGTAGCTTCCATGCTGTTGCGGTCTGTTACTACACTCGAAACCATAATGCATTTTCAGACTCAAGTACTCCACCCACTTTCAGTTAACGACAGCATGATAAAAGGGATCAAGATGCATTAACTCCACACAGCCACAGGATCACCCTGTGCCTACGTTTAAAACAATTTATTTTAATAAATATTTCTAGGCCAACATAACCGCAATGTCACCACCATATACCGCATTTGCCATGACCTCACCACACCTCCACCCCGTCACCATCGAATGTGTAAAATTGAAAATAAAAATTGTCCCTTGACAGCTTATAACCAGCAACATTTTATTCCCCAATGCAGAGAGAGAGACTAATTGCGGAAAAACTGAATTTTGTCCATATGAATAAAAAGGTTTTTTTTTTGCAAGGTAAACCGCGTGATGATATCCATAGTTGCCTGCCAGCACATACATCCATAGACAAATTTCCTCGTTCACACACCGACAAAACGGAGCTACGAAAAAAAGCTTCGTAATCCCATCTAATGGCAGTAATTGTAACAAATGGATTTAATACTTAGTTTCGTCAGTTCTATTTCACGCCATTTTCATTTCCGTTTCAATCAAGATTAAATTGTAATGGTGTAAAGGTGTGCGAAAGGATATCCAACAAATACCACTATATGAGCAACTGCAAAACACTTTGGATTGTTTTTTATTTTGATTCTCTTTTTTTTTATGGCTGTTCCATTTATGCAATTTGTTTCTTAATTAGGTTTTTCTCTCACGAAATTACAACGTGAAGTCCTTATTCGAGCATAAGGTGTATTAATGGCAAATGAGGTGAGGACTCGCAGGAAATTGTTTTATTTGTTCAAAGTCCGTGCGCAGTAATGATGGATGATTTGAAGTTTTGCGTTATTTATAGCTGCCCAAGTTGACATGGTGTCTGTATGTTTTGTATGTCAAATGACTATAAGTGCACATTAAGACGTGTTGTTTTCTATTTACAAACCAACAGTAAGGACTATAAATTACCTCGCTTACATGGCAAAGGCATGTTTTGTGTATTGATCCTTAAATATTGAATTTTGCTTTATTTATAGCCTGTGGCGGCAAGTGTAGCTTTTGCTATGTAGTATAGGTTATGGTGACCCAAATTGAAGTCACGTAACTTCGTTAATTCAAGGACATTGAGATGTAGAAAGGATGTACGCAATGATTTTTAAATGGCGCAATCTATGCATTACATCTAGCTGATGAACCGAAAGTATCTTCGGAACTATTTGAATTGATATTCATTTGAGGAAAGGAATTAACTTTATTTACAATAGTTTTAGTTTAAGGAGAGTTTGAGTTGAAAAATTTATTAGTATTATCGCGGCTGGCATATGAGCTTATGAGTAGGTTGCCAGGACACCTATAATGTGTTAATGGTTGCGTTTGTCGGTAAGGCATACAATTGGGGTAAATCAATCGAAAGAAAAGGCGACAAATTCGAGAGTCGTGTTGTGTAGAAAATATTTTCCATATGTATTATAAGAATGAGCACAGATTTTTAAAACTCGTCCCTTTCTTTTTCAAATCTAGCAATTGCATTGCGCATTTTGGTCACCATTCCAGTTGGTGGTTGGTGTTGTCACATTTTTATCCAATTTCGAACAAAGACAAATACAAAAACTGAGAATTAGGGGTTAAAGACCTCGGATTTCTCATGCAGATTTCTAGCGGTACCTACTCAAGGCTACGAAAGTGTGAAACTACTTGAAATGGGATCAATAGGTATTCAAAAAGAATATAGCCATCTACATCGAATATAGCCGTCTACAATGGAGCAGAGCTTTCACAAAATGAAACAATTGAAAGCATAGGATCACCAAAGGACCGAATCGAAAATAGGGCATACATAAGATGGTCACATAGAAGAGGGTACATGGTTTCAAAGAACTCGTGTTCGGTGTAAGATTGAAAAATATCTGTAAAATTGTTGAAACTCAACAGATTAAAGCTACGAATGGCGATGGGTATACTCTTTTGACATTGCTTTCTTATAAGCAACACGCTATGAGATAAGGTTTAACAAATTCGGACGCATGCAGGTATTGTGAGGAGCTACATGTCGGAGAGTCTCAAGTAAATGTCAAGCTATTAGAACAGAATGAAGCACATTGAAAGGTATTTCCTTGCCAATTTAGAGGAGGTTGGCTACTCAAACCCATTTTTGGTTTCTGTATGCAAAGGAAGTGCGAATTGGTTTATATAGTTTCTGACAGTGTATTCTCCAGGAATACTTGTGGGCCTGATATGGTTAGTGTCTGGACTATTCTGATGAACTCACACCCTACACAACCTAATCCCAAATTACTGACAATAAAAGAGCTGAAGATGTAAAATTTAGAACACTAGTGTGCATTCTACGATCAAATCACTTAGAAAACGTGTCTCCTTCAAAAAGGTTCAGTAGCGCAGTGGTTAGTGTGCTGGACTACTGTGCGAGGGATTCCAGGTTCGATCCCCGGAAAAACACAAGTTACATCTTAAGGTTTTTTCTACTGCGCCACCTCTCGCGAACGTCTGACAAACATCCGAGAGTATGACTGTCATGAAAAAGCTTCTCAGTTCAGCCGTTCGGACTCGGCATAAAATTGCAGGTCCCTTCCATTCGTCCCAAAAATAGAAACTCACACAAAATGAATGGTTGCGAGAAGCTAGGCCTTGGGTGTCTACCCGCCTGTTGTGCTGCCACCTATTTATTTTATTCAAAAAGGTTCAACAAAGTTATTTAAACAAAACTATCTTGATATTGATGAAACCTTTAGCCTTGAAATTTCTAAGTAATATGTACAATTCCTGGGCGTGGGTAAAGCTGGGCCCTGTATAATAGTTTCAATATAAAAATTCACGCTGTTCTTTTTATTATTTCAAATTTCACTCCTGCTTTACTTCCATGTACAACGTACGCATTTATACCTACAAAACTCCCATCCACATGATACTGAATGTCCTTTGTCAAAATGAATTCATTCCACAAAAAGGGCGACAAGGAAAAGGAGGCAACCTCCTTCAAATACGGGGTTACCTTCATTGTTATAAATTTACAAAACCCATCCTAGGTAGAGTCGTAATTTCGACAAGAAATAGTTACTAACTCAGTAATTCCTGAGACACTTATGTGGGTACGTCACCGTCGTCGTTTTGATTTACTCCTCAAAGGCTAAAGGGTTGATTCAAAATTATACACTGCCCGTAAGTTTTATATAGGTATGTGTACTACAGAGTGACACCGTGGACTAGGTTTAAAAATGATTCATATGTAGATAATTGAGAAAATTAAAAATTTTCAAGTTTATTATTTTTGAAAAAAATTGAATCACTGTTGAAACAATCACCTTAAATATTTTTATATTGATCGGATCATTCAATTGTTGAATAACCTCGTTGCCAACAAATTGTGACTGGTATCTTGAAAATTAGTTTGGTGAATTTTAAAAGGACACATTTTGTTCATTGAATGTCAATGTTGCTTAAATAATTAGGCTAGGTCATGCTAAAGTAACTGTAAGCAAGCCCCAGCACACCAGTAATAGTTCCGTTGTATCGTATGGATCATATTTTCCCTCTTACCTACTTGTAAAACCAATTTGAGCTTACAATAAAGCTTATTAGACTTGTAAAGATCCCAAGTTAAGTTTCCTTCTTCAAAAGGGAGCAAGGCAGGTGCAGAGAAGGTGAAGAGCCATCTCATCTTAACTATACAATATACATATACCGCAGCTTGTACAAACAATCTTTGAAGGTAGACTAAGTCTAGTTGTGTCCAGAGTGACAGTGATTGCACCTTATTATCTCACTTCTGGCTATCCCCAGTTACGTCCGCCATGTTAGTCAAAGTACTGCCACGTTTTGTGAATTAGCTAAGTTGAAGTATAAAGTCGGGATATTGAAAGAAGTTGAAATTGGAAAAGTGTTTTCTCCTCTTAAAGTCGAGAGAGTTCAGGCCCTATCCGCGGCAGTAGCTATAGCTTAGGTTAGATCCACACTGGTACGAAAATGACAAAATTCTTGACGTGGGTTGATATCCGTCAAAATTTTCAACTCAAACTCACTATATGGTATTTTGAACTATTTTTGGATATTGTTTCTGCAATGCAACAAATAAAAATAAATTTCAGGAGCCGACGGCCTTAAAAGTGTTGTACATGCTAATCCCCTATTTCCGTTAAATGTGGTTACAAAAAGTTTAAAAAATAGTCTTGCCCTACTTGTATCACTTGAACCGGTTGCTTGCAAGGACACCCTTAAATTTGGTTTTATTACATCTTCACGAAAGTATACCGTCTCTTCGTCTGTACCACCCTGTATAACACATTTATTATAATACCTCACAAAGGATCTTCTAACAGAGCCAAAGAAAATATTTGACATTTGCATAATCCTTTTCTACTGCGCTCACCCTTAACTCGAGCGAGTCAGCGTGCATTAGTTGCCACTATCTATTTGGTCCGTGTAAGTCGCTACTATTTTAATGCCACTGGCAGTTGTGTACTACGAACGAATACCTACCTACAAGTCCTTGCTGCTAATATCGCCTGACAAAATGCACAACGCTATACATACTATCTCTGTGCCAAAGCGATGGTCGGTCTTCGTCGATGTTGCGTGCTGGCGGTGCTGGTAATGTAGAACTTGGCGCTATAACCTGCCATCAGTTATGGGTACAATGAAATATTTTCACCAGCGGAATGTGGGTCAGCATTTTCTTGAGGGTATGTTTGCGCGTTTATTTCTGCAGAACTTCATGTTAGTCATATGAGTGTGTGTGCTTCGGTATTTCACAGCGGTATTTCTTCCTTTTTAAATTTCGTTTTTGTCAGATTTTTTTTCCGTTGTTTTCTTCGAAGTGAAATATTTTCTATTTTGAAGATTAGACAGTGGAATTTCAACTCCACACACACACACAGGCATACCTATATATGGTGCGAGTTTCACAAGATGAAAAGTAAATACATGTATGTACATATTTCATTCTATTGTTACACATTGAGTGACCAACGAACTTAGGTTTATCAAATTAAGTAAGGAACATAAAGCAATAGCTTGAGATGGGTCACAACCACTCACAAGCATAATGTCGTCTTAGAATCTACATATCAATCAATCATCTTCAGACGAAAGTTTATTAAGATGGTATGCCATTTTCTTTTAACAATTTAAGAACATTTCTAAATTAATTTTAAATACATTCGGGCAACATTAAAAAATAACATCACTCATCCTTCGTCGACGAGGGTTAGTATAGATTTTCTTCGAATGCCTGTGTGGGCCTTCAAACGGAATTTGTATGCTCCCATGTCATTTGGTATGTCTAACATGTTTTTTTTAGGTTTTCGAGTGTAAGTGGACTTTAATTTAATTTTAAACGTAAAAAGGACACATCACATCCTCTGAAAGGATGTATTATGGACAGAATTAAAAATTAAATCCACCCTTGTCAAGTTGATGGGACATGTTTTTCTTTTGGGATGATGTTTGTGAATAATTTGTGCCCAAAAAGGTTGACAATTGATTTTCCGCTGATGGTTTTCGAATGGAGTTTTCTTTGGCATTACTAGAGAGATTAAGGATCTGTGTAAATGTAGGGGTATCCACGAATGGGTCATTGAATCATTTGTTAATATGAATTAATTTTGGATGTTGATTCGAATTTGGTTAATTTATTTTTCCCATAGATATTCGATGTTGCCACAGGTTGCTTCTTTCTCAAGCTTTAATAAATTAAGCCAATGAGAAGTGTTCTCATTACTCACTGATCCAACAATAAACCTCGTCGCTTGACCAACACTTTACCAATGCACCATTAATGGACCAACGTGATCGTGTAACAATAATCACACCAAAAACATAAATGTAAAAAAGAGCCAAGTTCTTTTATATAGAACAACAAAAATTAAGTGCGTAACTATTCAGCAACGAAAAGTAATGAGATCTAAATGTACGCCAAGTTCTTAGTTTAAGAAGGTTATATGTTACAAAAAAATGTGTAGGTTCACTGGTCAAGTTTTTAGATTCTTATAGGTATATTGTATAATGACGTTATAGACGAAAAACTTGCCAAGTAAACCTACCAGTTTGTTTAAACATTAAGCCTTCTTAAACTAAGTTTTCGACTTCTTCCAAATTGCACGATTCTAGGATGACCGGAAGTGCTTCATAACTTTGATGATTATCATCTAAGTGAGTGAGTGAGTCAGTCAGTTACGGTTTTTGCGATTTTTGAAGTCATGTATGTTGAAAACCCTCCCTGACTCTTGTGCAAACATTGCAAAAGGAATCAAATTGGCATACAGGGGTTATGCAGACTCTGATGTGACCCACAAGCGTATAAAGTTCTTCTCTTGTCCTGACTTAAGACCGTTCGGTTTGAAGTTTAAAATAACTGCCATTAGAACAACTTGTTGCCAAACAGTTCGGTTGGAAAATATCGCTCTCTTTTTGCGTTAAGCACGTATCTACAAAACATCCATTATTCAGGAATTAAAAACGAATAGTTTCCCTTAATCGAACACAATAATGAAACTTTTTTTGTTTCGTTTATATATCACTTTTGTTAATGTTTAACAATTTAAATTCTCTTAACCTTAATTGAATATAAATACATACATGTTATAAATGTTTTTGCGAGTTTAAATCTCATATGTTTTGATACTTGGCACTACTATTATACACTCCCGCTCATCTGAATAGGTTCAACATTATTTAAAAAGTAAAATAACGATATTACTGTAACCAACTTGCCGATTTTAATGAAATCAATTTTCTAATATAGAATAATCAATTGTTAATGAAACAGGAAAGTTTGCGGTCTCTAACACATGTATTTATATTTTTATGATTATTTTTCCAAAAACGTATCGAAAAATGAACATTTATTTTGGCTCAACTGAATAGGTTCAAAAATTTAAAATTAAAAAAAAAATTATATTAAGTACTTATTCACAGCTTGGATTGTTTTTAACATTTAGCTACATATCTATTAAAGAATAATTTAGTTTGTAGTATCTCCTTTGTTCGGCGGTGGCCATGGTGTAGTGGTTAGAGTCATTGCTTGTGACCCGAGCGGCGTTGGTTCGAGCCCCGGCGGGGGACAGCAATACTATCTGCCACCGACCATAAAGAGAAACGAATAATATCAGAGTTTCTCCACCACTACACCAAAAAAGGGGTTTCTGCTTGGTAGTACAATGGACCGAGATTCGTCTGAGTGCTCCAGGATTTGGAATCCCCTTTAAAAAAAAAAAAAAAATCTCCTTTGTTCAATATAACTTCATAGATACGATTTGGAAAATGCTTATAATATTTTTCAATAATTCCAAGTGAAATAGTTGACCCGGCTTTTTTAATGGCGCCAATTAGGCTTGCAGGATTATCAAATTGTCCCTTGCCCTCATATACTTTTTTGGACAATAGACCCCAAACGTTTTCAATAATATTTATGTCCGGGGAGTATGACAACCACTCGAGCAATTTCACATTTTTGTCTCAAAATTGACAACTACATTTTGACTTTGGCCAATCTTCTAAGCGATTTGGCCCAGCTTTAAACCAAATTTGAAGGATCCCTTTATTTGGCCTTTTTCCAAGTCATTTAATTGCTTTCCGCGACTAATTTTAGAAAAAAACGGCTGTAATTACTTTTAATTTAAAAAAGCAAAATAATTGACCTCGTTACATAATCGTTGTAGATCACAAACTAGAGTCATTGCCCTTGAGGTTGAACCTATTCTGATGAGCCAATGGGATTTTTTTGACATGTTTTTCCAAAAATAAAAATAAAAATATATATAAGTATGTTGGAGACCGCAAACTTTCGTGTTTCATTAATAATTGATTATTTTATACAAAAAAATGTATTTCATTAAAATCGGCAATTTCGTTAGCGAGATATTGTCTTTTTACTTTTTTTAAAATTTTTAACCTATTCAGTTGATCGGGAGTGTACATGCCAAAAATCGTGTCAATGTTTGAAATGCTGACATTGTATTGATCTCCTGGTTAGTCAAACTATCAAAATAATACAAAGATTTTACTGATACCTACATGTTTATTTATTCCTGAAATAATCTCGTTATGAAATTTTTGACAATATAGTAGTTGCTTTGTTATATTAATCCTCATAGACTGGGCTCTTACCACAGTAATTTTTGGGTGTGAATGATAACACAAAATAACTCACATAATTAGGTAGTTCTTAAGTAGTTGTTACTAAATGCTACTATCTTGCATGCTGTAGTCGGGCAATGGTGAGTAATACGATATCAAAAATGGATTTCTGAATTACAAATAATTGGTATAACAACTTTAATATCATTTTTAAATGTGGAGTAAAGTGCCCTAAATACAATATGGTGGTCCAAGACGTTTTGCAGGCGGCCTTCAGCCTGCAAGATGCTCTTAAAGTAACCTAAAAATCAATTTTTTTAATAATTGTGATAACACCTTTTTTTTCTTATCTTATACCTATAGAACTTGACATCCTGATAACAAATTATGCAGCCTGCCGCCTGCAAAACGTCTTGGACCATATGTAGAGTTAGGTGCCCTGATTACCAATATGGTGGTCCAAGATGTTTTTCAGGCTGCTAGAAGCTCTTAAAGTAGTGTCTTATTTATGGCCCGCATTTGCATTGTTAGCTCGAGATCATCATTAAGACATTTTCTCATTAGTAAATGAAGACTAACAATGATGAAGTTGTGTAAGAAATCCCACTGAAGCTTATTTAAAAGGTAAAAATGTCCCATCTTTGGTAGATTTGCACATATCCACGAATAAAGGATAAAGAAGCCTCTTAAAAATATTTGTCTAACTTCAGCAAGATATAAGAAATTGTGTTGACAATTTAAATTTTTCTTTAACCAGGATCTACACCACTCGGTTGAGTTCATATTGCACTAAACGGAGTTCTAGTAGGTATGCGCTAAACTTTTGGTTGAAATCCAAAACTCTGCGTTGGTTTCTATTGTCTCTTCAAACTGTACTCATCTCAAATGACTAATTGATCATTTTTGACCACTTCAACATCACCGTCCACTTTTATTCTTTGTCAATCAGATAATTAACGTACCTACCAATCGTTGATATTATAGCTTATTGCTAAAGCTGTCTTTAAAGATTTTCTCTCCGATTCGTCGATGTTAGGTATTCCTTTTTGTTGACAGCATATATGTTTAGTTTTTATCCCAGTGTGAAAATTTGATCAATTGAAGACTCTACCGTCCTGAAATCGTATTGATAGTAGCCGATAAGGTTGCCTGGGTGCTGGCCATATACTGACCGACATAACCATATTTTAATTAATTTTAATTTTCCTTTGTGAGGGCATGAGTGCATATTTGGCTAATGCTCGAGAATTTAGACTAATCGCCAGTTGCTATAAGTGTCAACCGTTTTAAAAGCTCAGGACTTTTCCTTGGTATGTATGAAGAATCCATATTCAAGCCCTCCTGTCATTTACAGCAATCGCTATAATAAAAATAGCCTAGCTTCTCACAACCATTGGTTTGTATAGATTTTTTTATAAATTTTTGTTTGAACGAACACTTTTGGAATGGCGGTTATGTCCATATTTTTGGCTGCAAAATAGTCTTTCAGTTTACAGGCATTCTACGCGCGTATCGTGCGCGGCTATCAGTAGTATACGTTTGACTGCTTTACCCAGCAATCTATGAAAACATGGATTATCATATCTCCCGTCGACGTACCTACTTGCATAGCCATACTGTAGTCAGAGTCACCAAGGTAGATGTCAGTGTGGGACCTCATTCTGACCATCCCGATCCCAGGTACCAATAGGTTGCTCCATATGTGGCGTGCTACATATCGGGTACTAGCACCTTTACTGCTATATGTCGGCGTTTGACCGAAAATATTTTTTTTAATATGTACAGCAAAGCTTTTACGGTAATGAACTTGTTTGCCACTCATTCTATATTTCCTTGTTGGACAACAAGACTCATGACAGTAGTAAACAAAAATATGTTTTCCGTTTCGTGATATATTCTTCACAACCTACGACAATTTTTAAAGCTCACGTCCGGTATTTGATAAGCGTGTCTAGTGTCTACTTCTACATACATACACCGACATCATTTGCCTGATGTCACCCCAGAATACAAGATAAGAAAATAATCTCTATTCATCGTATATCTCCGTCTATTTAACATTTGATGTGAATTATTTGTACCTCATAATCAGTGTACGTAAATTCCTTCGCTTAAGCCGATTTCTGTATAAACCCTTGACCTCGACCCATAACATTAAATGAACCATACCTTCACACTTTCTTGCAAGGTATAGAGGTATCTTCTATTGATTCTAACTTTTCGACAAAAATTTCGGTTACACGTGTCAAACTTTCCACTCGTCCAAATTTATTTTTAAAAGCTTTTCTTCTTTTTTTGTTTCTCCTGTTTTATAAGTCCTGCCCAATTACCCATTGAATGTGAATTTCCTTTCCCACTAATCGAACACATTTTGTTCTGGTCGATTACTCCGCAGATCCCATTAGCAATTCAATTTTTTCTCGATGTTTGTGTGTGCATGCTGCCATTATTACGCCTGCTTACCTTTTCTAACCTCGAAGAGCCTAAATCATTTTCTAACTATCCCCAGCACCCGGCGTCGTCGCCCCTTCGCAGCGTAATGTTACGAAAAAGTCTATAGAAATAACTTAAAACAAAAACAAAGCATTAGGTGGAATATCCTCAACAGAAAAGACATGACGAAGCAATAAAACCTGAGAGGATACCTTGCTCGACGACGACGAAGACCGTTAATTTTGATGAACGAAAATTTTCTAAAATATTCACCTTCTCGCCCATTATCTCCCACAGCAGAAAACAATAACACAAACATTTCAGAACAATCACGATCAATTGTTCACGCTCATGTGGAGAGTATATTATCCTTGAGCGAGAAAATTCTCTTCCCAAATTTATTATTATTTTCTCTACTATCCTCGTGGGAGCGATTCTTTTTGTTTTTTTTTTTCATGCGATTTTTTCTGTTACATTTCTAATTCGGTTTCAGTTAGTCGCAGTCCTGGCTGTTATTGTTTCCTTAATGTGTATCTATTTGTGCGCGCTGCCACATGGAATGGTTCATTGTTCAAATAGAAGTCGACTTCGTCGTCCTTCGTCGTTGTAGTGATTTGAACTTATTTTCAAAATGCAGTCATGCGGTGGTCGACGATGACGACGACCGTCATTACTGTCGTCCTTCCATCTACCAAAGGAAGCAAGCATAATATATCCGCGTGGAAAAAAAATTCACAAGTTGGAGCAAAACCCCAAAAGGACGACAACCTGAAAAACATATGCGCGTACGCTATGTTTTCCACTGCATTCTTCTTCAGAAGAAAAAGGGTAATGAGGCACAAATGTAAGAAATTTATGAATTGCGATAACAAACCCAAAGGCTCTTGCGTTATAGGGGGCAAGGATATGGTCTTTCGCCTCATGCTAGGAGGGCGGTTTTGTAAGTAGATATAATACCTTTTATGGGGATTGTCTTCAGAGGGTGGTGTTGTGAGTGTCTGTGTGTGTGTAAATTGGTTGCGCCACAAAAAACGAAATGAATATACTTGTCCTAAAAGAGTTTTAGGTGAATAGGGTAGAGGCGTATTTTTTTATGATCTCTTAACATGCAGAACATGAATATGATATCAAGTAAACAACCGAAACGACGACGAACAGCGGCGTAGATACACTCGTATATACAAGTTTCTAAGGGGAGGGAATATGTGCGACGGTTATAATGATACCTGTGTGATTTGACATAATTATGTATTTACGTCGAATGGCATTAAATAGGGTATTTTACGAGTGCGTTACCTAATTGAGTGGTGCTACTACTGTAGTAGACACTGTGGAGCACCTCATAATTAGGACGGCTGTTAGCGTAACGCAAAATGCTATTACTGTCAGAGAAATGTAAACTTTGAAGTGCCGATTATAATGGTCTAATGGGTTGGATTTTAAAGCACAAAAAGGATAAAGAAAATATTTTATGGAATTAGGGGAAAAGAAATCAAATTTAATGAAATTTTACCCTTTGGTGAATGTGTTTTTGTGATTTGTAAAAAAAATGCTTATGTGTGAGAGCTTTGATCTACTATCCTAATTGGAGTTGTCAGTGATGCCACATTATGCATCAACGTATTTTGGCTTTTTGGACTACATCCTCTTTTCTCACAGAGTTTGGGATGACAATGACACTGACACTGACACTGAAAACTAGAAATTTACAATTTTTAATGCAACTTGAGAGGTCATTAAGATAAAGTGTAAAAAAAAAAATGGTTATATGCTTTCCCATATTTTTATAATATTTGGGTGAACACCATCCGAACCAGTTGCTTTCGATTTAATGGGGAGTTTGTCCTCTCCAAAATAAATAGCTTCAACGCACTGCAATGAAAATAATCGTTGTGTATTCATTTCAAGCCTTTCAAATTGATCATGTGACGTTGAGGAGGACCCAACAAACGTCCGATTTAACTCATCGAGACTTAATTTAATATTTTTAAATAGCTATTGATGCCTCCACTCCACTCCACTCTTTGTTCTCCAAAATTCTGAACTCGATTTATTTTCATGGAACTTATTTTTATAAAAAGTGGTTTTATTTTTCCGAATTAATTGTGTTAGGTACCTCATTCCGTAATCACTTAAATTCGACATGCAAGAGCGGACAATGGTATCTTCGCCACCTGTAGAAAAGTTGATCTCGTTCCCTGATCTTATTTAGCTCTAGCTGGTTACGGCAAGGTATCACAGTATTCTTTATATTCCTTGTTTTTAAAGGGACATATTTTTCAAACAAATGTTCTATATTTCTATATAAAGCTGATGCCCCTATTGTGGGTGAAATAATTGATCGTTGAGCGACAAACTGTCGATCGCCGATTGTAAATTTTAGTATTGTGTTCCGGTTGATATTTGTCGATTTGACAGTCGATTACGAATGTCTGGTCGATGCTTTTTCTTGGAAGTGTTCATACCATGATATGAAAACCCCGGGGATATGATTTGGTCATAATAAGATACCACGTCTTATGCGCTATTAAGACGTCAATAAGTGACGGAATTTTATTGGGAAAAATGGGTAGGACTTGCGTTGTTCACAGATTTTTAACCAAAAGATGCAATTGTATTTACGAACTGTTTCTTTTTGTTTGCTAAGATGGCCATATTCATGTCACCACTAATAATTGTTTTTAAATAACTTGGGCCCAATATTGCTCCGAGACTGCCAACAGCCATTGCTGAGCTTACGATAACTCAGCAGGTTGGTATTCAAAATACAAAACCAATATTAGACCTATGTAAATATTTACGTAGATACTAACTCACATGCCTAACATTTTGCATGACTTGTGTCCAGTAGAGGGTATCAAAGCATCGACCAGGCCTGTCACCAATCCGCTTCTTCCATCTGTAAGCAGTTTGTCAGAAAATAATTCGGCGAAATTAGGACTACAAAGCTGACATTTTTTGTTTACATTTGTAGATCTAATAGAAAATATGTACAGGAATATGTTTTATTTCTAAAGGACACCTTAAAAGTTTTTTTTTTCACATGGCTAATGTTGCTTGTTTCACTTGCCCAGAACCAACACCAGTAACAGTTTTTAAACTATCGGTGATCATGGACAGAAAAAGGGCCATTATATTTTGTAAACAAATAAAAGGAGACTTAAAACTAATTTATCCCAATGATTACAGCAATTCCTTTTGACTCTTTTTATAAATCGTGGCAGTCTTATCCCAGTTTGGTAATCGCTTTACTTTAACGACACAAGCAAGTCACAAGAGAGAGGGAGTTACTTTTCGTTTGGGCTTTGAATATTTCTGGTCGGATTTCATTCACTACAAGTTCTTCGCTCCTCCATTTACGGGCTTGAAGAAGCTGAGTCTATGTCTTGAAGGCATTCGTCTTATATTTTCTTGAACTCCAAGCGTTTTAAGCTACACAGACTGCTGTTGAAAATAATTCCCAATCTCTTCTTACCAAATATCATAGAGATGCGATTTACGCAACACTAGCATAGACTCTGGTACTGATGGGTTAATGCAAACGTTTGCAAATCTGCCGGTATATGGAGGTCCCTATCAGAGATTAAAACGAGTCGAGTTGATCGTACAAACATCGAGTAAAAAAATAAATAAATAAATAGGTGGCGCAACAGGCGGGTGACACCCAAGGCCAAGCTTCTCGCAACCATTCGTTTTGTGTGAGTTTCTATTTTTGGGACGAATGGAAGGGACCTACAATTTGATGCCGAGTCCGAGCTGCTGAATTGAGAAGCTTTTTTATGACAGTCATACTCTCGGATGTTTGTCAGATGTTCACGAGAGGTGGCGCAGTAGAAAAAAACTTTAAGATGTAATTTGTGTTTTTCCGGGGATCGAACCTGGGATCACTCGCACAGTAGTCCAGCACACTAACCACTGCGCAACTGCGCCCACAAACATCGAGTACTCGTTCTAAAAAACGAGCTCAAACGAACAGAGTCCACACACCATTGCACAATCATGGGTAATTTCTGTTTGTGAGTTTGATTAATCGTGAACATCGTGAATTCGAAGCACAAATCGAACGAGCTGAAATGAGTATGAATGCTTACGAGTTGGAATACAAACATGAGTTTGAGTATAATGGGTATATGACTTGCAAACACCGGAGAAACAATTGATCTTTTGCAAACATTTGAGTTGTTTGCGAGTATTTATTTCAATACAGATTGTGCATGGATATGGTATTAATGTCGGCTAGCAGGGGAATCCTATTGGAACAGGACTGTATCATTCAACCTTTGCGGACACTTCTCATGGATGAATACTACTTATACGGATTTTGATGATTTTTGTGCTGAAAGCATATTAGTGCCTTAGGATTTTTTTGTCATTAACACACTCCTTTTTAGGGTGTTTTTGACCAAAATGTATTTTAGCGGACTAAACCCTTTAACTATTTTTAGGGCAATATTGCTAAAAGAGTGTTGATCCTTTATTCGCTTTTCGTGTAAAAAAAACCATGTGCCTGGCATAGCATACACGGATATGCCCGCCTATATTTTCTCTTTTTTCCCAAAATTAAAAAAAAAAAAACGCATTTTCATTTCTGTTCCAACCCTTTGTTGATTCGATCTTTGGAAAATGCTTACAAACAGTTAAACAGTTTACGAGTACTCGAACAAATCACTACCTGCTCGTAAGCCAATGAATCATTTTGCAAACTAGTTTAGGGGTACGATCATGTTTATGAGTTTGATCGTGTTGAACAGCTAAACTCGTGGGTTGTTGCAGATTAAGAGTCAATTGAATCGTGATTAGAAAAGAAAAACGAACAATTTCAAATGAATACTATGAAAATTGATTGATTGTTCGAACACATTCGAACATACTCATTTTAATCTCTGGTCCCAATCTTATTTTGTAAGAACGTCACAAGCCAAAATTTTACCTCTATCCTTTTAGACACCAAACTCTGTATTTCTAGTCGATATTTCACAGCCTCTCCAACAAGCTCTAGATCTAAAGCGAAGATTTTTTTTATGTGCCTGCCTATCCTAAGTCAATGCCACTGTCGAAAATTGTCCAGTCCAGTTTTGCCCCTATTCCTGCATAAATCATCTGACCAACCATAATGCGTTGCGGGACTAAGCAAACATGGTTGGCGTTGACACGCAAAACAATATCCGCAGCTCTCTTAATTCGTCTTGTCATCTTGGATAAAGCGTACACCTTAGAGGCCTCAAGTATATATGAACAAATATATTATTATTTATAGTTTGCACTATATGTATGTACTAAAAATGTGAATTAAATTTACAAACAAATTTGGAGTTTGAACAAAATGCTTTATTTACATTTCATTTTAATTAACACGGGTTAAATTTTAAAAATCAAAATTATTGCGACATTTTTTCGTAAAACATAAGTTATTCTGGTATTTTAGTAAATTTAAACTAAAGTGTAGGTAATAACTATTTTTATTTATCTCAAATGAAAAATGTCCTTGAACAGTCATAAGTCATAATCATATTATATCAAAGCAAATAAAAACAAAAAAAATTAGAAAATTACGTATATTCCTACCACATTTTTTTTTTGTTTAACAAATTTATTTAGGAGCATATATAATTGAAAATGATATTTCATTTTTGCTTTATAAAAATATTTCTTATACTTACTTAAGAAACAATATTTATATATAATTATAATAACACTTTAATGCTGTTAAAGAAATCGCAAAAGGCAATTTCCTTTTCGGTTTAATCAAGTTTATTTTTTCTTAGAATTAAGATAAATTTTTCGTACGCATGCACTTAAATGTAAATTTGTTACAATTTCAATAATTTTGTTCTATTTCAACTAGTTCAACAATAAAATTTGATGGAAGATTGTAAGGTTATTATCAAAATTTGTTGTGTACTAACGATCAGTTCAAATCGTAGTCTATATTTTTAAGACAATTCCACGGCCTAATAATGTGATTTAACAATGTGCTCTCGTGAAAATTAATAAGCACTCTATTTTTTATCGGATGCTAAAGGTGTAGAAGATAATGTAGATATGTACCTACCTTTTATTTAATTGTGAGAAAAAGTCTTTTCTTATGTCTTGTCTTATGTCACGGACAATTTGGTGGGTCGGAATTGTAAATAATGCTTCTCTTTCAACAAAATAAAAAACTGAAACATTGGTACCTGAGTTGAGTAAGACATTGAAACTTAACATTTTATGCACTGTTCAGATATTATTCCTTCGCATGTATTTTACATACCTGTAGCCTCTAAAATCATGAACTGAGCTAGCTATCCTCGATCTTTCTAACAACAGAATGACCAAGCTGTCTCACAATTAACCTAGCCTGATCAATCCTACAGGAAAACTCAGCACTGTTGTTTCCATTACTCGCGAATAAGACCCCGAGGTACTTAAACATATCCACCTGTTTCAACGGGACTCCACTATAATATCCAGAGTGCATTGAACAGGCGCTCACGGTAACCTTCTTCTCAGTGCGCGTTGAAGTTCAGTCTGAGAGGACCCTAGGATGAACAAGTCATCAGCGAAGAGCAAATGACTTAGGTATCCTTAGACCTCTCCTCACGGTGAAAGGTATTGATTTAACGCTGTTTACCCGAAGCTTTTACAGTTAGTGTAAAGAGATTGAAAGGCTCTCATAAGAGAACCGCCAATTCCATACTCCTGCAATACACTTCAGAGTTTACCTCGAGGGAATCGGTCGTATGCTTTCTCCAAGTCTACGAAGCCTTCGTAATCAAGTGTATCATACTCCCAAGCCTTCTCAAGTGCCATTCTGAGAGTGAATAACTGGTCAGTTGTGCACTGCTCATCTCCTCATCGTGGCTCGATCATAGCTCTGCATCGAGTTTCCAGCACCTTGGCAAGGATTTTTCCGGGGAAACTTAAAAGAGATATAATTATAGCAATCCCTCTTATCCCCTTTCTTAAAAAGGGGCACAATCACCCCAATCTGCCAACCTCTGGGAGTTTTGCCACACTCTCAGGCCACTTTAATGACAGGAGAGAGCCACTGAACTCCCTCTTCACCTAATGGCCTTGCGCATTTCTGTCTGGATTTCATCCACTCCTACAGATTTGCCAGCTTTTAGCGATTTGATCACAAAAGTGACTTCCTCTACCGTGGGACTATTTTCCGCATTGCTTAAGGCTAAGGAACTGTCATCCTTAATGCCCTGGAGCTGGAATCGATTGAGCAATTCAGAAAAGTACTCGCTCCATCTGCGCAAGATGTCCTCCCTATTAGAAAGAAGTGTACCATCTTTGGATTAGACTCCATCAATAATGTTCCACTTTCTCCCTCTAAGACGGCGAATGGTCTGCCAGAACACCTTGCTTGCAGATCTCTGATCACGATCTAATTTCTCGCCGAACTCCTTCCAAGATTGTTTTTGCAAGTTCTTTGCGCCTCAATGTACCGATTTCGAGGAAGTGAGTCCCCCCCAAGTGAATCCACACCTTGAAAGCCTTCTTGTTCTCTCTGATGACTTCTTGAACTCCGAGCGTTTTAAACCATGCCGTAATTTTCTCACCACCAGCCGCCACACCGACCCGCTTCACTTCGCAAACATATCCTGCAAAGGCAATGGACTGCTGTTAAAAACAACTGCCATTCTTCTTCTACCTTCAGTGAAAAATTTGGAATTTGTTTACCTTACAGATACCTGCCGTGCAAATTCCTCCCGTATGCCATCGTTCCGTAGCCCCTATCATTTACGCTTTGGCAGAATAGGTATTTGATCGTTGAGATACAATTTGCACAACACCATGTGGTGATCAGTTGACAGTTCAGCTCAGCCCCTCTTAACACACGAACATCACAAACCATACTTTTAACACGCGATGGTCCCACTAAGAAACCTATCAGCGTTTTCTGCTGAAGACTTCCACGGTACTATGTGTATTCATTGAATACACTATTCATAGATATATTTGTGTGGAAAGAAATTGTTCATAATGGACATTCCATTTGAACAGCAAAAGTCCAGCTACTTCTTTCCGTTCGCATTCTGATCGGGGTCCCCTTGTTTCCCAATCGCGCTGCCCCATGTCGTGAAATCCACATCCACGTGAGCACTGAAATCAAAATCAGGATATAAGAATCCATATCTGCAACCTTTTCAAGGGTTGCATCAGCGTCATCTAAGAAAGCTGCGTACACCGACTCTAGATTCGGTGCATGCATACACCTGCACTAAAAGCTAGCGTTGATCTTTCAAGGTTAAGATTAAGATCGCAACTCCCCCACCTAATGATATCCACTCAAATTCTCTGCCTGCCAGCCTGTGTAGACATTGAAGGTACTATACCCCCGGCTCTACGAAATAAGACCCCAAAAGAAGAAATGAAACAAGACCCCAAACAAAAAACGAGAACTCCCCTGCTTTGGTTTACTGTCAGATTTGGGGCCTTATTTCCATTTTTTGGGGCGTTATTTCATCGCAGTGGGGCCTTATTTCATATTATTTCATTATGAAATAACACCCCAAATTTGGGGCCTTATTTCCTGCAGCCACTACTCCCGACATGAAGAGTTTCCACCTATCCTCAAGGTCCACAGTTCCAAAAACCCTTTGCTTTGTTGAGGAAGTCCACATATGCCCCTATTGGTGCATAGCGCATCCACCCTTTGACCACCATTATTGTTTGCGAGACCATTGATGGGAAGCTCGTAGCCGTTTCGGGTTAAACCCGACCGACTGCCGAGAGTGACAAGCCGATTACCAGACGCTGGCAAACTGCCACCCTTCAGGCCTGGCTCCAAAGGGCGCCCTAATATGACAGGCTTGATGGCAATATCCGAGGCTCTTTTAGTTCGTCTTGTCATCGTTGGGTGTTGCCCGCCCCTCACAACGGGGAAGTCAGCTACATGAGAGGGTTAGGCATATCTCACCAGATCGAAAACTTATTGGTATAAGAGCGTAACCAAGAAGTATGGTTCGCATCGGCCTATTTCAGTTGTCGTCACTGTTGGGATCTTCATGCGGTCCTGCATCTTTAAGAGGTATGCTATCTATCGTAGATTTTAATAGACATCAGCAAACCAAGCTTTAGCATTAACTAAATGAAAAGTAGGTATACTTAACCACCTACCTGCTAGCATAATGTTGAATACTTAGCAAGCTCTTTGAGCTAGCAGTCCAGTTGTCCCCTAGCATTCAGCTTCGACATCGACAGTGGTTTCTTTATGCACTATCCAAACAAAGGGTTAGTTTCTTGTAAATGTATTCGACGGCCACATCCGTAGTGAAGGAGTATTTGCCACTCACACTCACCAAATTAATGCATCCCCATTGAGTTTTCATTAAAATAAACAGCAAAAATGGCTTTCAATGACAATGAGATATGTTAAACTAACTGCATTTAACTACTTAACTACATTTTTATATAATTTCGTATGCAAGCATACTAAATATTATAAATAGCGAGTGGAACTACAAATCGATGTCGTTTTGCATTTTCTCTTTCCCTCGTTCAGAGTAAATTTTTATGATGGGCTACATAAAGGCTTTTGAGAATTCCGCCATCACCATCAGCATCATTGATGATATCGTAATATTTTAATACATATTCGTGTCCTCCAACTGACACACTTAACTATACACACTTTCGCTGGCTGAATATAATAATCATAGATTCCAAGAGCCGATACAAAAAAACATCCCTCTGCTATTATCAGTGTACTAGAACCACACTCAGTGTCCTCTGCTCTTACTGAAGATTATGAGAATACATTAAGTTCTATAACGGCGGGGATTCGATTTATATCGGCAATTCGCGACATAACGATGAATTTTCGTCTTTCTCTTAAGGACTACTACCCGCATGCAGCACATACTTAAAAGAAATAAGGGAAGAAAGGACATTGGACTACTATTTTATGCGTATTCTTTGTTATCGGCCATATTTTCTATTTTATTAGACCGAGAAAAGACATCATCATGACCGTCGAAGGGTAAAACTTGGTATATATCTCATTCCCTATGCGACCTAAATGATGTAACATCAACCAGTTGTAAATTTAACTTTTATTGACTAATTTCAATACACCGAACGGCAATAAAGTGTAATTTTATTTTGACATACCCAATGTACGCGAGCATGCACGCCAACGGAGGACAATGTTGATCCCTGGCAAGGCATCATCGTATAGCCTTTTGTAATTTGTATATTTGGTCAATATATATAAATTTGAAATGATGGGGCCGTGTCGGTTAATGGTGCCGATAGTTAAATTTACAATGACACGACCAATCATCCCTTGTGTCTATATAGAAAGGGATTACATTTAATGTATAGATAACTTGTCTTCGAAACGAATTTTAATTAAAGTTTGATTTCTTTTCTACAAACTGACTGGCAGGATGATAGAGCTTAATAAGCGCATATACAGACATCAACCTAAATTAATATAGTGATGAAAATTCCCGCTTTATTATCTATGTTGTTGATGGATCACAAAATCAAGGAGATTATTACGGTTGGCAGGGCTTCGTAGAAGTGGGTATCCCATGCGGGGTTCAATTCGTTAAATTCCAAATAATAATGAAAGAAGATAATTTTCTGATGATGAAGATGGCGATGGAGAATTATGTTTTATTATACAAAAGAACGTTCCTTCATTTAACGAAGAAGGTGCAGACTATCCAGACTGAGTTTATTGGCAGTATGATGATATACGGGCGACTGAGAGGCTTACTAAGGAGTTGGAAATGAACATAATAAGATAGTCGGCAACGTGGATTGAGAAGTATAGTCGGTTTGAAGTGTATTTCAAAATTTAAAATAATATACTAAAAAAAAAATAAAAATAGTTGACGCAACAGGCGTGTTGCCAAGGCCTAGCTTCTCACAACCATACGTTTGTGTAAGTTCTTATTTTTGGGACCAATTTAATAGTTTATACCTTCCAGGGAATAAACGAAATAAACAGGGTTTCACATGAATCCAACATTTATCATGAGGCAAATATGTTCGAATGAATCCATAATCTTATTGATGAAACCTAAGGGCAGATCTATAATAAATAGCAAAGGCGATATTTTTTTGTTTATTTAATATGTAGGGTAGGTACTAGTTAGTTTGTAAATCGAGTGAAATTTAGATTTTTAATTTAATTTTATTTTAATTTAAATTGAGTTTCTGAAATATATTTTACGTAAATCAGGTAAATTGTGGGCGCAGTGATTCAGTGGTGAGTGTGCTGGACTACTGTGCGAGGGGTCCCATATTCGATCTACGGAAAATACACAAATTACATCTTAAGGGTTTTTCCACTGCGCCACCTCTTGCGAACGTCTGACAAAAATCCGAGAGGATAACTGTCTTGAAAAAGTTTCTCAATTCAGCCGCTCGGACTCGGTATAAAATTGTAGGTCCCTTCCATTCGTCCCGAACATTGAAAACTCACACAAACGAATGTTTGTGGGAAGCTAGGGTGTCACTCTACAGTCTACACGCCTGTTGCGCCCACTAGTTATTTATTTATTATTTGAATCGGCAGTGGAACGATATATCGAGCTTAATATCTGTAATTACTTGTGTCATATTTTTCCAAGACAAGCAAATACTATTAGAAGGCCGCGTTTCCATTTGCAAGTAAACTCGCGGAAGTCTTGCAGAAGTTTCTTGCAGTAGCGTATACATTGTCACATGAATTCAATTCAATTTCTTCAGCAATAAATATCTGGCAAGTAACTCGCGCATCACATTGTCGCAATTTATTGCAAAGGTGTTTACACAGGAGAGCCATTAATGTCGGAAGAAATTTGGTAATTTACTGAAAATTGTGAAATCATAATTTAAACGAACTAAATATATTTCTCGATATTTTTCGAGATTTACACATACTCTCACTAATACCAATTATTTTTGAAATTTGATGAATTTATTTTCAAAACGAAATTACAAAAACTCTATCGAAAAGCAATTAGCTATTCAGAACAAAAACGTAAATAATGGACACGGACTTCATTTTGGAGCAATTGCTATCATCTTCCTCATATTCTTCTGCTTCTACGTCATCTGTGGATTTCGATTCTTCATCGATGTGATTTGATTATGCATATGAAGTTCGTATGTTTCCACCGACAAACAAAAACAATTTGCACAGCCGAAGTACTGTCAAATAACGCAGATCAATCTGCTTTCATGTTCCATTTGCCACGAACCACGAAAAATCTGAGATCTGAAATTAAAATCTGATGTGCCCATTAGACCATTAGTTAACGACAGTATATGCATGCAGCAGGTTGACTCTTTGACAATCATTATTTTATTTTATTTTTTTTTTAGGAGACTCGCATACAATTTAGTAATGTATTTATTTAAAATTTCTTTATGCACCATATCAAAGACGTCAACCTCAACCAGCCGCGAGTGCAATATTATCGAAACTGTTTCGATAAGCAGCAAGAACTGTCGCAAGTCATTGCAAAGCCGTTTAAACCTGCAATTAATTGCACTAGCAAATACAAGAAGTTATGTAATAACTGTCGCAATCGAACTTGCATAGCTGTTTCCACTTGCAAGTTACTGTCGGACAGACTGTCAGACACTTCTTGCAAATGGAAACGCGGCCTACGATTCACCATTTGGGAGCTCTTGCGATATTGACGGACAGAGCCATTATTTAGAAATAATTTTTAAAAAGGTCCTTTTTATCTTTAAAAATAAATCCGTACGTTTCAAGCTATATTTTTAAACACTTTGTATGAAAAAAGAACGTAGTTTTTAATTTAATTATAGTATTGTTATTACAAACATTCTGGAACCATTTCGGAGTACTACTGGCCACTGAAACCTGCAACCTGTAAAACAATTTCCAATTTAAACAAAATTAAAGGAAATAAAATTTATTAAGTCTGTATGCATCACGCCTCAGGCCGCACAACCGGACCATTCAAAGCATAGTGTAATGTGAAATTGGTAATATAATGAAATGATATTTTTCGATATGCTCTCTTCACCAAAAGCAGAGCTGCAATATTGGAAACATTCGATTTTAAATTTCTTCCCATTTTATCAAATAACGTTTTAATTTTTAATTTTGCTCAACCTCTTAACGGAGCAGACAGATGAATGATAGGTTGAAATATTCTCTCAAGTACCTATTGCCTCAACTCAATACAATTTCAAGGTTTTTGAAATTAGTTTAATTTATGAATGAATGTTTGCACTACCTATTTACGTTTTTTGTAAATCCTTTATTAGAAGTGTCTTGAAATATTCAACGAAATACCAGATAATACTACAATTTTAGGCTTCTAGGTCCAGTGGTTTAGGCTGCACTGTGTCCCTTAAATTTGTTTTTAATTGTTTTTATAACAAATTCAAAAAAAAATTCGCAGTTCTCCGAAAGCCAAACGGCTGATTCTACGATTAATTTAATTTCTCATGAAAATTCGTACCGCTACGCCAACCCAAAATAGATATACGCGAAAAAAATGCATGGCCAAATATGTTACCCAGAGTAATTGCTATGAGAAAGTTTCTTGCCAAATGGTGTGAAAGATGTAGTCACAAATCAAAAAGTTCCATTTTTTCAGATAATGCGATGAAAATTTAGAGAACTTTACTCTTGAGTCTTGCTTACGCTTAATTCATAATAACATTCTCCCAGGTATCCCTAAAACTTTACTATTCAGACATTGAATTGTGAAGTTCCTCTGGAATTTAATACTTACAAACATAGTTAACACTTTGTAAAAAAAAAAATCATGACGCAATCATAAATGCCACACATTTAAAAAAAATTTAATTTTCACAGGTCAAATCACGAAACTTACACATTGCATTGACATTTTTAATTGTAATAATATTAAATATTGCTGTCATTTCAAAGACAGGCACAGGATATGCTCCAAAGACTCAATTTTTATGATACAACTTTTTCAAGTCATCAATAATAATTTGTTTTTCAACATAATTGCGTTGCGAACCTATACAGATGCACTTTCCGAAAGATGTGACAATTAATTTGCAGCTACTCTGAATTTCCTTTATTTCCTTACAATCCTTCCTTTATTTTACTGAAAAATTCTATTCATTTTGACCTACAACAAATAATTTCCAGCAAATAATTCACACTATCATGAAGCCTGAATTCGAAAAAAAGTTAAATTCCGTCGATTTTTTAAATAACAACTATTGTTTAAAAAAAATCTTCCATCATATTTTAAAACTATGTATATAACTACAATTTTTTTCTAAAATTTATTCATACCATAATTTTGTTCTTATTATCTTGTAAATACAATTTATTAAAAAAAAATATTTATATATATATATTTAAAAATTTATATTTCTACAATGTTATTGCATCTTTAAAAAAAAAGTTTATTTCAAGTTAAATTAATTTCTATTTGTTACAAAAAAAATACAAAACGCATCCCAATATTGAAATTTATATATTTCTTATGTAATATGTTTTTTCCACACATATTGCATAAATACATTCTTTAATTTTTTTTTACTTCAATACACGTCTTACTGTGACAATGTTACATTGAAACAAAAAATTACTAATTTATTTTTAATTTGCAAAACTAATTCGGAATTTAATTTTATAGCCGTGTCTCGGTAATGCGTGGTCAGGTGATTACACCACAAGGTCTTGGAATTGTTGGCATTCGTGTATCAGTTGATCGTGATTCACGTTTTGGATTTACCCTAACCAGACAGGGTGGATGGTGAGTATCTATTTATAATTAAATTTGTGTCGTTAGACTAGGATAGGATGTCAACGTTATCAACTTGATTTGTTTTATTCTAGGTGACAAAGTATTTTATACATTTTTTTATACTTTGAACGTGTTTGTTGTTAAAAGTGTATAAGTATCGGCCAAACAAATTCATAAAAAAAACTGAGTAAGAACATTATGTCGAGTATTACTTCTTCAACTTTCAACAGTTGTTAATTTTCGGATTCCATGACGTGTTATTTATTTATATACATAAAAAAACATGGTGAGGTCCTAGAGACATATTTTCACTCCGAAGGCAGTCAATAAGAATGGATATATTATTCATTAATTTATTTATTCGTTTTCAATGGCCCGCTTATCCATTAAGTGGGTCGCAAGTGTAGGTTGCTCAAGTAGACCCTCACAGCTCTCGATTCTCCGCCATCAACTCCAAATCATCAAGAGCAATCCCCATACCGTTAGAGGAAAGGTTATATACCTGATCTAAGCATCTTAAGCATCTCTGCCTGATGGTACCGATTGCATATCACGTCATGGGATCCTGGTCCGGAACATGCAATTAACATGACCAAACCACCGAAGCATTGACCGCTCCGTCCGAATAAGTAGCTGCTCGACATTGAGTTCCTCACGTATTCTGGTATTTCTAATGCTTGCTCTATACGGGACACACGACCAATACAACAGAGAAATCTCATTTCGGCAGCTTGCATCTTATTCTTTCGGTCATTACCCAAACCTCATGACCATAGGTAAGAGTTGGAACAAACACCGAATTAAAGACTGACAACTTAGCTTTGACACCAAGTTCAGTCCTCCTGATAACAGAATGACAAAGCTGTGTCAAAATAGATCCAGCCTGACCAATCCTACAGGAAAACCAAGCATTGCTCCTTCCATCACTCGTGAATAAGACCCCGATGTACCACTTAAACTTCTCCACCTGTTTCAATGGGACTCCACTAACATGCAGAGTGCATTGAATAGGCGTTCTGGAGATGACCATCACTTCAGATTTAAAAATAAATAAATAGGTGGCGCAACAGGCGTTTAGACACCCTAGGAATATCTTCTCGCAATCATTCGTTTGTGTGAGTTTGTATTTTTTGGGACGAATGGAAGGGACCTACAATTTTATGCCGAGTCCGAACGGCTGAATTGAGAAGCTTTTCCAGGACAGTCATACTCTCAGATGCTTGTCAGACGTTCGCGAGAGGTGGCGCAGTAGAAGAAAACCTTAAGATGTAATTTTGTGTTTTTCCGGGGATCGAACCTGGGATGGGTACAGCACACTAACCACTGCGCTATTGCGCTTACTTCACTTCAGATTTGTTCACGTTTATTTTCATCTCAGCTTCTACACAAACGGCTACAAACCGATCTAGTGTGCGCTGAAGTTCAGTCTGAGAGGACCCAAGAATAGACCTTTTCTGAGAATATATTAACGAGATTCACAGAGATGATCGCTACCTATGCACTATATATAATATTAAACATTTAATGCTTACACAACACTCCACAAACTCTTTTTATTTCTTGACGAAATTCATCAAATTCCTAGTCTAACAAAACGAACGACTATTATGTACACCCGCTCAGTAAAGCAAATAAAAGTTCTTCATAAGCTCACACATTTTCAAGGCATCCACTTGTCATCGGATACTCTTTTCAAAATGGCAGACCAGACCATGTGCCAAACTTACTGCACCCTATTTTTAGGATAAGCCATACCTAAAAAAAAACAAAAAAAAGATAAACTTTTTCATCTACGAAGGATATTTCCACAACACGGATGCCTTAGGATAAATTCAAGCGATAGCAGCCAGGCTGAACAGCAAAGGCTTTTGTTAACTTTAAACAAAAGCGCAAAAATTAAAAGCCAAAAGGCGACTACAAAAGACTACCAAGAAAATGAAAATTATATCGTTTTTTGTACTCGATCTTATTTTCATATCTACTTGCATACCTATACCAACTTGTGGAGGTACTCCGTGTAGTCCTGCTATAACACTCGTTGCTCGCCTTGTTGGTTTTATTTTTTCTCTTAGCAATATTAGATTTTTTTGTTATTCGTTAGTTCGTCCTATAAATGTGGGAGAGGATGAGAAGTGTAATAGTACCTACTATCCTCAAACTAGGTGCAATTGGGTGGCATACTAATAGTCCTTCGGTTTGTTTTCCTTCTTTCGATTTTCAGGAGAAAAAGAAAAAAAAAATCAAATCAACAACAACATCCAGCACATACTTATAATGAGTATTCCACGACATGCAAAAAAAAAAAAAACAAATATTACAGCCACCGAATATAGATAGGCCGGTCTAAGGAAAGTAATTATTTCGTCCTTTTGTTTACAATTCAATATTCTTCTGATTTTTTTTCTCTTCTATATAGCGAATAGAATACTTGATGAAAGAAAAAAGAAAGCTTTTTGAATTGTATGTATTCGTGGCTGAAAAGGAGCGCAATAGAGGTGGAGGTTCCATTGAACTGTACATTACTATGCGAAAATGTCTTTTCAATTTGGGTCAAGGATTTAATTAACTTTTCATTTGTCATAGCTAGGTCTTATTCCTTCTTGTCTTTCGATGGAAATTGAAGTACAAAAGTTTGGGTGAGCATTTTCGGTTGAAAGATTATTATCTTTGGTAAATTAATTAGGTATCCGAATCTAATTTTGTAATGAAGCTGACAAACCTATATATCTACCTATACAATACTTACATATAAGAAAAGAGTATGCAGTATGCTGCAGGATGTTCATTTATTTATTCATTACGCGTTTTATTTACGACGATATTTTTCTAACGAATTCATTATAATAAAATTTGCGTAAAAGTACCTATAGAATGACTGTAAATGGTAACCCTTATAATGGAAGCTACAATCGATTCTGTACGCTCTGTAACCTAAAATCCAAAGAAGATTGATTCATTATTAACTTCAGCATTAACTATAAAGATTTTCTAATAAATATGGTATACTGAAAAGTGCAGTAAAACGTCGAACAACAAACACCGAAATAAAGAAGGAATACAGCAGAATTTATTTTTTTTTGTAATTTAGGTGAAAAAAAGCAGGCATGTAAGAACTTTTTTTTAAAAACTCTTTGCATAAGCCATGGGCCTGTTGACTCTGCCATGTCCGGGAGAAGTGAGTTTGGGACTTTTATAAAAGCTGACCAACGTGGTAATAGAGCTACTGCAAATAAATTTCCAAAAAAAGTTATTGATAAAATAAAAGTCCACATAGAAAGCTTTCCAATTACCGAGTCACACTACTGTAGGCAATCTTCAAAGAGAAAGTATTTGGATGAAAAATTGTCTATAGTCAAAATGCACAGCTTGTTTTTAAAAAAATGTAAAACGGAATCAGTTACTCCAGTATCGGAAATTACATATCGGACGTATTTCTGTCAAAATTACAACCTGTCATTTTTTAAGCCAAAGAAAGACAATTGCTTAACATGTTCCAATTACAAAAAGACAAAGGAAAACGAAGAGCTATACAAAGCACATATTGCACGAAGAGATGAGGCCAATGCGGCTAAAAAAGGGGGCAAAAAACGTGCAAATACTGATAAAACTTTTGTTCCTGAAATATTTGATGTTCAAAGTGTTTTGCAGATCCCATCAAGTGACGTTACTTCAATGTATTACAGCAGAAAGCTATGTGCCTATAACTTGACTGTCTATGAAGCCACTTTTCCCAACAAAGCTCACTGTTTTACATGGACTGAGGTTAACGGACAACGCGGGAGTTCGGAAATCGGGTTTGCAATTTTAAGATGGATCAGCTCCATACCCAGCACTGTCAAAGAAGTATCGTTATTCTCAGATACCTGCTCTGGTCAGAACAGAAATCAATACATTGCAGCATTATTTCTCTTTGTTGTTAAGAACACGCATTTGCAAGTTGTACAACATAACTTTTTAGAATCTGGACATTCCCATATGGAAGTAGATTCCATGCACAGCGCAATTGAATCTGCCAAAAAATTTGTCGAAGTATACCCTACACGACTGGATAAATATTTTCAAAATGGAACGTTCAAAGAAAGGGAAAAAACAAGCGCCACCTTATGAAGTCACAGAACTTTTGTACGGGGATATGAAAAACCTAAAAGAATTTGTCGACTATCGTTGCATTGATGAAGAAGGTAACAGAGTTCAATGGCTAAAACTTAAATGCATGCGATACGAGAAAATGCAGCCGCTCTTCGATTTAAGTCCATTCGAATTACTAGAATCAGTTTATGTTTATAAGTATTACAATTGGGTCTTCATTAGAGTCTTCAAAGTCTTGAATTTAGGCTACATATACCAACAACCTGTACTAAGATTAAAGATAAAAGCGTGTAATACGCATTACGCAACCTAGCATAAAGATCAATGAATAAGTTTTGATAGCAAAAGAAACGGGTCCTTAGAAAGTAGAATCTTAAGTCTTTTTTACGAAGGCTATAAATATAGTTAACACCAGTATCCTCCTTTTATATTAATCATAGTTGAACTACTAGACTATCTTACACAGACGATGTGTTAATCACTCTTAGTGGAAAAACTTAAGACCGCAATATCGGGCACAAATTGTGTTAAAGCAAAGGATTGATTAGTAATCCATTCAAACTCTCCCTAGATGCTGTTGATTAATAGTCTCATATTTGGGTTTGCAGTTCTGTTCGTTCTTCTGCCTTTGTCAGAGCCATCCCGCCTCTGAACAGAGGCTTTTGATGTTTCTAGTTACTGACTGTAGCTCAAAACCGCTGTTGATATTTATATAGTTCTTCTGCCGAGATAATTTTCTTACGTTTCTTTTGCGGAAAGCAAAGTTGTGATTCGATAAGTTGCCTTCCTATAAAGGGGGGGGGGGGGGGGGGGACATCTGCATGTGTGTTACTGTTTTCCTTTTGAATGATATGTTATTTCGATCGACACTGACGCGTTCAAAAAAAATTACTGAAACTCAGTTTTACAAATTCACAGTTCAAAATAGATCAATTTACCCTTGAACAACGTTGGGAAATATTGCAAATATTGGCGAAACAGTTTAAATTGTGAACTGCATTCCCATGGTCCTGCTGGCGTGGCCCATAATTTTACCCGGTAAATTATTATCGAAGAAGTCAGTACCTACTAGTCCCTTCTAACAACAAACGTGCAGTAAACGAGTCGAAATCCTTTCAGTGCACTGTCTTCTTAGAAACCTTGCCAGACTCAGATTAGCAGCTTTGGATACTAAGCCGATGACCACACTTACGATACGAATGGTAATCAATACTGATCAGCCGAAGAAAGTTTTTGGAAAGGTATTTCTGTCAACAAAATGATTCTTCATTTCAACAAGAAAATTCGATATTCAAGGGAGAGTGTTTTGGTTTTGTATTTTGTAGCTCACTTCAATTGGTTTGCTAATTATCGTGATTGGCCCTTATGGTACCTAGTCTCATAAAACACCTTTCTGTCGTATACCCCTCTTTAACCTAATACTATATACAGATTCGGGCGGATAGATATTTATATAAAATACCCAGAATATTAGTGATGTCCGACTGTCATTAATGGTGCAAGTTAGCCGGTTAGTTTTCAGCTTTGTTTAAAATTCATGGAGAGAGGGTATATCTCCAGCAATTCGGTTTTATACAATACTCCCATAACTTTAGAAATCAGTGCCACTCAACATTTAAACACATTGAAATGTTTAACAATTTTTTTTTAAATTGCTTCCATACCTGAACGTACCCATACAAACTCTACTTGTAAGCCTTTTGAAGAGCAATTACATACGACATCCGAATATCAAAAATTGCAAAAGTCGCTTATTATTTCAGCTTTATATCCTTGCAAATACATCAACAAACTAGGTATATCCCCTAGCTACAAAAACGTTTCACAAGAGAGTCTCTTTAACCACTCACTCGAATGTAATAACAATTTCAAATTTCTACCAGAAACTACTGACCTTATTCGCTAGCAAATGCAATGCCTCAACAGAAAAAAAATAAATATGTACGTATTCACCCCAGTTGTGAAAAATACTTGAAGAAGTTCTTCTATTACATTCGCAAAACTTCCTTGAACTTTACAAGTGCTTTCTGGCATGATACCTAGTTTTCATATTCTCGTTCTCACATTGCGCTTTCATATTGAAGTTAAGAGCCAACAAAATAAGGAAAAAGTAATGTTTGTTTACTTTCAATCGATTTTCCTTTTCCTTTGCTCGCTCCCTCTTTCTGTCTTGTTCTCCTCTGTTCCTCCCATTCATACATATTAAATGTTTGAGAATGCTATTTCCCATGATGCAACTCCTAACGATGCTCATAAAGTGCATAAAAAATTTGCAAGGACACCATCACACATAGACATATCGACGGCGACAGTGTATTTTTTTTTTTTTTTTTTGCATAACTTTTCATTTTTTATATGCTTTTCAGCCAAATCAACATCACAAAGCAACATAACTACCTGAAATTCGGGGTAATTCTAATCAGAATTCAGGAAAAAAGAATGTTTTGAGAGTCATCATATTGACCCGGTTTTTGTTTCTTTATTTTTGTTGAACGGCTGATTTCAAAGAGAGTCTGCAGACAGATCACATCACCGCGTCGAATTAATTTAAGGATATTATTCGATTCCTTTTTTTTGTTGTGTTTTGTTGATTTGGTACTAAAAAATTCTAAGATAATGGACTCGTATGAGAGGAATGATGATTTGAAAATTTGTATATTTATCGGGGTGACATATTCACTATTCAGGTGGGTATGTATTATGTATGTGTGTGTGCTTTTAGTTGAGTAGAAAAACGGCAAGGATGCATAATGTTAATATCCTGATTGATTCTGTCTGTGAATTGGAGTGGAATTTTCTGATGCATAACAAGTGGTATTGCTTGTGTGTGTATGCTATTTTTTTTATATATATCTTTCAAGTGGAATGAGTGTTTTAAGAGGATTAAGGTTAAATGAAACAAAACCCAAAGGAAACTTTCACTTCTTACGATGTGGGCTATTTCATATGCAGATGTGGGTACATAGGTACAGATAGAAATTAATAGGGCAGAATAAAGTGAGTTTCTATAAGGACTTGATAACTGGATTGTTTTACATTCAACTAATGAATTGAGGCAAATGTTTTGGTCTGACTTCAACAGCAGTTTGACTTCGTGATCAGACTGTGAGCTTTACAAAATTATATAATCATCATCATCATCATCATCATCATCATTTTCAATGGTCCGCTTGTCCATTAAGTGGGTCGCGGGTGTAGGTTACTCAAGTGAACCCTGCATAGCTCTCGATTCTCCGCCATCGACTCTAAATCAGCAAGAGCTCTCCTATAGGAGAGACTATGGACTTGATCTAACTATCTCATCCTTGGTCTACCTAGAGGACGACTACCTGATGGTACGGGTTCCATAGCACGTCGTGGAATCCTAGTCGGGGACATGCGTTTAACATGACCAAACTACCGAAGCATGGATCGCTCCGTCCGGAGAAGTAGCTGCTCGACATTGAGTTCCTCACGTATTCTGGTAATTCTGATGCGATCTCTACGGGTCACCCCAGCAATACAAGGAGAAATCTCATTTCGGCAGCTTGTATCCGCGATCTTATTCTTTCAGTCATTACCCAAACCTCATGACCATAGGTGAGAGTTGGAACAAACACCGAATTAAAGACTGACAACTTAGCTTTGACACCAAGTTCAGTCCTCCTAATAAAATATTGACCAAGGTGCCTCAAAATGGACCCAGCCTGACGAATCCTACAGGAAAACTTGGCATTGCTCCTCACATCACTCGTGAATAAGACCCCAAAATGAAACTTCTCCACCTGTTTTAATGGGACTCCAAAATTATATTGGATTTATATTTGTATAATGGTAAAGTGTATTTCAAATCAGAGATATGTATTACTTTCTGAGCAGCTGTTGTCAGTGCCAACAGAACTCTGATTAAACTGAATAGTCCGAGACTTTCGGAGTAAAACGCACGCCAAAGCTGACGTTCATCTTTGATCCACTTTTTTGTATGGTCTGATACGATGGATATCAGTTGGTCTTCTTTCCTGGAGAAAGAATACTTTTCCGCATCTATACGAGGACATTATTGTCGTATTGTAGTACCTATACTTACAAAGCTGGTTAAGTGTTCTGTTCTATGCCGCTGTGTACTCTTGATCCATTCAAATGAGGAGGTATATTACATACCCCCCTTTAACTAGAGTGTGCTGGATAGGATGCAAGAAATGATCTCCATGTACACTGAATCCCTCTTTTCCCGTCGCTAATAACTCAGGCTCCCAGTCCCAACCCAAGCAAAATTTTTAAAATCGAAGAAATTTATTTTCTCTATGTATTATGTACTAAAGAGTTCATAAACCAAGTTTTAAGTCGACCGGATGAAACTCCCCCTTTTCGAGTTTGAATTTTCATAAATCGCTTCCTTGTGCTCACTTTGACCGTAAAAGGCAAATTGTTTCAAAATATCAGCATCGTAGCTTTTACTTACCGTTTGGTCTGGGTCTTAATCACCAATCAGTCTGAACAAACTGTTAGAAGATGGTTATAACAAGAGCTGTGGAAATTTAGCATCCGATATGAAATGAAGAAAAGAAATTTAAAAAAATATTGTAGGCAACATTTTATCTTACGAAATCTTATATTTATGTGCTTGTAAATATATAGAGAAAAATAATTATTCCTTTTCAAGCATTGATATTGATCTATCATAGAACCGGTAATCCCATCAATTGATATGCCGCACTTATCCCCATAAAAGTCAACTGAAAGTTCGACCCAGAATAGGAAGTATACCTATTATAAAAAACATTGACTAACAGTTAATGAATCTCATCATTTACACTGCTGACGGACAACTGCTGGGTATAAAGGAAATTGTCCTTTCTTGAATAATATAGAACATTACACATGAAAATCAACCTCTGCTTTGATCTATTCATACATCCAAAAAAAAATCCAATAAACAGCAAATTTTCGTCATTATCCTTTTCTTTCTCGTCCAATTGGGTTGGTATATGATTTCCATTTTTCCTATTTGGCGTTAGCTACACTAGATATATGTATGTAGAGAAAACTCTATTATAGAAGCCTAAAGAATGATGATGCGGAATTATTGAGTTACGAGTGCTAGATGTCATTTGCTTTATCTTATTACGTATCCCCTAGATATAATTTTAAGACCTCCACATAACATATGTGTGTGTTATTCAATGTCCCTTGAATAACCTTATTTCGCATGATTTAACATAAGTTTTTGGGTAAGTTTTGCTCAACATTGACAGGCAGTAGGTATGGTTCAAGTTAAGCTATAGTCATCACTGTGAATGGTTTTTAGGTTAATAATTTTGAAAACATGCTGTTTAATGACAATTAAGAGGACGCCGGCGGTTTAATTACATTTCAGTAAAAGTAAAACTTTAAAATAAAAAAATCAATTACATAGGTACCTATACCTACATGCAATGAAACAATTTTCCAGATCATGTATCTCCTTAACTGTACCTATAGACAAACTTTATTTTATTTGAAAAACCCTTTTTCGGTATGCGCATCACCAAAAACAGATCAACTCTAAACGGATTTTCACCATTCGTCCAAAAAAAAAAAGGATTTGGAAATAACGCTTCTATACCGCCCTATACATTGGGGTCAACGTTAAATAGCAATTTAACTGGAGTGCACACATTTTGTTGAAATCCCATATCGTCTCCTGTCGTTTATGTGTGAAAATTCCACTAGAAGATACAAACATTTTCGAAGCAAAAAAGGGTTTCTTTGAGAAATAAAACGATTTATGATATTCTCACATGCGGTTAACTGTAAAGGAGACAGAATGTGACAGCCATATTGCGAAAGCATTTCCCCAGATCATATAAATGTGCGGCAAAACGAATATCCGCTTTTACTGTTGTTGCTGTACGTGAAAATCTATTTATATGTGTGTTGTTTTTTTATTATTTGCGGGAAACAAGTTTCTGATGTTAGACCCTGGAATCCTCCGCACCCACATCCAAGAGGTAAAATGCATAGGACGGAAATTGACCTATTTTGAGAAGAGAAAAGCAAACATATAAACAGGACATGGTCAGGATATCCGTTCCATTTTATTTGGTACATACTATATAGGTACCTACCGAGCGCGCAAAAAAAAAAGAACCAATTTGTTATATAAGGTAGCCTTGCTTAATTATCTACTCGTAATCAGTTGGACAAAATCTAATTATCTGACTAATGATAATGGCAAGCAACCATCCCATAAGCGAACTTTCTGGAATTGCTGCTTGTAGTTGCATCAGTGAATTGTGGTAATTTCACACAAACCCACAGCATCCCCGCGTAATGCAAGGGTGCACATGTGTGCGCTGATATTGGTAAGCACTAAATCCTTTGATTGAATTTCTGTTTATTATAATGGATGTAATCATTATTAGGATGGTAATGCAAATTTTAGTAATGATTATGCAATGTTATGCTAGGATTTGCCTGTCATATATACCTACATTCATATTTATACATTGCGTACAATAGCCGACAGTGTTGATAATTTGATAAGGGGGCTTATATTTGGTCTTAAAGATGGTGCATTTTGCTTTTAAATAACCTATAGTAGGGACATGACTACTTACTGGACAATTCGCCGTTTTAAAGCCGCTGAGGTAGGTAATGGAAGTGGAAAATCTGTGATTTAATAGCTCCCTCAAGGTAATAAGACGTAACTTTTAAAAAGCGTTCGATATAACTCTAACTTTAGGACTCGCCATGTGGTACTCTCTATCGGGAGACACAATTTCCAAAAAACATTTTTTTCAAGTGCGAATCTATCATCGATCTCCAATCGTCTCGGGGTGATATTTAGGCACCTCAAGTTATGTTGATTTGCTCAACTTTTTTAACTTTTCGTTGGTGTGAGTTGCGTAGTGTGCGATGACATATAGGTACATGAGCGAAACACAGCATTGATCAACTTATTATGGTAAATCCATTGCTAATATAGTGACACTGCTGTGGTCACTCTTAGTATCTAAATGTAGGTTCGTCTGTGAATGATTCTCCTTATATAAAAAAAAATTTACCTATATATTTTTTTAAAAAGGATTCCGAATTGTGGAGCACTTGACTGAAATTCCGATACATACTAAAGGGTGGTTAACTTTTAAGGGCCGATTTTGATTTTTAATAAAACACAAATTATTAGGAAATTATTGTCATTTCTTTTTATTATGATAATATTGGTATGGTTCAATATGTATGGAACAAAATATCGGCCAAATGGCTCCGCGACCTCGGCGGCACACCTCCATCCGATGGTCTAAATTTTCGAAAACGCTGAGGCATAATTGAGGTTCTATGCCGTTAATGCTCCGAATTATCTCATTCTTTAGCTCTTGAATTGTTGCTAGCTTATCGACGTACACCTTTTCTTTCAAATAACCCCAAAGAAAGAAGTCCAACGGTGTCGATCGTGGCGGTCAATTAACATCGCCACGACATGAGATAACACGGCCATTGAATTTCTCTCGCAAAAGAGCCATTGTTTCGTTAGCTGTGTGGCAAGTGGCACCGTCCTGTTGAAACCACATATCGTCCACATCCATATCTTCCAATTCGGGCCATAAAAAGTTCGTTATCATCTCACGATAGCGAACACCATGACGAGTTGAGGTGGACGGCTCTTCAGCCGCACTATCGCGAACAGCAGCAATATTTTCTGCAGTACGAGCTGTACGAGCATGCACTGGTGTTTTCACATCTCCTACAGACCCGGTTTGCTCAAAATCATGAAGTGCACGATATGCATTTTGATTTGAACGCCCACTTTTATAATATGCCTGAATAACTTTAACGCGTTGCTCGATTGTGTATCTTTCCATGGTTCAAATTGAGTTAGTCTGAAAATCAGAAATGTCAAATGAAATGCAGAAAAAACTTGACGTTTAGGTGTGGTTCACATTTAACATCGGCCCTTAAAATTTAACCATCCTTCATAAAGAAAAAATTTTCTTTGTCTATAGATAATAGATAGGTCCTCGCATTCTCGACGGACATTCTAACTGAAAGCCCCACGAGTCTCTCTCTGATTGACATAGTCGCGTGACTTAAAAAAAAAACCCTACAAAAGAAGTCTGGAACCATTAAATCAATCGATCTTGCTGGCCAGTGCAAAAAGCCAAAAAGAGAGATTAGGCGACCCGGAAATACAGCATCAGAATTTCAATTGTGGCTTCGTGCAGTTAGAGTTACAGCATGTTCTTCAGTTCCAGTCTTGCAGCTTTTCACTAAAAATTCCGACGTGCCGCCGATTGCTGCCCAATCGCGTGGCACGTCGTCTGCGTTATTCTTAGCAGAATTGCTGCTCCGCCGGCCATATCTGGCAGTATTTTGCGTTTTCCCATACTTTTCTAGACGAGCAACATAACGTCGTAGTGTTTGCCCAGTTGGTTTCGAGCGACTCTTGCTTTTCATTTTCCATTACCCGTTTCTCGGCTACTTATTAATACATATACTTGTCGAAGAATGGTTCATTCTCAGTGTACCTATGTCCCGGATAGTAGGTACAGCATTCTACACTACATTAAAACGTTAGGTTTCTGTATTATCAGTTACCTAAATGAAATCAGATCTGGCAAAGGAAAAAAAAAAGTAATTTTGGAAATTTAAAAAAGAAGAGACGTCGCTCTAAGATCAATAACGAAATCCCGACCCGACATTGTTCCATTCAGTAAAAAAGAATGAATACGAACGAGGATTCTATAATATGTACTTGTTATTTTATTATCACTACTTGATCCCCTTAAAGGGACAGCATATTGTCAAAAACTGTTGATTTAATTTTCAAATAAGAATGATACATGTCCTCAAAAACAATCTCTTAACTTAACAAATTATACCCCCTAGCGGCATACAGTATCCACTATAAACCACACAAAAATTAAACGTTAAAAAAAGTTATCTCAAAGTCCATCGCATACACCCGGGCGTATGCTTAATTTTTCGCCTTCACTTAAACTTTTCACTTGATAGATATAACAAAAAGGAAAGTAAAAGTTAAAAACGCTTTATTCTTCTACCCAGCTTGATATGTCGAAAAGTACCAGACAGTAACCGGGTGCGTTTGTCCCACAGCTGGGAGCAAAATTGTTAAAATAAAAAAAAAAAATCCTAGCCAACTTCATAAAACTGAAATTAATTTAGTCGAAGTGATTTATCTTGGGCAGTATTTGGCATTTTCCTTTCGTTGCTATTTTCATTTTTTTTTCCTGCCAAAACTTACTTCGTCTCTGACTGATTCCCTAAAGTGAATTGGATGATGCGATTGTTCGCACAAAAAGTTTCCCTTGATTTCATAAAACAATAACTTGTGCCTTGTCCCTCCGGGGGCATTACATACACAGCAACAGAGAATATAAACGTAAGAAGAGTCTTTCTTGTGTGATTTGAAAATTTTACGAAGCACTATTGAAACGTACTTAATATTGAATTGTTTTACTTGTTCTCTCGCAGGTTTGATGTCCTTGTCAATGGAGGAGGTGCAGTAACGTTGCAATTCCAGAGATCACCATTCCGTCCACTAACTCGAACAGTTTTTGTACCATGGAACAGAATCGTTGTACTACCACCAGTGCAAATGCAGCTGAGCGATGATGATGAACATGCAAGGACAGCCATTAAGTGAGTTTTTTTTTTTTTGAGTCGAAGGACAACGTTGAATTGGTTTTATTTTTTCTTTACAGAATTGCACCACAGAATCCCGCTTTGACATTCCTCAATTCGATTCTGTACCATTTCTCGGATGAACCTCTGGACTCGAGTAAGATCTGCATCGTTCATGACCACGAACAACTGAAACCACAGTTGATAAGTACATGGATGCCGAACGGGGTGGGTGCCATGCCAGGCAAGAGAGTTGTATTTGCTGAAACACAGGTGGGTTTTTCATCTCAAAGAAATATCCTCATTCAAAGAGGCAAACGGACATTATATTTACAGCCAGGAAGGATATTTTAATTTCAAAGTTGTGCAACTTATTTTTAATATGATACATGTTAGGAGATTTTTTTTTGTGTTGTAATTTCCTCTGAATGGGGAAAAGTCCGTCTGAACCACACAAATGGGAATATTTCTTGAAAGTGACCTAGCTCAGGTGAGGTTGGGCTTCTTTAATGAATTTCAATTGAAATTGAATTATAAGGGTAGAGTGGTGAGTTTATTATAATTTTTTTTAATATTTTTTTATTCATTTCACAAAAGACTGAGCAAGTCCCTAGTAAGCTTAGGAGTATAGAAGATACCTACGCATAGAAGAAGAAAGTAATTTTGTCTGGCTTCTTGTGTATAGGGAGACGAGAAACTTATTTTTTAATTAGGATATAAAAAAAAGCTTTCAATTTGTTCTGTATAGTTGGCGTACTGGCGTACAATTTATAAAAAGAACTGTATTAACATAATGTGAAATTAAATGAGAGGGACAATGAATGAAGGCGCGTGGGTAATGGAGGTAATCCGTTTAATTATATACCTACGGAATCTAATTGGTAAGCTTTTTGTGCGATTTTTTTCTATTCTTGGCCCAGGTGCGTGTAGTTTTTTTTATGCGAATGTTTGGACTTTTTCAAATAGAAGTACGCAAGGTCTGTGAAAGACATCAGTTTGAAAGAGTAAATGACAGTATTCTTGATCCTTATATTTAACACTTTACATAGGATAAAAAATATGACTGAATTAATTATATGCCTTTGACATTTTTTTTTTCATGACTCGTAGTCTCAGGAAGCTGCGAGTTAGAAATGTAATTTGGTCAGACAATCCTTAATAAAAAACGTCTGCGGCTTTATTGTGCTAGTGAAACTGATTTAGTGACACTGTAAAATGAAAACGATCGACCCACAACGTTTCAGCTAACTGTCTCCATCTTACCCCAACGCAACATCAATTGCATCCCTCCCTCTTCGGAATCGAGCTTTACTATTAAAAAATTAAAATTATTATTAGCTGTCACCATCTGACTATACCACAACGTGAGTTGTCTGTCTCCCTCTTCAGAATCGTACTTTTATTGCTATATAGTCCATGAGGGTGCATCCCGACCACAACCAATATCTACGCCTCCCCAGTTAGGTCGATATTTGGCTAACTCTCTTCACTTCCACTCACTCCAAGTAGGCAGAGGTACCCTTTAACTTGCGCGCGCTACTTAAAACGAGGTCTTCTTTAGCTCGTTGTTCCTTTGGGTTGGAGACGAAAACTCTTTGAGCCGGAACGCTGGTATTCATTCGCTTTATACGAGGAATGGCTATCTTGAACGACTAATTCTCACTTTTCTTATCAGTTCACTGTACATCTCGTAGAGTTCTCGGTAGAATCTTCTTCTTAAAATTCCATTATAGCAAACGGGACGCAAAATCAATCAATGAATTTTGTATTTAAAGCGATCAATTATAATATCCGCACGTCTTCGTTAATGCCCAAACTTCTGCGCCAACTTTTACTACTTTTTTATAGCTAGGCCAGTGTATCTACATAAAGTCCTTAAATACATCACAACTAAAGCCGTCCAATAAGATATTCCGTTGGACTCGTAGACGTTCCTGTTGACAGTATTATGCATTTGCACTTGGTTTCAACTAAACCCATTCCTTCCGCTTCCGTGCCATCATTTGGAAACGCCCTGTTACCTTACATATCAGAAGGTATATGTGTACGTACCTATTTTCACATCAAAAAATACATTTTGGATAAAAACTGTTCCTAAGGACGTGGCTAAAAACGACATAGCCTATAGCAGTCTCACAGTCTTAAGGAATATTTTAAAAAAAGTTTCATCGAAATCTGTCCAGTAGTTTTCGAGTTTTTAACGGCCAAGAAATGTCCTACAGTTTTATGTATGTATAGATTGAAGTTGAGGGCTTGTTTTGAAGTTTCCGTATCTTAACTAATACAAGCTTAAGCTTCAGGTTTTAACAACTCTAAGTCGGGCCACAAAACTGAAATCAAACAAAGCCAATCAGAATCAACATTCCTAAAAAAAATATTCCTCTTCTGATTAACTTTCTGATTGCGGCCCACCATAATGACATGCTTTCAAACACAGTTCTGTCAAGTGCATGTACAGTTCATTTATGTTTCATATAATGTCCCCCTAATGAAATATGTATTCGTGTGAGCATATGAAATTCATTATAATCTCATTTGTTGTCGGGTGGCCGGCAGATTGGCATTGGAAACCTGTTGGCGTACTACAACCCGCAACTATAAATGAAAATAAGAAACCTCTGAATCACGTAATGACCTACACCCTAATTGTGTGAGTATACCTACCTTTCGAAATAAGTGAAGTACAACATAACACATATATCCTCTAAAAGTCACCCTTGGGGATTTCAATGTTCTTCGTCTACCAAATTTTTTTTTTTTTGTACATACCCAAAAAGATGAACAAAAAAACAAGTCCAAACGAGAAAAACACAAAATCACTGGTGCTGAAAACATGGAAAATGCATGACAACAGCAGAAACCGTACCACCCATAGATACTCCCTACATACACACAGCTATATAAATCCTCCACACACACATCAACCATCGCGTCGCGTCAGACCGACCGACATACGGTTACTTCTTCATATTACATGCTTCCATAAAGAATCACCGTTGAGAATGAGCAACACAACAACACGAAAAGATGAAGAAAATAATATAAAAAACTACCGTTGCGCAAAACAAAACTCTATGCTTCCCGAAAATGCAATTTTCCTACGGAAAACATGGCTCTGAACAGAGTAGGTACAAGAAGACACATAAAAAAAATAGGAAGAGAGTATAACGTTTATCCGCCATAAGGGCACAAAAGAACGGACTACATCAAGGGTTTCTCGAACCAACACAACCGTGTGCTCGTCCGCTGGCAGTGCCGCTGCCGCCTGGTGAATTCAATTTCGCATTGTAATGATTTTCACGTATCCGAACACGGTGGCTGAGGATGGACCCGTGTTGGGATTCGGGTGTACACACAGTACATATTTCAGAGAAGTGTTGATGTAGGATTCAGGGCCCAGCACAGAAGCAGTATGAATTATTATTAGTATTCTTTACTTACTTACTTAGATGGCGCTACAGTCCGGGGTGGACCTGGGCCTCAACCAACACGCCTCTCCAGTTAGCACGATCTTTGGCTAACTGCCTCCAGTTGCGCACTCCAAGTTGGTTGAGGTCCCCTTCCACTTGTGCGCGCCACCTAAGGCGAGGTCTTCCTCTACTGCGTTGTCCCTCCGGGTTGGAATCGAAGACTCTTCGGGCCGGAGCGTTGGTGTTCATTCGCTCTACATGTCCTAGCCATCTTAGTCGACTGATACGTACTTTTCTGACAAGGTCGATGTCGCTGTACAGCTCGTAGAGTTCGCTGTTAAATCTCCTCCTCCAAAGCCCGTCAGCGCAAACGGGACCGAAAATCACTCGAAGAATTTTGCGTTCGAAGCGACCAAGGAGATCTTCATCCGCTTTTGACAACGTCCATGATTCTGCGCCATAAAGCAGGACTGGGATGATGAGGGTCTTATATAGAGTCTCCTTAGTGTTTCTCGACAGGGCCTTACTAATCAATTGCCTTCTTAGGCCAAAGTAACAGCGGTTGGCAAGTGTAATTCTTCGCTTGATTTCTGATGTGATGTCATTTTCAGAATTAATAGCGGAGCCGAGATAGACAAAGTCCCGAACTACCTCAAAGTTATAGCTGTCTATCGTGACGTTCTGTCCGATTCGTCGATGTTGTGTGTCCCTTCTAGTTGACAGCATATATTTTGTTTTGCCCTCATTCACCACCAAACCCATTTTTGCCGCCTCTGTACTGATACTTGCAAACGCACCAGTGACAGCTCGCTGTGTCCTGCCAATGATGTCGATGTCGTCAGCGTATGCAAGTAGTTGCACAGACTTTTGGAAAATTGTGCCCCTGGTGTTGGCTTGCGAGTTTCGCACAATTTTCTCAAGAATGATGTTGAAAAAGTCACATGACAGCGCATCACCTTGTCTAAATCCTTTTTTGACATCAAAGGTCTCGGTGAGACTGTTTCCGACCTTTACGGAGCAGCGAGCGTTCTCCATCGTCATTCTGCACAATCTGACAAGTTTGGCAGGGATGCCAAAACTAGACATGGCTCTGTATAGCTCGTCTCTATAAATGCTGTCATATGCGGCTTTAAAATCGATAAATAGGTGATGAGTATCGATTTGGACTTCTTGGGTTTTCTCCAGGATCTGCCGTAGTGTGAATATTTGGTCGGTTGTGGACTTACCGGGCCTAAAACCGCACTGATAGGGTCCAATCAGTTCGTTGACAAATGGTTTCAGGCGTTCACACAGTACGGAAGACAGGATTTTGTAAGCGATGTTAAGGAGACTGATGCCTCTATAGTTGGCGCAGTTTAGAGGGTCTCCTTTCTTATGGATCGGGCAAACAATGCTGAGGCTCCATTCTTCAGGCATACTTTCCTCTGACCAAATTTTAGAAACGAGTTGGTGTATGCTCTCTACCAAGTCATCCCCCGCTGCCTTAAAAAGCTCGGCCGATAAACCGTCCGGTCCTGCAGCTTTGTTGGACTTCAGCTTGGATATTGCTATCCTTACCTCATTTTGGTCAGGTGGACGGAAGTCTTGGCTTTCATCGCCCAGGTTGAATGGTTCATTCTGCCTGACAGCGGAATTTGTGTCGTCTTCGCCGTTTAGCAGTCTGCAGAAATGGTTTTTCCATGTCCTCAGCACCGACTGTGACTCTACTACAAGGTTTCCTTGTTCGTCTCTACAGGTCTCTGTTCGGGCCTTGTTCCCCTGACACGTTCTTTTTACCTTTTGGTAAAACTTCCGAACATTGTTCCTGGAGTAACACCTCTCTATTTCCTCGATCGCGCGCTTCTCATGCTCTTTCTTTTTCCTCCGGAGAAGCCGGTGTTCTTCCCTCCGTTTTTGCTCGTAGAGCTCACGAGCTGCTCTCGTCCTTCTCTGCAGCGCCGCTTTGTAGGCCAGTTGCTTTGCTGCATGTGCTTGCCGGCACTCTTCGTCAAACCAGGGGTTTCGCGGTGGTGGTCGGGTGAAACCTAGCACATCCGTTGCGGCTTTTCTGATGGCTTCTTGGCATCGATGCCACTGGTCTTCAGCACTTGATGCTGGCTGCACAGGACTTCTCGAGAGGTTGAGGGAGACGCGATCGGCAAAAGTTCTGGCGGTTTGTTGCGTTTGTAGCCGTTCAACGTTGAATCTTCTCACAGTATTTCCTCGTTTTTGTGGTGCCTGGGATATCCGCATACGTACCTTGGCTACAACAAGGTAGTGATCCGAGTCTATGTTGGCCGCTCGGAAAGTTCGGACATCTAGAATACTGGAGGAGTGCCTTGCGTCGATCGCAACATGGTCAATTTGATTGACCGTTTGATGGTCTGGTGACCGCCATGTTCCTTTGTGAATGTTGAGGTGTGGAAACCGTGTGCTTGCTATAGTAACATTACGTCCCGCAGCAAAGTCAATTAGCCTAAGTCCGTTTCCAGACGTGGTGTCGTGTAGGCTGTGCTTTCCGATTGTGCTACCAAAGATGTCCTCCTTTCCTATTTTGGCGTTAAAATCACCTAAGACAATTTTAACGTCGTATTTAGGACATTGCTCATATGTTTTGTCGAGGAGCTCATAGAAACATTCTTTGGTAGCGTCGTCTTTATCTTCTGTGGGGGCGTGAGCGCATATCAGGCTGATGTTGGCGAATTTAGCCTTGATGCGGATAGTTGCAAGGCGCTCACTTACGTGTCGAAAGCTCAAGACTTCTTGCCTAAGTCTGCCGCTTACAACGAATCCGCATCCAAATAGACGCTGCTTCTGCTCTCTGTAGCAATCACCGTAGTAGATGTCACAGGTTTTCATCCTTCTTTTGCCTGGCCCATCCCACCGCACCTCCTGAATGGCGGTGATATCTGCCTTGTAGCAGTCTAGGGCCTCCGCTAATTGTTCGGCTGCACGCGGTCTGTTCAGGGTTCGAACATTCCACGTGCAGATCCGAAAGTCATTGTCCTTTTTTCGTTTTGCAGGGTCGTCAACAGTGAATCCATCCGTATCCGAGGCTCTTGGTTGCTTCGTAACCATTATTTTTTTTCCGTGGTTGGGTAGTTAGCCCCACGCACAACCCCCAACCTGGAGGACCAGGCCCTAAGATAACCCTAGGACAGCGGGTCGGATACCCCGTTGTCAGTAACCCACTTCGGGGATATGAGTGCTGCCGTTGGCCCATAAAGGGTTCATCCGCCACCATCTCTATTTCAGCACCCTGACTAGTGCTGAAAATCCTTACAGACCTTTGCTCCAAATATGTCAGAGAAGCTCACGCAAGGTATCTGCCATCTCGACTGTTGACAACACCGTTGATTCAATCTTGTGTATTCATCCGCTGTATGTCCTCTTTCTGAGGGGCTCATGTAAGACCTCTGAGACTCGTTCAGTCAGTCATTCCGACAGAGCATTATAGTGTTGCTATTTTCTTCGTGTTCAACACTCGCGCTTATAAGTTTAGCAAGCCAAGCCCGGTTGAGCGAGACCAGTACCCGGTGGTTACCACGCGGAGGTAAAATAAGCACAATTGATGTGTATGAAAAAGTTACAACAGCTGGACACCGCCAAGTTGATGCCAATCAGCGCCTACCCGATTCATACACACCCAACCACCAGTTATTATAGTTAGTATTCTTTGGCCATCGTTTATTTTCCATTTCTCTCTGGTGCTCATACTCGCATATAGGAACTACCTTGAAGATTTAAACTTAGTTTTAGGATTTATCGTACACCTTCGCGCGATTTTCGCTGACTCAGGCACTTGGTCCTTCGTTGAGTACTATTGCTGTTCAAAAACACGTGCAGCGGGACAGAATTCTTTGGGGCAATTGCCTGGGCATACACAAAATGAATGACTCTCTGAAAATGACCACCGAAGGATATCTGCAAGAGTCGCCCTTTCAAATAGTATTCCCAGGTAAATAAACTACTCCAGCACGTTTTGTTCCATCTGAACAGGACCCTTAATTCCTGCCTCTGGAGTGTGCATTCTGCAATGCGCATTACTTTGTAAAACATTTCTCAAGCAGCGCTCCACAATTACCGCACGACAATTAAGGATTAATTGATTTCACATCCAAAGTAGGTGCTCTGTGTATTTGAGCCATGGTACAAATAGAATCGGATTTGCCTCATCGAAGTGGATGCAAATTGAAATCCGGAAATATTGGTATTATAATGGCCATCCTTGGATGTTTAATTATTCCATCATTCGTCCAGGAACGAAGCAATCAGTCGAGCGTCAAACACTCGGACAAGCAGTAGTATAGCCATAGATAGATTTAGGTCAGTCAGGCAGTCAATGCGTTATCTAACACCAACCCATGTGTACCACACGCACTAATACAACTTTTGGTCTCTTCACAGATTGTTCAAGAATCCATCCAGATTCCGGGCTCCGGTCTACATCTTACATATCAATCATCACAGGCCTCCGGATATTTGAGCATCGTCCGGATGCGTTTGACGTCGGAACACATACCCAGCACGTTGACTCATGTGCACGTCGGAGTAGAGATTGAGGGTGCGTTGCATGTAAAGACATATGAAGCCGATCCAAATCTGATACACACATTTGCCTGGAACAAGCGCAACGTGTACCGACAGAAGGTGTACGGCGTGACGATAGCTCGTATCTCGGTCGGATATCAACACTCGACGTGCAAGTCACCGGTATGGACCACGCAAACGGCCAAGTTGCAGGGATATGATGTCGATATCTCGGATATTGGTGGATGGGGATTGGATATTCACCATCACTACAACTTCCACGAGGGTATTCTGCAGAAGGGCGATGGTAGTACCCTACACATGAAGGAGTACCCCCGAACGGTGAAGGTTGTCATGGGAACGGGACTACAACGTCCGCTAAACTGTCCAGACCACTGCAACGGTATTGCGAAAGACGCGCGACTTCTAACTCCTATTGCACTGGCATCCGGTCCCGATGGTAGCTTGTACGTTGGCGATTTCAATCTCGTACGACGTATCACACCTGATGGCAAAGTGTTCACCATTCTACAGCTCAGTGCTACCCAAGTCTCGTACCAGTACTACTTGGCTGTGTCACCGGCCGATGGCCATTTGTACATATCCGACCCGGAGAAGCATCAAATTCTGCGCCTTCTTCGGCTGGAAAAGGTCAAAGATCCCAGCATTAACAGTGAGCCGGTCGTTGGCAGTGGCCAGCGATGCATACCCGGTGACGAGGGTAATTGCGGTGACGGTGGACCAGCATTGCAGGCCAGGTTGTCGCATCCCAAAGGCTTGGCGATTGCAGCGGACCGCACAATGTACATCGCAGATGGAACAAATATCCGAGCCGTCGATCCGAAAGGCATCATTCATACGCTAATTGGCCACCATGGGCATCACAATCACTGGAGTCCAGCTCCGTGTTCGGGCACTCTAATGGCCAACCAAGCACAGCTGCAATGGCCCACCGGATTGGCGCTCAGTCCTTTGGATGGCTCCTTGCATTTCATCGATGATCGACTAGTGCTGCGTCTGACGTCCGACATGAAGATTCGCGTGGTAGCCGGTACACCCCTGCACTGTAACAACAATCAGGATAAAAACAAGACGAACGAGAGTGTCCTCGGTACCGTGCTGGCCATGGCTTTCTCGCCATTCGGTGAGCTCTACATTGCGGATAGCGATTCACGGCGTGTTAATTCGATTCGCGTTGTCGACACAACCGGAAATATGAGATATTTTGCCGGCAAGCAGGAGAATCTGGGGTGAGTTGCCTACCTAAGCTTGTTTGTTATGTTTTGTACCGCACATCCGTGTGTATACTATAGCTACACATATATATTATTGATTATTTGACTGGGGATGTTGTTAGCGGGAAATGTTTGTTTTTATACCACTAAGCATGATATTGGTGGGGTTGTGTTAAGGAAAACACGGTGCGCTCGATGATTATTCGCGGACGTTTCTCGAGCGTAAGTGAGATTTGGTTCAGCTTCGATTGTTTTGAAAATTTCGTGACCTGAGGGTGGTAAACGTGTCGGAAATAGAAACGATTTCCATGAACCGCTAATGATGGTGGAATGGTTCCAACGGCTATGAGAATGTCCAAATTATGGACTTGGATCTTGTTTCCAAAATTGACAGCACATGAAATGAAAGCACCAAGGTCGATATTTTTGGCAAAGTAAAGTCACATCGAGTTCATATTAGACCTCAGGTGGGTAGCTATAGTTTCGTTGGCAAATAATGCCACAGGATTGTTTCTGTATTCTGTGTGTTTGTTTTTAAATTGTTCCCTGAAAGAGAAAAATATCAGTATACCTACATAATTTGCAAGCATTGGAATGCGGAGTAGACCCATCGGGCTATTGTAAAATCAGCTGCGGCATATGGCTACAGAACAATAACTGCAACTATTATGTCGCAGCTGATTTTACATGCTAAAGGAATTTCTCAATATGTATGTGTTAAAATGTATCGCATTTTGGTGCTATCCGTCGTGACTCCTACTTCAAAGGTCTCTGCTAGGCGTACTTCCCAATGGGTGTGAAAGTTCTCTTCCCGATGTCGGTCAAAATTCCTTAATTGTCCATCAGAGCCACGTATTTTTGGTCGACCCGCTCTTCTTCTATCTATATAATTATTATCTATCGCACGTCATCGTCCACAACCCATATATCATCGGCTTGTTAATCATACAACTGCCGCTTATAGTTGATTAGATATCTGAAAAACGCTTAATTCTGTGGTTCTTCCGATCCAAGGGTATATTAGTCAGTGACAAAACAGATATTTGATAAATGTTTGAGGTGTTATTGTCCGCCCATCGATGAGGTCCCATATAATAAACATTCATCCTCAGCATAATGGAGCTGATTGAGTTTAGATGTGAAGTGCCCATCGATTTTCTCCTTAATATAGCTCATTGATGGAAGACTGCATCGATAGGCCCCCTTCTGATTTAATTTTTCCTTTTAGTCATTCCCCATTGACGATTTTTAGAGCCTATATAAGTTGGCTTTAACATTTAAGTTTAAGTAAGGTTTATCGCGAATTTTATCAATCAATGAACTGTAGGTCACGACATGATCTGTATTCGTCGCAATAGTAACTCGCATGGCTTGAAATTAGGCGATGCAGTAGCCCCCGGCTATAATGTAGGCTTTCAACTGCTTCTGATCATGGAGGACCACACATTATTCCCACCACCAGCTGAAAAACTGGTAGTAGGTACAATGAACCGGTATTCCAAGCTGAGTGCTCCAAGATTTAGAATCTTCTTTCCAACCTAAAGTAAGAAGAGAAGAAAACGACGGTAAAAAGCCTTACTTCACGTAAATTGATGGTTAAACCAGTGTCTCCAATAAATATGTGAATGTCTGCTAAAATAATATTTACAGACCTGAAATACGCATGTCCCGGAACTTCGCTTATTTAAAGATCACCTAAAATCGTTGGAAAATGGAGACTACTGCAACCTACCTATTCTAAAGTTCACTACAAAGACTATCATGGTATTCTTTAAGACGCACGCTAAAGATTTCACTAATTTTCATATAAAAGTAGCTATAAGTCCATATTCTGCCTCCCTACGTGCTTTATATTATCAGAAACAAGTAGATTATGTAATTCTTACGAAATGTCCGCGGAAATATACCTACTCAAAAGACAGGGCCTTTTCATACTTTACGGTTCGAACTACGTACCTATTGTAAAAAATTGGCAATTCAAGATCAAGACCGATACCGACATGAAATCCGAGATACATAATACACCAATATATACATACGAGTATACAGCTGTATTTTTCAACTTAATCCTCAAATCTTGTTAATGCTCTTTAATTCCTTACACCATATACCTACTTAAAAAAAATATAGAGCCCGAAATACCTAACAAGCATTTTATGTTTTACCACAACTACGTTCGACCTAAGCGAACAACTTGAATGGAATTTTCTCGAATATCTTCAACATGTTCAAGGATTTCCATTTCTATTTCTGTACTGTTTCGCCAAAAAAACACGAAACGGAAATAAAATCAGAAAACCACAAAACAAAAAAAAAATGCAACAAACAGCAGAAAGCCAAACCACGATGCACCGCTTTTTGGCAGACAAATCCGGAAACTGAAACAATTTTTTTTTATGCTTGCCGGACATTAGCAGCAATCGAAAGAACACGGTGCACAGAACAGTAGAGGATTTAAACGAGAATCCTTTTGGCCCACCCTCAATTTCGTGGGAGATGAAAATTCACCCGACTGTGTGAGGCACACCGATAATGGCTGTCATCTTTTTATCTTGTCCTCTGCTCTGTTAAAGCACTTTTTTTGTTGTTGTTTTGTATCCTGCGATATTTTTTGTTTCGCTCTCAATTTTCCGTATACTTGTGTCTAAAGATGCGCCTTCTGTCGCCTTTTATTTTTGTATATTTTCCGCGAGCATATTTTCGTTTGCACTTAACACAACCGTGCCAAGTCTCATCGCTTGCTATTTCATAAACACTCCTTGAAACTAATGATAACGATAATTACAGGTCGCTGGCATGTGATTGCACTACGAACGGCAACAATAATGGTAGCTCGTCTACACAATACTCGACTACAGTTAATCCAACTAGAAACGGAAATACGATAGGAAATCCTGGCGGTACAACTCCATCGTTGACATCGTCATCGTCGTCGTCGTCGTCTAGTAATGGTGGCGGCGGCGGAGGAGGCAGTGGTACCGGTGCTGTTGGTAATAGTGGTGTACCTGCTGCAGGAGGAGCGAACGGTATCGGAGCTGGAGCTGGTTGTTTATGCAATGGTGGTAATATCATGACAACTGGTCCAACGACAACTACAACAGTGTTACTGGGTGCAAAGGTAACTGGCAACAACGGAGGTATAGCTGGCATCGGCGGCGGAGCAATTAACGAAGACGGCACCCTCAGTAATGCGGAGACTTTGTTATCATCGAATGCGAGATTTCAGGCGATTTCCGCAATTGCCGTTGCACAGGATGGTGTCATCAACGTAGCCGACCAAGGTGAGTCTATTATGTCCTCGATATAGATTGTTTTTCTCAGAAATGTCCTGGGGGGTTGGAATTATGCTTCAGGTTGTAGATTGAACCTTTGTCAATAAATCTATATTATAACAAGGACATCTGTCATTTTTAATTAGGACACATTTTTAGAGTACCACACATATTTTTAAACTGCTAAGGATTGACGATGAAATTAAACAGTGTAATGAAAGAGAGGACGAAATCAATTCTCAATAATATTTCCATTAGCATACTGGCTTTATACATTCCTCTCATAAAAATGTAAACGGGTTTCTCAATGCAAATTCCCTTACACTTTGGTTAAACTTTCGATACTTATATACATTTCATTTTCACAATCGATTACATTACCCAATCAATATCATCAATCAAACAATGAGATATCACTGCTTCTCGGGTGGAAACACCGTTTAGCAAAAATGAGAGAAGAACCTATAAGATATTGCCTTGCAAGTAATAAGGCCTTAAGTCACTATTCAAGTGTTTGACTAGGCTTAAGTCTAAGTGTGCTTTTATCTATATGTGACACTAGCTTAAGCCCACATAACCCTATTATGAACTCTGTGGTATATTAATTCAGCTTAAGCTAGTCATTTGTATTAGAGCTGTATTTAACGAGCACACTAGGACTAGTGAAGTATTACTATTCTAAGAAAGCTTCTCAATATACATACCAGTTTAGATTTTACATAAAATTCTATTCGTCCTAAGAATAGAAGCCTACACAAATCAACGGTTGAGAGTAGCTAGGGCTCTATAGGGTCACCAAATATTTATTTAGAAAGGCTGTCGTCTCCTGATAAATTGGTGACCGTGTAAAGTAACAGCGGTATTAATAAAAAAGCCCTATTCGCTCTTTAATCCATCTGATAGCTAGCAGACGAATAGTGGACTTGTTCGTTTGATAACTTTTATTATTTATAAATACATCTTATATCCATATTAGCTATCCACTCTTTATCATTAAACGCACGACAGCACTGCGTCCAAACTGTACTAAACATGGTTGTAAATCTGTCATATTCCATCAGCTGACACTATCATGCTCAGAGCATGTTATGTGCTTCCGCTTGCGATTTTTAGATTCTCTCTGTAATTCTCTTTCAGCTTTTAAATTTCTCGCGTCCAATCGAACTTTTTGTTGGTATACGTGTATTTGAAATTATGTGGATATGTTAGCTCTGTGTGTGAGTAAGTTAACCACTCTCTATACGCCGAATTTGGTGAATTAAGTTATCCGCTCTTTAAACATGTCAGTGAAAGCTAATATATGTTTATTAATAAGAATTACGAGTTATCAGATGTAATAAGGCTAATTCAGCGCTATTCGGTATTTATTAATACGGGGGTAAGAAAATACCTACTCGCCTTTCGGGCAACCTTTTCAGACACCGACTCTAATTTCGAAGAGAAAGTAATTAGGTCGGTTCCAATAAAAAAAAAACTACACTACAGTCATAAAAAAGAGCTGCTTTCTCGTCGATTTGAAAAGATTTACCCAGTTCAATTACAAAAGTGCCTGGTTTAAAAGTTACAGGTAGGTAGGGTACTCACTTGTCTCCATGTCAGCAGGATGTAAGTGCATCAACCTATCTTTTCGTCGATAGATTTTTCAAACAAACATATCTAATCATATCGCACCTCCAGTAAAATAAGGACGGAGGCGCAAAAGTTTGATTTTCTGAGTTAAGTATGTAAAAGCATAAAAAATTATAGTTCTTTCCAATAAAACAAAGAACCTACTTGATAAACACTAATTTTGCTGTCTACTAGATGCGCGTCTTTGTTCCGTTCCTTTATAATACCTGGAATATTTCGGATAATTGTGAAATTCATTGTGATAAAAGACGGTTTGCGTGCATTTTGGGCGGAGAAGTTAACGAAATAAGTAATAGATGGCGCCACGTATCCTTTTAGCATTATCATTTTCTATTGAGCAAATGTGCTATTTTGCTGCAATTGATTCAAGTTTGGCGTGTTATTATCCTTATTCCGGATAGTCGTAGAACCGCAAACAATACAAGCATTACGATCAATTGAAGTTCAATGCGATTATTATCAATTCGATAATATTTTCAGAAAATAAGTTTGCGTGTAGAAAGTGATGTTATCCAATTGGGTTGATCTCTTGATGGGATCGATCATAATCATGTTGCGGAATCTGAATCATCCGAAATTGTGAAACGGTACACCGTTCTCCGTCAAGAAACTGATGAACAATGTGATTCAAGCGACGATCACTAAGGGCAAATTCAAAGGGGACGAAGTACCGATTATTCCAACTGATCTTCGATTGAGTGATTCAGTTCCCCGTCCGATTGGCTTTTGCGATGACACAGAGACAATCAATAAATCGCAAGTCCAATCGTTGGAAGTCTGTGGCATTAATCTATAGATTATAGATTATAGATAATCTTACGTAGGTATTGGAACACGATTATTTCTGAAAAGATTGGTAAAAATTGGACAAAGGGGGATTGGCCCATATGCAATTAAAAAAAAAATGTCTGTTTTTTTTTTTTTTATATAACGTTCACCTGCATATACCTACATTTTCATCTAGTATACGACTATTGGGGTATTTTTTTGGGAAGTGAGTATAACCAAACCAAAAGTGAGCTAGCTATAGATTCTCAAAAAAATACGCCTTATGTTGGTAGATACATCCGCGTTAATGAGTTTGCTCCTGTAGCACGTACAACAATCCACCTCCAAATAGCTAAATATAAAATCAATACTATAATTTTTCGTCTATTACAATAACTGCTTGTCAGTCAGCATACACTCCGCCTGTATTTGCCAACGCGCTTTCAAGGAGCAGAATAACAGGAAAAACGCAATTTTCATTACTCGCAATGTCAGTGAATTAAATTGACATTCCTAAAAGCTTATCACATACAATCAATCAGACAGACTGATGCTCAAACAAGGATACGAACAGATAGATGTACACTGTAGGTACATACGAAAATGTATAGAGGGTACTTGTACTAATGTGACAAAAAGACACATCCTCATGGAACGCACATTTTTCTCTCCTACATAGAATATACATGAAACGTCAACTCTCCACACAATGATCGACATAATGAAACACATCCTTGTTGTCATCGTTCTCGTTTTTATTCACATTATTTGTGGTGGTTTTGTTGTCTTCGTCATTGCTGGGCCTACAGAGCAGGTTTTGTGTCGACTGTCGACAACTACAACTAACGCTCTTAAGCTCGCACATTAGGCTTCAGCCTCCACTATGACTACTAACTGAAGTTGCGAATATTTACGCAAAGGAATCTTCGCACAAAAAAAATATATAAATGAAATGAAAAAAGTTCCTCAATGGGCTAAGTAGATAGTGGATGAGATGGAAAGCGGCAGGAGTGTGGGCGTTGAAAAATTAATTGCAATTAATCATGGCACGTGTGTGTAGTAGATACATATGTGTGTATCCTATTCAAATCATGAAAGCTATTCGACAAATTTGTCAAAGAGCCGATATTTTCTTCCTTACTGACTTCCTTTTTTTTTGTGCCTTTCTCTTTTTGGTAGGTTACATTTTTATGTGAAAATTGCGCACCATTCGATTTTAATCCATCAGATACATATACAACTCGTTGGCATAAGTGAGTGGTTGAATATGTGTCGGTCAGGGTGGATCTGTATACTATTGAGTTGGTGACTTTTTTCCTTTCCTCAATAAATCGAAGAGAGATCCTTTCATTAGCTACAAATTACTTTCATTCAGAGTGTAATCTGTGATTTTTTTTTTGTCTGCTTTTCGTACTTTTTCCTGTCATTGAAAGACTTTCGCTTCCTTTCTGCCTGTCAGTGAGTCGGTAGAAATGTGAGATTGGGACCGAGGATGAAAGCGAATAGCGCCAAAGTATACACATTAACATTCTGAATAGAGTCCTACCTAATGTACTTGACCAGCGAGAGTGGTCTCTTTGTCATTGTCGATGTCCATGGATGTGTGGATACGTGTACTTATGCCAAGTGATGAATACATACAATTTGTTCCTATATTTGCCTTACTCTAAGAAATACCGGACAGCCATTAGTTAGGAGAAATTTTTCGGTTTCTAAATGATGCTGGTATTGGTAACATCGATAGTTTATAGGCCGGCAGAGTGGTTGGGAAGCTTCGCGTTTTTTTTTTTTATAATAGACACTCAACGACAAGAGATGTGTTTCATTTAGTTTTCATCAGGGACCGAATCGCGTTAACCGTGAACAAGCATTAAGTGATGGAAATTGTTTTTGTTTCGTTTCTAGGGTAGATGAATCTATAGCTCGTTCAGGGAAGTATTAATAAACTTCCAGCTGAATGACCGGTTATTATTAGCTTGTATCTGCATTTTGTTCGATACCAGTTGTTTGGAAAGCTATTCATTAACCAAAATTGTTAAGTTTCCAACCTTGGATTGGGCGCCAATTCTGGAGTGGCAATTTAAAAGTAACTATTTACAACTGAAATGCTGCTTTTTCAAACGAATTGTAAACTAATTTCCAGAATGTCCAATCACGTAGTGAGAAGTACCTAAAATGAACGTGTTTGAACTCTCACCCTATGTTGGGCGCCAGTTAGATACTTTTAATATCCCACTGATTAGTCGCTTAAATGGCATTGATTTCCCAAATGAAAAGGTAAGAAGAATAGGGGAGACAAAGAACTGGACCAAATAGCCTACATAAACTTACTCAAAAACAGAGACACCTGTAGAGACCCCCAATATATTCAATAACCAATTGATCTACAGTTTTCTAACAATTGACTTTTATTTTCCGTATTTTCATTTTATATAGTGCGACTTTATTTTCATTGTTGTACATTATATATAGACAATTATTGGCATCGCACAGTGCCGATACTACAACACCCTATTCTGCTTTAAGAGCAACGTTTTTCAGTTATAGGTTCTTTAAAGCAGACTAACAGGCCTCTCGGAACTTTTCAACTTCTACAGGGTGGCGCACCAATTGTGCTACAATACGAAATTCAAATAACTTTTTTTAAATCAATGAATTTTATTCATTTTGTTTACTGTATAGAAAATTCAATTTAAATTTATATAGCTAATTGTTTTTGGAAGATGATAGACCCCGTAAATGACCTCCATGCTTATACACGCATATGCCACACCTCCAGATCAGAAAATTATTCACTGCGGCCTGAGGGTTTGAATTCGGGATCGCCTCATAATTATTGTTGGAATGGACTGCTTCAATTCAGTCAAATTCCTTGGTTTCGTTTTGTACATATCTACCTTGACATAACCCTATAAAAAAGTCTGGTGCAATCAGGTCAGGTGACCATGGGGGCCAGCAGAAAGTGGAGTTTCTGGATATTAATTTGCAGTCATTTTTTGGCAAAATTCCAGGCGAATAGGGAAATCCAGAGGGTTTAACTTGCTTGTAATTTGGACTTTGTATACGGACCGTCTGCTAATTCCAATTTGCACCGATAAGTTTCGAGTCGAAACGCTTGGATTTGCCTGAATTGACGATGCTACAGCCGCGGTTATATATATCTTGAACCCGAAAATAGGGTTTTTGATGGTATGGTCTTCGTGCGATGCTTCTAGATTCGGCAAACATGTTTATCAGCCTCATAATAGTCCATCTACTCGGGGGAGTGCCGCCAAACCCCGCCTAAACTTTTTGGCACATGGTTTTAGAAACGAAATAATTTGAAGTCTGCTTGAAGAGCCCTATTGTACAATTATTGAACATTGCAATATCCCTCGGCGCATACATTCTGGTTAAGAGTGAACGCCTAGATATCAAAAAACTCGCGACGGTTCTTTGCATGGACCTAACTTCTTATTTCTATAAGGCGAATTAGAGCAACGTTTCCAATTGAAGATCTTTTTGAACGACTCTTGGTCAACTATCTTATTATTTTCTCGTGTTGGGCGCCACTTAAGCCTATTCCACTGCAATCGTCGTACGAGTCCATGGATATGAAAGTAAACTAAAAGAAAACGACCCAATCTGCTTCGAATTAATCAAGATACACACGTCTATTTAATTTGGGCCTTCCTATGAAACGAATCATTTGTTTCCATAGATACTCTCCTCCCTTGACCCCATCATCAATTTGGCATTTCGACCTCCAACATCTCCGCCTGGGTGTGTTGATATTCCATGTTTGCACTCAAGCCAGCCATTTATTACAGCAAACAGAACAAAAGTCCAACGCTGGAGATGTGTGTGTTTGTGCGTCTATAGTTCGGTCCGTATCTGATGTAATACAATACCCATCCAATATGTAAGCACGTTAAGAGCGAAAGAAATCAGAGAAACTGGTCGCCATGTCGACTTCAGAGGTCAAGTTCACATTAGTATTCCACGGTGGTTACCATAAAGACGTAGAAATAAGAAATAATAATAATCCGGAAATAATGTTGCAACCCCTTGCCGCAGTAGCCATCAACCCATTCCCAGTCGAAACTATATACCATATCTCTAGAGTCAAATCCTGTTATTTCCGGCGGTGTATACCATGCGAGAGAATACGATTACAGAATAATAGGATGTAACATCTATAAACGGCCAGGCGGAGGCCGGGATATGATGCTTAACGGCAAGGAACTGATTACACCAAAAGCGCAAAAGGACTTTTACTTGACTTAATGGTATATTTTAGTTTAGTTCAACGATGTGCGTTATTTGACAACGACGACGATGAGTGAGGCTCACACATGTTTGTACTCGTACAAGATGTTGTCCTTTCAGCGCCATTTAGACAAGGGAAAGAGCGGGTAAATAAGCCTCTGCAGCAGCACTCGTCTTATCCATATTGGAATACAGCCCTCCCTCGCTTAGTTATATGCCCAACATCGAAGATTTGATTTAGTGGATTCAATTGAACGCCGATTGTGTTGGCTTTACGTGCAAATCTCTGCGAGTGTATTTGGTCGCAATGAGATGTAGAAAATGTTCGATGATGGTGATGATGACGTTTGTGACGACACAAGAGTATATACACAAGTTGAACGAAAATATTGATAACGGAGGTGTGGTTGCGCAAATGGCATCGGGGATACTTTTGAGGTCATAATGCTGGATTATCGTTTGTATTTTGGGGGCGGGTGGGTGCCTGCTGACAACAAAGTGGAGGCGAGAGTATTATCGAAATGTTTTCGGATGATTGTCGTTACTCATATCCGGCTGGCATTGGGCCTAAGGGGCCCTTAAGGATTATAAATGATTTCCTTGATCATCGATTTAATGCTTGAGCAATCATAAATCGCTTTTTTGTCCATTTGGCTAGAATTCCTTCGTGCTGACCAAGCTCCAACAATTGATATTGGATTTGTAGGTGGGCTCTAAATATATTTACAGACCTCACTCTTGATCTTCATGATAGATGAGTACATTCTTTTATAGGTGAGAAACCGATAGTCACTGGTTTTTGATAGATTTATGTATATACATTTTCAGTAGATAGGTCGTGGTCTACAATTCTATATAAAATTAGGAGCAATTGGGAGTCGAAGAGCTGACAAACTTTGTTTACTGTACACACTCCCATGGAACCATTCAACTTTTGTATTTGCCTATATATATGGTGTACTAAGACCTTTATTGCTCACAGGTTACCAACAGCATTTCTAGTGTTATAAAGTTGAATGCAATCATGCCCCTTCTATGAGTTAAGGTGCTAGTACACGATATGTAGCACGCCTCTTTTTCAACAGAGAGTGAACAAAAAGAGCTTGTACACAGCATGTACCCATTGGGACCATTCGCTGACGTCAAAATGACGTCAGTGCTACATATATATGAGGCGTGCTACATATCGTGTACTAGCAACTTTAGACCCTGCCCGGCTAAAGATTATTTATATTTTGGCAAAACATTCCTGATACTGGTTGCTATACTTTGGGTTATATCTGTTGGCTCAATTCATGATCTCGCATTGCGTGGTAATATTTGGTTCAATGCGTTACGTACTCCTCTGACTCTTCACAGATGTGAACGAAAGGCTTATGCCTAGTGGCCCTAAAAAAAGCCTAGTAGGCAGTCTTTATAGTGTTATAAGGGATATCGCTTATTGCCGATATAACCTCTGCTTTCACTCAAAGAAGGTGTTGTCAACATTTTCATTCAGGGGACTCTGACAGCTGTCTAGTTCCCAATCCGCTTAAGTTCCTTACCATTATCAATCTATAGCGTCTCAGCTAGTGTGAGCTCAACGTATCCTATATAGCCTGAATTAAGAGGCTTTCTCATCTAATGAGTGTTAAGTAAGAAACAACACACCTGACGTTAAGGGGTTAATGTGGATGACTTCCGTAACTAAAAGGATTGCACACTAGGACAATGTCTCGTATCGATTAGCCTTCAATCGATGTCGATGACGACGGCGTAGGCTACTAGGGGTGGATGGACGTTTGAAACATAGTGCCGCTGGTGTAAGCTTTTGAGTTTTGCACTATTCTTTCAAGAACGATTTTAAAAAAGTCACATGACAGCGCATAACCTTGTCTAAATCCTTTTTTAACATCGAAGATCTCGGTGTGTCCTTACCGACCTTAATCGTGAATTCTCGATCGTTATCCTGCACATGGTTTGATTTGGTTTGGACTTAAAATCGATCAAAAGATGGTGAGTCTGGGTATCGATATGAACTTTCTGGGTTTTCTCCAAGATCTTCCGCAGTGTAAGTATTTGATCGATGGTGGACTTTCCAGACGAGACGCCACCCTGATAGGGACCAATCAGGTTATTAACGAAAGTTTTCAGGCGTTCACACAACACGGCAGATAAGATCTTCTAAGCGATATTAAGAAGACTAATAGATACCTCTGTAATTGGCGCAATTCAGAGGGTCTCCTTTCTTGAGGATCGGGCAACCAATGCTGAGGTTCCATTCATAGGGCATACTTTCCTCCGACCGTATTTTACAGATACGAGTTGGTGTGTGTTCCTAACCAAGTCATTACCTGCCGCTTTGAATAGTTCGGCGTTTAAACCAACTCACGCGGCTTTGGTGGACTTAAGCTTACATGTGACTATCTTCACTTCGTCCAGGTTAGGTGGACGAAAATGTTGGTCTTCATCGTCCAGATTGAATGGTTCATTCTGCCTGACGGCGGGATTTAATTCTTCATCGCCGTGAAACAGTCTGCAGGAATAATTCACCCATATCCTTAGCATTGACTGCGATTCTACTACAATTATCCCTTGGTCGTCCTTGCAGGCAGTTAGATTTTTTTTACGAAATGCGCTTGTTAGGTTCGATTAGATGTTTCTGTTACACCCCTTTGTCTGTCCTTTGTCCCTTTAGTAACCGGTACATTGAACCCAGTTTTCTTTCAAAATTAAATTTACACAACACAACCGACCACAATGGTGAATGACACACGTTTAGCCTTCAATCCTTAAAAAAAACCAAACTATTGAGACCTCTGTTTGTGGCTTTTTATTGCCAACAACGTAAAACTGTAGCAATACCACCCGCCTTACGTCCATCTCCTTTCTACCACGTCGCCCACCAAGATTGCTGATCTTTTGTTTTATAACATGAAAAAAACTTAAGTGCATAATCACCATAATTGCTTTTTAAAAAGTCAAGGAGCAAGGACGCGACCACTAAGCAACAAAATGTCTAACAAGAGCAACTCCAAAGTGCCAGGATATAATACAATACCGACCTCACTGCACCGACATAGTCGTGCTCACACAAAAACAAAAATGTATATATATATAATCGTCATCTCAAAACAGAGAAATTATAAATGAAGAATTACACCAGACACGCTGCTAGACAAAAATAAAAAAAATTATTATAAATAAAAAAAATATTATTTTTCCTTTTAAGAAATTATAAGCGAGGACGGTAAATACGCGATTCCTCGTATAGACTATGTGCAATGTTATGTTTGTTTTAATTCTGTTATCCATGGTTAAAGCAAAAAGGGGAAAACAAAAACAAAAAATGTGTGAGCATAGGGTATACCTATCTGCGGCAGCAGCGGGGGTGTCTTATAAAATACATTTCCTTTGGTGCATCAAAGAGGACGGCCAACGAATGCTACTCACTTCACAACGGAAACAAAAACGAAGCAAATAAACTTTTTTAAGTTTTCTACAAGGATTTCGTATTATATTTTCTTTATAGTTTTCTTCTTTCTTCAGGGGGTATCCTTTTTAAGATGTTTTGTGCGACTTAATTCATTGCATATCCTGGCCAATAGTGAATGGAGCGCGTTCTTTATGCTTTATTTTGAGACATATTTTCCTTGTAAATGTCTGTCGTTTTCATAGTTTGTTTTGCCGTCCATTTTCCTTTCTGTCCCGTCCCGTGCTCTTCTCCTTGCTTGTTCATCTGACTTATTTCTATGGAAGATATGAACAAAAGAAAAAAAAATTGAAAAAAAAAAAAACACCGTGCAACTGTGTTGAAGGACATTAACTTAACTCTTCCGTTTATTCGGTCTACCATTTGGAGGGGGTGCCGGCTTTTAAAGTCATCCTTATAGTGGGTGAGAGGGAGACAGAGCTGTATAAATAGGCTTAAGAATGGGATTTGCGTTCTTTTATTTTCTTCGTTTTTCGTACAGATTTTCTAAATCCAGCTCAAGGATTTTTCTTTTGCGAATGGATTATCTTTCAAAGTCTAATGAAGGAGCAATTTATACATCTTTGTGGAATATTTATATATGCGGCCCTCAGGGGTTAGTACCTACCTGTACCTGGGTCTCGCATATTCTGTGTAACGAAATATGAAAAACTCTGTATAGTTGAATGCAACCAAACGATTAGCACAGTGCAGGTAAATAACGTGAAAGTTTGCGAAGCACAAAGGTTGTTTTGGGCAAATATACTTCAAGTAGATAAAGTGTGCCTACTCAAAAGGCTTTTAGAAGGTCTGAGTAAACTCGGAGAGCTATAACATTGGGCGCAATAGAATGAGAGCCTGAATTGCGTTGCTTCGCATTCCATCAAGTCCCTATTTGAGGGGAATAGGGAGCTGCGTATAAAGCTCCTTAATGTTGAAGTCTGACTCATCATGGATGTGAGACGATATTCTGAGTGTGCGTGATGCAGTAAGCAAACAACACTTACCATTACATCATGTCCACTGCCAGTGTAAGTTACTACCTACACATAATAATCTTTGGTATACAAAATAAATATTCAGTTCGGTTTTCAGCCGGTTGACCATAAAAAAAAATAGGTGGCGCAACAGGCGGGTAGACAGCCTAGGCCTAGCTTCTCGCAACTATTCGTTTTGTGTGAGTTTCTATTTTTTTGGACGAATGGAAGTCTTATTTAATTTCCTGATTATATCGTGGATGAACATACAAATTTCCAACAGCACGATGCCATCAGGATAGGTACACAACACAGGGATTCTGAATATTCTGTTGTTTAACAAGTTTAGTTAAACAGGCAAATTTTAACAATTAACAATTATTTTCTGTACCACAAGAACATAATTAAACGATCGCCCTAACAAGTGTTAAGATCCTTGGGTTTGATCGATGATTGGTGCACAATGAAATGGGCTTTCCAGTGAATCCTCTTAAAACTACGGTTGTTCTCTTCACGAGAAGGAGGAATAGGTATCACTGGTCTGTCTCAACTTTTGCTAAAAGGTGTCACTATTCCGATCTCTGATGAAGTCAAGTATCTGGGAGTAATCCTCGATAGAAAACTTCTTTGGTCCAAGCATGTTGAATCAAAAACCGATAAAGCGCTGTCGACTTTCTGGCAGTGCAAAGGCGCTTTTGGAAAGACATGGGGCTTATCTCCTAAAAGGGTCCTATGGATCTATACGGTAATGGTAAGACCACTTCTCTCATATGCATCGGTTGTGTGGTGGAACAGGCTTTCGCGGAAACGTGTTATGGCCTCTTTCGCCAAACTCCATAGAACGGTTTGCCTTGGTTGCACAGGGGCCTTCCCCAGCACTCCGGGCTCTGCTCTAGATGCTTTGATTAACCCCCCCCCCCTTGATATTTTTATCATGGGGTGTATGCTGAAAACCATCTTCCGGTTCTAAAACCGGACAGGGGTCTGGTTCTGGAGTCTTCGTGGAAAGCGAGAACATTAGACTACACTACCCCTTGGGTAACCATGCGACTGTCTTCCAGGCAGAGATTTTCGCTATCCTTATGGCTATGCGCTATATTGTGGCAAACAGGTGGAGGGCTAGAAGCATATGCGTTTGCAGTGATAGCCAAGCTGCATTAAAAGCGCTGCTTAACCCTCTTACCTCGTCCAAGTTAGTGCTCGAACACAAGCTTTCTCTGAACTTGGTCGGTAGGCTAAACACGGTCAAACTTGTTTGGGTCCCAGGTCACACTGGTATCCAGGGAAACGAGATCGCTGACGAGCTGGCCAGGTTGGGTTCAGAAGAAGATTTCTTAGGACCTGAACCTGCGTTGGGTTTGTCTGCATCTGTGGTTAGGTCATCCATTGATACTTGGGTTTCTCGTGAACACGAATGTCGCTGGCGTGACTGTGCTGGGTGTAGATAGACCAAACGACTGCGTCCGGACATCTGCAAGAGGTCGGCGTCTTTCCTTCTGTCTCTCAGGAGAATCGACTGCAGACTTCTTGAGGGCGTCCTTTCGGGCCACCAAGCTTTTGCCAAACAGTTAAATGTGTTGGGCTTAAGCAACACCACCATCTGTCCTGTTTGTGGAGAGGATGACGATACAGCGGAGCACTTCCTCAGTAGTTGTCCTGCTTTTGCTCGCATCAGGTGGCGGATCTTTGGGGCTGACGTGGTGAGTACCGAACATCTAAGCTCTTCATCACTGAAGCTCCTTCTCATCTTTCTTCGAAAGACGGGAAAACTATGTACAGTAATGTAAGGTGTCTGTTTGGTAGTACAATGGACCAGTAGTTGTGTCTGAGTGCTCCATCAGATAGTAAAAACCTCCGACAATAAAAAAAAAAAAAAAACAAGTGTTAACACAAACTCTAACAAGTGGGAAATTTGATGAATTCCCAGTTTCTGTACCACAAAACAACAATTGTTAAATTGTTGCAAAATTCTAACTGATGAATCGAAAATTGTTAACTCGTAACAAGTTATATTTTTGATTTGGTATTAGAGATTTTCACGTGTTTTTTTTATTTTCTATTAAATTGGAATCATAATTATAAGCAGTTTAATGTTTGTTTTGCTTTTATAAGACAAAATCACAAAGCCCAAGTTTCCAAACTGCAATCTCCAGCACAAAAACTCCATAGATGTTCAAGTAGTGAAACAGGCGACTAGTAATTATTTTATTAAACAATAGGTACCTACCTACCCACGTACCTGGCGGTTTGAAAAAGAGAACCCAAGTAGCACTAAGCGCCGTCTGTCTGTTTCAGTTTGTCGAAGATGAGAGTTTAAGTTTAGATCCAGCTTGAGGATTTCAAAAAGGTTATCAGTTCTTTTATACTGTACTCTTCAATACTTCCTCAGGGGAGTCGAAGAAGGATTTTCACAAAGATCGCTGTCTGGTTTTAGCTAGTGCCTGACAGTCACATAAACAATGAGTGAGAGTTTCATTTTCGGCTGCGTCCTTCCGGATATGATACAATTCGTCAGTCTTCTTCATTTGAGATTGATCTTCGATAGGATTTCTGAGAAGATTTCTGTTTTGGCTTCTCCGAGTGAAATGTGAACCATAATTTCCCAAGTAAATTTCGGAAGGCCGAACCTCTTGCCTGTATTAGCGCTCGTCAGCATGTTCATTTCCATAGCAAGTTAGTTCCGCTTGAAACACATTGGCAGTTTCGAAAAGTCTAAAGGATTTTGTGATGTTAAGAGAGTCAGAAAATACAATCGCACATACTTAACAGTCGATTTTTTAACTGTCGTTCACCCGTCCGTAGCTCCGTATTGCCAATCTGATCTTGAAGTTCATTCTATGTCAGAAAACTCAGAATGTTTTATAAAAAGCATTTTGGTTGTACTTGTTCTCTTAATTAAGAAAGCTGAATTTTGATACGGCCATAGGCACCCTGAATCTCTGAGTCTAATCGCGAAAGAGAAGTAAATTAAGGGAAAGTTTTGCTGATATGAAAATTATTCATTTGACAGTGACAATAAGCACAATTCTAGTGTTTGTACAGGGTGGGCCATTTAGTGGTTTGTTTTTAAATCATAGGTTATTTTGACACTGACAGCTGCTTCCCGCTCGAAATCTTGACAGAGTATCATACCACCGCGGAAATGAGTCGCTTAACGCTTGAACAACGTTGGGAAATATTGACAACTTATTTCCAAAGTGAGTGCTGTTTAGCTCAAACAGTGCGGTTTTTGAAAAGAAGCTTTGGCCGAAATGAAGCACCCACCGCGATTGCTGTACGGAAGTTTGTGCAAAAAGTTCATAAGACTGATAAGTGGCCCGCTTCGTGTGATTAAGGGACTTAAACTCTCTTATCGCATGTCGCAGCTCGCAGGTTCTGTTCACACAACTTCTTTGCTTGGGATATCTATGTGCTTTTCGTCAGGCAGGCATATTTGACAATCTTTTTTTTGAGATTTTTTGTCTTTAGGTTGTCGTTTGCGTTCATTCTCAGAGAATTCCTCATTCTCATTCTGCTTTGAACTATGTGTATATTAGCTGAAACTAAACTATTCTCCCACCGCGCACAAGCTTTGAATCACCATTTAGTTTTGCAAAATTCTACAACAAGTGTTAAGGGAAATTTTTCTTGTTAACTTTCATAGCGAAAAATTGGGTGGTACAGAAAATAACTTTGCCTGTTAAGAAATTACTTGTTAAAAAGTTAAATTGTTGTTTTGTGGTACAGGCCCCAGGTTATTCGGAAAAGCCGCAACATATTATACGCGGCATTCAAGAAATTTATTCAATTATAATCGGCTCAGTTCAGAATACATTATCTCATCGTTGTTCATCGGGTATACATATCTTCGATCAAATTTTGCAGACAAGTTGTTGCTCTTCAACGAGTAGGCCAGCCACCGTAGCATCTTTATTGGACTTACATACGTGGATTTCGCTGTCTTCACTCCATTTTCGTAGGGCATGTATGAAAATGTTCATCATCCAAGTTGAACCGATTATACTGCCGGGATAGCGTAGTTTTGTTTGTCTCCTTCCGTCCAGTTTTCTATAAATCTTACTTGACAAACTTTACCCAACCCTCTTTAAAAAGCTGTTCTCAGTTTTCTGGGGTGAGAGCAAATTGGGCAATTCACATTTCACTTTCAGTCAGTTCCTGGGACTCCTTCCGAGAGTGAAAATAAATTCAATCTCTCTATAATCAGTTTATCGATTACTCTCGCAAGATGTTTCAGGACTATCCACCATAAGAACGCCATGCACATGAAACATAATTATAAAAAAAATTCAAATAAAAACATATCTTTCAAGCATCAATAAGTATGCAAAAATAATCCAGCTGCCTTCCAAATGAACAAGGCAATAAATCTTTAAGTATCTAGATGCTAAAAACTGCCCTGTTAAATTATGTGACAGCATTTTTTGTGCTTAAATTATCTTCAAGCTGAATATGGTGTTGCCGGCTTTCCAATAAACCAACCACATTCGTTTGCCTCTTAGCCATATTCCACTCATAAATTGCAACTGAGTATTAAATCCGGTCAACTCGAACGGAACATATATATTTTAGCATAAATTATTTCGGGGTATTCACCCCTCTCGAGGCGTATAGAAGAGCCTCTCGTATGCCTCCCACAAATTAACTCCGTTCGGCCCACAACTCATATGCCACTCCACTGGCGGGGCGTTCGCCTACATTATGAGAGGCAAATTTTGTAAAATTGGTATGGAACCGCATTCAAGTGCTGCGTGCGATGAACTGTTGTAACACGAGAACAATCTGTGCAACAATACATTGTATAGTTCATTCATGTATTCAGTAGCAGTACCCTACCTCCGGTACCCACTCATCTTATCCAACCGAGCGTCCTTAAAACTTTTACACAGGCAAATGCAAATGGCTGCCAGAGAGGATTTCACCGCACCATATATATACATACCTATTAGTATAGTGTAGTGCGGATCGTTACTCTGAGCAATAGGAGGAAAAATAAAATTGTAATATATAAAACAAAAAAAAAAGGATATATACAGAACTATCCTGATCCAGTTCAGCAATTTGGGTCATATCTAGGAATTTATGGATAAACATCAGTATGCATCCCTCATCCAATGTGCCTCGCATTCTGTCTCAACCTTCTGGTTAGCCCCTCGGTTTTTTATTTTTTTTTGTTTTTTTATTTTTTATTGTTAATATCTCTCGTTTCTGGTGATGGGACTTGTACACATTGCACTGTACAAATTTAACATTCTCCAATTTTTTGTGTTGTTGCTTTTATATGTGGTTGTATCTCTGACTGTGGATGATGATGATGGTTGTGGAAATTCAGTACAATTTGTTGTGATTTTGATGGTCTGAGAGAGGATGAGAATACACATGATTGTGATTCGCCATCAGGATCAGAACACTCACCCCTGACAGATAAATAAGCAACCTTTTTGCTCAGTGGAATTGCATGTGACATAGTGGATAGGGTGGGAGCGGGGGTATGGTATTGCAAAAGCCAGATTTCAGTTTCAGCTGCCATCATGTCATAAATCATTTCCTTGATTGTTTGGTTGCAATCTATCTATAGTAACCGCGCGCACCACCCTCATATGGGATGATATTCTCTGCACGTTTTTTATTGCCTGAAAGAGAGAGGGCCAATTCTAATTCTATAATTCTTGTTGTTCTTTTCAGGATCCCTGCATGTCCTCGCACTGGAGCACTATCTCCCCAGCCACGATGAGAATGGCGAGTTCCATATCCCATATCCGCCGTCCAGTGAGATATATATTTTCAATCGTTACGGGCAACACGTAGCCACAAACGATTTGACATCGGGCAAGACACGATATTCCTTTTTGTACTCGAAGAACACCAGTTTTGGGCGTTTGTCAACGGTAACCGATAGTTCGGGGAATAAAATCCAATTCCTGCGGGATTATAGCAATGTGGTGAGTTCGATTGAGAACACCCAGGACCACAAGTCGGAGATACAGATAAACGGAATCGGTATTATGACCAAGCTGACAGAGAAGGGCAAGTTCGAGATTGAATTGGATTACGATAGCAATACGGGACTTTTGATGAGTCGATCATGTGGCGGGGAAACGTATATCTATCAGTATGACGAGTTTGGCCGAGTGACCGGAATGATTCTGCCTAGTGGCGAGATAGTAAGGATCACCTCGCAGTTGGCGGATAACAAAGGTTTGTCGGTTTATATCCATGCATCGGTTGAGTCGTTGTTCTCCAGGGATAAGGGAGAGACTAACGAGTTGTTGGTGTTGGGAGGAGTCCGCTCGACCTTTATGAAGAAGGGCAAGGAGAATGCTGATGCTGAGATCAAGCCAAACAACACCTTGGTCATTCATGGAGCGAATGGTGTTATTGTCGAATCTTCAGCGGTGGCCAGACATCCTCTGTTGGAAGCAGCATTGCCGGTTGAAGCGGAGATGTTGGCCATGTGGTCGCATCAGAGCATAACAATGGGTGAGGGTTTGACGAACAACATGTATTCTGTATTCAATTTGGTCGGAGATGTCCGCAATCCCCAGCAGACACTGAATCGGGAAATTTGGGTGAACGAGAGTCGAGTGATTGGCGTGGAGTACGATCAGTTTACGAATCGCGAAACATTTTACGATATCCATCGAACACCGATCTTAATCATTGCTTATGATCAGTCGGGATTGCCAAAGTCATACTACCCAACCAATGGATACCCGGTGAATATCACCTACGATCGCTTCAATCGTATAGAAGGATGGTCATGGGGACCGGCAGAACTCAAGTACACATACGACCGCCATGGTTTGCTGTCGGAGATCACCAGTCAGCAAGACGGGATCATTTCTTATATCTACAACGATTGGAATCTTGTGTCAGAGATTGGTTTAGCTAGCCAGAGGAAATTCGTTTTGAACTACGATGAAGCAGGAGGTCTGCGACATGTTCTGCTTCCAAGTGGTACTAAGCACTCGTTCAGCATGCAAACATCAATTGGTTTCATCCGATGGACCTACACACCACCTGGCAGTACGAAACCCTATTTGCAGCACTACAGTCACTCAGGAGCGCTGCTTCAGACGATCTTCGCTGGAGATGGTGCGCGCATCATCTATCGGTACAACTCCGCTGGCCAACTTACCGAAATCGTGCATGGAGACGGCAAGAGCGAGTTCAGCTACAATGAAATAACAGGCATGCCCAGTACAGTCTCACATTCTGAGCGAGAACTGGAGTATAGATGGGACTTTGAAATAACTGGAGGGCTCCTTACTGAAGAACGGATTGATTATGTGGCAAAAACTGGCCTCAGCAACGCCAAATTCACCTATGAGTACGACACAGACTTTAGAGTGATCTTGATACAGGGTCGAATAGGTGGACAAAATCTACCTAATCAAGCCTTCGCTTATGATCCACGGACGGGACAGCCGAACCAGATTGGTCAGTTCAAACTCATGCATCCGAAGCTGAATCAAACGCAGGTCTATGACGGTACCGCCAGTTTCACGCGAACTCTCGATGGAAGGTTCCTAGAATCACAGGTCTCATTATCTATTCACCGTATGGAGGTGTTCCGCATGGAGTTCTCATACGGTGTACATGGGCGCATATCGCAGACGAGGACCTACACCCGCAATGTGGCTGTGAATACCTACACCAACGTGAAGAACTACACTTGGGATTGCGACGGTCAGCTGATTGGCGTCGAAGCGCAAGAGCCATGGGGATTCCGTTACGATGACAACGGCAATTTACTCTCGCTGACATACCGTGGCAACACCATACCGATGGAATACAATACCCTTGATCGCATTGTGAAATTCGGCGAAGGCCAGTACAAGTACGATTCGAGGGGTCTTGTGGCTCAAAATGCCCGAGAAGAACGCTTCCACTACAACACACAGGGGCTTCTGGTGCGCGCTACAAAACGCGGCCGATTCGATGTCAAATACTACTATGATCATCTGAAGCGACTGACGACGCGCAAGGACAACTTTGGCAATGTGACACAGTTCTTCTACAACAACCAACAACGGCCTTACGAAGTCAGTCAAATCTATTCGCCGCGTGATGGTAAACTGATGTCACTGACGTACGACGATCGCGGACATTTAATCTACGCTCAGGTGTACCGCCACAAGTATTACGTGGCTACCGATCAAAGTGGTACACCGATTATGATCTTCAACCAGTATGGCGAGGGCATTCGCGAAATCATGCGATCACCATTCGGTCACATAGTCTACGACTCGAATCCGTACCTCTTCCTGCCGATCGATTTCTGTGGTGGAATCTTGGATCAAGTGACCACCCTAGTTCACATGGGTGATGGAAGGGTGTACGATCCTCTGATCGGTCAGTGGATGTCTCCCAACTGGGAGAATGTCGCAGAGAAAATCATCACACCTACGAAAATGCATTTATATCGGTTCAATGGCAACGATCCCATTAATATCGGCCATGATCGCAATTATCCGGCGGATTTCTCTGCATGGATGCAGACGCTCGGTTTCAATATTCCCAATATAGTGCCTCAGTTGACCAGAACGCTGTGGGAGCAGCCATCGCTGTGGGGCCGAACTCTCAGCAACCCCATTGCGCTGGATCTCAAGCGACCCGTCGACAATATTCCCACAATGGCTGTCGAGTCTGGCTTCCTCGCCCATCTTGGTATCCGTCGGATGTCCAGCTTTGAGGATCTCTCAGCACCACCAAAATCCGCCCTTAAATTCGATGTTATGAACCCCAAACCACGCAACATCGGCTCGGATTCAGATCCACCCTTTGGCAAGGGTATTGTGGTGTCACGAACAACAGATGGACAGGCAATTGTATCCAGTGTTCCAGCTGCCAACGCGATCTACCGGGATGTTTACACGTCCGTATTTAATCGCTCAAAGCTCCTGCCTTTCACATTTGTCGTCCACAATGCCCAACAGGATTCGTTCTTCTTTGTCAAGGAGGAGTCGTGGCGAGCCAGTGAAGACCGTCAGCAACTGAAGCGCCTTCAAGGTCAGGTCAACACCACCTTCCACGAGATCACCCGCGAAAACGGCAGCGGCAACAACTATCTGGACGTCAAAATTCACGGAGCTCACGCCATTATCAATCTTCGCTATGGCACAACGGTGGACAAAGAGAAACAACGCCTGATGCATCATGCGAAACTGACCGCAGTGCGCAAAGCCTGGCATCGTGAAAAAGAAGCCCTTCGCAACGGCCTGACCACAGCAGTCGACTGGTCACAACAAGAAATCGATGAAATCCTCAAACTAGGCTACGCCAATTCCTACGAGGGTGATTACATCCACGATATTGCCGAATATCCCGAACTAGCCGAGGACCCCTACAACATTCGTTTCACGAAAAAGAAAGCAACAGCCACACGAAAACGACGACGGCGAAGCGTCCCCACACAAACCGAGCCACATGGCGTAAGTAACCTAGGCATAGCAGAATCAAATTTAAATATTGATAGTAATAGTAATGAATTAACTGAGCCCTTATCAACATCGTCAACAAGAAACCTAAAAACATCATCAGTCACAATAAATAATAAGAAGCCAATTAAATGCTTAGGTGATAGAAATGCTTGTTAGCTTTTGTTATAGGTTTTTATTTATTAATTTCGGTTCCTTAATTTTAATTTATTGATATTATACCTAATTGAATTTACAAAATTAAACATGGAACAATTGATGATGTCTAAAACTAAAATAAACAAAAACAAAAACCAACATTTAGATATTTTTAGGCAAACAAAACAACCTAGATGCAAACAAAGCAAAACAACTAATTAAACAATTAACATTATGAAATGAAGTTAAAAAAAAAACGGTAACTTTCTAAATGGTGACTCGAGCTTTTTGAGACTGGCAGTAGAATTTAAATAGAAAAAAAAAAAACACTGAAAAACAAATGATAACACTATGATATATTTAAAAATAAGGCATAGAGAAAGATAATACGGAACATATAGGTATATATATTATATATTTAAACAAAAACATATTGTGAGACCAATTTGTAAATCCAAATGAATTTATTTATACTTTCACCCGTTTTTTTCATTGGCATTTATATTTGAAACTTATAGGTTTATTTTTTAATTTATTTATTTTAACTATTTTTGTAAAATTGTAAAAACGAAAACGGAGGACTGTGTTGATGCGCATTTATTTTTATTTGTATTTTTTTGTTTGCTTTTTTTTTAGTCTTTAATATTTAACCTTAAATTCGTATCCATTCCAATTGTTGCTTGTTTTTTTTATAAACAAAAATTGTGTTTACCTAAGGGAGAACTTATTGCTTATTGGTATTCATGTAGGGCTGGCGATCAGTCTTTCAGCAGATGTGGGACATCTTCTAAGGGATAGGGATAGCATGAAATCATAAGCCATCCTAAAGCACAGAAAAATATTTAATATGCATCAAAAGAGTTTTTACCTTTATTCTGGTTTAGACCTTCATTCTGAGCAACCGAAATTGGAAATTTACAATCGGTTTTTGATGCACATTCCAGTTTTGGCTGACATTTTCGTGACAACGGTAGAATTTTAGTTGTAGGGGAGCTATAGAGAGTAGTTTACTTATAGATTTTCGGCCGCTGGACTTATAGCCAAATTACCGGTTAATTTAAAATGAACCCCAGTGTTACCGGTTTAGTTTAAATGAAATTTAGGATCCAGTAGATTTACAGCTCAATTTACTGGCCAGCTTAAAACCACACATATATATTATGAATTTTAGCTCAACAGACTAGTTCCAACTATGTAAATGGAAGGGAACGGGACATTGTAGTGCAAAATACAGGTTGGTTCATGGAGCAATTCGAGTTAAAATGCAGTTGAATAGCTGAGTTCCAAACAGAGTTAGGAATCGCTTAATTTACAGCTCAAGAGCTTTATTTAAAATCAGCCAGATTTATTTAAATGAATCTGCTATTTCGGCTCAACAAATGAATTCCAATCAAGTGCAGAGACATTTGGATTAGCAGAAAACTCAAAGGTGCGGCTCATTTTGAAGACACCTCGTTTGAGTGTGAATCTGCACTGAGAGCTATCGGTCCATCATTTACTTCTGCCATCTGACATTCTCCAGTAGAAGACGATGCTGTAAGGCAGATTATGTCTTTTTATCTTAAGGTGCTAGTACAAGGTATGTAGGACGCCACATATATATGTAGCTCTGCCGTCACCAGATAGTGTACACATATGGAACACATTTCGTTTTTCGTATGTAGCGCAGTGGCTACATAAAATTGTGTTAGTACACGGAATGTAGCACAGCGCGCACATATCGGTTGGATGTTGGTTATTCGTTTATGATGATGCTATCCGCAGTTTTATTGCCCTGTAAGCAGTCTTGCACTAAATCTGTAGGTACTAATTGTTTTATTGCTTTGGGTGTATTTAAGTTATCGCGTTGCGTTCGCTACTTTTATGACGCACAAAAAAAAAACTAAATACCACGCTGCTCGTACAAAACACACTGACACAAACTGAAATGCTGCAATTGCATACAAAAATACATACGAACCGTGCAGGTAACCACTCGACATTATGTAGCGTATTGGCACAAATCGTATGTGCTAGGGTAGTACACGGAATGTCGAAAAGCCACACAATGCGTGTGTGTCACGAGTGTCTCATATCATGCCTCATATGTATGAGTACCTTATGTGAGTGGCATAAACGGGGCTAGTACACGATATGTAGCCATTGGCTCCATACGCTGACGTCAAAATTACGTCAGAGCCACATAAATATGTGGCGTGCTACATATCGTGTACTAGCACCTTTAGTTTCCCATTGATATTGCGTCTTTCTAAGTATAAGTGAAGAGCAGTATAATATATCAGATATCGAGGGGTATTTGGTTAAGCATACTCAAAGTGCCTCCTCAACTATCGCCGTCTCAATCGTGGGCAATCAATTACTTCGTGCTTTCCTTCGGATTTAGGTAAGCGCAACTGTAGCACACGTTTGATGACGTGGATTGACAATTCTCTGCGAACAATATGATTTATATTTGTTATGGGGCTTCGCGCTCTGTCCTCGGACATTGATCAGAGTACAGAGTTGTTGAAATAGTGATAAAAAAAATATAAAAATCTCGGTGTAGCTATCTACTACCTCGCTGTAGGTATAATCTATAGAAGGGGACAATTCTGTACTTCTTTGTTTAGATTGGAAGGACTAAGATTTTGTTTTCTGTCAAAATCTGTAATTTGATTCTGAAATTATCCTCGTACCGGAACTGAAAAGTGTTTGTCTCGAGGCTCTGGCGTCTGTCTTTATGATCATTCGTCTAATCTTGTGCTGTTTCAGTAGCTCATATAGCTGCAGGTTAAAAAGTTCGCCCGGCTTGCTTCAAAATATACATAGAGCTTGTGAATGTCTCTGAAATTTGCCAATTACTCTCTACAGCCCACCGGATAGATACATATAGGTATATGTGCACTCTATTTGAGCAATCGCTAACATTCATCAAAAAATGTAATTTGAGTTATTATATTAAAACGGCGAGCAAGAAGTGCTTATAGAGTTTGGAATGTTAGACAACCACCCTTATCTAACCACCTATCTGTCAACCACAATGATCTTTATTGTATTCTGCTGATTTTGTTTTACTAGCATGAGGATTAAACGTTTTTTGTAATTTCTTCGGCAGTATTACAGAAATGTAACGACTTTGGACAGAAAAGTATTCCAAATCTACTGAAAAATTTAATTCCAAATATTTGCCTATAACTCCTGATTGGAGAATTAAAATTGTGTCGGTACGTTTTTAAAATTGATCCTAAACTAATATTTAACAGCTTTTTCAAGTCAAGTCAAGTCATTTGGAACGTGAAACGACAAGGATGCATTATTTTATCTTCGAAACATTTGCATCGATCATCAAGTCATCAACAGCTACTTGATACTATGATTAAGGACTAGTTTAGGAGATTTCATCGAAAAGACGATTCTGATTATAAGAACAATTTTTTACAACTAGGATCAAAAATCCAAGCATAAAACCTTTAGATCTGACTTTTGTATGCTTCATGCGAGCTTATACTTCAGCTTGAATTGATACATATTTTAATCCGAGCCCCTTGATTGTCTTTTTTCTTTGCGTCATCATATTAAACGATTTCCTACCCTACAGCATCATGAATACCGATAAACTAAATTTACGTTTCATCTTAAAAAAAAAAATCTTGGTGCTTTTCGAATTTAACTCTAAACGCATGTTTTATTTCAAGCTATTTATATTCTATTACGTGTTTTATAATTAAAATTTAACAAAATACTATTATTGTTGCCAAATATTATAAATTTAAGTATAAACTAAACATATAAACATCACCTAATTTAAAACAAAGAAACACAATTAAAAATAATACAAAAAATAGTAGAAAACAAATTACAGATGTAAAACTTAATAAAAAAATGAATACAGTAAAGCTAACAATAATTATTGTAGGTTTATGATGCAAAATAGGAAAACAAAAATATTATTAAATATAAATATATATTTATATTTAGAAGATATATTAAAACTAGAACAAAAAGCACGCACGGTCTCTCCTAAAGGATTATTAGACATATACCATGCATATATGTAATCCACAAACCCATGTAGTATTAAAAGATGAAAATAAATTTAAATACTCCGTTTGTAAATAGTTAAACAATTAGGAAATAAAATAATTTTTTCATTTTTAAATAAATAACGCATTTTTTTAAGAAAATGACAAACATTATTATTATTATTGTAAAATGTTAATATTGAAATTTTGTTTAAATATTTTTTAAGTCACCTATTTTTATTGTAATAGGAAGTAATCTTATTACAAATCGGGACAAATTCTAGAAGAACAACAACAAAGGAAAAAAAAATTATCTGAGTAGTAGGTACTGCATATAAAATTTGCTACACTTGGGTATTCGCTGAATTATTTATAGCATCAGACGACACATATATTCACAATATTTATCCTAAGAAACAAAAATTGAAATCTATTCTTAAAAAAAAAACATGTGTATTATATTAAACTAAAATTATTGGCTCTGTAAATATTTATAAATAAAAATGATATTATAATAAAATAAACAAAAAAAATCGTTTCTTCTTTTATTTTTTATTAAATAGAATAAACAATATAAATAATATAATTGGCAAACTGTTTTTAAATGTGAATGTGACATTTGTTTTCAAAAGTGTTATTTTGCTACTCGTTTGGAGAAACAAAAAAACTTTCTACAAAATATTCAATTCCATTCGAGCAACAGGAGTCAGTTACCTAAAAAAATTGCTTTAAGTAAAAATTGTGAATATATAATAAAAAAAAACTAATAATAATAATAAAAACAAAAATTGTTGCTACTGCTGTTACTACTATCGAACTGAAACAAGTCATATATTAATATAAAACGAGAGCGACGATGAAACACTGTACGTCTAATTCCAACAAAAAATTAATGGCATAAACAAGAAAATATAAGAATTATTAAAATTAAGAATTTATATATGAATAAGTAAGAACAAAAAATAAAAATACAAAAACTAAATGAAAACATTATATAGATAAGGAAAGATAGATATTATGATATATATATGAACTACATATAAACAATAATTATAAATATTTGTATAAAAAAAATTCATACAGAGTAAACAAAACAAAAATATACAAGATGAGGATATCAAGGGTCTAACAAAATAAATGAATAATAATGAAAAATTACACAAATGTCTTTTGTTTTATTTGGCTTTCTGGTTTTATGTTGGACTTCCGTTTCGCGTTTAGCGCTTGTAACAGCTGTGATGCAAAAGTGTTCATAATCGTAGGCAGCTGTTCTATGTCCGATTTGCATCTTGAATTCTTTACAAGATAAAGCTAGAGAGGTAAGCTAAACGAAGTGCAAATATAATATCTGGTTTTGGGAAAAATTGTCTTCTTTTCGCAGGGGTAAGTAACTTAGTTAGGTACAGAGGTGGATACGAGGCGTCAACTAATAAGCCTCTCCAACTGGCACAGTCGCTAGCTAACTACCTCCAGCTGTTTCGACTTAGTGCGCGCCACTTAGTTCGAAGTTTTGCTCAACTGCGTTGTCCCTCCTACTCCGGATATCTTCATTAGCGCTATAAAACAGGACTTGACACTGCATAAGATGAAGATATCAAGAATCGAATATAATAAAATAAATGAATTTGTAATTTTGATGTTTTTACGTAAAGATAGAAAGGTAAGCTAAACGATTTGCAAATGTTATGGCTTTGGGAAAAATGGTCTTCTTTTAACAGTAAGTAACTTTGTTAGGCACACAGACGGATCCGTGTCTTCAACTAATCAGCTTCGCCTCTCCAATCCAGTTAGCTCAACCATTAGCAAACTACCCCAGACCGCGTTGACTCCGGATATCTTAAATAAAGGTTGGCTAAGTTTTAAGGGCCGATGTTGATTTTGAATAAAACACAATTTATTTAGGAAATTATTGTCATTTCTTTTTATTATGATAATATTGGTATGGTTCAATTATGTACGGAAAAAAATATCGGCCAAAATGGCCGCCGCGACTTCGGCGGCACACCTCCATCCGATGGTCCAAATTTTCGATGACGCTGACGCATAATTGAGGTTCTTTCTATGCTGTTAATGTGCCGAATTATCTCATTCTTTAGCTCTTGAATTGTTGCTGGCTTATCGACGTACACCTCTTCTTTCAAATAACCCCAAAGAAAGAAGTCCAACGGTGTCGATCGCGGCGGCCAATTAACCTCGCCACGACGTGAGATAACACGGCCATTGAATTTCTTCCGCAAGGGATCATGACGTTAACTAGAATGACTAACATCTAAAATGGTCAAAATCTCGAAAATGAATTTGAAAAATCTGGAATGCAAAAATCTCGAATGGGCCAAAATATAGAAAGTACAAAAATCTCGAAAGACTCTATATCGAAAAAAATCTAGAAAACTGCTTTCGAGATTTTTATAATTCATTAAATTTACTCCGAAAGTAATGAAAACAAGTCTAAAATGAATATTTTGTAACTTCTTTATTGAAAATAATAAATTTTTAACAAATAGTCATAAGTCATAACAAAACACATTCGAAACCATAGCTATAACTATTCAACAGAAAATAAGTTTCCATATTAGTTTCATTAAGGGTGTTTGTCCAAACGTATGTAAATATAAGTGTCGGACCTAAGCCACGCGGTGTTTTGACAATAGCACGTCAATAAGGTTTTAGAAGACCTGGGAACTATAACACAACGCCACGAGTACTTGTAGAATAAGTATGTGAATTTCTACAATCTTGTACACATTTCTGGAACACAAAGTCACAAGTTCAATGCTGATCTTATGATGATCACCGGCGGACAAATTCAACACAGGTTGACTCAACACTTGTTGATATGCCGCGTTGTGTTATAGGCCCCTTTTATTTTTTAGCTGACTCATTTGTTTGCATGAACAGTGAATCAAATTTTTGTTGCATACACATGCAATTCAAATAGTTTTCCATATGAGTAAATCTTGAATTAATATTAATTCTAGATTTTTGCTATTCGAGATTTTTGTTTTCGAGATTTTGGTTTTTCGACAATCGCTCTTCGATTATCATTCGCCCAAATGCAGCAATTCTGATTATTGCCAAATCCACTGAGGTGAAAATGTGCCTCATCACTGAAGACGATTTTCTTCGAAATGTGCACGATATGCATTTTGATTTTAACGCCCATTTTCATAATAAGCCTGAATAACTTTAACGCATTGCTCGATTCTGTATCTTTCCATGGTTCAAATTGAGCTAGTCTGAAATTGAGAAATGTCGAATGAAATGCAGAAAAAAACTTGACGTTTAGGTGTGGTTCACATTCAACATCGGCCCTTAAAATTTAACCACCCTTTATATAGAGTAAGGCTGCAGTTATAGCTATCAGTAAAATGCATCCGTAAAAAAATTGTTTCACTTTTTTGGAGCACTTAAACTTAATCGTTGAACTCAATCTTGGTCTTAAAATATTGCTTTTTAATTAAAAAATTAATTCGTCAAAAAAAATTAAGCAATTGATATTTAAATTTTCTAAAATAAGAATTTCTTTATTTTTCCGTACGAAAAACTTTTTCTGTTCAACTTCTCAACCAGTTTCACGAAGTATTCCACTGAATTCCTATGATATCCTATGGTTAAATGTTTCAGTTTTGTTCTGTTTCGTGTTTTTACGGATGCATTTTACTGATAGCTATAACTGCAGCCTAAAAGCTATAGCGCAAAAACAGGTCTTGGGACTACATGCATATACTATGTACTAGCAAAGTAGCAAATGCAACAGTAACAGCTTGCTGTGTTCTATCAAGTTTTATGTTAAAGAATTCGCATGACAATGCGTCGCCTTGTGTAAATTCTCTTTTTACGTCAAAGGTTTTGGTAAGATCGCGTTAACGACCTTTTTCTTCGCATGCCAAAACTAGACATGGTTGTGTATAGATCTTCTCTGCAGGTGCTATCATAGGAGGCTTTAAAATGAATGAAAAGGATTGCAGATAACATCGTGTTTCGTTCATTGCTCATAGGTCTTTCGAGGTGCTTTTAGAATCTGTGCTGTGGCCCCTATTGTAAGTATCGATGAATGATCGTTGAGCGACAACTGTGATTGTCGTTTGCGATTGATATTTGTCGATTTGACAGTCGCTTGTAGTCGATTACAAATGTCTGGTCGATGCTTTATCTTGGAAGTGAAACAATTTTGTGCGTACGAATAGCTAAAACTAATCGACGCAATCGACAATTGTCGCGACGATCGCTGATCGACAATTACAATAAGGGCCTGTCTTTGGTATTATTATCCTTTTCTTTGATGGCCACATCAGCGCACATAAGGCTGATGTTCGCGAATTAAGCCTTGACATACTAACAGATAAGCGCTTTCGCTGCTCGCTATAGCAATAACCGTATTCATGTCATAGTTTATCATCATTTTCTTATTCGGCCTAGGGCTTCTGTTAATTGTCCGGTATACGAATATGCCATGTGCAGATCTTCGTTTTACATGGTCGTCAACAGTAAATCTCTTATTCTGCAATATTCTGTAGTTCCTTCACAATAAATTGTTTTTCCCTTGGAAGAAAAGTTACCCCGATGCTGACACACAACTCAAAACCTGGGGCCAGGTCACGTAAAATAAAAACGATTGAACGATCTCGTTTCGACAATAGCGACAATTTTACGTAATCAGCCGCCTGGAAGATCAATTCCATAACATACCAATAGGACGAGGGGCTACCCGTTCTTATATGGATAAAGGGACTGTAGGCGAAACCGTTACTTCGGAGAAATTTATTGTGTAGCTGTCGTAAGTTAATGGCAATACCGCGTTATGCAATGCGGCCAAGTGCGTTACAAGTTACTACAAGTCATCGGAGAATTTCTTCGAAAGTGATACCTCGAATTGAATTTCTCCGATTTGCACGAAATCCGGTTTGATCGAAAATTCCGTTCCGTACGGATACCTCGATAGGGTTGAGAGATAGTTCGGAGTTCATTATAAATAAGTTCAAAATGAATTAAGTTCAAATTTCAGAAAAGTGAGAGTTAGTTCATTTAAATTATTGTTTCGACGAAAAAATAATTTTCTTGCAGGGGGGTTGCAGGGAGCAGGATGCCTCCCCATACATATTCTACTGTGCCTAATGGGAGATCAATTTCCGTAGCAACCCCCCTGCTAACGCTCACTGTTTTTGAGGTTATAAGTAAGTTCATTTGAACCCAATAGTGGGACTTAGTTCATTAAGAACAAAGTCCCACTATTGGGTTTAAATCATTCTTATATTGGGACATTATTAATTCTTAGGTGGGTCTTAGTTCCTACAAATCATGGGATCCTAAATCATCATCTTAAAAATCCCAAATTTTCTGGGACTTAGTTCGTTTTGGCTAGTGGGAGTTAGTTCCAGTTGGGACATAGTTCGTAGGGCCGTTCTAAACCTTAAACTTTGAAGGTAAGTAAGGCTGTGAATAAATAAGTCAGTAACGATTGATGTGGGTTTATTGCAAAATGAATTATAAAATAATGGCAAGCAAATACCTCAACTAGTTGGTTGTACACGTTTTGCTGTATTAATGTGCACTTATTCAGAACAATCGAAGTTTTTGGAAACATAAAACGAGTCTATCTCTAGTTTGACCTGCCCAAGTTCACAGTGGTTCACACTCACTCAAAAATATAAATCGGTATAGTCCGGGAGCAATAGTGGTATATTATGATATAAGAACCATAAATGACTGGATCAGTTTAGTTTATCCATGCAAATCTATGCCAACTATGGGGAAAGGGTAAAATTTTATATAGGAAAACTCTTATTCTTCATCCAAAAGATTAAAAACTCGCGTTTGTGTACTATTTAAAAGCAGGAAAATATTGAAAATTTAGCTTGGGGCTCGAGTTATTGGCGACGGGAAAAGTGGAATTCAGTTTCTATGAGGAACATACACTCCGCGCCACTGATGAATAGCACAACTCGTAGGTCGGGTTTCTATCGCCCAATGCTCCCAAACTAAGCATGCTAGAGACTTATTTTTTTTTTATTAAAGTTCGTTTAATTATTGTGATTTGACTAAAAGGAAGATTTAAAACTAAAGCTTTAAGTATTAACAAAAAATTATTAACTAAAAACCGGCAAAATATGGGATCCTAATTTTGCGACACTTGAAAACTTAAAGGAACATTTTTTTTAGAGAATTCTGCTTCTTTTGAACACGAACATTACTTGAATTAAAGTTAGTTGGAGTATTTTAGATCTTAAAAAAATTGTTCAATTATGTTTTGAGCCGCTTCTCTGATCCAAAATTCACACATCCGGTTTTGAAGGGATGCATATGGGCAAATTAACCGAAGTTGCGAACTCCAAGATATTTCGATAGATTGGGTTCATTTAGATATACATAGTCGAATATTGCTTTCCCAATCCATATACTTGACGTGTCAACTGTCCTCAAACATTTTCGATTATATTCAAATCCGATGAGTAGGGCGGTCAGCTTAATAGCTCCACATGTTGGTTATCTATTATAAGTTTTAACAACCCGAACTGTAAATATGTATTGGCGGATTAACATGTTGATAAATCCAAGGCAGGGTTCCAAAAATGTTTAAAAGGATGGAAACTCCGAAAAATTAAAAACCACCAGAAGAAAAGATCATGTGAATTATGTAGATACATTGTCAACAAACAAAAACAAATTAACAAACAAAATATTCGCGAATAAAAACGTTTTGCAAATATGGCAAATGCAGGTTAACATAATAATTTGTAAATTAAAGGTATATTTTCGGCAAATTCTTTGTTTGCTTTTTTAGTTTTTTTAAATTAATTAATTTTTTAATATCAAATGTCATTTATGGCACAATCGATAGTATTTTTCGCTACCTTTTGAAGCAATAGTAGCTTGCCCGAATTATTTATCCGGGCTAACGTTTGAATGAAAATACATATTTCGCTAAGACTGGGATAGGATAGTAAAAAAATTACGAAGAAGGAAGACGATTGATTCAGTGCTTAATTATAGGTGGATGGGTAGATACATTAAAATTTGATTTGGTAAAGACATAAAAGTGGCAAATATGAGGTTTTAAAAAAGAAAGCCGTAAAAAAAATATTACTGTTAGGAAAGAGATTCGCTAATTTTAATACATAAAAATTCCTTTTAATTTCGCTCGTTCTATTTGTTTACCAAAAGTGTAATTCCAGAACAAATTACATACTCATAGCTATAGAAGACAATAAAAAGGAATAAATGATTTTTTATTTATTTATTTTTTTTTCAAATATCCACTTAGTTTTTGAATGAAAAATAAATTATGCAGATATGTACATAAAAATAGGCAGATTTACTTTTTTATTAAAGTTTCTAATAAAGTCCATTTTAAATCTGGATTATATAATTTTCATTTGACGAAGTACAACCATTGTGACTTCTTCTATTTATATATAAGTATAAATTTGATTTGTAACAAAATTTTGTAACATTTGAGATCGAGCTCATGCAATCAATCTTTTTGCATATCAAAACGAGCTCCGTCACATATCGTGCTTTCAATTTTATATCGATCTCATCACTTTGAGATCGAGCTCACATGATATCTAACTCGGCCAGCGTATTGTTTTTTGCATAGCATGCGCTTAGAAAGATCTCAGAAAAGTGAGTAAACAGCTTGAACACATATTTTGCATACAACCCTATGTGTGTGATGTCATCTTCGACACCTGCCACTTATGCCATTACACAACTCATACAGATCAATTTCAATTCAATTTCAATTTATACAGGAGAGTACAAATAATAGGAGAGTACAAATTTATAGTAAAATAGATTTATATAAAAGTAATGAAATAGAAGAGTGAAAAATAGAAAGAAAAGAAGAAGAAGTGGCAAAAGAAAATGTAGTAGGAGAGAAAAAAAGAAAAGAAAATTAAGGAAAATAGTTGGTGTAAAATTTTAGGAATTTGTTTGGCCGTTCAAAACTCGAAAACTACTGGACAGATTTCGATGAAACTTTTTTTAAAATGTTCTTTAAGACTGTGATACTGCTATAGGCTATACATAACACATAATACCTTGCTACAAATGGATGTTTATACTTTTGCGATCGTGCGGCAGGACAAACAAAAACAAAACAACACTAACATACATACCTACCCTCATTCGAAAAGGGTTGTAGGTATGTTATGATCGTATGTCCGATGCAGGATGGGGATGGGGTGAGTTCTGCAGTATGGCATGGGGTATATTAAAAATCTTCATTTTCATAAGAGAAGAGACGTATAATACAAAATAGGTTTCATTTTAGAATATCATTCTGATATGTCGTATGGTAACAGTGTAGGTTTGGGGTAGGTAGTTGCTTGGATTCCATACGAAGAGGAAAACAAAGGAAAGGAAATGCAGTATTACAAATAAGTAGCAAGATCTAGGAGAGGGAGGAATTTTCTTTTTCTCCTAAAAGCGCGAAAACTAGTGGACAGATTTCAATGAAACACTCAAAGTGTAATTTTCCAAATATAATTTTGTGAGAGCGGGCAAGGCGAGCACGAGTCCAGCTAGTAAATTATATAAAGAGGCATTTTTAAACATTTTGTGTGATCTGCGACTGAGTCCTAGTCTTTTGACAGTGGCCAGACAGGATTCCTATTGCTATTCTCAGATTACTCGTCATAGGGCCTTGGATACACGGTGACCCGTTCTATTGGGCCATATTCATGCTGCTTGAAGGTACTCCAGAGTGGGTGGACGTCAACTTGTTGATTTCACGTCATTTCTCCACCAAGTGATTTCGTTCCTTCTCTGAGAACTGCTTCTGCTGACTTCCTCGCAGTCGTTTTTATACCCTCCACAGGAAGGTATATTCACTTTGTCATTACATTTGTAACGCCGAGAAGGATTCACCGGAGACCCTATAAAGTATATATATTCTGAATCAGGATCACATTCTGAATCATGTCCATGTCCCTCTGTCTGTCTGTCCGTCTGTCTGTTGAAAACACGATAGCGTCCATACGAATCGACATAGGCGAATGAAATTTTGTGAGAAGACTTCTTTTTACCGTCGTCAGGTTGGTATTGAAAATGGGCTATGTCGGTCAAGTAGTTCTGGTACCTCCCATACAACACCACTATTAGACCCATGTGTCTCTCTGTATGTTGAAATCGCGATAGCGTCCGAACGAATCGACTTAAGTGAATGCAATTTTGTGAGAGGACTTGTTTTTATAGTTGTCAAGTTGGTTTTAAAAATTGTCTATGTCGGTCAAGTAGTTCTGGTATCAGTTATAATTTTGACAAATAATTTAAAGGGAAGAAAAAGATGTTACATTCTATTAGTCCGAACGAACCAAAGGCCTAAATATTTCAATCAAAGGTTTTGAGCAAAGTAAAGTAAATAAGTATGCAACTGAATTGCCTTTGCGCATTTTGGAAAAAGCTAGAGGATTTTTTTATGTTCGAATTAAGTTACCTACCTACCTACCTACTCTCCTTGAGCAAGCTTGCACAATGAATTGTGTACTACAAAATAAAAGCTTTAAAACTTTTTTCCTATTTCCAGGTTCCACTTCCACTTCTAATGCAATCCAACATTCAATGAACTATGTTCATTTACTTTGGAATGTATTTTCCAAAGTTTCTATAATTTCTCCATTCTATGTTTATAGCTTTGAAATAAAATGGGAAAAACTGATTCCCCTATTTCGATAAATTAATTTTGGAATAAAATGTTCAAAGGGCACCCTTAATTATGTATGTACTAGGTAGGCATGTGTTTTGTGGTGCCGTTTAATAAAGTCGAAGGAAATAAGGTCGAATCGACTTTATTTCCATAGCAAAGTGGTACCTAATAAAACTAAAACTAAAAAACAAATCCCAAAAGCAGGAAACATGTACGCAACCCCCTGATGGGGGGCTGAAATGATGTTATTGAAACGATCGACATTATTTCAATTTTTTTTTTTTTTTGGAAATAAAGTCGAACGCAAACATTTTTTGAATTCTACATTAATTATTCAATGGAAATAAACACGATTCGACTTATTTCCTTCAACTTTATTTCACGGTACCTGGTGTTTTGTATAGGTTTAGCATCAGTGGATGCACTTGTATCTTAATATTTGACTCTCTATCTACTTTTTTAATGGGTAAAGCGAATTCTCAGTCAGCATTCAGGTTCAGGCAAGGATTAGATACATGAGACAATAATATCATAACATCAAAAATGCAATGAAATCGACGGAAACAAAAAGCGGACTAACTTGCAAAATAATGGTCAACTGTAAAGATGCTGAGCAGAAATAATATTTTATACATTCGGTGGGGAATTATTAGTACATGACCTCCCGTCAAAAAACCCGAGAAGATGGTCAACTGATGAACAGGTAGACAGGCTAAAATGGCAATAAGGTGGCCGACTTGGGCCCTTCTCCCAGTTCCGGTCAAAGAAAAGTTCTAAGCATTAAGAAATATTGAAATTGGTGGTTGCGTTAATTTCGGGTATCATTTTTGAGAAATCTAAGACAACAGCCAATTACACTGCGATCTTAAGATCTTGAGATATGACTGGGTTTTCTTTTCACCCAGTGGATGAAAGCGAATCTCTTTTTAACGAATGTTAGCGTTGACGGACGCTTTGTTCGAAATTAGGAAATACATAGTAGATATACCTAAATCTGCACAAATTTAGAGAGTCTCTCTGATGGGTAGTGCATAATAAGGATATTGTTACTTAGATACTCATATACGTATATATAGGTAGTAAGAAAAAGATAATGGGATTTATTTATAATCGTTTTTGGAAATTTCGCATGGGTCCACGTACCCAACCGCGCACATATCCCGAAACATAGCAAGCAGGTATTGAAGGGCCCAGGGTTCAGCATGCCCCCATGCAGTGTTACCGATGGGCGACATAAGCCAAATGGCGACTTTTCTACTGTCGGAACGCGTGGCGACCACATTTCGAAATAAGCGTTTTTGGTACCCCTTTCACAAATACAGGCGACATTGAGACGCATTTTCAAAGCCTTAATTTATTTCTCAAATAACACCCAAACATTTTGAAGTATACATAAGCATTTGCGTGTGTTTTCTTCTTTAATAAATCTTCGCATGTTTGTTGAATAGTTGTAGTAGGTACTAAACGGAATAAAATAACCTTTCCATTCCAAACGTCAACACAATGCCAGCAAAATCTTATTTGCTTCTATACATATGGATGGGCTTTTTATTACATACTAAATGACCCGGTGAAGTTCGTACCACCTAAAATTTATTTATTTGTAACTCTTTATAAGCGATTATGAGTCCCAATCCACCTTCCAACTCCACAATTTGAGTTTCGTTTCATGATTAAATGAAACTCGATCGTAAAATTCAAATTTCAAAGCTGGGTCGCGCCATTCCATTCCCCGATTTCGAACCCCACCTTATTCCGATTTCTATCGACAATGCACATCAATGTTAACAATTTTACAACTTTCGAAATGCATAATGTTTTTGTATGGGAGGTGCCCCGTTCCTTTATCCAATTTCTATCAAATCTCGCCGAAATACCTTCGGGCCAATAGTAAAGATTTTTTCACTGTGTGAGCTCAATTCTGTGGTTTTTGAGATATACGATGTATTTTTTTTAAAAATTGTGCCCGATCTATTGGCTTTCGAGATATAAGATTTTTAAGAATTTTTTGTATGTCCAATTTTGATCAAACTTCACAGAAACTCCTTTAAGTCAATAACAAAGAGTCTCCCAAAATTTGAGTTAATGGTGGTTTTCGAGTTTTGCGATTATTGTTGGTGTATATTCCTATACAAAATGAAAATTTACATTTTTTATTGTGTGGGATGCATTTTTGTGCTCGCTCGACCTTTTTTGGAGACATTTTCAAATTGTCCATCGGTAACGCTGCCCCCATGATATGTACCTATTCCACTGTTTATGTATTGTAGACTTAAGATTTTTTAAATTAAATCTCTAATTCAAGAAACAATATTTAAATCGTTAAAATTTAATATAGAGTTGAGCAAATTAAGGCCCTCAGGCCATGATGGAAATATGGCCCTATGTCGGAAAAATATGGCCCTGTCCATTTTTTTTTTTGGCCCTGTCCGCCACCTATTTATTTATTTTATTTTAGTTGTTGGAAGAAAAATACCAATTTCTCTAAATTGTAGGTATCTACTACACTTCCTTAAATTTTTCTAAAATCGGCATCTAGATTAATTAGACTAATAATGCTCAAGGATTTCAATAAATAGATAACCACACCTCTCGGAAGAAAACATAGATAAGTATATAATTTTACAAGTCTTGGAACTTAAGGAAGAAATATGTTTTAATAAGAAACTATATCCAATAGTTCACTATGGTGCAATGGTAATATAATGGTAGTTGCAATTTAAATTGCTCATCTGTCCCACTTAACTAAACGAAGACTGATCGTTACCATGAACAAATAAAAAAAATATGATTTGTTGCCTAGAAGTTTTCGAATACTCAAAAACAGTTCTGCAGTAGAAATTGCGTCTGCGTTTTGTAAAAATATCGTTCCCTCTTGCTTTGCTCACATTCAACCGATTCGGAAAAGAAGAAGAAATGCTTGCCACAAAATTACAAAATTATAATGAAAGACAAAATAAATGTCTATTAGATTAGAATGATCATCAATTTAAAAGTGGCCAGCAGTTCGCAGCAGTCTTTTTACTGTTTACCTGTTGAACTACACGAGTATAACCCACTTATGGATGCAAGTGAGCTACATTCAAAATTGTGAGATAAAACTAATCGGCTGTAGGAATATTAGAAATTCTATAAATAGGCTTAAACATGTAGGAACATTACGTATCTTTCACTGTCTTGTCCTTTCTAAGTCTAACAAATAATGATCGAGCGAAGTCCTCTAGTTCAACAATTCCGCCGCAACTGCCAGGAATGGCCATCGACCATCAGTTTATCATTCAGCCTATTTTTGATCGTACTACAAATTAAAACGATTCATTCATAGGTCATAGAAATAAAATGAATGCTTTAACTTTTTTTCTAGTAGGTACAGGTGCCTTAATCTATACATATAATAAAATTGTAAATTTTTTTGTTTTTTCCACTATCATGTAAGAGCTATTAACCCGATTGGTTTGGATCTTTTTAGAAAAGGTAGGCCTTAACAATGGGTAACATATAGGCTTTATTTCACTTTAATCGGATTACTCATTCGTGAGATATACAAAAAATAACGGAAAATCAATGCTAAAGCCTGCCACTCTAAAGCAGAGAAACCAATAATTTTCTCTTGATGCTTTTGTGGAGCACCCTACATTGAATTACGTTATTTATCCTATAATCTTTCATTCTATTTCAACCTTGCTTAAGCTACGATTACACGGCCATTTTTTCGAGTCATTTAACTGGCGCTGTGACGTCAGGAAAAACTGTCGCATTAGAGCGACATTGAAGCTACGATTCGTCACTGAAAAAATGGCGATCACACGAAATGACTATCATCGTCAGTTTTGTCCCAAAATCAAATGACGGACACTGCGAGTCATTTAGAATTTTTCGTTGGGATGCCATTTAAATGACGAGCGAAAAATGGCGATCACACGGTACTGACTTGCCTCATCAAAATGGCAAATGGCACCTTTCCTATTATTTCGATTTCGCGTCAGTTATCTGTTTTGTGATCAGACGGCAATGACCTATGAGAAAAATATAGCTACTGTCATTTAGAGTTTTTCTCTCGGCCACGGCCCACGACGCATACGTGCGATTTTTTTAATTAAATTAAATAGGAAAAAAAATTATTATCATAAATAAAAAATGTCAAAAAGAACTTTTGGGATGATGGTGGAAATTGCGGAGACGGCGTATTTAGCAGCGTGTGTGCTGGAAGAAGACGATCTTGATTACGAGCCAACGCGACAAAAGCGGAATATTAGACAGGGGGCAGACAGTTACGGTTGCCCTCCGCCTTGACCCGAAGAGTAAACCTACTCCAACCACTGCACTAAATGTTATCCTAGGCCTATTAGCCTATTACCTATTTAAGTACACATTCAAATGGAAGTAAGACTGAGTATCCATCCTCTATTCCATTCGTAAATCATCGACCCCCCATTTCTACCACCGGAGGTCACCTTTCCCTAATATAATAATATAATATGGCTTCCAAAAACCTCTCTATCATCATCCCTCCAAGGTAAGAGTCTGGTATACAGACGGGTCCAAGATGGATACAGGGACTGGATCTGGCATTTATGGAGAATCGCCTCAAACGAACTTTTGAGTCAGCCTAGGTAAATACTCGTCCATATTCCCCACATGTAGACTATGGCTGGTGATCGACGAAACCTCTCTTCACATTCTCACGGAATATCCATCTCTCTTTTGCCCTAGAAAGAATGTCCTTGGCGAAGAACTCGTTAACTCAGCAAATCTTGCTGGAATACCCCCAGAGAAGATACATACTTTTCTTCCTGACTGTCTCCGGAGTAAAAATATTGCTCTAGGAACCTACCAGGGAAGGCACAATATGGCCCTTTAGAGAGGCCGCAGTGCCAGAGCCCAATAAAGGCCCTCCTGACTTAATATCTAATCTAATCTAATCTACACGCTTCGCCACGAGTCAAAATCCAAATGATATCAGCACAGATATCGTATTAAATGCTTTGTCATTTGCCATTTGCGTAGAAAAATGGTATCCCAAAAATGGCGATCACACGGAACGTCATTTAAATGACTGCTATGTGACGCAATTTTTACGTCAGAGCGCCAGTTAAATGACTCGTAAAAATGGCCGTGTAATCGTAGCTTTATGCATAAGAAAAGGTAGTTTTTTTTTTAGATGTATAGGACTTTGAAATGAAATAAAATAAAGATGATTTCTTTAAATCAAATTGACTTACTTTATTTAAAAGATAATCTTCTGGCATTATAATTTAAATATGATTTCTGGCATACGACCGCCACGGCTGGCTCGGACGTAATCTAATCTGGAGGTCCAATTTTCGATGACTGTTTCCAAAATTTGTGGCCGTATATCGGCAATAACGCGGCGAATGTTCTTCTCCAAGTGGTCAATCGTTTTAGGCTTATCGACGTAGACTAGCGACTTCACATATCCCCACAGAAAATAGTCAAGCGACGTTAAATCGCACGATCTTGGAGGCCAATTCACGGGTCCGCAACATGAAACCATGCGATTACCAAACGTTTCCTTCAATAAATCAATTGTGGCACGAGCTGTGTAACATGTTGCGCCGTCTTGTTGAAACCAAAGATCATGCTTATTCAATTGATGAATGAAAAAGTCAACGATCATAATCATGGCTCTATAGCAGTCACCATTGACTGTAACGTTCCGGCCAGCATCGTTTTTAAAGAAGTACGGACCAATTATTCCACCAACCCATAAAGCACAACAAACAGTCAGTTTTTATGGATGTAACGGTGTCTCAACTCAACATACACTTGAGGATTATCATCACTCCAAATATGCCAGTTTTGTTTATTGACTTACCCATTCAACCAAAAGTGAGACGATTATGTTGACCGTAAAATGGACGTAGTGCGCGATACGTATTTCGAATAGAACCATGATTTTCAAAATAAATTTGCACAATTCGTCGGTCTATTGATATTGAAATGTCAAACCAAACTAAAAGTAAATCACTTGACAGCTGAACAAATTTCCGCCAGTTAAAATAGTGATGCCAGCTTAAAGTTCTATATCTCTAAAAAAAAAACTCCCTTTATGTACACTGAATTGTCTGATATATTTTGTATTAATAATTGTTAAGATGACCATGAAATTAAATTAGTCTTTAGTAGAACTTTCTTGCGTTTAGTCATTCCACTCCACAGGTCGACATCTAGTACATACCTACCATTCGTCAATTCGTGGGCAACTTCCACAATCTGCTTTGGCGGTGGTGGTGGTCGGCGTAAAGCGCAGCATTATGCATAATGTTATATTGTTGTGTGCGAGTAGGCCGTCAGTGCATAGCGCTTGGTAGTAAGAATGAGAGATACAATCTGCCCTATCAAGATATCCGTCGGTCGGAAGCAAAGGAAGATTCTCCTATTTCATACGAATTTTACATAAAAAATACCGCGCAACTGGTGCCGATATGCAATCTGTTGAGAGAAATCAATTTCTTAGATCGTTTCAAATTCAGCTTAGGCCAAATTTGTTTTGTCACTAAACAAGTGGTGCCACATGGCCACCTAAGATTTCCACTCTCGATATGCAAGTAGCGATTGGGATAGGGTGCATTTATCCGACAGGGTTAAGTTGTTCCTTAGCGAGTTCATCGGCCTTACAATTTCCTGGAATGTCTTTATTTATAAAAAAAAGTATTTATTATAAAATTAGGTCATCATCTTGCTGATGTGACGTCGGACTGTGTTACGTATTTTCATGTCTGTAGATTAGGTGTTGTTTACTAAAGAAATGTTAAGAGAGGAGCCCGAAATTGTCTTAAGTTTTGCGATGCTACGGTCCGAAAAGGGAGGAGAGCTAACGATGTTATTCTGCTCCCCTTGAGTGTGCCCACCCCTACACTGCAACGACACCAGTCTGGTAGTGTTTCCATGGCTATCATGCCACTCTATATATTAATGATAGCCCCTAACACGACTTGACAATGAGACTATGCTCTCATCTCTGCCACCCTTCTTTCTGCTTCAACGATCGATCACATCCACCTAGAAATTAAAATCACCAGGATCCCATGATCCTAAAGAAACGACTTCCCAAAACGGTATTCACCTCTCATTCAATAATACAAAAAGACTAACAATTTCCACAAATCCCTATTGGGAATATAACACATTTATTAAAAATTCAAAATACTAATAGGTATACTTAAAATTAAATCTATATCTAAACTCCTCTATCAGCTTCCAACTTCACTCTTAATTAGCAACAAAACCTTTAATACAACTGATGAAATCCTTTAAGCTTTGCATTTAAACAACGTAAAATCGAAATTTCATTTAGAATTAGCAAAGGTCAACAAAATTTAAACCATAGATTAGACATTACAAAAAAAAAGTTGCCACTAATTAATTAAATTAATATTGTTTCACAGTATTCTTCTCTGTGGCCGAAAACTTTTTGTCGCTAGTGTGACGTTTAGATAATCGCAAATTCAAATCATATGTATCTCATTAATCGATAGCCCTATGGGCACAGCTCAATAATAAAAAAAAATAAAAAAAACCTATTGTCATCCGTTACGGACAAACCAAGACCAAAAGCTCTTAGTTCACTCAAATCAATATGTATACGTAAACAATAGAATGCAACATGATCACTTACCAATGATAACGACGCGATGAGTTCTCAGGGGTGAGGGGGATGGTATGCATATCATTCTCCAGCCCGTGGTGAAATTGAAGTGGAGGCCAATTATGTTACACTCTCCTTTTTTTTTTTTCTTGAAACGCTGTCCGGAAGAAAACAAATTTACGTACACATGGAGCGAACTTTACAAATAAAAATCCCTAGAATTTGACTCTCCTATATACACACATATGATTGATCTCTAAGCTGCGATTATTAGAGGTGTAGGATGAAAGAGGTTGCGCTGATGATGATGCTGGATTCATGGGACTGTGTTCGAAGATGCGAGGGGGTAATGGCCTGGTTGGTGCCGTGACATAAGGCCAAGCGTCATAAGGCCAAATCTCGAAATTTGGCCTTAAGACGCTTTGCGAAAGTGACATAAGGCCAAATTCTAGCGTTTGGCATTATGACACTTTGATAAAGCGTCATAAGGCCAATTTGGCTTTATGACGCTTTCGATTGCATATTTGATTTTGCTTACCTGATACGTATATACGATTCAACGACTTTGACTTCTTATCCAAGAGGACAAACAAGAATGGAAATACCTGTGGATATATAAATTACTATATTAATAGATTAAAATTAGGTGTTTTATCGGCGCGGTGGGAAGGGGGGCGGGGCGGGCGTCGCGGGCGGAGCGAGCCGGGACGCGTCGGCGCGTTCGTCGCGGGCGGCGCGTTCCCTCGTCCGACCGCGCCGCCCGCGTCCCTTCGCCCGCGACGAACGCGCCGACGCGTCCCGGCCGCGCTCCGCCCGCGACGCCCGCCCCGCCCCCCTTCCCACCGCGCCGATAAAACACCTAATTTTAATCTATTAATATAGTAATTTATATATCCACAGGTATTTCCATTCTTGTTTGTCCTCTTGGATAAGAAGTCAAAGTCAAAAATTCCTAACACTGAAACTTGCAATAAGTCCTAACATTCATATAAATAAACTTAAGTTCTTTCTAACTTTGTATGTAAAATTTTACTTTTTATTTAATTTTTTTTTTGTTAGGAGTAAATGCATAGAGTTAAAATCTAAGAGAAGTATTATGCTTGGGAAAGCCCTCGGAATTTTCCAATCAACATTGTACATTGAACGCGACTAACGAAGGCGACTAACTTACCATAAGGACTACAAGTAGATTAAAAACGAGTACAAGTACAAGTAAACGTACATAAGAGGTGTACTAACAGATAAATTGAAATATCGATTGGGCCCTTGAATAGATTTGTTTTACCAACTTACCTACTGAGCACTTTCATTGTCCTGTGCACATACTTCGTCAAAAACTTCCCGAATGCCACTTCTTTTTAGTGAGGCATTTGCGCATTCATTTTTCACTTCACTAACCACTTTCATTTTTCCTCTAATTGTTTCATTTGTTCCGTGATTATGCACGAAACTTGATTTCGGAATTGCGAAAATTTGGCTTTATGTCACTTTCCCGATTTGGCCTTATGACGCTTTATCAAAGTGTCATAATGCCAAATGCTAGAATTTGGCATTATGTCACTTTCGCAAAGCGTCATAAGGCCAAATTTCGAGATTTGGCCTTATGACGCTTGGCCTTATGTCACGGCACCGGCCTGGTTCTCACTTGTGACGTATGACAACATTTTTTTTTTCTGTCGAGCTTTATGCCTATGCCGACAAATGAAGACGTCGCCGACGGGTAAGCTTAGGGTGAGTTTCTTGGACGACGGTGGACGATGATGGTACCGCTGATGACGTCACAGTTATCTTGCACGCGCTTTCACGTGTGTGCCGCGTTGGAAATAGCGATTGCGATGTGACGAAACGAGTATACGGGTAGGGAGCGAAGTGGCAGATCTGACGAACGATATTAGGCGGGGTGTGCGGGTTGCACACCATTTTAAATCAAATAAATAGTGTGAACCAACAAGCGTATTTAAATATCAACTAAACGAGATTTTGTACTATTTTGTAAATTCGAAATTTTTATAAACTAGCGCGACGTTTACTGTTTTGTATATATGTACATACATAATAAAAAATATGACCAGGACCACCAACCTTCAGAGTGAAGTTAAGAGGTAAAACAGGAAATTTTTGAAATAATTACAAATAATATCACAATAATCCCCTAGGTGCCTCTAGTGCAGATGCGAATTGACCATAATACCTATAGCAAGGATTCATAAAAGCTTACACCGAATTACCTACTCTATATTTTTATTATCATGACTGTCTGAGCTTTTCCCAGCTTGGAAGGAATTGATAAGCTTTCTGTATAAATTTCCCTCGAATATAAAGTTCCTGTAATCTGACGCATTTTCAAATGTATACCAGTTAGATTATAATTATGTAAAATGCGAGTATCTACCGCTACCTATATCGATTATTATAGCATAAACATTATACATTTTATGGCAACAGGTGTTGTAAAGATGGGGTATGGGGAGCACGAATTATTCTTATCGTAAGGGAATGTCGCTCATTCTCTAGTTCAATGATTGATGTAAATTTGTCCGAAACTGCTTCAAAAGCTGGATTATGTGTATGACGCAATGCAATTTTGCAATTTTGTGACTAATTACCAAAATCTAAACATTTACAAATTGTTCTCATCAGCCTACAACAATCCAAGAGCTCCTAAGATACCTGCAGAAAGGGGCTGATTCTGGGATTGAAGTATTTTTGTAATAATAGATAGTAAATATTTCATGGCAAAATTTTTCTAAAGGGTTTACGAAAAAGGTCAAATGACTTATTGGACGGACAGACAAAATAATAAAATTACTTAGTCACTTATCGACACCACTAGTACCCCTTCCCTTGGTATACATGTTTCTATATTAGGTTCAGTAGGTAGGTCTAGGTACCTACTTACTTACCTACCATATATCTGTATACAGTATCTACATCCACAAATTTTTAAAATTTCGAAGATTGTTGTGCCTTGTCGTGATGTTCAACAATACATAACTCCTAATACATAATATTTAAACAATACAATTCCTGTGCACCGGCTAATTTGAAATAAAGCACAGTGGTTTGATGAGATATTGTTCAAATCCGCAGCAGTGTAGATAATTCCATTCGATTATCCAGCTGAGAACGTCATTAACGCTCGGTAATTTATTCCCAATTACACTCTCAGTCTTCGTGCGAAAACTCTTCAATACCGGACTATCATCGCAATAGCAAGAAAAACATATTCCCTGGATCTGGAGCAACTTGATTTGGATGCTCAATTTGAATAGCTACATACACACTAAACAACTTCATCTCCGAGTCGGATTTGAGTATTTACTGCTACTACTTGGGCAACAAAATATTGTCTCCACTATAGCAGCAGGCAAATGTTCGATTCATAGAAATCGAACAGAAGGTGGGTTTCCATCGAGAATTCAACTTGAAAATCGATAACAAATATCCTGCAGCAAACTGGAGGAAGTTGAAATGAAATTCAAAGATTAATATTCCTTGGAAATTCATTTCAACTTCTCCGTGCATAAGGATTGTAGTATACCTATGCCTCTGCCGTTCTCTCTGTCAACCCCTGTTTAAGGCAGCGACGAAGACGTGGAGACTCTCCTCCGCCTTCGGTGGCATGGTGATAACAAGCACTATGTCTTGTTCATGATGGCAATGTTGGCATTAGAATGCTCTAATTTCTTTGGTACTCCTCAGTGCTGCACACAGAGTACATAATAGAAAAGGAATGCACTTACGAATCGATGAGTATGGCTAATTGATACAACATCTGCTCTACACTGCTATTAAGATACGAGTGTGAAACTGGATATTTGAGTTATATGCGTGGAGCCGCCAGAAGCCTGTGTGCATATTTGGGGTTTTGATTTTGGGTCGACGATTTTAAGGAAACGACGGAAATCGAACACTGACTCGACTTTGCATTTTGTGCCGAATTGAGGTTAGCAGTGTGGATGAGTGCAAAATCGATGGAATGAATTTAGTTTGTTTGGTTTTCCATTTTCCATTTCCATCAACTTTGTTTATCCCGACTTAATAACCCGAAGATGTGGTGAGGTATACCAATGAATTTAGTGTCGCCGATAATAGTTTCGGTCAAACTTAACAGAGCAACTCTGGGTATGAAAACATCATTCATATTCATAGCGAGGCTTTTTAAACGAATAAATATGGAAATAACCGCTAGGAACACTTTCAAATGTGTCAGAAACCTTTATGTGAGAGATTTTTAAATTAACATTTTGTTCGGCTAAGAACAAAGGGAGAACTGCCTTGCCTATTCGTTGGTCTTCTGCCAGAGTGTTCGCTTTCGCTATACGAATGTTGTTTAAAGGTTAGTAGGGAGTGTCATCTCCAATAAAACAAAGGCACTAAGGCCCTAGTTATAGCTATCATTGAAATGCATCATTAAAAATCTTGTTTTCCGATTTTAAGACGATTAATCAAACAATATTGGCTTTAGTTGGTATCAAAATAAAGGTAATTAATTGTGGAATTTTTTTACGAAAGAAATTACTTAATTCTGACTAAAACTGTTTTTTAAAATCAATTTTATTATTTCACTGATCGAAATCGATTTCAATGAACAGCTGATTCTCGTTTCTCGAATTTGGAACCCAATCGTTTCACTGATGTGTTCGATTCTCTTCCTATTCTCAGCTGTCAGTTTTGCTTTCAATGATCAACTCTAACCTCAAAGCCTAGACTCGTTTGTTGAAAATTCACTGACAGGTTCTTTCACTGACAGGAATTTTTCAATGATTGCTATAACCAACTTGTCAAAAAAATGAAACCACCATTCCACTGATTTGTTCCAATGATGCATTTCAATGATAGCTATAATTAGGGCCTAAAGCCGATAGTCTTGGTACAAAGAAAAAATTTTTTATGGGATCTTCAAATACAGCAAAGTCAACAAGTGGTGAACAAATCATAGGTATTTTTGAAAGAAAACTATAGAAGTGACGAAAAAGCTACCTAAGCTATGTTAGCCGGGCCCAGATTCCGTAAAATGAAAACGATCGAACGATATCGTTTTCACTAAACCTGTCTCTATCATATCTGTGGTAATAGGCAGAGACTGCTTTTGTCGAAACAATATCGTTCGGTCGATTTCATTTTACGGAATCTGGCCCCCGAACTCAGAGAACACATACATAGCGAAACTTAAAAGCAGGAGTGCCTTCGATAGCGATTTTGTTTTAACTCTAGAACGATAATGTTCGTCGATTCGACGATGTCTCTCAGCCTCAGGCAATTGTGCTTGGTATTTATAAAATAAATAGTTTGAGCAACAGGTGTGTTTTGTTTTTGGGATGAATGGGAGGGACCTACAATTTTATAGCGAGTCCGAACGGCTGAATTAAGAAGCTTTTTCAGGACAGTTATACTTTCGGATGTTTGTCAGACGTTCGCGAGGGGTGGCGCAGTGGTAAAACCTGTAGATGTGGTATTTAAAAGACGTATTTTTATTTTAATACTGCGTGTTCGTCGCTTCGACGAATGTTTAGCTTTTGCGTTAGTTTTCGCTTAGTTAGTTGCGTTAGTTTTTAACGCCGTTTACCCCAACACAGCTTTTACAGTTTGCGTAAAGAGATTGAATGGCTCTCAAGACTCAAGAGAGAACCATCAATTCCATACTCCTGTACTACACTCCAGAGTTTCCCTCGAGGGACTCGGTCGTATGCTTTCTCCAAATCTACGAAGCAGGCGTAAACAGGTGTAGCATACTCCCAAACCTTCTCAAGTACCATTCTGAGAGTGAATAACTGGTCGGTTGTGCTTCGGCCGGGACGAAAGCCGCACTGCTCATCTCCTAATCGTGTCACCACAGCTCTGCAACGCGTTTCCAGCACCTTGGCAAAGACTTTACCGGGGAGACTTAAAAGTGATATACCCCTGTAATTGGAGCAATCCCTCTTATCCCCTTTCTTGAAAAGGGGCACAATCACCCCAATCTACCAACTTCGCCGCATTCCCAGGCCACTTTAATGACACGAGAGAGCCATTTGACTCCCTCTTCACCTAAGGCCTTGAGCATTTCTGGCCGGATTTCATCCACTCCGGCAGATTTGCCAGCTTTTAGCGAATTGATCGCAAAAGTGACTTCCTCTACCGTGGGACTATTTTCCGCCCTGCTTAAGGCGATGGATGTGTCATCCTCAATGTCCTGGATTGGATTGAGCAATTCGGAAAAGTGGTCGCTCCATCTGCGCAAGATGTCCTCCTCATTAGAAAGAAGTGTACCATCTTTGGATTTGACTCCTTCGATAATGTTCCACTTCCTTCCTCTAAGACGGCGGATGGTCTGCCAGAACACCTTGCTTGCAGATCTGTGATCACGGTCCAATTTTTCGCCGAACTCCTTCCAAGACTGTTCTTTGGCTGCTTTAACAGCCAATTTGCAAGTTCTTCGCGCCTCAATGTACCAGTTTCGAGAAGGAGAGTCCCCCAAGTGAATCCACACCTTGAAAGCCTTCTTCTTCTCTCTGATAGCTTCTTGAACTCCGGGCGTTTTGAACCACGCAGTTCTTTTCTCACCACCAGCCGCCACACCGAGCCGCTTCACTCCGCAAACATGTCCTGCAGAGGCAATAACTGCTGTAGAAAATAGCTGCCATTCTTCCTCTACACTCAATGAAATTTTTGGAATTTGTTCAAACCTTGCAGATACCTGAACGAAGTGCAAATTTCTCCCGTATCTCATCGTTCAGTAGTCCCTCCCACCGTATGCGCGTAACCATTCTTGGTTTACGCTTTGGCTTAAATTTTTAACGATTTAAATCTTAAGTCCACAATAAATAAAAAGTGGAATAAATATGGGGAGGGGGGGGCAGGCTGCCCCCCTCAACCCCACTACTTGGGTTCACTGCTAGGTTACAGGATAGTAGCGCGGTTGGGTACATGCTAAGTTTCTTTAAATCCACGCAAAACATTGATAAAAAGAAAATTTGCATACACCCAACTTGAAAATGACTTGAAAAAGACAGAAGGCCCTTATGACGCATTATCAAAGCGACATAGGGCCATGTGTTCGAATATGACCTTATATCGTTTTCCGAAAGCGTCATAGGACCATATTTCGAAATATGGCCTTATGTCACGGCACCCTTTTATACATATAACTGGAAAGAACACGTTAGGTGCATTGTGAGATATACTACCTTGGAAGCCATTTGAGTACTATTTTCCACCGAGACGAGAACTTATCTCATTAACCAACAAAAAGGGAACTACAGTTGGGTAAGATATCCAAAAATTGTTTTTTATAGATCTAATGGAAAACATGTGAAGCTTTCTCGTTTGTTTTCATAAACATAAATAGCAGGGAAAAGATTGCATTATACTTCGACATAATTTTTAAAAACCATCCAAAAATAATTTTTATTGTAGACAATAATGTCGATAACATCCGATTGGGCAGAAGCTGTCACTCTTCAGACGCTTATGTGTTATGTGTTCAAATTTCTGCACATGAATCTTCAGCATTGGCTTAGATTAACCTTGTTATATAGACTGTATAGTGTATAGCTATCCTCTACAACAGTAACTCTGATGTGCCGTCGTAATAAAAATAAGTATGTACACACGCTTGCGTTCATAACATAAACAAAAGGTTCACTTACACAAGAAGCAAACGGATTTATTTCAATACAAACTTCCTTCGGCTAGAAAGAGCCAAGCCACATCATAATTATAATATCTGTCCAGAAATGATTACTATCTCTTTCAAGTTTTCAAAACGTGTCCTGCCCACCTGCAATGGAATTAATTTTAACTTTCACATTCAATTTTGGCCAGATATTCACGAGGACTTTTCACAACTTCAACTGATTTTAAACGACTGATAAACAAACAATTTCAGGCGAAAGCTTTTTCCCTCAAAGATGTACATAATTCTCTACTACTGAAAAAGCAACAACCCCACTGAAATGTAGCAGAGAGTCCTTTAGCTTTGGAATACATTGCACAGAGAGAAAGTTAAATGTCGCCGTTGGCAAAATTATAAGAGAATTTAACATTATTTTCCTTTTTAGTCCTGTGAAATGTGGAAAGCAGTTTTGGGCCTTCATTCGCCTTTTGCAAATCAGATTTTAATCAGAAATTTTTGACCACAGAGATTTCACAATAACATTGTTGTTGTGAAAGTCTTTTCGCTATTTCTTGATGCTTTGCAATAGCTTTATTATGGAATCTGATGAAAGCAGATGATGTTTAAACAACCAGCCAGTATAATACAAGGTTTCCTATGAATATATAGGTGGCTGTGAGGACGAACGACGCGACGATTCTGCAGAGAGCGGGTAGTGGATGTGTATCGTTTGACACAAGGGACTCTGTATTGGCTTTATTTGCGACGATAGAGCCATTTAAGTGCACTATCGTTACTGCAGTTTGTTTAACCTGGCATTATACCAGTCACTGGTGTTTCCTTTAGTATGAATTCTGTGAGAACTTGCACCCACTTGTTGAATGCAAAGGAGAACCTTTCGCAGTATTTCTCATTTGAATGTCTTTCGGATTTGTTTTTAAGTCCTTAGAAAGATCCTTGGATTTTTGCAAATACCAACATAATGAGAAGTAGCGCATTGTGATTGTGAAAATACATCTAGACAAGTAGACATAATAAAATACACATAAACACAGCGAGTGTTCTCAATTGTCAATCCGCACAGTCTGACTAGTTTTGAAGCGATACCAAAACTACACAACATGGGTCTAGCTATAGATAACTCGCCACTATAAATGCTGCCATATTCCGCAAACGATCTTCTTAGGCTTTTCTAAATATTTTGCTGGACAGAAGCAACAAAACTAGATTTAGTGTGGTAAATTAAGTACTTAGAATGCTGCATAAGGGTCATTGGGGAATCCTGCGTACAAAACAACTTGCTCGTGGTTATTGCTGGTAGCCTCACATTGATGAAAACATCGAATCAAATGTAAAAAAATCCACAATTTGCCAATCAGCGGCAGTCGATCCTCGTAAGGAATTTGTGAACTGGCCCTAACCAGGAAAGTCAAGAAAGTATACGAAGAGGAGAAATGTATTGATATCGCCGGCCGTAACGAAATATCTGAAGACTTACAGGACAACGCCAAATCCGATAACTGGAAAAAATTCTGCAGAAATTCTACATGGGCGAGATCAACGAACTATTCGATCACAGATGAAGCCGAACAAAAACACCAACAGTAGCAGATCACCGCGGCCGAAATTTGCTATTAACCAAGCCGTCTAGGTACGTAATTTGCCAAAGTTCCCAAATTTTATGAAGGAACTGTCGTATCGCAAATTGGTGCCATTACTTACTTGGTCCAAACTTCCCAAGGCATATGGAAACGCCATAAAAATCAGCTAAGAAAAAACATGACGACTTGGTATTAGCTAATACTAATTCAGTTGTAGCGGTGGCCAGGATTTGGAAATTCCCTTAAAAAAAATTAAAAATTAAATCCAATTGTAACTCATGACGTCAGTGCTATGTACGTATGTGGCTTTTTACATGATGTGTACTATCAACTTAAGACTACGAAGTATGCACATGCGGATCACCGCGGCCATACAAGAGATAGTTCAGCTGCCGGAAAGGATTCCTATCACTTTTGTCTAGTTCTCTCGAATCCCATTCCTGATGCTTATTTGCAAGAGTTGTTTCGCTGTTTACATGTGTGGGTTTCGCACAAAGCTATAGCTTGCTATGTATCTTCAAACCTCTCCTAGTACAGTTTACCTTTTTCACACATTTTGACATTAGGTTAGGTTTATGTAAGTACTTATAAGCCGCAGCATGTTGCTGTCATCATGAACTATCTACTTTTACTTTTTGGTTGCCATGCAGTGAGTTCTATAACATGGCTTTTTCATTAATGAATTAGTGAGATATTATGAGCAGTATCTAGTGCTGCTGTGCATGCAGTTCCTATAGCATCGGTTGCACAGGTACAGGTTAAGTCCTTGCAATTTGATGCTTGACTTTGCGAAGGCTTTTGTTTTATATTATTTATGTAGGTATAGGTATGTAGATACTTCAAAACAAAAAGTTGACGAAACAGGTCCATATGTGCCTAAGCCTAGTTTCTCGCAAGCATTTTAATTAGGAGTTAGCATTATTTTTAAGAATACCTATGGTAAAATCGTAAAAAAAATTGACATTTCGAACAACAGAATCATTACAAAGAAGAAATAATAACATAGATAAGATAACCGATGATGTCTATATCTAGTTAGCATTAGGCATTATCGTCCACATAACTACGGTTCTGGACTTCTATTATCGAAAATGGTAGTAATGCCACTACGGATAACACAAAGTTTCGCCTTGTGCTGCACTACTGAGCGAAGAGTCTTAGGTTCAACTCCTGAATCCATATACATACTCTCTAAAGGCCCCGACCCATAGAATCCGTCGCATCCGTTGCGACAACGTATTTGACTGATAGGTTGATAGAATACACGGCCAGCTTATGGAAGGTGACCCAGGAGCAACATACGTGCCGGAAGCGACGGATAAAGTAGGTTTACTTTCTACTTTTCTGTCCGTGGCATCTCCGTTGACAGTTGGCAAAGCGTGAGAGGAAGCATTTTCATTGGTGGAAATATAAGATAATGAGAGAAACTCTCTCTCATCTGTCATCGGCTGTCAACGTATGCGACAGATTTTATGGGACTGTTCGTTCCGTCGAATACGTCAATCCGTCGACGCAACGGATGCGACGGATTCTATGGGTCGGGGCCTTAACGCCTGACAACCGCAGGGGAATATAACAGTCCTGAAAATCTTCTGAATACAATTGTTAGGTATATACGCCGCAAAGTGTTGTAGGTCTAGGTACCCTCCTAGCTGAATATATATAGATGCTAGACGGGAAGAAAATTCGTAGGTATGAAAAAAGTGTTATAGGAAGAAATTGAGGGGTGCTACTCGACGACGTTTATTTGACCAACATTTTTGAAGAGCATATGCCCACCAGGCCAACAAAGAACAACCCTCATCAAAAAATACCATCCAGAGAGAAACAAAACACTTAATATAATGGAAGCTTTTGCATTCAAATTTGGTATACGGACGTGAGGTGGGTATTATTTTGTGAGTACAAATACAGTGGATTCCGCTTAATTGGAACACATCGGGCTAGACTATTTTGTCCCAATTAAGCGGCTGTCCCAATAATACGAAGTGATAAGAAGTATGAAAAAAAAACACAACAAAAAATGATTTCCCTTATAATGTCAATTTTATCACCTTTACTTGTCGATGTACTTCTCTAGGCAACTTACGGAAACGAAACTTATAGCAAGCCACGTTGACAAAACAACAACAAACCGCTTTGCTTACACTTCTGGAACTGCTCAAAGGCATGCGCAACACCACGAGAAAGTGCTGTATCTTAAATAGCGTTGGGTCAATATGCTTTCTCATCGTCGTTGACAGACAGACAAACAATGTGGCGATATTTTTTATGTCAAAATGTGTTAAGATGTGTGATCAATATGTCCCGAATAAGCGGCTCCTAAACAACTTCAATCTAAAATATGTATTCGTTTGTCCCAGTTAAGCGGCTGTCCCGATTATCCGTTGTCCCAATAAAGCGGAATCCACTGTATTTCTATTTCTATTTATATTATGATCAAACATGTTATCTGGATTCTAAGAAAGGTTAATATTTTAAACTGTATCTTCATTCACGTACGTATCTATTCTATACATACATGACAACGTAAAAACCTTTTTTAATGGGCGTAGTTCTGACTAGAACAGGTTATTATATTCACTTCCCTTCAAACGAAAATGAACTTGGGACCATTATAAGGTAAGGTAAGGTAAGGTAGGTATGTAGGTTCTTCTTAATTTCCCATTTCTGATAATGATTTCATTAAATTTTCCGAATTCGCTTGAAAAAAAAACTGTTCAATCTGAAAGCTGTGAACATCTTTATTCGCATTTATGCCAAGATGTAGTGCCATAATCTGCCAGTCCCGAGTGAGGAATCAAAATCGACACATACCTACCCAACGTTAAGGGTCTATGCGTATGTTTTCCATACGTTCTCCATAAACATCCCCGCACCCGATTTCTATTCTCAGCCCTTTATTATGATACTTTCCCCTTTGCAATAGCTTCTCGGACAAGATATGATGTTGTAAAAAAGGATAATATGTAAATTTCATGATAAAATTGTAAATATGCCAATATAAAGCGCTGCATCACGCGCTCGCAGAAAATTTAAGGACATCATTCGAACATCCTGCAAGCAATTTCCTTGACAGCAATGCTTCTCTTGTCCTTCTTCGCTGTGTCTGCTCCAGAAAAATGAGTAAATATGTTTTCGTATGGGAAAAAATCCAATGATTGGTTAAATTTACTGCGTCAGTATTTTTTTTTCGCCCGCACTTCCTCCTATATTGTATGGTATGGTGTAGTACGGACTATCAACGCAGATACATACATACAAACATATGCTTCTTCTTCTTTAGCTTTGTGGGAATTTTTCATGCGGCTGTCGTTGCAGCGGAACGATGTTGGCCATAAGTATCACACAAGGAAAAAGGACGACGACGACGGCAACGGAAACGACAACGACAATGACGATGAATTGCTTGGTTTCCTATTATTCTCGCAATAAAAGTTTCATTTTTCACTTTTATGGCGGCCATGGAAAATACATTTTTAAATCTCCGAAACTTTCATCGCCCATCCCCCCTCTAGCCTTCTTTGGTAAATGTATGCAACTTTCGTTGTACCGATCAGACAGGACACCCGCAATCATTCTCTCGAATAGTGGCACATCGATTCTTTAATGCGTTTCCATGAATTTAATGGTAATTGATGTAATCACGCGAATGACAGAAACAGGACGAATTAAATTGAGCCATTCAATTGGGATCGTAAAACTAAGACGTGGATGTCCCACGTAATCATATCGAAACTTTATAATTAGAACATTAGTGTGGTTCTGTTGGTAGTCCTTTAATGTCACGTCACCGACCGCGACGACCGTCGCGGGAGCAACGATGGGTGCGAGCTTATCCCAATTAAGCGCATTAATTAAACACACTTTGGATGACAGTTTCATTGAAAATTAATCGCATTTACGTACATTTTGGGATTAAGGTTCCATTTTTGTGTTGAGGAGATGGTGGGTGGTACGGTGTGGAACAGTGAATACAAAAATGAATTGGCTCTTTGTTTTTGGAAATAAATTTATTTTCCACGACGATGGTAATTAATCTTACGGATACGAATTGTCGCACCTAAGATTCCAAAAGGGAGATGCTCAAAGATTTTAGGGTTGGGTGTATGAAAACCAAGACGGTAAAAGGGAAACGAACAAAGTAAATAAATTACTGAAAATCAAGGACGCGTCTTGAATCGCAAGATATCGATAAAGTCTGCAATACAGATAGCTTACGTCTTAAATTGGATAGTAGGTATGTATATTGGACTGAATAATATCGTATCCAAGTATAAGTATGAATAGAATATGCCATCGTGCATCTTTCATATAAGTATTGGATAAGCTTAGGGATGCGAAATTTCTCTTTTCTCTGGGACATCAAATCTGAATATAATTGGCAAAAGATTTAAAAAGCACTGTTACTGAACTGTTTAGCTGAAAACTGAGTACGACGTATTCTTCAGAATATAAACATTACCTAAAGCAGTTACATTTTTATCAAAATCGAAAATGGCGTTTTCGAGATATGAACGGTTTTTAAAGTACCATTTTTAGCGATTGGGGTGGAAATCGATGGATGCATTTATGATGGTTCAAAAAACACCGTTTTGCAACTGTTTAGCTCAAAACTAAGCCAAAGGTATTACTATGGGTTTAAGCATTTTTATCATAATCGAAAATGGTGTTTTTGAGATATGAGCAGTTTTTTAAAGTACATACTTTTATTAGCGATTGGAGTGGATATCAAAGGACATAGTCTTTCTAGAGAAAAACTGAGTTAGCTATCAAGTTAAGAATGACAATTGTACCTTAAAAAGAATTTTTTGCTAAAATCGTTTGTACCGTTTTCGAGAAAAAGCCAATTTTCAAAAGTGGAATTAATTTTCACTGCCTGTAAATACGTGTGAAATGTCAAAACGAATGGCGGCAATGATTTTACATGCTATACCATGGGCCTAGGATTTTTAAAGTATGCGTGCGCAAATGGCGCTCCTTTGATTTTGTACAGCACCAATACATGAAAAATCCTCGACCCGCAGGCAGCTTGTGGAGCGATGGTCTAGTTCTTGGTTTGTGGTATGTTAAACATTCTGAACGCCCGCAGCTCGAGTAACAACTCTATTATTAGAATGCTAAATAAAACTACCCCTAAGCACAACTGCAATCGAGAAAGTATTTTTTTTTCTCGTTTGGCCGAATAAGATCTATTTTCAATTTATTATAACTCGCTCTCTGGATGAAGCAGAAAGATGAATGTCAGCTCAAAATACTCGGTGAAGTTTTGCCTAAAGGTGCTAGTACACGATATGTAGCACGCCTCATATACACCTCCGTGCCACTTGATTAGGAACAGGCAGTTTTTTGTTTTAATTTTACCATATTTTTTAAACCCTTTGCTATTCTGGGAAAAACCGATTGCAGAAGGAATGAGGGATATGTTTATATTGTAAAAAGAAAAATGGGATTAAGTTGATAAATGCAACTTTTATGACACTTTTCCCAAAGGGGTCATAAAATTGACCTGTTTTTTTCGTGTCACTTGATTAGGAACAGTAGCTAAATCTACCTGTTAAAAGCTTAAAAGGTAAAAAAAACAATACAAAATTTGTTTGTATAAATAAATGTTGGTTTTATTGAAAGAGTGGCAATAGTTTTTAGTAATGGGTACTACCTCCTGATCGCTGAATCACTTCAAGTAGCCTGCTGTGTAGAGATTCATAGAGTGCTGTCAAATAATCGAGCGAAATTTCGGACCAGGCTCGTTGTATGGCTTCAATAATCACTTCCGTTTCTTCATATTGCCGTCCTCCTTCGTAGACTTTTCTTGAAAGCCAACCCCACACGTTTTCTATGATGTTAAGGTCGGGTGAATATGGCGGCCATGGAAGTACATTTTGGCTCTGAATCCAGGCTTTTGTTGTCCGTGCCGTATGTATCGGTGCATTGTCTTGTTGAAAAGTCCATCTCTGTCCACCAAATATCTCCGAAAACTGCGGAAAAGCTCTTTCCAGTATCGATTGGTAGGTGATTGCCGTCATTTTGGAGCTTTGGAAATCCAGCTCCACAGTTCCGTAATAGCTTATTGCTCCCCATACCATTACACCACCTCCTTTGCTGTGCCGCCTTTGAATATGTATTTCTTCTTTTCTTAAATCATGGAAATAACAGCTGTATCCATCAGGTTTGTCCAAATTAAATTTTTTTTCATCAGAAAAGACGACGGTATGCCACTCTCGATTCCACCTGATGTGACTTGTTGCAAAATCTTACGTGCCGCATTCACTGGTGGTTTCCTCTTCATTTTTTTATGGCGAATATGGCTGGCCTGCTTTATCACGCGATAAACAGTCGATCTGCTAGCTGTAACTCCAGTTTCTGCCTTAATTTTACTTACGGAGAGCCTTGAATTTGAAGCAGCTCTCAGTATCGCCCGCCTTTCCTGACATGTTGTTGCTTTGCTGACTCTTCCTTTGCAGTTTTTTCCATACCTCTCCGGATCCTTAATAAATCTGTGTAAAACAGTGGAACCTCTTCCAATCTTTCTGGCTATGAAACGGATGGATTGTCCTTGTTCCCGGTAAGCTCGAATTTGACCAATTTCCTCCTTGGTTAATGTCTTTCCTTTACATATAGTTGTTGATTGTATGAATTTATTACTTAAACTAAGCTCCCTAATACTCAAAGTATCCTTTTATTTGATTTAAATAATGGTAACAGGTAGATTTAGCTACTGTTCCTAATCAAGTGACACGAAAAAAACAGGTCAATTTTATGACCCCTTTGGGAAAAGTGTCATAAAAGTTGCATTTATCAACTTAAAACCATTTTTCTATCCCTCATTCCTTCTGCAATCGGTTTTTCCCAGAATAGCAAAGGGTTTGAAAAATATCGTAAAATTAAAACAAAAAACTGCCTGTTCCTAATCAAGTGGCACAGAGTGTATGTAGCACTGACGTCATTTTGACGTCAGCGAATGGTCCCAATAGGTACATGCCGCGTACAAGCTCTCTTTGTGCACTCTCTGTTGACGTCAGAGCCACATATATATGTGGCGTGCTACGTATCGTGTACTAGCACCTTAACAATTAAAAGAATTTCTTGAGTTGACCTACATAGATTAAGTTTGCACCCTCTTTTTCTAACTTTATAGGCCGAATTTTTAAAAATGATTAATTATGTTGTGATAGTTTTGACTTATCTATTGACATTCAGAGTTAATACGCCTAATGGTTCATGTGCAATGAAAAAGCCTCCCTAAAAGGGGCAGAATAAGTCAAAATCCAAAAATTGTCAAAATCCAAAATATTGCTTTGTCTTCACAACCCAACCAGTATGGAAAATTTCAAAGTTGTAAGTTTAGAGAAAATGGTTCAAATGTGGCTTGCAAGATTAGAGCATAACAAATTTTTCACGGAGTTAAGTAAAAGCCTTTAAAAACAACATACCTCCTAAGTAAAACACGAAAAATATAGGGGACCATGCGTCAAATGAGTTTGCGGTAACAAAATGGCACATAGAGCTACCTGTGTTTTCCTCAACCACCACGCGTATGTTATGTACCTACCTATACCTACCTAACATACAATTTGTAATTAATATTAGCTCTTTGCTTTTACGTCATTTCCGAACAAACAAATTTCTCTCTAATTTAATTTAAATTAATTTAAATACCTATATTGACATTTTTATGTTTTCATTCATTTTTTTTCTACATACAGTTTCGTTATGACATGTGTAAATGTCATATGCCATAGAAATATTTTAAAAGGCATTTAGATATACAACGAATGCCCACAAATTCAAATGCAATTTCTGTTAAAAAGAATAAAAATGAAAACAAACATTCCGACTTTAAAATCGTTGAGGCTTAAAAAAATAGCCTTTGCATCGAATAAAAATGAAATTCCATCCCTACCTGTTTGGCTGTGTATATAAATCCAGATATGTATATGACTGCAATTGAAGCACTAAATATCGTGCACACACAGCCTTTCGCCAAATCGTCCTTTTATACCCACCAAGCGCCCGATACTATTGAAATAACATTTCATGACCAGGCCATGAATATGATAGCTTTAAATGCTCGAGAAATTGCATAAAGCGATGTAATCAATTTAGGGGTGCGCGTATCAGATCTCCCGCCACTATATACACGATACACCACACCACGTTGCAATTAGTTCGTTCGCAATTATTATTTATATCGCAACAGATTAAATATGCGCTCAAAAATTCGCAACGGTTACATGAGTGCTAATTTAATTACGAATTCATACAGGAAAAAGGGATTAAGTTTCTTTTTTTTTTGCTGTATGGACTTATGGAGTATGGTATGGTGCATATCAGGAATTGTATTGGCGTGATGTTGTATCTGTGAGTTTGTTTGCTTTGGGATACAAATACAATACACAGTAAACCGAAACGCTAACGCTCTCTGCCTGTGCCTGTATGTCAGGTCAGGTCATGCAGCTGTTGCATTCGCATTGGACGTGGACCTTGTTTTGGAATCGACTACAGTACTGAATACTGAGTACAGTCCACTGCTCAATTGGGTGTTCGTCGCTGGCCAGAGGGGGGATACACTGCACATTTGAATCTCCTCTATAGCGAGCGCAATTTACAGAAAAATCTATACAGGATAATATCCACATGGCGAGGATTAAAGCGCTCTCCGGTCTTCGCGGACAGTGTTATAAATTCAGCGAAAGCAGGAAATAACCAAATTGGATTAATTATAATATCAGAATTGAGGTTAATTTCATGTGAGCTTGAGCTATAGTTTACACTTGATATTACGAGCGAGAGAGATATGTATATGTACGTATCGGCAAGTCGATAATGTAATATAAAAATGAGGCTAATCTGTTGGAGGTGATAGAATTTGATATTTAGAAGAATTTGCGTTTTATAATTGGCATTCATAATTTGAGAACTAAAAATGTTGGTCAAAGTTCTTGAAACCGAACCCTCTATCTATGTCGCTCTTTTGCTTTTCATAGTCCTTCCCTTATTATACAATTTTTTTTATGGCGACAACGAGTTTCTTACTTCCACTGAATAGCTTCCCGATGGCTTATATCGGGAAACAATCTTAAAAGATTACATTGAAACGCAAATAAAGGACAAAACAATCTTATTTCAAGCTTGTTCATTATTGAATCAAGCGCAGCAATATTCAATAATGAACAAGATTTGTTGGTCTTGTTTTAAGAATTTTCGAGCTTAATTTAAGTTGACAATAGTCCAAAACGTAACCTTTGTATTCTTAAAATAAGAACGAGCATTCTTAAGATAATCCCGAAACAGGATTAAAGTAAGATTTTTACTAAAAATCTAAAAAGAAGATTTTTTGGTCTTGATAAACGAGCTCAAAATAAGATTTTTGTACTTGGAATCAGTGATACCAGATCGGGGGATTTATCCCTTTTTGAGGGATTTTCTCACCTTAAATAAGCTAAAAGGGTCAAAGGGATTTTTCACCTCATAATACAAAAAAAAAGGGATTTTACTCATTGGTAAATTTTTGTTCATAATTTACTAGTTTCATTAAGAAGAACAAATATATAAAACTTATTATTATTTCTTAAAACATGTACTTGTTTAATTTAATCAGTTCAACTCACTTTTTCAAAACAGAATATTTTAAGTTCAGTGCATTGTGCGGGAGAGCAAGATATTGGTTTTGAAAATGTGTCGCTTGTTTGTTCAAGCAGACTTTTTTGAACTCCCAAGGGATGTTTACACAAACCACATAGAACTAGACCGAAAACTTCCATGCACCTATATACCCGATTCTCCCCGGAATGAATTCCCCTGTCTGTGAATATGTATGTGAAAAGTCAAAATCAATAGCAGCAATGATTATTCCATGATATACCATGGGCCTAGGATTATTCAAGTATGCGTGCGCTAATTGCGCTCCTTTGATTTTGTACAGCACCAAAACATGAAAAATTCTGCGCCCGCAGGCAGCTTGTTGGCAAAGTCCATTATGTGGAGGCGTCGACGGTCTATTCTATGTGGTTTGTAACGACCCGTTACTAAAACCGACACTATACAACCAGTACTACCCGAACGTGCCACCGATTGCCACTCCTGGGTGCCCAACATCAAGCCACCAAAACATCCCGCCACCGACCGCATTGAGAAGCCAGCATTTGACCACCACCCGCATAAGGGCCACCAATGCCACTGATCGCCGCCACTGGACAACATGTAACACGCACCGCACCAGTGCCAAGAACCACCGCAACATCGATTGCTACAAGCCAGAAACCTGCACTAGTGCATACCACGTGCCGAATCACGCCACACAACAACAACACCCATGGTAAATTTCACTTGGTGCAAATAATTCACACCGGCTTATTGTTGAAAAAAGCATGAGTACAAGTGCTGATCCTTATCTACAGACTAGCACCATTCTCAAAATTTTTAGTATGCGGATGTTCTGCTTGCAGAAACAGCCTTTGTATGTGGACGTGAATTGTGAGATTACTCCAATCTGCCACATCCTGTCCTCGTAGTTAGAAACGTAGTTAAACAATACGTATACAAATTGTTAAGAATATATTATCAGCCTGAATTGCTAAGTATCAAGGAACCGATTAATAAAAATGTGTAAAGTTTACTCCAAAATTCGTGTTTCTTTGGGGGCAACCCTGGACCCGACGAGGATACCCCGGCTGAGGTAAAAAGAACATCACAGATTTGTGATAGTGAACCGTTCTGCGACCCCTGTGAAAGATAAGCAGAAATGATCAAGGTTCCTGGAACGACAAGTGAAATTATGTGATCATTGAGAGCTGGCTTTCGTTTGTTGTTCGTGCTTCCAAGCGAAGAGGGCTAATTTTTGTTTTATCAACGATCCAAACATAAGAAAACCACGCATCGAAAAGTGGTCTTACGATAATATTTTTCAGAATAATATTCAAAAAATCAGAACATTGACAGAAACGCGAAAATTATTAGGTGTATGGTCAAGAGGTACATACAATCTTTCGAGATCACTGCAAATACTCGCAAACGCTGATAAATATCGAAAGAACAATCAGTGATGCATCAGAACTCTAACAATGGCATCAGGTTAAATCTTAACTCTCTTCCACTAAGCACCACAGACATCGTTTAGGAAGGATAAAAAACATTACGAGCCATTTTGAGGCGAATATTATCTTTGTGATCTTCGGTTTCATTCTCATCGATTGAGTTTGGACCAAAAAATACAATTGCGGACCTATGACGGTATAGATAAGTCATCATGGTTAGAATATACGAAACGAGTACAGACAGCAATGGCTATGATGGCATCTAAGTCGACCCGAACCCATCAATGATTGAAGGGCTTCATCTTAAAGCCTAACATTTGCAACATTACGAATCCTTCTGCGGATAATTAAAACATCCAAACAAAAAGGAACCCATAACATAACATATTTTTAATCAGCAACTCCACTCCATAATATGGTGCTGCTGTTATAAGAGGACTGTGTAGTGTAGGTAAGTAAGGTAGCACGCCGCCGATTTATTTATTGAACCACAAGACCACCAGAAACCAACACCCTGGTACTTCTTCATTGTATTCTAACTCTTTAAGTCTAACTCACTTCATTGGACTTTTCAAGTATTCTTGAACACACAACTATGTTCAGAAACAAAAACGTACGCGAGGTGTGGATTTTTTTTTTCTTAATTGCGATTGTTTCTCGAGTGCTACACTCAAGTTCTCGCTATGCTATATTTACGGATGTGATCCTTGTGAGCGGGTGGCGGGCTCCTACCGGAATTACATTTAAACATTTAGTTTTGTATTTTTCTTCCTTTGTTTTGTGTAGGTACGAGTATATAAAAGGGAAAAGCAGAATAAAGCACCACTGCGAGCATATTATGATTACAATGCCAACATGACCCAAGGAGGCATCATATAGGCGACTGAAGTGGAGTGTGTGCAAATGCATGTTGCTATTGTTCATGTGTCCTGTTGGAAAATTAATTCCTTTAATTGTTTTTAGCCAAGTTGCAAGTGGAAGTTGTTCAGACATTGTTTGGCCTCTTTGTCGTTGACTTTATATCCTGTGATCACCATTGAGGTCTACCCGAGAGCAACGTAAGCGTAAGGTAAGTTGATATGGTAGTACACACAGCACAAAGTTTGTAATGCTTGTTTGTGATACCCATAGGCGGAAGGTAGGCGGTCTAGCTATAATAATTAGAGAACTAATAACATATTTTATTCGACTTAAGGGTCGATCTTTGTTGTGTTTTATACTTTATAGTAATGGATTACGTGCTTTTATCTATGTATGGGGATACGCTTTTTTTATTACCTATGTCGTTTGGCTGGACCTAGAATATGAGAGTATTCGAAAAGGATAGTTAATTAAGGTGAGCAAGAATATCGTTGTGAGTTTATTAAAGGTATTTGAAAGCTTTGAAGAAACTTTGGTAGCTACAATTCTATGTATACAAATGATTAATAAGACCACGACCTATGAAGTCAACTGTTTGTTAAAAATACCAATGTAGCTATGCCTGGCGGTGTCTCACCTCAGGAAACTGGCCATGGGGATTTGGCATTCCTGACGTATAATAAAGAATTGATTAGACAGACAGACGGCACCAAAACAATATAGCTGGCAACATCAACGCGTCTCAATTGAAAAAACTCTGCACCATGCAGGTTGCTCTCAATTATATTATGTATTACAGACTGTTTAATCCTAAGAAAACATCGTCCAGACAGTTATCATACGTGATCTGTCCCTGACCATCAATCCGTCCGAAAAACTTAGCCTTGATCTTTTTATCGCTGGAAATCTGCAAATAGACAGCAAACTAATAAACGGGAAAACCCACAATCCACTGAAAATAGGTAACTTTACAGGACCAAAACTAATCTCAGACACGCATAAATATGAATTCCAATTAGTTTCATTGCCGCTAAATTTGGACCACCCGTCGACGCATTGGCTTAACAAAACTATAATAACACTCCATTATAGATTCCTCGCTTATCTCACGACCACGTCGTACATCCTCTTGGCGTCCATACCTTCTCCACCCAGTCAGTGTGCGTTCTCTTTTTAAGCCACCCACCTAATGACCAGTGAGCGTACGTTTTATTTAAATTAAACTTCAAAATCCGATTTCGAAATTTATTCATTCATTGATTTTGCAACAGCACCACTACTGGTCCATCTCTAGCTGTGAAGCTATGAGTATGCAACCAGCGCCCCTGAAAGGGACACCACCCGACTTACAGAATACAGTTTGGGAGGAAGGAAAATTGTGGATGATAAAGTGTGGTCAGCTGAGCTATTCTCTTGTCCTAATGCTGGGTGGGGGCTGGGGCATAATGGTGCTCTTAACTGAGTTATTTAAATGAAGATGCCGGTACTGTTTGTCTGTGCAGATGATGATTTGCGTTCAGTTGTCTTCGGCAAGGACATAGCAGCAAACTGCTATTGGATTTAACAAAAAACCGTAACTGTTCGTTTGCATAAAATCGGATTTGCAACCACGCATTCGCATAGCAGGAAATTGATTGTACTTCTGTACTATGTGTGACGATATCATCGGTGGGTTGTTTGGTGGTCAACAGAATTTGGAGCGCACATTAATACTATACCTGAGCTACGGCTAAGGCGACAACACCTGTCAGTCCAATGGAACTCGTAACTTCAGGCATGAGCATTTGGAATATTTGATTCACGGAATACTTAATTATTCTTAATTAAACCTATAAGCTTGTAGGTACTCGAGACTGTGGCTGGAGTTTGATGTTGAGTTTCCGTAAACAGATGTTTGGTTTTGACAAAGCTTTCCCTTGTCACTTCAAATATTGATTAGATTAGGTACAGCAATATCTATTGTAAGAGGCTTAAGATTGTGTGCTAGTCTGTAATTATGCATTGGTATAAATTTGTAAGCACGGTAATACAAATGCTGACAGTGACATTGGATATCGTTATTCAGGGGGACTTTAAATAGATCTTTTAACATTCTAAGATATTCGAATCGCATATGGACGATTTGATTACCTTATTCGGAACAGATGATAAGCAGCATACACCCCTAACCGCTGTACATTTTGAAATTTATAATAAGGATAAAGATGATATTTTAAGACGCCGAGGCCGAGGAATCCGAAAGACACCACGGATCGCACGAAACGTTCACAGCTAAGCTAATACCCTATTCACACCAAACCGAAAACCAAGTTTCCGTCAAAAAAGTTTAGAAAACTCGTGGATGCATTCCCACTGAACACCAACTCTTTTTCGTTTGACGTTTCAATTAGCTGTGAAACTAGCTATGAAATGTTTGTGGCAACTAGACTGTTGTGGCAGGTGCTGCCGTTCTGAAATTATAGAAAAACTGAATAATTTGCTCTTTATGGTGCAAAGAAAACGTAGAGTGGTTAAGAGAATACTTTATTGGTAAGTAATTACTGTATGATTTTACTCGAATATTTCGTAAATTCATGTATTTTAAGGCATTCAATCTGAAACAAAATCAGGGGCAGTATTAACCTCAAGAAAAGATGAGGATTTTTTTAGATACGTTGCGGGGATCCTGGGTTTCATTTTGGCGTTGCTGAAGATATTGGCGTTGGCGTACATCAAGGTACTGTTTCTAGAACAGTAAATTCTGTTGCAAAACTTATAACAGATAAAGCCCCTTATTGGAAAATATATCCTCCCAATTCTGAGGAACACTTAAAGCAAAACATGATTGGGTTAGCCTTGGACTGCACACATGTAGCAATAATGAAGCCTCACTTCTATTCAGAAGAATATAGCTATTAATCGTAAAGGATATGCCTCTATCAATATTCAAGCAACATGTGATGCAATGGAATGCTTTGCAAGTGTGGATTCCCAATGACCAGGCTCAGTTCACCTGTGTAATGCGAAATTCCACTAACAGCGTTTTGTTGGGTGATGAAGGGTAAGGGTGTGGAATTTTTTATTATTTTATTTGCTGGAAAGTCAAATCTCAGGCATACCTACCAAATCTAGTAAATACTTATAATATAAGCTTCTACTAGTAGTTCTAGTACTTACTTGGACTTTTTACTACTAGTAAATACTTAATTTTTATGCATACGGCCGCCCATTGTCAGATAAATTCAACATCTTTTGGTTTATTTTTGGTATTACCTTACCTACGGATAATGGAACAAAATATTGCACTTACGAGATTTTAACTGAATACGTGTTGGAAGACTGCGAGGATAATGGATTGACACAAACACTCTGTACCTAATTTTTTTATGTACATTTTTTTTCGACTTTTTCAATTTCAATGGGAATTTAAATTCCAATTTCCACAGTTGTTTATATCAATAGGACTGGGCAAAATCCTCAACTTGTTGTTCCTTCCCGCGGGCGCCCGTCTGAAAATGGCCAATCAGCTTGTCTGGTTGGTGTCAGCCAAGGATTTATGCTTACGCTTTAATCGTATGTCGTGATCCATTAGTTTGAGGTGGGAGAAAACCCTAAAATCGTACCTGATACCAGAGGTGGAGAGAGCGTATAGCAAACCGTGCTTCTGGTTGCAATCGGCCGGAGGTAAAACCGGCTACTAACGAGCTCCCTCAGACGCCTTGGCGCGGGTCTGTTGTATTTAGCCTTACCCAGGTATAGCGGCGCTGCCTGGGCTGACCTTGATATTTCCGGCTCTACTCGTGGGGACAAATTTAAAGTAACAAAAAATGGACAAAACAAAAAAAACAAATTTAAAAAAAACAAAAAGCAATTCACGCTAAGGGGGAGTCGGAGCTGAGTGAAGGAGAGTTATCTTCTTCGTCAACCGTCTCCCTCCTGGCGTTAGAACTGGAGGAAGGGAGGTTGTTGGCTAGCGATAGTGGGGAGTCTGACGACACTCTCACTAACGCTAGCCTTCTCACTTGTGAGCAGGCTGGGACTCTCACAGGTGATTCAAAGGGTAACGCGGTAGAGGAAAAAGTTGAGACAGCTGGAACATCCGCTGTCAGTGAGGCTTTATCCAAAATCGCAAGTCAGGAAAAGAAATTGGCTGAGGAAAAGGCTGAGGTAGCTGGAACTTCCGCTACCAATGAAGCTAGATCCGGCGTCAAGGTTAGTCAGGGTAACGCTCAAGAGGGGGGAAAAGCGGGAACAGCTGGCTCGTCCGCTGTGACCGGTGCTCCCTCCGACTTGAACAGCAAGGGTGCGAAACACAATCAGCACCAGAAGGCAAAGGCTGCAATACGCGGCGCAAGGCGCAAGGTGGCCAAATATGAGGGTTGCGATCCCAGCACTCTCAGCAAATGGGAAAAATCTTCTTTTGAAAGAGCAAAGGCTACTCTGGCCGCTCCACCGCTCAGTCAAAAGAAGATAAAAAAGAGGGCTACTGTGCAGACGAGGGAGGAAGCCGGACCGGCGCCCTCTACGTCTTACGCAGCTATTGTAAAGGAGAAGAGCTCTGCTGAGACGGGTTTCAGCAGCAAGAGAGGCAGGTCGGACGACGTCGCGGAGCCCAATGACGCGAAGAAGATGAAGGCTGGGACTTCATCGGCAATTCGTCGAGGGCAAAGCGACCCGAAAGATGAGCTTCTCGTTGCTGTAGTAAACGAGCGGGAACCTTGCGGTCGCCTGACAATCGACCAGTGGAAATACGTCGAAGAAAAGTTCCAAGACGCCCTGTGGAAGGAGTTGTCCGACACAGGAAACGCGGAACTTCTATTTGACGGTGCTGGTTGGGAAGGAGGGCGCAAGGTTGTTGCTTGTGGAAACACCTCTTCGGTAGAGTTCTTAAGAGGGTTCATCCTGGAGAGCAGCGACTCATGGGAAGGCATAAAACTCAAGTGCATGACGGTGGCGGAGTTGGCGCAGTACACTCCGCCGACGGCATGGGTTTGGGTTCCGTGCCCTTACACTTACCCAGAGAAGCTCCTAGGGCTTCTCCATGTGCAAAATCGGGAACTTAAAGCCGACACATGGAGAGTCCTAAAGACGGGACCACGGCGGCAATACGGCCAGCACTTCCTACTGTCCTTAAATAAGGAAAGTCTTCCATACCTGGAGAAATCCAACGGTATGGTTAGATACAGTATGGGAAGGATTATGGTCAAAACGACTAAGGGAAAGGACGAGGAGGAGCCGCCTGTCAAAGATGATGGAAGCGCTGCAGATAAACCTGCATCATAGTAGGGCAGCGACGGCCTGTTTGTTGGAGTATATCATCAAGCAGGACGTCGCAGCAATACTGATACAAGAGCCTTGGATCAATAAGAACAACGTGATCCAAGGCCTCAAGAACAGGAATTATACGTTGTTCTATAAGGGAAAAGGTAAAATCAGGACTTGTATCTTAATTAAAAACCATATAAGGGCTTTTCTTTTGAATAATTACAGTTCAGGAGACTTGACTGCAGTAATCTGCGAAAGGGAAGACGGTAAACCGCTATGTCTTACATCAGCCTACCTCCCATATGACTCTGAGGTAGTGATCCCGGAGAATTTGAAGAAGCTGGCTGGTCAGACAAACTGGATGCACGTAATGGGCTGTGATGCGAATGCCCATCACTCTCAATGGGGCAGCAGCGACATAAATGCAAGAGGTGAGTGTCTTTATGATTTTATTATATCGTCCAACCTCATACTATGTAATAGAGGGAATTCACCTACTTTTGTAGTTAGAAATAGGGAGGAGGTACTAGATATTACCCTTGTCTCCAACACAGATAAGTTGGCAGTTGGGAATTGGAGGGTTGTGGAAGAAGCGTCCATGTCAGATCATCGATGGATACGCTTCAAAATCAGCTTCCATAGTAGGGCATGTAGTTTTCACAGGAATCCTAAAAAAGCAGATTGGGCTAAATATGCGGTAGTGGTAAATCAGCATCTTGACACCCAGCTCGGTCCTGGCAATACTGCCAAGGACTTGGATAGGGCGGTTGAGCTGATAAACAATACACTGACAACGGCTTTTGAAAAGGTGTGCCCGGAAAACAAGACACCAAAAAGGGTACAGCCGAAATGGTGGAATAGGGAGATAGGGCTGAAACAAAAAGAAGTAAGGAAACTCTACAATAGGGCAAAGTTGGTCAGGGATGATACCACATGGAATGAGTATGCCGAAAGCAAAAGGCAATTCAAATACTTAATCAGGAAATCCAAACGAGTTTCGTGGAAACTTTTCTGCGAATCAATCTCGGATACAGATAAGGCTTCGAGACTACGCAAAATACTCTCAAAAGAGGCAAGTGTGCCTAGCTACCTCAAAAAGAAAGACGGTAACTGGGCCGAAAGCAGTCAGGAGGTTCTGGTAACCCTGGTGGAATCTCATTTTCCCGGGGCTACTATCCCAGAGGATTCTGAGCTGCAAGGTCGTACGGATATCAACTGTGACCCTCTTACGAGGGGGGAGATAGTTGATCTCATAAACAGGAAAAAAGTGCGGTGGGCTCTACAGTCCTTCAAACCGTATAAATCCTCTGGCCCAGATGGGATTTTGCCGATCATGCTGCAAAAAGCACCTGAGAGGGCGATACAAAAAATTACGGAGATTCTAAGACAAAGTCTTAAATTAGGGTACATACCAGTAGCATGGCGGGAAGTGAAGGTGGTTTTCATTCCCAAAGCTGGCAGGCAGGGACATACAGCAGCCAAGGATTTCAGACCAATCAGTCTGTCATCTTTTATGCTAAAAACCCTAGAGCGGCTATTAGAAGTTCATATCAGGAGCAAATGTATTAAAGGATTCTTAAGCGAATCGCAACATGCATACATGAAGGGAAAGTCAGTAGAAACAGCTCTGCATAATGTAGTAGGGAAGATAGAAAGAAGCTTGCACTTGGGTGAGTTTGCTCTTGCAGCTTTTCTGGACATTGAGGGTGCTTTTAATAACGTAGAGGGCAAGGCTATAAAGCGTGCCATGTCAAATATGAACATTGAGCACAGCATAGTTTTTTGGGTCTGCAACATGCTTGCGAGTAGGAAAATAAACTGCTCCCTGGGACAAAGTTCCATTAGAATGTCGGTGACCAGGGGAACACCACAGGGGGGAGTCCTTTCACCTCTCCTTTGGGTGCTTGTTATGGATGACATTTTAAAGAAACTGAGCTCCGGGGGAATAAGTGCCACAGCATATGCTGATGACCTAGTTATTATCATTCAGGGAAAGTTTTTAAACACTCTAAGTGAGATTATGGACAGTGCCTTAAGAAAAGTCAATTTATGGGCAAAGGGCTGTGGACTTAACGTCAACCCCTCCAAAACGGAACTGGTACTCTTCACCAGAAAGCACAAGATACCACACTTTAACCTCCCTAAACTGGAAGGAGTAGAATTGCCTCTGTCTGACAAGGCAAAGTATCTTGGGGTTATTCTGGACAGGAAACTGAACTGGAATGCAAATGTAGAGGAAAGAATTAGAAGGGCGTATAACGCTCTTTTCATTTGTAAGAAAATAGTAGGCAGGACTTGGGGCCTAAAACCAGCTATGGTGCACTGGCTATATACAGTAGTGGTTAGACCCATACTTACATATGGCGCACTAGTATGGTGGACGGCGACAAAGAAGAAAACAACAATCGGCAAACTAGCGTCGGTGCAGAGGGCGTCCAGCGTAGCAATAACGGGTGCACTTCGCAGCACCCCTACGGCAGCGCTGGACACCTTTCTACACCTTACGCCACTTGAGTTGCACATAAAGCAACTTGCGGGGAATAGTGCGCTACGGCTCACAACCTTGGGCTACTTTAGAGAGGGCAGTTTTGGACACTGTACAATACTAGCGGAGTTACTCCCGGGTGTACAGGTGCAAACTGATGAAATACACCCTTTGGTCGACTTCGACACTCCGTACGAAGTGTCATACCCGGAAAGATATGAATGGCAAAGGGATAAAGTAATTAAGCACTGCGAAATAGCGGTATACACGGACGGCTCAAAAACAGCGGAAGGAACGGGTGCTGGAATCTATTGCCTAGATCCAGATCTAAAAGTGTCTATACGACTACCGGATACAAGCAGTGTCTTCCAATCAGAAGTTCTGGCTGTTCTGAAAGCGGCAGAGCTAATGCGGATGAGATCTATATCTGGAAAGGATATAGCCATCTACATCGATAGCCAGGCTGCACTCAAGGCACTGGAATCTACTAACATCAATTCTGAATTAGTCAGGACCTGTCGCACAATGCTTAAGGCATTATGCAGTCAGAACCGAGTGAGACTGTGCTGGGTACCAGGACACTGCGGTATAGCTGGAAATGAGCAAGCGGATGAGCTTGCGAGGATAGGCGGGGAATTGCAAGACGGAGGAGATGTGGATATTAAACCACCTCCTTGTATCATAAAAAGCGATATTAGGAATAAAATAAATAAGGAAGCCGACCGGAGGTGGGAGGTACTCACTGGCCACGCAGTATCTAAGGCACTTTGGCCGCAATACGACCGTAAAAGATCTAGGGAAATCCTCAAACTAGGCAGGGAACAGCTTAGGACACTGATCGGCATACTATCAGGGCACTGTCTTCTTAGAAAGCATGCTAAAAGACTAGGGCTAGCAGACTCGGACACTTGCAGATTCTGCAATGACCTGCAAGCCGTAGAGGACATAACACATATACTGTGCGAATGTGAGGCAATATGTCGCAGTAGAAGAAAATTTTTGGGCAGGTACTTCTTCCAACATTTAGGGGAGATAGACAATACCAACTTCAAGGGACTACTTAGTTTTTGCAGGGAAATTGGGGCTTTCTCAAGGGCAAGTGTTTAGGTGTTTTTCCATTGTAGGTCACTGCAATTGGTTCCCCCTAGGGATCGCGATGGGCCCTTATGGTGCCTAGTGTTGTATGAGACATCTCATACCCCTTTTTAACCTAACCTAACCTTATATCAATATCTTCTGAATTTTTTTCCATCGTTTAATAGCAAAATTCGATTTCGCTCCTAAACCACTGGTTATATTTCCTGACATAAAGAAATTGTAAGCAATTGTCAGCTTCCATAAAAAACGACATCTCAATTTCTATTGAGTCTGACAATATCCTAATTGTCTGTCAATAATAATAATTGTGTGTTCAGACTTTTTCAGACGATGGTAAGCCACATGACAATGTAATTGTTAGATAGAGGGCTGACAATGGGCTTAAAATGACCATTCTGACAATATTGTCAGAAAAAAATTTTAAATTCAGATAGTTGTAAGACATTGGGGACATATTTTTCACTGACAAATCTGACAATATTGTAAGATCTGGCAATCGTGCTTACTTAGCTTAAGCGGTTTTGAATGTTAAGAATAAATACATTATTTCAAATGTAAAACAGTTTTCAACATTTTAAGAACAATTTAATAAAAGCATTTCAAGATATATGTACAAAAATAATTTTACGCAAGATAAACAATAATATCTAATAAAGGCTTCTGATACCAATCGTCTACCGTAGACCATGGTCAAGCAAGAGCTATATATATTTTCCACCAGATTTTAGAATGCGTGGGATTGCTATATTCGTGCTGCGTATGAAGGATTTTTATTGGGGATTCCTTTGTAGTAACCGAACTTATGCTTACTTTTTCCAACACTCAATACGGTGTTGGATGTCGAAATTATCCACACAAAATTGTATAATCCGCCATGACCCATGAGCCATGAGCATCGTTCACATGTCTGTATCCGGTTTTTGTCTTGAGTATGAATAAATCGACGGTTGAAAACGGATAGGTACATTTGGGGTGAATTTATATTCACAAAATTTATATATTTTTTTTTATAATTTTGTATGAATATGTCACAGACCTGATCAGAGAAAATGCGGATATCTTTCACCTTCACCTAGCCAGTCAGTGGCATTTGAGTTGAGTTATTGTGAGACAATGAAAATGTCTGTGGCTCGTTAAGGGCATATTGTTAGATACTTTAAGGTGATGATGTGTTTTCTTGAGATGGCAATACCAACTTCATCCGCATACATAAAGGTTTGAAGAGGGGTGGCTTAACGGGTTGAAGGACCCTTGCTGAGTAAATAGAATTATCTATTTCATATTCCCCATAGGTATGTAAAACTCATATCCCTTGCAGATTGCTATAGCAGCCCGCGAAAAGCCATGCCCATCTCCCGCAAGTGTATTAATTTGCGTACTTTCAGAAAGTTGACTACCTCCTGTGTCATACATAATGGCACACTTCCGCTTTCATGGTCATGCAATTGTTGTAACCGACTTAAATCGTACACATGTGCTTCGTCCCACATTATCGTCGCTGCCAAGAAATCTCCCCAATCTAATGCAGCACGAGACATATGACTATCGCATCGGTTGACATCCTTTTTACGGTTTAAAGGGTGAACAAAAAACATACAGCCCTCTGCACCAGGATATAGGCAGCATCAGCAGCACATTTACCTCTTGACAAGAGTGGTAGATGCATTCGTTAGATACGTTCCACAATTTCCAGATTACACGAGCATTATAAATTGCCACTCAGTTACATCAGTTAAGGATAATGCACTTCGCTGAACTTTTTGCTGCCATCGAATGAATGGGCTGGGCATGGCTGGATAATGCCGCTTCGATCACCACTGGCACAACTATCACCACCAGCGCAGCAGCGGGTCTAGGGAGATTAGCTATATCTTTACTTCTGCTCATGGATGAGGTGATGTGCTATATAGGGTGCATGCTTGTACTTTTACGAGAGTTTGCAAAGTTTTTGATGTGTACACACCAAGAGTGCAGTAGCAGTACATGAAGAACTAATTTCTCGTATCGCACGTACTCCAAATGAGTGCACAGCACATCATCCTGTGACAGATATATATGTATACGTATCTGGCGCTTCAGCTTGTAGACGTAGAGGATATGCGAGGTGATGTTAGTTGGATGGTAGAGATTTCTGTTGCAATATCTTGTTCGTACTACAAACTGAGAACGATAAGTTTGTGATCCTTGTGAATGCTTCTGGCTGTTGCCGTTGGTTGCATGGAATCCTAACATTTCCAGGATGAACTTTATTCGCAGTATAAATTAGTTCTCTCGTTTTAGAGCAAAACGACAGGAATGCTAGTGCATATAAAAGTACCTAGATAGCGTTTAACATATTTGTTGAAGGTGAGCAAAAGTTTTCACAATCACGCCTAGGCAGGTGGCGCTATTTTTCTTTTTCTGTTACCTATAGTCAGATGATTACCTAGGCATAGGATCATTATTATGTAGCGATTTCACATAACTTTCGATTTCAGCAAACGGCTGCGAAAACATGCGATTTCTAGAAATACATATTGCTGGGTATTAGGATTAGGAAGGTAACTAGTTACCTACTAAATACATAGTTAGGTGTAGTGATTTTCAAAATCTTAAACACAACTATACTCACTTGACCTGGTTGTTGAAGTTTATTAAAGAGGAGAGTCTAGATCGAACATGTGAAATTTAAAAATCCTAGTCTTCGAGATTTCTTCACGGCAGTAAAAGGTAGAAGGGTTAGTGGCGAAAAGGCTCATAAGAAGCTTCTTTTCCGGTAGCGTCACTATTTACAACTGCGGCAGTGTATTGTATGTGTTTTTTTATATAGAGATTTAGCAACTGCTAAAACAGTCCAACTAGCCTAGCTAGAGTGTAAAACCCTTGCTAGCTGTAAATTAATGATTTAAATACTTACACGTAGAAACGAGTACCTACCTTGAATATGGATGTATTGCATGCGTTTATATTATATAAGTTGATATGCGTATACGCAGAATTTAAGCAACTTCACCATTATACCTACTCAACAAAATGTTTTTGCTGTTCAAAGTTGTTTATTCTTCTCAAAGTATTCAACTGCATTATACTGCACAGGTACCTATACCACTTGTTAAAATTCACATATCATAGACGATCAATGGATATAATAATCATGATCATATACCTATTATAATATTTTATACTAGCTTTTGCACGCGGCTTCGCTCGTGTAGCCTTCACAGAGATTCGTTGAAGGTCACTTAGTTTCCTCTTTAATATGTATTTATATGTATATCGCGCAGGAAATATAGAAAGTCAAAGTACTTAAGGAGAAGTTAGTGTCTTTGAAACACCGTATTGGAGAAAAGAGGTCAAAGATTTATGATCAATTTGTAAGTAAAGCGCTGGCATCTCAACACAGATCATAATATAGCAGACTGAGCCACTATCTACGGGAAGAATATTTCTTAACTAGCAATTCTTTAATTATATTGCATAGAATTCTGCTTGAATATCCTTGCAGTACGTACGCGTGGGTTAGATGAAACGATAAGCACAGGTATTTAACGGCAACAGAGGTTGGGACGCAAAACAAAGTCTCAAACCAACCGTTCGTGAGTTAGGAAAAGAGCCCCATTAAAAGGGTTCATTGCCAATAACTCGGGACCCAAGCAAAATTTCCAAAATTGGAAAAATTAATTATATGTATTTCTTATAATATAATACACAAACCGAGTTTGAAGTCAATCGGCTGAAAAATAAAAATTTTCCCATAGCTTTCTAGAGCAAAGCGTTTAGGTTAGGCGTTGATGATCAGTGAGTGGTAAACTTAATTTTTATATATATATAGATACCCCCATCACTGACTCAGTGACTCCGTAATGTTTCTTCCTTTACTTATACATACTTGAGTTTCCTTTTCCACGCCTAATTTTCATATATGTATTTAAATTTTCTTCTACCTACTTAGTATTTGATAGTGTTGTGGTGACGTTTTATCTGCCATAAGTAATTTCACTGATATGTACTTCAAAAAAAGCAAAAAATTATCTTTTTCTAAGAAATTACAATGTTTGTTCCGTTTGTTAGCAAATCTCGAAAACAACCGAACCGATTGAGCTTCAATTCTCAGGCAATCTTTTTTCCCAATGCAATGGGGTTGAATGTGTAAGGTAAACAAATTTAACTCTTGCGTATCTCCGGGCATTGAATCTTATTATTGAACAAGGGTTTCTGTGAAGTTTAGTGGAAATTAGACAAATGGGAGTGCCGTATCCGAATGGCTTATTAAAATCTTAAAAATATTTAAAATATCAAATAGCATAAAAATGTAAAAGAAGGATACCTACAACTTGTGAGTTTCACAATAGCTTATACCTAAAAATAGAACTCTGAAAATCCATTTTTTAAGCTACGTCGAATGCCGAAATATATTAAATAATATTTAATATATATGTATTTCGAAACTGCTTACCTATAGCTATACCTACATAGTTTATATCGAACACTGTGGTACATAACATACCTTAAATCTAAACCTACTGGTTAAACAAAATTAACCATTAATGTTTATTTTTTGCAAAATATTTTACATTCATTCCGTCGCACAATTAATGACCAAAACCTGTTTAATATGGACATTTACGCTTTCCCAATGCGGGATTTGCTTAATTTAATATGAATTCTATAATTCCACAAATTATGCTTCAGCACAGGTATTGCTGAGCTCTACAAACAACAAAATAATGCACTTACATTCGCGAATATAAATATTTAGAATTAATAGAATTCTCTCATGCATAATCGGAATTAATTAACACCAAGCCATTGATAGTTATAATCATTATTTTAATATTTAGTTTTGTGACATCTAATGTGTGAAATTTAGTATTTTGTGTGCGTCAGTTATGGAAAGCGTATAGGTAGTTATATTTAAAATTCCGTTTGATTTTATAATTACTATACACCTATAAAAATACAAACGTAGGTATTATAATATTTCAAGAATTAGATTAGGTACAATAAACTATTCTGTATTTTTTTTATAACATATATAGGTGATTATACATGGTATTTAAAAATACCTACGAAATAGTTTTTTTATATTTATCTAATATTGAAAATAGAAATTTGCGAATACATATTTAAATATGACGCGTCAACTTAAATCAAACACTTCATACCATGATATGTATGTATTTTACATAATGTTATTAAGTTTGAAAAGAATAAACTGTTTCCTTGCCTTAGCTGCACCGTTTTTCAGGCAATAAAATACGGAAAGATTTCAAAGAAGAGAGATACAGAATTCTACGGCATAATTTCAACTTGGTGCCACTTTTAAGAAACCCGGTCGGATTGGATGCAGAACTGAATTTATATAATATTTTTATTTTTTATATAATGTATGTACCTAATAAGTTGTCAAAGTGTGAACGATACCTATTATTAGTTGGATATAGAAATTAATCCTACACTCACTTAATATACCGACCAAATGCTATTTAAAATATCCTTTTGGAAATAACGGTTAAAATGATGTTATAGTACCATTGATGGTACCATGATAGCTCTATTTTAAAAAGCTCTTATTATAGCAAATGATATTCATAAGTAATAATGTAATCCGTATCCGACTACCGACTGCGCAATAGAGCTTTTATAGTTTATTATGGTATAATATGAAGTAGCTTTAAAGTTTTACGCCTATAAAATTCGGAAAAGGTACATTTGCCAAGGGATATTTAGTTTTGAAAAAAGCTTTTTAGATGTTTCTAAATTTATGTATTGCACAAATAGATTCAGAAGACAGAAGTTGCATTATGACCGTATACATAATAAATATTGCCCAACAACACGTGCTCGTTCAGTGTTTCGTGAATTACTTTTTAAATTAGGGAATGTTAGTTGTGGCCTTGTCAAGAAACACTAAGAAGACTCCATATAAGACCCACATCATCCCAGTACTATACTCTGTGGCGCAGAAGCATGGACGTTAATTAAGGCGGATGAAGATCTTCTTGGTCGTTTCAAACCAGGCACGTAGCCAGGGGGGGGGGCTTGAGGGGCTGAAGCCCCTCCCGAAAGTCGAAACAAAAACAAAAAGTAAAACTCTCTAAAGCCCTATTTAGGCGATCATTTCAGTTTCAGTTGTACATACCTAGCGTTTGGATACTGTATACCTACCGAATTTGAATTTGTAAGCCCCATTTAGACGGTCATTGCAGTTTCAGTTGAGCTATCAGTTAAGCTTTGAGTTAAACTGATGTCTAAATGCAAAAATTGAAGCGTTTAACTGAAACTGAAACTGATGGAATTCCCATAAGTTGTCAGTTTTAGAAGTACATAGATATATCTTCAAACTCACAAGTAAAATGACTGAAGTCTAAATGCACTGCCTTTTTTAACTGAACCAAGAACTGAATTGATAACTAATCGTCTAAATGGGGCTTTATAACCTTCGGCTAATCACGAGTAAATTGAAATGAGGCTTACAAATTAAGATTCGGTAGGTATACATTATCTAAACGCTAGGTATGTACACTGTGCTGTGCAAGTCATCGCTTTAACCTGGCTCTGTCATGTCAACTCCTGCAATTCGCAATTGCCTTGGTATAGTTAGTAAAAAAGCTACTTTTTTGCGCAACCATCCAAATGCATATGTAACTTTCAAAAATGTCATTAAAACACGAGCCGAAAAACTCGACTTCTACGCCTTTGTGGAACAAGATTCATTGAAGAAATGACAGTATTATTTCCTTGGTAGAACTCTTCAAATGCGCATGTGCATCTCAATAAGTCTTGAAGAAATAACGAGCAGAACGTGGGCGTTTTCTTTGAAAGTATCAACACTTTTGGCAGCGGTCCAAAAAAGTGATTTCCTAGTAGGTAAGCCTCATTGTATGTGAAACACTATTCAGTTTAACGCTACCTTTATCAGTTTTCCTACAGAACAAATCCTTAGATCTCGTTTCTGCAATCGACCGCACAAAAGAAGTTCTGAATTCTCTTAAGAACATCAGAGAAAATGCCGAAGATTTTTCTGGAGAGGCTTTTCAATCCGAATCCTAACTTGCCCAGGACTTGTTTGAAGAACTTCATTGAAACAAACAACGCGTTCGAATGCAGAAATCTCTCCGACTGAAGACTATTTTAGAGTGTCGATGTCGATACTGATTCCTTGCATAGATTCGTTACGTTCTACCATCGCATCGTTTCAAGCTCTTCTCCCAGGTTTTGCTGCAGTTCAGCGAATGAACGAAATGGAAAATCTAACACGTTACTCTGATAATGCAGTTTCGTTGTCATCTGTGAGTAAATTCTTTGGTGCGAAAAAAAATCGTCGAGTGATCCTTCTACCGAAGTTTTGAAATTGCTTGATATATGTGACAAGACTTACTTTAAACTTATAAATTTCTTGCTTACGGTTTTAGCAACGCTTCCAGTGACCACATCTAGTGTTAAAAGAACCCTTTCAGCTATGAAAAGAATTAAAACAATGTCCCGCGAAGCGTTATGGAGAATGCAAGGCTAAGCTTGCTATGGTATCTGTTCATTCGGATATTATTGTGGATCCAGATAAGGTGATTGATCTCATGTCAAAAAAAAAAACCGTAAGACAATTATCTTCAACTATGCCTAATCTCAAATACCCGGTACATACTATATTATTGTAAAAAATATTTTAGTATCAAAAAATTGTATATTTGTATGGGAAGTATGGGTAGTTTTTATTAGACCAAGCTCATATTTTGTGAAAAATGTTTAAATACATATTATTAAAACAATATGTGCAAAGTTTAAACTTACTATCTTTACTGTAGCTATTTAAATTTAATTTTTTTTAACATCAAAAAGCTTTATAAATCCGATATTTTTTTATTGGAGGTAGTAGTAGTTTTCATCCGATCTTGCTCATCTTCGAACTTAGCCTCGTTTGGTGGATAAAAGCGTACATATCAAATTTCAATAACTCTTAAATTACAGCCGTAATCGTGCGGACAGACAGACGGACATCGCTAGATCGACTAAGAAAGTGATGCTGATCAATAATATATATAGTTAGTCATACCTACAACGCCTCCTTATGTGCGTTACAAATGGACTGTCAAAGTGAATATACCCTCACCTTCACCACAGTACCGGGTATAAAAAATCAAGACGTCTACTGCTTTGAAAAAATATGTGTAAAAAAATTATTTAAGTATGTTCCTTTAAGTACATACGATTTAAAAACTAACAGGAATCAATGAATAGGAATATACATAGTTTTTTGTTTCGTAAGATTTGGAAGCAAGCCCCCCCCGAAACAAAATCCTGGCTACGGCCCTGTTTCAAACGCAAAATTCTTCGAGTGATTTTCGTTCCCGTTTGCGTTGATGGGCGTGTTAGTTGAGATCCATGTCCACCCCGGACTGTAGCGCCATCTAAGTAAGTAAGTGACATATTCTACTTTATGTCGAGTAAATATCGTGATGTTGGAGTGGCTTGCGTATGCCGTGGCGTGTTTGGCATGTCGTGTACCCGTAGCTTTATCCATACTATTTTATAAAATGCAATATCCGTCTGTTCGTCCCTCCATAACTCGAGAACCATTCGCCCAATTTTTATGATTTTTCTCTGATTTATAGATGGCGGGCCAGATTAGGCCGTAACGTAGGTGAGAAGAGAGATAAAAGGGGTCGCTGAGAGTAAGAGGGGTCTCACGAACCGTTAGCCGTATGAACTTGAAAGTTTGTATGTTGATAGATAAGTCAAAAAGTCATTCGATGAATGATTTCCAAAATTCGTCCTATAAGGGTTGAAAGAAGGGAGTGAAACATTTCTATTTCAACCTTACTACTCTCAACTTGCCATTATACTCATAGCTCATAGGCCATAAATCTATGTACGTCAATTCAAGAAATGCTTTTAAAATGCCTCACAAAGTATTTTGAGCTAACATTGATCTTTTTGGTCCATCTAGAAGTGTCTAGAAATTTATGTGCTTCTTGCTTTTTAATTTTTGTTTAGAGTCTTTATTATTTGAAATTTTATTCATGAGCTTTTTGCTTTTTACATTTTTTATTTATTGTTGAGTCGTTATTATTTAAAATTTATGGAATCGAATAGCAGCGCCACCTAGCAGGCCCAATTGTGAATCTAAACCATTCTTAGACCCATTCAAACATACACACAACATTTCATTAAAATCGGTCCAGCCATTTAGGAGGAGTTCGGTTACAAACACGTACAGAAGAATTATATTACATACATATTATAATAAAAATTAAAAAGAAAAGAAACTACCGCAGCGGGCTGAAGAGCCGCGGGCATGGCTTGGCTAGTATGTTATATAATATATGTACAAAGCTTTGTCGGACTCGAAAATCAAACGATATAGTGGAATGTAATATTTATATATTTTGCGCATTATTAGGACTTTAAATATGATTTAGGAAGAGATTCAATTATTTTCTCTGAACCAGGCATTTCCAAAGCTTTATGGGTATGCCTCTTGTAGTATCTAGAAATCACTAAGATATTTATGATCTAGTTATAGTAATTCTCAATCATTTATTATAATGTCAAAAAGAATTTATTATTTAATTTAATCAATAAATACGTCGGAACCGAGAAGTTCCTATCGACACAAAACCTCTGTTTTAAATTTTGCAACAAGACAGTGATCTCATTCGCATTCCCTTTGCTATTAGAAAGAAGCCGAGTTTCATAAAAAAGGGTTGAGATGTATGCTATGGTCTATCTATTTACAGGAGGTAGCTTTAAAACATATAAGAACGTGGCAGATATTTTGCAGATAACGATTTTCAGCTAAAGGAATTTACTACTAGGTATCTAACACCATATTATAGACAATGTTTTGTATGCGATTATCTCTATAGTACAAGATAGATTCTAGATTCCCATATGAAATTCAAATTAAATGGCGAATGCCGCCTGCCTTTAATAACTCCACCATGTCATTGGCAGTGCGTTTACAAAGTATATTATTATAATGTCTGTAGGTACTATACTATTTTATTTCTAAGATAATCATCTTGCAGTTTGTTTTCAGATTAAAGGGTAGGAAGTCGTCTCAGAACAATATATTAGAAGTCCTTTCAATCAAATCAGTACAGCCATATGTGAAAAATGAGATTCAATATAATGATTGTCCAACATTCCATCCCTTAGCGCGCTGTATAATTCCCTCTGCCTTGTAGTTTTCTGAATAAGCAAAATAATGGCAATAGTGGAAGTGGATCTAATTCCGTAATTGCACATGGACCTAAATGTAGTGTACGATACAATATTGTAGGTAGGTATGTGTATGCGATATAATAAGGAATTGTTGTAACTAGACCCAGACCAAAGTCTGTATATTGGATAAGGTGTGTTTTGACAATAAGTTCTCATTTTACCAATTATAGCTAACCTCGGATACATACTTCCGCTAAATAATCGGCCGGGGTTCGCTAAATGTAGCCCTTATTACCTTTATGACTGAATCAAAAAAAAAGTATGTTGGTATGGTGTCCAAATATTTTTATTTTATTTTTTACAAGTTATTTATAATAAACTCATTTTGTCAAAATAAAGTCATAGCTAATTTTCGAAATTAGAAAATTGAAATTATTTATAATACAACAAGTAAAAGTGTTATCATCGGCCTGGCCGATGCGATGCTTTGATACCCTCCAGGCCTCCACTATATTATGTACTGTACTTACATGTACACGCATGTGTCTAATATTGGTTTTGTATGGGAAGTACGAGAACTACTTGACCGACATAGCCCATTTTCAATACTAACCTGACGACGGTAGAAAGAAGTCCTCTCACAAAATTTCATTCACCTAGGTCAATTCGTTTGGACGCTATCGTGCTTTCAACAGACAGACAGACGGACATGGCTAAATCCATTCAGAATGTGATCCTGATTCAGAATATACATACTTTATAGGGACTCCGGTGAATCCTTCTTGGCGTTACAAACGTTATGACAAAGTCAATATACCTTCTCCACAGACAGATACACCCAGAGAAAAAACAACGTAAAATCAAAGAAACCCACTTTAATAAAGATTTTTCGGAATGATTTAGCTTCGAATACGAAAATTTTAAAATCAAAGTGACAAAACATGAATTCAAATCGTTTCCGTACTTTAAAAGGAATTCGATTCAACCAGGGATTTATGTACGTTGATTTAATATGGAATCGCAGTTCGATCAAATTCATCCATCTTTAAACTTAATTTTAAATTAACCGAAATGCATCGTAGATTCAAATGCCCCTGACTTTAAAAATACTACAAATACATTTTGATAGAATCATTATGCATTGCCCAATTTTGAAAATAGAATGTTTCAACTTTAATTTAACTTTGTTCAAGTATTGATTCAAAGTGAACCAATTTTGAACAAGTATTTTTTAACTTTAAGCTTACAATGAATTATTAGCTGAAATAAAATTCTTTTTAATTCGTTTTTTGTTGGTATTTATGCATATCATTTTATTTTAAATACTTACCAAAGAGTTTAATTAAATCACCATATTGACACTTTTGAACGAGACATTTTTCAAAAAAAGCTAAGCCTGATCAAAGGATGGTCAAGGTAATGTCACCACAGCAAAGGGTTCACTTGAGTAGGTGCCTAATGTTTAAGTGGTGTGGCGTTTTATACATTTTGTGACGCTGGATGCTAAAAATCCATTTAACTCGACGAACTGCTCATACAGATTAGGAGATCATTGGACAGAATGGAAGGGCGCGTACCAACTGCGGAACATAGTTGCACATTTTTTTACCGATAGAAAGTTAAGGTATCAGACTGACAATGGCGTTAAGTATGTACTACAAAGTTTAGTTTACTATAAGGCTCTACTTTTGGACCTCTCCGCTAGACAATAATGAGTGACGGAGCCCTCCGACTAATGCTGCCGCAAGAAGTTAAGGTAAACACGATTTTGCTGACGATATCACCGTGGTATCCGTTTTCATTTTTGTACTACAAAGTTTAGTTATAGTAAAAACTGTAAGGCTCTACTTTTGAACCTCTGCGTTAGACTATAATGAATGCGTCCGTCCGGCTAAAGAAAGAAAGAATCAAAAAATGGCTGGAGTCTGCCGGCTTATAATTAGCTGACCACAAGACCAAGGCTGTCTTGATAATTAACCGAAAGTCTATGGAATTTGCAAAATTTCCGTGTTCGAGGCGAACCCATTACCTTGTTCTATGGAGTCCTTAATGTACCTAGGGCTAAGAGTAATGCTAAACCTTAAAGCGAACATCCAGTACGTCGGTCACTTGTATAACACAGGAAATGGCAGAGCAACCCACAAACAGGGACTGCAACTAACACCTTATACGCAGTTTGTTTTCTTTATGGGGTACGGCAGCTATCGAACCTTCACCTTCACAAATTCGGTCGCCTTTTGAGGTTAGTTGAAGATTGTAGGGTGTTCCTATGGATAAGCCTACGTTTATAGGCGCACTCATGGCATCGATTATTCGTGTCTGCGAGTCGCCCATGTTGGTATAGCACGGGCTATAGATAACCACATTCATTACCGTATCCAAAAACAAAAAAAAATCCATATTTAAAAAAAAAAATGTATTATGCCCTCTTTGAAATGTATTGGCATTCTATTTGAAATAGCGCTTAATCCTCTCTTTACTGCCCAACCATTACGTCGCAGAACCCTCCTTTGGTGTTTTGAGAACTTGGTCTTTTTTATCGATTGTTGTTGCGCTCGTCTATACAATGTTAAGTTTGGACATAGTTCAGAGTCTCGTACATTACAGTGGATTTCGAAATTTATATTTTAAGCATTTAGTGTGCGACCGTAGAAACATAACTACTTTGGGTTCACAATGTGGTGGTTCTATAGGCCGTTCCAAATCAACAAATGATAAAGGCAAACAGTTTTTTTATGTGTAGTAATTTTTTTATGTGTTAGTAATTGTCAAGTTATTTGAAAGGAACTGTACGTATGCGATTTCATACGTGGGCCATCTTTTGGGAATACACAGATCTATGATATGGTTAGTATAATGCATTGCTCCTTCAACCCAATTGATATTTAAAAGCAATTTCTCTGAAGAACATTAAATCTTCTGCCATTAACTGCAATCACTCACCTAAACATCGATTTCATATATTGATACCTAGTGAACGCACCTCCCTTCCCAGAACATATCTCCGACAGCCCATCTGTGATTTATCGCTCTGCAGGAAAATGCAATCTTGTGTAACAGATCCACAGGCACATTATCCTCATACTATGCTTGCATCTGTATGCGCCGGGACATAAATCTTTTCCACTCAAAATGGAAGAAATAGTTTTCTTTCTTTTTTCACTGATTTCTGCAATTTCTACGATTTGCTGGCATTCGTCTAATCAAACAGTGACCAAACCATTTGTTACATCTCCCGATGGACAGACGAGCAGTGAATCACGCACTGGAGTGTTCTGTTAGTCGATCGACATAGGATGGGTATAGTTAGCCCTCTCTGATTCGCTTCCAAGTGAGAGAAATGAGTTTGTCATTGTTTAATTTGTTAACAGGCCCGAGGAGAGGGTTCCTGTTTGGCCCTTGGGAGGAGACGGTTTGTTAATCCTTGAAAGTATTGTGCTACCCGGCGGTCGTTTGCATTTAATTCCAATCAACAGTCAACAGTCAGTCAGAATTAATTCAAAAAAACAAGCAAATACGGACTAAAAGGAATTAATACCAACAGCACACCCACACCCACACCCACAGGACATCTCGCACGCAACTTTTCTCCTCAATGGATCAAGTAAAGATTGGTTTTGCCGATTATAATTTTTCCGTTTCCATTTTTCTTCTTCTGTTTGTATGTAGGTAGATATGGAATAGACCATACCTACTCCTTATTTGGTGAAAATTTTAATCTTCATTTTAATTAAAAATCTTCCAAAGGATTATGGGACATCCTTTTCAGATCGCCAACTAGCTAACTCACAAGGCAAATAATTGTATTCTCGCAATGTGAATGCGTTTGAGTGACAACAGGATAATGGGCCGTCTGCAATGTCGACGGCAGAGAAAGTGCGGTAAAACGGCAAAAGATGCTGCCATCTAGATAATCCTGGACATTGAGTACAAAGCAATATCCGAAAAGGGTTAAGTAAGTAAATAAAAATGCGAATAAAAATAATAAAAGACAAGGGTTCAGCGCTGTGTCTTCAGATTCGTTAAGCGTTGGCAAATTGTTTTTTCTGATTTTCCTCGTCGATGATTCGATGATGATATCGGTAGGAGAGCATCGATATCCTTCTTGAGTTTTGAGTTCAGCTGCCTCCGCGAAGGATCAGTGGCAGTGGTTAAGTGCTTAAGATGATGATACTTTTGGATGGGTTCTGGCAAGCGGGCGAGCGGGCTGTTGTCGTTTCGTTTTAATTGGAAATATGCCCGGCTATAGCGGGTTAATAATAACGCCCTCGTACTTCCTCCCATTTAAGGGCGACAGCAATGGCAGTGGCAAAGGCGACACTGATGACAAAAAGGGAAATTAATCCTTGTTGTTGATGGCGGTTGCTCGGTGGAGTAATTAATATTCTGTGAAGGGTCGATTTGACGGCCAAATTGATTTCTTCAGTGTGCGTAGCTGTTTTTTTTTGCTGTTTTTCGTTTTCATTAACCGTTATTTGGGGGGTTTTGTCCTTGCGGTTTTTTTTTGTATTATGTTTGCGGTATTTGTTTGTGGAACAGTGTATGTGCTTGTCTCGCTTTTTTTACTTTGTCGGTTATTGCTCTGAATATTTTTACCAGAGGATTACAATTTCAGAAGGTTTTTCTCTGTGTAATTATTGGAGACATATTTTTGGAAATTATGTTTCCGTATTGATATCACTTCAAGGGACTTTGTTGTTGCGTTATGTAAATGAATAGAAATATAATGCATTTATCTGTTGCATATCTTTGATCGAATTATGTTGAGGCTTTATTGAACCCCTAAAATTTTTAGATGCTCTAGCCATCAGGCCCGATGCTTTGTTGTTGCTTTAGCTTGGATATTGCTATTCGCTTTCTTCCAAATCTTACGAAACAAAAAACTATGTATGTGGGATGGGGCCAAACCGTAGGATATCACCCTACAAAACAAAATATAAAAGTACGGGACAAATATAACGTAACAGACTGACACACATACACGCAATACGCAACAAAGAACACAACATACTTCCCCTCAAAATCATTCGACCGAGGCAGTAAATAAGTACCTCTAACATGCGTCCCTCTTCATTCTTTTTTGTCTTTTGCATTTGCATTCTGAGTAGAGTTGGTCTTACCTTTAAACTGTACGGACGCATCGCCACAGCGTCAACTCGGGCGATAATATTTTTACACACATTTTTTCAAAGCAGAAGACGTCTTGATTTAGTCTTAGTAGATCTAGCGATGTCCGTCTGTCTGTCTCTCTGTCCGCACGATTAATTTAAGAGCTATCGACTTAAAATTTGGTACGTACGCTTTCATCCACCAAACTGAGGCTAAGTTCGAAGATGAGCAAGATCGGGTGAAAACTACTACTATAGGGTTTTCCAATAAGAGCGCTACAAAAGTATCAATGAAATTCTTTATTCCTGTGAAAGTACGTTCGATGCCATTATGTATGAAACTCGATTTCTTTTGCATGGCCACCACGGGCACGCTTGCAGAAGTCCAGACGCTGAACCCAATTTCCTACGGTAGAGAGACGGTCACAGAGATGCCCAACGCTTGAGAACGACGTGTGAGAGACACAGTTGGGCTTTCTTCAACTGAAGCCTCAGCGGCAGCAATATTCTCGACACTACGGGCACTTCTTTGTCTCACTGGCACGGGAACATTTTGTTGATCTGCTAGGACGATTATGACGACCATAAATTGGACGGAGCGCTCTAAACGTTGAGGCCACTGGCTCCGAATTTCGGTAGTAAATTTTAATAATTTCGACTCGTTGTTGGCTCGTATATCTTTCCATCATGAAATGGCAAACATTACTGAAGAGAAATGTCAAAAGAGCGGCAAGAAATTCGGCGTCGTTTGCTGTCCCTGTCGTTCTACTTTTGTAGCGTCCCTTTACCTCCGTTACAAAAAAAATTTGATTTATAAAGCTTTTTGATGATAAAAAAATTAAATTTAAATAGCTACAGTAAATATAGCAAGTTTAAACTTTGCACATATTGTTTTAATAATACCTATTTAAAATTGTTTGTCAAAAAATTAGCTTGGTCGAATAAAAACATCACATACCTCCCGCCTCCCATACAAATATATAATTTTTTAATACTACATAAAATATTTTTCACAATAATTATAGTACCGGGTATTTGAGCTTCGGCATATTCGAAGATAATTGTCTTACTAGTTTTTTTTTGACATGAGATCAATCACCTTATCAGGATCCTCAATCACAATAATATCTGAACAGATATCATAGCAAGTGAGCTTAACCTTGCATTCTCTATAAACGCTTCGGGACATTGTTTTAATCCTTTTCATAGCTGAAAGGGTTCTTTCAACACTAGCTGAAGCGTTGCTAAGACCGTAAACAAAATTTATACTTCTAAAGTAATTCTTCTTACATATATCAAGCAATTTCAAAACTTCGGTAGAACGATCATTTGACGATTTTTTTTTTCGCACCAAACCATTTACTTACAGCTGACAACGAAATTGCATTATCAAAGTAAAGTGTTTGCTTTTCCATTTTTTTCACTCGCTGAACTGCAGCAAAACCTGGGAGAAGAGCTTGAAACGATGCGATAGTAGAACGTAACGAATCTATGCAAGAAATCAGTATCGATATGACACTCTAAACTAGGCTTCAGTCGGGGAGGTTTCTGGATTGGAACGCGTTGTTTGTATTGTTTCAATGAAGTTCTTCAAACAAGTCCTCGGCAAGTTAGGATTCGGATTGAAAAGCCTCTACGAAAATATTTTCGGGCATTTTCTCGAATGTTCTTAAGAGAATTCAGAACTTCTTTTGTGCGGTCGATTACAGAAATTAAATCTAAGGATTTGTTCTGTAGGATAACTGATAAAGGCAGCGTTAAACTGAATAGTTCTTGGCATACAATGAGGCTTACTCGGAAATCACTTTTTTGGACCGCTGCCAAAAGTGTTGATACTTTCGAAGAAATGGCCCACGTTCTGCTCGTAATTTCTTCAAGACCTATTGAGATGCACATGCATTTGAAGAGTTCTACAAGGGAAACTCTCTGATGGTGCGTGTTTTTTAATGACATTTTTGAAAGCTATATAATATATCATTTGAATGGTTGAGAAACAAATTTGCTATATGGCAAAGCCAGGTTAAAGCTATGGCTTGCACAGTACAGTGTACATACCCAGCGTTGATACTGTATACCTACCGAATTTGAGAATTTGTAAGCCCCATTTAGACGGTCATTTCAGTTTCAGTTTTAGTTGAGCTATGAGTTATGTAAGCTTTCAGTTAAACTGATGTTCTACAGTGCATTTAGACATCAGTCGAGTATTGAGTTGAGCTTACAATTTACTAGTGATTAGCCGAAGGTTATAAAGCCCCATTTAGACGATTAGTTATCAATTCAGTTGTCAGTTCAGTTAAAAAAGGCAGTGCATTTAGACTTCAGTCCGGTATTCATTTGAGCTTTTATTTTACTTGTGAGCAACCGAAAGCTACGTGCCTGCGACCAGATCTAGTCTCCTTTCGCAATGCCGCCTTATTAACTTCTTTGTTTAGCTGCGTTTGCTAGTTGACTTGACATTGTTCATCAAACCAGGGGTTTCATGGTGGCGATCGGGTGAAACCCGGCACATCAGTCGCGGCTTTGATAGTGTTGTCACTGGTCTGCTACACTAGCTGTTGCTGCGATAGGACTGATCAAGAGGCACCGAGATACGTGATCGACGAAGATTCTGGCCGTATCTTACGATTGCAGTTTTCCAACGTCATACTTTCTCAAAGTATTTCTTTGTTGGGGTGATTAAATCTATCGCTGTTTAAATCGAAGACTGTTTCATTTCAAAATAAAAATAAACAAATAGGTGGCGCAACAGGCGGTAGATACCCTAGGGCCTAGGTCTAGCTTTCTCGCAACCATTCGTTTGTGTGAGTTTCTATTTTTGGGACGAATGGAAGGGACCTACAATTTTATGCCGAGTCTGAACGGCTGAATTGAGAAGCTTTTTTCAGGACAGTCATACTCTCGGATGTTTGTCAGACGTTCGCGAGAACCTAAAGATGTAATATTGTTTTTCCGGGGATCGAACCTGTGATCCCTCGCACAGTAGTCCAACACACTAACCACTGCGCTACTGCGCCCTGTTTCAGTTTATAGATCGAAAATAGAACAAAGGGTATCAATTATGGGCTTGTGCTTGTAGTATTGGTTTTTATGGGAACATTTCAATGCCCTTATAGTCCGTCTGTTCATATCGTCAGCAGCGAATGCAAAGGAGAGTATTTTTGAAACGTCCGCTTGTCCATGCGATCTACTCATACAAGTATAGAGACGCGGCTAAAATTTTAAGAAAAATTAAGTAAGGGTGCAGGTTTGTTTAAATTTGTTTGGAACTTAGGAGTATGAAAACAAGTTTGTGGTACGAAAGTAAAGTAAATCCGCGGTTTTATAAAATCTAACACAAAAAGGACAAGAAAAAGAATTCATTTTCCAGAAAGTATATAACTAGCATTAGGTATAGGTACATGATTCCGAATGTAGAGACCTATTTGTCATGCAGTGATATACTTTATATCGAAAAAGTAGCTAAAAATGCAGACGCCATTGATAATTCCGTGAGAGTCCTTTAAAAGGACTATTCGCTGTGAAAGTAGCCCACCATAAACAAAAGCAAAACATTTTACTTGAAACAGATTCTGGGCATCGTCCAGATAAGCTATCGCCTAAATTGTCATTTCTCAATACCCATCGCCTCCATCTTGTCTACGTTTAATCCATATCGTTAGGAGAACGCCTGGAGAATGCTGAAAATCTATACACTGCGATTGCGATGAGTTCCATGTATAAATCTTTCAAGCTGATTGTTAGAGCAAGCGGCCGTCGCGACGCGGCACGGTGGAGTATTCTTGTGAGTTATTAATGACTCGGGTGTGTGAAAATTTGTTAGCAATTAAAGAGATTAATTGGATCGTCCAGAACTGCGAACAGGGTTGCTCTCCTCCATTGTATTTTTGCCTTTTTCTGTGTGCATCCATTAGGACGATGGTATAGTAGCGATGGGAGTGGAGATGCTCGTGTCCTAAATATTTGTTCTCGTTTTTTTTTGTTTTCCTGTCCTCCCTCATTAGTCGCCTTGGTGCGATAATACGCTGACGATATACCAGAGTGGGTGCCAACGGAGGGTGTATTCTGTATTGCATTCCCAATGTCTTTTATTTTGTTGCCAAAAGCTAGGACATCATTAATATTCCGCGCTATGTTTTCTCTGGAGTTGTGTAACAAGGATTGATATCAGGGCGATAAACACTTTCTCTTCACTGGGTGCTGGTGCTGGTGCGGGTCGTCGTTGTGTCGGTCCGTGTCGTCTCATCTCAGTTACCGTGATAAATGATGTGGTATGGCTGGTGTTTTTTGGCACATTTTCGCCAGCTAATAAAGATTCTCTTAATTATCTGACCATGAAAGTTATCCACCGAGCATTCCAACAGCGACCTCTGAAAATGATTGAAAAATGTTGCCACAAAATTGGAATCTATTATTATATACGTAGGTATAGTCGAATTGAGGGTAGTTTTTGACATTTTTGTGGACGGGTAGTAGACCTATGTTTAGACGTCATACGTGTGAATAGCGACGCATCGGCGAAAACAATTTCCTATTAAGAAGGAAAAATTCAAATTCAATTATTTATGTGAATAAAATGATGGAAGATGCATGCCAGGGCATCTCTTCAGTTGACTTCTCAGCAACGGGTGTACTGGGAATAAATATAATCGCGCTCGCAGCACCAGCAGCGGTGAGCTTAATCCAACGTCATATGCTCTTACACGTTCATTTTCAACCCATTCCCGAGTGCGGCAGTGAAATATATACATATACTATATACCTATAGAAATATAAAATAAGTGAACGAAAATTCCCATGTAGGATGTATCCTTGCAGCTTGCCTGAGTGAGGCCTCCCCACCCATCTCTGATTTGAATGGAAATTCGCAGACAGAAAAATTCAATATCTCATCCTTTCAGGATGATGAATATTTAATTCGCGCACATATGAAATTTATAACAGCAAACATGGGTGAGAATTTGTTGGTATCCTTACGCCCCGCAGGAACCACCCTCGTCGGCATCCAGATTGACTGACTTGCTGCCTGCCTGCCTGCCTGCCTGTGAGCGATCGGAATCGAATAAGGACTCTAATGAAATAACATTAGAAAATACTTTCGTCGAGGGTATCTCACAATATAAGGCGGAACAAGGCTGGTATATGCGTGCATGAATTGAGTGTGTGTAATGTATGGATAAATTCGAAGGAATTTCCTAAAGGGTGCATGATTATTATTTATTTATAATTTTAAAAGCCTCACCGTAAACGTACAATAGATGAGAATTTACGTTTTTATTTTGTATTCACCGTTCCAGGGAAATGTTTCAACTTTGGCCTTTGAATGACACATTCGAATCGGAGATATTATATTCAATTCGTATTCAATAGGCAATCCTTGCGTATAATGATATTCAATGGGGCGTTCGTAAACACTATACCATATTGTGGCCAATTCGGAGAAGTAGGTACTTTTAGAAGCATCTAAAAGCGATTAGGTTACAATGGCGCCAAGGGCATTTTAAAGTTGTATTTACCGAGCGCATGTAAATCAATCAATTATTCGGGGAAGAAAATTCCTTTTGTATAAAATTTTTTGGAATATTACGCAGCATGCTTAGTTACATATACATGCGGACACATGAGACACATGAGATGATAAAACTGAGACGCTGTAAAAAAAACACATTTCTGACAGAGCCGCGTTTGATTAAAAGATGATTAGTTTCATACTGGACAAGATGACATGCCAGCCGAGCTACTTAAGGAAAGAGAAGGCTTGGTGGAGCGCATACACCAGTTCATCTCCAAGATTTGGTCGGAATATACTATGCCATACCACAAGACAGGAGACACTCTAACCTATACGCCAGGGCTACAATTTTTTCGTCTACAAATAAATAGTATCTACATATTTGTCAGAAAAAAAAATGGAAACGTCTGCAATAATCGAAAAAACGTGAGAAATTTAATAGAAATCATCTGAAAATAATAGAAATCATCATCAGAAAATCAGATATTGGAAACGTCTGAAACATTTTTTAAAACGTCTGAAAACAAAAAGTGAACGTCTGAAAAGGTGTTCCTTAAACCAACAATGGAGTAGAAGGAAAGCATAGGTCCATAAAATAAAAAAAAAAGAAATATTGCGGTCTTTAATTCTTTAAAATAAATGTTTTCAGACGATTTTTATATTTTTCAGACGATTACTATTTGTTTTCAGACGAAAATGTTTTAACCTATATAGGTACGCCAGCTATGGAGGTATGTTAGTCTTCTTAGTTTCTGTCTACTATACTGCCTGAACCCTTGAAGCCATTTGTAAATGAATTGATAGGTCCCCACCAGTGGGGCTTTAGGCCCGGTAAGTCCACAAGTGACCAAATATTCACCCTACGGTAGATTCTGAAAAAAACCGATATAGGCACCCTCATCTGCATTAATATGAGCTATTAAGAGCCATGTGCTGTCCATGTCAAGTTTTGGCATCCCAGCCAAACTCGACAGATTATCCAGAATAACTATGGATAACACACGCTGCTCCATGAAGTGACCTTCAATATAAAAATGATTTAGACAAGGTGATGCGCTGTCATGTAACTTATTCAACAACATAATACTTGAAAGAATTGCGCCAAACTCTCAGGCCAACACGCAGGGCACGATCGTTCAAAGGTCGACCAATTACTAGCATACGCTTATCATATTGATATGCGGTATGCGGTTAGGTTAGGTTAGGTTAATGGGTAGGCAGGACAGGAGAAACCTGTACGTGCCACACTTAGATCAATGTAGATCCGTTGTGATGCCCTAGGGGTTTATGACCCCCATACTCTGGAAACCTATGAAAAAAAAAAAACCTACGGATTGGTAAACAAACCCGTTTTATTTACAAATTTAAGTAGGTCGTTAATGGACCTGTCTAAAAGTTCTTCTAAATCCTCGAAGAAGTAACTGCCAAGGATTTTATTTCTTATGTGGCAGAGAGCAGGGTAGTGACAAAGGAAGTGTGGGGTGTCCTCATGCACCTCCTCACTGCCGCATCCTCTGCACAGGTCATCTGTACTAATTCCCATTTTTTTAGTATGGTATTTCAGCATGTTGTGTCCGGCGATAATACCTACAATCGAGACAATGATTTCTTGTTAAATTGCAAAATTTTTTTTCAGTTTTCTATTTGTTGTAGATTGGCCACATTTTCCTGGTTATGTCACAGGAGTCGAGCCTGTTCCATCTTTCGTTTGTTGCCATTAGTATTTTGTTCCCAATCTTCTGTCTGAAATTACAGGTGGAAATCATTACTGTGGTGTCAGCCTGGTTTAGTTCAAGGGAGGACCCATTTCTTGTCAGCTCATATGCTTTTTCATTTCCAAGCACACCTCTGTGCCCGGGAACCAAGCATAGTCTTACGTTGTGCTGCGCGCCAAGAACCCGTAGCTCTTCGCGACAGTGACTTACAAGCTTTGATTTTAACTCAACGGCAGAGATCGCTTTTATTTATGCTTGACTGTCAATGGAAAAGGTAATATCCGCATGAGGTATTGCCATCATTGCAACCTGTTTAGCAGCTGTTTAGCGTTTGCTACTATCAAACCGGATGTGGCTAAAATATCTTTATATATGAAGAAGAAACACCCAACATTGACGAATCGGTCAAAACTTCACAATCAAGGGCTATACCTTTGGTGTACTAAGAGACTTTGTCCACCTCGGGGCTCTGGTATAAACTCTGATAACAACATCTCAGAAGAAGTTAAACGAAGAATAGTTGTTAACTCTTGTCAACCCCTAGGCTAAAAATGCAATTGTGTAGTGAAGGGTTTTCCAATGAGAGGTGCTGTTACCTCTATTTCGGTAGCTGTCACTTTTGAAGCTTTTATTCTTTGACATTTGACAAGTAGAAACTACGCCGTTACTAAAAATGGAACGATACACGCTTCAACAACGCATTGGAATTATTAAAATTCACTACAAAAATGGTGAAAATCTTGCAGTCACAGTTCGCAAAACTAAAGCATTTTTTGGTCGTCGTGAAGCACCTTGTCGGACCGCAATACAGAAATTGGTAGAAAAATTCGAGCTGATGGGACAAGTTAGTGATGTGAAGAATAAAACCCGTGTACGTCGCTCAAGAACAACTGAGAATATTGGTGCTGTAGCCCAAAGTGTTGAAGAAAACCCAGGTTTGTCCATTCTTCGTCGTTCTTTGGAATTGGGCATTCCACAAACGTCATTACACGGTATTTTGCATAAAGACTTGGGTCTTAAGGCTTATAAAGTTCAGTTTACACAAGAACTCAAGCCGGCCGATCATCAACAACGTCGTGTCTTTGCTGATTGGGTCCTTGAAATGCATGAAAATGATCCGGAATTCCATCGAAAAATTAGGCTATCGAGGACATAGGGCAGCCACTTTGCGATTTGGTTATGAAAAATTTTATGGAAAGGATATGGCCTTGTAAGCGTGCTCGTGGTGGCCATTTGGCTGACGTTGTTTTTCATTATTAACGGCATACCTTCCTCTTTATTATGAAATAAACATCCGATCAAAAAAAAATAAATAGGTGGCGCAACAGGCGGGTGACACCCAAGGCCTAGCTTCTCGCAACCATTCGTTTTGTGTGAGTTTCTATTTTTGGGACGAATGGAAGGGACCTACAATTTTATGCCGAGTCCGAACGGCTGAATTGAGAAGCTTTTTCATGACAGTCATACTCTCGGATGTTTGTCAGACGTTCGCGAGAGGTGGCGCAGTAGAAAAAACTTTAAGATGTAATTTGTGTTTTTCCGGGGTTCGAACCTGGGATCCCTCGCACAGTAGTCCAGCACACTAACCACTGCGCTACTGCGCCCACAAACATCCGATCATTTATCTCAAAAATTGACATTTTTCTTTGAATACCAAAATAACACCTCCTATTGGAAAACCATTTATATCATAGTTAAGGAAGGGGACCTCAGACAAGTTCCAGTGCGCAACTAGAGGCGGTTCGGTTAGCCAAAGATCTGGCTAACTGCAGAGGCGTGCGGTGGTTGAGGCTCAGGTCCACCCCGGACAGTAGTACCATCTAAGTTAGTTTGTAAGTATATTGCGGCTAATTCTAAACAAATTCCTGTTTTTGATTTTAAGCCTTTAGCAGCCAACTTCACTCATTTTGATTAAGCATAAAGTTAAGTCTATCTTTGGAATGCTTAAGTTGTTGTTGTCCAAAATTATACTTTAAGCTACTCACTTTAAATTTTTTTTTTAATTCACAAAAATGTATAAGAGTTGATAGGTATACTAAAGTTAATAAATCGCACACATAGATTCCAGCAAACACGATTGCTTTAGTAATATTACTATTATGTTCTGCAGAAAACAAAAACACAAACTCAGCTCTATTCAACTTAAAAAAGGAAATTACAACCTCTTATCTAACCATGAAATCAACTCAATGGCAAAATTCGAATTCCGTCTGTTCATGGCTTCCATTACTCGTTCCACTTCACGTGACACAGGCAGGAACAAAATGTTAATCAGATTCCAACTTGGATGCACCTTTTCATGGCTAATTTTGACCACATTGTGTTTCTAGATGTCCTTTCTGGAACCGCTCGGCGCTCACTGCTGCTGGGTGGGCAACCTTTTCGTTTTCGCTGCTTGTGTGTGAGGTCGCATTGGTATCCCTTTCTTTTCACCAAAGAGCCAGACTTTAATGGAGTTTTTTTTTTTCAACAATAGAATATTCAGCTTGTTTTGCCTCCTGTGCTTTTTCGCTTGTTTTCGCTTTATCTATTCACCGGGTATACCTATCTAATCAAGACAACTGAGAGTATTATTATGTGAATTCCTTTTTCTGCGTCGAGGATGCGGTAAAGTAACACGACTAAGACTGGAACTTCACCCGGGAGCGGCACAATGAGAAGAATGTTGTGTTTGGTGCTTCCAAATGTTAGGTATTTCTTGTGTGTTCGGGAAATTCAATGAGAAATAGGAACTATATAATTTGATTTTCCAGGTGCTTTGGGTGACAAGACCGAAAGACAACTGAACCACCACGCAACAGGATGGTGCGTATCCTTTAATTAATTACTTCCATTGTCTTGTTCTACTTCGCTTTCGTCGTTTGCACATTTTTTTATTAACTTTTGAAAATGTCTGCGTTGGATAGTCATAGTCTGACATTCTCTTATCAGCATCTTCTTTGGCGAATTTAAATAAAAATGTCCTTCCACTGTCATCATATAAAATGTTGGAAGAGTATTAGCGCGTGACCTACGGGCGTACTTCTGTTGTTGAATTTCGTTTCGAATTTTGTTTTCCCCCAAAAGGACATTATAATTGGATGTCATGTAACTTTCTGATGGCTTGTGTTATCTAATGTTTGGGACATTGAAACTGTATTCGTAGAGGGATTGGGAAAGTATTGCCATGAACTTATATGATGGATACGGATTACAATAAGTAGGTATCCTGAATTCCTAAGAGAAAAGGGAGAAAATAGATCTTGTTGTGCATCGTATGAATATTTTTGCTTTTAATAGGTTGGACGAAACGCATAAAGCATGTAGTAGATATAAGAAATTGGTGCTGTGAAGAGGGTTACATTAAATTATGTCCTCCAAAAATGGGAGCCCGTATAGCTATTTAATTTTCCACCCAAAACTGTGCGATAAGCATCGCATTTTTTGATGCACAAAAGCAGATTCGTTAGTTAGATACAATAAAGATGATATGACTGGAAGTCTGATACTACCAAGTAAAAGTCCTCGCTTTTATGTAGTTGAGAACGAGGTTAATACTAAGAATGGGCAGACCTATATAACGTTAGAAAAAACGCCCCAAGATGCTTGCAAAATAGGTGCGTCAGTTCTGCATTTGAATTGTTGTAAGTTGTAGTTTTTTTTGAAAATATTTCACCAGCAAGCGAGTGTAAAAGTTTAATTGTCCTGTTGTAATTGTAACCAAACGAATTTTTAGAAAGTAATATCTCCGTCGATATTACACGCACCTACTGCTAGCTAGGACGGGTATGGTATGTCCATTCTTGCATTCTTGTGTCTATTTTGAAGGGCTGTCTTATGTACTTTTTCGATGAACAATTTCGTTAACATAATTTTAGCATCTGCCCTGCTGCGGCCAACGTCGTAAAAAACTCAACTTTAACATGTGCTTGCAAAAATGAAAGAAGAATTTTCTAACTGCTACATTTGACGTTTATCATTAAGCCCACATAGGGACGTTGCCAGAACAAATTAAATATTTGAGATTTTCTAAAGATTAATGGCTCGATGACAATAGGCATAGGTCAGGGACTAGTGCGACCGTTGTTTTAGATTTGATGTTAGCGTAGGATTTTCTATAGTGGAACTGTGTTGATATACTGTCAAGAAGGTTAAGTTAATATTTAGGGCCCAAGCTCCATATATAAAATCAATATTCGCATGATCAAGCCCGATATGCTTTATAGGAAAGGAGAAGCTGTTTTGTACCTAACATAACTTTGAACACGCTGATTTTGGGGTAGGTATTCGATAAGTGGTCCTGCAAAGTTATTGGCATTGGCAGTGAGTCCAAGAAGATGCATGAATTTCATGAGATGGGTGGGTTGGTCGTCCATTTTAATCTGTGGTGGAGTCGAAGCATATTTCTTTGTAAAAGTGATGAGACTTTGTCTTTTGTGTATTAAAATATACAGCTTCGTTTTCTCTACTCCACTTTAAGATGTTGTCTGGATCAGCTGAGGTTTGGAATATATGAAATCGAATTTCCACTTAAAATAATTTTTTTACTTAAAATGGTTTGTTATAAATAAGATATGTACATGTATTCGGAAGGTACTCCATTCTGCCGGATATCATGGCCGCAATATGCGAAAAAAGCCGTTCATCAATGTAGTCAACCGTACCAAAAGACTTTCATTTGCGAAAGAGTATGAACAAGCGGACCAAAGCTTTTGGAACACCGTCATATTTTCAGATGAGAGCAAGTGCAACATCCATGCATCAGATGGACGAACAAAAGTATGGCGAAAAGTAAATTCCGAGCTGGAACCTACAGAATATGATGGGAACAGTCAAGCACGGCGGTGGATCTGTACTTGTCTGGGGTTGTTGTATGGCAGCCTCTGGAGTCGGCAGGCTTGTATTTATCGATGGGACAATGGACAGATTCGGATATTTCAATATTTTGTAGTATAATTTTCACCAAAGTGCCGAGAAACTTAGCCTTTGAGACTCGTTCGTCTTCTTTATAAGGTAAAAAAAAGCAGCTCAAAACACCACCTCAGTCACCTGACTTATACCCAATCGAGCATCTGTGAGATCACCTTGATCGTCTAATCAGAAAACGCGAGATTAATAATAAAAATGATTTAAAGAAAGCCCTCTTGGAGGACTGGGAGAATATACCCGCTAGTGTGACCATGAACCTTGTATGCTCGATGAGATCCAAACACCAAACTCCAAGCAGTATTAATATAAAAGGGGTAACCCACCAAATTTTATTGATGATAAAATTATGTTGTTTAGTTAAGTGAAAATTGTAGTAAAACTGGTTGAATCTGTTTTGCATACTTACTTTTTTGATGTATTTTTGAGGGTTTTTTAGTTAAAGTTTATAAATTTTAAGATTTTTTTTTTAATATTTTAAGTGCCTTAAATGAAGTTCCTTATATATCTTTCTGAAATATATCTATCCATTTGCTTATAGTGCATTGCTTTTATATTTTTTTACTGCCTAAAGTTTGTTTTGTCAACTGCATACTTACTTTATTGAGTCACAGTATCTACTGTGTACAAATTTTGAAGAGGACATTTGGGTTTTTATATGTACCCAACCTAGCACATACTCCAAATTTTATACAGAGACCCCAAGCAGGGGGTATGTAATTAACTGTTTATATATGATGTTTTTGTAAATAAAAATTATACCTGAAAAGTTTATAAAAAAATTTAAAATATTTAAGGGAAAATTTTACCGAATTTTCTATTTATTCGAAATCCGTAAAGCTGTAAAAAATTGCAGTTTTTTGAGTATTGCAGTAAATTTATTAAAAGTACAAGTTTGGGAATCTTTAGACTTTACTTAAGTTATTTGACTTCAAAATCGAAATCCAAGTATTTTTTTAAGTCTTAAGTAATGCAATCACCTGAAGCAGTCAAAAGACTTGAAGTCAAAAGAATGGATTACTTTTTAATCGCTTGAATTCTTTGAAGTCTTTCTGATTTTTTTTTTTATTCTTTGCTATCTTTTAGTCATTTGAATGCATTCAATGTTTTGAAGTCTTTTGACTGCTTGAAGTATTTTTTTTTTAAGAAATTAAGTATTCGATTGAATTTTTGAGATCCACATTTCAGATATAAATTTAAAAATGTGTATGTACTCTAAAAAACTATAAAACCAAGATATACATAATGTACTTTAATTCAATAAAAATATTTCAAATCCGCCCCTCCAGACCTTCATTGAGAGAACTAATTTGCTTGCATCGTTGACTGCTCGAAAGGGAAGATTTATAAAAGTGCTGTCAGCAAAGCTATAAAAATTGTTTTTTTTGTCATTTATGGAGAATTAATAGAATGCTGTCATAAGTATGCGGCCATAAAATTGATAAACATTAGTAGATAATCGATCTGGATATGCTTGGTTTTTTCAGGATCCGCAGTAGGTAGTGTGAATATTTGGTCGGTTGTGGACTTACCGAGTCTAAAACCACTCAGGTAGGTGTAAATCAGTTCGTTGATAAATGGTTTTAGCCGTTCACGGAGTATGGCAGACAAGATCTCCAACAAATTGTATCAAGCTGCCTTAAAAAGTTCGGCTGTCAGGCTAGCTGGCCCAGTAGCCTGGTTGGATTTAAATTTAGATATTGCTGTTCTCATTACATATAAATCAGGTGGAATGTTGGCTTTCATCGTCCAGATCTAGTGGTTCGCTCTGCCTGACAACGGAAATTGAGTCTGTGTTCGCCACAGTCTGCAGAAGTATTTTTACAAAACCTCAACACCAACTGCGTCTCTACTACAAAGTTTTGTTACATGTTCCTTTTACCTTTTGGTTAAACTTACAAACATCGTTCCAGTTCTTCAAACACTATTAGATATTGCCCGATCGCGTGCTTCTAATGTTCTTTTTCAACTGAGAAGAGAGAAAATGATGTTCTTTCTTTCTGTTCTACTAGTAGATCTTATGAGCAGCTTTTGTCCTTTTCGCAAAGCGTAAGTAAGTTTTTTTTTACGTTAGATATTGTCCTCGGAAAGAAAGGGAATTTATATAAAACATACAGTTTTTCACAAATACAGAAAAAAAACCATCACAAACAAATCTATTTTTTGGACGAATGGGAAATGGAATTCTAGGCAGTTAATCTCTGGTATGTTTGTCTGATGTTTGCGAGAAGCGGTGTATTGGAAAAAAACCTTAAGATGTACATATATTTTGTGCTTTTTCGGTGGCTCAGTAGTCCAGCAAAAAAAAAAAAAACCTAACTTATAGCCACTGCGCCTTAGCTTGGGTTAAAAGGGAAATATTTCACATAATTATATTACGGGTATTATTAGTCCTTTGTTCAATGACAGGTCCAAGTCCAATTGCCACTTCACATTTCAAAGTATACAATGAAAATTTCCTGTTGCCAATTATTTGCCATCGAGAAAATGTAATTTATTCAAATTAATCGCAACACCATAACTGCTTCCGCGTTTGAGGTTGAAGGATCGCTGTTTGTTGCATGCCAGTCACACTTAATGCATTGCCATTGTTGACAGGCTTCCGGTATTTTGTTGTGTCGATGTATACGTGCGACTAGAAGGTAAAAGGAAAACCATGTTGAACTCATATAAATCATTGGAATACAAATGGCCTAGCATCAAACTATGACAATGGAAAAGTCATAGGTACTCAAGATGACGATTAATTTACCTTCAATTGGAAGAAATCGATAATAATTGTCTGAGTGATGTGCTATATGTACATACATCATTCTATCGTTCAAATCGTATGTACAACATTATAACCGAAACAACGAATTCAGACATAGTTCAAAGTTAAGGCAATCCACCGGTTTAAATTATGTAGATTAAATTCCCTTTTTCTCTTCTGTTGTCTGTCATGGAGAAGTTTTGGCCTACATTTATAACTAAACAAATCAGAAAAATGGATAAATGATTCTTGAATTATAAAGGAATAAAATAACAGACATGAGTTGCATTTTATATACCTAGTAAAGGGTCCGCCATCTAACGTTTTTTTTTTCAACTAGTGCTTATTTCGCGAATGGTAACACTTAGCTCGTGGGCGCAGTAGCGCAGTGGTTAGTGTGCTGGACTACTGTGCGAGGGATCCCCGGTTCGATCCCCGGAAAAACACAAATTACATCTTAAAGTTTTTTCTACTGCGCCACCTCTCGCGAACGTCTGACAAACATCCGAGAGTATGACTGTCATGAAAAAGCTTCTCAATTCAGCCGTTCGGACACGGCATAAAAATTGTAGGTCCCTTCCATTCGTCCTAAAAATAGAAACTCACACAAAACGAATGGTTGCGAGAAGCTAGGCCTTGGGTATCTACCCGCCTGTTGCGCCACCTATTTATTTATTTTTTTTGTTTAACACTTAGCTCATGTCTGATTTGACAGATAATTAGTTTTATCCTTCCGCTGAACGAATATGGTTGTGTATACGCTTGAACAACGCTGGGAAATATTGCGACATTACTTTGAAAATCATGGTAATGTTACAGAATGTGTGCGAAAATTGTGTACGGATTTTGGAAGAAGAGAAGCACCGTCAGCTCCGTATGTTCGTTATCTTGTGAAAAAAGTGAAAGAAACTGTCATCCTCATCGAAAAAGCCAAAAACAGTGCGTACACCCGAGAAAATTGCTGGTGTGGCAGAAGGTGTGCGTGAAGCGCCATCAACATCAATTCACCGTCGTTCTCAATGTTCAATTGAACATTTCGGAGACATCATTGAGACGAATTTTGCATAAAGACCTTGGTATCACGCCATACAAAGTCCAATTGGTTCAGGAGTTGAAGCCAACTGACCATCCAATGCGTTTTCGCTTCGCTAAGTGGGCCTGCGATCCACTTAGAGAAGAAGCCGATTTTGCCAAAAAAATCATCTTTTCAGATGAGCTGCGATTTGACACCGTTGGACTATTATTTGTGGGGTGCCGTAAAAGATAAGTGTTACGCCGACATGCCAGAGACAATTGTCGCTTTACATACAGCTGCACACAATCGATAAGTAGGTATGTGCTTAAAAATTGGACCTATCATGTAGGCTACTGCATGGCCAGCCGAGGCAGCCATTTGAATGAAATTATTTTCTATTATTAACCGGAAGGATTGTACTTTCAAATAAAAAAAGAAATTTGAGAAAATATTCAGTAGTTTTTTTTATAGCATTTAGGACTATACGCGCGCCTCCAGGCTTACTTAAGCACTGGAGAAAGGTAAAGGCAGGATAGTAGACCGATTTTAAAAGTTCTTTCAGTACTTTCAGTATCAACCGCCATCATTGTTAGATCAATATAATAATACTGATTTGGATGGTGTCCCCATATTAGAACGCTGAAAGAATTAAAATTGGCCGAGTAGGTGGTTACAGAGATAGCCCTTAACCGCATTGTGCAGTAAATCTATCCTCCCCCTAAGTAAACTTTACTCATCCAGAGGCTATCGCCATTACAATGTTGAAACAACTTTTAGCCTTTACCCCGGGACTTCACCCCTCCCCATTCACCCTTAAACGTTTACTGATCTGCTGATAAAGCTGAAAGAATTTTTATGGGACGAATTTTGAAAAAGGATGAATGAGGCATGTAATAATTTTGACTTATGTATCAATATACAAACTTTTAAGTTCATACGGCTAACGGTTCGTGAGACCCCTCTTATTCACCGCGACCCCTTTACTCCTGAGCAATTCTCACCCACCCTACGGACTAAATTGCCCACACATCTATAAATCAGGAAAAAAATCATGGAAATCGGAAGAATGGTTCTCGAGTTATGAATAAACGAACAGACGGACGTTGCATTTTATAAGTAGTATGGATTACAGATTTCACACTGCGAGCTTAAGTGTCGATCCAAGGATAAACTCAGGATTAACACAATGCAAGTTTCCACGTTGGCAGGCGAATCTTCGAATTCAAATGGCGGCGGGAAATCGTCTGCATCGATTTCGCTGAAATCAATGCACAAATTGTGCGGCATGCGGCACACTGCAATAACTTTCTGCACCAAATCGAGTCGATAAAGTAGTATCACCGTACCGTTATCAAAATCATTGAGTAAAAAGAGTCAAAGTGCTTAAACTGAGTTCAGTTTAAATTCAATCGGATTAAACGCTGACAAGCAAACCACATCAAATATCAAAAGTCGATAAACCTTTTATTATGTTATCATGAAGTCTTAGAAATCCAGCACCAGCCAACGGGACATAATTCGTCTACATTTGCATAATATGTGGCATGGGAATTCTACTGTCAAATTTTGCCTATAATATTTTCAAAGACGTTATAAGCAGACTGTAAACCAGGACGTTTCATAATAAGGGCATTAATGGTATGGTACATAATCCGTCTGAAAAGAATCTCTATATGCTAAACCAAATGTGCCGAAAAATCTATGAGTTCACTTAGTTGAGGGTCAAGGACAGTAGAGTGTAATCCAAAATCATCGAAAGGAGATATTTAAAACTCGTTTCTCCTTAAAGCAATCGTTTATAGTAACTGTCAAGAGAAGTATCATTTATTTATGTAGCTTTATGGAAGGATTTTCTACATGGAAATGAAATGAACATTCGTCTTGTGGATGCCAACATTTGTGCTGCCTATACCATCTGCACCTGTTTGTTGGTTCTAATCTTGAGAGTGAATGTTGATCTCATTTTCTGGGAACATTCGTTGATACCATCCAAATCATCGTCCATTAGTTGTTGACTTCCACAGGATTCATCCCATATCTACAATGAATTTGATTTTAAAGAGAAAAGGAACTTGTTAGCATCCAAAATATTATGTTGGAATCATTGAGGGCATCCTTTAGGTGGGGTTTTCGTCTAGGATATTTCAGTGCATAGTGAACTTGGGTTTCATTCAAAAATCAGCCTCATAAACCACCCACGTACCTTTCAGAACTCTTTACCCTTCGAAATGAATTCGACCAACCGCCATTCGGATTCGGCGCAATAATCAACGTTTTCTCAATTTGGAAAAGAGAAGAGCTTGGGTTCGCTCAGCAAAATATTGTCCCTTGGCCGCCTAACGTACCAATTCATATGGGCATAAAATCAATCCTTATGCAATTAACACCAAATCAGACAAGTGGCTGTCTGACGAGACGCAGAATGTATAATTCCTCCCAAGGGATTCAACTTGGCTTTGACTTTAAATTAATATTTTGTATATTTGTGTACCTACCCATTATAGTGCATAATTATGCTATTCCTGTTGAAAATGTATAAATATATTAAGGCGAAACTAGTTACTTCTTGCTGTCCCATATACCGCAGTATTTATTTCAAAATATGTCAGATATTTTAGCTAATAAAATATATAAAATCCTTATAACACATTTTACACGTTACACCTAACAATGATGCTATTCAGAAGAGCTATATACTTGTGTATAGTTCAACTCGCTTGGCTGGTCAACGACATGACAGCGAGGGATTCACATAGCTTCATACAGGAAATTTATTTCTTCCGGGATTAAAAATTCATTGGAAACCCTTTTCAGTTCAGCATATTTGGACAGTTTATTTTATTAGATTTGTTACATTAGATTCTACATGATGTCCTCGTTTTCTCTCAGTATATACGAACTGAAAATGAAGGGCTACAAAAAATGAATGTGGGAGTTTTGAGTTTTTTTTTTTCGACGGAACTTATACTCGATTAGAATGCGGAGGCAGCATAGTTTGTTGATTTGGCGTGTTTAAAGATTCATCAGCATACGCTTAGGCGCAGTAGCGCAGTGGTTACTATGTTAATAGGGACACGGTTGATACCTTAAAGCAGTTCGCCGAATTTTGGTGGCTTGATGAAGAGATGAGGGCAGACACGCTCTCCCGGGTCGGTGCGTTACCTATGTAACATCCTCCTTAGTTTTAAGCTAGTTTGTAAGTTAGTTAGGTGTATTTTAGGGGGTCTTTGGGAGGGGCCGGGCGCGTCAACATGAATGAGTGCTACCGAGGCTTGACCGATGCTTATGGCGTCGCTCGAGTCCCGGCGGCGCGTGTGCACAGTGTTGGGGACTGCCAGGCGCCCATTGACGCAATCGGGATGGTGAACAATCGAGAGATTGCTCATCACCCTGATTATAGGTAATTTAGGTTAAGTATCTTAGGCAGTTTTAAGAAAAAAAAATAATAAAGAGTCCAAGTTTTTAGCCAAGTTTCTTGGAAATGAAAAAACAGTAAGCTAGATTAAGATAAATGTTAGTTTTATTTTAGATTTAATCATTTTTGTCTAGTATGTAAGTTAAAGAAAGAATGAATAAAAATGAATTTAAAAGTCAAAAGTAGTATGTTGGACTACTGTGCGAGGGGTCCCAGGTTCGATCCTCGGAAAAACACAAAATTACATCTTAAGGTTTTTTCTACTGCGCCACCTCTCGTGAACATCTGACAAACATTCGAGAGTATAACTGTCCTGAAAAAAGCGAGAAGCTAGGCCTTTGGTGTCTACACTCCTGTTGCGCCAACTATTTATTGATTTAAGCATATGCCTTCAGTTGTAGCCATATATAAAAATGAAATACAAGTACTAGGAGACTTAAGAAAGAAGCATTATGAAAATCCGGATCAAAAACTAGTTTGTTAAGAAGGGACACACAAAATCGACGTATCTGATGGAACGTCACACAGCTATACCTTTGGGGTGGTCTACTTTGGCTCCATTATTACCTCTGAAAATGATATCCAATTGACCAAGGAGCTATACAATCAAATCACTATTCTTGTGATATAAGGGGGAATTTAGGTTAGGTTAGTGGGTAGGCAGGACAGGAGGAACCTGTAGTACGTGCTACACTTAGATCAATGTAGATCCGTTGTGATGCCCTAGGGGTTTATGGAAACCTATGAAAAACCTACGGATTGGTAAACCAAGCCGTTTTATTTACAAATTTAAGTAGGTCGTTAATGGACCTGTCTGAAAGTTCTTCTAAATCCTCGAAGAAGTAACTGCCAAGGATTTTGTTTCTTGTGTGGCAGAGCGCAGGGCCAATGACAAAGGAAGTGTGGGGTGTCCTCATGCACCTTCTCATCGCCGCATCCTCTGCACAGGTCAACTGTACTAATTCCCATTTTTATGGTATGGTATTTCAGCATGTTGTGTCCGGTGATAATACCTACAATCGAGGACAATGATTTCATGTTCAATTGCAAGATTTTTTCAGTTTTCTGTTTGTTGTAGATTGGCCACATTTTCCTGGTTATGCCACAGTCGAGCCTGTTCCATCTTTCGTTTGTTTCCATTAGTATTTTATTGTTTTGGGGGAATTTGGAAAATGAACAGCCAACTCTATGAGCGGTAAAGCGACATTGACCTGATTATAAAGGGAAAATTAGTCTTTTAAGCTATAGCTAGGGCAAAGAAACCGAATTCAAACTAACGCTATGAACCGATGAGTCTTCTGTTCCGAACAGGAGAGACAAGGCATTAGAGAAAGACGTCGATCGTCGAATTAAGTGGCGCGTAGCGTATGCATATTACATGGTTCAATCAACCAATTTTGGGTGCGATACTTATAGACTAAGAGCTAGCAAACGTTGCTAGAAAGTCCAGCATCTTTTAGATTCTTTATACAAATTTTTATCAATGACAGACATTAAAAAAAGTGATTTACCGCTATAGATATAAAAGAACGAGAGAAGGAAAATAAACAAAAACACCTCGTAGCAACAACGACGCACAGAGGTTGGTCTTCTCCTGGTAGTCACTTGGTCAATTGACAAAAATATAAGTTCAGGTACACTTCCTGACAGGGGAAAGCTGAAATGTCTCCTCAAGTGGATTATATACGGAGAATTGACTGTCAGAATTCAAACTATACAAACAATCACTTAAAAGGAGTCTGATGATGAATTAGTGGTGTACAGTTCGAAATAGCTATCATTCCTAAAAAGTGACTGTCTACGAGTTGTTGTTAATGTAATTCTCTCAAACAACAATTCATAGACTGAAATTCGACAAAATTTCCCAACAGAAATTGTCAGGGTTAATCCCAAACAACCGAGAATTGTTGTTACTCCTCGCTTCCCCCATCACCTATATAAAATTTTGTTAAACTAGATTATATCCACAGATGCTTGATCTAATTGTCCCTTCGTTGTCTATCTCTATTTTTTATTTTTTTTTATATACATATATATTTAGTGCATCTACAGTTTAAATCTGTTAATCTACTGAGATGTTTCTTTCGACAAGTATGTGTTGATGCAAAGTGTGTTGGACTACTATCTATTGGGGGGTGGGGGCATAAACAATCCCCTTCCAATGAGCTGAGCCATCATCGCCAGCTAGCGGGTAGTGCACTCTTAATCTTAACCTGCATCAAAGAAGAGTCTTTGGTTTCAAGTGGACACTCAACAGATAAAGCTGAAAATTTGCATTCTCTATAGCGAAGTTCCTCATACGCTGACTAGTAATCTACTTCTTAAGTTAATCTGATCTTTTGATAAAGCAGATTTAAAGATTTTTCTCTGATTTTTTTTTGCTGTACTTCCTTTTATAAGAGGGTACGGGGTCAGGTATATACTCCAGGGATATAGACCTACACGTGTCATTAAGACTTCCGGATACATGCAGTGTGTACCAGGCACAGGTTCTGGCCGTGCTCAAAGCTGGGGATCTACTTGATATGGGATCAATATCCAACAAGAATATCGCTACATACATTGATAGTCAGGCTGCGCTAAAGGCGCTAGAGTCCTTCATCATCAAATTTGACCTAGTCAGGAGCTGCCGCACAGTACTCAGAGCATTATGCGCGCCGAACCAAGTCAGATTGTGTTGGGTACCCGGACACTGTGATATTGAGGGTAATGAAAGGGCTGATGTTCTGCCCAAAACGGGAGCAGAGCTTCCACCTAATGAAACAATTAAGGACATTAGACCACCAATAGCGGTGGCCAAGAGAATTATTCTCGAGAATATTAAAAACGGGGCAGATCAGAGATGGTTGAATATAGTAGGGCACAGGGTCTCTGGCTCTGTGGCCTAAGCTAGATCGGAAAAAATCTGTAGAATTACTGAAGCTCAGCAGATCAAGGCTACGATACTCTCCGGGCACTGTCTTCTAAGGAGGCACGCTATGAGATTAGGTCTAACAGATACAGCCATATGCAGGTATTGCGAAGACTTACATGTCACAGAGGATATAACTCATCTCCTCTGTGAATGTCAAGCTATTGCTCGGTACAGGAGGAAATACCCCGGTAGGTACTTCTTCAACAATTTGGAGGAGGTTGGTCTCGCAAACAAAACTGAAACAATTTTCAGGTTCTGTAGGGAAATTAATTGCTTGGGCGAAGTGGTTTAGGCTATTTGACCGTTAAGGTTCCCCAGGGATGGCGATGGGTCCAATATGGTGCCTAGTCCAATGTGATGAACTCACACCCTATTCAAACTAAACTATCCTTTTATAAGTTGTTTTCATACTTAGAAGTATATAGTTGTGTCCTATGTCCATTTGATCGATGTGGCCGAGTCAATGTACCTAGTCGACGTGGTTTGGCTTTTTGGACTACATCCACATCTTGGTACAGCTCATAGAGTTTGTATCTTCTCTTCCATTCGCCCTATTTTTCTGTCAAAGGAGTATCAGTTCTCCCTTCTTGCTTATCGTCCAGCACTCGGCGCTATAAAGCGCAGAACTGGCAGGATGAGGGTTTTCTACAGCATACATTTCGTCAGTTAGGAGTTTCGAACCAAATTGTTTTGCCAAACCGAAACGGCTAAAAAATTATCGAGAAGTATAATTGATATACTATAAGCCTTCGAATGTACACGTTGATAAGACACTTTTTTAAAAATGTACTACCATTTATATTGGATCGTAGTGCCAGTTAGAGTGCATTAAAAGCAAATTCGTTACACCAAATTGCTATAATGTTTCGCTAGGTTGTTATATTTTAGGAAATACTTAACACTCCAAACCAAAGAGGAACAACGGTTCAGCCAAAGTTCACGGAATACACAAATACACTGCTCCTCTTACACGCAAAACAGCACAACCTGTAGACTAAAGTTAGTTACTTTGTGGCCCTGTGCTTCAACGAATGTGTCTTACTTTACAGGACCGACCTCGTTTGTCCTTCCCCATAACCATATTTCTGCAATATTAAGGTTAGAATTATCTAACCCCTCAAAATGAGAAGAAACAAAAAATAATTAAAAGAAAATAAACAAAAGAAGGACGCAACTCTACGCCAACGAAACAACATGGCACAAGGGGCAGCGAAACAAGACGAAACAAGAAACTTTTCTTTGATGAACTTTTGCCTTTGCCTTTCCCTTTCACCTCATCAACTACGCAGGATACGTTTACTTTTTCATAATTTTACTCGACGATTTAATGGCCTCCGTCGCCTTCGTCGACGCAGCAACATTCCAACGAAAGGGCCAGGAGAAAAAAAAAAGGAAAAAGAAAATAAAAAAAAAACTCGAAACGGAATCCTTCTACCACAACCGGGTCAAGAAGAAGATCAAAAGTGTACCGGGCACGTAGTTTCGTGTAATATAAAATTACTTAATCATCATCGCACAGTGCTTCGACCATCGTGGCATACGGTCGCCCATCGTCGCTGACTGTTATTGCTCCTGTTCCAGGTCACCTCCGCATATTATATTCTCTTCTATGACAATGGAGCCGGCAGTAAAAAAACATAAAAACGAACTAGAGCATCAGACGCAAACGGAGCCACAACAAGCAAATTACCGAGTATACAGAATTACATACCATCCGTCGTCATTTTGAAATCGGCCGACCGACCGACCGACCCACCGGCATGTCATGGCATTTGGGGTTAAGGATCAGTCCTACAACTCTTCCCCAAGAGGGTCACTTTCTGCTGCCATGGCAGCTTTCATTTTCGTCCGAAAATAGACGCCTGCAAATTGAGGAATTAAAAGGATACTACTACTTGTATTTGCCTTGAGATGATATCCTTCTTCACCGTGCACAACATCATTTACACGATAACAGAAACGAAGGAGGCAGACACCATGGCATGTATTCTGTGTACCTAGATACATATGTACGTGTGTCCCTGTCCATGCAGCACAAAGTATAATAAATAAATTAGAGGAGCAAAAAGAATACCGAAAAGGAACAGCGGAAATGATGTTTCCTTAAGCATTATGTTTCGTATCCTTTTGGGAGAGATTTCTATGAGATTCACTACGAGATCATATACCACACACACATGATGGTGGAGCGCTCCGAAAGAGCACACAAATACACTTACTTTTCCACCGCATCAGTATGGCAAATGGTAGCCCTGAAGGGTCATATCGTATAGACCAGAATAAAAACGGAAAGTCAGGGAGAAGTAAAATTCTTGGTCCTTAACCGTGGCACTTTCTTATTGCCAATGAATAATATATTCGTCACGATTGCTCACTTGTAGTTTGTGCAGCAAGATGGGAACCAGCAGCAAGACGTTTCCCAGGGACAGGAAGGACTTTTGTATTGAATTTGGGTTTTCTTTTATTTTTATTTTTTTTTTTCGCTTTTTATTTGGCTTTAACCTTAGACTTTCTTTTTGACTATGGCTGTTGTTATTCTACTATTTGCTTTTGCTTAACAACAACAAAGCAAAAACGATAGAACGAGAGTGAGTCCGGCATACGGTATAGAGTGCGAGGATGAAACCCTTGAGTTGGAGTCGAAAGAAAACCATCATCCGAAAATCTCAACGCAACGAAAGTGATTTTAATAAAATATGAAGAAGGAGCGACACGAAGCTGACGTCTACGACGATGATGACTGTTTGTATTTGTATGTGTGCGCGATGGCTTTCTCATCCTTGGAGTATACTCTTCTATACGGTTTAGTCTCAAATGGTGGCTTAGATTTAATAAAAGTATGCACCGAATTGGTTTTGTTTCCTTTTATTTTTTTTTTTTTGTTGTTGTTGTTTTGTTTTCGACTTTCGTTTGCGTATGGTTTTATTTTTATTTGATATCTTCAAATGGATGGAATATTTTTAGATGACTGGATTTTCAAGGATGCCGGCTATACATATAGTAGGTAGGTACCTACAACCCAAAGGAGTACTATGGCAATTTGAAAGAGCACACATGCAGTTGTATGAGTGTTTGTTGGTAAAATCAAATTTGTGGAAACACACCCAAGAAACTATGTATATTCGGGTTATTGCACATTTAGCTGTGACTTGTGAATAGTAAAATCTCTCAAGTGTTCCCTGTGCAAAGCGGGGATACAATCCGCAGGAATATGCGTGTTAATAAATTAAAGTGCAAAGGCTCAGAGGAAGTTATGCTCGAAGCTGAATTGAATGAACAAATAAAATTGGATAGCAGATGCTTTGAATGATGGTATTGGTATACCTGGTCCTAAGACTCAAGCAAGTAAAACCTGTTAAGGCATTAAAGCAAATTCACGCAAGTTAAAAACCATCTACATTATTTTAACAAGATAAGAGCATCTAAGTGGCAAGAGTTTTATTTTAACTCGAAACCCCTTACTCAAAGGTCCGCATATTGGTCTCGCATATCGAATTAGCTATGTTCCTGCACAAACATCTCCTTTATAATCAAATTCAAGTAAGCTTTTGCACTTCTTTCAAAGTGCATCCTAATTTCCATACTACACTGCTTTTAGACGCTCAAAAATGATGTTAAGCAAGTCGCGTATAAGCTCAACTTATGCAGATGTTTTCTGTATAAACTTCTTGCAGTAGGTGGTCCTAATTTACATAGCACGCCATCCGCTAACGCATTTATATCGTCAAGTCAAAAACAAAGCTAAAACTAAAAACAAATATGTACAAGGAAAGTGGGTACCTACATAACATAGGTATACAATGAAATATTCGCATCTAAAATTCTGACAGAAGTGCTAATGGTAGAGTGGACAGGTAAACTAAGGGCGTCGGGCACTGCCTTGCGTTAGTTGAATAAGAAAATCTTCTTATGCTTATTTACTCCTTTCATGTCGGAGTATTACAGTTTTTTTTCTGCCCTCTTTGGTAAGTTCCTTGTCGTCTCAGGTCGGAAGATTTTCGGACTTAAATCCTCGTCCTTAAACCGAAAAGCAACAACCAGATATAAGCTGCTTAAGTTAGCGGTCACATGAAACATGGACATTACTATATCTGATGGCCAAGTCCAGTAGGTATACACCGATGTTATGTAGAGACACAGAGGTGGGTTATCCTACAAGAATATGCCAATATTCAGGCGAAGATGTTGGCATTTTGTAAGAGTCCTTTACATTAAACTCTTTGGCATTGGAACGGCGTATACAGTCTTACAGAACCGGGGGGTATGTGTTGTACATGGTTTGGATGAATAGAGACGCAAATCCACTTATTGCATGCAAGTCACAATCTCATGAGATGAGCGTAAAGCGAATAATTTTTGTAAAGGTTTTCCTAACACATCCAACAGAGCGGGAGCTTATCTCGAAGACTATATCAATGTTTGGAAGAAGTTATTACTACATGCATATTCATATTGGACAGAATTTGGTGGGTAGGGTAGAGGTATTGTATGTATAGGACTGTCGGGGACAGGCTGATGGTAAAAATGTGGGCTTGTTTCGTCATCGTACACTCATATAAAAATTATTACGAACAATTTAAGGCTTTTGTGTGAACTTCTACAGCCCTATACCACTTCGTCCAGATACGTTCTAAAACACCGATTGAAAGCTAACTGCTAACTGATACCCGTCTGCTTCTAAACTCTTTTCTGTATGTGCAGTATGAGTCGATGCGTCGATCTTCCCTTCGAAGACTGGTTTGATATCTCCTACCATGACTCAATGATTCCGTGTATTTTTTTCAAGCTTGAAATTTATTTTTGACTGGAAGCTAGGGGTTTCTATATGATTTAAGTCATCTGTAGCAGCGTTATGCTGAAGTACCCATTTGGGTAATTTGGCTCAAGCATGTAGGCGCAGTGGCTCAGTGGTTAGAGTGCTGGACTACTGTGCGAGGGGTCCCAGGTTCGATCCTCGGAAAAAGATAAATATCCGAGAGTATAAATATCCTGAAAAAGCTTCTCAATTTAGCCTTTCGGATCCGGCATTAAATTGTAGGTCTGGTAGCTAATTGGGGCTTTCGAGCCGTCACACCTACCTACATATTTACATCCCAACCTAAGGGTATGATGCATGTATCCGTTTAAAATTGGATAAAGATATTCTTGACCGTTTTGAGTGAAAACATTTTCATATGATACGTGTTTGGATCTTTTTGCGTTGGCAAGTTTTAAAGAAGACGATTCAACGGCAAATTATAAGACCTGCACCGCCACACTGTCCTACACAAAAAACTGCGCATTGGGGGGTTATAGTGGCCACAATAGGTAGAGAGAAGCAACGTCAGCGCTCTAACCCGCAGAATTCTTCTTTCCGCTTCGATTTTAATCCATAGGGTCAACGTAGTACAGCAAGACCAAAGGTGGCCGCACATAGAAATTTTGCGGCAGCAGTCCCCGCCCCATATGAACTAAATCCCACTTCATATTTGGTGGGACTTAGTTCATTTGGCTAGTTGGCCAAATTCTGCTAGGTTCGCGGTTATATCAATGTAGAAGATAACAAAAAGGCGGATGAATGGGGTTTGGGAATGAACAGATCATAAGCAGACAGATCCATACTGTCACCGATTAGAAAATAGTATAAGTTAACACAGAATAAGTCAAGATGAAGAAACCCGAAGCACAACATCGCTTCCCATGAGTTTGCAATGGAATTGGCTGACTGCGCGTCTGTACTGTCGAAATATGATTCGTCGACACTGCCGGAACCGCATTCCATCACGTACGGTGTGTAATGAGTGAGCACCTGTGGGAACGCTTCGTCGTTGAATGCTTCGCCTCCGTTAGTATTTAAGCCATAGTTTCTAAGTAAATTTTGTTCAGTTTGTATCGAGGCAGAATCGCTGCCGGTTTGAAAAATAAAAATTATTTTTTTAAAAAAACTTCAACTTATGAAGTTTTAATTTATATTATAATCGAAGGCACAATAGAGAAAGACGCCAACTCAGCCATTGCAGTTATGCCCCGTAAATTAAAAATAGGTACAGTCCAACGATCTATGCAGAAGCTGCAGAGATATGGTGGAAATAAAGTCAATGACTGCTATGCCACTGCCTCGCTCTGCAAGAACGATGTCTATGCACCTTAGGATCCAGGTTATACCAAAGCACCGCAGAGTTAAAATAAGACATCGAATATCCTGCGCTAGGGGCACCAACAAGTTCAAAAGCCGAACAATAACTTTATGGGTTTTTGGATCTCACTTTTTCTTTTGTCAGTGTCACAATAATAATAAGAAAGATGTGAGCCGATATACCTTTATTGATGATTACTCTTCCATTCATCGCCATCACCCCCTTCCTAACCTAACCTAACCTAAAGTGCCGCGCACAAGTAAAAAATGTAACTTAAACCAACAAAAAGCTGTTGAACAGGACTAATTAGAGATGTTTGTTAGTTGATGCCTTGGTTTATCACTTGGTTCAATATGTAGGTACCTCATTATTGTAACACTCACAATTCTTTTGTGTCCTTTCCTTATTCGTTTTACTTTATTGAAGGCTTGACTTCTTTCCCTTCTGGATGAACTTAGCTCTAGCATCCACCATGGACGAGTCTTACATTTCGCGTATCTGCTAAAGGACTTCGAGAAGTATTGACACCAACTCAGGACTTACTCCATATAACAACCTTCCCCCATATCGCCCAATCGTCGGTGTTACAGAAAACTAAAAAAAAAATCTTCTCCTTGCAAAAGTGTATTAAATACCATTCCTATGACCACCCCAAAACTATGAATAAAATACCAGTATCCCATCACATTACACTGGTGCTCACAGTAAATTTTGCTCCTTTTGCTCTGCTGTGCCAGTACTATATGTGAGTATACCTACACCATCAGCAACGCTCCATCGACCGTGGGTATTAAAAATTCACAGTCGGTGTCAAAGAGCATGGCAAAAACCACAATTACCATTTTACAAAAGCCAAAAGCCTGCTTTCACCAAATGGGATTCCATTTCTTTAAATACACGCCTTCTTAAGCCTTCCACAAGGATTTGCCTTCATTCTATTTTTTTTTTTTTATTTTTATTTTTTTTTTCATTTTGTCCTATCCGTAGCCACTCACTGGGTGGCACGGATTACTGAAAGAATATTATACATATTCACAATTCCCTTTGTGGATAACAGAGTCGCATTCAGTTAGTATATGGGAGTAGCAACAGCAGGCAATTGCATTGCCTAGAATGAGCCCCAAACTCTATATAGAATCACTGAAGTTGAAGGTGTTGCTTTGGCAGTTGGAAATGACTTCCCTTTGCTGCTAACCACAACAGAGCAGACTAACTCATTTTATGTTCTTCCTATGTATCGGGTCTTGTGTGTCGCAGGCGGTGAAGGGTAATAACAATCCATGAAGCACTCATAAAAACCTTCGACTCCATTTACAAAAGCCAAAGCCACCCATCGTCCTGACGGAGTAACATTTTAGTGCAGAGTTTACATATTGTATGCCGCACATAAAAACCGTCTGTTTATCAAGGAGTTTGTTTGCCGTATAGTCGTCGTATGTGTTATCCTTAATATCCGCATTAGGGTAGCGGTATGTCTGGAAATCTGTACATCGACTAAGGGAATTTTGTATGCAGCCAAAGGGCTAGGAGGGAATGATGCTTTGCAGAGTAAACTGTTCTCGTTATCATGTGTTTACTTGGGTCTACATTCACGCGAACTCGACAAAAGGACGTCAAGCAGGAAGTGCTCTGCGAAATTAATACAAATACCTGTCTTTGGCTGCAAGTCTACATTTCTAAAAGTAAAAGTGTCACTCCACCCCCTCACGAATAGAAATATATGAAATGACACGATTAGCAGGAATAAGAGCCGGCAGATTTGATTATGCACTTAGTGCCAGTTTAACGGCACAGCTTTTAAGAGAGTTAACACATCCAAAGACTTCTTAATTCGTCCTTTCCATTCGCCCCATTTCTGTCGTCAAGGAAAAATAAAAAAAAAAAAACTCACACAAAGTTTAACTTTCAATTGAATTTCATCCGAGAGTCCTTTCGAAAAAATGTGAAAATTGGATTTTGTCTTTGTACTCAATCTAGCGCCACTTTCGAGACGAACTTATGGGTGCTTGCTGTTGGTAAAGTGGGCGTTCGTTTGCCCGCCCACCCCTTTGGAGATTTCTGCTCGGATAGAGTGGAAATTATAGTCGATGTAATTGTATTTTACCTGAGTGAGTTCAATAGAAAATGTATGTATATATACGACTGGCAAAGGGGTCACTTGTATTATGAGAGTAGTTCGCCTAATGGAGAGAAGCGACAAAAAAAAAACTGCAATATTTGATTTGGGTAATTAAGTTTCAAAATGCTTTTAACACGAGAAGTGCTACTGGCTGACTTTGCTTCACATATAAATGACTGATCACTAATTCAGAGTTTATTGCTTACAGTTTTCATTTATAGTACAAGTATTTATGTACAAACGTTACAGTTTTTAGATTATTTTAAAGTTAGAACTACACAAGTACAAGATTGCAGAGAGATTTGCAACCTGTGGCCTATTTCACCAACTTACAAATTTGAATTTACAAGTAGATATTTTTCCACAAAGTGAGAAAAATTTTTCTGTGGAAAAATTACAAATTTGCTTTAATAATAATTGTGGTGAAACAGAATTTGTCTCTTTTTCTAGCAAAATTGTCAAAAAATACTTGTAAATACAAATTTCTTTACAAAACTAAAAATTGTGGGCGTATAGTTGAAAAAGGGGTAGTAAGAAAACTATTAAGTGTCAACAGAATGTGAATGAGTGAATTTTTGGTTTTTGTTATTTTACTTAACGAACTGAAAGTGAAAAGTGGTAACAAGAAGCACCAATGGTCGATTATATAATTGTATTTGTGCCACAATCTGTTCAATTTTGGTTAGGCATCGATGAGCTCCTTAAAGGTTCCTCCCATCTTCACTGTAAATATTTTTGCACTTGCCGTAACGAGCAACGAACCTATATGTAATGCTGGGATGTAGGCGTCTGTGGTGAGATAACTCACCAGCCCAAGATGAATAGCTTTCGTGGTCATGCACACGGACAAGACTATATATGCTTTTGACAAGTTTCCGACTTCGAAATTTGAGTACTAGCGACTTGGGTTGCTGGTTTAAGGGTAGTGATGCGATCACATGAGAACACAAGCGTTTTCACTCTAGCCTCTCACTACCAACTCCTACTCTCACCTCCACGTTGGTGACTGGTGGGTGCCTAGTACCTCGGCTGGAGATGGGGTAACCAACCCCTGTGGAAGGTCGTTGGTGGCAGCGAACGAGAGAGGGGGGAGAAGTGTCCTCTCACTAAGGCACTTACTCTTAGGCGGCAGCGGAGGAATTCTCTAGATGGAATCAACGGTGGCGCCTACAGCTCCAGTTAGGTTGAACTGGGACTTCCAATACTGAGCCAGGGTGTTGGAAAAGAGTTGGTGGCGGAGGAGCCCTCAATATGGGTCAACGGCAGCGCTCATATCCCAAAATGGGTTACTGGCATCGGTTTTTCCGGCCCGCTGTCCTAGGGTCAAAACAAGGGCCTGGTCCTCCAGGTTGGGGGTTGTGCCGTCGGGGTAACTTCCCGACCATGGAAAAAAACAGTAGTTATGAGAGAGACACAACCAGCCTCGGATAATGGAACTCCTCAAATGGCAACCAGACCCGGAACGTCAATGGACTACGACCTGAGAGTATGTACCTGGAATGTACGAACGCTCTACACCCCAGGTGCTACTCAAAAACTTGAGTCTGTCCTCACGCGGTACAAGGCAGATATAACCGCGATCCAGGAGATACGATGGATAGGATCAGGTATGATGAAAAGAAAAGATTGCGACATTTATTACAGCTGCAACAAAAGATTGCATGTATTAGGATGCGGATTCGTCGTGGGAAACCGGCTTAGGACAAAAGTCATTGACTTCAAGCCGATAAGTGATCGCCTTTCTGTGATCCGCATCAAAGCTACCTTCCAAAACATAAGCCTAATATGTGCACACGCCCCTACCGACGAGGCAGAAGATCCCATCAAGGAGGAGTTTTATGACCTCCTGGATGGAGCCTACGGAGCCTGTCCGGAGTACGATGTAAAAGTTGTACTCGGGGATTTCAATGCCAAAGTCGGAAAGGAAAACATCTTTGGCGGATTAGTTGGTAAGCACAGAATCCACGAAACGACAACAGACAACGGCTACCGACTAATCGATTTTGCAGCAGCTCGTAATACGGTGATAAGTAGCACTAGGTTTCCAAGGCTAAGGATCCACACAGCAACCTGGCGCTCTCCAGACGGTCGAACCGCCAACCAAATCGACCATGTGCTAATCGATGCGAGGCACGCATCCAACATCCTCGACGTGCACACATTCCGAGGGGCAAACGTCGACTCTGACCATTTTCTTGTTGCGGCTAAATTCAGAGCTCGACTGTCCAACGAAAAGAAGCTGCGAACTGCCCAGAAGAAGAAATTCGACGTTGGACGCCTTAGCACACCTGGAGTAGCCAGAGCCTACAGCGAGCGCCTGAGTATGAAACTCTCCTCTGTGCACTCACCTACCACAAACGCCAACAATCAGTGGTGCCAGTATCGCGACATCATCAAAGAGGTAGCCGAAACCACCGTAGGGTACCAGCCACCCCAGAGAAAGAGCCCGTGGTATGATGATGAATGCGTGTACAGGAAAAAGGTGACAGAAGATGCACACAAGAAAGCGCTGCAGCGCAAAACAAGGGCAGCGAGAGAAGAGTATCGAGCCAGGAGAAGGGAGGAAAAGAAGATCCTGCGTAGAAAGAAGAGGGCTTACGCAGCTTCCCAGCTCAAGGAGATCGAAGAGTCGCGCGATCGTAATAACATCCGGAGGTTTTATAAAAAAGCTAAGCAACTGGCTGCTGGCTACAAAACCGGAACGCAGGCTCTTCGAGATAGCGAAGGGAACCTAGTCACCGAAGCGCAGGGAATAGTAGATGTGTTTAAGCAGCATTTCCAGCAGCTGCTTAATGGGCATCATGTAGAGAGAGTGATAGGGCAAGAAGAGAACCCACGTCCAGTCAATGAAGAACTAGTTCCACCACCTAGTATAGAAGAAGTTGGCTTAGCTATAAAAAAGCTTAAGAACAACAAGGCCGCAGGTTCTGATGGTCTACCAGCGGAGCTCTTTAAATACGGTGGTGATGTTTTGGTAGGGAGCATGCACCGAATCATCAACCAAGTATGGGTGGAAGAAAACATGCCCGATGACTGGACTATCAGCTCCATATGCCCCATCTACAAAAAAGGCGATCCTATGTCTTGCAAGAACTATCGAGGCATATCCTTGCTAAATGTCGCATACAAGATCCTATCCAACGTACTGTGTGAACGTCTAAAACCGTTCTGCAACACACTAATCGGCACGTACCAGTGTGGCTTCCGGCCCGGCAGATCGACTATAGACCAAATTTTCACACTAAGGCAAATCTAGGAAAAGACCAACGAATTTCAAGTCGAAACTCACCACCTATTCATCGACTTCAAAGCCGCGTATGATAGCATACATCGTCAGGAGCTCTATATGGCGATGGCCGAATTTGGAATCCCGGCAAAACTGATTCAGCTGTGTCGCGTGACGCTGGAAAACACGCGCTGCAACGTGCAGTTTGGAAGCAGCTCTTCCGAACTTTTTCAAACATGCACCGGATTTCGGCAAGGAGACGCTCTATCATGCGACTTCTTCAATCTCGTACTGGAGCAGATAGTGCGCAGGGCAGGTGTCAACACGGAAGGCACTATCTTCAACAGGTCCGTCCAGCTGCTTGGCTATGCGGACGATATTGACATCATCGGTCGCTCCCAGCGTGCCGTGATAGAAGCGTTCACGGCGATTGAAGAACAGGCGAAATCCGTTGGACTTGTAGTAAATGAGGACAAGACTAAGTACATGCTATCAACAAACAAACAAGCATCTGTCCACCGCCTAGGACAAAACGTCACTATTGATAGCAATAATTTCGAGGTAGTTAAGGAGTTCACCTACCTCGGAGTAAACGTAAACTCCACGAATGACACCCTAGTGGAGATCCGACGAAGAATTACCCTAGGAAACCGTTGCTACTTCGGTTTGGCAAAACAACTGGGTTCAAAACTCCTAACTCGAAGGACGAAATGTGTGCTCTACAAAACCCTTATCCTGCCAGTTCTGCTTTATGGCGCCGAGTGCTGGACGATAAGCAAGAAGGGAGAGCTGATACTGGGCTCCTTCGAAAGAAAAATACTTCGGCGGATTTTTGGTCCTGTGTGCGAGGAGGGCGAATGGAGGAGAAGATACAACCGCGAACTCTATGAGCTGTACCAAGATGTGGATGTAGTCCAAAAAGCCAAAACACGTCGACTACATTGGCTCGGCCACATCGAGCGAATGGACAATAATGCTCCAGCCAAGAGGATCTTCGAATCCCAGTCCCCAGGTTCGAGAAGACAAGGAAGACCGAACCTCCGTTTCAAAGACCAAGCCATCGCGGATGCCAGAGCGCTTGGTCTGGACAATTGGAAGCAGCGTGCCCGGGATCGTAGAGGATGGAAGGCTGCAGTGTCTCAGGCAGAGACTCTTCACGGGTCGGGAGCCCGATAAGTAAGTAAGTAAGTAAGTAGTAGCGACTTGGGTTGGGTGAGATTCAATGGTAGATCACCCATAGCCACCCATGATGCGATGGCTGCTTATACATTGTTACTGCTGCATAAAGCGCTAGACTGGTTTTCTTCCATTTTTACAGACTTATATGTGAAGAAAAGCAAGGAAAAAGGTTCGTTTTGGGCCAATGTTCGTTGGATAACGACAACCACGATGGGCCGGTCTACTAGATAATGATTTATTTAACGTTTTAAATACCGTTTGCTTATCTTTGCCTTATTGCAAAATATTATTCCTACCAATATCACTCTCAAACATGTGCCTCGCCATAAGAATAATGATTCTATAAAAAAACATTTTTTTTTTCTGCGCAACAAGTCCATAATAGACTCTCAAGACCTAGCTTCTCACAACCATTCGTTTGTGAGAATTAATTTTTTGGAACGAATGGAACCTACAATATTATGCCGATTACACACTGCTAAACTAAGGAGTCTTTACTTACTTACTTAAGGTGGCGCTACAGACCGGGATAAACCTGGGCCTCAACCAACAAGCGTCTCCAGCCAGCACGATCTTTGGCCAGCTGTCTCCATTTTCGTACGCTAAGTTGGTTAAGGTCCCCTTCCACTTCTAGTCTAAGAATTCTTCCAGGACACTAATACCCTATAGACCCGAGTTTTCCAAAGTGTGCTCCGCCAAGAAAATCCTAGTGCTCCGCGGAAAGATGGGAAAAAATATGAAAATTCCATCAGACTAGCTAGTTTTGTGATTCTGAAACTTTGTCATTTTATTCGCAGCGACGGAATTTGTGTATTGATTACTTAGTACAAAAATGAGTAAAAATAAATCGTGTAGATACTCCATAACTTCAAAGGTATCAAAAGGGAAACGAATCAATCAATGTTGATAGCGGAAAGATTTGGTTGTTTTACGAAACTTGTTTTCGGGGAAATACATGTGTCTAAGAAGACCGTACGTTTTGAGAACCACAAAGAAATTATATTGGATGCAAATCAACTTCAAAGAGAGATTTACAGGACAAGTAGAGCCAACCCATTTTTGATGTCCACACAAATTTTGCAGATTTTTTTAAATACTTCTCCCGGGAAAGGCAAACCTATAACGCTTAATAAGCGCCCCGAGATGCTTGCAGATGTATGTTAGTTCTGCACTTTAATTGCTGCAAATTGTAGCCTTCTGGAAATATATCCCCAGGAAGCGAGTTCCAAAGTTTGCTTGCTCTTCGCTGATGACTTGGTCATCCTTGGATCCTCTCAGACTGAACTTCAGCGCGCACTCGATCGGTTTGTAGCCGTTTGTGTTGAAGCTGAGATGAAGGTAAACGTGAACAAATCTGAAGTGATGGTCGTCTCCAGAACGCCTGTTCAATACAATCTGCATATTAGTGGAGCCCCATTGAAACAGGAGGTATGTATCTCGGGGTCTTATTCACGAGTGATGGAAGGAGCAATGCTGAGTTTTCCTGTAGGATTGGCCAGGCTGGGTCAATTTTGAGACAGCTTGGTCATTCTGTTATTAGGAGGACTGAACTTGGTGTCAAAGCTAAGTTGCCAGTCCTTAATTGGTTGTTTGTTCCAACTCTTACCTATGGTTTGGGTAATGATCGAAAAAATAAGATCGCGGATACAAGCTGCCGAAATGAGATTTCTCCGTTGTATTGCTGGTGTGACCCGTAGAGATCGTATTAGAAATACCAGAATACATGAGGAACTCAATGTCGAGCAGCTACTTCTCCGGACGGAGCGGTCCATACTTCGGTGGTTTGGTCATATTAAACGTATGTCCCCGACCAGGATCCCACGACGTGCTATGGAATCCATAACATCAGGCAGGCGTCCCCTAGGTACACCCAGGATGAGATGGTTAGATCAAATTCATAATCTCTCCTCTACCCGCATGGGGATTGCCCTTGATGATTTGGAGTCGATGGCGGAGGATCGAGAGCTATGGAGGGTCCACTTGAGCAACCTACACCGGCGACCCACTTAATGGACAAGCGGACCGAAAATGAATGAATGAATGAATGAATGAATGTCGGATTTTAGTGGAATGTCTTTGACCGCCGGCCGTTTTTTAAAAAATAGAGGCTATTCCACTAAATATTGGTAGTTTTGGAAACTGGAATTTTAAAGTTTTTGTTATTCTATGGCAAACTCGACAATCAGTTTAAAATGTTTTTGAATTATTTTTTTTAAATATCTACTAGTTTTCCATAACTACGAAAAAGAGGTACGTACGGACAACGAAGCGGCAGTGCAGTGGTGCCGCTCATTAGCGTCATCTTATACATCGATATCTTTTCCGTAGGCGGTTTTAGTCGATACATAACTTTTTTTTGTGGGCTATCTATATTACAATTCTTTGAATTGTTTCTCTTTTATTAGAAAAAAAGCAACAGCACATTGCAGCAATAAAACGAAAATCAACGTTTAACTGGATAAGTTGATTGTTCATTATTTTAGATGATAACGCACCAAATCTAATCTTGCCCTACACCATTGGCCTTATGAAATATGCAGTAACTTTTGCCAAAAGGATTACTCTGTTGTGCCTTTTGTTCCTTGGTGTACCTACCTACTTCTGCTTAAGAGAATGCGAAGAAAACTTTTTACCAAAAACACTGATACGTACTCGGATACTAAAGTACGTCGTATATCCCTAAATTGTATGAATTATCTTTGTAAAACTTTTTAATTAAATCCGAACCGTTTCTCACATGTTTGCTTTTACGTTTGCCCGGTATTATGCCGCAGGCAATCCAAGAAAGAAATATTTCAATTATTTCACATTAAAAACAACCCGAAGCCCCACTTTTGACGAAAACTTTCTAAATACATCCCAGAGATGACATTTTCCCCAAAAATAAGCTAACAAGTCAACAGAGAAACAGAAAAAGTTTCAAAATGTATGTAATGCGGAGACGACGTTATTTTATACCCTCATGTATAGGCAGGTAGACCAAGAGCTCTAAATGCGTTCTCTTACGCTATGCAAATTTAAGAATAATTCTCCTGAAGACCAAACGATGTTCTTCCGTCTTTCGTCGCATGATATCATGAGGTATGTGCTGTGCATGTGATAAGTAACCAGCTCCGACTCCTGTTTATCTGCAAGTAATTTTAATGACTCATGCATGAAGTGAAACTCATGAAAGAAGCTCACCTTCACCTCTGTACAGTTTACTCCATAACCATACCATAAGACATTAATATCTCTGCATATGGCAGATGCAATTGACAGTTGCAGTATTCACACTGCAGGTATAGTACAGGCATGAACTTGAGTGAAGGACATACTGTATAACTAAGGTACGAAGACGTTGCAACGATGCTAATGAACTATCTCTACTAAAAGCAGTTAACCAAATTGCGCGCATACGCCCGCATGAATGTTTAGTTCAGCTTTCTGGTTTGCAAAAAGTTTCCTCAAAGGACATTCGAGGAGCTTAAAGATGCCAAAGGAATATATGGCATTGGCAATGGCAACATTTCTCATCAGATTTATTTTCGCCTTCTGTAAATGGTGAAAAAAGTCTGTCGCTCTTTTAAGATTTTCATCATGTCATCGTCAGCGTCACCATCACCATCACCATTCACCATTTCTGTAAAGGATATCTTTCTCTAGTTAAGGTACAATTTTTGTTATATTTGTGGTAAGGTGTTTTTTTTTTTTCGAAAAACTTTATCAACATGCCATCTGTTTTACAAGCAGATACACAGGGTGTGTAATGTTTGTCTAATTCAATTCGTTTATCAGGAAACCAAAAGAGGGTTGGGTCAGGTTGGTAATAGGTTTGATCTACCTATAAGAAATCACTAGAGTAGAGTCCTTTACCGTTCACTGGTGAGTTTGTGTTTTCATTAATTTGTAGATGACATGTTTGAGTAATGTTGGCAGATAAAAGTGGGTGGCCTTGTGTATACACGCTCGTATCTGCTTGCTTTCGGTTCAATTCACTTCACTGAAAAACGAAAAATGTATCCTATTTAGAAGGACTTGGAAGAATATTAGTGTCGTTCAAATGTGGTCCGTATAGATATGTTATTGACCTCGCTATACCCTTGAACAAATTTGGATTATTCAAGTCGATTTGATTGACAGAGAAGGGTAGGCACACACGTGGAGTATTTTGAGAGGCAACAATCTATCTTCCTTCTACCACGTCACAATAAATGTCAACGTTTGCTGGATTTTGTCATTTATTTTGAGTTTTTCTTATTATTAATGATTGATTCTCCTAACAATTTCACTTATAAAAAAATTGCAAGTCTCATTTCGATTCAATGAGTTAAGCTTAATTATGATTAACCTGCGAAATCACATGCTTTATGGCACTATTTGATGGTAACTCGTAAATTGCTGAGGACATTTATAACAAGTATGATGTGAGGTTACCTACAACAGAACTTTTTTGCGACAGCGATTTTTCATGGTGAATCAGGAAAATGAGTATACTTAATATGTAGATACTAGGAGAAATTAAAGCTGGTGTACCACAGTGTACGTAGGTACTGGACAAATGTTGTACCTATCTGATATTCATTAGCGATCTGCCAGTTATGATGGCAACTTTTGCAGGTAAAACTGCCTCGAAAAACGCGCCAGAAAACGCGACTAATGAAAAATCATCCAAAAAACGTCTCAAAAAAATCTACAAAAATGTGCCAAAAATGCATTAAGAAAACGCGGGAAACGTTAAGAAAAAATGCGCGGAAAATGATCCAAAACAAACATTGAAAACGTCGGAAAAATTGTTCCTAAAATCACATCAAAATACGACTCCAAAACGGAGTCTTAAAAATGGTCCGAAAAACGCGCCAAAAAATGCTCAAAAAAAACTTCTTAAGAAAAAAAACGAATAACGCTCCAACAACGCCTCAAATTTGCGTTGTCATTCTGTTTGTAGTTTGCGGTTTGGATAAAAAATAATTCTATTGCTATTTATCACTGTAGTAGAGAAATATTTTTCTTTTGACTAATTGATTTATATTGGTGTCGAGTAAAGGATGGCAAATCTAGTGGTTTCTTTTAAATCATAGTTTAACTCTGACAGCTGTTTCGCGCTCGAAATCTTGACAGAAAGTCAGTATCATGCCTCCACGAAACGAAATTAGTCGCTTTACGAATACGCTTAAACAACGTTGGGAAATATTGAAAATTTATTATTTCCAAAGTGAGTGCTGTGTAGCGCAAACAGTGCGATTTTTGAAAATAAGTTTTGGCCGAAATGAAGCACCCACCGCGCCTGCTGGCGCCTGAACCACGAAACAACAAGTATTGTGGATCGGGAGCATTTTAACATATTGCTCCGATAAATTGCTGCTGTTTAACAATACTTGGTGTTTCGTGGTAGGTACTGGCCCCTGTACGCAAGTTTGTGCAAAAAGTTCGTTAGACTGGTATGCTAGTGGTCACACAACAAAATTGACGCATCTGGGGCTCGGAATCAAAAGGTAGTGATGGATCACTACCTTGTCGCAGCTAAGGTAAGAATGTGGATATCCAACACATCCCAACAGAAAAATACTGCGAGAAAGTATGACGTCGAAAAACTGCAATCGCAAGAGACGGCCAGAATCTTCGCCGATCACGTATCCCGATGCCTCTCGAGCAGTCCTATCGCAACAACAGCCAGTGCAGAAGACCACTGCCAGAAAGCCATCACCAAGGCCGCGACTGTTGTGCTGGGTTTCACCCGACCACCACCACGAAACCCCTGGTTTGATGAACAATGTCGACTAGCAAACGCAGAAAAACAAGAAGCGTATAAAGCGGCGCTGCGAAAGAGGACTAGAGCTGCTCGTGAGCTCTACGAGCAAAAAAGACGAGAGGAGCATCGGACTCTCTAAAAGGAAAAGAAAGAGCACAGGAAACGTATGATCGATGAAATTGAGAGATGCTACTCCAGGAACAATGTACGAACGTTTTACCAAAAGGTAAAAATAACGTGCCAGGGCAGACAATCCCGTACAGAAGCCTGTAGAGATAATGAAGGAAACCTTGTAGTAGAATCACAGTCGGTGCTGAGAATGTGGAAAAATTACTTCTGCAGATTTTATAATGGCGACGAAGACCAAAATCCCGCTGTTAGGCAGAACGTACCATTCAAAATAGACGATGATAGACAAGACTTCCGTCCACCTGACCAAAGCGAAATACGGGTAGCAATATCCAAGCTAAAGAACAACAAAGCTGCAGGGCCTAATGGTTTACCTGCCGAGCTTTTTAGACTTGCTAACGAGCATGCACCAACTCATCTCCAAAATTTGGTCTGATGAATGAATGAATGAAATCTCAGCATCGTTTGCTCGGTCCACAAGAAAGGAGACCCCGTCAACTGCGCCAACTACAGAGGTATCAGTCTCCTAAACATCGCATAAAAGTTCCTGTCTGCCATATTGCGTTAACGCCTTAAAGCCTTTACAAATAACCTAATTGGCCCCTATCAGAGCGGGCTTAGGCCAGGAAAGTCCACCGTCGGTCAAATTTTCACACTTAGGCAGATCCTAATCCTTGGAATAAACCCAAGAAGTTGAAATCGATACCCACCATCTTTTCATCGATTTCAAAGCCGCGTACGACAGCATCTACAGAGCCATGTCTAGCCTTGGCATCCCTGCAAAACTCGTTCGATTGTGTAGGATGACGATGAAGAAAGCTCGCTGCTGCATCAAGGTTGGTAACGACCTCACCGAAACCTTTGATATCAAAAGAGGATTTAGACAAGGTGACGCGCTGTCGTGCGACTTTTTCAACATCATACTTGAAAGAATCGTCCGGAACTCACAGGCCAACACGCAAGGAACGATCTTTCAAAAGTCCGTCCAATTGCTTCCATACGCCGATGATATTGACATAATTGGTAGAACACAGCGGGCTGTCACTGGTACGTTTGATAGTATAGAAACGGAAGCGGCTAAAATGGGTCTAGCGGTCAACGAGGGCAAAACCAAGTATATGCTGTCAACAAGAAGGGGCACCCAACATCGTAGAATCGGACAAAACATCACGATCGACAGCTATAACTTTGAGGTGGTGAGGGACTATAAATTCTAACAACAACATCTCAGAAGAAATTAAACGAAGAATAACTCTTGCCAACCGCTGTTTCTTTGGGCTAAGAAGGCAATTGAGTAGCAGAGCCCTATCCCGAACAAGTAAGGAGATTCTGTATAAGACCTTGATCATCCCAGTCCTGCTTTATGGCGCTGAAGCTTGGACTCTATCTAAAGCGGATGAAGATATCCTCGGCCGTTTCGAGAGAAAGATTCTTCGTAAAATTTTCGGTTCCGTTTGCGTTGACGGGCTTTGGAGAAGGAGATTCAACCACGAACTGGAGAGGCTTGTTAGCTGAGGCCTCGGTTCACCCCGAACTGTAGAGCCGCCTAAGTAAGTAAGTAAGAGGCTCGGAATCATTGGACCAAAGTGTAAGACAATCAGAAATGCAAGTATATTTTTTTTTACTTCTTTTGTTTTATCTACTTCTTTTAATTCCACAATTATTGTGGAATAGTAATAAGGTATTGGTTGCGTATAGTTACGATAGAAATTGTTTGTGTAGGCCTAATGAAAAAAATAAAAGTCAAACTACGATAGCCTAGAACTTCAATCTGTTTCTGTAGTGCAACAATATTATACGTAAAGGTATACCAGTGCGTGAATAAAATCGAAAAAAAAAAGAACAAAATAAAAAGAAGAACCATTAAAAGAACAGATATGTGAGTTTTATTAATTCACTGAGTATCTCTTTGCTGTTGTACTTTATATCTAGGTACATTATTGGTATTATTGATTAGTTAATCTTTTCATTTATGAATTCTCAAATAAGAGGCTAGAAATCATTCATTTATTTTATTATGTCCACTCAAAGATGTGTGCTCTCCTGCTCTGGGTGTTAGGATTCATTTAATACGAAGATGTGCGTGTTCCTGCTTCGTATCTACGAATTTTATTTAGCTCGAAGATGTGCGTTCTCCTGCTTCGACTAATAAGATTCATTTCATATAAAGATGTGTGCTCTCCTGCTTTATATGTTGCGATTTAACACGAAGATGTGCGATCTCCTGCTTCGGTGTTAGAATCGATTTCGTATGAAGATGTGCGCTCTCCTGCTTCATACATTTCACTCGAAGATGTGCGATCTCCTGCTTCGGGTGCTACGGCTCATAAAATACGAAGATGTGCGTGTTCCTGCTTCGTATCTACGGATTTTATTTAGGTCGAAGATGTGCGTTCTCCTGCTTCGACTAATAAGATTCCTTCCATATAAAGATGTGTGCTCTCCTGTTTTATATGTTGCGATTTAACACGAAGATGTGCGATCTCCTGCTTCGGTGTTAGAATCGATTTCGTATGAAGATGTGCGCTCTCCTGCTTCATACATTTCACTCGAAGATGTGCGATCTCCTGCTTCGGGTGCTACGGCTCATAAAATACGAAGATGTGCGTGTTCCTGCTTCGTATCTACGGATTTTATTTAGGTCGAAGATGTGCGTTCTCCTGCTTCGACTAATAAGATTCCTTCCATATAAAGATGTGTGCTCTCCTGTTTTATATGTTGCGATTTAACACGAAGATGTGCGATCTCCTGCTTCGGTGTTAGAATCGATTTCGTATGAAGATGTGCGCTCTCCTGCTTCATACATTTCACTCGAAGATGTGCGATCTCCTGCTTCGGGTGCTACGGCTCATAAAATACGAAGATGTGCGTGTTCCTGCTTCGTATCTACGGATTTTATTTAGGTCGAAGATGTGCGTTCTCCTGCTTCATATAATTTACTCAAAGATGTGTATTCTCCTGCTTTGGGTATTAGGGCTAATTTTTTATAAAGATATGGCTTATCCGACTTCGTTAAATTATTTAAAAATATTTTTATTTCATTGAGCTTAGGATACTCATGAGTTGTTTTATTTTCTTTATATCATTTGCAGAAAATAGATTCAGAATCCGAAGAGAACAATTCCCACGACCATGGACCAAATCTAAAAACATATTTTATTACCTAAATTTAATATTACTTATACTAATAAAGAAATGGTTAACGTTTTTAACAAAATAAATAATATATATATTTGATTTTCTTTATAAAAGTGAGGCTGGGAACAACGTTTCGGTCAATGGTGGGCGTTACAGAGCCATGTTAATCGACTTTTTTTTACTGAAGTTAAAGACATAGATTTGGACGACCATGCAGGATGGCGCGCCATACCACACAGCCCATGTCACAGGCGATCTTTTGAGCACAAAATTCCCAAATCGTGTTATCAGCCATCTTGGCGGTGTCAATTTAAAATCCTTAGCCATTTTGGTAAGATCCTATGCAAATTGCTAATGTTTAGAAACATATTTCTGATGTGGATCACCGCCTTGCAATTACTTGCGTGGCAGGGAGTGATGACGACGTGGATTTGAAGAGGCATACCTACGCAATATTACGCATATCCCCTATAGAAGATATTGTAGACTTCGGTTTTGGCATCATAACTGCGTATTTTTGTTAACCCGTAAACTAAAAACATGCGAGACGACCATATTCAACTATGTTTTGTTCATGAAAATAGTAGTGCTGCTCTGCACAAAACTTGAGCCAAATGAAACGGTACTTTTTCCATTGAAAAATATAAGGATGCAAAGTTTTTGTTTAGAATAGAATGCAAAGAAGAGAATAGCAAAACTCTGTTAGTTTCGGTCAAAATTTATTTACTTCTGACTATTTTAAAGAGATGCACTACTATTTTCATGAACACAGCGTATGCCATATAGGACGACATTTAAAGAACTGATGAATAGGTGACACTATGTTGTTTGCCACTTGCATTTCTAGCGAAAGAAAATAACAATTGAAAGCAATTAATACTTTTATGGTTGCTCCAGTCAAAATATTTTCATAAAAAAAGAAAGCGCCGACCTAACGCACAATATGCAAATTACTGAGACCCATTTAAAGCCCTCCTTCGAATGCTAACACCCCCGCCCCCCACCCACGTTGTCTATATCCTTCTATATGTAATTACCGACAGACAAAATATATTCCCCTTCATAACCTAATCTCCTCCTCTTATATTTCATGCATATGTAAACACTCTGCGAGACGAAGAAACAGCTTACAGACACAGCCACTCTTTAGTCTGCCGACTCCATGCGACGTCCTTCAATTCACCATCATTAATTAAATAATCGAATTCAATACAAATATCACCCTCAGTCACTGTGAACGCACTCCTGCCATCAGCTAAACTCTGCACATTTATCTCAAAAATTCAAAAAGGATAATCTCAACAACAAATATCTTTTCACCCTGAATTGTACCTACCTACGTACGTACATCCACAGGAGTAGACCATCTATTATGCATCACAACTATAGCTGAGCGCTTCCAAAAAAGAGGCGAACCCCAGCGAAGGATAAAAAGGGTAGCAACACCCTTACCCGCATGCACCTCCCTAACACTGAAATCATATTGCTAATTAAGCATTTGGTCCAGGAAATATGATTTATCCGCATCCTGTACAACAGTTTCGGTGACATGCCAGGATGAACCTCATTCCACAGGGAAAAACTAAATGTTCAACAGAAGGGTAGTCGGCGGATGTAAAATGTAATATGCGCATGACGTATGTATGAGTGACATAGAATACCGGCACCAAGGATATGTACCTAGAAGCCGGACACGCTGCCTTTTTAAATGATATCTACTTCTCTCTGATGAAGCAGTGCCAATTATTGTTCATGAATGTTCGCAATTTATTGACACGGCTTGGAAAAGGTAAAAGCCAGAATTTTCAGTCAGTTCAGTATATAGTAAAGCATTGCTGCGTGAGTATTAGTTATGCCTAAACTCACCCATGGGTCCTTTTTAGCTGGCCATCTCCCAGTGAAAGGCAGAAAAATAAGGAATTTTCTGGAGTAATTTATGACAAGGTCCCGTCCTTTTGGCATGCGGATGGTCGAAGGGTCGAATAGATCTAGGATTTGAAAAGGTGCAGATTTACAGTATATTTGGCCAGCAGTTACGACTGTTTGGATTTTTTTTTTCAATTGCCGCTTTTCTCTTGGGTACTTGTCTGCGCGCAGAAAAAAAAGATTATGACGTTTCGAAGGGTCCGCTGATTGTGTGGAGATGTGTGCCCACTTTGGTTTCCATTAGCGCTAACAAGGGGCGAATTCACTGTCTTTTCAGGTGAAAATTGCGGTGTTGAAATGGATGGAATATTTTTGTTGAAAGCTAAGAAAGGTTTATTCAAGATGGAGCCATAAAATGATCATAATGACGGCTAAGTGGGGTGGATGACAGGGTGTTTTTTTCGAGACACAATTCTGTTTTGACATTGGCTATTCAAAATTAAATCATACAGGTGAAGGTGGACCTTACCTATAGGTATATACTTGATTGAATAATTGCATTATAGATGATTATGTTGTGCAGAATGATATAAAACGAAGAGTTATCAAGTTTGAAGAGTCAATTATCAGGAGAAGAAGATGCTTATAAAACCCGTAGCTGCACACATATTCTTCATTTGTCATGTCCAGCTGTGCTTATTTAAGCGGAAATGTGACGAAATAAATGAGGGGATTTTCTACAAGAAGTGCACATAGTTTCGATAGGGTGTCCCATAATTCACTCGAAATTTGAATTTTGCGCCATTTAATAGGACAGTGATGCCAGCGGAAAAATAAAAGATGTGTCAGCTGAAATTACAAGATATGGATGTGGCCAACATGTGGTTTGAACAAGACGGTACCATATGCCATACACATACAGCCAGAGAAACAATTCAATTACTGCATGAGTCATTTCCTAATCGTGTAATCTGACGTTTTTGCGATCAGAATTGGCCATCCAGATCTTGCGATTTCACGCCATTCGACTTTTTTTGGGGTTTTTTGAAGTCAAATGTCTATGCAAACAAGCCCACGAACAACAACGCCTTGAAAGAGGAAATTTGGAGGTGTATTAATGAAATTCGGCCACATTTATGCGAAACGATCACAGAAAATTAAAAAAAAAAGAGTACGTACTTGTGCCAGTAAAGCTATTTCATACAATAACCCCAATCTACTCTATGAATCAATAAAACATTTAGATAATCTTTCTAATTAAAAATCTGTATTTTCGTAAATTATGGGACACCCTTTATAATATGTAATTTGTTAATTTTTGGGACAAGGTCTAAAGAGACTATCTAAAAGGAGTACCTGTAAGGAGGCCATCAGAGGACATAAATGTTCTATGGTAAAAGGATCTCTCAAGACCCTCCATAATACCTATAGCTAACTTAAAATACTACACTGGACAGACCGGACGGCAAAAATAACGCCCCCAAAATACGCTCCATAAAACGTTACAAAAAAAGAAAAAAAAAACTAAAATTCGCATGAAGAAACGCACCAAAACAAGAGGCTAAAAAATGAGATCCAAAAATTGGTCATTCTTGTAGGGTTTTTTTGACGCGTATTTTATTGAGTTGAGCCCGTCTGTCTGTCTATCTGTCTGTTGAAAACACGATAGCGTCCAAAATGGTATCGGAAAGGCCAATGATAACACTTTTATTTGTTTGCGTTCATAAGGCCCAAAGTGTGGATCCTACAATACGCTTCAGTAAGTGATAGGAGCATGATTACAAAATTGCAATCAATAGTTTCCAATGGTGGGTTAGTGAGTTAATTCTAGCTCCAGTGAGTGAAAATCTGTACACCTTTTAATAGGGATATTAAAATCTATATAAAATCCAAAAACAAACTTACATACCGCAATGCTCAGAAATATACACAGATACATACCATAAAAGGATGAATACATTTTCATCGCTCTACTGTGCACGCAGTAAACAAAATTATACAAGGCACAGCAGGGACGTACCACACTATCACCTGAAATGTGAAAATGAAAATTCTTTGGATAAATTCATCCCCAAACACCGCTTCCTTAGACATAATAATATGAAACTGAGATTGATGGCATAGGACCACCACAAGGAAGTTCGCTTTTCCTATCGCCATTATTGGCCCCCAGCTATTTGATGTGTTAAATGTTATAGACTCTTCTCATTTCAGCGCCAAGTGTTAATGGCGATACACAAAAGGCACCGGATTTACCGGCAAAACAAAAGAACTCGTAACAAAAACAAAACGAAAAGCGGGTGGACATGGTTGCATTGGTGCCACGAAATGAGAAAACACACGGCGAATACTAACGCCCTCCACGACCACTATTCAGCAAAGCTTTTTCGCACTCAATTTCATTGAATTCCGGTAAATTAGTTTGCAACAGCTTTTCTGTTGGCACTGTGCAAATGAGTGGGCGGACATTTTTATAAACTGTATTTCATTAATAACGCACACACACAGTCCTTCATATAGACATTGTTTCCGTCTGTCGCCGTCATCGTTGTCGTTTTCGTCGTCGTCGATTGTCATGAACGCCTCCAGCGCCCTCCGGACATATTCAATATAGCACAGCATCCGATGCGATGCCATACACTGTTTGTACACTTTGGTGACGGCGTGGCCGCGACGCAATAGAGGCGTCAACCGACCAACCTTCATTCACTCTCAGGATAAGGATGTAATGAAAACCTATCCGGAGATTGTCATTAAAAAAACAATTAACACAGACTCAGGCAGTGCGGTGACGATGGACGGTGGACCCACAGAGATAATAATGCTATATACGGTGTACGTAACGCGACTTGTGAATTGTGATTGTTTAATTTTGCGCACAATAGCACGTAATAGAGAATTCAATAGAGCGGATTGAGCAGCGTGTCTGCCATCTCTGTAGATGGTTGATCAAGTGAATGGATTTCATAAAATATTAGAAGATCTAAGTGGTTGAGCCATTTTTGTTTTGTCCACCTATCCACATTATATTTAAAAGCTATACCTACCTGCTATAATGTCCAAATAACAAATGTCTTGACTCTATTGCGCTCTTCTAAGAGTGGTACCACAAAATCGACATCATCGATACAGAAGCCAGGCCTCTTTGAAAATATTGTTTTTAATCTCCATATATTTATGGTGCGCTCGCACATTTTCTATTGCAGATTTATCAGCACAGTAACAGAAGTCTATTTTGAATCTGCAATCCATCGACTTTTTTAAGAATAAATTGTCGGTCAAAGTGCTGCCAGACTAGGAGAGGACGAGATTTCGAAGACTATTATTTTTTGTTACGCATGCTTGACAGTGTTGACACCTTTAACCAAAGCGAACTATTATGACTGTCACTAACTTTATACCTGACAGACGTGATTGGATCTAAGGGAATGCTCACATCCACAAATATCTTAAAAATACGTAAAAATAGAAAAGGGAACAAGAACAGAATTTGCGAAGATCTGCGTGGTTAGGAAAAAAGTTCAAACCTTGCTTGGTAAATGCAAAATGAGTGGGTTACCTTACAGATACAATACTGCTGGCACTGAATTGGAGATACTTTCATTTTAGAAACAACTATACGGAGCTTTCAATGGAGCTAAGTTTCATTGCCTGTGTCAAGAAAAATGGAACAACGTTGTGACATAAGCCAATAAATATAAAATCGAATCAATTGAACCCCTATTACGCCACACACGAGCCCTCTAGGAAAGTTGCTTCTTTTATTATGTGAGCCAAGGTGCAAGTCAACATGTTCTGTTCGACGATTGATTAGCTATAGTGAGTGGCCTTCTTTGGCTCTTACATGCTCGTTGACCGACTAATAATTCCAATTTCAAATTTTCTAAAATTTTAGGCCTATCTTCTTGCAACCATTCGTTTGTGAGTGTTTCTATTTTTGAGACGAATGTAAGGGACCTGCAATTTTATGCCGAGTCCGAACGGCTGAATTGAGAAGCTTTTTCAGGACAAGCATACTCTCGGATGTTTGTCAGACATTCACGACAGGTGGCGCAGTAGGAAAACCCGACGAAATTTGTGTTTTTCCGGGGATCGAACCTGGGATCCCTCGCACAGAAGTCCAGCACACTACCACTACCGCTATACTGCTCCCACAAATTCATCTTATGCGTTGCTTTTCTATTTCTGATGCGCAACTCTTTTGACATCTTCTTCAAGTCAATCAAGTAAATATTGCTTTGCTTTTTCATTAAAGCGTAGCGATACCACTTTTATAAAAGAATATTACTCTAGCAAAATTCGGCACCCTTGCCTCTAAACGAATCTTATCAACACTCTTCTTGAAATCTCTTATGTAGTTTAATTAATTTTTTTCTTGTTTGAATTCTGTACGTCCCACTTGATCTCAGAAGCAAGCAATAAACAATTTCAACTCACCTATGTCATCAACTTCTAAAGGCAGAGATTCTTCTTTGCTAAGAATCTAGGCCCATTTACCTTTTCCAGTGCCCCTTTGTTTGTACAAAAAAAATATCAGGTACAGCTTACAATATTCCCTATATCTACACACGGCGGTGGACCTGTATTTGCACATTGCAAATGCAACAGAAGCAAAATCACCTCTATAACACAGTTTTACACAGAGCCTCATCCTTTCACTTAGATGGTGAGTATACTGCAACAGAAACGACCCGAATGTTTGACTGTACAAAGGATAATGTCCCATCTTGGGCCGCATGAATATTCATAGGCACGCGCTAAAAAACTGGGCAGAGGGTGTGCAATTAATTCCTCTTTTGCATTTAAAATTTCTTGTTTATCTTTTAGGGCGCACACACAAAAGCGGGTAAGTATACGCCACCGTAGCCGCCGAAAATTGTCGACATTTTGTGCTTTTCTCTTCGCCGTGTCAACGAAGTGAAGAGTGGGATGGTTTTCCTTTGAGCGAACCATTCGCCCTTGTAACTATGTAACTGGGTGCTCAGTTACCGCATCGAAGACGAAGATACTGCAGGTGCCGCGAAGAGTATATCTGATTTCTGTCGAAAGGCGTTTTAAACCCTTCCTTGGGTAAAATACATTAAAATGTATAAAGTGTATTATATACAGCTTCGGAGTAAGGAACTTTAAAATGGGATTTTTCATGAACTAATGAATATTTAAGAGACGTACGAAAAGGCAACCCATACAGATGATGGCAAAGTGACATGAAAGGGATATCGCTGAGATGGCAAGGACTTTGCTCGCGCCTAATTAGGTGAAAAGTGTGAAGTGCACGATGTAACGATTATGGAAAAGGATGCTTTTCTAAATCGGTTTGGTAGGGATCAAAACAGGTTAGAGAGTATAGGTAGGTAAGGTACCCTCTTTTGAAAATTAGGGTATCTTCTATTATAGTTAAGTAGGTTGTTACAAGTGTAATGAATGACATGCTTGACAATTTTTCGAATATTGTTTGGGTAGGAGTCATATGCCTCTATTAAAAAAATCATGACACGTTCATACATTGGGTGGTATGCATAAAAGACAGTAAATGCTTTTACTGGGGATTTTTTAAGTAAATGCTTATTTTGGTATGCATAAAACGGAGTAAATACTAAAAATTAAGTATTTACTTCAAGTAAAAGCATATACTTTTTTCGGATGAATTTTTTCAGTAAATGCTTTTTTGGAATGCAGAAAAACTAGTATTTACTTTTTTTCTTCAGTAAATACTGGAAATTTTTTAAGTTGCTATCGACCAACTTGAAAATTTCATAGCATTTACTTTTTCTTGAATTTAGCAGTTTTGTAAGGAGCAATACTAAGAGACTTTAGTCACAGATCGAGTTTAAAGCGATTAAGGTCGTATAATAATTCAAATTTAAAAAGAAAAGTCTATATTCTAATCAGAATGGCAGAGTATGTACGTGTTAACTTCACAAAGGTATATATAAGGGACGATCGGGGACCGAAGCAAATTTCAAGCAACTGTATCGTTTTGAACGAGAAAATGTAGAGTGGTTAAGTGAATATTTCATTGGTAAGATGCATTTGGCAAATTGAGAAAATCTAGCTCTTTTTAGTTGCCATCACTTGTCACTCGAAGAAACTAGTTTAGTATGACAAAAAAGCTCAATGCGATGGATGTGTACAATAAAGAAAACTAGTGCAACCGTACGTTTTTTAAGCCTGGATAAGTACAATAAAAAAAAACTAAGCCAAGCGTATATTTTTCAAACCCGTTTGTAAAAAAATAGTATTTACTATGATTTTGGATGAATTTTAAGTATTTACTTGAATGAATTCAGAATTTACTTAAAGTATTTGCTGTCAAGTAAAAACTTATTTTTATGCATACGAAACGAAGTAAATGCTGAAAATCGGAGCTTCTACTTTAATTTCAGTATTTACTTAAACCTTTTGCTTGAAGTAAATACTGTGGTTTTATGCATACCACCCATTATCTATACCTACTATACATCAATTAAAAGAGATGGCTTAAAATAGCACAAGAAAAAAAAAAAACAGGGGAATTTAGAAAACCATACGAATGAATGACGAAATAAATATTTTCTGCCTGCATATTTATTGGTAAGAAGCTACTAGCCAGATCGCGGTTTCCACACGAAGACAATATAAGAATAGATATTGAATATCTTAATCAAGAAGGCTTCAATTTCATTGAGCCAGAACGAACTGCATACGAACTATGCTAGTTGCAGACATCTATTAAAAAAAATGGCTGTAACCCCACACTAGTAATTCATATCCCTACGTCGGAGGACATTCCAAGAAAACTTTCCAAAATCCTAATTGACATTTTTTACCCAAAGGTATTAGGGGGAGGAGGGGATGGTCTAAACGCGGGGCAAATTTAAACAGATCACGATGATTCTATATCCAATACTAAAGGGTTTTCCAATAATAGGTGTTATTTTGGTATTCAAAGAAAAATGCCATTTTTTGAGATAAATGATCGGATGTTTATTAGGGTGGGTCGAAAAATTCAATTTCGTCCGATCGTTTTGCAATAGCAACCAAAACGTGACCCCAAACTTTCAAATGTGTGTACAAATTTTTAAACATTTTTTTTTTTTCTTGTCGGTCTACCCTCCCATTTTATTTGAATTTGAAGATATTTTGTGAAATCTACGAAGTTTGAACCGTAGAATAGGCAAGGAGAACATATTTGGTCACACAGATGGTAAGTTTGGCAATAGATATCCATTTCCTAATCCATATCTCATCTCAATATTCAAAAGGCACTCAGTGACAACACTGGCAACAGTAGCAAACGCATCACAACATGAGGCGTACAGAGCGCAGGTGCGAAAGAGGACTAGAGCTGCTCACGAGCTCTAAAAGATAGGTACGGGTGGAACATCGGAACCTCAGGAAGAAAAAGAATGAGCACGAGAAGCCTAAGGTTGAAGAAATTGTGAGATGCTATTCCAGAAATCCTACCAAAAGATAAAAACAACATCCCAGTGCAAAAAATCTTGTACAGAATCCTGTAGAGATACCCAGGATTTGAATTTGAATTTGAATTTCCCATTTTATTTGAATTTGAAGATATTTTGTGAAATCTACGAAGTTTGAACCGTAGAATAGGCAAGGAGAACATATTTGGTCACACAGATGGTAAGTCTGGCAATAGATATCCATTTCCTAATCCATATCTCATCTCAATATTCAAAAGGCACTCAGTGACAACACTGGCAACAGTAGCAAACGCATCACAACAAGAGGCGTACAGAGCGCAGGTGCGAAAGAGGACTAGAGCTGCTCACGAGCTCTAAAAGATAGGTACGGGTGGAACATCGGAACCTCAGGAAGAAAAAGAATGAGCACGAGAAGCCTAAGGTTGAAGAAATTGTGAGATGCTATTCCAGAAACCCTACCAAAAGATAAAAACAACAACCCAGTGCAAAAAATCTTGTACAGAATCCTGTAGAGATACCCAGGGAAACCTTGTAATAGAGTCACAGTCGGTGGTAAGAATGTGGAAAACCATTTTTGCAGACTATAATTGTCGACGAAGACCAGAATCCCAATGTTCGATAAGTAGAACGTACCATTCAATATAGACGGCCGGACGGGAGCGCGCGTCGCGGCGATCTGATTGGTCGCTATCAGTGTGTTTTTTGACCAGTAAAGTATACCGTCTATCAAATTTTACACTTCAGAAGATCCTGGAAAAAACCAAAGAAGTCCAATTCGATACTCACCAGTCACCACCTTTTCATCAATATAGAGACGAGCTATAGGTACAGAGCCTGCAATCTATAATTTTGGTACCCCTGCAAAACTCGATCGTTTGTGTAGAGTGATGAAGGACATAGCTCGCTGCTGCATAAAGGTGGATAACGACCCTACCGAAACCTTTGATGTCAAAGAGGATTTAGACAAGTTGAAGCGCTGCTATGCAACATTTTCAACATCATATATGTACTTGAAAGAATTTTCCAAGACTCATGATATTTACATAATTGATAGAACACAGTAAGCTGTCACTAGTACGTTTGCTAGTACAGAAACGGAGGCGGCTAAAATGGGCCTAGCGGTCAAAGAGAGCAAAATTAAGTATATGCTGTTATCAAGAGGGGACACCTAACATCAACGGATCGGACAAAACCTTACAATTGACAGCTATAACTTTGAGGTAATGAGAGACTTTGTATATAGGTACGAGAAGCTCGGCTATTCTATCAGCTCTGATAACAATGTCTCAAAAGAAGTTAAACGATGGATAACACATGCCAACTTTTGTTTCTTTGAGCTGAGAAGCAATTGCGTAATATAGACCCTATTCCGGATAACTATAAGGAGATTATACTCGTATATAAGATCTTTATTATCCCAGTCCTGCTTTATGAGGCTGAAGCTTGTACTCTATCTATATCTAGGATGAAGCTTTCCTCGGTCGCTGCGAGAGAAAGATTATTTGTTCAGCGACATCGACCTAGTAAAAAAGTGCACATCAGTTCTTTAAGATGGCTGGGACATGTAGCAAAGAGACAGCGCACTAGAGGAAAAACTCGCCTTAGGTGGCGCGCACAAGTTGAAATTGTGAATTTCAAGAATGGTGTTTAATTATATTACAGTGCAAAGGACTATTCACATGAGAGCGAGCGAACGAATTACTAAAATGCGAACAAACAGTTTTTGATGCATTTATGAACAGAAAATTTCACATTTTACTATTCTAAGAGAAGGATAATTAATTGTTCCATCAAAATATACTAAGAAACCAAGTTTAAAAATAGTCTTAATAACGAAATTTCGAAATCCAAATTTTTTGCCGCGAATGAAAACACCCTAGCGCGAATTGTCAGTCTATTCACAATCCACATTACATATTTAAATCGCGTTCCACAAAGTAGCGAATAAAAAATTCGTTCGAACTTAACCTTATTCCAAGAGGAAAATATATTGGAATAATAAAATTTGGAATTCTCTGTTTATAAATGCATAAAAAGTGGTTTATTCGCATTTCATCAATTCGTTCGTTCGCTCCCATGTGAATGGTCCTTAAGTGTATATTATTGTAGCTGCAATATTGAAGTTTTTTTGGTATTTTTCGTTTGATTAAGCATTTTTTTTGCGAAAAAATGTTTTGCTCATAAAGACCGACTAAAATGATTTTGTCTTGGTCAATGCTGACCACAAGGGACGGCCAATATATTATGTTGGAAAGATAATTTAAGTACACAGCCGATTAGAATTCGACATAACATTTGAAAGTCTGCATTTAAGACCACAAGTGGAGGACATTTCCATCGCATTGCGAAACGATATAAAATACTTTCTTCCCAGCCCAGCAATACAACCCGGACCATCTCGTGCTGCATCTAGATACGCCTTCGACAGCGATTTGAATAATTTTGTAATTCGTCAATTATTATTTAAAAAACCAAAATTAATAAAAGGTGGTGTTTATACCTACCAAATATGAATTATAAATTTATGTACACTTACCCCATGAGTGGGGCACAGCACATATAAACGATATTATTTTTTTTTTTAAAAGCCTAAAATTACTACATGGGTTTTGATATTTCTCCAAACAATTAATTCAATTTAATGGGGAATAGTTCAAAGTTAAATGGTGTTGGGTACTTTATGACAATAAACGCACCAATTGTATAGTGGAAGAAATTTTTCAAAAATCATTTACACCATCCCCAGCTGCACCTATTAGTATACATTTTTCTGCCTGAATGAATGTTTATTTTGGTTGGTTGATTTTTTGAATGGGATGATCTCAGAAAAATTTTTGATGAAAAGGAGGAAAAAGTAGCTAAAATAGTCATTTTTAGCAATTTTCAAAAAATCATAAAAAATTGAAAACATTTTTTTGCAGTCACTATTTGAATTGTATGAAGAAACTTTTTGCATCAAAACATATTTTTTTGGACCGAGAAAAAAAGTCAAAAAAGTAGACTTTTACAAAAATTCTGAATTTTCAATGGGTTTTAATGGGTTAAGGAAAGTTTTGTATCATTCAAACGGAATTTGAATGAACTTTCCATTAATGCCAAAATTTACTGGAAGTAAGTTCAAATTATGAGTAGATTTAACTTTAGTTTTGTCAAAATACTTATGGCCACCATTGTATAAGGCTGAATCTACTCGCAACATCTTGGTAGAGCTCGTCAAAGCACATATGGTGCACAAGGGGCCTTCATTGGTTTGGGTAAAAGATTTCGAAGAATCCATAACTCTCCCCATATGGGTAGAGTAAGAATTATCGACGTGTTCCAACCATCTCATCTTGGGTCTACCTAGATTCATAGATAGTCTTGGAATCGTATTTGAAGACAAGCGTTTAACATGACCAAACCACCGAAACATGGAGAAGTAGCTGATCGACATTTCTTCTTCTTCTTCTTGTCATATATAAAAAACTAAACTACGATTCATTCATTCATTCACTGACTCATCAAGGCGCAACCCAAACCCTTTGCCCTAGAAAGCTAACATTTTTAACCAGATACACTTCTTGTTCTGGATTCAAGTAACGAATATTATAAGATCCATGTGGATCAGGTGAGAATGAAATATAAAATCGAGAGCTCGACCATAAACACTTCGTTGGCAACCAAAATGAGCTGCGATAGTATCATCCTTTCTATTATTTTCAATATTTGGTGTCCTGTTGCTCATTTCTTAACTTGCACAAATGCACAAGTTTCAAGCCTCTATTCTACAGGCTGAACATGTAAACGAAAAATTATACTGTATGCATAGGAACTTTCGTCTCCCGTGTATAGGACTTAAGTTAATTATAAGAAAAACATTAGGGCAAGGATATCGCATCTCATTCCGATACTCATGTTCTTCAAGTGTTATCCTTCCCATTCATATATACATCATACAGAAACGTTTTACTTTTGCGAATGTAAACAAGTCGCATCCACTGATTGGATACTCATACTCCCTTATGCCGCATTCGTTTCAAGGAAACCAAGAATAACAAGCTCCGCGCTGGCAGTGAATTTTAATTAAAAGTAAATTCAATTTCAACTGCAGAAAAGCACTATTTAATGAAAGTAATTAACGGTGGACTGTAAAGTTGTGTCGAGTTGATAGTTAAACGGCAAACAACCGAAAAATAAATTGAATGCGTTTGTGAGACGTTACTCTTTACTATTATCGCGCGCGCCAAGCTGCGACAACCCTTGGCAGTTGCTGGCTTGTGACACAATGCTGCCGCCGCGCCGACCGCCGCCACCGACGACGACTGATAATGAAATTCTCTTTGGCATCAATCTGCATCCCTTGGAGTTGGAATGGCGCCAGCAAACCAATGGACAAATAAAGAAATGAAAATGGGAAAGAAATTGTGTAAACAGAGAGTCAGAGTCCTCCTCCGTGATGTGGTAGTGGTAGATGGTAGCTGCTAATGGTGTCCTTCGGCCCTTCGACGTTTACACCTTACCTTGGAGTGTTTACCTATACTTGGATGCATGTTAGGCACCTCGATAGGAAAATATAATTGTGAACCTTCGTCGAGCTCTATCTAATCAACGACCATAGTTAGGGTGAGGTAAGTGTCAGAGTATAGAAAAAGTATTTTATTTTTGTTTTTTTTTATGTCGGCTAATGAGAGGAAAAATGAATAAATTTTCTTGGGCGAAAAAAAAACGTCTCTTCACGGTACACGGTACGTTCATCTGGTGCTTTACCCGTCAAGCAGTGCAATGTGTCATGGAGGTGGGTAGTTTGGTTCTGGTTGAAAGTTGAAACAGAATTCCCTCGAAACTTTAGTTTAAATGCAAACACAATGGGAAGTTAATGGAGGTGTGACTATAAGCGAAGACAACCCTAACAAGTCACCCACCCTTGGGACAATCTCGACGCGCCGAGAAAGTTTTGAACTGTTTTTTTTTTTACTCTTTTCATTGGCCTGTTTGTTTTGCATACTTGAAGCGCTCAAGCTGGTAGTTGAGAGTTTTGTGTAATTTGTTCGAGTAGGTCTAGGATATAGGAATGAACATTATTATAATCTTTCAGTATCTACTTTATACACATAGATATTTGAATTTATATGCTTCCGTACGAAAATCATTTTTCAAAAGTCTGACTCACAGTTAACCGTCATAAATGCGCATAAATCATTTTCCTACAAAATATCGGAATAGCCAATAATGCTTATCCTGCTAAACCGAATCATATTCATTCGATATGAATGGAGATATTGGAGAACCATATGGAACTGTCTACTCCAGGTGGCAATGGCAATAGCCACAATCTATCCGTAGTCTTCTCGACTACGGCCGGGGCACGGATTCTGAAGGCCCCAACATTCATACCCGAACCCAAAAGCGACTCATGCAGCTCTATGTCCGATTCACTCGGCAGATTGAGTATGAGACAAGTTGTGGGTTTGGCTCACTGCACTGCCACTGACGGTCAGACTCGGGATACCTTCACGGTTGAACGAGCTTCTGAAGAGCTGCGCCTGTCTAAGGGACAGCGGAAGAGAAAAAAAAAGAAGCTGATGGACCTGCGGCACAAAAATGCTTTATCTGCTGAAGGCGCTAGCACTTCTTTCAGCTCTTCGGCGGTGCCTTTGAAAAGGCACAGGTCGGTGGAGGTCTTACCAACTGAAACTAACCAACCCCTTGGATCGGGCACTGCCACCGCTTCTGCTAACCCGAAAAGCAAGAAGAAGCGACCCAAGTTCGAAAAGAGAATAAGCCCCACTCAAGTCTGTGAGTCTGTTCGTGCACGGAAGTAGTATTGGCGGACGGAAATCGGACTCCAGGCGGAGATTTTCGCTATCCTTATGGCCATCATTACATCTTAAAGTTTTTTCTACTGCGCCACCTCTCGCGAACGTCTGACAAACATCCGAGAGTATGCCTGTCATGAAAAGCTTCTCAATTGAGCCGTTCGGACTCGGCATAAAATTGTAGGTCCCTCCCATTCGTCCCAAAAATAGAAACTCACACAAAACGAATGGTTGCGAGAAGCTAGGCCTTGGGTGTCACCCGCCTGTTGCGCCACCTATTTATTTTTTTTTTTTATGGCCATCAGGCCATGCGCTATATTGTGACAAACAAGTGGAGGGCTAGAAGCATATGCGTTTGCAGTGATAGTCAAGCTGCATTAAAAGCGCTGCTCAACCCTCGTCCAAGTTAGTGCTCGAAATCAAGCTTTCTCTAAACTTGGTCGGTAGGCTAAACACGGTCAAACTTGTTTGGGTCCCAGGTCACACTGGTGTCCAGGGAAACGAATCGCTGATGGGCTCGCCAGGTTGGGTTCAGAAGAAGATTTCTTATGACCTGAACCTGCGTTGATACTTGGGTTTCTCGTGAACACGAATGTCGGTGGCGTGACTGTGCTGGATGTAGACAGACCAAACGACTGCGTCCGGACATCTTTCCTTCTGTCTCTCAGGAGAATCGACTGCAGACTTCTTGTGTTGGGCTTGAGCAACACCACCATCTGTTCTGCTTGTGGACAGGATAATGATACAGCGAAGCACTTTCTCTGTAGTTGTCCTGCCTTTGCTCGCATCAGGTGGCGGACCTTTGGGGCTGACGTGGTGAGTGCCGAACATCTAAGCTCTTCATCACTGAAGCTCCTTCTCATCTTTCTTCGAAAGACGGGAAAACTAAGTACAGCAATGTAAGGTGTCTGTTTGGCTGTACAATGGACCAGTAGTTGTGTCTGAGTGCTCCATCGGATATTGTCGTCCCCTCTTCAACACTCCATCGATACAAACTGAACCAAAAATCAAAAACTGCACCATACAGATCAACCGGAATGATTAAGGTCTTGCACATATTTATACCACTATTGGGAGAGGGTTTTACTTCTAAGATGCCTCCATAGCCCGAAGAAACAGCGAGTTGAGAGTTTCAGTACTTGCAAACGCGCCATTGATTACTCGCTGAATTCTGCCGTCAATCATCTCCATATACAAGAAGTTGGAGGGACTTTTGAAAAGATGTTGATTTTGGCTTGTGGAATTATTTTTTAGTACAATTGTTCCAAGAGTGATGTTAAAGAAGTTATATGATATCGTGTCATCTTGTCATAAACCTTTTTCGACATCATAAATTTCTACATCTTCATCAGACGGACGAGTTTGGAAAGGATGCCAACATTTTACAAAGCTTTGTATATTTCGTCTTAACATACGCTATCATAAGCAACCTAGAAGTCGATAAAGAGCTGGTGTTTATCGATCTGGAATTCCTGCGATTTTTCTGATTTGGTCGATGGCGGACTTTCCTAGTCTTAAACCTCACTGATATGGCCGAATCAGTTTATTAGACATTCACACAAAATCATGGAGCAAGTTTCCTACACGAGAATTTAAAAGCTGACTTTTTAGAAGTTTTAGAAAATAAATAGACAGCTATCCGTCCCTTTAAAATCCCAAACCACATAAATTCAATAACTGATTGGCTACTTAACATTTAAGTTAGCGCAGGTTACAATACATGTATGAATGTATAACCAATTAAATGTATATGATCAATTTTAGAGATAGAAATAATTGCACATATTCGCCGGCTTTTTATAAGTTCAGATACAAAATCTGAATTGACTATGAATTATAAATGTTGAATACTATAGTTGACCATCAGAAATAGAAATAGTCCGCTTCGAATTTGTTATGTTTTAATATTATAAGTAAAAGTATGTTACCTTCGACCTATGCTCGAAATATCCGGTTCTAAGTACCGGCTACCTCAAAATAACTACATGAGTAGGTCGGTCGAAAGGGATCGAAATTGACTTAATAGCTCATCAATGATTCAACCGGATATCCTGTATGGGCGAGGACATCCGTTTTTAGAAGGCGGAAGAGCATTATGTCTACTTGCTTGCCAATGTGAGTGACGTTGGTCAAATTCTCGTTTATTATGCAGATACTGCCAGGCCACAAGCTCTGGTGATGTTGTCCTCTATACGGTCAAACCACTGCGCTGTGGAGTCAAGGGTGACTTTACCTTCGACCGATTGTCATACTCGAAGTTGTTGTCGGCCCAACAACGGTTCGGTGGATAGAGTGACAGCATGTGCGGGCCACTACGAGGAGCGAAAATATTCGTAATCAATGCCAGTCGCACACTTTGGTAGTCGGTGTATGCCAAATAAATGCCAAAATTGCTTCACACATACACTCTTATAGTATCTGTCAGTTTCCTGACCAATTGGCCGGAGGACAAAAGCAACCGAATTGTAAAGGATATGTCATATACGACAACACAATCCTGGATGAAATCGAAAGCGGATGAAGAGTTTTTGAACGAAAAGCATGCGAATGACCGAATGCCGGTTGAACTGTACTACTATAATAGAAACTGCCGACCGACTACCGACTTTCTTAAGGGTTCACCACAAGTTGGCACCGTGGAGCGGCCAACCGGCATGCAGTCCATATATGATATGGACAAGTGAAGCGAATTTGATGATCTATTGTTGCACCACAGTATGTGACACTCGTCACAATCAGGATGTGATGCTTCGGCATGGCCCAGAATGTTCGATTAGGCCATGAAGGGATACGAATATATGGACGCTGGGTATTTTCACGTGTATTCACATTCCATTCACCACTTGGAAAAGTGCAGGTCGGTTGGATGGGGAAATCAATTGTGCTGTGTTGGCGAACTACGAACTTAGCTTTCATCCACTTGACCATGGTGGCCCCCAGGTCCCCACTCCCACACAGGGTTGTCTTGTAATCATATACGCTTTTGTTGTTCGCTGATCATTTTTGAATTAGTCTTATATAAGGTGCCTGAAGGGATGAGTATAAATGCTCGAGACGAGAGAAATAAAGAATCAACTCAACACAGCTCGATTTTTGGAGAATAAGAAAATGAAACGGAATTCGTCACGGTGGTCGCTCAAATCGTTCGTAAATATAAACTTTTCTGAATGGCACTCAGTACGATGATGTATTGTGTGTATGTACCTATATGTATACGATGAAAACTTTTGTTTGTTTGTTTGGATTTCCGAGTGAAAGGAGAGCGTTGCCCAGCAAATGTTATATAAGGAAGTATTTTGTTCGACCCTAATGATTTTCATTATTTTATTCTTAAATGTGACTAGTTATGTGACCTTTTAGTGCATTATAATATAATGTACCTGGAAGCAGGAGTTAGCGGCATGGGATTTCTTTCATTTGTTCTATGAGCTGACGGTTTCATGGTATCTAATGGAACAAATATCAAGAATAAATAGATAATAGAGAAATATATATAGTTTAGTTTAGTTTAATGGACTATTTTATTTTACGTTTAAAAATGCATACATTTTGTTTTTTAACTTAGTCTATAGGGTTTGGCCTTAGGCCGTCTACCAGATTGACATTCAAATAAAAAGAAGTAATTCATATTTCTTATATCATGTATATAAAAATATGTGTAGGTACATAAATATATAATTTTGTTTTATATTTTGTTTTTCTTTAAAACATTTCTTCAATTATGCTATTTCTGTAACTAAGTGCGTTGACTGTGTAGTTATAGAGCAAGTTCCAATCTCTACCACCATTCAATATATGTATTGCTTCCTCCAACCCAAGTGCCGGAACTCCGAAAAAGTTTATGCGGATTTCTTTAAGTATTGGACATTTTGCGATGAAATGTAACACATCCTCTCGCTCATTGAGATTACAAAGTTCGCATAAAATTGGAAGCTCTGGGCGGTATGGAATATAATTCAATTTTAGAAGTTCGCCTCTTACTTTGAAGATGATGCTTATCTTGTCTGCCGAATAGCTGCTCAAAAAATAAGTCCTGTCATTTAGATAATGGTTTAGCTTGCTGTAGTAAGCTCTGTGTAGGGATGCTTGGGCTTCATTTGTAAATTCGTCATAGATTCGTCTTCCAGTTTCCGTCAGTAACCGTCTTGCTTTCTGCCTAATTGAAGCCTGTGGCTCATTCGCCATAAGAGTGAAGTTATAACCGCATTTCCGTCCCAGCAATTCCCAGTCTTGGACACATTTGACCCTGTAGCGCAGCATTTGTGTAAGCAGCAATCTTGGAATTCTTTCTTGGCTCATCCCAAAGACCTTTACGATGTAGTCTAAATGCAGTTTAAGGGTATCCATGAACAGGGGTGCTACTCCAGTCTCCAAGTGTAACATATAGTTGGGGGAACTGTTTGGAATTTTAAAAACCCTCCTAAGGAAATATCGAATAAACTTTTCCACAGCCTCAAACGAGCAGTAACCCCAAACTTGTGCTGCATATAGCAAAATTGAAAACGCTGTCGCACGGAATATTTTCTGCTTCGAAATATGAGAAACATGCTTATTATTAATACAATTTCCCCAGACTGCGCAAATCGCCCGTTTAGCTTCTGCAAGCTTTGCCTTCAGGTGTTTGCTCATGTTCAAACTCGGCGTGACCAGCACTCCCAGATATTTGTACTGCTTAATTAACTATCTCAATCTGCTCGCCCTGAAATTTCCATTTTTCAGTTCGAGCGTACCATCCTCCACCATCTCGGAATATCATCATCTTTGACTTCTCTAGATTTACAGTCAAATTCCACCTTTTGCAGTAGGTGTCCAACCTATTTACCATAAGTTGCATTGTATCTATTTTGTCAGCTAGAAAGACGATGTCATCTGCAAACATCAGTGCTGGAATATTGGTTCCACTGAGCTCAATTCCACCCCTAACGTTTTCCGATATATCATTTATATACAATATAAATAGCAAGGTGCTAAGAACGCAGCCTTGTTTGACACCCATGGAAACTTCAAAATCCTCCGATAACCGGTGTCCATCCCAAACACATGCCTTATTGTTTTCATACAAAGCTCTTAAAACGTTGATGACCTGAGACGAGATTCCGTACTTATATAGTTTATAAAAAAGCATTTCCCTCGGAATTGAATCAAAAGCAGCACGGAAATCTACGAAAAAGGCGTACAGTTTTAGCCGCTTCATCTTATATATTTCTGCAATATTTACTAGCGAGAAAATTTGATCTATAGTAGAATAGTTTCTACGAAAACCAGCTTGAAATTCATGTAGCACCTTCTTATTTGTCACCCACTCTGTGATTCTCTTGAAGAGTAAACTGGCAAACAACTTCGCCGATGTGTTTAGAAACGATATCCCTCTGTAGTTTCCTGGATCGTCGTAATCTCCTTTTTTGTGCAGAGGAAAAATTATCGCTTTCTGGAAACTTTCAGGCACGTCCGCGGTAGCGAATATTCTATTGAATTCCTGCGTGAGCGCAGATAAAAATTCCGGTGAGCAATTCTTGTAGAATTCAAATGGTATACGATCATTTCCTGGGGCTTTATTTTTCTTTGAATTCTCGATGGCTTCCTCTACTTCTGCGATAGAAAAAGGCATATCTAAATATTCATCAATGATCATAGGGGCTGCATACAAAGGCGGTGGGGAGATTTGTGGCGCATTGAGAAGAGTTTTAAAATGGTCTCTTAACTGCCCAGCTTGTAATCCTAAAGAGATTGAATTGCTTTTTCCATTTATAGTTTTAACCGCTTTCCAAAATTCAGCTGATGATCTTGATTCATTTATCAATGCTACATTTCGCTCGTCGAAATTTTGCTTCTTAGCATAGCAAAGTTGCTTAAATGTTTTGTTTGCGGCAGCATATAAAACTTTAAAAGTATCACAGTTTTTTATCCGCAATAACTTAAGAAACGAAAAAGAAGTTTTCCTAGCTTGCATACACTCGCTATCGAACCACTTCTGCTTGTTGATTTTATGGATCAGTTTCTTCGGCTGGCTTATTGGTGCAGCTTTTTTAATTATCTCCGTCAGATCGTCTATCCTTGGAACAGTGTTCGTACAGCGCAGTTTTTCGAGTTCCGTGTTAAGAATATGGGTATATGATTCCCGATGGGCATCTTTCCATACCAACTTAGGGATGAGTCCTATCTGTGCTACATTCTCTTCTATTTGTGCGTCGGAAATCCCAAATGAAACTTCAAGGGGCATATGATCGGAGTACGTTTTCATTCCAACTCGAAAATTGGTAAGGTGCGATATACAGTTCCCTGATAAAAAGCAATAGTCAATTACCGAATTGGCTGTTCCACGAAGAAAAGTGTATTCCCCTTCCAGATCTTCCCCACAGCACCCATTCAAGACTTTGCAGTCCCACGCGTCTGCTAACTCAAGAATTTTGTCACCTTTTGAATCGCTGACTTTATCCTTAGAATTGCGATTTATATTTATGCAAGCTGAGTTCAATCCGTTTACAAAGTTATTTTGCGCTAAGCCGATTCTTCCGTTAAAATCTCCAATAAGTATGAGTTCCGTTGAATTAAGATTAGTTAATAGATCGCTTAGCTTATTGAATTCGCACATCCAGTTGCTACAGTTGATATAGATTGGAACTAGATGGATTGCTTTGTTATTTAATTTTACTTCCAGCACATAAAACTGTTCTATCCTCCTATACGTGACATCTGCTCCATTAAGTTGCTTTCGATAACCAAAAAGTTCACCTCCACTAGCCCTTCCAAATAGGTTTGGTTTTACCGCAGGAACAAATTTCAATTCATGATTTTTAAAGATGCTTTTATATCTACTTTCTTCATAATTTACTACATGAGTTTCTAATAATAGGAATATATCGAATTCATTTATATAATTAAAAAAACTGACAAACAAATTTTTATTAGTCAGGCCTGCTATATTATAACTTAAAATGCTTAAACTAGTTTTAGATTCATTTATCTGGTAGACTGGTAATCCTCAAATTGAGTTTTCATGCGTACACCCACTTGTGCTTGCACCCTTATGTTTGATTACAGCGGCTTCTCTCCTTTTGCTTGTACCTAAACCTGAGTTTTGACAGATGACAGGCAGCACTGACATTTCCTTTGGAAAGTTGTTTTTGTTTTCCAAATTAATCAAGTTATTACTCAAACATGCGGGTATTTCACCAATTAGTTCATGAATTTTCTTTAAACCGTCTTCCGTGCCACATTTCAAACCTTCCGATATATCCCATGTGAAAACTGTCTCGTTAATATAAAGTTTATCATCTCTAAGTGTAACCTTTATAGTTTCCGGGTGTTTCTCCCGCAAGAATTTCAGTAATGGTGTCAACTTAGCTCTTCTCAAACGAATGTTATGCGGGAGGTCTTTACGTACGCTGATTTTAGTGCCTTTTAATTTTCTCACATTCCTTAGAACGCTGCTAGCAGCATTTCGTGACTTCATTTTGACCATTATTGTCGCGGAGCTCAGGTTGCGGGTGGGGATTCTGTGCGCATAATCAATGTCATTGTTTATGTCGCCATTTTCAAGCAATTCAGCACATAGGGACTTTGCTTTCTCTACCAAATTTGTGTTGACGTCTGCCGGGAGATGGACGATTAAATTGGATTCCGTGCTTTTTTGCATTAATTTGTCTACTTGAGCCTCCAGAATTTTGTTTCGGTTTTCCAGCTGTACGACCTTTTCAACAATTTCATTGTGTTTGGCTTTCCAACCTGACAGTTCGGAGCATATAATTTGGAAGTCAGCTTTAGACGCTAGATCTTTTTTAAGCTCTCTATTTTTTTCTTCCAAGATCTCTTTTAGCTGATCCATACTTATACCCGTTATAATGTCCTTAGGCATGACGCTGGCAGTTTCTTGGGGTCGACGTTTCTCACTAATAGGTTGTTCCGGGGAAGTCTCTTGGAGTGCTCTTTTGTTCATATCATAAGTGAGGTTATCTTTTTGACGATATTTGAACTTAGCAGTTAAGAGTCTTAGCTTCTAGAACTTACTCAGGTTTTACTTTAGAGTGGTGGAGTATATACTTATAGTGCACTTGAGCCAACTTTTAGTATTTTAGCTAGGATTTTTTTGTCAAAGTTTAATGTTTTCTTTAGGAGCTTTGTAATACACAAGAACACTTTGACAGATACCAAATGTCCACCATGAAATATATATATGTATGTACTTTGCTCTTGTGCGACATTTTGCTAATGGTAGTAGGGCATCCTTATTAGTGCGCATTGATTATGGGACACCAAAAGAGGTTGAACGATGGCCCACATCATTAATAGAGTATTAATTACGGTTTTTCGACAAGAGCAAAAGGCAGACGCCCAGACGGATAATAAAGATATATTAGCTAGTAGTAGTAAGGATATGGGGTGTATAATATTACGTATAAACTACATCAATATAACTCCATCATATCAACATAGATTTAGCAGAAATGTTGGTAGAATTGATTCCCAAACCACGCTACCTTGTAAAAAAAAACAATTTTTGTAGATAACGGAAAAAAACATTTAATTTAAAATATGCCAAAACTTCCACTCACTTTATCAAAGGCAGTGGGACACCACTGGATAACGAAGTCTTCTGATGAGAACAGAATTTCATAAATACCAACGAAGACTGTAGAACCATGGTGTAGAAATTAAATCTGGTGTACCACAAGGCAGCGTGTTAGGTCACACAGCTGTCCTTGCTGTGGGAGCAACTGTCGAAGTAGCAACAAAAAAGCTTCAAAGGGCAATAGACAATATCTCTGATTGGACAAAAAAATGGCAGATTAGATTAAATGACCTTAAGTCAGTCCATATTCATTTTACGTATAAAAACGTACCATATATTCCAGTATACATAAATAACAATGTAGTGGAATACTCAAATACAGCCAAATATCTAGGCATGACTCTAGATGCTAAACTGCGTTGGAAAGCGCATGTAAAGAAAAAAAGAGACGAGTTGAACATGCGATAGATACTGTAAATTGTATTGGCTTATTGGGAGATATTCATCTCTGTCAAATTATAATAAGTTATTGCTATACAAGCAAGTTCTAAAACCAGTATGGACCTACCGGATCCGAAGGCATAGAAGTAGACTTCTTAACCATGTTAACATAGAAATAACAGAACTTTTAAATACTGACAATGTAATCAGGAGATTAAGGCGGGTAAAACCTCTTGATCTTAGCTAAGACCAAGAAAGTAGGTAATACTTTCAACTAAAAAAGTATAGAAATTCGGCAAACGTCGGATTTATCCTCTAAATTTTGTTAAATGAATCAAAAATAAATTGCCGATTAGTCGAACGACTAGGTGCAATCAATTCGGGATGACGAAAGTCAGTCCCCTTGGGATTTTTTTTAGATCTGGTTAAAGTCCCTCACTATTGCAGAAGCATCCCTCGAGTAATAGCTCGATTATTTTTCCTTCCAGCGAATTCCCATTAAAAAAAAAAAAATAAATAAATAAATAAATAAATCTTAAATCTAAATAGCCTCCTTTCCTTACAGCCCGAATCTAACCACTACCGTGAACTTTCTGTTGGTACTTTTTAGAGTTTTTTCTTAAGCTGCGTAGCTGGACGCAGGAGAACGAGAAATTAGCTGATATGGTCAGACGAGCCTAGAGGTGGTAATACTTCAATGGAGTATTTATTAGGGTGGGAGGTAAGAGACACGTCCAGGTCCAGCGTATAGGCATTTCGACCGTCAATGGCTTGGTATCAATCTCCCTAAATTTTCAGAATTACCGAAACAGAAATGCGCCAAATATATATTAACATTATCTCTAATAAATGTGCCTTTACACATAGTGCTGTAGATGCATCTAGGGCCAAATCTTATTAGATACTAATACTATAATGTATAACATGTTAATGTAATCAAAGAGGCGACGAAAATTTGAATAGGGTTAGAATATAAGGCATACAAGAAGCAGTTCAGGGGTGGTAAATATGGAGGGGCTTGACAACACTCTAAAAAAATGCATGTACAATTACTATGAAAGCATATGTAATTTTAGTTTAAATAGAAAAGTTGCGTGTTTATACAAACGACTATAGGTAAAAAAAAATTAAACACATAGAGACATATTATAAACAATTGGTGCAAATGTAGACCTTTTGTATACCTCTCAGTCCAAAGGACCTCAGGCCCATTAGTCTTTCGTCATTCCTCCTAAAAGCTCTAGAAAGACTGATCGAAATCCATCTTCGCAAAAGCATTGATACGAAACTTCTATCCACTGCTCAACATGCGTACTCTAAAGGTAAATCCGTGGAAACAGCTCTGCATACGCTGACATGTTCCATCGAGGATTCCCTCCGTCACAAGGAGTATACCATGGTTGCATTCCTCGACATTGAAGGCGCTTTTAACAACGTTGATGCATCTGCAATCGCGCAAGCACTGTCAGCTCTGAACGTGGACACCTCGCTCAGGGAGTTGATTAATCTGATGCTCAATAGCCGGATCATCAACTCTAGCCTGAGCGGGGCGTCTACCAGAAAATCTGTCAGTAGAGAAAACCAAGGTGGCGTCCTGTCTCCTCTTCTCTGGAACTTAGTGGTCAATCAACTGCTGACATGCCTGGAAGCGGATGATGTTGCTATTGCCGTGTCAGGAAAGTATCCAAATACATTAAAATAACTCCTACAACATGCTCTCCACACGCTAGTAAAATGGGCGAATTAATGTGGGCTGGGCGTTAACCCTCACAAAAACGAACTTATTCTCTTTTCTAGGAAATACAAAATTCCGCACATTGACCCTCCATCTATAAATGGCATAAGCCTTACTTTCTCTAATGAAGCCAAGTACTTGGGCATTATTCTAGACAGAAAGCTTAAATGGAAGTCTAACATACAAGAAAGAGTTAAAAAAGCAACCATAGCTCTCTTCTCTTGCAAAAAAGCAATAGGAAATAAGTGGGGCCTACAACCTAGCATCACCCATTGGCTATACATCTCGGTCATAAGGCAGATACTTACGTACGGTGTGGCTGTCTGGTGGACTGCCTTAGATAAAGCGACAAACCGCAATAAACTAGGCAAAGTCCAAAGAACCGCTTGCTTGTGTATCAGTGGAGCTCTTCGCACCACACCTTCTGCTGCACTTGACATCCTGTTTCACCTGACTCCCATTGATATTTTCAGCAAACAAGCGGCAGCATCTTCAGCAGTTCGTTTGAAAGCAACTTCACAGTGGACCAGCAAAACAACTGGCCATGCGGCTATCTTAAATATATTTAAGACTCTCCCGAAAAACATCGACTACACTATACCTCAACTACAGTTTGATAAAAACTTCCAAGTCTCCATTCCCAATAGGTCATTCTGGGAGGAGGGATCATTCTTTGACGATGAGGCGCTTCAATTGTTCACAGATGGATCGAAAACGTCCGATGGTGTAGGAGGTGGTGTTTTTTCTGATAGACTTAACCTCAGTCTCTCCTTCCGTCTCCCAGATCACTGTAGCGTTTTTCAGGCGGAAATAATGGCAATAAAGGAAGTCTTATCCTGGCTAAAAGAAAACGTGATATCCGCTAAAGATATCCGCATCTTCTCGGATAGTCAGGCTGCAATCAAGTGCCTGGAATCAGCCTCTATTAACTCTACTACAGCCCTAGACTGTCGCACGTCTCTCAGAGAGATGGCGGAGCAGTTCAACATTCACCCATGCTGGGTGCCGGGGCACAGAGACATTTCAGGTAACTGTAAGGCTGACGAACTTGCCAAGCTCGGAACTGCACTACCTATCGTACCAAGCAAATGTACTTTAGGTATTCCAATCGCTACGTGTAAACTTATGATAAAGCTGGATGACATCCAAAGAACAAACCTTAGGTGGACATGTGGCACGACATATCTAGCGACAAAAGAGATCTGGCCAAAGTTGGATCTCAAACGTTCTAAGAATTTGATCTCTCTTGACAGGAGGAATATCGGCGCCACAATAGGTGTCATTACGGGACACTGCCCTATAGGTAGGCATGCAACAAGGCTTGGCGTACTCTCAAACAATTTTTGTAGAAGCTGCTTGGACGAAGAGGAGGAGGAAACCATTCAGCACTTCCTCTGCACCTGTCCGGCACTCTCCCGAAAACGGAAACTCCATTTGGAAGCCTCCTACTACAATGATCTAAACGATCTAACAAACATAGACATTCGTAGTCTCCTTTGCTTCATCAGAAGCTCAAACTGGTTCAACGAGTAGGACAAAATTTTTAATAGATTCATGTGGTATCACAAGGGACCTAATTGGTCTAAGTGTGTCGGCCTTTTGCCGGCAGCCACTTCAACCTAACCTAACCTAACCATACCTTTCAACAACTATTGTTCAATAATATTATATTATTGTTTAAAAATTACTCTCAAAATATTTTAAATAAACAAACTTCGTTTAAATATACATACACACACAATGTTTAAAGGCCAACAAACAATGCTTATATTTACACCCATCCGATGAAAGTTACAAATTTGATGTGTAAATTTGCAAATCTATTGCAAGTGACGGGACGGTGCATTTGCGAGCTCATACGTGATCAGACTTTTGAATAAAGCGGTTAAACCGCTTGCGCTTCCCAAGTCCCATCGCATATTTTAGCGGATCTAGAAAAACTAGTTTTGAAATAAAATAATTTTTTAATAAATATGTATCTTAAGCAGTTTTGGATCGTTTTACTTCGTTTAGACAGGTTCACTGCAGTGGAGGGTATCAAGGCCGATGATAATACTTTTACTTGTTTTTAAATTTGAATAGGCTCTCTGACGATGTACAATTTTCTTTAATTGTACACATTAAATATTGAATTTAAGCAAAATTACATAAAAAAGTCTAAGTTTAAGCTTCTTCATACACAATTTTGTTCGAGTTTACACATTATATGTCGAATGTTGCTATACAAATTAATCATAAAAGGTTTGAATTTACACATTTTATGTTGATTTATAAGCATTTCTTTCTAAAATTCTGTTGGATTTTAAACATTAATTATGTAGATGTACACTTAATTCGAGCATCTTAAAAGTAGAAATACGCATTTATATTTAAAATCTGTGTTTGAATTTACACAACAAAAATGTAAGATTTACGCATTAAATATTTAAAATTGATACGTGCGTAAAAATACTGCAATTATGGTAGGCAAGTAGATTCCTCGCTTAATGATTGTAAAATTACACGATTTTTTTAGAGTGAAGTTTGTGAGTCCTTTACCAATGTGAGATTGCTGTCTAGGAGGAAAAACATTACTTTCAAAAGGTGCTTGGTCTTACCATTTTCTTAATTTCATCCTTACCGCAATTTAAAGTCCTAAAAGTCTTACATTAAGCATAGGTGGCATACCAACTTCTGATATAGTGAGCATATGGCAATGACGTAGCGGTAAACGGTTTTGCCTAAGATCCGAACGGAGCAGGGAATATATATTATATTGTATAAACTGCCACTGACCATGCTGTCCATAAAACTAATGGCCTAATATAATATGTAATTTCTGTACCTATACATGTATGATCACCCGGTGATCTCCCTAGACAAGTACGAGGAAGAACTTTACCACTACCAGCTTTCACCACTATATAAAGAACTAGACTCTCAGTCGTCGGTTGCTGAGTGTCCGCCAACCTGATAGCTAGCTCACTTTCATTTTAAACTATATTTTGACCTTCTATTTAAATAAAACCTACTATTGTATTCGTCAATTGATGCTAAGCTAGTATCAGACGATATGTTTAATCAGCAAACGTTTGCTGAAAATTGTGTTCCAATCACAACATATCGTGTAAAAAAAAATTTCTGTCATCAAGTATGCACGATTTGTTGTGATTGGAACACAATTTTCAGCATACGTATGCTAATTCAACATATCGTCTAATACTAGCTAGTCTTTTTCTTACACAAATCCTACATACATACACCAAAAAAGGTATGACCCGTTTCGACATCTCATTTAACATTTTCGTCAAAGTAATTGTAGTGACAGGTTAAGGCACTAACGCATCACAAACAACAATAATACAATGGGAACACTTTCACCTGACCAAATTTTACAAATGAGTCAGTGCAATGGTACCACATTTTGTCCTCCAGCTTTCAAAAGTTCATCATACTACGTTTTACTCTCACTACCAATAACTATATGCATCCCAGAAGTCTTTCTCTAAATACGTACATTATCGAGTGTTGTGTACCTACTGCTATACAACATTTCAGTAGGTATCAGAATAATATTCCAATTTCCGTCGTTTTGTTCACGTTCACAAATTTCGTGTTTCTATTCTCCATTAAACTTCTACAGCAGACACCTACTAGTTGCATACAAGGTTGGGAAACCTATGGTATGGTGCATTTCATTCAAATGAAACATATGGTGAAAAATTTCATCTACCGAACGTACCTACAAGATTTACACCGCCCCCAAACGCTACGAGTAACTGCAGCTACCATTTTGACAGAAGAAAAATCACTTCGATTCGAAAGCGTATACTCGAGAGATTTATGAAAATATTAGTTCACTTTTTGAAATAAATTCGCTGCCAGGCAAATGGGGGTTATGTAGCAGCTCTAGCTTTAGATAGGAACGATTCCAGTTGGAGTCAGTTTCAAAGGTGAACGTCAGTGGTATCAGCATCAGAGTGCAGTACGTACAGAAATGAACGCGTTTTGTGTTTTGTTTCCTCAAGGATAGCATCACTTTAGATTGCCTCCTCTGCCGACACCGACACGCCGCCACCGTAGTCGGTGACTACAACGTCGTCGTTGTCGTCGTCGTTATCATCGCCAGCAGTGTACGAGAAACGGAATACCATCATCATTATTGTGAGAAACAGAGTGTGGGTAGCCTACGGAGCAGAGCCTCGGAAGGATTCAGTTTCATTTGTTAGTTTACACAAGGCCCTTTACGCTATCAGTGCCTGGGAATTTGAGCCACTGCTCAGAATCGGAGACTCATTCACCAAAACCCCACACCCACTGTCGCCCACACAGAGAGAGAAAGCAATAATATCTTTTGTGCTTCGCTGAATTTGGAAATTTAATTTGATTCCCAGCTCATGGAAATTGTGGCTAAGGCACAGTGCCGACCTTTGCTCGCCTTATGGATGGATGGCTACCCTTCGCTTCGATGTTGGTTTTTGTTTTTTCTTTCAGTGTGTGTGTTTTTTTTTTATCACTACATTGGACTGTTTTTGGTATGTTTCCTGAAGGAGATTTTCTAGAGAATCGCCTCTAACGGCAATCTAATTGTACTTTTACTTCAGTTGTTTTGATTGTAGAACACAAGGGATGTGTTCGGGATGTTTTCTCGGACCAAAAGGTAGTTATTACTATTTTTGTTGAATATTACTTTGACGAAAGGGGTTGCCGCAATCATAAGGTGGGCCAGCTGACTAGGCATGCCGTAGTCAGAACAAGGGATTATCATTAGTTTGGTTTGTTTCCATCTGGATGGACTTTCATTGTAAATAAATAAAAGTGGTAGCATGGGACAAGGATACTTTGAATATAAAACGTTTATTTAAAGTTTTCGATTGCGGTAAGGAGTTTGGGATTTTCATGCGAAATTGAGATTTTGTATATTTATGTAATGGTATAATTTGTCTGGCAGAAAACTGCCTTTGATCATTGGATCGGAAAGTTGACCGTAACATAGAGAGTTTGAGTATTTAAGGCTTTCAAGGCGTCTGGATTGGAATTGGTATACTTTTCAAATGTATACGAGATGTGATTTGGCTGTGATTAAACTTTAACAAAATCAAAATGTTTCCATTCGGGATTTTACAACGAGTTGGGAAGGCAATGTTCGTTCAAAGGAAGAAGCAAAGGCTGACTTTAAAATCACTCTTGATAAAGCAACATAAGGCTGACCAGAGGAGAAAACGTTGTCTGTCCCTATGTAAGGTCCTAATTAAAAGCCAGGCAGAAGCATGGCTTCAAGGGGAACTACAACTGCCCAGAGGCGTAGCGAGGGTGGGGTGTGGGGGGTGCGACACCCCCCACCGTTTTTAGGAGTCGGCAAATCAAGAAAGTAACATTTTAACTTGAGCAGCTAAAAAAAAAAAATCAAAAAATTTCAAAAAAAAATTAAAAATATTTTAAAATTTTACTCGGAACAAAATGTTAAAAAATAAGAAGTGAGTTTGGATTTTCTTGGCTTCTCGAACCTGGGGGCTGGGATTCGAAGATTCTCTTAGCTGGAGCATTATTGTTCATTCGCTCGATGTGGTCGAGCCAATGTAAGGTGTTTTGGCTTTTTGGACTACATCCACGTCTTGGTACAGCTCATAGAGTTCGCGGTTGTATCTTCTCCTCCATTCGCCCTCCTCGCACACAGGACCAAAACTCCGCCGAATTATTTTTCATTCGAAGGAGCCCAATATCAGCTCTCCCTTCTTGCTTATCGTCCAGCATTCGGTGCCATGATAAAGCAGAACTGGCAGGATAACGGGTTTGTAGAGCACACATTTCGTCCTTCGAGTTAGGACTTTTGAACCCAATTGTTTGGCCAAACCGAAGTGGCAAAGGCAATGGTTTCCTAGGGTAATTCTTCGCCGGATCTCCACTAGGGTGTCATTCGTGGAGTTTATGTTTACTCCGAGGTAGGTGAACTCATTAACTACCTCGAAATTGTTGCTATCAATAGTGACGTTTTGTCCTAGGCGGTGGACAGATGCTTTTTTTTTGTTGATAGCATGTACTTAAGGTGCTAGTACACGGTATGTAGCACGCCACATATATATGAGGCTCTGACGTCAACAGAGAGAGCACAAAGAGAGGGACCATTCGCTGACGTCAAAATGACGTAAGTGCTACATATATATGAGGCGTGCTACATATCGTGTACTTGCACTTTTAGTCTTGTCCTCATTTACTTCAAGGCCAACCGATTTCGCCTGTTCTTTGGCGAACGATGACGTCAATATCTTCCGCATAGCCAAGCAGCTGGACGGACCTGTTCAAGATAGTGCCTTCCGTGTATACACCTGCCCTGTGCACTATCTGCTCCAGTACGAGATTTAAGAAGTCGCATGATAGAGCGTCTCCTTGCCGAAATCCGGTGCATGTTTGAAATAGTTCGGAAGAGCTGCTTCCAAACTGCAAGTATACCTTTTAATACGAATTTTTATTTTTTCATCCTCAACCAGTGAGCTCCATATCCTGTTGCTGAGCTTGAGCAATTTGTTTATTAAGTCCGAATTTAGATTGAGAATTGAAATAAATTAATAACATATTCACATAGCGGGTTTCAATAATATTGCCTTAGTTCATTAGTGAGCCCTACGACCAGTTTTATCTATTATTTTATTTTACCAACCAGTTACTCACGTCCTGAACTTTTCTCTTTGCACTTTTATTTTGTTCAAGGGAAATTGTCCCAAGTGGTACAGAAAAAACCTTTCATTACGATTACGAGCACCCATCCAATATACTTTTCTTTTCCATTCCAAACGGTACTAGTATATTTCAACTCGAATAATGACGAAGGGAAATATTATAAAGAACGTAATGACAAAATATTGTTTTCGTAATTTGATTTGGAGCACACTCATCACTCCAAATTGAAATTGCCATCTTGAATTGTCAGCCATAAGGAAACTACCCCTATGCGCCGGTATTGCTTGCCAATGTCAGTGCCCGAATGAAAAACAATCCAATCCTTGCATTCCCTGCGGCCGAGAATTCAATAATTTGGATTTCTTTCGTTCTGTCCTATCCACATCCACCCGTTTCAGCCAAACACTTACCACCACTCCGCGACATAAGTTTTACTATCTTGTTGGCGCTCAGAAGAATACAAAAAAATATGATTACATTCACAAGTGGATACGTTTCTATTAAATAAAATTTTGCTTACTTAAACGCAAAAAAGTAGAAGCAACATAACCATGGCCAATCCTGCGCGCTAAGAAGGGTAGGTAAAACGGATCCACAGAGAGAGAGCCCGAACTTACAAGGACTAATCCAAAGATGAATATAAGGAGAGGCACAACAACAACAAAATAAAAGGCAACTATGAATTTATGCTAAAAGCAGCATGCTCTGTTAGTCAAAAAAAAAAATATATAAATATAAATAAAGGAGATGCTGCTACTGCTAGAGATGGTTTCACCATCTGAAATGGTGAGTTGTCATGCAAATGTCAAGATTACTTTGTTATTGAAAATAGTTTGTGGGGGTGGAATGGTGGGGTAAAGACATTTGAGTGCTGCAATTTTCTGTCGAGCAAAGGATATTTTCAGGTAACGCACCGGATGGGGTGGGCAATCAAATTCAATTATTTAATTCTTAATTTCTTTCCAGTTCTCCTTGGGTGTTGTTATGACATTTCCGCAGACAAAACTTAAATGGATTTGAGATGGAAAATTTGTCTTTCGGTTTGCTTTCTTCAGAGTGTAATTTTTTTTTGTTTTATTATTTTGGTTGACCGCTTTAGAAGAAGGACAATGCAGAACTCCGCTTTTAAACTGATAAATATCCATATTTATGGTTTGCATTGACATCTTTTATCAGGAGTAGTACAGTTCTGATGTAATCAGAAAATTTTCTTTTCTTTAGAAATTCCTGGAACTTCCTATTGTGAAATAAATTATTTTGTTTTGTCAAAAGGTATAAATTACACACATATTTTAAAGAATTAATAACAGTTTTGGACAGTGTACTGAGACACACAAATTCGGCACCTCAAAAGTTACTTGCCAAGAAGCTTAGGTACCTTTTTTTTGCGTACGCAAAAATAAAGTGCGCTAATGTTGGTGTATGCAAATTCGTATTGAAATTCTCACGGACAAATACATCTGTGCCGATTTCAAAACGGTACGTATTTCAGGTACGGATAACTCATAGGGCCAGTGGCAAGAAGATTGCGGGTTTATAATACAAACGTTGTATGCAATACAATACAATAGGGTGTAAAGTAAAGGGTAGTTTTATCAGAAACATTTTTTTATTAAATTTATTTTAAAATCTATATATATAAAAATTGAGCCTTAAAATGTTTGTCGCCGATTCACGCTTTAACGCATTTACCGTTCTTAACCAAACTTTCGCACATCTTTGGTATTGGTCCATACATGAATCCTGTGAAGTTTGGTCAAAAATGGACAAAGGGGCGTGGCACCGCCCATACAAAAAAAACATTTACATTCGTATATCTCGAAAACCACCATATCCATTGCGCTCAAACTTACAGAAGATCTTAGTTATTGTCCCTGGAGTGGTCCTGTGAAGTTCGGTCAAAACTGGACAAAGGGCGTGGCACCGCCCATACAAAAAAAAAACATTCAAAATCTTATACATATCTCGAAAACCACCAAATTGATTGAACTCGAACTTACAGATAATCTTAATTATTGGCCCTGGAGTGCTCCTGTGAAGATTGGTGAAATTTGGTCAAAGGGGAGCGGCACATCACATACAAAAAAAGTATTCAAAATCTTATACCTAATACAAAAAATCTTAGTTATTGGCATCTTCTATGGGGTGAAACTCGATGACGTTATATCTCGATAACCGCTGGGCCCATTTACATTATTCTTTTTTTGTTTTGTTCGTATTGCTGTATTTTAGGTTTAGACAGAAAGAAAATTCCACCAAGTCTATTTATTATCATTTCTCGCATTTTATGTAAGAACATTACATATTACCTAAGACCTAAACAATACAATTCCTGTGCACGGGCAAAGCCGGGCGGGTACAGCTTCTTCGACAGTCTTGGAATTGGAAGCCAAAGTTCTTTTTTTTTTTCAAAACGTGGGTTTCTTGGTGATTGTTGGGCGAAACTATTAGTGGTGGCATCTGCGTTGGCATAATATCTGCCTTTGGTCTCGTAGCGATATTTGTAGATAAGCGTTTAGGCAAAGGTTCTGGTGGTCTCTTGTTGCAGCTTTTCGATGTTTTATATTATCACATATTTTTTTTTTGTGGTGTTTGGAAAATCTATCCAAGATGCCCACCCTTGATATAGGTATTGCGATAAAATTACCAATCACGACTTTAAAATCATATCTAGTAATTATAGCTTAACGACTACAATTATTGGCACCTACAATTTTCGACCCAGCTATTGGCACCCCGATCATTCAGCATTTGTGCATTTTTCTCATATTTCTGTGTCTTTAGTTTGGAGACATTCCTTTCCAGTTCTGTTTTATAAGTTTTATAAGTGAAATTAAAATCACGTGCGACAAAAAAAACAAAACTTCTAAATTTTCAATGTTTTGGTTAAGGACCTATATAATTTTGTAAGTTTTTTTTCATTACTTTTTAATTTTTTTTTTATTTATGTATTAGGTATTATGAAATAATTTGCTTGTAAATAAATCTTGTTAATATCATGTTAAGTTATTTAGTTACCATTAGAGTGGAACTTAAACCTTACAAAAACAAAAAGATTTAACATCTTAAATGATATTCATACATACTGCCTGACGATAAATTAAGGTTTCCTTTTTTAAAAAATACATATCTCTTTTAAATACTTAGATTTATTATATTTTGTAATTATTTAAATAATATTAAAAACTATTTTTTATTTATTTTCATTAAAAAATACTAGGTACGTATTTATTTAATTATTTCAATTAACCAATTAAATTAATTTGCAATGAAGAAAATAATATTTTTTTTGTTTAATTGCCTTTAAAAAATATTTATTTTTAATTTATGTATATTTATCTTTTATTTTGTAATTTTAAATGAAACGTTTTGAAAACATTGTGTAAATAAAATAACATTAAAACTTGATGTTTTTGTAGATTTTGGGGTGCCAATAATTTAGTCAGGGTGCCAATAATTGTGATTTTTTGTAAGCTTTTAATAAATTGGAATTTAAAATATATTTTCAATAACTAAACCCTTATTTATAAAACTTAGTCAACGAGGAATTTAATAATTTATACGTTGGTATACAACAGATGGACGCAGTAGCGCAATGGTTAGTGTGCTGAATCCTGTGCGAGGGATCCCAGGTTCGATCCCCGGAAAAAAACACAAATTACATCGTAAAGTTTTTTCTACTCCGCCACCTCTCGCGAACGTCTGACAAACATCCGAGAGTATGACTGTCATGAAATAGCTTCTCAATTCAGCCGTTCGGACTCGGCATAAAATTGTAGGTCCCTTCCATTCGTCCCAAAAATAGAAACTCACACAAAACGAATGGTTGCGAGAAGCTAGGCCTTGGGTGCCACCCGCCTGTTGCGTCACCTTTTTATTTTTATTTTTTATACAACAGATTCAAATCACTCTATGATCGAAAATGTTATACATAGTTGCTCAAAGTTGAAATTTCCTTAGGGGTGGGTGCCAATAATTGTAGTCGTTACGCTATTGCTCGTAAGTTTTATCGATGAGATCGTACAAACATTCTTTGGTTCTATATGCAGAAAATTCCGTGTTTCGATTACTATAAATGACGACTCTAGTAAAGAAATCCATTTCGGAGGCTTGTTTGCATTTGTGGTCCGCGAGTTACACCTACGCATAAGAACCTGTGATGTATTTCTCTGATTTAATCTATGTAGGTATATTAAACAACACTTTCAGCTTGAAATTAAAAAAAATAGATACTCTCTTAAACACATCTTGTTTGAACGAAATTTTTATTCAGCCGGAAAGACTGACTAGTGACTTCCCAAAATAGGTACTTAACATTACTTATGGTTACAGAACAGAGACAACATATGAAAATGGAAAAAGTGATTGAATATTGAAGTCATTCGACTGTTGTCTATTTAAACAAAGATAATACACAAATACCATGTAATTAATTATGTCAAGATACTATACATTTTAGAAGAGGAGCACAGGATGGTCAGGAGACATTTTAATAAATTAAAATTAGCTGATTAATAAGAAAATTTCTGATGTAAGATATCTTACAAATCAGAACAACATTTAAAGTTGTTTGCCCTTAGGACAAAGGACCGACTTTTCAGCCGACTTCGGTTCATTCGCCACTAACTGCAATTCACCTTCTCTGTATTGGAAAACTCTGCAGATTTTCCATTCAAATTTATTGAAGTAGCTCAGTTGGGGATAAAATGTATAGGCCAACCTAGCTGTACAACGTAGACCCTATAGTAGCTAATGTCTTAAATTAGCATTAAAAAAAAAAAATAAAAATAAACAAACAGTTTTAGCGAAAGAAGTTAAATGTATGTAAATAGTATAACATTTCGTTATATCTATAAAACGATTGGCTCATACATTTCCGTATCTAAATATTGCTGCTAAAAACTGTGATCTGCCTTTGTACTTATATCTAGCGTGAATCGTTACACCAACTGCAAATATCTTAGCTTCTTATAAACTAACATCGAATCATTTATTGTGCATCACTCACAATAGCCAACTCTTCTCTGAAATCAAATATCACCTGAAAGTCTTCATCCCCAATTCGCATTATATTTCGATTTCTTTATTAGGTACAGTTTTCGTTATTTTGCTCACTTGCACGCGTTTTATCACCCCCGAATGGACACTTAATTGTATTTGGAATTTGACAGCAAAAGTATCCACACATAAAATCAAGTCACATATATATATGTAAGGGGAGGACAGTCTGAAACTGAAATGGCTTCCTGCCATCATAAATCTAATGGTGTAACATGCAAAGAAATTGGCACATCTTGGGCATAAAATGAAATTACCCACTCTTATAGTCATAGTATCTCATTTCTCATCCACTACATCTATCTACGCATTGTAGTGGCGACCATGTAAAAGTCCTTCGCCATCCATTTGACGAACAAATTGATTTGCCTATCTTCTGCCTGGCCGTGGAGACTTTCAATAGAGCATGAAAAATTACCAAAAGTCGGTTTTGTGTAATACGAACATCAATAAACGCTAAAGGAGGAAGATACGACCAGGCAACTTTTTGCAATGTATCTACCCCACCACACACCGCACCAGCTGGACAAAGAGCCGGGCATATCTGAGTGGTGTATTCAGACACTGAGCATAGCAGCCCAACCATATTTCCGGTAATACAAATACACGAAAGCAATGATTTTGAAAATCTTTGACGTAAATTCAATAATCCGAAAACGTTCCGGCGGTCCCGTTTGTTGTTCGCTCAAAATCGGTGAGCGGGGCCGGTCGCCCGCATGTGAATGAGGAGAGAAATTGTTTTTTTATTATTCGAAAGTTGACTAAAGTCATAAATCATCTCGGCCAGGATATTTAATCATAATCGAAGGACGTACGCCCTGACAGGGCGCCCGAGTGTGGGTTTTAATTTTTCCTCCGGAGCCAAAGTACTTTTTGATGGTAATCTCCTTAAGCACATATAGTATTGAAGGCGCATTCCCTTACGGCTGACCAGGACTTTACTGTCCCATGAAGAAATATTTCTGTTGTGTTGTGATTTTCAAGCAAAGGTAGATAGGTATAACTGGAGAGATGAGAACAGCTGTTATGTCCAAATATAAAGCTCTAGCTGTTAGATAAATTCCATTGACACTTGGATATGGGTTCGTCATGCATATTTTATTTAATTTTCGCTTTCTGTAGATTGGAAATAAATTTGATTGCGATACTTTTGGATATGATTAATATTGCCAAATATAGACAGCTCCAAATAAGATGTTGGAAGAATAATGTGCTTTTATTGAAAGATGCGAGTTGTGTTTTCATTTAGTCGTTAATGGTTTTTAACAGTAGCTTCACTTTAATATCTGCTCACATTATGTTCTTGTCTATCAGGATAATGCATTTCAGTGTTCCAAATTTGACAACTTTAAATACATTTATCTTTTTTAAGAAAAGTCTTAAACTTAAAAAAAAAAACGCAAGAAATTTTTGCAATTGCCAAATGTTTTAAAACAGATTTTACCCCTTTGTTAGACTTGAGCATACTCACAATCAATAAAATAGAATTCAATTTTATTATTTTGTGGATGAATGGAAGGCACCTACAAATTTATGCCGAGTCCGAACGGCTGAATTAAGAAGCTTTTTCAACAGACGATTTAGAATTCCTTTTGAATACAAGTAACGCGTCACTGTCAGCATCACAGCATCTTTGCAATTTAACCGAAATCCCCGATGTTTAATCCAATAATTGAAACGACAAACGCTAGAATTGCTAACTTGAAGTTCCACGAAAATGTGTCTTATTTCAGTTAAAAGACTAATTTATCAACGTTTCAAACAATGTCTTCAGGCTTTTCAAAAAGTTCAATAATTTTGTATATACATATGCTTTAAACATTTACAGTCGTGGGCTTTGAATGGAATTTAAGGAATTTATTGAGAGTGACTCAAGTCTCCCATATATTCAAGTCTCCCGCTTTCATCCTACTCTATTATAAGAAATAAAAAAAAATGTTTTTCTGATTTTATATAAATTGTTCTTTGAAATTGAATCCTTTCTAAATGGGCAAAATTTTATTTTTTATCATGTCGAGCGGGTAACAAAGCCTACTTCTGTAATTGGAGCGAAGCCGTCGATAAATGCTAGTAAATGTTGCCGCATGTTTTTTTAATAGTGTAACAATTTTTTTCAAAAAGTGTAACTAAAGGAAAAAAAATTTAACAAACTGAAAAAAAAAAAATGTTTTTGACCTACCTGTTTATTTTTGTTTAACAAATAAAAAAAAAAAAAAAAAAAAGGAAACAAAATTGTTGACCATCGAAGTAGATTTCAATTTTTATTTCACAACCAGAACAACAAGTTCACAGGTCAACAGAAACTTGTAGAATTATGTTTGTTTAACAAGTGTAGATTTAAGATGTAACACAACAAAAAACCGTAACAATTGTTAAAACCAAAAATGTCCCTCAATTTCTCTGAATTAGTTCAACAAGTCAGTCGGTATTGCTGTCCCCCAGTGGCGCGGCGTTTGAACCTACGTCGAAGCTGGTTAGTTGAAGTTTCTTAAAAAGTATCACTTCGACTAAATATTTATGACAAACCTGTGGAAGTGAATGATTTTATTAATGAGCTGCAATTATCCAGCTAGTTTATTACAAATGGACTTAGCGCCAAAAGCTATTATCTATAGCAGGGATTTCCAATCCTTTTCATACTGCGACTCCCTAGAGAGGTTGAAATATCTTTGCGAAGCCCTTCTAAAAGCACAGATATGTGAATAAAAGCTGATCTTATTGAAGATTCAGTAAAGGGCTTTTCATTAAGGACGGGTCGACCTTAAAATATGGTTCTCCAATATTTATTGCAATTTTTCGTGTTAAACTACCCGCATTCATCTAAATATGCGCCTCGTTGTTAAAGATGATTTTTCGTCCAAAATTGGGGTCCTCTTCCAAACGCTGCGAACCCAATTCAGCGAAGAAACAGCTTTGTCTATGGTCTGGTTATTATCATTGACTTTGACTTCAAATACCAAGTTTTTTATAAGCTCTTATTTTTCAGAACTCGATCAAATAACTTCAACAGGCCTTATATTAGCCTTGCATTAGTTAATAAGAATATCACACCTCGCTGTGCAGCTTGTGAAATTGTTTCCCAAATGCCTTAAAGAAGCTAGATATGTATTACGGAAAAATTATCTTGAAAAATGGCAAACATCTCGAAATGAGTCTTATAACAACAATATAAAAGTTATAGTTTATTAAGCTTAAAAAATTGGACCTTTTACAAGTTAAATTGTTAGTTGGGAACATTTTTACTATCACCGTGAAATTGCAAGAAGTTTGTTCGAAAGAAAAATGTGCTGCCAGTTGAACTCCTTAATATTTTTTAAAGAGAAAAACAAAAAAAAAAAAAAAAATAATGGGAAAAAGTGTAACAATGCAAAAAAAAGGAAAATTTTAACAAAATTTTAAAATGATTAAAAAATGTAACACTTTTGTTACACTTGTATCATTGTGGCAACGCTCCCTAGTACCCAGTACATATTTTACTTACACATGGCCAGTTTATCAAGCAGTACTGCAGATAAACAGACAGATGGATCGATTCAAAATGTGATCCTGATTCAGAATATGTATACCCATTTACTTTATGTGATCTCCGGTGACTCCTTCTTGGCGTTACAAATGTCATGGCAATGTGTAAATATCTTCCTGTGGAGGGTATACAAATATTTGAGTTGATTGGCAATTTAGCATAGTTTTATTTTTTAGTTAGGCCGGTTTTCCTCAATAGCGACGAAATTATGTATTTTAAAGATCAGCAATAGCAAAACGAGGATGGGAGGAGCTGTGCCACATAATCGATCTGTATCGGTTAAGTGTTTTTCTTGCATAGCGGCTTTGTGCTGTTTTGTCGACTTACATATGTGGTTGGTATAAAGTCTGACGAGCTGTCGAAATTCTTCAATGGAAACCTGCAATATTCTGAGTGCAAATACAAACACCCCTTACCCGGATGGTTTAGAATTGATTCTGCGCTTCTTCCTAACAGATGTTGTGAATATTTTTCGGGTTTAGTTTGGAAAAAAAACCCTTTAGACTGAAAGCTTTCAAACGGCGAAAACACACTTTGCCTTACCATCTCCCCAATCTTAGACAAAAACAAATTAGGTGGTGACGGTAATTTAAAGGAAAATTACTCCTGCCTTTGGAAACCATTTAATTATAATACCTTTCATTTGAACGAACCCGCTGCAGTGTTAGCACTTCAGCGTCAGACAAGACCGCAACAGCAGGCTCAACTAAACGTGGCTCCAGCATTTTGAAAGTTTTTAATGAAAGATTGCGGGCGCCTATTGGTTTTCTCATTCCTTTCGCGCGCAAAACTGGAAAATAGGATGTGCAATGCTCATTTCCTTCGAGTTGCCGCTGTCGGCCTCAAGTTATGAGTTTAAACTTTAAACTTTACCGGTTTTATTTTATTTATTTTATTTATTCCCACTACACTTCCTTTCGCTATGGTGTGCTTCAACTAATAATGCACACAAATACACCCACACACACCCACAAAAAAAAAAAGAAAAAAAAGAAAAAGAGGCAACCGCGCTAAATATCCATCAAAGTGGTTTGCGATAGGATTGCAGCAGCATAAAGCGACTACGGCTGTCGCTAGGGAACGGATGTTCTATAATACAACTTCCGCCGCGCACCGCAGCGCAGCGCTGGGGTTGGTTTTCTCTTGAGATGTGATTTACTTTGAGTGGAATCCTTCAATTTAAAGTTCTTCTTTCGGGCTATAGATAGAATGTAGGTACCTTTCGGTGGTTCTGTGGGTATGTGTATATTTACAAATGGAATGGTTTTTATTTTGTTACCGCATTTTGCATTTCCGTGGATAGCTCTCCTTCTCGCCACTAAGTTGCTCTTGGGAAATTATTAAACGAATCCTTTTTATATACACACGTATACCTTTCTGCCGTACATAGTATCCTTTGGTTGAGTCCTGAAGGAGATTTTATTATGTTGTTTGGAGCGTCTCTTGTCGTTGTCGTCCTTGTCGACAATTTATATTGAATTTACGTACATAGGTATATACCTACCTAATTCCGTGGCAGTTGAAATCGCTCTATAGGAACTTAATTTTATGTTTGAGAGTTCTTACTCGAGTGTACAAGATTAATCATCGGAAGTAAGATGTTGATAGGTTAATTTAATTCTTCGCAACCATTTTATGAAGCTTGATCAAATACCTAGGTACCTTAATCGTTAAAATTGTACTTAAGCAGAGTATCGCAACACTAAAATAAATGATAAGAAGGATAGTTGGTATGAGGGCCTGTAATGGTTTCATTTAAAAAAACAGATGAGAGATTTTGATGGGTGTATAATATCAATTCGAAACTAGGTGATATTGACCTTAGAGTAATTTCTTTAAGAAAGTTTGGCCAGGTGTAGGTACTCCGTGTCAAACTCATGTCAATACTGACCCATTGTAATACCCATCGGGGAAAAGGTTGTCTGTTACCCGTTAGTCCCGTCAGAGTTATCAGCCTGTTGCGAACTACTAATAGCTAATTCTTCCGCTATCTCATTACCTGGATTATCTGCATGAATCAAGTGCCGAATTCAAAGTTGTTTCTGTGTACCAAGAACCTGATTTCTTCGCGAAAGCATTTCACAAGCTTCGATTTTATTTCTGGTCCAGTTATAGCATTTATGGAAAACTTAGTGCAGAAAGCAGCAAACAGTATGCAATCTAATCTTTAGCATAGGACGTACCTCAAAACAGTCCTATGAATCAATAGGTACAATACTACAACAGTTGTGTGGTGAATACGGCAGCATATTTTTGTGACAAGCCGCAAGCAAGGCAACCAATCCCAAAAGCAAATGACAAAAATACGTAGAGAGTAGAATGTAGACACGGACAATCAACTGATAAATATTACACCCACATCTGGCATAGAGGCAATTCTTAAGCTGCTACCTTGATACCTTTACATGCATGATACGCTGCCAAACAAACATCTGGAACCCATGTTACTTTGGGGCTGCAGCCAAAAACGTAGAAAGCGTTGTCCCTTCTGATTGTTGTAGGAATGAATGTAACACAAACCCACGAAAAGGAAATCGATATCCATCTACACAGATTGATGAAAAATGGTTGGCGAAATTGTGAAAAATGTCCAACAAAAAACAAGACCCGAAAGCGGGCAATAAAATGGCTGACGAGATATGGCTAGAAATAGGTCTACAATTTGCTGCACGAAGTCAGTATTGGCTTTAATGTACCATAAACAGATAGGGAGGACTGGCAAAAGATATAGACCTACAAGTGTCATTAAGACTTCCGGATACATGCAGTGTGTTCCAGACAGAGGTTCTGGCCGTGCTCAAAGCCACGGATCTACTTGATATGGGATCAATATCCAACAAGAATATCGCTATCTACATTGATAGTCAGGCTGCGCTAAAGGCGCTAGAGTCCTTCATCATCAAATCTGACCTAGTCAGGAGCTGCCGCACAATGCTCAGAGCATTATGCGCGCCGAATCAAGTCAGATTGTGTTGGGTACCCGTACACTGTGATATTGAGGGTAACGAAAGGGCTGATGTTCTGGCCAAAGCCGGAGCAGAGCTTCCACCTAATGAAACAATTGAGGGCATTAGACCACCAATAGCCGTGGCCAAGAGAATTATTATCGAGAATATTAAAAACAGGGCAGATCAGAGATGGTTGAATGTAGTAGGGCACATGGTCTCAAAGGCTCTGTAGCCTAAGCTAAATCGGAAAAAATCTGTAGAATTACTAAAGCTCAATAGATCAAGGGAAATTAATTGCTTGGGCGAAGTGGTTTAGGTTATTTGACCGTTAAGGTTCCCCAGGGATGGCGATGGGTCCAATATGGTGCCTAGTCCAATCTGATGAACTCACACCCTATTCAACCTAACCTAACATAACCTAATGTACCATAACTTACAATGAAATTCAATTTCAAATAGGACGATATATGTAGATATATAGGCTGCAAAAACGAGGAGATCCATGAGAATACACCTCTGGATCACTCGTCTGTAACTTGAGGTATGAAATACATCTGACTCACTACTTACATGACATACAATAACTTTGTAGGAAAAAATGGCTATAGTATATGTTCTACCCAAATGGACACCAATTGCAACCCGGAGAGCAGCGCACTAGGGGATTGACTCTGCCTAGTTGATGCGTACAAGCAAAGAGTGCTTTTTGCACAGATAATTTTTTGGGACTATAATATTTGAATATTGCAAAATCTGGAGGTCCAATTTTCACTCTTCTCAGCAATTAATTTATTGACCAGAAACATTTGACGAACGATTAATTTTACAAAATTGACTTGTTAACTGTCCAGTCCATCCGTGCGTGAGATTTGTCGGAATTAGATTATCTGCAATATGTAAAGTCGCATGCCTATACGTCGATAAACCAGAAACAATTGGTCACTTGAAAACCATAATTTAACGCGTTATTGCCAATATATCTACCCTGATTTACTGCGAAGAGTGTGTGAAAATTGTACCTCCAAGATTACGCAATATACGCGATTTCGGTGTCAATTAAAAGTTGTCCACATAAAAAAAAACTTTTAACAAGGGTCATTAATAAACTTGTAGTTTGCAACTGGAGATAGTTAAAGATCAAGCTAACTGGATGAGTCATCCATGTTGGCAAAAATAAATCATATTCAGACGATCTTCATCAAGGTCGATAGCTTTGACATAAAAAAGGATCATTAAGAAACTTTAATGACTTCAAACACTGTGAGTTCATCCAGTACCTAGATGTCCACCACATCTGATCTAGATGCTCTCTTTGATCGATTGATAACGAGGCTACCGCAAATTTTAAGACAAAACTTCACAGTGCAAATGTAACTCACCAGAAGGTTAGGAAATACATTACATCATGAGCGTAGTACACCTGCGGCCAACAGGCGTAATTCAAATTAAAAAAATCATCTATCAATCCAGCAGTCAATTCGTCTAGATGAGGTATGGTGGGCAATTGGGCAATGGGCATCTAGTACACCATAATCGGGGCGTAACTCAATTTTTTGTAAAGCTAATTACAATTCCACAATTCAATGAACGCCGAACTTCGTATGTTGAATTATTGGAATTTTTTGGTTGAAAATAATAGATATTATTATGTACTTAAAAGAATGGCGCCAAACTCGAACGCCAATATTAGCTACCTAGATCGCAACTATACGATTATCTCCGAAGATGCTTACCATTTTAACTTAGTTTCTGTTTATTTTCGACAAAACTGCACAAACATAGGGAAACGAATTTGCATTAGCGATGCATAACAATAAATCTGCCCCAATCGCCATACCCCACTCAAATAATACCCGTACCAAGAGTAAGGCAAACTATACTCATTTTTGTGCCACTTTTTCACTCCGTTTTGTAGCCCATACAAACAAAAGAAGACATCTTCTATACCAAATTGAATTCTTTTCACCGGAACGTATTAATATCTTCATAAGTACAAAGAAATAGCGAGACAAAAAGACACATTCTAGATATTACACCACAGGATCCATATACGAGCAAAAGCACTGTACTTCTATTATGCCCACGATCATAACCTAGAAAATGAATAAAAAAAATTAAATGAAAAAGTGTGGAATGTGCCAAATAAAGAGAACGGGGGCGTAAGGCAATAGAATCTCATCACATCAGCGCCATGTCCTTGCGCCTTCTTCTCGTCCTTCTGCAGCTTGCATCATGCATTTTATTGTTATTGTTTTTATTGTGTGCAGAAAGGTGAATGCACCTATATCTGCGAGGCTGTAAGACAGCGAAGCTGTCCCTTTATGGTTTTCATCCCAGTCATTTTGCCTTCATCCGGGCGCCCTGTGGTTACGCCATAACGAAAGCAACAAAAAGGACGAGATCTTATCTTGCATTTTAAGTTGCAAGAAATCAGCTTACAGCAGACGAGGCATAGGTATAGTAAGAGTGGGCTCCTTTAGTTGTTGTGTTTGTGTCACGCATAGTCCCCCACACCCCGTCATATGGAGGATACTTTAAACAAAACTCTATTCAAATATCCTTTATTGTTGGCTTTGTGTCCTCCCCAAACCACCCAGCAGATGCAACTTGATGCTCCTGCCGCCCACTTTTGTTTGGCATGTCTATGACAAGACAACGCAAAAAAAAAACCGATGCCAGAAAGAAGAAGAAAAACAAAACACTATACACAGAGCAGACAAAATGCATTGTGTAGTTAGAATAAATCCTTTCGTCTTCTATCATACTCCGATGCTGGTAGTGCTCGTGCGGTCGGTGGAGAGGTGTAAAAAGCTTTTTTGCCCTACAATCTTAAGCCACTGGTTCCGTGCACCTCGCTCAATTAACTTTCATCGATACACAGGAACGACGACGACGACGCCAACGACGACGATGGCGATGAGTACAAAAGGTTTCTTAATAAGGTTTTTGCTATAAAGGATTTAGGAGCGCACTATATACACACAGAGATAGTGCGAGGTATACCGTATACACCACATTCAGTGAGCTCTTTGTCGTTGGTACCTTAGCATACATCCCCAGGATCATCTAAAAGAGTTAGTTTGCTGTATTATATTTACCGAAAGAAGGCGACACAATTCAGCAGGAGAGAGGACCCCCATGAGGAAATTTAAATATCGTACGGTTAATTTGATTTTGTACACACTGTGCTGTGACTTGGCAAGAAAGGCAATAAAACAAATTAAATACCGATTAGGTTTCAACTCACTCTCACCTTCTCTCTCAACATCCTCAGAGTGTTGGCGTCTCCTTGTGCATTGCAAATGACAATTATCATTTGTGTAACGGGATTTGTCGATAAGGATTCATCCGACGAATAAAATATGCAAATTTAATGCCTCTCGACCAATTTCGGTCTTGGAATTCTGTAAGTTCTCCAAATGGATTTGTTTTGCTATCTTCTATGAGTTTTCTGTTGCTCAACGTCTGTTTTTCCAAAGGAACGCCGAACAGGAGGATGTGGTGAAAAGCTGGGTTATGTCAGTGTTCTGGTGTATAGGGTACACGTCGTATCGTAATCTTTGGGGAGCTTTGTATGAAAGGCTGGTTAAATTGATGTTGTAGATATTTGCTGAATAGCTGATGACCTTACCAAATTTGCATTTGTTTAGAGGTCTTAAGAGTTTATGATGTGTTTTTAGTTTGCATTTCGATGCTCCCAGTGATAGAATATTTTATGCGAAGAGCTTATCGCATATTGACGTATGAAGCCAAAACTTGTGGACTTATTTTGTTTGAATAATAAAGAGGAAGAGCACATCCGAGCCAGAACAAATTACTGATATTACGACCTTTATGACCTAAGGAAAGGGCTGTACCAGTTGAAAAGACAGAGCTTGAAGCCACTAAAGCATTCGTTTTGTCAAACTTATACAGCAGCTGTTCTTTTAATTTATTGTCGGAATAATAAACCTGGTGAAAAAAACCATATCTTACCATTTATGCAAGTACGGGCACAAGTCCTTGGACATTTTATAAAAAATATTTACAAAGTTAAAAAAAAATAAACGCACGAATAATTCATAAATAAATCGACTTAATTGACCATATAGGGTGAATCTGTTTCCTAACCATCAAAATCCTTCAACTTATGGGATGTATACTAGATTACCTACTCGTTGGGCTTAAATCGCAATGTTTGCTTTTCTATTCCTTTTTCACTCAGTTTATTAAAACTACACTACGCAGTTTTTTTTTTAAGCAAGAAAATGCCGCTATAGCCTATACAGCTTGATTGTTCTTAAATCGTCTCCTCAAATAAGAAGATAATTTATTTTTAAATAAATCTGAATTTTCACCCACTTTTAAAAGAAACCATACTTAAGTTCATTATATATTTATTAGACACTTTTGTGTGGATTAGCAGAGATGCTTACCACACCAAACAATATCCATAAATATTTATAGATACTAGCCATGCCCGAGGCTCCGTCCGCCGGTTTCTTTTCTTTTAAATTGAATTAAAATTTATTTTCGTTATCATATAAATGTAAGTACGTTTGTTTATATTTTATCCTATTTTTTTAAGCTTAGAAAATATTTTATCGGAACGCCTTTTCATAAACCATACCTACATCCTATTTATTTAGTGGGCGCAAGTAGCTATAAACAAATTACGCCTACAGCTTATACGCAAACATGCAACATTATAGCTGTCCATTTGAAAAATGGCCGAGTTGTTATGAAGATAGCTCCTATACCCCCGTTTTCTCTTCCCCCATCAGCACCTTAACTGACCTACAGATACTGATCCAGAGGATGTAGCCGGTACAATGTCTTGAAAGAATAAGATCTAATTTCAATTTATTATATCTCACCCTATGGATGGACCAGAAAGGCGAATGTTAGCTCAAAAAACTCGGTAAAATATTGAATAACAATTAAAAGCATAATAGACATACATAGATTTATGTGTATAATGGCAAGTTAAGCGTAGTAAGGTCGAAATAGAAAAGTTTGTTTGAAAAGTTTTTCAACCCTTATAGGACCGAAAAACGGTGAATGAAGCATGTAATAATTTTGACTTACCTATCAACATACAAAATTCTAATTTTATACGGCTGACGGTTCGTGAGACCCCTCTTATTCCCCGCGACGCCTTTACTCCTGAGCAATTCTCACCCACCCTACGAACTAAGTTGGCCACACATCTATAAATCAAAAATCATGAAAATCGGACGAATGGTTCTCGAGTCATGAAGAAACGAACAGATGGACGTTGCATTTTATAAGTCGTATGGATTGATAGATGGAATGGATGTAGTATGGATATGGATATGGATATGAAAGTATGGATTGGGAAGAAACAATATATATCTTATTATGTACCTCTATAGTCAATAGCAGTGTTGGGACTTGAGAGCAGGAAAAGGGTGGTGTATTGGGAAACTAAAAAGTGGTAGATTTTTAAAACATACCATAAAGGCTGCAAACAGAAATGCATTTACATTTCACCCACGACACCCTCCCACGCTTTTCAAAAAATTTACAAAAACGAGCAATTCTCAAAAATTAGCTCGGAACAAAATGTAAGAAGTGAGTTTGAATTTTCATTAGGTATATGTTTTCAAACTTGTAAATGCATACAAGTCGGCATTTTCAAAGGTTCCATCTTTCGGAAATGCCAATTTGTATTTGTTTATCTCTATGTGCATTCTCCGAGTTTCGATTTTAAAAAGGACTGTTGGGATCGTCAGGCAATCTTAAGTATTAGCCCGGGATAGTTTCTTTTTTTTTCAATCTTAAAAAGTGGTAGATTTGGATTTGAGGGTGGTAGAGTTTTTGGTTGAGCAAAAAGTGGTAGAAATACCACTTAAGTGGTAGAAGTCCCATCACTGGTCAACAGTCATATCTGCGTTATATGCCATTTTTTATGTTCGTCTCTTTTTGTTGACATCATTACGATTGCTCTTCCCATATTCATTAATCATTACCGAAATATTTTTTCCGGTTCTGGGCAATTAAACGGAATTTTCGAAGATAGGAGGTACCTATTAGGATGCCTTTAAGTAGTTCCTTATCGCTGGTTGTTAACTCGTAAATGGAGTTTCGATTAGAGGAAAGAAAAAGTCAGCTTTAGGGTTCTGTACTTTATTCCCTACTTAAAAAATTGGTCAAGGTCTCAGGGAGACACTATTCACGGGTTGGGAAACCGTCAAATAATTAAGTTAAGGAGACCAGCTCGGTCCCGCCGCTAGCTGCCTCCAGTTACGCACACCAAGTTGGTTGAGGTCGTTCTTCAATTGTGCGTGCCACCTAAGGTGGGATCTTCCCCTGCTGCGTTGTCCCTCAGTGGTGGATTCAAAGAATCGTTGGGCTGGTGCGTTGTTGTCCATACGCTCCACGTGTTGTATTAGCCTTTTGACCAGGTCAGCGTCACTGTATAGCCCGTATAGTTCGTCATTGATTCTTCTTCTCCACACTCCATTGTCACAAACTGGACCGAATATCACTCGAATAATCTTTCTCTCAAAGCATCCCAGAAGGTTTTCATCCGCTATTCACAGGGTCCATGATTCTGCACCATACAGCAGAACCGGGATGATTAAGGTCTTATAATATCTCCCTGGTTCTATGAGAGAGGGCTTTTACTTCTTAGATGCCTTCTTAGCCCGAAGAAACAGCGATTAGCAAGAGTGATTCTTCGCTTGATCTCTGCGCCGATGTCATTTTGCGAAGTGATAGTGGAGCCCGGGTAGACAAAGTCTTTAACTACTTCGAAGTTGTATCTGTCCATCGTGGCGTTTTGTCCGAGTCGCCGATGTTGAGAGTCCTTTCTCGTTGACAGCATATACTTCGTTTCACTCTCATTAACAGACAGACCCATCTTCGCCGCCTCTGTTTCGATGCTTGCAAATGCGCCACTAACAGCTCGCCTCGTTCTTCCAATAATGCCAATGTCATCAGCATACTCAAGTAGTTGAACGAACTTTTGAAAAATTGTACCTCTGGTGTTGGCTTGTGAGTTTCGTACAATTGCTTCAAGAAGATGTTAAACAAAGTACATGATAGCGCGTCGCCTTGTATCAAACCATTCTCGACATTAAATGGCTCGGTGGTTTTCTTGCCGACTTTGAAGGAGCAGCGAGATTTCTTCATATTCATCCTACACAGACGGACGAGTTTGGCGCGGATGCCAAAACTTGACATGGCTTGGCTTTGTATAATTTGTCCCTATACCCGCTATCATCATAGGCGACTTTAAAGTCTATAAATAGATGTGTGTATCGATCTGAAATTCCTGAGTTTTTTGTAAGATCTGTCGGAGTGTGAAAATTTGGCACGTTCTTTTGCATTTGGACTTGAATCGAATTACACTCGAATAACAAAAACCCAATATTTCCTCTCTCAGCCTGCCGTATAGAGCTTCATGACAATATTGAGTTCATTTTTTTAACACATACCTATTATAACGATCATTCAAGTACGCTGTCTATGTTTTTACTTTCGCGTTTATTTTATCGTCCTGATAAGATATCCGTATATCCATTCGACCATTATATCGTCCTGATAACATATCCGTATCCATTCGACCATTCGGCTTGTGCTGCTAAGGTACACCTTCATTATTAAAATTTCAATTAAAACAACCAACAATGCCCAGACCCTTTATCCATCGAGCGTAAATGTTACTCATCATTTTCGATGAGACTGTTACCACCGACATCATCCCATTGTCACTCATAATGACCGCATCTTTTGTTTAGTTTTCTGTATGCGGAGGGATGGTATTCTTTTGGAAACAATCCTTTCGCCGCCGGTGACTTGGTGCTGGACTTTCATACATAGGCAGTCCCCTACCCATGTGTGCCACATAAAATTGAAACTAATTATATTACACATAGTTCTTGTGGCCATACAGCAGATAGTTTTCACTTCAGGATCACCAAAGAAACGTAGATAGTATTGATGATGTGGGACGGTTTGCTTAGTCACACACAAACCATGATGATGATGACGATGACAATGACAACAACAACGACGACGACGGCGACGATGATGATGATGATGACAATGATCGTCCTTAAGCCTCCCCAGCCTTAGCTGCTACAAAAGCTATTCTATAAAATTCAATATACGAGGCAGCTAGCTTTAATAAAACATCATCATCAAATTTAATGAAGTAAGTTTTCCAGGACCCCAAGGCGGTGAAGTGACGGTTTGACAGCGTGGCACGACAATGAGGAGCTGACACTCAGTATGGGTAAATAATTCAACACTTCCTGTTGCCAATGATAGAGAGTAGTAGAGCAACGACTATGGGTATCCTGGCCTGGCCTGGTACAGGAACTCGCACATATACATATACACTCACATATGGAACGTAAACAGATACTGGAATGAATTTTGTTAATTTCGTACGTTTTGTTTGTACAGTCATTAATTAAAGCCAACGTCAATATTTGGGAGAGTTGCTAAAGACGCAGGAGATATGGGAACAAAGAGCGAAAGGGATACGTTGGGTCGTGTCGTCGTCACCACCATATGCTGGTGGTGCCTTGCCTAGTGAAAAGGAATTTGATGGTAGAAGATGAAGAAGTGTATGGTGTTTGAGTGACAAAGCGTTATCTTTTTACTTTTTTTTTTTATTTGCTCTTTTGGATGCTCCTTCATAAAAACGGTTCAATTTCACATGCCATTAAGGACGAGGCGGTGTGGTGGTTAAGAGAGATTGTATGTATATGGGCGAATGTGGCTGAGTTTAATTTTATTACTTTCGCATGGAGCCCGGTGCACATGATGTGTAGTGAAAGGGACAAAGTTGATTAATGATTTAAGGCGACACCTTAATTGACATATGAATTAGATTTTTGTAGTTCTTTGCCAACAACCACTCCCTATATTTGGGGACCACAATATTTAATTAATCTCTTGAGAAGCTATATGTACAGTATATAATCTGATGACCAATGATATATGCAAATCTACATCTACATACAAGTGAGCGTCAAAATGGAGTAAACAAAAATGCTATTTTAAGATTTCTTTAGAGCCTTAAAAAAGTTATTAAAGACCAGAAATCTGTAAACAATTTTATAACGAAATAGTATTAACAAAACGTATTTCATTTCGACAAGATAAAATACTTTTTAGATTTGGAAAAAATATTTTTCAAGCTCCAAAGAGAAATCAAATCATCATTGGTGTTTACTCACTTTTGACACTCACTGTACATATAAATTTGAATGCATGTTAAGTCTCAAGAAAAGCGATGGATGGTTGTTGAAGCTATAGTCCTGAAGGTACATAACTGAATTTTCACTGGTTTATTAAATAAAAAAAAAAATACTGAAGAAATGAAGAACCTCAAGCTATAGAGATGTTTTCTTCATATAAACATTTTGGTTTAAAAACTGAAGGTGAAATGAATTTTACATCATGCGGGTACATTAGGTTTCCTTAGATCAAAAAATTCTGAACTCATTTGGTTTTGCAGAATTTGTGAAGCTCACTGTGTCTTCTAAGCGCCATGTAGATTTTAATCAACTTATTTGGCTGATAAAGAGCGCCAAGAGACGATTCAAAAATGCGCAAAAAAAAAAAACGGTTCAGAAAACGCAAAAAACCTTCAAAATAGTATTTGAAAAGACAAGTTCCAAAAACTCGCCAAAAAAGTCAAGAAAAATTTCCCTAAAACAATTCCCGAAAAACCATTTAAAAACAAAACAGAAAAAGGCATAAGGGGTATTCACTTAAACGCGTAAAAACCTCAAAAACTGTAGAAATTTATACCCTCGTAAATGAACTGTCAGATTTTGTATGGAGAATAGTTTACGCAGACCTCATAATTTTCCGCGACGATTTAGGCTCGGAAATCAACCGCGGAAAGCTACGCATGTCACAAATGTCAAACAGCCGTATGAATTGTTTTTTTTTTTTTGATTCCAAATTTACATTCGATTTACGCAATAACATTTCCCAGGGGTGTTCATTTAAAGCACCGCAGAAATTTATACATTTACGAGCTGCATAAATTTATCAGATTAAGTGAATACTCCTACATTAAAACGCACAAAAAATTACCCAGAAAAAAAACTTCAAGAAGCCGAAAAGATAGTTAGATAATTTGGCAATTCTTTGGAAAGTGGAACTTAACTCTTGCATGTGCAATACGGAACACCCTTCGCTACGCACTATTTGTCAAATATATCGAGGCTTACATTACTCACAAGTCCACAATACATGGACCTTTCATCGACTCTCTATGCTCTGATTTGGTTGCTTCTGAAAACTTGTTGACTCCTATTAATTAAGCTCTCTAACACAGATGTACATTGGTAGTACCTCTTTTCTCAGTTCAGTAAAATTGTACGGGCTTGTCTCAGGAGAGGTGATCCTGTATAATGCTTTAACCAGCGTCCCAAGATGCCTGCAGATAGGTGTTACTTCTGTACTTTTTGGTAAGTTTAGTAATCCTCCGGAAATACCTCTTCAGAAAGCGAGTTCGTATCCGTCAGAACGTCTGAATGGGCATAGATAGGGTAGCCACTCTAGCCTCCTGTGGGCCAGCTCATCTCGGTGTAGTTATATTATCAAGTAAGTTAATGTTTAGGGGGATCTCCGCCGGGGTCGATCTCGGTTTCCCTCAAGGATTTATAAATTATCTAAGAATTTCAAATATATTCTTTTCAAACCTATTTATTTAAGGATCTTTCTAATAAAGTTCAGCTGTGCTCTCAACCCAGTATAATAGCAAGTAATAAAAAAAATATACTGAATCCATTCTAACATAACAAACTCGTAAAAATTGAATTGTATCTTTGTTAATTGCACTCAGAGATACAACGCTTTCCTTAGTCAAATGTCCGATAGGATATACTTTCATGACCATATTGCCATGGACCGGGTGTAAATTGTCAGAAAATCAACACTCTCCGTCTCTGTTTCACTTTGGTACATTTTAATAATGCGGTGTCATAAAATGTTCATTAAGAAAATATGTTGCAACCATTTAATAGCTTGGATTTATAGATACGAATACGAGTATACATACGGACATTTTTTGTATGTTTCCCTTAACGCGTTGCTTTATGCTGCAGCAAGTGGGTTAGACCAGACGGTGGTGTTTGTATGCCGTACGCGGACATTTGGCAAGTGCTCAAAGGAATTATGGACATTTTAACACAGAGGCATATATCAATCTCTATACTCGGATTTCGACGTAGTAATGGAATTTTATTATGAATTTTTATGCTCGCTTTAAACACTATATACACCATGTTGGCTGTGCAAAAGAGCGGATGGCTTTTTGTGCTCTGGTGTTATATACACATATTTTTATTTTGTTTTGTTTTGTAATCACTCCGATAGCAAAGTGTCAACTTACTAAGAATACAATGGTACAGGGCGGTTGAGTCGACAAGGACCACCCTTTTAGTGTTATCCTTGTTCGCTTTTCCACTTCAATAAAAGTCATATTGTTGAGTAATATTTCGAGGGCCGTTAAGCATTGTAATGTGCTGTGTTAAATTTATTAACAAAGTGTCATCGGACTTGATTAAACATTTTTCTTTTTTCGAATGTTAGACAACAATGCGGATTGAGGAGCAATAGTCTCAAATGCGAATTTCATATTAAATGAGGGGTGGTTTATGTTCCAAACGTTCTTAAGGATATTCTGAAATAATTTTGAATTAATATTTGCACAATATTGCCGAGCTGTAGTTGTGTAAACACTAAAAAGCCTTATGGTGTGGCTATCTGTATTCTATAGGCGATAAAGCTGATGTGAAATTTAAGTATCAGTCTTCACTATCCGAATTCAGTTTAAAAGTTTTGGTTGTAGATTAAGTAGATATTTATCGATAAGGTGGAGTTTTATTAAAAAAAAAACAGTTATTGCCCAATGTCATTGATATTCAGAATGCTTTTGGTACTGGTGCTGAAAGTGTTATAGGTCGACCGTATCAAAGACACGCAGTATATGATCTAAGGACCCGGCAAATAGCTCAAATCTCTCTAAAGGGATCTCAGTAGGATCAGGTCGATGTTAGCAGCATGTGGCGGCCATGTTGTTTTGGTGGCACCTCTCTAATCTGGTGTTTAGTATTGAGTCGCTATGGCAAGTTACACATTGAGCAGCACGTCTACATGTAACAAATTTATTACATCAAAATTAATGTTCATCTGTTCAAACATTACGCCCATTTCATTGCCCATAAAAGTCGACTCTGCACAATTTGGTGGCCAAATTCAGACAATGCAATCGATTCGGTAAATAATTAGCTAACACCGGCACGTCAAAGGCACTTTATATCAGCCGAGTCATTGTCATTGCCGCGGTCCCTGAAAATTTGTACAGGAGAACCCGAGGCAGTCAATTTCTAGTCAATTTCTTGAAGCCCATGGATCCATGTCAGCGTGAGAAGTCGGGGCTGTCATTATTATTATATTCTATACATAATGACATACAATGGCCTGTCAAATAAAAAATAATTTCGTTAAAACCTCACACACAACTTGTTTTATTCCATTTTATCATCGTCCTTAAGCAGTATGAAGCAACATGCATTCATATGATTCATAAGCACAGTGCAGAGGGGACAGCGAACAGGTATGACAGCTGAACGGCTTCCAGAATCTCTAAATAGGTAAAAGCTGGTTGTGGTGCAAACCAACACCAGTTGAAAGCCTAGAAAATACAGTCTTTTGTTTATTTTGAATCAGAACCAGTTTAAAAGAGCGTGGTACAATTTTCTGTGCTTAGCAACCGGTGGAAGTGATAAAGGGTTCTATGAGATGGCATTAAGGGCTGAAACCTGAACTTTCAATCATTATCTAGAGGTACCAATGAACACATTACGAGTAGACTTAATTGCTACAACTATTTATTGTACCTGGAAATATCAACAAATTATATTAAGTATATTCCAGACGACTAATTTGTTTTCGCTATCCTACATCCTCATCTAAGCAATACAACTAATGTTTTATCGAGGAGAAAAACATTCATAAATGAGGTGTTCTTTTGAAAAGTTTCTGAAGCTTTTTCCCTTTTTTCATATTTTACTATGCATTATTTTATTGTTTTCCTTACCTGTGCGTTGTGGAAGGGTAAACTTGAAGAAAAGTTGGAAGGATTATGCAATTATCCTCGATAAGCATCTTGACTTGTTATAACACTCTTTTTGTAATTATAAAAGTTTAATTGAATTTTCGCCTTGCTCTGTTTGATTTTTGTCGCCGATATGTCCCAGAATCCCATTTATTAATTTACTGTTTTAAAGTTAATCAGAAAGAAGTGCCATTTTGGATGGACAAATTTATTCATATTGTGTTAACATCAGCTAATTGATTCAACTTTCCATCTTAGATAATAATTATTATTTGTATTGCGAGTCGTTTATTCGCAACCATCAGGTTCAGGTATGCTTGTGTCCTTCCATAGAAATAGTAAACCAAAATGAAAGTTCAACTACCCCAAGCAATCAGAAGCGTCCATACTGCATATAATCTGCATTGCTTGATTAGATGGTGTCGTCTTTTGTTTGTTTTTTTTCCCGTCCATCCCCTTTTTTGCAATTAGCAAATTCGAGCTGCATTTTTGTAATCTGGTTTTAATCAAGGCGCCAACATAACAAAAAGGAAAAAAAAAAAAAAACAATTGGAAAATCATTAGAAAGCGATTTAGACAATGGGCCCACAACGGATGCACAGGAGTTGATGCAACAACAAAAAAGAATAACACAGAACTTCACTAGAGATGCAATGCATATATAATGCATCCGCTGTGTGATCACACCGACAGCGACAGTATACAGTGGATAGAGGGTGTAAGGGAGGACCTCAAATGAATGAAAATTCTTAACAAAACACACAGACAACATTTGACCCAAATTTTTGTACATACATTGTAAACGTCTAAATAAGACTGTCGGATGAAAATCTAGTGGGTGGTGGGTGAGGTGCACACCAATAGAATATATAGCGCCAATTTTCCGCACCCACTCCCCATAGGTAGGTACTTTCGAAAGTTTTTTCTTCTTTTTGTTATTTTTTTTTTTTTTCTGTGACTATTGTTCCATCGTAATTAAACCCTTACCCTTACCACACCACATCCCATCTTATGTATGCATGCACACAAACACAATCCCCCGTGAAAGGAGACTATAGTGGCAGAATTGAAGTTGGATTCTCTTGATTAGTGCCATCGCCATGCTGATAGTGTGCCAGGCGCACGGGTATGTCGTGAAGACACTATTTAGGGGTCGGATGCCGGGAACATGCTGGAATCCGGGAATGCTTAATAAAATTGCTAAATTACCTTGATTAGAATATACTGAAGCAATAAAGCCATTTTATTACTTCTCAATCCTGTGCTGGGATTGTGCTTGCTTGCCTGTTTACCTGTGCCGCACACAGCACCACCTGTTGAGAATTGGAGACAATATTTATTCCGATTCAGACAGGGAGGGGATTATTTAGTTCAAAGGACATAATGAGATCTTATTTGTTGGCGTTGTTTGTTTTGGGGTCGAATACACACATTTCGAAAAGGGTGTGACTAATATAGCTAATGTCCTTTCTGGGATGGCGAACTTTCAGTGGGTGGTCCAGCATAGGGGTGGACAGACTGAGACATGTTTGTGTCTTTCGCAGTTGACGTTTAATAAAACCTTCTTCATGTGCATGTTTGTAGCACTTAATGGCTTACTGTTTTCCAAAGATATACTAATGGCAAAAAGGGAATATTGCTCGGTGATGTGTTGTTTGTGCTATTAGTCAACGCACACAGACTACTTATGGTAGGTACGGTTTTTTTTTTGTGGATTTTTGCCCATGGTACGTGAAGATGGGTGTTTTTAAAGCTTTGACATTATGCTGTTGTGAGGTTTACTTTAATTTCAGTATTTGGGTTAGAAAACAAATTTATTCTATATAACGGCCAAATACGAACGTGTTGGGATGAATTTCGAATGCAGAAAATGGGACATTTATAAATTGATGATTTATATTAATTTATGACGATATAGCGCAATTAGAGCGGGAAGAAGGATGTCAATGCAAATTTATGGCTTATTGGTAGGAGTTGCAGTGTTGGTCATGCCTGTCTTGAATGATTCATAAATTATACCCTTATCAGTGGTGTTGTGCAGCGCACTGCCGTCATTTGCCGTCGTCTGGAAATTGTTTAAGAAATGCGCCTTTCAAATATCGAATTGATTGAAATTTCCAATTAATGATCGATTTCTGAAGAAGCGTGAGCTTCCGATGAGGGTCTTCATGTGTTTTCTTAGTCTTTCTCGACAAGGCCTTACTGCCGAGTTGCGCCTACTAAAAATAAATAAATAAATAAATAGGTGGCGCAACAGGCGGGTGACACCCAAGGCCTAGCTTCTCGCAACCATTCGTTTTGTGTGAGTTTCTATTTTTGGGACGAATGGAAGGGACCTACAATTTTATGCCGAGTCCGAACGGCTCAATTGAGAAGCTTTTTCATGACAGGCATACTCTCGGATGTTTGTCAGACGTTCGCGAGAGGTGGCGCAGTAGAAAAAACTTTAAGATGTAATTTGGGTTTTTCCGGGGATCGAACCTGGGATCCCTCGCACAGTAGTCCAACACACTAACCACTGCGCTACTGCGCCTACTATGCTAAAGAAATAGCTATCGGAAAATGATGTGATAGGATTTTCGAAGTCTGTAGCAGAGCCAAAGTAGACAAAGTTGCTAACTACATTTTGTGGCGCCTATTATGACGTTTTAGCTAATTCGTCAATTTTTGGTTACCTGTCTTACAATAATTGCAAATGCGTCAATAGGTATGTTTTTTTGAATCCTCGCCAACCAGTGGTTGCCAGTTGAGGTACATTTCACATGCTAATTACATAAAACAACAACCTGTTGACCACTATTGGCATTAGCTCTTAATTTTACCCGCAGCCGGAGAGCCGCTAGCTGGCTAAATTGAATTCACAAACAGGTGGCGCTGAAAGCAACAAGTGGATTAGAAATCAGTTGGTATCACTCCGAAATTTCATGTCATTGGAATGACAAATTTATTTTTTTTTACACATTATCGAATGTGGAAATTGTGATAATAAAATAAAAAAAAATATATTTACTGACAAATTGGTGTATTAAAAACTGAATAAATAAATCGAATTCTGCCCAAGAGGAGTCGCAAATTTGCCTCCACAGACCACAACGCGTACGATAATAAGAGTTTATTTTGGATTTTTGGACAAAATTTCTTCAAATTTAACGTTTTTATTTTGAAAACACATAGGAGAATGAAAGTCATGCCCATGTTTGTGTGACCATGCACAAAGGAAATCATGCGTACCAACTTGGCGATATAAAAGTTCGGCTGGCTTCATCTTGCTGGCAATTGTTCAAATGAACGACTGGATTGCGAGGTTTCAAAAAAAAACATACCTAATGACAGTTCACTGAATTTTGCCAGTTATATCAACGTCATCTATTATTACCGACTTTTGGAAAATGTTGCTCTGTGTTGGCTTGTGAGTTTTCCAAAATGATTTCAAGTGCGATTTTGAATAAGTCACATGAGAGCGCATAACCTTACTTTAATTAATTTTAAGGTCTTAGTAAAATTGTTTCAGAACATTAATGAAAACGTGAGCGTTATCAGTTGTTATTCTGCATACCATAACTCACCAATTTCCCTGGCTCTATATATAAGTAGCTCATGATATGCGGCCTTTAAATCGATAAACAATTAGTGGGCATTGAACTTGATTTCATGGGTTTTCTCCATCATCTCGAGCTGTAGAAAGATTTGGTCGCACTTGTAGGTGAAAATCAGCATCAGCTTGGCACCTGAACCTGATTTTGATTTTAGAGGTCGAACAATATGTGATTTGCGGTTTGTTCGTTGTACATATTAGCATTATACATTTCTCTGCAAAAACAACTACCCTAATGTCCAAAACACATGTGCAGAAATTCTGAATGCTTTACTGCAAGCTGTACTGCAGATGCGACAGATGTGCAGAATTCAATTTTCATCGGTGGGGAAAAATACGAGAGATACAGACAACAAATAATTTCAGTCTCTCTTTTCCTCGTATGCATCAGTAGCTGAATTTAAAAATTCAATGCTGCCAAATCTATTTAATTTAATTCACTGCGTTGCTATGCAGTGGATTTAGAAAGAAACATGTTGCAGTGCTGCGCTTTTGCATGTATTGTACTCCTAAAATATGAAATACTGTCTTGATTCAACGAAGAAAAAATAAAGTGACATCGATATCCTCATTTATCATAATTGTGATTGCAGCAAAACAAATCGATTACTGGAATTCCTTGAAGAGTGATAGGTACATTGACCACGGTACTGAATCAAATTGCAGCGTACATAATATTTTAATACATTTCATGTTATTTTTTCCCTGAAATCCCAATGTACGAGTGGTTACCTCCACCTCTACGTTCAAACTGTATACACAAAAATGTATCTATATGTATTCACGTATGGGCACTTCTGACCACTTTACGGGACAGAAATTGTCAGTACCGCCACAACATTTCTGTTGTCCAGACTATAACTTTGATAGTCAAAACTGGAAATTCATCAGGCCAAAATGTCAAAAGCGAAAAATCAAAAAAAAAAAAAAAAACTACCGGAGTATTGTGTAACCAAAACGACAGTTGCTGTACTGGTTCAACAGTCAATTCACCCGGTAAATTGGTGTGAAAGTTCAAAAAGCCGAAACGCGATGCTACCGAACTCATGAGCAAATTTACTCCCAGGACACTTACGGTTGTCCTCTGTGAACTGCGCACACAGTACTCGGACGTACCATGCTAAGGCCAACATAGTAACGAATATTTACCCGTACCGTACCCGACTCGCCTGCATTGGTTTGGTCGTTCGCTCGGAAATTGAACGGGACACCCTAATGGACGGAGTTTTTAATGCAATTACAGGCATGTGCACTGGCCGAATACCTAATGGCATACCCTGTTTATAGTTGGGACATTGCGGCCCGACAATATTCATACTCGTCTCTGGGGGGAGTGCAAAGCACTTTCAGTGCACTGGCGGTTGATAGTGGGTGAACGACGACAACAGTTAAGTTGGTATGTAGAGTGGGGCCAGAAATGGTTGGTACGTGATCGTGCATCTAATTTGATTTCGGTGCTCTCTCGCTCGTTCGCTATGTTGTCACCCTCTTTTCTGAACGGACGACTCGACGCGCGAAATGAACGCTTCAACAGGGTGCGGACTGTGGATGACATTTGGAGTTGCCATTTTCCAATGGCAATGGTGCATTTATGTCTCTGAATGAGGCTTTCACTTTAATGGAAATTTAATAGCTACAAATTGCATTCGAGGATGCGGAGGAGTCGTGGAGTAGCTAACTGGTGTATATGCGTTGCATAAAGCAGACCCTTCAACCCGCTGTTGGATTTATTTCACAATTAAATGATTGCAAATTGATTTCGAGTTCAACTCTGGTAAAAGATTGAGTGGCAGTTGTTGGTGCCTTTCAACAAGGTTTAACGGGATTAAATCAAGTTAAACTCATTAATGGCCGACTATGTTAATTACGAACTGAAATTGTATTGAAACGGAAATATATTTTGTTGAGTTAGTGGTTGAGCCTATAAATCTGATTACGTGTACAATGACCATTTATATTTTTTTGCAAGAAATGATATACATAATAGTTTTCTAAATTGCTTTTGAACTTTTTCACGTTTTAATTTTTTAATGAATTATAAATTCTCGTTCGAGAATTGTTTTGTTTTATACCTACGCCATTTTGACGATTTTGGAAAATCGCACATTAAGGTTTGCGTTGAAATTAAAAGAAAACAAACTGCTGCAGTTTTTAATATTTTTAATAGAACATTATACTGACATTTTTTTTAATTGAGGAGCTCCCGACTTGTCAATCGCCTTTAGTTTTCAAATTATTAAGGTTTTTTCTCAAAATCAGTACGACACACGCCAAGAAAATGAAGAGTTGCTTACACTAGATACACGTAAGACAAAATAAGCGCACATACGACTTTCCAATACTAAGTTGAACGGCTGAATCCACTACTGAGTGGTATGATACAAATTTGTTTAAATTTATTAAATAAATTATTGATTTGTTTCGTGTGTTTGAGTGGGTCCAAGGATGGTTTAGATTCATATTTGATGAAAATTGGGCAGACGTGACACCTTCCATACAAAAAAACCTATAAATTCGTTGTAGGTATCTAGACAACTATCGATTGCAATTTTAAGAAAATGTTTGTTATCGGCCCAAAGTTGTTTCTGTGAAATGTTGGTCAAAATTTTACAAAGGGACGTGGCACCACCCTTAAAACAAAGTTTTTAAAAATACTATATCTGAACATATTATCCTGATTGAAGCATTTTACAAAAAACACAATTCTTCGACAGTCCTGGGAAAAAATATCTAGACAATATGCAGTCGTCGGCATAATTATTTAGACAAAAGTAAAGTTAATTCTACTCATAAATTTGAACTCACTTCATGTAAATTTTGGCATTAATGGAAAGGTTATTTAAATTCCGTTTGAATGATACAAAACTTTCCTTGCTTAACCCATTAAGCACCCATTGAAAATGTAGAACTTTTGTCAAAATCTACTTTTTTGACTTTTTTGCTCGGTCTCAAAAAAAAAATGTTTTGATGCAAAAAGTTTCTTCAAACAATTCTAATAGTGACTGCAACAAAAATGAAACTATAGATAAAATTCCTATTTGGAATGATTAAATAATTCTGTTTGTTTTTCTTCTAATACTTACTTACTTACTTAGATGGCGCTACAGTCCGGGGTGGACCTGGGCCTCAACCAACACGCCTCTCCAGTTAGCACGATCTTTGGCTAACTGCCTCCAGTTGCGCACTCCAAGTTGGTTGAGGTCCCCTTCCACTTGTGCGCGCCACCTAAGGCGAGGTCTTCCTCTACTGCGTTGTCCCTCCGGGTTGGAATCGAAGACTCTTCGGGCCGGAGCGTTGGTATCCATTCGCTCTACATGTCCTAGCCATCTTAGTCGACTGATACGTACTTTTCTGACCAAGTCGATGTCGCTGTACAGCTCGTAGAGTTCGCTGTTAAATCTCCTCCTCCAAAGCCCGTCAACGCAAACGGGACCGAAAATCACTCGAAGAATTTTGCGTTCGAAGCGCCCAAGGAGATCTTCATCCGCTTTTGACAACGTCCATGATTCTGCGCCATAAAGCAGGACTGGGATGATGAGGGTCTTATATAGAGTCTCCTTGGTGTTTCTCGACAAGGCCTTACTAATCAATTGCCTTCTTAGGCCAAAGTAACAGCGGTTGGCAAGTGTAATTCTTCGCTTGATTTCTGATGTGATGTCATTTTCAGAATTAATAGCGGAGCCGAGGTAGACAAAGTTCCGAACTACCTCAAAGTTATAGCTGTCTATCGTGACGTTCTGTCCGATTCGTCGATGTTGTGTGTCCCTTCTTGTTGGCAGCATATATTTCGTTTTGCCCTCATTCACCACTAAACCCATTTTTGCCGCCTCTGTACTGATACTTGCAAACGCACCAGTGACAGCTCGCTGTGTTCTGCCAATGATGTCGATGTCGTCAGCGTATGCAAGTAGTTGCACAGACTTTTGGAAAATTGTGCCCCTGGTGTTGACTTGCGAGTTTCGCACAATTTTCTCAAGAATGATGTTGAAAAAGTCACATGACAGCGCATCACCTTGTCTAAATCCTTTTTTGACATCAAAGGTCTCGGTGAGATTGTTTCCGACCTTTACGGAGCAGCGAGCGTTCTCCATCGTCATTCTGCACAACCTGACAAGTTTGGCAGGGATGCCAAAACTAGACATGGCTCTGTATAGCTCGTCTCTATAAATGCTGTCATATGCGGCTTTAAAATCGATAAATAGGTGATGAGTATCGATTTGGACTTCTTGGGTTTTCTCCAGGATCTGCCGTAGTGTGAATATTTGGTCGGTTGTGGACTTACCGGGCCTAAAACCGCACTGATAGGGTCCAATCAGTTCGTTGACAAATGGTTTCAGGCGTTCACACAGTTTCTTCTAATAGTGGAATAAAATCGGAATCCTTGTTACCCACGTCCTAATTGGCAGCCATTGTGCGACTGAGCAACGAGCGATGGTCGCTGCATCGATCGATAAAAATATCAAACTGCAATAATTCTATTGTGTGTCCTTATTAAAACACAAACGCGGTTGTGCGATGTGGTAGCACGGTCGCATATGTTTGTTTCGAGATCGCTCAAGCAAGCTACATCACAAAAGCTTTTCATACAAACGCTATGAAAAGTAGCTTGGTCGCTTCAAATCAATCAAGTTTGATTTTTGTCGCGCCGTCGTTCATAATGTAAAATGGAATAAGAAGGAAATTTAAGAAATTAGTTTTTTCTAAACCCTATTTTATGGAATAAACGCGCGGATTGTTATAAAAACCGATTAAAAACAGGTGTAGCGTGGGAAAGAGTTGCCTTAAAATAATATGGTAGTCGCGGGATGGTGTTTACAAAGCGCTTATGAGCGACCGGTAATAGGACACGCATTTTGGTAGCGCTACCAACAAGCGATGCGGTCGACCGAAGTTCATCGTTCGGCCGTGCGATGCCAGTCCAATTAGGACGTAGCCTTAGTGTTAAGTTCATAAATACTAAAATCGTTTTCTGATAAAATAGAATTAGGATCATAAATATTTTCCACAAATTCATTTTTAGTCAAAACAAAGTGAAATAATAAGAATAGGAGAATTATGGTAGGTACTTACGAAAGTATTCCTTGTGGACATTTTTGGACTGGTGATTCCATATTTTGAGCTCAGCACATGCATAACCTTGCTCAACGAGACTTGCCAATTTACAATGCGATTGAATTCTTTTTGTTGATCCTCTTATATTTATTGTTTCCACATTTCTGTTGAAATATGTAGGTATTCACGTACAGGTACCTATAACAAACCAAGTGATAATTATTTTTTGCGTTTGTATTGTATTTGGATAGGTACGCTCGGTTTCATATCCTTTCGAATCCCATATACGTACGACAAAACAATCCTAATGTTTTTTTTTTCAAATTTTTTGTCATATTTTTTAGGCCTATGCACATACGACAAAACAAAGCTAAACATAAAACAAGTAAAAGTGTTATCATCGGCCTGGCCGATGCTTTGATACCCTCCACTGCATAAAAGTCATGCAAAATGTTTGCCATGCGAGTTAGTATGGTAGGTAGCAGAACTACTTTACCGACATAGACAATATTCAATACCAACCTGACGACGGTTACAAAAAGTCCTCTCACAAAATTTCATTCACCTAAGTCGATTCGTTTGGACGCTATCGTGCTTTCAACAGACACAGATATATGGGCCAAATATTGGCTTTGTATGGGAGGTAACAGAACTACTTGACCGACATGGACCATTTTTAATACAAACTTGAAGGGCATAAATATAAGACCTCTCATAACATTTCAGTTGCCTAAGTCGATTCGTTCGGACGCTATCGTGGTTTCAACAGACAGAGAGAGATGTGGGTCTAATAGTGGTTTTGTATGGGAGGTACCAGAACTACTTGACCGACATAGCCCATTTTCAATACCAACCTGGCGACGGTAAAAAGAAGTCGTCTCACAAAATTTCATTCACCTAGGTCAATTCCTTTGGACGCTATCGTGCTTTCAACAGACAGACAGACAGACGGACAGACAGACAGACAGACAGACAGACAGACAGACAGACAGACAGACAGACAGACAGACAGACAGACAGACGGACATGGCTAAATCGATTCAGAATGTGATCCTGATTCAGAATATATATACTTTATAGGGTCTCCGGTGAATCCTTCTTGGCGTTACAAACGTAATGGCAAAGTGAATATACCTTCCTGTGTAGGGTATAAAAATGGCAAAAATATATGGACTTTTTGTCGTATAATGCCAAAATATGGAGCTTACGACAAAACAAAACAAGTAAAAGTGTTATCATCGGCCTGGCCGATGCTTTGATACCCTCCACTGCATAAAAGTCATGAAAAATGTTTGCCATGCGAGCGTTTCTAATATTAGTTTTGTATGGGAGGTAGCAGAACTACTTTACCGACATAGACAATTTTCAATACCAACCTGACGACGGTTAAAAAAAGTCCTCTCACAAAATTTCATTCACCTAAGCCGATTCGTTTGGACGCTATCGTGCTTTCAACAGACAGAGATATATGGGTCAAATATTGGCTTTGTATGGGAGGTAACAGAACTACTTGACCGACAAGGACCATTTTTAATACAAACTTGAAGGCCATAAATATAAGACCTCTCATAAAATTTCAGTTGCCTAAGTCGATTCGTTCGGACGCTATCGTGATTTCAACAGACAGAGAGAGACGTGAGTCTAATAGTGGTTTTGTATGGGAGGTACCAGAACTACTTGACCGACATAGCCCATTTTCAATACCAACCTGGCGACGGTAAAAAGAAATCGTCTCATAAAATTTCATTCACCTAGGTCAATTCCTTTGGACGCTATCGTGCTTTCAACAGACAGACAGACAGACGGACAGACAGACAGACAGACAGACAGACAGACAGACAGACAGACAGACAGACGGACATGGCTAAATCGATTCAGAATGTGATCCTGATTCAGAATATATATACTTTATAGGGTCTCCGGTGAATCCTTCTTGGCGTTACAAACGTAATGGCAAAGTGAATATACCTTCCTGTGGAGGGTATAATTAAAGGTTGGCTTATTTTGTGGATGTACGACAAAATGCACACCAATTATCTCAGTGACAGTAAATGATAGGCTAGATCTAAATGGAAAGAGCACCTTCTAAAACCTAGTATCTACTGCATACCCACATTAAAAAAGTGCATTTTGGCGTTTACGACAAAGCAATAGTCGGTCGACGAAATGTACTTCATAAAAAATATTAGACTTAAATAACAGCAATGTAATGTCAACTTATCCTTAAGATAGTTTGGAGTGAAGAATTCGAAAATATCTTACGAAAGCTGTACAAGTACACATCCAGAGAAATTCGTGTATATATATAAGAAATCTGAAAGAGGTACTCAAGATATTATCTACAAAAGGCTCAAATAGTGCCTAAGGGAATTTTTTCAATGAAAATAATATCATTCAGCAGATCTCTATAATTTTCAATTCAGGAGGGTTATTGCTGCCATTCAACTACAGACCATAGAGGAGCCATTTCTAATCTAAATACTGTCATAATTCAGAATGCTTATAAGTAAAACAGACCTACCTACCTACCTATCTAGACCTACCTACAGCCGTTAGATGAGGTACTTGGAATAATAATTACTTTATTATATGCTAGCAGACACACCAGATAAGCGCAGTGAGTTGGTCTGTTAGGGGTCTCAGGTTCGATCACCGGTCCACAAAAATTAAATATTTTCCACTGCGCCTCTCTCGCGAACGTCTGAAAACATACGATATTAAAACTGTCATAAAATCTTTCATTCATTCATTTTTAATGCCTGTTTATCCATAAAGTGGGTAAAGGGTATAGGTTGCTCAACTTGACCGTTCATAACTCTCGATTTTTTGCCATGGGCTCTAAATTATCAAAGACACATACGAGCAGAGGAGAGAATATAGGACTATCTCATGACCGCCCTGACAGATGGTACGGATCCATAGCATTGTCCTGAAAAAACTTCTTTATTCAGTCGGACTTGGACTAAGTATAAAATTGGAAGTCAATTTCATTTGTCAAAAAAAATAAAAACTTTGGCAAGCGAAGAACATAGGTTGTGAGAAACTAAGACTGTACGGACCTTTTGCGCAAACTTTTTCTTTTGGCTTCATTCGAGTATTTTATGGCATTCTTAAAAGCCGAGTTTGTCTAATTTATTTTATTTATTTAATTTTATATCATGAAAATCTGTCATCTTTTACAGACATATTCTCCCAAGTCCCAACACTCCCAAGCAGAAGTTCATGCAGTATCAATCTCAACAGAATGGAGGAAGTTTCAAGCATTTTTGTATTTATATTAAGAATACAAACCTTTTGCAACCCTTTTCCAACCCTTAGGGGACAACTTTTAATCGAACGCCTTGATGCCAAATCCTCATCCTTAGATCTGTAGAATACAAAAAAATGCCGGAACAATGGCGACTATCTCTGCATCAAAACTAAAAACTAAATCGCATCAGTTATCCATTTATAGATCGCACATATCTACATTGAAATCCTCAAGACTAAACAAAATTCCGTCTGAACAAGATTCATAAAATAGAGCAGAGAAGCAAAGCACATATCTAAACATCTGAGTCTACAATTTGTTGTAATTTTGACTGCTAAGTGCCTTCTGTGAACTTAATTAAAGTTTACCATGTGAACGGTAAACATATAGTCGCAGTAAGCCCCACTGAGTGGACATTATGGGACAGACTAACTTCTTTCCTTTGACTTTTAACTTCTGTTGTCTGTAATGTCCTATACTAATTTAGTGCTTTTCATTTCTATATGACTTCCAATTAGTCACAGTCCTGGCCATCTCAGATTGCATCCACCATCCTTTGTATGCGAACGGTACATAGTCCCATCTATTCATGCACTTATTCTCGTTCTCCCCAACGACAATGACGATGACGGCACGGCCACGATGATGAAATTAACCCTTCCGCATTGTTCTAGGTCTCATTTGTTGGCTGTCACAGGATACCCACCACCACTGCATCACACACACAGTTCAGGTGGGTTATGCGCGCACAAAAGCTCAGGCAAGAAGTGAATCATAATTTTTATTTCATGGAACTATCTATATTTCAGAAGCATTACTTATGCCATAATAAACCTTCCTGAACTATGTATCAAGTCCGCTTTCTGGTGGAGTTTTTTTTGCGTTTTTTTTTTTTTTGGTGAAACTCAAAGAATTTCAAAACACATTCCATTGTCTGGGTTCAGGGAAGCCCCGTCATGGCATGGTGCCATCCACAACACCGGCAACGGGTGCATTGTTGTCAGAGGTATAAAAGATTACCTCAAGCTTTCGCCTATCCGTGCGCTATGTTCTGAAATAGTAAAAATGCTGGCATACTAACTCCAGTGGCACTCGTGCATATGGTTCCCATAAGGGTAAACGGAGGATGTATTTCTCTCTACCCACACACTATACACCTGTGAAGGATTTTCCTTTTTTATTGTCACGATGTCAACGACAACGATGGCAGTGGTTAATGGTGACTTCCGGACAGAGGAACCGGTGTTTTGGTATGAAATGTTCAAGTATCACGCGAGCGTTTCCACTCGGAACCTTTTGTTTTCCATACTAAAGGCCGGGGTTGAAGGTGCTCGGTCAAAACTTTAAAACTTGCAACTGTAGAGGTTTTCAGCTGATTAAGGCCACTACGATTTAAGTGCTTGGGAAAGTTTACCCATGGGTTTCGTTTTCATTTTCGTCTTCCATCCCTTGCATAGAGATACGACAGCCGAAGTGGGCTAAAGCAGAGATATTTTCTTAACTGTCATTTCCATACATATGCTAAATTGTTTGCGAACAGAAAGTGAAGAATCCTTTTTTGTGGGGATTTGCATGTATACTGGAGATGTCGTGTAAATGTCATGCCGGTCTTGGCATCATATTGTCTTGCCATCACCATTAGTTTGAGATCAGAGATCAAAGAGCGGTTCTAAATTACAACTACCACAATGTCCGGGCCAATGTGAAAAGTTTATCGTTTACTGGTTTGAACATTTAACTTCAAGAGGGAAGTTGTTAGATACTCGTTGATGGTCCCTGGCTCATTCAAAACGAAACACCATGAGGTGGCATTGCATTGTGTCAGCAGATTTTTTAGAACAACTTCGGTTAAACAATACGAAGGGAGCTTTATGTAACAAATAATCCAAGTTGCCGTCTTATTGGATTATTTGTCAGTTGTCATATATGTAGCCCGTAAGGATTTACCTCAAATTGTATTCCTCATGGGATCGAATATCTGCAAAGAGTTTTGCTGTTACCCGATAGGGCTATAGGTCAAACATGTTGACAGAGATTTGATTGATTGATTTGATTTGATGAATAGGTGATATTCATATGTGGCCGCAGTAGCTCACTGTGCTTGACTACAGGCGAGAGGTTGCTCTTTACCATCCGAAAAACTCACTTTATAGTTATTTCCAATACGCCACCTCTCGTCAAATTCCGGCAAACATCTCAGGGTATATAGTTAACTGAATACAGCCATTCGGAACCGGCGCCGGCGTAAAATTGTAGGTTCCTTTCAATCCTCCCGAAAAATGCTAGGCTCAGGACGGACTCTGTGGAACTATTTATTTTTTTGTTGCTTTTGGTTCGCAGCTCGCAAAGTAAGATTAAGCTGGGACAGGTGAGATAGGCGAGTGTGTGCTGTCCGCATATTAATCAGAATTTGTTCAGAAATATCTTTTCAGACAGAACCTCAGCGCGCACTCGATTGGTTTATAGCCGTTTGTGTTGAAGATGCGATGAAGGTAAATGTGAACAAATCTGAAGTGATGGTCGTCTCCAGAACGCCTGTTCAATGTACTCTACATGTTAGTGGAGTCCCATTGAAACAAGTGGAGAAGTTTAAGTATCTCGGGGTCTTATTCACGAGTGATGGAAGGAGCAATGCCAAGTTTTCCTGTAGGATTGGTCAGGCTGGATCGATTTTGAGACAGCTTGGTCATTCTGTTATCAGGAGGACTGAAATTGGTGTCAAAGCTAAGTTGTAAGTAAGTAAGTAATGAGCGAAAGAATAAGATGCGAATACAAGCTGCCGAAATAAGATTTCTCCGTTGTATTTCTGGTGTGACTCGTAGAGATCGCATTAGAAATACTAGAATACGTGAGGAACTCAATGCCGAGCAGCTACTTCTCCGGACGGAGAGGTCCATGCTTCAGTGGTTTGGTCATATTAAACGTATGTCCCCGACCAGGATCCCACGACGTGCTATGGAATCCGTACCATCGGGCAGGCGTTGCCCTTGATGATTTGGAGTCAATGGCGGAGAATCGAGAGCTATGGAGGGTCCACTTGAGCAACCTACACCCGCGACCCACTTAATGGACAAGCGGACCATTGAAAATGATGATGATGATGATGAAAAGGCAATGTTATCAAAAGACGCAATAATATTGAACTATTTTTAGAAAGTTTGGATGATGTCACGCAAAAAAAAACTTATGGATGTGAATTTGGTGCTTTTGACAAAGTCTATAAAGTAGATGTGGTGGTCGCCTACTGATGAGCCCACCCACCACATCAGTGCATTCTTAAATTTTGCTATCAATTTAAGCTGTAGGTATCTGTTGACTGGAAACCCATATTTTTCACCCACATCGACTACATCTAAAGATAAAAATATATATAAAATGGAGTCTCATATTATTTATTGCGGTAGTTGCTTTGAACATCTCCTCCTCCGCAGAAGTGATAAACGATAAACATGACATAATTCTATGGTAAACCAAAATATATAAGCGCGCAAATACATTTTAAATAAGCAGGACTAACAAAACCAAGCCATCCAAAAGAGGACTATACAAAATCGGCGAACAAAGCCTTTAAAATAAGAGTGCCAAAAATATTTGCCAGATAAGAAAATTTAGCGACCAACTCCCCCGCTAACGACACGATATGGATAGATACTCACTCAGTTAGATAATAATACAAAAGTAATCCTTCCATGTGCACAATCATTACATTACATTCCACATAATATTTGGATGTCGTACTCGTATGTGTTGTCGAATGTCGGGTGCCATGTGAAGTTTAATCGACTGAAATAATTGACTTCATTTCGCCAAAGTAGGCGTGCGGATTTGGTTGCCAATATAAAAAGATAACAACAAAGTGATTTCTTTTTGCTCTCCGGCTTCCGTCTTTGTCCTATAACCCACCATTATGGAATTTGCCCCAATGGATGCTTGAAAAGAAAATTGATTTTCAGCATAGAAAAAACCAAAAGAAAATATTCTCACCCATCATGATAAACGCAAGCAAAAAAAAAAAAATTTGGAAGAAAAACTGAGCGAACATTAAATCACAGTTCAAAGCCAGTCGAATCCGTCAACCAACCATCACAACGTCACCTCATTCTTAAAAGGAAAATCCAGGAAAAAAAATGGGGAAGAGGACAAAAAATCACACATTCTCTGGAGTGGGTTGTGGAATTACATCCATCAATCATGTTGCTTTATCAACAGTGCAGAGTTTTTGTGTGTTTTTTCTCCTTTTTTTTTTAGAGAGAGTTAAAAACCCATCAAAAACTGTTGAGTTTTAAACATGTTTTCTGGTTTTTTGTTGCTTTCATCTTAAAACCATGGTCGTTTTACTTCAATAAGCTTTACAATGGCTTACAATACTTTTCCATTCATATCGATTATAGATTTTGGTTCAACAGTTTATTCGACTTGGAAGTGAGTTGATGCTAGAATTCCGGGGCAACATTCTTTAAGCTTGTTCTTTAAGGTACGCATATTTCGAAATCTATACATATAATAAAACTGTAGGAATTTTCTTTGGCTGTTAAAAAGTCGAAAACTACTAGACAGATTTCGATAAAACTTTTTTTAAAATGTTCCTTAAGACTGTGAGACTGCTATAGGCTATGTCGTTTATAGTTACGTCCATAGGAACAGTTTTTAGCCAAAATATATTTTTTTAAGTGAAAATATATACATGCACATATACCTTGCTACAAATGGATGTTTATACTGCAGGAATTTTCTTTGTCTCCTAAAAGCGCGAAACCTACTGGGCAGATTTCAATGAAACACTCAAAGTGTAATCTTAAATGGGCCAAATAGGTATAAATTTGTTTGTTTTCTAAATGCGAAAGGCGCAAGGCGAGCACGGGTCAGCTAGTAATAAATAAATCTTGGCAGTCCGTCAGATGCAGGATCAAAAAGGTACGATTAATACAAAAATGCAAGCGAAAGGTTCGTTTATTAGCTTTCTAAGAATGTGTCTTTTCTGTAAAGCCTTTATTGAAACTTTATAAAAGCTGAAACTTCGTCAAATTTCCATAAGTATACTTACCGAAGTTTGTCGATAAATGAAAATTGGTGACTCTATAAAGCAGTTGCAGAAGTTCAGCCTATCGTCATCTTATGACAACCAAAACCCTCCATACTCAAACGTTTTGACCTAAAGGAAGCTGAAATGTTAGTCGGAATGTTTAAATCGTCTTATTTCTACTCTCCCACCCTGGGCGCAGTAGCGCAGTGGTTAGTGTGCTGGACTACTGCGCGAGGGATCCCAGGTTCGATCCCCGGAAAAACACAAATTACATCTTAAAGTTTTTTCTACTGCGCCACCTCTCGCGAACGTCTGACAAACATCCGAGAGTATGACTGTCATGAAAAAGCATCTCAATTCAGCCGTTCGGATTCGGCATAAAATTGTAGGTCCCTTCCATTCGTCCCAAAAATAGAAACTCACACAAAACGAATGGTTGCGAGAAGCTAGGCCTTGGGTGTCACCCGCCTGTTGCGCCACCTATTTATTTATTTTTTACCCTTTAAATCGAGATGGGAACAGGCAATTAACCATTATCAGCTTAATTAGTTATCTAGTTAGGTACGGCAAGTATGTCTAACTAGATCTCGAATATTTTAGAAGCATTTAAAGCTAAGTTAATTAGTACAAATTAGCAAAAAATAGTACTCGCGCTATATCTTATACCTATCAAGGTACTATTAAGGGGATGTGTGCCTACTTTAATGACGCTTTCAAAAATATGCAAACTGCATGGACATTTAAAATCAGAATATGGCTTGTTGGCATAAATACAAACAAAGACAGACAATGTCAAGCCAACAAATTTTCGTTATCTGTATGTACATATAATAAAACTGAAGGAATTTTCTTTGTCTCATTCATTTCATTTCCGAACTTTATTCAGAAATGTGGTAGATTTGGTAACAGTGTTTATGTAGGGTTGAGATAGGTCTAGGTCTCTAGGTAGTCATTTGGATTCCATAGGAATAGGGAAACAAATGAAAAGAAATACTGTATTATAAACAAGTAGCAATATCCTGGAGAGGGAGGGCGATGCAGGGGCTGAACATTATATATCCAATATATTACATCCATCGTCGATATCGCCACGAAACGCAGTATGAATTTCATTCTCATATGACGTAATCTATACATAGGAGCGACCGACGCAAGACGAGCACGGGTCAGCTAGTCTTCTATAAAAATGAAGAGCATGACTCACTGACTCATCAACGATCAGCCTAAACCATTTTGCTCTAGAAAGCTGAAGTTTTGCACAGAGGTTTCCTTTATGATGTATATAAGGATTAAGGAGGGATATTTCGAAATTCAACCCCTAAAGGGGTAAAGGGGGGGTCAAATTTTGTAAGGCAACATTTTTATTTTTCATCCGATTGACTTCAAGCTCTGTTTGAGAAATAAAGAAAACCAATTTCTCCGATTTTAGAACTTCAACCCAAAGTTCAAAGTTTGTATGGGAACATTTTTATTTTTCATCTGATTGACTTTAAACTCTGCTTGTGTAGTACTCTTTTATAAGAAATAAAGATCATTAATTACTCCACTTTTGAAAATTTTGCTTGGAGTATATTGCCGACGACCCCTTTAAAGGGGGCCTTTTTTAAAACCCACGAACCGTTCGTCGTATCATTTGAAAACTTTATTTATAAATTGATTATACCCTTTGACCTGCTTTCTCCAATATGGTGTTATTTTTCAGAGATACTAACTACTCCTTAGATACTTTCTTAGATATGTTTCCTCCGCCATATATAAATATTGAAGAAAAAACTTACTGACTGTGAATGCATTTCTGTGTACCAAATCCGCTGAGGATTGCGCGAGCAAAGCCGCGCGCTAAAGCTAATGTAATATAAACGAGAAGGAGGACGTGACTAACTTTATAGAAAAGTGTCTAATACTTCTGGGGCAAGGAGCTACCATACAAAGGTACTCAAAGGAGATGAATTGCTGCAAATTTTGTATGGGGAATTTGAACACCAATATGGAACACTCTACATAATTTCTATGTTCCCTCCGGTTCACAGTATCCGCCATATCCGAGATTGCTAATAGCGATCCTGATACCTGATGAAGTCGACATCAGAGACGTTGCGATGCGCTTAGTAGTTGTTATAAAAATCTGTGAGTCTCTTTTTGTAAAAGCAGTTTCGGGGCATATCTATAAGGTCGATGTATCAGCACAATCAATATCTGCATTTGAAAGTTCTTCTAACTAACTATTTAAGTCCTTTACTGCTTTCGTTCCTTAAATCTGCAAAATGGGTGCCTTTCTGTTATAGAGAGTGGGCTGTACGATTATATCTAAAATCACAAACAAACTATTTGCTACTGTCAATTGAGTTATCTATTTCAAAATGATTTACTGTACAATTCAAATTTCGATTTAAATTCAATTCATTTTGTCGAATTATCACTTGAGGCTATCATAAAGGGGTTTGTCTATCTATGCAACAACTCCGATTGAATAGAGCCCAATTAAAATGAAATAAGCTCGACTCCCAGTGTGCCTTTTACCTGTTAGTCTTACGTCCAGAATAATTTATAGCCATTTGTGCCTAGTCCAGCATCATGTTCCCACTGATTGGCCTTTCACCGGGGTATAATAGAATTCGTTGCAAAATTTAAATGCATACATTGTTTACACCATAAATTCATCCCTTCTAAAAATACTTTATTTAAATTATCGAAGAAGCCACTGAGTTATATTTAGTGAGCGCGTGTGTATGGAAAATTCACACCTCACTGAATGAGGGTGTCTGGTCTGTCCCGAAATTGCACTCACTGTCAAAATCTGTCCGATAATGAAATATTCAAATCACAGCCACCGCTGCCGCCACCACCAGCATCACCACCACTTGATATATCCAGCCAGCACCCAAACCCAACATATGCACACATAAACAGACACACGCACACACAAACACATACACATTTTGGATTAAAATCTCATCAAAATATTCAAATTTAGTCTTCCGGTTACGGATAGATGGAGAAAATCCAACAATCCTCCTGCGCCGTGGTCCTGTCGTACATTGACTGACCAATTTTTGATTCTTCATACCGGATCCGTATGGTCGGTGGTCTTTTATGGTTTTGTCAGACTATCGGCCGGCACATCGGAGAATGGAGAGTGCGGAGTGCGACAAAGTCGGCCCTAAACAATATAAGCTTGATTTTCACTTCATACGTTATATGGTCGGTCAGTTGGAGTTGGTCCGGTCTGGTCTGGCTCGGTCAGTGGGGTTGGGCTGATGGTATAAGCTCACCTGTTTTTGAATGCATATTTCTGATTGTGTGCATGTGGTTCTGCTATGAATAAATTAGGCTTATTCAAGTTGACCACTGCTGAATGAGTATACTGAATGGTAACGCTAACTATATAGGCGAGTGTACTTGGGGGTTTTGCTATTTTGCATTGCATAAGCAGGACTAGTATCGGCTTGTGTTATGGTATGTATCCTTTTTGTTGGCATGTACATTCTCCTCTCTAATCAAATGTTTGCGGAAGTTAGTTCGTTCTGACGGCCTCGCCGTCATGTATAGTAGCAAATTGGTTTTGATTGAAAGATGGAGGGGAATTTCGAGATTTTTGCAGAGTCCCTAATTCGATTAGGACAATGAAATTTGTTGCCCATCTGTACGCCAATGTTTTCGATAGGGATATGTTTGTCAATTATTTATTGTTGCAAATGAATGAAATTAAGGAGACCTTTGGAAATACATACTTGCATGCTAGTAGTGCTTTCTGGTGACGATGGAATTTTGTTTTGCAGTACCTATCATCGAGGTTTGTTGTGGTACAATTTTGATCCGTTCAATTTACTGGAAATTGTATGAATGCAAAGGAATACTTTTTTTGACTTTAAGGCAGAGTTTTAGAAATATATGTCCACATCAGTTTGTGTACCTACCTTCTAATTTAATTTAAGGCATCATGACACATTTCTAGGGAAACATAAAATTACATTTATTAATACGAACAATCTCCTTTCTTAGTTTAAAAGCTACTGGCAATAATCAGTTTTCAATTTTCTGGTTAAGAGATGGTGGCTGATGAAACTTGAATGAGCCAATGGTAGGCTTTACATCCGGCCATTCAGCTTCGATTTATATCATTTTCCATCACACTTGCCAGAACGTCTTCGTATTCTTGACGGATTTTCTCTTTGATGGCTTAAACGCGGATTTTCGGTGCTTCAGAATAGATTATTTTCGTTGTTAACATATCCACAGAGACGGAAAGGGATATCTTCGCTTATTTTTCGACTGCTCCGGGTTCGGCCAGACTTGGCAGCATCTCGTTCTCGTGTTATCCCATTCTCTGGTCCAGTTGGTGTCGGAGCACCGGGAAGTCTGCATAATTCACGCTGCGCCAACACCGCCGACGAATTATTCAGCAAAAAATCGAAACCATTCTTTCGCGTTTTTTTTAGGAGTTTACTTCACAAATATCAAAGTAAAATAGACATTTGCCGCTATTTGCAAAAATTTTAGCATTTTCCGATATGGTGATGATGAGGACCTTGCTGCCACCTTGTATGAAAAGAAGAAGATATTCGCAATAGCTGACATCCATACTACTTATAAAATGCAACGTCCGTCTGTTCGTTTCTTCATAACTCGAGAACCATTTTTTTCGGATTTATAAATGTTTGGTCAACTTAGTCCGTAGGGTGGGTGAGAATTGTTCAGGAGTAAAGGGGTCGCGGGGAATAAGAGGGGTCTCACGAACTGTTAGCCGTATGAACTTAAAAGTTTGTATATTGATAGATAAGTCAAAATTATTACATACCTCATTCATCGTTTTTCAAAATTCGTCCCATAAGAGTTCAAAAACTTTTCAAACAAACTTTTCTATTTCGACCTTACTACGCTTAACTTGCCATTATACTCATAAATGGATTTATGTCAATTCAAGTTATGCTTTTAATTGTTAGGCAATATTTTACCGAGTATTTTGAGCTAACATTCGTTTTTCTACTCCATCCAGAGGGTGAGATATAATAAATTGAAATAAGATCTTATTTGGCCAAGTGCGAAAAAATCGCTTTATCGATTGCAGTTGTGCTTAGGAAGGGTAGTTTTGATTTGCGTTCTAAAAATAGAATGATTACTCGCACGACGGGCATTCAGAATGCATAATTGTAAATGCTCATGAAATGCGTAGTTGAATTTGATGTAGGGAATGGATATGCATAAAACAAACTACCTACGTAACTATAAGGGGTTTGTGATGCGTAGGTAGATATATGCACAATTGTACATTATATCTACAACATAACATATTCGAGATCTGCAGCTATGGAAAGTATAACGATATGATCGCGTTATTAATCAAATCATACCTGTGACCAGTTTGCATTTATGTGAAATATTATGTCCAGGACTTTGAAATTTCGCATGGGGGTTAATTTCTAATCACAATACATACAATAAAAGAATAGCACAATTGTAGTGGTAGAGGAGTGAAAATAAAGGGGGGTGGTAAAGGGTATCTCTCGAACTACTAGGCCGGTTTTAAAAGTTCTTTTACCGTTGTCATGGTGACACCGTTCGGATCAGTACAGGTTACGTAAGGAATAAGTTGGGACGGGGGAGGGATAGGTAAAGCGGTGGTAGGGACGAACTATTTGGCCGATTCTAAAACTTCTTACAACATTGTACTGGCTACATTTTTCGGATCCAGTATAAGTTACTTAGGGAGAAAAGATGGTGGAAGGGGAAACGGAGGTATAGGGGTTATCTTTGGAGCTACTCGGCTATTGCCGGAGTTTACCTCCGACAGCCATGTTTTTCACAGGACAGCTATATGTTGCATGGTCGCGTGTGAGCTGCAGTGGTAATTTGTTTACACTTGCTCCCACTAAAAACAATAACGTGTAAAGTTTACACAAAAACATTGCGTTAAAATATTTTGTAAACTAAATAGGAGGAAAATATAATATAAACACACGTACAATGATAAGTCAAATAAATTTAGTTTTATTTAAAAGAAATGAAACCGGCGGGCGGAGCCGCGGGCATTGCTAGTCTCTATATAAATCAGCTACAAATTCTGCTATAAGCAGCTGGGAACGTAACAAAAACATTTCCTATTGGGAGAACATCCCAGGTCTTAGACAGGCCAAAAAAGCGATGCCAAAAAGTTGCTAAATCTAAGCAGGCACGATATCAAAAGGCGGAAGGTAGAGGCGCTACTAACCTAAACATAAACCTGACAATTTTTAAGCAGAATAGATCTTTTAGGTCAACGTGCATCACATCGCTCTGGCGAGTCAGCTTTAAAAAAAAAAAAAAAAATATATAAAACAAAGTGGAAAAAACTGTTTCCCTCTGTCGCCCGTAATTTACAACCGTTTTTGTTGATTTTTTTTTAAATATCGGTAATTACGGTGATTGGGTGATAGGCTAAACAAATTCAAAATCGGACAAAGGGGCGTAGCACCGCCCATACAAAAAAAACATTCAAAATCTTATATCTCGAAAACCACCGAATCGATTGGGATCAAACTTACATATAATCAAAGGTATTGGTCGTGGAGTGTTCCTGTGAAGATAGGTCAAAATCGCACAAAGGGATCGTGGCACCTCCCATACAAAAAAACATTCAAAATCGTATTATTTCGAAAACCACAAAAGCGATTGAGATCAAACTTACAGATAATATTAGGTATTGGCCGTAGAGTGCTCCTGTGAAGATATGTCAAAATCAGACAAAGGGGCGTGGCACCGTTCATAAAAAAACATTCAAAGTCGTATATCTCGAAAAACCACCGTGGCCGTGGAATGCTACTGTAAAGATTGTTTAAAATCGGACAAAGGGGCGTGGCACCGCTCATAAAAAACTCTCAAAATCGTATACATATTTCGAAAACCACCGAATCAATTGATATCAAACATACAGATAATAATAATTACAGATAATGGATCGTCGCCTGGCTAAAACCTGAAGTTACTGACTTGAAGCCGATAAGTGATGACACAGCTGAAAACCGCATCAAAGCTACGTTTTGAAACAAAACCCTGAGATAGGTTCATATCCCCAGCGAAATAAATAAAGGTTCTATCACGAAGGAATGTTATGATGTTGGTACAGTGATAAGGAGCGCTAAGGATCCACATTATAAGAGTAGAGTATGCAGGAAGCGCCCAATTAATAACCTGCCTCCGATGCCTATACGAGTATAACCAAACCAGTGGCCGCAACATCATGCGAAACACCATTTTGTGGCTTTATATGAAAACAAAAAAATTTATTGTTCGACAACAATTTATGGTCTCAGATAGAACAGATTCGGGATGCCGGCACAGCTTTATAAGCTGTGTTCCACGATGCTAAAAAATTCGTAGGCAAATTTAGAGGTAGCTCTCCAGCTACGATTAAATACTAAAGTATGTTGAGGTCATGAATACCGACTTGGTACAGATGGCTGAAAGGTAGAGAGACCTACACAGAATTCAATTTGACTGTCTTTCGTAAAAAAAAAAAAAATTATTTAATAAAATAAGCCAAAACACAATTATTCAATTGACTGCCTATATTGAACTCGGCCCATTACAATGCCTGCCATTCTGTAATTCAAATGACAAAAGCATCAATATTGTCTTTTGAATAATTCAATTTAATTTTCACACAGCAATGCTGTGTATTTTTTTAAAACGAATTATTATGAGCATGAAAACAGATCAATGTAATTCCTGTACGCTCCAGCCACACCGTCATGATTTCGATTATCCAAAACTCCACCACACCAAATGAATGAAATACCGGCAATACCAGCATAATTTCAAAACTTGTTCAACTTATCAAAATATTGTATTTTCGGAGAATGTTGTTCACCCACTCCTATCAATGCAGAATTCAGCAATCAACAATTTGACCAACCGTATTATCTACGAGGCAATGTAGCGCATTTCATGTCCATCCCAAGTGACCAATCGACAGTCTGACCCAAAGCACGGTCGATATTGTCGTCATTGCCAATATAATCCATCGAAGCGTGTGAAACCAGAATAAATAAATTCAACTCGTTCAAAAAACAACAGCGCATTCATAATGCAAATTTTAATGAAATTGGAACACGTCGATCCAAATTTGGCATAGATGGCTTGTTGTGTACCACACACTGGCAGCTGGGATATGCACCGATGCATCTACACACATACAGATACCAGTGTCAAATCGATTATTTGCCACACAATTGTGACACGAGCCATGCACGTAATTACGGAATGGTAATTAGCTATTGAGATTAATATTAGATAGGCGCACTGGGAATGGTCCATTTGAGTTTTGGAATAACACGCCTCAACAACCAGCGATGAGTTGTGAGATATATTATCTAAATGCTTCTAACTGATGGTTTAATGGTGGATTTGAAATGCAAAGTCGGCTATTTGGGTTAATGGACAAAAATAATAATATGAACTGTTAATGCGGTGCACTTGTCATCGATATGACGTGGCCCGTGGGCTATTGTTATGCAGTTACAAATGCACTTGTAAGATACAGGGGTGCGCTGTTATTGGGTATTATAATTAGTCTGATAAATTCTAAGCTTTAAATGTGTAAGGCATAGTATATACGCTCATCCGCAAATCACTTTTTAAACATTTATAAACATTAAATTGCACATTTTATTATTCCAAGAGTAAGATAAATATTTATCCCATCAAAATGTATTAAGAAAACAAATTTATAAAGAGTTCAAATAACGGAATTTCGAATTCCAAACTTTTTGCCGCGAACGAAAACACCATTGACGCGAATTGTGAAAGTCGCGCGAACTTTGCGAATGTAAGCGAATAAAATTCGCGCGAACTAGGCAATCAGAGTGGTTCTGGTGCCAGCGAATTTACTCTAGCGAAGTAAGCGAATTTAGCGGGAACAAACCATTTATCTGCAGGAAATACTGCGAAGTAGTCGTGTTTTGAAGTGTTAATGATTTGAGAAAGTTTTATCATGTCGTATTTTAGATTTCTTTGCAATAATTCATACAAGATTGCGATAGTTTTTTATACCCTCCACAGGAAGGTATATTCACTTTGTCATTACGTTTGTAACGCCAAGAAGGATTCACCGGAGACCCTATAAAGTATATATATATTCTAAATCAGGATCATACAGTGGAGGGTATCAAAGCATCGGCCAGGCCGATGATAACACTTTTACTTGTTTTTAATTTATTTATGTAATTAGCTTAAAACGACAGAAATGCAATTGCTCCCTACCTCATATTCAAATCAATTATAGGTTTTTGTATTTATTGTAATTTACGCAAGCCATAGTGATAGGATCATTCCGACCAAAATTTGCTCTGTGTCTAGGTGGGCCCTACGAACTAAGTCCCAACTGGAACTAACTCCCACTAGCCAAAACGAACTAAGTCCCAGAAAATTTGGGACTTAGTTCATATGAACTAACTCCCACGATTTTTAGGAACTAAGACCCAACTAAGAATGAACAAAGTCCCAATATGAGAATGAATTAAAGCCCAATAGTGCGACTTAGTTCATATTCTTTATGAACTAAGTCCAAATGAACTTACTCCCAAATTATTTAAAATAAAACGAAAATTCACGATTTGAAATGAACTTAGTCCCAAAAATGTTTAATCCAGCATAGGTAGGTATATACTTTTGTTACAAGATACAAAATAAGGGTAAATTAAATAATACAATATTATAATTGTAAGTAAACGTGAATTATATCAATGATCTTTGTGCGGCACAAAGGACATGTATATCCATCGTTCGAACCTTTGGCGATGCTGTCTGCTTGCAACTTCAAATGACATTCGCTGCAAATCATCATATGCTTGCATGGAAGAGGGACGATGTTTGGCTTCATATCAATGCAAACAATGCACAAAGAGTTGTCGCTATTCATACGATGAACCTCTGTAGATACAGTTTCAACTTCATCTTCATCTTGATTATCATCCGTAAACTCCTCAAAAATATCCTCGTCTGGCTCCATCTCGTAACAAATCTCATTTTTCTTGAAAATCATTCGCAAAAAATTGTCAGCCGTGATCCTGCCGTTAACATTAAAGCCAGCTCAATTTTTGAAACAACTTTTATTTTCTCAAATTTTCTAAAGCTAAAAATAAAAGTTTTTTCAAAAACTGAGCTGGCTTTGAGCTTTAGAAAATTTGAGAAATTAAAAGTTAAAAATTCGCGCGAATTTTGAACTTTTATTTTCTCAAATTTTCTAAAGATAAAAATAAAAGTTTTTTCAAAAACTGAGCTGGCTTTGAGCTTTAGAAAATTTGAGAAATTAAAAGTTAAAAATTCGCGCGAATTTTGAACTTTTATTTTCTCAAATTTTCTAAAGCTAAAAATAAAAGTTTTTTCAAAAACTGAGCTGGCTTTGAGCTTTAGAAAATTTGAGAAATTAAAAGTTAAAAATTCGCGCGAATTTTGAACTTTTATTTTCTCAAATTTTCTAAAGCTAAAAATAAAAGTTGTTTCAAAAATTGAGCTGGCTTTGAGCCAGCCGATCAGCCCGACAACTACAACGCAACTACTCATTAAACTACAAAATCTACAAACCGTATTTGTATGTCTGATTTACATTTGAACCCGTTACCATTCCTAATTTGTTAAGAACATTCTTTTCACAAAATGAACTAACTCCCACTTTCAACAGAACTATTTTTACTCGAAACAAGTTAAATGAACTAACTCCCACTTTTTCAAATTGGGACTTAATTCATTGGGAATTTGTTCATAATGAACTACGAACTATCCCCCAAACATATGAACTAAATCCCACTGAATATTTGGTGGGACTTAGTTCATTTGGCTAGTGGGAGTTAGTTCCAGTTGGGACTTAGTTCGTAGGGCCGTCTAGGTGGCATAAAGAAAAAATCTTCCCTAGGTCCAAGAATACTATCTATAAGGAGCATTATACATTAAATGATGACAGTAAAAACGAACAATCAATGTGGTTAGTTAAGACGTCATTAGCAAAGGTTGCGGACTCTTTTAGAAAGAAGTTTCAAATTTATTTAGGAACATCTATCATCACAGGTTGGAAGATTATTATTTCAGTCGAGTTTTCGTAGAGCACACCTAGTAAACCTTCTTTTAATTCCGAAAAATAAAACCTTACCTCTGATGAGCTGTGCGTGCCAACTATATGTAGTCAATATGCAATGAAAAGTTTAGTTCAGTGTCGAAAATTACTCCCAAGTAATTGAGAAATCTGCAACTGCATTGCAGATTCATAGAGATCTGCAACTGCATTGCAGATTTCTATGAAAAAAAAATCTGGTTTCATAAATACCTACTGCAATTTAAAAAAAAATTAATTTTGAAAAGTTAGAGCTAACACACTCAGTATAGCCTCATTAGACCAGAAGTGCGACAGTTTTAGACAGCATTACTACTTATACAGCGCAAAAAGTATACTTTCCTGTTCTCCTCTATGCAGCTTAGAATCACTAAACAAACCAAATAAATGCAGACAAATGGGATTTTAAAAGTCTGCAGCTGTGCTGAAGATCTGCAAAATGCTGACAAATCTGCACTTATGGCAACGCTAAGTGAGAACCGAATATTTTTTAATACATATGTGCCTATATATACAATTTGAATGCTATATAATGGCTTCAGATACATTTCACTATATTTTGACAAGTATAGAAAATCAGTACACAACTAAGCTGAATAAAAATCAGTACATAAGTAAGCCAAGCACAAATCCTAATTAAAAATATATCTTAAAATCGCTTTGCTCGCGCGAGTAAATTAGAAATAAACTATCACACATTTTACTCGCTTAGATTCGCAAAGTTCCAGCGATTACATTTTGTGTACTGGAACCACAACAGGAAATGCGTACTTTTGAATTATGTATTTCAGCGAAATTTGCGAATTCGCGCGAGTCAAATTCGCTTACATTCGCTGGCACCGGAACCGCAGCCTAAAACGAGTTCTACAAACGAGCGAATAAAGCATTCGTTCGAACTTAACCTGAAATTAGAAATTTTCAATAGAAACTAATGGCTGAAATTCGCGATCTGCGGCGACCAAGACAATTGTTCATGTGAATGGAAAGTTAGAGCTTGCGAATATTCTTTCGTTCGTAGTTAGTTGGTCGCTCTCATGTGAATAGTCCTTTATGATGGTTACTTTATCAAACGGGACAAACGGGAGATTGATTGTGCTTAGATTATGGCAAATAGTATCCAGTAATCGAGTTCCAAAATTAGCATATTGTACCTAAAGGGCTATTCAAGAATTACTTAATGAGCCAGAGATATTAAGAAAAATTAAGGGGGTGCCTCAATTTATCACCGCAAAATAATCACGGATGTAGAAGGATATAATACAAGCACTTTTTACTATTGGAACGGGGTATATCTCACAATTTTTAAGGGAGAAAAGGACATAACTACACTTAAAATAAGGTACTCTAAAGTTTTTGGGAGCCAGAAGTGTGTTCCTTAATATTATTTTTAAATCACTTAATTTTTGTTTTTGGAAAGCTTGCTTTCAAACTCAAAACTAAAAAACACAAGTGAAAGTGTTATCATGGGCCTGAACGATGCTTTAATAGCCTCTGCATACATGTAATGCACAATGTTAGGCATGTGAGTTTGCTTCGTTTTATATTTGAGGTACCAGAACTACTTGATAGACATCGGTAAATGCGTTTCAGAACGATTCGGTGACTCCTTCTTGGCGTTACAAATGTAATGGCAAAGTGAATAGCTATATGAACCTTCCTGTGGAGGGTATATATTTACAAATAGTAGTAGTCTAAAAATCCGAAACTTGCCGAAGAGCGAATAGATAATAATGCACCAGTAAAGAAGATCTCTGGGACCCAGCCACAGAAGTTTCATCCACATCTCATACAGACTTTGCTATCACGGAAGCCCGAACGTTTGGTCAAAAGAACTGGAACTGGTATTTCAATCAAGAAGATGAAAGTGTCCATCGTCTAGTAATAGTAATAATGTCCGCATAACCGCATAATAGGTTAACTGGTTTTTTAAAAATAAAAAAAAATGTCAAATTCGATGTTTCGTATTCAAAATCAGCTCTAGCTTGTACATAAAGTTTTACTTGGATAGTTCACTCCTTTTCGTACTTCAGTTGGTTCGCCCTTTCGAAAACGTAATTCCGAGATCCGATGAGAAAAGCTAAATACACTAAATTTGCTCACAATTATTATACGAGTGGATACCCTAAAGCGTCATTTGGTGTACCTTTTATAGTTTCCTGATGTGGACCTTTTGTAAACTAAATTTTCCAAAATTTTACATAACACATTGTATGCACTGTCGACTTTGAGGGAAAGTTATGTGAGCCACTAAAATATTAACGAGTGCTTCTCAGTTTTCAAGCCAACCAACAGCAAGTTTCTCTCAACGGACCACATGCAAATAATTAATTTCATACCAAGTTCACCTTCGCCTTTGACCATAAAGTATTAATACAATCAATGACCATACATGCATCCTTACACCAATTTGTTGCCTGCCACTCCCTACTACGACACACAACCCTGGTCGTGTTAATTAAATTTTACAATGTTTTTGTTTGATCTCAGTCTAGCCTTGATTATTCATTTGTCGGTCGGCCATTGAAAGGCTTCTCTTCTTTCACTTTTAATTAGCATGCAGCACCTACAAATACAAAATATCCTTTTATTGAAACAACACTGTGAAAGGAAAACCCAAGGACCTGACATATACCTGTCACAAAATCAAACTCATATATACCAAAAGATACTTTGTATTCATACCACACAAGAAACACTGCGGCATTTTACTCAGGTGTAAGTGTTAAAGGATTTAAAACGCCTTAAAGTTACAACCCACAGGACGAATGATACTATCCGTCGACGATTCCAGTTGACTGCATATGCGGATAGTAACAACAAAACAACTCTCAACAGTAACTTCATCTCCGACAAGCATCTGGATAATAAGAAAGAAATGGAAAGAGCTCCGGATCCACAAGCTACGAGGTTGCGCCTCGGTGTGCGCTTGAAGTGCAAACGTTTTGGCATAAAGGCTAAATTCGCTTTGAATGGAGCTACAAATTGGGATAATAAAGGAATTGATGATGATGAGCATCTACCGAAAGCAATACGGTAAGAGTAAGATGTCGTTTTTCAGTTTTTCACCCTGGTCCTGTCTAGAGTCTAGCAGATGTCTGCAGTTGTAAATTCAGAGATACGTGCTGAGGTTTGTAAGTAAATAAAAAATAAAAAATAAAATTGCCATTGCCCGACAGTGAAAGTGGCAGATAATGCTGGAAAGAAAGATCTAAATTAAGCCGGACTTGTTGAAAATGGGAATGAAAACGTAAATTAGATTAGATTTGGTACGTTTCGTGCTTTAAAAGAGTGGAAAATTTAACACATAATTCTGTAAATGTGACTTTTCTATTTCGACGAAATTTGCTTTGTTGCTCTATTTGACTTTGTGTTATACATAAGCTATTATACAAATATACAGAGTGCGCCTATCCTAAAAGGTATTACATTGATGGAAAGGTGCGGAATAGAGCCTATTTGTTTTTAATTTTCTATTTTGTTTTGCAATGAGATTCGAAATAAAAACATTAATTCTGAATCAGAATCAAATTCTGAATCGATTTAGCCATATCCATCCGTCCGTCTGGCTGTCTCCTTGGCTGTCGGCATGTCCGTGAGTCTGTCTGTCTGTTAGTTGAAAGCATGATAGCGTCCAAACAAATCGAGATAGGCGAATGATGTTAGGCTGCACTAAAAGCGCTGCTTAACCCTCTTACCTCGTCTAAGTTAGTGCTCGAACTCAAGCTTTCTCTAAATTTGGTCGGTAGGCTAAACACGGTCAAACTTGTTTGGGTCCCAGGTCACACTGGTATCCAGGGAAACGAGATCGCTGATGAGCTGGCCAGGCTGTGTTCAGAAGAAGATCTCTTAGGACCTGAACCTGCGTTGGGTCTGCCTGCATCCGTGGTTAGGTCATCCATTGATACTTGGGTTTCTCGTAAACACGAATGTCGGTGGCGTGACTGTGCTGGGTGTAGACAGACCAAACGACTGCATCCGGAGGTCGGCGTCTTTCCTTCTGTCTCTCAGGAGAATCGACTGCACACTGCTTGTGGGCGTCCTTTCGGGCCACCAAGCTTTTGCCAAACACTAAAATGTATATTGGGCTTAAGCGACACCACCATCTGTCGTGCTTGTGGAGAGGACGACTATACAGCGGAGCACTTCCTCTGTAGTTGTCCTGCCTTTGCTCGCATCAGGTGGCGGATCTTTGGGGCTGACGTGGTGAGTGCCGAACATCTAAGCTCTTCATCACTGAAGCTCCTTCTCATCTTTCTTCGAAAGACGGGAAAACTAAGTAAATTAAATTAAGGTGTCTGTTTGGCAGTATAATGGACCAGTAGTTGTGTCTGAGTGCTCCATCGGATAGTAGCAACCTCCGACATAGAAAAAAAAAAGCTACCTATAACGGACGAGTAGTTCTGTTACCTTCAATACACAACCAATATTAGGCCCATGGTGTTGTGTTCGTTCGAACTCATATATGCCTATAACATTTTGCCTGACTTTTATGCAGTGTAGGGCACAAACCAGTAAGAAATAGACCATCGACTCCTCCCACATAACGGACTTTGCCTACAAGCTGTTGGCACCATAGGATTTATTTATGTGTTGGGCCTGTATAAATCAAAGGGAAGAAATTACGGCACACGCATACTTAGTAAAACCCTATGGAAGTTGTACCTGGCAGTGATTTATGGCAGTGGGGATGTGTTCTGAAGGTTTCTTCTCTTTTTCCAGTTACACTTCGTTCACTTCACAGTTTAGTTTTAGGAAATGTTAAATTGTTCAAACTGTTGATATCAATTAAAATTGGCGATGTAAAGGAATATTCACATGAGAATGAACAAACGAATTGATAATAATATGCGAACAAACCACTTTTGATGCATTTATATAACAAAAAATTGCTCATTTCACGACATTAAAACCCGCTCCACAAACTATCAAATACAAAATTTGTTCGAACTTATGTAAACTTAAATCAAAGATTGTTAAGTAGTAGAAATTAATGTTTGAACTTGGCGAACTGTTGCGACAAATAAAAGTGTTCATGTGAATGGACTGCCAAAACATGTGATAATATTCTTTTCACTTATACCATGTTTCCACCAACGTGATTTAGCTAAATTCACTTGATTTAGCTAAAATCATGTCATTAATTTCGTGGTCTACCTATTATACATTTTGCATGATTGCAAAAAAAAAATTGGCCCGGAAAAGACTTGCTCCTGGAACTTTGGAATGAAGAGCTTCAGGAATGTCAAAACAAAATGTCAAAATGAAACGCTTTTCGTGATTTATTTTTCACTTTGGTTTATTCACGTGGTTATCCTTTATTTGTTCTTTTGATTTTGTTATTAGGCCTGTTTTATTGCACATCTATCTCAGTGAAGTAAAGAGAAGTAGAAATTTTAACACGCAATTACAACAACCACGCACTGCTTGACACTTTATAGATGTGCAATAAAACAGGCTTATTGATGAATAAATGCTGAACAAGTTAAAGTTTTTCGGAGATAAGGATAAAACACATTCAACTCGCTGAAAGGAAAAAAGACGCGAGCGTTTATTCGATATGAGCTGTAAGACAGAGACAGCAGTATAATAATTTATGGAGATGCCACAAGGTAATTGTAAGATAATGTTCTCGTGTTAAACTAAACCACAATTCCAAAAGTTATCCCTTAGTTGGTAGCAATTTTAACAAATTTGCTGGAACGTAAAATTAATCGCCAGCGATTTTTTTTTTTTTTCATTCACTATTCCCTCCCTCTTTTTTGTTCGCGGGTGATTTGTTGTTGCGATGAATTTCTTGTGAATTGAAAAAAGTATTAGTTTTTGAATGAGCGAACAAAATATTATCAACGATATAGATTATATTTTCGCTCAAAATTAAGTTTAAATCATTCCAACCAGCCATCTAGCTACTTGCAGTATGATTTTATCTAAAATGTAAACAGTACCTAAACTTAGTTCCCAACGTTTTTTAAAATATCCCAATAAATGGCGGCTTTTATGTTTTATTCACATTCCCGCCATTGATTTTGACATTTCACACGTATTCACAGACAGGGAATTTAATTCCGGAGAGAATCGGGTAGGTGCACGGAAAGTCGGCGGTCTAGTTCTCTGTGGTTTGTGGTGTAGGGTATCAAAGCATCGGCCAGGCTAATGATAACATTATTGTACTCGTTTTAGTTCTGATTTACAAAAACCTGCTGTTCAAATATTAAACAATAAAATTCTGCTTATTCTGCTTTTCCAACTAACGAATAAGCAAACAAAATATAATTTACTTTGTCAACAAATTATAATAATATGTTTATGTAAATCATGTTGAAAAAAAAATAAATATAAATAGCTAAAATACACAAAAAAAGTATGTACATATATGTTTTGGATTGTGTGCCTTACAATTATTGCAAATCCATTAATTCTAATTTGGTCACTACTCGCCCTTTACACTTTTCTTTCATGCGGTTTACAAATGTCTAGTTATAATTTTTCCCATCGATCAACATTTCCGGGAAAGGCACTACATTAACACAATTTTAGTGCAAGTACCAAATACAATACATACAAAGCTAGTGGAATACCTAGTAAGAATTACATTAGAGTTTAGTAGTATCCCCAAAAACGAATCCCGATTCAAAGCCCTTACATTCTCAATTATTAGCAATAAACAAACCCGGAAATCAAAACAACATCCAAGAAACCAGAACAATGTAACTATACCAAGTACGACTGTAAAGCGTATAGCAGAGCACACAAGGAACCTATTTCATCAGTCAGCGATGCATGCATGTATGATTTCATTAAAAATGCATTATCCTTTTCATTCAGCAGTAAAGGCGCGCCTGGCATCCTGAATTCTTGTATTCGCTGCGCCTGCATGGATTCAATGAGGATTCAACAATTCCACATGAAATGAAATTTTATTCCTCGGCTTTATTAAAAATTATCGTTGCCAGATCCCAGCCCAAAGAGGAATCTACATAGCCTTTTGGGGTGCAATTCCCACTTTGTATCTAAGACGTTTGCGCAGTTCCATCACTGTTTTAATATTTCTGATTATGTAATTACTATTTCATTGAAGTGGATTTTCTGCATTCATAGGGGAATCCAAATGCAGGTCTGTAACGTAACAAATGGCAAGAGGTGGATAATTTTCATTGGAACTCCTCTGCTGAATAAAGTACAGCTTCTATGTGAGGTTGTTGCGCTCTCTGTGTGTGGGATGGTATATTGTAAGCACTGCTAAAGGTATTCGGCTGCAATTGCCCAAAAAGAGATGTATTATTAATGTGATGTTTAATCAAAAGTTTTATATAGTTTAGTAGCGGCAGTTGGAGTTCGGTCTAACGTAGCCAATGCCTCTACGACTTTCAGGAAATGAGAAAAAAAAATAAACAGTTGTGAATGTATCATTGGATGTTATTCTTTGGCATAGATTTTTGTACAAGGGCCGCAAAAGATGACTATGATTAATTCGATTACTAATATTTGCAGAAATGCTCTAGTCATGGATATCTGGCGTTCACCGATAAAACCCGAGTTCGATTCCCGGTATTGGATCCAAGTGAGATTAATGAATACCACGACGAAACACTCGACGAGAAGATCGCACTGCAGGTATAAAGGGAGGTGACCTTGGCGAAAAGGTAGAATATGGTAGAGTTACTGGCGGACGGTCTAAGGCAGGGTACAAAATACTTTTCGTGTAGACATGAAGGCTCTCCAAGATAGCATAGCAGAGCTGTATCACAACAAGAGAAAAAACCGAAGCAAATTCCGCAGACAATAATGTCAATGTTGAGCACAATGAACCTCCAGTCCTACAGCCTCAAGCGCCTGACCCAAAACCAGCATTTAATCGGGATTCTATATGTAAAAGATGTATTTAAATAAAAATAAAATAAATAACGAAAAATAAATAACTTCTCTACTCGGGAACCCCTAGGCCCCCTAGAGGAGCAAGGTCCTATACGAGAACCACAGCGACAGGAGCCTCCAGGACATAATATAGAGAGAAAAATAAGGGTTTACAACTGAGGAACACTAATAAGAGTAAAATCCTCCAACGCCAAAGTGGCCCGTCAAATGAACAGGTTCGCTAATTTCGACCGTTTGGTGACGTCCTTAGGAACAGTTGTTAGCCAAAATGTATTTTTTTAAGTGAAAATATATACCTACATACACATACATATACCTTTCTACAAATGGATGTTTATACTTTTGCGATCGTGCCACAGGACAAACAAAAACAAAGCATACGTATACTACACATTCGAAAAGGGTTGATTTATTTTCGCAGTGAATGCTGTGGTCAGGTGTATATGTAGATATGTATAGATATTATGATGATCGTATGTCCGATGCAGGATGGGGATGGGGTGCGTGCTGCAGTATTGCATGGGGTATATTAATAATCTTCATAAGAGAAGAGACGTATAATACAAAACAGGTATCATTTCAGAATTTCATTCTGATATGTGGTATGGTAACAGTGTAGGGTTGGGGAAGGTAGTTGTTTGGATTCCATAGGAAGAGGGAAACAAAGGAAAGGAAAGGAAATGCAGTATTATAAATAAGTACCTAGCAAGATCTTGGAGAGGGAGGGCGATGCAGAGGGCGCACATTAAATCGATATCTATACTTATAATAAAACTGTAGGAATTTTCATTGTCTCCTAAAGCGAAAACTACTGGACAGATTTCAATGAAACACTCAAAGTGTTATCTTAAATGGACCAAATCTAATGGGAACACTCCTCAAACTTGCCAAGAGTTTCTTGAGGATCAGCCAATTCAACGACTTCAACTCAAACCTCAAAGAGCATAGAGAGATCCTAAAGAAACCTTTTTGGTGAAGGCATATAAGCTACACCTCACCATACCTCGACTTTGAAAAACCATTCTTTTTCGCTTTTCCAAGTAGGCAAGAATTAATTTTAAACCAATGCTCCAACTTAAGTCAAATCTATACATGTATGTATAATGTCTAGAGGTCGGGGTCTACTCAAAGAAAGAATGAAGTTGAATCAGAGATATAATTTATTCCAACAATTCTTATAACCAGTACTTTAAACGACCTTAACAGTTATATTCTCTATAGATGAAAAGAACTTAGGGAACGGCCTACACAGGGTATGTAGACGGATGCGAAAACATTAAATAGCCAAGCTATGGGCTGGGTTTCGTAGAGCGAGCAATGCCCGCTCAGGCACTGATTGGCTTAACTATATAGTGAAATTAAAAAGATAAGCTGTATCAATTGCATACTCACACAATAGTTCAGGTCTGACTATCATAAAATTAATTTAATAATATACTGGACACGGTGGCGTATACGCAACATTTTCCCCACATCTTTCTACATATTCTATTTGCAGATCTTCATTAATGCAAATCTTAAATAAGAGTATTGCTAATGAAGTACTAATGGCTAGTGTCATACATGCATTCAAGTATGGGTCTATGAGTCATTTAATGAAGGAAGCGCAAAGGATTTAAGAAAAATTTACAATGCAACTTTCGGTCTGAAACGTAGCCTTTGTATTCTATAAATACAAAGCGAACATTCACGTGTCACGGGAACAAGACCCGAACCTGTAGAGACGAACAAGGAAACCTTGTCAGTCACCTAAGAGTCACAGTCGGTGCTGAGGCCGTGGAAAAACCATTTCTGTAGACTGTTAAACGGCGAAGACCACACAAATTCCGCTGTCAGGCAGAATGAACTATTGAATCTGGGCGATGAAAGCCAAGATTTCGGTTCAACTGACCACAATCATAAATGATGAAGGATAGCAATACATATCCAACAAAGCTCCAGGACCGTATGGTATATCGTCCGAGCTTTTTAAGGCAGCGGGAGTTGATTTGATAGAGAGCATACAAAAATTCCTTTCTAAAATTTGGTCAGAGGAAAGTATGACTGATGATTGGAACCTCAGCATCGTTTGCCCTATCTACAAGAAAGGAGACCCTCTACACTGCGCCAACTATAGAGGTATCAATCTGCTCAACATCGCCTATAAGATCATATCTGCTGTACTATGCGAGCGCCTGAAACCATTCGTCAACGAGGTGATTGGTCCGCATCAGTATGGTTTTAGGCCCGGTAAGTCCACAACCAACCAAATATTCACACTACCGCAGATAATGGAGAAAACCCAAGAAGTGCAAATCGATACTCACCATATTTTTATCGATTTTAAGGCCGCATATGACAGCATTTATAGTTTTGACTTCCCTGCCAAATGACGATGGAGAACTGCTCCGTAAAGGTCGGAAACAATTTCACTGAGACCTTTGATGTCAAAAAGGGATTTAGCCAAGGTGATGCCCTGTCAAGTGACTTTTTTAACATCATTCTTGAGAAAATTGTGTGCGAAACTCGCAAGAAAATACCGAGGCACAATTTTCCAAAAGTCTGTGCAACTACTTGCATACGCAAACGACATTGGCATAATTGGTAGAACGCAGCGAGCTGTTACTGATGCATTTGCAAATACATATTAGCACAGAAGCGGCAAAATGACACACAACATCGACGAATCGGATAGAACGTCACGACAGACAGGGACAGCTTTAACTTTGAGGTGGTTAGGGACTTTATCTACCTCGGCTCCGCTATAAACTCTGATAATGACACCACAGCCGAAATCTAATGAAGAGTAACACTTGCCAACTGCTGTTTCTTTGGCCTAAGAAAACAACTGACTAGTAAGGCCTTATCAAGCGACATTAAGGAGACTCTATATAAGACTCTCATCATCCCAGTCCGCCTACAAAGGCGGATGAAGATCTTCTTGGTCGTTTCGAACGCAAAATTCTTCGAGTGATTTTCGGTCCCGTTTGCGTTGACGGACTTCGGAGGAGAAGATTTTACAGCGAACTCTACGAGATGTACAGCGACATCGACGTGGTCAGAAAAGTACGTATCACTCTCTGTGTGCGCTCTCTGTTTACGTCAGAGCTACATATGTACATATGTGGCTTGCTACATGCCGTGTACTAGCACCTTTAGTCATTTTTCTATTTTCGTCTAAAAAGGTCAATAAAAATTACCATTTCAATGAAATAGGCGCATACAAAGAAATAACTATTTGCCCACATTGACATGAAACCGCCATTTTTAGCTCCAAATCTGTTCAATTTACAGACACCTATTTCCATGACAATAATTTAAATTAACTAATCCGACAATTTCGGTTCAGTGTGCCGGACGTTTGCCAAAACAATTGCCAATATACAACTAGTAAAGCTATCAGAAATCACAGCGCTGACCCTCAGAGCCAAACGTCCATTTTTGCGTTTGTATTCGAACGGGTAAAATAACAAAAACAAAATATTGTATATAAATTGTACAAATTTTCACCATTCAATTGAATCAATTTATCAGATAAGAAAACGCTCAAAACAAAAAGGCTCAATCGCTTGATTTTTTTTCATGCAGAGCACTCACGTTTTTATCCGCACATATGCAATCGGCCAAAAGCGCTGCCATTATCCTCTTTCTAACAATACAGTTGTTGTATTATGGAAAAAAAAAACAAAACAAAAATATCTACAAAAAATCATACATTCAGAGTGGAATAAAAACTCCCATAGCCGAGCATTGCTGACCATGTGCACAGAGATGGGCTGTAGAATAGCGAAAAGAGTTGGTCCTGTGGTATTGTTGTGGTCGTCAGATGATTGTGTCATTTATTTAAATTGAACTTATGCATGGTCGGAGCCATTGTATCCAATATACAGTTTGAGGAGGAGGCGGTTTTGAAAAACTCCAACAAACATATGCACTTGCGATGCAGTCAGGATTCGTTTTCGTCTCTCTTATCGCAAAGGATAATTCAAACACAATTTTTGTGAAAGTTTATTTTTTTGTGGACTTTTTACGGGTTATTGAATTTCATAATCGAACGAAAATATATGGGAAATGTCAGAAATGTATATAAACGTCATTGGGAAGGGGTTCTAGATACTGCCGGATAGTGGCTTATTTTGCATTGGAAAAGTTAAAACCGATCAAGCTGAATTGGGAAATAAAAAACTTTGAACGACTTTTTGGTTTTTTACTTTGGTCAAATGATATTGGCTTGAATCACAAATATTATGCAGGGTTGATTATTAATAATAATAATTCCCCACTCAGTAATAAAATTTGTTTGTATAATAAAACATTTTCGAAGGTAGGTGGTGCGGAACATGAAACAAACTCTTTTGGACGGCATGCATAGAAAACGGATTTTGGCAGATAATATTTTAAGGAAACGGGATTGAGTGTTTTTGTGCTTTGTATATAATTAATAGGATACTGCTTATTGGTTGGAATTGATTTTGTTGTTACGCAAAAAGTACCCGAAATAAAATCTTTAAAAAGACGATACGATGGTTCAACGCCCGTCCACGAATGAAATTCACAATTCCAAAATGTAACATATCTGACGATCATCGCAGGCGCCAGGCGCTCCGTCGGTCGGTCGGTATTCATCCTTTTTATTGTGTTAAAAATGTCTTGTGCTTGAGTATAAGTTTGCAACGTCATATTTGCGAGCAGTGCTTCTTTAACAGAAAATACCATTCTGATGAACAAAAAAAGCTGCATAGAGTCAGTAACATCCGCCAACTCGTCCAGTTGCAATGAAAAATGCTCGCATATCATCAACTATCTATATCATCAACTTGTGAGACGCCAGAACTTACTTTAAAAGATGCTTCGGTGTGAGACTGTGAGCATAGGTACCTATGTGACCTGCTTCGGTTTTTTAGAAATGCTGTAAGGATTCGTTTAGATTTTAGAACAGAGCTTAGTATGCGTCCGTCGGCTCCTAGAAAACAGGCCGCAGGCTGAACTAACCCCTGCTAACACTATGTAGTGAGAAGGTTGTGAGAAGATAGAAATAGACTTGAATTATTTGTAGGATATTAAAGTCAAACGAACGAGTAATTAAGCCTTGTTGAACTTGTTCCAACCATTTTATGATGGACTTACAAGACTTATATACCTACCTGTTGAAGCGGTTGCCACGTCTTTAAATCCGAGTTAGGGGCATTAAGAACCGCTTCATTCGGAGGTAGCTGCTCGATATTAAGTACATCACGTTTTCGTGTTCCTTATAGGTTAGGTGCGGTTCAATCCAATACCCAAAGAGTTAAAGAATAATACCATAGCTTTGAGACCAAGTTCGATCCTTTTAATATCAGACTGATAAACGCTCTTAAAATATAAATAAACTAAATTGCCCTCATTGAAGATGCAAGTATATCTGCAATCTACTCCATAATTTACCTTGAAGTCGTTCGCCTTCTCCGAATAAGAAAATATTCCTGTGGCATATTCTGAAGGATTCTCACTTCTCAGATATCCATTCTAAGAATGACTAGGTTTAGGGTTGTTCTTTTTTACCTATTTAGACTTCCACAGATATATATAACTTTCGAGAGATATTCGAATCAGACCACCATTGTTGGGTCTCTTTTCGCCTCCCTACTACTATAAACCACCCAGAGAGACTCTCTGGACTTCTCCAGAGTTCTTCCCTGAGTTCGATTCCTAGTGTTAAGGCTAGCATATGTTTATGTGAGATCTGTTTCATCCAATCGGTCTCAACCCAATCCTCATTCTTCTGCCAGCCAAAGCTGGACATTGACACAATATATGTGCCGCTGTCTCAGATTCCTTCAGGCATAGCTTACAAGTATCATTCTCTCTAAGGCCTATCTCCCTTAAATGATACCCGAAATTACCATGACCTGTAGTTAACGCCACCACGCATTTCAATGTTCCTCGACTCATGCTTAGAACCTTTCTCTGAGTGGAGCAGGTCAGCCATTGTATTGCCATTTTAGCTTGTCTACATTGTTCCACGGTTGACCACCTTCTCAGGTGTTCTGCCGTGAATCAGCTGTTCTACCATTCCTCTACCAATTGGAGAGAATGGTTCTGGTTCCAGCAACTTTCCACAGATACTGCGATTGCAAATTATTTTCAGCTTCGGGAATATTTTTCAAAGACTTCTGTAGACTTGAAAAGATTCAATTGAACTGAATCAATTGCGCATGATCTGTAATATGTATTTAAAATTTCGAAGTACGACTCTTAAGGCGAAATTGTTTTACCTGCTGCACTGGTACAGCTTTGCAAACCAACTATTCAAAAATTGGTAGGTAGATACAAACTTAAAAAGTGAAATTAAATTTAATAGATTAGAAAAATGGAGCGGATAAAAAATTGCTCCATAATATGCCCCAATGGGACACCTTTACGAAATTTCCTTATACAACGGCAGATTTATCCCAAGAAATTCCCATCCGCTAGCCTTAACCCAAATCCCACTACCATAGTAAATTAACCACATTAACCATTTTAAGAATTCGGCCTCATCAGCGATCCCAATGCTCATTTACAATGACACTCCAGCTGTCAGCTCTTTAGACAAAGCTAATCTGCTCGCTGCACATTTCGCAGCCAGCTCGATGCTCCCAGATTGCACTTTGTCTGCACCTGTACTCGAGTGCGTCCAATTTACCATGGGACCAATCCATTTTCGCACTCGTACAGTCGCAAGAGTACTTTATGATCTGAACATAAATATATCCGTTGGTCCAGACTGTATCTCCCCCATCGTTCTGAAGAGGTGTTCTTCTACGCTGGCAAAACCAATGCGTAAGCTTTTTCGTCCTATTCTTCTGGACTCTTTCCGAGTAGGTGGAAAACAGCATTTGTCCAGCCCGTCCCTAAAAAAGGCGAATCTTCTTCTCCCACCAATTTCCGACCCATAGCACTTACGTCCATTATTTCTAAGGTCATGGAAACGCTGATAAACCATCAGCTTATGAAACATCTTGAATCACAGAAACTCCTCAATGACCGGCAGTACGGTTTTCGTGGCAACAGGTCCACTGGTGATTTGATGACTTATCTCACCGAGAAGTGGAACCAGACTCTCCATCACTTCGGTGAATCGAAGATTGTTGCGCTTGATATTTCAAAGGCATTTGACAGAGTTTGGTACCAAGCTCTTTTTTTGAAAATGCGTGCTTATGGGATTGATGCTTCTCTTATTCAATGGATTAGAAACTACTTTCTGGCCGTTCAATTCAAGTTGTTTTGAATGGTTTCAAGTCTGAAACTCACCATATAAATGCTGGTGTTCCCCAAGGATCCGTTCTGTCTCCGACTCTCTTTCTCATTTTTATAAATGATCTCGTGTCTGCAACTTCTAATCCAATTCATTCTTTCGCTTATGATAGCAATAGCACTCTTAGCTTCTCATATTCTTTCCAGGACTTACGTCTCTGCTCTTCGGCCGTAGAACTGGAACGGCAACGTATGTTAAGCTCATTAAATTCCGACCTCGTAAGCATTTTAAAATGGGGTAAGAGTGGAATTTAATGCTTCAAAAACACAATGCTTTCTGCTGTCTCTAAAGCGAAACCCAAACCTACAGCCATTATCCATGAATGGCACTTGCATCACCGAAACCGAAAGACTTTCCATTCCCGGTATGTGCGTCCATAACAACCTTCGTTGGAATGACCATATGCACCAAGTCGTCAAGAATGCAGCGAAATGTCAAGGTTTTCTCAAACGGTGCAAGAAATATTTTACCCCTTCTGATCTGGCTACAATATATAAGGCGTTCATTCGCCCTAAACTTGAGTACAATTCCCACATCTGGTCTAGTGCACCGAAAACCATATTGCACTTACTGGATAGGATCCAAAATCGTGCGTTAAAACTAATCGGGGACACAAATATTGCGAATTTTATTCATTCGCTTGAACATCGTAGAAACGTTGCGTGTCTCGCTCTGTTTTATCGCTTTTTCAAAAAACAGTGCTCAAACAAAATTGCCAGCTGCATTCCACCCCTTCAGCAATTCAACCGCAATACTCGCCATGCTAGGAATGCCCATCAGTTTACCATAGAGCCTATCTTCGGACGTACTATGAAATACAGAGACTCTTTCATAAGCCGTACACGAATGTGGAATGCCTTGCCCAGCTCTGTCTTTCCTCCTCAGTACAATTTACAGACATTTAAAACCAATGTGCATCGGAATCTCCTATCTTCTCTATCCCAATTTCCTTAATGCCCGCGCTGTGTAAATCACATTACACTTAAGAGTAGTCATAACCTCTTTAACGCGTGTTAATTATAAAATAAAAAAAAAAACCTCGAAAAAAACTGATCGTTCGTGATTTCTCAAAGAAACGATAGTGGGGAAGGGGAACCAAAACCTTATTTCAAAAACTATTTTGAAATAATATCTAATGGCTTTGAAATTAGCATGAAACATTTTGCAAAAATAAGATTCAACTACGAATTTAATATACATTATAACAGTCAGCCATTGATTATAATCTGCTATTATGGAAACGAATATTAGATAAATGTCAAAATTCTTAACACAATCTTTGGAATACATTTTAATCAACCCAAAAAAACAGATTTCAGTGCATACTTCATTCAGTACCTCTTTGCTAGTACTATCCATTCCATCGTCGCGACGACAAGTATATTACAACCTTTAGGTTTTAAGCCGAAATGAAAACCTCTTTAATTTATTGACCTGTTAACATCATCGTGTCCTTATTAAATTAAAATCTACTTCGCCATGCAATTATCTACCGGCTCACATTAGGAAAATTAAAAGCTTCCTGCCAAACAGTATTATAGCGACAGTATGAAATTATTTCCACTTCTAGACGTCTAGCATATACCCTCAACTATAGAGTACCCCAGAGGTACTTATAAAGCGCGCGAACTAAACCCCCAAGGTCCTATACATTCATACACCTACACCCGAACACCCCCGCGAATGTGTCGTGACTTGTGAAAGTAACTTGTCTCGAAACAGGAGGACAACCAGAAGTACATTGTTTCTTCCACTAACTGTAATCGAATTTAGTCGCGGTATTTTCAGTTTGCTCCAAATAGGGGGAGGGTTGGACAGACGCCGCCGCGGGCCAGGTGTAAGAGTCTGAAGCGCTGGACGTAAATTAAGGATTTTATTTTATTATAATATCCTCTCTTTTGAATTTGCGCAAGTAGAGAAGGTCGAAATGTATAATGTAGGCCGTGATGGGAAGGGTGCTTTTATAAACGGTAAATAATATTTTTCGTGATAAATTTCCATTAAGTTGAAATTAAAAGGCAGCCACGTGCCTGATCTACTTTGAGGCGCGCTCCAACTAGGGAATTCAATTGAGAGTGCGAGAGCACATTCAACGGGACAGCTTATAGTCCGTATAATTTCGTTAATCCTAAATGCAATTTATTGATATTGAGTGGGGGAAAGTGGTTCCACTTTGGTATTCTGGTATCTAATTTCCGAGATAAAACGTTAATTAATATAGACTGCTTGAGCTGGTGGCTGTACTGTGTAGGGCTGTAGCTAGAGTGGAAATAATGTCAGGCGGACAGATTTGTTTGAAATTAGCTTTAGGATATTACTTCCTGGACTGGGTATTTATGCAAATTGTATGCTTCCAAAGACGATTTGTTATTTCAGCTATAACGTCGACCGCAATTCTTATACTGTTTATCCCAACAAGTACCAAAAGTTATTTGTTTCAATAAGCCTTTCAGCCAATATTAAAACCAAACGGTTTTCAATCAGTTCAAAAGATACGCAACGTAATGACTGCAATCCGTTTTGAAAACGAAAGTTAACAAATTTGTAAGGAACCCTAGATAAGTTGGATCAAAAATACATATTCCAATATCCAACATGGTTTTACTTTGTTTACGAAATGCTAAGAGTATACGAAACCAAACATATGCATGACGTGGAATTGTCGTCAGACATATCATGTAGGTACTAGACTTATATCATTTCAACATTCCAAAATATGCATATACTACTATGTATTTTCACGTAACAGATCATAACTTTAGAGTGGCATTCGTATGTCATGTGTTGAATGTCGTGTACAAAACCAATGGATAGCAATTTCATATTATACTTATAGGGGCTATTGGACACTTTTATGACGTATTTTGTAGGGTGAAATCTGCAAGCACGCGTAGTGTAATCTGCTACTTTGGTACTGGTCACAAATTTATTCAGTAACATATACGAGAATTCGTTACAGAGAGGACAAACTAATATTAGAGGGGGACATAATTGTTAAACTGTTCTTCTCGTCGAGGAAACTGAAATTAACTCTTAACTTAACTTAACTTAACACCAAGTCGGAAGAGCAGTAAACAAGCTCAACTAGGCCTTAACATCAAGAGAAGAGATTAACCTATCACCAGTCAGCACTACCGACAAAAACACAGCCACAAACCCGAACGTTTCGGTATTCCCCCAGTTATGAAAATTTGATAGTCATTTTGAGTCATAATTGGCGTTCAATGATATGTTGAAAAGGAGAGCTGGGCCATCGTTGCAGGGCCTTTTTAGTTAGACGCGAATGATACCGCCAACTATAGAAGAGGGCAGATTGGTGAGATTTTCTTTCCTTGTTAAAGTCTTGGATTCTGGTTCATTTAGCTGTGCAAAGAAGCATTCCCCTTTGTTAACGTTTTGAAGAGACACTAAATTAACCTTCATTGAGCTTGGGAAAAGTGGTTTCGAAAAAATTTGGGAGTTCCGAATCGTTTGAAATGCAGAACGCTGAAAACGAAATCACTCGATTTGCAATTTCGATTTCACTCGATTTCTGGAACCCGCTATCTATGTAACAATTTTTGTAAATTTTGTTTAAATTTACAATTTATTAACATGGATATTAATTAATACGTGTGATACTTTGTCATCCCTGGGGAACCTTAACGTTCAAAAACCTAAACCACTCCTACAAAACCAGAAAAGTTTTTCAATTTTATTTGCGAGGCCAACATCCTCCAAATTGTCGAAAAAGTATACCTTCCAAGGTATTTCCTCCTTTACCGATCACTAGCTTAACATTCACAGACGAGATGAGTTATATCTTCTGCGACATGTAAGTCTTAACAATACCTGCATATGTCCGTATCTGTTAGACCTAGGGCCTATTTCATAAAACTACAACACTAATAATTTTTTCTGAATTCACTTGTAACTTGTAAATAATTATGTGCAAATTTTTGTTTCATAAAGAACGTCAATTCACTAATAACTACAAGTATGCCTGGCGTGTAGCTACATGTGAATTTACAACTGCGGCGAACTTTTGGGTTTCATAAAAATATTTGCGCAGCAAATTATTAGTGACGGACTCGTTTCGTAACTACAAGTGAATTTCTTACAAGAGTAGAGAGACTAATAAAATCATGTACTGGGGAAATTTGGCTTATTCACGGTTAGAATTTAGTGCTTAAATAACGTGTGTTTAAGAAGTTTAAAATAAAAATTATCTCAAGAAATAAAATAGGTGGCACAAGAGGCAGGTAGACCCGCAAGGCCTAGCTTCTCGCAACCATTCGTTGGTGTGATTTTCTTTTTTTTTTTTTTGGACGAATGGAAGGGACCTACAATTTTTATGTCGATTCCGAACGGCTGAATTAAAAGCCTTTTCAGGACAGTCATACTCTCGGATATTTGTCAGACGTTCGCGAGAGGTGGCGCAGTATAAAAAACCGTAAGATATAACTTGTGTTTTTCCGGGGATCGAACCTGGGATCCCTCGCACAGTAGTCTATAGCACACTAACCACTGCGCTACTGCTTTACACTAAATAAAATTCACTACACTAAATTCAGTGAAAAATTTAGAATGAACTTCTCTGCTTTCGAGGAATTATTAAGAAGCATTGGACCGTCACTACAACACGATACTAATCGGGATCTTGCTCTGTCATTCAAACAGCAACTTCTACTTCGAAGCCTTGGATTGGCGATGTAAGGGCTCTCAGTAGCTGATAATGATATGCAAAGAATTTCATCGTTAATCAGCTAAAGTGACGAACAAATATTCGAAAGTGAGGTAAGTAAAAAAAAGAGCCGAGTTCTCTTTTACAGAACAAAAAAAAATGTAACTAGTCAGCCACGAAAAGTAATGAGATCTATATGCTCAATGTACGCCAACTTGTTAGTTTAAGAAGGTTCAATGTTACGAAAAGCAAGTGACTGACTAACGGGTGCGCCATCTTTAATACCGGTATTTGAAAATTGGAAAGGTAATTTTATTTAATTTGGTCCTTTACAATTTATTTGGACTAGTGGAGATCTAGGTAGGCAAGTAGAGATCCGTACACTGCAAGTCCTACCTTTGTTTTATACATAAAAGGGAATTTCGAAATCCTGCAGCACTCAGACCAATCTCGGTCCATTGTACTACGAAGCAGAAACTCTTCTTTTTTTGGTGTAGTGGTGGAGAAACTCTGATATTATTCATTTCTCCTTATGGTCGGTGGCAGAGTATTGCTGTCCCCCGCTCGGGTCACAAGCAATGACTCTAACCAATACACCATGGCCACCTGTCCTACCTAATCCCACCTACTCTTTCAAATTTCAATACTCCACGACAATCGGAAGTACTATTATTTGTTAAAAATGGGCATGTATCCACCACAGGATCTGCCATTGAGTCAGATTTCACGACTTAAGATGGCAGGAAGTGCTTCATAACTTTGATGATCTCAGTGATTTTGATGATCTCACGACTTTTGTGACTTTTGAAACATTGTATTTGAGAAACAATAATGCTACAGAGTTGAAATTCGGTGAGATGAATCATTTTAGTGAGCTTAGTAAAATAATGCTCTAAGCTTACAGTTTTTGTCTTAAATGGTTCCGACGTTAAAGGGGAGTCGAAAACAGCATGAGTTGGTTCTTGCAAAATGGGCATGTTCCTTTACTAGAGGACTTGGCTGGGGCACTACACTTTCATGTAACAAAGAAAGAAATAAAGTAGAAGAATAACAAATTCTTAGATCTCTTATAACTGAAGTATCGCTGCAGACTTGTAGATCTTCTCAAATATTTTTTAACTTGTAGTTACAGACTTGTAGACTCGTAGCATTTTGATCGCTACACTTATAATTTGAATCTGCCGTGCACTTGTAGTGCGGAAAAATGTTTATGGAACACAATACTACAACCCTTTCTAAGAAGACAGGGCCTGGAGAGTATCTCTATAAACATAACTAGCTGTAACTACCCGGCTGTGCCCGTGCCCGGGAATTGTATTGCCTATCAGGACAATGCATTTATCAATGTTTCAAATGTTCTTGAGTAAAATGTTCTGAAGTGGGCGGTGACACCATTACAGCGCTGCAGTTTTTAAAATCGTTTCAGAAATAGCCCATGAATGAATATGAGCGAAAATATAATTTATTAAATGCAAAATGCTGAAATTTTTTCAAATCAAGTTGCATAATATAGTGTACTCATATACATAGTTATTTCAAACATTTTGAAATAAAAAATTTTTAATTCGGTGCAATAATCGTAAGATTTTTTTGGAAATACAATTTTTCCACTCAGTTTCTACTTTAGATGCCGCCAGAGTCTTATCGAACACTCTACTTACGTAGGTATCGGGTATCCTTTTAATTCTAATTGTACCCGGAACTCAATCAACACACAATATTCTCAATCTTTAGCTTACCTCATAATAGAACATCTACCAAATTCAATAAATATCGATAGAGATAAAAATATAAAATGAATTTACAACCTGACCCATCCATATACATAGCTACTTAAATCTATAATTAGTGGAAATCAACAACTTAACTTGGTTCCGTTGTCGTCATAGGAAAATACAAGTACCTACGTATAGGTAGGTACATTATGCTCCTATTCAAAGAACGTGCGGTGCTGCACCCAACTAAAGTTGAGCGAAGCAGAGTTCAAAAGTGAAACAACAACAGCAACAACAAAAAATCTCATCATAAATTTTAAATCAAAAACAATTGATGCAAAAAATTACATTCTAGTTCCCAAGGCAAACCGATAAATGTACTGCAAGACTGACTGCGACGACCGCCATCGGCGGTAGTAATAAATATGGTAGCTGAGCGCAGTATTGAGGGCGTATGTCTTGTCCTGTTTCTATTTCACGACGACACACAAAGATATGGTAATGGTATAGAAAATATACGGAAGAGGACTTATCCATTGCACGAAGGAAATCATTATTAATATTCCGAGCATACCTACTTACCTTTTGTAATGGAAATATACGTTATTCATATATTTAAGGGTAAACATTACTCTTTTCGATTTATAGGTACATAGATAGATAGCTAGTCGCTGTGACAAATCAATTTGTTAAAGGACATTGTTTTCTGGCTCTTTGCATTTGCGTTTCGTGAAATATTCAAAGGAAATTGTGTTTTCTTTCTCCTTTTTACCCAAGAGTTAATTTGGTTTGCTAAGTCATTAAATTTGAATTTGTTTTTGTTTGTCAAGCGAGCAGACGACTTACGTACTTAAAATCATTGCAATTGCATTCGGACAGATGTTTTCAAAATATTTATGTTGGAAAGGTTCGGTTTATATCAGCCAGCTGGTGTACGAATTGACAGTTTCTTCTGAAAGCTGTCTGTTATTAAATGGGTGGTCACGTGTATTTTTATTATTACCTGCCTGCGATGTGGATGAATGGAATACCTTCGAATGTATTTCCTCCTGTACCGAGCAAGAGCTTGACATTCATAGAGGAGATGAGTTGTAATGTTCTGCGGCATTTAAGTGTTTGCAATACCTGCATGTGTCCGTATCTGTTAGACCTAATCTCATAGCACGCTTCCTTAGAAGACAGGACCCGGAGAGTATCCCTATTGTAATTCTACAGATTTTTTCTCAACACAATCTGACTTGGTTCTGCGCGCATAATGCTTTGAGCATTGTGCGGCAGCTCCTAACTAGCGTCACTTAGCGAGACTGACTATTAATTGACTGTGACTCCTAGAAGGTGCATTGAGTCCTTGGGATGGATTGGATGGTCATCCATTTGGATCTGAGGAACTGTTGATGCATTTTTCTTAGAAAATGTTGTGAGCTGTATCTTGTTTGCATTAAATACAACCAAGTTGTCTTTTCACCACTTCAAGATTTTGCCTATATCATCATTTAGAGCTTCGGTTCTTAAACCCCAGGGCTCCGCCGAACAGTTTTCAGTGTTCCGCGATTTTCTTCAATTAAAAATAGTATAACACAAAAATAATTTTTGTAAGTATGCAATTACAAACATTCTTGCGTAAAAATAATGAAAATATAGTCAGAATAAAACCCAGCCTACGACAATAAGGCCAAATTATTCATTACGGCAGTAAATAAGGTTTAAGCTGATTTTACACCCGATCATTAATCCGCATTTTTTAAACCCGACAATAGGTTGAATGCGAGCGGTTTCCCAGCAGGAAGGAAACGTCTTCTTGGAGTACGACATGCTAAACAGCTTGCGTAGTACAGGTGCAAGTTCTGGTGCACAGCCTTATTGCAATCTCGTTCGTTAAGGATGCGTTGAATTATTCGAGGCCGAAATTTCACTGCTGCCATCGATGTTTGCAACCTCGGGATTTTTGGTGGCTCTAGTTGTGCAGAATCGAGGATGGAATTCTCTGAAAAACTGCTAGTGAAATTTTTAAACCAGGGAGCTACCCAATATGAGTCAAATGCTTCTGGACTTTTGTGACTAGGGTCCGCGGGGTGCGGGGTCGTTACGCCCGTTATCTCTCTCCAGAGAAGTACCCTTGCAGTACAGCTGAGGATGCAGTTTGTTATATAAAAGTATTGGATCCCAAAACCTCGCAGCGAATAAAGAAATGATCTGCACATATGTTTCCTTTCTATACAACTTAAAGTTAAAACACCCCAACTTATGCCAGACTTGCCAGTTGACAGAGTACATTACCTATAGATGGGAAAGTCGTTTCTGAACTCCGCGGCATGACTTTCGCTGCGAAATTGATTCTATTTCCCAACAATGAGATTTTAATGCGCTAAAATCATAAACTCAATGAGCGACGATATAAAATTGTTTAGCCTGTTTTCTAAACATATCTGGTCAAGATTTATCACAAGCAAAGTTCAACAAATTAGAGACACTATTGAAGGCTATACTAATCATCATTTTTAACTTTGTATAAATAGCGTTACAATTCACATTAAAAATACAGCTTTTCTAAAACATCTTTCATACAGATAAAAGAAACATTTGAATCCCCGTGTCTCCCCGAAAATAGAATCGCCCAATTCATTATTTCAAATAAGGGACTTATTTATTATTATACCGCACCCCCAAAGGTATGGCGACACAATAATCCTCTTACAGCACTATGCTTTGATATCTATTGCTAGTGGTGACAAGTAATTCAATACTTATTCCGCTTGCTAATATTACCATTGTTTAGATACTTATTTTGATAGTAACCGAACTAATTACGTGCGCATTTTGATGTCAGCTCTATCACAGAGACCACAGACCTACTCTTTCCATCAAAGCAACTATCATCAGTACAGCAGCCCGAATTGCTTCCAGCGATGAGCGCAGCGCAGCCATTCTCACAGAGGAAACACGGGGTAGAAAACTTAAATTCCTGGAAACAGTACCATAGAGAAGGAGACACACACTAACGGTAACGTCTGGTTCGTGTCACCGTGGCCTTTGTTTTCGTTTCGGTAATGATGCGTTTTATTTGCTCTTTAGGTGATTCGCTGTAATTGCGGTTTAATTTCGGCAGAGTGTTTTCCCTTGCCTCGTTACGTTGTGTGGTACTCCGCAAAATTACCAAATAGTGTTGGTGGCTAGGCAACTACTCAAATGAATTTAAGTGAGCTAATAGACTGAAAGCAAATTGCTACACCCTGTAGCGGTTGTCAGTGCAGTTTACGAATTGTGAATTGTTTAATTTTATTAAAATTTGCTTCTTTGATCAGAAGTAAAGAACTCCTTGTCTTATCTACTATTTTGGGTGAAAATATAAGACTCTCTCTCTCTTCTTCCGGAAGCTGCTGTTGGCAGCAACACTTTAACTCCTCCTGTAGCATAGGGAGGCAACCAGGCCCTTCCATTTCTCTTTGTCTGCAACTCGATACCTCAGCTTCCTGAGCTTCCGTCAAAACAGTTGCCCTCCTTGTTGTTCTTGTTCTATTAACTCACCTTACACCTTGAGGGTTCCATTGGAAGCACATCTGGTGTCCTCAGTGTATGGCCAATCCAGCGCCATTTCCTCTGCTTGATTGTCAATATCCACTTATGTTTGCCCAGTCCTAAGCCACAATTCATTTTTGGAAATTGTTTGTGGCTAGCGGATCTATAGAATGTAACACAGACAAAGATTAAGAAAAGCTTGTAACCTGCCCGAGATGTTGGCGGAGCATTTCCACGTTTCACACGCGTAAAGCAGTACCGATTTTACATTGGATTCAACGAGTTTGAACTTGGTGCGAAGTGTTATTTATTAAAAAGACAGCGGTATAAATTCACTTGAATCCGATAGATTTATAGATTTTCTTTCATCAGTGGGCATAGATACATATACAAATTATGTCCGAGATTTCGAGGTTCGACTTTCGATGTTCGAATTTCGAGGTCATAGTACCAAACTTAACCACGTATCTTTTGAAAGTCATTCCGCGGTACTAGTAAGAACCATCGATCCACCAATCATCGCTTGAAAGAATACTGACAAATATCGCTATACACAGAGGAGTCGTCGCAAATTAATTTGGTCTAGAGTAACAAACTCAGCTCTACCCTACGCATCTGCAGTGCGGTTTTACGTAATGGCTTGGCTTTATGGACGATTTCCGTATATTTAGATTGCTTCAGAAGAACCGGCACCGTTTTCAGACTAAACAGGTGTCCACCGATCCTTCCTGACGAAATGAGGAGACTGTATAGGTATAGTATATAAATACTTACAAGGAAACTTGTTAGCCTGGTGACTAAACGGTGAAATCCAAAATTCAAAAAGAGGAAGTAGCAGTTTAAATGCACAATCGCCAGAAATGATGGAACAACGCTATATCACATGAAAAGTAACACATTGACATAGAACAGTGAGTAAAAAGAAAAACGGTAGACTTAAACGTCTACTTCAATCAGTTTCTAGTGGTGAATTCAGGAAACACTAGGACAGATTTAATCACGACACGTCATCAATTTGTCCACTACCTATGTCCGAATAAGGAAGATACCGTAGATACCGTGCAATTTTTCATTGAACACCGCCAAAAAATGTGGGTTCTCCCCACCCCACATTCCGAACTTGTGATCGTCAATGTCACATAGGTATATGCTGTGCATAGCTGACTAGGACAACAAATTCGCACGCAAATTCCATTAAAATTTGCATTCTCATCTCTCATCCAAAATCAGTATTTAAACATTTTATGCAAATTTAACAAACACGACAAAAACTGTTAATTAAAAATAAAAACTTAAAAATGCATTGCGCACATATTCAAATGGATTATAGGAAAACCACAATTGAATGTGACCAGCATTGAGTGACTTGTTAAACAAAAAACAATAAAATTTGAGGTAAATTCAACGAAAATGTCCACATTGGTCAATAGAGACCATTAAAAGTGGTATGCAAGGTCCAGCGCACTATTATCAGGATACGAGCAACTTCCGCAACACCATGCCGCCAAAACTCTAGACCGAACCAATCATAATGCTATAGGTCATTTGGCGTATCGCAAACCCAATTAATTCATAAACAAACAGATTAATCAAAAATTACTGCTATTTGGTTTGGAATTACAGGCGCAGCCACATGCACGCAGTCGAGTGTGTGTTTGCCATTTAGCCCACCAGCCATACGGTAAATAAATTAAAATCTACTCGATAATAGCATTAATTACAATGCCACAGATAAATTCATAATAAGGACTTATCGTCGATTTGCTTTTTAAGCTGAATTTGGTTTTCATTGTAACTCCCGGTTTTTTTTTTTTTCTTTTTTTTTGTGCGCTCGAGATACATGCACGTTGCACATTGCTATCAAAAGTAAGGAGTGCAGTTGAATGTGCATTAAACCGAGGATATCCCTTAAGCCAGAAAATACATAAATGATATTTTGTAAATTATAGTTGCCGCTATTACGTCTTTCCCCACTATGAGGCGGGTTAAGTGTTGTGCTCAATATCAAATATCAAATAGAACATAAATTATCTGACTTTTTGATAGTGCTGTAATTTACAAATAGTCGATAAATAATATTTTAATGCAGACTAGTACAGTTTGAAGCAGACGTTTTAAGCTAGCATCTGGATCTCATTCGGCGATAGCAATTTGTATAAATCCCATTCATTTAATTAGATACAATAATTGCTGTAAATGCGCAAGTGATAGACACATTTGAACTAACGATATTCATTTAAACAAATATACAGTAAAAATCATTTAAAACGACAACTGCCATAACGATAGCTTCTTCACCTTTTTTTGAATAATAAAATACCTATTGGTTACAACGACCAAAAGCAACGCAGCTGTTAGTTCGATTTATTTTTGGTTTCCGCTTACTTTATTATTTTTGAGATTCTTTGGCAGAAGATTATTTCGCATAAAAGATTAAATGTCTCGGAAGCGAACAATTTTTACAATTTAGGCGATAATTAATTTCTCTGTGCCGTGGACACATTAAAAACATTATTCCCATTAAATAATTTTAGTGGGAACAATCTATTGGAAAATCGAACACGAATGGACAAAATATAATAATAATAAAAAACAAAAAGATTTAAACTAAGCAATTAAATATTCCTACTATTCCTATTACGAAAATCCATCCGTAAAAACACGAAACAGAAGAAAACTAAAACATTTAACCATAGCATAAAAATAAAAAATAAATAGTTGGTGCAACAGGCGTGTAGACACCCTATAGGCCTAGCTTCTCACAACCATTCGTTTTGTGTGAGTTTTTATTTTTGGGACGAATGCCGACAATTTTATGCCGAGTCCGAACGGCTAAATATATATATATATATAACTTTCGAGAGATATTCGAATCAGACAACCATCTTTTTGTCCCCCTAAAACCTTACCCAGAGAAACTCTCTGGACTTCTCCAGAGTTCTTCCCTGAGTTCGATTCCTAGTGTTAAGGCTAGCATTTGTTTATGTGAGATCTGTTGCATCCAATGGGTCTCAACCCAATGTTTTCCCAAGATCCTCATTCTTCTGCCAGCTAAAACTGGACATTGACACTATGTGCCGCTGTCTCAGATTCCTCCAGGCATACATTACAAGTATCATCCTCTCTAACCAATTGGAGAGAATGGTTCTGGTCCCAGCTACTTTTCAGTTGACCCCTGTTTTGCAAGGGAGTCCGCCTTTTCGCTGCCGTCGACCCCTATGTGTCCTCGTACCCAAGTCAGTGTTACCTGATTTTTAGATGAACATTTATTGAGCTTGAATACACATTCCAGTGCAAGTGATGTTGTAATGGTTGTCCGCTCCATGCATCTATCTAATCACCGCCTGGTTGTTCAGTGCTATTAGGATATTACTTCCTTCCACCTGACTCGCAAGCAAATAATCCAACGCATGCAGCAAAGCAATCATCTCAGCCTGGTATACTGAAGTGTGTTTCCCGAGGGGGCTATTTGCAGATCTTCTGAAAAGATTCCGGCCCTCGCTCCGCCATCCATCATGGATCCATCTGTGAAAATCACGATTTCACCATTCCTCTTTTCTAGAAGTAATCCATTCTCAGCTCCCTAATCTCGTTTTTGACAAGCTCCAGGATCCTTCTGTGTCCATAGATGGTACCCCTACTGTTTTCGTTTTCTAGATAACTTAAATCTCAATTGCTTAATATTTTTCGACAAACTAACTTTATAATTCAGAAGCAACATTTTGAGACCAAGATTGAGTTTAATGATTGAGGTTTTAATATGCCTTCGAAGTGTGAAATGAATTATGAATATCTACTGCAAGCCCGTTCTACGAGTTGTAATAAACTCAATGCCTACTGCATGATTGCATGCTAAAACACTTTTGCCGACTATGTCCTATAACACAGGGAAGCTCTTGATATCATCTCCGTTTCCTTCTTGTGATTTAGAATTTTCTTCCACTTGGCCTCTCGCTATATTTGGAATTGGTATTTTCATTGCAGATCATCAGAGCCCCGAGATGCACTTCTGCACTTAAATTGTTGTAAGTTGTACTTCTCTGGGAATAATGTCCGCGGTACTTGCTTTTACTCTCGTTAACCGCCAAATCCATTTTAGCCACTTATGTGCAATGCAAAGGCAATAGTGACAGCTTAATGTATTCTATTAATTTTGTCATTTCAATCGGTGTATGCAATTTTTTGGACGGGCTTTTGAAAGATCGTGTCTTTTGTATTAGCCTGGGAGTTTGACAAAATTCTTTCAAATATGATTTTGAAGAAGTTACATGGCACCACTTCAACGGTGAGTCTGTTTTTAACTTCAATGTGGTAGCGAATGTTCCTCATCGTCATTCTGCACAACCTTACGAATTTGGCACAAATCCCAAAACTAGGCATTTACATTTTTAGTTAGTTAAATTTTGAATCATCTGATAACCCCATTGTGAAAAACAAATGTAATTTTATTGCTGATGTTAACTCTGTATACACATTACTAAGTTTTTTTAGTCACAGGTCTTAGAGCTACGTTTCGTGTTCGACATGAAACTGCATTTCTGGGATTTCCTTGGGTTTTTTTGGCAGCCACAAACATTTACTGACACTTCTCGCACTGAGTGCACTCTAGGGCTAGGGCTAACCACGTCGTACGAACCTATTATAATTTTTGCAAATGGCGTCGTACGTCAATCATATTTGACATTTTTTGTGAACTAGACAGCTGCAGTATGCAAACAGACAAGCAGTGGAGCGCTATACTCCGCAAGAGCGTGGCATAATTGTGTCGATTTTGTTGATCAATAATCGATAGATGGTGTTAGCGAAGCCTGAATTTTGACGTCGATTTCCTAATCGTGTCGCGCTAACTGAGCAAATATTCCGGCGTGCGCTTAGCTACCCACTCGACTCGAACAGACTGGAACCACAGGAGACCATACATGGCGCCACCGGATTGGTCGTTTGGCCGAGAATATCGCGGCTGCTGATGTCGCCGAGAACAAAGAAATATTAACCAGATGACTGGCCACGCAATTGTGCATCACCAAACGGACCCTACTGCGAATTTTAGTGAAAAACTTACACATGTTCCCGTACAAAGTGCAAACAGAGCATCAGTTAAAGCCTGCTGGCGGTCAGTCTAGTGTGAATTACTGTCAAGCCATCCTCAATCTCAACAATCTTTAGGACGATTTTGTGTCAAAAAAAAAAACATCCTGAGCGACGAGGCGCATTTTTACTTAAGCGGTTACGTCAATAAGGAAAATCTTCGTTTCTGGGGCACTAAAAATCTGCCTGTAATGCAGGAAGAGTCATTTACATCCACTCAAAGTCACTCCAACTGTGTGTTAATGGGTGCGGCGTTCACGCGGGAGAAGTAATTAAGCCTAATTTTTCTAAGGACGCCATCGGCAATACGGTCACTGTTACTGGCGAACGCTACAGGGCAATAATAAACGATTTCTTACTGTCGGAATTGGATGAGCGAGGTTTGGTCAACATGTGGTTTCAATAAGACGCCCCACACACAGCACGAACCGCAATTGATATTGAAGTCACGGGTCTATGCCAAAAACTCTTATAAAATTGTAGCCCTTAAGAAGAATATTCTACAGGAATGCGATATGCGAACAGTTATCACCTGAAATCATGCGGAAAGTCATGGAAAATGAGATAAAATGAACCCAAATGTGTATAAACACTGGCGGCGGCATAACATTTTGCAGGCGTTAAGGTACTGATTTTACAAGCTTCAGAATCATTATCTGAAGGATAAGCTTTCTTACTTCAAAAATGTTGTCTTTTTTTAAGACTGAAGACTGGGGTGGCTAGTTGAGTGCTTTCAGCTTAATATCATACAAAAAATTCGTAATGATTTAGCTTTTGTGAGCTGGAGGCTGGGGCATTATACTGCTGAAAAAAAATTAGCTGCTCTACCCAATCACTCAAAATACTTCTATTGGAAAATGTTATTTATTTATCTGGTAATGTATAGTTCTGTATTTTGTATTTCCGCAGGTAATTTTCTTTACTGTCATACTGCCGTCATAATTTTAATAAAGTTGTTTGTAGATAAAATCTGAAGTCACATTGTCGTCGTCATATCAAAAATTCACTCGATTTTTGACATGTGTAATATTACCATAATACAACACACTTTCATTGATTGACAGCCAGAAATTGTTAAACATTCAGTGAGGATTTTTTTACACAGAAGGGCAAACACAATTTTGTCAAAATAATTATGCCGATGACTGTATATGGGAAGTCTTTGAACTTTATCTCGAACTAGTCGTAATTTCCCATTCTATCTTTATGCTGCTTCATATTCCATTGAACTGTAATTTACACTACATATCGTGACGCGTCTCCATTTCGCACCTAAACGTCGTCGTCACCTCACCCGGATTGGCAACACACATAACGAAATCGTTCCTTTATGCAGCTTCGTCTTCTCATTCACACTCGCTTAGACTATGAAGCAACCTTTTACCGAGTCCTTTACTAAATTTAATGCAATTATTTTGAGTGCACCCCCTTGCTTTGTAAGCTGCTCAAGTGGCATTTAGTTGTGCGACAGCGAGAAAAAGAGATGAAGCTGGATGCATACCTATGCCGCTTTTAAAGGGCAAAGCGCACAAGACGAGACGAGGCAGACATGCAGATGCGTAATTAAAGGAAAAATTACCGTAGCACAGGATTCACTCCAGATATACAGAGGCTTGTTCACCTTCTTCGCTATGCGGCACTAGATTGCTTTGTGTCTGCAACACCTAGCTGGCTTCAGTTCCATTTCTTGAATGGAATCTGATAGTAGGTGATGACTGATGACTACTACGCCAGCGACGACGAGGGGTTAGTTAGTATCTCGTTGCACTTGTATACTGGCACTGACACAGTCACAGGACCAGAGTGCTTCCTTTTCCTTAGTCCATTTGCTGGCAAAGTGCTGGCAGAATCAAAAAGGTCTCCGGAGGTTGTTAAAACAGCGTAGGTTTCAATTAACTTGAGCGTAAGATTTAAATTGCTTTCTAATGACACTGCTGATGTTAGATGTATCTAAGGATCTGCATTTATAGGCTTTTACTCGGTTGACACAAGACTCACACACACACAACCAGTTTGTATTCATAGGTTACACTGTTAGAGCATCCCTGCAAACCAAAAGTCAGTAGTTTCTCGAAAACACTACTACAGAGACACATGTTTTTGTGAATGTGTTTGCGCTCTCTTAGAGTATTAGTATTCGGCTTTATGTACTCTGCAAACTTTTATGTTTTGCCAGTTTTTTGTTATTGTCATCTATCATAATCCAGGTGCCTGGACAATAAGAATCTCGACCGATGTCTAGACACTTTACAAAATATGCAAAAGCAAATGCAATATTTTAAAAGAAATCAAAAATCATTGTTGGCTTTCAGTGCGTGCTAATTGGATCAGTCGGTAAGAGAAATAAAGAAAATAAACAATAATATTTAATAAAAAAAAAATAGCAAAGAGTACGTAAATGTTAATATCAATTTTTTTATTACAGTTTGAAGGCACCAGCAGAAAAAAAGGACTTCCTTAGTACTGCTTTTTACGTTGAAAAGAAGTACTTCTTTAGCACTTCCTTATACGTACGAACGAAGTACTTCTTTAGTACTTCTCTTTTCATAGGAGCAAAGTACTTCTGGAGTACTTCCTTTTACATAGGAATGAAGTACTTTCTTTTACGTATGAACGAAGTACTTCTTTAGTACTGTCTTTTACATATGAACAAAGTACTTCTATAGTACTTCCTTTTAGGTAGGAACGAAGTACTTCTTTAGTACTTCCTTTTTCATATGAACAAAGTACTTCTAAAGTACTTCCTTTTAAGTTGGAACGAAGTACTTCTTTAGTACTTCCTTTTACATAGAAACACAGGTTCAAGGCAGTACTTTTTTCAATAAGTTAGAAGGAGATGGGTGCTTCACGTATTCTTATATACAGAAGGTATATAACTGAGTTTTTTCCCGAGCGCCTATCCTTTTTCAGTGGAAAGAAAGTACTTCTTTTCCGTACATATTTCAGTAGTTATATTAGTACTTCTACGTTTGCAGGGATTGTTGCATGCGAATGTGAGGCATCACATTTCATCGTTCCCCATCAATTACCTGCCGGTCAAAAGGAACCGACTCCCACCCGCACTCCATGTCGATGACCATGCGGGACTTCCGATCCAAGGCGAACACAAAAAAGAATCTCAATCTCTGGCACAATTTGCTTAGTGCCTATTAAAACGTGTACGTGAGGTCGTTTCGCATATAAGAGCGTCCATTAGAGAAAAGTATCGCATTACTGCCAAGACACATCCATGCTTCTTCCAGGATCGATTACTTTTGTGTACATATACGAACCGGCAGCAGGAAGCATGAAACGAGAGAAAACCAAAGTGCCGAAGGTAGTGTGAGGGTGAGCGAATCGGTGGTGAAATGTCTTTCGATTTTTTTTTCTTTGCTGGCTCTTCCTCTCTTTTACAGCTAAATTGGGATGAATACTCGGATGTCCTTGCTTTGCCACCCCCCATATATACACATCGATGAACACTGGCGATGGGTGGTATGGGTGTAATGCGGTGTACATATGCTGAGTGTAGTTTTGATCCTTATTTTTCACTTGCTGTCTATAAAGAACGTATTGAACAAAGAGATGAAAGGACTCTGACAAAGTTGAAAGGAATCAAATGAGACATCATCTCCATTACCCATCGTTCATGTGTATAGTCGCTGTTCGGTGTTCATCGTTGCCTTTATACCATCTCTAAGCCAAAGTTTAAAGTTTCATAACATCCCCGTGAACGTAGTGCTCGCATCCTTGGATATCATAAACTTGCCTTTGCTTTCGTGTTTTTGGCCAGAATAGAGAACCGCACATACTCTCGGAGATGCTCACATACATAGACGTAACAGTTTGAATATGGATGGATGTGGCACAGCGATTTGGTTTTAACGATTATGGCAGGATATAAATCTGTGTTTGGTTAACTGCACGAGTAAATGAACGAGATTTTTATGTTCGTGTAGTGTGAAACATGAGACGTGTTCGAAATGGATTCAATAGCGCTCTGGAATGAATGATAGTTGCTCCTCGAGAGACGGCCCAGACCAGACGATAACGAATCGACGACGCGATGGGTTAAGTTTCAATTGAGTGATTGAGATTCATTGTTCTCATTTTGGGTCCACACTCGTGCTTCCTGGGGAAAGGAGATCATTTGTTGAAGTCATTAAGTATCGAGGAGTTTCACTGAGCAATCACCATTATAGGGTGTTAAGCCAGCTTTAGCAAACTTAGTTCGCAGGCTGTTTGGATGTAGTGCTACAAAATGTTTGCTCCTGCAGTCAGATCGTATTCTACACAGTATGAATTAGTGTGAGTGATATGGCTTTATATAACTGCTTCTTGACTACTCCAATTTGACGAAATGTTAGAGTTGTTTGAACAATATAAATGAGAAGACATTTTGCGAAATATGACACGAGTGTGTTAGTACGTACTCAAGGGAATACATACTTGTAAACTAAGTTTACAAATCAAAGGAAATTTGTATTTCCTACAACTGTAAGAAATATTGTTTCGTGTAAAGCTACTATTACAAATGTCAAAAATCCTGTCAAAATGTTAAAATGTTGTCAATAAGTCTGATCGTTTTGTCAAATTGCGTGTTCTGCCGCAAGAACCATTTGACTCGACTTGGATGTCAAGTACAAATAACTGATTTCAATTACTGTGTGATCGCCATGTCAATGCTTTTGGGATTGAACGACTGACTTTTTAGGACAGATTGTCAGAGATTGACAAAATGACAATGAAAAGTGCACAATTTTCTGCAAGGTAATGCCGGAAATAAAGAAAGCACCATCAATAAAAATATCTGCTCAAAGTTATGTGTAGACGATCGTTAGGTATAATTGCAAAGGTCGTTAATTAATTAATCCATTCTTATTATGCCCATGATTATTAGGGCATCACGACACATGGGGCACCACAAAAACCTCAAACAAACCAAAGCAATTGAAACTGTAAAATACAAATAAAAATCTCAGAATATTATTAAAACCAGACGCAGTTTAAATGTTTTTTTTTTTACTTGTGCCGCCATCAACATTTTCGTTCCAGCAAAACAGGCAGTTCGCATTACGTTCGCTTCAAGTTTCTCAGAAGAAGATTTTGTTCGACAGCGAGTTCATCGGTAGGTGGAGGAGAGATGAACATTTTGTTTAGCTTTTTAAGACCTCTTAAACTGAATGGTTTTCCAAACTTTTTGGCTGAATGTAGCTTAATGAATTGTAAAACCAATCCAGACAGACTTTTAGTCTACCAAATCTACTACAGATTTTGCTGTCAATCTACCACATTTTTAAAATCCTAAGTGAAAACACTTGCACAACAAACTTGCCACCATTACATTTGACTTTTCCCAGCCACAGGTTGTTGTAATGATGGGCTCGCGGAATACCAGTACGACTTTAGAAAGGGCCGATCGACAATCGACGCTATTAAAGTCGTAATAGACAAAGCCCAACCGGCTATAGAAGGTAGACGATGGAAAGGAGGCAGTAAAAAGTACTGCGCCGTAGTTACTCTTGACGTGAAAAATGCTTGACGTTGTATAGCAACGAAGCAATAGCACTGATAAAGAATTGGCTACGCGATATGAGTTTAGACCTCGCGGACCATAAAACGGAATCCGTGCTCATTACAAGTAGAAAGGTGCTAGAGACGATAACGATCAAAGTCGGCGAGCACAACATTATTTCCAGCCCATTTATAAAATATCTGGGAGTGATGATTGATGCGCGGCTCTATTTCCGGCATCACCTCGCATACACTTGCGAGAAATCGTCCAAAACTATAGGCGCTCTTTCGAGACTCATGTCGAGTATTGGCGGTCCGAAGCAAGGCAAAAGATTAATGCTTGCGAGAGTTGTAGCCTCCATACTGCTGTACGGGGCACAAATATGATCTGACGTCGCGAATAAAAAGACACACGTTAAGGACATCAAATCTGTGTATAGATTATGTGCACTACGAGTTAGCAGTGCGTATCGAACGGTATCCCACGACGCGATATTGGTACTGTCCTCTATGGTACCAATCGATATCCTAGCTTTAGAAGCTAGGCGAGTTTATGACAATCGCGCCTAAACCGGGCCAAGCGCAAATCAAACGAAGAAACTCGAAAGAAGCCGCAGCATAGAAACGTGGCAACAACAATGGAACGAGTCTCAAAAAGGAAGATGGACGTAAACCGAAAACACGGCGAACTGAACTATTATCTTACACAGTTCTTGACTGGTCACTGTGGTTTCCGGGAATACCTATTCAAGCGAAACCGTGATTCGAGCCCATCCTGTCCCCGCTGCGTAAACGCGATAGAGAACGTGGAACACGTTTTCTTCGAATGTGCTCGGTATGCAAACAAAAGAGCTGGGGGCAGATCACGTAAAATGAAAACGATCGAACGATATCGTTTCGACAATAGCAGTCTCTGTTTATTGTCACAGATATGATAGAGACAGCATGCGTGAAAACGATATCGTCCAATCGTTTTTGTTTTACGTGATCTGACCCCTGTATTGCGTGAAGCAGTATAAAAGTGACTGGTATTCTATTTTATTATATTTTTAAAGAGATTACATCGACTTTAATAGGAATTTTTCATTCAGTGTTTTCTGAATGACCCTTCTTTTGTCGATTACCAAAGTGTGTATTACAGTAATTATGTTGCAGAATTCAGAAGCAACAAGTTACGATTCAAAAACACTACCAAAATTTCTCTTGACTATGAGAAACGAAAAACCTAGACAATCTAGAAAAAATATCTCGGACGTTCCGGGAATGACTCATCATTCAAGTAACATTGATCGTTTGTATGCTCTTCAATGTTCTTGTCAAGTAACATTGATACATTGATGAAAACTAAAACTGATTTGGTTTTCTTCAATGTTACTTGTCAATGTTGTAATTTTTTAAATGGTAATTTTGGCGAAAAGATGTCTAATTTTCACAAATGATCGACATTTGCACGACAGGAACAATAGAACAATGATTTTAAAGTTCTTCCAGCAGTTATAAAACGAATAGGCTGCAAGCAGATACAAATTATTATCCTTTATCCATTCTCACTGACACATCTGAAATGACTGAACATAATTCAGGCGAAAACATTGTCAATATTCATTGATACGTGTGTAGGCGATTTATCATCAATGTTACTTGATGGAAAAAATCGTCAATGATACTTGTCAAGTAACACTAAAAGTGTGTAGGGCCCTTATGAGCCTTTTACGCGCTTAAGTGAACTCCCTTCAAAAATCTAATGGCTGTCCTTTGTAATTTTATGACGAAATAAAAATCTATCTATCTATAAATCTAGCGCAAGTTTTCGAAATCTAGCGCTTTTTTGTAGGTTTTTATTGTAATTTCAGCGCAGAACTGTACTTCAGAGTTGGCAGCAGTGCAATCCGTTTGCGTTGAGCCGTTGACTAGCTTTGGAGGAGGAGATTTAACCGCGAATTCTTCGAGCTTTACTGTACCAGCTACATCGACTTGGTCAGAAAAGTACGTATATCAGTCGACTAAGATGGCTAGGACATGTAGGAGCGAATGGACAAAAACACTCCCCCCCGAAGAGTCTTCGATACTACTGGCCCTGTTAAATTGGCAATTTATTTCCTTTTATTGAATATCTAGTTTGCGATAAATGTATCATACTGATAATTTGACACTTTTCAGTTAACAAACGGCAATTATATGACAACTAGGGTTTTTTTCTCAGTCAAATTGAAAGTAGGGCAAAACTATTTCGATTGTACAAATTGCAATTTCGATGTCAAAGGGAAATAAACGAAATATAAAATTTTTTAATAACAGCACTTTTAAGGCATTTATAACATAGGTAACAGCTCATAAGTAGGAAGAATGACGGCTTTAGTGCCCGTGAAAAGTTCATATGCCTAAGACCATCCTTGTTTGGGTATATCCATAGTTATATTCAAATGAAATTAAAATACCAACTAAAATCCCAGGTGAGTGCTATACACGCTCAAACCTATTCAGCGAAGATCCGAAATCATTTATTCAAATTCAACGAATCTGAGTGATACCTGGAGAGTACATGCTGGGTGCGACAGGGTGGGGCTGGAGCGGAGATAGCCTCGAATAGGCGTGGATGCTACTGAGGTAATTGTATGCAAATTGAATTGCGAACAATAGTGCCGCTAATTGCGTTGTTCCGTTGAATCGCGCGCGCTTCAGATCACAGTCATACAATGGGCGAGTGCATTTATGTGGCTACAGTTTGAATAGTAACTCCTCGCCTCGCAGGGTTGGTAGCAGAAGGACCATGCTACTGGTAGTAGTGTCATTATATATTCATTGCGAGTGAATGGAAATAACTTCACCACTATCATACCTGGCGGAGCGTTAATTACGGGTGACTTTGTGTGGTTGCACGACGTCATCAAGGCAGATAGTTTATCTTTAGAAAGAAGAAATTTTAATGTGCTACTATAGGTACTTCTACCTATACCACAATTAGAGGTGAATGTCCTGCGAGACAATAGAATGAAAAGTGTATTTTTTTTTAGAAGTAACTAAGTATTTGCTTTCCAAAGCCAAGTGGTTAAGTGTTCGGTTAGTGACCTATCTCTATCGAGAAGTAATTATTTAGATAAATACAAGAAAAGGAATACATACCCTCGTGTCCCTTTAATTACATTAACATTGTCAATCGAATTGAGTGGTGTAGATACTGTATCTCTGTGTATGTCCTTTAGTTTGCAAACAAAAAATCGTCATCCATCTCGTTACATAACTTAATGAAGCTTTTACTTCGAAGGCAGGCATCACAACACGTAACCGTTCATTTGAATGTTGCCACAAATACCTACATTCACCCGAAACACAAGCACTGACAGATCTATCGTTTCATAAGAGTATCTGGCCGACAATCTATGGGAATTCGAATAGGTGAATCAAATTTGGCATGTGGCCATTTTAATCCTGTTTAAAAATTCATCTGCTCCGACAAGACTTTACACTTTAGTTAAGGCGATTTTTGGTTAGAACCAGCTTACATTTGCACTCAAACATGAGACCAGTTTGGTGAATATGTAATTTTTCTAATAATGTACAATGTAGTAAATTTTCATTGTCGGTTTAGGTAAGTATGTTCCTATTGAATTAAAATCCATTTCAAGGACATTTTTGCGTTTAGTTTTTGTACTCTTATTTTTAATGTTGATTATTGACTGTATATCTATATGAAGATATATTAAGCCAGTATGGAGAAGAAAAAGCTAAAATTAAGTGAAGTGAAGTTACTGAAATAAAAGTCCACTTCATTAGCTAGAAAGAAGACCCATATATTGAAGATTATTACATTAACCTTTCCTCCTACATTTCTCAGGGTTTGTTAATGAAAGCAATCTACGTCTAGTTACAAGGCGTGCGGTTGCTATTCAGAGAAGATTCCTTTTTTATGATTCCTTTCCTATACTGCTATTTAAGCCAAAAACTAAAAGAAATTCTATTGTTTTGTTCCGAAAAAATGTAGGTAGGTACTTGTCTTGAGAATTCCAGAAATAAAGACATAGTGGATGTGCATTTTTGATAATTAGATAAACTGCTAAATAGTAACATTGAGTAATATATCATGTTTAAACAGTTTGAACACCCTTCAAAGTATCAGCCTCAGGAACAGAACCATAAGCGCTTTGAAGGAAACGTAAAAAGGCTCAGAGATCCCTTACACGGGACCGGAACCCCTCTGCTATACCCCAAATCAGCTACAAATTTAGCGATTATAATCTGCGAACATACGAAATCTATCTCATATTGCCAGAAATGAGCTATCCAGCTATTCAATTACAATACAAATAGGATCTTAAGTCTGAGTAATCATGATATCAGAAACCTAGTAGGATTCCTCAAAGGACATAATGTTTTATGATACCGCCTAGGCAAAATGAGTTCATCCGACTCTGCGGAGCGCCGGCTATGCCTTAAATAATATGAAACAGCTGAAAAAATTATTATGCGAATGTCCAATCATACGTGGAATTAGAAGGGATAGATATCTTCTGAAGGGACCAACTAAGACCCCGAAAGGATGAACAAATTCTCTGCTAGTAGTATTATAATAATAGACCTTATAAAAAAATGGAGAGCCTGTTAGCCTAAACCATCTTTCTGACGTATGGTAAAATAGAGCTTAATCAGGTCGACATACCGATGTTATCGCGAGTCAAAAGCTGTAACAAAAAAACATTATATTTGAGGGATGTTTGAACCAGACCACCATATCAGGAGCTTTTTGGGCCTTCTTTCACTATCTATCTTACCTAAAAATACTCTCTGAATTTCTGTACAGTTCGTTCTAGTTTTTGATTCATATAGTGGCATCTGTTTATACAGGGTTTTTCAATAAGAGCGCTACAAAGGTTTTTTTTATATAAATTTTCGACGGTTTTCAAGCATAAATCGGCCGATACTGCTGCAATTTCACGTTCGATATTCGTACGAAGCTCATCAATCGTCGCTGGCTTGTTGGCATAGACCATAGACTTGACGTAGCCCCACAGGAAATAGTCTAACGGCGTCAAATCGCACGACCGAGGCGGCCAAGCGACTGGACCATTTCGTGAGATAACACGTTCTCCAAACTTGGTTTCCAATAAATTGATTGTGACATTCGCTGTGTGGCTTGTGGCGCCGTCCTGTTGGAACCACATGTCCTCCAAGTCCATATCATCCAATTGAGGCCAAAAATATTCGGTTATCATTGAACGGTAGCGATTCCCATTCACAGTAACGTGCCGGTCTTGATCATCACGGAAGAAGTACGGCCCAATGACGCCGCCGGCCCATAAACCACACCAAACCGTAATTTTTTCGGGATGCAATGATGACTCATGGAGTACGTGTGGATTGCTCCCTGACCAATACCGCATATTTTGTTTATTGACGAAGCCATTCAGCCAGAAATGAGCCTCATCGCTGAAGTTGATTTTTCGATGAAAATCCGAATCATTTTCAAGTTGTTGCTCAGCCTCAGCCCAATTCACGAACATACTGCGCTTCTGGTGGTCAAGCGGCTTTAGTTCTTGCGTCAATTTAATCTTGTAAGGATGTAGGTCAAGATCTTTTCGCAAAATTCGCCACAACGACGTCACAGAGATGCCCAACGCTTGAAAACGACGTGTGAGAGACACATTTCTGCTTTCTTCAACTGAAGCCTCAGCGGCAGCAATATTCTCGACACTACGGGCACTTCTTTGTCTCACTGGTACGGGAACATTTTGTACTGTGCCTGTGGATTCAAATTTTTCCACTAGACGATCAATTGTTGATCTGCTAGGACGATTATGACGACCATAAATTGGACGTAGCGCTCTTAACGTTGAGGCCACTGACTCCGAATTTCGGTAGTAAATTTTAATAATTTCGACTCGTTGTTGGCTCGTATATCTTTCCATCATGAAATGGCAAACCTTACTGAAGAAAAATGTCAAAAGAGCAGCAAGAAATTCAAAAAAAAATTAGACGTGCTTTGGTGTGTTAGCGAAAATGTATGCTGTTCTTAATAAAATTTTAATTCTATAAGATGAGGTGTATTAGCTTAGGCAGCCCTCCCTTCCTGAGTAGCCCCGAAGTCCTTGAGAATTAGGCTTCTATCTCCCCAAAAATATTTACCCTTACTTACGTCACTGAACCAACCAAAAGGTTGTGGAGGCTAAGCTATCGCAGTTAAACCATCGTCTCGGAAATTAATTAAAATGTAGTAGGTAACTGAAATAGAAAGCCGTTAATTACTACGCTTATAACTCAAGAACGCCTGGGCCGATTTCGATGATTCGCACCAATTCGGACTGGTCTCCGGCCAAACAAGAAGAATACTTACGAAAATGTTGACAAAGGGACGTGTCACCTTCCATAAAAAAAAAAACATGGTATATAACGAAAACCACAAAAGCGATTGAGCTCAAATTTTGCTGTACTAATGCAAGGTCCAGGCATAAAGATCGTTACAAACTCAGTGACTCGTTAGGACACAAGAGCTAATGCAATATTCATGCCACACCATAGTTTCTATCTAAAGACCCAGGCTCTTGTAGCAAAGCTATATCAAATAAATCTTTTAGTCATCATTGCTGATGCTGGTTGCTATGATGAAGGTTCAGTTGAATCATCCTGAGTTTTGTAGGTAGGTAAGTGTTATTTATACTGCAGATTAAATTGGAAAGAAATGTCATTTGCCCAAACGAACACGGTTTCCTTTTAAATATCTCCAATGGTGTGGTAGCTTATACCTATACCTAAAACTTTCCCCTAACTTCGTGTGCAACTATGTTAAGGTATACTTCCCCGACCCACCCATAGCTGGTGTAACTTTTCGACAACTTTTCCCCAAACTTAAAAAGCTGAAAAAACTCAAAACTCAATGGATATCCATAGATATGCTGTTTAGGAAAACAGCCACCAGTTCCATAATTTTCAAAAAATGACGCAAAATGTTTAGCATTTATATGCAACATGTCAATAGATGAAGAGCGGACGCCTGTAAAACACGTACCAACCCATTCTGCCAATGTGAAACGATTTTCACATCGAATTATGTAAAATTCCATTAAAAGTTTGTGACATCTCGACATGCAAAGTAAAATAGGGTTCATGGAGCAGAGCGACAGACTCTGAGCTCGAGTTTGAGGTTTTGTGGTTTTTCATACCCATAAATGTAATATTCGCGCCCCTCTCTCCCCATCGACTGAACAAAATAATAAAGTTTTAAATAAATTTTTCATATAGGTACCTATATACAATATCACACATGTTAGCAAAATCCAGGAATAAAAATAACTATACATTGGAGTGTAAAGTGTAAAGTGCAAAGATGTGCGTATGTGTATAAGTATAATACCACATCACTGTCGTGTCCTGCCTCTTTTTTGTCAAGGAAGAGGAAGCACCCATTTGCCAGGCAATGTTATCACATGATACAGCTTCAATTACAAAATATTATTGTCAGTCGTCCAGCACACACTTCCCAACGCTCGTACAGTGCATAGGGTATCGTTGCCGATGATGGCTTTGCAAGACTTGAGAGAAGACCACATGGCGGTTGAGTTGTTAAAATTGTTTGATAAAATTTCCCCCTGATACCCGTTTAGTGTCTCATATCTGATTATTTCCTCGGCATTATTGAGTCTCATAAGCTGACAGCAGCAGTAGTAGTGCAGCAGTAGACTGCCAATGCAGCAGGGGTAAGTATAACAACGAATAACTAAATGGCGGGCGGCGGGAATAGTTGACTTGTAATTTAAGGACAATGGACACAGAGTTCGAGGACTATTACCTCCTTCAAGTGCGGCATATGGACAGACGATACACGGTACAGACAACGAGTGTATGTTAGTATGTGTGGATTATGCGCTGCATGTTGCGTTAATCACCGACTTATGGTCCATTGTATTGTCAGAGTATCCTTAAAGGAACAGACGTTGACATTTAGTGAAATTGCCTGTGCAATCGCAGACAATCGTACCAATCATCCCTTTATCTACGATGATGACTGTGCGCTTTGCTGTTCATAGAGGTTGAGTGACATTTTGACACTAAACATTTAATAAGGAAAAGGAAGACCTTCGTCGAAATTACGAATTGGTTGATCATGTGTAAAGAGTAGGCATAGTCACACTTAGTATAAGGAATATGCATATTATGCATCTTTCTAGAAATTGAAAATCTCCATTATGGTAGGCTAGGCTAGGTTCAGGCAGTTGATAGCATACAATGTAAGTACTCTGCTTTAATTCATATTAAATTATAGGACCCCTCTCCATCAGGTCTCCAGAAAGCTAATTCCAAAGTTTGATTTTCGCACAACCAAAATTACATTTGCCTTTATTTCATGGCACCGAAGTGCATATTTGAACTCTGATCTATGAATGAATTTAATTAGTGGCCCTACCAATTATTCCCGAATTGGAATCCATCCAAGACGATCCATGGATTGCTTGAGATGGACGGGTTTCTGTTGAAGTCGGTGCACTTACTCTTTTTTTCCTATGCGAGCAGTAGATATGCTTCAAAGGACGAAACTCGGCTCGTACTGAGTGACAGTGTAGGTATCATCAAAGCCATTCCCCACAGGCGCCACATTCCATGCCGCAATCCCTTCAGACATTTCATTGGGTGGCGAAAGCGATGTTTGGTAATGTTTGATCTGCATTTGTTATGCAAGTCTCTTAGATTCTTAATTATGTGCTTGCAATGAAGTCTATAGTTCGCTGTATTCCGCGATTCCTAGCTTTTTAGCATTTTACAATATTTTCTGGCGTCGATGGCTTTCTGACACTTATTAAGATAGCTTTGGTTTTGTGTTCCGCCAGAGTTAGGCCGACTGTTCTAAGCCAATTTTGCACTTTACTTATACGTTTCCTTTACTTCCGCGGTGATCTTTTGTTCCTTAGTCTGCCGCCATAGTATTTATGAAATATTTTAGTACGTACTCGTAGGCTTCCGGAAATTACGCCAGATTTTTTTTTTTTGAAAAAAATGCCTGAAATTTTTCTATACTACAAATTCTAGTCTTTCTTCCTAGGAAGAAATTTCAGGTCTTTTTTCCAAAAAAGTTTTCTCGCGTTTTTATCATTTGCAGAAATGGAAAAAAAGCCAGAGAGAACATGTTTTGAAAAAACGCGAAAAATAAAAAACAGAAAAAGGGTGCAGTTCCGAACTTTACACAAAAAACATCGCACCGACTCCAAATCCTACAGTGACAGGTTGCAGTGAGTTGCCGCTTACTGATATCTTGAGGATTTGACTCTAGTTTACCAAATTAGAAACCAAACCGTTTCCATAGGGAGCAACCTTATTGTTTTCGCTACGATGTCTGTCGGAATCAACTAAGACAATTTTGTTTCTAGGTCTATCTCAAGAACTAATTGACGTAGAGCTCTGGAATTTGCACACAACATCAAGTAGGTATAACCTTTAGTTAAACGACAAATAGCAATGGTAACACTAACAACAAATCAGCTGGTTTTGGAATACACTCATACCTCGCTATACGGCCGCTCTTTATACGGCCTTTCGCTATAACGGCCTTTATTTTTTTTAATGCTTAGTTTTCGTTTTACGGCCAATTTTGTTCGTTACAACGGCCAAATTAAAAATTAACGTTCTCCAAAATGTTCTTAAATTGCAAAAGATAAGAGTATATTACATTATTAAACTTGACTACTTTGTATATTTTACACGGCGAATTTGATCTTCCTTGTTGTTCATGTTGTTAGAATAAAGTCGACAGACATCGATGTTATTAAGTTTGAATATCCTTGATACGAGGTTTTCCCTCTTTGGTTTGAGAGATAGATTTAAATTCAGATGTTTTTACTTAAAAATTGTATATCAAAACAATCGAGACAAAAAACGCAGCGCTAAAGTTTAAGAGCTGCTAACGTAGCCATTAACTGCTATTAAGAAATTAAGAGAAAAAAATGGAAAACAGCCAACGACGGACCGACCGATCTTTTTTAAACCTCCAGGCGATTGTGTATTATACCATAGACAAAATAAAGTATAAAGACACTTCGCTTCATACTACAAAAACCAACCCAATTTTTCAATTTCTACCTCCTCGCGAGACATCCACTTTCATCGCATGAGAACATGCGATGCATCAACCATCCCTCCACCATACATCCACCAGTGAGCAAGGCACGAAGAAAAACAACGCACTCCACTAACCGCATTCGAGTTTATTTTATTGTTCTCTCTGAGTTACTCAAAACCAGTTTAACACACTGTGCTTTGTTTGTATCTTTTGTGGCGGATCGTGGATGTGTTGCATCGCAGTTCTTACTTACTGAATATCCTTCGTTATTTTTATTTTCATATTTCATTGCATTACTGATTGTCGATGCAAGTGGTTGACGCAGGAGGTTTTGCAATTTTAAATAGTTTCCTGATAATTCTTAATATGTGTGATCGAAAAAAAATTTGGGGAGTACGATGCGTTGTGGTTTCTTGTATGAAATCGAAACGTGATAATGCAAATTTAAAATTTTTTAAATTTCCGGATATAAATACGGAAATGGATGGATGCATGTTTGTTAACAGGTCCCCTGAAAATTAAAAATTCTTATGTGTGTTCTTGTCATTTTAAGGAAGGTGACATGGGTAAAAGTAGGTTGAAGAAAAAAGCAGTGCCTTCGATTTTCCATGACCGTTCTCTTCCAAGAAATGATACAGAGACTCATATACCTGTCCGTTTTGAAGGAAAGTCATATTCTCGTAATTCACAGGAACTTTCTTTTGAAGAGGTTGCATTTTTAGAACCAACGCCAACCTTCACGACGGAAACGAATATAGAAGATGTCAAATGCAATAATTGTCTAAAGTCGGACAAAAATTGCTCTTTTTACAGAGTAAGATATGCTAAGCTTTTAAATAAATTTAAAAAATTGCAGGACAAATTAAGAAAATTTAGTTTTCAAAAGAAATATTCAGCGAACAAAAATAGGATTTTAAAGAAAAAAATTGCTACACCACTGTCTAATATAATAGACTCTTTGCCAAAAGTTAGTTCGAATGGTAAAACATTTGGCAAAATGATATTATGTAAAAAATCAAAATTTTCCCACTGGAAAAAAAATGAAAGAGACTTGGTAGAGGATTTGTCCCTTCGATATTTGATTGGTGCTGCTATGGTAAAAATATCTCCAAAAATTAATTGCAGTTCTTGTGAATTAGAGCTGAAGAGATCCGGAGAAATTATAAAATTACAAAAGGTTTCTGAAACTTTTTTGTTTCATAAAAATTACTCCTCAAATTCCGATTTCGGTAGTTTAGTAGCTCCTACAGATGTATTTTTCAAAATTTCCAAATTTCATGTACATATTTTCAAAAGTTTTATAGCTGATAAGCCACACATCCAAAAATTAAAGTCAACAATTATAGAAACCTGCATATCTGAAACAAATCGAGTTCCAGAATTTTCGTTCTGGTTTGCGGATGGGAATTTATGTAAAGAACATCATATTAAAATTCTTGATTATATAATTTATGTTTTGCTTAGTATTGTGTCTGGGAAAGTGCGAAGCTGGCTTCTTCTGCGAAAACCTACCATACCCACCCCAAACTTAAAATTATAAGTCAGTAAACAAGTACCCTAAGAGTGAGAGCCACGGGGAACTCACTTTAAACAAGCACCCTAAGAGTGAGAGGCACGGGGAACTCACTTTAAACAAGCACCCTAAGAGTGACACGTTTTTTTTTTTGGTATATACTATACTTAGATTTGAAAGTAAATAAAAGAAGACTTAGTAAATTAAATTGCAAAAGCAAATCAACTAACACATTTAGGAAAAAAAACATACCTACTTTACCCAAAACTCTTTTTCGAAAGAAAATTCCGTTTCGTTTTTAATCGCTGTGGTAAAGAACAAAGTAACAAAACCATCTGTGAGAAGTACAAAATTAAAAACAAAATTATCGTCCCATACCCCTACTTTGAAAACCTTATTCTGAATCTAAATTTTAGTTCAATATTCTGAAAATTATTTTTTTTTTACAATTTCAATGTCATACCCTTAACAAAAATTCTTTCGCGAAAGAAAATTATTATAATTAATTTTTGATCGCTTTTGTGGAGAAAAAAAAACGAACAAAAAAGATCTGTAGGGAAAAAAACGTATACAAAAGAAAACCGACTGATCACCACCTTATTGTACTAGCTCCACACCACACTCCTACCACAAAAGCACCATGTCCATAAGCATAAGCATTGCATAACCTGACTTCTGAATACTCTCCTCTGACTGTGATCTGCCTATCGAATCGATAAACAAAATACAAATCACACGTCACAGGCAAAACTGGTTTTGCACATTTTACACTCCCTGTGTTCTTGTCCTTATGTCAATGGGAGAGAGAATCATTAACACAAATGCGGCTGGTGCGTTGCTTTAATACCTACGTACCATCGCATTGCTTACTGGTGGATGTATGGTAGAGGGATGGTTGATGCATCGCATGTTCTCATGCGATGAAAGTGGATGTCTCGCGAGGAGGTAGAAATTGAAAAATTGGGTTGGTTTTTGTAGTATGAAGCGAAGTGTCTTTATACTTTATTTTGTCTATGATTATACATATGTTCTTTTTCGTTTGGTATGTGGCTATGCAAAATTTATTTTAAATCCGCTCAATATAAAAACTGCTAACTGCCACTGCTAAAAAATAAATCCATTTTTATAACATTTTATGGTTTTTTTTTGGTTGTTTTTTCAAAGATTTGGAACCAATCTAATAAATTTTGTATAGGTTTGTATAAAAAATTATGATTCGTTATACGGCATTTCGCTTTACGGCCTGATTTTGAGGAACGTATCTTGGCCGTTAACCGAGGTATGAGTGTAATTCTTAAGGGTGGAAATACTATTTTCTTGATTTACAACAAAAAAAAAACACTAACACGGGTTCGGGTCGGGTTCGCGTTCGGGCTCGACGCACTTCGGCTGTTCTCTTAAACTTAAACGTTTCCAATTGAAATTGGATCTTCAATACTCATTCCCTTCTCGCCATACACACTTTTGTTTCTTCTCTTGCGGTCGGCCATCTCCCTCCATTCATTTATGCGTTTTATTAATTTTGCTACGTTGATGTCTGTCCGATCGGAACCCACTAACCCAATGTTGTACCTACGTCTATCTAAAAAACTAATTGACGTAGAAGGCTAAAATTTGCACACAACATCAGAACACAACGCGACGCGACAAGTAGTACATAGTTGGACAAGTGAATTTCGACAACTTGTAAAAAATTGTGTAACACAGAACGACAAGTCCGTGAACACTTCGACATTTGTCGCGATGAAAGATGACAAGCGGGAAATTATATAATTTCCCTCTTTCTGTAACACAACACGACAAGTGTCAGGAAACACTTAGGACAGATGATTTGAATGTTGTCAAAAGCCGACAAGTGCATTTTTAATGAAATATCCTAATGCCTAACATTTATTTTGTGTAATTAACGTATTAATTCTAATGCTACTTATTTAATTAGTGCTTAAAATTGCCCGTTTCTTATCATTTTGTCAAAATTTGTCGACGTGTAGGCTTTGTATTTCCTTCAATTTGACAAGTGAATTTAGATTTGTCGATTCGTCATGTTGTGTTATTGGCCCCAGGTATTACCTCTAGTTAAACGGCAAATTCCAATGATAGCAATAAATTGACTGGTTTTGGAGTACATAATTAGCTAGTAATTTGGTGAAAAAAATATTTTCCTTCATACAAAAAACTGATTAATATTATAGATACCTAGGTCTATTATATCAAAGAACAACCGACTTTTCAAGACATCAACTCTGGCCAAATACGGAACCTTCGGTGCGCGAGTGTAGTCGCACTTGGCCGATTTTTGAGTATACCTCTCGAAATCCGGAACTGATTAAATGTTCTAATAGTGTTCCAGATTTCCATTATTATTGTATTGCTGCATCTAGCCTCTTCAATAGTGATACGTTTCAGGATATGCCACCCTCATCCAGCAGACTGATATGATTGTGATAAACCAAGTTTACTTTTCCATTTCCGCCCACTATCGTGCGTCGTTTGTACAAATTCAAACGAATTTCATCACATCAATTATTGTGGTACTCGTCCCACATTGACATTATTCCTAGACAGCCTCAAAGCTCGTTCTTCGACAGCAACCAAAGCTCTTGTTATCTACATTCTGTTCTGTGTATAGGATTAATTCTTGGCAGAACTATATAATTTCACCACTCACGTGCAGATGACTCATTTGTGGTCGAACTTAGATGTAGATGGCGCCGTCAAATTGTAGAGTAAAATACAAGGTTCATGTATTGGATTTTCGAGAAGTGGAAAAGTGAAGGAAAAGTATTGTGTTATATTTCCAGAATTTTTGTCGTCAATCTTTTTTACAAAATTTAAAATAATTTAAAAAAATTGGAGAGATTTGGAATTTAAGCAATTATTTATATTTAATTTATTTTAGATTTTCGACAACAAATTCGATTTCGATTGTATTTTGCAGGCTTATTCAAATTTGATGATTTGAACAGAATAATGTTCTATCTTTTCGAATGTGTATTTTGTGTAGGTAGTATATTAAATAAGGCCCCAAATAAGGAAATAACACTCGAAATTTTATTAAAAATCGTTGCTGTTGTTTCCTGTATCAGTTTTTGGGGCCTTATTTCATTTTTTTTTTTTTTTTTTTGCCTTATTTGAGCCACACTAAGACCATTGTGATATCATCTGTGTCATTTATTTCTGCACGCGTGAAGTTTGACAGCCATATTTATAAACTTTATTCACTCTTTATAAGAACTCTAAACTCAAAAACATTATTTATAAAAATTATGCTCAGTTTTGAACAGGCAGAATCAGCAGAGAATGTGGGGACACTTTTCTCCTCCTCCTCATCTCTACAGCTTCTACAAAGATCATTTGAGGGAACGCCAAGCCTGGGTTGTGTGCCTACCTATTAGACAGTGTCCAGTGATGACACCTATAATAGCGCTAATATGGCGTCTATTTCGAGAGATCAAACACTTAGGGCAGTTTGCTGATACGGCACATACAAACGACCCTTAGAGCTTTTCAGAACAAGCTTCAGCCAATTCTGCTATGTCGCTAGATATACGTTTTACCGTTTGTCCATCATAAGATTATTGTTCTCTCAAAGGCGTCTACATCTACATCTACATGTATCTGAAGGCATTGGTGTATAGGTATACCTAAGTGAGCTTTGTCAGGAAGCAAAGGTACAGTTGTTCCACGCGTCTGGCGAGTTCATTGGCTCTAGAATAACTTAGAATATCTCTATGCCCCACCCAGAACAGGTAAACATTGAACTGCTCTTTCATCTGTAGCCTGTAGGAAAGACGAACGGCAGTCTCGGGCTACTTTCGAGTTACTGGAGAAGGATTCCAAGATTGATAGCTGCTTGACTATCAGAAAAGATACGGATATCTGCGGGCCGATTCTGGTTCGGCGAAAAAGTGAAATGAAAATATTTTCACTCTTTCACCGCAAATTCGATTCTCGTTCTATGAAAAGGTGAAACCAAACGTCAAACATTTTCATATGAATAATTTCTTTTCACGCGCTCATTTGTAAGTGAATAGATCAGTGAAAGAGTGAAAATGGAGATTTCAATAAAAAAAAAAACAAGGGAAAAAGCGTCACATCAATTCAAAATGAGTATTTAGTGAATTTTTTAGAAATAAATTTGGAAATTACATGTTCAAATTTAAAAACCTATTTCACCGAGTTTTTATTGTTTTTGTATATTGGTACAAAACGTAAGAAAGCCACATTGTCCTCCTGACCAATAGCTTGTTGAAAACTTCCCTCAGTAAAAAAAAAAAACATGCTCATAGCGTCATAGCACTTCGCTATGGAAGAGCTAGTATTTTTGATGATGTTTTAAGTGTTCTCCATTATCGCTTTAAAAGGATTTTTGTTCTATTTAGACGAGGCCTTATAATCAGCATTTTTTTTCTAGAAAACTATTTTTAAAATGTGTTCTATTATTCAGCACATTAATAACAAATAAATTTCAAACCTCTGCACATTTCTTCGCCTTATTTCGATAAAAAGTCTGGCATTTTATTCAAAAATGTAATCACCACTGTGGCCGATATTGAATTCACCACAGCATTTTCACTTATTGAACGAGAATCGCATTTTAGTACAAAGTGAATCGAAAAAATGAAAGCAATGAGTGAAAGCGAATGTGAAAACAATTTATTCGATTCACTCTTTCGCAGAACCAGAATCGACCCTCTGTAGTGGATAACTCGTTCTTCTTGAGTCAGGATAGGGCTTCTTTAATCGCCATTATTTCTGCCTGGAACACGCATCACGCTACAATGATTAGAAAGACGGAAGGAAAAACTGAGATTGAGTCTATCGGAGAAAATACCACCACCTACACCTTCGTCAGTGTTTGACCTGTCGTCGGTATAGAAGTTAAGAAGTTGTCCTCAAGAAAATCCTCTCTTATAGAAATAGATTATATTCACCTCGATTACCGTTGTCGTTTTCGACTAAAAAATACACGACTCTTCCAAATCTGTATTACGCTTGTCGTTTTAACACGTCAAAGGTCGGATAATGTCAAATGGCTTTTTTGTACTATTTTTGTAGTCGTCGCTCGACTTTACTTTAATTAGTACATACCTAAGAAAAAGCGACACGACTAATTACCTAAAAAACGACCTTTTTTGTCGTTTGCAATTTCGGTAGTCGGGTGGTTCAATTAGGTAATGTTTGCGCGTTTGTATTCGTTTTTTTTTAACAGAATTTATTTCTTTTCAATGGAAGAACGCAAAGAAACCTACAGGCATTCGTTTTTGGTGGAAAATTTGCTGTTTATTTTCATTTTCAAAACCTTCAGTTTGATTGCGTATGTCCGATGGAAAAGATAAAAACATAAAAAAAGTATAGAAAAAAAAAGTTAAATAACAAATAAAAAGCAATCTTATTTCATTAATGGATAAGAATTATTCATCTGGCGAAAGGATTCAGCAAGGGGTTAAATAAGATCGATTTTGATCGTTCTTTTAATTGTAGATATTGCTACAGCGATAAGCCCATAGATAGCTATGGCCCTCCGACAAGAGATGTCAAGGGTTGCCAATATGTACTAATTTTGATAGTGAATTGTGTATTTTATTATAATTTGTTTGTTTTGCTTAGGTTTCGGCAGTTTTGAAATATAAAGGGAAATGCTCTGTATGCAAAAACTAGTGCATAACAAAGACAACAAAGAGTCTCGCTGGAGCAACCGGAGGAGGAGGCAACTTTAAACAGGCGATAATTTCGCCTTAAAATGAAGCTATTGCAAATTTGCTCTCGTCCGAAAAAATCTTAAATCCGAACGGTTTGGCTATAGGGGCTTCAAATACTTCAATAGTTCAGGCACAATCGCCTAATTATAATACGAACTATCCATCGACGGGCAGTTTCCATGGTAATCCCATCACAATGGGATGATTTTCCTGAAACGTCAGCCATCTATCTCCTTACAATCTCGCCTACACCAAAGACAAGGAAGTGGATGTTCCTTGTCCTATCAGACTGGACATAGGTACTCCTGCACAAAATGAATGATCTCTTATTTTTGATCGTTTTAAAACTATGTAATTCTGTTTGCCGTTTCAATGCTTTCTTCTCTTCTTCCTCACTATCTACTAAACTTTAAAACATTTCAATGCTATTCATCTTATAAATTTTTTGAAAACTGAAATATTTCGAGAAGTAAAAACTTACTTGCACAATAATTTATTTTCGGAATAAAAAAACTTACTTTTTGACAATTCCATATAAGTGCTACCAATTCTTCGAAAAGATTTTACTACATTTTAGTCGTCTACAAATTCGGCGGGTCGTCTGTGTTAGGTAATGAGGATTGAAAACCGACACGACTAGGGTTACCAGACGTCAGGATTTAGCCTGACGCGTCAGGCTTTTAAGGTCTCTGTCAGGCTCAGGCCAGGCGACACGCTTTGTCAGGCTTTTTAAATTCTTTGTTGACAGGGGCGTAGCGAGGGGGGGTGTGGGGGGTGTAACACCCCCCCACCGTTTTTAAGAGTCATCAAATCAAGGAAGTAACATTTTAACTTGAGCAGCTAAAAAAAATTAAAAAAATTTTAAAATTTGACTCGGAACAAAATGTTAAAAAATAAGAAGTGAATGTATACAAGACGGCATTTTCAAAGGTTCCACCTTTCGGAAATGCGAATTTATATTTTTTGACTGTATGTACCTTTTCCGAGTTTCGATTTTAAAAAAATGACGGTCAGCATCGGTGAATTTGCCGACTGAACACATTAAAATTTATCGATTTTCGATTCGGTTTTAAAAAAGATTGTCGGCATCGGTGAATTTGCCGACTGAAATCCTTAAAATTTAGCGAGTTCCGATTCGATTTTAAAAAAGATTGTCGGCATAGCTGAATTTGCCAACTGAACATAATAAAATTTAGCGAGTTTCTATTCGATTTAAAACAAGAATGTCGGCATCGCTGAATTTGCCGAAAACCACTGAACTGATTGGTCTCAAATTTTGAGGCAATTTTAGGTATTGGCCAGGGATTGTTCCTGTGAAAATTGGTCAAAATTGGACAAAGGGGCGTGGCACCTCCCATACAAAAAACATCTTCTATGGGGTGAAAATCGATGACGTTATAACTCGATAACCGCTAGCCCGATACAGTCGGCAAGTTCCTGAAATAAGTCGGCATTTCAATGAAAGTCACCCCCCCCCCCACGACTCGAACCTTCGCTACGCCCCTGTTTGTTGATTTACTATTTACATCAATTCAATTTTAACGAAAAAAAATGTTAAATTGTTGCTGAATGCATCAAAATATGGATGCAACTAGATCATTTGGAATGGTTTCATTTATATTCGTTCAGTAAAAGAGACAATACTATTAACGAAATGACAGCAGTCACATATGGGGCAATTCAATCCCCAATTTATTACATACACAACCTACTACTACTATTTGATCTGAGGCGTTGTTGGTAACCTTACGTAAGTCACAAAACAATGGTCAGTATTTCTCAAATGCTTTAACCTTTTTTGTGGATGAAAATTTTAAAGGATATGGATTCTTTTGATTCTGTATTTGAAAGATTATCATTTGTAAAAGAATAAATAAAATAAAAAACAAGTAAAAGTGTTATCATCGGCCTGGCCGATGCTTTGATACCCTCCACTGCATAAAAGTCATGCAAAATGTTTGCCATGCGAGTTAGTATGTGTCTAATATTAGTTTTGTATGGTAGGTAGCAGAACTGCTTTACCGACATAGACAATTTTCAATACCAACCTGACGACGGTTAAAAAAGTCCTCTCACAAAATTTCATTCACCTAAGTCGATTCGTTTGGACGCTATCGTGTTTTTAACAGACGGAGATATATGGGTCAAATATTGGCTTTGTATGGGAGGTAACAGAACTACTTGACCGACATGGACCATTTTTAACACAAACTTGAAGGCCATAAATATAAGACATCTCATAAAATTTCAGTTGCCTAAGTCGATTCGTTCGGACGCTATCGTGGTTTCAACAGACGGAGAGAGACGTGGGTCTAATAGTGGTTTTGTATGGGAGGTACCAGAACTACTTGACCGACATAGCCCATTTTCAATACCAACCTGGCGACGGTAAAAAGAAGTCGTCTCACAATATTTCATTCAGCTAGGTCAATTCCTTTGGACGCTATCGTGCTTTCAACAGACAGACAGACAGACGGACAGACAGACAGACAGACAGACAGACAGACAGACGGACATGGCTAAATCGATTCAGAACGTGATCCTGATTCAGAATATATATACTTTATATGGTCTCCGGTGAATCCTTCTTGGCGTTACAAACGTAATGGCAAATTGAATATACCTTCCTGTGGAGGGTATAAAAATTATTGTAAGGCCGCGCGAAATAAATTATCTTCGGCTAATTTTCTGACACTTATAAAGAGTTCACAAATTCAAATCTTAAAACAGAGATTTATCGAATGTCCCGGTATTAATAATTTATTGAAACTCAGTGTTTTATTTCCTCTTGAATATTCTAACAAAAATTAAGCAAAAGAAAATGTAAAAAATTGGATATAGGATATTTTTTTGTCTTACTCCCGGAGCAGGATAAACTGTTGACAACCAAAAATTCGTTTTCCACCGCTATAGAAAATTATTCGAAAATTATATTATTTATCCCAGTTAACACACGGCCTTAAGATCAAATAACTTATAATTTATTTATTTATTTATGAGTAGGTATAAGTAAGAGCATGTGATTAAAATTTAACGGTACTACGATGTCATATTTCAGTATTGTCAGGCAGCGCAAATGCTTCCGGATTTTTTCTCGTATACAGTCCTTATCCATATTTATCAGGCTTTTCTCTCCTACTTGTCCGGCTTTTTGATTTTTTGTGATGGTAACCCTAGACACGACTCAAGAAACGACGAAAGTCGTTTTCGACAAACGACAACGGTAATCGAGGTGATTATAAGAATCCACTCTAAAGTCCAATTTCAATAGTTAATCACAATTGTAACTGTGAACTTTAACTGACTAAATTTGTGAATATTAAGGAAATGATGATCAATAGTATTACGGAACGGATTAACCTTAATCAACTTGGGGAGAACCCAAGTTCTACTTCAATTTCTCAATCTCTCAACTCTAAAGTCGTAAGAATTGGAGAAGGTACATAGTAGTATTACAGCAAAAATAGAGGCAATTTAAAAACAAAAAAAAAACTCTTGTGTTTCCATCGGTGACTTAGACACCAAATATTTTTTTTTCTTGTCAATTTGCTTAGCAATTAAGAAATGCATGCACTACATTCAATTGTTACACTAAATAATTGTAATTGTTATTATATACCTTATAAAAGACTCAGAAGCAACTTATTCATATTCGAGGAGAGAGCTTAATTGTATGCCTAGTTTTTTTATAATCAAAGCTCTTTTATATTGGATATTCAAATAGTGTATATAAATTAAATATATAAAATAAAAATTAAAACGTCTTGCTGTTAGACGATTCTAATTCTCGATTCGAGTTGTGATCATTGCGTATAGAAGGTGCGCCGAATAGTCACACCAACTGCCTATTCGCCGCACCCTGTGTCGTCCATATGTTTAGTATTTTTAATAACTTAATCACAGAATAATTTACTGCTCCTACTTAGAACTAATTTTCCTTGATGGTGATGTTTGGGGGTGTACAAAACAGGGAGAAATCAATAAATTTCCATCTCAAAAAGGCAGCCATTGTGTTGTCAAGGGTCTCATCTTATTGCCCGTCGATATCTATTTCGAGCGGTAATGATGATTTTCGGGTTCAACTTGTTTGGCAAATTCACCCATGACATCCTTGTAGATGGCGGGATCTAGGTTACGTCCCAGCATGTAAATGAGCCACCAGTCGCCAATGTCCAGTTTCCTTGAAAGCGAACGACACGTTTCGATGGGGATCATGCGATTGCGGGCATGCAAAATACGTGGCCGAAACTTGGGCATAAAAATCAAGATTGCTCTGTAATGAAGGAGAAATAAAATGAGAAACATAACCGTATAAAGTTAGTGTTTGAGTTTTACCTAAATACCATTAGACCACTCAACAAAATAATCATTATAACGAACCAAAACCAAATGAAAACGTAGGTCTTCTCGTTGACAATGTTCAGGGGTAAAATGCAAAGTGAGTCGTGCTTCTGCAATGAACCCGAAGCACCATATTTATGGAAGATACACTTGGTTACTCTTGGGAATATGTAGACCATTGGATCGAAGCGTTGTTCCTGTGGAATATCAGAAAGACCCATGACACGTGTACCATAGGACATAAATTCCCCATCGAAGAATCTATTCATCAGATACATCTGAATTATGATGTTGAAAAGGCAGAGAACTTCGCATGCCCAGTAACGGATTACATACATTTTATGGCGCTGAAATAGAAAATGTTTATTGTTTTTTTTTTTGGGGTTAGTTTAAAGACAAAGGTGACCTACCTTAACATGCTTTATTAAGTATTCCAGGAGAGCGTCTCGTCGGGCCTCTTTTTCTTCTCTTGAGCAAATAGAAATGGCCTTACCCATTGCAAGGGTACGCATCAGGCCGCCCTCAAACTGATTCCAAAGAAACTTTGGCGTATAGCATGCAATGGCCTGAAAATAAAAGTTGAATTCATTTAGTTGGGTTTAATGGTTTTAAGTTAACAAAATAATATAAAATTATGTAATTAATTTAAAGGAAAAGTCTAGAAAGATTGATGGGTTAACAGGCTTAAGAGTATAAATAGAACGTTCGAAAGTGGAATAATTAATCTGTACATATCTATCTACCAACCACAATAGAGGAGAAAGTAATCCACTTTCGTGAAAGCCCTTTAACTGTCCTTAAAGTAACCAACAGTAGTGGCCATTGGTTATGACGTTCATCAGGACATTAAAGTGTAATCCTGGGACCTGGGAGATTTATTACAAGTTTGAGAATAGTGCGTAATGAGTGGATTTCAATCAACTCCGGAGTAGCCGTTCAAGTTTTTTTTACTCAGAAGGGGTTGGTATGGTAAGCTATAAACCCAATATTCTCAAGGCACCAGTGCGATTACATATCTCACTGTCAAATACTATTGGTTACAGTTCTACCAAATTCAAATTCATATCAATGGAAAAAATCTGACTACAAAAACATAGATCAAATCTTGTTCAATATATTTAAGTCATCGTTTTTACAAGATACACATTTGATATCGATTTTCTTAAAACCACAAATTATCCATCACCTAAATCTAAAATGAAGGCTAGAACTTCTCTGCTCCCCGACTAAAATTTACTCTCAAAAAAGTATCGCACCAATTACCGTTAATACCCCTAACGAATTTCTTCTTGTTCTCGTTGTTTTTAATCGTAAAAGGGTATCACAATCACATCTGTTTTTGCAACATGCAATTTTGTTAGCTGCCATAATTGGTCTACATGTAGCGCATTTTACCATGACATGAAATTCATAATGTTAATGGTGAGCTTAATTTCCGTAAATCCACTTTTGGACATTACATCAAATTGTGAGCCACTTAATTGGTCCATACAAAATTTGGCCGCGAAAATAACTACAACATGTCATGCAATCATGTACATTGTACGTGTATGTTAAAGTCTTAAGTAGCTACCTTTCTAAAAAAAAAAACTCGCTTTTTCTTAATTAATTTAAAAAAATCTCAACGCATGTTCGTCTACCGTCTGACATAAAATGCGCGAAAGCTGTCATTGTCTGAAGTGTACCATAAATCACTTGAAACCTGAATAAAAGGACCGTCAGATCAAGACCTCTTTCAAAAAAAAAAAAAAAAACTCCCCTCACACAAGATAATTAGTCTAAACTTTGATTGAAATTGGAAACCGCCAACTTGTCTATACTACTTCACTAACATTATTTATAGCGAACATGAGAGAAAAAAAAAGACTAAATTGAGTGGAACACAATGAACCAAAGACCAGTTTTGATATAACCTAATCACACTGATTTGTTCGCAGGCTCAGTCCAGTCCCCATTTCGAATTTGTGGTCTCTTGGACAATTGACCCCACTAATGTGAGAGAATTGCACGAGCTCAAAATTGTTCCCCATGGGTATACGCGCACCCATCGGAATATGAAGAATAAACTTCTTATTGTATAATCAAGCACATTTATATACTCTTATGTTGATCAGGCAAAGGATATGAAAATTGACGACTTATACATTTTGTGGACATTCCTCATGTGCATCGACTTATAGAAGCCATCTCGACTTGACTAATTTGCAACGAATTCATCATCATCATCCACTGACTGTGTATTCAATTTAGTAGTGTTACCCGTAAATAAACTTACAGAAGCCGAAGCAATTCGTACTCAATTAAAGTCAATTTAATTTGAATGATAAATTCCAAGGGAAAGGAGGTTTTGCCGCAGCAGATATTAAGAAAGAAACTGCACGAGACAAAATTAAAGTTAACATTATCTGCAAAACTTGTGATTGTGATACACACTGTTACATACAGCATTTAATTTTTTTAATACTTCTCTGCTTGCAGATTGTATGTTAGTTCTGCACTAAAATTGCTGCAAATTGTAGTCTTCTGGAAATATCTACAAGAAGCAAGTTCCAAAGTTTGCTTGTCCTGTAACAGAGGGAGTTGTGGAAAGTTGATATCCTCGCGGTTGTCAAGTGTACTGTATGGTCATGACCATGAGAATTAGCTGCCTGTCTTGTTATGTGGGGCGCCCAAAAGTTGCATTTTAATGTCTTTGAGTTCCTCGGAACATCTACCGTGAAAGTACCTATAGAACAAGCAAAAGTCAGCGAATTTTCTTCTGTGCACCAACGGTTGTAGATTGAATGTGAGTGTAGGGTCTCCAATAAGTCGAACTGCTCGTCTGTGTATGCTATCAAGTAGGTTAAGTGAATTTTTTGGGGCCGAGCTCCATACATGGGAACAATATTCCAGGCCTGGTCTAACCTGTGCTTTGTAGAGAAGGAGAAGTTACTTGTTGCTAATGTACCTCTTTGCTCCAAATAGGTAGCTCAACTTAGCGGACGCCGATCTTGCGATATAGGATGTGTGTAGCTGCCATGTGATTCCTGAATTGACTATGTGACTCCTGGAGGGTGCATTGAGTCATTGGGATTAATTGGATGGTCATCCATTTAGATCTGAGGAACTGTTGATGCATTTTTCCTATAAAATGCTGTGAGTTGTGTCTTGTTTGCATTGCATTGTCTTTTCCCCCACTTCAAGAGTTTGTCCAGATCATCATTTAGAGAACGAATTTAATAACATCTCTGACTGTGTGATGTAGCCGCATTCATAGGCCCACTGTTCGAGATGGAGGATATAAGAGTGCTGTCATCAGCAAAGCTGTGGATATTATTGTTTGTTGCTCCAAGCAAATCGTTGATGTGGAGAAGAAATAGAGTAGTAGAAAGAATAGATCCTTGGGGTGCTCCTGCATTTATAGCAAACTTATTAGACGATACACCATCGACAACAACCTGGATCGATCTTCCCAGAAGAAAATTTTGCATCCATCCGCAGACCTGTTGTGCTACTGGTAATCCATAAGACGCTAACTTGCATAATAGAGCTCTATGCCAGAAGCCAGACTCGGTCAAATGCCTTTCATATGTCCAAGGATATGGCTCTGTATTCGCCATGTTGTCCAGTCGAACGACGACGGCTCTGAAATCCGTATTGCTGCCTGTCGCTTATTAATCGGTGGCCATCTAGATATTTGATTATTTCGACATTTATTGCCTTTTCCATTACTTTTGAGAGCATTGAAAGTAACGCTATTGGACGATAGTTTTGAAATCTTAACTTAAACTTTTATTTGCATCAACAAAACAACCATTTGCGTCTGTTCCACCTACCCGATTCTCCCCGGAAAATCACCTCTTAATTTCCCTGTCTGTGAATACGTGTTCAGAACACAGCCCCCCACACTTTGATATTCCACCATGAGCCTATGATTTGTTAAAGTATGCCTGCGTTAATGACGCATATTTTGATTTGTACAGGCCCAAAACGTGAACATGAACAAATCCTGGAGCATCAGGCCAGCTTGTAGGTAAAGTACCGTTTGTTGGCAGAGTTGGCCCGGTCTAAAAAATTCCATATCGTGGAATCCGTCGGAATTGAGTTTCACTTCACCTATTCGATTCACTTTCACTTTTTACTACTATCGTGGAATCCACCGGAAAGGCGGAAACGTCTCATTATCGACACGTTTTTGGAAAAGATAGATTCATTGTCAAACGGCCGTTATTTATTTGTCAATATAAATTTGTCTAGCAAATTTTTAAAGTGATTTATATAATCAAGTGTTTAATTATTATTATGAATACGATAGCTCTATTTTTGGAAACATAAGAAAGAAGAATAAGTACGAAATGAGCAGTGTTCTCAGAGAAGACTACGAGGCAGGTTAAGAGGAGCAGTCCATGATTTCATGGAACTTCCGAATGGAATGTGTTTTTAGAATGATTATTTTTTGATTTTAATAAAGTTCAATATTGCACAGATGTAGTGGCGCAGTGGCTCAGTGGCTCAATGGCTCAGTGGTTAGTGTGCTGGACTACTGTGCGTGGGATCCCAGGTTGGATCCTCGGAAATACACAAATTACATCTCAAGGTTTTTTCCACTGCGCCACTGCGAATGTCTGACAAACATCCGAGAGTTCAACTGTCCTGAAAAAGCTTCTCATAAAATTGTAGGTCCGTTCAATTCGTCCCAAAAATAAAAACTCACACAAACGAATGGGTGTGAGCAGCTAGGCTTAGGCTTAGGGTGTCTACATGAGCCTGTTGCGCCAATTATTTATTTTATTTATTATTGCACAGATTTGTTACAAATGTTCGGCTTAATAAAGCAGCTTTTTTATTATGTACTTTTTCTTAAAAAAATTTATTTATTTATTTATTTATTTATTTATTTATTTCATCTTACAAGTTCAACTTATTTTAGATTACTTTGCAATAGTTTATAAAGAATACAAGAATGAGATCGTTTTTACAAATTATAATTTACTTAAGACTACAGATTTACAATGTTCCCTACTCATATTAAAATCAATAAGGTTTTTGTATTTATTGTAATTTACACAAGCTTTAGTGATAGGATCATTCTGACCATAATTTGTTCTGTGTCTAGGTGGCATAAAGAAAAAATGTTCCCTAGGTCGAAGAACACGAGAAGGAGCATATATATTAAATGATGAAAGCAAAAACGAACAATCAATGTGGCCAGTTAAGACGTCATTAGCAAACATTGCGGAATAATATATCCTTCTTTTAGAAAGAGGTTTCAAATTTATTAAGGAACATCTATCATCGTAGGTTGGAAGATTATTATTCCAGTCGAACTTTCGTAGAGCATACCTAGTAAACCTTCTTTGAATTTTCTCTATGCGAGATTCAGCATTGCGGTAAGAAGGATTCCAAACAACACAGCAGTATTCTAATATCGAACGAATCAAGGTGTTATAGAGAGTTTTAAGTGTATATGGATCATTAAAATCTTTAGAATTTCGAAAAATGAAACCAAGCATTTGATTAGCTCTGCCAACTATGTAGTCAATATGCAAAGAAAAGTTTAGTTCAGTGTCAAAAATGACCCCCAAGTCTTTTTGGTCTGAAACTCTACTCAATGTCGTATTTTGTATTCTATAATTAAAAAATATAGGGAACTTTTTTCTACTAAAAGTAAGAACCGAACATTTTTTAATATTAAAATAAAGGCCATTAAAAACACACCAGTCATTTAAACGGTTTAAATCATTTTGTAACGCTAAGACATCCGATATACAGTTTATTGTCTTGTAGATTTTTAGATCATCTGCGTACAAAAGACATTTTGAGCTTGATACGAAAGATGGTAAGTCATTGATAAAAAGAAGAAAAAGAAGAGGACCAATATGACTTCCTTGTGGAACACCTGAATAATTTCGAATTTCATTCGAAAACGCGGTTCCAATTTTAACAAATTGTTTGCGATTGGTCAAATAATTGCCAATCCATTTTAAAATACTAGAATGAATTCCAAAAAGTTTAAGTTTATTTAAAAGAACATTGTGCTGAACTCGATCAAAGGCTTTTGAAAAATCAGTATATACGCAATCTACTTGAAGACGTTTTTCAATATTTTCAAGACAGTAATTGGTAAAAATAACCAAGTTTGTAGCGGTTGATCTACCACTTACAAACCCGTGCTGAAGTTCAGAAATATAATTGCGAACAACTGAGTACAACCTTTTTTTAACAGCTGCCTCGAATACTTTAGGAAACAGTTGCAGCTTTGCTATAGGTCTGTAATTCTCGATACATCTCTTTGAACCCGATTTGAAAATTGGGGTTATGAGCGAATATTTCCAACAGTCTAGAAACTCGCCAGTAGATAAGGATAAATTAAATATAATCCTTAGTGGATCAACTAGGCTATATTTGCAATTTTTGAATAACAATGGTGGAAAGTTATCGGGTGCTACGCTGACACTCGAATCTAGTAATGACAATTCAGAGAGGATTTCATCATTTGTTAAAGAAATAAAACCTAGGTCAGTTATATGCTCAGAGTGACCCGAGAAACTGCAATTATTTTGCTCACTAACAAAATTCGACTGGAAAAATTTTGCAAACATGTTACAAATTTCGTTTACATCACTACTTGAAATTCCGTTCAATGACATACAAGAAGGTATTCCTAACGATTTCCTTTTAGTATTTAGAAACGACCAGAAAGCTTTAGAATCACGTTTTATATTAGTTTCAATGGTTGTAACATAGTTCTTGTAGACGAACTTCTTTAAAAAATCATATTCTTTTTTCAAACGCAAAAATTCAAGACGCAAAGATGGATCGTTTTTACTTTGTTTACACATCTTATACGTATAGTTCTTCAACCTTGATAAACTCCTATTAAACCATGCAGGTTTATTAGATCTTTTTACATGTTTAGTTGGTACAAACATAGAAATCGCGCGTTCAAGTATTTTTTTAAATTGCAAAAACGCATTATTTAAATTACGGGAATCAATGATATTTTCCCATTCAACACTATTAAGAAAATTATTCATTGCATTATAATCTGCTTTTAAAAAATCAAATTTTGTAATTTCAATACATTGTTCAAGAGACAGCGGATTCAATACCGACATATTAAATGAAATTTGCAAAGCATTGTGGTGAATGCTGTTAACAAGTAAGGGGAAATCGGCCTCAGTGACAGTAGCTTCAAGCTCTTCACTGACAAAAACTAAATCTAATACATTTCCCACTGTGTTGCGAATTTCATTTAGTTGACGGAAATTACCAGCTGACATAGTGTCTACTACTTGAACTTCATTAGCTCTGTAAACATTAAATGGGATAATACATTTTTCTTCGTGAGAAAACAACCAACTTATATAAGGCAAATTAAAATCACCTAGCACTACGGCAAACGAAGAGTCATCTAAATTTTTAACAATTTCAATAATATTTTTCATATGAGCTTTGTAAATTGCAATACCTGAGTAAGGTGGAATGTACGAAACAAAAAAATTTAAATGAATAAGATTAGCATTTTCAATATAAAAATCAACACACACACAGATTTGTTCAATCAAACCTGTTGAATCAGATAATGCAATTTCTTCGCTTTTAAAACATGAACGAACAGCAAACAATACTCCGCCACCTCTTTCAAACCCAGTTTGAATGGGACATCGATCCTTCCGGTAAACATTGAAGTCAGCGGTGAATAATTCAGTAGAGGCTATTTCTTTATGCAGCCAAGTTTCCGTCACAGCAACAATAGCGTACGAGCATTCAACGGTGTTAAGAAAAAAATTGTTTAATTTCGTTCTCATTCCTCCCACATTTTGGTAGTAGAGAGAGAGAGAACAGAATGCAACATTGGACGACGGAACAGCAACAATTCCGGTAGCAGCAACAGAACCAGAAGCAGATTGGATTATGTTTGAGCATTTTGGTGTTGTGGACGCAACTCGTTTTTTGGATGAAACTTAAATGTGCGAACACGGATGCCATTAAGCCACATATCAGAGTTGAGAAATTTATCCAACATATCCTCTGGGACTCCCAATTTGAAGTTTACATGCTTTAGAGCGATTTCATCGGTTCCTTCTCGAATAAGTCTATGACACTTTAGTTTCGAGATATTTACGTTAAAAGCAGACGAAACATATTCGAGTATGGACTGACAAGTCGTACATGGCTTGAATGATGACAAATGAAGCCATTTCAGTTTGGTTACAACTTCTAATTCAATACCATTATTATTAGAGCTTATGTTTGTTCCAATAATTGCAGCATTTTTCTTGAAGGTGTTTATAGTTTTGGTAGCGGCAGCGACAGCGGGGGCACCAGCAGTATTAGCAGCAACAGCAATCGCAGCAGCGGGGGTGGCGGTGGCGGTGGCAGAAGTAGCAGTGGATGAAGCAGCATTAGACGTAGTAGCAATTAAGGCAATCGCATCAGTTTCGTTGACGATAGATATGCATGAGTCTGTGTTAGATTGCATGACAGAATCAGCAGATTTTGATGTAGATTTAGTAGGCCTTGCTTTAATTTTGGTGGCAGTAGAAGCACTTCGGGGGGTGTAAGGGCTATTATTCTTAAGTTGGGTCGTGGAAATGTTGAGTTGCAAGTTTGACGCGTTGGATCGAGTAGGTGCGTGGACTTTACTCGACGTTTGAGAGCGTGTGACGATTTGATTTTTTTCACTGACACTCGACGATCGCAGAATAATTTCCTTTAACTCCGAAATTTCTTTGAACAAAATATCGAATTTTGTGTTAATAAATTCATTACTTAACAATGAATGGCAACAATGAGGGCACTGCAATGCAGCCATTACGACAGATTTAAGAATTATTAACGAATTAAATCAAAAATAGAGATCAAAAATAGAAAAAAACTTTGAGAATAGATAATCACGTCTAACTCGTGGGACTGAACAGTCGCAACTGAAAATTGTCACGACGTTGCTACATCTGTGTGTGTTTTTTTATTTGTTTTAAAATTAAAGTGCTAAACACCTAAGAAAGCAATTGAGTAGCAAAGTCTTCTCTCGAACAACTAAAGTCACCCTTTATAAGACCTTAATCATCTCAGTCCTACTTTATGCTGCAGAGGCATGGACTCTATCAAAAGCGGATGAGCTTATACTCTTGGTTGCTTCGAGAGGAAAATTCTTCGAGTAATTTTCGGTCCCGTCTGCATAGACGGTGAATGGAGGAGGAGATACAACGACGAACTGTACGGGCTGTACAGCGACATTGGCCTAGCCAGAAGAGTGAAGGTCCAACGACTGCGGTGGCTGGGTCATGTAGAGCGAATGGACGTGAATGTTCTGGCCCGGAAGATCTTCGAATCCGCGCCCGAGGGACGGCGCAGTAGAGGAAGACCGCGACTCAGGTGACCGACGCAAGTGGAAGGGGACCTTAACCAACTTAGCGTGCGAAACTGCAGATAGCTGGCCAAAGATCGTGCTGGCTGGAGACGCTTGTTGGTTGAGGCCTAGGTCCACCCAGGACTGTAGCGCCACCTTAAGTTAGTAAGTAAGTATTGCATATGTACTTGAGAAAAATGTGCACTTTAATAAAATCTTTTCGTTCATTTTACATACGGGTTTATTTTATCGTGTATCGTTTCCAAGCTTTTTGATACCTACCAACCTAATTAAATAAAATAAAAAAAATACATTTTATATTGAACGAAAAAGTTTTTTGAGACCCAGTGGTGGACTTTAACATTGTGACGAACTTATTTTAAGATTCCTAAGTTAACTTAAATTTAGTTTTAAAATGATATGATGATATGTATCGTAATACAAGACATTTGTGCGATCCAGTCGTGCACTTTATTCAAATATTGACGTAAGTGGCTCCGGCCGGTTACGGACCCCTAATCACTTCCTCGTCACTAAAGGGCATGACGCATGAAAGTAGTTAAGCCGATTGGTATTGTATATGTATTATGATTCCTTGCGTCGTCTTTAGACATTATACACACGTCTTTAAGTATAAGTTAAATATCAAATTTTATTCGAGCGAAAATTTATGGTCGAAAACTTTATAAGCCGGAAACTTTCAACAAACGAAATACCAAATATGTACAAATCTATATTACTTCGGGCTAAGTGGATTAGATTTGTCTCGTAGTATTCTTTGGTTCAATTTTATCGTTTCTTTCTCCAAGAATATTTCGAAAATAAAATTCATCAAATGACAATCTTGAAACTTAAAATGTGAGAAGTTCATTCGAGTGAAGGTTTTGAATTCGAGGAATACTCGATTCGATCGAATCTCAGAATAAGCGTGAATAAGAATATACACAGAAAACCGTCGCACGAGTTCATCAAGTTCATCAAAGTTAAGCGATTCTATGTATGTCGTGCGGGTGACGAATGACGATGGGGATGAATAGGTACTGGGGAAATCTTGTAGGTACATAATATATTTATATAGTTTGGAGTTGAATGAATTTATTTGATGAAATCAACAGAACATAATGCACAGCGAGATTTCGTGCTATTTTTTTTTTTTTCAACAATGAAGGAATTTTGAAAGACAAATTAGGAAGGATGAATATGAATATTGAATATGGTGTAGGCTGTATGCTGGAGGTTTTATGGACTGTGTAATTGTGATGTGCATATTTGGGTCTGTTGTTATTATTACACAGTGTTCGGTGAGGCATCTTTTTTCGTTAGATCAGGGTGTGCAATGCACACCTTGCACACCCTGACGAGACACCACTGCTAAATATTATAGCTATAGCTGTAACATATTATAGAGCTTCGAATACGATTTTATATAGGTGCAAGTGATGTCATGTTTCACACTCAGTACGTTGTATCGACATGGAATTTTCGTAAAGACATTAAAGATGGTTTATGAGAATAAAAAAGCAATACAGACAAAAAAAAAATATTACATATGTTGCACTACATCTAAAAGATATACATCAGATACAAGGCGTCATGTCAGCAACCAGCAAGTAAATCAAAATCTTCCGAAACAAAGAACCCCGATCGGTGTTCAGACAGAAACAATTCGTGCTTATGGTCGAGTGTCGTGTTACCCGCAGTTAAAAAATTCTCTGTTTTGTTTATCTTATCATTTTGTCTTCGTCTGCGTATCTGAATCTGAGTGATCTGTGTCAATCAAAATAATTCGGCGTCCGTCACAATAATAACAAATAGCAAAAGTTCAGACGAATGGGCTATTCGTCACTTTTTAGTTTGTTTACTCATATCCAGCGATTTTCTATAACAATCACTTAGAAATCCATACACATGTGTATAAAACTTTCAGTGTACCGTGAAAAATGTCTCACTAAGAATGCAATCATTCACAAAGCAGATAAGGCCTTTTATCGGTAAAAGCTAAGAACGAACTTGGTCGTTATGAAACGTACCTACACCTATACACTCGTACATTGGAAAAACTGAGCACCCAACTTTAGTCGAATTCGAATGCTTCTCGAGCATAGAGTGTTTTAATTTTTGCTCCTCCAGTCGGACGGATCTTAAGTTTTAAAGCGAGACAGATACCATAAAATTGTGACAAAATGTTAAATACATTTAATTCATTGACGCCGTACATTAAGTTCAATCCAAAGCAAGTGTCGATCGATAATTTTTACTTCAAACTTCATTACCGGATCACATTCATCATACTTATCATTGCCACGATATTGGTAACATCCAGGTAAGTTAACTACACCACTGAGAAAAAAAAAACAACTAAAAAACTAATTGTCTGCACAACCACTTAGGCAGTACATTGGAGAGCACATAAAATGTATCACGGATACGATACCTGAAAAGGTGATAAACACATTCTGTTTCGTCACCACGACATTTACTGTGGTAAGAACTTTAGATACATTGTGTTCCAAACAGACGCCTCATTGATAAGATTTGTTTTCCAAATTCTAAGGTACGTCATTTAAACAACAGTGCATTGGATTCAGGCGCCATATTTGAACCTGGCATTGGACCGTACCTATTTCAAGATGAACCCATCAAACGACATGCGTACTATCAATGGGTACCGTTTGTGCTCTTCGGCCAAGCGCTATGTTTCCTGGTGCCTCACTATCTCTGGAAACACTGGGAAGGTGGCCGCATAAAAAGGCTCGTTTTCGGTCTGAAAATGGTCGGCCTTTCAAGGTACATCAATAATAAAAGCTTGAAAATCGGCAAGTTGGATGTTCTCTCCAAGGAGGAAACCGAACTGCGAGTCAAGGACATTCGTCGAGAGGTGGTACACCGAATGCGTTTGAACCAGAAATGGGGTGTTCACTTAATGATCGCTGAGTGGTTGAATTGGATTAACATTGCTTTTCAAATTTGGTGGACAAATAAATTCTTGAACGGACAGTTCTACAGTCTGGGAATTAAGGTGATCGGCGAAAAGTGGGACACCCGAATGGACGTGCTTGATGTGGTGTTTCCCAAGGTCACAAAGTGTCATTTCAGTAAGTTTGGACCATCAGGATCACTGCAAACGCACGATACTCTCTGTGTGATGGCACTGAACATCATCAACGAGAAGATTTACTGTATCCTGTGGTTTTGGTTCTTCTTCGTTCTGCTGATGTCCACTTTCGCGATGATTTGGAGGGTATTCACATTGGTCATGTTTAAGAAGTAAGTGCTTAGCTGAAGTCCGCTTTTCACACATTAAATACAAATTTCTTTTCTAGTAAAAGATTCTCAGAGCTTGCCTTTTCACAAGCGAAACCAGGCCGGGGCCTCAACAGGGAAAATCTACGCGCAGTCATCACGAAATGCAATTTCTCCAACTGGATGTTCTTGTACTTTGTCGCAACGAACTTGTCGGAATTCTTGTTCAACAAGGTTCTTCAGAATCTAGCAGAAGAGATTTCACCAAATCCAATCGATGAAAACGAGGCAAATCAAAGCAGAGATGTGGAAGCTAAACCTGGACCGAGTTATCCTAATTTGTTGGATATGGTCGATAGTCCATTATTAGCAAAGGAGAAGGAGGCTGCAAAACTCGACTAATTTGAGGCGATTTTATTTTCATAGTTATAAGTTTTTGTACAGAGAGATTAGACAATAAAATTGTTCTAGAAGTCCATGTACTGACAGGTGTTTGCCTTTGGGGTGGGGTGGGCGAAAAACTAAGTCGATTTGAATAGTTGTGTGAGACTGTCTCCAGCGGTGTGCGAGCTATAAGAAAATGACAGATTGAACTTCACTCAATAGCTAAACTAACACCCGCATCTGCAGGAATTTCGGGGCGTTCTTCAAGGGTTATTCATTTGCCTTTTACACTAAAAAGTTGTTAGGGTAGAGATGGAAAGATGTGTATTAACCCCGTGAAAGTAAAATGTTCTATCTTGTGAAGCACTTACCTGGAAGAAAAGTACAAAGCACACCCACTGATAGTAAGTGTAGTACTTCTTTGCGTCCTCGTCGTCAAAGTCATTTGCAATGCCCGGATGTGCGACCTCTTTGCCGACCTGAAAAAATAAAAACGATGACTTTAGTGGTAGATATCTTAAATATGTATAACTGTATGCAAGTAGGTGAAGTAGTAGGAAAATAGACTGAGTTGCTATCACCGGGATACAAACGAAAAATAGCGACAAATAGCTATACACGAAGGTAAGTGACAAAGGTTTCTGGCACAGATTTCGATCTACTAGTTATTCGTTGTACGTCTTCCCTATCTAAAAACTAATGGACTCAGTAGTACAATACAATTCAGATAATATTGCTTCGTTTACTATTGCCCAACATCGAGAAAATACTGCAAACCTACTGCAAAATGGACTCTAACTCTATCGAAAGCATGTTGGGAGGTTTTGATGGAATGATTCTGCGGGTAATATCATTGAGTTTATATACATAGAGGAACCACCTCAACGAAATGAAAATAGTTGGTAAACTCCTCGCCAGATAGCGTCTCTATTTGCCCCTGAAGCTGTGCTACTTACCCCTAAGGATATGCCTATTTTCATATCCAACCATGTGGATTCTGGATTGTGGATAATTTGGAATGTGACTTAACGCAACCACACTTTCACTCAGCTGTATACTCATAATTCATATCATAAACATGAGCACAAATTATATGTATATAGATATAGCTTGTTTGTGAGCACGAGCAGCAGAGCCGGCTGGACGTACCGTAAAAAACCAGTTTGGATAAGGATATGTCACTGGAAAAATATTTTCTGAGGCACGCGATCGAAGATAAATGATTACATAATTCGATTTAGATAGGTATGTAAAGGGTTTTTCAATCATGATGCGTCGATATTGAAATGGAATAAAACAAGCAGTGTGTAATGTGTATTAACGAAATTATTCTTTTTTAATTTAAATAGGCAAATACATGTAGGTATGCCATTATGTATGGAATATAACATCGTTAAAATGGCTTCTGACAGTGACACAAATCCGAGTAGTCCTAATTTTGGCTGACAATTCATCTTTAGCGACGAGGCATATTTTTTGAGCCAAATTGACAAATATGGGACGCGGTTCACAAGGCGGCAATGCATCAATCAATGCGATTTTGGGCCGGCCGGTGCGGCGTCGGCATTAATCCGCACTTTTTTGAAAATGACCTTGGTGATGCCATCACCATCAACGAGCGCTGCAGGTCCATTCTTTCAAAATTTTATTTTCATCAATCAATCGTTGTAATACATCAGATATACCTATCAGGAAAATGGATCTATAAAAACAATAAACAGAACAAAACTGAAACATTTAACCCCGGTAATTCGTAGGAATTCAGTGGGTCATGTTTTGGAGTTGACTGAGAAGTTGAACAGAGAAAGTTTTAAGCACGGAAAAATTAATAAATGGATTTTCTAGGAAATTTCGAGATTAACTTTTTTCTTTAACTTTTTTTTGTGAACTAGGTATCTAAGTAATTGTTGTTTTAAGTGAGTTCCCTTCCCCTTGCGGCCTTGCCTCTCACTGGGGTGTGAGAAGTTGAAACTTGTTGTGCTGACTGCCACATTTTTTTCAGCTTCTGTAAAGAAGTTATTGGCAACAACCGCGAAAATTGCCATTGCTGCCTTGCAACCAAATATTTGTGTTACCAATTTTACATAAAGCTTCTGAGCATTTGGTCGCAAGTGTTCTTTTGTAAGCTTGTACAAATGTTTTACAGTGCAGAATTAAATAATTTTTCGAGTATTTTCCAAGAAACTCGATCCGGAGTCAGAATGCCAGCCTCTAAAGATCTGTCTCTTACGCTCTTAATAAAGTGTGGTACATCATGTAGTAAGAAAATTTGTTTCTCAGATTAAAATAAGGCTGTTTAATTGTCCCTCCTAAAATTCTGTACGCACTTCTGTCGTTGCTTTCTTGGTCGGTGCTTACTGCATTAACTTCAAAGTATAAAGATACCTTAGCTATGCCTATGCAGTCCTTAATAATATTGCTTAAGAGCACTCCATTTACGTTTCCTATAAAAATGACTACATATATATGTAATTTGTTTCCAATTGCAATTTAACCCTCTCAACATAACAAGAAGGGCATGTGTAGCACTGACATTTTTCGGACAAAAATTGCCATGATCTATAAAGCCATTATATGTATTATTATATTCCAATCCATTTCAACAGCACACATTTGTTGTCTATTGTTGAGAGGGAAGTGCTTTTTTTTTTTAAAACAAATCAAGAATGCCTTGAGATATTCCTGGTAAAAACTTTATTTTTGAATGCCAGTGCCACCTTCGAATTGTTGATATAGAGGGTAAAAAAAATCCAATCTCAATTAAATACATTACCGGAGATTTATAAAAAAATTTTAAATAAAAATCTTTTTCATCATTATTTTTTCCACTGACAATTTTTTTATGGATCTACATACTAATTGAGATAAAATAAATGCTTAACCCACAGCACTTGTAATCAAATAAGAACCACCAAACATCGACAAGTAAACACAACGCAAATACAATTCCCTTTTTTAACTTTGATAAAACCCCTCACCCGCCGCACAAGGTTAATGGTGCATTACATAACATAGAGATATTGGATATTCATTATGCACATGCTCTTTGTATGCTTTCGCACTGCAAGTCCTTTTGTGTTGTTGTGAATGGGTTCCACCATGTTCCACACACATTTTCGATCTCAATGTAGTGTACATGGTGCCATCTACTGAGGTTGTTCTAAGCTCTCGTGGTTCCTCTATGTATATAAACTCAATGGTAATATTCAGTCCTATTTTGTATTGCAGTCTGGAGAAGAATGAATGGGTGACATACGCACAGAGCGTAAAAGAATTATAACGCACCATCCCGAATTCGCGAAGAGTACCTTTGGGTTGACCCCGAGTATGGTGAGTAAGCATAACACTCGTAGAAGACCAAAGATATAAAAGGGAATGTGGTGCCACTTGTCCACCTACGATTTGTACTCTCGATAGCATTAATATTCAATTTGTGTTTGTAAGTAGCGATTGGTATCCCTCCGGTGCCTTTATCTGGCAGAATGGGTTGAGTTGTTCCTATTTTAGCGAGTTCATCGGCCTTCCAGTTCCCTGGAATGTCCCTATGCCCCGGCACCCAAATTAGGTGAATGTTGAACTGTTCGGCCATCTCCGTAAGAGACGATCGGCAGTCGAGGGATACAACAGAAGTTATAGAGATCGAATCCAAGGATTTGATGGCTGCCTGGATGTCCGAAAATATGCAGATATCCTTGGCGGATATGACGTTTTTCTTGAGCCAAGATAAGACTTCTTTAATCGCCATTATTTCCGCCTATAACACGCTACAGTAATTGGGTAGACGGAAGGAGAGCTTAAGATTAAGACTTTCGGAGAAAACACCCCCACCAACTCTGTCTTTGGCGTTTGAACCGTCAGTGTAGAAGTGAACTGATTCATCTTCCGGGAAAGTTTCCTCATCCCAGGTTGCTCTGGAGGGGATAGTGACGAGAAAGTTCTTGTCAAAATATAGAGATGGGGTAGTGGAGTCAGTGTTTTTAAAAGCTTCAATTGAGGGGACTCCATTAAACATTTCTGACCACGCCATACCAATTTAAATTGGCTAAGAAGAATGGCACAATTTTGGCATGGGATATTACTCTGAAATTCTCGGAGTTCTCCCAGTTCAATCAGCCTCGCTGATTACAGCGGCGTTTTCCAAGTTGAGGTTGTGAAAGTGATAACAGCTGCTAAATAGGTTGCAATTATGGTACACCATCAAACGCTGATTTTAACTTTTTCATTGACAGCCAAGCGAGGATAACAAATGTTTCTGTCAGATATAAAAGCTAATCTTAGATGGAGGAGGCTAACAAATTGTGTCATATCCAGAAGGATGTGGCCAAATTGTAGCAGCGATAAAAAAACCCACCTCCATGAGTAGAACACGTAAAGATATAGCCAGAATAACAGCGATTACCACAGGCCTCTGGACTATAGGGGACTATGCAAGCAGATTAGGTATCCCACATTATACACACTATGCGCTTGTCCGGCACTAGCTAGGACTAGACAGCGAACTCAAACCCTTCTTCGCATCCCTCGAGGAAGTCGCGAAGAATAGCATCAAAAAGCATCAGGTCAAATGAGTATGTGGTAACAAAACGCCACTTAGTGCTACTTGGGTTTTTATCTAAACCGCCACTACTACCTACCTACCATAACTTCCCTTGAACTTAACGAGGCAGATACCTACTACAGTATCTAAAATTTCCACCCACGATCGATCCACGTACCTATAATTTTAATAGCTTTCCTTGCCTTGAGTAGTGGTTACTCCTTCTGCTTCGATTTCAACAGGTATAATATCAGTAATGTCATTCAAAAATGTCCCAGATAAGTGATCATGGACACTTGAGTTGTTTGTTAAGGATGCAGATATCCCTGGTATCGATAGCAGGTTTCGAGCCCTGTTTATTTGGCCTGTCATTACCAGCTGATTTAGAATCTCAGCTCCATCATCATCTACGTCTCTAAAAAAAGATGATATCGTATTAAATGTGAGCTGTGCCGAGCTGTAGATACATGTCTGCATTCGATATCCCTTCCAAACTGACTGTCTATGTTTTTGTTTATTTTTGACACTAGCTTAAGAGACCACATTAGCTTATAACGGTTGACCGTTAACAAATTGCAAATGACTGAAGCCTTTGGTGGTAAAACTGAAAGTACTTTATGTACGCTTTACTATATACAGTGGTCATAAATAAAATTACAATACAATGTTAATCGTACAATCCACAAGGTACCCTGACACTGAAATTTAAACGTTTTCGCGTTAAAGCAAACTGAATTTAAGTGAAACAATAATCGGATAAACAAACGCACAAGCAAACCCTTAGGAAGACCCTCGTTCATGAATTCCCTAACATATGCTGCGCACATGCGGCTGAAACCACAATGGAACAAGAAAACGTACCATATGTCTGCTGTTTCTATGCATTCCGTCTGCGTGCGTTCTTTTCAAACATCAATCACAGCAACGAACATGCATTTTACAAAAGTACCTACTATATCCGATTTAGCAGCATATCTACTCGTATATGCAGCGGAAGTCGTCGTCTGAAGTAAACTCCATTAGGATAGGGCGAACTCGATGAAAAAATAAAATTCCACGAATATTCCATCAAAAAGTTCTTTCAGGATCCCGATGGTTAGGCATGAAGTACATGACACAAAGAGCTCGCACATGAGGTTATAAATTAAGTATTTAACAAGTCCCTTTATAGATAGATACTATATTTATATGCATAGATACTAAGAAGAATGTGTCGCTGTAAAACGTTTAAAATGAGAAACAATAAACAAACACTCACCTGTCTTCGGAAGGCATCGGGCATCGTAAACGTACTGGATATCCAGCAAAAAGTATTTACCACATGCGCTGGTATTCCACTAACGATACAACTGATCGGATTACCCACATACTGCGTAGCAGTGATGATAAGACTGCACGTTAGCAAAAGTACTGTGGTAAAGGTGTTGTGCAAGCGAAATACCGCATTGTCCGTATGGATCTCCTGCCACTTGAGATAGGTCTGTAGACTTCCAAGTAACTTATACATGATGTCTTAGAAATTTCGAATTGAATGTCTCAATTTGTATCGAATATTGTTTTCCGTTTTAGTAAGTTTGAACCTTTGATATTGTCATTCATATCACCTGAAAGAATAAAATTCAAATAACGGAAATTTGTTAGTCATATATTATCAGTTCCACTGCATTGGGGTAGGTATGTATTAATAGATAGAATTTCCAAATTTTTTTGCAATTTACTTCAGCTAGTGATTGACTCATTCTTGTGAATTAATTGTGCGGCATGACAAATGTATTATCATGATCATATTTATAGTTAATAGGAGAAAGGGAATCAAATTAATCAGTTTATATTGCGGTAAGTAGATAATTGTATACTGTTGACATTTTTGTAAATGTTTTAATATTTTTGACTTAAAGGAAACCGCAGGGAAAGGTGCCAGCCCCCTGGTACGCTCCCTTTTCAAGTTTAGGAATTTATTGTGGAAGGGCTGTAGGTAAGGTATAGATTTCTTAGCCTGTCGGAATGCCTACACTTTATTCTGAATGGAAATTTGTACAGAAGACTACAATTTGCAGCAATTTAAGTGCAGAACTAACATACACCTGCAAGCATCTCGCGCCGCGGATGAATAGGTTCGTCTTTTCCGGGAGAAGTATTTAAAAAAAATATATTGTCTTCCCAGCTTGCTTTTGTTATTTTTTCAACTGAATTATGGATGTACCAAAAATTCTCTGCACAGCTCTGGACCAGTTACAGCCTGATTAGTTACTCAGCTATTCCGTTTCCTTAACGGCCTCAAGGCAAACTTACTCTTTTCGAATTAATCTGGAAGAGTTTTAAAGCAATTAAGGGCTTATTTAGAGTTAATATGGTTCGAGTTTAAGACCGATATTCTAGAACTTTTTTTTTCTTCCCACTAAGAAACTATAATTTTGAAACCGTAGATCCGGTATAGGTATACTCCATTGTCCAATTTGGATATATCCGTATACCTTACCTACCACTCGATGCCTTTTATGTTAATTTTAAGGTTATTAAAAGTCCATACTTGGCATCACTGTATTGAACCTGCTGCCGAAGCACAAAGCGATCATTTAACTTGGCTAGCTCTGAAATGTCAGAGAAGGATTTATGTGTTACATAATATGTATATTCATATCTCCTGTTTATGAAATTTTGCCTAAGCTGCAAAATGTTATAATTTTTAGAAAATGTTAGCGGTGTTAGTAGATACAATTAAAGCTTTAATTGCAGCTGAAGGACAAGTACGTACACATGTCACTAGATATGCGATGCCAATATATGTTCAATTTCTACTTCAGGTCGTAGTTAGTGGAATTCGATCTTTGATCCAAGTTATATATTTCAACGGATAAATTCAGTTCGAGAAAAATCTATCGGTAGAAATAGAGAACATGATCAATATGAACGTAAATGTTTGCGAGCTTGTTAAAATTGTTTTCGCTTGAAAAATTTTTAGCCAAGGTTTCCTATACCTAGTCGTAAATTGGTGGACTTTTTTAGGTAGTCGAATTTTGAAAATATTTACTCATTTTAAGCGGAAAATTAATTTCTATATAAAATTGTCCGAATGAATTGTCCAACAGTATATACATTTTCTCTCCTTAACGTTGAAAATGTGTGGTACCTAGCACCCCAAATCATTGACACCCTTTTTTAAGGATTGTTTATATTTTCACAATTTAACCACTGCAGGTTTCCGTTTTCGGTCACTATGAGTGGCACAATTATTTAAGAGGATAGAAACCAACAAGGAAACCCGCGGTCTTTTATATAAACTAATATATATATCTACAGATATTGTTTCGAATTATTTATATTCGCAGTCTTGTAATACAATATTCGGTACCTAAATCATATTTTCGTTTCGTATGCAAAATAATGAAGAAACAACAAATTCTAAAAAATATGTCAGTGTCGATAGTTGGTTCTATATATTTACAAATTAAATGTACTACACCAGGATTTGTCGAAAACGACAACAGAGGTTTTTTTTTCTTTTTTACAGCAACATACAGTTTGACAAATGATTGTTCATTTTGATCAGACATTTCGAAGAGTGCCTATTCACCATCAGTGATATTGACGCCCAGCTGTCCGAAAAAAACAGTCGCAAATTAGACTTCCGGTTTCATTTTATTCGAACAAGCCTAAATGCGCGAACTCGTACTTAATCATAGTCAAAGTAAGGGGAATTCTCATGGTTTCTATTTCTATGACTTGTTGGTAGATACGTTATTTAATTTTAAAATTCTATAATAAATAAATAGGTGGCGCCGCAGGCGGTGAACACCCTAGGGCCTAGGCCTAGCTTCTCTCAACCATTTTGTGTGAGTTTCTATTTTTGGGACGAATGGAAGGGACCTACAATTATATGCCGAGTCCGAACGGCTGAATTTTTTAAAATTCTTTAAGTACCTCGAATATGTACGACTATGATCGCAGTAAATGATACCCCATGTTTCTGCAGGGTTAGAATAGGCTTAAACTATTAAGAGTGGAAAAAACCGACACAAGAACAGCTTAACTTACTGCCAAAGTCAAATTTGATCCATTTCGAATACACACCTATTCATCATCCGAATCCCTTAACCGACTGCTTGAATATTTTAATTTTGCCTGTGTTGCACTTGCACATAAAAATAAATATATATAAAGCGTCCGCCATCTAACGTTTTTTTTTCAACTAGTGCGTATTTTGCGAATGGTAATACTTAGCTCATGTCTGATTTGACAGGTAATTAGTTTTATCCTTCCGCTGAACGAATATGGTTGTGTATACGCTTGAACAACGCTGGGAAATATTGCGACATTACTTTGAAAATAATGGTAATGTTGCAGAATGTGTGCGAAAATTGCGTACGGATTTTGGAAAAAGAGAAGCACCGTCAGCTCCGTATGTTCGTTATCTTGTGAAAAAAGTGAAAGAAACTGGCATCCTCATCGATAAACCAAAGCGTGAAAAGCCAAAAACAGTGCGTACACCCGAAAAAATTGCTGCTGTGGCAGAAGTGTCCAGAGGCATAATTGGGCCATTTTTCTTCGAAAATGAGCAAGGAGTGGCCGTTACAGTCAATGGCGATCGTTATCGGCCCATGTTGAACGAATTTTTGTTCACAAAAATTTAAGAGGAGGATATTGGCAACATTTGGTTTCAACAGGACGGCGCAACGTGCCACACAGCCGAAGCTACACTCGATGTTTTGCGGCCTGTTTTTGAAGATCGCATTATCAGCCGCAGAGCTGATGTCGTTTGGCCACCGCGGAGCTGCAATTTGACACCGTTGGACTATTATTTGTGACGTAAAAGATAAGTGTTACGCCGACATGCCAGAGACAATTGATGCTTTAAAGGACAATATTCGTGAAGCCATTGGTGAAATACAGCTGCACACAATCGATAATGTGCTTAAAAATTGGATCGATCGTGTAGGCTACTGCATGGCCAGCCGAGGCAGCCATTTAAATAAAATTATTCTCCATTATTAACCGGAAGGATTGTACTTTCAAATAAAAAAAGAAATTTGAGAAAATATTCAGTAGTTGTTTTTATAGGTAGCATTTTCAAAAAAAAAAGTTTTTTGGCGGACCCTTTATCTATATATATAAAAATTTAGCCTTAAAATGTTTGTCGCCGATTCACGCTTTAACGCATTTACCGTTCTTAACCAAACTTTCGCACATCTTTGGTATTGGTCCATACATGAATCCTGTGAAGTTTGGTCAAAAATGGACAAAGGGGCGTGGCACCCCCCATACAAAAAAAATATTCAAAATCGTATATCTCGAAAACCACCAAATCGATTGAGCTCAAACTTACAGAAGATCTTAGTTATTGTCCCTGAAGTGGTCCTTTGAAGTTTGGTCAAAATTGGACAAAGGGGCGTGGTACCGCCCATACAAAAAACATTCAAAATCGTATATCTCGAAAACCACCAAATCGATTGAGCTCAAACTTACGGAAGATCTTAGTGATTGTCCCTGGAGTGGTCCTGTGAAGTTTGGTCAAAATTTGGCAAAGGGGCGTGGCACCGCCCATACAAAAAACTTTCACAACCGTATATCTCGAAAACCACCAAATCGATTAAGCTCAAACTTACAGATGATCTTAGTTATTGGCCCTGGAGTGGTCCTGTGAAGTTCGGTCAAAACTGGACAAAGGGCGTGGCACCGTCCATACAAAAAAAAAAACATTCAAAATCTTATACATATCTCGAAAACCACCAAATTGATTGAGCTCGAACTTACAGATAATCTTAATTATTGGCCCTAGAGTGCTCCTGTGAAGATTGGTCAAATTTGGTCAAAGGGGAGCGGCACTTCACATACAAAAAAAATATTCAAAATCTTATACCTCCTATACAAAAAACATCTTCTATGGAGTGAAACTCGATGACGTTATATCTCCATAACCGCTGCTGGTCCGATTTTCATTATTCTTTTTTTTGTTTTGTTCGTATTGCTGTGTTTCAAGTTTAGGCAGAAAGAAAATTCCACCAAGTCGATTTATTATCATTTCTCGCATTTTACGAAAGAACATTATTACCTAAGACCTAAGCAATACAATTCCTGTGCACGGGCAAAGCCGGGCGGGTACAGCTTTTCGATAGTCTTGGAATTGGAAGCCAAAGTTTTTAAAATTTGTAACATCGATATAAATAATGAAAGTCAATAATATTGTCTAGGCAATACAATTTCTGAAAAAAAAAAAAAACAAAAAATGTTGTGTAAGAACTATAGAGCATTACAATAAAAACAGTTCTTCTATTTAACTATTTTGCACTACGAAGTGTGCACGGGCTACGCTAGTGTATTTTTAAAAATAAAAATATATATAAATTTTAAATACATATTTCTGTTTCTTCCCTCCTCAGGAAGTGAATCACTGGAATCAAGTATCTAGTTGACTTAAGTCGACTGGACTAAGTGTAACCTGAACGCAAAAACTAACTTAATTGTTCGTGAACATCAGATCTTGACGGGGGGAGCATTTAAAGGGTATTCCACTCCACAAATCGTCACTTTTACTATCATTTTTACATTTTTTTGGTTCTGTTTGTTTTGGTTAGGTATATAATATACACTAGCTTTGTGCTCTCTTAAGGCAGATTTAAAATGTCTCTCCGCCGATGACATATAGAAATGTCAACTTAGTACTCAACTCAGTCACGAAATTCGTCACTAGATTCGTCGGCTACCCCTCCATAAACGTCAACAGAGAAAGCTGCTCACGTGACGAATCCCAGCCAATAAGAACTCAGAAACATCAAGTCAGTCAGCTGTCAGACTTACTAAACTAGATACTTGAACGTTCCCACTGATTTTTAATTATGGGACCAGCGACCAGGAGCTCAGTGATGGACTACTAAGGGAGGGATCCCATGTATAAGCCTAGGGAAAATAGAAGAACTATTATTTTTTCACCTGATGCACCATCTCTGGAGAACGTCTAACAAACATCCGAGAGTATTTCAACCGTTCTTTTCTTCGCCGTTAAATTTTGCTCAATTTACAATACAAATAAAGAAGACAAATTTTTAAATTTGTCGAAGCCCTGATACCTGATTTATTAAAGTATTAAATTATTCACAGTAAATGGTGACCAAAACGAGTCTTGATTTACCCGTGCTAGTTCAATGTTTTACTTGTATGTATGCGTACACAAGGTTGTATAGCATAGATTAGTGGAAAAAAACGAACAACTAAACTCACGTAATCGTATTTGCTATTTTGGATTTGGATGACACGGTAATGATACGAAGTAGATAAGTCAATATTTGAGATCTATTATAAGATATCTACCCATTGTACATTAGTATTTCTGGGCAAACATTGTCAGTGCCACTGATGGCTGAATCATTTTTATAGGTAAACATATAGCTATTCGAATTTCGGAAGCCATTGACGTAAAGTCAATTGAAATTTAATGCTGCATGTGCGTTAATAAGATTGGATGATAGACCTTTAGTCGATGTACAATACTAGGCTGACCAGACCTCTTTTTTGAAAAAAAAATGTCTGGTATATAAAACTATATAACAAAACTTTTACTAATTCAGAAATTTTCTGAATCTTTCTGACTGGACCTAAAAATTGCTGTTAAAGGTGGAAAAAATGTATTAGAGGTTTATTGAAGGTGTTTGAAATATCTTCAGAGATGGAGCGAACCTCTGGAAGAGTTTGATTTGTTTAAATGGATGGATTTAAATAAAATTCATAACAAATTAAAAGAAAATAAATTGTTTGACCAATTTTGTAACCTAAAAATATAAAATAACAATAATAACTGTTTAAATGCACCTATGCACGAAAAATGGGTAGAATACTTAAACAAAATTGACAATACCTATTGAATTAGGTACAGTGTGAACTTTTCATACTTGTTTGCACAGTTTGTTTTTTCAATTCCTGCCCATAATGCTAATGTTGAGCGAATATTTTCTTTGATAACGACCAAATGGACCGAAGAACGGAATAGACTTATTGATTATTGCCTCAATGTGAGAGCCGACTAAAATTCGAAATAATTGTAAAAGCATTTTTTTTCTAAATATAATTTTAGGAATACAATATGTACTGCTCAGAATTTTCAGAATTTTACTACTACATATTCTAAAAAAACCAGTAAAAGTGTTATCATTGGCTTGGCCGATGCTTTGATACCCTCCACTGCATAAATGTCATGCAAAATATTTGCGACGCGAGTTAGAATGTACTGTACACTTGTACAGGTACACGCATGTGTCTAATATTGGTATTGGGAAGGTATCAGTACTACTTAACCGACATAACCCATTTTCAATACCGAACTGACGACGGTAAAAATAAGTCCTCCTCTGACAAAATTTCATTCGTTTGGATGCTATCGTGATTTCAACAGAGAGAAACACATGGGTCTAATAGTGGTTTTGTATGGGAGGTACCAGAACTACTTGACCGACATAATTCAATACCAACCTGACGACGGTGAAAAGAAGTTCTCTGACAAAATTTCGTTCGCCTAGGTCGATTCGTTTGAACGCCATCGTGTTTTCAACAGACAGACAGACGGACATGGCTAAATCGATTCAGAATGTCATCCTAATTCAGAATATATATACTTTATGGGGTCTCCGGTGACACCCTCTTGGCAAATGTACAAATGTAATGGCAAAGTGAATAAATATGTAGGTACCTTCCTGTGGAGGGTATAAAAAACCGATAGCTTTTTGAATTTTTCATTTGAGATTTTTGAAGGTGTTCTCTTTTTGTGGGCATGGATCTGGTCACCCTATACAATACTAGATTACCTACTCATATTTATTGACAAACTTCCCTTAGACTCTTAAAGGCTCGTGCTAATAAATGCAACTGTATATGATGCCTTTTTGGCATCGATATCCAATAGCGCTGCTGACTGAGTATTGCAATGGCTTCTAAATTAGGTAGATGAACTTACGTTCATAATTCGTTCAACCAGCGACGTCTTTTTTAAGAACCCTGACTCGTCCTGAAAAATTCAGTTTATAGCGAATTCATTAACCGGAAGTCCTGTATCTGAACTATCTAATAGTAGGACTCATTATCTGCTCTATTTTACGCAGTAAAAAAGTTTAAATTTTGGTTGGCTAATGCATCAAGAAATGTTTAGTCACAGTTCGCCGCTTATTAGCTTAAGTGGGATAATCGCTGTTTTTTGTTTGTTGCATAGGTATTTAATGAGTTTTGCAGTCGACGGGGTATTTAAATTTTAAACAAATAGTACCTATAGTGGATTTTTTTAAGGGTTAAGATATATTATGTTTGTATATCTAAATTCATTATCAGGTGTTAAGCTTTGAACCAATGGTAGATAGTTGCGTTGGATATTCGCCCAAAAGTGCAGACTCATTTCCTTCAAAACTACATTTTGTATAAATACTATTATTGACACTTTTTCAGTGCTGATTGTAGAAATATTTTTATTTCGGCACTAGCTATATAGGTAGGTATGTAGGTAGCTTATAATTTACACAATCCTATTATAATTGTACACATCAGATTCAGATCGATATCGTAGTTGATTCAAATAATTTGTGTATATACAGTTGGTGGTTAGCCAAAAGTAATTAACGTTCGCCTTAGTGCTACAAAAAAAAAACAACAATGAATTAAACAATGTGTTTGTGCGTTCTATGTAGGTCATGCAGCCGGCTCGGATCGTTAACGCTTTTATTTTCATGACATGTCTATGTAACTTTTTCGTCATGCAATTAAGAGATCTGAAATAAAATCTCTAACAGCTACATGGCTCGAAACTTCGTGAGATACATTCTCGATATAGGGAATACAAAATACTCCCAAAGAAACTAATCATTCAATAGAATGATTAATTCGACAGTGAGTTTCATTAAAGAAATAAAAAGGTCAAGAACCTAAAAATTGAAAGTCAATTAGAAAGGCGGTGTGAAGCTAGATAAAAATGCCGCGAGCGTTCTATATGATCGTATACAGCAATGTCGTCTCCGTATTGTGTTCTTCTCGATCGCGTTCCTATATGAAGTAAATTATGGTTCGAATCGATCGAATGCACATATGTATATGTACAAAAATACTTACAGTAGGTATAGCCTTAATCGGATTGCTAGCCAGAGAACACTACCTACCTACACATAGGTACCTACATACAAAGTGTTTGTCTATATGTCCAACACATTCTATATGTCATGAATTACAGCGGGGTGCCGTGACGGCTGGGATGTATGTTCTGACAAAAATAATATTCATTATGAATTACGAAAACGTTTTTTACCATAAAAAGTCAGGGAAAATGCAGCAGCCGTAACAACGAATACATAACAGAAACTTATACGGCTGACAAAATATGAATCCGCCTTAGAATGTGGGGTTAGGGTTAAGGTATTTCAAGTTGACATAACGTCAGAGCCATTGTGCACAGTTTTATATGTACTTTGTCATTATTTTAAATATACATTACAGAGTTAACAATAAAACATAATGCCCTATCAATAAGTTTTACCACCCAACTCTAACTCTCATGTAAGACTGCAAGAATAGAAGATAATGGGTTCCTTCGCAACTATAGCTACAGGCAACAGGTTGAACAACAATACAGACGAACTAGAGTGTTAAATTATGTGGACATTCCCACGGTTTCATTGTTTATGAGCAAACCTAGTTACACTTGATACGATAATACAGTTTATGTAATCTATATGGCCTGCATGTGGAACTTGAGGCGCATGCTAATGATAGGGGCTTATGAATGAAAAATATAAATGAGATTTTCAAATGTATTTCTTTAAGTTCGTTGAGCAGTTGCCTAATGGATTTAGGATTACCTGTTCGAGTTTGACTGTTATGGGGTTTAAGAAACAGACATTTTTAATGTCTATTCGGGGTATTCTCATATCTAAATTTAGCTCACGAAGGACAGTAGCTTTGTTATCCACTTCGTACATGCAGCATATAACCCATTAACCAAAGACGCGAAGAAAGCAAGGTGTTAAAAAAAGAACATTTTTGAAGAGGAATCACAGAAACTGGAGACAGCTGAGGGACATTGATGTTATTTTTTTAATTGCCTGTCGCTGCTAGATATCTTACCCGTCTTATGTAGGTCAAAATCAGAGATATCTACTTGTTGTGAGTTAAGTGTGAAGTTTGACGATTAAACCAATCAAATAAAAACCAGTAAGACAATTATCTTCGACTACGTCGAAGCTCAAATACCCGGTACTATATTGTTGTAAAAAATATTTTAGTATTAAAAAATTATATATTTGTATGAGAGGTATGGGTAGTTTTTATTCGACCAAGCTCATTTTTTGTCATTTCTTAAATATTATTAAAACAATATGTGCAAAGTTTAAACTTACTATCTTTACTGTAGCTATTTAAATTTAATTTTTAACATAAAATAGCTACATATTTTGTATGGGAGGTAGTAGCAGTTTTCATCCGATCTTGCTCATCTTCGAACTTAGCCTCAGTTTGGTGAATAAAAGATTACGTACCAAATTTCAAGTCGATAGATCTTAAATTACGGCCGTGATCGTGCGGACGGACAGACAGACGGACAGACAGACGGACAGACAGTGATGCTGATCAATAATATATATAGTTTGTTATACCTACAACGCCTCCTTATGTGCGTTACAAATGGAATGTCAAAGTGAATATACCCTCGCCACAGTGTGGTACCGGGTATAAAAAAATAAATAAATATTGCGCCAGGCGGGTAGACGCCCAAGGCCGAGCTTCTCGCAACCATTCGTTTTGTGTGAGTTTTTTTTTATTTTTGGGACGAATGGAAGGGACCTACAATTTTATGCCGAGTCCGAACGGCTGAATTGAGAAGCTTTTTCATGACAGTCATACTCTCGGATGTTTGTCAGACGTTCGCGAGAGGTGGCGCAGTAGAAAAAGCTTTAAGATGTAATTTGTGTTTTTCCGGGGATCGAACCTGGGATCCCTCGAACAGTAGTCCAGCGCACTAACCACTGCGCTACTGCGCCTACCAATCTCTTCTCTAAAATGTGGTTTCAGAAAACGAGCAACGACACCACTCAATCATTTCAACATTGGTAGGGTCATCATTTTTGAATTAGTACCAAATATACCATATACATACAGTATACGCCATATTATTTTGCTATTCACTTTAGAAATAATCAACTCAATTGCCAGCTTTAGATTTCCACCTAAATAATAATTATGTCAAGTTAACCTCAAGCGCAGTGGCTCAGTGGTTATTGTGATGAACCACTGAATGAGGAGTCTCAGGTTCCACGTTCAAATCCCGGAAAAACAATTACATATTACACTTTAAGGTGTTTACTAAAGTACCTATAGTACCTGTTGTGAACGTCTAGCAAAAACCATAGATTATAGCGATTCTGAAATTTTTTTTTCAGCCGTTCGAAATCAGTATACAAGTTGTATAACAAAACAAAAATTCAACCACTATCCACGAATCCCACAAATAATTCCTTCGGTATAGATATACGCTACAATCTGCAATTATCTCAACGAACTTTGATGACAGCTCCGCAAGTTTATATTAGCCGTTTTTTTATTATCAGCTATGATCCATATAGATCGTCGATTTACATGCACTTACAACAACACCATGTGATCCTGCTTTTCATCGAGATCACGAATCATGATCTGATAATTAATTCAACTAGGTATGTATTTCTCGTAGTTGTTTCGTGGCGTTGTTAAGTTCATTCACTAAATATTGGTGTCCCTGCAAATAATAGCCACACAGTGATGTTGCCAGACCGAAATATGAAACAGTAGGGGAGAGTGGGTACGAACGTAACGGTAGGTCGGTTGTAACACTGATGTTTTAAGAAAGAATAGAACCGTATGCGTTAATTTTTAGATGCAGAATTCCTTGCAATTAGGTCTTGAATGCACCCCAAAAAATCACACTTCAGTGTACTAATATCGTGTCAAATAGATTTGAAAAGGTGAAATTCGAGCGCGAAAGTGTTATATTTTCGTAAGTGGTTTTTTGTCATATTTCGTAAAATAAGAAAGTCTTAACTTTATTGAAGCGATATTATTGAAGTGCATACCATCTTTCATCGTACGGAGTTCATCTTTTTTCGATGCAATAACTAATTTTTTTTTATTTGATTTTAAATGTAAAAAAATGGGAGGTGGACGGTTGTAACATTTTTTGAGTGGACTGTTGTAACACGTTTCAATGCCGCAATCGCGAGTCAGTCTAGTAATTTTTGACTTTATTCATAGTTTATTTTATTGAATATCATACGATTTTTTAATTAATTTAATTTTTACCTACTTTGAACAATTTTGTTCGTTGTGACTGATTTATAAGTTCCTCGCGCCGGGCGCCAGCTTATACAATATTCAATTAAATTGCCAGACAAAGATCTGTCTGCATTAAACTGTAAGTAATGTTCTGTTTACACAGAAAAAATACAATTATGAATTATGGTGAGTTGTATATCTACTGTCGATTTTTCACTATCTTTTCATAATGTTCAACTGAAAAATCGGCGAATTGTTACATTACAACCAATCGTCGAGAAGACTTATTACACATATGAACCGAAACGAACTCAGTGAGATAATAGATACATTTTGAGCGGAAATTAATTACTCCAACAGACTATATGTCATGTCACTATAATAAAGTTGTTGCAATATTAGATATCGTTAAGAAATACCAATACAATTTAGTTGAATTTAGCCGATTTCAATGAATTTACATACTTGTCAATAGACTAGACGATAAATCGGATTATTAGGGGTCGTCTGCTTCATTGTTATCTAATTGCTTTTAGTCTGCGTTCTTCCATCAACCTTGTGTTGTAATTAGTACCTCCAGTGAAGTAAGATCGTTTTACGATCTCTACTGTCAATACAATTGGCAAAAATGTTTAAATCTTTTTCTCTGAAATACAAAATTCAATTTGTTACCGCACTCGACGGACATTCAACTCTAAATATACACAAAGAAACTGGTTCCTGAACTGTTGCTACTGTTATGGACTCAGAAAAGATGACGATCGTATATAACAGAACGATCGCAACATGGACCCCATGGCGGATAGTTCAGTTGACAAGTAACAATCAAGTTGTCTGGTGACAGATTGCAAAATTGACATGACAATCACCATCTGCTATCACCGCTGGGGCGGAATATACCTATATAATTTTTTTCAAACCTAATCACATTTCTACGAACCATAATGTACCCATTGAGTGGAGTGGATTCACTTGCTCGCACCCAAGTCGCCCCCGTATATTTATGATGATAATGTTAATGTCAATTTTGCTTAGTTAAGCAAATAGTTCTATAATTAAATAATTTATTCATAATAGAGAATGCGTCAGCATAAAGTATCAATTAGAAAATTTCACTTTTGAGATACTCACAAAGATTCCATTGATAACAAGAAAGGTTCCTTCTGGCAGGTGTTAACTTATTCACCGCATACCATTTTATTCACCAATTCCGGAAGTTAGAAGACTCATAACAAATACGATGCACTTGTTCGTTTTTCTTTCCGGTTTCACTTCCTTAGTTTTGTTATTTTAATCAAATTTCACAGGTCAGCGCGCTCAAGTGACAAACTTCATATTTCTCTAAAGATGCGCAAACCCAACGAAACCTTGGTTTTTGTAAAAGGTTAGCACATAGGTAACTAACTGACTTAAAAGATTCTTATCACGGATTTTTGTGAGAAACGACTTTTTGAAACCCGGTGATGCAAGGAAAAAAATAAAAAAAAAAAACAGCAAAAGAAACACAAAATGTTTAGGACAGAGTTGAGCGCTCTTCCTTTCGTAAGAATATGTACGTAAGTAAAATAAATACACGATGTGATGTGGACTCACGCGTCCTATACGACTGTGCAACACAAACACTACACTAATTTTCTTGTACAGAGGCTAATGCTTGGAAAGGCGAAAAAGCTAGCCAACCCAACGAGCAGCAGTAGTCCAGTCAAACAAACCGAATCCAAAACAGCAGCGCCAGATACTCGCTATCTGGTATAAATGAGTAAAATAATACAACCGAAACTAAACAGCAAAAAAAAAGTGGTGGCCTCATCGGCAACGCAACGCTACAAACCGACGACGCGACGACACTCTTCGCATAATCAATCCCCTTCTCCAGCTACAGCAGCTGACGCGGATACATTTCTCCTTTTTGTTTTTTTTTTTTTTGCTTCAAAGTCTCAGATCGTCGACAAGAGCGTATGCTGGCTGACTTGACTGAGCTGGGCTGGTCGTATATATTGTGAATTGCGAGATTCCCCAGTTTTCACAGATACACATCGCGCACACAAGCACAAAGCCATGTTGGAACGTACGAGACAGGTTTGCTTCAAAATACAAGTCGAGTTTTGAGTTTTGACATTTGCCTTTGCCGGCCGAGAGTGTGAACGAGAGGAAAGTTTTAAGTCAGTGTTTATACGAGTCGAAGTGATTCGGAGCGGAGGGTTTGGATCTGTGAAAGTATCTGTGAGTTTAGAATATCCGAAGATGGCTTTGGCTTGGTTTGGTTTTAGTGTCGACCTCTCAAGCTGATTCTCGATAGGATTATACCATTTCACGGGATTAAAAGTATCTAAGCATTTGGCTATGGGATAGTCGGTAACAAGAGACACGTGTTATGCGATTTTTGAGCTTATGGTGTTGGGTTGTAAGGCTCGGAACGGAATAATACCATTTACAAGCAGATCCCAGCTGATGGAATCTTAATTGGTCAGATTGCGTATGAATTGCGTTAACTGAATTTTAAGTAAGCGACAAACTCGCTGCAAGGGGTGGGGACCAATGTCATGTTAATTTGTTGCTTCTTCAGCAAAGTTTAGGGTGTTGCCAGGCGGGGATATACGTTCAGGGAATGCAATTTCAAAATATGATTAGGTACAAGCGAAAATATTTCCTTAGAAGGACTATTTTGATGTTGATTTCATGATTCATGCATACGCTGCCTTTGGATGGCGGTCCAGAGGCTGAATTTGGCATCATTGACTGTCGTTATTATAGAGTCTTACCTTTAGGCAGAACCCATTTTACTACTGGGAAAGGCTTTTGAAGTCAAGATGCGTTCTCGGAAATGCGGGAGAAAACACTACTTGATAAGACTATTACGTTGATCGAAAGGCTAAATTTAGCATCACTGACTGTCGTTATTTTAGAGTCTTATCTTAGTAGGCACAACCCACTTTACTACCGTATTAGAATTTGAAGTCAAGATTCAAGACTATTACGTCCATCCAAGCGAATTACAGTTGAAAAATAACTCAATAGACTCGTTTCAAATTCGTCAAGACGCGGAATTATTTACTTACAGCACGTCGAGGTTACCAGAAACACAATTTTATTATCAGTAATATCGCCGTATCGCGGCAATTAAACTTTTTACCAAGCTTTTAAGGACACATGACAACCCACCGGGAGATAAATCTACGTCTATTTAAAAGGGGTTGTCAGTGTCCTACAGGCATATACGTTGGGATCGCTAATGCGTATTGTATCACAACAAAAAAAAAACTTGAGAAAGCCGAAAAAAACTGATTAAAACTTAACGGATAGTTATTGATATGTAGGTCGATCCATTTCACTTGGCGTCAGACTGCTTAAAAAAAAACATTTTCTTTCAATTGGTAGAGAATACACCATACCGAGTCCAAGTCAGACATTTGATAGGTACTTTAAAGGGCGAGGTGTTGAATCACAAGCTAAGCTTTGACGAGCATCTAACACAGACAAGCATTAAAGCCAATCGGCTGGGATTGCGCAATAGAGAATCACTTAGAATATGCTGCACAGTGCACATATACAATAATATCGGGGGAAAGTGGACTAATAGAAGGCTGGGTATGGTTAGCCCTTAGGGACCTCAATTCCTACCGGGGAAAAAAAAGCTTCCAGAAATATATTCATATCCGAACGTTTAACATTGCAAATGATCAATTCTGGCTTTATTGTATAGAGAGATAAAGCCCAGAACTCCAAAATCGTAAGAAATTAACAACGGAATCCTTTATATAGGTCGTGAATCACTATTTATGTAATAAAATAACAAAAACAAAAGAGAAATATATCAGACTGCGGTTTCCTATGTTGGTAAAGAATGGATGATAAGCGGCTGATAAAAAAAACTTTAACCAAAGTCGCTGTTTCGATTTTGTGTAGAGTAGATACTATTCGTCACTATTAGTTTTATTTTTTCACTTTAAAACACAGGTCTTAGCTCTTTGGCAATAATAGACAATTTATTGGGAAGTCGTCGAAAATTACCTTGGCAAACTTTATCTGAAAATCGAAATCGGTCTTTTTTAACACAATTTCTGGTGTTAAAAATGTGTATAGGAAGTAGGGATCATTTTTGTTGTTCGAATTCAATAGTAACAAAACAGATTAAGTACCCATTCAGCTTAGTGCCGACACTAGATATAAACCACGTTTTCACTGCGAATAGGAGCGGTAATGCCCCTCAAAATCTATTTTCTGATGTGTATCCACTTTATCGAAAAACGGCTACTTCAATGGAATTTGTAAAATTATTGATAAATCAGTGATACATGGGTATGCGTAAGTATATCTTATAATAGTTAATAACATTTTAGTTGTGACTCATGAATGAAAAATTCAATTAAATAGCTGAATACATATAATTTAAAAGTAATAGACGACTATAAACAAAATGAGGATTTTTATGTGGCTATTTTTTAATTTGCGAAACATTCGTCTTGTTGATAGCGTATATAAATTTATTCCAGTTACCTAGGAATGTTTTACATATAATGTAATTTACATATTTAATTCCACAACATATATATTGAATTAAATAATAATTCGAATGCAATTTTCCTGCTTTTGTTCAGATTCAAAAAAACTATCTTATGCACCGCTACGCATAGATTTCGATTTTAACCCAGAGGGTAGAGGAAGCACTTCCCTCAGGTAGCGCATACTGTTATACAAATCGACCTTAACCTACCTATGCATGGAGGGCCCAACTAGAGGCAGTTGACTAAGTCGTTTTCGGTTGGTCGTCCAGAACCGTCCGGAAGCATTCTGAACTCTTCTTAAACCGTTCGATTGGCACTCAACTGACAATTCTTCTACTGAAAAGAAGAGAAATTTGCTTCTGGATTTAAATTCAGAATCGCGGAGAGTTCTTCCGGACGGTTCTGGACGACCAACCGAAAACGACATAAATGTGGCTTGCTACATGCCGTGTACTAGCTTAGCACCTTGAGGACCTGGTTAACTGAAGAGTTTTGGTCCAAGTCCAGAAATTCATAATTGTTTCATTTATCGTTCAATAGATTTCATGCTTGGCAACATTCAATTCACTATACGCAATTCGGTTGCATTATGTCTTTTGAAAACAAAAGGAAAAACACACAAAAATCTTAACACAAATACTCCAAAACCCTGAAGCAAATTGAACTTCAAATGCTGAATGGTTGGTTTTATTTGGTTGAAAATGCCGTTGAGGGGGAGAAGAATTTTGGTCTAAAAACAATGCATGTCGTGTACTGGTGTGGCTGTGGTGTATATAGTTTATTCAATTGCTCATCAGGGAAGGAGAACTCAAACCCGATGTACCAAAAGTGGAAAAACCAGATTCCATTCCTCCAATACCGTGGACCGGTATATATGTATGCGATGATGACGCGCTACAGTTTATTGCCCTCTTGTGCTGAAAAAGAAAAAACGTGGACTGATACAGCACACGTAATGATGAAAATAGTCGTCTTGTCTTCGTTATGGGTGCATTTCGGTGGACGCTTTCAATGTCACGTAAATGAATGTGTGTTGTAATGTATCTTTTTCTCCAGCCACCATGCTAACTGAATACGCACTTCCATTCCATTCCTAAATTCCTATTCAATATAGCATTCTGTACATACACATACAAGAGAAACTATTTTTAGAAAATGATTTACAGGAGTAAGTAGAGTAGGGGAATTAGAAAAATACAACCATCCCCTGCGTTACTAAGGGCAACCTAAGAACAACCCTTAAATATATTATTAAATCCTGCATTTACGATCTAGCAATAGTGCGCTACAATTACATATGCGATTGGAAATACAGCAGCTACCTGTATTGAAGCAATATTTCCTGTGCTGATGAAATTTCTGAAGAAATGGCGTATCTAGGATGTTTGCCGGTATAGCATTTATTATACGGTGTAAGTATTTAAAGAATTCATGATGACTTGCGTAGAAATCCACGGAAGTGACCTTGAATTGCGATACGGGTTAATCCTCTCGTTTCGGAGAAAACCCGAACAATGTCTACACTACACTAGCTCTACTTTGATTATTTGCGCATATATTATTCTCGCAGACAACGCACATGGCAGTAGATGGATGATGTGTCGAAATCTAACAACATTCACGTTACCTTTCCGAATTCAGGTAGGCATTAGAATATCAAATTTTTTATTTGTTACTAACTGGGTTAGAATTTATGTAGGATAATCAGGTTAACAACCGAAAATGGGATTATTGCTGAATCACATTCACTTGTTGAAAAATTCGCAGAACGTTGGTATGTATACCTATCTCGAATTTATTTTTAACTATACCGCTTTGTTGTGTGGGTGGGCATTAGCATCATACATTCATACCCCAAATCCCAATGACAGAGTGATATTAAATTTGGATCTATCAAGTAAAGAACGAATTTGATGATAACACCTTATAATACATTCGTCAATGATAGTAATTTAAGGGAATTTATTTTTGGTTTGGTGCTGCCTATACAGCTTTGCACTACTGAGCGAGGGGTTGCAGATTGAACCTTCGCCACATCCATGGACGTCGCTGAAAAACGCTTGAGAGTAGGTACCTAGGTATGATTTGCTATTAAGCCGTTAATATGAGAAACTATGCCTAAGAAGCTATATATCAATCTGCATTACTAACACAGTGAAAGTACAGCCTTTTAATATCTTATTTCTCTTTTCGGTAGGCAGGTGTTAAGTGGTTTGGCTGTTAGTTACCATGACCCACATCCAAGCTGCGGCGTATAAAGTCAGGAAGAGGATTTTTGGGTGAAAAATCGGGTGTAAGGAATGGCTTACTTCCGCTCTAACAATAATCAACTTTAGTCTGGCAGCTAACGTAGACTCCACATTTTTCAAAATACATACTCATAGGTTTTACATACTCAATACAGGTTTTAGCTCCTTCTGCAGCTTTAAAAGAATGCTACAGTTTTGTGTTTGGCCATCTTAGCACTGTCCTTATCATCACATTGTCTATCTGCTCCTTCACCCAGAGAAAAAACAACGTAAAATCAAAGAAAACCACTTTAATATAAAAATTTTTCGGAATGATTTAGCTTCGAAGACGAAAATTTTAAAATCAAAGTGACATAACATGAATTCAAATCGTTTCCATACTTTAAAAAGAATTCGATTCAACCAGGGATTTACGTTGATTTGATATTGAATCGCAGTTCGATCAAACTCATCCATCTTTAAAACAATGTTACTCAATTTTGATTCAACCAAAATGAAACGTAGATTCAAATGCCCCTGACTTTAAAAATACTACAAATACATTTTGATATAATCATTATGCATTGCCCAATTTTGAAAATAGAATGTTTCAACTTTAATTTAACTTTGTTCAAGAATTGATTCAAAGTGAACCAATTTTGAACAAGTATTTTTTAACTTTAAGCTTACCATGATGCATCGTAGACCTTACTGCTTTCGACTTTGGAAATATGTATCACATTTAATATTTGGTACAGCCATATTTGTTTGTAAAAAATGTATTTTATATTTAATAAATATAATTACATACAATTCTTAAATTTATTTACAACAATTTCTTTTTTACTAATTTATCTCTACAACAAGTATATTTTGTGGTTAAATAAATAAATTTTATTTCGTTATTAGCTGAAATAAAATTATTTTTAATTAGTTTTTTGTTGGTGCATAAATACATAATTTTATTTTACATACTTACCAAAGAGCTTAATTAAATCACCACCAATTGACACTTTTGAACGAGACTTTACACTTTGCTTTTTATTTTTAAAAAGATGAACGATTTTTTTTAATATACTTTCATCGATATTAAAAACAGTAACAACAAAAATGGTCTAGGTACTTGACTCTACATCGCTGTCACAAAACTAAAAAAACAACTCCTGGAGTGGATGGCGTCTTAAAATAACGTTCTATTAACTGTGCAGTACTTTAAAAGTACGTAAATGACACTTTGAAACTTAATTTTGGACAAATACTAGTATGTTCCACTTTAAAACTACGTTAAGAGTACATAAAATATTACAAAATATGGTTTCAATCTAAAAGTGAACACGTTTCACTTTAAAACTAGGCTGCATTTATTTAAAATGGCATTGCCTATTCAAATCAAATATTTATCAACGTTAAATTAAATATGATTCAGAGATTTTTGTTCAACTTAAAATCAAATTCGATCATATTAAATTTTACGTTGCATTTTTTCCCTCAGTGTTCAGGTAGGACTGTAGGTAATCAAAGTGCGGCAAAGAGTATGCCCTTTGGTATGCTCCAATGACATTGTGTTCCTTAGGTCCCCTGACAGTAGGCATATTACACTATAATCATATTTCTGACAACAATGCTATAAAATATTCAGGTATACTCCTCGACTGTCGAGTTAAGTCACAACTAGAAAAGGTTGAAAAATGATGTTAAACTTCGAAATAGGACGCAGGTTAATTATTTTGTATGAGTATGCCTTTCGAACTTTTGACTCTAGCAGTTCGACCGTCTGGAGGGATCCTGTTTGCTGTATAGATCCGGAACCTAGTATATGTATTAAGATTTGCTATAAATCCGGTTATTCAGGATAATCTGTTCTACATTGTGCTTTCGTGGGGGCTTACCAATTTACCTGCCATATGTGTTTTCTTTTACGACTTTAAATTCCCTAACACCAGCATTCTTCAGGCAACGAAACGTATGCTTCGACCAGGAGGTCATACAGTTTATTACCCGAGACCGAACACACATAATTTTGGCAGAGAAGCGAGGTCCGTCAAAGTGTTTGAGACATTTATTTTAAACTTCTCTTTGAAATCAGAATACTTTCTACATTGTTGGAAAATAGCACGCCGTACGATGTACTACTGTACCCAGATAGAAAAGATAAAAGAATGGTAAAAGACTGAAGTTTTAAATAAAAATTCAATTTCGAATTATTCTTGATTCCAAAACTATGGATGGTACAGCGTCAGGTAACAATCAGAGCAGAACCATGTCAAATTGTGTGGGGTACCCGGGCACTGTAATATTGAGGGTAACGGAGCAGAGCTTGCACAAAATAAAACAATTGAGGGCATAAGACCGTAAGATATTACTCATCTCCTCTGTAAATCTAAAGCTATTGCTCGGAAAAGAAGCAAGAACATTGGAACTGGAAGGTTCTTCTTCGACATTTTGGAGGAGGTTGGCGTCTCATCATACAAAATTGAAAACATGTTTAAGGTTTATTACGGAAATTAAGTGTTTGGGCCGAATTGGTTCATGACCATGAGCCCAATGTGGTGCCTAGTCTTCTGTGATGAACTCACATCATATTCAACCTAACCCAACCTAACCTTCTTAGAAAATAACTGAAGAATTCTCAATTCTTAAGCTGGGTAAGGCATCAAAAGGCCTACTGTCCACGTAGCTGCACTTCATACGCACGCTTTCGTCATTTACATCTTGGTGTACGCTTGCTTGCAGCTTCCTTGCAGCTGGCATATAAACAAACGAAGCTCTGTCCACAGAGCGGAAAAAAAGCGTTTGTCGTCATTTGCAGCCTGCATGCTGCATTGCCGCTTCATGGACAGTGGTTGGTTTGTTTATTTCGAAGCTGCAATGAAGCAAGCGTACACCAAGATGCAAATGACGAAAGCGTTCGTATGAAGTGCAGCTACGTGGACAGTATGCCTAAGTCTTCTCAGTTGAGGCTACTGCTGTACACATCAGAATCTGCCAGTGCATAAAAACAATACCATGAAAGACAAGTCGTCCTAAAACTCCTTGAATCTTATTTTGTGTGGTATAATGGCTTAGCTCGCACAAAATTATCTTTTTGTCTGCCGGCTTATGCCATAAGTAACTCAGTCTCTAAGGCCAGCCACACCGGTCGGTACCTTGGTATACAACATTTTCATTTGTCATACCCTAGGCCTAGCTTCTATATAACCATTGGTTGATGTAAGTGTCTTATTTTTACGACGTATGAAAGGGACTTACAATTCTATACAGAATCCGAACGGACAATATAAACATAACGGGTGTTTGTCGAACTTTCGTGAGACAGTGAATAAAAAATTAGATTATAATTTGTGTGTTTTGTGTGGGTTAATTTTAAGAACTCTCGTCACACTCACCACTGTCTCATTGCACCCTATTAGGTACCTTGTTGATGTAACAGGCCTTTAAGACTTTAGACGAAGTTGGAATAATGAAAAAGTTTCATATAAACCCGTCGTATACTTTCATTTGATGAAAACAAATAGTTGGAACTGCAGGTTCATATGAGAGACTAGAGGTAGACCCTCACAATATTTTTGGGCGAAAGGAATAATTTTTCAGATCTAAAAAGCTTCAGACTTTCTATCTTTTCTTCAATCAATTGAAAATACATCAAAATTGGTGTAGTTAATTTTATTAAATGTCCCATATCTGATTTACAATTTTTTTAAAGAAAAATTCTAAAAATACGTCACCATATATCTACCCTCATACTTTCCTTGATAAATTTTACATAAGAAATAGCACAATTTTATTGGCCACCTCAGAAGTCAACAATGTGAGTGAGTTTTATTGCCTTTCAATTGGTAATTATTAATTTGGCAATTGAGACAGCGCCCATTCTGAAATGAAACCAATACACGTGCAAACAATAGGCAACTAAGTAAGTTTGCCTATCATCATAGATTAAGATTTGTACGTTTTTTTGTATGGAAGTCGGCATTACCCAAACTGATAAGGCAAAGAAACGCAAACTGTCGTCGGTTGACATTTCAGGTCAATTGCTTGTGTACTCGATATTTGCAAAGCTTGTGGTCTTGTCTCCAACATGCTCATCTCACAAGTAGATACAAGTAAAGAGTCTGTGGGCCTTTCATATCTGGTTTCAAGCGCATTGAGCTCAATTTTTGCTTCACTTGTATTTACTATACATGGGAAGTACATATGTATTTGTTCTTTATTTTGTAATCCACTTACTTTGGATTCATTCGCTTAATTGAGTAAATTGGAAGAAATTCAGTGCGTACAGTGTGGCGCACGCAAGCACAATATTCCGACAGTGATAACCTTGCTGTAAAGAGTAAGTCAAGTATACATGAAGTACGAGCTTATTACTATTTGAAAAACAAACGAAAATATGCTCATGGAAAAATAAAATGTGTGACGTACATAAATTATGATCACACAGGGTGCCCTCAAGCCTCAAATGGGTTTGATTGTTATGTAGTTAAATTTTAATAGCTTCACTAATGCATTTTTCCAATAGTCAATCATCTTAAATAGGGTTATCGTTTGCAGATGGTATTGCAGTGCATGCCGACAGCTGGATACTATCCCAAGCTAGGAACATCTATTGTGTACATAGTGCTTACATTTTGTGCCAAACGACAGTATACCTTCTCGTCCCTTAATTTGAATTCAGTTCGGTTTTTTTTTTCTAAAACCGAAGGCTGTTCATATTGAGCCACTCTGCAATTCTGGGTATCTTTAAATTGCATTTGTAATATGAAACACACATGGGTATTCAATTTCGTCTCGAACAGTTTCTGATCACTTGAATAACAAAAACAAAAACTACACACGCGTTAGATATGAGATTGAAACGAGCACAGCTCAGCTGAGTGGTATCTAGCGATAACATATAGGGATATATTTTTCATGGTATTATATATTTTTTTATGCAATGAGTTAGATATGCAGTGCAGTTGCAGTAGCAGACTTGTTTTTGTGGCATCTGGTTGGCGGCACGAGGCACAGCTTTTGTTTTTTGTATCGAATCAAATTGCAGTCATGTTAAGAGACGACGACTTTAACTAGTATACGAAGCAATGATATGAGCTTTAAATATTTTGGGTATAAGGCATTCTACGGGCTTAGCAAATTTGGTGTCATTGCATTAGCTTAGTTCGGATGGTTTACTGATTGTGTAGAAGAACCCTCAATAAGTCAACGGTAGGTTACTGGCTCCTGAATTCGCAATATAAGGACCATGGTACACAGTAACACTGTATAATGTATTAAGATAGAGAACAGAAACAGTTTTTTTCTGCTTCGTTATAAACAGTTCGGCAGCTTTTAGCATTAAAATCTAAGCTCGCTTAACTTTAGTATGCATTCAAGCCGGCGCCAAAAAGAAGAATAAAAGTAGCAACAATCTTCTCGGAAGGCCTTTTTAATAAAAAAAGAAATGGATATAAAATGGAATTACAGATATGGAATCTGTACCATCGTGCAGGCGTCCCCTAGGTAGACCCAGGATGAGATGGTTAGATCAAATTCATAATCTCTCCTCTACCCGTATGGGGATTGCCCTTGATGATTTGAAGTCGATGGCGGAGGATCGAGAGCTATGGAGGGTCCACTTGAGCAACCTACATCCGCGACCCACTTAATGGACAAGCGGACCATTGAAAATGAATGAATGAATGAGGGATATAAAATCAGAATTCAAATTCCGGCAATCGAATTATACCGCTCGCCGGTCATGTAGCAAACACTAACGACTACACCAAGGCACTTTAATTATCAATAAGTTTAAAAGATAAAACCTACCCGAGAACGAATTTAGACTGATCGATTATGCAGTCTAGCAAAAAACACAATTTAGGTTTTTAGTAACCATTTCATCCCAAGCGTGTCAAAATTAAAAACTCACATAAGCGGCTTGATGTGAGAATCCGTACCTGTACCTATTCCCCACCCGTTGGGCGCCAACTATTTGTTTGTTAATTTGTCAGTATCCAGGTCATGGAATTGCAAGCGTCATACACGCCTGCTTCTGCCAATATTTTAAATGTCCCAACATCCGAGCTGTGAAAACACAGCACTTGCAGAGTCTGTGCAGAGCAACGGCTTGACAATTAAAATTAACCAAAGCATCTGATGATATTGAATTTATCAGAACGCAGATGGAGCGAGCACTTTTCCGAATTGCTCAATCCAATCCAGGGCATTGAGGATGACACATCCATCGCCTTAAGCAGGGCGGAAAATAGTCCCACGGTAGAGGAAGTCACTTTTGTGAAGAGGGAGCTTCACCTAAGGCCTTTAGCATTTCTGGCCGGATTTTATCCACTCCGGCAGATTTGCCAGCTTTTAGCGTGTCATTTCTCGTGTCATTAAAGTGGCCGGGAATGCGGCGAAACTCCCAGCGATTGGCAGATAGGGGTGATTGTACACCTTTTCAAGAAAGGGGATAAAAGGGATTGCTCCAATTACAGGGGTATTATCACTTTTAAGTCTCCCCGGAAAAGTCTTTGCCAAGGTGCTGGAAACGCGTTGCAGAGCTGTGGTCGAGGCACGATTAGGAGATGAGCAGTGCGGCTTTCGTCCCGGCAGAAGCACAACCGACCAGTTATTCACTCTCAGAATGGTACTTGAGAAGGCTTGGGAGTATGCTACACCTGTTTACGCTTGCTTCGTAGATTTGGAGAAAGCATATGACCGAGTCCCCCGAGGGAAACTCTGGAGTGTATTACAGGAGTATGGAATTGATGGTTCTCTCTTGAGAGCCATTCAATCTCTTTACACAAACTGTAAAAGCTGTGTTCGGGTGAACGGCGTTAAATCAATACCTTTCACCGTGGGCGTTGGACTTCGCCAGGGGTGCGTCTTGTCCCCTCTCCTTTTCATTACTTATATGGACTGGATGTTACAGCGCAGTCTTGAAGAACGTTTCGAATTGGGAGATCTGAGGATAAGTCATTTGATCTTCGCTAATGACTTGGTCATCCTTGGGTCCTCTCAGACTGAACTTCAGCGCGCACTCGATCGGTTTGTAGCCGTTTGTGTTGAAGCTGAGATGAAAGTAAATGTGAACAAATCTGAAGTGATGGTCGTCTCTAGAACGCCTGTTAAATGCACTCTGCATGTTAGTGGACTCCCATTGAAACAGGTGGAGAAGTTCAAGTATCTCGGGGTCTTATTCACGAGATGGAAGGAGCAATGCCGAGTTTTCCTGTAGGATTGGTCAGGCTGGATCGATTTTGAGACAGCTTGGTCATTCTGTTATCAGGAGAACTGAACTTGGTGTCAAAGCTAAGTTGTCAGTCTTTAATTCGGTGTTTGTTCCAACTCCTACCTATGGTCATGAGGTTTGGGTAATGATCGAAAGAATAAGATCGCGGATACAAGCTGCCAAAATGAGATTTCTCCGTTGTATTGCTGGTGTGACCCGTAGAGATCGCATCAGAAATACCAGAATACGTGAGGAACTCAATGTCGAGCAGCTACTTCTAAGAACGGAGCGGTCCATGCTTCGGTGGTTTGGTCATATTAAACGTATGTCCCCGACCAGGATCCCACAACGTGCTATGGAATCCGTACCATCGGGCAGGCGTCCCCTAGCTAGACCCAGGATGAGATGGTTAGATCAAATTCATAATCTCTCATCTACCCGTATGGGGATTCCCCTTGATGATTTGGAGTCGATGGCGGAGGATCGAGAGCTATGGAGGGTCCACTTGAGCAACCTACACCCGCGACCCACTTAATGGACAAGCGGACCATTGGAAATGAATGAAAAAAATTAATGAATGAATGAACGTATTTCAACGGAGGCGTTCGCGATCAGATCAGCAGAAGAATCATTCTTGGCAATCGCTGATTCTTCGGGCGTCTAAGAAGTAAAGCCCTGTCTCATATCGTAGAACTAATGAGATATTATACAAGATCTTGGTCGCTCTTTCTATATGTTGTAGAAAAATTCACTTATAGTCAAAAGCGAACTTAAAAAACAAAAAAAAACACAATTTTTCGAGTAATATTTGATTGTAAAATATTAAATTACAGTGGATGAGTTGGAACGTGTTATGTTAGTAGAAAGTATGTAAAACAACGGATGACGGAGATGAAACGAGTCCATCATGTCATGAAGGACAATTCGATAGCTACCTCAACTAATTTTATGTAAACGGCTACAGCCGGCTGTAGCCGACTAAACAAGCTGACTATATAGTATAGGGCGCAGAGTGGCTCAGTGGTTAGTCTGATGCACTACTGCGCCTCCTCTCGCGAACATCTGAAAAAGCTTCTTAATTCAGCCGTTCAGACTGCTCATAAATATTGTATGTCCCTTTTATTAGTGCCAAACATAAAAACTCACACAAACGAATGGTTGTGAGAAGCTGGGCTTAGTTATACGGACCTGTTGCGTTTATTTGCGCAGCTCCAAATAGACCATTGACAGCAATATTTGTACTCAGCATGCTTTCTTAATGTGCTGTGCAAATTGCGACCTGCCGCACCACTTGTCCCATTCAAACTTAGGGCCCTTTATAAAAATCAGTTTCGGCTTACGTTATCACGCACAAGCACTTATGATACGCCGCCACGCCACCATGGTCATAAATCAACCAGAGTTATAAACAATTCATCAGAATTCGTTTACCATCTCTAAAAATGGATACTAAAACATCAGGCTCTTCATTTCGGTAATTAGATTCCACAGAAATTCAGAAGCAGCTAGTAAACATATAAAATTTGAATTAATATGTAATTGCCTAATTCATTTGCTGTTTAGAGATTTTTGTTTGTTTCATCTTGTCTGCACAAAACAAGTACCTCTCAATGGACTGGACAGACATTATATCCACATTACGACACAACGTAAAGCACGCCTCTCTCGCATTGAAACCATATACACGCAATCTGGGCAATCACATTGAAATCTTTCAACAGAACTCATTCAATTACTTTATAAGACCATCATCATGTGATCCACGAGTCATGTTCAAATCATCAACGAAATCAAGTAGGTAATTGTTTTAAACGCAAAATTACCCGTCTGATATAGTACACCAACATCCATCCACACGACCATTGTAAATCTATCTAGCTGCATCAACAGAGAAAAAGATACACAATTACACACACACGAAAGTACTTGTAATTTAAATTAAATGCATGAATAATGCATTAAAAATAATAAGTTTCTCATTTACAACAGAAATCTCAGTGTCGACGTCATGGGAAGTGACTTTCGGTTTCTGTCTAGATAGCATAGCCAAACAACATCGAAGCTTTTGTCGAAATGTCAATTGCAAATCGGAAACGATTCTTTCGCTATATCACTTATCAAGAGTGTTTTATTCTCTGAAACAAGCCCATCAAATGGGTCACGATGTAGATGTACGATGTACCTATCTACTCGAGGTAATTACTCGCGTACGTACATTATACTAACGATCGTTCTATGTTATTTGATAGTGATGATAACGCATGCTATACCGAGGAAAAAAATAAAATCACTTGTTGATGATGAAGAAAACGGAGGCCGTAGAACAACGTTTCATAAGCTTGCCGGCAAATGGAACGTAAACTAGATCAGTTCAACTGGAGGGGGCATGTGAATGGTTGGTTTTATTCAAATGATAGGAACCTATAGTGGGCTACATCGCTGACTCGCCTATGCATGGTAGCAATTTCCATTTGTGCTCTGACCTACGTAATTTAATAAATTTTTTTTTAAATAATTTTGCAAAGTTAGCTAGTTACTATACGTAGTTGTAATGTTATCGTTTGTCATCTAATGTAGAAAACAGTTTAATTGGGTTAAATAAAAAGGTGAGCACGGGTGTTTCAAATTAAGAATAGTTTATAAAAGTATACTCAGAGAAAAATAGTCATTAACTATAGTCATTAATGACTATTTTTTAACTATTTTCTTAATAAGAATTAGGAACACTATTAAAAATAGTTAGAAATAGTCGTTTTTAACTGTATTGATTGTCAATTAAAGTTTTTTTTTCATCTATAGTCTCTTGTGTTATTCGGATTCGACTTGGGTCTAAGTCTTTTGTTAGAATGGGTAGCTCGTTGAGTTATATAGCTATAGGAATATTGACAACTTATTGATTGAAAAAATAGGAAACATTGAGTGAACAGCTTGCTTACGGCAGATCAAAATCCTACGTATATATTCCCGGACAGCCAAGCAGCTATAAAGGCTCCTGGCCATGAAGTCTTTAAAGAAAACGAAAAACTTGACGAATTGGCCCCTTTCAAGAGGCGAAACCTTTCTAATATACCCCCAAATCGGCTATAAACTTATCCATAAAAAGCTTTGAACACACAAAATGTATCTCAGATTGGAAGAATATACCAGGTTTAAAAATGCCCATAGCAGGCTTGATATCAGAAATCTAGTATGGGATTCCTCACAGCAAAACATGGGTTACGATACTGCCTAAGCAAAATTAATCTAGCCAGCTCAGCGGATTGCAAGCTATGTTTTGAAGAATACTATAAACAACATTATACTATGCCTATATGGAATTAGATAATGAAGATCTTCTCCAGGGACCAACTGGCCCCGGAAGAGATGAAAAAAATACTCAGAAGCAGTATCATAAAGTTTTAAAAAAAGAACATCGAGAACATCCTAGCCTAAACCGTTTTCTTAACATATGGTACAATAGAGCTTAATCAGGTCAACGTTTGCCGCTTTTATCGCCTAGGTCAGTAAGTTTTCATTAGCTGAAAACAGGTATGATTTCTTTTTGTTACACTTTGTGTCAGTTGTATAAAATAAATGGGTCAATAAAATGTAAAGGGTTTTTCAACAGGGACGCTACAAAAGTAGAGGGGCAGGGACAGTAAACGACGCCGAATTTCTTGCCGCTCTTTTGACATTTCTCTTCAGAAAGGTTTGCCATTTCATGATGCAAAGACATACGAGCCAACAACGAGTCGAAATTATTAAAATGTACTACCGAAATTCGGAGTCAGTGGCCTCAACGTTAAGAGCGCTACGTCCAATTTATGGTCGTCATAATCGTCCTAGCAGATCAACAATTGATCGTCTAGTGGAAAAAATTTGAATCCACAGGCACAGTACAAAATGTTCCCGTACCAGTGAGACAAAGAAGTGCCCGTAGTGTCGAGAATATTGCTGCCGCTGAGGCAGAAATGTGTCTCTCACACGTCGTTCTCAAGCGTTGGGCATCTCTGTGACCGTCTCTCTACCGTCGAAAATTGGGTTCAGCGTCTGGACTTCTGCAAGCGTGTCCGTGGTGGCCATGCAAAAGGAATCGAGTTCCATACATAATGGCATCGAACGTACTTTCACAGGAATAAAGAATTTCGTTGATATCCAAAACCGCTTTTGTTTTATTTAAAAAAACTTTTTGTAGCGCTCTTATTGAAAAACCCTGTATACCTTAGCTAAAAAAAAATGTTTTCCTGAAGTTGAGATCAGGAAAATTAAATTCAATTCAAAGATCCAAAATTCCCTTGATGTGTTTGTTGTTCTAGAAAACAGAAAGTATCCCTTTTTCCTTTTAGCTCATTTCGAGTACAAATATTCGCTCAAAATATGGAAATTCCCACAATTTGACAGCATTTTATTCTGTAACCCAAGAATTTTAGTTTACTTCATAGCAGATTTCGGATTTCGATGGCACCTATGGGGACGTAGCTGCGCGTTCTCTTCCTTTCATCATCAGTAGGATGGACGATGGCGATTTATGGGGCTTCCTTTTTCATTGAGGCGTTTGTAGTCTGTACTCGTTTGCTTCCAGCATGTGCAGTCAGTTCTGCAAATCCCTTTACGTCAAAAGAGTTAATTTTGCAGCCTTTTCTTTAGGGCTATCCGTGCTGGGAGTTTTACCATCTCTCTTTCTCAAGATATGTCGCACATTATCGCCTGATATGGTCACCTAAGCTTGTAGTCGATTCTGACTTTCTTTATTTTACCTATCAGTCAGCTCAGCTACTGATATTATATGATGTCGATGTGCTTCATGAATTTTATCCTGTATTCAGCAAGGTTATCCAGTATATGGCAGGTCCAATTTGTGTTTGTGTGGCCTTATTTTTTTGACGCAAATGTGTAACTTGTATTTTTCTGGTCGTTTAACCTAGAACTCAGTGGCTCTAGCACACAAACAATAAATGGTATACAAACTGCTTAACTTTGATCCTATATACCTAATGGTAAATCCAACTTCACCCTCCATTACCAATGACTGCATGCCATATATGTATATATACGAATATGAAGTTCGAAATAATTACAAGTAGCCGTTCGCGTTTCAGACCAAAAAAACAAGTCAGACAAGATGTGGTGGCTGTTATAGTTACAAATTTATTATTTCTCTCAGCTTGAATTTAAGGATTCCAAATCGGCAGACCATACTTGTAGAAGAACATATCATCACCCATGTAAGGAGATTGCGACTGCAATGTCACCACAGAATGTCACAGTAGAATAGTTAAATCGACATTTTTGGAGGCCAATCACAGTTAGCTCTCCACCTGTGCTGATGAGATACAGCTTGAAATCCATAGCTGCGCGAACGAGACTTTTCAATTCATGTAGCAATAAGAAACTTGATCTCCAGGCAGTGCCGATGATGGCTGTAGATAATTGTGCAAAATTTATGGATTTCGTTTGTGCTTTTGCAATATAAACACATGTACCGAGGAACCTGTTCACATTTCAATTGAATTATGTAAGCATTCGCAGATACAAACGGCTTTAACTTATTCTAGATAACTTTATAGCTGTATAGCTATGGCTATGTCAATATGTGACGTCGTAAGTAACCAGCTATTGGAATTGCTTGCTTTATGGTAGAGTGACCATAGTTTATTGGTTGTCTATTTGAAAGTCGTGTCGCAGGGATGCTGGTGTTGAGCTTACAATCGTGGTCGTCGTCAAGTGGTTAGTCATTTTGCGGTCAATGGCAACATCAATATTAACAAAACAAAAAACCTCTTAAGTGAGTGGAATCGAATTATTGGATAATTCTGTAAAATATATTTCATAAGTATGTATATACAAAATAAACCACAATGATTGTCAATTTATGCGGGGGCTTGTCCTAGACACTAAAAAAACAAGAAATAGTGTACATACTCACATGATTCTGAAGCAACTGCATACATGCCTGGGCTATTGAAACGGCTTTGATTCTTCAGTGTCAAGTCAATAGCGGTGCCGTGAAATAAAGTCGAAGGAAATAAGGTCGAATCGTATTGATTTCCATTTCGATTGGAAATAATGTCGAATTGCACCTTTTTTCGTGGTCGACTTTATTTCCATAGCAAAATGGTAATAAGGTCGAAATAAGGGAAATTATGTCGAAAATTAAAAAAATAAACCCCATAAGCAGTGAAATATGAATGGCATGCTGCCTCTCTGCAACCACCTTGCTTTTACTGTAAGATTTGGAGTAGGTGCGCTGAAATGGTTTTATTGAAGTGATCGATATTATTTCTATTTTTTTATAATTTTTTTGGAAATAAAGTCGAACGCACAAATTTTTGTAATTCGACATTACAATTTCCAATCGAAATGGAATTAAACACGACTCAACCTTATTTCCTTCGACTTTATTTCACGGCACCGTCAATAGCAGCACCATTTTGCGGCTTGTTGGCTCCCTCATCCCTTCCATATTCAAACTGTCTGGACCGACTGTTAGCCCGAGCTATGCGCTCCACCTATTATATAAAATTTGTATATATTTTATTTAAAAATGTTGTGTTATAAAATTTACTATCTTGCAGGACTTTCTTTTCTCTATATTGGCCTTCATTGTTTAGGTCAATTGTGTCTTAGACTTACTCTACCCCTCTATGATATAAGAGACCTTAATAGGTCGATGTTTACCTACAGCCCTAATAAATAAATAACTTACACGCCACAGTAAGAATAATATTTTTTATAAATTTATTGAAATAAACAAATCAGATCAAAAGACTTGAATTATATAATAAGACAGAATCTCCCACCTAAAAGAAACTGATAGGTATGCACGTACATCCAAGACTTGCAGCTAATGCATTGCTTAAGCAGATGGCCGACAACACAAGGAACAAAATTAAGAGCTAGGAGAATTCGAATTCGAATATTCAAATCTTTGGATTACTTTATGAAATTTAATATATTTCAATATAGCAAAAGATATTGAGTGTTCAATTCAACTCTTTTTGTATAAAATAGGAGAAAAAGACAGCCTATAGCCTTTAAAAAAAATTATAAAGAAGAAGTGAACATTTATATTATGTATGTACTTAGGTACTTGCTTACTTAGACGGCGCTACAGTCCGGGGTGGACCTGGGCCTCATCCAACACGCCTCTCCAGTTAGCACGATCTTTGGCTAACTGCCTCTGCCTCCAGTTGCGCACTCCAAGTTGGTTGAGGTCCCCTTCCACTTGTGCGCCCCACCTAAGGCGAGGTCTTCCTCTACGGCGTCGTCCCTCCGGGTTGGAATCGAAGACTCTTCAGGCCGGAGCGTTGTTGGTGTCCATTCGCTCTACATGTCCTAGCCATATTAGTCGACTGATACGTACTTTTCTGACCAGGTCGATGTCGCTGTACAGCTCGTAGAGTTCGCTGTTAAATCTCCTCCTCCAAAGCCCGTCAACGCAAACGGGACCGAAAATCAATCGAAGAATTTTGCGTTCGAAGCGACCAAGGAGATCTTCATCCGGTTTTGACAACGTTCATGATTCTGCGCCATAAAGCAGGACTTTGATATGTATGTACCACGTACTTAATACTACCTACTACTAAAATCTGTTTATTCTAGTTGCTTTTGCCACAACGAGATCTTTCAATGTATCTATTAAAATAAATTGAAACTTAACTGATGGCTACTACTTTTAGCGAGATATGACTGGATAACTCTTTTCTGTTTCACTTACATTTTGTTTTTTTCTCCACACCTCCATGGCCCCAATACCAATACCTAACTTTATTCCTCAATAAAAAAATACTAATTGGATTGAAGCTTTAAATTTACAAATAGAAAGCAACATACTCCTCACTGACAATGGAGTTGCCACTTCATGTCTTAATTCTCTTCCATAGACAGTCCCATTCTCCCACATAGGTATTTTTGACGAGCGGGTAGCGGCTCGGTTATAGTGCTTTTCACAACCGTGACAGACATTTTTTGAAGTGCAACTGTAAGCTATGTAAGCCTCGTAGTCATAAACAACCTATACGAAGACAACACATATCAATTATCTTATCGTGTACTTTTTTTAATTCTCATTTACATTCAAACATTTATCAAAAAAAAAAGAACTCGTTAGTCAGAGAATCATAGTCTACACCGAAGAAGTCACGTTTCTGTTGTTTCGGTCTTATTTTGGGCCTCAAGCTGTTTATGGCTTTTCACTGTAATGCCACTCAAAACTATCACAGCTCTCGGACGGAATACAAATAAGGTCAACTTGGTGTTAACGCCCTTACAAATTGCCTACACACCGAAATTCCTGGAATATTTAACTCATTTAATTGTAATCATGGTCATGGAGTTACCTACAACAGAAAGTATCTACCGACATTATCATGCACTTTTACACAGAATCACGATCGGAATTCCAAATGCGGATACGTTTGATGCGATCATTGATACTCTCCATTATTATACAATCCCATGCAAAAAATCGTTTACATCAGATCCTAACGATTGCCATAGATTATGCACATATCGCGGATTAGCATCAGAGATGTCCACAGCAAGTAATCTTTGTCAGCACCTACTATGTCAGCCTATTCATGCTTGTTGTCTGGGCACAGGCCTTCTAATGTGGGACTTAAGATGATAAGCACCTAGGAGATGAAAACACTTGACTTCCTCTATAATTCTTAGAGAAAAATGTCTCTGTTATTAATTAACATTTCATTACAAACAATTAGATACAATTTTTAGCATCAATTCTTATATCAATTTGTGTAAATTAGCATCGCTTAGTGCGGGCCAACCAGCGCGATGTAATACAATTCAAATCGCAACTGTTGTGCTGAAGAGCTAGATAAAAGTCAAAGTAATTTAACTGATAAATTGAGAATTATGCAAATCTCGTGAAGAGGGCTTTAGAATGCTATTTGAATTTATTGCTAATTGAAGATGGAACGTGAATTGATGAGCCGGGTCAATGGAGTTTAAGGATTCCCATGGAAATTTGCAAACAGTAAAATATTGCACAGCGTTTTGTCGGAGTCGGTACTTTTAATTTATTATCTAAGTCGGATGTGCATAGTTAAGGTAGATTAGGGGCAGAGCCATAGTACAGAAAATGTGATCAATTGTATTGTTGACACGCCCTTTTCATTCGGGATATTCTTTGCATTTTTAATTAAAATTCCATGTCTATAGGTAGATGGGTTTTACGTTTACAACCTATGGCATCTAAAATCAAGCATGCAGACCATGTATACGTGTATGTGAATTTATGCGCATATGACCTGCATGACAAATAGTTAGCTTGCTTGTTAGTTTTAGGTTTTCTTTCTTAACTTTAAAGGCGGGCCAATTTACTAAGAGGGCACTTTAAATCTGTCAATTACCTGCAAAATTTCGAACATTAATCATAGGAATGCCAATATTGCTGTAGTGTCTTTCAATGGGTGGTAGTTTGTAAAATAAACATTTCTTTTTTTTTTGTCATCATGCAAAGTTTGACGGTTGAAGTTTCGAAAATAATTTAAAAAAAATATATTGCCAGAGTTCGAATTGTGTGTATACCAGAGAATTTAGTAAGCAAAAATTGGAGCGATTAGGTGCGGCAGTTAAACAAAGCCGTGGTGGATATTTTAATGAAATCTTATTTCAAATATACACTATTTGCAGCAACTAGCAGCTATAACTGTTATGTTATATACCATAACACAAGTCAAACATCATGAAAATTGTTGACATTATGACGTCAATCGTTCGATTTTGTGAACACACAACTTTAGAACAGAGTCTAAATTCTTATTGACGTTAGCATGTATGGGTAGGGGATATATCTGGAATATCTTTGGCCGATAAAAAAAATTCTTTCTTTTAACATTAATTCAAGATTCATTTATCAGATTTTTGAAATTATATGTACCTCTCACCGAAAATGTTACTACCCCTTACCGAGATTGAAAAGTTAACACCGTAAGACCTTACGCCAAAACTTCTTCATTCAGTCATTTTCAATGGTCCGCTTGTCCATTAAGTGGGTCGCGGGTGTAGGTTGCTCACGCGGACCCTCCATAGCTCTCGATTCTCCGCCATCGAATCTAAATCATCGAGGGCAATCCCCATACGGGTATAGACGAGATTATGAATTTGATCTAACCATCTCATCCTTGGTCTACCTAGAGGACGCCTGCCTGATGGTACAGATTCCATAGCACGTCTTGGGATCCTGGTTGGGGACATGCGTTTAACATAAGCAAACCACCGAAGCATGGATCGCTCCGTCCGGAGAAGTAGCTGCTCGACATTGAGTTCCTCACGTATTCTGGTATTTCTGATGCGATCTCTACGGGTCACACCAGCAATACAACGGAGAAATCTCATTTCGGCAGCTTGTATCCGCGATCTTATTTTTTCGATCATTACCCAAACCTCATGACCATAGGTAGGAGTTGGAACAAACACCGAATTAAAGACTGATAACTTAGCTTTGACACCAAGTTCAGTCCTCCTAATAACAGAATGACAAAGCTGTCTCAAAATTGACCCAGCCTGACCAATCCTACAAGAAAACTCGGCATTGCTCCTTCCATCACTCGTGAATAAGACCCCGAGATACTTAAACTTCTTCACCTTTTTCAATGGGACTCCACTAACAAGCAGAGTGCATTAAACAGGCGTTCTGTAAACGACCATCACTTCAGATTTGTTTACGTTAACTTTTATCTCAGCTTCAACACAAATGTGATGTAATTTTGAGAGAAAGGCCACTTTTAAAGTTTTTTGCTCGAAAATCGAAATGTCCAGAGCCAAGCAGATTGCTATCAGACACTGCTCCGAAATCTTTAATCTCATTAACTTAGACAATGGTACCTAACTTCCTACTATTCCTTTGTCAGTAGTTGTGTCAGACTATATATAATTAGCTTGCTCCTCCTTTTCCTGCACACAAACCATCAGTAGATTTCAGAAACAGAAAGCATGGCAATATAATCATAGGACTAAGTGTAGACCTCAGTAGCATTGAGGGGCTTAGGGCCGATTTTTCAATAGTCAGATAAATCGTCTGATAGCTAACTAGCGATTTAATTTATTTTACTGTTTATCTGCTAGATAACACATTTGAATTTTTCAATCATAAAATAAGAGTTACATAAATATTCGACGGTAAAGTGGGTGTGAGAGAGACAGATTGATTGACAATTTGTTGTGTGTAAGCATATAAGATATTCATGCCCCTACCTTGACGTTTATCTTCGTTTGAAATCTGCATTCTCTCATTGTATATAATGGTTAGGTCTCTTTCTCACTACTCTTTGTTTCCTTGTTGGGTTGAAAGTGTTTATTTGCTAATTCTTCTTCCACAATAATAAAATCGTCGACACAATCGACTAGATCTATTTGTACAATATTTACATATTTCCCAAAACAAAACTTTGTAAAATGCAATTTTCAAATTTGACAGTTCGCATACATTTACTAGAGAATTATATTTTATCCGCCTCAGAAACGGGCAGATAAATTTAAGAGACAGTTAGATGTTATATTCTTCGAATAGCTGCTATTCGACTAATGAAAATTCGTTTATGTCTTATCTGACAGTTAACCCCTATCTGATTGACTATCTGACTACTGAAAAATCGGCCCTTAGTCAATTAGTCAAATTCAAAATGCAAAACTTGAGGCCTATGCTTAAGCTGTCGTGAGTGAATTCAATGAATCTATACTGTGACATAAAAGATTATTATACACATAAACTAACATTGTTTGTACCGTCCCATGCATAACACTATATCTATTAACATGCGTACCTCAAAAACAGTTTGTTGTTTGCTACATATCAAAGTGTATTTTCAAGTAATATTTCAACAATCTGATACAAAATCATGGCTGCGATAACTAACAAATGTGATTATTATCTTTGTACAATGACAACGCTCTTCAAATTATTGCTCGAAGTACCTCTAGGAACATAATATTATAGTCATTATTCCATTGTACTACATCTACTGCTACGATTTAATCTGACTACCAATATGCCAATACAATCAAGAATACGTGCAATTAATTTTTTTTCTTTTAATTGATTATTTAATTAGGCTTGAGGAAATTTGTTCTTCGAGTGCATTATACAAATTGCGCAAGATAACACTGACATGACAGAGTCTCGAGGAAACATCTTCGCATTAAAAACAAAAGAAAAATTGCGTCACTTATTCGTGATTGACTTGAGCACAACAACTGTAGGTGCCCTGCCCTACTCATATGTATAAAAATCAAAATCATAGCAAGTGACGTTATCACTTATCAGTTATCACCGTATAGATAGTGATAAGCCGGCGAATTTAAATTTAATGCAAAATACTTCTTATTTCGTTGATTCACCGAGTATTTTTATAGTAACAATATGTTTTGCATGAGTTTATGGTAGTAATCTTATCGTTCTTGTGAGTATTTGCTCTTTTTATATATAAATGTGTAATATTTCCGCTACCAAAATTTGTGAAAAAAAATTTTTGTTTTCAGTATTTTATGTCGTAGAACTTATGTGCATATTGTGAAAGCAAGCAACAATTTCAAAAGCTTAGAAAAAATTAACAATTTGCAAAATTTATAATGGTTCTCCTTAGTGCAATAGGTTATGAGTTAAGTAGGAGAGTGGCATTGGCGAAGAATGTATAGGTAGTTTTTGCGAGCCGGCAGGATAAGGAGGATAAGGGTACTGAACTTAATAAGGTTGTCGGTTTATTAAAAACGAATGCAAGAGCTTGACCGACTGATGCGAAAATCGACATCTATCCAACAGCTTCTGACAGGGAAGAAAATGATTCACCGTGTCGAATGCTTTTGATAAGTCCAACACTCCAACAATGTTAAAACCGAAGGGCTGTTTGTTTCTGCCTTGAGCTCTTCGCAACAGTGGTGAATTAGTGAATTAGCTTAGATTTTATTTTAATAACAGATACTACCTATGCTTTTATAGCCGCCTGGCTGATAATGAAAATGGTAATATCGTTACGTGGTATTGCATGACAATACCAATTTTAGAATAGTCGTCTTGAAAGCAATAGCAATAAGGTCACGGTTATTATTATATAATTTAGTCTTAAAATTTAAATTTCTTATTTCGAAATTCCAGTCATGGTTACAAGTAAATCTACTTGTAAACTAAAGTACCCAATACAATTTTAGTATCTTATCACAATGATTTCAAGAGGTTTTCAGATGTCTAATCATTTCGACTGAATTTTAGTAAAACACCTTTCATTCCCTTGAAATCATTTTCATCATCGAATTCTTGCAAAAATTACATTAGCAAAAAAAATATAATATAGCAATATTTTTGAGCCGCCCAGTCATATTCTTAATGAGCTGTCATTAATTTTTCGATATAAATGCAATAATTTGATTTCTTATAATAGTGTCAGATGATAAGACCGTTTTATCAAATCAAAAACAAGGTTTATTTTCTAAATATCGTTTCGAAGCAGACAAGTAGTGGACATTCTAAATCTAGACAGTTTAGCTGTCAATGGACTGCAGTGAATTTGAGTAACACCTGTGAAAAAAATAAAATGGTTTAAAAGAATGTCACATGATAATGTTGAACTGGGAATTCACCAAACGTGAATATAGCTGCCTTAGTCGTAATCGGATTTGATTATGATCGACCTAGACCTGAATAGAGTAAAAATATAGAAAGAAAAGTATTTTAATCAACCGCTTTAGGTATGTTGTCTGCTGGAATTTCATTGGGAAGATTTTCATCGAAATTTGGTCTTTCTATAGAAGTGTTTGCTTTTTTACTGAATACATGTAGATACTTCTTTGACTAGCGATAGAATGCAACAAAGTTCAGCTTTGAGCGCAATATAGACAACCATATTATTTTTAAGAGACTTCCAAATTCCGGTTTTAGATTATGTTTATTTGATTCTTACATTTTTTTCCATTAAGTCGAGAAAATGATATCGGCTAAGAGGCCGCCCCGCTAGAATTGATGACCATTCGGGTCCGATTATGGCATTTTCAATTATTCTTGCCAGAAATCCCGGCGAGAGATAGGTCATCGCCTTCATGACTGATATTCTTTTTGAGGGCTTCAAGAGTCCGAGGTTTGCTGACATAGGTTCGCGAATTCTAAAATCATATCCACATAGCTGGAAATATGCCTCTACGCTCATAATGATTTTTAATGAAAAATTGTCTCCGTCGTCGTCGAGATTCAGGGTGGCTTGTGCGTAGGTTACATGTGTTTGGTGGTCAACAGCTAACAGCTTATGCACTGTCTGCACTTTGAAAGGGGACATCTTACAGTCTTTCCAAAATTATCTGTTAAGCCTGGCGACTGATGCCCGGGGTCATCTGCGACATTTTCAGCCACAGTTGCAATATTTTGGCTGCTCCGGGACCTGGGCTTAGCTAAGTGTAGGATTGAACATAAACTTATCTTAAGTAATTTTCGTTTTCACTTCCATATTTAAACTTGGTTTAGTTAAACCACTAATTTAGTGTCATTGTGAACCATTTATCATGACAGGAATATACAAACCTGGTGACTGTATGCGAATGATGTGTGTGCCATCGAAAACTACGTTCAAATATTCCTCAAGCTTTTATTGTTATAGTGAAGCTAATGATAGGATACACCGGTATGAAGAGAGACTTTTGACGGTATAAAATTTATTAAGATATAAATACTACTATGCCAGAACCTGTTTCTATTAACTGTATACAACTTAAAATTTTCGAGTTTACGATTCACACATATTGTATTTTAATGACTTAGGCACACCTGTGTTTAGGTAGGTTCTATGACAAACTCATATCAAAATTCGTCAATTATAAGATTACATCAGTGGATGTCTATTAGTGAAGCAAAAAGAAATATTGACGAAAAATCTAGGGAAAAAGTTAACACCACCTGGTCTAACAGACACGATTGTGTTATATCCCACCAGCCTTTGGCCAAGAATCGACGAAAAAAGAAGAAAATGTATTCTGAAAATGAGTAAACGAGATATTGGAATCTTAGCGGGTGTACTGACAGGCCACTGTACAATTGGTACCATGGCCACAAGACTAGGCATCAACTCACCAGACACGATACAAATACTACAGATAGCGCAATGGGATGTTCAACTTTTTGCGTGCTGCGCACCTACGTCATATGAGCGCACAATGCATTTTGACAGGTAGAGATAATGATGAGAGTATTTTGCCAGGTGAGTTTTGTTTTCATTTGCTTTGTGTTAATTAAATGGATTTGCTGAAAATGTTTAATTTGTTTATTCGTGATGATGCGATAAACATTTTGTTAAAGTTTTGTTATGATTCAAAAAGCGTAGATATCAGCCTTATTATGGAACCGAAACAAGATGATATTTTTTCCATTTTGTGTGCAAAATGCAAAGCTGTGCACTTCCCTCAAACCTAACCTGACCTAACCTATAAGACAGGGAATGACTAAGACTTCATTAGTTAAATCTTGTTTTTAAATAATGTAAGGCAATGATTATCATATACTTTCATCTTTATTTGCAATTAGGTCAGTTGCCTACCTCATAAACCAACAGAATTTAAGTCGTAATTCGTAATTCCAAATTTTTTTTTGTTCATATTTATTTGTTATTTTTTACTTACATTCTCACTTTTGCGATTAAGTATCTGTATAGTTGAATTCAATGTTTTCTTATATTCCCTTCAAATCCAATATGGACTAAAAAAAACATTAAGATTAGATGATATCGAAAATGAGCCTATACATCTTATTGTGAAGCATATCGCATAAACACCACAAACACATTTAAATTTATCAGTAGATCAGCTATGTATGTATTTTTAAATTTCACTCCTTCGAACTCGAAAACATATTAAGATAATCAACTTCAAAACAAAACAAACTCATTTAATGAGCAAACTTTTTTCGAACCGAGTGTTAATCAAATCAAATTTCTGTTTAAGCAAATAATAAAATTCATACGGTAATTGTCCTAATTTTTACATGATGGCAACTGCTGTAGGCATACTCATAACACCGGTCGGTCACCCTTTTTACTTTTTATCACCTACGTGATAAGAAATGTATTTCGGTCACGTAAGCCGAACGGAACATGATTTTGTTTTGTTGTTAGATCTGAAGAAAAGAACACGCGCACACATACTCTACCTTAATCCATTTAATCGGATACAATGTCAGATACACCCAACTAATCGGAATACATTTTTTTCTTATATAATACTAGCGGAGCCCGTGCACACTTCGTAGTGCAAAATAGTTAAAAAGATAAACTGTTTTAATTGTAATGCTCTGTGGTACACAACATTTTTTGTTTTTCCAGAAATCGTATTGCCTAGACAATATTATTAACTTTCAGGACAATGCATTATTCACATCAATGTTACAAATTTTAAAAACTTTGGCTTCCAATTCCAAGACTGTCGAAGAAGTTGTACCCCACCGGCCTTGCCCGTGCACAGGAATTGTATTGTTTAGGTCTTAGGTTGTTTCGTAAAATGCGAGAAATGAGAATAAATAGACTTGTTTTCTTTCTGCTGAAATACAGTAATACGACCAAATCAAAAAAAGGCTAATGAAAATCGGCCCAGCGGTTATCGAGATATAACGTCACCGAGTTTCAGCTCATAGAAGATATTTTTTGTGGAGGAGGTAGGTGTATAAGATTTTTATTTTTTTTTTGTGTTGGAGATGCCACGTTCCTTTGTCCAATTTTGACCAAACTTCACAGGACCACTCCAGGGCCAATAACTAAGATCATCTGTAAGTTTGAGCTCTATCGATTTGGTAGTTTTTGAGATATACGATTTTGATTTTTTTTGTATGGGCGGTGCCACGCCCCTCAGTCCAATTTTGACCAAACTTCACAGAAACAGTATACGGACCAATACCAAGGATGTGTAAAAGTTTGGTTAAAAAAGGTAAATTCGTTAAGGCGTGAATCGACGACAAACATTTTAGGGCTAAATTTTTATATATATAGATGGGCTTAACTTTTTATCATTAGACTTATGTGTTTTCATTACAATAATCATAATATCTATATTATTTTTCATGTAAAAATATTCGTTTCTCGACTTTTAACATACCCTAATGAGATTTCTAAAAACGGACACATAAAGTACTTAGATTATTTTTAATAGTGTCAACAATGAAGAACAATATTTTCTAAGTCTAACTGACTGAAATAATATTGGAACTTTCCCGAGTCCTACCTACGCCTAGCTCTGCTCTAGATTTTTTCAAAGCAATCTACCATCTTAGGCGGGGTGGCTTTTGGTACCATTCGCAGTGGAGTTTCGATGACATGCGCGACACTTATCCTACGACCGTCAAATGCAATGACACCTGAAATTCGACTGCGAGCAAATTCAGCCAGAATCTGAATATGGATTGGGTTTTGGGATATAGCCGAATCTTCAAGAATGACTTCAAAACTAGTCAAGGGCTTCACTAAGGTACTCGTTATAGGCCAGCATACCTCCGTTTTTTAAGTCGAGATGTGTATGCTATCATAATGTGGGTCTGAGTATCTGGTTTGTATAGCGGCACTCAGGCTGCTCTTAAAGCTTTGCTCAACGCTGCAACCCGTTCAGGAATGCAAGAACTCGAAATTTAATTGAGCCGCAATGAATGATCTCTGCGTACTGAACCCTGCGTTGGGCCTTATAAACACAATTGTACCTATAAGGCACAGATGAATAGGATATGGGTAGACTAATTGCGTATTGCCGAATGTCTGTAAGATTTCTCCAAAATGTTTGCTGTCTTTCAGCATCAGAGCATCAGAGACTGTCAGGCATAATTATTGACGTTTTTATGGAACACTTTTCTTTTGCTAAGTATCTTAGTGTGCTAGTGACACCACAGTGGGTGAGGTCGTAGTCGTAGTACATACATCAACTTGCTAATCGTTTACGAGCCAGTAATGATTGTCCCAGTAATGATTTCATCAAATATAAAATCAAGCTCATCATAAGACAAATTTAAAAGCTATTTATGAAGAATGCTCTAAAAATAACTGCAGATCAAGGTCGAGGACGAATTAAATTGCTTAAGCATTTCAATCTTTCGAATTATATTCTAATGTTCATTAAGTTCATGGCCTTCGTTTTTGACGATGTAATAAATTTTCATCAATCAACTAACGTTAGGCATTAGAATCCAATCAATTTCAATCATTCGCAATTTCCCAGCTTTTGGATTCATTTTCAAACATTTGCAATTATTTTAAATCTTTTGCAATCGTTTACATCTTATGTTCCAATAGTTCGTAGCTATTTCAAATCTTTAGTCGAGTTATACGTTCTTTTCTTACCAGGACGATTTCGCTGCTCGTAGAGTTCGCTGTTAAATCTCCTCCTCCAAAACATTTATATTAGATTAGATTAGATTTTTATTAATTTCATAAATATTTCAACATTAATTATACAAAAAAAATCATTTGACGTGGCATTGCCGTCTGCCGGGTTGACAAAAGATGAATATATATATAAAAAATAAAAAATAAAAAAATATTGAATGCTACTAAAAGTTTTCATTTATCATATTTTCCCTATATTGTAGAGCAGTTTTGCAGTATTTAGTAAGTATCGGAACATTTATCTCATTTAGGACATCTATGACTTGATTCTCAGATAAGAGATCGCTTCCAAGAATAGACCTCCTCGTTTCTCGCAGTATTGGGCATCTGCCAACGAAATGGAATATGTCCTCCCTTTCTTCCAGATTGCAAATACTACAGATTACCGGTAAATCATCTCTGTGAGGTATGAAGTTTAGTCTCAGGAGCTCTCCACGTAGCTTTAACAATGTTGCTATTTCGTCAGTGGCGTGTTCATCACGAAAGTAGTTTTTTTCCTGCAGGTTATGGCACAATTGACTATAAATTGATCTGTGGAGTGACCCCGTTGCCTTATTCACAAATTCCTCTCTTATCTTTTCGTCCACCTGAGAAATAAACTGGTACAACTGTGGCTTCCAACTGGTTGATGAATCCTCGAGACATAGTTCTATACCAAAACCACTAGCCAGTTCCAACCAATCTTTGTGCCATCCAATTTTCTTTTGAAAAGTATACTCCATTGCTTTTTTTGGTAATCGATAATCAGGCATGTTGCGCACATGGAGAATGTAATCTACCTGTCGTTTAAGGGTTTTTATAAAAAGCGGCGATAAGCCTGTTTCCAACAATAGGATATAATTCGGCGTTTTCGATGGTAGGTGAAAAGTTATCTTTAGATAATATCTGAGTAGCTTTTCCACTGTATCATACCTCTTGCCACCCCAAATTTGTGCTGCGTATAGGAGGATAGATTCCGACACAGATTCGAAAACTTTGTACTTGCTACTATGCGCGACAAATCTGTTGCTGAGGCATTTTCTCCATGCCACGTTTATAGCAGTTTTTGACTTGGTCAATTTTTCATTGAGCTGTCTCTCCATATTAAGGCTTTTCGTAAAATAGACCCCTAGGTATTTGTATTCTTTAACCACTTGGATAAGCTCACCGTTAAATTTTCATCTGTCATTTGCAGAATTTCTTCCACCTCCTTTTTTAAAAAACATTATTTGGAACTTATTTAAATTAACTTCGAGACTCCACATTTGACAGTAGTTTGCTAACCGATTAATAGAAAGCTGTAGGGATTCCGGTGAATGCGCCAACAACACAATGTCATCTGCGAACAAAAGTGCTTTGATTAGTACTCCTGCGTACTCTATGCCTCCTGGCAGATAATCAACTATGTCCTCAATGAATAGTGCGAAAAGGCTCGGGCTCAGAGCACATCCTTTTCTTACTCCTGAGCAGTATTGAAACCATTCTGACAGTTTTTCACCGTTCCATACAGCTGCTTTCGTATCAATATAGGTTTCGAAGAACTCGTCCGAACTTGCGAGTCATACCCATGCCATACAACTTGTAAAATAGTGCGTTTCGATCCACAGTGTCAAAAGCTGCTTTAAAGTCGACGAAGAATGCGTATAGTTTTTTATTCTTTGATATAAAACAATCCCCTATGCTATTGAGGACAAAAACATGGTCAACAGTGGAATATCCCCTCCGGAAACCTGCTTGATATTCCTTTAGTAGGTTATTGCTGTCTATCCATGAAGTCAGTCGACATTGCAAAATTGAAGTAAAAACTTTGTACGATGCATTGAGGAACGAAATTCCCCGGTAGTTCGCTGGGTCAGCCGTAGAACCTTTTTTATGGATGGGGAAGATAAGGGCTTCCTTAAATCGCTGTGGTATTATTCCACTTTCCATAATGTTGGTTAACAGCAGCGTAAAACATAAACACTCAAAGAATTTCATAGAATTTAAATTCAAAATGTCAGTGAAGTTAGTAGGAAGTTGAATTCCCTGAAAGCGTCAATAAATTGGAAACTCTCGCTGTTAAATTATCACCACAAATGTTATCACCACAAAGTAAGGTTAACCTCATTTCACAATTCCATACTAAATTTTATAATTCTAACCCAGACTCGAAAAGTGTACATAATGTACCACTTTTAGCCCCATGTTTCTAAGACAGAATAAGTGTGTGTTCATAGTTGCCAGACAGATTTAGATAGACATCGTCGGCGTCGCTTGTTACTTCAATGCATCATCACCACAAACAAAGTCATTATTACAGTTACACACTACACTACCGCCCCATTCATTGATCTTTTCACCTACAATTCGATGAAATCACAACGGATATCGATTACTTGAAAACGATACCATAATACTAAGAACTTGAGTCATTGAGGAAAACAGGTCATCAGTCTATTGCTTCTCGTCGTATCTACATTTGACCTGCATTTCCCAGTCATAAGACTCGTGTGATTCTTCAATTCAATTTCTACAGAAGCGAATACCTACGTAATCTCGCGTTCGCATCACTGAAGTGCAACCCATTAGACCAGTTCGACTAATATACCTACGAAAAATGCCCACGAGAACGTGTGGCATAGGCAGACGACTCGGGGAACGATTTGAAAGGTGTAACGCTCCAATTGTCTACAGCGTTGATCTGTAATTTGATATCCTCAGACAAGGTCGGTAAATCCTGCAGTAGATATTCATTAATTTCTTTTGGTCCACACTTCCTTCTATACCCATATCGATGTTGTAGAAGTGTTTAGTTTCAAAAGGCTACAGGCTACAGGTAGTTTTTATGTGGGTTCCAATATGCTGGCCCAAGTTGAAAACACGAGTAGGAATTTGCAAAATAACAATTTTAAGAGCCGGTAAGAACTGATTTGGGGGACAATTTCGTGGAAATTTCGCTTGACATGCAGATATTTTGGTGGCTTGCAAGGGGATTGATGTGGTTAGTATAATAAGCTCAAAGTGAGTAAAGTCTTATATTACCTTACCATAAGCAGTCAAATACAGCCAATATCATACTTAAAAATAAAGTTTTGTATTATACCCTATAATTGAAGATTTGATGTCTGGCTCTGGTAGATATCTGCCAGTTTAGGAAAGCATAATATTTAAACTACAAACTACAAGATTTATAAAAATGTTCTTATATTAATCAGTTGGTGGAATAAGCTTTGACTTTAATATTTCATTGCTGGTTTTGTAGAACTCCAGTGAAAGATACTTAGGTACGTCTTGTTGATAAAGTGACCTTTCTTAGCTATAGTGCATCAGTCTAACAGAATCGATTCCTTCTCTTAAAATAATGTATATCCACATCCAGTGGCAAAGAAGACTTTGATAATAAATTAACTTAAAAAAATAGGTTGGCTGAGAATTTCTCAGTCAGATCGCAGATAATTCCATTATTGTTATCGTAAAGGTTGTCCTGTGGACAAGTGTGATTATAGGAGCGAATATAGAATATAACATCTTTCTTAACTTTATTTAACCTATATACTATACAATTATAAATTCATTATGATTAGTAATTGATTCGAGTTAGTCGACCGGAACGATGGGATATTTGCGTGAAGACTGAAAACTAGCTTGAACAGTCTGTAGAATGAGCGTCTGTATGTCGAGAGTTGTGGACTGGATTGTGGTTATTGATTGTGATGTGATGGCTGGATCCAGCCGCCACAGTCCCATAATTCACGCAATTTTGATAGAAAATACAGATTTTTAATTAGAAAGTTTAAATTTTGTATAGATTCATAGAGTATACTACAGATTGGGGTTATGTATGAAATAGCACATCAAAAAAATGGCCGCCAATGGCGTTAAATCGCAAGATCTGGATGGCCAATTCTGACCGCAAAAACGGCCAATTACACGTTTAGGAAATAATGACTCATGCAATAATTGAACTGTCTCTGGCTGTATGGCATGTGGCACTATCTTGTTGAAACCACATGAAGGTCACATCCATATCTTGTAATTTATGCACTAAAACATGTGTTATCATGTCACGATAACCAACATCATTAATTGTTACTGCCTGACTATATCTGACCCCCTTAATAGCAAAACCCTTCTTAGGTATAGCAACAAATTATTCAGTGTTAGGATTTACAATGTACCCGATTTATAGCAACCCGGTTTTAAGCAAAACCCTGTTATTATCAAATAAAATTCTGAGCAGTAGCGCAGTGGTTAGTGTGCTGGACTACTGTGCAAGGGATCCCAGGTTCGATCCCCGAAAAAACACAAAATTACATCTTAAGGTTCGCCACCTCTCGCGAACGTCTGACAAACAACCGAGAGTAGATATAACTGTCCTGAAAAAGCTTCTCAATTCAGCCGTTCGGACTCGGCATAAAAATGCAGGTCCCTTCCATTCGTTCCAAAAATAGAAACTCACACAAAACGAATGGTTGCGAGAAGCTAGGCCTAGGGTGTCTACCCGCCTGATGCGCCACCTATTTATTTATTTATTTTTTAAGCACATTCGATTTTTATATTTTTTTGCAATAAAATTTCACGAAGGAACATGACATGATTTCGGGATATAGTATAGCTATCTTCTACTGATTTTGAACCAAGTAATGGTTGGGTTTGAAGTTGGCAAACAAGGAAAACATTAGTTTTAAGAAAGTTTACGGTTATGATATGATATGATACCTATTGGATATTCCAGCGATAGGCAAATCCTTACATATAATAAAACTGTAGGCATTTTCTTTGTCAGCTAAAAACTCGGAAACTACTGGACAGATTTCGATGAAACTTTTTTAAATGTTCCTTAAGACTGTGAGACTGCTATAGGCTATGTCGTTTATAACCACGTCCTTAGGAACAGTTTTTAGCCAAAATGTATTTTTTGAAGTGAAAATATATACATACACATATACCTTGCTACGAATGGATGTTTATACTTTTGCGATCGTCAAACAAACACATTCGATAAGGGTTGATTTGTTTTCGCAGTGAGTGCTATGGTCAGTTGTATATTATGTAGGTATGTATATTATGATTGTATGTCCGATGAAGGATGGGGATGGGGTGAGTCGTGCGTGCTGCAGAATGGCATGGGGTATATTAATAATCTTCATAAGAGAAGAGACGTATAATACAAAACAGGTTTCATTTGAGAATTTCATTCGATATGTGGTATGGTAATTGTGTTGGGTTGGGGTAGGTAGTTGTTTGGATTCTATAGGAAGAGGGAAGCAAAGAAAAGGAAAGGAAATGCAGTATATTAAACAAGTAGCAAGATCAATGAGAGGGAGAGCGATGCAGAGGGTGCACATTATATATCCAATGCATTACATCCATTATCGCATATCGCCACGCAACTTTTATTCTGATATGACGTAACAGGGTAGGGTTGGGGTAGTTGTTTGGATTCCATAGTTCTACTTTGGGGTTGTTGTCGCACATCGAAAGCAATTTTTCTTGAACAGATAGGTACTGTGTATGAGTGACTTACTTCTGTCCAGCCAGTTTGTGAAATATACATATATTATCATAGTAAAGACGAAAGCCGATTGTTAGATACATACTTGAATTGTTATTGATTTTAGAAGTGAAATTGAATACATAGATACCTATTGATTTCTGAATTTAAACTTCATCAGCAAGGTAGGTAAGTCCGAAAAAATTTAGCTCTGATTAAAAAAAAATAAGCTCGGACTATTCCTTCGCGAGATAAAAAACCGATTTTCTGAAATTTTGTTGTGTTTGAGTGGGTCGCCGGATGGTTTAGATTCACAATTGGACCTGATAGGTGGCGCTGCAATCGGGTTCCAGGAAGTTTATTATTATTATTATTATTTTTTTTTTTTTTTTTTTTATCTAAACGTCTGGACTGATTTTGATTATATTGTTTGTGTGTAAACAAAACAAAACAAAGTTGTTTGAATTCCATAGGAAAGAAAATGCAGTATTACAAACAAGTAGCAAGAGTACGGCGAGGGAGGGCGATGCAGAGGGTGCATATATCCAATACATTACATCCAATATAATAAAACTGTAGTAATTTTCGTTGTCAGCTAAAAACTCGAAAACTACTGGACAGATTTCAATGAAACTTTTTTTAAAATGTTCCTTAACACCGTGAGACTGCTATAGGCTATGTCGTTTATAGCCACGTCCTAAGGAACAATTTTTAACCAAAATGTATTTTTTGAAGTGAAAATATATACATACACATAACCAAATATAATTTTGTGCGAGCGGGCAAGGCGAGCACGGGTCCAGCTAGTAATGAATAAATTGGTGGAGTGTACGATTGTCATCACAATTTTTAAAATTTGAGTTGGCCTCGACGACAGTAATGCGTTTCCTCTCGGCGATAGTCTTTGAACCAAAAATTCGTCTTGAGGTATGATTCACAGTCACTTGTTGATTGAAAAATCATTAGTCTCGGTAAAAATCGAGCAAACAGAGCATATAGATCAGATGTGGTTGTAGTGATCGTCTACTGATGAGATGAGCCCACCCACCCCATGGGAGCGAAACGCATTACTGGAGTCGAGGGAGGGTCGAGGCCAACTCAAATTTAAAAATAATTTCCTTGTTGCAGCCTGCAGGTTTGCCATAAATTGGTTCTGTCGTGAAGTTCGACGCACATGTGCAAATTCGTATTGCCCCAAATACTACAAGCACTATACCATAAAGCCACTGGATCAAGGCATAATCAGATGATTTTTTTAGAGCATATAACCAGTGTTGCCACTAAAAAAAGTGAATCCTTTCAAATATGACCGTATGACCGGATTTTTATTTTCCAAATCCGGTCAAAAGTTAAAATCAGAGTTTTTGACCGGAAACACGGTCAAAAAAAATTATTGTAATATAATATGTATTACTAAAAATATAAAACATAAGTTAACTATTTTAGGCCATTTTTTACATTATAAACATTATCCATGTTGAGAAAACGTTTTTATAATATGCGAATCTTGAGTTTGTAAATTTGTTTTTTATTTCGTTTGTTTAAAATTTACTGAAACTAATTTTTCATTTAATATGACGTGTCGTTAAGTCCTGAAATACACTTTTAGTGCATGACCATACAACGTCTTCCAATGTCCATGAGGCAGGTAGATTTTGAGTGAGAAAATCTATTTTCAGAAATAATTCTGGCATGGCCTGGGCAGGGCATAAAGGTTCTTTTTCGTACCATTGTGCTTTCGATATAAATCTGCATTTAATATTTGCATTGATAGAGTGAGGGCGTCAAAAACGGGCGTCTACTTCGGCTTTACTATAAAATTTGTTTGTTTTTCCGATTTCAATATTCTTTTACCTGTAAAATTTTATTTCATTGCAATGACGCCTCGTTTTTGTTTGTAGCCAAGTCGTTATTGGAAATAAAAGTCATGCGAAGACGTCTATGGCTAAATAATTATTTTTGGATAATTTTCTAACACTTGAAAAGAGTAGTTCACCAAACTCTTATCTGGGATTTCAAAAAAGCGTTTTCCGGTTAAAAACATTTTTCGTTCCGGTCAGAAAACGGTTAGACCGGATTTCAAAATTTCCTTCGGTCAGAATAAATAGATTTCGGTCAGATTTGGTTTTAGTTATTAAAAGATGAAGTCGTTGGGGATGAAGAAGTACTGGAAGAGATTGATGTGTTCTCAACAAAAGAAGATTTTGACGATATCCTGAATTGCGATAATAATTTTGAAATTTAGGCAAATTTCAACAATTATTAACAACGTGTTATTTTATTTTCTATTAAATATAAATTTGAATCATAATATAAACAGTTTAATGTTTGTAAAATATTGTTTTGGTTTTATAATCAAATTTATTGCATAATTATTAGATAGAGCGCTTTATGGGTTGATGCAGTCACCAAGACAAAGTCCAAGAGCACAAGTTTTTAAACTGCAATTCCCAGCAGCAAAAACTCCAAGGATGTTCAAGTAGTGAATCAAACGACAAGTAATTATTTTATTAAAAAGTTAAATTGTTGTTTTGTGGTACAAGCCCCTGACGAATCGTTAATACCGCTAATATTTTTGTGTGTTTCTAAATTGTTATAAATACCTACGTATATAAATTTTATTTTTTCTTCATTTAAGCACTATAATTGTATATGTATACCCATGGGCATTGAGCATTTGCTATTATCTGTAGTTCAATTAGTACTAAATGCTTTATCTCAGATGAACTTTTTAATGCTAAGTGTATCGGCTCTTACTTACAGCAACTTCAACCTTCAACCTTGGGTTTCGGATGAACATTTTTTTTCTGTGCAGACGGACTAGAATCGTTTTTCTGAATGTCTGCCTATATGACGTAAATACTCATTTTCCGTTATAGAAAAATTTCCACTTATGCCCGAGCATTCAGATATTGTGTCTACCTATGCTAAGTAGTATGCAAATCACTACGTCTTATATTTTTTATGATCATATAAAATTAACATTTTGCAAAGTAGCAATTTGGTGCGGGTATAATGAGAATTTATTAAATGTTAAGTGCTCACTATAATATTGGTTAAAAAGCAATAGAATTTAATAATATACTTGTGTATACGTCGTTAAAAATAAATTACTTATTTTATTACTATATTATATGCTATATGTAGAGCGCGTCTCAAATCACTGTCGCTCGGGCATGGGGTTGAATAAGAGGGTCACAATCGCGCTATACAAGATATTTTGTCAATCTTTTGAATCCACGATATAGGTACTTATAGTGTGACTATTTGATATTTATTGACCGAAAGGAACATAGACTTCTCAGGAGGAAAAGGATAAAGCTCGATACGAGGGAGACGAGTCTATTGGTGCGTGCTATACTGGAGAGGCAATATTCTAAATTTCTTTCTTACTTACTCAACCAATACTCCAATATCTTCATCCGCCTTCGCTAATGTTGATGCTTCTGTGCCATATAGCATTATATCTACTGGGATTATAGGGGAAGGGTATTTCTATAGAGTTTCTTGACAGTCTTCTACAGACGCGGAGGTGATCTGTAATCCACTGCCTGGCAGAAAGATCTTTATTTTGAACGATGTTAGTCAACATTTACCCCCACCCAACTAACATGAAGTGAGGAGAGCGGTATCTAAAAATTAATCCTAACCAGACTACTTTAGCGAATTACATAATATACTGATCGAGATTTTAAAAGCAGTGGCAAATTACTTATTAAAGATCATACACCGATCCCGGTATTCCACGAGCTATCTACATTCCATTTTGAATCAATTAGGCATGGATTTAATGACGAACTTTGTACAAAGTTTGAAATTCAACACCTGAAATAGCTGCGCTGCATAGGGTTTTATTTAAAAAAAAAAAGGCAACATACAAATTTAAGTATGTCTAATTGTTCAAATAACTATCTTTGTCGTTTGTGGCAATGCAGGCATTATAACTGATAACCGAGCAATAATTGTCATCTTCAATAAAACAAAGAGCGTAAAACGAGAAGCAACTGCAAACCTTTTCTCAAGATGACAATTGCTCGCTCTTAAAACGTCCCCTACCGACATTTAGTTCTTTTGAGAACCTTTACGTAGACAATTTGTTGGCATCAATTACGCCCCACTCAACTTTTTCTCAAGTACGAGTAGGTCAATATTTACCACATTAAGTTTATCGCTACAATGAAGAGTGTCGTCAGGTTATGTAACCACTTCTCGTAAGATCACAATATGTTTACGTTATCTACATGTGACAAATTGCAAGACAGAATGCTCGCTTTTTGAAGTCGCTATTGATTTTTTAACACGCCTTTGAAGACAGGCCGGTCTTTTAACACAATACTATCAGCGCTTTAGACCTATACATACATATTTGCATAAGATTTCATAGAGCTCAACTACATTTTCCAATACAGTATTTAAGTCTCCATTAAAATCCCTATAATAATTATATCCACTAATCATTAAACAAACAAATCCAATGTGAACAAATTTGATAAAATATTAATGTCAGACTTTTTGTCAAAATCAATAAAGATTATAAAATTCGTATACACCCAGCGGCTTTCGAATTAATATTTCGTGGAATTTCAATAAATAATTTATTAACTCCGAAAAAAAAACAAGTTCTACAGTTAACCAGATTTCACCATCACATGCCCAATTGCCAAGAACTGGTAAATCTCTTAATCTGGCTAAAGGCAACAACGTGACGGTGACACTCACCACGCATTCGTCAATTTGATATTCTGATGATGTTAATTACACAACGTTGGTCTTTCCCTACATCAATATTCTCTTTTGGCCCATTATACGGCGTACGATAGAATAGGGTATATTTATTTTTTTAGGCTTGTTGTGTTGTACAGAAATTATACAAACAGCCGATAATAAGGATTTTTATCGGTTTTAATAGTTGTTGTAAATCCTAAATTTCGAGTAAAAATGTCCATCAATCCTACGCCTTAGATGGACACAATTTTTTATATAGTAATCACTTGGGGACATTGGGACTTGGGTTGTATTGTATTGCTGGTGTGACACAAGAATCAATCTCTATAAGTCGTATCAGCAAACAGTCCTTAATCACTTAGGTGGCGTTATAGTCCTTCCACCTACGAGAGGACTTCCTCCAGTACGTTGTCATTTCTCGACGGAAACGGAAACGAGGCCGGAAATCACTCGAAGAAAGAGAGCCCTAGTTTTGTTTTCATTTACCTCTCTTGGGTAAGATACGATTCTCAAGATATTTGCAGATAAATGTTAATTCTTCATTTAATTGCAGTCTTGTCTAAATATATCTCAATGAAGAGAGTTCCACAGTTTGCTATACCTACTTTTAGCAACAAGCTCTATGCCTTTTCATCTTCGATAAACGATTTAACTTTCGTTGTCCAATTTGAACAATTATAACTTTTTAGGCAGCGAAATTTGGATCGTTTTTTGTCAGAAGTGGTTCATCAACCAGTGAATTAGTGCGTTAGAATACTCCAGATTGTTGTTGTAGTTATCTTATCTTGCAGGGTCGTCAAAAGTGAGTCCTCTCTTATGCTATGCATTGGGCTTGTTCGTCGAAAGTTAGTTTTGCACCTATAATCCACAACTTGGAGGAACAAGGGTTTTTATATCCTTAGGGTATGCAAGGGGCTTTATATTCCATAATCAGTAACCCGTTTCAGACAGATATGAAAAGTTACCTCATCTCTTTACACTTCGATTTGGTAAATACAGGGTGGTCTGAATAAAGGGCGAATTTAAAAAGTCGGTAAAATAGAAAAAAACGTGAAATAACTTCCAAACGTGATCTTAAATTATTCATTACGTTTGGGGTTTAATTCGACAGCAATTCTTATATTCTTGATTCTTAGAAGCGCGCACAGATTTTGACTTTGGTCTTCTAGACTTCTTTCTTGCTATTGACGATGTCTCCACAAACAACTATACTATTTTGATAAAACTGAGCGATCCACTGAGTCATTTAAATTAATAAAGATTAATATGCACAAAATATGGCTGATAGCGTTTCTACAATCTCCCGCGGTTGGCGTAAAATCGCTTGTTATTTGCCTCCTTCTTTTGACCGGCTTCGCTCGAATGTTTTAGTCATTCATTCATTTTCAATGGTCCCCTTGTCCATTAATTGGGTCGCGGGTGTATGTTGCCCAAGTGGACCCTCTATAGCTCTCGATCCTCCGCCATCGACTCCAAATCATCAAGGGCAATCCCCATAGAGGTAGAGGAGAGATTTATAGACTTGATCTAACTATCTCATCCTAGGTCTACCTAGAGGACGCCTGCCGATGGTACGGGTTCCATAGCACGTCGTGGGATCCTAGTTGGGGACATGCGTTTCACATGACCAAACCACCGAACATGACCGCTCCGTCCGGAGAAGTGGCTGCTCGACATTGAGTTCCTCACGTATTCTGGTATTTCTGATGCGATCTCTAAGGGTCACACCAGCAATACTACGGAGAAATCTCATTTCGGTAGCTTGTATCCGCGATCTTATTTTTTCGGTCATTACCCAAACCTCATGACCATAGGTAGGAGTTGGAACAAACACCGAATTAAAGACTGATAACTTAGCTTAGACACCAATTTCAGTCCTAAAAGATTGACCAAGCTGTCTCAAAATAGACCCAGTCTGACCAATCCTACAGGAAAACTCAGCATTGCTCCTCCATCACTCGTGAATAAGACCTCGAGATACTTAAACTTCTCCACCTGTTTCAATGGGACTCCACTAACACACAGAGTGCATTGCACTGACGTTCTGGAAACGACAACCACTTCAGATTTGTTTACGTTAACCTTTATCTCAGCTTTAACACAAACGGCTATACAAACCGATCGAGTGCGCGTTGAAGAGGACCCAAGAATGACCCAGTCATCAGCGAAGAGCAAATGACTTATCCTCAGATCTCCCAATTCTAAACGTTCTATAGTTCGAATGTTTTATAATATACTAGCGTAGCCCGTGCACACTTCATAGTGCAAAATAGATAAATAGAAGAACTGTTTTTATTGTAATGCTCTATAGTTCTTACACAACATTTTTTGTTTTTTTTTTTTTTCAGAAATTGTATTGCCTAGACAATATTATTGACTTTCATCATTTATATCGATGTTACAAATTTTAAAAACTTTGGATTCCAATTCCAAGACTATCGAAAAGCTGTACCCGCCCGGCTTTGCCCGTGCACAGGAATTGTATTGCTTAGGTCTTAGGTAATAATGTTCTTTCGTAAAATGCGAGAAATGATAATAAATCGACTTGGTGGAATTTTCTTTCTGCCTAAACTTGAAACACAGCAATACGAACAAAACAAAAAAAAGAATAATGAAAATCGGACCAGCAGCGGTTATGGAGATATAACGTCATCGAGTTTCACTCCATAGAAGATGTTTTTTGTATAGGAGGTATAAGATTTTGAATATTTTTTTGTATGTGAAGTGCCGCTCCCCTTTGACCAAATTTGACCAATCTTCACAGGAGCACTCTAGGGCCAATAATTAAGATTATCTGTAAGTTCGAGCTCAATCAATTTGGTGGTTTTCGAGATATGTATAAGATTTTGAATGTTTTTTTTTTTGTATGGGCGGTGCCACGCCCTTTGTCCAGTGTTGACCGAACTTCACAGGACCACTCCAGGGCCAATAACTAAGATCATCTGTAAGTTTGAGCTTAATCGATTTGGTGGTTTTCGAGATATACGATTGTGAAAGTTTTTTGTATGGACGGTGCCACGCCCCTTTGCCAAATTTTGACCAAACTTCACAGGACCACTCCAGGGACAATAACTAAGATCTTCCGTAAGTTTGAGCTCAATCGATTTGGTGGTTTTCTAGATATACGATTTTGAATGTTTTTTTTTGTATGGGCGGTGCCACGCCCCTTTGTCCAGTTTTGTCCGAACTTCACAGGACCACTCCAGATCCAATAACTAAGATCATCTGTAAGTTTGAGCTCAATCGATTTGGTGGTTTTCGAGATATACGATTTTGAGTGTTTTTCTGTATGGGCGGTGCCACGCCCCTTTGCCCAATTTTGACCAAACTTCACAGGACCACTCCAGGGACAATCACTAAGATCTTCCGTAAGTTTGAGCTCAATCGATTTGGTGGTTTTCGAGATATACGATTTTGAATGTTTTTTGTATGGGCGGTACCACGCCCCTTTGTCCAATTTTGACCATACTTCACAGGACAACTCCAGGGCCAATAACTAAGATTATCTGTAAGTTTGAGCTCAATCGATTTGGTGGTTTTCTATATATACGATTTTGAATGTTTTTTTGTATGGGGGGTGCCACGCCCCTTTGTCCATTTTTGACCAAACTTCTCAGGATTCATGTATGGACCAATACCAAAGATGTGCGAAAGTTTGGTTAAGAACGGTAAATGCGTTAAAGCGTGAATCGGCGACAAACATTTTAGATAGATTAAAAATTAGGACAAACATAGACAATTACCTATACGTAGGTATATCTAATTGTATTCATTTTATTTGTTTAATGTTGTATTTTTTCTGAATTCAGCCAAATACTTATTTTAAAAACACCCTAGTCATGCTCAGTTATTGATCCCGCGAATTATTTATAAAATATTAGCTATATCCGACGGAAATAAAACCAGAATATCAAATAAAATGTTGGCATATAAGCCCACCCCACACGAAAAGTACAAAATTTGATTAACCTACCTATGTAATTTTTGCGACAAAAGTCGCAGGAGTAAAGAAATATTAAGCACAAATATTAATTTGACCAAGGTGTCCATTTAGTTGGAGGGATGGAATCATAAAGTTTAATGTAGGTAAGGTACCTATACCTACATAAGAGTTGTGTATATTATAATGTTATTTAATTTTTTGGCAGTTTTGGATTTATTGTAGCTAATTCTCTGAACAAAGCAAAAAGATAAGTGCCAGCTCAAAAAATATTGAGGGATAGCGCTTTCTCTTCGTGAAAGAAATTTGGAATCGGTTAAATAGTTCCAGAGATTACCTTTACATAACTATCAGTGTATACCATCAGAAGTTGTGAAGTTAAGGACTGCAAGAACCTTTTTGTTCTATTACCTACATTCTATCCACTATTAAATGTTCTGTTCAGCAACCGCAAGTACAAAAATTACGAATGTTTGTCGCAATTTTCTTTAAAGATTATAAACATTTTGCTCAATCTATTCAAAAACCTTCAGTGTACAACTATAGCATACATACGTATATACATACGCGCAAATATTATCGCTTTAGTTGATTAAGCATTTTCTACACAATATAATCCGTATTATCAAATTAACACAAGTCACGTGTTCATTATTGTTATATATTTTGTTGTATCACAGAATTTACCACCTTTTCTTGATTAGACATGGGCAAGCGATAGAGAAACCATTGCCCGAGAGATGTTTATGGCTGTCATATCATCCAATCAAATTCTATATCTATTTATGGATTGACTACAAATTTATTAACAAAATTTGTGACATTAAATAAGTCATTAGTATCATTATTCTTAAGTAATTGTAGAAATGTTGGGGCTCTTATGTTTTTTTTGTGAACAATCTCTTGTGGTCAAAGTGAGTAATGTTCAAAAACAGAACCTTGCATTTCCAATTATAACTAAAGGGTCCGCCAAATAACTTTTTTTTTTTTAAATGCTATACAAAAAACTACTGAATATTTTCTCAAATTTCTTTTTTTATTTAAAAGTACAATCCTTCCGGTTAATAATGGAAAATAATTTCATTCAAATGGCTGCCTCGGCTGGCCATGCAGTAGCCTACACGATCGGTCCAATTTTTAAGCACATTATCGATTGTGTGCAGCTGTATTTCACCCATGGCTTCACGAATATTGTCCTTTAAAGCGTCAATTGTCTCTGGCATGTCGGCGTAACACTTATCTTTTACGTCACAAATAATAGTCCAACGGTGTCAAATCGCAGCTCCGCGGTGGCCAAACGACATCAGCTCTGCGGCTGATAATGCGATCTTCAAAAACAGGGCGCAAAACATTGAGTGTAGCTTCGGCTGTGTGGCACGTAGCGCCGTCCTGTTGAAACCAAATGTTGCCAATATCCTCCTCTTTAATTTTTGTTAACAAAAATTCGTTCATCATGGCCCGATAACGATCGTCATTGACTGTAACGGCCACTCCTTGCTCATTTTCGAAGAAAAATGGCCCAATTATGCCTCTGGACCAAAATCCGTACCAAACAGTGACTCGTTTTGGGTATATCGGCTTTTCAATATATGCGTGCGGGTTTTCTGTGCCCCAAATGCGACAATTTTGCTTGTTTACATACCCGCCAAGATCAAAATGAGCTTCATCTGAAAAGATGATTTTTTTTGGCAAAATCGGCATCTTCTCTAAGTCGATCGCAGGCTATCTTAGCGAAGCGAAAACGCATTGGATGGTCAGTTGGCTTCAACTCCTGAACCAATTGGACTTTGTATCTCGTCATACCAAGATCTTTATGCAAAATTCGTCTCAATAATGTCTCCGAAATGTTCAATTGTTGAGAACGACGGAGAATTGATGTTGATGGCGCTTCACGCACACTTTCTGCCACATCAGCAATTTTCTCGGGTGTACGCTTTGGTTTATCGATGAGGATGCCAGTTTCTTTCACTTTTTTCACAAGATAACGAACATACGGAGCTGACGGTGCTTCTCTTCTTCCAAAATCCGTACGCAATTTTCGCACACATTCTGCAACATTACCATGATTTTCAAAGTAATGTCGCAATATTTCCCAGCGTTATTCAAGCGTATACACAACCATATTCGTTCAGCGGAAGGATAAAACTAATTATCTGTCAAATCAGACATGAGCTAAGTGTTATCATTCGCGAAATAAGCACTATAATTAAAAAAAAAAAACGTTAGATGGCGGACCCTTTATATTTAACTATATGAAATATGAGCCCACTGTTTGGTATTAAATTACAATCAGTATAGTTATTTTATTAAGATCTTGGAAGTGACATTATAATGTTTAAGCACATTTTGAAAACCAGACAAAAGCTGTTTTTATTTATTATTAAAGTACTTAAACAGTATGTAGTTAAGAAAATCAATTACTACTACATACTTGCGGCAAGTGCATAAGTTGCTTAAAAAAACAACTTGAAACTTGATACCTTGCAGTTTTGTACGAGTTTTAATTGCAATTTTTACTAAGCAAGTGTACTGAAATAAATGTTCATATTGGTGGACAACATCAGTTTACGCACGTAGAAGTCATAAGTTATCTACATAAAATCAACTTAAAGAATTTTCGCAGCTCATGCTATATATCATATTATTGAAAACGCAATGACACGTCATGTACAGGAGTAAAGCATAGCAATATCTCGTGACAAATGGCTTTAAATTCGCACAACGCACGCGACGAAAGTGCTGCCCGCGACGATGTTGATTAATATGGACTGTTTTATGGTACAGAGAAGACGTGATATTTGTACTGAAATAAAAACAAACGGGGATGTAGGAATAGTGATCAGATCATTAATGTAATTTTTATAAGTCTTAAATTACGAACGACGCACGCGAGGATGCCGCGAGATTGACCAAACTCCATACGAACGCTCTTGACGACACCCCAAACAAATTGTAGTTATTTTATTTCCTATCCTCGATTCCTCGTCCTTAAACGCAATTTGAGATCCATTAATTAAGCGATTTTTATGGGTACAATGCACCAATCACCAAACGATGGGATTGGAAGAGATATTAGGAAACTGTTCTGTTGCTGTTATAGGCACTCTATTCTTTATTGGTATGAACTGAGAATCAGATATTCAGATGGGAGAAAAATGAATGTGCCCTGCTGAAAAATGCTTCTGGCGATCTGAAGCAATAAACCTTAGGTATGTACTTCGTATAAGGATTTCTCTCTGTGGTATTGACATCCAGGAGGGGCGTGGCACCTCCCAGCAAAAAAAAATCAAAATCTTATATCTCGAAAACCACCAAGTTGATTGAGCTCAAATTTATAGACAATCTTAGCTATTGGCCCAGAAGTGCTCTTGGGAAGATTGGTCAAAATTTGACGAAGGGGCATGGCACCTCCCATACAAAAGAAACATTCAAAATCTAAAAATCTTAGGTATCTCGAAAACCACCGAACAGATTGAGCTCCCATTTTCGGACACTCTTAAGTATTGGCCCAGGAGCCAGGAGTGTTCTTGTGAGTACCGGAAAAATTAGACAAAGGGGCGTGCCATTTCGAAAAAAAAAACTGCAAACGCTTTTCTTCGACAGTCATTTATTGGTAAGATTTGTACCATTGATATGAATTGTCCTGATCCTTTTTATCACTGATTTAAATGAATTTGAAATAGATTTTTTTCATTTTTCTATTTTGCACTATGACGTGTGCAGGGGGTTTGCTAGTACCTATTATAAAATATGACATAAGGTAATATCACCTTTAGATTAGTTTTTACTAGATAATGAATAAACACAAAAATTTGCTTCTAATTATGTAGTTTATTAGACACAGAGAAGAGATAAAGGATTTCAAAATTGACGTCATTTGAGTTCCGAATTAAGTAATGTTTCATCGTTTGTAAATAATAATGAATGTAATATTATAGTGCTTAGCTTATTAGTCATACATAATCATAACCAGAAGTCAAAATGTATGATTTATTGCTTACAATTCATGCGTATGTGTAATGGTAGTGCAGTTTATCTTTAACATTATTCATTAAATTATTCATTAGATTTTGTGTCTGAAAAACGGATAAATTATAAATTCTGGAACAGGAAGTTTTAACGAGGGATTTAATAAGTATGTACGTAGATGGAAGCTTCTTTGGCATAGGGGATTTCGTCCCGGAAGATTTTGGAAAAGAGATAAAAAAAAACAGAGATTATGTCCAATAATGGATTTTGAAAAAAGAGATACCTAACGTAGGGATCTCACTTTGTAGTATTGACGAAAAAGTATCTGTAAAAGGACAAAACTAATTCGAAATAAATTATAATGTTGTAAAAATAAGTCGTGTTATCAAAGTTCCAGCTAATTGGTTGATATTTGTATGTGTATCTCAATTTGGCATAACCCAATGGTTTTTCGCAGAACATGGATGTTTTGCATTATTTCTTGTGCATTCTGCACTCGCTACGATGACCGCAGTGGCAATTTTGAATTGTCACGCGTGGCGCGATTACAAAAAAGTACCAATGTAAGTTTTCTATTTTTGTTGTGGTCTTAAAAATACCATCCTTAGTGAACCCCTCCATAGCTATACATATTTTGTTTATGACGAAATTTATTTATACAGAAAAATATTGATCAATAACTGCGACTCTTCTGATGACATTTTATCGATGTCTACTGTCTACGATGTCTTTCGTATTTGATATGGGTGCATTGAACTTCTCGAGAGATTGATGGATATGCGATTGGCAAATATTCCGACGTTTTGTTGCTATTGCAGATACAACGCTCTTTGTTGCCATGAGGATAATCCTTAGGTGTTAGATATTTAGATTATTAGAAAAGTTCCTTGTCGATCGGAAGGATCAAATTGTAATACATAGTTACCAAAGATGTCCTCTTTCCCTATGCAGATTGTTATCCAAGAAAGACGAACTAGGTTCTAAGTCCGCTGCTTATTATAAATCTTCATCCAAATATGTGCTACTTGCATTCTCAATACATTATAATTAAAGTGTTACCAATTATGCATTAATTATGCGATTTTTGGGGACAATGGAAACGATGGGATTGGAAGAGATATTAGGAAACTGTTATAGGTACTCCATTCTATATTATATTAAAGTGTTACCAATTATTGTTTCCTGAACTAACTCTTATACTTTCGATTTTTTATCAAATAAACATATTAACATGTTTAATCCTAAACTCAATGAATTATTTTTTAAATAATTTCAATTTCTTCATAGTATCTGGTCTTATAATAAGGTATGTCCCCTTAGTCATCTACCAAAGTATCGTATTTCTTATATCTTTCTCGCTAAATTAATAAAACAAAACGTCTGCGTAAGTGTAACATGATGCAGAGGGAAACGATTAAGATAAACAATCTGACAAAATACTCGAAATGCAATTATACACAGTAATGTTGAACTGATTCTAAATAACGTGCGCAATATGTTATCACTAATCACATTCAGTCTGTATCCAAGGAGGGTAGATATAAGTAAATTAAATATACATTATACAAGTAAATATGACGTCTCGCGCTTTGTTCCAGAGCCAAGAATAAGAAATAAATACTAAAGTCCAATGAGTAAGTAACACGACAGATTTATGTTGATCGACGAATGACTCAACCTTGTGTAGTTTTTTTAATGGTTTAAGACAAAAAGTAATAAAAATAAATTTTCTCTAAATTAGCTATGCCATTGTGCATCCTGGTATTGAGTATCCGAAACTGTTCAGATGTTTCAGATATGAATGGCAGGTAGATCGAAAGAAAGCGTCTTTGTGACAAAGATCTTGGGGGAAATACCTACCATACCTACCTTCATAAAATATACACGATTATGTATTGCAAGACTCACAGTTTGCAGAGCGTAAAAATGCCAGATAGAGAACGAAAATATTAATTCAAAGTAATTCCTTGAAATTGTTAGTTTTACAGTCTTTACGCAGACTGATCACTTAATAAAGTGACGTGAGAAATGTGAGAAACCGTAAACACTGGCAGACGATAAAGATCCGGACCTGAAGTGATGACACTGACGTGTTACCTCAGTTACTTTCCTTGTTGTATTGTAATGGGACACTGCTATATATGGAATGGTCGGTAATTTGTCCACATTTCGTGGTAACTCAACTCAGATTACATGCAAAGGTAGCTGTTTGGTGAATATGATGTAACGGCCCGCAGCGAAAATTCCTTGGAGAGATCAAACATCCTGGTCCTTAGCCCATCAGTTCCAGTGAGGTAACGTATAGTTTTCCATTCTACGATCATGAGTCATTGACAGAGTGTACGAGGGTCAAATGAGAATGATAATCTATAGCTAGAGCTGTGAATTTTAAATCGGAAAAGTAAGAAGGATGAACTACTGTCACAGTGCGATTTGTCACGAATCACGATGGACAGAATCTGCATTACGGTCAAATCTCGATGATTTTTGCTCAATGTGGGCTGGAGTGGGGATGGAGATGGATATAATGTTTTTTTGTTTCTCTAGCAGACGTGTGATAAGTAGTGCTAATGATTATTCTTAAAACAATGTTACGCGCTATGTTATATGAGTCGTTGAAATTGATGTCCATCTAAAGGCTCCGTCAAACAGAGCGCCTTCCACCGCTGTGTTGTAATATACTGCAATACACATCCCCTGTCACACAGAGCGCGTTTCAACGCAGCGTTGAACTCACCGCGGCGTTCAAACGCGGCGGTGAAACGCGCTCTTGTGAAAAATTACAGATTATTTCTGTGACGCGGAATAAATAAATTTATTTATAAAGATTATTCTTTTTTAATCAAAAGTGTTATAGTCAAAAATGACATTAGAATGCAAATCTAAAGGAATAGTTATATTTTATATATAATTAAGGCTTAAAAGATTTTTCTTATATTTATAACTTTGAAGGTTATTAGTTTATTTAATTATTATTAAGGTGAGAGTAATTTTTGTAGTGTCAAATGGAAATATTGATAGAATTTGAAAGAAATTACGCATTTCTTTACGATATGGGCGATAAAATGTATAAACACTTTTTTTTAAAGCGTGATATGGGAGACAATTGCAAAGGAATTAAATGAGAATGGTATTCCTTGACTTGTTCTCTCTTTTTATTTATGTCGTGTTCGTTTCGTGCACCCAAATTCTTTTTCTTTTTCGGGAATTTCATAGCACGAATTTCATGGAATTTGATGATAGCTATCTGTTTGACATCGCCTAACGCGGCGTTGAGAACTTGCGTCGAAATAATTTCACCGGCGTTAATAACGCGTTCTGTTTGACGAAACCTTAATACGATCTTTAGACTCCATGAGAAAGGGGTTTGGTTGTTAATCTTGGTGAGATATCATGTAATTGATGAAAATTTCACCTCGAAAGTCTGATTCTGTAGAATGTGCGAGTGATGATGAAGATGACTCAAGATTTTCGCTAATGCACGTACGAACATCAAGTTACACTGGTGGTAGATAGATCGTTAACCCAGTTAAATCGAGAGTTATACCACATAGCGGATGACTATATCGATCAGCGTCAAAGTTCGATGAGACCATTAAATGCTGGATAATAAGTCTTGGTCCTGCGACTTCTGCAACAGGTGACTGTTAGAGGCACATTGAAAAGGATGGATTAAATTGAGCACATTGGTATAACTTGTGAAGATGTAGGATGTAGGTGCACCAAATTGAGGTTGAAATACCGTTTGGCCGTGAAAATTTTTAATTTTAAATGCACAGGTTTTACACCCCTTGTCAATAGATTTTTAATGTCAAAAGTTTGGTCGAAAATTGCAAGCCAGATTTTTTTCATTGAAAACAGTGGTGCATCGCCTTGATGCAGGACAGTAACTATGTTAAGTTTGCAAATGAGAAACCCAAGCGCATGGCGCGTGATAATTTCGACCAGCGGCCTTAAATTTTATTTGAAAATGGTAGAGTTGAGCGAAATGATTGGTATTATTGTGGCTCTTGTAAGATTTTTGATATGATTCTATAGGATTTTGTTAACTACAACCACAAGGCTTTGACTTAATTCTGCGTCAAAAACTGGAATCGTATGTCGGACCAGTTATTAATAGGTCAACGATTTGAAACTTTTAACTCGGTAGATTTCCTTCCATATTATGGCATGACGACAAAGTCATAAAAAATATAAGCGAAGAGAATTTTGAAAAAAAAAAATTTTTGCAGTCACTATTAGAATTGTTTGAAGAAACTTTTTGCATCAAAACATTTTTTTTTGACCGAGGAAAAAAGTCAAAAAAGTATACTTTTACAAAAGTTCTAAATTTTCAATGGGTACTTAATGGGTTAATGAAAGTTTTGTATCATTCAAACGGAATTTAAATGACCTTTCCATTGATGCCAAAATTTACATGAAGTAAGTTCAAATTTATGAGTAGAATTAACTTTACTTTTGTGTAAATAATTATGCCGACGACTGTAGTACATACTAGCTAACGCTTAAAAATACTACTGGTAAACGGACATTTTTTGCTTAATTGGAATGATGTGGATCTCAGATGGGGAGAACGCCTTAGGTACTACTGAATTGCTTTCTTATGCCAGAGTAAGCGACTGGCATATTTCTTGGCTTGATATATGAAGTGATGTCATTTGCCAAAGTGAGGTCACAAAAATGTCAAAATATCATCAAGGTCTTTGGGACTGACTGAAGTCACAATATGTCAGCTGATAATGATTCAGCTTTAGTTATTTGTTCAATGCGATGCGTGTCCAAGTCCTTGTGTATAAAATTCGCCGCAAAATTGGTCACAAAAGTGCCAAATTATAGACGCGTAATCAACTTATATTTTTATCTAACACGGATACAGCCGCGGATATAGTATTGACACTCCTTCCAGCTTCTTATTTAGTTGACATGGAAACATTATAAAGTGCGTAATAACCGACGCACGGCCGAAAACTTTTGGAAATTAAAAAACAGTGCACATTATAAAAACAGATAGATTTAAGGCCGAAAGGCAATAGTTATAAGGATATAGTTAAGTTCAGAGTGCTCGTTAAGAGCCAGTAAGCTAGACTAAGATACATGTTAGTCTTAAATTAGATTAAGTCATTTTTGTCTAGTATGTAAGTTAAAAAATGAAGCAATAAAAATGAATTTAAAAGTCAAAATACGGCCGAAAACTTGAATAGATATAATTAACGAAACGGAACTAACAAATTTGGACTTGGAAACGTTGTTGAACCTTTTAGAAACTTTCAAAGATCGCAGACAAACTGTCTACCAACGAAATGCGTAGGTAGGGCTTTGCAAAGTAGTAATTTAAGTGTTCGAATTAATTTCAAATTGAGCTAATGATCGCACGCCCAAACAAATAAATATATCTATTCAAAGCAATATGAATGATCAATAAAAGTCCGCAACGCAAGACCTAGTTTTGGAAAAAAAATATGGCTGTCCGCAAGCAAAATGTGTTCGCCTTCTTATGTTCGAATTCGCAGAAACTGTAATTAATATTGTTTTTAAATTTAAATTATAAAACAAATATAGGTTGAATTAAATTACAATTTTCTCAATACCTCCAAGCTCCGTCCCAAAGTATTTTTTCAACTACGAGATGGTGCAGATGTATTTGTGTGCAATACATATTTCTTTCTCTCACTTTTCTCTCTTTTCGACCAATCTGACTGGTATAAGATATCGTATGATGATGGAGGGGATGTATCTCTCCACGACAGTGGCGTAGATTTTCCCCAACGTACTTTTAAACGATCAACGATATTGAATCCAAGTATTGGTGGTTTTCATAACAAAGAGTACCAAAACCAACCAGCCAGAGCGAGAGACTTAGATCATTTGGCCTCAGTCTTAAGTGGGTGAGTGTTTTCAATACCAACCTTTCAGCCGTTGATACTGAATCCTATAGTTTGCCAGTTAAGGTTTTCTACTCGGACTGTGCGCTGCGGTAAAAGTAAAGCGCTCATGTATTTTAAGACCGTGCATAAATACACAACAATTAAAAGTGGATTTGTTTTTTTTTTTGTAATCTAAATAAATAAATAAAAAAAAAATAACTGAAAAGTGACAAACCAAATAAAGAAAAATTCACGCTAAATATGCTGATAAAGTGATTTCCGTTGTGCTTAGCATACAAATATATCCAAAAATGATCTAAACGAAATATACTCAGTGTGCTTGAGTGATCAGAAGATAGAAAAAGTGAAAAAAGATAACGCTTAGAAAATTAGTGCAACAAAACTCCGAATATTGTGTATATTTGTATATTTTCGAGAACAAAAAAAAAAAATTGAACAAAGGCCGCCGCAATGTTTGATGTATTCGGCTCCGTCAAGGGGCTCCTGAAAATCGATCAAGTCTGCATCGACAACAATGTCTTCCGGATGCACTATAAAGCGACAGTGATCATATTGATCGCGTTTTCATTGTTGGTCACATCTAGACAGTACATCGGCGATCCGATCGATTGTATTGTCGATGAAATCCCTCTAGGTGTCATGGACACCTACTGTTGGATTTACTCAACGTTCACGGTACCCGAGCGTCTTACAGGCATAACTGGTCGCGACGTGGTCCAACCAGGTGTAGGCAGTCACGTCGAGGGCGAGGACGAAGTCAAATACCACAAGTACTATCAGTGGGTCTGCTTTGTGCTCTTTTTCCAGGCCATAATGTTCTATGTGCCACGTTATCTTTGGAAATCGTGGGAAGGCGGTCGTCTCAAGATGCTTGTCATGGATTTGAATTCACCAATTGTCAACGATGAATGCAAGAACGATCGCAAAAAGATACTGGTCGACTATTTCAGTGAGAATCTGAAAAATCACAATTTCTATGCTTTCCGATTCTTCACATGTGAGGCGCTGAACTTTGCCAATGTGATTGCGCAAATCTTCTTTGTGGACTTTTTCCTGGACGGGGAATTCTCGACGTACGGCAGTGATGTGCTGAAATTCACCGAAATGGAACCCGACGAACGGGTCGACCCAATGGCGAGAGTCTTTCCTAAAGTCACGAAGTGTACATTCCATAAATACGGTCCATCCGGATCGGTGCAGAAGTTCGATGGACTCTGTGTGCTACCGCTGAACATCGTTAACGAGAAAATTTATGTCTTCCTGTGGTTCTGGTTCATAATTTTGAGTATTTTATCAGGAATATCGCTAATCTACCGAATTGCTGTTATTCTGGGTTCTAAACTGCGGCTGCTGCTGTTGCGTGCAAGATCTCGTCTCTCCCTGCAGGAGGAGGTTGAATTAATAGCTTCGAAGTGCAACATTGGCGACTGGTTCCTGTTGTATCAGTTGGGAAAGAATATCGATCCGCTGATTTACAAGGAGATCATCACGGATTTATCTAGAAAACTTGAGGGAAAGGACATACCAACTGTGTAAAAAGGATCTAAACTTTTTTTTATTCTCATTTTCATTTCTTTTTTTTTTTTTTTTTTTCCATCACATTCAACAAAAAAATTAGTATAAAAGACATTTTCGTACTCCACATTTACAAGCACTTTACGTCAGACAGAGTGAGAGAGAGCGTGTTACACAAATACCTATACAGATGCTATTCGTATTAACTCTCAAGGGGTCAATTCAGCCAGCATTTCCTCTGTGTAGAAACCAGTTTCCCCTGAATTACGCGCTCCATCGTGTTGGTTAGTGAGCGCGTCGTTTCGTTTCGATGTCATTCTCTCGCTCTCGCGTCGCGTGTGCTCTCTAAAAACCAATATGGCCGAAATGGATTGAAATAACAAGAGCAGCTAACCTTTCTTGCACCCCTCGTCACGTCAGTACGCAAACCTAACACACATATCACTATATTTAAAGACCCTTTCAGATATTTCGAGTGTGGGATAGATAAAAGAAGTGCATTTTCATTACCACCACCACCATCAAATGGAATACCCTTTATCCCAAAATGTCTACACAAACACAATGGCAAAGGGACAAAAGGATGGTATAAAAGAGTAAACGAAGAAAACTGGTTTTACCGGATTTTGAAGACATTTTCCAAACCCACTGTATCGACAAGATAAAGCATCAATATATCTCTTTCCACTCAACAGCTACCTGTGTTGAGTTTTTTTTTGTTAGTTTTTTTTTTATTCCTCATTTTTGTATCTTTGAAACAGGTAGCTGGAAACACTTGGTGGTCACACATTTAATTGCACGACTGTAGTATAATTTTTGATTTCGAATTTAACTGCAAAAAAAGACAGAACAGATTGCAAGAAATTAGCGATTTTGTTTATTTGGACTGAACGAATTTATTTTAGTGGAACTTTATCATTCCAAAAGCACTGTCTAGATATTTTTCCTTTTCTTTTTATTTTTGCCTCCCAACTTGCCTGTTTAGGCACTCATCCAAATGAATAGTGCAATTATCTACCTATCTATATCTCTATTAAAAAAAAAGCGAATTAAAGACAAACAAACAAAAAAAGACAAATTCTAAATACAAACAAAAAAGTATTCTAAATGATAAATTGATTCATTTTATACATGTTTACCTGAATAAATTAAACATCTATAAAATGCAATTGATTAGATATCTACATAATTAGATATAATTGAAAACTTTTGCCTGCCATATCATACAAAATACTTTTAAAAATATAACATTTTGAAAGTTGCAACATTTCTTTTTAAGTAATTCATATCACTTTATAATACTGTGCTCTAAATATCTTATCACTAACGAATGAACTGATAACATCTTTGTACATTGCATGTATCACGATAATATACAATGCTTGTGTGTGCTTTTTTTTATTATTAATTTACGTACTAATGAGGTTTTGTAATTCACGGCGTATCGGGAATCTATTATTTTATCGCTTAAAGCAGCGCCGGCAATTTTTTTTAAATTTGTGTGCGCGTATGCGTAAAATTAATTGATTTAAGTGAACCCTGGGTTGATTGATAGAATTTTGAGCGAGATACTTGCTCTATATTGCACAATTATGTTGGTAGATAGTAAACGATGAATGTTGAATATCGGTCAGTTTTTTTTTTTGTGAGAACTTCGTGGCTATTTTTGTTGACAAATTAGTGGGACAAAAATATCTTAATGCTGTAAATATTTGCCAACATTTGGCAAATTTTTTCAAACGGCTTCTGTTCTATAAATTGTACGTTCCAAAACATAATTAATAATTTAGTGGAAAAAGTCTCTTAAGTTACCATATTTTGCAATAGGTCCCGCGTCGGGCGCCATTTAGCTAACAATTTGACTAAAATACTCATGAAACTACTTTGAACACAATTGTGTAATACAATGAGCAGGCATTTATGTTTAAACATACATACTTAAATAAAGTCAGTGGCATTTAGAATACATATAAAAATATTATAGGTATAATATAATTAGGCAATGTATTCGTCGAACAAATTTTAATATGGCCATCTAAGTTAGCGAATATTTCTACTTAAATACTTTTTTCAAATACTACTTAAAGCAAATATACTCAGAGGCTAACAGCAAATTTATAATCGATGGCATAACCTAAGTACATAATTTCGATATGCCAACGTTGGGCACCACTTCAATTAGTTAACAAATTTAAATGCAAACAAAAACTGGCTTTGCAACTTTAATCAATGCATGTGCGGATGAAATGTCACAAGACCCGTTGTTGGGCGCCATCCGATAGTTTTACTCAAATGTTTCAATAATCGCTTGAAATGAATATGCTCAGAGGCTAACAGCAACTTCAAATAAACTCAATGCAAATAATAACACTTAGGAGACTTCCAATGACCTCTCGTTGGGCGCCACTCTATTTCTTGTTCTTATATGTAGTAACATTATAGGCTGACGTTCTCTTAGCAACACATTCCGAATAATTTTACTGAAATCGTCCAAAAACAAAATAAGTCTACTTATTGGGTCACTATAAGTCCTAAAGAAATTAATAATAGGGTGCCATTTCCTATAACTCACCTCTGTCCATCGTTGGGCGCCATTGCATTTCGAAGACATTTTTATTATTGATATATCCTCTATAGTTAGTCTATGCACAGTATTTTTCTGGTCAGATTTCAAAAATGAATTCAATAAAAGGTATGCCTCACACAGTCGATTTTGATTAGCTTTTCTAATTTGTGCGTACAACTCAGCTACTATTTAATTGTGCCTCAAGCAATGTCGGTTTTTGGAAACCCTCAGCTGTCAGTTACTTGTGCCTTCAAAAATATTTCAAACAATGATAGTCAGCCTGCATAATTCGAAACGATATCCCAATATATGTGTGCATTGTGAGATTGAAATTAATTTGCAAAACGAAAACCGCATGCTGCCTTTATATCATTATATGTACTCATAATCATAAATTCTCATGACCATACATGGTATCCCACTACAATCAAACAAGTCGCCACCGATTGATATGATGACAGCAACAAACGCACTTAGAAAAAGTGAGTTTCCTATTTTTTGTTGTTTATTTTTTGTCTAAACTCAAACTTGGATAAATTTATTTGTCTTACAAAACTTTTTTTGTTTTGCTTTTTTGAAATTACAGGCAAGCGTATACTAAAATCAGAACTCCGTATCCCGTTAGTAGTATATTATTATAATTGTGGTAAGAGTTTCAGAGTGCTGATCTATTAAAAAATAAAAATAGTAATATTAGAATGTTGCACCTTTCTTATAAAAAAAAAGACAAGAAATAAGAGTATTTAATTTTCAGAATGGATATTCATACATTATATAAAGAAAATAAAACAATCATGTCATCAGCACATAACATTATACTTAAAAACTGAAAAAAAAAAAAAACGATTATTTAGTAATAATTATATAGAGAAAATAAAATCAAATGATAAATCGAAATAAAGCATTGGAGTGTGCTTCATAATCTTGTTACTCTCTATGCAAAAAAAAAAAAAAAACGACCGAGATATATAATTTATACTAAATATAAAATAAAAAATACGAACGAAAATGTTAACAAAACATATTTAAAAATCAAAAACTGATAAGAAAAATTATTTTATTTACTTCTTCTTTTAAATTATAAGATGAGAGAAAAATAAGTAAATTATTAAATAAGAGTTGTGATCATATAAATATTATACTACAATAATTTTCAATATTTTTTTTTAGTGATAGCGTTTTTATTTTAATTGTAATTTCTTCTCCATTGTTTATCGCTTCATATTTGTGTAATTTCTCATATATATACTTTTTATATACAATTTGTTTTGAGTGGTAAACAGAGGAGAAGGAGAAACAGAAATATAAAAATAAAAAAAAAAACGTAAAATATAAATTAAAAAGAAATAAAATAAAAAAATAATAGTTATGTAAGAGCTAGACTAAGCAAAATGAGACAAATTTGATAAAGAAAACAAAAATTATATATTTTTTTATATAAAAAGACTAAGAAGCAATTTTAGGATTATACAAAAGAAACATAAGTGAATGTTTGTATATTTTTAGAAATTATGGTAATTAAAAAAAAAGTAACAATTCCATAAGATGATAACAAAAGTGGGGAATGTTACATATTTGTACTTTTTTTAAAAGAACATATCTAAATAAAGAGCTAAATTGTATGCCTAAACAAAATGCTTATTTTTGTATTTCTGTTAATTTTTGCGATTTTTTTAGGAAAATATTGAGTAAGTAGTGCTATAAATTCATAAATTAATCGGTCTCGAATAATATTTTACTGATCTGTGATCATTCAGCGTAAGTAGTACTTTTAATAACTTGTATTCACATTTTACGAGAAGCTTTATAAAAGTGCCGGCTCCTTGTGACAAGAAAAATAAAACGAAGACAAGCAAACTTCTAACCACACTGCGAGGCTTCGATAAGTCTGTAAGGTTATAGATACAGGCAGTAGGCCTAACGCTAACCTAATCACCAATCGATTATGTGTCCGTTCTTATATTTTTGGGACGAATGGAAGAGACCTATAGTTTTTTGCAGTTAATTTCTATAACGATTGTTAGACGTTTGCGAGAGGTTTTCTTATGTAAAATTTTTTGTTTTTTTAACCTGAGAACCCAGCACGCTAACAACTGAGCCACTCCAACCAAAATTATGTTACAAACAAAAACAACCTATGGAGAAGAAATGAAGAAATGTATCTTTCAAGTTTTGTCTATAGTAATTCATACATAAATATGTGGTTAGCCCAACAGTGGTATATAATAAGGAACCTAGGTCCAGCCTCTAAGAACAGCAGATTGTTGAACTAGAAAATCTGAGCAACATCGGATTCAATTTACCAAATTTGCTCACGAACCCATCTATCTAATCTAACCAGCTAGTTGTTGGCAAGTGTTATTAGCTGTCTAAATATCTACAGTTGTTCGACAAGATTCTGCAGGAGCCTTGATATACTCTGATTTTAAAAAACAACAAAGTTTAGATGAGGTCTCAGAGTCCTTATCAATACTCAACACATCCAAGGTATAGGTTTAGGCCATTACTGACAAGTAAGTAGTATATAGCCAAGTTAAACCAAGAGTACATTACGAGGACTTGCAGTTTTCACCCTACAATAAATTTCCTAACTACGACTGCTAAATATAGGTATGCGTATGTATGCAATATTGATATCTCCTGACAGAAGGCATATCAGCGCCCCAATAGGTGTCATTACGGGACACTGTCTTATGGGCAAGCATGCAATAGGGCATGACGTATTCTCAAACGATTTTTGTAGGAGTTGTTTGGATGAAAAGAAGGAAGAGGAGACCATTCGTCACTTTCTCTGAACTTGTTCAGCTCTCTCCCGAAAATGGAAACTCTATTTGGGAGCTTTATATTACATTGATCTAAACGATCTAACAAATGTAGACATTCGTAATCTGCTATGCTTCATAAGAAGCTCAAACTAGTTCAACGAGTAGGACGAAACTTCTTCTATATTCATGTGGTATCACAAGACGGGACCTTATAATGGTCTAAGTGTATTGGGCTTTTGTCGGCAGCCCTTTGAACCTAACCTAACCATGTACAAAATATTGGTTTTAGTTATAGGACAGAATGGTTCAGGGACTTAGTTCCAAACCATGCCCATCATTATATTCGCAAAATGCAAATAATTTGGCGTTCTACCTTGGAAAAGGTATGTACAATGTATATTGATGCTTTTTGGAAATCTACTAACGTTTTTCCCATCTACTGTACTTTTATAGGCAATTCTACTCCAGAATTTTTTTCAGAAGTGTCATCGCTTGATCAAACCCCTGTGATCCCCCCCTAGTTAAGGCCTTGGTGTTAATGGTTTTTGGACTGCACCAATGTTTTGGAATGGCTCATGGAGTAGTGCGCACAAACCAATAGAACTAGACCGTCGACTCCTCCCATATAACGGACTTCGCCTATACAAGCTGCCCGCGGGCCCAGGATTTTTCTTGAATTGGTGCTGTACAAAATCAAAGGCGCGCCATTAACGCACGCATACTTGAAAAATCCTAGGCCCATGGTATAGCATGGAAAATCATTGCCGCCATTGATTTTGACATTTCATACTTATTCACAGATAGGGGAATTAATTCCGGGGAGAATCGGGTAGGTGCACGGAAGTCGGTGGTCCAGTTCTATGTGGTTTGTGGTCATGGGCCAAGTAATAAGGCTTTTCTCAGGTAATACGTTCCAAGATCTACTTCAGGATGTTATTCTTCAAGTCAACATGTTTGTACCCTCGCCAAAGAATGTCGCAGACAGTGATCTTTCCGCCCCACATACCAACTCCTTGTGCCTATCAAACCAGAAATATTTAAATATAAAGCCGCAATCGGTATACCGTGCTCTGAACAAACTATGAACTATGGCAGCGGCAGGGATCAGTATGGCCGGAATTAGCCATCTGCGGCTGCTACTACTAGTCATATAGGTAGGCCGGGTTTGAAGTTGATAAATGGGTAGTGTGTCTAATGTTAAAGTTGCTTAGTTTTTTTTCAGAATGTAAAGATTTTGACTACTCAAAATTTATAGGCGGCAACGTTCCTTCCGCTGTGCCGAAGAGCCTGCATTCTCGTCTTTAAAATAGCAGACAGCTTGCTGTTGTTTCAATTATGAGCTGCCGACTGGATACAATACAATACCTAAAAGCCAGTGATCAACCATTGACGCGGACCACACGGGACACGGGACTACTCCAAACGGGGGTAGACAGTTACTACAGTCATCCTCGGCCTTGCTTATAGACGAACCAATAGACGCAACCATAGGTTTTCCTTTCTTTATACCTGGTGCTATCCATTGAATCTCCTGCGGAAATATCTGTCTTGTGGTTGCTTGAGGATGGGCTAACTCAACTGATTAGAACCTTCTGTGCAAAGTCCGTATATTCCATCCCATATTGCATATCGCTTGCGTTCCTGCTCTAGTTCCCGTTGAAGGGAAATAGTTTTCTAAATCTATTGTATGTGTCTCTCTGCTGTCTGCTCTTATAATCAGCTATAAAGGGTTTATTTGTCACTAGGTATGCCTCTTTACAGCATCCTGACTAGTTTGGAAAATTATGCCCTATTTTTGCCTTCCTTTACGTTAATTTAACGCTAAAGCTTGGTGCGGGATCCATTGTTCTACCATTTGTAACAATAGCAATTTACAATGAACAGTATAATATAATTATCCCTTTGGCGACCATTTATTTACTTTCAACTTTAACATAATGCAGCTCGAATTTGACAGAAGCTGCTCCAAATAAAAGATACGTTGTTGTCGTCTTAAATTCAAATTTATTTGTTGACTTGACTAAACCTAGCTAAACTTAATGTGCCTGCAAATAGGTTCTACAGTCTTTCGTTTAGGAGAGTTTAATTTTTGGTCGATTGCAAGGGAGCAAACATTCTGCGCCACTTCTCGGCTAAATTGATAAGCTTTCTCAGGTCAGTTAGGTACTCTCGGATGTTTATCGATGTTCACGAAATGTCAAATGTTCGAAGGGGGAAAAAAATACACAGAAATCCTGCTCGGTATAAGCCAGCAGACTAACCACTTCGCCTTCTTATAGACAAAATATTTACCCTAGGGTATCATACCACCTAACTCCACAAAAATGCACACTTTCAGTATCGTTTTTCTGTTGAACTTCCATCTATGAACAGTCCAAGTCCACATATCAGGCTTCTTCTTCATCTTTTATTCAACCAACGATTGCTTTGACTGTTTTGTATAGGCATTTGTACCAGTTTGAGTTCCCTTCCCTCTATATCGTATAGATTCTTAAACAAGAAGACAGAAAATCTAAAGAACACAAAAAGAAATAATAAAGAAAATAATATAAACAAACCCATGGGTAGGTAACTCTTCATGAAGGTATGTATTTCGTTTTCAGGCCACGACATTTAACCATCTCCTCCCGATCACCACCATCATCGACGTCGCCATCGTCGGATCGTCTTCATCGTTATTGTTCCCACATACACACCGCATTTTATATTCCACAGAAGTTATCCCAAATGCACTCTCTCCCTCGGGCGACGACAAAGCGCAGTGACATGTAGTTCAGGAAAAATCAAAACGCTTTGAAAATCTTTTCTTGTTAAGACCTCCGTCGCTATAGAGTGGTGGCGGAGTGCGGGTCTCCAGAGACACCATTGAAGAACCGAATGATCTTGCACACAGTCGGGAAGATCGTGGGACTGGTTCAGTCAACTGTGTAGAAATGAAAAATGTTGGCTGGAAATTGACAGGCATTGGGGTGTTTGGCACTTTGGTATGTTTATTGGAGGTGAAGTGTTACTTCTTTTTTTCTTGTTCTTTGTTAGACGATTGTGCGTAGGTAGAGGCTTGGCTCTGTAACATAAGAAATTTGGTTACCCTCACCACAGAAATTTGTCATTGTCAAGAAATATAAAATTTGTTTTCGAAGAGAGTTTGTGAACGTGTTCAAAAATAAAATAATTAAACGCATTTAGGCGTCTAATGACAGGCGCCCCAATAAATTGCTATCCTAAAACAATGCCTATAGTACTGCATCGCTGATCGTGATCAAGGGGCTATTGTTTTTAGCTAAAACGCTTGAGTGATTTTTATGCATTTCTGACATTAAAGAAGCATAACTTTTAATTTTAGATAGATGATGTTGTAGCTCTAGCTTTAATAACTTTAATGACTGTGGGAAATAGCTATCCCAATGGAATACTATGCCTAACATTTGGACAGCATTGTGTGTTGTTTGCATATTTAGATTTATTGCTACATGACTCAATTTGGAATTATACATTTGTCAGGTAGCTTTAGCAAAACGGAGCTAAATAAACCGATACCCAGAAATCCAAGCTGTATCACCTACCCCTACTTTCATTCTCCGACTTATACTAGATTTCAAATTTAATTGGGTTGAATTTTTTAGTCACTCTTCCAGCTTTTAATCACGCCCTATTCACCGCGCTTCTTAAATAAAGTGCGAAAAAATTGAGTGAGACTTACTATGGACCTATGACTTACTGTAACAACTTTTCGAGATTAAACCTCTGAGCAAATCGTAATGTAATTTGGCAGAGATATAATAATCGTTCTTTAACTTTTTATCTATTTTATCTATATATTCCTCGGAGGTATGATACAGATTTTCTGTCAAGATTTCGAGCGAGAAACAGCTGTCAGTGACAAAATACTTACTTACTTTACTTAGGCGGCTCTACAGTTCGGGGTGAACCGAGGCCTCAGCTAACAAGCCTCTCCAGTTAGCCCGATCCTTAGCTAACTGCCTCCAGTTGCGCACTCCTAGTCGATTGAGGTCGCCTTCGACTTGCGCGCGCCACTTAAGGCGAGGTCTTCCTCTACTGCGTTGTCCCTCCGGGTTAGACTCGAAGACTCTACGAGCCGGAGCATTTGTTTCCATCCGCTCCACATGTCCTAGCCATCTTAAACGACTTACTCGCAGTTTTTTGACCAGGTCGATGTCGCTGTACAGCTCGTATAGTTCGTGGTTGAATCTCCTTCTCCAAAGCCCGTCAAAATAACAACAAAATAACAAAATAACCTATGATTTAAAAAGAAATCATATCTATACATATAATAAAACTGTAGGAATTTTCTTTGGCCGTTAAAAACTCGAAAACTACTGGACAGATTTCGATGAAACTTTTTTAAAAATGTTCGTTAGGACTGTGAGACTGCTATAGGCTATGTCGTTTATAGCCACATCCTTAGAAACAGTTTTAGCCAAAAAAAATTTGTCTGAAGTGAAAATATATACATACACATGACGTATACCATGCTACAAATGGATGTTTATACTTTTGCGATCGTGCGACAGGACAAACAAAAGCAAAACTATACTATCCAATGAGAAAATCATTAGAAAATTTGTTCGGGTAATCGACAAAAGGGTTCGGGTATCTCCAAAACCATCGAACAGATTCAGCTCAAATTTGTAGACAATCTTAGGTATTTCCAGCGAAAACTTTTCTCCATGTCTTTAAACAAGGATTTTGTACTTTGTTTGCGATAGAAATAAAGTCCTCAATTAATAACATGCAATAGGCGAGTAGTTCTAAGCAAACTAATACCCAGGATTACACAGCTTGTAAAGGCGATTTTTATTTAATTTATTCTTAAACGTTGTGCTCCCTGGTGAACCACTTTTCACTACATAGTCAAAAAAGCAGTAGGTTTAGGTTAGATTAGTCAGGACATGTAACTAATATCGTTAATGGAGTGATGTTGGTAAATCCTTTTGAGAGAACAACGACTTGGTTATAATTAATTGATTCGCTTGGATTTGTAACTTATTTACTTTACTTATCAGGCTCCCGACCCGTGAAGAGTCTCTGCCTGAGACACTGCAGCCTTCCATCCTCTACGATCCCGGGCGCGCTGCTTCCAATTGTCCAGAACAAGCGCTTTGGCATCCGCGATGGCTTGGTCATTGAAACGGAGGTTCGGTCTTCCTTGTCTTCTCGAACCTGGGGGCTGGGATTCGAAGATCCTCTTGGCTGGAGCATTATTGTCTATTCGCTCGATGTGGCCGAGCCAATGTAGTCGTCGTGTTTTGGCTTTTTGGACTACATCCACATCTTGGTACAGCTCATAGAGTTCGCGGTTGTATCTTCTCCTCCATTCGCCCTTCTCGCACACAGGACCAAAAATCCGCCGAAGTATTTTTCTTTCGAAAGAGCCCAGTATCAGCTATCCCTTCTTGCTTATCGTCCAGCACTCGGCGCCATAAAGCAGAACTGGCAGGATAAGGGTTTTGTAGAGCACACATTTCGTCCTTCGAGTTAGGAGTTTTGAACCCAATTGTTTTGCCAAACCGAAGTAGCAACGGTTTCCTAGGGTAATTCTTCGCCGGATCTCCACTAGGGTGTCATTCGTGGAGTTTATGTTTACTCCGAGGTAGGTGAACTCCTTAACTACCTCGAAATTGTTGCTATCAATAGTGACGTTTTGTCCTAGGCGGTGGACAGATGCTTGTTTGTTTGTTGATAGCATGTACTTAGTCTTATCCTCATTTACTTCAAGCCCAACGGATTTCGCCTGTTCTTCAATCGCAGTGAACGCTTCTATCACGGCACGCTGGGAGCGACCGATGATGTTAATATCGTCCGCATAGCCAAGCAGCTGGACGGACCTGTTGAAGATAGTGCCTTCCGTGTTGACACCTGCCCTGCGCACTATCTGCTCCAGTACGAGATTGAAGATAGAGAGTCTCCTTCCCGAAATCCGGTGCATGTTTGAAAAAGTTCGGAAGAGCTGCTTCCAAACTGCACGTTGCAGCGCGTGTTTGCCAGCGTCACGCGACGCAGCTGAATCAGTTTTACCGGGATTCCGAATTCGACCATCGCCATATAGAGCTCCTGACGATGTATGCTATCATACGCGGCTTTAAAGTCGATGAATAGGTGGTGAGTTTCGACTTGAAATTCGTTGGTCTTTTCCAAGATTTGCCTCAGTGTGAACATTTGGTCTATACTCGATCTGCCGGGCCGGAAGCCACACTGGTACGTGCCGATTAGTGTGTTGCAGAACGGTTTTAGACGTTCACACAGTACGTTGTATAGGATTTGGATTTGTAACTACTACTACATATTTCGAATTGGACCACTAATTCATCATCAGACTTCTTTAAGCGTTTGTTTGGACAGTCGAACATTCAATTCTCCGAATTCATTCCTCTTTGAAAAACATTAGTGTTCTTCTCTTGTCAGGAAGTATGTGTGTCCATTCGCGCTTATTGAGCTATGTGCATTAGGCCACCAATTATATTGACATTGGTATATAAGTATACTACATAGTTTGGTGTGGAACTGTTTCACAATGAAAGCGCCTCATCAAAAACAGCCCAATGCTCAGATATCTTGATTTGTACAATCCAAGTTAGTTGCTTCTATATATCAATATTAGGTTCTGTCTTCTCTTTAGGCTAGTTTCCTTGATGGCTCCAATGCGTAAAGTTTCTATTAAAGTTTTGTCTATACAGTGTTCTAAGGCCGCACTGGCAAACGCCATTTAGATAAGAGGTATCAATCGCCCATACCTACTACTACATGGTAGATTCTATCTTGTTCTCAGTAATTCACTTTAATTATGTCATGTCTCTCGTTTTGTCAATTTAAACAAAAAAAATTCCGAAAACTTGCAAAATTCGATAAGAAAAAAAAATCTAACAGCCTATACAGAGAAAAGTTCTCCTGCAGTTATCTCGTTACAAAGATAACCACACATCAGTGGTAATATAACTGGCGTCTCAAAATGTTTTAAAATCTCAAAATCTTTCGCGCATACCAATATGAAAACACAAACTTAAAACATCCTCCATTAAAAGATAAACAAATTGCTACAAACAGAACTATCTCATCTTGCTTAGATCATTGGTGTCTTTTTAGGATGACAACGTTCACCATTAGAAGTTGTTATGTCAATAGTACCTCACGTTTACTTTGGCATTTTTTGAGACATTTCGTCAGCATGAACTCGAATTCAAAACCCGAATGTGCTGTCCATGTTTACATCATTTTCCGTTTGGTATCTTATCATTCTTGTCGAGTACCCGATGAAGACAAACATCGCATCAACCTTTGCGTAAGTACTCGTATACGTCCTCTTTTGGCTTGGTAAGAGTGAAAACTGATAAAAAAAAAATTTGTATGAGTATTGTTTGCCTTTTTATGTTTTCATTCCATTTCGTTTTTACATAGATGGAAACTGCAACAGGTAAAAAATTGTATATCTACCTATTATTGTATCTAACGTCTTACATAATCTAAACGAAGGAAAAAGGTCTTAGAATGGATGTATCCAGCTATAGGAAATAACTTGAATAAATTACTGTCTCTGGTAGTCTGGGGGTTGGATTGTTCCACTTGTTCAACAAGACGACGAATTTGAATATGAAATGAAGTGATTTACGTATAGCCTACGACTAACGGAAGCGGAATGGTTAGATTATTGAACGTGTTAATTATGGCTATAGTCGGTAATTTTAATTTGTCGCTTCGTTAATTGGGGCCACTGGCTATTTGAGGGCAGACTATACTATACCGGCGCACATAATGAGGCAACACATTCGCATGAAGGGTAGACATAGTTTGCTTGCTGAGTTACAGCATGTGAAAGCCGTGCTAGTCACACGCAAATCACGTCATAGTAGAATGTAGGTAAACTCTGGGAATTAGTTCAATCTGTTACAATTAGTTTGAACGTTTTGCTTGGGCTACTGAGAGGTGATAACGAATAAAAAGTGGCGGTTTTCCGATAGCTAGACGACACACGACTTTTCGTCACCACTTATGATTGTCAAGACTGTATTGCTACGGAAAACAATGTGGAATATAATGATTCAGTAAAGCGTATGATTGATTATAATTATAAAATAGAGCTGTTATGGAAAATTTGGATTATGGGGCTTGTTGGAACCGCATTCATCAAGTAAGTATTCATTCAGTCGATCATAACTTTAAGTGAAATTTGAATTAAATATATAATGGATTGATTAATCAATCCTAAAATGAGTCTTAGTTTAGAATCTTATTTAAAGCGGTGAACAAGCAGTGTCGACTTGATTAATGTGCCCATGAGGGCACTAAAAACGGAATACCCATTAAACCGGTGTAGATCAATCAAAATAATATAATATACACATAAACAAAAAACAATTGTAGCCAGGGCAAAATAGTTGTACAAACTCTTAAACAAAACAATTTATGAAAGTGAATCAACTCACTTTAATAGTTATTAGACTTTCTTTTTTTTTTTTTTTTTTCTTTTTTTTATTGCAGATTTTCTACTTTGGTTGTCTTTTGGGTATTATTTTTTTTAAGTTTATGCAATTATTGTTCGACCAACAATATCTTTCATCGAGAAAAATTATTTTAAAACAATGATTCAATATTCAATTTATTATAAAGAAATAATTATGTTTAACTAATTTATAGCAACGCAACTTCTAATGAGCATACTTACAGCGACTACCTATATAAATTCGAATTGCAGGTATTTAGTCAATAAATGAATAATTATACACTTTCGTGGTCACCTAATTTCTTGAAGATTAAAAATCCAATACGTAGAAATATAGATAGATATATAATATATAATTACCATATTAAATAAATTAGAATTTAATACATACCTATGTTTATTATAAAAGTAACAACAAGTTTTGAGAATCTAAAAATTCTAGCTACGTAGCAGAATTTTAGATTTAGATAGTCCATGAAACTATTACGATACCCTAGGGTAGGGCGTGATTGCAATACAGTAAAATCTGTCAAATTGGACCACCCTTGGGAGCCAAGAATTGTGGTTCGAATAGCAGTTGGTCCGATTATGGAGGCCCCTTTTAATTGGACCGATTCACTTACAAAGCTTTTTCAGCGCATGTATTGATGAACATTTCTATTTAATCTAAAATTTTTTTTTTTCAAACCACAATATTACCTATTCTTAAACGCTGCCGAAATGACTTTGTGACTAGCTTCTCACAACCATTCGTTTATGTGTTTTTATGTTTGGGACGAATGGAAGGGATCTACACTTTTATGCCGAGTCCGAACGAGTAGTGGTTAGAGTCATTGCTTGTGACCCGAGCGGCGTTGGTTCGAGACCCGGCGGGGGACAGCAATACTCTGCCACCGACCACAAAGAAAACCAATAATATCAGAGTTTCTCCACCACTACACCAAAAATGGGGTTTTTGCTTGGTAGTACAATGGACCGAGATTCGTCTGAGTGGTCCAGGATTTGGAATCCCCTTAAAAAAAAAAAAAAGTATCCCAACATTCGAAGCCCCTTTTCGAAGGAAAACGCTTCTGCTCGATCGCCAGTAAAAGCTCCTGCTGAAAGCGGGGTACTCCTCGTCCAAAATCAGAAATGCGCACCCGTGATGTTATGAAGGCACTTGGCGAAAAAATTGCGGAGCTTGCTGAATTTATAAAAGCCGGGAATAACAAAATACGGAAACTGGTGAGTTCCATTTACTCTACGAATGAAAAGTCAATGGACCCCGATACCGGCAACGCCCAATACATGCTGTGCAAGGATTAGCCAAGGCCACACAAACCATGCAGCCAAAGCTAGTGGACTACCGAGCAGTAGTTCTAAGAAATATAGAGGTGTCGAAGTCCAAGGTAGATAACTTTGAGAATAAAGACCATCTACGCCAAAACGAACCGGAAAACTGGTACAAAGTAAACCCGAGAAAAAAATAGGAAAGTGGGAAAAGTCGAAAGGAAATACAAAAAACGACTTAAAGACCATCCTTTTGTTTTCTTAAAAAATATCGAAATCGAAATTTTAATCAAATATAACATTACGATAATGGGGAAACTCAAAAAAGTTGGTCCAGCAATTCCGCATTTGTTACAATCGTTATATTTCAAAAAGATTGTACTAATACAAATTTATAAAAATAAAGAATAACTTTACATATACAGTCGACGACGGATATAAGAAACCTCTAAAACCCAAAAAAAAGGTTTCTTATATCCGAGTTGTTCTTATATGCGAACACGTATAATATAAGAAACAAAGTTTCACGGTGTTTCCACATGCGTTTCTTATAAGCGATGTGTTTTTATATTAGTGTTTCTTATATCCGTCGTGGGCGTACATATACAAATTTTGTTTGTAATTGAGATATTTGTCACGCAATGACAACTGAATATCAAACGCATGAGTGTACTGTACATAATAAAGATCGACCTGCAAATAGTCATACACTCATACAGGAAGCTATCAAAAAGGAAAAAAAAATCTTCCCATACCGTCCAATTTAGGCAGTCTATTAGCAATTCATTGGTGTTTCTGTGGCCATTACCATTTTACGGCTGAGATTGATTCATGCGTTTCGCTTGAATTCATGTCGCAATAAAAACAAAAACCAGCTATATATACGGCCAATGTGTCTCAATAAAGTTTGAGGGGTTGTAATAAAATAGAACCTTAATCTTATTGCTATCTTCGTCTCTACCTGTGGTAAAAATTATTGTAAATGCAGGCTTACATTTTTTGATAAATCTGGTTTATTGAATATTGAAAAAAAGTGTTAGTTATACAAGAAGATCAACACCGATAACGTGGGAGGCATTGCCACAGCCGCATAGACAATCCCCATGTCGTCTTAAGTGAATCATTTTATTTCGTAAAATATTTAATTGAATAGTGTGAAAATGCGGAAATGGGGAGTGGTCATCTTTATAGAGACACCAATTCAGTTGTCATTTTGCCTTTGTCAGGGGCAAGGATCAACACTTGCACGATCACTTGATCGGCTTAGTTAGGTAATGGTGAGTAAGTAGACATGAAGGGGGTCCAATTGAAGTTAGTTATTAAGTAGTTCAAGTAATAAATTATTAAGCTGATTGCCAAAAAAAAGTCAGTTCATGGCAGAGATCGCAGGAATTAAAATGTTTTGTGATGAGTTTTTCTGTGTGTGTAACTAACTAATCGGGAAGCTTAAATTTGTATATTCATATCTTCTGCTGCAGAGTATTTGATTGGTTGTAAAGAGATATAACTCTTGGAACGGAAAATGCAAAAATCAAAATACATAATCTTGGGGGTGCAGGGAAATAAGTCCTCGGGAACTAAGTCCACTGAGGGAATTAGATCCCACCTAGTGGGCCTAGTGGGAAATAAAACTACCTTATTTCGTGGAAAATAAATTCCAAAAACTCTGAGATGTTTCATTCCCCTTTTAATTTGAAGTAAATTCTTACTGTCGATTAAGAACAAAATATCTACAGTAATAAGTGGAAATGCATAAAGTGGGGGAGCATGCTGCCCCTGCAACCCCCCTCCTTGGCTTTTCTGTTGGATTTAGAACTGTGCGATAAAAGAAGGTAGGTATACGAAAGAGATCCCATCAGTGGCAATAATAAAAGAACCAATCAATCAATCGACTTTCCCGATTTTTTTTTTAAGCATAGGTATACGCGACAAATGTCCCGTACCTATTTAATTTTGAGTCCCGTATTTCCATTATAAACTTCATAATCATCATCATCATTTTCAATGGTCTATTAAGTGGGTCGCGGGTGTAGGTTGCTCACGTGGACCCTCCATAGCTCTCGATTCTATGCCATCGACTCTAAATCATCAAGGGCAATCCCCATACGGGTATAGGAGAGATTATGGACTTGATCTAACCATCTCATCCTTGGTCTACCTAGAGGAAGCCTACCTGATGGTACAGATTCCATAGCTCGTCGTGAAATCCTGGTCGGGGACATGCGTTTAACATGACCAAACCACCGAAGCATGGATCGCTCCGTCCGGAGAAGTAGCTGCTCGACATTGAGTTCCTCACGTATTCTGGTATTTCTGATGCGATCTCTACGGGTCACACCAGCAATACTACGGAGAAATCTCATTTCGGCAGCTTGTATCCGCGATCTTATTCTTTCGGTCATTACACAAACCTCATGACCATAGGTAAGAGTTGGAACAAGCACCGAATTAAAGACTGACAACTTAGCTTTGACACCAATTTTAGTCCTCCACACCAATTTTAGTCCTAACAGAATGACCAAGCTGTCTCAAAATTGACCCAGCCTGAGCAATCCTACAGGAAAACTCAGCATTGCTCCTTCCATCACTCATGAAATTTTAAATTTTTAAATTTATTCAAACATTTTACAAGTTTAAAAAAAACATGCATTTCCGTATAACTAAGGCCTACCGCTCATTCTTTAGTCTTCAGCATCAAATGCACAATTGGCGTATTTTTTTGGGAAGTGAGTATAAGGCCTACTGTCCACGTAGCTGCACTTCATACGCACGCTTTCGTCATTTGCATTTTGGTGTACGCTTGCTTGCAGCTTCCTTGCAGCTGGCATATTAGCAAACGAACCACTGTCCACGGAGCGGCAAAATACGCTTGTCGTCATTTGCAGCTTGCATTGCCGCTTCGTGGACAGTGGTTCGTTTGTTTATATGGAAGCTGTAACCAAGCGTACAACAAGATGCAAATGACGGAAGCGTGCGTATGAAGTGCAGCTACGTGGACAGTAGGCCTAACAAAACCAAAAGTAAGTATAAACGTTTTGCATGTAAAAGTAAAAGCTATAGATTCTCAAAAAAATACGCCTAATGGCACATTTTCAATGACAGTTCACACATGACAGAATAAATGTATGCAGCATGTTCCCGCAATAGTCCAAATAACGTGTTTACGAAAGAAATATTAAAAAAAAATCCCGGACAATTCGAAAATTCGAGAAAAGCGGAAAGTGTTTTTTTTTTTTTGTATATAATCGCTACTTCACGATTTGCGTTCACAAAACGATCATAAACAAATTTGTTGAAATTTAGACAGGGCAACACTATCGAATCAGCTAGTAAAGATTAAAAATTATAAAAATTATACTAGGGGGCAATTCCCAAATGCACAACGGATCGCATAAATAGTTTCTATTATGATATTATCTGAAAAAGTATACTGAAAGGGTACTCGGTGTCTTCTTTTTTTTCTGTACATAATATATTTACAATTTAATATGGAATCATCATAGCTTGATTTAGGAGAAATACTTTTGAAGGACACGTCTCATTTAAAAAATCGAGAAGTGACTGAAGCTTCACCGGGTGCGAAGCATTTGTCTTAGACATGTGTACGACAAATGTGTGCAACATGTTTTGTGCTTATTGTGTTGTTTTTACGTCATGGAAGGATTCATAAGTTAAGTTTGTAGATTATATTTTCCCTTCAATAAATATTAATTTATAGAATAATCCAATACAAGAATTTTGTGTTTTTTTTTCTGTTTGTTGCTATAATTTTTATTTTATTTTTTTGTCCCGGGTTTCGCCGTAACTATAAGACAAAAGACACCTTAGTACACTTCTTGCATTTTCGCAGTTTTTTAGAGCTGAATTTAAGGAAGGGTGCAGTTTCAATTGAAACAGAGTTGCTTAACTGTCCGTGGATATATATGAAAAAAACAGAGCTGTAAATAAAACGGTTGGTGTTTTCTTAAATCGTGCGGAGCTCGCTAATAGAGAATTGCCTTTGGTAGCGGCATCGCTTAAGTGGTGGTTGGTAGAATTTGAAATTTTGTGATTATTTCAGTCAAATTCTTTAGGTGAATGAACTTTAATCAAAGTTTTTATCGAGAACTCAATCATTATCAACTAACTCGATCACATGAACTCATCTCGTCGTACGTCTAAGGAAATTGGGGTCATTACGTGGAGTGGTAGAGTGAATTTCGCTATCAATGTCATTGAACACTCAAATATTCCCCCATTTGCAAGCGAACTCATTGAACATAGATTATGTGACAATGCTACATGACACACCGGTAACATAAATCTATCCAGTGCAATTGTGAGATCGCATAATCACTTTCAACTTACTTTCAATTATATTCGACCTCTTGTAGTTTACTGAAAACATTTGTTGGATCAGCTGCAAATATACTATTCCAAACTGAATCACTGTACAGTATTAGCCCTGAGTAGCTAGGGGCTTTGTCACTTTTATTGTCTTCGTCGGTCGGTCGCAGTTGTTCATTTATATTCGCTGTTCAGCAACCACATGCGCGCGGTCAAACTAATTTCGGAGATGAATTGATCTTGATGAGGAAATTTCAATCCCACTATAGCATGCAACTAATTGTAATGTGAGAGCAGATATACATTACGTCATATGGGGGGTTGGAATTCCATTACGTATTTGAACAAAGTATGAAATATGCGGCATTAGCCTTTGGCCTATTATGTATGTTTGTTGCGATATCTACGAAGCACCTTTTGAACTCTCTGCCAAGTCAAAGTCAGTGTCAGAAATTTGGATATCAGCCCCCCTTTTAACCGTACAGTATTGAAATATGTACATAAGCCAGGGATTTAAAATGTATATACACACACGTCGTCGGTATGTAAATGTTAGGTTGTAATCGCAGCGGTTGATAACACCACGTCGGTATTGCATAAGCATTAGGTCCGGGCAATGCGTAGAGGTCTAGGCGCTACATTGACGTTGTTATCTGTTTTTTGTTGTTACAACAAATTGTGTATTGCTTTCTTGAAAGTTGACGACACAAATTTGTTTGAACAATTAGAAAATCGGTTTTAAAGGCGGACGTTCCCCTTATAAATATTTTGTTCATAAATCCCAAGCCAAATGGATATATGGATAAGTGATAATGTGCGATGCATGAGGTTGTATGAGCTTGTGTTTATTTGTTGTGGCACTTTATTGCTCTTTGGAATTCATTCGTTAGCCACACAAGACTATGAGATACATTGACATAGGGCATTGGGACAATGTTATTTTATCATGTGTTGCGTGTAGACGATCTGCGATAAAGCCATGTTCAATCCGAGCGAGACTAGGGGCTCGCGATCGCGACAGACAAATTAGTCTTAAATATTAAGTCTGTGACGCCTTGCTATGGAATTAATTATATGTGAATGAAAACCTTAGCTCAGAATGAATTTTTCATCGCGGATTCGCATATGTTTGCGTAGGTATATAATAAATTTGCTAACTATGTATAAGTGCAGGCATACCTACAGTAATTTTCTAATATGCAGTTGAAAACAATTTTCAATTGTTAAATATGTATGGGTGCTGAATATTGTTTCAGTGGGTCACAGATGGTCGCATATTTTTGTTATGCGTTAATTTAGAAAAACAAAAAAAAAAATAGCTAAGGCTGAGATACTACCCAAAGCAAAATTATTTAAGTCGATGCAAAGATGAAGCAATCGACAAAGAAAAAGACTTTCACTTTTAAAACGTTATAATAATTCAAATTTTATTTTTACTATGTGCCTATAGTTGACAAAGAGCTAGTTTTAGCAGGTGGCTTTTGCTTTTAGATGATTAGCGAAAATTGACCAAGAATCGTCTTTCATCCTTCCAAGAAATCTCGGTTTTTATTTACCTTTGGCCAGCTGATTGGGCCTTCCAGGGTCAACAACCCTTCTTGTAAGTGTTGGTTTTACATGACAAATATTCTTATTCATACATAAACAATTACTTCCAATAACTCTAACACATACTACAATGAACAATTACATTTTTTCCCTTGCGGATGCTAGTTGGAGTGTGATGCACTCATAATCTATTTCGTTTGCTAATCGGCCATCATTCATTACCGATTTTCGGAACAACGAGATGGTCTGCTGCATCTGCGATCGGCTAGAGGGAGATAGCATGTTTTGACTTCTCGTTGGTATTGCACATGGCAAATCTGACGTTTGGTTTGTTGTTCGCGTGGTTTCTTGTTGTTCGGTAGTGCGGTGTCGTCTTCATGGATTTCGTGAAAGTTATTTGATTTAATTACTTCCTTTACGCGTTTCTTGTTGTGCCTTTTCTGAAGTGTGCCTTGGGCTAAACATTGATTTTGTGCAAGCTGTGATTGCAGCTGAATTAAGATGCATATCAATGTCTAACCCAGTGCACAACTTCTGTAATCCTGGGCGAGTGTTAGATTGTGGTTTGCCCAGATAATTTGTGACATGGTTGTTGATCGTGGTCTTATTGTTGGGAACCAACAGCAGTAGAATAAGCAATGTTGAAGCTGGTTTAAGGGTAGTGATGCGATCACATGAGAACACAAGCGTTTTCACTCTCTCACCTCTCACCTCCACGTTGGTGACTGGTGGGTGCCTAGTACCTCGGCTGGAGATGGGGTAACCATCTAGAGGAATTCTCTATAGATGGATCCAACGGTGGCGCCTACAGCTCCAGTTAGGTCGAACTGGTAAGTGTAATCCCTATATGAGCTGCTTCGACATATTTGAACACCAGCCTCGGATAATGGAATTCCGCAAATGGCAACCAGACACGGAACGTCAATGGACTACGACTTAAGAGTATATACCTGGAATGTACGAACGCTCTATGCTATGGCGATGGCCGAATTCGGAATCCCGGCAAAACTGATACAGCTGTGTTGCGTGACACTGGAAAACACGCGCTGCAACGTGCAGTTTGAGAGCAGCTTTTCCGAACTATTTCAAACATGCACCGGATTTCGGCAAGGTGACGCTCTATCATGCGACTTCTTCAATCTAGTACTGGAGCAGATAGTGCGCAGGGCAGGTGTCAACACGGGAGGCACTATCTCTTCATCCGTTGGGCTTGAAGTACATGCTATCAACAAACAAACAAGCATCTGTCCACCGCCTAGGACAAAACGTCACTATTGATAGCAACAATTTCGAGGTAGTTAAGGAGTTGACCTACCTCGGAGTAAACATAAACTCCACGAATGACACCCTAGGAAACCGTTGCTACTTCGGTTTGGCAAAACAATTGAGTTCAAAACTCCTAACTCGAAGGACGAAATGTGTGCTCTACAAAACCCTTATCCTGCCAGTTCTGCTTTATGGCGCCGAGTGCTGGACGATAAGCAAGAAGGGAGAGCTGATACTGGGGCTCCTTCGAAAGAAAAATACTTCGGCGGATTTTTGGTCCTGTGTGCGAAGAGGGCGAATGGAGGAGAAGATACAACCGCGAACTCTATGAGCTGTACCAAACTGTGGATGTAGTCCAAAAAGCCAAAACACGTCGACTACATTGGCTCGGCCACATCGAGCGAATGGACAATAATGCTCCAGGTAAGAGGATCTTCGAATCCCAGCCCCCAGGTTCTAGAAGACAAGGAAGACCGAACCTACGTTTCAAAGACCAAGCCATCCCGGATGCCAGAGCGCTTGGTCTGGTAGTGATGCGATCACATGAGAACACAAGCATTTTCACTCTAGCCTCCCACTATCAACTCCTACTCTCACCTCCACGTTGGTGACTGGTGGGTGCCTAGTAAATCGGCTGGAGATGGGGTAACCAACCCCTGTGGAAGGTCGTTGGTGGCAGCGAACGAGAGGAAGGCGGGGATAGTGTCCTCTCACTAAGGCACTTACTCTTAGGCGGCAGCGGAGGAATTCTCTAGATGGATCCAACGGTGGCGCCTACAGCTCCAGTTAGGTCGAACTGGTAAGTGTAATAGCTATATGAGCTGATTCGACATATTTGAACACCAGGTCTATAGGGACTTCCAATACTGAGTCAGGGTGTTGGAAAAGAGTTGGTGGCGGAGGAGCCCTCAATGGGTCAACGGCAGCGCTCATATCCTAAAATGGGTTAATGACATCGGTTTTTCCGGCCCGCTGTCCTAGGACAAGAGCCTGGTACTCCAGGTTGGGGGTTGTGCCATCGGGGTAACTTCCCGACAATGGAAAAAACCACTATTTATGAGACACAACCAGCCTCGGATAATAGACTTCCTCAAATAGCAACCAGACCCGGAAAGTCAATGGACTACGACCTAAGAAGTAAGAGTATGTACCTGGAATGTACGAATGCTCTATGGCGATGGCCGAATTCGGAATTCCGGCAAAACTGATTCAGCTGTGTCGCGTGACACTGGAAAACACGCGCTGCAACGTGCAGTTTGAGAGCAGCTTTTCCGAACTATTTCAAACATGCACCGGATTTCGGCAAGGTGACGCTCTATCATGCGACTTCTTCAATCTAGTACTGGAGCAGATAGTGCGCAGGGCAGGTGTCAACACGGGAGGCACTATCTCTACATCCGTTGGGCTTGAAGTACATGCTATCAACAAACAAACAAGCATCTGTCCACCGCCTAGGGCAAAACGTCACTATTGATAGCAACAATTTCGAGGTAGTTAAGGAGTTGACCTACCTCGGAGTAAACATAAACTCCACGAATGACACCCTAGGAAACCGTTGCTACTTCGGTTTAGCAAAACAATTGAGTTCAAAACTCCTAACTCGAAGGACGAAATGTGTGCTCTACAAAACCCTTATCCTGCCAGTTCTGCTTTATGGCGCCGAGTGCTGGACGATAAGCAAGAAGGGAGAGCTGATACTGGGGCTCCTTCGAAAGAAAAATACTTCGGCGGATTTTTGGTCCTGTGTGCGAGGAGGGCGAATGGAGGAGAAGATACAACTGCGAACTCTATGAGCTGTACCAAACTGTGGATGTAGTCCAAAAAGCCAAAACACGTCGACTACATTGGCTCGGCCACATCGAGCGAATGGACAATAATGCTCCAGGTAAGAGGATCTTCGAATCCCAGCCCCCAGGTTCTAGAAGACAAGGAAGACCGAACCTACGTTTCAAAGACCAAGCCATCCCGGATGCCAGAGCGCTTGGTCTGGACAATTGGAAGCAGGGTGCCCGAGATCGTAGAGAATGGAAGGCTGCAGTGTCTCTGGCAGAGACTCTTCACGGGTCGGGAGCCCGATAAGTAAGTAAGTAAGAAGGTTTGGAAGAGTTAGTTGTAGGTAAGTCGGGGGACAGTTCTGTATTTCTATACCCTGCCTGTATTTTTTTTTTTAATATTTAATATAGAACCAGCTTAGTGTCATGTGACTGGCGCATTGCAGCCGATTAGATTAGGTTAAAAAAAATAAATAAATAAATAGGTGGCGCAACAGGCAGGTGACACCCAAGGCCTAGCTTCTCGCAACCATTCGTTTTGTGTGAGTTTCTATTTTTGGGACGAATGGAAGGGACCTACAATTTTATGCCGAGTCCGAACGGCTGAATTGAGAAGCTTTTTCATGACAGTCATACTCTCGGATGTTTGTCAGACGTTCGCGAGAGGTGGCGCAGTAGAAAAAACTTTAAGATGTAATTTGTGTTTTTCCGGGGATCGAACCTGGGATCCCTCGCACAGTAGTCCAGCACACTAACCACTGCGCTACTGCGCCCACATTAGATTAGGTTAGGTCATATTTAAATCAATGTAGATCCAGTAGCGCAGTGGTTAGTGTGCTGGACTAGGTACTGTGCGAGCGATCCCAGTTTCGATCCCCTCAAAAACACAAATTACATCTTAAGTTTTTTTCTGACAAACATCCAAGAGCACGACTGTCATGAAACAGCTTCTCAATTCAGCCGTTCGGACTCGGCATAAAAATTGTAGGTCCCTTCCATTCCTCCTAAAAATAGAAACTCACACAAAACGAATGATTGCGAGAAGCTAGGACTAGGGTGTCTACCCGCCTGTTGCGCCACCTATTTATTTATTTGTTTTATAACGATCCATGTTGTAAGGTTCCTATGGGAACCTATTAAAACCTACAGGTTGGTAAGACAATTACGAGGCATTAAAAAATTCAACTGAACACAAAGGTGCTGATTGGTAAACTGCTGGTAGCTTGCAGCACAGTTGCACGAAAATTGGTTGCAGGTCCCATTAGCCTATAGGCGTTTTTGTTATGATTTGAAGAAGGCGATAGTTGTGGAACATCATCTGGTGTTCAATTCTCTTCAAGCTTAAGCATGCAAAGCAGGATACTTACAAAAGGGCTAGTTTGTTCTGAAACGGTATTTTCCTTTGGCGGAAATGACTTATGATCCAATATAGGCAGACTTGGATATGCCTAGCGATTCAAAAAAGATGCCTATCAAACGCTGTCAAAAATTCGGAGGCATTTGCCGAAAATGTGACAAACTGTGGTATGTACTATCTTTCTAATGTTTGTAAAAATAGCAGTTCAATTCTCTAGGCCAGGTGTTCCCTAACTGTGCGTCGCGACGCCCTGGGGCGTCGTAGCGCTGTTCTAAGGGCGTCGCAAGTTTTATTTTTTCACTGTTGTAAGATTTCAAACAAATGAAAAGCATTACGATTCTCTTTACGAATAGGTACTAAGAGCTAAGTCCAAGCGAAGTCCAATCGTCGAAGATTAAGCGCGTTTATGTTTCCCGCATTTCCGGTCAGACTTGCTTCGTGGCTGTCACTCGAATTTGCCTTACACTCAAAATTAAATAAGGGGTTTTCAATGGATATGTATCATTGCCAGCCAGATTCATCGGGAGCATTGCCGTGGTCCATGAGAGTGTATACTACAGGACAACTCGAGGCATTCAAGTCGACGTGCGTATAAGAAATCGGTCTTTCGCAGATTCCAACTTGGCGAATTTTGCATCGGGACTTGATGGGCTTACTCCAGTACAAAGTCCAACTAATCTAGGAGCTCAAAGTTAATGAACGTAGACAAAGCCGTTTGTTCTCTGACTTGGCTTCCGAGCGTTTTTAGATGAATGCGGGTATGTGAATAAGCAAAATTGCCACAAATTTGGGACGATGTTTCAACGTTTACCAGTCTTTATTAAAAAACCCTTTAGTGAATCTTTAGTAAGATCAGCTTCACATATCTGTGCTTTTAGAAGGGCGTCGCAAAAATATTTCAACCTCTCTAGGGAGTCGCAGTATGAAAAAGGTTGGGAACCCCTGCTCTAGGCTTTATCGTGAAACTGCATGTTCTTGGCCCAAGTGGCAAGGGTTTCTTCATAGCTGCAAAAACACTTCATTTAGACTTTAGAGCAATGACTCAAGACTCAAGGCAGTGCGAAAATACCTCCGCCCTATGAAGTACCTCCGAAGGCGTTGTAACCTTAAACCCCCAAGCGGGTAACAAAATTTCAAATTTCATGATTGATATCTACTGCGAACTGCGATATCCGCTTAACCTACGTACATCAATTTATAATGCTCTACCATGACTTTGCGTTGAAACGTGTTGATGAAAATTAAGATACCCTAAGTACCTACAACTCGCTTGGGGCTCGTTTAACATACAACTACAAAGAAACACTCCACATCTCAACCGACTTTCACTTATGCAACACAATCATTTTCAAACAAGATCACATATAAGTCTCCCACCGTGTACCCAACTCTCAGTCACTAATCGAGAAATCACGTCACATTAGCACCTGTTTCAATATTTCTCATTCTGAAATAGAATCACGAGCCAATAAAACCATTTAAAGCCCCACCGTCAAATGTGTATTTACCAGACATTAGCGATCTAATACCTTTTAGGAAGATTTTCAATTTTTATTGCGCGCCAATGATCCTCCAGCATTCAGCTCCTCCTTCTAATCACACCGACCGACACATCGATTAATTAATTGCGATAATAAAAATTGTCAAAAAATGTCACCACATGCGGTTGTAAAGTTGAAAGGCTCTCTTTCAAGTTTGTCATTAGTCAAGGAGCTGCTCAGACCCGTTTGACCAGTCCACCTTCAAATGGTAAATAAAATATTAGCTTATCTTGTTATTATAAATTAGCAGCTTTTTCCCCATGAATGGTAACGCGAATTGAAATTAATTGTGGTCCAGAGTTTAGCACATTCTCGCAGTCGTCGCGTCTCGTCGCGGTCGTTGCGGCATCGCCGCCAGAATGAAGAGCTTTGCTCGACTTTATGACCGCAATTTGTTGCAGATACATTTTATGATGGTCTGAGGCGAATCTCGTCTCATTTGTGTCGATATGGAATTCTTCGCGAAGCTATTCATTAGTGAATGGAACACTCGCCACCGCCGCCGCCTGCCCCAAACCGATATCCAATTAACTTGTCTGCGAGGTTTCGAATTTCAACGGATTGGTTGTTGTTGTTTTTTTTTTGGGAACACAGATCACTATAAATAAAGACAAGGCGATGGTGGAGGGTGATGTCCAGCCGTAAACATGGAAATTTCATGAGCCAACAAGAAACTAAAAACCAATTTCGGTTTAAGAAAATTCCAATGACGTTGGCAAAAAATATGTTGGCGCATAGCCACTTTCGCCGCCGCGCGACGCCACCGCTACCTTAAAGACACTTTTTGGTTGTGAACTCTTACCTTAGCCCGAAACATACCTACCTACCTAATTATGACATATAATTCACTTGAAATTAGCTCGTAAATGCCCGCCATTGTAGTAAGCCGGCTTGTGTGTTGTTGCAGCAGTGAATGACCAGTTCCTGTGCTCAGTGTCCCACTGCCTCCCTCTTCGACTATATTATGATTATGCAAATATTAATCTAAAACCTGTCTGCCAGTGGGGTGCGGCAGAGGTAGTGCGGTAGACCGACCGACCGTGTTTGGCTGGGGAGCAGGAGAAGGTTTCAGGTGGAATTGGATTCCTATGGACTGGCACTGGTGCCGATTTTGTTAACGCTGCGCTTGGCTTACATGTGCTCGTACTTATGGTCTTTAGAAGTTTCGCCCATTCAGTCGTACATGTAAAGGTAAGCACTGTGTGCAGTACGTGTACCTACAGAAAATACTCATTTATTTTATGTGCAAATAATAAACTAGTGAATTTTTTTACAGTCGGATCACGCCATGCCTGCGATATTATTTTTACTGTCTTTGCGGCTGCGACGGCTATCAAAATACACAATTTTATGCGCTTATTTTAATTAAGAAATAGCATAAGTGTCGATAAACTTCGATTTATGTTGACGTGGCGGTAAGAAGTGAGTGAGATTGTGTGCACTGCAGTACTACACATGAGCAAAGGTTATTCAAATTTATATAGTGAGGATGAACAGAGTAACCCCAGCACTCAAATTTCATGTCCTTTTTTTATACGAATGTTTAGGTATTTATACGGAACCAAATTATATTGGTTTCCATGTACATATTATGGCTTTATTAATAAGAGCAAACATTCCCATTAATTATGGAACACGCAACGTCGGTCAAATGGCTGGCTTCACAGTAGCGCATTTTGTCACTTCAAATTTCCAAGACCTTGTTGATGGTTTCGGGCTGTAGCTCATGGATTGCTTGGATGATACTGGCCTTATGTGCTTGAATCGTTTCCGGATTGTTGACATAACATCCGTCCTTCACGGTTCCCCACAAAAAAAAGTCAAAACGGGTCACCAAGACGGCTGATAACACGATTTGGGAATTTGGTGCGCCAAAGATCGATTGTGGCATGGCGCGCCATCCTGCATGAACCAGAGGTCGCCCAAATCAAAATCTTCAATTTCAGTAAAAAAAAAAAGTCGTTTAACATGGCTCTGTAACGCCCACCGTTGCGTTGACCGAACCGTTGTTCCCAGCTTCATTTTCGAAGAAAAATGGTCCAATGATGGCACCACTCCACAATCCGCACCAAACTGTCACTCTCTGTGGATGCATTGGCTTCTCGACAATAACGTGCGGATTTTTCGAGCCCCAGATGCGACAATTTTGTTTGTTAACGTAGCCGCCGAGATGAAAATGTGCAAAGACTTGCTTAAAACTTATTTTCAAAATACGTACTGTTTGGGCTATATACAGAACTCTCTTTGGAAATGAATTTTCAATATTTCCCAACGTTGTTCAAGCGTAAAGCGACTCATTTCGTTCCGCGGAGGTATGATACTGTACTGACTTTCTGTCAAGATTTCGAGCTTGAAATGAAACAGCTGTCAGTGTCAAAATAAATAAAATAAACCAATTGATGACCCACCCTGTATATGCCAAAACATACTGCCTGGATATATTGGTTAGAGTTTGACAAGAGAACGGTTATAAAATTTAATACTAAAAGTAGGGGGAATGCGGGAGACTTGAGCCACTTTTTGTTAAATCGTTAATAAAATTTTTTTTATTGACCGCAGCCACCTATTAAATGCATTTTTTTCTAGCTACATAAATCTATTTTAAGAAAAGTCCAATCAACTTAAAATAAACACCAGAGATTTTCGACAAATGGCAAATGTTTGAAAACAGATTTTCGGCTCAAGTCTCCCCTACCGCAGGGAGACTTGAACACCCCTTTGGGGAGACTTGAACATACTCAAATTCTATAAGCAAAACAATAAAACAAATAACATAACAACTATCAATCTGAATAAAATTAATTTTTATTAATTTTGTGGCATTATCTACAAACAAAAAGTTATGTTTAATGTTTTAAAATAAAAATATAAAAGACTTATAATAAAATGTTACAAACGTTTATACATATTATATAAAATAAGTAATTCAGTTTTCAAACATAAAATAGAGTTAAAAAAACTAAATGAACTTCCGAAACAAAACAAAAATTAATAAATAATTTAATTTTTTATAAATTGCCATATCACTTAGACAATAAGCCACTGATCAACTCTCCCCTCAGCAACTGTCTCAAGTCTCCCGTTCACATTTTTTAACAAAATAACATTTATAATTTTTGTTACGTACCTACATGCCAGCATAGTTTTATGCTAGTATTTACAAAGTCAAATATCAATATTATTAGGTAACATCAATATTATTTACTAACAATGTTGCACATAAATTTTATGGAGAAAATAAAAAATTTTTTTTTTAAGTTTTCATATTGAAAAACACATTTTCTCCTCCACCAAACAAAGCGCACGAACGATTTAGAACTCCTTTTGTATGCAAGTAGCGCGTCAGTTTCTGCATCACATACATTTAAATTCATTGGATTTGAATGGAATTTAAGCGAGTTATTGAGAGTGTCTCAAGTCTCCCATATGTTCAAGTCTCCCGCTTTCCCCCTACCTATTTAGATATTGATTAAATTAAGAATCAAGACGCAAATATTTTCTGAAATGATATAATCACCATCACTAGAAGGGTTGCTGGTTGGTTACTCAAGTGGACTCTCCAACTCTAGATATACTTTCAGGGGTAATGCCAAAACGCGTATAAGGACTTAGGAGAGATATGGAGCTTGATTCATTCATCTGATTCTGTCTGAATGTCAATCGAATGTCTTGAAATTTGACTGGATTGCACTTAACGTGACCAACCCACAAGAATCCGCTTTGTTCGGAAAATAACACATTGAATAGGTATAACCACGCATATGGGTTTTCCTTGTATGATTTTTGCAAGTCAACGCAGGAATTCAAGGAGAGAATCTATTTTTCGGTATTCGCGGGCTAATTCTTTCTGTCAGTACTCTAACCTCATGACTATAGGTAAGTTTTGAAAGGGAAACCCAATTAACGGTCGAGAACGAATGGCTCTCCGTATCTGCAAAACATCACATACATACTTCCAAGACTTTTAAAGCATGAACTAAATTTTATGAGAGAACTTCTTTTACCGTCGGTCGCCAGGCTAGTAAATTGAAAATGGGCTAAAACAATCGAGTAGCTCTGGTAGAGTATGGAAGGCTGCAGTGTCTTAGGCAGAGACTCTTCACGGGTCGGGAGCCCGATAAGTAAGTAAGTAAGCTCTGCTATCTCCCATACAAAACCAATATTAGATTAGATTTACAGATTTCTAGGTGTACGAGTAGGAGCGTTCTTGGTTTCAATATGTCTATCTCCGCAAGCAATTTGGTAATTTTTTTTTTATTTTTTTTTTTTTTTTTTTCAATTTCAATTTCAATTTATTATAATAATACTTTGTGGTACATTAAGATATAAATCTTTTATAGTACTAAGTTTAACAATGTCAGCAGTTTTACAATTAATATGCGGTATAAATAAAAAAAATGATAAAAGATAAAAATTACTTTAATTTACAATAATAGAAAATTTAGAAGTTGGTGTGGTACCAAGGTAGTGGAAAGTGGGTGGGGATCTTAAGGTAGGAGAGAGAAATACAGAAGGACGGCACTCTTAAAGCGTGTGGCATTTGAAATGGCTCTAATATTTATTGGAAGAGAGTTCCATAATTTGATTGCGTGGATGAAAAATAAACGCGAAGAATTTAGATAACGATAACGAGATGGAATTATGGTAAGTGTTCTAAGCGAACGACCAAAATTAAGTTACCGAACTGACATTCTAGGAACTGGGCGCGTTATTTTCCCCTTTTTTTCGCGGATAATCATTGAATTGAGTGAGGTAGGCTTCTCCTATCCCGACCCGTCCAGTCCGCGATGTTGTCTTCGTTAACCGTAAGGATCATAGTAAGTTTTCCCTGAATTGCATTTGGTCCTTTCAAGTTTACTAGGAACACATTATCGGGCATCTTTATTCTTCGGATTCAATTAGAAAATATTCCATAAAAGGCATCAGTGGTAAATTCCTCGCCATATCCTCTACCGTTGCTGAGTGTTCTTTTCTAAACGAGAATTTTGTTCAGCTAAGAATCGCGCTTTCTTCAGTCTGAAGGCTATGAAATAAAGGTTCACCAGGGTAGTAACGAATGTGAGACTGTGCTTCAAAACCTGATTGGTAGAACTCGCGACAACTTTGAAGACGAAATAACTCGCTGTGGTCGATATGGATGGCTCTATTAACTATTCAACTTTTGAGAATATCCTCGATCTTTGATTTGACTGTATATGTGGTATAATCGACTTAAGAACAGTATTTATTATAGGAATATTCCAGTCGTGTATGTATCTTGCTTTATTGTCTATTGCTATAGTAGATATTTCTGCTTGAAAAACGCTGCAGTACTCGGGTGGACTCCAAGACTTCTAGACTTGCATTATTTCTGAGCAGATACCTACTCCTCTACCGGTCTCCATTTTTTGGTAGGTATATTATATATGACAATTTCATGATCTCTTCTTTCTTCTTTCCTGCATGTTTCTGATGATTTGCTCCCTCCAGGACTCTCTTAGTCTCAGAGCTCCCTTTGCTGCAGTTCATTTAATGAACATTATCTAATCGAATAAAATAAAGTATTTCCGTTCCACCATTAACGCCCTCCTTACATCTTCTGTGGTAATAACCGTGGCGAGATCCTGTCCTGTATTAAGCATATCCATACACGCATACACTTTAACAAATTAGATCATATTTCTCTGCGCTCCCAACTTGAACTTAATTAAATCATCAATTCGCAAAGTTTATGCGCCTACAGCTAGCTAATTATTTAGTGTTTCGACACTTATAATCAGTAGCAAAACAAAGATACACATACCAAACCAATGTCAATAACCGAGGGACTGGTGTATCGGAATCCATTTATATCCACACAGTTCACCATGAAAACGGACAATTACTTCTTTTTGCTCGAGGATAAACTAGGAGAGGTTTTTAACAACCCGAACAAAATCGTTGCGCATCGTTTATCATAAGCTCGATGATTAATGTCCATATTGTGAATTCTTTGCTAAGTGGGATAAGATCAATGGTCAATCAAGAAGTACCTAAACAAGGAGTGCCCGTCGAAAAACGTAAACCAGCTTAAGCAACATTTTAAGTCGTGTATATGTACAAGAACGACAAATCACTCAAATTGCTTGGCAAACAGTGATTTGAATATGATCTCTCTAAGCTCATTTCAATTTCAGACTCGGTGGACTCACTTAATGCGTTGAACTGTACTCGAAACAGAGTTTAAGTGAGAAATGAACATGAAACCGCCTTTGGGCCCAAAAATTGAGATATTCAATGGCGCGTTCAACTTGCGGACAACAGAAAAGAACATGCTGCTGCTGCTTCTGCCGTTACCGGCCAGCCAGTCTATTACATTATGCCTCTCGTTATGGTGGGACCTGTTCGAATACCTGTTCTCATTTACCACCAAGACGAAACACCGCTGCTCAGTTCATTCCAGCCATACCAAAGCTGGTGGAAAGGTGAACTCCAAGTCCAACCGACCATCCAAGCAGCCAGCCACCCGTCCGGGTTGGCGCAAAGCAGCATCAGAAGAGGAGCACGAAGTAGCTCTTTTTAAGTCACGTCAGGCAATGACCAATTCACGCGCGCTCACGGAACCAGTCTTACCACTTTTCCAATCAACTCCCAAGGAATGTCTGAGTGATTATGTTGCTGCGTTGCCTGTTCGCCCAGTCTCGAGAGTCTTTGCGTAATTTGGTAGCCTGAATAGTCATGGGCAGTGGCATTATTTGTGGACTGCTGCTGCTGCCTTGCTTTACTTCTGGCTTGTTGCTGATTGTGGTAGTCGTCGTGGTGGTAGTGGTGATGATGTTAGTTTCGTTTAGGCTTATTTTGAATCTACCAAGAGCTGTAATATGCCTGTCCATTCCTATTTGTACTACAACAACCAGCAGAAGAAGAACTCATCCATTCAGCCAGAACCAATTATTAATTTCGGATCGGATCAGCAACCGCGATGATGCTGGGTGTTGTGCTGTTGATATTCTCTTTATTGTTTTTCACTTCGTGTATCTTTTTACCGAAGAAGACGAAGATGTGATGTTTATTCCTTCGCTTTTAATTAAATGTTAACGCCAGTTGAAATATGGTCTTTTAAAGGTGAGTAATTAATTTCCATAACATGGAACCACATTTCTACCTGGTGCTTCTCATTGACTACTCATGAGCTTCTACATTTCGTTTCTGTTTTGTCGATATACGAGTACCCCTGCCTAATCCCGGGGTATTTTTATGAGATTTTGTAAACTTTTTCGACAGCTACCAGAGCAGCAATGAGAGAGTTTTTGTAGGAACGTCAAATTATTTAAATTAACGCATTTCGAGGCTGTATCGGAAGCAGAAAACACTTAATCAAGCTTATAAGTGGTGTTTTCTTAGAGGTATAGAACTTTTAAATGGAATAAAACAAAGATGATTTTTTTAAATTGACATGAAATTTACTTTCGTCGAAAGATAATCTTTTGGCATTATAATTTAAATATGATATCTGGCATTTGACCGCCACGGCTGGCTCGGACGTAGTCTAATCCTGAGGTCCAATTTTCGATGACTTTTTCCAACATTTGTGGCCGTGTATTGGCAATAACGCGGCGAATGTTGTTCTCCAAGTGGTCAATCGTTTCGGACTCATCGGCGTAGACAAGCGACTTCACATATCCCCACAGAAAATGGTCAAGCGGCCGGCGTTAAATCACACGATCTTGGAGGCCAATTCACGGGTCCGCAACGTGAAATTATGTGTTTACCAAACGTTTCCTTCAATAAATCAATTGTGACACGAGCTGTGTGACATGTTGCGCCGTCTTGTTGAAACCACAGCTCCTGCACATCATGGTTGTTCAATTGATGAACGAAAAAGTCAGTAATCATGGCTCTATATCGGTCAGCATTGACTATAACGTTCTGGCCAGCATCATTATCATCACTCCAAATACAGCAGTTTTGTTTATTGACGTGTCCATTCAACCAAAAGTGAGACGATTATGTTGACGTAGTGCGCGATACGTATTTCGAACAGAGCCATGATTTTCAAAAAGAATTTGCACAATTTGGAAGCGTTGTTCAGGCGTCAGTCTATTCACGTTGAAATGCCAAACCAAACTAAAAATAAATTACTTGACAGCTGATAAAATGGCCGCCAGTTAAAATAGTGTTACCAACTTAAAGTTCTATACCTCTAAAAAAAAAACGCACCCTTTACTTGCGCACCTCTGCACATAAAATAGGTAGGTATCAGGTAGGTTATCGTATTTATTTAGACTAAACAAAGTTAACTGTACTGCTAAATAAATAAATAAAAAAATGGAAGGGACCTACAATTTCATGCCGAGTCCGAACGGCTTAATTGAGAAGCTTTTTCAGGACAGTTGTGCTCTCGGGTGTTTGTCAGACCTTCGCGAGGGGTGGCGCAGTGTTAAGTAGAAAAGTTAATAATATTTCTAGCCAATTTTATGTTATGTTAATTTGAGTTGGTTTTTATATTGATACAGTTTTTCGGATAGGTAGCTATAATTTAGGCCTAAGTGAACAATTGTTATTTTTACTATTTGTGGCAAAATAAATAACATGAGAAAATTACCTAAGAAAATTCACCTTTGATTTAGTACATAATGTATTTCCTCAAATTTTGTGTTGAAATAGCCCTATCACTACCTACAATGATCCTCATGATGATACAGATCCATGTTGCCTTTTTCTTATATAGTCAAGACCAAGAGATAGTTTTTCTGAAAAGTAGTGACACCATGAAAGGCGCCAACTGAATTTATGATATCTATAAAAATATTGCTCATAATAATGATCAATGTTCGTTCATTTCCAGAGCATGCTGTCAACTTTGTAAAATCTGTATAATTACAATTTTTGCAGCTGCACATACTAACGTCACTAATTGATCTTGGGGGGACTGAATTTCCCTAAAGCTAAAATCTGTGCTCCAAATAAAAAATATGTCGAGACAAGCAATTAAAAGCAGTCATATTAATGTTTTCAAATAGTCAGTTTGAGTACTCTGTGACGATCAGTTACTACATTACCCATGTGTTCTGATGACTAACGCAACGCCATACAGGAAAATTGAGCTCATTATGAAACGCCACATTTGCGGGCAAAAATGTAATTACAGTGGTTTTTGCTACGATTAACACGATGAACTAAGCGGCAGGGTTTGGTGTGTTTCGAAAATTAATTTATTTAAGTCACGTTTAAGTCGTTTCATAGTTTTAAGTGTTGCTCTGCACAACTCTATATAGAATGCATACACAGTGTGGTATAAGGGTTAATGACTTTGAAAAGTGATTAGCATGACGTTTAAGCTTCTGTCATCATACACGCAGTTGTATGCAAAGTGCACTCCATCTGTAGGTACATGAAACGAATATGGACTGTATTAAAAGTAGCAAATAATTAAACGTTAAACTTTTAACAGCACATGTCCGTTAAGTGGAGAAAGGTTACAAGTGTTGTGTTAATTGGTGAAAGGAAAATGTTTCGTAATTTATGCGCGCATTTGTAAAACAGGAAGAATACACCCTATGGAGGGAACGCAAAATAACATAAAAAGAAACCATCTCGACAGGAGAAACATTTTTAGACGGCCACCATCTGAAAAGACAAGAGAATCTCCTGCGCTCCTCCAAAGGGAACCCACTGTTGCCATGATCAGGAACCTGAATACCGGACCTATTACTAATGCTAGCCGCAAAGTTTCGTGCAATCTTCTATGTGGTTCTTTTCGCATTCGCTGGTTTTTATTTTTGGTTTGTGAACATGACGACGGTGACGATGCCTGTTGCCGGGCTGATTCATACCTTTCTTTTTGAAATTCCAAAGAGGAGCCACCAACTGTGTTACTTAGAAAGAAATCTGTTTTTATTTTTTTCTTCTTATTTTTGTGTCCTCTGTGTTACTCAGAGTATAAAATCGGCTCAAAGGGGACCCTTACACAAAAAGGTTTCGTAATGTTAGGTATATGTACCTAGTTTCTTTGTTTCGGTCTTTGTTTAAATTAGGTATAGTTAAAAAGCTATATATGGCATACAAAAGGTTTATTATGTTTTTACGCGCATGAGAAAATTTCGTCAAATGCGTACAGTACATATATGTTGCGTGCATCGATCACATTCGCACAGTGGCATTTTTCATAAATTAGTTAATTTTAATTAAATTTTATGTATAATTACGTAAGTGTGTTATTATGTTGATATTATTGTCTATTTTGTTATGCGTTTGAATTGGATTGATATACATAATCTAGTACAGAAGAGGTTCGTCAAAAATATAATTAAATTGATAAATAATAGAACAGTCAAATTTAGACTGTATTTTTGGTAAGTATAATTGTATAATTGTGGACGTTATTATAATAATCGTTATGGTTATTGAATTGTTAAGGTTTTTTTTTGGTTTGTAAATGGGAACCACTTAGGCCTTCTCATTAAATAAAATGAGCGGACAGTTTCAATTAAATTAAAAGAGTTGACTGTTGATGGACTCTCTATATACTGCTCAAATGAAAACTCAGCTCCTCGCCCAAGGGTAAAAATTCTACCGAAATTCCTAAGGTTTAAAAATAATCAACATAAAGAAACAGCGGTTGATAAGAGTTACCTATTCTTCGTTTTTAATGGGTCGGAGACAACCCGATTTTTTTTAACTGAGTACCTACGCTCTACGCAAAATGATAAATAAACCTACCCAGATCATCTTGTAGCAACAAAAAAATAGTTAAAATTTAAAGTTTTCCCGTGTTCGGCTGCCCCTTTTCAACAATAAATCCTGGTGGCCGGTTATATAGTCATGTGAAAAATAATAGGGACACATTGTTGTATTTCGTGAAAATACAAAGAACAAGAATATTTTCATTACGTTTGGAGTAGTGCTTTTATTTTTTAATTATGTTATGATAGCGGTATTTACTTTATCGACACCCCAACAAAATAATTTAACCCTTAAATTTAATGTTTTATTGTGTAAATAAACTATCTAAACTCGAACAAAAATATAAAAACAATTTTGGTTAACCGCTTTTCTTGAAAACCGAGTTTTTCAGTATGATGCATATTTGCAAATAAAATAAATATGGGAGGTGAATGTTTTCTTTTGAAGATGCCACGCCCCTTTGTCAAACTTTGACGAAACTTCACAAAAACACTCGCAGGCCAATACGGAAGATTGGCTGAAAATTTGAACTTAGTGACTTTGAAGGTTTTTGAGAATAAGATGGACAATGTTTTTTTTTTTGTATGGGAAGTGCTAAATCCAACGAGTTTTCAATAAACCAAAATCATACTCTAAATGCATTATGATGCAGATAGGCATCATAGACAAAATATCGCAAAAATCTGTTACGTACAATATTTGCAACTTTTTTTGCACAGATATCAAAATGAACATATAACAAACTATAAAAAAAATACTTACATGCATTAAAACACATAGTTATTTATGTTTATACTAAATTCAACAAAAATGTTTTACCCACTATAAGAGGACATGCTATTTTGCCTTCAAGTCCCATTTTGTTACATTATAATACGCTTATAAATACGTTTTCAAGGACAAGATATCATCATGGAATTAATTGGAAATAAAAAAGTGACTAAATTCAAGAGATATATGCACTCAACCTATTAGGAGGGGTTTTTTTAAGAGTATGATGCAGATATGCTACGGTATGCATTGAAGGGTTTTAATGTACCCTTTCTAACCATTTTATGGCAATTGAAACAGAGTTGTGTTTTGAACAATTTTTATGCAAGTGTCCCTATTATTTTTCACATGACTGTAGAACACTAACTATCTGGGTTAAGGGTTAAAACAAATGTTTATAAAGCTCCTACTTACTTTTTGATCCTAAAATATTAAAATTATTGTCTTAAGCGACTGCGTTTCACTTAAATAGCACATCTCGTGTTTTTGTTCTTATTTCCTTATTAAATAATATTCTTCCTCTTTGTTGTGTTTTTTATTTCTGTTCCGTGTTCACCTTCATTTCAACTTTCTCAGTAAAAAATTGTATGCTTTGGAAATTTGCCGTTATACATTTTTTGCTACTTTCTTTTAAAGTTGTACAATAATGCTTCGAATTTTTTGTTTCACTTGAATAGCACTTTGTGGTTTAAGCTTCATTTACGTAGTGCAAATCGACAAGAATTGGGCAGAGAAATATAGTTTTAATTATTTAAATCCCATTAAATTAATTTAAAATTATAATGGACCGCGGTAAGAGCTTAACGAACGAGGAACAAGGCAAAATTAAAGCCTTTCTGTGACTGAAATAGCGAAAAAAAAAATCGGAAGAAGCAGAAAAGTTATTTACAATTTTATTGAAAATGGGGTAAAGTATGGCAAAAATATGAAAGGTCGTACGACTTTCTTTCTGCTGCAGATAAGCGGGCAAGCAAAACAATTGTCTGGCGCGTTATTTCCAAAGCAGAACACATCAAACATCTAAAACTAAAAAAAAAAACACCACTCACCCTTGAACGCAAAGAAATTGGATTAACTTTTTGCAGATCCAATATGTCGTGGAACAACGATTTGCATCGAGTTGTTTTCTCTGATGAGAAAAAATTTAATTTGGAGGGCCCTGATGGTTTCCATTATTATTTTCATGATTTGAGGAAGGAGACTCACCACTTGGATCGCTTGCACAGTCGAGAAGGTGGTGTTATGGTTAAGGGGGCCATATCGTATTATGGAACCTGTGAGCTTCAAATTTTAACAACAACTATGAACGCAAAAACGTACGTTAATGTTCTAGGGAAGGCTTTTCCGTCATTGGACGATCTCTTTGGGCCTCTGCCGTGGACTTTTCAACAAGACAACGCTCCTATACATACTGCCCGTGTGGTCAAATCGTGGATCGAGTCCAAAAATGTCACCCTTTGGAACTGGCCGCCATACTCGCCGGACCTTAACATAATAGAAAATGTTTGGGGATGGCTGGCCCGAAAAGTTTATGAGCCGGGAAAGCAGTTTTCATCAAAAACTGAACTTATCGAAGCCATTCACCAAGCCTGGACTTTAATTTTCCTTGATTACATCAAAAGTTTGTATGATTCAATACCAAATAGAATTTATGAGACAATATTAAGCAAGGGAGGCTCTACCCATTACTAATATTTCTTAATTTTCTTTTAAATTCATAGTATTACTTATAAAAATATTCGTTCATACATAAAATATTAACTAGTGTCCATTATAATATGAAACAATGAAGTGTGCTATTGAAGTGAAACAAAAATTAAGGTGTATTATTTTAGTATTTTTCTTTTTCGACTTGGGTTTCTGATTGTGTTGAATATTTTTAAGTAAGGATTATTTGTTGTATAGGTCGTAACTATTGTACTTGAAATAAAAATTGTAAAAAAAATGCCTGGCTTTATTTGTAAAAATATATGAAGACTAGAAAAACACTTGCCATGGTGTGCTATTCAAGTGAAACGCAGATGACCCGGACAAACGAGAAGCATGCTAACTCTTTTTAAAGACAGAAAGCTCTGTAAGAAATGGTACTACAGTTTTATGCGACGCCATCCCGATTCCCGATTCCCGAAACTGTATCTAAAAGCCGGGCTCAAATATCAGAAGAAGGAATAAGAAAATGGTTGACTGAGCTCAAACACAAAAATATGCTTTAGACATTCTTGAGGATTATTGATGATTTAGTATGGCTCCAAAAAGGTATCAATTTTGGAAATCAGGGCAGCAAATGAAAAAGAGAACTTTAACGGTACTAATCACTTTTTCAGCAAATGGAAGAGCACATTGTCCTATGGTTGTTTTGGCTTATAATTTGTACGATCAGCGACTTTCTGACCGTTTGGTGAAAAAATTTACTTTGTCGACTTCGTAGGAAAATCCACACCATTCAAGGGACTTGTGGGTTCAAGGCCTTTTCCGTATTCTTGTGGTAAAATAGCGACTTTGTTACGACCGAAGAGACTGCGTGAGATCGACGGAGCGAATAGAACGGCAGCAGTGAAACACAAAAACGAGACTAATTTCGAGTGTACAATCAAGAAGAAAGTTAGCTTTTATTTTCTCTATATATAGTGATTTTTTGGTATAAAAACCTAACGAAAACTTATTCCATAAATATGGCTACAATGATACATTAAAGCGCTAAATTTTAAATTTTTAGTACAATTCAATAATTAAGTTTTTGCTTTATATAATTCAAAAATATTTGGATGATGATGATTTTTTTTGTAGATACTATTTGGATGAAGTGCTCCAACATACATAATACATATATACAAAATATCGCCCATATGGCTGAATTCAGCCAAAAATAAGAAGCGTGACTTAGGGCAAGACGGAGAGTTCGGATGAATGTGGAAAGAAACATTTTCTTCAATATGCGAAAGAAAGTCTTAACGTTTGGATTTCCAAAAATATTGTTAAGCGTGCAGTTCTTATTTGTTTTGTCGATGCACAGGCTTTTCACAAGTCCCTTTAATCCGCTGCAATCTTGGTGCAGATTCTGATCATGTGTCGTGTTTGCGATCCGGAGAATGATGCTGGTTATTTGGGTTTTGATGTATAGGTGGTGATTTTAGCAGCGGTCTTAACGAGGAATTTACGGTCAAATTCGGTTGCGATATACGCCACATTGTCGATGTTGTTGTTGGTAGAACTTCTTTTAGAAGCCAAAAGAGTAATACTTCACATAAAAGATGATCTCTAAAGTGGAAATATCGACCAAAAAGTTGTACTTGCCATTATTCGTCAGGCTAAACAAAAAATATTTGGCGTTTTTCAGAGTACCCAAGTTATTAGAGGAATTTAGAAAGTTACCTACGATTGTACCTTAACCCAATAGAGACAGTGTTCAAAAAGCTTCCTCTCCATATATAATAGTCCACACGATTTGGAAGCAATCATAGGTAAGGTAGCTATAACTTTTAATTAGGAATCTGTGGGGTTATTCCCAACTGCGCGGCGGATCGCTTCTCATGGCGGATTGGTATTTTTGTATTTCCAAAAGCTGTCAAAAGCGATAGATATTCAGGTGACGGATTGCTGGCGGATTTATTGCCTTGCCAGCAATGCTCACAATAGCTATCGCTTTTGAATGGATCGAATCGCTTTTGGAAATATAAAAATACGAATCCGCCATGAAAAGCGATCCGCCGCGCATTTGGGAAAAAGCCCCCAGATTCCTAATTAAAAGTTATACTTGCGTTTTTTCTTATAAAATACCATTTAGACCAACCTGAATAGACGAACTGTTTGCTCGATGATTACTGAGACTTATGATTTTCTAATCAAAAGCTGGTTACGGTCCCAAATCCCTGTCGCTAATTACAAATTTCCTGCCAACAGATGTAACACGCCTTCATGAAGATCCCCAAGTATAACATAACAGATATTAAAGTGTCTAAGTGTCTTAGAAATTGGCCACTTAAGTATACATTCCACGAATTGCAATACTAAAAGAAAATTTGCATTTTTACCGCCTGAACGAAACCAAGTTTGGACGTCAACTCTTTCGTTTCGTCTCATATTTTCATCCACTTTCTGGCTTTTATTTTCGCTCATTTATGCTAAATTACAGCCACGTGTTATGGTCAATATATACGAAATGATGATGCTACACAAGTATGCCACAAGAATTTCAACTGCAGTACAATCGTTCCGCTCTATCGTGCAATGGCCAATACCTCGATGCTGAACGCATTCAATCATTTTTCATTTAAGCCATTTTTTTGTTATTCAAGTCTTAAGTTCAGAACTGGTTCTCGAAGAGAAAAGTGACTGTGCGTACGTTGGCACTCGTTATCCGCTATCACATAGCCATCGCTCGGTTGCACCCTGAACGAGAACTCGTGAAAGGACCGAACGAGCTAAATAAACATTCACATTTTGCGAAACGTGCTGCTGCAGTAAGTTCGTTAAAAGAAACGCGATGTAGAAAAAAAGGAGTTACGAGAAAACCAACAGAAAATAAAACAGAAAGGCTACAATATGAATTCAAATGGTTTTGTGGTACCCTATTCATTAATTTTAAAGTGGGCGTGGTAGCTACTGAATCTGTGAATTTGGGTAAAACACTTCATTCTACAACAGGGTTGCGCAAAGAGAGCTTAACATTTAAATTTCATTTATGCAAACTGGTGGGCGCGGTGGCTTACACAAACGAATGGTTTTGAGAAGCTAAGGTAGAAGCTATGTTGCCTATTGCGCTAACTAAATATTGGTTTTAAGTTAAGGTATGTTTTCATTCGCGTGTGTCGAACGTGGAGGTTGGAGGTCTTGGCGAAATCGTGCAGCCTAATGCGGACGCAGAGTACGTGCATGTGCAATCTTTGGTCGACATTTACCACCAAAAAGTTTTACATTTAAGAGATTGATCAGTAAAATTCCTAAATTTCCGTATGCTTCACCAGGACTTGATAGAAAGTATCCAAACCCGAAAGGACACTGTACATAGATCGGTCCTTTAGGGGTGAAAATTCGACGTACGCATCAGTCATCTAACTTGTAGCGAATAGCAATGAAATCACCACCTTTCATGGATTTTGCTGGCTAAATTCGATTTGATTGGATACCTACGGGAACTCATAAAACTGCCGGATTTGGACAACTGTCAGCATTGGTTAGTGACCAATTGGCACACAATCTAATCCTACCTTAAAGCGAAGCCGTTATCTAAGAAAGATGTTGTTTCGTTTTTCATAGGTATGCAAAATCTAGACTTAGTTCCGTGATGCACTTTCACGAATCTGCTATTCGGTCGCTTCTTCTAATTCATTTGCAGTCGAAAGACAGTCAGTGTCAGTGAGCTGAACTTTCAAAACGATCGTCAGATATTCTCTGTGCTCCAAATGATTGTTCAAAATGAATGCATGCTATGCGGATAGGTTATAAGAAACGAGTTGCAACGACACATCAGATACTTTATATTCAAAGCTATAACTGTCATCTCATTTACCTGGGCATAGGTATATACCCACTCAGGGAAGCCCGTATAACTTTTCCACGTCTCGTGTCTCTAATGTTCGGACATGTTCGAGTGCAGGAACCCTTTTGCAATAACACCTAAACCAGTAAACCAGGAACATATACTATATGTTGGTGCTGCTGGTTACTGGGAGTCTCTTTGTTAATCATCTCTCGCCCCGCTTTGCAACCACATTTGTGGTTCTTCAACGCAAATTATATACACATTCTGATTATGCAGTATGTGTTTGTATTGTATAAGACCGGCCAAAACGAGATAAATGTTATATGCGGTGTGGTCTCGTACTCGTGAAGATACGTTTAGCAAAAGATTACCAAATGGGAAGAAGTAGAAGTTTTCTGGTCTTAAATGCATAAAAATGTGCTCTAGGTATTCGAAACGGTGAATTGATTTATTGACAGTTTTTATTAAAGGATACTGAATTTTATTTCACAAAGTTGATTGTTAATTTCGTTAATCCAAATTCTGTGGAAATGCTTTCATGGGATTTTGAATTATATCAACAATTTTTATAAAATAATAGGACTGCTGAAGCCATGATTTTTAAGCTAAGATCATCAGTGCAGATCCTTATTTTCCCAACAAGTCTACGTTGAGAACATTCTAAGAAAAAATGCTAAGCACCTAAGATTGCCCTATTGAACCATTCTTCCTAAAAATAAAAACTCACACAAACGAGTGGCTGTGAGATGCTCTATTTTTCTATATGGACCAATAGTGCTGTCAGTTTAGCGCTCTCGGCGCTAGATCTGGCGCCTTTTTAATGTATTCAGCGCGCTTTAAAAAGTTTTAGCTCCGGTTGGAATTTCTAGCGCTTTTTATTTAAATAACTTTTATATAATAATGAGGAGGACATCTTGCGCAGATGGAGCGAGTACTTTTCTGAATTGCTCAATCCAATTTAGGGCAATGAGGATGACGCATCCATCGCCTTAAGCAGGGCGGAAAATAGTCCCACGGTAGAGGAACTCACTTTTGCGATCAAATCGCTAAAAGCTGGCAAATCTGCCGGAGTGGATGAAATCCGGCCAGAAATGCTCAAGGCTTTAGGTGAAGAGGAAGTTAAATGGCTCTCTCGTGTCATTAAAGCGGCCTGGGAATGTGGCGAAACTCCCAGCGATTGGCAAATTGGGGTGATTGTGCCACTTTTCAAGACAGGGGATAAAAGGGATTGTTCCAATTACAGGGGTATATCACTCTTAAGTCTCCCCGAAAAGTCTTTGCCAAGGTGCTGGAAACGCGTTGCAAAGCTGTGGTCGAGTCACGATTAGGAGATGGTGAAAATAGGCACGAACGAAAATACAAAATAAAGCTTCAACGACAAGATGAAATTGAAGCAGAACTAGCTTCGTCGACTTTTTAACGTTCTGTAGAAATAGACGATTGTTTTTTGAAATCAAAAAGGTCTCGGTGAGATCTGGCAGGGACCAATCACGAACTGGGACCAATCAGTTCGTTGACTTATGGCTTCAGGCGTTCGCAGTTCGTACAGTAGGTACAGTAGATAGGATCTTATATGCGATGTTAACGATTGATGCCCCTATAGTTTTCGCAATTTGGAGTGTCTCCTTTCTTATGTGAACGAGCTGCATTCGTTCTTATGCGTTCTTTTAAAGAAAAAGCGTTCGCTTTTAAACAAGGGAGCACATGTTAGATAGAGTAATATAATAAACTGCCCATATGAGTCATATAAAGGTAGATACGATAGCATTGTCAGCGCGGAGATGAATAGATTGATGGCTGTGGCTGATGTAGGCGCGATTAGCCACAATACCAAATAGTTGGTGGTATAAAAAAGTAGTTTCCCATCCCTATGGATACAGTAAACCTGTTCTGCCCACAACGATTACTATCAGGCCAGCCAGTCATTGACCATGCTGGCAGCTACAATATGTTAATTCTTCAAAAATAAGCATGAAATGAATGAAATGTTTTTCTCAGTTCGTTGCCCAAATGATATCTATCAATAAAATAGTATTACTTGACTAGAGACCTAAAGATACGGTAAGTCTTTGTTTTATGTGTTTTAATAAAATCTAGTTGCCAATTTCGATGTCGTCTTCCATTAGATATCAATCCATCACTTGATCGCCCTTACAGCACGACGCGATCGTTAAACTCTGTATTTCTCCCGAAAACCCAAGGCGAGTCACGCAAACATATCAAACAGTCATCTAAAGCGCGACTAGTCACTCCGGAGGCATGAAATAAGTATCCAATTTGTTCACCGGCTACAGACACGCATGGCTATGTGTGATCCCATTTCCAAGTGATTGCATCAAATTTAGCTGACAACGCTTAACAAACAAAAAAAAAAACTGAACTTACGCTTGCGTGCAGCACTATGCATTGTCTTTCATTAGGTTCCAATAAATGTTTTACCACCAGCTATGTGATATAATGGAAGCTTATAGAGTAATTACGTTAATTGTATGAGTATGACTACATGAATGGTGCTGATGCAGGGCGGTCCATTCTTCCAGATATCCAGAATTCGGAGTGCCAGACTCTCACTCACCATTGGCTTGATACTTAAACCGGTGTAGATTTTGATAATCAGCGTCATCAACCCATCTTCACGAACGAACAACCAGAAGGTGACCACATAAATTTCATGAAATTCGATGTAGAGCAATCGCGATCAACATATCTCATCTACCTATAGCGAAAATAAATCCCTACGATGATTATAGAGACCCAAATATTACATGCTTCCAAATTGCAGTTAACGGCGCACATACGATTATACTCAACATGAAGAAGCGGAGATCCTATCGCATCTACTGATCGAACGGTGGGATAGAGCAATGCCTTATAGAGTTTTAGAATATCAACTAGTAGAAGGTTTACAACAAACTCATAACGCTGAAGAAACATAACCAGATATATATCATTTTGTTACTCAAACATTTCACAACTTTGTGATTTACTTAAAGTAGGTAATTAGTGACGCTAATAAAATTGCATGCTTATTACCCGTGTTTACACCACTTTTTTAAATGTGACCTTATTTTAGATTTTGAAATACATATAATTAATGTAGGAGTAGCCGCAACGTACCTATATGTATTAACAGGATGTTGTTAAAGCTTTTCAGTGGACTCAGCAATTGCAATGAATGAACAGCAATGAATGTCAAAATAGTCCAATATTTATCCGTGACCGTAGCCGCTGAAGAGATCCGTTTAGCTACGTTACATAACCCATTTACGGACGTTGGCAATAACAACATGTCGAATATATTTGTGAGTTTTTATCGATTCTTGCATTTAATACTTCGTATAATTTTATTTTGCTGTACAAGCAGAAAATGGATGTCACAAAACAATTGCTTAACGAAAGTAGTTACTCAATACATAGCGAGATGCTGCACCCCGAAGCTTTCACTGTGAGAGCAACTACTTCTATGGACTCTTAAATGGTGAAAGTGTTTTTATTACAGCCGCAAAGCAGTCAGATAAAGATTTTTTCAAGGTAAAATTATTTTAATTACGAACAAAGTAAAGTTTCAGTAGCCAGATTTAACTCAGACTAAGCCGTTATTAGAGATGATCTTCGTCTTCTTACGATTTACAGAAACTTCAACTCCCTTTTTCCGATCCTACGAAAAGAAATGTATTCGTCTTCCTAGGAATAACATGTTGACGTTCGAATTGGAAAGCTAAAAATTGTAAGGCTTATATAAACGGTAACACAGTTCTGTTCCAATAACGTTATTTACTTTCATAATAGTAGAGGTTAAATACATAATTTCATTATACATTCATCCATCATTTATATCCCGCCTACCCATAACAAGGGTCGCGGGTGTAGGATGCTCATATATATAATATAATTTTGTTAAAAATAATCTATGAACTAATCGTTCGGTCTGCAGCAGCTATGGCCTTTGGAACCTACATTCGAATTTGGAATTTACCCGCCTTGGTAATATACTTGACACCCTTGAAAGGCTTGTACTTCTCGTTGTACATGTCGAGACGATTTACCTTCAGTCCGGACACAGCCAATTGCGAGATAGAAAATTGCACATTGATTGAAGGATTCGAGTCGACATTAGTACTTCCAGCAGTTATGGACACCTGTTAGTGAATGATACCACAAATTGCAGAGAAAAATTCAGTTTAAGAGAAAGTTCTACTCACCGTTCCCCGGAGATTTGGTAGTTTGGTAACATCAATCCGCCCGACATCCCAGTGCAAGACTTTCGAAACTGAATCAAATGTATACTTTCCCTGGTTGGGTGTGAGAATGCAATTGAGCACACACTTTGGCATAGAGATCTCCAATTTGACTTTATCTACAGTCCGGCCGAGAGTAGTTCGCGGACCAACGGTCAAGTCTAGTCGGCCTTGTTCGCCGGTTTTTATAGAGAAGTTGTGACGAATGTAAATAGGAATTGCCACAACACTCTGAGAACTAATGTGGTATGACATGAGACGGAAATTTCCGTCGGGTGGAATGAATGATAAAATACGTTCAGATTCCCATCGTTTGAAACGTACGCAAGGATGGAAGGACACATCGTCAAACAGTCGAGGATTCATAAAAGAAAGAGTTAAGTCGGGCATTCCAGAGAGCTTTATGCAGCAGTCGATCTAAGAGAAAATAGACAAACAGCGGTTCAAATTGCAAATTGCCACTATTTTTAAAGTACTTACATATCCCTGAATCTCTGCGAATACAGTCGCTCCAGACTTGTCAATTATAGCATCCACTTCTTCGATTACATCAAAATAAGATTCATTATTTGTATACCGCACGCCACTTCGACGCCATGGAATTGCAGATAGTTGGCCAGATGGTAAAATACCACTTACACTGAAGGAATAGAAAGTATAATTAAATTAACGGATTTGGATAAAGATGTGGGACGTAATTAAAGGCAAATGTTATCTAGAACTTCTTTACAACTTACTGTCTGTTCAGAACCGACATTTTCTTATTATACAATAGATAAAAAAAATGAATGAGAACTCACTTTGATTTTCCCGTAACGGTGTTTGCTATTGTACGCAAAATATTTGGTGGCTTAATGAGCTCCTTCAGGATGTTACTCTCCGTTGCTAATGGAAAACCATTGTCGAGCATTTCATCTAACAACTCGTAGACAACAACATAGTTCTCCTTAATAACAGACTCCGAACAGTCGGAGAAATAATCTTCAAACGTGTCAATCACTCTGTGCAAAAATTCGATTACGAAAAGTGGTGGAAACTCTTGTTTGCAAGCAGCTACCAGCGAAATACCATTTCTTTGTACGGTAACAAGATAGTAGTGTGGAGTTTGGATAACAGGTGGAACATCCTAAAATAAATTACTTGGATTAATATTTTTATTTTACTTCAAGTTTCAATTTCAACTCACCAAAGGTGCATTTCGCTGAGCATCAAGAAAGTAGTCGCATACAGATCGGGAGACGACACTACGCCAGTGCTTTTCAAGGAACACATCTCTACAAAAGAATTCGAATTGTTAATCCTACATTTAAATAAAATGTTTTTAAACTAACCCACTATTATTAACAATAAACAAACTGTGTATCATTTCGATTTAGAAAATGTATAAAATCTATCAAAACCACCAAGTTGTTTCCAGTGATGTTTGACAGTTCATAGATGGTGTTGATGACAGCTGAAACGTTCGTTTTATGGTTTGTTCAATGAACTGAGTGAGGGACGTAATATAGAGCAGCGAACAGAGACAGAGTAGCTAGGTTAGGTACCAACGTTCAGAAGAAAAGAAAATCAAGCTGGTATCTCTTATCTATCTGTTACCCGCCAAATCAACTAGAGATCTGTATCTCAATCTAAATGTCTGATGTATATGGTATATCTCATACAATTTTCTTATTTCTGCGCTGGGCAAATCAATAAATCATGCCAAGACATTTCATTTCATATCGCAACGGCAAGAAAAGTTGTAGGTGACGTTTTGTGTTGTGGAAAAAAATGATTTATGCGTTCGTTTGCTTTGTTGGCAAATTTTAAGTGCGTAATATATTTTTTGAAAAAGTTATTATTTATTTTGGTTTCTTTTTCGAAAAATATTTTACTCCTAATTTGTTAATTAATAAATAAAAATTACAAAAATAAACACTACCTACGCCACAGACCATAACAAATGAGACAAAAAATGACATTTCCAGACGAAAAGCAATAAAAAAGCAAATTTCTGCCAAATTCATGTCCGACATCTATGTCGAGGCATAATCGCAGAGAGAGATCGCTGACATCCAATCATACGATTAAATAGAGTGACTCCACAAGATATTTCATCTCATGGTAAGCATTATGAGAGAAATTATCTCCTGTGGAGTCGGGGTGTTTCGACGAGGCATAATCGCAGAGAGAGATCGCTGACATTCAATCATAAGATTAAATAGAGTGACTCCACTCTTCTCATGACATGATAAGCATTATGAGAGAAATTATCTCCTGTGGGGGCCGGGTCACAAAACCAGTAAGAATAGACCGCCGACTTCCCGTACACCTACCCGATTCCCCCCGGAAAGAATTTCCCTGTCTGTGAATACGTGTAAATGTCAAAATTAATGGCGGCAATGTTTTTCTATGCAATAACATGCGACCAGGATTTTTCAAGTATGCGTGCGTTAATGGCGCCCCTTTGATTTTGTACAGCACCAATACATGAAAAATCCTGGTCTCGCCGGCAGCTTGTAGGCAAAGTCCGTTTGTGGGAGGAGTCGACGGTCTATTCTTACTGGTTTGTGGGCCGGGTGTTAAGGACTAATCACATAAGAGTGACCAACTCCTACGAACGAACGAATATTCGCAAGTTTTGACATGAACACTTTTCTAGGTCGCGGCAGTTCGCGAATTTCAGCCATCTGTTTCTACCGGCAATGTCTAGTTTGAGGTTAAGTTCGAACGAATGTTTTATTCGCTAGTTTGTGAACCAGATCTAGAATTAAATGATGTGAATTTTCTGTTTATAAATAATAAGGGAATTCACTTAATCTGATTAATGTATGCAGCATAAATGAACACCCCTCGGAAATATTCATTAGCTCTCATGTGAATGGTCCTTTAACAGACGTACTTATTCATAAACGTGTCGTAGTCGTAGAGCCTGTTTAACTTTACGCACCTCTTAAAATGCATCTACGCAGGAAAATGTTATTTATAAACAATTTTCGAGTGCGGTGCCACGCCTCTCTCGAAGTATGTTGTATCAAAACAGTTGTATACCTGGGATCCATAACGAAGTGGTATCTGCCGCAGAGATCAGGCGACGTTGGACTGGCCAGAAAGATAAGAATACAACGGCTAAAGTATAGGGAGCGTGCAAATCGACCTTTCAACTCGACGTATCAATATTCAAATATTCTTTTTGCATAATATGCATGTTTTATTGCACATCTAGCTCCACAAAATACCTATAATAAGGTAGAATCTTTAACACGTAATTACAGCACTATATTTGACACTTTCGAGGCTCGTAGTTGTTGTCATTGCGTTTTGGAGATTCTAATTTACTTCACTTTGCTGAAACAGATGTTCAATAAAACACGAATATTATTATTATTAATTCCCATAATAACTATTTGCTGTTAATATTATTTATTTTTTATTGAATACCTATCTCAGCAAGTACACTAAAATATCTTAGTTTTTACTACTATTCCACTAATTAGAAAATATTTTTAAATTCTAATTTTTTATTGCTGCTATTCCATTTCCACCCTAGCCACTAGCGCCTAGCCAGTTGTGTACAGCTGAGAAATCCAGCTGTCAGTTACAGCTGCGCTGTCATTAAATTTTTTTTATTTAATTACGAAGAAGACGGTAATATTTTTTTTTTGTTGTGAAACGAAATATATACACAACTAATAAATAATTAATCATATTTTATTAATTACAGCACAAGGTTGTGGGTGAAGTTACAGACGATAACTAGTGAACAATGGGTAACAAGCAACTCAAGCAACACTTGGAAACTGCCCAAAAGACAGGTATCCTAAAGATATCACTGCAACGCCTTCAAGACTTTCCACCTCAACTGAAATCATATCCCAATGTCCTAAAGACTCTTGACCTTTCGGAGAATCGTTTCGAACGAATTCCAGACGACATAGGTAGATTTACACTACTCAAGCACCTCAATTTGAGTGGCAATAAACTGACGGATCTTCCGGAAATTATGGGGGAGCTGCAGAAATTGGAAGTTCTCCTAGTGATGGATAACTACTTGACACGAATTCCGAAGAGCCTATCAAATCTAAAGAATTTGAAACAAGTCAACTTAAGCAATAACCAAATAGTAGAATTTCCGATCATGCTGTGTGGACTTAAGCATCTAGATGTGTTGGATATATCACGAAATAAAATCACTCTAGTGCCAGTTGAAGTACGTGAATTGCATGTGACCGAATTGAATGTGAACCAAAATCAGATATCTACACTTTCGGAGGAAATAGCCGATGCGCCAAAGCTGAAAACTCTTCGCATTGAAGAGAATTGCCTGCAAGCAAATGCGTTTACACCAAGGATTCTAAAGGAGTCCAAGATTAGTAATCTTTGTGTGGACGGAAATCTATTCAATTCAAAACAGTTTACCGATCTGGATGGATATGATACGTATATGGAACGTTATACTGCAGTTAAGAAAAAAATGTTTTAAAAAATGCGTCCGATGGCCAGTCGTGTGCACTCTGCCGTGTTGGATTTAAGTTATACTCCTTGTGCGCTACATATTTATTATTAATCTGGATGTTGTTTATTTACGTGTCATTTCTTTAGAATATTGCACGAAATAAAATAATTTTATATTTATATCGCACTCGATATCATGTTTTACTGATAATTACTGGTCGTTCGTTTAATGTGAATGTGCGGTCATTTGAATACAATGATTACAGAAATAAGTTCTCTCTATTCCAATAAGGGCTCGAAATTCATCTGTCACCTCGAAACGATTTTTTATTTTTCCTTTCTGCCTGAATTCAGTAATCCGACCCTAGGTGTGGGTCAAATTTGACATAATTAATATTATACCTAGGTACAATTGCCCATTGGCTTAGCGATTAGATGGCAAAACTAACTATACGCTGGCGAGAAGCTGGTCAACTTTGGGCGTACCCTTTGGCTGGTTGCTAGGTAGACTCGGTCATAAAATTGTTCCGACCATTAGCCTAACGTTATTTGTTTAGACTTTTGAGAGGCTCATTAATATTTTCGGAATAATCGGTATACGTACAATTGGTCTATTTAATAAAGAAATACAAGAAAAGAAGAGGTCAGAGCAGCACAAGTTAGTGAAAACTGTCAGAACTAAAAAGCACAGCTTCGTAGTACACAAGACAACAGAAATGTTCTGCCCATTCAGCTATTGGAATAATGGAATGTAATAAACACTGAAATTTTCTAAATGTTGAATGCATAGAGATAGCATAGAAATAAACTTATTTGTAGACAAAATGAACTTTGCAGTCGTTTTCCAAATTAAATTGTTTTTTTTTTTTTTTTTTTTTTTTTGCAAATTGATACGATGCGAATTCAGTAAAATTTCGCTAAACAGATCTGATCGGTTAAAACCACGTTAGAAACCAACTAGGAGGAGTGCTTCATTGAGCTATTCGTAACCGTTTCTGGTTAGTGGGAATAAGATTTTTGGTAGGTATCTAAATACGAATAAATATTATACATTCTAATAAAACAAATCGATTTAATAATTTGAAACAAATGCATTAATATTTAGCTATTTGCTCTTGTAAATCTACACCTACGTCATTGCTAATAGTTCGTCCAAACACGCACTCCATTTAAGTTTTAAAAATCTATCAATTATTTTAATTAAATAATGCTGTGCTGATGCATAACGGAAATGGAAAAATGAGGAAGAAGTATTTTTATCTTTCTGCCCATATAGTCGACACAACCATCATCGCTGACTGTCAGTTGGGATTATGGTGCAGTTTGTGTTGTGGTATCTGGATGTCCAACTCAATTATCTAAAACTGGTAGACGTTTATGTTTCGTTTGGGGTGAATTTATTTTGGAATTAAAAGTCGAAGTATTAATGGGCGTTCTAACGTATTATAAACTTTTTTGGTATAAAACAGACCTAAACAGTTTCGACATGGTTTTCGTGTCGCATTCTTTTTTTTAATTCGTTTGCAGAAATCGTCTTTAATATGTGGAGTTTTTAATTTGTATATACCTATGTAGCTAGAGAGGCACGAGGAGCCCTATGATGTAAGGCATCTTAATAAGCAGCGTAAAAGTATGGACGAATGTTTATAAGTAGACGCTATAATGGATAGATGGGGTGTATCTGTAACTCAAATACTTGATCAACAAATAATAATATCTACAGCTTTGCTGATGACAGCACTCTTATATCCTCCATCTCGAACAGTGGGCCTGTGAATGCGGCTACATCACACAGTCAGAGATGTGAACAAATTAGTTCTCTAAATGATGATCTGGACAAAATCTTGGCGAACAAGACACAGCTCACAACATTTGTATGTATGTATCAACAGTTCCTCAGATCCAAATGGATGACCATCCAATCCATCCCAAGGACTTAATGATCTTCCAGGAGTCACAGTCAATTCAGGAATCACATGGCAGGACCACATATCTATCGCTATCCTATATCGCAAGATCGGCGTCCGGTAAGTTGAACTACCTATTTAGAGCAAAGAGGTACTTTAGCCCCAAGCAACTTCTCCTTCTCTACAAAGCACAGGTTAGACCAGGCCTGGAATATTGCTCCCATATATGGAGCTCGCCCCCAAAACATTCACTTAACCTACTTGACAGCATACAGAGACGAGCAGTTCGACTTATTGGTGACCCTACACTCACATCGAATCTACAACCGTTGGTGCGCACAGAAGACAAGTCGCTGACCTTTGCTTCTTCTATATAGGTACTTCCATGGTAAATGTTCCGAGGAACTCAAAGACATTATCATTCGAAATGCAACTTTTGGGCGCCCCACAAGACAGGCTGCTAATGCACATGTCATGACCATACAGTACACTTGACAACAGCAAGGACATCAACTTTCCAAAACTCCCTCTGTTACAGGACAAGCAAACTTTGGAACTCGCTTCTTGTAGATATATTTCCAGAAGACTACAATTTGCAGCAATTTAAGTGCAGAACTAACATACATCTGCAAGCATATCTCGGGGCGCTGTTGAAGCGGGAGAAGTATTAAAAAAAAATAGAAATTATTAAAAAAAAAAAAACGTCAGGCAGTTTAATACGCGTATCGTTATCGTAGCTGCACATGTGACGATGACGCCTCGCCTTCCCCTACAACGAAGTTTGTTAGAGTACCTACTCAGACTACTGCGGAGCGGATACTATCCCATTGTACTGTAAAGAACGCTATATACTCAGCGATGAGCAGTTTTAATGTTAATCGGAAGGGCTCGTCGGTATCTTTCCATCGCATATGGGCATGTCACCTCAACGAGCCGAAAACAGATAATTGCTACCCAATAATAAATTTTGCAGTACTAGGTTTTCAAGATGGACCCACACATCAACCTGTCTCTCCGTCTCCAGACAGTCAAATGAGTCTTATTATCCAAGATTGTCGAAGTACATGCACACATACAAGGTACTTATATGTCGACTCTAACCTTGATTGCTGCGGCTTGGCGGTAGGAATGGGAAAAACCGGTCGGTTTTAGCAGAGTGCGGTTTTTTTTGCTTCGGTAAACCGCACTTGTTGTGGTGTGGTAATATGGCTGTGCACTGATCGGCATCAACTTGTCGATGTCCAGTTGTCGTAACTGTCTCATACACATCAATTGTGCTTATTTTACCTCCTCGTGGAACCACCGGGTACTGGTCTCGCTCCCACCCCCACCGGGCTTGACTTGCTAAACTTATAACCACGAGTGTTGAATACGAAAAAAATAGCGACACAATAATGCTCTGTCGGAATTGACTGTCTGCTCGAGTCTCAGAAGTCTTAAATGAGCACCTCATCAGAATGAGGACGTATGGTACGGCGGATGATGTAGACCGCGTGCAGCCGAGCAACTTGTTGAGACCCTGGTACAAGGCCGACATTACGGCCATCCAGGAAATGCGATGGGGTGGAGAAGGCACAAGAAGGATGAAAAACTGTGACATCTACTACGGCGAGTGCCGCAGAGAGCAGAGTCAGCGGTTATTTGGATGTGGATTTGTGATTGTTTACTTTCCAGGCGGTCATCACCCCGCACACCTATTTTGTAAGAACTAATTGTTTAACTCTTTACTGACCTACTCAATATTACTCATTTTTATCACACATTTCATTTCAATATAAAAAATCCAATACCTCATATTTCTGCTTAAAAAGCATTTCCTTTACACATCAAAATTCGTTCACCTTTGGCACATTTCCACTAATTGTTTTCTCTATAGCGACACTATACGTTTCATTGTTTCTTCCGTATCAGCATTATAAGTTAATTGTTCATTTCTGTTTATGTAAGTTATTTTATTCATTGGTTGTTCTATATCAGCATTATAAGTTAATTGTTTATTTTGTCATGTAAGCTATTTGTTAGTATATAAGGAAACCAATTAATAAAGGTAGACATTCAGTACCAGTAATCGTACCACCCATTTGGCTACAATTCAAGACTGCCCCCCACCCGAGGTAAGGAGTCTTCGAACATTCAGAAGAACAAGAGATCGATACAAGAAAAAAGAAAAGACGATCACCACTTCAACTGGGCATTCTGGTTCATGCACTAGAACTGTCCAACTGTTGTCAAGGTTAATGCAGACTAAGGTAAGAATTCTTTGGATTACTGGTAAACCGGAATAACCGAAAACCGGTCATTTTCTAAAAACCGCCATCCTTACTTAGCGGTCGACTGTCAAAGATATAAACCGCATCATACATAGATAAGCTAAATTCCTAAAGTGTAACTCGGCATCATAATCGATATGTCTAAAACCTCTGTATATTATTACTTGCCGCTACAGAGTAAAAGGCGGGAAAGCTCAAACCATATCCCCAAAATAAACAGAATATATTCGGCAGCTACTGGATGAGCATTATGTGAAGAGTTAGTGTCAGTGCGTAGAACTAGTTTTTTCACTCAGTACTGTTACCTTAGCTAAAAAAAAGCTTGAGGAAAACAAGGCAAACGGCTTTTCAAATACGGTGATGAATTATTGTTAAAGAGCACCAAACCACCAACCAAGTACGAATAAAAGAAATGTGCCCGATTTTTACGTCTACAAAAAAGGCTTAATTTACAAAAGGATCCCAAACAGCATTATGGTTTATAAAGAGTATCAGCTGGCACTGTATGTACCTACCTAATATGTGAAGTCCTACGAGGAAGATTCGGCGAAGAAATAGTCTTAACTCATGGCCCGAGGAGCGAATCCTATATATCTGTAGCAGCCTGACCATCCAGATCTTCTTATTGGCGCCAAACTCTGGTTAATACGGAGAAATGGGTCAGTGTCTTACATAAAGAATCTTCAATGGTCGGATCAAAAGAATGTACCTAAGTAGGTACCTACCTTATCTACATAATAATGTAGTTCGAAATATGTAACTATTCGTGTGTTTAACCAAACACATTAAATATTAGTCATCTGCAAATCAATGAATTACCAACCTTTCCAAAACTATGCACAAATCGGTTTATTTTTCCACTTATACACTTTATTAAGTTACTTAACCTTACTTAAAGACACGATTATTAGATATTATTACAAAATAAATTAAGTTCTCTATACTCTATATAGGTACCGCCGCCGTTCTGCTCTGCACTCATCCATGTCATATTGATGGAAATCCTTGACTTTTGTACCGAAACGACGCATACCCATGCTGATAAGATGTCGGGCCACAATAATTGGAGGGCGCCAAAAAGGAACAACCTGCATTGTTGCCATCTGGCGCGGTAAAGCCATTATAACTGGTGTTATAGTTCTTTGCGGTATACATCCCCATGCCGGGAAACCCTAAATGATATGCATGGTGAGGTAGCTCCATCTGTTGATGAAATAACGTTGACGCTTTTTCCATTTTGTGTGCCGTCGTTATCGGAGGTACTGGCTGTGGTGTTGTTGATCCTACAGATCTGCGTTCGTTGCGTCGAAACTTTGCGCGACGATTTTGAAACCACACCTATTCATAAAAAAACAAAATTCTATAAAAAAAAAAAATTTATAAAAAACAAAACACCACTTGAACTTACTTGAACTCTAGCTTCGCTTAGGCCGACCTTGTTAGCCAATTCCTCGCGTACAAAGGCGTCTGGATAGTGCGTTCTTTCGAATACTTTCTCCAGAGCTGTCAGCTGTCCACTGGTAAACGTTGTTCTATTCCGTCGGGGTTTTCTCGAACCATTTTGTCTATCTCCTAGGGGTGGACTATATTCCGCACGAAAACTATCACCTGCCAATAGAAAAAGAGAACACAACCGAAATTAGTATCTGCTGTGAAAGGCTTCTGAGAATTTGCGTCACAGCGCCGCACATAGTATACAGCGGCAGTTGTTTGTGCAACATTATACACTATAGAGTGAGGAAATTAGAGCAATTAAATTTTTATGGTGACATTTAACAGTTTCGATCTTCGATTAGCTCAATGGCCAAGGAATCTCGAGTATTTTCTTTTTGAAGATAGATATTTTATCTTTTGGTTGCCACTATTGTTTTATTGGTTTTCCCTGAATTTTCTATGGCCGCCTGAATGGTGTTTATTTTTAGTTATATGCCAGACACTTTGGCATATTCAATTGAATTAAAAAGCAATAAACGCATCTTATATGATTTAGTGGCGCATTCTTCTCCGTCCTGGTAATGGATTGTAGAAAATGTTGATTGCGGTGCGTAAAGCAAACGCCAATGAATAATTTTGTCCAATATAGAATGGGGGAAGTAAATACTTAAAATGATCCTTTAATTGATTTAAATTAGATTTATGATTTACTCCTTTGATGCGCTGTGTGAAACGGACATAACACCGTACGAGAATTTTTATCAGTGCCATAAAACTTTCGAAATCAGTAAACCTGAGGCTGAAACGCGCTAATGTGAACGAGCAATATGCGCCGGAGTTTGCTTTTGTTTGGTGTAACTATGTGCTAAGCCTTACAGATGTGGCGACTCGGTCACAAGAATGCTTAAGATGCCCACCCCATTTCTCCAAATTTTCATTCTTAACACCCTATAAGTGGCCTATAGGCTATACTAAAGTGAACAATCCGTATGTAGTAAATGAATGATTAATGACAATCCACATTAGGTCTAAACTCCATAACATCAAGATTAGATATTGGGCCCAACAAACCTATCTCATCAACTCAAGCGGATCTGCCAGCCGACAAGAGAAGACTGGAAAATTGCGAAATGTTTTTTGTAAACGCAATGCCATAAAATGGGTAATTATCTTCGCTTAACGTTATAGAGCCTGAAAGACAATTCAACATGTTTCTATGCGACATGCTAACGGATTATGGCTTCCATAAAAACTTCTCTATGATCATTCCTTGAAAGAGAGGACTGGGTAAAATACGAACTCAATCCATCACGACATGACCTAGTTTGGTACACAGACGGTTCTAAGATGGAATCAGGGATTGGATCTGGCATTTTTGGAGAATCGCCTTGAGCGAACTATTCAGTCAGCATTGGCAAAAACTAGATGCCATTGCCATTAATCATTGTGCTTAAATTTAAGTTCTAATACAAGTGGTAAAACTATATTTATTTTCTCAGGCAGCCGAGCACCTCTCAAAGCCCTTGACTCATCTGCCATAAAAACGAAGCTGGCTATGTCTATGTACATTTATGGCCATCTACGAACTTGCAAAGAAAAACCTAAACCTAGTAAAGTCATCTCGCTGAATTCCAGCCCAAAGGGGCTTTGTTGGCAACGAAAACAGCTGACTCATTGGCTAAAATCGGCGCCACAAACCACTTTATCGGACCTGAACCCTTCTGTGGTGTGAATAAAAAACATTTCAAGAACTATATTAAAAGCTTTTCTCAACTCGAATCTAATGAAATCTGGCTTAAGACACCTCGGAAACTCTCCTCAATTTCTCCCCCAGAAAATCCTACTCCCTCATTAATCTGATGAACAAAAATAACCTAAGAATTCTGACAGGAATAATCAGTGGCCATGATGGCCTAAAGAAAAAACACCTCAGAGTCTATCCGTATGGAATGTCCGTCTCTCTTTCGGTTTAGAAAGAATATCCTTGGCGATGAAATCGTTACTTCATCAAATCTTACTGACATACCCCCAGAGAAGATCCATTGTCGTTCTTATTGCCTCCGGAGGGAAAGATGGCTCTAGGAACTAACTAGGGGAGGCACAATAATCTGCCTACCCTATACATTACATTAATCTGCCTATACACGGTGAATGAAGAAGGAGATACAACAACAAACTAGTCGGGGTGTACATCAGCGATATCGACCTAGGCTGAAGATTAAGGTCCAACGACTGAGGACTGAGGTGACTGGGATATGTGGAGCAAATGGACGTGAATGCATCGGCCCGGAAGATCTTCAAATTCACACCGAGCACGCAAATGAAAGGGGACCTTAACCAATTTTAGAGTGGGAAACTGGAGACAGCTGGCCAAAGATCGTGCTAATGGCTGGAGACGCTTGTTAGTTGAGGTCCAGGTCCACTCCGGACTGTAGCGCCACCTTTAGTAATTAAGCCAATCCAGAACAGGGCATTGAAGATAACATATCCATCGCCTTAAGCAGGTCACTAAAGTGGACTGAGAATGCTGGGAAACGCCTGGCGATTGGCAAATTGGAGTGATTGTACCCTCTTAAAAAGTCGCTTCGGGGTGTGTTTGGTCAAGTCACTGTTGGGGAATGAGTTGTCCGGTTTTCATTCGGGCAGAAAAGTTATCCACTGTCAGAATAGTATTTGAGAAGGCTTGGGATTATGGTTCAAATCTGCTTTATGTACTTGGATAAATGCCTAAGGATAAGGCAGTTGTTTTTTGCTAGATTTGGTAATCATTGGATCGTCTTAGACTGGCTCGTTAAGCTTGTAGCCATTTGTGTTGAAGCTGTGTGAACAAATTTGAATTACTGATGGTCATCTTCAGACACCTGTTTAATGCACTCTGTATGTTAGTGAGTCCCATTTAAACAAGTAGAGACGTTTAAATATTTGGGGGTTTTATTCACATGCCACAGAAGGAGCAATGATGTGTTTTTCTGTGGGATTGGTCAGGCTGGGTCAATTTTGAGGTATAGCTATGTCATTCTGTTATCAGAAGGACTGAACTTGGGGACAAACTTAAGTTATCAGTTTATAATTAGGATATTTTTCCAACTCTTAATTTGGCCATGATAACAAACAAAACAATTAGATTGCGAATTCAAGCTGATGCCGAAATGAGAATCCTTTATTGCGCTGTTGGTGCATGACTTGCGAAAATTGTAAAACCAGGAGTCAGAGATCATATCTTAAAATGCCCGAAAACTTGACGGCATTTACTGCTATTATGTATTTCATTGGGGCAACACTTTCGATATACTTCAAAATCAGTACTTACCTACTGCTAGAAAACCATGGCTTCCCAAGAATCGTGGCCTAATGAAAAAAACCATGTGATGTCAACCTATCATTAAGATCGGAAGGCAGAGATAGTTGAGATAATGAGTTGGAAAATGCCTTACGAAGGCGAGATAAATCATTCAGAAATATTTCCCGGAGAAAGCTAAACAATCAGAAAGTTAAAAAGTATTTAAAGCCGGCCATCTAGCCGACGGCATTAAACATTGTCAAACGATTTTGTTTATAATTATATTGTAAATATTATTCATTCAACTAATTGATTTTATTAAGAGGGGGTTAAAATAATTGTAGGCTCTTCATAGTTGGAATCTTTAAGAAAAGTCATATATCCAAAGTTGTTTTGGACCAGGATCCATAATTTCCTCGTTACGAATCTTTTTGGTAACTAATGCTGGGTTTCCACTTGTCGATTTGAAATTGACAATTGACGTATTTTTATGCCAATTAAACAATTGGCAAGTGGGAATAGCGAAAAATTGCTTGTCAATGAATTGACTAACAGCGTTTGCCAATAACTGGCAAAGAAGCCACTGGACAAGTGGAAATAGCTAAATTGTCAAACAAAATGTCACTTTGTCTATAATTGACAGAGAAAATTTAATTGGCATCGAGTTCATAAGTTGGTCAATCAACTGACAAACGATTTTTGCCAATAATTGGCATAAGTGGAAATGAACTGACGTTGGGGTCGTTCAATGACATAAACGCGAGGGCTGTCAAACTTTGTCAATCAACCGACATGTGAAAACCCACCTTAAGGATGTACCTTGACATCGCCGAGTCGACGATAAACAAACGAATTGAAAGGATATAAAGTTAGCCACAAGAGTCACTATACCGACAGGTAACCAATTGGCGGCCACTTAGGTAAGTTGAGTATTATGTGCGGGATATCCAGTTTCACTGCATGGTCCACTCTAGACCGGAGACCTATGTATTGGTCGCTATTTTTCTGGTGATATATTTTCGAGTTTTTTTTTCCTTTTCCCTGCTATGCCTAACGTAAGTAGTTTAAGTTAAGTGTTATACACAAGAAAATGCGGGAAAATACAAGCCACAGATCAGCTAATGTGGAGCCATGGACAATGGTATTCGGTGATTCATCGAAGAAAGCTGAGGCCATCAGAGCCCCCTATACGATGTAGAATAGAATCCCTTGGATTTACTTGGGGAACAGAATATAATTAAAAGGTAATATGACGCATGAAGTGATCATCATCAGCAAAAATATCCGATTTTTTAATTTATTTAAATTCAAAAATCACCTTAGAGCCGAAAATACGGCAAGGACGCGTTACTCTTAAGTTACACAGCAAACCGTGCACAGCGCCGCGCCGGCCGTTCTGAAAATAGACCGCCCATGCAATTGATGTTCAATGACAAACTTACTCTCTGCTAAGTAATTTTTACAAATAACATTCACAGAAAAATTTTAAAATATAGACAAATTGCATTCACATGGACTCAACACTTTTAACTTTGTAATTTTTAGCGAACGACTTATGTACCCGAGTGGAATTCAAAATCAGATCGTGTTGTGTGCCAAGCCGCCATTCAATTCGTCTTAATTATCTAATTAAGATTGGAAGCGGCGTACATATTTTTAATGCTTAACCATTCACCGTATTTGATTCCATTCAACATCCATGTATACTGTCTGCACATGCAACAGGAAAACGGCATAGCGAGTTCTATTCTCGAAATTTTGGATTCGAATAGTGATGATGATCATTGGGGATGATGCTCCACTGATTTTTTTTTATTTTCCTTTTGAGACGAACGACTGCGGCCAATTCTCAAAGGAGTAAGTGGCTGTCTTTATTTCTACCGCAGAAGGCAGTCCCGACATGACGGGACGTTAATTCGTGCTGACAGGTCAGCCGTACAGGAAAAGTGATGCGCGTGGTTGGAAAACGATGCCTTGAGAGTTTATTTTCCTCCGATTTTGGATTTTTGTTAAACTGGAAAAGGGGTTGCTCGCGTAGGGAACGACTCGGTTAAAAAACGAACCGAGCAAAACATGTGCACCGAAAATGTCATCGAGAGAATGACGGTTTCACTGTGTTTTATTACCGCTCAGCGGTGGCTTCATGGTGGCAGCAGATCTGTGCTTCGGTTTTTTACTTGAATACTTTGACAAATTGTACCGCATGCGCTTGACTTATTTATTGCAAGTGCGGGATTTCCCCAAGGAGTGCTTGTATGCAAAGGGATTAAAAAAATGAAAACAATTCACAGCGACACCTGAATCCTACATCAGACAGCATTTCATCTTCATCAACTGACAGTGAAGGAAGCCGACAATTTGATACGCATCCATTCATCTAAAGCCACAAGAAGACACGAAGACACGACGAAATGCGAGCAATTAAAATTTAAATACTCTCAAATTATTACTCAATTATGAAAGCGGGAAAGTCTGTATACTCTTTGAGGCAGATAATTTGCATGGGAGAGGAGACGAATCGAGGCGCTTGATGAAGTGACTACAAATGTGCCATAAATTTTGTTGTCGCTGACGCGTTACGCTTCATCTTCAACCGCCAAAGGATTTCGCGCATCTGACCTCCTTTGGTGCTGTAGTGACGAGTGACACGCGTGACAATTGTAGTCATAATTTGTAGATCTATTTTTTTTTTTGAGAAAGAAAGATATATTCAGAGTATCAGTTCATTTGTTTTCCGGAGAAATGATGGATCGGGAATTTATTTAGATCTTAAGCGGTTTATTTATTTTAAGCAAAATCAAATTTGAAAGTTTTTTTTTTTAAGAATTAATTTAATTTTGGAGGCGCGATTCCATAGCGTCAAATCATTTGTTATAAAGAGAAGACACAAACAAATTTTGTTGGCTTTTGAACATATTTATCTCGTTGGCGCCAAAATTTGTCCTTAATTAGGTTTTATTTATGGTATTTTTGTTGTTTTGCCATTTATGTGGTTGCCATAATGCCTCGGGCTATAAGGAATCCATCTGGAAGTGAACTTAATGGTTACGGAGCGAAGATCTACAAGAGGTTATATTTTTGTATTATAATACCGGGGGCTTATTCCCAAATGCGCGGCGGATCGCTTTTCATGACGAATTGGTATTTTTAAATTTTTAAAAGCGATTTGATCCATTCAAAAGCGATAGCTATTGTGAGGATTACTGGCAATAAATCCGCCAGCAATCCGTCACCTGAATAGCTATCGCTTTTGACAGCTTTTGGAAATACAAAAATACCAATCCGCCATGAAAAGCGATCCGCCGCGCATTTGGGAATAAGCCCCCCCGTATACGAGACATAGGAGCCCCTGTGTCAAGTTGATCCTCTGGTGAGAGTCTTGTGGTGGCTGTGGTTGCCCATAATCGCGGGAGCATAAGGACATATCTTGTCCGGGGGTAGTAGATAATACTTGTACTGCCCTGGGCTGTGATCAGCGCTATTCTTTTGACTTCTTCTGTGAGAAGCCCCACAGTGTTTTTAAGCCGTCGAACTATGCACTTAAGTCAAAATAAGTCGCACGAAGTGGAATGTAGAAAGCAGCGGTAGCTAAGCTAATCAGTTCAGAACTTATACCAATTACAGTGGTTATGCCATCATATTGAAAGTGTATAACTTCGCATATATAGGGGTTTTTAACCTTGAACCTTGAACCTAAGCCGCCCATTTGTGAATTTACGCAACATATTATACCTTATCCGGCCCTAGGACTCACAACGAGAAAAAGGACTTAGAAGAAGAAGATCAGCACTCAAAATTTTAGCCATTAATAAAAGGAATTTCGCGTTGATCCCAACATGAAACAAATATTAGCTTTGGCCAGGGCCGGGTATGAACAGTTTTTGGATTTGAGCAGGGCATGAAATGATTATTTGATTATTACTGTATTAGACCGGGACGTGTAAGAAATTTTAAAATTAAAATCCGGAAACGAAACGAATATCAGTGACCTTCAAAAGTGAGTAAACCAATGATGTTTTCATTTTTCTTTGGAGATGGGAAACATTATTTTTTAAAGACCTATACAATTTTTTAGACTTTCGAAAAGAAATACGTTTTGTTATTTCGTGATTAAACTTTTTACAGATTGCTGGTTTTTAAGCACTTTCAAGACCCTGAAAAAACTTTAAATGCTCATTGGTGTTTACTCACTTTTGACGCTCACTGTATATCTTATCAGATATGAATGATTTTTGAATTATACTCGCCTTTTTCGGATTTTGAAAATTTCAAAGGGCCCCAGCCAAGTTCTCTAGTAAAGACACTTCCCCTTTTTACAGGAACAAACGCTGTTTTTGACCCCCCTCTAACACCGATTGAGCCAAAAACTTCAAAAACTTGAAATATTTGCCAACCTCACCAAATTTTTCATCTCTATAGCATTAGTGGTTCTCAACATACAGAGCTTCAAAAATCGCAAAAATCGTAACTGACTGACTCACTCACTCACTTGCCAAATAAACATACAATTTTTTTTTTTAACATTTAACCTTCTTAAACTAAGAACTTGGCGTACATTTAGATCTCATTACTTTTCGTGGCTGACTAGTTACGCTACGCACCTAATTTTTGCTGTATATAAAAGAACTTGGCTCTTTTTTTTACATTTATGTTTTTGGTGTGATTTGTATATCTAAAACTCTAGCAATTCTTATATCTCTTCTGATCGTCAAACTTCAGTAAAGCGGAATAGGATCATAGATAATGCATTTTAAAAACATAGGCCTACTGTCCACGTAGCTGCACTTCATACGCACGCTTTCGTCATTTGCATCTTGGTGGGCGCTTGCTTGCAGCTTCCTTGCAGCTGGCATATAAACAAACGAAGCTCTGTCTACGGAGCGGAAAAAAAGCGCTTGTCGTCATTTTCAGCTTGCATTGCCGCTTCGTGGACAGTGGTTCGTTTGTTTATATCGAAGCTGCAAGCAAGCATACAAGAAGATGCAAATGACGACAGCGTGCGTATGAAGAAGAAGAATGGTCCGATAATGCATTCAGCCCAAAAATCCACATCAAACAGTCACGCGTTGTAGATGCATTTGTTTCTCAACAATTACTCATGGGTTTTTTAAACCCCAAATGCGACAATTTTGAAGATTAACGAAGCCATCAAGATGAAAATGAGTTTCATCACTGAAGATGATTTTGCTCGAACAAACCTTCATTATGTTTAAAAATGAGCCGAAAGCCTCCGCAGCTAGCGCTCATCAAGTTATGTTAACTTATATATTTTATATTGTATGTTAATAAATTATAATAATAATAATAATATTTTTAAAATATTGTTCAACAACGAAAATGCGTTGTTGTCGCGTATAGAGCTCCATTTTTACTAACCCCGAACTGTCAGCTGTCATTATGATCTTTTTTTTATCGTTGGCATCACTGAACTATTAAATGGCGCAAAATTCAAATTTGCGTGAATTGTAGGACATTCCAGTAAGAATGTATAAAGCGACATTTTCAAAGTTTTACAGGAAACGAAAAAAACTTCTTGCTCAAAAAATAATTAATTTATTTTTTAGGAATTATCACATTTCGAAAGGGATTTTGAACACACTTTGAGGTTTTGAGAAAACGGATAATTAAATAAGAAAAGAAGTAGGTAGCTATGAATACATTTTTTCGTTCAAAACATTGTCGCTTAATACAATAGTAAAATGGCGGAGTAAAATACAGGATTACAATTAATTTTATCGTTTAAATCATTTCTCAATTTCCTTTATATAGGGCCAAAAATATTTTTTTTCTGCAATATGTACCTATAGGTACCTATTATTCGCTGCAACTAACTCTTCACCGTGCTACAAAAAGTAAGGAAATAAAAACGAGAATCAGATTTGCAGCCTGGCAGTTTGTATCTTTTACAGTACGGATCATGAAATTGAATATCAACGTATTTCGTTTTCGGTTGGTCTTCCAGAACCGCCCAGAACCGCACAGAAGAACTCTCCGCGATTCTGAATTCAAATCCAGAAGCAAATTTCTCTTCTTTTCAGTAGAAGAACTGTCAGAAGCGTTCGGATTGCTTCCGGACGGTTCCGGACTACCAACCGAAAACGACATTAGATTTATTGATTTGATCCAATTGAGGTAGGTACTCAGATAGAATAAAATGCATGTTTTTAGTTTTAGAGTATATGCTTAAATAATGTTCAGCAAACCATATTCTTAATAAATGAAAATCCCAGACAATCAAGGAATTGTCATCTGCAAAACGAGCAAGTAGTCCTCTTATATAATTAAAAAATAAACAACACAGAATCTTGAGAAACTCCCAGATTAAAAAAAAATCGGATTTAGCTCCTAGTTAATTTTGGAATTTTGAGAATTCTGGTAAGACCTAAACCAATCAAAAACTAAACCACGAAATCCATTTTTTTAGTTTCTTCAATATCATAATGTGCTTAATCCTATCAAATGCTTTTGTTATCAAAAGAATAGAATTTCACCTGCAGTAAACTTGTTGCCACCAAGATTTAAATACCTTCATGAACAAAAGAAAATCATCTTGAGTTGATTTTAGATTCAGAAAAGCAAATTACATCGGATTCAAGAACTTAGTCTCATTTCAAAACGTATCTAATATCCTTAATAATTTTGCAAAGACTTTACTAAAGACTGGTAGAATTATAATTAGCTAATCTTCTAAATATTTGAAGAATTTTTGAAAATGCTATTGATAAAAAATTCAGCAATATTTTATAATATTTTGTTTTAATCATATCTGCTTTCGTCTTAGCATGGTATAATTATTTTAAACAATTATGTACATATGGTCTTTACAGTAATATTTTTTATTTCGTTTGATGCTTCCTACACAAGGGATCACTTAAGAATGTTGGAGAAGTGTCAAAAAGCAACTTAGATATAAAGCTATGCCCCTCCGAAATTCTTATTTGTAAACCGAGTTACGGTACAAAGACATATCTGTCCCCTAGATACAATAATAATTTGTAAGGTGTCTTTAAAAAAAAATGAATAGGTGGCGCAACAGGCGGGTGACACCCAAGGCCTAGCTTCTCGCAACCATTCGTTTTGTGTGAGTTTCTATTTTTGGGACGAATGGAAGGGTCCTACAATTTTATGCCGAGTCCGAACGGCTGAATTGAGAAGCTTTTTCATGACAGTCAATACTCTCGGATGTTTGTCAGACGTTCGCGAGAGGTGGCGCAGTAGAAAAAACTTTAAGATGTAATTTGGGTTTTTCCGGGGATCGAACCTGGGATCCCTCGCACAGTAGTCCAGCACACTAACCACTGCGCTACTTCGTAAGGTGTCTTTATTTTATATTAAATTATAACCGGCCCAAAGACTTAACTTACAAAATTTAGTTTTTACAAAATTATTTATCAATGCCTAGTTCACATTCCAGCAGCCGGTGTTATGGAACTTACAATCAAAAACCAAACCTTCAAATCAAAACCAAAAATCGGAACCAACTGAATCTTTCGAATATATATTGTGGGGCTACTGGGACTTCTACTAGCTATGTTGAGAAGAGTATTGTTTCGACCTATGCTATAAACCGGCTGGCAATATTCTAGCTGGGCGCCGCAAAATATAGCTTCATCACCAAGATACAATATTGATCCCTTCCAAATTTGAATCCATGGATTTCTGGTCCGAATATTTTCACATTGGAATTTAATCTTACATTTACAATATTAACTTTTGCATTGCAACAATAAACAATAAATCAGCCAGTTTTGTTATTTAAAATTGAATGCATTGTCAAAGTTTATTTATTAACAAGTTAAGCAACAAGTACCTACATCAATATTATGCCTCCCCCAAAGTGATTTGAAGTTAATTGATTAGCCTCGTACAACTAGATACATACTGCAGCAGGTGACAGGTTCTCTGGTCTGCCGGCTGCCGTTCAAAAATATTATTTTCTTAATACAAAGGATATGTGTCTACTTGCATCATAAAATATTTATCTACTAAATTATTAACATTCACTCACCCAGTGCCTCCATGTCAGAGGGGGATGCTGTATGGCTGTTGGCGTTAGTGGAATGATGTGGCTGATGCTGCATCTTCGAAATATCACAGTCACTCGCCAACTGAAGAAGATTATTCACCGAAAATCGTTTCACATTTTCAGATCCTTTCGCCGTCGCTACGTGCATGCTACTAAATTGATTATTCGCGTTCAACAAATCACTTTTGCCACCATCGGTGTTGCCATTGTAAACACTATGAAACATTGATCCTTGACTCTGGTGAATGTTATTGTAACCGCCGCCGCCGGTAGCAGCAGAAGGATGCTCAACGGGGGTGGTTGTTGCCATTAGCCCACTGTGAATGTGCTCCAGGGATGCCTGATTGCTGTTGCCATAAAAGAAACTACCCGGTTGTTCTATGGACGCATCCAAATGCTGATAGTTCAACATGCTCGCTTATTCGTCTCTCTATATCGCACAACACAACAAAAGGCAAGGAAGAGATGGAGGCGAGGTGTCACTACACGATATACCCTTTCTCTGCGTAGCCACGAATTCGCTTTCGATTTTCCACTTAATTAGTCAATAGTTAATGTAATTAGCAAATTAGTCGCGTGAATCATTTATCAAGTAAATCTAACAAGAATACGCTCAGTTTTGCTTTCGCTTTCGACGGCATTTACTTGCGCGGGGAGCAGCCAACACAGGAGCAGGCACGCGAATTCGCTGAGAAATTTTTGAAATTTTCTAAACTTTTTTTTTTTGTTTTTGCCTTTGCTCGGCCCGTAATTAAATTAACTCGGTACAAACGGTTTAATTAGGATAATTGCTGTTTAACACTAACCACCCCATAGTCAACTGACTACTGAAATTACTCGGGAAGATTTTGATGTTTTGCTTCGGAATCATCTCGTTTTTGGTTCACTTTAATTTTTAAAAATAGTATCCCCGAGCGGATTTGAAGCGTCGCCGTCGTCGTCGTTCGTGGCCTGTGTGTGCCTGTGAGTGTGCACTGGTGGTTGCATCAAATCAGAGAATGAGATATTTTTGTGAAGTACGGATCGTATGGGATATTTTTAGATTGAACGTCGTTATTGGTTAAAATTAAATTTTCATGAATCAGGAAAATTAGTATGCGAGTGTTTGTGGGAGTTTATATCGAGGAAAACCGCACCTTCTTCTCTAGTAGTGCTGCTTTAGGGGGGCGACTATGGATCTCATAATTTTGATTGGCTAATTTAATAGAATTAGATGCAATTATAAATTATGCTGTGATTTTTTCTTACGAATAAATCTATTATTTTCCGCATTAGCACAAATACACACACACACGCGCGATACACAATGTGCTTTTGTTTGGAGTGCTCCGAAGAGCAAGTGATGGATGACTTGACTAAAGACATTTAGTTAATCAGATTTCAATTAGAGTCAGTTTAAATGACAAATTTCATTTGTTAACATTTGAGATGAAAGTTCGACGACTTCTTTAGCTGGCAGACAGACAAAAAGCTTGAAATACTTGATGACACAAAAATGTTTTTGCAATAAATATTTACTATGAAGATGACTGTTTGAAGTCATGATAAATCGGATAATGGAATACATACTTTTTAAGCTGATGGAGTCCCCATTTCTGACCTTAGATTTGACTTTGAACTTGTGTAAATCGACGTAATGTTTCCATGGATAACTCAAGTTTAATTTTGACAAGGAACCGCGCACTAACTTCTTTTTCAAAGTCTGAGATATCAACAACGCTGCATTGTCTGTTCGGCTGTTTAAAGCACACTGTAGGGGTATCCTTACTAATTAAAAAAAAGCAATTTTATTGTGAAATACATCCAAGAATAAAAGTACTTGCAGGCGACCAAGTTATCACTTCAAAACCTGCAAAGGTATATTACTGATCGATATTTAAAGCACATACCTAAGAAGACTACCTACGTTAAGAAAAAACATCGATCCTCATCAAGGAAGCTGTATAGATTCAGATTCAGCGCTTCAAGGACAATAATCTCCTCAATCGAAGCTTATGTATCGAAGGAGGCGCCATGCATCATAGCGCGGAATATACAACCAATTTAAAAAACTCGCCGAAATACAAATTAAGGAAAGGGATGTCTTAATGTAGAAATGGGAAAGTCCCTTAATATAGCCGACAAGGGAAGATGAACACATCGGCTTTGACGGGTTATACGAAAATCGGAAGACTTTTTAAAATTGCAACGGCCTTAATAAGCTATCTTCTGAATGATTTCTTTGCGGTTATCGGCAAATTTCATTATTCTTGTGGAGAATTAACTATACGCAGCTTTCAAGCTTTAGCACTGAGTAGCTAGCTCTAAAGGACTATGAAAAGTTTTGTGATTAGGAAAAAGATGTAAATTACCCATATTTCCACTATTTATCGTTGTGAAACCTATACAAATCTTAATACAAGTTTTTAAATTTTAATATAATTGTACAATATTCAGCAGGTAGATTAACTTCTATTCATATTTTAAGTGGGAAGATTCCACTCCTCTTAAATGAACAATTTTTAGTTTTTGATATTATTTCTGCTTTCGTACACTGCAAGTCCTATCGCTCTACCAAATTTCAACATTCTACGGCAATGGAAAGTGGCCCAAGAGCTATAGAGATTAAATTTGGTGAGGTGGACCTTTTTAATGAGCTTGGTAAATGTTACAAGGTTGATGTTTCTGGCGCAATTGGTTCCGAAGTTAGATAGGGGTCGAAAAAAGCCGGAGTTTGTTCCTGTAAAAAGGGTTGGTGGTGGTGCCTTTACTAGAGAACTTGGAATGTTTTCAGAAAATTCCATATGTAGGTACAGGCTTCGGACTTTATTGCAATTGCAGTAGATCTGCTGCTTTTTTCATAAACAAAATTAATCTACTGCGCTACTGCGCCCACGCCTCAATCTACTGCCATTTTCAGAGAAGTAATTTGATTTTTTTAGTTTTAAAATTAATCGGTTTAATTTCCGATGCGTACCTATATATAACGAAATAAAAGGAAAGCCTGGCATCACCTAAGTAAAAAGTGATTTGCATTCAGATGACAGTGATAAATGAGACTATTCAAAAGTATAGTCGTCTTAAGTTGACTAGATTTGTCCGAACTAGATTACCAGGAATGCCACTGTCATGATTGCTATGTGTATACAGTTATCATTTTGGATATTCACTTATTCCACAAATTATTTTGAATTTGAATAACAATTTTTTTGAAACGGAATGTTAAATTAATAGGATTTTTATAAATCAATTTAGGCGCACATTTCTAATACCTACCTAATTAAGTTTAACATTTAGCCCGTGAATAGAATTCGATTGCACAGGCAAAATCTAAAATCTGAGAGAAGAATCTGAAGAGCTCAATCGAAAACGCTATAAATAACTGCTCTTAATACCTAAATCCAATTCTACAACTCAATCAGATACATATTATTAATGTTTACTATCTACATTACGATTTAACATTTTCCAAAAATAAATCACCTTTTCTAAAATGGATACTTTTTGGATTCAAAATTATTAGGTGAAGAATTGTTGACAATTTTAACTATTTAAGTAGCAATAAATACCCATTAAAATGTCACTTGTAAGACACACCCACTCCATACAACACACTACAGAAGGACACCATCATCCACTCAAGTAGTCTTCAGGAAGTGGGTGAGAAGCGATAATTGTATGCAACACACGTCAAAGGAAACCACAGAAATAAAAGGAGATCCTTAATGCTAGTGGACGTGTTTGTGTTCGGTTTGTGACAAGTCCTTGTAACATGTGGCGCCATTTAAATAAAGGAACACAAAAACGTAAGGAATAAGAACGCCCTGCATGTTTCCACGCACAATTAGTTGTGGCATCTGGGCAATGTGCGAGCGACATGGTTTTTTGTTCCCCGTTAATTATTTAACAAATAAATAATCATGAGCTATTTGATTACTGTAGTATCTATAGTAACATTTTCAATATATGCCTAAAATGTGAACAAAAAAATAACCTAAGCGTGATTAAATTATAACTAGTACATGTACAGGTAGGTACTGACCTGGTCAGCACTCAGCAGCCACTCTACGATAAAGAATCTATCGTTCAGATTTAGGAATGGACGTAGACGTAGGTATTTTAGGGACACGATTACTTATGAACCGTTGCGTTGACCAACTTCAAATATTTTTTAATTGCATATAGATATACAATTCTACTATGGGACGAATTATTTAGATTTTTTTGGGGGTATTTAAATTAAAACCCGACACTCGTTATTTTCCGAAAATGTAGGGTCCCCTTTAACATTGGATGGTATGATGAAGAACACATCTAGGGGGTTGGAGTCAAAAACGAAATAATTTTATTGGGTGATACTATAATGTTGAATCATTTTTAATGCTGTAACGGTCAACAATAGGCATGTTTTATTGACAATATATCTCAGTGACGTAAAGTAAAATATAATCTTCAACACGCAATTACAATAACTACACATAGTTTGACACTTTCGAGACTCTATATAGTTGTTGTAATTGCGTGCTGAAGATTCTACTTTACTTTACTTCACTGAGATAGATTGTCTAATATTTGCAGAATAGAAATCCCTATGTAAAACAAAAAAAGAAATGTGTCTGGTTGCAGCATGAGACAAGAAAAATATTATTAAAGATATAAACCAACTGATGTATCCAAGACCCCAACCCAGTATAGATATCCCAGTATTTAGTACAATGAGTTTAAATAGATGACACTAGAGTAACGTTTTAAAATTTTGAAAATAGTATCGTCCGTTATTAACTTATTTTCTTGAATAGTTAATGCTTTAATGAAAAAGAGAAAACTAGGAAAAGGGAACGGAATCAGGCGGTAGATACAGAGTTTGTCAGAACACTCAGCAACACACTCAACAATCATATTACCTGACCATTCGGACCATGGCCCTGTTTCATAGAAATTGACAATTGCGACAGGTGACAATTATTTGTAAACTGACAATCCGCAAATTGTCAAATTTCTGTTTCATAAATAAATTAGACAATTTTATTGAATTGTCGGAAAAAGGCCGACAGTTGTTAAGTTTTGGTTTCATAAAAAATGGTCATGAAAATTAATTGTCAGGAATTTTTCGAGAATTGTCTGACAAATTTGTACTGACTATTTTTTTATGGGACAGATAAAATTTTACAATTGACAATTTTGTCAGTATGTTGTTGACAATTCCGACAGGAGTTTGAGTTTCGGTCAAGTATTGATGGTGAAGTGACAAGTATGATTTAAAATGCTAAATATTATTATTTCTTCATGCGGAAGTGATAAAGAATCTCAAATAAATTTTTTTGGAGTACGCCCTCGACAATTTAAATAAAGAATAAATAATAATATTGTATTGCATTAAGTGATTTCAAATTGAAGAAAAAATGGCATTTTCGGAAAACAACACAGAAGTAGGTATATTTTGTTAAAAAATTGGTGGACATCTAAAGCATACCGCAAAAAGCAATCACTCTCTTGATAAAACCCACGTCACCCACGACAAATTTGTCAAAATATCTATAACTATGAAAAAATTGTCAGGACAAATTTGTCAAAATTTGACAATGACAAATTTGTCGTTGTATTTAACTGACAATTATGTCACCTGTCAATATTTTATAAAATAAAAATTTGTCAGACAAGTGCGACAAATTTGTAGAATTGTCACCACTGTCAATGTTTATGAAATATGGCCCATATTTAAGTATATCGTAGTATCATAGGCCCCTTTCCATTGACCGCTAGTCGTCTAGCACATAATATCCCTGATGGCAAAGTGACATTAGAACCAATTTGAATTCGTATTATTTCATCTTCATGAGAATCAAAAATTTATTTTGTGCCATCATGCCGCATATTTTATTAATACACTATAATTTAGATAAACAAAAAATACAATGTATATTAATTGCATAGAAGTTTGAATTCCCGTTTTAAGTGAAGTGTTTTCAGAAGAAAATAGGAGTGTTTTGCCCAAAAGTGAAGTGTCGTCATAAAAGTTTAACTTTTCATTTTATCTAAGTTTTATTGTATGTATTTCAATACCACATCTTTTGGCGGTACTCAGTTGTTACGACTATCTGGAGAACCAATTCCTTTAACAAGCATCCGTGAATTAACAGTGCTAACTTTTAATTTGATTCGACATACACTCTTAATCAATTTAGTTTGGGAAAAAAACCTTTCGGTTGTTGCACTGCTATGGAGAAGGCACAGCAAAGCTCCTTAAAAATCCTTTAAATGAGGGTACATAGTTTCCCCCAAAGAATTTTTTAGGTGAAAGAAGACTGAACTCGAAGCCTCCATTCGGCTTCTAGGTTTTCTATATTCTCCTCTTTTATTAGATTCGGGAAAAGTGTGATTAATTTTAGATGACTTTAGCTTCATCTCTGAAGATGATTTTGTTCGAAAAATGCGGACTTTAGCTGACAAGTCTTCATTATTTTTAAAATATTGCTCAACAATGAAAATGCGTTGTTCTTTCGTATAGCGCTCCATTTTTATTAACCCCGAACGGTCAGCTGTCACCTTGTTATTTTTTTTTTCGTTTTCTTGTTGGTTCTGAGGTTTTCGAGATATGGGATTTTGATGCCACGCCCCTTTGTAAAATTTTGACCAAACTTTACAAAAACACTCGCAGACCAATAGGGAAGATTGGCTGAAAATTTGAACTCAGTGACTTTGGAGGTTTTTGAGAATAAGATGGACAATAGTTTTTTTTTGTATGGGAAGTGCTGAATCCAACGAGTTTTAAATGAACCAAAATCATACTCTAAATGCATTGAAGGGTTAAATGGCGCAAATTTCAAATTTTGCATGAATTATAGCCTAATCCTAGGCCCATGGTAGGTGCACGGAAATTGGCGGTCTAGTTCTATGTGGTTTGTGGTAAAGTAGGTAAAGGTCCCCTTTTTAACAGGTGCTGGTGAGTATATGCAGTGTGGCTAAGTTAGAGACCGATAAACATAGGTGGGTATAGTTAAATCTGATTTGGGGGTAGTTATTTGTTGGAAAATGTTGGCTGAATTTTATGCGGGTTGACTGCTTAATAGTGGTGCTGGTAATGTGCCCACTCAAGTAGATCTTGGTTATGACATTCCTGACTAATGTCACTCTTTAGATCAAGCCGAAAGAAGGTTTTGTTGTTATAGGTGGGTGCTTTCAGAGCAGTGTTTGCTGCAGCTAAATACTTCTAAATCTAGCCAGTGATTGTTCCAAATGCGAGCAACTAATATCTATAGTGCCATTGAGTTTATACACATATAGAGGAATCATCATTGCGATATCGAAGTTTTCTATTCTTGCCGATGAGCCGATGATGTCGCTTCAATCGACGACGTTCTCCTAGTGGATGAGTACATTCAAGCCATTAGCCAATATGTATCTGTTAGTGTTCTGTTGTTTTGTTATTCTTTCTTCTTGCTAACCCTAACACTTTGAGCGAAATGCAGGAAAAAGTGAGTTTTATGATCATTATTTTTATTTTATTTAGCCATATTCTGCGTCTTGCTAGTGAAGGTTGTGCTGGATTCAGCGCGTAGTTTTAAGGGTTGGAAAAATGCCGATGCTACAACACAGCCCCAATCGACTTCGCATTTGGTTGAATTGTCCTTTATTTTATGATTATTGATTATAGGCTTATGCATTCCGAGTGTGGATGGAATAGGTCAGGTCCAGGTGAATGTTTTGTAAATATTTCTTTCTGTTGGATGAGTTGAGTAGGCAGTTAGGTACATTTTACATTCTTTAAGTTGAGTTATTTTCTCAAAGAACTCCATCCAGTTGTGGGATTGGATTGGGCATTGGGGTTGGGTGGGGCAGTGTTGTTATGAAGAGTGAATTTCTTCTCATCTGAAGACTACCTTAATATCTTAGAAAATAAGATAATTAAGATCATGTAACAACTCTGGGTTGGGGATAATTATGAGTTTTTTTTTTTATTTCTTTGTTTCTTGGTGTTGATAGTTGATTGGGTTTTCTGGACACCCCTAATAAGGTAATCCGAAAATCGGGATAAAAATTCAATTGCTGAACACCAATCCCATGTACGTATGATCAACGCCCAACAAGGGTGGAGCAGGAGGAATTTGAAAAGATATTTCCTTTTATGGCCGAAGTGAGCACTAAGAAGCGAATTGGCGAAATTCGAACTCCAAAAGGAGAAAAAAAGCGTGGGCGGTAAAATTTTGTACTGGAAAATTCTTATTTCTTACCCGATCGGCTTCAAACTCGGTTTGTGTAGCTACTCTATAAAAGAAATAAAGAAAATTGTACTTCTGTAACGTGGGCGAAGCCGCGGATAATGCTAGTCTTCAAACTAAAGAACTAATAGTTACAGTATGTATGTATGTATGTAATAGAGACATTAGCACAGGCCTCGGCCCTCATTGAAGCTAAGCTCTGGACCTCCGGGTATCGTTGAATAGCGCCAATGCAAATGGACAAACTAAACCCGTAAATAGGCTGATTGAATAATTACAGAGACGTAAATATTCAAGGTTCTTACAACCGTATTTATCAGGAACATAGGATATGGAGGTCCCATTTGTTGTAAATCTCTTCGGTATAGCTTCTTCATCAGCTCGTTATGACTGTAGCGAATTAAGGGACCACATTTTTAAATGACTCCATCATTTTTGAACTTTTTGATTCTTGACGCTGAGTTTCATGTCCTTCTTTCTTGAAGATTGTTTCAACTACCGGAGCCCGGAGCGAAGTATCGAATTGTCAATAATAACAAACCAAAAAATTAAATTTTCAAAAAAAAAAAAAAAAAATAAAAAATTTAAATTTGTGTCTTATTTATTTGACATAAAAAACCCGGAACTATCAGCATTTTCATTGATTATTATGAAAAATTACATATCGTTTCACTAAAGAACTAATAGTTACAGTGACTATAAATTATATATTACATATATTATTATATATTATAATGCTATATGAACTATATTGTTAAATTCAATTAAATGTTAAAACACATACGTTTATTAATTAATTAAGCTTATACTTGTGTAGATAAGACCTAGACGGAGAAATAAAATATGAAATATAGGTACAATTTGCAACACCATGTTAAACACTATTGCTCTATGGATTCAAGATTCCACTTGAAAAAACGTATTCAGAATTGCATGATCAGAACTAACTGCGGATAATAATAGAATATAATAATATGAAATATGTAAATCCATAGGCATGTGAAATCTAATAATTTTATAGTCATCGCTTTTGGCGAAAAATATACAAACACAATTTAAGAACAATGTTCTTGTAAAGAAATCATATGTAGGGATAGGGAGTAGGGACATATCCACATATTCATACTATTATGTAACCATACACAACACCAAGCACATGGTTTCAGTTCATAATTTCTATGAAGAAGGAAGAATCATACATCCACACCGAATTCCATAAAAAAAGAGGACAATACAAGAAAGACTCCAATGGAGTAAAATTTGATTGAGTGGGGTGGATTTCTTAAGTTTGTCTTTGAGTGTTTCTCTCTCTCTTTCGATTATATTAAAATTTTCCCGATGTGGTAATGGTAGCGACATCTATTATGAGTATTGAATAACCAACATGATTCCTCTATGTGTATAAACTCAATGATAGTGCTAACTTTCAGGCTAATACTTTTAAATTTAATCGAATTTGTATCCCCCTAACCCCCTAAACCCCCAGTTTCACAGTGAGAGTTTAAACTACACTTTTAGTTTAAACCTCAGTTCAACAATTAATTCCATTTCAGTGATTCGTTTAAACCTCGAACGGAGTTCATTCAGTAGTTCAAGTTAAACTATAGTATTCTGCCGTTTAAACATCAGGTCAGGCGATTGTGAAAAACACAAATATTTGACGTTGTTTTGTGTGTTCTTTGAAAGAAAATACAATGAACGATTTTGAAAAAGTCGATAAAAGCTAACTACTGTACAATACTGCCAAATTCTATTCATACAATTTCGTTAAACTGAGTTCTATTTAATTGAAGTTCAGATTATATTTTGAAACCGGATGAGTTGAACTTCGAATTTAATCTCACGTTCAGGTTCAGTTGAACTATAGTTTAAACTTCGAGTATGAAACTGGTGGTAACTGAATGAAAATGTTATTACTTCAACGCTATTTAAATACCTACATATTTTCATATGTGGAACATGTTTTTGTTATTGTTACCTAAACAAGTTTAGCACTTTGCTGTAGTAATACCTAAATACGAACTAACTTGGTTCAGGCTTTAATTTTCTTAAATACGTAGGTACCTGAGTAAAGAAAGATATTGTTTGATATGTAGGTACAATCTTCACTGGAACATTGTTTTCAATTTACAGACCCAGCATTACTTGTTTTTAGGTCAAAATCGAATATTCTATTCTTTGAGTAGGCGCAGTCAGAGAAATATCCAATCCTCGTATACCTACCGTATAGCTATTTACCTACTGAAAAGAATCTCATTATTCCGAATTCGTAGAGTATCTACCTACACCACTCTTGGATTGTTTGCATAATAATTACCATGACACCGGTTTTTTTTTGTGTGCCCTTATTGATATTGATTTATAGCCAGCTGACCATAATGCTGTCCAATCATACTGTATGATGTTAGTCGCTAGAGTAATAAGCTACAGAGCGTAAATTAAATTTGTATTTATTTAATCTTTATAAACTTTAAATATACATGTTTGTTGGAACTGTGTATTTCCCCGAAAAACAATAGCCCGTTGCTAATTTAAAATGTGGATAAGTTGGACTAAAACAGCTTCGAAGCATTTAATTCTTGGGCAGATGAAAATTAAAATTAAATTGGTTAATTCCAAGAAATGCAATGTAAACAGCGGTTCTTAGAATTAATTGGATGCAAAAAGCATGTGCTGCAAAAACTCGACAGATAGGTACCAACATGCCGTGCAATCAGTTTTCTTTACAAAAATTAAAAAGATTCTTTCGATTGAAGATCAGTGGAAGGGGAAGCTTTTTGTTTCAAAGAGAATCATACGACACGCGGAAAAGTTCTCTCTTATATCTCGTTGCGGCAGATACAAACAGTCTTTCGAGCGGTACACTTCGTTTATTCGTGGATCGTAGTTTTTTTTCGGTAGATACGGTCTTAATTCGAAAAATTAGTTGTGGTAACAAATTTTTAGTGTCGCGGATGTTAACTTATGATTCGTTAAGTGTTGAAGAAAATATTGGCCTGTAGAAAGTTAAGTGTCATCAGTGACAGCAAATATAGAAGAAGCAGCTTTTCAGATCAGGTAAGCAGCAGTTTTTTTTAGTGTCACATGGTAAGGGAAGAGTATATCGGACGCCCACGTTTGACTCATCTCAGAGAAGCAAACTTCACTGTGTTCTTTAGCATTGATGAATTGATGATAGTGAAAGCTTTGTTAATCATTTTGTCTCTTGTAGACAGGCATGAGAAATTTATCATCTAAAAACCGGCTGTTCGTAGAAGCAAACCTTTTGTTTAGGTACCTACCTCTACCATGGTTGGATGGATTAGTTTTGGAATTTCAGTTTGCTGATTAAGGGCTTTATTATCTAATATGGCAAATTAATTTTAAACTTTCCTATGTGGTAAAGAGATTTACCTGCTATAGTGTCAAGTTGATTTGAGCGCAATAGTATTAGTTTAAACCGATTACAATTATTTCTTTCGCTAGTAGTGCATTAGAACTATATTAACAAATTCATTTTATAACTAAACTGTAATAAAACAATTCATGAAGTTGTTGTCTAAATTAAATTACATTTGAGTGGCTAATTCTCAAGGTTGAATTTGCGTGATGCACTCCAGTGACTAAACTGGAATTGAACAGGTTTCGTAATGTGTTGCTAAGTACATAGTGATAAAGTGTTGATAAAATAAAGTATTGACAGCTTCTTAACGGCATTTGTTGTGCCTTACTAAGAGAGGGTGTCGGTTAGCTGTTGTATGGCCGCTGATTGGTATATCAGTTTGCCATTGCCCATTGTTGGAACGGTCTCATTATCAACTGTGTTTATTTTACTTCCCTTTTGTAGCAACAATGTACTGGTATTGTTCATCCGGACTCCACTTTCTAGACTTATAAATTCACTAGGGCGGATAAATTCACTAGATTAAATAAACGGTGTCGATAATAGCCAAGATGACATATCCCTTCCGTGAGCTACTTTGACATTTTTGCAGCTCAGAGCTCACACATCTTCGAAGTGGGTTATTGACATCGGAATATCCGGCCTGCTGTTCTTGGGTCAAGCAAGGGTCAGGCCCTCCAAGTTGTGAATTGTGCGTTGGGCTAATTACACAACAGCAGAAAAAAAATCATCTGCGAAGCAACCAATAGCCTCAGATTCTGATGAATCGGTGCCGTGACATAGGGCCATGCGACATAAGGCCATATTTCGAAATATGGTCTATGGTCACTTTGCAAAAGCGACATAAGACCATATTTCCATCATGCCCTGAGGGCCTTATTTTGCTCAGTCCAAGTTCAATTTTTAACTATTTCAATCTTAAATCCACAATAAATAAACAGTGGAATAAATATGCAACTCCCTGTTTGGTGTTCACTGCTAGGTTACGGGATACGTGCGCGGTTGCGTAGGTACATTCAAAGTTCCTTTAAATCCACGCGAAACATTGATATGGTTGCATACACCCAACCTGAAAATTACTTGAAAGTGGCATATTATGACGCATTATCAAAGCGATATAGGGCCATGTGTTGGAATATGGCCTTATGTCGCTTTCCGAAAGCGTCATAGGGCCATATTTCGAAATATGACCTTATGTCGCATGGCCTTATGTCACGGCACCTGATAAATCTACTCTTGAGGAAGCTCCAAAATAGAAAAGGGTCAACCACATTCGAATTGCAGGTGGAATACTCGGACCCTAAACCAGGTCGCGAAGGCTGTAGACCGCTACAAATTAGAGATAACTGCAATCCAGGAAGCAGATGGAAAACTGTGCGGTGATTTTTAAAAACCCATAGATGACGTAAGTCGCGGATGAGATGCACGCATCGAATTTAGGGTAGATACCAATATCATTTGGCCAATGTAATCTACATGGACATGGATGGGCTGGATGGCCAAGGAGTCCTATCGCCAACATTTAGGACTCCACATCCAGATGATTTCCCTTTCGCCTTGGACCAAGATTTTATTTAAATAATTTAAAGTTCAAATTATTTTTGATTTTAAAATTTGTACTATGCTGTCGCCTTGAACCAACCCTTAAGCCGGGATTTGCGATCCTCTCTCCAAACTATAGTTTCAAAAATGTGATTGTTAATGTGACTACAATCTCCACAGATAGCAAAACGTCAGAAGTACCACACTTGGGCATATTCTCCAAAAATCCGGACGTGACGATGTCTTTAAGACTACCAGACTCAAACAGCGGCTTAGAAGTTCTGGCTGTCCTTAGGGTGGTGCTGAGTAAAATGCAAATGAGGTCAATATCTCAATTTGATGCTGTCATCTACATCGATTTCTAGGCTACACTAAAAGCACTGGTATCTATAAACTTCAATTCCAAAATCGTCAGGAGCTATTAAACAATATGCTACAGAAATGCCAAACAGTGTTACCTTGTATCCATGCCTGACTCTAGTTGGTATTTCAGTGTCATATATGTACTAAATTAAAAATGTCGAAATATGTCCTGTCAACCCAACATAATTATATCAACCTTAAATCTCCCTTAAATGCGATTAATCATCCAAAAGTTTTTATAGAATGAGGGTGAGAGATCAAGATGGATATATGTTTTCTATGTGGGTAGTGACTGGACTGCTCACACCTACACATTAGTAAGCATAGCGACATATCTCTGCCCGATATACTTTTCGTGCGGAATTATGTTGCTTTTTTCTGGCGGAGTTATGTCATTTTGAAAACGTCATATCTCCGCCAAACTAAGAACGACATTTCTCCGCGCGGGGATATGTCCTTTAAAACGTCATATCTCCAACTGTTAAACATTTATACTTATAAACATATGCAAAAGGTAATTATTTTTTTATTTGTTTAATTTCTGAATAAGTCTATGGCCCTTAGTCGGCTCTCACATTGAGGCAACATTCAATAAGCAACTAGCAATAGGAAACACGCAATATTATAGCTCACAATTATTTTACTTTGAATTAAATAAGAGGTCTCACATCAAAGCAACTAAATATCGCTCGAACGAAAAATGTTGCTGATTGCTTATTGGTAGTTGCTATAGCAGCTATAGTTGCTTATTGCTTGTTGCCTCAATCTGAGAGCCCCCTTATTGTGATTGTCAATCAGCGATCGTCACGACAATAATTGTCGATTGCGTCGATTGATTTAAGCTATTCGTACGCACAAAATTGTTTCACTTCCAAGAGAAAGCATCGACCAGACATTTGTAATCGACTACAAGCGACTGTCAAATCGACAAATATCAATAGCAATCGACAATCAGAGTTTCGGTCGATCGACAGTTGTCGCTCAACGATCAACTATCGGCACTCACAATAGGGGCCTATAGCGAAAACTGTCAGATGGGCGTCATATGAAAGTTTGGTGTATTTAAAGTATGGTGTGGGTCTACCACAATTTTTTGTGTTTTTCCTTTTAATCTACCACATTTTTGAAATTTTAAGTGACAACACTTGCACAATAAACTCGTCACCGTTACATTTAACGTTCCCCAGCCACGGGTTTTCCCCATTTTGGCCTAAAGTAGGTATATATGCGGTCAGATTTCGTGGAACGGTAAGTCCTTTTAGTAAAGAAAGAAATAAACAAATGCAGCTCTTTAATTTATACGTTTGTGCTAAAATATACAGAAACTTCTTTATTAAAAAAAAAGTGTGTATCTTTTAGAATGAATGTACAGGGGAACCACACTTTCAAAGGAGACTTAATTGAATTCCTGCATATCTGCTGTGAAACGATCAGGAAAATCTGTTTCTGCTTAATTGATTGAAATTCCAATGCAAAAGTCTGTTTATTTACGACAGTGGGAAAATGAGGTGCACCATATGGGAATATAGCTTATAATATGACTATTCGAACTAAAAAAAATGTATTTCCGTTTTCCGCCAGATTGACAATATGGAGATACATAAACTCGGTATCTTTGGTCATTCATATAAGGAGAATGTCTTATTGCCATTTTTAATCGTAGGTAAAGCCTTTAATTATTACCACCCATAAAGATAAGGAAGTAAGGAGATACCATTTCATTCATATTGGGAAACTTTCACACAGTATCATCTTCAGTTTACGAGTACCTATTGTGCAGGATGTATTTTAAAGGCCAATTCCAACTGACTGAGCACAATACCTTAGGTAAAAGATCAACATCTCTGGTGTAGGTATCGATGATGATTCTATACGTGCCTAAGCAGTGATGATGAGTAATTCGAATCCTGGTGACGAGGCTAATATCGCACAATTGTGCACCCTATGGTCGGTTGAGATCGCCTTTGACGCGCCACTTAAGGAGGTCTTCCTCTAACTGCGTTGTCCCTCCGAGTTAGACTCGAAGACTCTACGGCCCGGAGTATTTATTCCTATCCGCTCTACATGTACTAGCCATCTTAAACTGCTCACTCGAAGTTTTTTGACCAGGTCGATGTCGCTGTACAGCTTCGTCGTTTAATCTCCTTCTCCAAAGCCTATTAACGCAAACGGGAGTGAACATTTTACAAAGAATCTTTCTGGCGAAGCGACCGAGGAAATCCTCATCCGCTTTAGATAGAGTCGAAGCTTTAGCGTCATAATGCAGGACTAGAATGATCAAGGTCTTATACATCAGAATATCCTTAGTTGCTCGCGATAGGGCTCTACTACTCAATTACCTTCTTAGCCCAAAGGAACCGCAGTTGGTAAGAGTTATTCGTCGTTCGAGTTGTAGGTGTCGATCGCGACGTTTTGTCCGATTCTACGATGTTGGGTGTCCCTTCTGATAGGGTCCAATTAAATGGTTTCATGCGTTCACACAGTATTATGTACAGCAAACAGGATCTTGTAAGCGATTTTAAGAAGACTGATGCATCTATAGTTGGTGCAGTTTAGAGGGTCCATTCCATCATCAGGCATACTTTCCTCTGAACAAATTTTAGAAAAGAGTTTGTGTATGCTCTCTACCAAGTCTTAACCCGCTGCCTTAAAAAGCTCGGCAGATAAATCGTCCGATCCTGCAGCTTTGTTGGACTTCAGCTTGGATATTGCTATCCCTACCTCATTTTGGTCAGGTGGGCGGAAGTCTTGGCTTTGTGTCGTCTTCGCTGTTTAAATGTCCGCATAAATGGTTTTTCCATGTCCTCAGCACCGACTGTGACTACAAGGTTTCCTTGTTCGTCTCTACAGGCCTCTGGACGGTAGTGGTCGGGTGAAACCTATCGCATGAGTTGCGGCTTTTCTGAATGCTCTTTGGCATCGATGCCACTGGTCTTCAGCACACATGACTTCTCGAGAGGTTGAGGGAGACGCGATCGGCAAAAGTTCTGGCGGTTTGTTGCGTTTGTAGCCGTTCAACGTTGAATCTCCTCACAGTATTTCCTCTTTGTTGTGGTGTCTGGGATATCGGCATACATAGGTACAAAAAGGTCGTGATCCGAGTATTTGCTGGCCGCTCGGAAAGTTCGGACATCTAGAATGCTGGGTGAGTGCCTTGCGTCGATCGCAACATGGTCCATTTGATTGAGAGTTTGTTGATCTGGTGACCGCCATGTTCCTTTGTGAATGTTGAGGTGAGGAGACCGTATGCTAGCTATAGTAACATTATGATCCGTAGCAGAGTCAATTAGCCTAACTCCGTTTCCAGACGTGGTGTCGTGTAGGCTGTGCTTTCCGGTTGTGCTACCAAAGATAGAGGACATCTTTCATCCATTTCTCATATCTTTTGTCGAGGAGCTCGTAGAAACATTCTTTGGTAGCATCGTTCTTATCTTCTGTGGGGCGTGAGTGCATATCAGTCTGATTAGCCTTGATGCGGATAATTGTAAGGCAATTTTTTCATCATAATTTTTCCCATGAAAGAAAGTTTCTATGTCGAGACGATTTTGAAATACCTACATACGAATATTTTGTCAAAAAACTCTTATTCCAAAGAATATCTATGCATCACGACCACGACACATTCAGTGATAATTTTTTTCTATACTACATACACATATTCAACATTTCGGCCTTCCAACTCCAACCTCTTTCCTTTTTATGGTATCTGCCTATATATACCTAGGTAATTATGAAGCAATGACGGTTTCCACATTGATTCGGCCTTCATTTTAATAATAGAAAATATATAGAAAAAATAAACACATAGATACGCTACAATTGTGATTGTGATAAAAGGACAATATCTCAATTAGTGATAATACATTATCATGCCAATTTGACTTAAATACATAAACTCGTATATTTTATGTATTCTAGTTCAGCCTACATGTTTAGCGATATCCATGGATATCCACTGTAATTGGCACAAAGCTATCGCAATTATTTCGCTGAAAGAAGGAAGTAATGGTGATGTAGGCGACAAATATAGGTACAGATATATTTATACAGTATAACTAATTGGGACACTTTATCTACGCATGGCGTACCTAATCTATTTAGTATTTCTATGAAAGTTCCTAATGCAAAGGAGTCGATCCCGTGTAAAAGTTTCCTTCATTCCTATTTACTATAATGAACCGTAGGTATAGGATTTCTAATTTGACACGGGATGATGAATGACTTTCTGTAAGACTATAACATATACAAACCAGACGGAGAAGGGTTGAGCTTACAGACTTGTTCCATTGCGTTGTATGGTTCCTACCCCAAGCATTTAGTCAAATGGTAGGCTTCAGAATTTTTGAATTTTTGTAGCCTTTTGAGAGGTTTGTTTTTCGAATTGGTAACCCTAAAGGGGGAAGATAATTATAAAGAAAATATGGTTTCTTTGTTTTGGTAAATTTTTTCTTTAGAACCGAGATATGAAAATTTATTTTGCTATAAATTTCGTGAACTTTGCATTCTCGGATTTTTAAAATATTAGAAAACGGTTTTCTCGTTAAATGAAGACTTGTCGCATTTAACAATTCAAAACAAAGTCTTTATTATCGGCGTTATCCGACCATTCTTTTTCGGAAATCCAATAATTTTTAGTGACTTAATTACAAGATTTGGATATAACCAACATGTGGTTTCAACAAGACGGTGCCACATGCCTCACAGCCCAAGAAACAATTTAATTACTGCAGGAGTAATTTCGCAATCGTGTAATCGGCCATTTTTGCGATCAGAATCGGCCATCCAGATCTTGCGATTTAAGGCCATTGAACCTTTTCCTTTTAGGTTTTTTTGAAGTCAAAGGTCTATGCAAACAAGCCCACGACCAACGCCTTGATAGAGATAATTGGGAGGTGTATTAAAGAAATTCAGCCATATTTATGCGAAACGGGCATAGAAAATTTCAGTAAAAGAGGAAGTACTTGCCAGCAAGGCCGTGACCGATGTTTATCCGATGTGCTATTCCATACATCCCCAATCTGTATATTCTATGAATCAATAAAAAATGTAAGCCTTCTAATTAAAAATCTGTATTTGCTATAAAAATTCAATTTTGCGTGAATTATGGGACACCCTTTAATAAAATTGGTTAAGCTATTCGTAGCTCTAACTAAATAAGACGAAACTGCAAAACACACCACCCAATACTTAATATACGCAATGACAACCTTAGGATTTGTGTAAGAATATGACGTGCACCTAATCTAATGGCGGTCATTTATTTTATATGGGCAAAATACATGAAACAATCCTATATTCGAAGGCAGTTTGCAGCAGTGTTCCCTGGTTGAGGGGAAAATCGCCACATTTGATTTTTTAAGACGAAAGGGAAAAAAGGGGACGGGGATAAAACGGGGAAACAAATCCAAAAAGGGGAAAAATCTTAAAATCCTATCAAAAACAGTTTGTAAGAAAATCTTTTAGAATGAATAAATGTTAACATCCTACAAAAAAAAACATGCTCAAGAAATGTGCCCATGCAACATCTGTTTTTGTTTGGTTCCTGAATGCATTCACTCTTTTGTCATTTAATAAAACTATTACCATGGCCTCACCATACACTCCTTACCGTGAACATCATGTCCAGAGAGACAGGTAGATTTTGAGTGAGTGGGCAGGAGAAAGGTAAATGGTACAGAAAATGGACCAAAAATCCACTTTCAAGAATAAAAATAGTTCTCGCATTCGGCTTTACCATAAAATTGTTGTATTTTCGATTTCATTATTCCCGTACATGCCAAATTTTATTTCATTGCAATGAGGCCTTGTCTTTGTGTGTAGTCAAGTCGTTTCTGTGAATGAAAGTCATGCCCGTGCACTAGACCACACATCCCTTCCTATGAAAATCGTTTCGGGCGAGACAGGTCGATTTTAAGTGAGGAGAAAAGAGAGAAGGAATTTTCAGTTGTAATAAATGCTTCTTTTCTCAACTAGGTATTAGGTAACCTAAAAATCTACCCGTCTCTACACCACACAAAGAAAATCCCTACTTTTTCCCTACACCGTCGAAAATTTTTCTTTACAATCTCTGTACATAACTATTTTATCCATACACGAATAAAATCTAATCAAATTCTCATACGCAATCTCAATCACAAAAGGATTTTTTTCATTTTGTTGACTCGGCACACTATATCATCTCATTTCATTCCTTAAGCTATGAGTACACGACATGCCAAAGACGACATACGCATGCCAGTCTGACGTCAGAATATGTCACAAAGGGGTGCATGTCGTGTACTCGGCATATTATTGACGCTGACATATATGTTGGCATGCATCTGTCACCCATATGTCCGACTCAGTATGGCATGTACATTTCGGATAAGTGCTTCCTGGTGCTTTCTGGTGACATTTCGAAATAAATATAGTTATATCCGAAAAAATGGTTCGTCTTCTTTCTATCAAGCCATAAAGTAACAAATTCCATCAAAGAATGGCTACGATATCAATGGATTAAAAAACGTCCAAGAAATCTTTAATTGAGTAGATTTTTTTCCAGTCACCGTCGATATACGAATATGCCAACTTTGAGACAAACCATGCATGTCGTGTACTCGGCATACTTTTCGCACATGCCACAATATAATAAAACGTGACATATTATACAATATGTCGATAAATTATCGTCACGTCAGAGTGGCATGCGTATGTCGTGTTTGGCATGTCGTGTACTCATAGCTTTAGTGAATATCTACGAATGTAAGACCATAAAAAAATAGGTAAAGAAAAATAATAAATACTTTTTTACTTAGCAAATCAATTTACTTACAAATAAGATGAAAATATTTCGTTCGAAATTAAAAATTTTAAAATGAAATATCAAAACCTCTTTGGAAAGCTGACACTTAATATGAATTAAACGATGGCTTATTTCTTTTTTTGTCCTGACCACATAAAATATTTGGGTCTATTCTACAAAACCATTTATTATTTCATGAATTATAAAGGACATCGACCATAAAAGATCTTTTATAAATCGTTGTGTTTCGAACTTTTATGGAACTTCGAAAATTGAAAATCTGTTATCAGTTTGTAAATTGTTCCAATTTGTTCATTACAATTCCAGCATTCACCTTATCTAAAGAGCTAAATAAAATGCACATCAGGGAGATCAAAAATAGATTACTATTTAATCTTAGTTCCAGCAAAAGTTATCGGTGTTTTTGGCTAAACCAAAAATATAAATTTCTAAATTATTTTCAATTACATACCTACCTTGTTTATACACATTTATTACATTTTTGTCTTCTTATGTGAGCATTTCGTTGACGAAGAATATGCATATCCATTTCAATTCAAAACCAAAACTTTATAATTAATAAAAATCGTTTATAGTAAAAGTACAAAAATTCTGTCTTTTATATTGTTATGATTTAGGTATAACAGAATTCATAAGAGATCTTTGCACGCAGAATACCAATTCTAGAGATTATGGAAATTCATAACAGAATAAATGGATAAAAGGTTTTCTCGAATAGGCCCAATTCTCTCTGCCTCAGCATTTGCACGAGGAAGTGCCAAAAGATACTTTGCTAAATTAGACATAATCGGAAACAGAAATCTGTCATTAAAATTGTACCTAAGTTTTACTAATTTTGCACTAAAACTGCACAATTTCTAGATGAATTACATTTTTCTGCATCTAGAAAATTTAATTCAATGCTCCTCCACTCTTGTAACGGTGCGTTTAAATCTAACCATAGCTTTTGAGATAGTTGAGTTTGAGATGTTGAAAATTAAAATCGGTTCTGTTCCAATTTTCGGAAAAATCAACTGATTTGTTTTTTAATAAAAATCCCTACGTTATACAAATCTGTCCTTTTTTCCCTACGGTGCCATTTTTAGATCGAAAATCTCTACGTGTAGGAATTTTTCCATCCATGTACTACCACTGGGCATGTGTGGCCCAGCACATAGTGTGTACATACTTGCACTATGTCTAAATTCAAAATATTACGCGAATAATACTTCTCATTTTATTTAGGATTTTGAAACGAAGGAAGAACCAACAAAAAAAGTAACTATCTTAAGCAATTCGAAGCATTGCCTAAGTTCAAAAGCTGGTTACGCTAAGATTTTTTCATCGAGGAAAAAAAGGGGAAAAAATCATTTTGGTGTTAAGAAAAGGGGATTTTTTTTCTTAAAACCTGGGAACCCTGGTTTGCAGTCAAATTTCCGTCTTTGCTCTCAGTCGGCAGTCTATTATAAGTAGTGATTCTCAATGGTATACGGCATGGTCAGTTAAAATCAGCCCAAACATCAAAAAGAGCAAGAGAAATTAAGGGTTGGGGTTGGAATTGGTTGCAATACTGTATGGTCAAAATTTATTTCAAAATTCTGTATGATAATTCTTGTATAATACATTTGCATAAAAAGCATTTTAATACTGCGCTCCAAATTAATATTTTTAATAAAACAACTAATTTGTTGCTTTGTTTAGGTATTGTTCAGTTCATATTACTTCTTTCTATTAAAAATAGTCCATGTCGGTCAAGTAGTTCTGTTACCTCCCATACAAAGCCAATATTTGACCCATATATCTCTTTGTCGTTGGGCGAATAAAATTTTGTGATAGGACTTATTTTTACCGTTGTCAAGTTGGTATTAAAAATATTGTCTATGTCGGTCAAGTAGTTCTGGTACTTCCCATACAAACACAATATTAGACACATGCGTGTACCTACCTGTAAGTACATTACATAATATAGTGGTATATAGTAGTATCAAAGCATCGGCCAGGCCGATGATAACACTTTTACTTGTTAAAATATTTAATTGGAGCATAAGCAGCATTTCGGAAAGCAGAATTTGCATTTACAGCATTTGGGAATATGTACAACATTTTGGATTAGGTACCAAAAAAAAATTACAGAATTTTGAAATCCAGAATTATAATGGAAATTGTTTACCTACTACAAATTAATAAATTGAAGGAGGCATGACCACACTGACAGGTTAAAAGAAAGAAAAATACAAAATCTGAAAGTATACATCGTTTTTATGTTTCAGATTTTATTAAAAGGCATTGCATATTTTCAGGTGATTATCTATTAATTGCATACTCGACGGGGTTCTCACAATAGTTATTTGGCTGATAATTTTTTTTATTTTTGGGGGAAGAAATTTAAATTTGCCAATTTCGAAACAGAAAAATAAGTAGGTACCTATATTGTAATGTTATCGAAAAAATTAGCCAGACAAACACATTGGTGTAAATGTACCTATTTATATTTTACTTTTACATTTACATACAAAAATAATAATCTCTAAGCCATTCGCTCGTAAGAGTGGAATAAAAAGGAACATTTGATATTTTTTTCGGGTAGGTATCTATAATCAATAATCATCTATCACCACGACGTTGCAAGAATTATTGCGTTATTTCTCACTTACTGCCGTTATGAACAATTAAATCAGCTACTCCTGGTAAGGTAAAAGGATTAAAGAAATAGTGTAGTGTGTAGGATTCTAGTACATTATGCAGTAAATATCTGTCTAAGTCCGATGACTACAACAACCGCCAATCTAGTCCTCCACCTCAAACAGGTTGCATCGAGCGAGGTACCTACACTCCGCACCACTTGAATAAGGTCGGTTTTCTATCGGCCACTGGTCCCAACCCAAGCATTCTAGAGACTTATTTTTTTTTAAATTAAAGTTTATTTAATTGTTGTGATCTTACTCAACTCAACAAAAAATTATGAACTAAAAACCAGTAAAAGATTCTAGATCTAGACACAAACATTACTTAAGTTTAAGGTAATTGGAGTATTTTATATTTAAAAAAAAATTGTTCAATTGTGTTTTGAACACCTTTCTGTTCCAAAATTCACACATCCGGTTTGGAAGGTATGCATATACAAATTGGCTAAATAATTTAGCGAAATCGAGCTCTAAGCTAATTCGATGGCTTGGACTAGTACAGTCGCATATTGACCACACAATGCAACCATTGCCAAACATTTTCGATGAGTTTCAAATCCGGTTAGTAGGCCGGTCCAGCTTAATAACTCCACAATTTGGATCAATAATTATTTACGTTTTAACAACCCGTGGATTTACACAGCCCATTAGGAGTTTATCATGTTGTTAGATCCACGCAGTGTTACCGATGGGCGACATATGTCGCCAAATGGCGACTTTTCTACTGTCGGGACGCGTGGCGACCACATTTCGAAATAAGCGTTTTTGGGACCCCTTTCACAAATACAGGCGACATTGGGACGCATTTTCAAAGCTTCAATTTATTTCTCAAATAACACTTTTTGAAGTATACTTAAGCATTTGTGTGTGTTTTCAAAATTTATTTATTTGTAACTCTTTATATGCGATTATGAGTCCCAATCAACCAACTTCCAACTTCGCAGTTTAAGTTTCGTTTGGTGATTAAATGAAACTCGTTCGTATAATTCAAATGAATTCAATGTCTTTTATTTAGCAACTTATAAAAATGTATATCAATTTAACTACCAAATTTCAAAGCTAAAACTATAGCTAAAACTTTACTATATAGTAAATTACTTTTATGGGTCGTGCCATTCCCCGATTTCGAATCCCATCTTATTCCAATTTTTATGCACAATGCACATCAATGTTAACAATCTTACAACTTTTGCAATGCATAAGTTTTTAGTATGGGATTTTTAATTTTTATCGCCGAAACACCTTCGGGCCAACAGTAAAGATTTTTTCAATATGTGAGCTGAATCCACTCCGTGGTTTTTGAGATATACGCTGACAAAAGATTTTCTTAAAAATTGTGTTCGATCTATTCTGTGGTTTTCGAGATATAAAATTTATAAGAATTTTTTGTATGTCCAATTTTGACCAAACTTCACAGAAACTCCTTTATGTCAATAACAAATAGTCTCCCAAAATTTGAGTTCATGGTTCATGGTGCTTTTCGAGTTTTGCGATTATTGGTAGTGTATATTCCTATAAAATGGAAATTTAAATTTTTTATTGTTTGGGACGCATTTTTGGGCTCGACCTTTTTTGGAGACATTTTCAAATTATCCATCGGTAACGCTGGATCCACGGATGATGTCCAAAAAGGTTATGAAAGTATTGAAAGGCTTCCTTAAATATACCTTTGTAAGACGACGTATTTACTGTGGTTGACAAAAATTATAATTTGCAGGTGTGAAACGGCCCCCACACCATCAAGTACCTTAAACTCTGCTATGCAGCCTTATAAATTAAATTATTTTCGTCTGAGAAGACCACACAATGCTTGTACTAAGTGTAGGTCACATGTGCGCGACAAAAACGGAGGCTTTGTGCTTTTCAAACCGGGTCAACGGGTGACTTCTTCTTGATTTTTAGTCTTTTCATACGCTTAGCATTCGAAATAATACAACGAATAGTTGTGAGACTTGTTTTGATGCCACATTTTTTCCTGATTTTTTGAAAAGAGTTGTGAGAATTTGACGCCTTTTATAAGTCACATTTCCGCATTAGTAAGCCCTCAATGTATGTGGCTTTTCATGTTTTTATTCATAGTTAAGCTAGTATTAGACGATACGTGAATCAGCATACGTATGCCGAAAATTCTGTTCCAAACACAAAACATGGTGTAAAAAAAAATATCTGTCATCATAGTATGTACGATAAGTTGTGATTGGAACACAATTTTCAGCATATACGTATGCTGATTCAACATATCGTCTAATACATTACTTAAAAATATGGATATAAGTACTCTACTCCAACCGATTTTCTTAGCTAATTTAACAATAAAAAGGCGAGCGACCTTAGCGCTTTGATTTGTCCACCCATTTTTTTTTTCTAAATTAAATAGTCGAAATTAAAAAAGAAAATTCGATCAAAGAATAACAGACCTGGCAAAGATAACGGTCAAACTAAATGCATGTTCTATTCAAGTAGCCTACATTTTGCCAGTTTTTAGTTAACAATTTTTTGCTAAGGCATAAAGCTTTAGCTTTAAATCTTAAGACACGCGTCTAGCATGCTTGGTTTGGGACCAGAGGGCAATAGAAAACCGACCTTAGAATAGAAGTTGTGCTATTATGACGCGGAGTGTAGGTACCTTAGTTTCTGATGCGGTTTTGATATGGAGGCAATATTATGGAATTGTTCGAAGTTAGACCAAAGCAAACCGAAGAAAACGTCGCCTACGTCCTCCAATCTGGACACATGAACTCACTGAAAGGATGCCCACTATGCAGGGGCGGACGAGTGAGATGTAGGTATTTACATCTAACACCAAGCGCACCCAACACACCAGAGTCCAGACACCACGCGCTATGCGCTACCACAGCTACCGATACCACACACACACACAGCTAAGGTAAACGAATTGCATTAAATTTAATCGTATTGTGAGTGAATTTAAGAGGCTAAAACAATGTATGGCCTCATTTGTAGGGTATAAATACCTACAATATGATAAATAATATGAATTTTGATGCCCAAATGGCATTTTCTTTGTCTTTCTCCTGTAAACAAATAATAGAGCGATTCCGTTCTTTCGATTCCTAAAGCAAATAAATTGTGATTTGCTCTGCTTGATTTTAATTCCCCATTTATCATAATAACCTTTAATAATTGTAATGAGGTGTTGTTTTCAAGGGATGACTGCCTCAGAGGCGGTTACCCTTATTTCACAAAATTCATTTGGATTTTCTTCTTTTGCTTTAGTTGGTAAATACTTTGTTTATTTCCCAATCCTGAATAGGAAATTTACGTTAGATTTTTTATTCATTAAAGTGTTCAATCACTTAGCGATCCGGGTTTTTTATGTCAAATAAATAAGACACACATTTCATTTTCTAATTTTTTTTTTTTGTTTGAACATTAAATTTTTTGGTTTGTTATTATTGACAATTCGAGACTTCGCTCCGGGCTCCGGTAGTTGAAGCAATCTTCGAGAAAGAAGGACATGAAACTAAGTGTCAAGAATCAAAAAGTTCAAAAATGATGGAGTCATTCAAAAATGTGGTCCCTTAATTCGCTACAGTCATAACGAGCTGATGAAGAAGCTATACCGAAGAGATTTACAACAAATGGGACCTCCATATCCTATGTTCCTGATAAATACGGTTGTAAGAACCTTGAATATTTACGTCTCTGTAATTATTCAATCAGCTTATTTACGGGTTTAGTTTGTCCATTTGCATTGGCGCTATTCAACGATACCCGGAGGCCCAGAGCTGAGCTTCAATGAGGGCCGAGGCCTGTGCTAATGTCTCTATTACATACATACATACATACATTAAATTGTTCAATCACTTAGCATTGGGCGTTTTTATCTTTAATACCAAAAATGTTTCAAGTCAAGAATTAATTCAAGAAATGAATAAAGTTTGTGGAGTAAGCATTAAATATTATTAAACATTTAAGTGGCCTTAACTCCAAATGCGTTTCGCCCCGATGCGGTGGGTGGGCTCATCAGTAGACGAACCACCACTTACTGCTGGTTAAACATCTACTATTCCATGTGCTTCATTGACTGCAGCCAGCGTTACCGATTGGCGACATTAGTTGGCGACTTTTTTGATCTCTGGGGCCTTGGCGACGACTTTTTACAAATTCTCTGTTTTGGTCCATTTTTACAACATTAGGGACTTTCGGGCGACTACGTTGCCAGCAGCTTGGCATTTCTGTAGAACCTCCGGATGTGGTTTCGATCGTAAGATCGATCTTTTATCTTTTTGATCTAGGATACTGTGTAGGCCATCATCTTTTTACGCAAGATTAGCGCATGGTTGCACCTTCCGCACAGGGATCGGTTACCCCATCTCCATCAGTCAGGTACTAGACACCCATCAGTATCATTCACCAACGTCGAGGTGGAAGTAGAAGCTGATAGTGAGAGCGCTTGTGTTTTCATATCATCTCATACCTTGAACAGGCCACAGGAAACCTACACAGCTCTAATCAAAACCAATAAATGAATTCACATCAGGTCATTTAGTTTTCCGCGAAACTCTTAAATTCATGGAAAAACATCAGCAATTTTGAAAAACAATGTTGTTTACAATGTTGCTAAATTTACGTAACTCTAATCCCATTCAAGTGTTAATATATAATTTTCAATTTCGACCCTATGGACATAACGAATCGAAATTTGAAATAGCTAGATTTGTTTAATTAGATTCCATTAAATGACTGTGTTATCAAAAGAGCTGATTACAGCACTTCAATTAAGTACTTGTAAATAGCTCTGTCATAAAATCAATGTATAGGTACTAGGTAGGTACGGCAATGACTTCAGGATTTGTGATATTTTATTACATACCTACTTACTTATATCACTGAACCAAATCGCGTAGGTCATATTGACGAAAATATTTTGTCAATCAAAATTTTACTTTCGAATCGACAATTTTTCATCAAATTTTTAGTTTTATTGAAAATTTAATATTCAAAATCAATAAGATTTCTCCAACTGTGGTCCGATTTAGTATTTTATTCAAACGAATGAAATTTCTCAATATTGACAAACTCAACTAAATCCCGTAGGTGATATTGAAGAAAATATTTTATAAATTTTTGAAGAATTAGTTATTCAAATCAACAATTTTTCATAACATATTTTTAAATTCATATGGATTTTTCATCGTATTTACTTTAAATTGAAGAAAATTAGTCAATGTGAAGAAGTTTCTGATGATAACTTTTATTCTTGAAAGTGAAGTGATGAATAAGTGAAGTCGTGTCAAAGAAATTAGAAATTTAACTGAAGCAACTGAGCAAACCTCACAAACACGCTTGTATAAGAAAAACGTAAGTAATATAAATATTTTTCAAATTATAAACGTTTACTTTTTATTATAATTTATTACCCAAAGCGAATATGCTTTTCTAGGCTAGATTTCTCCTAGTTCGACAGGCACGTAGCCAGGGGGGGGGCTTGAGGGGCTGAAGCCCCCCCCGAAAGTCTAGACAAAAAACTAAAATTTTCTAAAGCCGAATTTAACAGCCGATTTCTTCACAAAGTAATAGCGCTAGTACCGGTATTAGACCAAAAGTTGATACTCAAATAGATATCAAGTCATTTCTTCACGAAGTACTAAGCTGAATTTGGTACCGAGTATTAGTTAGTACTCGGTATTAGCTGGACCCTCAAAATCGGCAGTCTAACGTCGTTAGTACCTGAATTAGATCGATTTCATTGCTTCAGGTCTTGACTATTTTTGTCAAAAAGTAAATACATCGTAGGTTTAAGTCTAATGAAGTTGATTAGAAAATGGATTTCATTTTCGATAGGGATAATTGGTTCAATAATTTCGATGATGACATTGAGAATGTGAATGGTGAAGAAGGGGTGGCAACTCGTTGATCTGTGCGGCGCATCTACCATATTATGCTACAATGGAATACAGTAAATACTTAGAACAATGTGGATTTCTTCGGCGATTTCAGTTGTCCAGAGTAACGTTTTTTTACGTTCGAACGTGGACGAATTGCAGTACGGTTAACATATTTTATACTTTCAGTTTTAGTCGGTAATCGTTTTTATTCACGATTTTACCAGTAATCGTTAGATATTGTCTGAGCAGCAATTACTGATCATATCATTCTACGATTCATGACAAGTGGATCGATTCGATGTAAATAGTGGTTGCCGACGTCATTTGCGTACCAGCCGCTAGTGTATGTCGCACACTGCCAAAAGTATGATGTATGGCCTTGACACGCCATTTGGACAAATTTATTCAAATGTCAGTAACATTGGAAGAACAGGAGGTGGCCGCTGCTGCATTTTATCGCTTTGCATAGTCTCCACGAACAATCAGTGCAACCTACCGCACTCATTGCAAACGTTTGACGTCCAATGAGCATAAAAATGTCACCGTTATGACATTTGTTGAAAATAAAGTAGTCTCTTAAATCTTAACTATTTAACGTTCTTTTTTCATTTACTCTTAACTTCGGTTCTTTTTCTCACACATGCTTAATTATATGTTTTGCGCCTATATAAGTAAAAATGAATTCTCACACACCTACATAAAGATAAATAGATTAAGCTATTGCTATCTTATTTTCGCATTATGCATAAACTTATATAAAGCTAATTCTTTCTAAAAATTATTTAAGTACTGTCATAACCCGCGACACAACAGTGTATTCCCGCGAAAAATTTTGAATTGTTAATAAAACAAATTTTGAACTAAAAATAATAAATCTCGGACAGCGTTTTCATTCTTAGACTCGGGTACTAGACCAGTTTTTAGACGTATTAGTCGTAGTACGGTTGATAAATTTAGCTCCGGTACTAGCAATGTGAAGAAATACACAAGTACTAAGTTCTCGTTAGTACCGAGTATCAGAGCTAGTACCCGGTCTAGCTAGACCTGGTGAAGAAATCAGCCGTTAAACCGATGACTAAATGCAAAAATGAAAGCGTTTAACTAAAACTAAAACTGAGACTAAAACTGATGGAATTCCCATAAGTTTTCAGAAGTTTTAGTAGATAAATCTTCTAACCTTCGGCTAATCACGAGTAAATTGAAAGCTCAACTGAATACTAGACTGATGTCTAAATACACTGCAGAACATCAGTTTAACTGAAAGGTTATCTGATAGCTCAACTGAAACTAAAACTGAAATGATTGTCAAAATAGGGCTTTAAGCCCTAAATTCAAATCTATAAAAATAAGACTATCCCGGTAGGTATACAGTATTCAAACGCTAGGTATGTGCACTGTGCAAGACATATCTTTAACCTGGTTCTGCCAAGTCAACTCCTGCAATTCGCAATTGCCTTTGTGTAGTTTGGCGTATTTTTTGGGGAAGTGAGTATAACAAAACCAAAAGAGAGTAGAAAAGTTTTGCATGGAAAAGTAAAAGTGACCTAGCTTTAGATTCAAAAAAAATACGCCTGTTAGTGAAATTTCTTCCGCAACTGCTCAAATGAATTATATTATAACTTTCAAAAATGTCATTACAAAGCACGCACCAGAGAGCTAAAAAACTCGACTTCTACGCCTTTGTGAAACAAGATTCATTGAAAATACATCTCAATACGTCTTGAAGAAATAACGAGCAGAACGATGTCTTTGAAAGCATCAACACTTTTGGCAGCGCCAGCCAGCGGTCCAAAAAAGTAATTTCCTAGTAAGCCTCATTACATGCGAAAATCTGTTCAGTTTAACGCTGCCCTTATCAATTTTCCTTAGATTTCGTTTTTGCAATCGACCGCACAAAAGAAGTTCTTAAGAACATCAGAGAAAATACCGAAGATTTTTTCAGAGAGACTTTTCAATCCGCATCCCAACTTGCAGAGGACTTATTTGAAGTTAAATTAAGAACTCCAAGAACTTTATTGCGCGTTCCAATCCAGAAACCTTTCTACTGAAGCCTATTTTGAAGTGTCTACACATACGGATACGATATACTGATTCCTTGCATTACATAGACTCGTTAATACAAAATCTTACGGACAGATTCATGGTCAACGTTGACGTTCTACCATCGTTTCAAGCTCTTCTCCCAGGTTTTGCTGCAGTTGAGCGAGTGAACGAAATGGATAAGCTAACAGGCTAACACGTTACTTTGATAATGCAATTTCGTTGTCAGCTGTGAAAGCTGAATATATTCTTTGGTGCGATCCTTCTACCGAAGTTTTGAAATTGCTTGATATATGTGACAACTGACAAGACTTACTTTAGAGGTATAAATTTCTTGCTTACGGTTTTAGCAACGCTTCCAGTGACCACAGATAGTGTTGAAAAAACCCTTTCAGCTATGAAAAGGATTAAAACAATGTCCCGAAGCGTTATAGAGAATGCAAGATTAAGGTAACTTGCTATGATATCTGTTCATTCGGATATTATTGTGGATCTAAATAAGGTGATTGATCTCATGTTAAAAAAAATCAAGAAGTCTTCTGCTTTAAAAAATGTGTGTAAAATAATTATTCAAGTACCTATGTTCGTTTAAGTACATAGGATTTAAAAACTAATACGACTCAATGAATTGGAATATTCTTAGTTTTTTGCTTCATAAGATTTGGATCAAGCCCCCCCCGAACCAAAATCCTGGCTACGGCCCTGTAGTTCGATAAACCGTGGAAGGAGAAGGAAATGCATCAAGAAAAACATTTTTTTCATTTTTTTAAATGAAGAATACTAATTTTGATGAAACTTTCTTCAAAGTGACAATATTTCTTAAATCTAACAAAATATTCAATCAACGGACAGGAGGTGTTGACCTTATATTGATCACCATTTCTTCAAGTCTACGTACATTTTTGTCAATATCACTACCAAATTTGGTTCAGTGTACAATAAGCAGTAGCTACCTACAGCCTCAACAAATTTTCTGATTAAAATTTCATCAAAACATTCATCTATAGATACGTAGGTATATGTAAATAGGGACATTGACCTAACGACTAGAGATATGCTGTCCTATTTTTGTACTACATCAATTAATCAGTGATCATCTAATAGATTTTGATAGTAAGTCATTCAACCTTTATAGCATCACAAATAAGATAGCTACTGGCTGATAAGATTTGCTGAGATAATTCTTCAACTGCACAATTCTCCAACTTCTCACGGGGTAATCACCCTGACCCTGCTAGTGATTACAATCTAAATTCTACAGTAGTAATCATATGAATCTGCATTTTGAAACAGAAAGTGTTTGGTAACAAAGTAAAAGCTTTATCAACATTTCAATTTACCTGACGACCAATTCAACGGGCTAATATGCGGAATATTCGAGGTTCAAAGCTAAAGATTTGACACAAAATGGTCATTCGTGCCTGTGTCAGTCATTTATATTTTTAGTAAAAAACTTAAAAAAAATTAAGTTGCTGATTAAATTGATTAACCTGGATCGAAAGTCATTTCAGAACATTGATGTAATGATGTAGCTATTTATCAGTAAAATGCTGTAGTCAGCTCTTTGATAACGCAGCGAATTAATGAAATTTAAAACAAATTAAACAAACCAATTTCAAAAGTTCAACTAAGGTACACTAAGATAGGATGAGACTTACGTAAAAGCTAGCAGTACTGATTTGCTTTTCAATTTCGTCAATGATTTTTCAATTAATTAAGAGTTTCGCGGAAAAATATTTGACGGTGAAAATATTTATTTCGATTTGATTGTAGCTTTACACTTTCGAGTGCAACTGTCTCGTGTGGTAGCGATATTCATATTATGACTCGGTAGAAAATCATTTAGTGTTACACATACATGGGATGCTGTCAATAGTTCACAATACTGTCAAAAAATTCAGTCATTCACTTCCAACAGGGCGATCACAGAGTCATTGAAATAAATCATTTGGGTATCACATTCGAGTCGTGTAATGGCATGACATTGGTCTACCACTGGTAAGGTCGGTTATTTGCGCTACTCCTGAAATCATTTGACTTCTGGAGGAATTTTCGTATTTCGCTGATATCCGTTTCGGCAATATCCGCAAGCTTTCTGAAAAAGTAGGTACTCTTCCAGAGTCTTCTTCCTAATCGAGGATCAGAACCGACCAGTTATACATAGTAGGTGGAAAGGTGTTTCCTCCTTCTCATCCACCCATGCAACTGCGACAAAAGTCATTATCGGTGACCCCAAACCTTGCAGCGTGTCTTTATAGTACACTGTGAATTGTTAATACTCTTAACGCTAAGACCAGCTATCATTCCAGGAGACTAGTTTGCGGATTAAAGTTGCAGGATATCGGAAAGATACTTATACTAAGCCAAAAGCTCCATTCACTAGATTCCAGAGTACCTGTATTGGAAATATCATTCTTCTTTGGGGAGAACCGAAGTGCCTGGGTTTTTTGACAAATCTAAGCTAAAATGAAGCTTCAACAATCTATGTGGGATGAGATATTTAGGGTTACCAGCAGGTCAATGCTTTTTTCATGTTTATCCACTTCTTTTACTGGCCTGTTTGTGGGGTGGTCTCTTCTAATGCAAACTTCTATATAGATACCGAGCATTCTTCAGTCATTCAAACATCGCCAATAAAAACGATTACAGATGCTTTCGTAAACTTTTTACAAGTAAAAATAATTTTCAAAGTTCAATTGGAAACCTTGCGCGTGCGCGACGTTAATAATCCACTTGACATGTCATTTATCGTATTCTCCTGTTAAACATTACTTTATGGACTAAACAAATAAGAGCTTCCTCACAATACATACTGAATCTAAAGCACATATCACACAGATACAACCATAAACTTAGCACTCATAGCAAAAAGAAAATGTTATCCCCAAATATCGCCATCAAACAACAATCGCACCATTTTTAATGTTATTGTTATTCTTTTTTGTGTTTGATATACCTACTCAGGTGCGATTCTCAATTAGTCCATTATAATGTCCATTTTGGTGTGGTTACTTAAGGAATCAGAGCGAGAGCCGAGACGCTCCGGAAGTCCCAAAAAAGGTCTGATCCGCTGCTAAATTGATTTATAATATTTCTGTACAGCGACTTGTCTGAGAACACCATATCAATATCCACTTGGCGCCCACTAACAGCACATACTTTCAATTTTGATTGCCAAGTTCAGGTCATCATGATTATTATATACGATCAATATGCTAATAATGTTAGTATTAATTGCTCCGAGTTTGATGAGTTCTCGAGCACGCTTTTGCGATGAGCGTTATTTATAACACATATAAATTTAAATTATTATGACATAAATTGTTGTCAAGTAAGCATTTGTAAGAGAGAGTGCTTACTTGACCTATCGCAAGTTAAATGGTTTGCAGTCCATAAATGGAGGTGGCAGCGCACGTAGGTATGACGTAGGTATCTACAACATTGTCAAAAAGTCATATCTAACGCGTAAGACAAAGTGTTCACAATTTATGTTAAAGACATAAGCAAACTTTATATGAGATCACAATATAAATGAAGTGCATTTTTGTGACGACAATGCATCGGCAATTATAGTGACAAATGTTGTTGCAAACTATGCTATCGTGAGTTAAAATCTCAGAAGGAAATACCGAGACATTTGTTGCGTTTAGGAAATTGTTTGCATCATAAAAATAAGAATGAATATGTTATGGCATCATCATCACTTTAGGGAAATATCAGATGTATTGGGTAACGCTTATTCTATATATATAAAAATTGAGCCTTAAAATGTTTGTCGCCGATTCACGCTTTAACGCATTTACCGTTCTTAACCAAACTTTCGCACATCTTTGGTATTGGTCCATACATGAATCCTGTGAAGTTTGGTCAAAAATGGACAAAGGGGCGTGGCACCCCCCATACAAAAAAAAACATTCAAAATCGTATATATCGAAAACCACCAAATCGATTGAGCTCAAACTTACAGATAATCTTAGTTATTGGCCCTGGAGTTGTCCTGTGAAGTTTGGTCAAAATTGAACAAAGGGGCGTGGTACCGCCCATACAAAAAACATTCAAAATCGTATATCTCGAAAACCACCAAATCGATTGAGCTCAAACTTACGGAAGATCTTAGTGATTGTCCCTGGAGTGGTCCTGTGAAGATTGGTCAAATTTGGTCAAAGGGGAGCGGCACTTCACATACAAAAAAATATTCAAAATCATCTTCTATGGAGTGAAACTCGATGACGTTATATCTCCATAACCGCTGCTGGTCCGATTTTCATTATTCTTTTTTTTGTTTTGTTCGTATTGCTGTGTTTCAAGTTAAGGCAGTTACCGTTTTTAACCAAAATTTTACTTTGGTATTGGTCCCTATACGGTTTCTGTGAAGTTTGGCCAAAATTGGGCAAAGGGGCGTGGCACCTCCCACACAAAAAATAACATTAAAAATCTTATACATACCTCCTATAAAAAAAATATTTTCTATGGGCTGAAACTCGATGACGTTATATCCCGATAACCGCTGGGCCGATTTTCATTACCCTTTTTTTGATTTGTTCGTATTGCTGTATTTCAGGTTTGGGCAGAAAGAAAATTCCAGCACGTCAATTTATTCTCATTTCTTGCTTTTTACGAAACAACACTATTACCTAAGACCTATAAACAATACAATTCCTGTGCACGGGCAAAGCCGGGCGGGTACAGCTTCTTCGTCTTGGAATTGGAAGCCAAAGTTTTTAAAATTTGTAACATTGATGTGCATTGTCCTGAAAGTCAATAATATTGTCTATGCAACACGATTTCTGGAAAAACAAAAAATGTTGTGTACCACAGAGCATTACAATAAAAGCAGTTTATCTTTTTAACTATTTTGCACTACGAAGTGTGCACGGGGGCTCCGCTAGTTGTTCGATATAAATTGAGACTTCAGAAGAAAAGAATTTCGATGTGCAGTCACAAAAATGTCACAATTAAAAAAAAGTCAATAATGCTCTTAAGTTACCTTGCCACAGTAAAAAGCTGAATGTCCGGGATGTTACTACAGTACCTACTCAAATCGAAAGGGATAACTTGCTTCATAAGGACTTTTAAATCTGCATTCACATAGCTCTGTGAGACCCAATAGACTATAGAGCGACATCAGGTTATACTTAAATTTGTTGTCTTAACCTGGTAAACATTATGAAAACTTCAAGTACCTACCTACATAATATGGTGACGTAAGCACAGCTGGGAAAAGACTGCTTCCTTCAACTATATGTAATGCCTAGTTGATGGTCTTAAGCTCAGCGACTTACTGAACTTCGTCGTGTAAGTTAGCCTGCACGCAGACGGACTAAATTGCGAGACCAGCCGCTATCGTAAATGATTTTTAACACCTCTCACAAAGCTGACGAACAATTTGAATAAATTTGTGCTCGTATAGGGGGTTGAAGCAGATATCCGTTTTTGACGCAGACGTTGAGTAGTTCGATGTTCTTAACCTGAAAGCGGGACGTTACATTGGTGATGGTACAAAGAGTGGTGGGTGGTAAGGGGGGGGGGGGTTTGGTTTGGGTGCATTGATTGGTATTCGAGTTAGGGTAAAAAAGTAAAACCAAGCTACATTTTTAAATTTCTGTTTACACTGTCTTTATTCGGAGTACTTATCGTTTTTAAACAGATTTGTTTTAACAATGGAGGTGACCCTTTCAAAAGTATTAAAAATCAGTCGCATGTTATAGGTATCCACATTGTATTTGCAAATTAATATATTTTACAGTGTTTCACTTTTCAAATTCAATCCTGAGAATACTTCCTGGTAGACAAAGCATATACTCAATCACTTTTTTAAAATGTTTTATTTGATTTTGGGTCTCTTCAAAATGACGAAATATTTCTGTCCATCTGTTTTCGGTAGTTTTTCATGCTTCCTTCCATTCTTCTCTGGCTTCTGATATCCTATATCGCAAGATCGGCGTCCGCTAAGTTGAACTACATATTTAGATCAAAGAGGTACTTTAGCCCCAAGCAACTTCTCCTTCTCTACAAAGCACAGGTTAGACCAGGCTTGAAATATTGTTCCCATATATGGAGCTCGGCCCCAAAACATTCACTTAACCTACTTGACAGCATACAGAGACGAGCAGTTCGACTTATTGGAGACCCTACACTCACATCGAATCTGCAACCGTTGGTGCACAGAAGACTAGTCGCTGACCTTTGCTTGTTCTGTATAGGTACTTACTTCCATGGTAAATATTCCGAGAAACTCAAAGACATTATCCCTCGAAATGAAACTTTTGGGCGCCCACAAGATAGGCAGCCAGCTAATGCTCATGGCCATGTCCATACAGTACACTTGACAAGGACAAGCAAACTTTGGAACTCGCTTCCTGGGGATATATTTCCAGAAAACTAGGTACAATTTGCACCAATTTAACTGCAGAACTAACATACATCTGCAAGCCAAGCATCTCGGGGTGCTAATGAAGCGTTATAGGTTCGCTTTCCCGGGAAAAGTATTTACAAAAAAACAATTTTTCATTAACGAAAACTTGTCGATTATTTCTACTTCTTTAAATTCATTTCTCTAAATTTATAACTTTGTAATCAGACATATGGGAAATCACTTGTCGAACTACTCCACTCTGGGACAGTTTTCAAAGAAGACCACTCAAAAATGTTTGGATTATCAAAATGTTGAGTCCACTGTTCAATGTATTGCAAACAAGTTAAGTAAATATTCAACCACTACCAGAAAATTTGATATTTCGTCTGCACTGCACGCCCCTTTGCCCAATTTTGACCAGACTTCACAGGGCCACTCCAGGGACAACAACTAAGATCTTTCGTAAGTTTGAGCTTAATCTAGATATGTATACGATTTTGAATGTTTTTTTGTATGGGCGGTGCCACGCCGTTTTCTCCAATTTTGACCAAACTTCACAGGACCACTTCAGGGACAATAACTAAGATCTGCCGTAAGTTCGAGCTCAATCGATTTGGTGGTTTTCGAGATATACGATTGTAAAAGTTTTTTGTATGGGCGGTGCCACGCCCCTTTACCCAATTTTGACCAAACTTCACAGAAATCGTATATGGACCAATTCCAAAGATGTGCGAAAATTTGGTTAAAATCGGTAAATGCGTTTAGGCGTGAATCGACGACAAACATTTTAGGGCTCAATTTTTATATATATAGAGAGATAACCATGTCGGCGCAGTAGCGCAGTGGTTAGTGTGTTGGACTACTGTGCGAGGGATCCCAGGTTCGATCCCCGGAAAAACCCAAATTACATCTTAAAGTTTTTTCTACTGCGCCACCACTCGCGAACGTCTGACAAACATCCGAGAGTATGCCTGTCATGAAAAAGCTTCTCAATTGAGCCGTTCGGACTCGGCATAAAATTGTAGGTCCCTTCCATTTGTCCCAAAAAAATAGAAACTCACACAAAACGAATGGTTGCGAGAAGCTAGGCCTTGGGTGTCACCCGCCTGTTGCGCCACCTATTTTAGAGAGATAACCATGCCCATTTCATTTTCGATTATGTTTAAGTCCCGTGAATAGGGCGGCAATGGTAAAAGTTCCACATCTTCTGATTGAACCCAACTTCTAATAACCCTGGAAGTGTGGATAGGGGCATTGTATTGTTGGAATATCCAAGGCAGGGCTCCGAAAATGTTTTTCAAATGTTTTTGAAAATGACCGTTCCAGCAAACATTTGTAGTTGTTTCCGTTCATTGTTGTGGACAAAAACTCCAAATCGATTGTGTCATAGTAGGTAATAGCTCCCCACACCATTAAAACTGATGTACGGCCATGACGTCTTGCCAAAATAAGCTCCTCCTTTCTTAGATCATGGAAATAGAAGTTGTAACCATCGGGGTCAGGGTTAAACTTATTTTTCGTCCGAAAAGGCAACCAGTTTCCATTCATTGCTTAAATCGACATGTTCTCTTTCAAAATTCATTCGATGCTCCTTGTGTACTTGCCTCAAAACTGATTTTTTTTAAGTTTACTTCTCTGTATAGAACCACTTTTTCGTATTATCCTTCGGACCGTTGCTATGGTGGCTAATACTTCACTGTTGGCTCTTGATTTAGTCGCTGGTAGAGTAAAATTTGTCGCTGTCAAAGTCTTTCCGGAACCCATTGTTTTTTTAATATTCTTAACAAAACTTTGAAAAAAATCTCTGATATGCACTCCTGCAACGCAATATTCGCAATGGCCTCATCCTAGTGGCGCATCTTTTTATACGCTTTTCAGGTAGTTCATTGCTTGGGAAATTCCAGCCGTAGTTTTTTATTTAGGTGCCACAGGTAGTAAAAGTTTCCAGGTAAAACATTTTCAACAGGTATAAAGAGTGAAAATCGATTACAAAATGTATGGCCTCATCCTAGTGATGGCCAGTGTATATTGTTAGTTGTTTGTGAATGAGATACGAGATTCGAGTAGGTCCTTTTGGAAATTAAAACAAGTAAAAGTGTTATTATCATAAAAATCATGGAAAATTCTTGCCATGGGAGTTAGGGCTTATGCTCTGTACAGGTACACGCATGTGTCTAATATTGGTTTTGTATGAAAGTTACCAGAACTAATTGACAGACATAGAAAATTTTCAATAGCAACCTGAGGACGCTAAAAAAAAGTCCTCTCACAAAGTTTTATTCGCCTAAGTCGATTCGTTTGACCGCTATCGTGATTTCAACAGACAGAGAGACACATGTGTCCAATAGTGGTTTTGTGTGGGAGGTACCAGAACTACTTGACCGACTTAGCCCATTTTGAATACCAACCTGACGACGGGAAGAAGAAGTCCGCTCGCAGAATTTCATTCGCCTAGGTCAATTCGTTTGAACGCTATCGTGTTTTCAACAGACAGATAGACGGACATGGCTAAATCGATTCAGAAAGTGATCCTGATTCAGAATATATATACTTTATGGGGTCTCCGGTGACTCCTTTTTAACGTTACAAACGTAATGACAAAGCGAATACCTTCCCGTGGAGGGTAGATATAAAAAAATTATTTCTTTCAGTGGTTTTGAATAAAATTGAAAATTGACACTAATTTTTTGTAAGTATGGATGGTAAACAATGAAGTGTTTGTTGTGCTGAGGGTTGCCAGAATTTGGTTTGCTTTAAGCGTCCAAACCTTAAAAAAATGTAGTCCAATATCGTTGCCCAGAAAGAAGCTCAAAAATTGTTGAAAATAATTCGGTTATTGTATTTTGTTATAAAACAGGTACACTTGTATTATGTTTATTAAAGTAAACAAAACTTAAACAAAGCAGTTATACAATGATACACACAATTAGGCGGTATTTATTTTTATTCACTAACTTTGGATAATAGGTACCTACAATTGGAAAATATTTTCTAATGCATTATACCAAATCCGATGCGTGGTGGAAATACTATGGCAATAGGTAGACCTACCCTCTCTAGTATCGACACCTTTGATAATGATCCATAATGTTGTTGATCAGACTCGCAAATTACTGCAGACATGAAAAATATTCTTTTGGTGAATCTCCTAAACCAGGGGCTTCCAATCTTTCTCATACTGCGACGCCCTGGAGAGGTTGAAATATTTTTGCGGCGCCCTTCTAAAAGCACAGATATGGGAAGCTGATCTTACTGAAGATTTACTAAAGTGTTTTTTTTAATAAGGACTGGTAGACGTTAAAATATCTTCTTCCCATATTTATGGCAATTTTGCTTACAGGCATTCATCTAAAAACGCGCCTTATCGCTAAAGATACATTTTCAACTAAAATTAAGTCCTCTTCCAAACACACCGAAGCCATGTCAGCGAACAAACGGCTTTATCTATGTTCATTAACTTTGAGCTCTTGGATTAGTCGGATCTTGTACTGGCGTAAGCACAAGTCTCTATGCATAATTCGCCAAGTTGGAATCTGCGAAAGGCCGATTTCTTATGCACATCGAATTGACTGCCTCGAGTTCTCCTGGACTTTCATGGACCACGGCAATGCTCCCGACGAATCTCGCTGGCAACGATCCATATCAATTGAAAACCCTTATTTAATTTTTAGTGCCACATCAATTGAAAACCCTTATTTAATTTTTAGTGCCAGGCAAATGTACGATTAACAGCTACGAAGCAAGTCTGACCGGAAATACGTTAAGCACAAACGCGCTTAATCTTCGACTATTGGATTTCGCTTCGGCTTTGCTCGACATAATGCTTTTCCTTTGTTCGGAGTCTTACATCAGTGAAAAAATAAAACTTGCGACGCCCTTAGAATAGCGCCACGACGCCCCAGGGCGTCGCGACGCACAGTTAAGAAACTCCCGTCCTACACAAAGCCGATACTTAAAATACTCATGCACCTGGTATCGTATGGTATCGTAAAAAAAATATATACGTGCCAATCATAAATAACTGCTATAGAAACTTCCCAGTCGTAACCTGGACAACTCAACACCATAAACGTTAAATAGTTATCTAGTCTTCCCAATCCTTAATTGATTTTTGCGAACCCTCTTAACAGTTTTTTTCCCACATTTTCTCATAGAAATCAATGAGAATTTTACATTCAGTTTGGAATTTCCTGAAGTTTTCAGTTTACGAGGTCATTGCATCAATAGCCCAGTTTCTCTTGGCCACCAACATGCACCGACTCATTTTTTTTTTAATTTAACTGCGAATACTTTCCAACTTTGATCAATGCGATGACTAATATAATACCTGTACCAAGAGTTGAAGTATGAATTCGAGGCTCACATACGCCTGGGTGTTCACTCGCTGTGTCGTAGTCGCCAAACGCCGACAGACGTGATATCGAGTATTATGCAACTTGCAGGTCTGCCGCGTGTAAAACAGTGACATTGTGTACACACCAACTTAATGACTTGTTTACCGCAGGTTTTATCTGCTTTGAAGTATCACACGAACTTAAATCAGCGACTATATGACAAGCGGCTTACTCCATTCCGGAAATGCCAACACTTTTATTCATTGGACGAGACTCCCTTTGGTCTACCAACAACCAATCCAACCAACAAAGATACTACATTCCATAGTGTTGCAACTCAAGAGAAGATGTGCTGTTATCGGTTTGAGTAGTTTCTTATTTTGAGCTACTTTACATTTACATACGGTGGTCATCGGTCGCACTACTTTATTTAGTAATTGTGTGGTGTGCCTTGGTGAGGCAACATTACCCGACAGATTAAGGATTTGACAGGTACATATTTAAAAAGTAATTCGGGTGCTTCACCTTTTGATGAAGGTCTATAACTATGAAGCTGTCTTATCAATATTGTTTGCAGAGAATATTGGTCTGTTTGTTTAAAAAATAAAACTCAATGGACCAAATGTTTGTTGTTGAAAATGGGGTTGTTGAATTGAATGATTCAAATATCGATATATTGTGAAAACCGCAAAGAAATGCGGCATAACCGAATTTAAGTGTTTTCTTTTCATTTGCTCTGTTTAAGCACATTTCGAATTATTTCATGATGACTTGCCTGATGCAGCGTTTTGAGGGAAATATTCCAACCAACCGCAGTGTGTATTTAGTTTCGTTGTCTCAAATCGACCGCAATGAATCAGTGTATTAAAATGCATTTTGGGTAATGGGATTCGGAAGGTTTTTATTTTGGAAGATACATCACCAAAGAATGCAGATGTGCGGCCTCATAGCTGGATAAATCATATTTTCTTTAACGATTGGGTAATACACCACAAAGTCTCCTAAGAGTATATCTACATTTAGGCACGTTGACATTGCTGGGGCTGCTTAATGCCCACTAATGTGTTCACTGTTTTAGACTAAAAACTTTATTCAATTCTTCTTACATGCTAACTCAAGCTAAGCTGTATAATTACATTAGTGAACAGTAGGGTCCAAAAATGTTGGGCTAAATATTACAATACATATCACACGGTGAATTGATGTTGATGGCGTTTCACGCACACTTTCTGCCACAGCAGCAATTTTCTCGGGTGTACGCACTGTTTTTGGCTTTTCACGCTTTGGTTTATCGATGAGGATGCCAGTTTCTTTCACTTTTTTCACAAGATAACGAATATACGGAGCTGACAGTGCTTCTCTTCTTCCAAAATCCGTACGCAATTTTCGCACACATTCTGCAACATTACCATGATTTTCAAAGTAATGTCGCAATATTTCCCAGCGTTGTTCAAGCGTATACACAACCATATTCGTTCAGCGGAAGGATAAAACTAATTATCTGTCAAATCAGACATGAGCTAAGTGTTACCATTCGCGAAATAAGCACTAATTAAAAAAAAACTTTAGATGGCGGACCCTTTACTTACTTACATCTGGACAATTTGAAGAGGCTCTTTTTGATAATCCTGAACCTGATGATACCTTTTCCAGGCGACTGGAGGCCCTTCTGCTAATACAAACTGTTTAGATTTGAAAATTTGTGCGAATTTGGGTCGAATGTAAAAGTATAAGCAGTAATAAATAAGAGCATTTTTTGCATTTTCAATTTCGCGTCATTTTATCACTGTTGCTGTAATCAATATTACAACATTCAATCTGTGACGCTCACTGCTGTTTTTAAAGGCTTTTATTTATTGACAAGTATCTTTACAACTTTAAAATTTTGCTGGTTCAGTTCTGATGACAATGCAATAATAATAATACCTAATGCATTTTTGGAAACGACGGCATTCTAGGGAGGAGGGGTTTTTTTCATACCCCAAGAATAATAAGGTGTACTTACATATTAACTTGAAACTTTGTATGTTAAGAGATATGAACAAATTATTATATGCCTATTAGGCCGTTTAGAAAAGTCGTTCTATAAGGGTTGAAAAAGGTGGGTGCAATCTATTCTATTCATAATTCAAATTCAAAATTCGGAAATTTTGCACAGAGGTATACAAGGAGTAAGAGAAGGTTTGAAGTTCGACCCCAAAAGGGGTAAAGGGGGGGGGGGGTGGTCAAAGTTTGTATGGGAATTTTGTTTTCATCCGATTGGGCCTCCGCACACGAGACTAATTCTGCCGGCATAAAACCGATTTTGTAGGCGAGGGGAATGAAGTGAGGGGAAACAAACGGAATAAAATGTTCTGCCGAGTTTGAGCGGTTGAACAAGACATAAAACTAATACATACACAACTTTCAAAATATTTCAATTGTGAAAATAATACTACACAATGAAAAGTGGTTCATATATATAATTTTCCTGCCGGCAGAAATCATCCCGTGTGTGCTCGAAGTATGGTATAAAAACGGTTTTCTGCCGGCAGAATTAATCTCGTGTGCGGAGGCCCATTGACTTCAAACTCGGTTTCTCTACTTTCTATGAGAAATAAAGAAAACTAATTTCTCCGATTTCGGAAATACACCCCCCAAAGGAGCCAAAGTTTGTATGGGAACATTTTTATTTTCCATCCGATTGACTTCAAACTCAGTTTGTGTACTTTTTATGAGAGATTAACAAAAATAATTTCTCCGATTTTGGAAATTCAACACTTAAAGGGGTAAAAGGGGGGTCGAAGTTTGTATGGGAAAATTTGTATTTTTCTACCAATCGACTTCTAACTCTGTGTACTCTATTAGGTATAAGAAATAAAGACAATTAATTTTGCTCGTGGCCCGAGTTATTGGCGATGATCTCTTTTAAGGGGGCCCTTTTTTTAACTGACAAGTCACAAACCGTTCCTCTTATTAATTTGAAATTTTGTAATGCGTTCCAACCTCTTTCGCCGTTGAATAGGTATGCTTATCGCTTCATCTAACTGCAGCGTACGTACTCCAACAATATTCTATCAGAATAGAGTTATACTGCTAGAAAGAGGTACATACACATCCTCACGATCTTTCTAAAGATAGTGCTCATCATATCAGTGTATTTGCCAGCAAAGAAATATGTTTTGTCACTTAGATAATGGCTCAGTTTGCTATAGTATGATCGGTGTTGAGATGCCAGCGCTTCACCAACAAGTATTGATCATATAATTTTTAAACTGTTTTCTCCAATAGGGCGTTAAACATATTTTCTAGAGATACGAATTGCTCCTTAGGTAGTTTTCCTGCGCGATATATAAATATAAAAGAGAGAACAGGGAACTAACTATGATTGTGAAGGAATCTCTGTGTACCAAATCCTGAGGACAGCGCGAGCGAAGCCGGGGGCAAAGGCTAGTATATAATAAATCGAAAGCATCAGGTCATATTTGGCCAAATGCGAAAAACATGGTTTCTCGATTGCTGTCTTGCTTGGGGTTTTCATCTGCGTTATCCAAAATTCCAAACAGTGAGACCAGAGTGGTTAAATATTTTTTTGCTTTTTTAGTTTTTTTAAACGATTATTTTATTCCCATTGCTAAAATCGAGATTGCGAAAAAAAACCCCAATTTAAGAAAGAAGAATTAAAGATTTTAATTCTTTTTTGATAGTTGTACTGCTTTTTTTACTAATGCTTTCAAAGAGATTAGTTCCATTTAATAACAACATGTAGATGCGCTTCATCTAAAACGCATATAATTTTCAAATAAATTGTATCCCACGACGCTACGTGCTATGGAATCCGTACCATCGGGCAGGCGTCCCCTAGGTAGACCCAGGATGAGATCAAATTCATAATCTCTCCTCTATCCGTATGGGGATTGCACTTGATGATTTAGAGTCGATGGCGGAGGATCGAGAGCTATGGAGGGTCTACTTGAGCAACCTACACCCGCGACCCACTTAATGGATAAGCGGGATATTGAAAATGAAAATGAATAAATGAAATTGTGAAATATTTATTTTTTTAACGCAAATTTTGTTTGTTTTCTTTCTTTTTAATTAGTTTTGCGACACAGCAATATTATTTTAAGCTGTGTCAATTTTGGACAACTAAAATAAACTAACAGGGACGACCTGCATACAATGGAATAAAATGTAGCTCATATGGCAAGGGCGTTTTTATTTTTTTAAATTTGTCATGCAACCATTTTTAAACTCGTATGAGAGTAAACAGAATTCACATAATTTTTAATCGAATAGGGGAGGAAGTTTAGACTATAGAAATGTCAATATGAAGGATAACATTTTTTTTTAAGAAATTGTAACAGGCATTTGTATTAAGTTTTTCAAGCGTAAGCTCTCCATTTGTCATTGGTGTGTTATAATAGTCTGTGAAGAACTATCTCTAAAACATAGAAAAATAATAAAAAACAAACCAGGCAAATAATTTGACTAAAACATTCAGAAAAAATTTTGAAAACCAACCAATTTAACTCTAAACAAAGTCAGAGCTACAGCTGTTTACTCTAGCACCTAGAGCTGGAAAACTTATGATTGTTGCAAGTTTTCTGTGCAGACTGTAACTAAGTCCAATGCTGTGTGACATCCTCCATTGAACTGTCTGCTTTAGTTCTCATTATACATTGACCCATACCACATAGTTGCAAAAAGGCTTACTATTGTACTGAATTCAGTACAATTTGACTTTCCCGAGTACGCAAGTACCACTTCTCAATTTTCAGTACTATTTGTACTATTTTTAATTTTTGAAATTTTATTTTTATATCTTTCAAATCAAACATATATAAGGATTAAACAAAAATAAGCTGAACGCACTCCTTTGTTTTAAAATTCTGAATGCATTCATTACTCATCATGCATACTTCGTTAAAAATTAACTTTTGAAATTTGTTGCATTCCTCGAAGATGCGGAAAAACGATTTGATTTCGGAGACATTTTTTTGCACTCATTACAACATTTTTCACAAACTGCCCTTTGGTCGATCAAGTAAATTCAATCGTCCAATTTGTCTTAAGGTTTTTTTCCTGGTGAACAAAAAGTATTGAAATTATCAATAATTAATATAGAGCTCTATTTGACTACGATAGAAATATGTCATACTTATATCTATAAGTTTTGGGCTTAAATGAGCCTTGTAAATAAAATAAAATAACTATTATAAAAAAAATAAAACCAAAGCAAAATAATCGAATGCAGGCGTAAATATGGTCTGCACTAAGAACCTACAAATCTCATTAAACATTAAGGCTGTCAGAGCTATATAAATAAAACATATAATAAACTACTTGAAAATTAAGAACTTGTATACGTCCACGGCGGATATAAGAAACACTCATATAAGAACACATCATCTCTTATAAGAAACGCATGTGGAAACACCGGGAAACTTTGTTTATTATAATACAGGTTCGCAAACAACTCGGATATAAGAAACATTTTTTTTGGATTCTAGAGGTTTCTTATATCCGTCGTCGACGTAGTAGGTTGTTATCTGAATGTGGTACCTACTGTCGTGTTAAAATCACTTGGCCAGCGGCAGGTTTTCTGTACAAAATGTACAGTTTGCTCAATCGACCGTTTGACAAGTGATTTTGAACACGACTATACAAAGATTAGCCTTAATCTATTAATATGTACATACGTACTTGGCACAAACCAGTAAGAATAGACCGCCGACTTTCCGTACACCTACCCGATTCCCCCCGGAAAGAATTTCCCTGTCTGTGAATACGTGTAAATGTCAAAATTAATGGCGGCAATGTTTTTCTATGCAATACCATGCGACCAGGATTTTTCAAGTATGCGTGCGTTAATGGCGCCCCTTTGATTTTGTACAGCACCAATACATGAAAAATCCTGGTCTCGCCGGCAGCTTGTAGGCAAAGTCCGTTATGTGGGAGGAGTCGACAGTCTATTCTTACTGGTTTGTGGTACTTGGGCTGAAGCTCCTATCGGTCTATAAGACTTATAAAAATGAGCATAAGGTTTTTCAATGAATACGTCGATGAGGAATACTTTCAAAGTGATAAATTTGAGATCAAGGAATAGCAGATAAGGAAAAAAGAAAGTGCAACGAAAATATAACACTTTTTCGCTTCGATGAATTTTTGAAGGAAGTTATTTTCAACGAACAGCTGTTTTCTGTGACACTTACATATATTCACAGCGCTAGGATTTTAATTAATGTTTGGACAGAAAAATCGGGGAGCAGCTGAAATTTAGTTTCGCTCAAACTGCGTACTAAGCTTTAGATTCAATTAAATACCCCTTTATTACACTCTCCACTGAAAGGTACTTACATTATTTTCTAACGCCAAGAAGAAGTCACCTTATACCCCATCCATAAGCCATAAATATTCTAAATCAGGATGCAATTCTAAATCAATTAAGCCAAGTCCGTCTATCCGTCCGTCAATCTGTCTGTTGAAAACACCATAGAGTCCAAACGAATAGACTTATGCGAACTTCTTTTTATAGATCAGGTGGATATTAAAAATCGTCTATTTCGGTCAAGTAGTTTTGGTCTGGTACCTCTCATACAAAACTGACATTAAACCCATGTCTGTACAGTACATCTCGCATGGCTAACATTTTACATGACTTATGCAGAGGGTATCAAAGTATTTTTTTTTAATAAAATATTTATTTTTTATGTTTTTGTTTGGTTTTATACATTTAAGAAATTTGAGTACTATTCAGTACAATTTTTTTTCAGTTTTCAGTAAAATTGAGAAAAGTCGATTTTCATCACTGCCATACCATATGATTTTTATAACTGAGACGATTTAATATTAATAAAGAGCTAACTCTGTATACATCTCTTTATTTTCAGATATCCATAAGCATATCGAAGTCTACAATTGGCGCACATAAACCGGTGAGTTGTTTTCTTTTCTCTAATTATGCACTATCAGTAGAAGAGTAATTAGGTGGGACTTGGGACACATTGCAACAACAAAATGCAAAAAAAAAAACATAAACAAGCAAATTTACCGCAAATCCCAAATGCCATCATTTTTATTGTACAACAACTGTCATTAGTTGCGGTCATCTTCTTGACGCACATTATCATGCGTGTGACTATGAAAAATTATTTCTGTATCGTGTTTTTTACCTGCTGAATTGTGTTTAATTTTTTAATCTATGTTTGATGTTGCCTTTGATTGAACACATTTTACAACTCAAAATAAATATTTTTTCCTGTCATCGACTGACTTCGAAATAATACCCAAAAAGGAAAAGCATCGTCAGGTGCATCTTTTAAATAAATTTACTGTGAAGAACTTTAAGTTAGCTTGCAGTCTAGCATTCAAATTTAAAAAAAAAATTGGAACCTGCAGTTTTATTTTAATTTCCGATGATTTTTTTGTTGTGTCAGGAACTATTTTTATTTCCAAATCAATTTGAACAAAGTTTAGACCAACTAAACCGCATTAAAAATTATTAAAAACGAATCAACGAAAATGGAAACGCATGAAGGAAATATCTGGGACAACTATACGTCGAAGAAAAATGTGCACAAGTAAGTTAAAACAAATTTTTCGTTTTCTTTCTTTATTTTTTTTTTGTTGTTATGGGTAAAAGATTGGTTGCTTATTAATTATTATAGTCACATAGTAGATTTTTCTCATGTCAATTAACTTTTGAATTGGTTAAAAAATTTGTTGTATGTATTTTTCTCTCACCGGATTGTATTGAAATATTGCCTAACCAACACTGCAGAATTTCATCCTCCGAGATTCCAGATATGTTGCTTCTAGTTAGCCAGACCAAGCGTTCTATCATCCGCTATGGATTCTTCTTTCAAATGGAGATTCGGTCTTTCGAATCGAAGATCCTCTTAGCTGAAAAATTATTGTCCACTTACTCGATGTGGCCGAACCAATGAAGTCTACGTATTTTGTTTTTTTGGACTACATCCACATCTTCATATAGCTCGTAGTGTTTCTGGTTGTATCTGCTTCTTCATTCGCCCTCCTCGCACACAGGACCAACAATCCGTTGAAGAATATTACTTTCGAAGGAGCCCAGTATCAGCTCTCTCGTACTGATCTGCTAATCACTCGTGAAACACTCGGTGCCATAAAGCAGAACTGGCAGGATTAGAGGTGTCATTCGTGGAGTTCATATTTACTCCGCAATTATAGGTAAACTCTCGAACTACCTCTAAATTGTAGTTAGATAGTTTACCGTCATCAACAGTGATGTTTTATCATGGGCGGTGGACAGATGTTAATTTTTTTGTATCAGAAGTCATATTATAGCGCATCTAATTGCCGAAATTCGGTGCATGTTTAAAATAGTTCAGAGGAGCTACTACCAGTGTCACCAGAAATAGCTGGATCTATTTTGCCGGAATCCCGATTTCGGCCATTGCATCAGCGTATAGAGCTCCTGACGATGAATACTATCATTTATGCGTCTTTGAATGATGCTTTAGTCTCGACCAGAACCTTGAATACGTTCACAGGCTGCGCTTAAAGGCGTGTAAAACTAATTTCTAAATATTTTGTAAAACTGAACTCTTTGATTGTCATCCGGGTCCCAGGTCACTTTGGGATTACGGGCATTGAGATCTCCAATGAGTTTGCTAAGCAAGGATCAGAGGATGAATTCTCAAGACCAGAACCTGGGCTGCGTCTTCCTATATCCTCCGTTAGGGTCCCGAACACATTTATATGTGGCACGGTCTCCAGTTTGCAGGCAAACTAAGCGCATGCTGCCGAACGTCTGTTAGAAATCAGCTTGCTGTATCCTAGCAGAAAATTCTGTAGTTAAGTTATAGACATTTTTACGGGACACTTTATTTTTGCTAAGTATCTAGAAGTCCTACGCTTAAGTGACACCACTGTCTGCGAAGCTTATTGTACTGCCTTTAAGGTTAAGGTGACTGATATTTGGTGCTAATAGTTTTCTTCGAAAATCGAAGAAATTTCAGTAGAATCAATAATTTTGTATTTGATTTCTGGTAAGACAATGGACCGGTTGCGTTTGATTTGCATGTACCCGACCATCGTCTTGTCGGGGTAATCCTCTTTGCTTCTTCTATCGGGCGTCCTGTTAATGATATCTGAGACTTATAAGAGCTCATCAGGTCAATAATATTTGTTGCCCTCCTCATCGTTGCGAATTTTCCTTCACAGTTGCATCCAGAGAAGCACTTACACTAGCGAAAATGAACACATCGTCCGATCTGTTACATGCGTTCTAAAGATAACTTAGCTAAGCTTACGCTGATGCGGATGTTCAGCTCCACGTAACTTAGTTATTTACAAATAGATTACAGAATTTCTAAATGCCGGATTGATAAAAGTTCATGACTTGTGCAAATAAATCTATATAGTTACCATTAGCTATAGCACTGAATAAAATAGAAAGTGATACCTCGAACAGATTAACATTAGAATTTCCTGGAAAGTGTATTTAGGTCAAATGCAAACTTATAAAGTAAATTTCATTTTTCTGGAACTTAAATATAAATACGGCTCATCTCCCGATAATAGGTAAAGTGCATACTCACACGTAACATTGTCAGACAAATTGTCATGTACAGTCAATGCATTGATACAATGAAAATAAAGTGTATAACGATATGTTTAGTTTAGTTTATTTTCATCAAACAAAGTTACAATACTTTAGTGATTACTTGATATATAATATAAAATATAATAAATAAATAAAAAAGCCAAAAATAAAAAAAAATTAAACATTGCCACCATTAGAGTTGCTTAAGATTAACAACAAATTATTTTTAAATGAAAATCTACTTAGACTAAAATCGATCATATCGCAAACTGTATTGGCTTCTCTTAAGCACCTAGACAACGGTTCATTGGCAGCATAATTTGTTCTGTGATATGGAATCTTAAAAAACAATCGGTTTCTAAGCATCCTCGCAGGCACATTGAAATTGATTAAGGCCAAAATATCGGAACAATCAATATGATTAGTCAATACGTCACGAATGAACATAATCTCAGACAACTTTCTTCGAATATTAAGAGGCAAAATTCCAAATAATTTGCACCTTGTTCCATAAGAAGGCATATCTATGTCCCAGTGAAGCCTTTTCACTAATACTCTTGTAAAACGTTTTTGTATTTTCTCGATTCGAAAAGAGTGAACTTCATATGCAGGACTCCAAATTGTACTACAATATTCAAGAGTAGATCTAACAAACGCAAAAAACAGACATTTCAAAGTGTGTGGATCACAGAACTCCTTAGAATTACGTAGAATGAATCCCAACATCGAATTACCTTTGGCGACTAAAAAATCTATATGTTTTAAGAAATCAAGTTTTTGGTCAAAAATTACCCCTAGGTCTTTTTTAAAGGTTATAATTGAAAGAAATGTGCCGTTTATTCTATAAGAAAAGTGAATAGATGAACGATTTCGACAAAACGTTAAACTTTGACATTTTTCAATATTAAGGTGTAAGCAGTTAATCAAACACCAATTAGATAATCTCTCAAGATCTTCTTGTAATAACATACAATCATGCTCAGTTTTTATACACCTATAGATTTTCAAATCGTCCGCATACATAAGGCACTCAGAATTTAAAAATACCTTGGGAATGTCATTGATAAATAATAAGAAAAAGAGGGGGCCAAGATGGCTTCCTTGCGGCACACCCGAGGTAACATTGATTGGTGAAGATAGATTGTTATTTATACGAACATACTGAATACGACCCGTTAAGTATGTTTTTATCCATTTCAAGAAGTTATACTGAAAACCTATTTTATTTAACTTCATAAGTAAGATATCATGATTAACACGATCAAAAGCTTTGGAGAAGTCCGTATACACAACATCAAATTGATACCCTTTCTCAAGTCCATTTAATATGTAATTTGAAAAAATTGTAAGGTTTGTGCTAGTAGATCTACCAGCAACAAAACCATGTTGACGGGGAGAAATCGTACTTTTAAGAATTTGAGTTAATTTTATATAAATCAGTTTTTCAAACATTTTTGGAATAGTAGTAATTTTACAAATAGGGCGGTAGTTAGAAACCTCCTGTCTACTTCCTGATTTATAAATTGGTGTAATTATAGAGCGCTTCCACTTTTTTAAAAACTCACCGCTTTCAAGGGAACGATTGAAAATTATTTTTAAAGGTTCAGCAAAGACTTTCGCACACCTCTGTAAAATTATAGGAGCAATTCCATCCATATCAAGTCGTGTGTCAACTTTAATCTTAGTTAAAGCTTGTTCAATTTCTGAAGTTGAAAGGACTATACTACCAATACTCAAGTTACTATCAGAGTTATTTAATTGATTACCAAGAGGTATATTCGGAGAGCTATCTAAATAAACGGACTGAAAATGTTTAGCAAAAAAGTTACAAATAACTAAAAGATCGGAAGATGATATGCCATTGTGACGCATTAAATTAGGAATGCCATTTGATTGTTTTTTAGCGTTTATAAATTTCCAAAAACGTTTACTATTGGATTTCAAATCACTTTCAACAGACAATAAATACTGATTATAAACGAATTTATTTAGAGTATCAAAATTTTTTTGCAATATTCTATATTGTTTGTAAAGATCTCGATCATTGTCAGCTCTGCGAAATTGCCTATAAACCTTATTTTTTTTATTATTGAGATTTATTATTCTTCTATTAAACCACACTGGCTTTGAACCTGTTTTAATTTTTACTTTAGGTGTGGACAAGGCAATTACATTATGCACATTTCTTAAAAATAGATCGTAACACTCATTAAGATTAGCAATAACAAATAATGCTTGCCAATCCGTTCCACTGAGATAATTATTAATTGAATCGAAATTTGTCTTAGAGAAATTATAAGTGAAATTAGAATCCGGAGTGGCAGGTAAAAAATACCTATAAAATTCAAAATTCAAACTGAATGCGATATGATGAATTGTATTCGGAAAAAGTGAAACCATATTGTTGTTAATATCCACGCACAAATCCGAATCAACGAAAACCAAATCAAGCACATTATTAAAAGAATTATGAAAATAATTCATTTGCTTAAGATCGAATTGTGCCAAGGTATCCACAACTTCACAATCATGATTAAACACAACATTAAAAGGAACAAGTATTTTCTCATCAGGATCAAATATCCATTTAACATTTGGCAAATTAAAATCACCTACAATAATAACTTTTTGATTATCTTTACGACTTTTTAATATAGAACTACAATTATCAATGTGAGCTTTATACAAATCAAATGAACTACTTGGTGGAATGTAAGAGACAATAAGAAAAATTTCATTAATACAATCAAATTTGATGTTTAGTGCTACTTGGTCGACAACGAGATTATCAGCTGGTGACGGCAAATCAACTTGAGTGCAATGAAATGTAGTGCGCACAGCAGCAAGTACTCCACCACCTCTCTCACAATCAAGTAAATCATAATTACGGTCTTTGCGAAAAACAGCATACTGATTTTCAATAAACATCTCGGCATCGTGGTGATTATCATTGAGCCAAGTTTCCGTGAGAGCGATTATATCGTATTGAGAAGATGAAGAAAACAGAAGCACTTGTTTTAATTTAGTACGAAGTCCTCCGGTATTTTGATAATACATAAGAAAATCATTTGAAGAAGAGCAAGAGATCGGTTTAAGTTGATAATGATCTTTGGCATTAAGCGATGTTGATGTTAATATCGATGATGGTTGTTGTTGTTGATAAGGTGAGAATAACGAGGCAGAGAGATTTGGTTCTTTGAAGAGCGATGTACTAGCAGAGTGCATTGATGATAACGATGTTGGTGGAAATGATGATTGTCAGATGAGCGGTGGTGGCTGAGGTAATTGCGGTGGCGGGAGTTCGGCGGCTGGTAGAGGTGGTGACGGTGGCGGCGGCGGGGGAGATGACAATGTAGGGTTTTGTATGATTGTTGGTGTAAGCTTTGGTATTGTATTAGTTTGATGTGAGACAAATTTTTTTATTTGGACAAAGCATGGCCATACTGAAGAATCCATAACAACAGATAGCTTTGAAGACGGAACACTCAGTTTAAATGTCACAAATTTGTAATTAGTTAAATTAGAGTCTTTTTTAACTAACATATAACATTTAAATTGGTTAGATGGAATGTTGGTTTTCATTGAAATATGATTTATTATATCATCAGGTTTTGTATTTATATTAAATTTAGACAAGTGAATCCACTTGTAATTAGTCAATACACCAAGAGAAGTCGTAGTATCAGTGCCGATTATTTTTTTTGACTTTGAAGATTTGTTTATAACACTGGCTGGCTTCCATTCTGTATTAACTTCAATAAGGGGAATTAAGGAATTATTGTTTTTAGATTGAGTTGGTTTAACGTTATTTTCAGATTGGGTTTGTTTAACATTTTTTTGAGATAAGGACGTTGAATTTTTTGTTAATTCAGGATCCTCCTCCAGGTTGCAGCAAGCAGCAGATGACATCGGATCATTCTTCTGAGGGCAATTAACAGAATTCACCAAGCATGAAGAGAATGAGTCAGTGTCTCTTGTAGAACTATTCGAATTTTTTTTTGCTGTTTTACGCGGTGGAGAGTTGCTATTTAACAGGGTTTTGAGAGCAGCGAGATCAGTTTTAATCTCATTTACACTATTAGAGAGCACGTGAAAACTGTTTAAGAATGTGACAAGATTTAGACTAGCACAAGAGTTGCACTTCCAATACAAATTGGGATTAGATAATGATTTATAATCATCGTCGGATAAATCGACACAATTCTTATGAAAATGACGACCGCAATAATACCCGCACTCGACAAATTCAGCTTTTTGTGAACGTTTTATAACTAGCTTGCATTTAGCACAAGACTTAGACATTTTCAGAAAATCTACAACCGACTACGAGAGAAGTTAGTCGAAGACTGGGTCGGAATGATACCTTTGACACTTCTTTATCTGGTTATTTTAAATATCTAAATATTTTAAATATCTACACAAGAAAGAATTACTTCACCTGCTGGAAATTTTTTGAAATGCCGTATGGCTTCAAAACAGTAGTTATCTTTGTCTATTATCGTTTCTTGAATTCATTTTATAGTAATAGATACTAGCTATAATAGCCCGGCTTTTCTCTTCACCAAGAATTATGTTGCCTATCTCTTCTCTCTATAGATTTATATAAAACAAAGTGGAAAAAACTGTTTCCCTCTGTCGCCCGTAATTTTCAACCAATTTTGTGAATTTTTTTTAAATGTTGGTAATTACGGTGATCGGGCGATAGGCTAAACAAATTCAAAATCGGACAAAGGGGCGTGGCACTGCTCATAAAAAAAAACATTCAAAATCGTATATTTCGAAAACCACAAAATCGATTGAGCTCAAACTTACATATAATCTTAGGTATTGGCGCCCTAGAGTGCTCCTGTGAAGATTGGTCAAAATTGGTCAAAGGGGCGTGCTAACGCCCATACAAAACGACATTCAAAATCATATATCTATAAAACCACCAAATCGATTGAGCTCAAACTAACAGATATTGTTAGGCATTGGCCACAGAGGGCGTGGCACCTCCAATACAAAAAAAAAATTGAAATATTGTCCCCCGTAAATAAATAAAAAAAAAAAGGCCTGACGAAGCTGGCGGGCGGGGGTTCAGCTAGTACATATAATATGTAAGATTATTATATTCTTGTCTATCAGAATAATGCATATCAATGTTACAGATTTTACAAACTTTAGCTCCCATAACTGTCAAAAAATTGCATTCGCAATGTTTTCTTCTTCTATGGCCCTTGTCCGATATCTACAAATTTTCTGTGGTTTTCAATCTACGTTTTTTTTTTATTTTGTATGGAGGAAGCCACTCCTCTTCGTCCAATTTTGACCAAACCTTACAGGAAAGCTCCCAGGCCAATACCTAAGATTGTCTGAAAATTTAACCTCAATCAGATCTTTTGATTTTTGATTTTTTTTTTGTTTATGATGTACCACGGCACTATTTCCAATTACCCGGACAACTTTTTTTTAATGTTTTTCCCTTAAAACGTTATTTAAACTATTGCCACCATTTGCAAATAAAAATCGGTCTAGCAGTTTTCATATTTCTGGACCCGTGCTCGCCTTGCCCGCTCGCAAAAAGTTATATTTCGTTCATTTAAAATTACAATTTGAGTCCTACACTGTTACCATACCACATATAAGAATAAAATTCTGAAATGAAACCTGTTTTGCATTTTATGTCTCTTCTCTTATGAAGAGATGCCATACTGCAGCACGCACCCCATCCTGCATAGGACATACGATCATAATATACATACCTTCATACAACTGACCAGGCAAATGAATTTTTGTGAGATGACTTCTTTTTGGCGTCGTTGGTCGGTTGGTATTGAAAATGGGCTACATCGGCCAAATAGTTCTGGTACCTTCCATACAAAACCATGCATGTAACGTGTTTATTTCTTTTGTTATATCGGAGACCAGCTCAACCGTTTTCCCGGAGTTTGAAATTCCTGCCCGACTAGCAGTTTCAATTAGAAGTTTCACTTCAATCTGCTGCTTTTTCGTTTTATCGGATTTCGGTTCATAATATAGATACATCCGAGTGTGTGACATTCCGTTTCAGTTCAAATGATTGGATACAAAACTTTAGGTCTCTTCCATTCGTCTCAAAAATAAAAACGAATGGTTTATAAAAAAATAGGTCTAGAGTTCACTAAAATGTTATCCAATTGTTTTAAGTTGCGTAGCATGGCAGTATGAGCAACAAAACTTGTGATCTCGGTCAAATTAGATCAGAGCAAACTCATTGAAAGGTTTAAATAAAACCTGATTCAGTTGATTATATCACATTCAAGGGAGAAATAATGTCTATCAATATTTCAATACCTATATTTTCCAGAGGAAAGGAAGATATAATATTTTCTGGATTCATAAAATGCAACACCGCTGATTGACGATTGGTTTTAACGTCGACGCAGTTATAAGCGGAAAGTTTATGATTTCTCTAATCCAAAACATTACACTACCAAAAGGAGAGAAGGAAGTAAGATTGCCCTTCAATTTTAAATTACAATTTTTTATCGTGAGCATCGATGGCGTATACGTAACATTTTTTCATGCGATTTTGCAAAAAGTCAGTTGCTTTTTTTTTTTATTATTATTTTTAGAGTTTTTAAATAATTTGGAATTCCGATATAGTTTCTTTAGCTAAATGCTGAAATTTGAATTATATTTCCTATTTGTGTTTGTAAATTCGACGAACAATTTTGTTCTAAAACGGTCTTCGCTGGAACATTACATAAATGCTTTCCCCATGCCGCTTATATTCATTCATAAAAATATTGCAGACCAAGCTTGGTTTTTGAAACGAATGCTTAGTCCTTTTTGTCATCTGGAAGCTGAAAGTTGGGAAGACTTAAAGATCATATTGGCTGGGTAGTATTTTTAATTCACTCGATATAACTGAGCCAAATATTATAGTCGATACTTTCGTTTTTGGCTCTTCGGACTGTAAAAATGGGACTCAACCAATGAATTGAAATTTATCGCTATGCTGTCATAATGCAGTATAAGGTGCGACGTTAACTCAGAAATAGTCATCACGATGACCGCGGTCTATATTTTTTTTTTTTAAATCGAGAAGGTGTTGAGAACAATCGCCAATTGAACCTGCACATAGGCAAGGAAAAGTGAGCTCCAAGTTTCGTAAAATCTTTTTTTTAATTTCAATACGGTTGAGAAGTTACAAAAGCTTCACGATGAAACTGTGAACTTGGAAGTATATGGGAATGTAGTGGAAATTGCTCTCTCGCCACTGAATTATAAATTTGCCACAACTTGCTGTACATGTAATGTTATGAAAGGAGATCTCAGTTGTTAGTGTGTTGGCGAAATGAGGAAGGCGTTCTCAGTTCTAATTCCGGCCCAGCAACCAGAATTAGGCCAGAAACACACGTGAATGCGCGCACATAATTTTGGATTTTATGTGCACACATTCATATTGAAATGTGTGTGTTTCATTTTTTACGACTAAATAGTCGCGCGATTCAAATCGCATGTGTGTTTCGGGCCTTATCCGGGTAACACACTTTGAGTGTCTAAATATGTTTGATGAGTACGCCGATGAGCAGGAATTTATATCAACTAGCTATAAGCCAGTTTATAGAAAGCTAGTAAGTATTGTGAACCTATACATGAGTTTTCGTAAAGCCTGTAAAATTCTAACCGGTCATTCCAATACATTATATACAAATTACGAAAGGTCACAGCCCATTGTTGTTGTTTATTTTCGACGGTTTGTACCACATGTCTTGATTTCGCTTTCATACTTGGTCTTATACCTACGCATGACGCGTGTTAAGCCTGCAGCCAATTTTCATTCACTACTAAAACTTGTCCCTCTTCCTATTCTATATGTACGATTATACCAAAGACGAATTTTCAGGTGTCCGAACAAGTGACTCATACGAACGTTCCTCTTTGAGTAGACAAAAAAGGTGACGAGTCGGTTCTTGCCCCCATCAGTTGCCATCATCTCTAGACGAACAAAAGCCAAGTTCATTTATCGTGGGTACATTATACAAGTACCTGTGTGGTACACACCTCGATTTGCCATTCGCATAAATATTGCCTAAATCCGCAATTACTCATTCACGCTCTCGATCGATTGAAATAGATACTTTTTTTGTGGTAATTCAGACCATATTTTAACTAGCCACCCCATGCTAAGTGAATGCCTAATTGCGGATCTTCGCCATATGACATAATTTACTAAATGTCCAAAATAATCATGATAACATTTAGAAATTGTACATTCAAAGCAAATATAGGTTCTCATCATTACCGTCATGTTTGTTTATCTACCGCGTACTACCCAAAAGCACTCTAGCCCGGTCTAGTGGATTATTTAAAAACATATCATGCATGAAGAGCTTGGACAGGGTCTTCGCGCATTCAAAGCGCTCACCTGCTTATTCATCGTTTTGGAAAATCCCCTTAAATAATCCAATTTCTATAAAAAGTCAAAAAACCGGCTTGTGACATGACATACAGTCAGATACACGTATCCACTACTAGCAAGAAAAATATATCCTTTGAACCTTCGAATGATAAGACAACTTATTGAATGGGGGAAAGCGAAAATGTTTCTTCCTGAAGTTGAGAAGCGTACCCTGGCAATCCCTGCCGGCTAATACTTATTTCCGAGTTTTTCGCATTTCATCGTAAATAAATTGTCTCTTGCCATTAAATTGAATGGCAAAACCAAAAGCACGTGTGCCCTCTTAACACTGGCACACAAAAGCAAAACACAATATTCCCTGACGTCACACTAACGTGGGGAAATGGAATATTTTGATGAGATCTAGTTGCATTGGTCGTAAATCTATCCATTGGCTATTTCGGTGAAAACATGAATTATTTATCAGTACGGTGTTATGACGAAATCGTATAGATCGTGGTGTCAGCTGTAAGCCGGCGAAACTACTATACCACTCGTATATAGGTAGACACTTATTGATTCATTCATAAATTCGCGGTTTTCACAGCGCTGAGTAATATAGTTGCTCGACCAGATGAGGCACGTCAACGTTTTAAGAGCGCAGTCAGAAGGCCTGTCTGAGCGGGTGATTTGTTGTGTTTGTGATTACGAAATGAGCTTGAACAGACCGCTTAGCTTTCGGTTGTGGTGACTCTTTGAGTGGGAACTTTAAGTCACTCAAACAAGTGGACAAGGCAATCGTTTAAACTCTGAGAGAGGCTTCGTGGAGGAAGAATCCACTGACAGGTGTACGAGCATAAAGCTACGATCAACGATATTGTTATCATTACCAATGGTTCGGTTTTTTTTATAAGCATGTAGGTCATTTTGGACTATGAGTATTACCCGGATTTATTAAATACTAAATTCTGGATGCCGGTTAGGTGAGGTTTAAGGGTCGATCTAATATCCAGATAATATGGCTGTTCAATTCTAATCTGTGATAACTGTTATGGCCGATAGATAATTTTTATTTTGTAGATACTTTCATGTAGATTTAATATCAACGAATGCACATAATATGAATGTCAGAAACGATTCATTGTGATAAGTTGGACCTAGGATAACCACCTGGTAAGCAGTTTCTGCCATAGCGATGCTCAGGTCTACTCCACTTACGTACGTATACATCTCAGTATACCAGCTCTTCTCCTATCTTAGGTTAGCCGATTCAATGGCAGGGCAAGTCAGCTATAGGAAAGGTGCCAGCCGCTGTAGATTTGGTGTTGTTCGTGTAGGATCTCGAATTTGTCGATCTGTTTGTATTTGTATGCTATCCAGTATATTATCTCTACCTTATAGACAAGGAGGAGTAACTTCTGGTTGAAGCAGGTACCTTTTCGCTATTAACAAGCACCTTAACTTTGAAGACTCTGATCCTGCGATATTGGAAATGTGGTGCAGCCATGTTGTGCCTAAATTGAGTGTGACTTCAATAAGGTGCATGAATTTCTTGGGATAGATTCGTTCATCAATTTGAGTTTTTTTTTGGATTCATGCTATATCGCAGATGAACGACTTGGGTTTACGAAAAGATGCCACTCAGCGAGTTTTAGGCAGGTTTTTTGGACAAATATTCCACATTATATAAAGCCAAGGATGCATGTTGAGCAATCTTTTCTTCGCTATCTTCATTGATGCCATCATCAAATTCCTTGGAGAAGGTGTAAATATATTAGGTGTTATCGGCCCAGCTTTGTTAAATGCAGATGACAAAGTTATTTCAAAAGCAGCCTATCCTCGAGTACAGAGAATTCCAAAATCACGGTTTTTCGAAAAAAGGTTCCGAAGATATGCCTCAAATGAAAAATGTTACATATATGTACAGGGTTTTTCAACAAGGACGCTACAAAAGTAGAGCGACAGGGACAGCAAATGACGCCGAATTTCTTGCCGCTCTTTTGACATTTTGCTTCAGTAAGGTTTGCCATTTCATGATGAAAAGATAGCCAACAACGAGTCGAAATTATTAAAATTTACTACCGAAATTCGGAGTCAGTGGCCTCAATGTTAAGAGCGCTACGTTCAATTTATGGTCGTCATAATCGTCTTAGCAGATCAACAATTAAGCGTCTAGTGGAAAAATTTGAATCCACAGGTACAGTCGTGCGATTTGACCCCTTTAGACTATTTCCTGTGGGGCTACGTCAAGTCTATGGTCTATGCCAACAAGCCAGCGACGATTGATGAACTTCGTACGAATATAGAACGTGAAATTGCAGCAGTATCGGCCGATTTATGCTTGAAAACCGTCGAATATTGGGTTCAGCGTCTGGACTTCTGCAAGCGTGCCCGTGGTGGCCATGCAAAAGAAATCGAGTTCCATACATAATGGCATCGAACGTTCTTTCACAGGAATAAAGAATTTCATTGATATCCAAAACCGTTTTTGTTTTATTTAAAAGAAACTTTTGTAGCGCTCTTATTGAAAAACCCTGTACTTCAAAGCATATAATAAAAATAGCAACGTAGGCTTAAAAAAACACCTCAATTCCAAACTCTCCGATGCGCCAAGTCTGCCTTTCGTGCGTGTTGTCAAATAAGCACTTTCGCCAGCGGTTTCAAATCCTTTTTCTTGTCAGCCCCAATGTCAAACTACGTGCTGTTCATTGAGTCGGGCTTGTCGAAAATGTTTTTAGGCACATTGAAAATACATTACGTGGTTAAAGTCCTTTAAATGATTTCTTCAAGGCTCGTCAGCAGATTTTTAAAATTCTTAGCAGCAAACCGGCTCAAAATTGTAACCGATTGGATGCTACTCTCTGAGTTCTATGGCGTGCAACTAAGGCTGGATGTGAATAGTATGTATACCACAACTATATAGACCAACCATTGACGTATGCAACATCATGCGCAGATCGTCGAGACTGAATTTTAACCCATATCTACGCAAAAAACTACTTTAATGAGCATTACCATCTTTCGATCGAGAAGTGAAATATTTTCCTTAAGCATCGATCCGCTAACAACTTGGCGGTACCGAAAGACGATCGAACGTAAATCGATCCATTTCATTTCATACTGAGTTCCTGTCACTTTTTTTAATAACGTAAATGCTGCTAGTGCCAGAATAACGTGCAATTATTTAAAATGAAACCAGAAGATGGTCCGATAATAAAAACATTGTAAATGTCACTCAAATGCATACTACATATCCATACTACTTATAAAATGCAACGTCCGTCTGTTCGTTTCTCCATAACTCGAGAACCATTCGTCCGATTTTCATGATTTTTTTTGTGAATTATAGATTTGTGGCCAACTTAGTCCGTAGGGTGGGTGAGAATTGCTCAGGAGTAAAGGGGTCGCGGGGAATAAGAGGGGTCTCACGAACCGTTAGCCGTATGAACTTAAAAGTTTGTATATTGATAGATAAGTCAAAATTATTACATGCCTCATTCATTGTTTTAAAAAATTCGTACTACAAGGGTTGAAAACGATTTCAAACACACTTTTCAATTTGGCCCTTTTTACGCTTAAGTTGCCATTATACTCATAAATTTATGTATATCAATTCAAGTTATGCTTTTAATTGTTAGGCAATATTTTACCGAGTATTTTGAGCTAACATTCGTTTTTCTACTCCATTCAGAGGGTGAAATATAATAAATTGAAATAAGATCTTATTTGGCCAAGTGCGAAAAAATCGCTTTATCGATTGCAGTTGTGCTTACGAAGGGTAGTTCTGATTTGCGTTCTAAAAATAGAATGATTACTCGCACTACGGGCATTCAGAATGCATAATTGTAAATGCTCATGAAATGCGTAGTTGAATTTAATGTAGGGAATGGATATGCATAAAACAAACTACGTAGCTATAAGGAGTTTGTGATGTGTAAGTATGTAGCTATGCACTATTGTACATATCTACATAATATGAGATCTGCAGGTTACGTAAGGAATAAGTTGGGACGGGGGAGGGATAGGTAAAGCGGTGGTAGGGACTAACTCTGGAACTATTTGGCCGATTCTAAACTAAAACTTCTTACAACATTGTACTGGCTAAATTTTCCGGATCCAATATAAGTTATTACTTAGGGAGAAGATGGTGGAAGGGGAAACGGAGGTATAGGGGTTATCTTTGGAGCTACTCGGCTATTGCTGGAGTTTACCTCCGACAGCCATGTTTTTCACATGGACAGCTATATGTTGCATGGTCGCGTGTGAGCTGCAGTGGTAATTTGTATATACTTGCTCCCACTAAAAAAAATATCGTGTATAGTTTACACAAAAACATTGCGTTAAAATATTTTGTAAACTAAATAAGAGGACAATATATAAACACACACATAAGTCATATAAATTTAGTTTTATTGAAAAGAAATGAAACCGGCGGGCGGAGCCGCGGGCATTGCTAGTTAAACCTATAAATGATTCGAATTGAATGACAATCCATGTCTAATCGCTTCTTCCCAGCTGAAAATCAATAAACCCGGATAAACAGAATCGATCAACCCACTCATTGTTTCTCTTGTCGCATAGCAAACACCCAAGTGAAAATTTTCCGTCTTTTACCAGAAAAATAAAAGGTTTACTACAATTGCCTTACAATTGAATGTGTCATGTTGGGCAAGCTGTTAACGAAAGGGTTCACAAAATCTATCCGATGATTACGAATTACACAATATCGTAGATATACGATCATACTTATTTCTCGGCTAAAACTCATCTCTCTGGGCCACCTGTCGTTGCCAATTCGCTCTCTTAAGCACTCGCGTTGAGTGTTTTTCGATGCACACATCACAAAGTGTAGCTAAAACTCCCCCAAGACTGAGTTGAAAGCCAACTACAAACAACTAGCTCTTAGAGGTTGTTGGCGATCGGTGATCGGCCTTACCGCCACCGCCATCAACCTATATCGATTCCATTGTATCTAGATACACAAGGCAACTATTCTCTTTCGGTCTCTCTTCTTTAGGATTTGTGTGTGGTTTATTTCATTCATAATTTGCGATTAAAACAAATGTTCATTCCGTCGCCCGTTCTACACCCGCTGTGCACCCCCAGGTTCTTCTCCGTTTTGTTACTTTTTTTTATTTTGCATTTATATTGGTGTTAAATGGGCTGTCAAATGTATTTGATTGCGAAACGTTCGTCCGGTGCGCGTGGTACTGCTGCGCTCGATTATTAGTCCCCCAAACCGATTGTTTCCTCTGAAAGTTTGTGAAGAATTGCAAAGTGTTTTTGGTTTTTTTCCATCATCTGTACTATATCAAGTTAAAATGTGCTAAAAGTTCTGTTTCAATAACTACATTATTAATAAAACAAACCACCGATTGCTGCTGCTGCTGTTCTTCTTGCTACACTGTCTTCAGCTGAGTTCGATTCTAGAGTGTGCCGTGTGCGTATGGTTTACCATTTACGTTTTGGGTTGACGATCGTTTGACTTCCGTTTCGTTGGTGCGAACAGTGTGTGCTGTTGATTTCCGTTAATAAAGTATACGCCAGCCGATAACGAAAGACAAAAACAAAACGCCAACGAAGAAATACATAAATATAAATGCACTTGGCATTTGGCAACTATACAACAGATAACAGATACCTGCAACATATAAATTCTTAAATATATAAGCGACGGCACAAATAATCGCATCACACTCCACAGCCTCCCACAACAAAACACACACGTCAGACGTTGCGCGAGATACAATATCCGATGATGATCAGCAACTAATTGGTACTCGCTACAATTACTCTCATCATTTGACCGTATTAGTACAAAATCCACAGCCCTATGCGGTGCTGGTGCATAAGCCCATAGCACCAATACCAGTGAGTACCATTGTGCGCAATAGTGATACTGTACTGATACACAATAATATACTCTCGCCGGGCGTATGTAATATAATAAAATCCCCTACACATCTACTACTGCCCTCTCATCGTGTACTGGTTGGCTACTCTCGGCTAATTACAACAATAAGAGATGATTTCTTAAAACATGATCCAAATCGATTGATGTCCAGACTCCAGTGTGGCGACTGGCGACTGGCGACTACAACTATAAAATTGAGTGTCACAATTTGAAATGCTATTTATATTTGAGACTTTAACGCGTTAACACACTAAGCTCCCGCCCTTGTCACAAAAAGGATTCCCAACCGATACGTCTTTGATTTTGCTTCAAATTTATTTATATAGTTTGTACTAAATTTTAATATTTGCAAGTGCGGTTGCAATTCTTTTATTTTTCGTGTGTGAGATTCTTTTTCTTCTTCGGTTTTTTTTTTTAAATCGAGAACCTTTGCGGCGAATGCAAAATAAAACTCTTAACAGTGCCAGTTAATTTAAATTTTAATCTGTGATAAAAATAATACATTTCTAAGGATAAAATAAAAATAAAAAAAAAAAATATAGCAAAAATGTGTCCATTACGTTTGCTAAATGAAGGAACCTCATACCGTCCTTTTGGTATGTTGGATCGCGATCAAAGAACAGCCTTTACCATCAGTAAAAAATGCAGATGTCCATCAATGATTCTTACCACAACAACGTCCTGCATAACCTCCGTCAATGCGACTGGTGAATTAAATTATAAAAATCTAAAACAAAAGTGCAGCAATACCAGTAGTAAATGTAAAAATATGATAACGACAGTGGGCATGCCAAAGGACCTCTCTGAGTGTAAATGTGATTGCCAACAATTAAACAATAGCGTTGCCCTCAACCTGTGGAAAGAGAATACCAGTATGGCTAGCAGAAGAAAATACCCAATAGCATCAAGTGGTTATTATCAGTCGCAACCTAGTGAGTAATTTTGTTGATATTGTGGTTAGAATTGCTCTTTTTTTTACATGTTTAAAAAATATGGCCAGGGTAAGTTGCAGTCACAATAAGTTTTTAGTCAATGGTGTTGTGATTTGTATGCGATTTTGGTTGAGTTGGCATTAAGTTATATCTACTTTTGCGATGGGTCCACCACCTCGCCTAGTGTTTTGCGATGGTTTTCCTGTTTAATCCCTACAACGCAACCTGTTATCAATATAAAATCCTGATGGCAGTAGTATCTTTCAAAAAGTAGCACAAATACCACAAATTTTGACAAAACTTCAGAGACTGCAAAATAAGTGTCAAAAACGAATTGGCATCTGAATCGGAAATCTGAAGTATCTGCTTCTTAGAGAACCACTTTCAGAAAAAGGTACCTACCTATTGTAATCGGCAGTTCGTATAGGACCAAAACTGGCATTCAAGTGAAGTACATAATTTTAAGGGCCCTCTTGCATAAATTGGGCTATTCATCCACCTATGAGGACTGTGAAACATTGTTATATGACATTAGCTCCTAATTGTAATATTTTTTTTTTAGATACAAACATTTTATAATTTTCAATGTGATTTCATTCCAATTATCTGCATTATTACAAGTATTTGCATAATGTGTCTCCTGATATGACTCCATAAAAAAAGCCGTTTGACAGATCTGTTTGAAAATTTGTTTGCATTCTTTTAAAAGATGCTCTTGCCAAGCAAAATGTTGAATTTAAGGTGGAATCGCCATTTTTCTTTTTTAATTTTCAGACACTTATACACTAATGTTTATATACATTATATTGTATTGTATTGTATTGTATTTTTATTGATATTCATCTCAAAAAACGTTTACAAATGTGCCCATAGAAAATCACTCAATGTCCCTCTGTAAATTTTCCAATAAAATGGATAAGATTTCAGATTTCAGATTCAATTGTGTGACTACAACAGAACTCTCCACCCACTTTTACATGTTACGCTTGGGATGGTTTAGGGCGTGCTGCCATTTTGCAATTGACAATTTTTATACGCGATATTAATTTTTTAGATTAAGTACCTATTCACAGTCGTTGTTTTCTTAATCAATAGTTCCGAATCTGATTTAATCGATTTACTGCATAAAATATAAGACAAGAGTTGAGTTTTTCTGGTGAAAGTATTAGTATGATGCTGTATCTACCTACTAATAATGATTTTTAGTGTCCAGACTAAATTTAACGAATCCACGGTGAACTTTTTCATATTTATTTATGCATTGTAACCTACAAAATATTGAGATTGATGGTTAAGAATAAAAATAATATATAATCGTAGAAAAGCCAAGTCAAAATATTTACAGATATCTTATACACTGATGGACAAATCATCTCAACTCGTCACCAGAAGCTACATACAGGGTGTCCCAGTTAAGCGGTATAATCCTTTAAGGGAAGATTCCTGAAGTTCCGCCGAACAAAAAATTGTATAATAAGAGGGGGGGGGGGGGGGGAGGCGGTCTATTCTCATCATATTTCCCGTTATCTCTTTCAAGGGCGGTGGTATGAAAAACCACTTACATATTTGAATATTTTTCCTTACTTCAATGTGCGATGGTATACTTTCTATACCACTTTTCTATGTTAATTTGAGCTTTTTTTTTTTTTTCAAAGAAAAAATAAATCCGATGGAGGAGTGAGACGGATATATTAGATTTTTGGGTATTTCGAGAGGACCATCTTTAGTTGTCGAAATTGTCTAACGGTTTCTGCGGTTGCGATATTACAACAGTTTATATCCCATCAAAGTAGGTGACCTCTAATTTGGAGGTGTTACCACATAAATCGGTATAACTTATAAACTATCTATTTATTGGTATAAAAATTGTTTTATAAATTTTGAAAAGACAATTTAGTAGAGCATACAAGTTTTAAGCACTTCGGGTACATCTGTGCAGCTACAAAAGTTAAACTCAAAATTATGAACATTTTGTGTTACCTACATTTTTTTTTCTTAAAATGCTTTTTCTTTTTTTTTACGAAATTAGTAGATATACTTAACACATTCACTGCCACGTCATTCAAATATGAATGACACTCATGTTTCCGTGCGGGCCACGTCATTTATATATGCGTATGACGGTCACATGTCTCTAATGCCATGACATTCAAAAATGAATGACATGAAATGTTCCATTTAAATTTTTCGAAAAATATCGGAAGTGAAAAAAAGTTGATTTTTTGTTCAGTTTTTTTTTGCAAAAATTTTTTTTTATTTGTTTATATCTGGCATATTTTTCTAGATTTTCTTAAACTAAGTACACAGTTATGATCACCAGAGGCCAGGCTAATTAATCCCTATTCGGTTTGTTCATATTGTCGTGCGTTATTGAATGTCACGTCCTTTTCTTGCCAATGTCCCGTCATTCACATATGAATGGCCATTGTGAAAACATTGTGTGTCATTCATATTTGTTTGATATGGCCCGTACGAAAATATATTCATTTTTTTAGTTAAACGGTTAAAACACATTCAACAATATTCCGTTTTCACTTTCAGAAATATTGCCAAAATTGGCTTGGTAGCGAATGTGTTAAGGAATTTCCTAAAAATTTTGTTAAGCAATTTTGTACGTACGATCAACAGAAGTTGTATCTATCGTACCTATGGGCAATGGTTAGCAGTTAATTGTCGAATATGAAAAAAAAAGCTTAACATTGATAAGTTGATATCCACAAAATGTACTCAAAACGTGATTACGTAGAAATAGTGTTTTTAAACGGGCTCTGGAAACGATTCGTTGCGTTGGCAGATAGGAGTATAAACGCAGATACCTAAATCGTAGAACACCATGTAGGTGGCTATTCGCTGATGCGTATCAGCGCCTTGTTGGTGTCTGGCCAGTCCTCCAAATAAAAAGGTACGACGAGACGTTCAGACGCAGATGGCGCGGCAGAAGTTGAGGGTGCGATTTTGCGTGCTGTGGAAGTTCAGCCTTCAGTCAGGTCCGCCGACTAGCTGTGCAGTTGGAACCTCCATGAACCTTTGTACCTATTATATGCAGTTTAGAAGTTATATCGTTTTAAGTGCGGTAACACCTCCAAATAAGAGTTCACCTACTTTGACGGGCTACAACGTAAAATATGGTGAAATATGGCGGAACTTCAGGAATCTTCCCTTAAAGGATTATACCGCTTAAATGGGACGCCCTGTATAACACAACGACCGCAACGGGCTATGATATGCGGCTATTATAAAAGTCTATAGATGCAATGAAATTACATCTGTTTTAATAGTACAATGTAAAAGCATCCATCTTTTTATTGTTTACTATCTAATGCCCAGCATGTGTAGGCATTTTCGTGCCAGTTTTCGTACATTAACTGTGCACATAGAAACCAACTTCTTTCATCGCAATTTGAACAACTTTATTATAACCTATGAAAAGTAAAGAAGTTCATTGATTTATATGTATGTCGAAGAATGGTTCGATAGTACAGCATTCTACTGTACATTACAACGTTAGGTTTCCTGTGTTATCGGTTACCTAAATGAAATCAGAGCTGGCAATGTGTTTATTCGAAATTTATAAACATTGGAAAAATAAAATAATAAAAGTAATTTTAAGAATTCCAAAAAGAAGAGACGTCGTTGCAGAACAGCTCTGAGATCGTTAACGAAGTCCCGACCCGACATTGTTCCATTTAGTGAAGAAAAATGGATACGAAATAAGATTGGACATGTATATAATGAATATATACATAGATTTCCATAAATACCTTCTTTCCTTTGTAGTCGTAAAATATGCACATGCACATAATGTATCCGACACAAATGTAGCTACTTCTCAAAAATGTAAACAACTCAAAAAGTGAAGTACGGGCCTATGCATGGTCTATTGTACCCAGAATTTTTTATAAAAAATGTCAGTTTATGTAATACTTTTTATAAACGTTTATATAATATAGTACATACATATTTATAATAAAATAGCGTCCTTATATTCATGCTTTTATATTTTATTACACATCTTGAGATGTTTTTTTTTTTTAAATTTCGAAAATGTCATTTTTGATAACATTTTCTTTGAACTTTTAAAGCAAAAAGCAAATTTATCTTCTTCTCTATTAAAATCAATTGGTATGCGATAGTCTCGCGATGGATGTTTCTTCTTTTGTTTTGTTCGTCTTGAATCAGGGGTTGTTTAGCAAAATTCGGAAAACCCCAAACAAAAAGTCGGAAAATCAAACAAAAAAAAAAAAAAATTGCGGTTTTCATGCATGGGAATATAATGTCGACCACCAATGATCGCAAAACTTCAAAAACTCCAAATCGATTGAGCTAAAATGTTGGGAAATTCTTCGTATTTCTTTTTCCTGAAGGAGTTTCTGTGAAGTTTGATTAATATTGGGCAAAGAGTGTGGCACCTCCCATACAAAAAAAAATTAATCAAAAATCTTACATGGACATTATACCTATCGAAAACCTCCGAACTGATTGCGCTTCAAATTTTGAGAAAGAGTTTGCTATTCGCCAAGAGCGTCGATTCGCTTGGGCGATATCGTGTTTCCAACAGGAAGACAGACGGAGTTTGGACATAATTCAGAATGTATATAGGTTATATCGTGAATAATTCTTGTCATTACAAAAATGTTGTAACAAAGTGAATATACCTTCACTTGTGGAGGGTATAAAAACACTTTTCAAAGATTTTTACTTTATTAAAAATAGGTGGCCTTTCAATTAATTATGAAATACATATTATGTATATCACTCGAATAACTAACTGCCTTGGCTGGACAGGGCAGTAGACCATCCTGAGAACTCAATTTCGATCGTTTCGGCCGGCCCCTATTTTACGAATAGAGCTTCACCAATGTTATTCTTCTCCAGCTCCTCAGTGACGCAGCCCAGAAACATCACCAAAACGAATGATTACGCGATTATTGTACTTTGTGTGCACTTAGTCGATTGTTAACGGCTTGTTTGGCACGTAGCCCATATGACTATGACTCTATGACTCGTTTGGATTTTCCGAAACTCAAATAGGGCACTTTTTCTAGTTTACGTTGCCAAGATGATGGAAATGCGCCTCAATCTAAGATGATTTTTAGAGTAAAATTGTTGTTGAGTTGCCCTAAGGCCCAAACACAGAAGCGACACCGAAGCGGGTGGTCCTTTGTAAACAAATAATGGGAGATCTTTATGCAAAATTCTCCACAGGCTAGTGCAACGTATGTTCAGCTGATGAGATCTTAAGGTGCTAGTACACGATATGTAGCACGCCTCATATATATGTAGCACTGGCGTCATTTTAGCGCAGCCTAATAAAGTATGAAAATAGTAGTTTAAAAAAATATTAAGCATAATCCGTTTCTTTCAGCATTAAAAAATGTCAGGCGCAGTTTCTCTTTCCGGACTTTTTCTCGAACAATCTTTATATAAATATCAAATTTATGTGCGTTGGTCTCGCAAAAACTGTCTTAATGTTTAGCAAAAAAGAAAATTAGGATACCTAACCCCAAATAAGCCGGAAAATTAAAAAAATTTTAATTTCCATTTTATAAGGGAATATGTATGTATATCAAAATAGTTTCTGTGAAGTTTTGTCAAAATTCTACCTCCAATATAAAAGAAAACTTAAAATATCTTATATCTCCAAAACCATCGAGCTCACTACTAAGCTCAAATTTTTAGGCATTATTAGGTATTGGCCCGGGGGTTTTCCTGTGAATATTGGTCAAAATTGACCTTCCATAAAAAAAAATACAAAATACAAAAATATACGTATAAAAAAATTGAAAACAGAGCAAAGGGGCGTGTCACCTCCCATATAAAAACTACTTTTCAAGTGCTTTTTCTCAACACTCATGGGAGCTAATGTTGTAAAATAAAACAAAGTTATTTAAAACACCATCAGCCTTATTCATAAACTTTATAGGTACACCCTTTATAATAACTCTAAACGCAAAAACCTTAATTATACAAATTATTCTCAGTTGTATAGAGGCAGCATAAGCTGAAAAATAAATACTTATACACTGCCTAACTATACAGTTGTTTAGAAGCATTATATCGAATTCTAATAAATTAGGCTGCATATTTTTACCACAATTTTAGTTTTGAAATTTTGCAAATGGAGATGATTGCCTGATTGAAATATTTTACAAAACCGGGCAGTATTAAAAATTAAAATCAAATCAAATCAATTTTAGGTGGTACGAAGTTAACCGGTTATCTAATTGAAAATATTAATTGATTCATTTTAAATATTTTGTAACCTTTTTAAATAGCTTAGAAGAGAATTTGACTTAGATATGTGTAAAATTATTTTACAGCTTAAATCATAAGTTCAGAATTTTGTGTAGGTTTCCCTTTTCCAACATGCAACAGTAATTTTGCCGTTATCATGCACCATTTAATCTGACGCGCGAAAACTGACACACTATAAATTTTTGAGTCATTTCAAAGATTATGACGTATGTTATGAGACCACATCGTAAAACCGCATTCATCCACATTTCGTAAAATGAATCATTTTGCTTACATACATTAGTGACAACTGAAATGCTCTCGTTGAGAATACAGATTTCAATCATCGTAACTGGGGAAAAAGATTTGGCGCGTGCCATAGTCAATCTGTCACCGGATAAAACTGAAATCATTAAACACTGGGATGGTCAGGTGTATCCCAAAGAACCAGTTTTGGCTTTTATTGATTGTTAGTTAGATAATCAGATTTTGTGTTTTTTAATTAATACCAGATTAACTCAGGAGGCTTATATTTTAAAAACTTAAAACACGTTCCCTCGCAAATCAGTTGCTTATTCGATAATTGCCTACCTAATTTTTGTAAGCAGTCTTCTGACTGATATAGCACATCTGCGGACTACTTTCGGTGACAGGTACCAATGTCCCTAGTTCTAGTTAACAGATGGTCAAGCATGGTAATTTGAACTCTTTTATTTTGTGTTATGTTTTTATTCAACATTTCGGATTGAAGATAATTCTTCAGAGATGCCCACCTCTTATAAATCAAATTTAGTACTAAGCATTTGGCCCATTTAGCAAGTAGGTGCTGATTCAAACCAATTTTGTCATAAAATGAGTCCTACTTTTGGGATTCATTCTAATATTGAATTGTTTACCAAAAGGATAAATAGGTACATGCTCGTAGATCCATACACCGTATTTTCTTATCGAATCTGTCTATATAAATAGACACTAGAGAAAATTATATTTACATATTACGAACTTTAATTTGTAATAATAATAAATTTTAGACTTCAGCTTAAAATGCGATAAGCGCCACTAATCGAAGGTGGTCAAACTGAACCACGTGCTCCATCACGAAACGGATTTTGTAACACTAAAAAGATCCAATATAAGCACATTAGTAGGTGTCTTCATGGGACACTGTATTATTGGGAGACATGCTCTCAGACTGGGTCTCTCTTTCAAGGATTTCTGTAAAAACTGCAAGGAGGAGGAGAAGGAAGGGACTATTCTTCACCTCCTATGGACGTGCTCAGCCCCCCTCAGGTCTCAGCTCGTAGAAAACTATGTCTTGGAGAATACTTCTTCGACAATCTCGGCGAACTTGCATATAAGCATAAGTTGCCTCCAACGCTTCATTCTCAGATCTTAGCTCCTGCTGGTTCAACGAGTAGTTATGAGATCATTAGATCCTGTGGTCTCACAATGGGCCTCCTCTGGCCTAAGTGAGGCTGCACTTGTTGCGGCCTGCCACCCTAATCTAACCTAACATAGCCTTCAGCTTTAGTTTGTTGTAGGTCAGATTCAATCATTAAATATGGAAAAAATCGCTGCTGTGAGATCGTAAAACTAACTGCACTAAAAATAATTATGGTACATCATTGTACACTTTCACGGTCACCTGGATTTTTGGCAATACAAAATCCAAAATTAGACCGATATTCATAATTTTTTTTAAATGTTTTAATTTAAGGCTGATCTTAGAAAAAAAATATTAAAATCATTTCAAATAGGTACATATGTCCGAGTTTGAAAAAAGTTGCCCAAAATTGAACAAATCTTCCTGCTATGAAGGTTTTTAATAGTAGCTTTTCCTTCCCTCTTATTTAAGTTCTGTGATATTTTTGTTATAAAAAATATATAATTTTCCAGTAGTAAGGCAGTTTTACCATATCTCTGTAAATTGTAATAGTGCCTATGTGATGAACAATGTATCTTTCTGCTACAATAAAATGTTATGTTTTGTTATGTTCCTGCTACTGAGGCAATTCGGTCACCAACTTGTTCCAATTCCCCTTTCATGTATCTTAGTGGTGGATAGATTTTCTCCGCAGATGGCGATAACCGATAAGTAAGGAATCAAGTGCTAATACGGGCCAGTACCTATCTATCTGAGATCTTGAACTTTTTTATTTTTTTCTATTTTTGTAAAACGATGTTAATGTTGTTCTCTTCGAAGCCCTGGCACATAATATTTTGCTATTTAAAAAAAAAATACTAAATCCATCAATAAACCGTTCATTGAGCCATGAAATATGGAGCAGCTAATCAACATCTAATTGGTATTAAGAGATATTACAGCTAATTACACCCACATAGACCATGGTAGACCCCTGCTAAAAATGAGCAGATATACTACATCCGTTCTTCTTTTGGGCTAATTAAAAATGAAACTGCCCGGAAAAAAAACTTGGATAAAATAACAAAACAAGACCAATGCTATTATTATAAATAATGTACAATAAGAAAAAAAGAAAATTCTTCACTCCAGATGCGAACAGAGTATCTATGCGACCACCTCGAAAGGGAGAAACTTTTACCATCGTGCCCTGAATCTCATCGTCATCATCACATAACGATATATCAATTGCGAATATATAAATTCTTTTTTTTTTCCGCCACAGGCAAAGATATCTATATCTACTGGTCCACCATTCACCAGGATATCGTCACGTTCCACAATAGGGATCAACATCTTGTAGATATTTGTGCGTCTAAATTATGACAAATATGTAGACTACAGAGTCCCGCTGGCACACACAAGCTTGAGAGAAACAACATTTTACTTAGCACACAACTTGGCCGATTGCGGCCGTGTGTCGGCTGCTGGCCCGGCTATGCCTTGAACTTGAATTTTCCATCCATACTATATGGCTATCTCGTTTCATCATCGTGGAGGTCTGTTTAAAAAATTCTCGACATATCTCAGCTGAGTTAGTTGTAGTTCATCATGAATGAAAACTAAAGAGTTTTTCCTCAACACACACAATTTAGCCGCTGATGATGACAATTCAAGTATTCGAAAGATACAAGATACAAGAATTGCTCAGACACAAAGCATGTATGTCGCTCGCAAAAAAAAAAAAAAAAAACATGAAACCACAGATTTCCGTACCAGTGTACCGGCGCACGCATCAGTTGCCTTGTAAGTTTCAAGTGCACCAATTTAAAGTGCGATGCGTACTTATGTAATTAAGTCCAAGAGAGTTGGCTAAGTTGGTGGGCTTACTTAGGCTGTGAGTGTGCCTGTGCATGATTTATACTTTTTTTTCTTAACAGATATTTCATCTAGTCGAGAGAGGGGTATGTTTAAAGAATTCTACTTGTGTGGCGTTTGGAAATTAAACACTAGTTAACAACTTTTAATTACCACATTCATCTGGCCAACTGGTTGCTAATATGTAGAGAAATGCACAAGTTAACATGAGTACTTATCATCGATACAACTTGACGTAAGGGTTTGCTTGAGTTTGACTGTAGAAAGCTTGCTCGAGGTATGAATTTGATAAACTATGCGGAAGGAACCAAAGCATATCCAGTGTTCAGATATTATGTTTTCTTAATGCATTAGATACTTAAAAGTGACCATTTGAGCGCACGAGGAATGCGCCGGAGAAATTTTGAAAAAGTTGTCATTGGCAGGAAGTTTCTGAGACGGATAATGTAGCTTCCTTACACATTACCACAATACTTCAAACTTATGTTTATAGCAATTTGTCAGTTATGCAATTTAACAACTTAATCGAAAATAGAACTACATACATAGTTTCCAATAGCCTAGGGAGTATAACTATTTCCCGTGCTCAATGAGAATACGAGCTTTAAATGCATTGACCTTCCCTATGAAAAAATAAAATAAATAAATAGTTGGCGCAACAGGACCGTTAGGCACCTGTACTAAACGAAATCCCGACTCTTGAACATATTACTCTACCTACGATTAAGTCACTACAGTGTTCTATTCTCTAAGAACTTAGTCATTCTCGAGAACAATCGCGCCGGCACACACACGTTGTCTTGGTTTTTGAAACGATTGTTCGCTCTTCCTTGTCAAACTTGTATGGGCTCGGTTCAAAGATCTTCTTGGTTTTATTTACCATTCGGTGCGATCGATCCAATGGTTGACGTGTTTTGGATTAAGTATATCCACATTTCTGTAGAAGTCATAGAGTTCGCGGCATAATCTTCTTTATTGGAACTCCTCGCACACGCTTAGCAGAAAATATCCGTCGACGAAATTTTACATCCTACTAAAGGTCATTACTCGACAACGTTAAGCCGAACAATAAGTTTTCTATAGAGCGTACATTTCGTTCTTCGAGTCACGAGTTTTTATGGTGCAGGGAAATAAGTGGGATGTAAAACCACTTTCGTGCGATGCGGACTTAGTTCCCATGTAAGGTGGGAAATAAATTCCGAAAGCACTGAGTGGTTTTATTTCCCTTTCAATATATCCAATTTCGCACATAGTACAAATATGACAGTATACACAGAAATTCCTTCACAGTCTTTTTTATAAATTTAACGCGCAGGAAACCTACCTAAGAAAGTACGTAAGGAGCAGTCTCAATCCACTTTACGAAAGTGGTTTTATTTCCCACTAGTTGGGAACTGAGTCCCTCAGTGGACTTAGTTCCCGGGGACTTATATTTCCCTGCAACATTCACTTTTCTATTATATACATTTGTAGCGCCAAGAAGGAGTCACCGGAGAACCGATAAAGTATATTGTATATACCTACAATACATAATATTCTGAATCAGGATCACATTCTGAATCGATTTAGCCATTGATTTCCCTCCGTATGTCTGTCTGTTGAAAAAGCGATATCGTCCAGACGAATTGATCTAGGCGAATGACATTTTGTGAGAGGACTTCTTTTTACAGTTTTGAGATTGGTATTAAAAATGGGGCATGTCGGTCAAGTAGTTTTGGTACCTCTCATACAAAACCAATACTAGAGCCATGCGTGTACAATAGGTACTATGTACTAGCTCAGACGGCAAACATTTTGCATGATTTGTATTCAGTGGAGGCTATCGGCCAGGCCGATGATAACACTTTTACTTGTTACTCATTTAGTTTGGCAAAATCAAAGTGACAGCTGTATCCGCCCGCTGATGTTTCAGTATCGTCCGCGTGACCCCACCAGCTAGACGGATCTTCACTTTGTCCATTCAGCAGCTTCTGAAAATTCTGCTTATTCGCATCTACTATAGCACGGCCTTAAAGCCAGCAAAGATAGGTACTACTCAAATACTGCCTAAATAGCTGTCGACATATTTGACAGTGACTAAGTCGCGCATTTCAAGATCGACTGGCAAAAGTGGAAATCAGGAGGACAGTTCACAGATTTCGTGATCGCAACTTCTATGAAAAGGCACCGTAAAAATAGACTGTCAATAAATTACTCACGATGTAAAAAAAAAATGGAATGAAGCCTGAATACTACTCACGCCACGGTAGAATTTTCCGTACACAAAACACACACAATTCCACTGACCTCATTTCAGCAAAAAATGCCAATAAAAGCAGCAAAAAGAGAAACGACGTGGCTATGGCTATCTCCTACATCCCTTCTCCACAGCTGATGTATCTATTTTAATCTGTTATTCTCTCATTTTGTTGAAACTTCTGTTTATTAAAGCATTTTTAAGGCTTTTACTTAACTTGGCATTATGTTTGTTATGTATGCTCAAATCTTGCAAGCTAAATTTGAACAACTTCCTAAGAAATTAGGACTTGTAAATTTTGAATGCAGGTTTAGTTCTAAAGACAATGCTTTATTAAGAAAAGATTTTGGCCGATATCCTTGGTAGCTAGTGCCATATTATAGGTATTAAGTCGCGAACACAATTTGCTTGTGGTACATATTAGACCTACTCAATGTAAACCAATTCTATTAATTTTTTTACCAACCTGAAGTTTACCATTCATAGATGTGTCGTATAATCATTTCAAAAAAGTATTTGGGCAATAGGTAAAACAAAATTTTTAAATTACCTTATAAGCATTACGTACTTAAATTTAAGGTTATTGGAGTATTTTAATTAAAAAAAAAATTTTAATAGTATGTTGAGCCACCTTCTGCTCCAAAACTTCACACATCCTGTTAGTAAGGGATGCATACAAATTGGGCAAATAAATTAAACGAAAGATAATTCGGTGATATTCAAATGTGGTGAGTAGGACTTAGTAGTTCCAGATTTTGGCTCTCTATATACGTTTTAACAACCCGGGCTGTATGTATAGACGCATTAACATGTTGATAAATCTCTGCCAGAGGTCCGAAAAGGTTATAAAAGTATGGAAAGGCCTCTTCTAATATACCATTGTCAGACTGAATTAATTGTAGAAATAAATAGGTGGCGCAACAGGCGAGTAGACACCCTAGGCCTCGCTTCTCGCAACCATTCGTTTTGTGTGAGTTTTTTTTTATTTTTGGGACGAATGGAAGGGACCTACAATTTTATGCCGAGTCCGAACGGCTAAATTGAGAAGCTTTTTCATGACATTCATACTCTCGGATGTTTTTCAGACGTTCGCGAGAGGTGGCGCAGTAGAAAAAACTTTAAGATGTAGGTAATTTGTGTTTTTCCGGCGATCGAACCTTGCACAGTATTCCAACACACTAACTACTGCGCTACTGCGCCCACCTGAATTCATTGTGGTTGACGAAAATTGTAATTTGCAGGTGTCATAATACAAAACGGCTTTCCACACTATCACACCTTGAACTCTGCTATGCAGCCGATCCAAACGATGAGTTTCTTTGTGGAGGTCATTGAAATAGTAGCTGTAGCCATCGGGGCCTTCCAAATAAAATTTATTTTTCGTCTGAGATGACCACGCGATACAACTCCGAAGTCCAGGGTCCAGCATGTGTGCGACAAAAACTGAGGCGTTGTACATTTCGAACCGCCTTGAGATTTTTAGTCTTGAGTTTTAGTCTTTTTTCCCATTCACGCTTTCTCGGTTGTAGTTGTGCTTAGATTGCCACTGCATTTGTATGACTTGCATTTGATATATAGGGAATGGCTGCGCAAGCTATCGCGTTTTGTATTATCTTTGTATTATTTGAGTGTAAAAACGTGGTCTGATTCCGAACGCGTGAATTATAGAAAAGCTTTCTCATGATATGGTGGTGGAAAAAATAATAGAAACAAGCTTGTTCTTCGTCGCTTATCGAAAAAATAAAATGTTTTCGGGAAAAAAGATAAATTAAACCCATACTAATAGTTTTGATAAAATGTAATGAAGAGATGTGACATTTTGACAAGTTTTTAATAAAAAAAGAAGGGAAATAGTGAATAAATGTCGAGTCTGGTTTTCCTTAATTTTGGCCTGGAAAAAAATAATAGATACAAATTATTAATTTTTTTTCCTGTGAGGAATTAATTTACAGAAAAGGTGTTTCATATCCTTTTAATACTTGGTCGTTGCGCCCTTATTTTTAATAACTGCTTCACATCTTTGTCCCATGGAATGAACCAACTTGGCACAAGTTTCGGGAGTTATAGAGTGCCAGTGCCATGCATTTTGAAGTTCTTCCCTGTTGTTGGCTCTGCAACCGCCGATCCTGCGCTTAAGAACGCCCCATAGATGTTCTATCGGGTTATTCGTTTTGTGTGAGTTTCAATTTTTGGGACGAATGGAAGGGACCTACAAGTTTATGCCGAGTCCGAACGGCTGAATTGAGAAGCTTTTTCATGACAGTCAAACTCTCGGATGTTTGTCAGACGTTCGCGAGAGGTGGCGCAGTAGAAAAAACTTTAAGATGTAATTTGGGTTTTTCCGGGGATCGAACCTGGGATCCCTCGCACAGTAGTCCAGCACACTAACCACTGCGCTACTGCGCCCTTAAACTAACGAGCTTGGGGTCATTATCCTGCATTAACTCCCAATTAATAGGCATGTCCTCTTCAGCAAATGGCAGCATAAAGTGTTTCCACGTAGTCTACGGCACACATTTTATGCTTTACCATGAAAATTGGACCAACCCCAGATGCTGAAAAGCACCCCCAAATCATCCAATTTCTTCCGCCATGTTTAAATGTCTTCTTTGTATATTTGGGATCGAATTCGGAATTCTTTGGTCGTCTGACGTACATTTTCCCATCGGAAGCAACCTAATTGGCCATGGTTTCACCCGACCATAAGACGTTATTTCAATTAGCACGGTGAAGGTGTTTGTTGGCTAAACTTAGTCTCTGTTTAATATTTTTTTTGGTCAGGAATGGAACTTTTCTAGAACTTGTTCCAGAAAGACCTACTGCCTTTAATCTACTTCTTATTGTACGACTTGTAACTGGTGCGTTTAAATCCTTTTTTTGGTCTGTGGAAGAAAAAAATGGTTTCTTCTTGCATAGTCGTATAAACAGTTTGTCAAATCGTGGAGCCTTTTTTTTTTGTTTTCTGCCTCTGGTTTCTACTTTGCCACTTGAATGGATAGCTTTGAATACTGTTTAGGACTTTTTTTAGAACACTTTATGACATTAGTTTCATTCCGCCGTCTTTTCTTAGCTTTTTTATCACCTCACGCTCAGAACTGGTGCAACGGACTTCAAGACCCATTTTAACAAAATATTAATTTCACTGTTTTAAGATTTTCATTTCAAAAACACTAAATTACAGGATATACTAAGTTACCATTACATATTTCAATTAAAATAAGACCGGGCTTTACTTCAAAACCACTCCTGCCGACTGTTTGTTTCTATTATTTTTTCCAGCCAAAATAACATTTTTGCTCGTACTTTTTACTATTACTCGAAAACCAAAAGCTGATAAGAGCAAATTTCTGTAGCATTTCAAAGTACCCTTACCTACTATTTAAGTGAAGACTTGATTTCGGAGAAAGACCAAATTGTATGCAGTTAATGAAGGTTCAACCTAATGTAAATATTTGTTTCTATATTATTTTTTCTATCACATATACAGTGGCCGGCAGAAGTATTTTGACAAAACTAAAGTTAATTCTGCTCATAATTTGAAACTTGCTTCATGTAAATTTTGACATCAATGGAAAGGTCATTTAAATTCCGTTTGAATGATACAAAACTTTCCTTAACCCATTAAGTACCTATTTAAAAATTTGTGAAGGTATACTTTTTTGACTTTTTTTCCTCGGTATCAAAAAAAAAATGTTTTGATGCAAAAAGTTTCTCCAAACAATTCTTATAGTGACGGCAAAAAAAAATTTTCAAAAATCTGTTCGCTTATATTTTTGATGATTTTTTTGAAAATTGCTAAAAATTACTATTTTAGTCACTTTTTCCTCCTTTTCATACAAAATTTTTCTGAGATCATTCAATTCAAAAAATCATAAAAAATATTAGCGAAGAGATTTTTGAAAATTTTTGGACCGAGGAAAAAAGTCAAAAAAGTAGACTTTTACAAAAGTTCGAAATTTTCAATGGGTACTTAATGGGTTAAGGAAAGTTTTGTATCATTCAAACGAAATTTAAATGACCTTTCCATTGATGCCAAAATTTACATGAAGTAAGTTCAAATTATGAGCAGAATTAACTTTAGTTTTGTCAAAATACGATTGTAATTATGCGTCCAACGCTCAAATAAAGTATAACACACAACTACAAACATGACTTACTCTACGACCCTTACGGTATAAACAGTGGTTAATTATTCTTTTCTTTTTTATTGCAGTATTGCCTGCTTTTTGAGTTGTTTTCAAAATATAATTTTATTTTGTAACCAGGATCTTCAGGCGGCTTCTGTATTTTATTAACTTTCCAAATCAACTTCTTATTCAAGTGCTTTTAGAACGCTCATGGCAAACCCAACATCTAGTTCCTCTTCGGCGTATTTCGCCGGTCTTTGATCTCAACCAATAATACCTATATTCTTTTTCTTTCTTAAAAAAACAATGACCAATCGAATTTGAATTGCAACTTTCCTAAGCTAAATACAGTTCCTTGATAAATTTCAAGCACTCGTATAGGTACAAACAGAACGGGTTTCATTTACGTCACAATATATCTCATACCTACAGAAAATCCGGTCTAAATCTTTAAGTTTTATACAAGCACTCCAGAAGTCATTATTCCTCATAGACAATCCGATTTGTTAAAAAAAAAAAACACCGGATTCAGCGCCAACAGAAAGACACAGAGAAAGGGAGCGGGAGGGTATTGGACGTCCACAATCGCCAGAGTGAATCCTAAAGTTGGGAAATTCTCCTTTCCAGAATTTGGGTTAACAACGTTAGGTGAAGAATAGATTCCCACGCAATAAAATACTCCGCGCGATCTTGAATTTAAATTTAGCGGCCGGCGTTAACCGTGAACTTGCATCTATTGGGCGAAACTTGTTTCAAGTAGGTGATTACTCTCATTAAATGTTTCTTTTCTTGGGCGGACTTGCTTTTTTTTTTGTTTGTTATTATTACGATATATAATAGTTTGTACATGTAAATCCCGAAGAGAGTATATGAGGTATGTTACAAAATAACACCGTTGTCTGGCGTCTGTTCCAAACGGAACTAGTTTCTTTCTTTTCTTGTTTCAGCTTCTGACATAACCATGTGATATATTGTGTATTAATGTTGGTTTTCCTTTTGTATCTTTGCAGAGCTCGTCAATTGCCTACTAGTATTTATCTGCATTTGGTTTGTTTCAATCAACCACACTTGTGCATATCCACTATCCAAGGACATGCGGTCCGAAAACTATCCCGATGCACTAAGGTGTAAGGTGATCCAAGATGCACTCAATAGAACCATAGGACAATCGCATATGACCGCAAGTTATATTGGCAATTTGCTCAACAATTATGTAAGTATATTTGTATCTCGGATAGCAAGTGATAAAAGATAGTATCTATACGAGTTATCTATTTCATAAAAAAAAATCATCCCAAATATGTAGGCATATAACGAATACGTAGGTTTGCGTAAATGATTGCGCGCGCCAAGTTAATTTACTATCATTCATTCATTATTTCAACGGCGCGCGTTACTATAGTACAGCCGGTCAGGGGTAATGTTGTTGTTGTTGTTGGTTGCTGATATTCCCCGGTACCTACTATCGTAAGCTAGCTAGCTAGCTAGACAGTATAGCGTCAGAGAAATTGTGCTCTCGTGCTGAGCTCTTTGATTAGCAACACTTTAGCAATCGTCTGTGTGCTGCCCATTATCTGCTTTTAATTTATTTTATTTATTTTTATTTTTCTGCTGTTTTTTTTTTTCGATTAAAAGATTGCTCATGTTGTGTTGTAGTTGGGACTGTTTGTCTTTTGACTTAAGTGAGTAAGTTTGGATTTGCTTGTATGCATTTACTATGCGCACTGCGATTAGTTGGGTGGTGAATAAAAATCTGCATAATGCTATGTTGCAGCAGGCTGTCAATAGAATGATAGAGTCGGACGCGCGGTGAAAAAAGCGATGGACGGTCAACTGTCGGTTTGTAATTGTCTGCGGTTTATGTCTGTATAGATATATGGATAGACGACGGACAATTGCAAACGAAAACTATTTTTTTGTCGTTTGTTTTTGTTTCTCTATGAGGGTGGCTATCATGCGTCTGCAAAAAATCGTGCCTGAGTCATGCGGCAATTGTGTAGTTGTTGCATTGGATTTTCCGCACTGGATGCGATTTGTTGTGCAATTTTGTTTTTTTGTAAAAGATAATACCAAAAGATCAAATGAAATAACTGAGAAAACAGATATAAAGCACGATTGTTAACTACCTTTCGATGCAGCTCATCGAGCTTGTTGGGTTTTGGCATCAGATTGGTCTTTCCCATATGGAATTTCCCCAGCGGGGAAACCTTTTTTTCTACAGGTGTATCGCTGCCTATCTCTTAACGATTGCAAAGGTTTTGTTAAATTATTTTAATGAGGAGCGATCAGTGGTTTGCTTTACTTCACCATATCGTGAAATTCAAAAGCCGGTATGCGTGATTCACTGTGCGGCGAGTTGGATTGAAGTGGGTCATGTTATTTGTCATTTGTGGCGTCACAAAATAACCATAATGGTTTCTCTTTGAGGAAAGGTGAACGGTTTGTTAGACATAAGTGACAAATTTGTACTTTTATTTTTATTTACCCTGAATATCTACTGATGTGTCATGAAGGTTACTGGATAAGTTTTGATTAATGTATTAGAGCGGTGCCTGTAGATACAGATTGATGGCTGTCTAGTGTCGCCAACTTCTGCATAAAACGTTGGATTTATCGTTACTAGCTTAAAAACAAAAACTTTCATCGGAGATCCTTCGGTAGATGACACTTTTTCAAAATTCAACTTCTTATCTAATTCACCGAGTTTTAGAGAGAAAAAAATCCGTCTACTATAAACTATCCTTGTTGACCCAAAAAACGCTTTGGCATCTTTGAAAATTCTCATCACAAACCATCGCCCTTTTTATGGTGGCAAATAATTAGCCCATCTACGCACACACCTTCTAACGAATATCTATTAACATAATAGCTTTAAATTCTCACTTTCAAAAGGCAGCTAAACAAAAGAGAAACCAAAAACCATAAAATAAAATTAATAAAGATGCGGAACCAAATCAATAAAAATAAAAATCAGCATTCTCGAACGCAAATTCTACATACATATTTGTTAAATCGGAAGGAAGTAAATACTTCCACACGCCCACCTCCCTTCGTCACTGCATATATGTAGGTATATATATGAATTTCAAAGTATGCCCATATATACATACATACATACATAATTTACACACCCGCTGTCTGTCTACAAAAGATGTATGATGTAAACACACGTCAAAAAAATGATATACTGAATCATCTAGCCATTTTAAATCGTCACGGCCGGCACTTTGCGGAAAGTGAAGGCAATCACTGAAGAGAAGGTGTTTATGCAAAAGGCTCAATTCCAATTACCATTTATAGATTTGAACATAAATCAATTAATCAATCGATTGAAACGTTTCCAATGATCACCAACAGATGGCCGTGTGTATGGAAAAAAAATAAATTAAAAAAAAGGATTTTTCTTTCGCTTTTTTGCGCCGCGCGCCGGCCGCCTCCGCTTGGAAAGAAGGACGCGCAGACGACAATAAGACAGACAAGTATGCAAAATAATTTAAATACCTACCAACAACAAGTAGGAGACAAATGGAAACAAGTGGAAAAAAAACAACAAAGACTGAAGAAACCGAAGAGAATTCGCTTGATCAAATCCGGCGTCTGGGTGATTTCCGAAAGGAAGTTGATCGGAATAACCGCACGATCGTCGCAGAGTAGAGTTTTTAATCATTTGGATTTGTGGTATATTATTGCGGTGTCTAGCGGTGGTGGAGCCCGCTCTAGAGAGGTAGGTACTGTGTGACAAGCGAATTCTTGCGTGTGCTACACTCAGGTAGGCATTGATGAAGTGATGTGGTACACCGCAAAGAAATATTATAATGTTTAATTGTTTTTACGTGGGTCAGATGTCTATCGAACAGGAAGATTTCGATAGATATGTCGAAATTCTTAAGAATTTTCAAAGGACTCGTTGTGGATTGTCATTCTTGTTTCGGTATATAAAGATTTCAACTTTACTTAGTGTTCGATATTTTTGGAACCAATTTTAGTTTTTTTTTATTAAATTGCCAATTATTCTGCCGAATTAATAACTTCTCTTTCATATCTGTCTAACTGTCCTCAGTCTAAAGTGTAAAGAAAAGGGCAACTGATTTTGACAGATAAAACCGAGTCCAAAGCTCCATTTATGCATTACAATAAGGGTCACTTTAAGTGCCATTTGTATTATTGATCTTTAAGCGGTTATTGTCCATGCTGATTTACTTTATATACAGGGTGTCCCAGTGAAGTAGTAAAATCTTTTAAGGGAAGATTCCTGAAGTTTCGCCGAACAAAAGATTGTATTGCAGGGGGGGTTCTATTCTTACCATAATTCCCGTTATACCTAACACATAAAAAAAAAAATAAAAATAAAAAAAACAATAGGTGGCGCAACTGGCGGGTGACCCATCAAAATGGGTGACTTCAAATTCGGAGGTGTAACCACTTAAAACCGCTTCCGGTCAGGTCAAAAATGCCGACTATAGCGGAAGTCTATATTTTTCTCAGTGAAGCTTTAATCGCTTTTTCCTGAAATATCTACCATCATGGTACCGCTTGAAGTAATTTCACAAATGTGATCAAAAAACTAACAACATTTTCCACCAAAATATATTTAAAAGTTACAAAATATCTTGAAACCCATACCCCCACTTACATATAAGTGTATTGTGACGATCAATACAAACTTATCAAAGAATATAAGGTAAGGATAGCCTTCTTCAAAAAAGCCTCTAAATTTCCTTTGAAAATTTTAACTCTTATTCTTAAAAGTGACTCGATGAGCAAAGTCTTGAGGGGTAATGTTTACAGAAAAATAAGAAGATGGAAATACCATCTGATAACAGTAACAAGACTTGCTTCTAAAATATATCGAACAACAAAATACAACTATAAATTTGAGGCTATGAAGTTCGGTCCTTAAAATACATTCTGCTATACTATACAGGGGGCCAACTATGTAATTCGATTCTACAATCAAAATGTTCGAATTCGGAAGATTCGTACTCTGTAACTCTATAGCCAGCGCTTATATTCGAAAATCGAACGGACCTCGAATTGTCTATTTTTTTTTGGTACTACCTAATCCTAAAGTAAATGCCAAAACCATTCGAATTCGCAAATAATCATTCTAATGCAAATGTGTTTGCGAACAGGCTGTGTAGATTGCAGAAATCTCAAAAAATGTGAGTAAGAAATTTGTTCATAATTTATTAAATATTATTAAGAGTATTAAAATATAATTTAGGCATAGGGAATCATCTCAATGTGCAAACACAAAGACATCTCAATTTGAGATGTTTTTCAATACATGACAATGCATCCCGACTTATCTAAATGATTTATCCCGAAATCGCCTTGGCTCAATTTGATCATTGCAATCCTCATTTTTGTCGGTAAAAAATGAAATTGCGTCACTGTCCATGTTGATTTAGCACCTATTCACGAATCACAACAAATGATTATTTCGTTTTATTTAAAAGTCTGTCAAACACAAAGCGAGACTCGTTCGAAAGTCGGAATTTGTTTGGGAAAAAGTTGGCATTACTTACATTCGATTCTAATTTCATACGTAGTTCTGTTTAAAAGTAGAATCGGAACTAACTTTCGAATAGAATCGAAAGTAGAATCGAATTACATAGTTGGCCCCCAGATTGATCTTCCGGTAGCCAAATAATTAATTTTCTTACATTTACCACAAACTTTTCCTCAGTGTACACTGAATTTCTTCCAACAATTGCCAGGAAATTGCGTCTACCTCCTGTGCCCTGTACTAAATTATTTTAAGTACCCAGCAACAATTTTACGAACTCACCTGCAATACAATTACATAAGTTGAAGATAAAAAGTTATTATATAGGTACCTGTGTAATTTCCCGTCTAAAGCTCCCTTAACACGATTATAGAAGCATAGGCGTATATGACTTCACTTATGACTTGCCAAAACCCGATGATCTTAACGCAATCATCGAACTTGTAGCGACTTACCTAGTACCTACTGATAATGAATTATAGTCACAAATTTAAAAGTAAAAAAGATCACGAATTTAGTCGATGCTAAAAATGGTATTAGTCAGCGTCATAGACGGATACTAAGCTAATGAAAATTTTTAATTTACATGTTAAATTGTACCTACTAAAGCTTGCAAATGCGAAATTATAAAAATATCTTTCGTGAGTTAAGAATTATTTAACGTGAAGGTTAGAAGGTTAGTCCAAAGCACAGCTCTCACAAGAAAACTAAAATAACTCACTAAAATAAGTACCATTCGTCTTAAAAGCTCCATTTTAAGCTCATTTTGATTCAACGGGTAGTTTTGAGATCACTACATACATCCTGTGATATCCAATTTGTATACCTTATCTACCTATTTTCGTCATTCTTGTGAAAACGCAATTTCTTTAAATGCTCTCAAGCAGAAAGTCAATGTTATATGAACAGATTTTTAAAAAAATGGTAAGACCTATTGATTTGATATACCTACACAAATCCAGGCGTTAGGCAATAACGGCCAAGGAAATAGCGTCCAAATCGATTTGGAAATAACGCCCAAAAAACAAGATGGAAATAAAGCCTGCTTGGAGTTTCTGTCAGATTTGGAGTATGTGTAAAATTGGATATATTGAAGGTTTTTTTGCAGTACAAACTCCCACCTACTCCAAAATGCAGCAGAAAACTCAAGCAGGGTGGCTGCAGGGGTGCAGCATACCCACCCATACTTACTCTACTGTCTGTGCATTTCCACTTACTATTTTGGGCTTTACTGATTGTCAAAAAAACGAACCCTGCAAAGGAAATAACACCCAAAACGACGAAAAATTTTGCAACAACAAATTGCACGAGTTTTTTTTGGGCTATTTCCTTGGGCGTTATTGCCTAACGCCACAAATCCATATGAGAAGTCCAATGACATCTATTACTCTGCAAGGTAGTCGGATATATCCTTAACATTACTATGACAAGTGTTTAAATACAAAAACGTTAGGGATAATAGTCGACGTGACAAGATCAGCAATCTGTCAGCAGCACTTTTTTCCTTACTACCAGAAATCACAAATCAATAAGCACAATAAAATAATCAATATTTTACGACTATCTTTAGATGCAAACCGACACCAGCACAGAACAAAAAAAAAAAGCCGAAAATAATAATATCCGATCGCAAAAAAAAGGAACAACAACCAACATATCACTGATCGTCGGCAGTCGGCTATTATCAAACGGTTACGGTTGTTTTAATTTGCATTTTTATATCCATTCAAGAATTGTAATCACGTAAGAAAAAAGATACACCCCGCCACAGCAGCAGCTGTTGTTTGGTTAAGTTATGCCGATTCATATGATTCATGTTTTTCTCTTGCATTATGTTGACGTTGAGGAGATTCGTGTCTTGGGTGGTTTTCACGTAGCACCAACAGATGGCACGATTTAATATCTTTCCACCATCCATCTAATAATATATGGAAATAAAGACGTCACATTGTTCACCATGAATTTCACGTCAAACCCACTTGCTTACCTGACGAGAATTTGGACTTTAATCTGATTACTCATGTCCCACTGACCACCATCATCACCAGCACCAATCACCTTCACGCTTCATCACAGTGCGATCGTTTAATGTTACAAATATTTCACATTGACTCATTCATTTAGACAGCAGTTGGTAACAAAATGTTTTGTTTTCTTTACTTTCTTCTAGACCCAACTACAGTTTAAAAAAGAACCAAAAGATGTTCACGAGGTATGGAAACACCATCCGGCACACTTTCGTTATAATGTAGATCTGGTGAAGGAACTTCCGTTAGACTATGATGTCGAGCTAAATCAAACGTATTTTCCACATTTACTTATAGAAGGACCACCATCCGAGGAAGAGGTAAGCACTCAATTTAAAGAAACCCCATACCCTGTAGCTGATTTATTTTTAATAATTGCTTTTCTTCTATTATTTGTATAGCTGGAAAGAGAAATCCAAAGGATCTACATCCTTTTGCAGACTCTGAATAAGGTATTCACTGTAATTACGAACGATTACACCGTCAATGAAACCGCATCTCAAATACTACATCATCTTAATTACGAAGTCGATACATTCAATTCCAACAAGCACATGTTCAAGGAACAGTTGCGCTATAGTAGCTCTGACATCACTGAGTTAGAGATAGCCATGTCCTCTCTGAACATACAAAATCCCCATTTGGCGGAAGTTGTCATTGACACCATTGATCGTTTCACTGGCGAGTGGATAGCGACTAGGGAACATCTGAAAGTTCATCGATACATTCAAGGAATCTTTAGAATTTTGTTAAAACGTTGCTCGTAAAATCGTAAAATGTTCTTTTGTTTGGTGTAATAGAGTGCAATTCATGTAATATGTACTTATGTGTATGTTTTAAAAGCCCAGTGAAATTTAAAATATGTATTATTTAAACGAAATATCTTAACAGATATTAACTATTATAGGTATAAATGTTCCTTCATCGATTTTATTTGCAAAAACAAATTTTTATTGAACAATAACATGCATGTAAAAAAAAATCTTAAACAATTAAAATAAACCAACAATTGTTTTAAACAAGATGTAGTATTTATCAAAATTTATTTATTTAATTTTTTTTATTTACATACTTAAGAGAAAAATCTGATATTTAAAAAATAGAAGTACATATATACATTAATTTTTTTTTTTTTTTAATATAACAACACGCAAGCTAAAACTTAATTTATTACCTTTGTGCCAAAGTATTTAATTTATGTACTTAATTTAATTCATCACATTACATTACATTTACTCATTTATTTATTTTTTATATTTATACAAACAATATTAAAAAAACACATTTATTTATATTACGACGATTTATTCAATTTAACAAAACTGTAGATTTAGTATTCAACTATTTATTCAAAAGAAATCGAAATTATCAACTTGGACTCGTCATGCATTCATTATATGTATTTATTCAATGTAACACAGTTGACTATTAAAAAAACAAAAAAACTCGTAAACTTAAGTTACTATTGCCGTATGACTTAATGAATGTAACATCCATGTAGTTGCTTCAAATCTAATTAAAGAACATGCTAATCTTAGACACTTTCGATTTTTATTACTCAATTGTTTATCGTTTATTAGCTGGTTGTTCCCGTTCTCGGTAGGCGGGGAGTTGTAGGCGGTCGCGTCAGCGTGAGTAGCATCGTAAAATTTCCATTTAACAACGAAACAGCTGGCAACATTTATTTTTTTTTTTCGAGTGGAATTTAACGGATACCTGAGAGATGACAGTAAACGTGTTCTGACTAAAATATCAAAGCGGGGCGAGTGATCAATGCTAAATGAATTCGCGCTGTTAATGAGTTAATAAGCGTTAATTAATGGCGCGGAGAGGTGAACACAAAAATATTGTTAATGGTTAAATTTGCTCACTATTTATACAGCAAAATGAATTTATTTTAGGATCGATGTAGCCCGCCCAGTATCTATTAGCTACAATTTATTTGTGAATATTTATGATTAGAATCGGTTACGGTTTAGGAAATTTTGTGACTGAAATACCGGATACATAATATGGAAAAGTATCTAGTTAGCGTTTTGTACGAAAATATCTGTCTTAAGGCAGCAGCCGATATCGCAGAAAGATGTGTATAGATTGATGGGATAAAATGCCAGCGGATGATACCTACGTCACTTCAAATTGGTGCGTTTGTCGTTACCGGGATTGCATGATCGCAGCACTGATGAGTGACGTGTATATAAACGATTTCAATCAACAGAAATGGACTAAGCTCTATAAAGCTTTTCCCATTTTCACGAGCAAAGCACATTCCGAAGACACTATGTAGATGTAGGGTTGGGGTTGAAATTCTGGCGAGGTCAAAATTCTTTTATTCAAAATTCTGCAAATAATAAAATAACGGTTTGGAAAATGTTAAAAAAACGCGCGCTTTTTTCAACATTTTCCATTTCAAGATAAAGCATCGACCAGAAATTTGTAATCGACTACAAGCGACTGTCAAATCGACGAATATCAATCGCTATCGACAATCACAGTTGTCGATCGATCGGCAGTTGTCGATCAACTATCGACACTCACAATAGGGGCCTATAATAGGTAAAGTAAAATGAACATTCGAATGTCGTTAAATCTTTGTTTAGTGATTGATAATAAAAGATAAACACCACCATCATCAGCATTTTGAATGACCTATCTATCCATTTGCAATGGTTGTGGGTGTAGGATTCTCAAGTACACCCTGTATAATTCTCCTTATCCCTTCACCCACGCTGAATCATCAAAGGCAATCCCCATATGTGTAGACGGTCCTACGAACTAACTCCCAAATGGAACTAACTCCCACTAGCCAAATGAACTAAGTCCCACCAAAAATTCAGTGGGATTTAGTTCATATGTTTGGGAGAGATCATAATGAACAAATTCCCAAAAAACTAAGTCGCAATTTGAGAAAAGTGGGAGTTAGTTTATTTAACTTGTTTCGACGAAAAACGAATTCTTACATACACCCAAACTCTCACTTAATCCAAATCCAACATTGATCCCAAGCAGGGGGGGGGGTTGCATATTCCATATTCCACTATGAGTAATGGGAGATGAAATGGGAGATTCATTTCAGTGGGCACAGTGGTATATGTATGCAACCCCCCTGCCCGGGGTCACTGTTGGATTTAGATGTTGGGAGTTCACTATTGGGTTTTTATTCATTTTTATATTTGGACTTTGTTTATTCTTAGTTGGGTCTTAGTTCCTAAAAATCATGGGAGTTAGTTCATATGAAGTAAATCTCAAATTTTCTGGGACATAGTTCGTTTTGGCTAGTGGGAGTTAGTTCCATGTTGGGACTTACTTCGTAGGGCCGTTGATCAAACTATCATACCCAAAGGACGCTGTTACTTTTCTAAACACCCATGTATATACGTTAAGTTACGACAAGTAAATAATGTGCCAAAGTTATAATCCCACATAGCATTAAAGAAAAAACAGTAACAGTATCCAACTTATCCCTAGAGTGCGTTAACATTTTTGGGCGGTCGGTTTTAATATGGTAGAAATTAATGGGTGATCTCTAATATGTCAAAATAATGTACATTATATGATTGGAAAACAGATTCCATTTCAAGAAAACAAAAGACGTAATCTCATTTCGGTAGCTTTTATCAACAATCTTCTTTCGATTGCTACTCCAATCTTATGAATATTATAAGAGTTAAACCACCAACGAGTTGAAGACAGATAACGGATGATATTTTGAATGCCAATTAATCTTTATATAAATAAGCGACACATTTTTTACCAATTACAGCTTTATTTGAAGACTGAATTTTAGGACAAATCGACCAACTGAAAGTTGAATTTCCAATCGTCTTCGCAGTTTAGTCTAAAGAAGTGGTTTTTCAATGATTCAAAAATAACAGCGATTCTACTATACGATTTCACTGCTAATCTCTACGCAGGTTTCGTTTTGTGTCTTGTTGCATTCGGAGATTATATTTACCTTTTGATAAAACTGCTGTGACTTAAAGTTAATGGCCCTATCGCTTTCGATTTATATGCGGGTTTTCACACCACAGAAGTGAATATTTTGTCAATTGACGAACCCATTAATGTGGAAATAATATTCATCTGACATAATGCACTCCTCAAATTTGTAATAGCATATTTTTAATTTGAGAATACATTTATTATGTAGATATTTTTCTATGTTTGATTTTTAGAGATGAACGACACCTCGTTAATATGTCAAAGGGTGTTCGTGAATGGTGTTCGTCACAGCCAGTGTTGCCATGAAAATATTTTAAAAAATCTGCAATTATGAAGAAAAAAATCTGCAATGCAGATTTCCATGAAAAATATCTGGATTCATAAATATTCCAATATCAAAAAAAGTAATTTTGAAAGGCTAGAGCTAACACACTCAGTACAGTCTTATAAGACCAGAAGTGCGACAGTTTTAGACAGCATTTCTATTTATACAGCGCAAAAAAAAACTCTACTTTCCTGTTCTCCTCTATGCAGCTCAGAATCACTAAGCAAACCAAATAAATGCAGACAAAATCTTTCACGCAGATTTTGGGATTTTGGAAGTATGAAGCTGGGTTGAAAATCTGCAAAATGTAGACAAATCTGCACTTATGGCAACGCTGGTCACAGCTCCCGTCTGACTTTTGTTGCTTCGGAAACATCCGGATGTAGATGTCGCAGATTGTGTACGATGATCGCAGTTCCAGAAATACCATTTTCTCCCTGTGTTTTTAGAAAAGAGTAATGAACATGAGATTCGACAACGAAAGTCCTTCTATGGATTTTTAAAATCCGCTTAATATTTATGGCCACACTGTAGGTACCTACTTGTGATTTTCTCAAATATTAAAACCTCAAGTATAACGACCCTTTTGTAAATATTGGAATTTTCGCTTTTATTATTCAAAAAAGAGCATCCTTAAATTTTTGCATGATTGCATTTTTAATAGTACATATATACCAACTCCAAAAAACTACATTTTAATCTTCGATCCATTAATATAGTACTCAATAGTAAGTACCTACATTTTAGTCTATAGATAATTGTTATAATTTTAAAATTGTACGTTTTTAAATTACATATACTCAGTCGTATCGAGATATCCGTTCCGATTGACTTTCGGAAAATTATCCAATGGCAGGCAATTCACCGCATTGCGATATATCGCTTTAAGCTATTAACGTTTGACAGCTACACGGAAAATTTCTTCCAAAGTTCTCTGACAACCAATTTTTGCGGAAAATTTTACAATTATGGAATCGCCATTAAAATTGTAAGTAATAAAATAAAAAATTAAAAACAAATTATAAATTGAATTAAGTTAAAATTTAAAATTTGTTGATTATCCCAGTGATTCTCTCTTTCAGAAAGAAAACAACGACGGATATGAGCGATTGGTAGACAAGCTGTCTATACAAATTGACGTAGCACGGAATTCAACCAAAAGGTCATCTGAAGTGGCAAAATATTGCCATATTAGGTCGACCGAGTAGAGATGTTTATTGGTTGGAAAAGGTATAAAATAAGTAAGTTTTAAGCGGGCTTAAACAAAATGTAATTCAAGGAGTGACTACAAAAAGTTCATAAGCAAAAATTGGCTAAGAACAAAAGAGAAACTAATTTCAAGTAGTTTTTTCAAGAAATGAGTTTTACTTTTGTCGAAGAAGTGGTAATAGCCACACCACAATTGCCATTAAAAATGGTACAGAAGGAGCAAAGACAGTCCATTAAGTCTATACGAAGTCGGTACGAAGAGAAAAAGATCTCTCCAAAGTGTTCAATACTTTTTTTAAAAGAATCTGAAAAAGTTGTCTGTCCAATTGCAATGTGGTAGGTAATCTTTCTCTACATCGTGCTGATGCTGATATTTTCCCCCAGCGAGAAACCTTAGGCATGCTGCTAGCTTTTGTTTTGAAGATGCATCATCCGAGTGGTAATCTTATCTCCTGCAGTATGTATTGCTATTTACGCTGCATCTGAAAGTTGGTTTATCTTTGAGTTATATCTCAAGAAACGCCTTTTCTGTTTATTCATAGTCCTCTGATTTATGCGGACTGGTTCCAAAAATAAAGTTATGCTATCCATTTAAAAAAACTATTGTTGTAGTTACCTTAAAATTATTAGAAAGATTTTCCCATTGTTATAAAACTAAATCAGCTGATTTATAGGCCAAATGAAATAAAATTATATATATTTATATATGAACCCAGCGAACTTCGCCTAGCCCCAATGTAACGCATTCACATAAACTCCAGAGTGGTTATAAAAACAGATAGTAAATTGCACATTTGCTCAATAGAAAATGACGATGCGAAAACACTCGTCAAATTGCGCACATCCTAAGTCAACGTATAACGACATCTATCAAGCTCCACAACGAATTTTCCACCTTTACATCGTCCAAATTCATCAAATCATGCGAAAAAATTCAAAATTTTGTCGAAACAAATTTAAAATTTTCGCGTTTTTCCGGAATTTTCCGGTACATTGCACACAAAAAATCAGTTTTCGATTTCCCGACTTTTCCGGAGGGTTTTCCCATAATTTTCTTTCGTAAAAACCTCCTGGCAATTACGAACAACCGGAACAAATTTTTAGCCATATCGGCCCAACCTTTCCTAATAATTGATGAATTACCATACATTTTTCACACCATTTTTATACAGCTAATGGAAGATTAAAGATTTATTTCTTTCAGGAATGGATACCCCGAACGCATTCTATACCTCGATAGGGCTAACTATTCAGAAGAAAATTCGATAAATGGGGTATGGGGTATTTACAAAATTAAGATGTAAATCTCATGCGGACTGTTTGTGGTTATACTCATGAAACATTTTATTAGGTAGAAATTGCCAGGTGTAGATATTATTTTTTTTTTAATTAGGTATTCTTAAAATCCCCATTTTATACGATCTTGGGCTTTTTTATTTTTTTTTTTCTAATCATAAATTCAATTTGAACTAATTAATAAGGGAAGGGCAAAATCATAACATTTATTTCGTAATCTTTCGCAATTCATTTGTGTAATATTTTTTATAAATTTACAAGAGACAATGAGGGATTTTATTTTAACGTCACTTGTAAACGAGTTGTGTAATTCGATCTGAGAATTGGTAAGTGCGTTGTGGATTGGCTTTGATGACTAATAAATAAATAAATAAATAGGTGGCGCAACAGGCGGGTGACACCCAAGGCCTAGCTTCTCGCAACCATTCGTTTTTGTGTGAGTTTCTATTTTTGGGACGAATGGAAGGGACCTACAATTTTATGCCGAGTCCGAACTTTGATGACTACTTCCTACAAATTCCATACTGATACAAAAATTAATAACTCATTCGTTGTGTGGAGTAAAAAATTGTTTAAATACATTCTTCACAAATTTACAAATTTATATTCTGTCGCCAATTTCCATTATATGTACTGGTAGTGGTACTCTCATATTAAGAACCGTTTTCTAATAAGATTCACAACGATTTCAGTTCTACATAATATTCGTATGAGCCATGGTTTCTGCTTATCAAAGAAGATATTCACAAATAAAAATAAGCTAACAGTCTAAGTTATCGTACATCGTAACTCAGGTATATAAATTTAAAAATCTTAGAACGCTGAATTAGCATTTCATATGCAACACGCTAATTGTTTCGATATCTAATAGCTTTTTTATTCCCTCCACAGGAAGGTATCTATATTCACTTTGTCATTACATTTGTAACGCCAAGAAGGAGTGTCCGGAGACCCCATAAATTATTATATGCGTATGCCATGTCTGTTTGTCTGTCCGTCGGTCTGTTGAAAACACGATCGCGTCCAGGAGATTGAAATCTTGCGGGATGACTTCTTTTTGTTTTGGTCAGGGGATATAACAAAAATTTGGATGCTATATTTTAAAAATGTACGAACGATGATTTGGTAAATTTTAAACGTATTGATTTATAATTGATAAAAATCTTGGTGTATGTTTTTAAGAATGGAAAATTATTGTATTTTCTTTAAAACATTGTCTTTGTAAAAATTGTTTCTTTTTAATGCCAAATTATTACACAAATTGACGATTGACACACTTTTTCGTTTAAAAAAATAGCCACAATCACAATGAACGAATTTATTGAAATAATTATAATTTAAAATATTGAATATTTATTTATCTATTAAGATAAACTCACTTTTATTACAAGTAGATACTTATATATAAAATATATAAATATATAAAATGGAGTTGGGTTGTTTTTGCAAATTTGGAAAAATTAAGCCCGAAGAACTAATTTCCAGTTAATCTTTTATTTCGAAAGCCAAAGTCGACTTAGATTTTTATTCCTAAATTATTCACCAATATTCTCGATGTCGTTTGTTCTAAACGACATGCAGTCAGCGTCAAAAGAGAGTCAACACCAATGATGTTTACATTTAACTTCAGAGTTAAGAAATATTTTTTTTTTAAATCTATACAGTATTTTATGCTGTCTAAATGAAATATGTTTTGCTATTGTTAATTTCTTATCAAACTTTTTACAATTTGTTAGTTATACATATCGACAAATTTCAAAACATTAAAAAATAACTTAAAGTGGCATCGGTGTTCACTCACTTTTGATGCTCACACTCACTGACATATTTCATTTCGATTTGAAGTCGGTATTTGCAACTTTTGTGAGACAAACGATTCGAAATGACAGTGAACATATTAAAAAAAAATAAAATCGTAAAAGTTCGAAACAATTCTGAATATCGTTTTTACATCCACACGACATAAGCCGTATACGAAAAACGCCAATATATGGGAATAAGGGTGAATATTATAGGAATTATTTTTGAGAAGATACGTGTCATATAGCTATTTGTTATGTCTACTTGTTCTTGTATAGGCGTCATCATTATCTACCAATAGTTTACTTTTTTAGTAGCCAGGCCTTAGGCAAAAACAAATCCTCTCGGCGATAGTATTTGAACCAAAGATTCGTCTTGAGGTATATGTTTCATAGTCACTTGTTGATTGAAAAAACATATAGTCTCGATGAAAATCGAGCAAACAGTGCGTCTAGATCAGATGTGGTGGTCGTCTACTGATGAGCCCACCCACCACATCGGGGCGAAACGCATTACTGGAGTCGAGGCCAACACAAATTGTGGAGTAAACATTTTAGTTAAATAAATAACAGCGACCATTGAGGCGAGAAGAACTTGCAAATTGGATGTTTAAGCAGCCAAAGAACAATCTTGGAAGGAGTTCGGCGAGAAATTAGACCATGATCACAGATCTGCAAGGTGTTCTGGGAGACCATCCCCAGTCTTAAAACATTATTGAAGGAGTCAAATCCAAAGATGGTACACTTCTTTCTAATGAGGTCATCTTGCGCAGATGGAACGAGCACTTTTTTGAATTGCTCAACCCAATCCAGGGCATTGAGGATGACAGAACCATCGCCTTAAGCAGGGCGGAAAATAGTCCCATAGTAGAGGAAGTCACTTTTGCGATCAAATCGGTAAAAGCTGGCAAATCTGCGTGGATGAGATTCTCTCTTGAGAGCAATTCAATCTCTTTACACAAACTGTAAAAGCTGTATTTGGGTAAACGGCGTTAAATCAATACCTTTCACCGTGGGCGTTGGACGTCGCCAGGGGTGCGCCTTGTCTCCTCTCCTTTTCGTTACTTATATGTGGACTGGATGTTGCAGCGCCGTCTTGGCGAAGAACGTTTCGAATTGGGAGATCTGAGGATAAGTCATTTGCTCTTTGCTGATGACTTGATCATCCTTGGGTCCTCTCAGACTGAACTTCAGCGCGCACTCGATCGGTTTGTAGCCATTTGTGTTGAAGCTGAGATGACAGTAAATGTGAACAAATCTGAAGTGATGGTCGTTTCTAGAACGCCTGTTCAATGCACTCTGCATGTTAGTGGAGTCCCATTGAAACAGGTGGAGAAGTTTAAGTATCTCGGGGTCTTATTCACGAGTGATGGAGGAGCAATGCTGAGTTTTCCTGTAGGATTGGTCAAGCTGGATCAATTTTGAGACAGCTTGGTCATTCTGTTATCCGGAGGACTGAACTTGGTGTCAAAGCTAAGTTGTCAGTCTTTAATTCGGTGTTTGTTCCAACTCTTACCTATATGGTCATGAGGTTTGGGTAATGACCGAAAGAATAAGATCGCGGATACAAGCTGCCGAAATGAGATTTCTCCGTTGTATTGCTGGTGTGACCCGTAGAGATCGCATCAGAAATACCAGAATACGTTAGGAACTCAATGTCGAGCAGCTACTTCTTCGGACGGAGCGATCCATGCTTCGGTGGTTTGGTCATATTAAACGGTTGTTCCCGACCACAATCCTTCGACGTGCTATGGAATCCGTACCATCAGGCAGGCGTCCTCTAGGTAGACCAAGAATAGGACGGTTAGATCAAGTTCAAAATCTCTCCTCTACCCGTATGGGGATTGCTCTTGATGATTTGGAGTCGATTGCGTATGATCGAGAGCAATGGAGGGTCCACTTGAGCAACCTACACCCGCGACTCACTTATTGGATAAGCGGGCCATTGAAAATGAATGAATGAACAGCAAGCTAATTCAATGCATTTTAAAAGAAATTAAGAAAATTTGTAAGAAATATTGACCTAACCCAATTTAGAACCTAGTCCTATTTTAACAATTAAAAACAAGGGACAACGACCTAAGTATAGTTTTGTTGCATTTTGCCACCGATCTCTACTTAGGTTTTTAAAAAGAAACAATTTGTGATTTGTGGCATGAAATTTAGGTAATTTTTGTACTATCGATTATCGATATCGATTACAACAATTCGTCACTTTCCAAATTTATTCAAATAAATCAAGATAGTACTGCCTAACACCTGCCAAATAAGATCAATCTTAATAGGATAGTTTTAAATACGCATATATGCGTATTTGCAAATTGGACAAATTAGTTCATGCGTAAATTTGAGGGAAAAAAATCACCAACATTTTCTAGAAACCATCAAATAATATTCAAATATATACAACCACAGATGTTCATGAATTAAATCAAAAGAAGAAAAATTAAATCCAAATCCACACATGGGTACTCATCATCACATCGAATGCGAATGAATGGGCATGATGGCACTGAACAACCTCGACGGTGTGTCGGGTAATAAAAAGATCAAGAGCTCCTCAGGTGGCACAAAGTGATTCGCTTTTTGGCGTTTTACGCCTCGTTATTATGTTAGTTAGTTATTTTATTTGGCTAAGTTGACAAAAAGTTGAGTTATTACTCTGTTCCCACCTCGATGTGGAATAATTTTATTTTCATTTTGTTTTTTTTGTTTTTATCTTTCTCTTATTAAATTTTATTGCATTCTTCAGTATATTTCCCAGTTCATCGACATTTGGTGTGAGTTATTACAGCAGTTTATGTGAAACACGTTTTAATAGTGTGTTGGCTTTAACATAATAATAACTGTGCTTAATTTTTACAACACGATATAAATTTGGAAAGGAATCCGTAAGTGTGATTTAATATTACAAAATAAGATAGAGACCTCCATATATCGGTAGATCTGCAAACGATTCCATTAACCCTTTTAACTTATTTTGAGCTTTAATTTTTGGCCAGAAAATAAATACCTACCTCGAACCGAAATTGTTCCACAGTCTTAGCCATAAGCAAATAAGGTCAAGCAGGGCCGTAGCCAGGATTTTGGTTCGGGGGGGCCTTGCTTCCAAGTCTTACAAAACAAAAAACTATATGTATATTTCAATTCATTGATTCCTATTAGTCACATTTTCTCAAAGCAGACGACTTTTTGTTTTTGTTTGATATGAGATCAATCACCTTATCCACAATAATATCCGAATGAGCAGAGACCATAGCAAGTGAACTTAACCTTGCATTCTCCATAACGCTTCGGGACATTGTTCTAATCTTTTTCATATATGAAAGGGTTCTTTCAACACTAGCTGTGGTTACTGGAAGCGTTGCTAAACCCGTAAGCAAACAACTTATAAGTTTAAAGTGGTCTTGTCACATAATATCAAACAATTTCAAAACTTCGGTAGAAGGGTCACTCGACGATTTTTTTTTCACACCAACGATTGTAGATACTCAGCTTTCACAGCTGATAATGAAATTTCATTATCAAAGTAATGTGTTAACTTTTCCACCTTTTCGCTCAGGCTCAACTGCAGCAAAACCTGGGAGAAGAGCTTGAAACGATCGATGGTAGAACGTCTTCGTTGACCATGAATCTGTCCGTAAGATTTTATATTAACGAATCTATGCAAGAAATCAGTATCGGCACTCTAAAAGAAGAGGTTTCTGGATTGGAATGCGTTGTTTGTTTCAATGAAGTTCTTCAAATACGTCCTCGGCAAGTAAGGATGCGGATTGAAAAGCCTCTCTGAAAAAATCTTCGGCACTTTCTCTGATGTCCTTAAGAAAATTCAGAACTTCTTTTGTGCGGTCGATTGCAGAAACGAAATCTAAGGATTTGTTCTGTAGCGAAACTGATAAGGGCAGCACTAAACTGAATAGTTTTTGTTATACAATGAGGCTTACTATACAAGGCAATGACTTTTTTGGACCGCTGCTGAAAAAACTGTTGATACTTTCGAAGACTTCACCCACGTTCTGCTCGTTATTTTTCAATACTTATTGAGATGCATTTGAAGAGCTCTACAAAGGAATTAATACTGTCATGCCTTTCAATGAATTTTGTTTCACAAAGGCGTAGAAGTCGAGTTTTTCGGCTCTCTGGTGCGTACTTTTTAATGACAGTTTTGAAAGTTGCATAATATGCATTTGAAAGGTTGCGGAAGAAATTAGCTATTTCCCTAACTACACTAAGGCAATTGCGAGTTGCAGGAGTTGCCATGGCAGAGCCAGGTTACAGCTATGGCTTGCACAGTGTACATACCTACCTCGAATACCTACCGGGATAGTCTCCTTATTTTTATGGATTTGACTTTATATTAAGCCCCATTACGGTCATTTCAGTTTCAGTTGCAAACAAGACACAGCAGCTCACAACATTTTCTAGGAAAAATGCTTCCTCAGATCCAGATGGATGACCATCCAATCCATCCCAAGGACTCAATGCACATTTTAGGAGTCACTGTCAATTCAGGCAGGATGGCAGGATGGCAGGATGGCAGGATCAAATATCCTATATCTAGAACTACCTATTTAGAGCAAAGAGGTACTTTAGCCCCAAGCAACTTTTCCTACTGCACAGGTTAGACCAGGCCTGGAATATTGCTCCCATATATGGCCCCAAAACATTCACTTAATCTACTTGACAGCATAGGTATAGAGACGAGCAGTTCGACTTACTGGAGACCCTTTACTCACATCGAATCTACAACCGTTGGTGCACTGAAGACAAGTCACTGACCGCTGCTTGTTTTATAGGTAGAGGTATTTCCATGGTAGATCTTCCGAGGAACTCAAAGATATTGTCCCTCGATTATGCAACTTTTGGGCGCCCCACCAGACAGGATGCTAATGCTCATGATCATTGATCATACACTTGACAACCGTGAGGACATCAACTTTCCAAAACTCCTTCTATTACGGGACAAGCAAAATTTGTAATTCGCTTCCTGGGGAAGCTTCGTGCCTGAGGTCAAGCCTTTAGCATGGATCTAAGGAAATGTTTTGTCTGATTTTTATTCATCATAAAACAAAGTCAGGTCAGGTCAACTACCGTATGTCTCTATTTTGCTATAAAAAAAGGTTTGCAACTTTGATGATTTGGTCAGTAGGTACTTCAAAAGTAATTGGAATACCTAAATTAATTAATGCTTGTTATAAAAACATTAACATCAAAAGGCACGGTAGTGCCCCAGCCAAGTTCTCTAATAAAGGCACTAACCCTTTTGACAGGAACAAACTCAGGCTGTTGTCGACCCCCCTCTAACTTCGGAACCAGTTGAGCCAGAAACTTCAAACTTGTACCAAGCTCATTGAAAAGGTCCGCCTCACCAAATTTAATCTCTATAGCTTTAGTGGTTCTCAACATACAAGACTTCAAAAATTGCAAAAACCGTAACTGACTCACTCACTCACTCACTCACTTAGATGATCATCAAAATTATGAAGCACTTCCGGCCATCCTAGAATCGTGAAATTTGGCAGAATGCTATATCCTGCATACACTGAGAAAAGTCCAAAACTTGAGATTTTCCATCCAAGAGGCGTGGTATCCGCCCACTTTTGAAAGTGGGTGATTATTTATTTGGGCCACTTCCCATTGCCGTAGAATCTTGAAATTTGTTAGAGCGGTAGGACTTGCAGTGTACGGAAAGAAAAAAAATCAAAAATTGTATATTCTCCATTCAAGAGGCGTGGTTTCCGCCCACTTTTAAAAATTGGTTAATATTTATGTGGGGACTTCCCATTGCCGCAGAATATTGAAATTTGGTAGAGCGATAGGACTTGCAGTGTACGAAAGGAGAAATTTCAAAAATTAAAAATTGTCCGTTTAAGAGGCGTGGAATTTTCCCACTTAAAATATGAATAGAAGTTAATCTACCTGCTGAATATAATTTTAATGAATAGTTTATAAGAAAGAAAGCCAAAGTGATAAAAAGCGAAGACGTTTCAACGTTGTTAATGAAATCTGATAAAAAAAACTTTGCAAAAAGTAGTGAAATCACACCAAAACATATGTAAATGTAAAAAAGGAGCCAAGTTCTCTTATATAGAACAGCAAAAATTAGCTGCGTAACTAGTCAGCCACGAAGAGTAATGAGATCTAAATATACGCCAAGTTCTTAGTTTAAGAAGGTTACATTAAAAAAAAAATTGGTAGGTTTACTTGGCAAGTTTTTCGTTTATAACTTCATTATATTGTACAATATATTAAAATTTGAAAACTTGACAAGTGAACCTACCATTTTTTTTTTAACATTTAACCTTCTTAAACTAAGAACTTGGCGTACATTTAGTTTCATTACTTTTCGTGGCTGACTAGTTAAGCAGCTAATTTTTGTTTTCTATATAAAAGAACTTGTCTGTTTTTTTACATTTATTTTTTTGGTGTGATATATTTTCAGGAAAAAGAGACGCTGTGACTTTAATGCCAAATTTGTCAATTTATTTCGAAATATCCAGCTTAACAATCTTGATGGAGATATTAATTCTACCGCAGAGTATTTGTTACTAGGAAATCCGAACTTTCGGTCATTAAGGAATATTCGTGAAAAGATATTTCATAAAGGGACGGTAATTTATGAGCGCTTTTATGACCTACGATAAAAATTGACGTAAGTGTTATGGATCAGCAATGTTAGTTGCAGCAAAAAGGAGTCGCCTCGTTTCTTATTTCTGTGTTTTAATGTAGTGTAAATTGTAATAGGCCCCTTTTTGCATTTAAGGACCATTCACATGGGAGCGAACGAACGAATTGATGAAATGCTAACAAACCACTTTTAATGCATTTATAAACAGAAAATTGCACATTTTATTATTCCAAGATATCCTCCTCTTGGAATAAGGTTAAGGTCGAACGAATTTTTTATTCGCTACTTTGTGGAACGCGATTTAAATGATGTGGATTGCGAATAGACTGACAATTCGCGCCAGTGTGTTTTCGTTCGCGGCAAAAAGTTTGGAATTCGAAATTTCGTTATATAAACTGTTTATAAACTTGTTTTTTTAACACATTTTGAATGGATCATTAATTATCCCACGCTTAGAATAGTAAAAGGTGGAATTTTCAGTTCATAAATGCATCAAAAGAGGTTTGTTCGCATTTCATTAATTCGTTCATTCGCTCGTTTCCTCCTCACCTCCTACGATATGAGCTTATGAATTTCTTAGCTAGAATCGGGACTTTTGTTTCAGCAGCATTCTCATTTTCAGGTTTTTTAGTACCTTTATACCTTTAAGCTAGGCATGGTGTATATCTTCATTCAGCCCTTATCAATGATATTGTATTATTCTTTGGATTACTCGAAATTCGTGAATTTCGGCGCAGATTTCTAGGTCGTCCGACACAAACTCGGAAAACACTACGACATTTAACCGCTCGGCTAGAAACCGCCAGGTTTGGCCGACCTCGGAGCTGCCGTTCTGCTGAGAATATCGCAGTTGTGACTGAAGATGTCGCAGAGGACCACGAGGTATCGAACAGATGACGTGCCACGCAATTGGGTATCAATCGACTGTCTTTACAGATAACATAATGGAGAGTAACAGCTCATAGAGCACGAGCCACACCCACAACCGAAATTTTAAGGGCTGTATTTCCGGGTCGCCTAATTTCTCTTTTTTTTGGCGATTTACACTGTCCGGCAAGATCACCTAACTTAACACCGTTCGAGACCTATTTTTATTGGGTTTTTGAAGTCACGAGTCTATGTCAACAAGCCTCAGTCTCTTGAAACTCTCACCTATCGCTGGAAGTTCTTCTAAGAGTGATGGAAATGCCATAAATCGGGCGTGAATGGAATGAATGAACTAGACTAGACTAGAGTTCTAATTTTCTCGACTAATTGGGAAAAGAATTAAAGATATTAAAATAAACATAATCTAAAAGCAGAACGAACGTTTTTCATTAATAGAAAAAGATAAACCCAAGGAACATCGGGTGACAACCTTTGTCTCACGTGTGCAAGCTCGTTACAAGTCGAGTTATTGTCAAAGGTCGGGCCTCCTTAAATGAAACAGCACAGAATTGTTTCCTTCGAATTTGAGATATTTAGAATATAATTCTCCATTAGAATAGTATCCATGTTATTTTGGAATAATTTCTTGCTTTTCATTTATTTTCAATTGTCTCGTCTATTAGTATAAGTGTCTCGGGTGTAGGGAACTCAATAGGAACATTCACCTCCTGATATTCACCAATCGATTCTAAATCATCATTCGTAATCCCCACATAGGTAGAGGAGAGGATCTTAAATTTTTCACTGAGTACATTGAAATTGAAAAATGAATGCACAAGAAAATCCTTGAGTAACTACATGTTAGTACATTTAGTTTAAACAAATTATCAAAAAATAAAAATTAATAGTGCGAAATGGGAAAAATCCACATTAATTCAATACCTACAGTTTATATAGCTGCTGCCAGCTAACAGTAAGAAATCGAGGAACTCCGTGAACATGATTTAATTATGTAAGCAATATTTGCTTAACAAATCAAGCTAAATCATTTGGTTTTTATCCTTTTCTTCTGCCTGTTTTTCTTATCTTCTCGGCCTTCTAAACATCCTTTGTTAAACAAGGGCATTGTATTTCACAAGTAGTTGAAAAAGATCAAATGAAAGGTGTAGACAAATATTTGATCAAATTTCTCAAGTATACGGATGACGGATTACGAACACCAAATATGTGTTCATGGAGAAGGCAAACAGATTTCATTGAGGGATTTAAGATGTGTTTGCGTCTATCAGACTTCTTTATCAATCAGCCGCAGCAGGCTGCTCGGCAAGCTGCCTATTGAAGGCCTATTAGTATACAATTTGTTACTAAACATTATTAACACAAAAATTAGAAGTTGTGCTGCGAAATCACCGCTTCTTGGACAACCATCGAATTCCTAACAAAATCTATTATCCATCGGATAATTTTTGGTATTACAAACAACATGATAAATGGAACCCCCGTCAACTATGTATAGTTGATTTGAAAACTACTCTAAAAATTCTATTTTCAATTACATCACTGTTTATCTGATCACACCTGGACTTCTGATTCCATTGTTCCGGATAAAATTGCCTGCCACATCGAAGAAAGGTCAAACGAAAGCTGCTCATTTACTTTCTATTTATAGGCAATTACAGCTACGGTCGAGTTCTGTTCAAATAGAGTCCATTTGTGCATCCCCCATGCGTTCAAATTTAAGCATATTTATGATGCGACAGAACGGCTCGTGAGTTTTGAATTGTCATTTCGAACACATTTCGCAAAGGACGAGCATCGGACATCCCTTTGATCCTGAATAAGTGGCCGACTATTGTTTCACCAATGACCACCAGCTTTATGTTGTATGTGAATTATTTGAGAGTTATAATCGCTCAACAACACAACTCCTCTGATTGTGCAGTGTGCACTGTTGCGAACCCAATACTGAACAGCTTACCAACCAGTGAACGGCTTATTTAGCCGTTAAAGCTGTTTCCTAGGAACTCTATTGTTTAAATCCCATGTGTTTAGGTGTTTGCAACCTGTTAGATGCTAACACTCCTTTTTATACTTTTTTTGGTTACCCCTTATTTCATTTTGAATACTGTACTGTAACTGCCTGAAAAGTGATAAATTATCCTATGGGCTGGTTACATTTTTTTTTGTATTATTATTAGGGATTTATTTACGAAATCCGCTTGTCAATTGTTGTAACTAGGTTGTTATTGTTTCTGTAGGAGATTACCACAAGGAAACAGAAGTTCTTGGTTCGATGGATAATCCCTTTGAAAGTGGTAGCATTATAACATATTTTCGCAAGGACATTACAATAAGGGTACGTGATTTGAATGCGAAATTTAAAGTGATGCTAATCTCTCTTAAGTTTCTGTAAAGAGATGGAATTGACGATTACTTTTAGTAAGGTGTCTTGAGTGGTAAAACATTTGCTGTGTTTCTATTCAAGTATAGAGGGCTGTTGTTGTCCAAGTTTAAGATAAATTATGCAGATCAGCTTCTTTCAGAGTTTTATTACAATTCTATGAAAGAACATTCAGAGTAAAGATTTTCCCATTGGAAGTTGACGAAATGAAGTACTCAAACTGTGCAATTAAGTTTTATAGTTCTGCCACTGTATGTTTATTTAACAATGTAAAATGCAAATTTACCATGTTTTTTATGAATGAGGCGTTCGTTCAGTCTTGAATAGTGTTTTATGAAAGAAAGCATTGCCTGTCTTTTATGGCGATACATTATAGGATAAAGCAGATTTGCTTTATAATATTTTAACTAAATTATTAATTTTCAGTAACAAAAAATTTTGAATTGCTAAACAAGAAAGAAAAGATCTAAATGACTCTATAAATGAATAAATGATGGTTCCAATGAATTCTACACTGTTGGAACATTTCTTGACTGAAAAAAGTAGCCATCTGTCTTTTTTGTCGACATTATGGCTGCCAACTTGCCTTACCAGTCTTGAGTCCAAGTTTGGCAAGTTTCAGAATTGTTCGCATACAAAATTGGAGTAAAGCAAGGGTGGTCTCTAAATCATACTATGTACGTATTTGTTTGCCTTGTTTATAGTTGTATATAAATTTGATAGACTATCTAACACGAGGAATAGAATATGCTGGAATCTCCTCTTTACAGACGATGCTATTTATGCTCGTTCTACAATACAAAATCTATCGAGGGTTAGATTGCTGAATTCGATAGTGAATTTGTGTCAGTCGAATAAAATGACAGTTAAGAACGAGTCTGGTAGAATGGTTTGTAGGGAAAAATTGTACTTTAAAATCCAACCGATTGATATAGTGAGAGCGTGTAAGTACCTGAGTGTCATGATAACCAGAAATATAAATACGAAATGCCACTTAACCTAAAGAATAAAATTACTAAAGCAAAAGTGGGATAATCCAATTTGAAAAAAGTGCTTCTCTAGTTTTTTTTTTAAAGTTACCTTACAAAAACAAAAGAGTTGGTATGCGAACTGTCTTTTCGAAAAATCTTGAACTGCCAAAAGAATAGATACATAACCAATTCCAATTATTTTTTAATTGATCATAGATATGTGTAGATGATTTTCCTCGATAAATTAAATTAGAAAAATGTTTGTGGATGCTTCATCTTTTGGGTAGTAAATAAAGGGCCGTTTTATTCACTATTGTTCAACTTGTCGAAAACTCCAAAGTTGGCCAACTTCGAAGTTAATCTTAAATCGATAGTTGAAAGGCAAGTTGGAAATTGCTTTTATTCATTACGTTAATTTGCAACTGAAATCCTAAAGTTGGCCTACCTGCAGTTTGTAAAATATCCCTGGGATATTTGTGACAGATGACACATAATACGTCAGTTTAACCTTTAGATTTGCATTTCGCGCGTAATTTTATCTGTGCATTTCAATGTGAAATTAATGAAAGCAGATTGATCTGATCTGATAAGTAATTGGTGCGTTATTAGATAGTATATCAGCTGTGCAAATTGTTTTCGTTTGTCGATGAAAACGTACGAACTTAATAAGGATAATCATACCGACGAAAAATTTAAATTCATAGATGAAGAAGAAGATGATGACGAAAATGATAGTAATTTTTCCAAAATTAAGTCCATGTCCATTATTTACATTTTTTTCTGATTCTGAGTAATTGCTTTTACGAGGCTTTTGTTGGAATGAGATTGAGCTGCGCTAAACAAAGAACGTATACGGTCATTGAATTGCAACGGCAATTACATCCAACATTCCAACACCAGCAGCAAAAAAATTATATCTGTTCGATTAAGTTTATGTTCCCACATATTTAATAAACATCTAACATAACATAACAATACAAATTTGCCTGTTTATTATTTTTCTTATTCACTTTATTCCATTCAATGAACTGTTTTCAGCAGCATCTAAAATTGACTGAAAGTAAGTGCGAACCAATCGAGAGCAGACGTGGTTACTGGTCGGTGGATGTTGATGTTGCTTGCAAAGGCGTAGCCGACAGAATATCAGTGAATCCTAGTACTTCCGGTGGTGGTTGCGAATGCTCACTCCAATAAAATCGGCAACCGCCAATTGATTTGATACGAGTGCATAGTACCTACCGCAATACGATTAGCAAGTGGGTTATTAGTCGCAATTCACGCGATCTATCAAAGAGAAAAAGCACATCACTCAATCCTATACTTATAATTCAATCGATTCGAACTAATTCGCGATGTACAATACCTTCTCTCATCACACGGCAACGAATTTATTATTAGCTGGAGCACCATCATTGTCGTCCGCTTTTGAGACGAAAACCATAGTTGAAATCACGGCCATCCCATTTTTCCAGTACAAACGTGGTAGCATCTTGTATTGCCGCCTCTCACGTACCAAATTATGTATCTCCTCATCATCTTCGCTGCTCGAAGACGTTGGCCATCGTTTCCCAGAAATAGTTTGAACGATACATTATTTTATTTAATTTTAAAAATGTTCGTCACTTAAGAACTGAACTGCAAAACACAGAAATAAAAAATAAAAAAATTCCGACGTTTGACGTAAAACCGCAAGTTTGCTTCATAACTTCTACTTTTTCGGGTAGTTGAGCGAATCCAAAGTTAATCAACTCTTGGTTTTCTCAACTTCGGAATATCCAAAGTTGAGTGAGTCAACTTCGAGTGAATAAAAGCAATTTCTCAAGTTGAGAATAAAAATCCACAAGTTGTGTTCAACTTGAAGTGAATAAAATGGCCCTAAATCTTTCAATTTTTGATCCGCTTAGAGAAGAACGACAAATTATTTCACTAAGTTGTAAAATAGACATGCATAAACGATTATTTTGCGATATTTGAAGCAGAGCATTTTCAAGTTCTCATAAAAAACAAAAGAGTTGCAGTGCGAACTGTGATTTAAAAATGTTTAAGTCCTAATTGTGGCCGAACGGTTTGCCTTACTGGATTCATCTTTATAGAAGGTAAGATGACTTATTTATATGAACGTGTCCAGGCAGCCGGATTTGGGTTGGGTACGTTTGCCTGTAATCCAAAAGCGCCTAAATCATATGCCCGTACAAAAAGAAGGTAATTATAATAGAAGTCATATTTCTTTTATCATCGCTTAAAGGACATACATAATGCACTTTAATAATATAAATTCCTTCCATTTGCCAGCCTATATTTCTGATCAAATCAGATATCATTGTAACTATATCGAGTGGTAACTAAAAATAGTTGACTTCTGACAATTGAATAAGTTTTCTTGCTCAAATTTCACATTAAGATTTGCAAAATCGGAATCTCTATATGGATATTCTGCCCTGGCACCATTTGAAACATTCGTAGGAAGAATTTTAGAAAACTGAACACATAAAAACAAAGCTCGTTCATCTTTTCGAATTGCTCAATTACCAAAATTGCTTACGACCAAAAATAAACAACAAGATGGAAATAAAGCCCAAAAAAAAATCAAAGAAAATAAAAAAAATGCTGCCTCCTGCGTGGTTTTCCTGTCAGATATATATGTATATATTGAAGGTTGTTTCAAGTAGTTACAAACACCCACCTACTCCAAAATCAAAAACTAAACCCAAGCAGGGCGGTCGCATGAGGGTAGCATGGCCCTATACTTATGTTTATGCATTTCCCCTTATTATTTTGGACTTTACCGCTTGTCGCATAGAAACGAACCATGGAAAGAAAATAACATCCAAAATTACGAAAAATTTTGCAACAACGGCGACATTTTTTTGGGCGTTTATTTCCAAATTGATTTGGGCGTTATTTCCTTGTGCGTTATTGCCTAACGCCTTGATAGTAGACTGCTTGCTAGGAGACGAAAACAAAATCAATCTAGCCAAGAAATTCATAATCCATACATTACACTCGCGTATTTCGAGGGATAAACGTCGGCATTGCCATTTTCTTGTTGCGCACAATTTCAGACCTCGACTATTCATCGAAAACAACATACTCCAACAATCAGTTGTGCCATTATCGCGACATCATCAAGGAGATAGCCAAAACCACTGTAGGATACCAGCCACCCCAGAGAAAGAGCAGGTAATATGATGATTATTGCTTGTACAGGAAAAATGTGACAGAAAATGCACACAAGGAAACACTGTAGCGCAAACCAAGGGCAGCGAGAGAAGGGTATGGAACCAGGAGAAGAGAGGAAAAGAACCAGCTTCCCAGCTCAACAACGTCGAAGAGTCTCGCGATTATATAACACTATTCGGAGGTTTTATAAAAAAAAAGCCGCGCAACTAGCTGTTGGCTTCAAAATCGAACACAGGCTCTTCGAGACAGCGAAAGAAACCTAGTCACCGAAGCGCAGGAAATAGTAGATGTGTTTAAGCAGAATTTCCAACAGCTGCTTAATGGGCATCATGTAGAGAGAATAATAGAACAAGAAGTGGAACCCAGGTCCAGTCAATGAAGAAGCAGTTCCACCACGTAGTATAGAAAAAGTTGTCTTAGCTTAAGAATAACAAGACCCCAGGCTCTGATAGTTTACCCGTAGAGCTCTTTAAATACGGTTTTGATATTTTAGTAAGGAGGATTAACAAAGTATATGGGTGGAAGAAAACATGCCCGATGACTTGATGACTGACTGCCCTGCCCTATATACAAAAAGGCGATCCATCGAGGCATGTCGCTGATAAGATCCTATCCAACAGTGTGGCTTCAGGCCCAGAATATGGACTATAGACCATTACTTCACACTGAGGCAAATCCTGGAAAAGACCAACGATTTCCAAGTCGAAACTCACCACCTATTCATCGACTTCAAAGTCGCGTATCGTCAGGAGCTCTATATGGCGATGACCGAATTCAGAATCCTGACAAAACTGATTAAGCTGCGTCACGTGACGCTGAAAAACACGCGCTCCTCCGAACTAAATATTTCAAACATGCAACGGATTTCGGCAAGGAGAAGTGCTATCATGCGACTTCTTCAATCTCGTACTGGATCAGATAGTACGTTAAGCAGATGTGTCAACACGGAAGGAACTATCTGCAACAGGTCCGTTCAGCAAATGGCGCTGGGGTATGCGGACGATATTGACATCGTCGGTTGTTCCCAGCGTGCAGTAATATTCGTTCTTTTCTTATATATACCTATACTGTACTTCCTAAGAATGTTATTGTTTCAATTAATTAATTTGCGTAGTTCTTAGTTTAGGAACTGATTTATATAATAATATAACTACTAAGTCGGTAAGTTATTGTCAAACAATTAGCAATGATCTTATTTGCGTCACACTATTTCATCACAATTACCCAGTCAACAAATGGCCTATTATATAAACGCCAGTACAATACCCCATCAGATGAATAACTTTATAACGTTTAAACGCGAGAAAGGTAACCAACATAATTGAGTTCACACCAGTACACAATGCCTCCTGTCTTGATGATTAATTCACTATACACACACGTATAGTTACCTACATCATTTTATTGGATAATAAAAATGTTCCCAAACTACAACAACAACAACAACACGTGTGGTGGATCTCTATACTGCGGTTTATGAATATCACACAACCGGCGCAAATGGACAAGGGTCTGACGAACAAAACGCCCATGTAGAACATTAAACAGGGAAGGAGACGCCATTAATGTGATATAAAAACGTGAAAACGAAAAAAGAAGACCCAACGAGGTAAGACCCAACAAAGCGAGTGCGCTATTAAATTAAGAGCGCTTCACTGAACGAACGTTCGGATGCTAAACGAAGGTCAAGGGTGACGAAGGGTCTTGAACTTGAGGCGTGTATCCGAGGAAGGACGGACGAAGGCAGGTTACACAGATTTAATTAGACGCTTGTAGAGTAGGTGCCTTCAGCAGTAGCCCCCAAGTAAATGCTACAACTGACAATCAGCTGTTAGATAGCACCAGGTACCCATACCCATATCCATATTTTGCGGTGACATTGTCGACGAAATGCGCGACTATATAGCTTGGACAAAACCTACCCATACGTCGGTCGATCTTAGGTATGTTTCTGTGCGAGGCTTTTGTGCGGCACAGTTACCATGGGAACTGATTTGGAAAAATGCTACATGCTACATGACAGGATCCAGCTACAAGAGTCAGCAAAGGTTAGGTGCACCGCTTTTTGTTTCGGTTTATTATGCCAGATAAAATCAGAGATTAATTTCTTTCTGCTCTGGCTTGTTAGCATTTGTTGTTATTTATTTTTGTTTCGCTTTGTGCATCGAGCTGAGCTTGTATTTAATTATACACTGTCACTTTTACTGTCACTGTGAATGATTTTATTGGGACTGTCATAAAAGTTGAAAGTGTCCATGCCGACACTGAGCGGGCTTGCGAAATGTACCTAAATATTTGGTTAGCGACATTTTTAAGGACACCGTTTACACTTTCTTTTAATTTTCGTTTTCCCGCCCTTCAAAGGGATACGGTTTCTAAGAAATACTGTTTTTTTTTTAAGGCAATATGGTAATTTTAACATCTAGGATTTTAGGTTCCAAGGACTTTGCATAATAATTATTATGTGTCAGTGTCGGTAAATTGTTCGCCCACAAAAGAAGGCGTAAGATCTTACCTACTGCAGCGAGTGACAATTGACATACTGATAAGGATTAGGGTAGTAGAATTTAGTCATAAAAGTGGCAGCTTTATCGTTTTATTGCGGTCGATCTTATTGAGTTTTCGTTTTCATTATCCTGTCCTCTGAAGTAGGCGATGTTTTTTTTTTTTCTTCAGGTATTTCCAGGAGCAGAAGCTACCATACTTATATCTGCATACAAATTGTGTTCATTGTACCTGTGTTAGCACACACCTAAGGGATGATAATTTGGACAAGAAATATTTTGAACATTTATGCGTTTAGTATCTTTCGGTTGACAATGGGACATCAAATGCAAGGTCATGGCTAAATTCTTGTTCGAAACCAAGTTCGTTCTTTAGTGGTGACAGTATCACAATCGCTTTCGACCAAGTGTTATTAAAACTTTCATGCAACACAATGAGGAAAATGTTTTAATCATAAAAATAAATAAATAAATAGGTGGCGCAACAGGCGTGTAGACACCCTAGGCCTAGCTTCTCGCAACCATTCGTTTTGTGTGAGTTTCTATTTTTGAGACGAATGGAAGGGACCTACAATTTTATGCCGAGTCCGAACGGCTAAATTGAGAAGCTTTTTTCATGACAGTTATACTCTCGGATGTTTGTCAGACGTTCGCGAGAGGTGGCGCAGTAGAAAAAACCTTAAGATGTAATTTGTGTTTTTCCGGGGATCGAACCTGGGATCCCTCGCACAGCAGTCCAACACACTAACCACTGCGCTACTGCGCCCACTGTTTTAATCATAGACCGGAAAAAAAATGCGAAGACCATTTCTTGACTTACTTATTGTCGCTTTCTCTTAGTCACTTTTACTGAATAAACCTTCGGATTAGACAAGTCGAAATATTGCCGAGAATGTAGGTACCTAGGTAAATTAATCTAAGCTTTTCGGTACACAGAATATATCCTATTTGAAGTCCGGGGTCTGTATGAATCAGGTTGATGCTATCCAATTCAGCCTTGAAGCCGATTATCATAATAGCGTTCGACTACATGTCTAAATTTAAAGGCTTCTTGATTGAGTCTGCAGCTTAGAAAAAATACGTACCTAAAGAGATGCTGGTTCTTTTTCCTCTATAGCAATCACAATATCACAATTTTCGATTGCTTTTTCCAAACGACTGTAATATCAGCAGCTATCTTTTTGACGATCTTAACGATGTACAGCTTTACAATTTAAGTCAAAAATGTGTTACTTCTGGCTTCATTTTAAGAGATTATTTTCAGCAAGCATCCTTTTGCTTCAGAAAGCTTTGGAAACAACTTAATAATAAGGAATGTGTAGTGTAGTCCAGATTGAGCTAAAGGTCTTCCTGTGCAATCGCGAAAGGAACTAGTACAAAGGAGCAAAGAATAAACCGTTCGACACACTTCATGCGAGATGAGAGGGCTATGGGCACATGCAAATGATGGTCAATTGGTAGGTAACATATTTGAAGCTGTCAGGTCAAAATACCAGACTCCCAGTAAAATGATAACTCGATCTTTGATCCTGACGCTGGATGTAAGGCGTCTCTATAAAATAAGTGCCGGAATTTTCGAGCGATATCGCACGGTGTGACATTTAGGGTATGAAGTTTACTCAAACGTTTAGTAAGCTTACGTTAAAAGTCGTTCTTGGGTCCTCTCAGACTGAACTCTAATGCGCACTCGATCGGTTTATAGCAAATCTGAAGTGATTGTCATCTACAGAAACCCTATTCACTCATAAAACTTAAGAACAATGGCATCAGAATAACGACTTATGCGGATGACGTCGTACTGTTGGCAACGGGAAAATTCCTTCCAACACTGTCGGAACAAATTGACACGTCCTGGACCAGGAACTGCGGTCTAACAGTCCATCCCCAGAAAACTGATCTGGTACTTTTCACAAATAAAAGGAAAATACCACAGTTTGCTACACCCTCTGTTGGCGGCACACCCCTCAGAATCTCTGATAGCGCTAAGTACCTGGGACTTTTACTAGACAAAAAACTAAACTGGAAATTGAACACCAATGAAAGAATCAAAAAAGCCACAATAGGCTTTTATTCCTGCAGCTGATCCCTCTGTGGACATCCCGCCTTGCACCACCTTAAACACTTGTAATACCACAAGCATGCTATCCGTCCTTCAATGAATCCAAAACCAAGAAGATAATGCGGAAGGATAGGAAATCCATGTCCACCCTCAGGATGGTATCATAACAGGGCACAACACCTTGCGGTACCATATGAAGAAAATGGGCTTAACGGAAGAAGAACTTTGCAGAGGCTGCGGTGATGAGGAAGCTCTTGAGGGTACAACCCATTTCTTATGTCACTGCCCAAGTCTCCAAAACACCAGGTACAAATTTCTAGGGAGTCACTTCTTCAACGACCTAGACGAGCTTTCCAGCACATCAATAGACACTTCGTCAAATCAACAAGATGGTTTGTCTTTGTATGTTATAGCAGCACAGTAAGTAATTTGAAAATACAGGGTTATAATGGGTAAGGGACAACCTCTTTCCCCCTATGAGAATCACAATGGGTCAGTATTGACCTGAGTGTGGCACGGAGAAATCCTCGCCAGCCCACAAATCTAACCTAACCTAACCCTATTCAATGCACTCTGCATGTTAGTGCAGTCTCATGGAAAGAGGTGAAGAAGTTACACAAAGAAGTTCACTATTGATGGAAGGAGCTATGTTGAGTTTTCCTGTAGGATTAGTTAATTGGTCAGACTGGGTTAATTTTAAGTCAGCTTGGCCATTCTGTTATTAGGAGGGCTGAACTTGGTGCAGTGAAACCAGCGCTGAGAATGAAGAATAACTCTTGCCAATCGTTGTTTCTTTGTTCTAAGAAAGCAAGTGACGAGTAGCAAATAAGCAAAGCCCTCTCTCGGACAACTAAATAAGACTCTAATCATCGCACTTCTTCTCTATGGTGCAGAGGCATTGACTCGTATCAAACGCGGATGAGGTTACTCTTGGTTGCTTCGAGAGAAAAGATCTACGCAAGTGGAAGGGGACCTTAACCAACTAAGCGTTCGAAATTGAAGACAGATGGCCAAAGATTGTGCTGGCTGGAGATGATTGTTGCGGTTGAACCCCAGGTCCACCCCGGACTCTAGCGCCACCTTATGTAAGTAAGAACTTGGTGTCAAAGCTAAGTTGTCAGTCCTTAATTCAGTGTGCGTTCCAACTCTTACCTATGGTCGTGAGGTTTGGGTAATGACCGAAAGAATAAGATCGCGGATACAAGCTGCCGAAATTAGACTTCTCCGTTGTATTGCTGGTGTGATTCGTAGAGGTTGTATTAGAAACCCCGGAATACGCGAGCAACTTAAACCCACGACCCGCACTTTATGAATAATCGGGCCATAGAAAATGAATTTTGATTCTGGTCTAAGTTTGAAACGAAACATCATATTCTAGCTAGAGCATGCAATCAAAACACTTTAATAATACACTTTTCAGGTGTAGTATTGGTAGCGAGGAGTGCCAGTTGAACAAGAAATAACTTTAGAAACTTAAATTTCTGTTAAGACAGCACAACTTGGACTTGCTTATTGGATTCCTCAGAATAGATATCAAGTGGGCTTTAAGTAGGCCCGAATCCGAATGCGCAATTTCTTTTTGCAGGAACTGTTACTTCTCTACCCATATTTGCCTAAATGTATACCTTGCCCTTATTTAGTCAAATCAGTCCCTATCTTATCGCACCACTGAGTTTCGAGATGGTCGAATCTGAGATAGGTGGTACCGCGTCCTACATGTATAAATCGCCTGAAGAAATAAAATGAATGAAAAGTGAATGAAAGCTTAGATGACTAAAAAAGGAGATTTAAATAAAGGGTTTTCTCCAAATCCCGGTTTTTAGCTTTCTAAAGCTTTTCCCAACTTTGAATATTCCTTAATGAAATTTACATTAATTAGGGAGGTGCCAAAAATGTATCGTTCTTGGGCGCCAATTGAGCTCGCTACAACTGCGTTGACTATTGATGATGGTCGTGCTGCCGTAATCTTAGGTACTTTTAAAATTCGTTCTGTTCTCATTCCAATTTCTTGTTGCTCTAAGCGTTGCACGTACCATATAATTAAAAGAAACCTTTAAAAAGTGATTTCTTGACTAAATTTGGTAAAGGGATAAATTAGTCTAAAATTAGACCTCAAAAAGTGTTTTTGTCAATGGTTTTCGCTCATATAACCAAATTTATATATTAAAAACCTATTAGGTTACTTGTTCAATTCTCAACCATAAACCTACTTCAGCTAGACTCTCAGTGATTTATTTCCAAAGTATCCCTTCGTTTTTAGTCCCTCGACGAAATAACTTTCGCCAGTCCAATTAATGCGGCAAATGTAGGTCGTTGTAGAAGACACAATGGCAATATCCGACGAACAACTTAGCGCCATTAAAATACCAAAACGGTCATCACCTACGAGTATACTACTGTAATTAAATCGACATCAAAATCCATCCAGAGTATCACAATCAACCTTGACGAGGAGAGCACACATCCACATGCAGAGGCACACTCACCCAGCGGTAGACCCAACTCAAGGGTGGTAAATTGAAGATCAATTTAATTCGAATGCTCGAATTGAGTGTGATGGATAAGGTCACCGCCAGAGCCACTGCCTGGGCGACCACAAACAAAGGCGTTTTGTTATATTCCACCGGTCTCCGTGGCGTTGCAACAAATTTCCCATAATGGCAGTTAATTTTTTTTTTCTTACCAAGGGATACTCCTCCTCCTCCTGATCTGACAAAAATTAAAAAGATTATTTTATAGCAATCAATTGCTCACCTTCTCCGGCTATTGTTGGTCGATGGTAGGGATATGTATTATTATTTTTTTTTTTTTTGCACAATAGCGATCCAAATGCGATGCGATTTCGGATAGAGGTTGAGCCGTTTTGTTGTTGTTCCGTGCGTCATCTCGTCATCTTGCGCCGTGGACCGCATTGGAAACCTAATTTTTGGGTGATTTATTTTTGTCGATTTTGTGTCCAGAGGTCTGTGTCGGGTCAGCAGGGGGTCCAACATGGCCATGGGTTTACTCAGCGGTAGCTTTTGATGATTATTGTGTGCTCTAGAGTCTAGAGTGTCTCCCGTGAGAGGAACAGATATACATTTTATATGGTTGTGAGTACACGCGCGCCCCTGTGTGAGTGTTTGGATTTGGACCCGAATATAACAATGAAAGGGTACCGGTGCAGCAGTGTCGCTCTTGTGAAACGGGCGTCCGACATCAACTCAACACACAAATTGAGCCCACCAAAAATAACCAACAGATACACGAATAAAAGCAGCAACAACAACAATACTGCTCTGAATTGTAGGTTAGATTTCCATTTCCACGGCCATGGCTATTCGCGGCGCAATCATTTTATTGTGTTTATTTTTTAGACGAGATCGGATGGCCGCGGTATGTATCTATGGATTTGCTGCCGTTGCTGTTGGCTGAACGGATATCTCACACCATGTTGTGGCACTTTGTCGACTTGGTTCGCTCGCCAGAAGTTACCTGTGCACACATTACCACGATGATGATGATGGTGATGATGATAACCAACAACCGTGTGATGCACACAGAAGAACCAGAAGAAGGAGTGCTCCTCTGATGAGCGTTAAGTGATTGGGCCAACACTAGAGATGCAGGGCATAAAAACAACAAAACAACACAACATAATCATAATCGTTGCTACAACACACAGTGCTCAGTGTAAATGTCGAAGAATGAGCATGACACGAACAAATCTGTTCTTTATCGTTTTTTTTTGTTCTTCATCGTCCGTCTTTAGGTATGTGTACATATTATGTATTTTTTTTTATTTGCTGTTTATTCGGGCATCTAATCCTCTTGACCTCTTGACAAAGAGCTTCATCTAGAAAATGTGTGATGCGCTTTGTAGAGCGGAAATTTTGTTTGTTTTATTATTAATGTTGTCTTTTACATTGCATTCTTCATCAGTGGTTGGTGTTTAGGCTCTTTTGAGGTGGTTCTTCTGATGTATACCTGTTCGGTGTAGATACTCGAGGAATAAACTGTTTTTAATTGGTTGGGACGAGATACATCTTATGTGGTCTAGAAAGTCGCATGCAAGTTTTATATGACAAGGAAATTGTGTCTGTTGCGTGCGTTTTATTGCAAAAATAAATTCGAACATAGGCCTCATATATCACTTGACAATTGAAAGTGATAATTGATGGCCAATAAGAAGGAGGTTCATGGGAACCGACTAAAATCATTCGTTCAATTTGAATACTCTAAAGTTTATCAGATTTATGAAGATTGGGACTTGTTAATGACGCAGAAGAAACATGTGCAATGTAAAGTCAGTTTAGTTAAAACAACAGTTCGCTATACAACTCTTTTGTTTTACTTCTAGTAACGGCAAGTGGACAAGGTAGATTAAAGTCAATTATTCATAAATTTTCAAAGGACTACAGTTAGAAAAAACTATATTTTTACATTCTATGCTAAGAACGTCCGAAAGACACGTTTCAATGATCGTCAATTGTCAGTTGGACGCGCTAAGGTGGTAAAGTAAAGGTGACCGTAGGTAAATATTATAAATATTTGGTTATGGCATATAACTAAAGCACAAAAGACCTTACATAGTCGATGTGCTCTCTCTATATCGCCATGGCGAGTCAGAATGTTTTTTTATGGTACAACTAACGTGTAGGTTGAAAAATTGTATGGAAAACCATTAAAAAATATTGTCAGAAAAAATAGATCACATTTGTTAAGCAAATTGTAAAACGGCGAAGATGACCGAAATTCCACCGTCGCTCAAAACGAGGGAAGAATGTTGATATCCAATATAATGCTGCATTTAGCAAATCGCCTACTGGCCGAGCTTTCTAAAGCGCAAACCTCTTCCGTCTGTGCAGGATGACGATGGAGAAATCTGCTGTTCCATCAGATTAGGAAAGACCCGCCGAACCTTTGAAGTTGAAAACTATTTAAGACAAGGTGACGCGTAAGCTACCTGCTAAGCTTATCTAGTTTAGGTTAGGTTTGAGGGAAGTGCACAAGTGCTGTGCTACCACGGGGGCCTTTTTGTCCATTGTGATCCCTTGGCTTTTGGTCGTGGATAAAAATGTTAATTTTATTGGACAAAACAAATAACATGCATAAACACTTTACCCGGTTTCTTGGTGTTGTTCCTTGGCGGGGTTGGTCTACTAAGTAAACCATCCCGTACTTTTAACAAACCTGATTGTGTCCGTGGGCGCAGTAGCGCAGTGGTTAGTGTGCTGGACTACTGTGCGAGGGGTCCCAGGTTCGATCCCCCGAAAAACACAAATTACATCTTAAGGTTTTTTCTATTGCGCCACCTCTCGCGAACGTCGGACAAACATCCGAGAGTATAACTGTCATGAAAAAGCTTCTCAATTCATCAGTTCGGACTCGGCATAAAATTGTAGGTCCCTTCCATTCGTCCCAAAAATAGAAACTCACACAAACGAATGGTTGCGAGAAGCTAGGCCTAGGGTGTCTACCCGCCTGTTGCGCCACCTATTTATTTATTTTTTTTGATTGTGTCCGTCAGTGGTACCTGCACTATGTCCTCTACGTCTCCGAAAAGTCTGTCTACCATGTAAAAGAACAGAAGCTTATCTACAACATGTAGCATTTGTACGAAGCTCGCAAGCTATCATCAGAGATACAATTTTTAAAAAGTCTGTTTTACTACTATCGGGAGATCTGAGCTAGCTATCAGCGGAGGCGATGAGTCTGGATAGATATAATTTCGAATTAGTTCAAAACTTTGTCTACCTAGATTCTACAATCACCTTGCAAAATGACAGCGGCGTAGATGCAACGGATGAGATAATTGGGTCACGGGGAGATTATGGTCAACCAGCCCGGTGAGTCTTTGAGTTCACACCTGGTCCCCTGGGCCCTGAAAGACAACAAAGCAGAGGAAGATCCCGCCTCAGGTGGCGCGTATACAAGTGGATAGCAAGCAACTTGGTGTGCGTAATTGCAGATCGACCGATCTGCCTGCAAGGTAATTTTTTTTTACTCCGGAAGCAGTTAGGAAGACAAGTATCTTCTCTGGGGGTATTTCGGCAAGATTTGCTGGGATAACGATTTCTTCGCCAAGGACATTCTTTCTAAGCCGAAAGAGAGCCGGACATTCCGTGAGAATGCGAAAAGAGGTTTCGTCGCTCTCCAGACATAGTCTACATGTGGGGTCCGGTGAGACTCCAACTTGGTGAAGATGTTTTTTCGTAAGGCTATTGCTAGTAATTAAGCCTGTTAGGATTCTTAGGTTATTTTTTTCCAGGTTGCTAAGAAAGTAGGATTTCCTGAGGGAACATTTTTGGAAAGAATTGTTTGGTGCAGTTCTGTCCGGGTGTTTTAAGTCTGACTTCATTAGATTCGATTAGGGCTAAGTTCTTGACGTGCTTCCTGAATCATCTCTTACTGACGCCGCGGAAGGGTTCAGGTCCAACAAGTGGCATTGTCGCGCCGGTTTTGGCCAGTGAGTCTGCCGTTTCATTTCCAGCAAAGCCACTGTGGTCTGGAATTCAGTGTGGTATGACTAGATTTTTCTTTGCTAGTTCGTAGATGGCCCTGTACGTTTCCAGGACCAGCTTCGATTTTATGACAGCCCAAAGCCCAAAGCTTTAAGAGCAGCTTGGCTATCTGAGAAGTTTTATATTTTTTCCAGTCTTTCCTTGGAGGGATGATGATAGAGAAGTTTTTATGGAAGCCACATTTAGGTAGCATGTCGTCTAAAAACATGCTGAATGCTCCTTCAGATTCCATTACGTCTATTAGGGACAGGTGACCTTCATGGTAGGAGTAGGGGTCGATATTTTTCAAGTGGATTAGACAATGAATACTCAGTCTTGCTTCCATTTGAATATGTACCTGAATAGGTAATAGGCCAGTATATCATCTGGGGTTTTAAATTCCAATTGTTACCGCAGATTCGACAGCAGATCCAAAGGGATCTGGTTGCTCTGTTTACGATACGTTCTATTTGTGGTTTCCATGATAGTTTGCTGTCAATGATGATTCCCAGGTATTTGCCTCTCCGTGAAAATTCAATGGTTTCTCCATTCATGGTGGGGCGAATTAGAAGATCTAGTTTCCTTCGTTTGATAAAAGAGATGATTGTCGTCTTTTTGGATTTACAGAAAGTCCTTCTTTATGACACCATCGTAGGACTATGGATAATGACTTTAGCAGTATTTCTGATATCGTGCTTTCGAATTTACCACTGACAATGATTGCTACGTTGTCAGTATATCCTATAGCGTCGATTCCTTGATTAGACACAGATTGGAGTAGGTCGTCAATGACTCGGGACCATAGGAGAGGCGAGAGGACACCATCTAATAGTTGACGCCGAAAGTTCCACTTCATCAATGCTTGTCTGGATTACTCTTTCGTTGAGCATTGCCATAATCCATCTTCCTATTATTGGGGACAGATTCATCTTGTTGAGAGCACTGTTGGTGGTTTCAAAGGATGTGTAGTTAAAAGCTCCTTCAATATCTAAAATAGCATCAAAACAGATTTCTTTTCTATTGACGGAGTATTCAATTCTAGTTACAAAGTGCTGACTCGGTGGATTTGCCCGGTTGATAAACATGTTGAGATTGGCTAAGCGGAAATATCTGCAGTTCTTTGTCTCTTATGTGTCTGTCAACTAGTTTTTCCATGCTTTTGAGAATAAAAGACATGAGGCTAATGGGACGATATGATTTCGGACTTGAGTCTGAATTTCTTCCTGACTTTGGTAGATACTGAACTGTTACCTTTCGTCAGGCTTCTAGTATATGACCATAGACCAGGCTGCAGGTGAACATTTTGGTGGGTAGCGTGTCAGCTCCCGCTATAGTGGTGCCGGAAAAATGCCGTCATTTCCTGCTGCTTGTAGGGCTTCACAGAATGTAGGGCCCATTTTATGGCATTTGGTTTGCATATATGTCGAGCAGCTACTTCTCCGGACGGAGCGGTCCATGCTTCGGTGGATTGGTGATATTAAACGCATGTATCCAACCAGGATCCCACGTGCTATGGAATCCTCTAGGTAGACCTATGCGTCCTCTAGGTAGACCAAGGATGAGATGGTTACATCAACTCCATAATCTCTCCTATACCCGTATGGGGATTGCCCTTGATGATTTAGAGTCGATGGTGGAGAATCGACAGCTATGGAGGGTCCACTTGAGCAACCTACACCCTTACTTACTTTACTTTAGATGGCGCTCACAGTCCGGGATGGACCACGGCCTCAACCAACAAGCCCCTGCAGCCAGCTCGGTCCCTAGCTATAGTTGCCTCCAGTTACGCACACGAAGTTGGTTGAGGTCGCTCTCCAATTGTGCCCGTCACCTGAGGTGGGGTCTTCCTCTGCTTTGTTGTCCCTCAGGGGTGGACTCAAAGACTCGTCGGGCTGGTGCGTTGTTGTCCATACGCTCCACGTGACCCAGCCATCTCAGCCGCTGTATTTTGAGCTTTTTGACTAGGTCAATGTCGCTATATAGCCCGTAAAGTTCGTCGTTGAATCTCCTCCTCCACACTCCATCGATACAAACTAGACCGAAAATCACTCGAAGAATCTTTCTCTCAAAGCGTGCCAAGAGGTTTTCATCAGCTTTTGATAGGGTCCATGCTTCTGCGCCATACAACAGGATCGGTATGATTAAGGCCTTGTACAATATCTCCTTGGTTCTGCGAGAGAGGGCTTTACTTCTTACATGCCTTCTTAGCCCGAAGAAGCAGCGATTGGCAGGAGTGATTCTTCGTTTGATTTCTACGCCGATGTGGTTTTGCGAGGTAATTGTAGAGCATAGGTAGACAAAGTCTTTAACTACTTCGAAGTTATATCTGTCAACCGTGACGTTTTTTCCGAGTCGCCTATGTTGAGAGACCTTTCTGGATGACAGCATTATACTTCGTTTTGTCCTCATTAACAGCCAGACCCATCTTCGCCGCCTCCGTTTCAATGCTTGCAAACGCGCCATTGACAGCCCGCTGAGTTCTCCCAATAATGTCATCCTACACCCGCGAACCACTTTGTCAGTGGCAAGAATTTTATTGAGTCGGCAGCTGGAAGGTATGCCCGATATATCTTCACAGAACCGCCTGAATGATTCTTTGTTTGCCTTTTTAAGTTCTTTGTTTAAAAAGGTTTAATCATGGTTTAATCCAGCAGTTATTTTTTACTCCCTTTTCTTTTTTAAGTGGCAATAATTATTGCAAACTTTATCTTGTAAGATTATATTTTAACTGATAACTAGCAGAAGAAAATCATGTGGACACGGTTATGAAAATACTTTCCAGTGAATAAATTCCCAAAATTCTGCCAAAGACCTCGCGATATTGAAATCTAGAAAATATTAATCTCAAATGGACATATGCACCTTAACTGTTAAAATAAATGAAAACGCCATACAATTTGTATATATTCTTGAATTTGTTCCGGTATAAAGTAAAATCTTGGAACCCAAAATAGAGTAGAGGGTTCAATCATTGCGAATGGCCAAACAATCGCCTTGACTGTTGGCTCCTTGATATCGTATTTTAAACCGATCGACGCGTTCATACAAATGGAACTCTCATAAAATCTTCAAACAAATTTTCCTTTACAGAAACGGTACCAAGCTCTTCACCATCGACCCGCATAACATATACCCTCCTCTCCTACACAGTCTAAGCAAAAGGATCTCTGTTTACTAAAACAATTAGTGCGGAACTGCAAGAATTGTTCAACAAGGTGCTAATCGTAGTTTTGTCTTCATTTTTTGGTTACGCAGCAAAGTAAATGTTTCCTCACATCGCATAGCGGTGGTCTCAACCCGTTCCCAACAACCTATACCTTTCGGTTCAGCCAAGTGCATATGTCACATCTTATCGCACTCAACCCTCGCTGTAATCCAATAATCATTTGTGTCCATCATCGTCTTTGGCGAGCGCACTGGTACTTGTGCCTCACCAGTTTGGGTCATCCGGATGGTTTTTGTTTGTTTATTTGCTCGCTACAATTCAGGTATATAATAGGTATTCTTTCCGCTTTTTGTTTGAGCTCGAACAAGCGCTTAGTTCGGCCGTGCACATACCGTGCCAGCCGTAAAACTACAAAATCACTTAATGTATCGCGCCATCGCACTTGTTTCGGTTAATGACAAAGACCAATATTTTCTTCCTGTGACATTCTTGCTGCCCGGTCTAATTGCGTTTATGTTTCATCGTTTCCCCATCGCGGTTGTCTTTATTTTTAGTTTCTTTGCTTAAAAAAGGGGTACCCAATACCCATGACTTAAGAGCGCATGAAAAAAAAAAAAACATAAAGCGCATTTTGTCTAAGCCATGGGATGAGGTCTGATGCTAATGGGGAGCCTCAACATTCCACCCAACTTATGGTGTCGTACCGGTATGTATATCGAAGCAGAACAGTGTGTTCTTTGGCTTATAGGAGTTAGACACATAGGAAGTTGCATAGGTAATTTATTAAAATTTATTGCATGTAGAAATTAGAGTCTTTTGATGGATGCAGGTATTTTTCTGTTAATTCTTCACGGCGAGGTAACAAGCGAACTATCGACAGAAGAATTGACAAATATTAAAAAAATGGGCTACTGTTTGAGAAGCTTTCACTGTACAAACTTTAACCACTTGTAAGTTTGTCATAGGTGTGTAATGTTAAGGAGGCGATAATACTACTTCTGATGAACGCGAGAGTGATAGTGAGATGTACTACAGACTACATAGACTGCCAAATAATATTGAGAATAAATGACCGGCCATATGACATATGGTCGATGATCATATTTTTTGTACATGGAAAATGATACATATTTTAGCTGCAGCTTTACTTCTTTTAGCTATAGATATCTTTCAAAAGTTGTCACCGATTGGTATACTACCACAGCTACAGCTGGAGCAGAAGTCTATTACACTCGACAGTGTCGATTAGCAAACATAGGAAAACAAGATGCGTATAAAGCGGCCACGATGCTGTGAATGAAGACTAGAGCTACTAGAAGCTAGACGGGAGGAAAATTGGCTATAAAAATAGAGCACGAGGAGCGTCTGATCGAAGAATTTGAAAGACGCGTTACTCTAGGAACAATGTACTTCCGTAGATATTTTACCTAAAGTTAAAAGAAAACAACGTGCCAGGGCGAAGATCCCAGTTTGTGCTATAAATGATAACAAATTATTTCTGCAGACTCTATAATGTTGAAGAAGATCAGAATCCATAGCCAAGCTAAAAACCAAAATGCTACACATGACGGTTTACTTGCCAAGCTTTTAGAGCAGCTGAAGATGACTTGGCAGAGAGTGCATGCACAATCTTATGTCTAAAATTTAGTCAGATGAATACACGCCTGTTGAATGGAATCTCATCATCACTTTCTGTCAAATGTTCAAGAAGTCCAAATAGATACTCCCAATGTTTACGACTTCTTTACTCGGTATGGAACTTTATATTCCACATTGCATCAAAAAACCAGCTTCAAAAAAACCCTGGTTTAACAAAGAATGCAAGCGAATTACCGCAGCGAAAAACAAGGCTTTCCGTGAATGGCGGTCAAACCCATCGGAGCAAAAAAGATAAGAATTCATAATTCTTCGAAATAGATACAACCTAATTATTGAATCGGCGAAGACAACTTACAACGAAAGAGTCACTAACAAAGTAATTGGATGTCCTAACGGCTCACGCGCAGTCTGGTCCATGGCAAAGACAATCAGTTCAAACTTTAGTTGCTCTTCCTTTCCACCTCTAGTAAAAGAAGATGGCATGCTAGCCACAACTCCTAAAGAAAAGGCAGACCTTTTCGCTAGCATGTTTTCACTGAACTCCACCCTAGATTCTGCACAACTAGAGCCACCAAATACCCCGAGGGTGCAAACATCGATGGCTGAAGTGAAATTTCGGTCTCGAATAATTCAACGCATCCTTAAGGAACTAGATTGCAATAAGAAAACGGGACCCGACGGAATTCCGGCTATAGTACTCAAGAGCTGTGCTCCAGAACTTGCACCTGTACTATGTAAGCTGTTTAGCATGTCGTACTCGCAGAAGATGTTTCCTTCTTGCTGGAAAACCGCTCGCATTCAACCTATTCCAAAGAAAGGGAGGAAATGTCTGCCACAAAACTATCGTCCAATAGCGTTACTTTCAATGCTCCCGAAAGTATAATGGAAAAGGCAATAAATGTCGAAATAATCAAATATCTAGAAGACCACCGATTAATAAGTGACAGGCAATACGGATTTCGGAGCAGTCGTTCCTCTGGAGACCTGTTAAGCTACGTAACGCACTTATGGACGCAAGCAATTGAACAACACGGCGAATCCAGAGCCGTAGCCTTGGACATATCAAAGGCATTTGACCTAGTCTGGCATAGAGCCTTATTAGGCAAGTTGGCGTCTTATGGATCATCTAATTCGTTTGCCATAAATGCAGGAGTGCCTTAAGAATCTATTCTTTCCCCAACTCTATTTCTTCTCCACATCAACGATTTGCTTGGATCGACAAATAATAATATCTACAGCTTTGCTGATGACAGCACTCTTATGTCCTTCATCTCGAACAGTGGGCCTGTGAATGCGGCTACATCACACAGTCAGAGATGTTAACAAATTAGTTCTCTAAATGGTGATCTGGACAAAATCTTGAAGTGGGGAAAACACAACTTGGTAGTATTTAATGCAAACAAGACACAGCTCACAACATTTTTCAGGAAAAATGCATCAACAGTTCCCCAGATCCAAATGGATGACCATCCAATCCATCCCAAGGACTCAATGCACCTTCTAGGAGTCACAGTCAATTCAGGAATCACATGGCAGGAAAAATAATTTCGAGGCAGTAAATTATACTTCTTCTATAGCTTGCGGTGAAGTCTAAGAATAATATCAGCGCGAACATCAAAGTAAGAATTTCACTAGCCAATCGCGTTTCTATGGGTAATTGTAAACTAAAGCCCTCTTATGGACGTTGTAGAAGATCCTTACCATACTGAAAGTGAATGCAACTAGTCTCAGTTGCTTTGGGAGAAGCATTCTTCGTTTGTCTGAAAACAAAAGAGTTGAACACCGAACTGTACTACTTTTTCAACTAAACTAACTATACACATGGCAAGAATATGTACGGCACTCCGTATAGACATGTATGTATGTATTTTAATTACTATACGTAGAACACGAACACGAGTTGACCAGTATCAATATTATATGACACACAGATGCGTTCATCCTTCTCACCATCGCTTTCGTTATGCAATGGGAAATCAACGTTAACGAAAGAGTGTGCGATTTTATTCCCATCGTGACGCACTACCAACCAATCGGTAGTTGAAGGTGTTAAGAGCAAGAAGTGCATATGCAACAGGCTTAGTCACATGCGCTACTACTACTCACATTTCTCTCAGCATACTCGTTTGACATCCGATATGACCACATGGAATGTTTTAATGCCTTTCGGTCTTTGCGACAGGAAGCGGATTTGGAATCTCTCTGGCAATATATCGCATTCCATTTGCATTATATCGGTACACACTGCCATAAGAAATCCGTAACAAAAAAAAAGAGACTCAAAGTATGCCAAACGAGCTGCTAACTGGAGTCTTCAAAATATTCCGGTGCAATTATCAGCCCCTTTGCAGACTCAATTAAGGGCATTTAAAAGTATAAATCAAATAATGACACATCCTCGAGGCTATCGTGTCCTCGTCATCGTCATCATCGTTGTCATTATTATCATCGTCTTTGCTGTTGCTGCATCATCATCATCATCGCGTCACACACCGCTGTTGTTCCTACTCATTGATTTTTTTTTTTGTTGTGTTGGTCTTCATCCTTTCTCTGAGATTGATCTGGTCTGTCGAGGATGGAGGATCCGTAGTCACCATTATTTACAGTGTTATGCGTTACATGAATTGACCACGAAATGCCACCACACTGCTCCCGTGGAGTGAAAACTGTACATAGCACCGTGCCGCAGAAATTGTTCGCCTCCTCCTCTAGCGTTCGCTCTTGCATTTATACACACCGTGCCGCATCACAAAGAAGCTTACACCGGCTCAATGGCATACAATTATCACAGGACCATCATCAAGCATCATCCAATCTGGAGCCATGGCTCGGGGCTAGCGATGAGAATAAGACTACAACCGGACGACTGGACAGTAGGTTTATTTGTATGGCTGTATAGTGTATGTGTGCGGCGAAGACGAACCACACTTGGCAATCTCTCTTTGGGAGCCGCGGAGGTTCTGCTGATGCTGATGACTTGGTGCAGTTGATGCGCGCGGCAACAATTAACTACGCAGGCGCGCCTAGTGAGCTGAGATATGAGTGTGGTTGGTGTTGAAAAGTAAAGAAGCTTTAATAAATTACCGCAGTATTAAACTGAATAATTGCGTCTGCTGCTTATTTACGAGTGGGACCATCGCTTTGCCCATATATAACTCGACTCAACCAGATGCTTGTAGCCTGTGGTCCAGTTGGCGTGATGGACTTGTGCAGGTTTTCTTCATCTTTTTTTTTTGCAAATTGTCCACTAGAGGGAGATAGATGATTGACTCTAATTACGAATGGCGGATATTTTTATAGAGTAATGTGAAAGTTGCCCTGTTTTCAGTGCACATATCGGTTGTACGTAAAGTATACCTAACACCTAAGTATGTTCCGGTTATGTCAGATTCAAAAGGACATAGTGGACTTGCGTTTTTTTTAAAGAACTTGTTACGACAATTGCAGGCAGCGGAAGTGATAAGTTTGCCTAAGGCTATTCAGGAGTTCCAAAATACCTATTGGGTATCTTGGATTGGTCATCTTCTCAATACTGAAGCAAACAATCCTTCTTTGATATATTATTCATTAGCAGAAAAACTGCGTCTTCAGATGAAAGTTTATTGTTAAGCCGTACTGAATGTAGTAAGTCTTTTATTAGTTGTATTGGTTTTGGGCCTTTTCCACATATTATTGTATCGCTTGCTCACATTGTAGGTATTATACTTCTTACTACTCCTACGACTATATGTGGCCAACTTTCCACGTAAGACTATAGGGATCACGTATAACTGACTGTCTACTATGTTCTTGCGAATTGAACTGCTGTTTCCTGAGTTGGCCGAAGTAATATAACACGAACAAACTTCTAGCAGCGCTTGATCTGTGCCGTGCGGCATTTTTTAATCTGCAGCCCCATTCTGTAGTCTTTAATAGTGTTGGGTACATCTACTAGTAAATTTGGAGGCCCTATCTGAGTACCGCCATATGATTTTCGCATACTTAACTGGCGATTCCTGAACGTCCGGTAGATTAAACTCTTCGGTCAGAGCAGCTAAAATATTTGAGTTTGTCAGTTTCCGCTGTCAGTCAGAATGAACCATTCAACCTGGGCGATGAAAGCCATCAAGACTTCCGTCCACCTGACCAAAATGAGGTAAGGATAGCAATATCCAAGCTAAAGTCCAAAGAAAGCTGCAGGACCGGACGGTTTATCGGCCGAGCTTTTTAAGGCAGCAGGGGATGACTTGGTAGAGAGCATACACCAACTCGTTTCTAAAATTTGGTCAGAGGAAAGTATGCCTGATGAATGGAGCCTCAGCATTGTTTGCCCGATCCATAAGAAAGGAGACCCTCTAAAATGCGCCAACTATAGAGGCATCAGTCTACTTAACATCGCTTACAAAATTCTGTCTGCCGTACTGTGTGAACGCCTGAAAGCATTTGCAACGAACTGATTGGACCCTATCAGTGCGGTTTTAGGCCCGGTAAGTCCACAACCGACCAAATATTCACACAACGGCAGATCCTGGAGAAAACTCAAGAAGTCCAAATCGATACTCATCACCTATTTATCGATTTTAAAGCCGCATATGACAGGATTTATAGAGACGAGCTATACAGAGCCATGTCTAGTTTTGGCATCCCTGCCAAACTTGTCAGATTGTGCAGAATGACGATGGAGAACGCTCGCTGCTCCGTAAAGGTCGGAAACAGTCTCACCGAGACCTTTGATGTCAAAAAAGGATTTAGACAAGGTGATGCGCTGTCATGTGACTTTTTCAACATCATTCTTGAGAAAATTGTGCGAAACTCGCAAGCCAACACCAGGGGCACAATTTTCCAAAAGTCTGTGCAACTACTTGCATACGCTGACGACATCGACATCATTGGCAGAACACAGCGAGCTGTCACTGGTGCGTTTGCAAGTATCAGTACAGAGGCGGCAAAAATGGGTTTAGTGGTGAATGAGGGCAAAACAAAATATATGCTGTCAACGAGACACATCGACGAATCGGACAGAACGTCACGATAGACAGCTATAACTTTGAGGTAGTTCGGGACTTTGTCTACCTCGGCTCCGCTATTAATTCTGAAAATGACATCACATCAGAAATCAAGCGAAGAATTACACTTGCCAACCGCTGTTACTTTGGCCTAAGAAGGCAATTGATTAGTAAGGCCTTGTCGAGAAACACCAAGGAGACTCTATATAAGACCTTCATCATACCAGTCCTGCTTTATGGCGCAGAATCATGGACGTTGTCAAAAGCGGATGAAGATCTCCTTGGGCGCAAGATTCTTCGAGTGATTTTCGGTTACGTTTGCGTTGACGGGCTTTGGAGGAGGAGATTTAACAGCGAATTCTACGAGCTGTACAGCGACATCGACTTGGTCAGAAAAGTACGTATCAGTCGACTAAGATGGCAAGGACATGTAGAGCGAATGGACACCAACGCTTCGGCCCGAAGAGTTTTCGATACGAACCTGGCGGGACAACGCAATAAAGGAAGACCTCGCATTAGGTCGCGCGCACAAGTGGAAGAGGACCTCAACCAATTTGGAGTGCGCAACTGGAGGCAGTTAGCCAAAGATCGTGCTAACTGGAGAGGCGTGTTGGTTGAGGCCCAGGTCCACCCCGGACTGTAGCGCCATCTAAGTAAGTAAGTATTGATCTATTAATGATGAATTTCGACGTCCAAAATTAATTTCGACTTCGACTTCACGAGTGACAATGCCGAGTTTTCTTGTAGGATTGGTCAGGCTGGATCAGTTTTAAGACAGCTTGGGCATTCTGTTATCAGGAGGACTGAACTTGGTGTCAAAGCTAAGTTGTCAGTCTTTAATTCGGTGTTTGTTCCTACTCTATGGTCATGAGATTTGGGTAATGAATAACCGAAAGAATAAGATCGCGGATACAATTAGCTGCCGAAATGAGATTTCTCCGTTGTATTGCTGGTGTGACCCGTAGAGATTGCATTAGAAATACCAGATTACGTGAGGAACTCAATGTCGAGTAGCTACTTCTCCTGACGGAGCGGTCCATGCTTCGATGGTTTGGTCATGTTACACGCATGTCCTCAACTAGGATCCCACGACGTGCTATGGAATCCGTACCATCGGGCAAGCGTCCTCTAGGAAGACCTAGGATAAGATGGTTATATCAAGTCTATAATCTCTCCTCTACCGGCATGGGGATTGCCCTTGATGATTTGGAGATGGATGGCGGAAGATCGAGAGCTTTGGAGGATCTACTGGAGCAACCTACACCCGCGACCCACTTAATGTACAAGCGGACCATTTGAAAATGAATGAAAGCAAAATAGCCATTACAAGATTACAAGCGCGAACAAGAAAAGTGCGGTTCTGTTGGGTTTCAGTCCAAGACCTCGTTGAACAAATTGATCTTAAATGATGTAGCGATTCTTTTCGAGCAATATTAGGAACCTGCACCTTGAAATAACTGGGTTACCGGTAAGACGGGAACGTCTGAAATTTGGGCCTTCTTGAAGGGCGTCCGTACATTACACCTGTAGATCCGAATGTTGTTTTCCTCTATCCGTGCTGCAGGTTCGTCAATAATGAATTCATAATTGCTCTTCCATCTATTCGCTGTAGGATGTCGAGGGTTTAAAATTGCCTAAATAAAATTTTGAAAACTCATAACAATCGAAAGAATACACCAACAAACAAATTCAGATGGACAGAGAAAAAAAACCCATACACTTGTGTTTGGTGTATGCAATATCATCAACTGTATATTCAGCTTAATCTCAAGGACAAAGTAATTTCAAAAGCAAAAGTGATCGTGACTGGTGCTGTCAATCCTCTCCTTTGAAATTTCCATACTCATTGCTGCAGTCAAACGATAAATCGTTAGTCTTCCCCCTCTTCAGCAGAAATTGTCAATGAAGGAGTCAAATTCACTGCCAGATTAAACTCAATTAACTGTGCGACTGGCCAAGCTACCCAGAAGCACATGTCTACTGGAATGAAAAGTAGATTACGAGATGATAGGTCTCTATAAGCATACAGCTCCACAGTGTGGACGATACATATGCTTATTATTCCCATTCATACAACATGCATCTGATAGGGAACGTGCAAATAAATGCGCAACAGAAAGAGAAACTGAAAACTCTGATAATGAATTAATGGCATTACCATCCCGATTCCACCCGGGGAAGACCCAACGGCAGGCCGGTGCGGTGGCCACTTTACTCAATAGTGGTAGAAAAGGGAACGTAAATACTTGATTTAGCCAGTAGACAAAGACGCAAGACGACTCCTGAACTTCTTCTGTCAAAGAACTCGTCGAACGGAATGATGCACATTGCACACACATATGCCCAACAGCGTTGACCATCATCGCACTCCACTTGACGAGTGCTGCTCGGTAAGCATCGTGGGATACATTAGAAGCAACAGCATCAGCATCACAGCTTCTGTGCGCCAGGATACTTAAGAGATTTTAGGGATCCCAGATCCGAGCCTCACATCGATCGGTGCAACTGCAGCGCGACGAACTCAAATGGTTTCGGTTCGTGACTTGTCCTCCATCCAGATATCATGCAAACTTCTCCACAAAAAAAAGAAAAACTGAACAAAAAAAAAAAACAACACACCCAAGCGGGATGTAATCAAATCACCGAACGAAGCATTCTGCATTCAGATACATTCTTACGCGTTCTCCATGCTTATCCATCATCCAGACACTGAGGTCCGAATCTTTCGGTTGTATTTTTGCACTTCTACTCCGTTTGAACTTCTGGGGTTTCTGGTCGCCACACACCACGTGAGGAGCCCGCTCCAACAGTCCAACCATGAACTGATACACAAAATGGCCAGCCTAGTGAGTCGTTATAAAATTTGTATCGACATCTTAATACGAAACCCGATCCATGTGAATTAGCCACAAGAGTGTGTTCCTTGTCAAAGCCCAAAAAAAGCGTCGTCGTCGTCGTCGTCTTCGTCATTCCAAAGACAAAGGATGTGAGACAGCGCCATCATCACCACAATCGCCAATGGGCCAGCCTTTTTGAAATTCAATAGGGTGCAACCTTTTCGACCCGTTTTGGGGTGGTGTTCGGGATCATCTGGCCAGTCAAGTGGAACACAAATGGATTCAACTTCAACTTTGGGCGGCCACAATAAGAAATCTTGTGGTGATCTTTGATCTTGCAGGTTTTTTTTTTTTTTTTTTTTAAAGGTGAAAAACCTTCGTGACACGCATCTGACAAGCGACCGTACAACAACTTCGACACCAAGACATACTCTGAAGGGAGACGGCTGACATAAAGTTAAAAATGGAGAAGATGTCCCCGTATGGAGGACCTCACGTTAGTAATGGGATCGCGTTTGGTTTAATTTTCGGTGCGGTTTGATGCCATCAAATACACTTCGGCAGACATTTTTGTTGGCTCCTACTTCACTTTGAATGTCCAAGTCGTGCGACCATGATGGTAGGTCGTCGGTAGGTATCAAATTTTTGCCGTTTGAATATCGATTTGGCTCTATACAGCAGTGGCTTTGAAACCTAAATAGGTTTATGCAATACGCTGATAACTGTACAATAACCAAAATCTCACCACTTAATGCTGATGAAGCGAGCACTGAGATTGGCTTGCATAACACTCCAGTACACCGGTTCTTGGAAAATCAATTGAGAAGTTTAATGTCAGACGACTGTAGTTGGTGGTTTTGCCGAAAATTTATTGCAAGGGGTAGAATCTGACAACGAATAAAAGTGAAAGCTTATAAGATAAATGAAGACACTTGATCCCCGAGGTGAGACAATGAAGCAAAACGACAGTACTTCGACTCTGAGTTTGTGGTCGATGTAATGAAGTATCTGCCTCAATTATGTTGTGTGTTTGGTAAATCGGGTTTCTCACAAACGGCATTTTGAACTTAGGCGCCATTTAACTTGTATTGCTTTAGTCGGTTGATTGACATACCACTCCTATTTAAGCTTTACATAAATCCCTTTAGGCTACTTTTTGTGAGCCACAAACTGGCACATAAGAGTCTATGTGGATCTTAGTCATATATAAAGACTGGCTTTTTGGCTATCTTCATAAGACGTGGGAGGATTCCGTTCGCTGCTACATATATATAGCAATTGAACAGTGTTTTTAGATGCGAGACGCACCCACAAATAACTTTTGTTAAGTCCGAAACAGATCCCTAGTCTTACATAGTTATAAGCCTCTCCAAATGAGGCTAGGATCCTGTCAATGCAGGTTTAAAAAAGGTATATTCGCGTTTGACTAGCAGTCAACAGATGGTGCTTTAAACGATTTATGTGGGTGAGAAGACGTATTCTGTCATATAACCGCCACGACAGGCTCGGACGTAGTCTAATCTGGAAGTCCAATTTTCGATGACTTTTTCCAACTTTTTCCGGATGATGTGGCGATTCTAGTTCGGGGTAAATTCTTGAACACTTTGAGTGAAACCATGGAATGAGCCCTCAACAAGCTCAGAAAATGAGCGGAAGGGTGTGAACTAGAACTAGTACTTTTTAGTAAAAAATACAAGATACCACCCTTCATTCTACCCAGGACTGGTGGTATCTTTTACCCCTGGACCTACAAATAAAACTGCAAGCAGGTAATAGTGCGCTTCGGCTAACTAACGCAGGGTTTTTCAAAACCAGGGCTGCATTCCGGGTTTGACTAATTTAACTACAGCGTTGACAAGCTATGACAGTTCGAAGGAGGGGAAGTTAACTAAATTAACGAGAGGCAAAAGTGTGGTTCATTTCACTCATACTACAACATGTCATTAGTAACAATATCTGTCCCAGATTCCAAAAAGTAACTAAATAAACAATCGCTGTTAATTTAGTTAAAATAGTTAAACCTGGAATGCAGCCCTGATAGTTAGGACATAGCTCTATACTAATGGAATTTTTCTCCAACATCCCCGATAAAACGGATGAAAGTTTGGGGGAAATTGACTTCGACACTCACTCCGTACGAAGTACAATACCCAGATAGGGAGGACTGGCAAAAGAATGCGGTTTCGAATGACAATGAAATCTCGATTTATACGGATAGCTCCAAAACTAAGGAGTGTACAGGATCAGGTATTTACTCTAGGGATATAGACCTACACGTGTCATTACAACTTCCGGATACATGCAGTGTGTTTCAGGCAGCGGTTCTGGCCGTGCTTAAAGCTGCGAATCTACTTGATATGGGATCAATATCCAACAAGAATATCGCTATCTAGGTACATTGATATTCAGGCTGCGCTAAAGGCGCTAGAGTCCTTCATCATCAAATCTGAACGTCAAGAGCTGCCGCACAATGCTTAGAGCACTATGCGCGCAGAACCAGGTCAGATTGTGTTGTGTACCCGGACACTGCGATATTGAGGGTAACGAACGGGCTAAGGTTCTGGCGAAAACCGGAGCTGAGCTTCCACCTAATGAAACAATTGAGGGCATAAGACCACCAATAGCCGTGGCAGAGAATTATTCTCGAGGATATCAAAAATAGGGTAGATCAGAGACGGTGTAATATAGTAGGGCACAGGGATAGGAAAAAATCTGTAGAATTACTAAAGCTTAGCAGATCAAGGCTAAGAATGGCAATAGGGATACAGTGATAAATCACTTGACAGCTGACAAAATGGCCGCCAGTTAAAATAGTGTTGCCAACTCAAAGTTATATACCTCTAAATAAAACACCCTTTACATAAAGTTCAAGTTTTCTTAACAGGATAACGTGATTTTTTGAATGCTTTGCTAGAATCAGCATAAAAAACGTACGTTTGTAAATCATTCACTATTATTGAACTATCACAAAAGTGTTTATTTTTTTTTATGTTCTCTTTTTTGTCCTTTATTTTTTACAAATACTCCCTTTTTTATAACTTTAGGACCAAAATCTTCTCTTTTTATTGGGACCACAGATACCTAGTGAGAGTAATTTTTTTTTTTTTTCAAATATCTTCAATTATAGTGTACAAGTACAAGTAATAGTTTTGGGTATTAAAGTACTCCTCTAGTAAACTAATTTGTTAAACTTACCTAACGGTAGGATTTTGTAAAAAGCTGCGATATTTCTTTCATCATTATGAAACTATAACAATGTTTGAAATAAATTTGACAAAAGCCGTAAGCCCTGGCAGCTAGTGCTATATGTAATAATATTAATGTAGTATTTCATTACTTGTTAATAAATTATAATAATAATAATACTAAATTTGACAAAAAAATTCATATCTTGCTATTGGACTAAAGTAAATATCTCCTGATATACCGGCCCACTTTAATTTTTAACCTACCTAAAACAAACAGGACAAAAGGATCTTTTTGCAAAATGGCCTAAAGTTTCAAATCAATAAGGGTCCTGAGTTATAGTGTTTATAAACGGATTGTTGGACAAATCTTAAATGGTTGCCCAAACTTGTTACTTGCGTAAATGGTTGTGAGTGCTTCGTAAAAGATTTATGTTCGGTATGGTAGGTGATGAACTTATTTCCGCTTCAGCTTCCTTTTTACCTTTCCTTCCTCTTTCAATCAAAGTGACAATGCGTAAGTCATAATTCAGTTCGCATTGTATTTCACCATCGGTTCCAAAATTATTATTATGCCCGGGCAGTGTGATGTGCAATTTTGCACCTCCGATTGTACCAAGCGGATTAAGAGCCACATGCGCGGATCAGCAGCCACACAACAAAAGTACAAACCAAACCACACTTATTCATGTATGTGTCTCTGAAACACCCATTTTTTAACAATAAAACAAACATCACAATATACTTACTTTATTTCGTCCATGGTCCGCACTGATAATCATCTGGCCACGTACGGCTATATGGGGCTTCATTGAGCGGATGGCGCGTTCACTCCTAAATGCTACACAATCACTTATGCATTTAAATAACATCAGATATGTGAACCATGAAAATAATTTACCTTTTGTCATCTTCCAAAGCGGACAGTGCAGACGACTGTCCTCCTGGATGTTGCCACACAGCTCCTGCCTTCCTCTGACCACGTACATCAACCATCATCTCCTTAGCGGTGAATCGTCTACGTGCAATGAACGAGCGCCTTTTAAACCATTCGATCCTGCCAGCAGTACACACATACAAACACCAGCGGAAAGCATGAGTGTAGGCAGAGATTGGCATCCTCCGTCCACACAATATATCGCTATTATGCTGATAACATTTATAATTCCCGCAAGCTGGAGTCCCAGTGTTGACCCCAGGCAGAAGAGGTGATAGCTGTTATCCCGGCCGAGGTGTCCACACTCTTTTCGTAGCGCTTCGCCCAGAGCCGAACAATGCGGTACCACATTGTCCGGCATCGATATTAGTGCGCTTTTGTCATATGGTTAATCGTAAAGGAATGCTCACCGCAGGGTGCCACAAGTTTTGTGATTTTTTTTCTGTTTTTTTGTGCCGCTAGCATATCCTCGGACTTTGCTGTCTCACCAGTGCGTTGCCTGTGCTGTTGCTGGTGCTGGTGCTGGTACTGGTGCGACTTGGACACTAGTACTGTGGCCAAATCTGACTTCTGCAATCTGTGAAAGAAGTTCGCAAATCTTGTGGATTGCTGTTCGGGATTCATCGCATATTTGTCGAAGACTTTATTGCTGACTGCTGTTTAGTTTTTTTTTTTTCAGTTTATATTTTTATCTTGTCTGAAACGATGCGGAATATGAGAAATGTAATTTTTTATTCAGTTTTGAGGTAGTTGATGGGGAGTGCTGTTGCGTATGCACTTATACCGCTTGTAATGAAATTTGGGTTGAAATTTATTTCCATTCGTATATCATAAAAGTGAATGCTGTATTTATCTACATAACTTATGAGACTGAAATGAAGCACTTGCTCATTTGGGAGCAAAATTAACTATTAACTTTTGGTGGCAACTGACCATTGCTTTCAAACATGGTGAGAGTTTGCTTTAGCTATAAAATTTATTTAAATGTAGAAATTCTTAAATTTCACATTCACCCAACTTATCACAAAGATCCGAGGCATGAGTTAGCATCAGAACTTTTTTTTCACCGTTATTTGAACTGGGGGTCAATTTGAGATTTGCACTAACAAAAGTAGTATTACAATTACCATAATAATTATACCTAGTTTCGATTCCTAATACTAGATGTCACTAATATAGTGTCCTACAGAGCGTTGCCTATAGATATCATTTGTACAACTCATCCATGGCCATCTCATAAACATACAACTAAATTTCTGGTCGGCCAACTGAGGTACATATTGGGCATTTCATTAAGCATAATTTTCGGGTTGGTGGCTCGCTTCGTCTGCAGTAAAAGCGTTAAGTTCCTCTCAATCCAACGCGAAGTTGCGAAAGTGAGTTTTGCGCGGGAAATGGTGTAATATTCGAGCCATCGCCATGGACGCCATGTATTTATTTACAGCGCCCGCTTTCGCGTTTCTAGTTGGTTTGGGCAGAACTTTAAACTGTAGTAGGTATATGTATATCATTTTCGGATATCATCCTCTACTATTGACAGAACTTTTCCTTAAAAATTGGATGACATACCCATGGATGAAATGTCCTTTTGTTTAGTTGTCTCATAGATAAGTTGTCCTAGTAAAAAGGTTCTAGTGCCTTTTACAAGCAAGAGATTGGTTAATCTTATCACTATTAACGTAAACGGCACTACTTTGAGCTACTCCGATAAAGTCAAATATCTCGGAATTGTCCTTGATAAGAAGCTCAACTGGAACTCACAAACCAAGTCCGCCATAGAATGTGCCACTAGAACCATGTGGGCCAGTAGGCAACTTTATGGCAGAACTTGGGGTCTAAACCCCAGAATGATACACTGGCTGTATATCATGATGGTAAGGTCCATTATCACATACACGGCAATTGTCTGGTGGCCGAAAGTTCTTCAACGGACAACGGCAAATAGACTACAAAAATTACAGCGTATTGCCTGTCTCGGCATCACGGGTGCGATGGGCACTTGCTCTACTACAGCATTAGAAGCTATTATAGGGCTTTCACCCCTACATATATTTATTAGGAAAGTGGCAGCTAGATGTGCTATTAAGCAACAGCTAGAACACAAGTTTAAAACAGCTGACCATGTGGGACATCTGGAAATATTTAACTCAATCCCAAATATGGACATGTTCTGTTCCACCCCCGACATTATGGTTAGGGAATATAGTTTTGAGAAATTATTTGAGGTAGAAATACTGGACCGCGCGAAATGGGATAATGGTGTCCCGACACTAGACCCCAAAAGTTTGGTCTGGTACACGGATGGATCGAAAATGGAATCTGGAATTGGTGCTGGTGTCTCTGGACCCAATACCAAAGTCTCAATACCTATGGGAATGTGTCCCACGGTTTTTGAGGCTGAAGTCCATGCCATTGAGGTCTGCACCGTTTTAAATTCCAGTAAGGGAATTAAAGGCGCCACAATACAAATCTTTTCAGATAGTCAAGCGGATTTACAGGCTCTTTCGTCCAACACGATGGACTCAAAAACAGTAAAGTGCTGCTACGATACCTTGCAAGTCCTATCCAAACACAACAAGGTTAAACTTGGTTGGGTACCTGGTCATCAAGGTATTGAGGGCAACGAATCAGCGGACCAACTAGCTAGGGCTGGGTCTGAATCCGCGTTCTGTGGACCAGAACCTTATTATACCCTCCACAGGAAGGTATATTCACTTTGCCATTACGTTTGTAACGCCAAGAAGGATTCACCGGAGACCATTTAAAGTATATATATTCTGAATCAGGATCACATTCTGAATCGATTTAGCCATGTCCGTCTGTCTGTCTGTCTGTCTGTCTGTCTGTCCGTCTGTCTGTCTGTCTGTCTGTTGAAAGCACGATAGCGTCCAAACGAATCGACTTAGGTGAATGAAATTTTGTGAGAGGACTTTTTTTAACCGTGGTCAGGTTTGTATTGAAAATTGTCTATGTCGGCAAAGTAGTTCTGCTACCTACCATACAAAACTTACACATACTAACTCGCATGGCAAACATTTTGCATGACTTTTATGCAGTGGAGGGTATCAAAGCATCGGCCAGGCCGATGATAACACTTTTACTTGTTGCAGAGTCAATTTGACTACTGCCTTAGGTCTAATTACCAATTGGGAACATGAACTTCGTCTAAACCACTGGGAAAATGTTCCGGGTTTAAGACAATTCAAAAGTTTAATTAAACCTTACTCCTACAAGGAAATCCTCAACCTAAATAAGGATAATATCAGAAGGCTGGTGGTCTTTTTCACAGCCCATTGGGGCTTGAGATATCTGATCATCTTAACAAAATGAATTTGTGCCCGGAGATAGAATGTAGGTTGTGTCTTGAGGATGTAGAATCCTCCGAACACATTCTCCGTGTTTGCCCGGCGCTTCATTGGTTAAGAAAACGTGTCTTCAACAAGGAGATACTTTTACCAGCAGATGCAGAGCTCAAGAACTCCGCTACTAAGGATATAGTGGACCTCACTAGGGAAGTCACACGTCTCTTAGAATAACCTTATCCCTTCCGATACAATAGATCTTTTAGGTCGCAGTGTCAGCCAAATGGGCAGGGAATTTAAAAAAAAAAAAAGTTGTTTGGGTATGAAATTGCCACGAATGACTTGGCGGTGGATGAGTTTCAATATCCCATTATGTGGGTTCTTCACTCGAAGTAGGTAGGTAAGGTACCGAAAGCAGCACTAAAATTTGTATAACATAATATATTGATAAAAATTCTACGTTGCACGGACTATCTGTAGATAGTTATATCGTATCGTCAGAAACTTATTTCACTTTCTGGCAGAGAAAGGGAGAGTTCCCATAATTTAGTTTAAATCCCTTCACTAAGCTTTTAAAACTGCTCAGCTCAGGGCTTCATTAATAATATGTAATCAAAATTGGCAAAGGAACGATGTCCCATGAATGAATGACTGCTGTTCCAAAACCCACAGCTTGTGGCCCGCAATTGATACTAAGACCGAAGATCCGAATATCCCAATTGCTGGACAGTCCAACAATATGGCTAGGCATACGAACTACGAATGAGTTCTGCAGAAATTGCAGGGATGTTGAAAAAATAAATCTTTTTGAAATTGATTGTTCCACTTCCCAATTCTGTAATAATTGATTTTAGTTCTCTTGTAGGACCATCGTTTCTCAATAGATTGGATAATAAAGAAAAGATACGCCTACCAGATTTAAGAAGATTCATTAACTGATCCGATTTGCTGCGTGTCCAAATATGGACTGTGAAATGGCCGCTTAAACGTTCGTAAAGGAGGTGATTCCTCTCTTATTTTGAATGAAACCGATGATCCTGAACTGGGTAGTAGAGACTCCACAACAAAGTTTCGCAAAGTGAAGAACCACCTTTGCTGACCCTGTCCCTATAACTATTATATTACATAATATTCACCTACTTTATGATTAGTTCAAAACAACTGTTGTTTTTATACCCTCTACCACACTGTGGCGAGGATATATTAACTTTGACATTCCATTTGTAACGCACATAAGGAGGCGTTGTAGGTATGACAAACTATATATATTATTGATCAGCATCACTTTCTTAGTCGATCTAGCGATGTCCGTCTGTCTGTCCGTCCGCACGATTACGGCCGTAATTTAAGAGCTATCGACTTGAAATTTGGTACGTAAGCTTTTATCCACCAAACTGAGGCTAAGTTCGAAGATGAGCAAGATCGAATGAAAGCTACTTCTACCTCCCATACAAAATATATAGCTATTTGATGTTAAAAATTAAATTTAAATAGCTACAGTAAAGATAGCAAGTTTAAACTTTGCACATGTTGTTTTAATAATATTTAAAATTTTTTGACAAAAAATGAGCTTGGTCGAATAAAAACTACCCATACCTCCCATAAAAATATATTATTTTTTAATGCTAAGATATTTTTTACAATAATATAGTACCGGGTATTTAAGCTTCGGCATAGTCGAAGATAATTGATTTACTGTTTTTTTTCTCATATGTCGGATCGACATACACCACATTGCTTCAGTTAGCAGAATTTGTTGGAAACAATACCTTAGCTTAGCTTCTCTCCCTGAAAACAGAGAATGGAATCTTTTGCTATAGCACTATTCCCCATAGTCTGGGTACAATTCTGCGTACGTCCGTTTTCAAAAGGAAACAATTGAACAACTGTGCTCTTTATCACTCTTCCAAAATCGCCATCTTTCAGCTTACGTCATTCTGTTCGTCACTCGATAAATCAGAAACCAGAACTCCTCTAATTTAAAGCATCTTGAAAAGTGGTTTCCAATCACGATCTAGTTTGGTTATTCCCTATACTCTCCGCCATTTTTACTACTGGATCTGTTGAAACTAATTTCTGAAGCCTACTGTCCTCTAAAACATTTCACACAATCTTCGCAGAGTTAGGTTAGGTTAGGTTTGTTGGCTGGCGAGGATTTCTCCGTGCCACACTCAGGTCAATACTGACCCATTGTAATTCCCATAGAGGGAAAGAGGTTGTCCCTTACCCATTATAACCTTGTATTCAAATTACTTACTGTGCTGCTACATACAAACCATCTTGTTGATTTAATGAAGTTCATTATCTTGTCTATTGATGTGCTGGAAAGCTCGTCTAGGTCGTTGAAGAAGTGACTCCCTAGAAATTCGTACCTGGTGTTTTGGAGACTTGGGCAGTGGCATAAGAAATGGGTTGTATCCTCAAGAGCTTCCCATCACCGCAGTTCTTCTTCCGTTAAGCCCATTTTCTTCATATGGTACCGCAGAGTGTTGTGCCCTGTTATGATACCTACGGGGGTGGACAGGGATTTCCTATCCTTCCGCATTATCTTCTCGGTTTTGGATTCGTTGAAGGACGGCCATTGCATTCTTGTGGTGTTACAAGTGTTTAAGGTGGCCTATCTTGCGTTCGCCTCTCTTGTGGCTTTCCTCCCTGCTTCAAGCTTGAGTGTGCAAGGCAGGATGTCCACAGAGGGATCAGCTTGTTCTCTTCCTCCCTGTTTTTTTTCGCCCTTTAATTATTCCCTGCATATGGTTACCCTTTGTATGGTTCGGTAAAAATGTTTGCTTCTGAAGAGTTTCCAGTTCCTTTGCACCAGAATTATGGTTCTTCTACTGAAATGGAGCACATGACTCTCGTCATGTATCCTGGATAGACGATACTTACGATTCTGGTGGTTTATCAAATAAAAATCGCATCCATCATCCAAACTTAGAACCTAATTGAGAAAGGCCTTGAACTTGTGAGCTACTATAAAAATAAATCAGCCTTCTACAAAAAAGCGCATTACAACATAAATACGATCTGATTTAAATCATTAAATTTAAAAACAAAATATGACATTTCGCTTACCAAATTTATAGTAATTGGACATAAGCATAACTCAAGAGGCAGTGACAGGATGTTGTCTGTTTATGGTACGAATATGCCATCTATATGTAGGTCCAACAAGGTGGTCGAAATAACTCCAAACTATTTTATTGTTCTAAAGGAACAAGAACAAAATGCCACACTCATCGCGAAAAAATACACAAAACGCCGACCGCCGCGCCGGCCGCTTCCTTTCGAAACAAAACAAATTCCTTCAGTATCACGCACACAATATAAAATGAGAAAACTTCAATCTTCTGGTGGTTGTTTTGCTCAAATGATTTACAGATCAAAACGTGTCGTATCTCAAATTACCATTCCAAACATCCGACATTCATATGAATCTCAATCCTTTCGTTATGTACGAATTCATTGATCATCGTAATATGCATGGTATCGTTCCGAAGATCAATGGAATCGTACCCCTCAACAAGACAGCACATCACAATGGGAATTTCAATCATCAAAATTGTTGTCATTTTCACTCTTCTGCCATATAGTGAGACAAGGAAGGGGGAACAAATCAAAAAGGATATTCGTTAATAATGTATAGGCATGCAGAACAGAAGGAACACAACAAGAGATGTCCTAAAAGTCCTGAATCGAATAAATGCCACCATCATCCGATGGTACATCGAAATGCGTGTGACCCCCTTCAATTCAATTTGTTTCCACTTTTTTTTTTCTGTCCTCCTTGTGTTGCCTGGCCATTTGATGCACTGCATCATCCTGCAGGTAGACCTCCCGTACTTCTTATGGTACGCCTGTGTCTTCATCGTTGGTCATCTCATCATACGTCATCTGTGGTCATGACGATGGCTCATGCGTTGTAAAACGTAAAATGCTTTATGCTTAATTGAGACATCGTCTCTTCTGCGTCTGTTCTCTGTTCGTAAGGACAGATGAGAAAATTATTATATTTCATGAAATGCATTCATGCATTTCATCCTTTATTTTTTTTTTATTTTCGTTGTTGTGCACGGCGATATCGATCTCGGCGTTTAATCAATGCCTGGCTCTCAAGTGTCGGAGGAAACGATGAAATTATTTCTTGTCATCTCAAGGACGGACCAGTGCGCATTTGATTGGGCCACCTACCTAACCATTGTAACTGATGGCAGATATGAACTTAGGTGTGGGATGGTGTGGCTGCGTTATGATTTTTTTTTTTTTACTTTTTGTGTGGAACTTTAATTTAATTGGCTAAGTTCTACAACATACTTCCAGACAGAAACGGAGGATGTATGACGTCAGCGTCACCTGTTAAAATGTCAGATACTTTATATGAACTATAGTTCGACGTACATATTTGGATCTGATGTCATTAAAGATTTTTGACACTACAGCCAGGTTGTTGCCCTTATTATGCCAATGGTGGCTATAATATACCTACCCGAAACAGAATATTGACCTTGAAATATTTGCCGCATTTCTTCGTTCAAACGAGTTTAAGAAAGAGTTTAACCCTTATTCGGGGCTGCGCATGGAACTATAACTATAGTTGTTATATATAAGTGAAATAACGGCAAGTGGTCAAGGCAACAAAACCCGAACAGAGAACTCTAGATATGAGGAATGAAACAGTTGGTGTTGAAGATATGGAAAAACCACATCTGCAGATTATTAATCGAGCCAAATTCCGCTTTCAGGCAGAAATAACCAATTAATCTGGACTATGAAACAAAAGTCCACCTGACTATAACAAGGCTGTTTGGGCCTGATGGCTGCTGGTCTAACTAGTTAAGTCAACGGGAGACGACGAGCATAGTACACCAACCTATATTCAAGATTTGGTCGATTAATGGAACAAAAAAGTGAAAAGGTCGACAATCTCCTTAACATCGCATACAGAATCATGTCTCCAGTACGTTCACAAAATACGGCTTTTAGCCGGATAAGTTCACAACCGGCCAAATATTCACACTACTGTAGATCGGAAGAAAACAAAAGAAGTCCAGATCAATAGCAACGAGTTTTTAGTTTCGTTTATAATAAAACGCCCAACCGCGTGTGCAAGAAATGTCACTTAGAATCGACTGTCAGAATTCAACTGTTCGACACAAATCACTTAAGGAAATCCGATGGTGAATGAATAGTGTTAATCAATCGAAATAACTAACCGATTGTATGTTAACAAACCGAACTTGTGATATTTACAAACAGAAGAAGCATACCGCACTTTGAACCACCAGCCATTGAGGTAATACCCCTACACGTGGCAGACAGTGCGAAATATCTTGGAATAATTCTCGACAGAAAACTTAATTGGAAACTAAATGTCAAAGAACGAGTTAAAAAGGCAGCGAATGCATTTTATGCATGCAATCAATACTTATGGCAACATTATGTAGTCTGGTGACAAACCACAGACAACGTAACCAATCTTAAGGTAACGACAAAAATAAAAAGACTAAACAACTATACACCAACTGCCGGGCTGGAAACGCTTCTCACCCTGCTACCTATGATGGATCTATACATGCAAGAATCGGCTGCCAAAAGTGCCTTGAGGATAAGCTGGACAAAATGCTGGATCCCCAGTCTCTTTGGGCTTGCGCGAATCCTCAAGGAATAAGTAGGGAGTGACATTAACTCTGTCACCCTAGCTAGACTTCGATAAACCATTCTATTGCCGGTTTCCGAGCAGGGAAGAATGGGACAGGAACGAACCCATGGAAACAAAAACAATAGCCATCTAAACTGACGATTCAAAGATGGAACGTGGAACTGGCGCCGGATTATTCTCAAAGGAACTGAACATACATACAGGTAGTTCAATCAGGCTCCCTAATTACTGCAGTGTTTTCCAAAGCTGAGGTACTGGCGGTCGCGGAAGTGGCAAGCATGATATCAATAATGGCAATACCACGAAATGATTTTACCATATTTATTGACAGCCAGGCGGCTATCAAGGCAATCTCTGCTAATGAGATAAAATCCAAAATAGTTCGCCGCTGTCGTGAAGAGCTCATAACCGGCAACGATAGGGCTGACGAACTGGCAAGAAAAGTCTCTGCAATGGACCTAGACCAGGCACTTCAGTCGATCAAACCACCAATCTTTAGTCGCAGAGAGCGAGTGGAATACAAGATCCGAATGAAAGCCAATATCAGGTGGAAAACACTAACCACCTGTGACATATCACGGAAGATGTGGCCAGAGTATAACAAATGCAATATGAAAGAATATCGCTGTGTAAGTTGGTTGGCACCCTTGCACTGGTCACAACCTTCTAAGAAGCCATGCAATGAAACTAAATCTCAAGAATGACAACATTCGTAGAGGCTGCGATGATGAAACACCCCTCACTTCCTCTGTCACATGCCCAAGTCTCTGTCACTTGAGGAACAGAAGAGGCTACTCAGCTTCACCAACCCGTAAACCTAACCTAACCTAACCTAACAAAAAGTAGTTGTTCTCAGAAAAAATACCTCAATGAAAAACTCGAGAACATTTCCTAACAGAAATTGGTCAGGGGTTTCTCCTCAATTTAAGCGAGAAACATTTTTCTTTTTACTCCTTGCTTTCCCCCATTCCAAAATGTTTCAATTTTAAAGCCTGGTTTATGAATTGTTGCCCAATTTACATTCCAACCAAAGTTCCCGCTTAATCATTGATCCGACTATATAATTTCGTTTTGTCCGCTCTGGAGAAATTTTGTATCTATCGTCTCTCAACGTTATCTATTACTCTATTAGCATCAACGAATTTTTCGTTGCACAAGTAGTTCACTACGCGTCAAAGGGAAATTCTAAAGCACGGGATAAAATCTTAAAATGAATTTTCCCATGTTTCATAATGTAATCTATTTACACCGAAAGCGAATTATTGTATTTTACCTCTCTTAGCAAAATAGATTAGACACACCTTTGAGATATTTATAATTCACAGCACGCGGCGCGCATGCATATATGGACGAGATTAATTAATTTATGATAATTATCCGTATATTGTTGTCAATTGTTATTCCACATTTGCTATACCAGTTATTTAGCGAATAAGTGAGCCAACTAGTCCTTAGCTATAATTTTTATCGATCTTTTTAAGCTATACTGATATGTACATTATAATTTCACATAAAAGTGTTAATTGAATTGGTAATGGCTATTTATCTGTTAGAATTTTGTCAATGCAGGTTTTGGCGTATTAATTTTTTTTATTGAAGGCGAATTGACTTTTAGAATTCAACTGCAGTTCCAAATAGCTCTAATTCCAAATTAAGTGTTTGCTGACAAGTGTTGTTATTCAAGAACAACTCAATAATGCATTTTAACATAAAAATAACGTAGTAATTTAGAAATTTGTTATTCGAATTGGCAACAAATTTTCAATTAACAACCAATTTGATAGCCGATAGCTGATTTGTAGTCGTACCTAAGGAGAAGTTAGTATCTCTGAAAAATGTGTTTAATGCCCTATTGGAGAAAACAGTCCAAAGATTATGTGATCATATTTCTTTGCTGGCAAATACAGCGATATGATAAGCACCATCTTTAGAATAGGGGGAGCTTTTACCCCTTCATTATATTCTACACCTCCCAGATCTTATTACACTCTTGCAACCAGAAAGATGCCCCACTTTCTAGCAGTATGACCCCATTCATACAGAATTCCGCTTGAATATCTTTGGGGTACGTACCCTGGAGTTAGATGAAGCGATAAGCATATTCAACGGCGAAAGATTTTGAGACGCATTACAAAGTTTAAAATTGATACGACGAACGGTTCGTGACTTAAGAAAAGGGCCACAAACTAAGTTTGAAGTCGATCGGATGAAAAATAAACTTTGACAATTTTTTTTAGATATTAAAGTACCTACTACCTATACCGCTATTTCTTGTCTGTCGACATGAAATATTCTTAATTATTGTTATTTCGTTACTTTTTACAGATTTTTTAGACCTGTTTCCAGACCCTAAAGAAAACTCAAAAGAACATCGGTGTTTACTCAATTTTGACGCTCACTATATAATGTACCTATATTCCGGGAACTCACCAGAATTTATCATAACGCGATTTAACCGTAGTTAAATTAGAGAATGCGTGAGGCACAGACCAGCTAATCGCGTCCGTGTATATGGCACACAACGAGGTGAATCTCTTTTTGATTACCTTATCGAAAACAGTCTATCAATTTACAATAGAGGTATCACTCCAACCTTTATCTTTTTGAGTACAGATAGTTTTAACGGGTGGGAGAATGTTATAGATATCACACTGGATAAAAACACCGTTTAAAAGTCTCATATCGCCCAATCTCAATGTGTCATAGCGCCCTCGGGCGCAAGGCCCCAAAAAAAGAAATAACACCCCAAACCTTCATTTGATACAAAACCCAAGCAGGGGGTTTGCAGGGGGGTACCATGCCCCCCATAAGTTTCGGGTATTATTTAATGTTGAGGCGTTAATGCATTTCCTATAGTGCCATAAAGCCCACAAAAAAGTAACTTAAAGCCGGGCGATATGACACTTTTAAAAGTATCATAGCGCCCGAGGGCCTTATGACACAAAAATGTCTGTCATAGCGCCCCAGGGCGTTATGACATGTACCCGTAAAAACATCAATTATACGAAAGTAGAAGATTAGAGATCACAACTGGCTGGGATACTCTTCAATTTAAATTTCGAAATCGAGAAACCAAAACCTTTCAGAAACCCCAAAAAAAATCCACTGACCAAAGTTTGGCCAAGTTATAAAAAACAAACGTCAAAAACTACCAACCTCAATGATCACCTCGACCACAGAACTCGTACTCGACACAAAAGTGAAGGCTTTCGAAAAAGCTTTTAGTACAGCTTATAAGGAATCGTGTTCGGTCAAATACAGCAAAAAACTCACCCTCCGTTGTGGAATAGCGAACTCTCTAATCTCAGAAAGCTGACTAGAGAGACCTTTAATATCCGCCACAGGTGTAAATATTGGCAGCCCTACCGAGACTGTCTTAAAATATACAAACAATCTATCAGAGTGGCAAAAAAACAGTCATGAATAGATTATTGCCAATCTATTGAAACAATAAATGATTCAGTAAAATATTATCCAAAGAACACCACATCTTCTGAGAAAGGCGGATAGAACATGGACTGAGTCAACTGTAGAATCACAAGAGCTCTTACTTTTCAAGGGTCCAAGGACAACAGTTCAGAGTGTAAACAACGTTCGCTAACTAGTACCGGGGAAAACATAACAACCATTATCACTGAGGAACAAATTTCCTGAGCCATACAACAGTTTCGAACCATACAAATCGCGTGGCCTGGGCGGCATTCTGCCCATGCTACTGAATTGTCAAGACATAGCAATTCCATGGCACACACCGATTTTTAGGAGCTGTATACTCAACAACTACGTACCCTATTCATATGGAGACGAGTGAGACTGATTTTCATTCCAAAGGCGGGCAGAACGAGAACCCTGGAACGAAACATCACTATCCAAAATCCAAGTCACAGCACGCATATCTCAAAGGAACATCAGCAGAGACGACTCTCGACAATCGAAAACTCAATACATTATAAAGAATATACCATGGCGACCTTTCTAGGTATAGATGGAGCAGGGGCGCAGTAGCGCAGTGGTTAGTGTGCTGGACTACTGTGCGAGGGATCCCCAGGTTCGATCCCCGGAAAAACCCAAATTACATCTTAAAAGTTTTTTCTACTGCGCCACCTCTCGCGAACGTCTGACAAACATCCGAGAGTATGACTGTCATGAAAAAGCTTCTTCAATTCAGCCGTTCGGACTCGGCATAAAATTGTAGGACCCTTCCATTCGTCCCAAAAATAGAAATTCACACAAAGCGAATGGTTGCGAGAAGCTAGGCCTTGGGTGTCACCCGCCTGTTGCGACACCTATTTATTTATTTATTTTTATGGGCCTTTAACAAGGTACATACTGAACCGATTCTAGAGTCCTTAATGGAATTAGGGATAAAAAACCATATTAGCCTTTGGATTGTTTCTATGCTTAACACCAGGATCAGACAACCACTATAAAATAGCAACATTATCAAATACGCGAGCAGACGGACACCCCAAGGGGGTGTTATTTAACCACTGCTATGGCTCATAGTAATGAAAAAAATATGGTGATACTGGTGTCAGGAAAGTTTCTCTCTGTAATTAGCGAAATTATGGAGAATGCTCAGTCGAAGATTAACACCTGGGCCAGACTGTGCGGTCTTGGTGTAAACCCGAGCAAAACCGAAATTATGCTTTTCACCACTAAGACCAAAATACTCGAATTTAAACTTCCTCGCCTAAACGGCGAACCGCTCTCATTATTCTCCAGTGCTAGGTATCTGGGATTGATCCTGGATCCCAAGCTCAACTGGAAACTGAACATCGAACAGCGGTTAAAGAAAGCATGCATAGCTTTCTATGTCTACAGCAGAACGTTTGGCAAAAGGTGGAGCCTGCAACCAAAACTGACCCTTTGGATGTAGGTACACAGCTCCGTAGTATACGACCAATCCTCACTTAAGGGTCAATAGTTTAGTGGCCGGCTCTCGGAAAAGCCTACAACATAACCAAGCTCAACAAAGTCCAAAGAACGGCAGATGCCCTCACTACTCACAGTCCTTCTGCATCTTTTACATTTAGACCTTCATATCATAAACATCACAACACACAGCACGATCAGACTCAGAGAGTCGGGGTGCTGGTATGCGAGACCCTACGGACATAGCCTTCTCTATCAAGAGAGCTATTACCAATTACCATCAGCGGACTACAATACCCCTAGAAAAAAACACTTTGAAGTAAAATTCCCTTCAGATTAGACTGGCAGGACGGACAGGTAAACAGGGACTCGAACTTAACAATCTACATGGACGCGACGCGACGGTTCAAAAATGGAAGATTCCTGTACGAAAAGGTCTTGGGGTTTAAGATTGAGTATAGTCTCTAGCCGCGCTGTGGGGCTGGTTCTCATTGGCCCCTCGGTGCCAATACAGGCCATTCTTTGAATTTTTGTCATGGTTCTAAGGTATGTGATCTCTTTGGAAGGTTCTGGAATTATTGTTTTGTTAGTAAAGAGAGCTAATTCCGTTTTATGTGAGTTTCCTGGCAGGTCACATTTCTTTGTCCATGTATTGACCCAATGGATATAGCATTGCATAGCTCTGTTTAGTTGTTCACTAATAGTGGATAGAAATTTTCGTGTGTCGCGAGCAGTGCTAAAGTCGTCGGCATATGATGCTTTAACTCCACTATATATTAGTTTAATCAGGATCTCGTTTAGAATTCAGATGCTGATATCCTAGTGTGTACACCTCCTAGTTCTGATTCTGAGATGATCTATTTTTTAACATAGGTACACATTATCCAGTTGATGATAGTGGTATTCACTTTAAGGTTTATAAGAACTATTTGGAACTGCGAACGTTTCGACCTTTATAAATGCTTCTTCAATGCCCAGAAAAGCTGCCAGAGTGTGGAAAAATATTTATTTATTTATTTAAGCTTTATTAAAAAATAATTAATTATGTGCTAATAGTACAAATTTTACAGCGCTGGCTACCAGGGCCTTCGGCTTTATAGAGTATTACATAACATACATAAAAACCCATAATTCTAAAAGGAAAAAAATAGTAAAACAGAAAATCTCGCTCATAACTTTCACTTTTGCCTTGGTGTCCTATTAAATTCCTTCACGTACTCCCTGGATCATAAAAAAAAAAAACTAAAACACTTCCTAACCATGAAGAAACCACGTAAAAATTCCCACCGTTTCTAGGTGTCCAACTACTTTCTCACATTTTGACAAGTTGCCGCCGTGCGTCGCCGCCACCGCTTTGCCGCAAAGGGTCCTTAGAAGTCGAACGCTATCCCAACTACATCCACAGTTGGGTAACTCACCCTTGTTCTCGTTTCAAGTACGCAATAATTCATCAGTGTAAACATCCTTTCAATCGTTTATTGTTACACGAATAACTGTGATTTTCTCCCATTGTTAAGTTCCTTTTTATTTATTTTTATTTATTGCTTCATTGTCCTTGTGCGCGTTCGCTGCTCATTCTATTTTGACCTCTGTTGGTGTGTGAAATGCTGTTCTCTTCTTATTGGTGTCCGCAATCACACATCGATCCGAAAAGCATTAACAAAAATAAACACAAAGGAGACGGGCGATTGTGAGGGTGATTTTTGATTTTGCCCTCGGGGCTCGGACTCGGGCTCGGGCTGCCACTGCCACCATAAAAATCGAAACAAACTAAACCAAAAAAGCGAATGGAAAAGAATGACGTAGAATAAATAAGGCAACAAATGCGATCAATCGATCGCATTCTCGATCAGACGACCAATTGGCGCCGCCATATACAATCCCACTTGAGTGACCCATGGAAGAGAAAAGGTACATGGGTGCTGCTGTAGCTTTTTTTTCGACAGTGTCGTTAGCCCGATCAAAATAATATGGCAATGGTTTTGTATGCCTTGGCTTTCAGTATATGTGTACAGTATACCCTCCCATCGGTCTGCCAAATATATATTTTGTATCTTATGAAAGAAATGGAACAATGGAAACCTTGTCCTTCTTCGTTAGCAGCACTAGTTCTGTCACAGCATTTTCGGTGTTGGATTAGTTTGGTCTTTGGTATTTCCGTGCGAACTGAATGGATTATGAATGAGTGACTACACGGTCAATCATAAGCGCTTAATCACATTAGGTGTCCTTTGTTTTGGACGGAGATATATGGAGTAAGTCTACAGCGTTCTGAGAACGGTGGCTCTTGCCAAAGGTAACGACAGATAAACGGAAGATAAATAGTCGGCTAATCTGTCTTTTGTGGGTGACCTATTGTTTCAATTTGGACCTCACAAAAGTCTGGTTTGAAATGATGCACTGTTTGTTACGTGAACTAAATTTGGGAGAAGGTTTTGTGTAAAATTTCGTTGAATGATTCATAGAAAATACCATATCCGTATATGAGTCTACATACGAAGTGGAACTATGAAGGGAAGTAGCCCATGTTAACAGCATAAATTTGGTTGAAAGCTAGCTAAACATTGATCTGACTCATGTATTCATTACTTTGGGTAAGCTAAGGACATATACAACACAAGTATCGCTGACCTTCATGTGGCATGGCGAATGTTTTATGCTGCGGGTTTTGTAAGAAATAGAAAGTCTAGTGGTAGGGTATTGTTATGTTAGGGTTGCACTGAGGTCAATGACTTCGGGCTGACTGATGTTGTTTGTCCTATCAGAAATAAAGTATTGATTTTTTCCCTTACGTTAGGCTTTTGGCATCAGAAACATTTCGAGGTAGTAAATTAGTATCTATCAACATTCTGATGTCATAAATTTTATTTATTTTTTTTTCCGAGGGTAAGTGAAAATCTTGCATAGACACTATGAGAACAACTCGTGCTCATAGTAGTGTCAGATACTTACTGACTAAAAACACCACCCTTCGATATAAATTGTAGATACTGCAACTAAGATATAACTTATCAAGCAATTTTTCTATCGCGAAATGAAATCTTTTGGCAGGTTACTCTCCAATGAAAGATTCTGCATGTTCCGCAATTTAGACGCGGTTAATCCCTATATCGCCAAGTCGAAAGGTTTTGTTCTTTGTAGTCGGCGCAATAAATTGCTGTCATCCAAAATTTGTAGGACTGTATTGTTGGTGTGTCCAATTAGTCGGTTTCTATGCTTTCGCGCAAAGCTTCTAGTTTCAGCTTCGATTGTAGGTATTCCGAGATCCCTGTCATTTTCACGCGTGAATTCCATTTTAGCTTTGCGTCGAGTGTCATTCCCAGGTATTTGGCTTCGTTCGCAAAAGGTATTCTGGCCGAGTTTAGAAAAATTGGCAAGTCATTCGTTTTTTTATATGTGAAGTTAACGTGAACAGATTTAGTTTCATTGAGGGCGATTCGCCAGACCCTCGTCCATTCATTTACTTTATTTAATGTGGTTTGCAGTTTTGCAGTCGTTTCTTCGACGGTTTTACCTACTGCTAGAATAGCGGTGTCGTCGGCAAACGTAGCAAGAATAGTGTCATCTTCCTTTTGTATATCACGAGTATATAACAGGTAGAGAAGCGGTCCAAGAACACTTCCTTGCGGTACACCAGACGAGATTTCTTTTAGATCCGAGTATTCGCTTCCATGTCTTACACGGAAAAGTCTATTGCCGAGATATGATACGAGAATATCGTATAGACGTACGGGAAGAACTTGTCGTAATTTTAGTTTTAAGCCTTCGTGCCACACCTTATCGAAGGCTTGCGAGACATCAAGGAATATGCTGGAGCATATTTTTCGTTCCTCAAGTGCTTTCTCGATTACGTCAGTAATTCTATGAACCTGGTCAATCGTCGAATGCTTACTTCTAAACCCAAACTGATGATCAGGGATAAGATTATTAACTTCTATAACCGGTTGTAGACGTCTTAATAGTATCCTCTCGAAAACTTTGGATATGATTGGAAGAAGCGAAATTGGTCTGTATGATTTTATCTCATTTGGCGGTTTTCCTGGTTTTAGAACCATTATGACTTTCGCAACTTTCCATTGGCTCGGAACGTATCTTAATCTGAGCGCAGCATTTAAAATATGGAGAAGCTTGATTAGTGATTTTCCATGAAGAGCTTTTAGAACTTCTCCCGTGATCAAATCATAGCCCGGAGCTTTCTTAGGTTTAAGATCATCGATCTCATGTTTTAGTTCTCTCAACGTTGCACTTGCGAGTGTTGAATCGTCAGATATTAGTTCAGTCCCATCGTTGTTGTCGTTAACCACTTGCCCATCGTACGGTTTAAACGTTTCTTTTAGATGGGCTGCAAAAACATCCGCTTTATCTTTATCTTCCCTTGCCCATTCATTTTGATTTATTTTAATTGGCGGCGCGGGGATTTTAGGCTTTTTGGTGCCTTTTACAGCTTTCCAAAGTGAATAATTGGAATCTTTTTTCGCAGATTTAACAAATACTGTATCATGGCCAAACGATATAATGAACTCATTTGACAATAGACCCCACAATTCTCTTTAAAAACGTAAAAGCCTCTTGATGCCACCACGATACCAGTGAATCTGCTCTACGCAAAAATCAACCGCTTGATAATCAAGCGGCTTTACAGTGGAATTTATTCATCTACCCGGTCATTTCGTACTCGCTCAGTTTTAAGTTTTTTCAGATCTTCAGTGAACTTTCGCTTGACGCTTCTCTTTGAATCGGATTATGCAGAATATCGTCATACATAACGTCATACATTGTATTAAGGGAAGTAGGGCGGAGTAGGTACTGTGTCCAACTAGTTACTTCGCATACTTTTGCTATTTCTTCATTTAATTTGTGATACCCTTGTTGTAGAGCGCCTCATTTCCGGAGTACTGGAGTCGAATAAACTCCATCTCGCTTTCAAAAATGCACCTCCTGGTCTCTTGACTGTTGTCTATTTAGGAGAGGTGCCAGTGTTGCCATGAAATCATTTCGAAAAATCTGCAATTATTAAGAAAATAATCTGCAATGCAGATTTTATGGAAAAAATCAGAAGTGGATCAGTTTTAGACAACATTTCTACTCATGGGAAGGTAAAAACCTCTACTTTTCTCTTCTCATCTATGTATAGTTCAGAATCAATAAATAATCTAAATATATGCAGACAAAATATGACACCCAGATTTTGGCATTTCAAAAGTCTGCAGCTGGAGTGAAAATCTGCAAAATGCGGACAAATCTGTACTTATGGCAACGCTGGGAAGAGCCCATTTTAGTAGCTCATCTTTTGTATCATTTTTTGGTAGATGCACACAGAGTTCGGGCTACCAACAGAGCCTTATATTGCGGTGCACTGCTCATCTAAATAAGTAAATAAAAATAAATAGTTAGCGCAACAGGTGTAAACACTTTAGGCGTAACTTCTCATAACCATTCGTTTGTGTGAGTTTTTTTTTATATTTTGGACGAATTGAAGGGACCTACAATTTGTATAAGGATTCCGAACGGCTAAATTGAGAAGCTTTTTCGGGGCGGTTATACTCTCGAATGTTTGTCAGACGTTCAAGAGAGGTGGCGCAGTGGAAAAAACCTTAAGATGTAATTTGTGTTTTTCCGGGGATCGAACCTTGGACTTCGCACAGTAGTCTAGCTCCAGCACACTAACCACTGAACCACTGTGCCCACCATACTGCTCATCAAAAACTCGCAGGAGTGTTGTCACTTGGGATTTCAAAAATGTGATAGATTGGAAGGAAAAAAGAGTGGTAGATTGAAGAAATGGGTGGTAGATTTGAAGTTTATATGCACCATTACAATTAGTCACAGAAAAATCACCAAATATATGTATAGGTAATGTGCGATCCCAGCAATCACTGCGGTCGGATAAGTTCTCCTGGAACTCTCATTAGCTGGTATTAATATAATCATCTGTCATTCTTCTGGACTCTTTCCGAGTAAGTGGAAAACAACTCCAGCGCGTCCCTAAAAAAGGCGGTTCTTCTTCTCCCACCAATTACCGACCCATAGCACTTACGTCCGTTCTTTTCTAAAGTCATAGAAACGCTCACAAATCGTCAGCTTATGAAATATCTTGAATCACGAAAACTTCTCAATGACCGGCAGTACGGTTTTCGTGGCAACAGATCCACTGATAATTTAATGACTTATCTCCCCGGAAAGCGGGAACAATCTCTCCACTACTCTGGTGAAATAAAGTTTGTTGCGCTTGATATTTCAAAAGCATTTGACAGAGTTTGACACCAATCTCGATGCGACTCTTATTCAATGGATTAGAAACTACATTTCTGGCCGCTCAATTCAAGTTGTTTTGGATGGTTTCACGTCTGAAACTCACCATATAAATGCTGGTGTTCCCCAAGGGCCCTAAGGCTCTGTTTTGTCTCCGACTCTCTTTCTCATTTTCATAAATGATCTCTTGTCTGCAACTTCTAATCCAATTTTTTCCTTCGCTGATGACAGCAGACTTACCTTCTCATATTCATTCCAGGACTCACGTACTTGCTCTTCGGCCATAAAAGTGGAACGGCAACATATATGTTAAGGTCATTAAGGCTTAGCCAATAGGGCGGAGTTTTAATACTTCCAAAACGAAATGTTGTTTGCTATCCCTAAAGCAAAAACCAAACCTTCAGCCATTATCAATGAATGGCCCTTATACTTTCGAAACCGAAAGACTTTCCATTTTCGGTATGTGTGTCCATGAAACACGTCGTTAGAACGACCATATACACGAAGTCTTCGAGAACGCTGCGAAATGTCTGGGTTGCGTTAAACGGTGCAAGAAATATTTTACCCCTTTTGATCTAGCTACAATATGTAAGGCGTTCATTCGCCCCAAACTTGAGTACGCTTCTCATTATCTGGTCAGGTGCGCCGAAAACCACATTGCACGATTGCACCTACTGGAAAGGATACGAAACCGCGCGTGAAAACTAATTGGAGACACGAACATAGGGCGTCAATATCCAGGGCGGCGTCAAATGTCAATCTATCGCTCGAAATTCTTAATCGAACTCACTAAGGAACAAAATCTTCTTAGCGAACGAAATGGAAATTGCCTGTTTTGCTGGGATATGAAACTGTAGACTGAAGACGTTATTGACGACACGAATGATAAAAATATCCATCAAAAGTGCGCCTCGCTTTCATTTTCTTATAGATATGAAAGCATAAAAAACTATAAAATATTTAACAGTGGATTAACAAAACGTAGTAGAATATTTGGGTGCAGTGGTAGTTGTGGTAGATTGAAAAAATATTAAGAAATTGTGGTAGATCTACCACATTGTGGTAGAAGTGACAACACTGCGGCGGGTCGCAGCTATTTCCGACAGATATCTGAAATCTTCGATGATTAGAACTCATATATCTAGTGTATATCGGAATTGTAGGATTTTGATATTAAATAAATTAAAAAATGGTTCTAATCATTAGTTAATTTTTTATACAATTTTGAATGCACTTATACTCGGAGCAAGATATCATCCTCCATATAGCTTTAACGCACCCAATCGCTACAATTTTTGGTCCCCGGCTCAATATCTGAAGACAAACAAAAACTTTTTCTTTGACAATTTACGTGCCAAATTACATGAGCGCGGTGACCAAATCACGAGTCCTTGCCGTGAAAATGTGTATCCTGCACCAAATCGAGAGTACCTATAGTACTTGCTGTATGATGGGGATGTTCTCAAGATATCGTCACAGAAATTCTGATACGTCGCTACCCTATTCATTTTAAAGTAATGATCACACTACAAAGTGAGTTTTTTCGCCATGACCTTTTATGAAATATTTCGATAGAGCTGAAGGGCTGGAACAAACGGGGTGTTCTTAAATTATTAATCAAATCAATATTATATAGAATTTGGGCTTATGAAACCACCAACAATCTTAAATCCTTGAATTGACCAGAAATGTTCCCACCATACAAATGACCACCAATACACAATACTGCACATTAAATGAGAAAAAAAAATAAATCGATCCGAAATATATAAACACAAACATTTACCTTATCCTGTCAGCAAACCACATAGACGTACGCAAAGACCACAAAGAATCTACTCCACAAAGAGCATCCGATAAGCAAAACCGCCGACTGTCGATTTTATCGATTGAACACAGCACCGCGATATTAGCATAAAATCACGTCTACATCCCAAAAACAGAGGTAAGACTACACCAAAGGTGTCATGGACTTAAGGTCCAACTCAAAACCAAAAGAATTCCAAACTCACGGAAAAAACAACGAATACCTCGATGCAGCTCTTTTATTTTTTGACATATACGCTCTTCAGTTCGTTTTCGGAATTTCTTTTATTCGATTCGATTCAAATTAAGAAAGAAGAAAACAAAAACAGACACAAAGGACTGACTATCCGCTAACGAGGATGGTCGTCGCTTATCTCTAAACACTAAGCATGTGTTAACACAGATCAAATGGTGACCACAGAAACCACAAAAATAAGACAAAGTTCATTCATGTTCTGCTTCGTTTTGATCGAACAAAAGTTCCAAAAAGTTCGACATATGCAAAAAAATAAAAATTCCCCAAAAGAAAAAAAAAACAATCCAAATCAATGCCTGAAATCAAGCGCGAGACTGACGCGATACCAGCACAAAACCACAAAAAAAGAAAAAAAAACAGAACAAACGAATGACACGGCCCGGACGGCCTATTGGTGTGTGGTTAATCCAACATGAGAAAAAAAAGTCGAAGAAACAAGCATCATCACCACCATGACGGACCTGCCATCTAGTTAGCGTGCTTACACATTATGTTGGCATCCTGCGCGCTCTCCGATGTGTGGACTCTCATTATAGACCGCCAGGCCGGAAACGGGCCGAATACCAATCCGAAGAGCGAACATTAATCCGGCTTGCGACCGCACGTTTGGCTTAAATTAGATCAAATGAGATAGCGCCACAAGCAGCGCCTCTGCTGGTCCAAAATTCGAAATTTTCGAAATCCTGTGCGTAGTTATTTGTTGTGTTTTGTTGGTGGGTCTCAATGTTCATTCATGTTTTTTTTTTTTTTATTTCTTCCTTTCCCTCGATCGAGTATTTTGAATATAAAAGGCGTCGCGGCTATTTCACGGATTCACATCTCATTCCTATTATCTTCTTGTTAGGATTGGTCCCGCGTTTGCTTCAGCCCATTCTTTGTGTGTCTGTCTGTGCGCATCCTTTGCTTTGCTACACGGCAGAGGGACATTCACGGTTCTATTGTGGTATCGTCAATGAGAATTATGGCCTACATTTCTCTGAGGTGGTGTCTTTTATAATATTAAATGATTTGAATCCTAATATAGACCATGATGCTACCATTGCCATCAGTGGTCGCTCAATAGACCCTGTGGAATGTGAACAAGAATCTCACTTGAAGGGAAAAGACAAAGACACTTGTTGTACCTGTGTATAGAAGCGTATATGACAAAAGGAATTCTTATCGGATTATCACTTTAAATTCCTTGATTTCTTGTGTCGTGTTTAGATCTGTATCTCGAGTGGGAATAAATAGAGCTAGAAGGATATTTTCATCTCAGCCGTCCTTTGATGTGAGAGTGACTTTTATGAGGGAGTTGGCGGGGCAGACAATATAAAACACCCCCAAGCGTAGAGACACAATAATTTGTTCTGCTAATTGGGAGCATTAATTAATAAAGCTTAGGTGGCCAACAGAAATAGCTTTGTCCGGCGAACAAAGGCGGCGACAAAATGTCACCCTGATGGTGATAATTTTAATTTTAACTGCCCCCAGGGCGATAATGTGTATATTGTGGCTCGAACCCAAATGCCAAGTTGTTTCGCAATTAACAAACAAGCCGTTGATGATGGGTGTAGTAAAAATGTTTCTGCGGTTTCTTGGGGAATTCAGCTTGTTTGTTTCAATTTAAAGGCGACACCGAGAATTATCTCAACAAGATCGGTTTAGTGAAGAATCAAATTAGCTCGTCTTCCATTGACCGATAAATAGTAATCAGTCCAGGTAAACGTTTCGGAAACGATAAATTTATTTTAATGAGACTACGATTGGTTTGAGAGTACGGAATGTCATGGGTGGGAGGCTAATCTCCATCAGCAAATTTTACGTCAAAAGTAAAGGGTTTGCGACTGATCAATATTACTCAGCATAGGACGATATTTATACCACGACTACTAGAATCATCGTATACATCCAGGATGCTGACCTAGGAGAGAGTTCCCACCTCTGTCCACATACACGTTTGCTTCTCCTCAACATGGTAATTCCAAGTCTAGGTATACTCCCAGATACTTAAACTTCTTGGTCGTTTTTAGTTCCGATTTGAATAAGCACCTGGATAGGGTCCAGCGTTTAGCATGTATAGGAATTACAGGTGCAATACGCACAACACCAACATGCGCATTGGAAGTAATCTTAGGGATTTCAACGCTAGACTTATTTATTAAGAAAATAGCAGCCCTAACAGCACTTCGTCTGCATAGATGCGAAATGGCACTATAGGGATACCATCTATGGACACAGAAGGATCCTGGAGCTTGTCAAAAACGAGATTAGGGAGCTGAACAGAACATGTCTATGGATGGTATAACAAAGGTGCGTGTTATGGAAAGGAATCATAAAACTCGTATTGAGAATGGATTACTTCCAGAAAAGAGGAATAGTGAAATCGAGACTTTCACAGATGGATGGCGGAGCGGGGGCCGAAATCTTTTCAGAAGATCTGGAACTAGCCCATCACATTACCCTTGGGAAACACACTTCAGTATACCAGGCTGAGATGATTGCTTTGGTGCATGCGTTGGCTTATTTGCTTGAGAGTCAGATGGAAGGAAGAAATATCCTAATAGCACTGGACAACCAGGAGGTGATTAGATGCATGGAGCGGACAACCATTACAACATCACTAGCACTGAAATGTGTATTCAAGTTCAATAAGTGTTCATTTAAAAATCAGGTACCACTAACTTGGGTACGAGGACACATAGGGATCGACGGCAACGAAAAGGCGGAATCCCTTGCAAAATAGGGGTCAACTGAAAAGTTGCTGGGACCAGAACCATTCTCTCCAATTGGTAGAGGAATGCTAGAACACCTGATTCACAAATGGATCACGGCAGAACATTTGAGAAGGTGGTCAACCGTGGAAGAATGTAGACAAGTTAAAATGGCAATACAATGGCCGACCTGCTCCACTCAGAGAAAGGTTCTAAGCATGAGTCGAGGAACACTAAAATGGGTGGTGGGTTAACTGCAGGTCATTGTAAATTCGGGTATAATTTAAGGAAGATGGGCCTTAGAGAGGATGATACTTGTAAGCTATGCCTGGAGGAATCTGAGACAGCGGCACATATATTGTGATAATGTCCAGCTTTGGCTGGCAGAAGAATGAAGATCTTGGGAAAACATTGGGTTGAGACCCATTGGATGAAATAGATCTCACATAAACAGATGCTAGCGTTAACACTAGGAATCGAACTCAGGAAAGAACTCTGGAGAAGTCCAGAGAGTCTCTCTGGGTAAAGTTTATAGTGGTAGGGAGACGAAAAGAGACCCAACAATGGTGGTCTGATTCGAATATCTCTCGAAAGTTATATATATACAAGGTGGCGCAAAAATAACAGTGCAGTGTGTGCCGTTGCACCGTCCTGTTGGAACCACATGTTTTCCAATGATCATTGCTCTGTAGCGCTCACCATTCACAGTAACCGTTTGGCCCGCGACGTCTTCATGTCCATGACATCTTCGGCTACAGCAGCAATATTCTCTGCAGAACGGCTACTCCGGGGTCTGCCACGCCTGGCAGCATCTCGTGTTGTGTCAGTCTCTTCGAGGCGAGCGGCTAAACGTCGCAGTGTTTCACCAGTAGGCGTTGGACGGCTAGGAAATCTGCGACGAAATTCACGTTGTGCCAAAGTCACCGACCGATTATTGCTCAAATAAATAGTCACCAATATTCCGCGTTCTGGAGCAGTGCAGCGTAACATTATTTATTAGCGTGTATTTCGCATGTGTTTACTACACAAATGTCAAAACAGAACTGACATTAGGGGCCAATCGCAAAATTTATAGCATTTTCTGATAGGAGGATTACTTTTGCGCCACCTTGTATATATATCACGACTACCATGTTGGACACCACCTCACAATAAATTTCCAACTTTGAGTATACCCACTGCTAAAGATTGAAGTTAAGGATTTTAAAATAGATAAAAATTTACAAACTTATATAATATAGAACCTTTTTTCTGAACGTAGAGTTGTATGTACTATTTCCTTGTGAATATCATAATCGGGAAGCATTTAGGACCATAGTCGTGTCTTCCAAGTACTGACAAAAACAAGCCGTGAGTCTGTGGTAAGAGACATATCACCAGTACCTTCTTTATCGACAGCCCAGGCAGCTATAAAAGCAATAGGTAAGGTTAGGGTAGGTGGCAATTATCCATTACATACGGAGTACACTTAGACCAAATAAGGTCCAATGTGTTAACACAAGCAGATTCTTGGAACCATTTCCAATTTTGGAGAAATTTCGATATTTTGCTGATATCTGTTTTGGCAATATCAGCAAGCTCCCCGAAAAAGTACTCTATTAGAATTTGCTTTCTGGTTGAGGATAGCACCGGGCAGTTACATATTATACGTGGAAGGGTGTTTCCTCCTCCTCATCCATCCAAGCAACTGTGACAGAGATCATTTGCGGTGACTCCAAGCCTTGCGGCATGTTTTCCTAGCACACAGTGGCCTGTTAGTATAGGTACTCCGACAAAAGTTCCGATGTGTGTTTTACTGACGTGTAACAGGATCTTTGTCCTATGCCGACTTTTGCGTGGTCAGGTCTGTTTTGTATGGTTACAGGTGTCAAGATCTAATTGCTAACTCATCTGCTTAACAGTTACCTGGTATGTCTCTATGACCAGTGACCCAGCACAGCGTTAAAGTGCACCTACCCGAGATCTCATTTAAAGATTTACGACAGTGCATGACCAATTTGGATCTTAATACATATCTGGTGATTCGACTGCTTTAATAGCTGCTTGACTGTCGGTGTAGATGACGATATATGTAATCGATATCGATCTTACCTTGAGCATTACAGCGGCTTCGCGAATAGCCATAACTTCTGCCTGGAAGACACTACAAATATTTGGTAGTATAAAAGACTGATTTAGTGAGAATGGAACTGAGAAGATTCCAGCTCCTACTCCGTCATCTGTCGTAGACCCATCTGTGTAGATTTCTACCGCATTTTCGTTTATAACCGTATTCTCTTCCCATTGCTGTCGATCGGTGATACTGGTCTTGTTGAGTTCAAAATGTGTTAAAAATGTTTAGGTACATTATTTCATCATGATCCTCTCGTATACCTACAATAATTGCTCTGATACAATTTTACTATTATCCTGACTGTCAAAGATAAAACTACACGTGTTCGCTTAAGATTTATTTCAAAAACCTGTCGCGCTCAGTTGTCCAATGCAGTAGGCAACCGCACTGTGTGCGGCAAATAGCCAGGCAATGATTTATCACAGTTTAGTCTCAGAGCCCCTGGATATTCAATTTGTGCTTACAAACCTTTACAGTCACACCGCCAACACCGGACATTCATTGTGATCAAATTGAATAAATCGCTCTTCAACCACACCCCGCAATTAGAATCAATCAATCTCCACTAATTTGTTTATTATTGTTTATGGCATTCTAAAGGACCTATAACAAAGATCCTCCAGCAACAGATAACGAGCTTTGAGTGATTGCGTGCGATGTCGGCGATAAACTTATTGTCTGACATGCGTTTCTACGTCCTTCCCAAAATAAAACACACACACTACAGAAGCGCCATTTAATTTTCGATTAACATCCAAAACCTGCAGCATTCTCACATCTCGCACCACTTAGCAACGGAAAGGATCCCTACACACAGCAGAGAGGTAACAGGCCACCACAGTGTCAAATTGAATTTCAAATATTAAATAACTACAAAGAGAAATCCATTTACTCTCAAGGAGGAAATCGATCGATAGAATTATTGATGAATGATTCGACATTAATCCTGACTAATCCTTACAAGAGGCTCGGGGAAATCGGCTCCGAAATGAATTATGTATCCACCCGAAGTGATACAAGCCATCCGAGAAATTCATCACCGCCATACTGAGCTGCTATATTATGCTCTGTGATCTGGTGTCCCTTTGGGATCATCATCTAATACCCGAAAAGATGACGACTCACAAAAATCCCATCATCTGATCACTGGCGGCAGTATCAAATATTGTTGTGAATTTTTTTTTTCTGTTCTTCATTTCCAACCGATTGTGTTTTTTCTTCTTCTGTTGGTTCTCTCTTTGGTTGTGTTTTGTTTGGATGACATCAAGTAAATTTATTGATCCGTCACTGATTGAGGTCCAGATTTGAAATCCCAATGGAGAGAAGTAACCATAGAACCACCAGACCGTACAACCGTGTACAACCGAAAACGACAACCGCACAGCAAAGTTGATCAAGTGACTTCATCTGTCACTTGACTGCTTGTAGATGATGGCACTTGATCATTGATTGACTCCTCCCTGACAAGTGTTGGTATTTATTATTATAATCATTATGAGCGAGCAAGCGAGAGAAAGATGAACTCGAACTGATGCTGGACTGGATGTTGAAAAGAACGAAAACTCTCAAGAAGGGCGCAACAAATGCATATACAGCTCAAGCAAAGCCGAAAGAACTTTCTGATCGCGCGCCGAGATCCTCACCACCACTGGCATGATATTGCCCAGGGCCAGGGCGCTCTTTGTCCAGCCACCAAGCCCATGCCCCGCACCGGTTGTGTTCTGTGTTCTCTACAACAAGTGGTGCTTCATAGGTGTTCCAAATATTGGGAATCCAAACAAATGCCACGGATTTGACATATTTGGTGGTGGAATTAACACAACAAACAGCGTACGGCGATCATAATCGTCATTTTCTCATCTCTCGAGTCCGATCTCCTTGAGGTTGATTTGGAAGTCATTTGTGTGCTGTGCACACATTTGGAGCACAAAAATTATGTGGATGCAGTCTGGGGACATGTGCATAGTGCTTTTTCAAAGAGACACGAGGACGTGGAGATTGTGTACTTTTTTTTCCTCCTTTGTACCTTTTCTCTTTTGGAAAATGTTGCGCATCAAGATGACGTTGGATTAGCTATTACTTTGATCTTTTGTGTCATAACGATCCAATGAGTTGACGGAATTTCCCAAGGAATGTGCAGCGTAACTTTTGGGTTTGTAAAGTTATTTGTTAAAATAATATTTTTTACCTAATCACTGATGTACATATATAAAATGTTGGGAAGGTTTAGGAAAATTTGGTTTGAAAAATTAAGCAATGTTGCAAGTCGCTCAAGCAACTTCTCACGATCCGATTTTGTCTAAAAATTGTGCTTAGATCTTAATAGTAAGTTCAATCAGCATAAGTGTCAAGTTCAAAGTCTTGCAGGGTAAATACAACTGATATAAAATCAATGGTAGGATTAGGATGGATTAGGATTTTTTTTAACTGCAAGTTTATATGAGCTAGAACAACCAGGTTTATAAAAGAACAATCAACTAAATTTTTGTTACCAGTTGAATAAAAAAAATGTTGGCGCAGTGGCTCGGTTATTAGTGTGCACTGTGCGAGAGATCCCAGGTTCGATCCCCCAAAAAAACCACAAGGTTCATCTTAAGGTTGTTTTCCACTGCGCCACCTCTCGCGAACGTCTGTCAAACATCCGAGAGTAGAACTGTCCTGACTGAAAAAGCTCTCAATTAAGACGTTCGGCATCGGCATATTGTTGGTCTTTTCCAACAATGGTTGTGAGAAGCAAGACCTTTACGGACCTTTTGAGCTAACTATGGGCCAACTAATTTTAATTTAATTGAAAAGAAAATATATTCTATTGGGCTAGAGTGGATATTGTGATTTCATCTCGTTTCGAAGCTCAACACAGTGGTGAGAAATTTTTTTTGTTGCTTTATTTCAGACAGAATTGACTGGCCTGGCCATATACGATATACCCATTGTTGGTATATATGATCTGATCATAAATAAGCCTAATATTTTTCAATTTGTTCACTGAAGTGGATTGTGGATTCTGACCAAGCGAAAATGTGGACTCTGATCCTTACGGCTTTCGCTGAGGTAAATACATCTCATTTATTTAAGGTTAGGGCATTCCAGGTGCATATATCCAAAGTTTGTTGTGCTAATTTCGTTTGTTGTGATTGTCAACATTTTGATCATTCATATCAGAGACTTGTTTTCCCCCAAACCCCCGAATCGTCAAACTATCTGCTAGGTACCTTTTCCGCATAGAAATTCATTTCGACTTACTTACTTTACTTATTGAGCTCCCGACACATTAACAGTCTCTGCCTGAGACACTGCATTATTGTCCATTCGCTGGATGTGGCCTAGCCAATGAAGTCGACGTTTTTTTGGCTTTTTGGAATACATTAACATCTTGGAACATCTCATGGAGTTCGCGGTTGGAAAGACCAAATATCCGCCAAAGTGTTTTTCTTTCGAAGGAGCCCAGTATGAGCTATCCCTTTTTACTTACAGGCAATAAAGCAAAACTAACAGAATTAGGATTTCGTAGAGCATACATTTCGTCCTTCGGGTTAAGAGTTTTGAATCCAATTGTTTTGCCAAACCTAAATAGCAGCGGTTTCCTAGGTCAATTCCCCGCCGGATCTTACTAGGGATTTCATTCGTGGAGTTCCCTTTAGATATTCAATTCAAATATGTCGAAATGTTCATTTAGGGATAAGGCCGACTGGAAGAAGCTGCCCTCTGATTACATGTAGCGAATTTGTGCGCTGCCACCTGAAAGTGAAAGAGCAGTAGTGTTAGTAAGAAAAGATTGCTCTGGTATTTAAAATTACAACAAGTCCACAAGTATTCCTCCTATACAGGACGTTTCCAAAATTAAGCAGTATATCTCTATATATATAAAACAAAATGAATAAAACTGTTTCCCTCTGTCGCCCGTAATTTTCATTCGATTTTGTTATTTTCTTTTTAAATTGTCGGTAATTACGGTGATTGGGTGATAGGCTAAACAAATTCAAAATCGGACAAAGGAGCGTGGCACCTTCCATACAAAAAAACATTCAAAATCGTATACATATTTCGAAAACCACCAAACTGATTGGGCTCAAACTTACGACAATCTTAGTTATTGGTCCTGGAGTGGTCCTGTGAAGTTTGTCAAATTTGGTTAAAGGGAGCGGCACTTCACATGCAAAAAAAAAAATATTCAAAATCTTATACCTCCTATACAAAAAACATCTTCTATGGGGTGAAACTTGATGACGTTATATCTCGATAACCCCTGGGCCGATTTTCATTATTCTTTTTTTTTTGTTTTGTTCGTATTGCTGTATTTTAGGTTTAGGCAGAAAGAAAATTCCACCAAGTCGATTTATTATCATTTCTCGCATTTTACGAAAGAACATTATTACCTAAGACCTAAGCGATACAATTCCTGTGCACGGGCACAGCCCGTCGGGTACAGCTTCTTCGACAGTCTTGGAATTGGAAGCCAAAGTTTTTTAGATTTGTAACATTGATATAAATAATAATGAAAGTCAATAATATTGTCTAGGCAATACGATTTCTGAAAAAAACAAAAAAATGTTGTGCACCACAGAGCATTACAATAAAAAGGTTTTTTTCTAAAACATGAAAGAGTTGTAGTGCGAACTGTGGTTTTAAAACCTTTAAATGTTAAATCAGGCGGAACAATAATTTACAATTTTTTAATTAGCTCTAGCTTTTTTCTGTTTGGGTTTAGAAAATGATTTCATAAGGATATTTTGTAGATTCTTGAGCCCTTTCCAGAACTCTTCGGAACTCCGAAAAAATGTTTTTTTTTTTTTCTTTGGTTCCATTTTGCACTTCTAACTTTTTTGGGCTTGGATTTAGACGATATTGTTATATTCAAAAGTACTTTCCAGAACTCTAATCAGAACTTTTCGGAACTCCGAAAAAAATTCTCCAATTTTTCAATTGGCTCAAACTTTTTTGTGTTTGGGCTTAGAAGATTATTTTATGATAATTTTTTGTTGAGTTTCTTGAGAACTTTCCAGATCTCTAATCAGAACTCTTTGGAACTCCAAACAAATATTTTCGCAATTTTTGACAATTTTTTACAGTTGCATAACTTTTTTGTTTTTGTTCCGAAAAAAAATTCTTGTCTAGGGAACTCCAGAACTCTTAATGTAGTCCATACATTTTGTAAAAAAAAAATTGGGTGCTGGCATATTTTGGAAAAAAAATTTTGTTTGCTCTAATTTGGCTTTTTTTTAGCTCTCAGGAATTCCACAACTATGTTGATTCTATACACAAAAACAAGAAAAATCCAACCTTTTTGCAAATGGGGTGAATCGTGAACTTAGCACCCCACATTAAAAAAAAAATAAAAAAAAAAAACTAAATAAACAGATCTTTTCAAACATTTTATCAGGAACTCTAGAACTCTTGTCCAGCTATCCAGAACTCTAAAAAATATATACTTTTTAAACTTTGAGGTGGTTCACGCACCCGATGTTTTCGGCTGCTTCGTCTTCTTGAAGACATAGTCTGCACTCCGGTGAGTCGACTAAATGCATTTTATTTAGGTGATATCGTAAACCGTGGTGACCCGTTGTTAGGTAGCCTACTAAGTTCGTGCCTACGTAGATTTATTATCTCATTTCTCTTTATTTCCATTTCAGATTGGAAATTATGTCGAATAGCACCTTTTTTATGGTCGACTTTATTTCCATAGCAAAATGGTAATAAGGTCGAAAAAGGGGCTTTATGTCGAAAACTAAAAAACAAACCCCATAAGCAGGGAAACATGTATGCATGCTGCCCCCCTGCAACCCCCTGCTTGTGATTACTGTACAGGATTTGGAGTACGTGGGCTGAAAATGAAATGATCTTATTGAAGTGATCGACAATATTTCCATTTTTTTTGTTTGAAATAAATTCGAACGCAAACATTTTTTGAATCCTACATTATTTCCAATCTGAAATGGAAATAAACACGATTCGACCTTATTTCCTTTGACTTTATTTCACGGCACCTAGCAAGTGATCGGTTCGGTAGTTAAGTTATCGCTTTAGACGCACTGCATTTATAGGTATGCTGGACGGAGGGAAAACCTGCTTGCAATCTGCATAAAATTGTGGGCCTCTTGCATTTGTTCCAAAAATAAAAGCTCATATTCAAATAAATGGCTATGAAAAGCCACTACGGACTTATTGTGCCAACTTTTTATTTATTTTATTTATAAAGTGTTTAACAGGATATTCGCCCACATAGTAGCTAAATATTCTTTATGCAGCTAAGGAAACTAGTCAATACTTAATTACTTAATATTATTCTGTAAAAAAAAAATTGCGAATCTTTAATACCAGGATTGTTGAGTATGCAGTTATGTACCTCTTTCCTATGCTCGATATTAAGCGATTACCTACCATCCTAAAATAATAAAATCACGCTTAAACGTGTCCATGTCAATACTGCTTTCTCCTTTATTTTATCAATCGCCCATGAAGCCTCTGCGCACACCTCAGTATCCTTACAAAATAAAATATAAATCATCGAACAAAGGAATTTTTAAAACATCGATCCTTTTGCCTCAATAATAATGTTTTTGTTCTCAAAACAATAGAGGAGACACTGTGTCGCCAAATATATCCATCAATATCTTTAAATGCGCAAAGGACACCACCAAGAACGTTCCTCAATGTATCTAACAAGCTAACAACCAACAGAAAAAAAGAAAGGACCAACACCGAACCGAATGGGTAAATTAAATGACAGAACAGCCGCATAACCAGCAGCAGAGAGGTAGTCAAATGTACCTCTTGTACAACAGCAGCTCATCGATTCGATTGTCCAGCTGAAAAGGACACACACGCTTAAGCCGAGAAACCAGTTGTGAACCGAAAAGTAAGAAGGAAAAGATACAAAACAAAATTATTGTCCTTATGGGACCTTCGAGTAACGAAAACATCTTTACTGTGTCAAAGGCAAAGAATTAAGTCTTAATTCGAGGCTAACAATATGAATGTGAAATTGCTGCCACTATCGGGATGTGATCTCTCAATTTGGTCGCAGGACAAAAGGACATTTGGGCAGAGTATTTATATACCTTACCTACTGTAGTGCAGAGAGTGATGTATAAATTATGTAGGCATAGGCATACCAATGCGGCAGGATATCAAAATGAACAGTTAAGTTATGCTTACATATATCGTTTGCTTGTATATAGAGGTGAGAGTACTCGATTTTTGTTATTAGAACATTAAAGAGCAGGAAATGTCCTTTAGGAAAACATGTCACCTTTACAATGGTCCTTTGTGTGTTGGTACACACAATGTAAGCGGTGTGATTTGTGAATGGGATCATGAGAGGTACCGTTTGTTGGTTTGGTCTATCTCCCTCTTCGATGCACATGGATTTGATCCTTTTTTAATGAATCCATTCATGTTTTGATGCTTTGATGGGTTCCGCCGCCGCCACCGCCACAATCAATAGAGTGTCATCATTCATCGGCTTAGCCACAGCAAGAGCAATGTGTGCGAGCATAGCAGTTTGTTGGTATGTTTTATTGACTCAGAGAGCATCAGATTGACACAACAAAATTTCTTTCGATATCCATGTACAAGGTTATGTTACAGAACTTCTCAAGGGCATTATCCACTCCATAGATTGTCTTGTGTTTATAATTATCGACGAGATGTTTGGATTATATATCTAGTCGATGTGTTAAGTTAAGTTTACTTATTTTTGAGTAAAAAACGAAGAAGTATTAAAGTAAGAACAATTTAGTTGTTGTACTCCACAAGTTTGGACGGTTTGTTGTTGATTTTATTCTTTGCTACTCTCTTTATAGACCTGCTCCGTTTGTGGAGGAACAATTTTCGAATGATTTTGATATACCCTCCACCTCCACTCTCCACAGAAAGGTATGTATATTCATTTTGCCACTTTATTTGTAAAGCCAAGAAGGAATCACCGTCACCGCCGACACCATAAAGTGTAAAGGTGCTAATACAAGGTTTGTAGCACGCAACATATATATGTAGCACTGACGTCATTTTTACGTCAGCGAATGGTCCCAAGTGCAACCAATGTTAATTTTCGGGTGTTTGCAGGATGTTGGTGTATTTTATAATATATATAAATCTATAAAGTTGCGTAATTCTAATATTATATATTTTTTTTAGAAGATGTGTAGATAACTTACTTAATAAAATGTTATTTACTAATGGAGCTAAATGATGCACACGCTAAAAGACTTGACACACTGGATCGTATGAATAAAACGTAGCAATTGCTTTTACTCAGAATTAATGTCAAAATCGAAGCAATTGCTAAGCTTCGTATGAATAGAAACTGATTTGAGTTAACTCCAACTTTTGACATCTTCGAAAAGCGGCGCCACCGACCTTTTACTCGGATTGGTATGAATAAAACGTGGAAGACAAAGCAATTGCTACGAAAATTCCAAGTCTGCTATTTTGTTGACTCAGAGCATTTGCTAAATATTTTGCGCCTACATTTCTTTACAAAAACAGTTTTTTCTTGTGAGTTTTCGGTGTTTTTTTTGTTTTTATAAATTATGTAGTTAAATTAATTTTTGTTTGTTTGACTGGCACAATACAATGGTGGCCATAAGTATTTTGACAAAACTAAAGTTAATTCTACTTATAATTTGAACTTACTTCATGTACATTTTGGCATCAATGGAAAGGTCATTTAAATTCCGTTTAAATGATACAACACTTTCCTTAACCTATTAAGTACCCACTGACCCTCGGTCAAAAAAAAAAATTAAAAAGCTCTTCGCTAATATTTCTTATGATTTTTTGAAAATTGCTAAAAATTACTAATTTAGCCACTTTTTCACATTTTTCTGGGATCATCCCACTCAAAAAATCATAAAAAATATTAGCGAAGAGATTTTTGAAAAAAAAATGTTTGCAGTCACTATTAGAATTGTATGAACAAACTTTTTGCATCAAAACATTGTTTTTTTTTTTTGACCGAGGAAAAAAGTCAAAAAAAGTAGGTAGACTTTTACAAAAGTTCGAAATTTTCAATGGGTACTTAATGGGTTAAGGAAAGTTTTGTATCATTCAAACGGAATTTAAATGACCTTTCCATTGATGCCAAAATTTACATTAAGTAAGTTCAAATTATGAGTAGAATTAACTTTAGTTTTGTCAAAATACTTATGGCCACCATTGTATACCTGTTTTACCTACTGTTGTTAACGTTCGTAAAAAAAAGCAGTTAAGCAAAGAAGAATTAAGTTAAGATAACAACTTTAACCAAATGTATCGTTTTTTTTTTATTAAATTACTTTAGCTTTTGTTCAATTTTCCCCAAAAATCGTTTTTCTAATTCTAAATTCAAATTCAAAAAATAAACGACAAATTGTGACAGAAACTGCAAGGGAAGGACACATGCTGTGATTGTGAAGGTGAAGTAAATGCTTTGTTCGACTTTTCGAACTTACTTTAGCAAAGTAATGCCCAGTTGCACAGTGCCCACTTAAGTATCCAATCTCAATCAAATTCCACTCAACATTCGATTTCTGTTTCATAGCGTCGCGTATTTGATTATAAAACTTAAGTGCCCAATATCGGACACTTAAGTGTCACACGAAACAGGTGGCAAGCTATTCAGCTGTCAACGATTTGACAAATTGTTTTTTGTTTTTTTTTTTTGCTTTACGAGTTCAATTAAACAAAATAATTTTTTTTCTTGCTAAAGTTAGGGGTTTTTTGTCATTAACAAACCATTTGGAAAATCGAATAAATTATTAAATGTTGCAAAACAAAAATTTTTCGAAGTGCTGCCAAGTTTTTTGTACCATTTGAGGTGAGTATTGTGAATCGACTGTGAAACGCAAAATATGCATGAGTGACACTTATCTCTTCGTCTCTACTCAAACTTAAGTTACACTGAACTCTGCACTGTGCAACTGGGCATAAGTTTTTATTCATACCAATTTAAAGCAATTGCTAAGTGCTTTTACTTTGCTACAACCTTTTACTCAAAGCAAATGCTAGTTTTTATTCATACGACACACTGAGTAGAGTAAACTCCGTTACAAAAATCCTCAGAAATTATGAGGATTTCTTCGATATTTAACTATTTAACTGAAACGAAGCTCTCTTACACTGGGACTGAGTCGAAGTACCACCAAAGCCCAAGAATTGACTGGTGAATCTGCCCTCTGCCTTTTTTAGGCATTTTCATCCTATTGGGGTTGTAACTTCTGTGTTTGTGCTATATGTGCAACTAGCAATGGCCGCGGCTCCGCCCGCCGGTTTCTTTTCTTTTAAATTAAATTCAAATTTATTTGAGTTATGATATAAATGCACGTTTTCTATATTTTTCTTTTTTAAGCTTACAAAATATTTTATCGCTATGTTCCGAAGATAGCCCCTATACCCACGTTTCCCCTTCCCCCATCAGCACCCTAACTAACCTATACTGAACTGATCCAGAGGATATAACAAGTACAATGTTGAAAGATTTTTTTTTAAATCAACCATTTACCCCTCCCCCGTCGTCAACTTAGTCCTTATACGTAACCTGTACTGATCCGAAAGTCCTAAGTCAATGGACATAAGATTTCACATAAATAAAAACTCGTCACAGGTATGATCTAATTATTTATACTACGCGATCATATCGTTACACTTTCCATAGCTGCAGATCTCAAATACATTTATGTAGATAATGTATCTATCACTTACGCACCATTTTTATTTTTTAAATAATTTTTTTTTTGGACTTGACCAAAGAAGATCTATTTTCGATTTATTATATCTCACCCTCTGGATGGACCAGAAAGATGAATTTTAGCTCAAAATACTCGGTAAAGTGTTGTATTTATTGAAATGACATACGTAGATTTATGAGTATAATGGCAAGTTGAGCGTAGTAAGGCCGAAATAGAAAAGTAGGGTGCAAAATATTAAGACGAATTTTGAAAAACAATGTATTATCTATCATCACACAAACTTTCAAGTTCATACGGCTAACGGTTCGTGTTAGCCCCCAAACTCCCTGCGACCCCTTTACTCCTCAACAAATCTCACCCACCCTACAGCCCAATTTGGCTACACATCTATAAATTAGAAAAAAAAAATCATGAAAATCGGACGAATGGTTCTTGAGTTATGGAGGGACGAACAGACGGACGTTGCCTTTTATAAAGTAGTATGGATGTTAACTTTTTTTATTTTGCACTTTGTTAACTTTTTAACAATTTTTTAAGAAAACTGTGACATATGTTTTTTTTTCCATAGAAATTTATTTGATGTTTAACAATTAGAGATAGCGCGCTTTGCGAAACAGCATATTGTTATCTATCTACATAAATATATAAAAATGAATTGCTGTTCGTTAGTCTCGCTAAAACTCGAGAACGGCTGGACCGATTTGGGTAATTTTGGTCTTGAATTATTTGTGGAAGTCCAGAAAAGGTTTAAAAGGTAAATAACTATGAAAGTTCTTCAACAAACAAAGGGGCGTGGCACCGCCCATACAAAAAAACATTCAAAATCGTATATCTCGAGAACCACCAAATCGATTGAGCTCAAACTTACAGATAATCTTACTGACAAAGGGGCGTGGCACCGACCATACAAAAAAAAACATTGAAAATCGTGTACCTGATACTTCCTATACAAAAAACATCTTCTATGTGGTGAAACTCGATAATGTATCTCGAGAACCGCTGGGCCGACTTTCATGATTCTTTTTTTGTTTTGTTCGTATTGCTGTATTTCAGGTTTAGGCAGAAAGAAAATTCCAGTAAATCGATTTATTCTCATTTCTCGTATTTTACGAAAGAACATTACAACCTAAGACCGAAACAATACAATACCTGTGCACGGGCAAAGCCGGGCAGATACAGCTTCTTCGTCAGTCTTGGAATTGGAAGCCTAAGTTTTTAAAATTTGTAACATTGATATGAATAATGCATTGTCCTGAAATTCAGGAATATTGCCAAAGCAATACGATATCTGAAAAAAAATGTTGTGTACCACAGAGCATTACAATAAAAACTGTTTATCAATTTAACTATTTTGCACTATACGAAGTGTGCACGTGCTACGCATTTTACGAAAGAACATTATTATCTAAGACCTAAACAATACAATTCCTGTGCCGGGCGGGTACAGCTAGTGAAATCTCGAGTGAAATCAGGCACGTAGCCAGGGGGGGGGGGGCTTGAGGGGCTGAAGCCCCCCCAGAAAGTCTTAAACAAAAGACAAAAACTAAAATTTTCTAACTGATAGCTCAACTTTTTTTTTAAATACTTCTCCCGGGAAAGGAGAACCTATAACGCTTCAGTAGCGCCCCGAGATGCTTGCAGATGTCTGTTAGTTCTGCACTTTAATTGCTTCAAATTGTAGTCTTCTGGAAATATATTTCCAGTACCTCTTTGCTCTAAATAGCTAGCTCAACTTAGCGGACGCCGATCGTGCGATATAGGGTATGTGATCCTGATAGGCCATCCATTTGGATCTGAGGAACTGTTGAAGCATTTTTTCCTAGAAAATGTTGTGAACTGTGTCTTGTTTGCAACTGAAACTGAAATGACCGTAATGGGGCTTAATATAAATCAAATCTATAAAAATAAGGAGACTATCCCGGTAGGTATACAGTATTCAAACGCTAGGTATGTACACTGTGAAAACTATAGCTTTAACCTTGCTCTGCCATGTCAACTCCTGCAATTCGCAATTGCCTTAGTATAGTCAGTGAAATAGCTACTTTCTTCCGCAACCTTTCAAATGCATAGGTATTATGTAACTTTCAAAACTGTCATTAAAAAACACGCATCAGAGAGCCGAAAAACTCGACTTCTACGCCTTTGTAAAACAAAATTCATTGACAGTGTTAGTTCCCTTGTAGAGCTCTTCAAATGCATCTCAATAAGTATTGAAAAAATAACGACCAGAACGTGGGTGAAGTCTTCGAAAGTATCAACACTTTTGGCAGCGCCAGCGGTTCAAAAAAGTCATTGGCTAGTATAGTAAGCCTCATTGTATACGCAAAACTATTCAGTTTAGCGCTGCCCTTATCAGTTTCCCTACAGAACAAATCCCTAGATTTCGTTTCTGCAATCGACCGCACAAAAGAAGTTCTGAATTCTCTTAAGGACATCGGAGAAAATGCCGAAGATTTTTTCAGAGAGGCTTTTCAATCAGCATCCTAACTTGCCGAGGACTTATTTGAAGAACTTCATTGAAACAAACAACGCGTTCCAATCCAGAAACCTCTCCTTCTGAAGCCTATTTTAGAGTCGATACTGATTTCTTGCATAGATTCTTCATAAAAAATCTTAGGGGCATATTGATGGTCAACGAAGACGTTGTATCATCGTTTCAAGCTGTTCTCCCATAGGTCTTGCTGCAGTTGAGCGAGTGAACGAAATGGAAAAGCTAAGACGTTACTTTGATAATGCAATTTCGTTGTCAGCTGTGAAAGCTGAGTACATTCTTTGGTGCGAAAAAAAAATCGTCGAGTGACTCTTCTACCGAAGTTTTGAAATTGCTTAATATATGTGACAAGAATTACTTTAGACTATAAATTTCTTGCTTATGGTTTTAGCAACGCTTCCAGTGACCACAGCTAGTGTTGAAAGAACCCTTTCAGCTATGAAAAAGATTAAAACTATGTCCCGAAGCGTTATGGAGAGTTCAAGGTTAACTTCACTTGCTATGATATCTGTTCATTCGGATATTATTGTGGATCCAGATAAGTTGATTGATCTCATATCAAAAAAAATCAAGACGTCTTCTGCTTTGAAAAAATGTGACTAATAGGAATTGGAATAGTTTTCTGTTTCGTAAGACTTGGAAGCTAGCCCCCCCCGAACTAAAATCCTGGCTACGGCCCTGAGTGAAATATAAATGATAACTACCTAACTACCTAACTTCGTCTTTATTTGTTTGTGAATTTATAAAAGCAAGAAATAACAGCGATTCTCACGTTAGTTAAATTGCCCCTGACAATTTCTATTGGAAAATTAAAATCGAATTTTCTAGGAATAAATGTTATGAAAAAACTTACATAGTCACATTGATCGGAATTATAACTTTTGAATAACGTTCCTAATACATTATCAGTCAATTTGATCAAATTTGTCTGTCAATATATCGCAGCATGAGGGCGGAAACAAATATACAAATACAAATATAACTGGAAAGCAGGTACAATTTAGGTGCATTTGTACTACCTTTGGGGGCCCATTTGAGTACTATTTTGCACCGAGATTAGAACTCTGGCCAACCTAAAGGGAGGGAACGCTGCTCAAGAGTTATCCTAAGCCATCCTATGACTTCGTTTATAAAACAAAATAGTCAACGCAGTAAAATATGGCTGTTAGGTGGCTCATAAAAGCAGCAAACAACTCCAACCAACCACTGGAAGGTGTAACCGGGGAGGAAGTTTCCTAAGTCAAAAAATTCCGAGCCTTTGCATACAAATTAATATTGAAAACTTATCAAAGTTGTTTAGCAACCTGTAGATGCTTATTAAAACTGCTGGACAACTAGGCGTAATTCGCAAAGTAAATGTCAGGTTTAGGTAAAAATTTCACAACAATTATTCAGAAACGTGCTTATACGAAAAAAGTCTTCGTCCTTCTGCAGCAATTTGCAAGTCACACCCACATTTGGAGAAACTTCTATACAATATGCTTTCAAATAAAATTGTTCCATCTCACAAAAAAATTAAAATAACAGCAACTCCTCTGTGCCAATAAACCCTCAATAATCGTTCAAATGGAAAAGCCGCCACAAATTAGCGGTTTCATTTGGCTTTAACCAACGTTTCATTTTCACTCCATCAAAACGGATTCGGATACGAACCCCTATCGAACTGAATCCGTTTCCCTATGCTCCGCATCTACGTACAGGTACCTACTCCAATCAAAGCCGCTTATTATATGGATACGACGTGCCTTCGATTTGCCCTCGAATTTGGCTCCCACCTCGTGAACACCCCTTTAGGTGATTGATTGACTCGAAAAGTCGAAGAGATGCTCCTGCCGCCACCATCACCAAATTCAGATATATACACCAACTTCAACATACAAAACACGAGTAGAAACACGCGAAAAAGGTCCATACCTTGTTTGCGCGCCGCCGCCAAGTCCGAGTGCAGTGCGGACCGTTCCAAAACCCATCCAGAGGCAATCATTAATAGCTGTGGGAAACTGAATGGCGCGCTTGTTTAGTTATAAATAAGTTAATAACATGGCGGAAGCGCACCTTTTTGGTGCGCTGTTATTAGGCTCTCGGACAGCGTTTTTTTTTTATTTTTTTTTTTTTGCATTGTATGTCCAGGATTGCGGTAAGACTGCGAAATTTTCGTGTTCGCACTATTGAATTGACGATCGGTGCCGCTCCGCACAGCCACCCTCCAGCGAAGGAAGCGCACCCAATACAACACTGCACACCGATACAAGAATAAGATACAAGCTACATGTCCATGTATCGAGTGAATCTTGCGCGAATCTTCTCGCAAGGAGCGCAGCCATGATTTTATATCAGAATGAGCAATAACACACCGTTCAGGCAGGAGGGTTATTGTTGGCGGGATCGCAGTGTTAGTTGACTGTTATGTGGTAGTCGATGGTGCCGCTTCTGATGAGGCTTCCGTTGCCGCCGCCGTCGGTCGTAGTCGTCGCCGTGGATGGACTTCTACTTTCATATCGTGTCGTCATCCTAACACGTTGCCCGGCCATAACGATCTGTGATGGTGATCACAATGTGATTCAAAAAGACAAAGCAACAACAAAAACCGCGGACCCAAATTCAAATAAAAACGAGAACAAGTTTGCGGTTTAAGTTTTATCCGACGAAGTTTTTAACTTTCTCGTTTTATTTTTTTTATTGTTCGCTGATCTCTGGCTTAGTGGAGGAGAGCCTGATTTTATGAGTGCGTCCCTGTCCCATCTCAGTTACTGACTGTAGGTGTGCGCTGATGGCCATACTTAGAGGTGATTTTTTTCGCACGGGTTGGATTGAGGGTCTTAGCCGCTTGTAATCTTGTTAACTCGCGATATTCGTGGCGTTCTGTTTGTCATTTTGTTACTTTGACTGTCCTCATCTGGCGGGGCAATATAATTTTGTCATCACTCGCTTTACTTGTCAGTTCTCCGAGGGTATTTTGGCGATGGCAGTTAACAATGAAGTTCTGATAGGTGAAGGTAAAAACCATGGAAAAGCTCTAAGCACTAGGATTAAGTGTCAAGGTGAATATTTTTGAGGAATCCCAAAGTTCCTACTTCAAAATACATACTACCAAATGCTAACTGTTAGACGAATTTATGCACTGAATTTCGGAACCTAGGTTTCGTCGAAACCATTTACTGTTATAATAAAATCCCTTTGACATCGCATAGGTGTGTCTTTTCGGTTCGTTCCAGTTACCGAAGAACACCTCTGGGAGACCCGGGCATTGGTACAGGAGATTTCCAAAAGATCACTTTTTTTTCGTTTCTACAGCTGAGTCATTCAACACCTAACCTTACCTATGTTTCAAATGATGAAGTCTTAGGTTACTGAATAGCTCGACAAGCTCCCGAATTTTGTACAAAACCGTATAAGTGGTACCCAACCTAAAGTTTGTATACATATTTTTAAAGCTGCCCGATTGCTGAAAATTACTGCACTGTTTTCACAGATAAGTCTTTCACATAATAATGCGGCTTGTGCATTACACTTACTTACAGGCCCAATACTTTTTTTTAAGTTTTTATAGGAACTAATAACCGAAGAAACTAAACTGGGCAATAGGTACGTTCTCCTAGTTCAAATCTCCTGGAGACGACGGGATCTTTCCAATCATGCTCCAGAAAGTTAAGACCATCATTAAGCCGCGCCGGTTCTAAAAAGACTTTTTATTCGCAGTCTGGAATGCGGCTACATTCCTAAAGCATGGCGAGATGTCAAGGTCGTCTTCATCCCGATGGCGGGGAAAGCCAGCCACTCCACCGCCAAAGATTTAAGGCCGATAAGCCTGACACAATTCGTCTTAAAAACCTTTAAAAAACTAATGCGAACGGAACGTCTTTATACGCAGTGAACTAGATGACAATGCGCTCTCTTCCGCTCAATATGCCTACATCAAAGGCAAAGAATATACACTAGCTGCGTTCCTGGACATTGAAGGCGCCTTCAATAATGTTAAAACGTGTGTACTAGAGAATTCAAATGTTGATCAATCTCTCACTAGGTGTGGTTGTAAATTTACTTAGCGAAAGGAGCATCAATGCGAAATTATATGACACTGACGTTGGAGTAACTGCTTCGAGAGGCACTCTACAAGGAGGGGTCATCTCCCCCTTACTCTGGGTTCTTGTCATTAATGAGATACTAGTGAAATTCAACAATATGGAGGTCACGGTAACTGCATATTATGCAGACGATGTAGTCTTGCTTGCAAAAGGAAGTTTCTACCGACCATAAGCGACCTGCTAGGAAGCTCACCAAGAATACTCAGCACGTGGACCAAAGAAACTTTGTGGCCTTGGGGTTAATCCCCATCAGTAAACTGAGCTTGTCCTGTTCACAAACAAGAGATAATAATACCACTATTCGAGCCACCAACTCTCGAGGGAATACCTCTAAAGGTGGCGGATAGGGCGAAATATTTAGGAATGATTTTAGACAGAAAACTTAATTGGAAGCCGAATGTCAACAAAAGAGTGAAAAAAGCAGCTAATGCTTTCTACGCATGAAACAAAGCCCAAAATAATCCTGTGGAGTGTAGCCAATACTCACATATGGCAGCGTGGTTTGGTGGCAAGCCGCAGTCAATGCGATCAACCTCAGATCAATGACAAAAATACAAAGACTAACATTTATAGGGACAATCAGTGCGATAAGAATCACACCTAACAGCTGGGCTGGAGGCAATTTTTAATCTGACTTCTCTAGACCTATACATGGAGGAATCTGCTACGAAAAGTACCTTAAGGATTAGCCAAACTAAAACTTGCAACCCAGGTAATTTTGGCAAGATACTAGGAAAATATGTTAGGAACGCTGTCACTTTTGACTTCAAGTCTCCCCACTTAAACTTTGACAGACCATTCTCTTACTCGTTTCCGATTAGGGATGAATGGACCACAAATGAACCCACTATAAGAGGAAATCGATACCCATCTACACGGATGGGTCAAAAATGGACTGTGGAACCGATGCCGGTATATTCTCAGAGGAACTAAATATACAATGCTCAATCTAGTTCACCGCTCAAGGTTCTCAAGGTTCTCTGCTCGCAGCACACCACGAATCTTTGCTGGGTCCCTGGACACAGTGACAAAGCCGGCAACGAGAAAGCTGACGAATTGGCAAGACAGGGATCTACATTGGTCGAAAACAAGATTCGTATGAAAACAAACAATAGGTGGAAAGAATTAACTACCTGTGAAGTATCAAGAACGTTTTGGCCAAGTATGACAGTGGCCGAACCATCAAACTTCTACAGTTTGACAGATCATCGCTGTCTAAGCTGGTAGGGGCCCTAACGGGGAATAACTTCCTAAGAGACCACATACAATGAAACTAAATCTCAAAGATGACGACATATGTAGAGGCTGCAGAGACGAAAAGGTCCATGAGGACACACCTAACTTTCTCTGTCACTGACCAAGTCTCTGCCACTTAAGGAACAGAACACTTGGAAGTAGAGTTGGGCAATTTAGTTCATTTGAGTGATCGATTAATTTAGTTTAAATCACGCTAATGAACTAGTTCGCTCATTTTAGTTCAATTTAGTTCATGGGGTTGTTGGTTGCAGAGTATAAAGTACCCAAAGGAAACCCTGTGGTAAGATGTCGCCGATGCGATTCACATTCAAAAGTCACCTCGACAAATACAGAAACAAAGTTGGGTCAAGCTGCCAATGAAACCGTATCGATTTCTTGGGCACTCATTTCGTAAGTCAATAATCGCATGACGATACCGTTTCGACGATAGCCTTGCAACACGTAACATTGAAAATTGCTATCGTCTCCACGACATCGTTTCTACGATCCAAAATTTGCTTCTTGTAGCTCAATAATCGACAGAGTACTATCGTCCAGACGATAGAGTTTGCACAATAGCTAATTAAATTAGGTATCGTCATGCATTGATTTGTTTATTTTGCAGACAATTTTAAGCTTTTTACAGGAATTTAAAAGCGAGCAATTGAATTCAGATTTTTTTACGATTTAAATTACATAATAACTCATTGTTATTTGTCAAGTGTCATTTATGACAATAACGATGACGTCAAGTCCTTTTTTCAACTACTGTTTGTGAGCTCCTGAAAGGTACCGAAAGTTCTCAAACTTTGTGCAAAATAAACGATGGTGGTAGAGTTACTTGAAGCAAATAAAAGACGTTCTCGTGCACTACTATCGCTTGGACGACTGTCGTCTTAAATTTTATGGAATGAGTACCCTGGATGCTTCTCTTGATGTGTGGAGTCACCAAAGCTAGAATTCCATCGATTTGTGTTGAGTCCATTCGCAAAAAGTTGTGATAAAGTTCCGTCTCCTCAGCTTTGAATTTGGAGTAGAATCCTTCCTGCTGACAACGGGCCACCCGCACTCCTTCGTCCAAACACTACGTCGTTTTTATGTCAATTCATCATCCACGCAGTCTTCTAACACGTAGAGTTAAAATAGTCGCAAGCGCAACATTTAGTTCCATAATCCCTACTGCAAAAACCAAGGACCATACATTTTAATTTGGCTGACAGTGTCTGACAACGGATAGACCAATTTTTCATATTCAAATATCTGACAACCGTGTCACAATTTTCAACCTGGCAACGTTATCAAGATGTGAACGGACAATTTTGTATTGTTAGATAGTTGGCTATTGTAGGCTTATTGTCAGTCATTGTCAGAGGATTGACAGATCTGACAATCGTGTGTGCTTAGCTTTAGCTTATTCCGTTTGTATAAAAAGCATTGCGCGGTACTAATTATCATTTTTGTGTCCAAGATAAATTTTACGAAATCAAGAAAATTTCCATATAAAATTACCTATTGTGACCGTCAAAATATAATTTAATATAGTAATTTGAAGGTTAAAAATGATTATTGGTAAGGCCAATTGAAAATAATAACCGTGAACTAAATGAACTAGTGAACTATGTGTGTGAACTTAGTTCATTAGTTTAATATAGTGAACTAGTTCGTTCGTGAACTACACAAGCCTACTTGGAAGTTACTACTTCCATGACTTGCAGAAACTTTCTGATGTTTCACATTTCGAACTTTACACGTTCTTGAGGATATCAGGATGGCTGGACTGACATGAAAACTTTTGTAAAATTGTGCGTTGTTTTGCATAGATTTAAAGAATCCTACAAAAACTCCAAATCCAAAAATGATCCCAAACAGGGGGGTTGCTGGGGGCACCGATTTCTGTCTTTCAAAACTGGTTTAGTACTTTATTCTCGACTCTTACGTACAAGAGTTGAAGTAGTTTTTAGAAATTTGTTTTTTAAGTGATTTCTTCCACAAAGTCAATACAATTATTATTTAACGCATCTATCTATATGTGTGTATGTGTAAGTGTAACTAACTGTGTATATAATGGCTTTGACGTTTTGAATTGTCTGTTGTCTGTTGTAAGCAGTAGCATCAGCTCTCGATTTAATTTGAGTTAGCGTTTGGAAAATTAAGAACCTGTACCAATTTTTTTAGTCTTAACCACTAGATGAAAATCGCCTACACATGCCTCTAATAACTATACCTATCTTTATAGGTATCAATTCATTCATTAGGCTACTTAAGATAATTGTCTGAATGTCTGCCCTTCTGGAAAAAAGTCTCTTCGGTGGTTTATGATTTTGCCATGCGTACCAATGATATACAAACTAGTTATATGTCAACTATAAACATGGCTCAAAAATTATAATGAAAAGAGAAGACCGGTTGTCCAACAATAAGCCTACTTTTGAGATCGTTAGCCCGCATTAGCTCATTAAAGCTTGTTCGGGTTTGGCAAAAATTCACAAATTATAGTACCTATACGCACACCTCTTCATACCTATAATTCCCTATATCTCACTACTTAAGCGACAAGCTGATCTATAAACAATTTGAAGGTCAGGTTCAAGTCAAACGCGACCAAACCTGCCCAACTTTGCGCTTTCAAATCAGTTTACTCGCACTTAATTCGCAATGAAAACATTTTACTCCAACAAACCATCTCATCCGTTGTGGTGGAGCGGCAGGAGCAATGGTTAAGAAAACAATGACAATTGGACCGCTTTATCACCTCACCTTCTCACCGAATGTGATATACATACACGCATGCGGTTATAGTGCCTATGCATACATCATAAATGCGTTGAACGACCACCACTAGTGCTTTAAACTGATGGTTGTCACTGGCCATTTAAGTTCATACTACGATCCCGATCATAGCATCATCGCCATGATCGTGATGTCCGTCGTGCATCCTATCCAAATGAAATTATTAAGCCCCGCCAAAAGTTGAAGTTATTTTTGTTATGACTCTCATAAATCTTGAAAGCGGTCCCGATTCCAAATCGCCTCCGTTGTGTTGTGCGTTCGTTGCGTGCGTGTGAGTATGACTACTCGATCGGCGAATAGGTAGTAAGCCTGTTGTTAACATGTCTTGCCGCCGACGATCAGTGATAGAGTTAAAAGGCCATGAATGGACCAGCCAACTGAATGAATCACAATGGTCTCCTGTTCCTCAGCCTCCGCCATTCTTCTTCGCGCGGTCTCGTGTATTTATGTGGCAATTATCCACTCTTTAGACCAAGTTGCCAGGTTCCCAGCAGCTATATCTGCGATACTTGTATCTTTTATCGCGCTCCGCTGCCACCCTCCTAGTCGTTACCGGTCAGCCGAAGCACAGTCAGGTAATAATTTGGCCTTTTTGTGGTCGGCCGGCGACTTTTGCAAATTAATTATCTTATCTTGTTTGCGGTGTGTTCTCAGTGATGACGACCGGCTCGGCGGCGGTATGGTGTAAACTACTCGCATGCTGTGGTCTTGACGATAGAAGGTCATTAAGTTGATCACCCAATTAGATGACGATGTGTCGTTTCAATATTTGCTGTGCGATTTTTCTTATCTCTGGCAGCAATTAGTTAAACGCGTGTTTTAGATAAGAGGCCATAGATTGATAAGTGAGCTTTATCGACACCTCAGACATAACATCGCAACTATACAGTTCGCCATCGCATTTGGGTTCAATGGTCTTTGCCGGACCAACATCACTGAGTGACGGGAGTGTCAAACACTAGCAATTAGCCGCGGGAACTTTGCTTTGTGCGCTCTTGGGTCTGACGCAATGTGAGGTCCAAATGGATGTCGGATTATGCAGATTAATTTTGGTAACTTTTTGAACTCAATAAGCTATTGAGGGCCTTTGATATGGGAAGTATCACGAATGGTAATGGGGACAAAGAGCGGAGCTATTTTTAGAATACGAACCTAGCAACCGATATATTATTTCGATGTGGGTGTTGCCTTTATGAATGAAAAATATTTTTGGTTTTGTTGTGATTTGTTTTTGGCTACCTAGAGGGGAAATATATAGAACAGTGTTGATAGAACTGATTTCGCTATCGAGCCAGACAGATGTACATATATGGTACGATTGGTGTTACATGGTGATCGCAAGCAGCGTACCTACTATTACTGTCAAACTTTATGGTAAAAGTGGTAAGTGTTAGGTTAGAATGAATTTTTTACTAAATTTGATGGTGTTAATTGGTTATCACTTTTTAAATGCAAATAATAAAAAGTACTACGATCTCTGGTAGCTTGGTATCTTTTCCAACGTCTTTATCAGAATAGTTTCCACGCAAATGTCCACATTTTTTTGTTAGTAAAGATATAGTTATCTGTTATGTTATAATAGTTCCGGGAAGCAAGCACACTATTTTTGCACGAATTCCCTTTTTTGAATATCACTCTAACACCCTTGGTATTTCAAATTATTTAACGCGAACCCCTTTTGGTTTGTAAGTTAAGTATCAATTGGTTTTCTCACCTCACTTAAATGTATATCTTAAATATGCTGACTAGGGTAAACTGGGGTACATTTGACACATGACACATTTGACTTTGCGAGTTTTGGAGTGAACACAGTCTTTAAGAAGAAAAGTTCGCAATGAGAACGAAGCCTAATTTGATTTAAAGAAACGTTATGAACTTTGACAGTTCTGCTTCAACTCTTCTCGGACTAAGGGGTGTTCTTGTTCTTATTGGAAATTTGATGTAATTTTTGACCACTGGTAAGTAAGTGATTTGTGAACTTAATAAAAGTGTTATCTTTATTGTGATACAATATTATGATGACAAAATATTCTTAAAGTTTTTATAAATTATAGCCAGTTTTGTGAAAGTATAATATTAATTATTAAAAAAAAAGAAAAAAAGTTGTAAAGAACGTTTGGGGCACATTTGACTTTTGCAAATGGAGCACATTTGACATTTGTTAAATATGCCCCACATTGATCTGTTATGTTTATATTATTTGTGTTTTTAATTTTAGACATACGTAAAAAACGCGCAACATCAGTAGCTGATGAATATGGGGTGAATAGAGCAGGATCCATTAAAAGATTGGTCGGATTCGGGCAATGAAAGCAGGGACAGATATTTCGCTTTTCCATCGAAATATACGGCGCGACAAAACTTTAGCCACAAGAGAAGGAAAGAAACTGGTAGAATATTTGGAAAAGTGTTCTTCTTGGCTTAACAAACGAAACTTTAAAAAATTTCACATGAATTTATTAAGGATAACAAAGTTGAGAAATATCAAAAAAGCTGGAGACGATTGGCTTTACGGTTTCTTAAAACGAAGTATTGAACTCTCCCTACAAAAGCCCGAAAATAATGAGCTTCAACGGTTAATGGCTTCTTCCAAACCTTGGACAATGAATGAAATGAATTAATTTATGTTTTTTTTTTCTAAAGACTATAAACTTACCGACTATTTATTTAAGTTTTTTTTATATATTTTTGAATAAATCATTAAAAAAAACCTTTGCATTTTCTTTCTGTTCAAACAACAGACTGGTTAATACTTTTTGCACAAGATTATAGGTTAAAACAGCTATTGTCAAAATTTCCCCTTGTAAAGTCAAAGGTGCCCCGTCCTAGGAATACTTTTGACAAAATGAATTTTTTCAACGCATCAAATCCAAAAAAAAAAAAAAAAACTTTGGAATATTTCTATCGCCTACTGGTTCCAAACCAAGCATGCTACAGACCTAATTTTTAGATGATATTGTTGTGATTTGACCAGAAGGAAGATTTAAAACTAAAACCGGAAAAATGTGGGGCCCTAAAATAGAACTGCGCCACTTGAATAGAACATGCATTTAGTTTGAACGTTATCTTTGGCACGTGGAATTTTATTTTTCTGTGATTGAATTTTTTTGTTAATTTCGACTATTTAGTTAAAAAAAAATAAAATCAGTGAAAATCAAAGCTTAAAGGACGCTAACCTATTTATTGCCAAATTGGCTAAGGCAATCGAGAGGAGCCGACACGTTATATCCATATTTTTAAGTCTAACTATTGATAAAAATATGAATTGCCGCATACACGGTGTGCGGAAAGGCGATTTATATTAAAAAAAGGCGTCAAATTTTCACGACTCTTTTCCAAAAATCAGGAAAAAATATGGTATCAAAGCAACTTTTACAACTATGGTCTATGAGTCGTATTATTTTGAATGCCAAGCATATCAAAAGACTAAAAATCAAGAAGAAGTAACCCATTAACCCGGTTTGAAAAGCACAACGCCTCTGTTTTTGTCGCGCACATGTTGCCTGGTCTTCGTAGTGGCACCGTGTGGTCTTCTCCGACGAAAAAAAATTAATTTCGAAGGCCCCGATGGCTATATCTATACTATTTCTATAACCTCCGCAAAGAAATTCATCATTTGGACCGGCTGCATATAGCAGAGTTGAAGGTGTGATGGTGTGGTGGGCCGTTTCACATTAAGGCACCTGCAAATTACAATTTTTGCTAACCACAATGAATACGTGGTCTTACAATGGCATATTGAAACAGGCCTTTATACTTTCATAAGCTTTTTAGACCTCTGGCTTGGATTTATCAACATGATAATGCGCCAATACATACAGCCCGGGTTGTTAAAACGTATATGTAGAGCCAAAATGTGGAGCTATTAAGCTGACTGGCTTAGTCACCGGACTTAAATATCATCTAAAAAGTTTGGGGATGGTTGACACGTCAACTTTCTGTATCTAAACTAGCCCAAGCAATCGAATTAGCTTGGAGCTTGATTTCGCTAAATTATTTGGCCAATTTCTATGTGCATCCCTTCTAAACCAGATCTGTGAATTTTGGAGCAGAAAGGTGGCTCAAAACACAATATTGAACAATTTTTTTTTTTTTTTATCTGAAATACTCCAATTACATTAAATTTGATTAATGTTTGTTATAAAAAGAAGCAGAATTCTCTGAAATGATTTTTTCAATTAGGTGTTCTATTCAAATGGCGCCAAATTAGGACCCCATATTTTGCCGGTTTTTAGTTAACAAATTTTTATTAATACTTAAAGCTTAAGTTTTAAGTTTAAGTTTTTAGTTAACAAATTTTTATTAATACTTAAAGCTTTGGTTTTAAATCTTCCTTCTGATCAAACCACAATTAAATGAACATTAATTTAAAAAAAAAAATAGGTCTAGCATGCTTGGTTTGGGACCAGTGGGTGATTGAAAACCGACCTTAGGTGGTGTGCTAATCCAGTGGCGCGGAGTGTATACCATCTCCAGTGATTGATGACAAACCTTATTCACAAAATAATATGATCTTTGCAAATAAGGCCTCCACTTAAACAAAGAAGAATAGTCAGATGAAATAAAAGCAATTGTAGCAAAAATAGTTTACAATTCATAAAATAAGTATACCCACTTAAGTTATGGTAGACTAGCATTTATCGGCGGCTTCATTCGAAACCGAATCGCCATTTACCGTAGCTAATAACTCGGGCCCAACACAAAATTTCCATCAAAATCAGATAAAATGCTTTTCTCTAGTTCTTATATAGAGTACACAAACCGAGTTTGAAGTCGATTGGATAAAAAAAAAATTATAATTTTCCTTATACAAACTTTGGCCGCCAAGTTGCGAAGAGTGCTGGATAAGACTCTAAATCGTCTAAGCCCTGTCACCTCTCAGTATGTTTAGTAAAAGCATCACTTTTTCAAAACTCCATCAGCTGCAGGACCACCAAACTCTGGAAATCGTTTAATGGGGATATAATTTTCCGAGAGTTATAATTTACAAAAATTATTTAGTGCATAAGTAACACAGGTAGGCACAGTAGTTAGTGTGCTGGATAAAATTATAGGTCCCTTTCATTCGTCCCAAAAATAAAGCTCACACAAATTAATGGCTGTGATGAGAAGCTGGGCCTAGGGTGTATACACGCCTGTTGCGCCAACTTTTTATTTATTTATTTATAAGTAACACCTTTCTAAAAGCACTTCTTGTGATGTAGAAGCGATATTCTTCACGCAATAACTACTGATGTAATTGGAAAATCATGTTTTTTTGATTTTAATAAATATTCAATATTGCACAGATTTATTACAAATTTTCGGCTTAATAAAGCAGCTTTTTTGTACGTACATTTTCTTAGAAAAATTCTCACGACCGACATGTTGCAAGCAAGAAAATCTATGAAATCCGCAATGATTTTGATTCTGGTGAGAAATGTTATTGTTCAGGAAAAATTCTATTTGAACGTTTTCAACGATACAGTGGAACATGAAATGATATTCAGCGGATTCCACGATATGGGTCAATAAGCCAATATACACATACTTAATCTTAAGATATGTACATTATGTACATCGTGGTCGTCTTTATACAGTCAGTTAATTTACTGTATCCCCCTTGGCCTAGACCAACTTAAGGGTGATCAAAAATACACATAGCTATTCAGCAAATAATTTAACTTCGGAGATGTCCTTTTCAACTATGTGGATAATTTATCCCTGATAATAGTGGTAAAGTCAAAGAATAAATTTAAGGAATCTATTACTAAAAAACGAAATTAAATCAGTGGCTATACTTACAGTACCTAATGAGTCACAAATAAAATTCGTACTTAAAGACTTTTCCAAAAACTACGAAGAAACTTTCATAATAAAGAAGAAGATTAAGGGCTGGCGCGCTACGATGACATGTTGATAAACATTATTCACTTTGCTGGTTGTTGTTCAATGCTTTGCGTCTAGACTAAACAAATCAGGAGAGATTTTTTTTTTGCGATTTTTTTTCTTATCGAGAAACAAAAGAACAGGCATTTTGGAAGCACTCACTGTCACTAGTAAATATACTCGCGTATGGAGTCAAACTCGGTTGTTTAGGGGACACTACATAAGCTTACAAGCAGTAGGTAAACCCCGACCAAAAATTAAAGCAAAACAAACATACACAAATTTTGTTTTTCCATTGCATCTGTTTATGAGACCGCTTCACGATCGTTATAGTATATATATGAGCTGAACATGCTAAATATGAGTGGAACACTACACATACATGTAAAATATGCTCGCGTCACCGCGCATCCACACAGTTTAGATAAGCAATAAACAAAACATAAATACAGACCACTACTTTGCAAAACTAATCTAAACAAATGTCACAAATCGTATGACGCTCTTTCTATAATGGAACTTGACAATTTATTAGGTATACATGTCAAGTAACACGTAGAACTTAATGCAAAGTGACAATATACAAACATTGTATTGAACTGAATGTTTGGCAGTTGGCATATTATTGGCGACGAAAAAGAAATAAGCAAGTGATATGTTAACTTAATGCTAAAAAGTGAAGGAAGTTAAAGTTATACCCGCCGAAAAAGAATGCGATGCTCATATTTGACATGCACGTGTTGTCGAATTCTCACGGGAATCTTTGCAACAATTCGACAACGCGTGCATGTCAAATATGAGCATAAGGTACATATTACCTTTGGTATTAAAACAATTGCCAGATTATTATTATTATGTAATAGCATTACTGGTTTTTCAGTCGACGATTATAGAGGGATAGCGCCAGCACCAGGGTCGTAATATGATCGTTAGACTAAGATAGATTAGTGGACTGAAGAGGAGGGAGGATTTGTTTTATATTTCCGTATAAATCATTCCGTCCTAGCCATTACTTTCCTGTACCGTATCTAGCTACACGCTTTTATAAAAATCACTTATTTTCAGAAATAGTCACCTAATCACAACAAGAGCATACTACATACATACTACTATTTCATTCCCCTAAACACAAAAACATGCAGGATGAACATCCCTTACGCTTTTCCGCAAAAACTGTCTTCAGTGGTTAACACTGAAGCTGTGAAATCAACATTTTTAAGAAGCCTGAACATTTTTGCCCAACATTTTTTGGCTAGCCAAAATATTTCCTTAAGAATTAGGTTGGGCCCAATCGGGGTGCGTCAACTTAGCACCCCAAAGTTTTAAAACTATATATTTTTTTAGAGTTCTGGATAGCTGGACAAGAGTCCTACAGTTCCTGATCAAAGTTCTGTTCATAGTATTTTTTTTTTTAATGTGGGGTGCTAAGTTGTAAATTGTTGGATTTTTCTCTTTTTTGTGTATAAAATCAACATAGTTCTGGAGTTCCTGATAGTTAAAAAAAAAAGAAGCCCAATTAGAGCAAAAAAAAATTGTGTTTGCAATTTTGCAATTGGCTCTAACTTTTTTGTGTTTGGGCTAAGGATATTTCATAATGATTTTTTGTTGAGTTTCTTGAGCACTTTCCAGAACTCTAATCAGAACTCTTCGGAACTCCGAAAAAATGTTTTTTTTTTTTGTTAAATTTTGCAACTTTTGCTTCTACCTTTTTTGGACTTGGATTTAGACGATTTAGTTATATGTGACTATTGTAAAGTGTTTGGAGCACTTTCCGGAACTGTAACCAGAACTCATGAGAACTCACTAGAACTACATTTTGAAATTTTTAATGTTGTCTAACTTTTTTGTGATTGGGTTTAGGGGATTATTTTATAAAAATTTTTTGTTGAGCTTCAAAAGTACTTTCCAGAACTCTAATCAGAACTCTTCGGAACTCCGAAAAAAATATTTAAAAAAATAAAAAAATAAAAATACTAAATGAACAGAACTTTTCAAAATTTTTATCAGGAACTCTAGAACTCTTGTCCAGCTATCCAGAACTCTAAAAAAATATATAGTTTTTAAATTTTGGGGTGCTAAGTTCACGCACCCCCCTAATCGTACAGCATGATATCCGAATGCAGGTATGGGAATTGGAGGTTCAAACACATCCGGAAATATCTGGTACTAATAAATAAGGAGAGTCAATTTTATAAAAAAAAAACAATCCTAATGAATTGTTGTACCTAGTTCGGTCCGCGAGCTATCTAGTCGAGCAGCCTTGTTGGACTTGAGTTTAAATAACGCTATCCTCAATGCAGTTTGGTCGCGTGTTCGGAAGTCTTGTCTTTCATCATCCAGATTGAATAGTTCGATCTGTCTGACAATGGAATTGTATAGGCCAGTTGCTTTGCTGCAGGCACTCTCTATTAAACCAAGTCTTTCGTTTGCGACGCGCATCTCTGATGGTCTCTTGGCATCGAAACCTCTGGTCTTTGGTCGCTTGATGAAGGCGATATAGCTAGGGCTTCTGGCATTTTGTTGCGATTGCAGCCATTCAACATTAAATCTTTTTAAATTTGAGTTGGCCTCGACTCCAGAAATCTTTTTACAGTATTTATTAATTGTTATAATAGTCTGAGATATGCGCACTGGCATTGCACGGGTGCGGTATATGGGCTACACTACAATAAAGTAATGGTTCGAGTCTATGTTAGCAGTTCGAATAGTTGCGACATGTATAACACTGTATAAGCAATGTTTTACATATCGATCGCTACATGATCAATTTGTCTGATAGTTTTTGAGCCGAAGCCGTGTGCTTTCTAATATGGTATAGTTACGTCCAGAAGCAATGTCAATAGGCTTTCCATACTACCAAAGATATCCTCCTTGCCTAATCTGGCGTTAAAATCACCGAGTATGATTTTAGCGCGCGGCTTTGTCGAAAAACTAGTAATAATTTTTCCTCTAGTCCCACAGAGCACATAATATTACTGTGTGTGAATTCTGGATTGTCATAAGACGTTAACTAAAGATTACTGAATTTAGCTCCAAATATGTCGGAGTAGGTCAGGACTAAGGTATCTGTCCTGTCATCTTGACATTTGACAACACCGATGCTTCAATCTAGCGAATTCATTCGCCGTACGTCCTCCTTCTGAGGTACTCATGTTAGACTTCTGAAACTCATTCAGCTAGTCAATCCCGACATTGCATTAGACTATTAGAGTGTTATAATTTTTTTCCAATCTACACTCCCGTTTATAAATTTATCAAGTCGCGTCCGGATGGCGTCACCTGTATACCTGCTAGTCGAATTCGTCACGACTGATGGGTTGTATTGAAGTAGTGTTTCGATATAGGTACCTACCTACGCGTCCAGATGGACAAAACCAGTAGCCGGTTTACATCACGCTGAGGTAAAATAAGCACAATTGATGTGTAATTGGGCACCGCCGAGTTGATCCCAAACATCGCCTGCCATCTCCAGACATATCCAACCATAGCCATAAGTCTACTTATGAGCCTTTGATGACGTATTAAAAATTGTTTCCCAAAACCTTCGCGACAGGGAGTTGAGGTACCTTAGACTCACGATGGCAATAAGTACTTCAAGGTTACCGGTGGAGTACGAGCTCATTTTTTTTACTTGTCTGTGAAACATAATGTATGACACAATTCTGTGACTTACGCTGCGACCTACCTACGCGTCCAGATGGACAAAACCAGTAGCCGGTTTACATCACGCTGAGGTAAAATAAGCACAATTGATGTGTAATTGGGCACCGCCGAGTTGATCCCAAACATCGCCTGCCATCTCCAGACATATCCAACCATAGCCATAGGTCTACTTATGAGCCTTTGATGACGTATTAAAAATTGTTTCCCAAAACCTTCGCGACAGGGAGTTGAGGTACCTTAGACTCACGATGGCAATAAGTACTTCAAGGTTACCGGTGGAGTACGAGCTCATTTTTTTTACTTGTCTGTGAAACATAATGTATGACACAATTCTGTGACTTACGCTGCGACTAGGACTTAATGTGACTATCGTTATTGATGATATCGCTGTGGCTATTGTTGCTAAACACATCCACGAGATAGAGTTCAACGCAAATGAAGCATAATCAAAATTGACTGGATTATGTTGCCCTAGAACTATAATAGACTAGAATACTGTACCTATGTACAAATATCCGATCTGATGGTAACCAAACTATATTTTAAAGAGACGCTGCGACTGCAATATACCACTAACGCACTTCCTGATCATGCACATCGACTACGGAAAATATCTCCACAGATCTGGCCACGATAGTTCGAATGACTTCTCCAAAAATGTCAAGATGAAGAGGAGAAACGGACCACGCAATTGTTTCACTGTAGGCAGTAGGTGGGCGATTTGTGGAGGGATGAGTAATTAAGAAGCTACCTACATAATAATGAGGTCAGAGGTCCTTTATAACAAAGGTGTAGGACGAGATGAGAAGAGGAGAAAACTAACCAACCTGATGGCGAGTCAGGCAGTTCCGCAGGGTATAGGTACTGTAGGTTAGCAAATAATCGCGTGGCACCGGAGAAACATATGTCGCAAATCGTGCATGCAAGCTATAGAAGCTATAGTACGGTCGTATGGCCCACTGGTATCTATGACGATGATGCACCCTTTGAACCCATCCCATTTATAAAATGAAAGGTAGCTACATCAAGAAAAACACCATACCCAAACCCAACTATGGCTATTGATAACAATACCTACCTACAAATTGTAGCTATATTTGCACCTACAAGTGGCGCCTACACTAAATTTCTTCATAATTCCTGCGACATCTTGTAGTTGTACCTACTTACACGTGTTCCAGATCCTTCCGACCTCCTGTTCCTAGTCGTACACGGTATACACCACTCTCTATACCTACAATATAAATCTTCCATTCAGTGCTTCCGCCAACACGGTAGGTTGGTTGGTACACAATTTATATAACTGCTGATTCAATGCCTGTTGCTTCCTGCGCCTGCCACCATCCACCAGCCACCAGAACCGTGGCCATTTTCACACAGGTGCTTTCCAAGTAAATAACCACTAAACACATAAGTTCCACCGTTCCGCATCCCAATGAGCATATAAATACAGAATAGAGCAACAGAAAATAATATAAACAAATCCCACAGGGGGGCATAACTTCCATCACATCACACACTCAAACAGCCATCAACACCATCAACCACTCACCACTACCACCGTTCGCTTTGGTTGTGTTTGTGAGCAACGGTTGAATGAGTTTGTGCCAGCGGCAAAACCAAGTACATAAGCAGAGCCGGCTTTTTCGCCCCGCCTTCCTCGCCACATGGGGTAGTATAACTTTCTTAAATAAATACACGCCTCCTTAACCACAACACTCTGTTGTCTGATTTAAAAGTTGAACAGCTGATGACGTATTCACACAGATGCGCGATGACTGCGCTAGAGTCTAATGACTTTGCAATATTATTATTGGGGTTGGTTAGGGGTGAAATGTTTGTTTACTCATGCTATTTATAGTGTTGTAGAAAACTTTCAAAGTTTTCACTTTCAATGAGTATGAAATAGGTATGAGTGAGCGTGCGCGTTCTGCGACTGCGACAGGAAATTACGTTTTTATTTATAAGCTCTGTGTGTCGATGGGGGATTTATTAATTGCACGGATAATGTGACATAATACTCATGCACGGCTGGCGTGTCGGCGCACTTTTCATCGGAAAAGTTGTTTGTAATAATGTGGGGAAACCTTTCATTCAGATAGATATACCCATCTTACCTACGTCATAGAGGCAGCATTGTGATTGCGTGATGTGATGAATGATTATGATTGTCGCCCGATGATTAGGTTTAGGTATCTAGGTAGGTACCTACTTGCCACAAGTAGATTTTCGTTGTGACTTTGTTATCTGGAATGTAAGTTAAGTAGGCACTCGTATCCGTATGTCGGTAGATATCTTATTCAGACATCAGACATCAGACATTTCATCCAAGACTGACAATAAGATTCGCTTGGGAAGTGGAAAAATACCAAGAAGAGGTAGGTATAGGTACATACGAATTCTTTTATAGATTTCACAATTATTTGCAATGTCAATCACATTTGGTAGATAAGATACCCATAACATTTATTATACCTACCTACTCAGAGAGTTTTGTCGAAAGTAGATATGTAACGTATGTAAGGTATGTAAATATGTAATACAAAAATATGTTTTCGTGTGTTCGGCAATTCCCTTCTAAGAACTTTTTAACTTTAATCATAAATTTACCTTTAATTAAACATTTTTGGCATCTTGCTAGAAATGCAATACCAACATATACCTACACTCCTGGGGCCTATTTCATAAAACTATTAGTCTAATAATTATTAACAAATTCTCCAATATTTTGCGTTTATTAGTAAAATAGTGTTTCATAAATATTTTTCCTACACTAATATCTTATTTGTTATTTCTACAGCGCTAATAAATATTAGTGGGAAATTATTACTGTAGCAAGATTATGTTTCAAAGAAACAATTTTATTAGTAATTATTTCTGCTGTACTAATAACTAATTTTATTTTTCTATTAGTCGAGAAACATGGGTAAAAAATAATATTGGCCGTCAAAAAATGTGCGTAAACTTAATTTGTAGCCATTATCTTGTACCTATTAATAAATTAAAAAAAAATAATATGTTTTCGAGTAGTGATGATGAGTTTAATGAATACGACTTTATAAGAGTATATCGCGGTCGGGTATTCAAACAAAGAATCAATTTGTAATAAATGATCTTTGTCCCCTAACCATAGACTACTTACAGCATTCACTGGTTAGGAAACGGATGTCAATACCACGGATTAGCAGATATGCACGACGTTTCAAAAGCAACTGTTTTCCGCGTAATCAAGAAAGTAGTTAAACTAAATTAACGAAAAGGTTTTCCCATTTGTTGTAAAATGGCGCAATGCCATAGACGGTGTTGTAAGGAGATTTTACTCAATGCCTGCTTTTATTGGCTGTATTGACCCAAAAATCATGAAGACCGTTTTATCGATCGTCACGGAAATCATTCCATTAACTGCATGAGAACACTTGAGAACTAATAACGGGTATATATCGCAGGCTGATACTTATGGCTGTTGCTATTCGCACGTTGTTCGGGACACGACTACGTAACGAAATGTTCAAGTTTGTATTGCGTCAAGTTGGGGTATGTGGCTCGCTACGCTCGCGACAAGGACTCTTAACTCCAGTATATAAACATTTGCGGACATTATGCCGTACGTTTAGGATCCAACTTTTATATTTATAAAGAGTTTTTAATGAAAATAGGATTACGTTACGTTGATTACGTAGTCGTGTCCCAAAAATCGGTAAACGTCAGTTCAGTACAAAATCTTTCAAAATGAACGTGCGAATAGCCACTTCGGATACTTGTTAGCAATACACTAATAATTCCTATATCAATCATAAGGGAATTATTATAACCCGACAATATTTTTATGAAATACAATTTTATTAGCCCATACATTATTAGAGCTAATAACTTGGAATTTATAAGCATTAGACTAATAGTTTTATTAAATAGGCCCATGGACAAAGAAATAGGTGTGAGAACATATTTAAAAAAAAAACTGAATTTTTCATATTTTTTCAATTTGTTTTCTGTTTTTACAATTATATTAATAAAATTTACATTATTTAAGATATATGGAATATAGTTATCTGTTTATTTTTCAAATAATTTAAAAAAAAAAAATAACAAACACTTTTAGAGCTCTGTTTTCCGCTTGGACAAAAAAATAGGTGTGTTCCTAAATAATCATTAATAATAAATTTTATTTATATTTTTTTGGGGTTTTTTTTAACTTACTCTAGTAATCTAAGTATCCTCCATTATTTTCCAAAACTTTTTGGAGTTGACGTGGCATTGATCCTACCAATTTCTGGCACGTTTCGGGTGGAATGGAATACCATTCCTTTTGCAGTGCTTCCCGCAGTTGATTCCCATTTGTGAAGAACTGACCCCTTCATTTTCTTTTCAGTCCATCAGACAAGTTCTCAACGGGATTGAGATCTGGAGATTGACTTGGCCATGAAACTATAGAGATGTTTGATCCCGAAACTAATCTTTCGCAATACCGGCCGTATGTTTTAAATCGTTGTCCTGTTGGAAATGCCATCGGAGTTGCATGTTTTCCTCGAAAAATGGAAGCATGAAATTTTCCAGATGGCCCTATATCCATATTTTGTCATGATGTTATTGACACGAAATATAGGACCGACACCATACCAGGAAAAACAACCCTATACCATTATATTTTCTCCACCATGTTTAACAGTCTTCAATGTATAGCGCGGATGGTATTCTTTTCCTTTTGGTCGCCTTACATTACGCCTACAATCCGAGGAGAATAAATTTATTTTTGTTTCGTCACTCCATAGAATATTCCGCCATTTTTTCACTCCTTCAGGTCCGTTCCAACTTCTATGGCTTAAGGCAAATTCTTTTCGGGACCTTACGTTCCTAGCTCTTAGGAGTGGAACTTTTCTGGCGACTCTTCCTGGAAGATTGAAGTTCTGTAGTCTCCTGCGGATTATACGTGCACTGATTCCATCCCCAATTTGTGCACCTATAGTCCGTGACGAAACAAACGTAGGTATATGAAGTATAACGAAGTAATATGCGGCGGTCAGTAGTAATTGTGTTTTTTTTCGGCCTTCCTCATTTTCTATCTCAAATGTTGGCTTAAGAGCATTGATTACGAAGTTCTGTGACCTTCCTATGGCATCTGCTATAAATTTATAGGTTTAAAATTAAACAAAAATTGTGATAAAATGATTAAAAAACGAACTCACGTTTAAGTTTAATCAATTTTTAATAACACTTTTGAAACAAATCGACAAATTTAAACAATTTAATTAAGCACACCTATTTTTATGTCCAACTTTTAAAACGTACAAAATGGTATTGCAAAGAAAATTAATAAAATACTTAACAGTAAACTTAGTAAATGCAATAACCTTGACGTCATACTAATGGAACTAAGCTTTTCTTAATAAAAATGTATTTTTTTGCAAGTCTTGTTGGCAAAATAATTGTTATTTACCAGCAAGAACAAATTAACTAGCAACAAAACTCCTCACACCTTTTTTTTGACCAGCAATGTATATCGGAAGAATACCAGTTTAAAAACGTGTAATGAACCAACTAAAATTTCATCAGCTTTACAAAACTTACGTTTAAAAAATAAAAATAAAAACTTTCTCCGAAAAAAATTAACAAGATTTGTTTGCCGAACATACCTACCTAGCGGCGGTTTCCACTTCCTATGGTTATTTTTCGTCGGATATCGGTAGTCCGTGGAGTTGATTTTTAACCCTTAACTTCATAGCAAATACAAAATATTCGGACCAATTACTGTGGTTGTGGAGAGCTTCTACATAAATTAGGCAAATTAAGTGTCTTTCGAGGTACGTTTCCAAATTATTATATAGACGTAAACTCAAGCAAAAAATTTCAATATGTTCACCTTTTTTTTTAAATACTTCTCCCGGGAAAGGCGAACCTATAACGCCCCAAGATGCTCGCAGATGTGTGTTAGTTCTACACTTAAATTGCTGCAAAATGTAGTCTTCTGGAAATTATATTCACAGGAAGCGAGCTCCAAAGTTTGCTTGTTCTGTAACAGAAGGAGTTTTGGAAATTTGATGTCCTCACGGTTGTCAAGTTTACTGTATGGTCATGAGCATTAGCTGCCTGTCTTGTAGCGCGCCCAAAAGTTGCATTTCGAATGATAATGTCTTTGAGTTCCTCGGAACATCTACCATGGAAGTACCTATAGAAAAAACAAGGTCAGCGACTTGTCTTCTGTGCACCAGCGGTTGTAGATTCGATGTGAGTGTAGTGTCTCCAATAAGTCGAACTGCTCGTTTCTATATGCTATCAAGTAGGTTAAGTGAATGTTTTGGGGCCGAGCTCCATATACATATATGGGAACAATATTGCGGGCCTGGTCTAACCTGTGCTTTGTAGAGAAGGAGAAGTTGTTTGTTTTTGTTGATATTTATAAAGCAGCTGTAGATACGGATCATATAGAAGATATTACAGAATACTATTTGCACCGCACTTGTTTTGCCGAAATGGAGTTCATGTTTGAGAAAGTTCAAAAGATGAACCTATACCTAGGTACTCCTAAATTGCACATAGCATCATGTGGTTTGCAACATCACTCAGCACAGCCAGATCACTTTTGCCGGGATCATAAATTCGGCCATCAAAATACATGCCTATATGTATGACTTCGAATGCTGATGGTCAAATTTGCAAAATAAATATGGGATTTTGATTTTTAGTACGTAAATGAAAGCGCTTATTTTCTCCCAGGATTAGTTTTGGAAATTTGTCCAATTGTCGATCTGCTGAAGTGGGAGCCACACGAAACAGTTGAAGACAGTAACACAATTCATCGGATAGTATCTTTAGTGCAATTTTAGACAGAATAATATAAGCAACATGCTAGATTGTTCATTGTTTCTTAGGACAGCTTAGCTTGAGTGTAAGAAATTTTGAAATTTTGAAATTTTTTTCGTTTATATTTCAGAAAATTGAGATTTCTCTAACGAAGTCGAATTTAAATTGTCTTTTAAATGACTACGGTATATTTGAGAACAAAACGAAACAATATTTTATCATCATACTTAATCATTAGGGCCCGGATTTTTATGCAAATGCATAAAAACTCATGCAAATGCATATTTTAGGTTATAAATGCATATAATGCATATTTCATATTTTTAAGTTTTTGCTTGCATATTTGAATATTTCTCAAGTTTTTCATACAAAATAGATTTAAATTTGAGATTGTAGCATAACTTTTAGATACTGAAACTTGACAATAAGATCACTGAATGTGCCCAATGAACTTGTCATAGGCATATTTAAATAAAATATTATTTGAGCATGCCAAAGACGAATCAGAGTAAAATAAGTCGTCTTAAACAATACGTTTCAGAAAATACTTGCTTGAAAACTATTGGTAAGGTATTCACCCCTATTCCCGTTGGCGTTTGTCGTAAACGACTCGTAATTCACTTCGTTTTTTAGTAGGTGTTTTTAACTTTTTTGAGACGAATGAATTGAAATGATGGTGAACAGATAGAAAAGGAAATAAAATTGTTAAAAAAAAACTGAACTAAAATGATGTTCAACGACACGAAACATGAGTCGTATACCTATACGACAAACGCCTACGGGAATAGGGGTGTCTGCAAAATTTGCGACAGACAGATTTCTTCTGAAAGGAAGTTTCAAGTTCAACAACATATAAAATGTATTCGACATAAACATAAATCCTTTCTTCAATTCAATTCAATTGGGGAAAGAAATTCGTTTCCCGAAGATTTGTGTAAGGCTATGGTTTCCGCCGATATTCTTTTGTGGAAATTAAAAAGTGTATTTTAAGCTTTCTTGAAGAAATACACTAAAGAAATAGTGCCCGACGAGTTGAAACTATACGTTGAAAAGCTGTACGTAGAGGTGACTGATCGAATAAAATTTGCGTTAAAGAGCAAAAATAAATAGATATCGATTGACGAAACAATCGATGTAATAGGACGGTACCTATGTCGCAAATGTCATTGCCGGTGTTATTTCGCCCAACGAAGCGAGCACATTTTATATTCCTTATTATTCTGCAATAAATCAATTAAAACAAATCCAAATTTCTCTTTAAAATGTTTGTTATTGCATTTTTTTTTAATTTTTAGTGCATATTTAGGGGTTTTTCGCTGCATGGTTATGCGCATAAAACCCGTTTTTTTAATGCATGAAAATCCGGGCCCTGTTAATCATCCACGAAACTCCAAATATTTTCGTCTAGATAAACTCCTTTCATTTAAATTACATATTTGTTTATATTGAGCCATCCAATCTGAAACAAATGATCAGTCGATTAGGAATGTTCTCTCATATAGAACAGTGAACTCATACAAAGAATAATAAAAATGTCAAAAATGTGAAAATATTTCGAGTGTTTATCACCCAAAATATCTTTCCATTTGTCAAAACGAAACCCTCTGAGATGTTAAGAGATCAACACCTACATTTATATGATGACATCTAAAGCGAAAGCCGATTTAATTCTGACTGGCTGATGGTGTCGGATTTCGAAAAGGGATTTAGAAAATGCATAAAAATGAAAGGCTTATGATATTGCCAGCGACCCATTGTTGTTGGGTATTCTTTGAGTATTTATGGAATGCCGCATTCGCATTCGCATTCGCATACTACATATCGTAATCCTCTGTCAAAATTGATTGATATACCATAAGAATGGGTATCTATGACTTAAATGACTTCAACTTTATTCTTATAAGTTTTTGTTAAATGACAGAATTTAATTTGGTTTTGTATAAAAAAATAAATGTCTAAACTTAGTGCATATTTTAATAATAGCAATGAGTTATTTCTGATGAGCTAATATAGAAATCGGCTGACAATTTTTATCATATACATATTTAAGAGTTGTCCTTTGGCTAAATGGCTTGCATCTTGACTGTAGCAATCAGGATTTCGGAAAAACGGGTAGATGTTGAAATGGAATAAAACAAACTGTGTTTGAGGCATTAACGTTTTTTTCAATTTAAAATGCACGTTCAAATCGCACAGATCCAAGTGGTACACTTTTTAATGACTCTGATGCATAGAACTGGATGAATTTGATCGGTGGCATTTGTTATGTTTTCTTTAAAGGCATCAGGCGATTGCGGCTTATTGGCATATACTTGCGACTTCAGGAAACCCCACAAGGAAAAGTCTATCGGTGTCAAATCGCACGGTCTTGGTGGCCTGTTCACGTCACCACCACAATATTCTCAAATTGTTCATGCAGAATGTCCATTGTTGCATCTGTTAAATGGCACGTAGCCCCGTCCTGATGGAATCACATGTCGTCTACCTCCATATCGTTCAATTTGGGTCAAAATAAAGCAATTAGCATCGTTTTTAGGCCCATGTTCTGAAACTAAAATTCGCCAAGTTAAAGCCTGCGAAAGGCCGACTTCATTGTACATGCATCGGGTTTACCTGTACACTTTCACGGACCGCGGCTATGTTCTTCATCGGTCTGGCGTTCCTTTGACGATCTAGTGTTAACTGACTGTTTACAGAATTTGGACAGCCTTGAATTTGGACAGCAAACATTGGAGAGTCGACTTTGAAGGGCCACCGCGTCTGCCGTAATTTTACCATCGCGATCCCTGTGGGAACCATCATTAATTTAACAGATCGAAAAACCTACAACATTACCTAAAGTATCTTATTTCCCTATACCTACATAATTTAAATACCTTCGCTTGTTCGATAAGCCCTGTCTCTTAAAGAAGTAGCTTCCCAGAAATTTGTTTCGCATGTGTGGTTTGTATGCCATGACATTCATAGTGTGCGAAAGCCCTTGTATTTTGGCAAGCTTCCTATTCCTAAGAAACCAGTGGCCTGACATCATTCCTATTGCTGTTCTCAGTACTACTCTTAGTCTAGTTTAAGATTAGATTAGTTCGCTTGTGGTCCGTTTCTGTATTTAAATTCGAGAGGAGCCTGAGACCCTGGCCTATGCTTTATATGCCAGCTGAAAATACGAATTCTTAGTTAATTTCCGATAGCCCTTATGATTTAGCAGCTGTATGTAAACCTCACAGCTGAACTATATGCCTACCCCTTTCGTTAGTGGATGATCTGGACTAAAAAGTTTTTCCTTAAACCTGCTGCGTCAAAAATATTTATCCCAATTGGTCATCTTCAAATGTAACTTCTTATTTGATGGACATCTACTTCCGCATTGAGTCGGTTATAAAAAAATGCATTCTTCGCCAAACTCGCAAACATAAAGGACAATAATGCAAAAATCTCAACTTTTTGAATGCAATTCCCACATGGATTGTCACAGCAAGGTGCCATAACGGGCCAAAAGTCTATATTAATTCACACCAGCTCTCACATCATAATCAAGAGACCTCACAACAACGGAAATGATTCCTTATTACTATCTGTGTTGCCAAAATTCGGACAAAATCAATACAAACAAACCCTACAGAGGTGCCGCCCCTCATTTTTCACTCTCGGCATTTGAACTTTCTTTTTAAATTTTGTCCTTTTGATGCCAAGTCAGTGTTTAGCCAGGGCCGAGTGAAACTGCCGCTGCCACTGCCAATGGGAAAATTTATGGAAGGCGGACAATTCTCAAAGGATTCGTTGCCCGGATAGTGGACACACCACTGTGTTTGGCATTTCATTTTCCATCTCTGTCTCTCTGTGCGATGTCCGATCTCCGATATGACTAAACAAAACGCACCCTCGGGGCCCACAAAAAGGTCAAAAAAAAAAAAAGTGAGAAAAAAATTAACTACAAATAATTTCAATTCGCTTACAAAACACGCAGCCTGACGACAATGGCTGAACACAATAAAGGACAATCTGTTAAGGACGTTACTGCCAGCAATTGCGTTGCGCTGATGATGGTAGGTAATTCGGAACGGCGGGTGTTCCCCGATATACCGAACCATTGTTTGGCATTTGAGGTGAAACCTCTTCACATACAGTACGACCATTCTCATTCTCAGTGTGTCCTGTCCTATATATTCTGTGCAGTAAAATGTCAAACCTAACTGGGAAACATCTCTATTAAGATGCCGCCGCAGCCGCCACCATCGTCAATGTGTGTCCTGTGATGATAGCCCACGTGTAGTATGCTTACATACCTGCTAACAACATAATCACCCAGGAAGGTGAACATTTTTGGCATCGCTAGCGACACAATCGATTTCCCCTGGTATCGGTATCACACACACGAAGGTATCACGTGAAACCAAGAGATATTTGGGTTCAAACCTTCGGCCAAAAGGAAAACACAATTTAACCACCCGGCGACTGTGTTTTGGAATGTTTTCACTTTTGGAAACACAACACGCTCTGTGCTGTGCCCTCAAATTGGGTATACGAATACTGAATGTGGCCGTGGCGAATTGGCCGATTTCACGGATATCCTTCGAAATTGAGCGTGCAAAATTGGACTTGCCGTCCAGAGGGAAAACAAATGGACAGCTCGCCGATAACAACGAACAACAAGATGAGCGCAGATTCTTTGGGAAAACCTTGTGTTGGTCAATAATACTCGTAGTGTGTTTGTTTCACGCTTGTTATGTGCTTGTTAGAAGCGTAAACATGTTTAATTGACGCTCGGATTTAATGAGCCGTGCAAGTGTCGATGGGCATGTGAAAAAAAGATTTGATGGTAGGTATTAGGGGTGTGAATGGATTTTTCACCTTAATTCGATAGGGATGTGGAATAAGTGATTTGAGTTGATTTGAATGCCCGGAGGGTTTGTTTTGGCACATGGATTATATGAATGAATTGGAAATGTAAACCGTCTTATGACGAGGCTCTTGAAGGAGGTACATACAAAAACGACAAAACCATTTGAGATAAGAAATAAATAAGCGATGGGCATGAGCGCAACATCATATTCGTAGTATACACTATAGGACTCTCTTCTCACAACCAATTCAACGGAGGAGCGTTCAACTGAATGCCGAATGCCAATGCCCGATCCCATTGAATTTGAGAAGTTTTGCAATTGCGATAGCAATTCAATACAAAAAAAAGGAAAAAACTAGTTTTTAGAGCTGCAGTCATACGCTCACTGTTCTGTTTAATGATGTTCTACTCCGTATTCCGTATAGAAAAACAGAAATGTCTATTCAAGCCCAAACGCTAAGAGCTATAGGCGAGGAGGTTGACATTATGGAACAAATTTCATTTAATGCTCAAAGTGAGCACTAAGAAGCGATTTGCCTAAATTCTAACCCCAAAAGGGGGTTCAACTTTTGTACATATACATACTAGCTTCTGCCAGCAGCTTCGCTCGCACAGTCCTCAGGATTTGGCACACAAAGATTCCTTCACAGTCAGTTATTTTCATCCTATACTGTGCATTGTGCAACATATGCAACCGGAAAGATCGTGAGGATGCGTACCACTTTCTAGCAGTAGATATGATGATGACCCATTTTTATACAGTTCCGTTGGAATATATTTGGAGTATCTACGCATTCAACGGCGACAGAGACTGGGAAGCATTACAAAGTTTCAAATTGATACGACGAACGGACGGTGAGTTAAGAAAAGGACCATTAACGACCTACTTAAATTTGTAAATAAAACGGGTTGGTTTACCAATCCGTAGGTTTTTCATTGGTTTCCAGAGAACGGGGGTCATAAACCCCTAGGGCATCACAACGGATCTACATTGATCTAAGTGTGGCACGTACAGGTTTCTCCTGTCCTGCCTACCCACTAACCTAACCTAACCTAAGAAAAGGACCCCTAAAAGAGGTCATCGCCAAAAACTCGTGCCTCCCCAAAAAAAAAAATGGATGGAGAAAAAGCCTTAACCGAGACGAAAAAAAGGACAAACCAAAGCTTAAAGGTCGCTTGCCTTATTGCCAATTAATAGATATTTTTAAGTATGTAATGAGTCTAACTATGGATAAAGCATGAAAAGCCGCATACACACTTACACAGTGTCCTTAATGCGGAAAGGCAACTTATATTAAAAGAAAAAGCGTAAAATTCTACTTTTTTGACTTTTTTCCTCAGTCCAAAAAAAAAATGTTTTGATGCAAAAAGTTTCTTCAAACAATTCTAATAGTGACTGCAAAAAATTTTTTTAAAAAATCTCTTCGCTAATATTTTTCTTAATTTTTAGTCACTTTTTCCTTCTTTTCATACAAAATTTGTCTGAGATCATCCCATTCAAAAAATCATAAAAAACATTAGCGAAGAGATTTTTGAAAAAAAAATTCTGCAGTCACTACAAGAATTGTATGAAGGAACTTTTTGCATCAAAACTTTTTTTTTTTTGACCGAGGAAAAAAGTAAAAAAAGTAGACTTTTATAAAAGTTCGAAATTTTCAATGTGTACTTAATGGGTTAAGGAAAGTTTTGTATCATTCAAACGGAATTTAAATAACCTTTCCATTAATGCCAAAATTTACATGAAGTTAAAATTATGAGCAGAATTAACTTTAGTTTTGTCAAAATACTTATGCCGGCCACTGTATAGGTATGGATCGGGACAAAATATTTCGACCATATCTAAACTATCCCAAAAGCCAATTTGTATGCATCCCTTCCAAACCGGATGTGTGAATTTTTGAGCAGAAAAGTGGCTTTAAACACAATTGAAAAAAAATGTTTTCCAATTACATTAAATTTAAGTAGGTAATTTGTTTAAGCAGAATTCTTTAAAAAGTTTTTTTCGTTTAAGTGTTTTATTCAAGTTGCGCAAAATTAATACACAATATTCTGCCGGTTTTCAGTTAATAATTTTTTTTTAGTTTTAGTTTTAAATCCTCCTTCTAGTCAAATTTCAACAATTAAATGAACTTTAATTTAAAAAAAAAAAGTCTGCAGCATTATTAGTTTGGGACCAATGGGCGATATAAAACCGACCTACGAGGTAGGTGTGCTATTTCTTAATGAAATGAAAAAAGCATTTGTAGGTGAAATTCAAACATTCGGTACGGTACAAAAACAACAGTGAGCAAGTAAGCCAAAACAGAGCTCCGTAGGATGTGTAGTTTTAAGAGGAATCGCAGTTAAAGGTGTCTAAATTTTTTGTTTAAAAATTAAATTTAACAACAACCTCTAATTATTTTATCTGCCTTTTAACAAAACTAAAATGTATTTTTTGCCCAAGTTTCAGCTTCATAGAAATTTGTTTGTCAAAAAAAAAAAAACGAAAACCCGGTTTCCGCCATTTTTTTTTAAATGTTGAGGTTAAGGTGAAAATGTTAAGTATAAAAGTAGTTGATCTTTTTATTTTCTAAAACTTTTATGTATTACTTTTTTTTTGATAGGATGAATAGTTTATGCAGAAATCGCCAAAACCCATTTTCAACCCATAAAAATGCAACCCATTGCACCACGGATACCTATGCTGTGTAGGTTCGATTTATTTTGTTATCTTTCACACTAGCTTCTTACACAATATTCCGCTGTCAGAGTGCTGTAACGAATTTTTTTGTTGTTCGAAACCTCTTTCTGCGGGACTATAGACAATTTTTAAATAAATTTATACAAAACAATAAAAACTACCCAACTGAGCACGACAGAAGACTCGCCCACAAGATAAGAAACGAATAACATATCCATAAAAATTATAGTAATCATTTAAATTGAGGTAAAAACCAATGCGTTTGTAAGTTTTTACAATTAAAATTCGGACTACAAACTTACATCCAGGTAGGTTCGAATTGTTGCCTAGTCAATTCATAAAAATGCTGATTGGTACATTTAAACGATAAAATGCAAGCTAGAATATTTTTTTCGTATTTCGATATCATATTGATGGGATTCCATTTTTGAGTAAAATAAAAAAATCCCATGGATTGACATTATTCAAATTCCCCACAAATTGGCACAAAAATTGCCAACCATCTGTATACGAGTACGAGTATACCTAGACATCTACTTGATAAAAAGCCCAGGTAAACCACTTTCTAAGTGAGTCAAACAAATTTCCGAGGGGAAAAAAAATCCATCAGTCGCACTCGCAATTTTACACATCGACATCAGAATGCATCATGATGATGAGTCTTGCCATGTACGCAGCTGTGACCGAACAACACCGACAAAGTAATCGCAATCGACTTCGACATGATTTCAAGTCGTCTAAAAGCAATAATTACTCAACTCATGCGAACAACTTAATTTGCACAAAAAAAAAACAAAACACTGCTCACAAAAAGGAAACATTCAAAAGAAATCCATAAACAAGAGCCTTCGAAGGTGGTAGCTCATTTTACTGGACCACCCAAATGTCTCAGCCATATTCTCACCTCGTTTCCTGTAGGGCACTGACGTACTCTGCATGCATTCGATACCTTTTGCCATCCGCTTGTGATAACATCATTAACGTACCTCTGCCCCCGTCTGTGAGCATATAGAATCATGTGGTATGCAACATTTCGGACACAGAGTAACCATCAAAAACAATACCCATAAAACCCTAACCGTGCCAAGACCTTGAACGCTTCCCTTTGGGATACATTATATAGGAGATGTCTTAATAAAGCCCCCCATAGCTCTCATCGACACTACCAGGGCACCCAGAGTGGCATGGCAGCGGCGCAGATATTCAAGAAAAAATTGTCAAAAAAGGAACACAGAAGGGCCAGAGAAATACCTGCTGCTACAGCAGCAGGATTTTATCCGAACAATACTTCTCGACCCTAATGAGACAGTGTATCTGTGTATCAGTAAAACAGTGAAACAGCAGCAAGCAGCAATAACGAAGCGCAGCACCCGATAACTTGGCTGGCAGTTTACACCTCCTCCTGCAACAGGATGAATTTGAATAGTTTTTTTTATTGCCCTCTATAGCCTCTACTAAGTTGGGCTCTTTTTAGTATACACAATAGATGGAGGGCAGCCCTCCATCACACAGGTGGAAGGTGCATGTGGTAGGTGATCTTAACACCGTGTCTCCACGAGCAATATTTCATAGCTTGCCATCTGTCATTTCTGATAGAAAGAAATAACGATAGTATGCAATAAAATGTATGGTGGGCATTTCATATCATACTATTTCCATAGCCATCACACGAAAACACATGCGTCACAACAAAAAAGTACACCCCATAGCATACTATCGATAGCAAGCTATGAGCTGAGCAATAGATGGCATACCATTTTTCATAGAATACTATTTGTGGTCTCCACGAGCAATTTTCATAGCATACTATATGGCAAGCTATGAAATATTGCTCGTGGAGACGGGGTGTAAGAAAGAATGATTTTCTTATTCATAGGATGCGTAAAAATGGCGTCATTATATTTTAGAGAAGGGCAAAAATATGCTTTACAACAGGGGGAATAATATACTTAACAAATATCTACAGCAATTCTGTACTTATTACCGCCCTCTTAATTGGAGCCTTTCACAAGGTTTCTATACTATTAAGGCTATAGGTACAAGTGATTCAAAATGTAAAGTACTAGGTCGATTATGCCCTAAAAAAAGACATTGCCGGCATATGAACCAAGCCAGAGAAAAATCATAACAAAAGACACATGTATATGGTAAGCTTCAAGCCCTATCGAGAGAATGTGGAAATATGGGAAAGGAGAACTCTATATCGGCAGACCAATAATGTTTTGTAGATAATGTGAGTCGACAGTATTATATCGAATGTGACAAGATGGGCAATAATGCGTATAAAGCTATGTTTGGCAAAGTAAAAATTGGCAGATCAATTACTTTTACTAAAAAGCAGCAGGTTTGCAATGACAAATGGATAATCTCTCGGAAGTTTGACAGACCCCGAGGAACTAACCACTGGGCCACTGCATCCGCATTAATAGTTGATACCATGAGTACGAGTCAGTGTTGGGACTTGAGGGTAGGCAAAAGGTGGTATATATTGGGAAACCAAAAAATGGTAGAAAGTGGTAGATTTTTAAAGCATACCATAAATGCTGCTTTCATGCTATCATTATCCAAATTAGGATGAATAATTTTTTGGAAACATTCAGAACCAATTGTCTTGAGCTCTGTAAACGTCACTTCACAAATAATGACCGATTTTTTTTTTTCAAAAGTTCAGTACCAGTACCAATTTTTGAGTGCCCAAAAATCTAAATTTATTAAACTACTCCGTTCCTATTGTGTGGATGATAGAAAATAAGTCTTATAGCGCGAGGGTATTAGTTATTATAATGCGTTATTGTTCCATTTTGTTTCCATCTGAAAAACTGGTAGATTTGGATTTGGGGGTGGTAGAATTTTGGGTTTAGCAAAAAGTGGTAGAAATACCACTTAAGTGGTAGAAGTTTTATCACTGGTACGAGTATTTTAATCGCCTAGAAAATATCTGGGAAAATATTTCGGAAAGCAGAAATTGAATTTGTATCCACGCAGAAACTTGTTTCTTTCAAACTACCAACAAACTGGCTTAATATGAACGCATTTCGAGAGGCAAATGTTGACTTTGACCATTAAATTGTTTCGGGTAGATTCATAGCTCACTTTCCGGCAAGAAAGCAGTTGAGAACCCCCTGGAAGATAAAATTGAATGCTGATGGACGGTTTAGTTACCACTATGCATTAACCTACCATACAGAAGCCAACAACCAGAGATGCCATCCCAGTATCGTGACATAATCAACGAGGTGGACTGTGAAGAAAGAGGCAGGCAGCCCTGTTGATGATGAAGATGAACGTATTTACCAGAAAAGGTTTTAGAAAAAGATGTGCAATACAAAACAACGTTAACGCCGCAGAACGAGTATCGAGCCAAGGCAAGGGAGAAAAGGGGAAAAAAAAGATACAGTCTTCTAGCAGAAAGCGATAGGACAGTCTCGCTCGACATTGAAACAACATTCGGAGATCGGAGGTTCAATTGTATACTCAAGGTAGGTATCCAAGGTGTATCAAACCTAGGCCTAGAATTGTATCACTATTTTTAGTGAAGCTTATGGGCCTCTGGCATTAAGGCCGGAACAGCTGTGGCTTTTCGAAACAGCGTAGGAATCCCAAAACTAAAATTATAGGCTGGGACCTGCTTAATGTTCCTTAAGTAAGGGCAAAGCTTTAGTCGGCTCTCACATTGAGGCAACATTCAATAAGCAACTTACAATAGGAAACACGCAATATTATCGCTCACAATTATTTTACTTTAACTCAAAGGTATTTTACTTTGAATTAAATTAGAGGTCTCACATCAATGCAGCTCAATATCGCTCGGCGAAAAAATGTTGCTGGTTGCGGCAATAATAACGCTATAGCGATACACACCGAATGTTGAAAAGCAACAAATATCGCTTCCTAGTAGCAATATTTCAGATTATTGACACATTTGCGCATACTACGTTCTATCCAGTTTTGAAAAATATCTCGGGCGATCCTGTTTTCAACACAAAATCCCTAGAAGTTGTGGAAAAATATCCCTGAATATACAAATTTCAGGCAATACTGTTGCTTTGATATGAAAATAGGTTGAAATAAAGTTGCTTATTGCTTATTGACAGTTGCGACTTGCATATATGTAGTTGCCTATTGCTTGTTGCCTCAATCTGAGAGCCGCCTTATATAGGCAAAAAGTGTTTCTCTAGCTAGGGTACCGACACATCAAATTCAGAAATTATATCCTAGAGCAGGGATCTGACGAAAACGCTAGCTACTTCTTTTGGCAATAGAGATGAGGTCTTCTGAGGTTATATTTTCTACAAATCACAGCTCTGCTTTATGGCTCTTAGCCATCCTGGGCTTCTTTGAAAAAAAGTTTTTTTTTGCTGAAAAATATTGCAGATAATTGAAGTGATTCTCATTTGAGACTGAGACTTTGCGCAAGTTCTTTATTGGGCAGGATGAAATCGAATATTCTTTGGGACGATGGACGATGAATGGTGCCCATTCGGTCTATATGTCCTAACGATATTAGACGACTGATACGTACTTCTCACCAAATCGATGTCCTCCCCCAAATCCCGCCAATGGAAACGAACTCAAAAATCATTTCAAGAATTTTTGGTTCTAAACGACCAAGATGGATCTTTGTCCGTCTTTGCTAACGTCCATGCTTCTGCCCCATATAGCAGGACTGGGATGATGAGGGTTTTATAGTTTCCTTAGTGTTTCTTGACAAGTCCGTGCCTTGCCTTCTTCTTCCCTTCTCCGTTTGATTTCTGCTGTGATGTCATTATCAGCGAGTTAAAAGCGGAGTTGGGGTAGATTCGTTCGATTCGTCGATGTTAGATGTACCTTCTTGTTGACAGCATTTATTTTGTTTTGCTCAGCACTAAGCCCATTTTTGTCACTTCTGGTGCTAATGCTTGCAAACACACCAATCAATGACAGCTCGTTGCATTCTGCCAATGAGCCTGGTGTTGACTTGCGAGCTTGGAACAAGTATGATCTTGAAAAAGTCACTTGACAGTGCATCACTTTATTTAAATTCTTTTTTTACATCAAACGTATCGGTTAGATTGTTTCCGACTTTTATGAGCGTCCATCATCTTCATTCTTCAAGTTTAGCAGGGATGCCAAAACTAGACCTCCCTCTGTGTAACTCGTCTCTGTAAATACTGCCATATGCGGCCTTAAAATCGATTAATATGTGGTGAGTATCGATTTGGACTTCTGGGGTTTTTTCCAAGATCTGAGTTTTAATATTTGGTCGGTTGTAGACTTACAGGGCCTAAAACCACACTGGTAGACACCAATCAGGATCTTATATGCGATGTTAAGGAGACTAATTTGTATGTTCCTTCATAATTTAACAGTCAGTCTGCTTAAAAAAAAAATATAATCTCGTAAACCAAACATAACAATGCAAAGTCATCTTGTCACATGAGAAGATGCCTAATCTGTCATCTAGAAAAAAGACCAACGCTATCACGGAAACCATAAGTCAAAAATTGTTTTCAACTCTCTAACCGCATAGCTGAGGTTCCCCCTCCTTCGACACGGGGGTACGTACTCGTATAGCTACATTAACGACTCCAACCATCGGACATTCGATAAAAATCATCATTTCACCAAATTTTAATTGTCCGTTCTCATAAAATTCCAGTGCGCATAACATCACATCCGAAATTTATGAAGCCTTCTACCTGTGATAGTCGTCGTCGTCCTCTTCAAATTTAATTTACTACGCCCGGGGTGAAATGCACGTCTTCATCGTTATCGGCCTTATCACCGCTCTAACTGGGTGAAAGATCAACCCGTAGAGTCCGGCGCACTGGCATGGAGAAACCACACACATCACCATCAGCACTCCATCATCCAGCGATTATATAAATGAAGCCACTTCAGTGAATTAGAACACCACGACGATGCAGTGTGCCCAGTGCAGTGACTATACGCTGCGCGCTCTCCTCAATGAAAGCCATCGCAACCATATTCTTTCTGGAGACATCTTAACCGGCAATCTGAGTCTTCCTCGCTTGCCCTTCTTGAATTTAATTTTTCTTTTATCCAGCTCGTCGACCTAGATAGACATCTCACCAGGGCCTATATGGCGGTTGCATTACTTGCATATTAAGTAACTACTCTCGGTGGTGCATAGTGCTGCTGTTGCATTCGTGATATTGATGAGGATGCTGAGATGGTAGTCACTCTCGAAGGTGGATGGATAATAAAACGTTGACCCAAGCACTGGGTCCACGTCCAAGACTTAAAGACAAAAAAACAAAAAGAAAACACAAAAAATAAAAGAATAAAGTATCTGAGCAAGATGACTCTTTTTTAGGAGCCAAAGGAGGCGCTCTCTGAAGGCCATTCAATTAAACATGTCAACATAAATCGTAATTTTTATTCGGGCGCTCTTTGTGTCCTTCTCACACACTTTGGGCCGAAATTTGTACCGAAACAAATAAAATAATTTTTTTTTTGGGTGAAATGTTCTTCCACAACCGTAATTTTCTTTTTTCCCTGTGAAATTTTGAATTTTTTAAAAATTTCTCTTTTTTATGCTTCTTTTTGGTTAGGTACATGTGTATATGCTTTGGTATTCCCGTATCTGTGTGTGGATTTTATTGCGTTATTTGCTGCACGCCGCAAAGGATGCACTGGACGGGCTGCTCCATTCACATATCTCATTACACTCTGGAGTCTGGATCGTGGTAAGTAATTCATACTAAACCAAGAGTCACGTATTGAGATGGGATGGGATCCCAACCCTGGCTGACAATGGAAGCATTACTCACAAGAAAAAAAAAAACATACACACAGCAAGAACGGTGATAATAAAAGAATATAATTTTGTTACTTATTCCTGTTCTGGTTGTGTATGACATGGAGATGAGAGGAAGCAAGATAATCGTCTTGTTATTGTTTAGTTTTAATGCCCATGCAGGTCATAACTCGGGGGCGAGATTGTTATTACGTACTCATTATGAAGACTTTTAATTAGCACGGAATACAGATGGGAAATAATATAGAAGACACAAAGGGTGTATAGCGTTGTTTAATCTTTTATAGATCTTAAGTGCGGGCTGTGAATAGGTATTCTTAGCCATTGCCCATTGGACTTGTTGGATTAATCTACACATAAGTTAGGAAACATGACGTCAAGTCAAAAACTCTTTGGAAAGGGATCATACCTGCAACATAGAATATATCGTATACCGACAGTAACCTTTGCCGCCTTAAGTAAGAATAGTTGCATAGGTACTCTTATTGTATTTTAAACAGGTGCCTTGCTTCTAAATGGGCAATATGCTTCCAAATTTGTTTGAAAAGGGGGACTTCAGTTCATGGAGTTCTTTTATACTAACCAAGCACAAACCCATTTTTAACATATATTTACTAGGAGAAAGATATTGTTTTGGTACAAAATTTCTAACTCACTCGAATTTTCTTCAAACCTTATAGTTGGAGTTTTTTCGATTCTGCCCGTATTAGAAAAATGTCTGGAAGAAACTATAACGAGATGAATACTTAACTTTGTTGAAAAGCATTTCATCATTTACAAAAAACAATATAGAAAAATAGAAAATTTTTTAATGCAAAAAGTTTCTTCAAACAATTCTAATAGTGACTGCAACATTTTTTTTTCATTCATTTCATTCATTTTCAATGGTCCGCTTGTCCATTAAGTGGGTCGCGGGTTAGGTTGGTCAAGTGGACCCTCCACAGCTCTCGATCTTCCGCCATCGACTCTAAATCATAAAGGGCAATCCCCATACGGGTAGAGGAGAGATTATGAATTTGATCTAACCATCTCATCCTGGGTCTACCTAGGGGACGCCTGCCCGATGGTACGGATTCCATAGCACGTCGTGGAATCCTGGTCGGGGACATGCGTTTAACATGCCCAAACCACCGAAGCATGGATCGCTCCGTCCGGAGAAGTAGCTGCTCGACATTGAGTTCCTCACGTATTCTAGTATTTCTAATGCGATCTCTACGGGTCACACCAGCAATACAACGGAGAAATCTCATTTCGGCAGCTTGTATTCGCGATCTTATTCTTTCGGTCATTACCCAAACCTCATGACCATAGGTAAGAGTTGGAACAAACACCGAATTAAAGACTGACAACTTAGCTTTGACACCAAGTTCAGTCCTCCTAATAGCAGAATGACCAAGCTGTCTCAAAATCGATCCAGCCTGACCAATCCTACAGGAAAACTCGGCATTGCTCCTTCCATCACTCGTGAATAAGACCCCGAGATACTTAAACTTCTCCACCGGTTTCAATGGGACTCCACTAACATGCAGAGTGCATTGAACAGGCGTTCTGGAGATGACCATCACTTCAGATTTGTTCACATTTACCTTCATCTCAGCTTCAACACAAACGGCTACAAACCGATCGAGTTCGCGCTGAAGTTCAGTCTGAGAGGACCCAAGGATGACCAAGTCATCAGCGAAGAGCAAATGACTTATCCTCAGATCTCCCAATTCGAAACGTTCCTCGCCAAGACTGCGCTGTAACATCCAGTCCATATAAGTAATGAAAAGGAGAGGAGACAAGACGCACCCCTGGCGAAGTCCAACGCCCACGGTGAAAGGTATTGATTTAACGCCGTTTACCGAAGAGATATTTAGAGATGAAAATTCAAATATCTACCCGGGTATATACTGTCCATGTGAGGGTTAAGGAAAGTTTTGTATCATACAAACGGAATTTAAAGGACCTTTCCATTGATGCCAACATTTACATGAAGTAAGCTCAAATTGTGAGTAGAATTAACTTTAGTTTTGTCTAAATGCTTATGCCCACCACTGTACTTTTCAATGATATTAATAAGGTCTTTGACACGTTAATTCACTCAAAACTTTCAAAGCATTAAGTCGACTTGGAATCCGGAACAAAAATGTTGACAGTACGTACCTACCGTTAATATTGGCGCTGAGCTGCTGACATGCAAAATAATAAATAGCTCCGAACTGTGAGCCCATACTAGCTCCGAGTAAAAAGTTTGAAACAAATTCATCTAGCTATTTAGGCTGCTACGGACGGAACTGCGAGACTTTTTCGAGTTTTAAAATTCAGATTTCAAAATTTTGCGCAAAAAAAATATCTTTTCCTTTTTTTTAATTTGAAAAAGCGATTTCAAATCCTAGAGCACTCTGACCTGACCAATCACGCTCCATTAAACTATGTACCATGCAGAAACCATTTTTTTTTTTTGTGAAATAGTTCGCTTCTCTTTATGGTTCATGGCCGCCGAGTAGAGTATTGCTGTCTCCCGACCGACGGGGCTCGAACCTGCGCCACTTAGCTATCTAGAGCAATGATTTTTTTTTTACATTTAAATTTATTTTTTTTTCCAAACTTTCTTTAACTTACTTTCAAGACAATGAAGGGTTACCGCCTCCTATCGAGCGCTCTAAACTTAGCTATATAGGCATGTAAATTCACGCAAAATTTAATTTTGATAGAAAATACAGATTTTTATTTAGAAAGCTTAATTTTTTTTATTGATTTATAAAGTAAACAGATTGGGGTTATGTATGGAATAGCACATCGGATAAATAGCGCCACGGCTTTGCTTGCAAGTACGTAAGTAAGGAAACCTCACAGTTTCCTTATTCAAGGTGTTGGTGGTCGTGGGCTTGTTTACATAGACCTTCGATTTCAAAACAAAAAAAAACCCAAAGAAAAAAGTCCAATGACGTTAAATCGCAAGATCTGGATGGCCCTAGGCGAGAAGTCCAAAAATAGAAAAATAGAATTTTCTTACAACCATTCGTTTGTGTGAGTTTCTATTTTTGGGACGAATGGAATGACCTACAATTTCCCGCCGAATCCGAAGGGTTGAAATACTCCCATAAAGTTCAAGAGAGGTGGCGCGTGGAAAAAACACTTAACATGCAATTTGTGTTTTTCTAGGGAATCGAACCTGAGACCTGAGACCCATCGCGCAGCAGTCCAGCACACTAACCACTGAGCCACTGCGCTTACGTTGAACTGATGGGAAATATCTTATGTCGGCGTTAGGTCTTATCGCTCAAAACCATAACGCCCAAATTGAAAAATGTCATAGCGCCCAAAACATTGCTAGGCAATTTGTTGTTGTAAAATTTACGTGAATTTGGGTGATGCAACATTGATTTTGGGCGTAACGACATTATTTTTGCTAACGCTCAAAAAATGCATTAGGTATTCTCCATTCGCTCTATGAGGCCAAGCCAATGATGTTCGTATTACTTTTCCACTCCAAAATAAAGTGAGTTTACCTACCACTGAACCTTCACTTTCATGCACTTGAATCCTTTTTTTAAATCCACTTGACATGTGAATTCTTAAGGTCCTTACATCGACCACGTATATAATTACAAGGTCAGTGCCGCATGCACCATTGACACGGTGCTGTCATTGAATTTTTCCTTTTTATGGCAAAGTCCGTATTGTAAATCCCAAGCAACACACGTGCGGTATTCTTTTGCGTAAAATGACGCCATTCCGACATACTATATTATTTACCCATATTGACAAGGTGACAACAATGCCAATGAGCTCGTGGTCGGCAGTAGACCATTCACCACTCTACGGGTACATCATATGTTCCTTGGCAATGGACCTGGACCACAACTAATTAGTTTCACTTTGTTCCGCATTTAAGTGAGTCGTGCGTCTGCATACCGATTGTGGAGCTGAAAGACATCTACACAATAATTGAAATGCCCTCCACGTGAGATGATACTTCAGACCCAATAGCAGCAGCAACAAGAACAACAACAAAACAAGTCAAAATAACAATAAGTCACTGATGCCATCGAAAAGTTGAAGAGACGATTATCGACGGTACGGTGGTGTTCCCTAGTTTATACACACTCACATAAAATAGTTGTATATGTACTGCATTCCTGCAATGCAATTATTTATTGTTTTGACTGTTGTTGGGATAACAACAAGTGCATATCAAAATATGCAACTTGGGTCATATTACCCACTTTGTATAGGGTATAAAATGACACGATGACGTGCTTCTAAAGGCTCATTGTCGATCAAGTGGGCGCTCGGTCGGTTAACGTGTGTCTTTGTATAGGTCACTATAGCGTGATACGTGGAGGGTCTTGAGTGAAGTGTTTTGAGTTACTACTCCAAGTGCCGCTTCAATAAAGTTTAGTCGCACTTAGAAAGCAATTGCACACTTATATGAGGGCCGCGTGTACGTGTATTGTATGCAATTAAACGGAAGGAGTGCCAATAGAAGGAATTTCGCTTGTTTCGTGGTGACCCTATATATGCAGGGTGCCAGCATCAAGCATATGGAGATTCCGGGAAATGAATAAGCAAACGAGCTTGTAAGAAAAATGCACCCATCTTTGGCTCTAAGATCTGTAAGAACCACGGAAGATCGATATTGACACGGAAGATCGATATTAATACATTCGCTGCCAAACCAATTTTGGCAATATTTCTGAAAGTGAAAACGGAATATTGTTGAATGTGTTTTAACCGTTTAACTAAAAAAATTAATATATTTTCGTACGGGCCATATCATTCAAATATGAATGACACACAATGTTTCCACAATGGCCGTGTCATTAATATGTGAATGACGGGACATTGGCAAGAAAAGGCCGTGACATTCAATAACGCACGACAATATGAACAAACCGAATAGTGATTAATTAGCCTGGCCTCTGGTGATCATAACTGTGTACTTAGTTTAAGAAAATCTAGAAAAATATGCCAAATATAAACAAATAAAAAAAAAAACTGAACAAAAAATCTAATTTTTTTCACTTCCGATATTTTTCGAAAAATTTAAATGGAACATTTCATGTCATTCATTTTTGAATGTCATGATCATGGCATTATAGAGACATGTAACCATCATACACATATAAATGACGTGGCCCGCACGGAAACATGAGTGTCATTCATATTTGAATGACGTGGCAGTGAATGTGTTAAGTATAGAACAAAACTACACTGGACCAATCTCAATGAAATATGGCCAGAGATGAGCCAAAAGAGATCTAAATTCATTGACATACCCATACTCATGAGCGTCATTACTGGTCACTGTAAGATGGGCGTACATGCTTAACTTCGGGGCATACAGCATTACGCTTATTGGAGAATTGGTAGCGACGTAAAAGAAAGAGAATCTGTTCGTCACCTACTCTACAGCCCTTAAAAACAAAAGACTGAGATGAGGAAGACTCCCAACAGCCACTTCTTTGATGAACTGGAGCATCTGGAGAAAGTTTCATACTTAAATGACCGTTTATTTGTCAGAGCCATCTCTCTGACAAGTAAATTGTCCTCACCTTTTGAGTTATTCCTAGGACACACTGGAGAATTTGGATGCAATAGAGCTATTAAGAGCGCTTGAGATTCATGTAAAGTGGATTTCTGTGCTATAAGGAAAATCGTTAAAATTTTGTCTCCAACAGATAATGGACGGTTTTCTGCAAATGGATGGCTTAAGTGAAGCCGTGGTGACTATACCATAAGAGTGTCCATTGACCTACGTACCTATTGCTCCTTAAGCTATTGCACAAGCTTACATTTTTTGTATATTATGTTTTCATGGCTCGTTGATGTCCTTATGCCCTGAGAATTAGTATTCCATTGTGTGGCTCAGTTTTTTTTCTTAAGCCCAATGCAGACTGAGTTCGGACAAGTAACAGCTCAGGTTGTGTAGATGTGATGAACCTATTCCCGAATTTGGACTTTCTGGCATACGAAAAATTGTACCTGTAATTTAAGGCTTAAGAAAAGCAAATGTCTACATTCAACCAAAACGAGCAAATGGTTTATAAAAATTACTAGCAAACTTCTAAATAATATCAGACATAATCGATCGGTAATACTAAAAAGTACTGAGTTTCTTCTTGCACTTATGCAAGCGTATATGGCCCTTAAGTCAACTTTGCCTTTGCATACCTATACCTACACGTATTTATAGTTCACGATATATGCATGACCATGGTCGGTAGACTGCAAGTTGATTGAAGTAAGCAAATTTGAGTTAAACATAGACTCATAGGCGCTTGCTTAACAATATTGGTTGAAAGCAGATTAACAGAGTCCACAACTTTGACTTATTATAGCACGACCTGCAATCCTTTATATATAATTTTTTATAACAATGCAATGCGCCATGCACTGACATATAAAATTCTGGACAACCATTACAAGTACTTAGATATTCTGATAAACCGGACCTACCGCAAACTCCACATCATTCGATTATCCCCATATCCATGACACATTGATTCAAAATTTCGCAACTAGATATAATAAAACTGAAAACCCTAACTTTTGCACTGACGCAATAGTTTGTCACTTGGCACACATTTGATCATTCTGGAGGTTACACTTTTGCTCGATTTACGTCACAAGCTATCCACACCCTCTTATTCATTTAAAAAAAAATCCCCACTGGATATCACTACACCAACAAGTAATAGTTTTCTTCAAACACACCTCTCTGAGCCAATGCTAAACGGTAATACAAACAAATTTACCCATAAAGGCCGTCTACCGATTCCATGAACCCTCGCGTGAAGCCAAACTTCCAAACACTGGAAGAAAGCTTGCGAAAATAGAGGTTATCTCAAGGCAGCCAGATCAAACAAAGTTCCAACTTTTGTCTCTAGATAAATCAACGACTCATCGTTTAGTACATGTGTATCAATAATACAACTACAATTACAATATCCGTAGCAGAGCAGTACAACAAAGTATCTATTTATATTCATTTCAGATTATCGCCAGTGCACAATTTAATATCCATAACACACCCATAACCAATTTGCCGGGCCGGGAATCACCGTACCGTGCCGGCAAGCCTCTCTCACCCTGTCGCACTTATCTTGAGTGGCAGTGATTGTAGAAGCTTACAATTTAATTTGACTAATTAAGTGATAACGCCCGATCTCGTTGGCATTTTTATGATGGGAATTAAAAATTATCAGTGTCCCACTCAGCTTCTAAACTGAACGATCCAATCGGAGTGGCTGTGCCTACCGGTTGGGGGCACACTTCATGAGCGCTTAACTTATCTAATTTCTAAAAATACGAATGTATTATTATTTTTGATAAACTGTTTGCAGGGTAGAACGAGAACCTCAATTGGGTATGAGTGCGCAACCAATTAACAAGGCATAGTGCGGTCGGTGCGGTATAAAATTGTCAGTCATTGATTCATCATAGAACACCAGCACAACATGTTTACCCTGCTTACCGACGTCACGCCAAATGTCAATATATCCAAATATGGACTGTGAGATCCGCTACAAAATACAAGTTGTAGTCCCCCAACCCAACATTAACCCCAAGTACGTCACACACGGTTTTGGTTCTTTGGAATCGACAGCTCAACTTCAGCATGGTTTTTCGAGGAACTCTGACTCTGAGAGCGAACTTCCTCTCTGGGAAACGGGCCCACCAGAGAATGGGGATCTCAGTTCCAATCCAATACACACGCAAAGTGTTCACCAGTGTGTCTGTTTTTTGGACATGACTCAAGAGGAACCAGCTGTCCAGTGTAAATACCGCTCCAATTAATTGCCTTGCGATAGGCACACGACATCAACGTCACGGAAACGACGTCACTGAGCCCAGGCAAACAGAGCTTTGATAACGTTTTGCGATATGACATGAGTCTTCTTCGTCAGGCGCGCAGGCGTTGGCAGATGAATTTTCTTGGAAATACGTTTTTTTTTATGCCGAGCAGACTGACTCTGCGCGGTGAATTTTATTTTAGCGTGCGAGTGTCTATTTTTAACCAGCGCATCACTCGATAGAGTCAACTTCGCATGTTACGTATACGGTATTGTAATTTCAATAACAGAACTCTGTTCACAATTAGGTGCCAAAATTGAATGTGTCATGGCTGCTTCCGCTACAACAAGCAACGATCAAGGCATCGATGATGATGATGATAGACTGATGACGATAAAATGTACTGTATATGTATTTGTTTTTTTGAAAACCGCAAAGCTGTTAGCTGCTTGTGGATTGTTTGTTTTTGTGGTAGGTTTTTCTAAATTGAAAGCGGAACTTTCCCAAAACTTAAGTAGGTACGCACACCTGTAGCTTGAAGTGCTACTTAAATTATTAGCACCTTTGATTTTTTCACACAACCGTTTTCAATAGTTGGCCTCTGGGACAATGGGCTACGAGTATGATTGGGGTAACTAAGGAAGAACTTTTCGTTGCATGTGAAACGAAGTGGCCTCTAGCATGTTGATTGAAGTTATGGTACCTGTCACTAAGTAGCTTAGTAAATATCCAAAATAATTATTGTTCCAATTTCACACGTGATTTTAATTCATATGGTTTGGAGTTGTTTATTATGATTTCAAAGCGTGATTATAGTTAGTACGTATTGATTACTTGAAATAAGTACAATTGTACCTACTCGAAGCACGATCTGTAATTGAGGTTGTTACTCAAACAGTAAAACTACTTATCGTTCATCAAAACACATGAAAAGTAATTTTAGTTGATAGCTTTTAGGATGAACTTATTTCATTATCTACGCAGATAATTTTTCAAACTGTACAAAAATTTCCGCAAAATCTGGTGGTAGGTACCTACCTACCGTTCTCGAGTGAATCCATAGATGCTGACAAGTTGTTCTGCAAATAGTCGACGCAAGTCATCTAACCTCATTATTAAATTTATATTATTATTTAACGTCGCAAAAAGCAAAAAAAAAGTTTAATTGAGTAGAAAAAACTTGAATCCTAGGAGAACTTCGAATAGTGGATAGTTTTTCGGATAAACCTATTTCATTATCCGCTGTGCTCGAATAATTTTTCAAACATTAACACATTCGCTAAAATGAGTAATGCTCTAAGCCAGGGGTGCCCTAACTGGAAAAACATTACGTTTCTCTTTACGAATACCAAGAGCATTTTTTGATGGGCTGACCTATGGGCATAATTTTTTTTGGTGAAAACATCTATGGGGCAAAATACATTTTTTCTAAATCCCTTTTGTTAGAATGCTTTCGTGTTGGGAAAAGGTATTTTAAACGTATTTCCGGACTTCCAGAACCACGACGAGAACTTTTGGTGGTAAAATTAAGCAAATAACATAATATAAACTTTGCATATACCCAACCTTGCACTTAGGCTGCAGTTATAGCTATCAGTAAAATGCATCCGTAAAAAAATTGTTTCACTTTTTTGGAGCACTTAGACTTAATCGTTGAACTCAATCTTGGTCTTAAAATGTTGCTTTTGAATTATAAAACTAATTCGTCAAAAAAAAATTAAGCAATTGATCTTTAAATTTTCTAAAAAAAGAATTTCTTTATTTTTCCGTACGAAAAACTTTTTCTGTTCAACTTCTCAACCAGTTTCACGAAGTATTCCACTGAATTCCTATGATATGCTATGGTGAAATGTTTCAGTTTTGTTCTGTTTCGTCTTTTTACGGATGCATTTTACTGATAGCTATAACTGCAGCCTAACTCCAAATCCTATACAGTGACCCCAAGCAGGGGCGTTGCATACATTGACAAATCCACATTTCCAAAAAGGTATTGTGCAAAAGGTATTTTGTCCAAAAGGTATTTTAGGAAAATGTATTTTGGGAAAAGGTATTTTGAAAAGAGGTATTTAATCACTAACCCTCGAGCTCCTACTAATCAAGGTGCTCAACGTTAATGACCCTAGACAAAATTGTTTTTTCGCTGACTTGGCTTCGGAGAGTTTGGAACAGGACACCAATTTTGACCGAAAAATCATCTTTAGCGACGAGGCTAATTTTTATATGAACCGGTATGTTAGCACACACAATTGTCATAAATAGGTATATATATGGGACGACGATATTTCAACGTCGTCGACCCGACCTTATTGAAAAACCCTTTAGTGAATCTTCAGAAAGATCAGCTTCTATTCATATATCTGTGCTTTTAGAAGGGCGTCGCAAAAATTTCTCAACCTCTCTAGGGAGTGGCAGTATGAAAAAGATTGGGAACCTCTATTATAAGCTGTACCAAAAATAATCACAAATTGGTTATTTATTGCCAAATCACAAAATTGGTGTGTTATTTAAAAAAATAAATAAATAAATAAATAGGGGCGCAACAGGTGGGTGACACCCAAGGCCTAGCTTCTCGCAACCATTCGTTTTATGTGAGTTTCTATTTTTGGGACGAATTGAAGGGACCTACAATTTTATGCCGAGTCCGAACGGCTGAATTGAGAAGCTTTTTCATGACAGTCATACTCTCGGATGTTTGTCAGACGTTCGCGAGAGGTGGCGCAGTAGAAAAAACTTTAAGATGTAATTGTGTATTATTTACCTAGTATTAAAAAACTGCTGTATTTGTGAGGAATAAACGTGAAAACGAGTTTTTTCTTGAAGCTTTGCTACGTGAGAATATCTATATTTCATTCAAAAATAAATAAATTCGATTGATGCAAATTAAAAAAAAAACTCCTTTAAAATGATCACCGCCAAAGCTGGATGCTAGTTTTTCCTAATAACTCTGTAGTTCTCCTTCCATGGAGTTCTTCAGGACAATGCATACAATGTTCCAAATTTACAAACTTTGGCTCACATGACTGTCGAAGAATAGCTTTTGAAATGTATTTCTTTGTTTTTATATGGGAGGCGCCACGCCCCTTCCTACGCCACTTTTTACAACAACGTTACAACAAAATATATAAGTAGTACCTCTGCTTTAAAAACCTTCTTAAAAACTACAATAATAAAATTTGTATAAATTTAAAAATCGCTCTAATTCTAAAATGCATATTTCTTTTTTAGTCTACTACAGGTCTACAGGTTTTCCTAGGTGTCATAAAATCTATAGGTTTTTCAACATTTTTTGTTTATTATTGTTACATGTTTTCTGTATAAAAGCGACTTGAAGTTGAAAGTCAAGTCAAGGCCTTTTTGGTCTTACACTGACACCACATCGGGCTCATCAGTAGACGAACCACCACATCTGCCTAGACTAGCGTTGCCATCCGTTCGGGTTTTCCCGGACATGTACCTACTCTTTTTCGCCTATAAGGGGAACGTCCGGGATAGTTTTTCTAGATTGTCCGGGTTTTTCATCGTCGAGAGAAAATGATTCGAAATTAAAAGAGCTTGAAAGTGCCAATTTTATTCCCGCTTTTTGGTAGTGATTTTGAATAGTAATTTGTTGCTTCTGAACTCTGAAACATATTATTGTAATACCAACTTTGGTAATCGACAAAAGAAAGGTTCGAAAACAATGAATGAAAAATTATTCTAATGTGATCTTACCTATTGAAATCGATGTAATCAGTTTAAAAATATGAAATATTTTTCTGAACTGCTCGGCAATGAATATAGAATACCAGTCAATTTTATACCATTTAAAAACAAGATGGCTTTCTCTTCACCCGGCAGTGGAACGACTTTTGCTAATGTTTGAAACCCTAAAATAATATTCAAAAATCTACCGAAAATATAAAATCCTTTTTTGTGTTGTTTATGCGACAGGGTTTCTTTCACTGAAAAAACTTTTTCCAATATTTTAAAAATACGTGGATGCCAGCCAAAATTCTTGGTTTGTAAAATACGAAATATATTTTGTCGCCAATAACTCGGGTCTCAAGCAAAATTTCCAAAATTTTTTATCTCTTCCCCGGAAACTAAGGAAATATCTTTTGATATTTTAAGAATTGAGTTTAGTGAACTTCTTTTTTCAAAACTTTCTTATGTGTCACAAAATCAGCCGAGAATAATTATTCAGCGCGATTGGCACACGGCCTTAAAACATGTAGGTATCCTACCGCAATGAAAACAAGAAAGTTCAAATATTTTTGTAACAAATAGTACGCGTATTTTTGTTCTAGTTTTGTACTCATTTTTAGATCCTATTTTGTCCGGAAAAGTCCGGGATTTTGACGCTCGATAACTACTTTCTTCAAAAGATTTCTGGCAACCTTAGCCTAGTCAAAAGTGACTGTGAACTATAAACCTAAGCGTGTTTTCTTGAGTATTCATATTACAACAAAGTTCATCAGTATAAAGATTTTGAAATACTGCACTATGTGTAGTGACAACCCCGATTTTCAATTCAACAAGCGCATTCTTTAATGTGATTACAATGAAATTACAATGAAATTATTAATCTTTCATAATGTTTGGTACTAAGGATTGACAACAGCTCGTTCTTCATATTGACTATCCGGTTGTTAAATGTAGTTGATATTTTCAAAAAAGGTTCATTATATCGACAATTTTGTTCGTCAATTTGACAACTTTCAGTTAACAACTACCGATTGTCAATTTGACAACCAATATTTTTTCCAGTGTAAAAATAAATATCTAGAAAGTTAAAATGAGTATTATTACTTTTAATATTATATGTAAAGTTTTTGTAGTACCTAAGTATTACTGGAGATATTGTTGGCCAAGATACAGAGATTGTAAGCCATTTCTTGAATTCTCGGTAAATGATGTCCATGTCCACGTTGGAGATACATAAATCATTACTGTAGAACGATTTGTAAAACACGATCTATAAAATCTTATATAAGGTTGGTTTTTGAGACATAGATAATATGGTAACTTACCGAAAGTTTTCTAATCACTGTCAAAATTTCACATTTTTAACTCCAAATTTCCCATAGTTTACATAACTAACCTCTTGCAGAAGCAGTAAATCCCAATCCTTTCAATCTACGCAATCAAAGCGCACAGCGTTTAAATTTAACATTATGCACAGATGAATTCAAATAAAAATGGCGCACAGCTCGACGGGAAGGAGTAGTCACCCACTGATTCCCTGTGTCTCTTCTTGTTTAAGGTTTTTTATTTTATTTTATTTGCCTGGCCGATACGATACCATCCAAGAGCCTTTCATCAGTTAAAATACTCTCACTATGTGAGCCCGATGGAATGCAAAAAAGGGAATCCATATCCAAGTCTGCGACTCGTCGCGTCGCGTCGGTCGGTCGTGGTGCAAAAATAATGACAAAATCACAAATCAACATCTGAAAGCAAAACCGAAGAGACACACAGTCAAAAGCGTGAAGAATTCTTCAGCGGGGATCTTGTGTGCAGTTGTAGGTAATACACTCGCTATACACGTTTCGGATTCAGATACATACTTCCTTTTTTTTTGTAATTCAAATCAAGATTTGAAAATTCTTATGATGCGAGCGCGTTTGCGACTACCCGCAGACACTTTGGTGTGATGCATCTTCAAAAAACCCACAACTATTCGATATGATGATGGCATTTTATTCGCACATACACGGGTTGACTTGGTAGCTAGCAGTATCTCTATTGTTTGCGGTATGTGTGAAAGCACGGAGGATATAAAAGTACATATAAGTTACACCGCTATTGCTATAACTATAAATTGTATAAATGTATAATGAGACACACTGTGGTAAATATGGACTGATGTGAACGAGCTTCATTTAAATACGGACAAATGATTGAATCAACATTGCACACACAAAGACAATTTTATAAACTGGCACTAAAGCAACAATAATTCTATAGCCAGTTTCAAATCACTAGGCAACTTTGCATATATGGTCTCTGTTTTTGAGCATCTACTGATTAGTAGGATTCAGAAATATAGGTGTGAAATAAGAGTCTGTACCTTACCTACCAAAATTAAGATTCATTCAGATATTATGAACTTGATCAAACCATCTCATCCTGGGTCTACCTAAAGGACGCCTGCCCGATAGTACGGGTTCAAGTTTCATACGAAACTATATATACCTTGGCTAAAGAAGATACATATTTCAAAAGGCTTTGGCAGCAAATGGAACGGCTCTCTGTGTCTTTTGACAATATCTGCCAAAAAGAAGCTACTTTTTATAAACTCGTTTCCTAAAATATTATCATAAATCTGGTTTACTGGACCTTACTGTTAAAGCAACTAGGATTTGCAACTACTTTTGACTGGTTTTGCGACCAGTTCAATATCCATCTAAATCTGGCTAAAGACATTAATATAAATTATTATTGAGAGAACAACATTAACAACTCGTAGACACAATCAACTTTTGGTATAGGAGTACGACTGATAGCTATTTCGAACTAAGCTTAAGGTGCCTGTCCATTTGAGTCAAATGGACAGCCACCCGAGAGTAACTCTCGAGAGTTTACTAGCGAAAGTACTCTCAAATGGACAGGCACCATTAGACATATCAAACGTGGATTTTGTGTCAAGAAGAGATGCTTCCCCTCCGCTCACCTGTGCTGAACCCTTCTCTGAGTGACATTGAGTTAAAATCAGAAATTGGAAAAATGATAACATTGCTGAATAGTGAATCAGCTAAAATGACCAGACGTAGGCTATGGGACTCATTAGCCACAGCTCATATTAACGTCAAAAGAAGATCAAAATGTTCCAACAGATTATATTTATAAAGGGGCATCACTAGCCACGAAGATACCATTTTTAGAAAAATGTACAATCCGTCGATAACTAGTGGCGACTCTGCAGAGTGGTGTATGAGCATGACCAGATGTGGCGATAGGCAGAGCCTCGGCAGCTTATACTTACTTATTTACTTACTTATCGGGCTCCTGACCCGTGAAGAGTCTCTGCCTGAGACACTGCCGCCTTCCATTCTATACGATCCCGGGCACGCTGCTTCCAATTGTCGAGACCAAGCGCTCTGGCATCCGCCATGGCTTGGTCTTTGAAACGGAGGTTCCGTCTTTCTTGTCTTCTCGAACCTGGTGGCTAAGATTCGAAGATCCTCTTAGCTGGAACATTATTGTCCAATGTAGTCGACGTGTTTTGGCTTTTTGGACTACATCCACATCTTCTCCTCCATTCGCCCTCCTCGCACACAGGACCAAAAATCCGCCGAAGTATTTTTCTTTCGAATGAGCCCAGTATCAGCTCTCCCTTCTTGCTTATCGTCCAGCACTCGGCGCCATAAAGCAGAACTGGAAGGATAAGTTATCGTTCGCTGCCACCAACGACCTTCCACAGGGGTTGGTTACCCCATCTCCAGCCGAGGTACTAGGCACCCACCAGTCACCAACGTGGAGGTGAGAGTAGGAGTTGATAATGAGAGGCTAGAGTAAAAACGCTTGTGTTCTCATGTGATCGCATCACTACCCTTAAACCAGCGAGCCTCGGCAGCTACCTGTGATAAATGCCAGCACAATATAGCTCTCCTGACCACAGTATAAAATAAGCGCCTACTGTATTATGCATTCAACTGGGACTAGACTTGGTTATAACATCGCTGAAAATATAGTAGTTGATTCATCATTCCATGGCCCCAAATGTAATCGAAAAGCACTCGTACTCAAAACGGACTAAGAATATCTTCATCTGTCTTCTCTATAGTTTCGGGTATCGATCTGCACTTCTTTGAATTTCTGATCGGCTGTGGACTTAAAACCGCATTGGTGCCTGGTACCAGAAGTTATTGACAAAGATGTGCGGGTAATATCAGAGTAAAGTACTTTGCAGCGAGTATGCTTGAAAGAAGGTTAAACATACATTAAATTGTAGAAGTCTCACCGAAGTGGGTATAACTAAATGCTCTACAATATAATTAGTACGGCACATCCATATTCAGAATAATAACTCACGGAACTACTAAATTAATAAATTAAAGTGCGGATAATGGTTTGCACACAACAACTAAATTATTTTGAACAAATTGGCGTTCTGACATATTTGCACTGTGATATCTATATAGAGGTAAGATGTGGAGTGACTGATAGAACCGAAGTCAAATCAAAAGAATTTCCGGAACCAAATATTTAGCAATCAACCACCAACAAAGCATTCTTTCACAAAAAAGTTCAAGTGCCTATAGATATAGATATATAATCGTATATTGATCAGATACTGATGTTTAATAAAGGGCATTCGTAGCTACCTACCTTGACACAGCTTATATCGGTTCGTTATTTTTTTTTGCAAAATCGTTGGCGCCTTTAAAGAGCTCTCAAACGATATTTGCGTTCTATTTACAAAAGCACTTTCCTGGAAATAGTTATGATTAGAAATAAGTAAAAGGAAACATTTCTTATTGGCAGGGAGCAACAGATATCATTCATGTAGGGGAATCACTTTAAATCACCCAGAAAACTATAAAAATTATAAAAACGTGGCAACCAAACCCAGAAGATCGTTGGCCGTGACACATTTTGAGCACCATCTTGAGTATCCTTCCCGCACAATTTAGGGTTATACAAATCAGAATATTAGTACATACTTAAAAATCAACTTTCAAATGCTGTTATTCTATAAGTCGATTTGAGTACGTAGGGTTCTTTTACAAAGACTATGGTTATCAATTATAGGCCTGCCAGCTGAATAAACGACTTTACTTTACTTTACTTTTTTCATGATAGGAACTTTTGGACGAAAAGATTGAAAAGTTACTAAATTTGTGCGGAAAAGGATCCCATTAGCATTCAAGGGTACCTCGTACCTATAAAGCTTCATTTTACAGATTCCGGTTTATCTATACATCCAGGATACATCAACGCGCCAAAGGTATATGCATATAAAGACAAAAATATGCCAACAAAACACCGACGCCCAGGGCAAGGAGCTCATTCCACTTGAAAGGAAAACTATTATCTAATTGAGTCTAGCTCAGGGTGCCACACGTGTAATTACCTATGTTTGCCATAGTTACAAATATTTGCGCACCAGCCAGCGCCGACCCCGCCGGCCGCTTCATATAGTCTTTACAAACGATATGATATGTACATGTCGAATGCCACAATCGAATAATGCCATTCAAATGCTAACTCTATTGCCACTGATAGAAGCTCTCAATCATGCAATTTTCTTCGACGTAGTCCGCCTATAATTATAGCATCTTACTACGCGCCAGGAATTTCCATTTCAATCGCGCAAAAACCCAACGAACTGGTTGCACTAAGTGAGTGGTTTCGTTGTGGCAAAGCTATGCCAACTGATGGTTTGCATGCACCAATTGAGTCTCTAAAATTACCATCAGAGCGCCAAGTATGAAATAATTGATGCAATCCAATCCGATATCGGTGGCAAATCATACAAATGTATTCATAGATATCTGGGAAATTAAAATACACACGCATACGCGCGCCATGCTAATTACAGAATATGAGAGACAGAGACTGCAAGGTGCGTTGATAACCCCCGCGCTTATTTGGCGACTGTTTGGTTTGTGTATATAGTCAGTCAAGCGATATCGTAATAATTTGCGTTTTCCTTGAGTGCGGCTTTCTCCTTGCATCATTATCCTGACATTAATGTTATGTGATGTGTTATCTTTGTATTGGCTCTAGTTGTTGATCGGCTTTGATATTGATAGTGTAAAATTTTCACAAATTTACAAAAGCCGTTCTTTGGTTGGTTCGTTTACGGGTCATCGTTCTATGAGAGAAGCCGGCCGACTGGCATTTGTCATTCATTAAATACACTTTCTCATCTCTTTTTCTTTTTACAAACCAACTGAAATGGAACTGGCCGACCATAGGTTCACTCATGGTTATTGGTGTAACCAATGTTTCAACGCATCCCTCACATCGTAACGGTCAAGGGTGGGACAAAAGTGTTTCTCCCAAGTTTTCGTCAAATGTTTTACTCGTATCTTCAATGGCTTATCTGCAATTAAAACATATAAAAGGTAATTCTCCGGGATACTTGTCGGTATATTTTTGAATATCCAGTCCAGTCTTCCCTTCAAGGACGTCTCGCTTCTGCCATCATCCGTTGACTAAATGACTTCCTGCTATTATTGGTTTACCAACACGGGCGTGAAGATTGCACACGAAAGTCTGCTTGTCGTTGATAATCTCCTCAGTATTATGACCAAAATTCAGCGCTACTTTCACTGTCTTCCTTCGAAATACAAACGATTTTGATACACATGATTAATTGGATCTGGGGTGACCGTCAGTTCTTTAAAATGTTCCGCAGTTCCGCATATCTACTGTATGCCTATATATACATAACCTTCTCGAGATGGTGGAAGATGCTTTTCAAAATTGTATACAAAAGCTGAGGTAATTCGAACGCAAATATCCAGACAACAATCCTCCCGCATAGTTACCTATAGGATGGCACCCGCAATTAAGGCAGACATAGGCAGTTGCGGAAGCGGTCGCACTATACTTCTTGCTTCTTTATAATCGTTGTATCGCATTGCAAGTACTTCAAGAGCTACATTGAAAATTCCGATTTGGTCGTATTGTAATGTTGAACAAAAGTAGTCATAGTAGAAACAGTGGAGAGAGGGAAGGTGTCATTAGCATTACTCATACTCATTTATATTCACTTTTTAGGTTTCTCAATGCATTTCTCTATCAAATATCAATGGAAATTAGATATCAAAAATGTTCGCCCTGAACTAAACATGGTAGGTCTGATATGAAAATCTGTCAGTCAGTATATGGCATAGGGTTTGGCCGCTTGGGCGGTTGGCTTACAGTCTAATGTCGGTAGACTCTTCTCCACAAGAGAAGGCAATCACTAAAAGATGTTTTTTTCTTTTTAAATTGTTGTTTAAAGCTATTTGCAGTCAGTGTTGTTGAGGTATTGGGCTAATGCAGAAGAAAATAAAGTATTTGGTCAGTGGAAGCCTCTTGAGCTACCTCGCACTGTGCGCACTCCAAGTTTTTCTTTCAGACATTAACGTTTTAAAACCTAAACCTTTCAGCATATACAATATTATTATGTATTTAGAATTTGAAATGTAAGACGACGGTGGCGTGGCTGTGGGTTATACTAGGACTAGGACCGGACGGAAGAGAGCCCGAGTTGCAGCTACATTGTTAAAGAATGCTGCTAGCTCTTTGCACTGCCTTATAAGGGTATTTAGAACTTCTCAAGTCCACAAAGAAAAGCCTCAAATTAGGTTAATTAATAAATTTGACTATTTTCTTAAAAAAGAAAAGTGACGGATTCGATAAGAGTTGCGACAAATAAGACTTTACTTTTGGGGGCGCTTACAGTCCGGGGTGAACCACGGCCTTAACCAACAAGCCCCTCCATCAGCCAGCTCGGAACTGCATCGCCAGTTGCGCACACCAGGTTGGTTGAAGTGGCCCTCCAATTTTGCGCGGCACCTAAGGTTGGGTCTTCTTCTGCTATATGTTGTCTCTCAGAGTTGGACTCAAAGACTCGTCGGGCTGGTGCGTTGCTGTCCATACGCTCCACGTGCCCCAGCGATTTCAGCCGTTGTATCTTCAGCTCTTGACCAGGTAAACGTCGCTGTATAAGCCCACAAAGCTCGTTGTTAAATCGTCTTCTTCACACTCCTTCGATGAAAACTAGACCGAATATCGTCCGAAGGATAGTTCTCCCAAAAGGTTTTCATCCAATTTCGACAGAGTCCATGCTTCTGCACCATACAGCATCAGGACCGGGATAATTAGGGTCTTATATAATATCTCCTTGGTTCTATGAGAGAGGGCTTTACTTCTTAGATGCCTTCTTAGCCCGAAGAAACAGAGATTGGCAAGAGTGAAAGTTCGTTTAATCTCTGCGCTGATGTCATTTTGCGAGGTGAAAGTGGAGCCCTAGTAGACTAAGTCTTTAACTTCTTCGAAATTGTATCTGTCCATCGTGACGTTTTGTTCGAGTCATAAATGCTGAGACTCATTTCTCGTTGACAGAATATACTTCGTTTTGTCCTCATTTACATCCGCCTCCGTTTCAATACTTGCAATTGTGCCACTGACAGTGACAGCTCGCTGCGATCTTCCGACAATGTCAATATCGTCAGCATATGCAAGCAGTTGAACAGACTTCTCAAAAATTGTACCTCTGATGTTACACGATAGCGCACCACCTTGTCTCAAACCTGGTGATGACAAATAAAGCTGCAATCTTATAAATTGAGATATAACATTCTTCAAACATTCCGAAAGCAACTTTAGTTTAAAAAATATACATAAACTTATTTTAAGTCTACAATGGTGATAAAGTTTAAAATAAGATGATTTATGACTTAATTTAAGCTTCCGCAATCTTGATTCTGTTATATATAAGAATGCCATGAGCTAAATCTCAACTTATTCAATGGTCTGAAGTTAAGTTCTTCAATTCTTAATATAAAATGATTTTGGGTTTAATTTAAGCTCACACATTCTTTAAACTATCATAAAATAGTGTTTATAAATAAGAACTTTATGCTTATTAAAACACTACTGATTATAGACATATTTTCTTGGTTTTAGCTGTCCTAATGAAAAAAGCAAGTTTCTGTAAAGTACAAACCTACCTATAGCCACTAATAATTTTGAGTTACTAAAAAAATCTGTTTAGTGTAGCGTGGTCACACTTTTCCCAATTGCGGTCGGATATGTCCCAAATTTAAATCCGCCACTCAGACACTTTTACTTACAACTACCAAATTCAGGGGTCCTTTAAAATTCTGTCGTTCAAGAAATACGACTACTGTGGTGATGGCTATGACCTTATGCTCGTTAAGCTTTCTTTGTATCTTTGCAACCGTCCCACTAGCCCTTGAAACTGTATCACCAAATGCTACCGAATCACCCACAAGCATATACCTAAGCATTTCCGAAATGGCTCACACACCAAAAGCCATATCCAAAATACAAAGTTGCTAAACTTCTATACACTGCTCCGCAGTCTTCAAAGCACACCGAAAGCCAAAGCCAGCATTTTTATCCCACTTAATAGCCTTCACGGCGAAGCATTCTCTCACAAGCAGCAAACGAAACGACAAAAATTCTCTTCCCATTCCGTCACATGACCATCCACTCCAATGAGAACTTGTCTCGAATTAAAGACTAAAAACATGAAATCCAAGTCCACAAAAAAAAAAAAAAACCCGAACAAAACGAACACAACGAAGAACCAAACACCTCGCAAAACTGAGAGTTCGACCCACTGGGAGGCCAGCATTACATTTCATAAACACCATGAACCCATGCACAGCTCCATGCCGCCACATCAGCCCCGTCTCGGCCACACATCCTCATCGCGGCAGCGGCACAGTGCAGGTGTTTATGATGGCAATTATTAAATTATTGCCACATATGGCAGCAAGATCATGCATATGGACAAAGTGTCAATCATGCAGAAATTGCTATCGTCCTGCATCTGCAGCAGTTTGCGGTGCGCTGTACTTGCTCAACATGTGATTCGGATGCTGGTGTGCTGCTGTTGCTGCTTGTTTGCTATTTGCTAATGACACGAGGAGGCTAATTATTATTGTAGTAGCTCCTTTGTGCAGTGGTGGCAGCTCGTCGCCAGACCGGTCCAGGTCTACTCCGGCGCACTGGGAAACCTACAGGGTTGAGGAGACTTTGGCTGCGGTGTCGTCGCTTCGCCTAGAATCCGATGGGATTTATGCAACTGCTGACCATCGCACAACCATCGGCTCGGCGGCCGGCGGTGGCGATCCGATATTGTGAAATAGTTCAATTTGCAATTGTCAACAATCTGTTGGTCCGGGGCTCACCCGCAACAGCAGTGTTGGTGCTGGTGTGGGCCACCAAACACTTGTAAACACTTTTCCATGACGACCGATACGCGGAGAAAGAGCTGAAACCCACAAAATGACCTGCCCGAGGAGGAGTGCTTCATAATTATTGGCGGGTGCTATTAAGTTTCATCGTCGACGAGATGCTGGGCCTGGGATGCTGAGATACTCAGATACTGTTGGGGTTCAGTGGCACCATCGTCGATGCATGTCAGTCGGAGATTTAAGCTGCGCTTTGGAGGCGTCTTAATTCACTTCGGAGGAGGAAGTGTTCGCACGATGCACGATTGGATATTTGGTGTCAACGACTTGCATCTGCATGATTTATGTTCGACGGGGCATTAGCGGATTTATACCGGCACACAAATGTATCCGTATCACATGCAGTTCGAAATTCCTGAACATGTGAACCGTTTTTGTTTTGCTCACGGCATTCTTTGTCTCTGGGTCAAATTACTCACTTTATTCGTCAATCGGAGCTGGTTGGTGGCGTGTAGCTTTTAGCCACCAACGTCGCCCACCTACTCCATCTTCACCTCCTCCGTCTTTATCACTTCCGAAAGGTGGATCCAAAAATAGCCATATCAGCCGGCTGTGTGGGCCTGCGAGTGCTATATTTATATCATGCACAGGCGCATACCTGATGTGTGCCGTATAGTGAAAAGCTCAACAGGTGATTCAAGCTAATACTATTGGCTTCGATTGTGAAATACGACCGACTACGCGACCGTTCGGCAATGGTTGGACATAATTTCGGCTTTGGACCATTACAATTTGATGGTAGTTATTGTTGCCATATAGAAAGCGGGTTGGGGACACACGAAACGGCAGACACCACTCGCTGTGGTGAGTAATTGAGGGTTGACAACGTGTCATAATTAGCAGTGAGCTGAGGCGAGTTTTATATTCGATATAATTATCCCCGGACTGCGAGCGGGTAATTAAAATTTTCGATCTTATCTGTATCTATCCGACTACGTATAGACGGAAGTCTGATCTAAAGCGAAGGCATTTTTAAATGTTTATCGGTCTGGGTGAGGGGGCTTTTTCTTTTCTTGTTTGCGTTATTGATAAGGGCATACTTTGGAGCAGATTCCTGTTTTATCTAATCATTTGTTATTTTTAAAAGTGTGACTCTGTAGCGCAAGGCCGCACGAGAAGTCTATAAACGATACTTGTAACGGTTGCGATGATATATCGCTTCTGGCCGGATTTGTTTTGATGGGGTTTTTTGGTAGAAGTCAATAATATTAAAGCTGTTATCGTGCCAATAGGTATGGTGAAACTGGTGTACATAGTTTTCAATGTCGGGTCAAAGTACGGATATGGTTCCTTAATTTCAGTCAATAGTTTAGTGATAGGCCAGCTGTGAATGCCATGCTAACTACTCACCCTAAGGGTATTAGCTGATGTGCTGGTGTAATTTATAGATAAGCCTTTCCGAGATTATCAAGGCAATGGTTTAATCTTCGAAGTTTCTAAAGAAATCTTTGGACTTTCTCCAGTTTTTGCACAAGTTTGCCGGCTGACATCATCATGACTTTTGTCGAGTATTTCAATTCGAACGACTTAACTTAACTGGACCTTGAAGGTATAAAACTGTAAATTGTTACTTACACGAGTGGGTACTGTGGTCATTTCCTGATAAACGTACATACAATATCGACTGACCTGTGAAAAATGCATCTAGAATTAGTGTTGAGTTGCTGGCGACATGGCGGGTGTTTTGTTTTTGAATTATCGGGCCCTGTGCTGAAAGCATGTACTTTGCCCTCTAGACCATACTATTCATGGATGGAAACAAACACTTTACTTTATCGAAAGCTTTTGTACGTACGTCATGCAGCTCAGTAGTTCATTTAAGGCTAAATTCCAGAGTAGTGACTTGACTATAGTACTCATCAATGTGGAGTTTGTTATATCTGAACTACTGATGTGAAATATGGCTTATTATTTATTCGCCAATGTTGAGCTGCTGGCAAGGCTTATCTAGATCATTTTTTCTTTTCAATGCTATTATAAGGCACTCATTGTCGAAAATAGTTCTTAATTACGAGTGGCATCCGCCTATTGCATAGTCTTGGATTGATTGGTGTAAAGTCCTTGGGGGCTATGTCTTTTCCCCTCTCCATCATAGTTGACAGTACTGTACTCGCTAGAAATAGAATTTCTTCCAGAATCCATCTAAATTTGTCACTGGGGCGTTATAAAGTTAGACACGCAAAATGTAATCGCGTTCTGTCGATTTGAAGAGTCCAAAACTATTGATGTCTCACTTCATTCTCTCCTAGCATATTGTAAATGGGCTCGAAGAGACCCTATTAGATATAAATGTATGCACTATATTTCAAAAGTCCGGATATTCAAGGCGTAGGCGTGTAGCCAGGGAAATGAGCATTTGTGAGCAGGTTCTGTGATTCCAATATTGACTAAGTATAGGAACAGCTAGACTTGTCTTAGATAGGGCTTTGCGCTAGCTTGAAGGCCCCAACGGTTTCTTCATATTCTAACACAAATTGTAACGCTGTACCTTCCTGGCCTCTGTTTCAAGGTATAAGTTTAGAATAAACACCTTGAGGGTTAATGTCGGTACCACTCCAGATTAGGATGCTAGTTTGGACCGTACCCCAGCTCCGCTCCAGAAACACCCGTTTTTTAGATAATCTGATGGTGATCTGACACCTACCCATGCTGCTACGGTCGCTTCTGCTATTAGGTACTTACTTACTGAAGGTAGCGCTGCAGTCCGGGGTGGACCTGGGCCTCAACCAACAAGCGTCTCCAGCCAGCACGATCTTTGGCCAGTTGTCTCAAGTTTCGCACGCTAAGTTGGTTAAGGTCCCCTTCCACTTGCGATCCCCTTCCTCTACTGCGCCGTCGCTCGGGTGTGGATTCGAAGATCTTCCGGGCCGGAGCATTCACGTCCATTCGCTCTACATGACCCAGCCACCGCAGTCGTTGGACCTTCACGCTTCTGGCTAGGTCAATGTCGCTGTACAGCCCGTACAGTTCGTCGTTGTATCTCCTCCTCCATTCACGGTCTATGCAGACGGGACCGAAAATTACTCGAAGAATTTTCCTCTCGAAGCAACCAAGAGTAAGCTCATCCGCTTTTGATAGAGTCCATGCCTCTGCGCCATAAACTAGGACTGGGATGATTAAGGTCTTATAAGGGGTCACTTTAGTTGTTCGAGAGAGGGTTTTGCTACTCAATTGCTTTCTTAGCCCAAAGAAACAGCGATTGGAAAGAGTAATTCTTCGCTTAATCTCAGCGCTGGTATCATTGTCTTCTGCTATTAACAAGACACATTTAAGGTTTCGAGTGCGTTTAATAAGTCACTCAACATCCAATGCTCAATCTAGGGTACAAGAGTATCAACGAATTTCTCTCGCTGTATGGCATGTGGCACCATCTTGTTGAAACCACATGTTGGTCACATCCACATCTTGTAATTTAGGCACTAGAAACTGGGTTATTATGTCACGATAACGAACACCATTAATGGCTACTGCCTGACCAGCCGCATTTTCGAAAAGCCATCAAAATGAAAATGAGTTTCATCACTGAGGATGATTTTGTTCAAAAATTTACGAACTGTAGCTGACAAAACCTTCATTATTTTTAAAATTTTGCTCAACAATGAAAATGCGTTTGTTCTTTCGTATAGGTAGTGCTCCATTTTTACTAACCCCGAGCTGTCAGCTGTCAGTTGTCAGCTGTCACATTGTTATATTTTTTTCCGTTGGCATCACTGTACTATTAAATGGCGCAAAATTCAAATTTTGAGTGTATTTATTGGGCACTACCTTTATATTCTGAATCAGGATAAAATTGTGAATCGATTTAGCAATGTCCGCCTATCTGTCTGCCTGTTTACGGTAGAAATATTGTGAATTGTGAAAGGACTTCTTCTTACCGTTATAACACCCATTCAAGATTGGAACGAAGTAGGTATTTGAAACGGTAATAACAACCCAGTGGGCGCAGTAGCGCAGTGGTTAGTGTGTTGGACTACTGTGCGAGGGATCCCAGGTTCGATCCCCGCAAAAACACAAATTACATCATAAAGTTTTTTCTACTGCGCCACCTCTCGCGAACGTCTGACAAACATCCGAGAGTATGACTGTCCCGAAAAAGCTTCTCAATTCAGCGGTTCGGACTGTAGGTCCCTTCCATTCGTCCCAAAAATAGAAACTCACACAAAACGAATGGTTGCGAGAAACTAGTCTAGTCCCAGGGTGTCTACACGCCTGTTGCGCCACCTATTTTTTTTTTTTTTTTTTAATAACAGCCCTTGGTTGCCCGATAATTTACTTTGCATTTCTCGAACTTAAAATAATAATAAATACATTGTAAAACAATAATAATTTAAATGATATATTATTTAACATTTAATGAACTCACAATCTAATCAGACCACAATATTTCATTTACATTTTAAGACGACGCTTATTAATAAGTTTAAATGTTATTAAGCCCAACCGCAGACAGAGGAGCCAAACACCATAAACGTTTACAACAAAGTAGATGCGAAATGAATATCTAATTTATTCCGGTCGTGATGTGTATACGTATGTGTGTGTGAACGGCGGCTGGACACGTATATTAATATTATTTGTAGTTGCACGATTAGCATCGAAGATGTTTTTGTTATCTTGTCGAATGTTTTTTTTTTTAATTGTGGTCAAACTTGCTACGCTCGTTTGTTCTAAGGCGTTCAGCCGACAGTTTGGCGGTTCAACAGATCTGAAAATGAGAAGATATCATAAATATTGGCCAAATCCAAATGACCGTGTTTCGTTAGATTGTAAAAATGTTAAGCGGTGCCACAATAAAGATTATGAGATGCTAGAAATGATCATTGATATTGTTGTTTTATTTTTTGATTTGGGTTGACTTTTGTTGGATATACGATTGTCTTTCCGGTGGTAAGCTTGTCGAAATGATTAGTCGATTTGTTTGGCTTAATAAGATCTGATTAAGGAGATATATGACACACTATGGCTGATGGTTGGAATGCGCAATATTTAAATTTAGAAGGTTGCAGATAGAATTGACTTTTATGAAATGCAAGTATGCAAATAAAAAAAATATTTTGTAAGGCTTAAATCTGATAGTGATTAGATTTGCTCTAGATAAAGATTTCCAGATTTTTGTTAATAAAAATGCAGAGTTGTAGCTGCGATCGAAATTTGATCAGTATCTATAGCTACTTTTAAAAATTTTATCAGCCTGCTCGCAGTCTCTTCCACAACTAGTGGGTCAGATCTTCCTTTTTTTAAGGTCACTTCTCCTTCCCTAAACGATAAAATGTCTGCTCAATCAAGTGTTTTCTCCTTCTTCTTATTATTTAGCTTAATGTTAAAATATGTAAAAAAATTGTGCAAAACTCGCAAGCAACATTTTCAAAAACTCTTTGCTGTGCCCACGCTTGCACACGCTGATGACATTGAGCAAATAGACAGCTATAACTTTGAGGAAGGTAGATTATGTCGTCAATTTCGACTTAGCCCTCAAGTCAAAAAGCTTAGTTTCATCAATAACCAAGAAGAGAATATTATAGCCATATAATCGTGGGCCGATCACCGCCAAGACAAGTAAATACTGTGAGAAAGTTTGACGTCGGACGGCTACAATCACAAGAGATCACCAGATCCTTCTCCGATCAAGTCTCTCTCAATCTCTCAAGAGGTTCTATGCAGCCAGCATCAAGTATTAAAGACCAGTGGCAACATTGCCAAAAAGCCATCAGAGACGCCGCCTCTGATGTGCTTGGTTTCACTCGACCACCACAACGAAACCCCTGGTTCGACGACGAGTGCCGGCAAGCACATGCAGCGAAACAAGAGACATACAAAGCGGCGCTGCAAAGAAGGACTAGAGCTGCTCGTGAGCTCTACGCGCAGAAAAGAAGAGACGAACACCGGCTTCTCAGGAGAAAAAAGAAAGAGCACGAGAAGAGCGCGATCGAGGAAATAGAGAGATGCTACAGCAGGAATGAGGTTCGGAAGTTTTACCAAAGGTCAAAAAGAACATGCCAAGGCTACAGAGCCCGAACCGAAGCTTGCAAGGACGAACAAGGGAACATCATAGTGGAATCGCAGTCGATGCTGAGGATATGGAAGAACAACAAAGCCGCTAGGGCTGATGGCCTAACCGCCGAGCTATTCAAAGCGGCAGGCTATGACCTGGTTAGGAGCATGCACCAACTTATCTGTAAAATATGGTCGGAGGAAAGTATGCCCGATGAATGGAACCTTAGCATTGTTTGCCCGATCCTCAAGAAAGGAGACCCTCTGAACTGCGCCAACTACAGAGGTATTAATCTTCTTAACATCGCCTACAAGATCTTATCTGCCGTGTTGTGTGAACGCCTGAAGCCTTTCGTCAACAACCTGATTGGCCCCTATCAATGTGGCTTCAGGCCAGGAAAGTCTACCCTCGACCAAATATTCACACTGCGGCAGATCTTGGAGAAAACCCAGGAAGTTCAAATCGATACCCACCACCTTTTCATCGATTTTAAGGCCGCCTATGACAGCATGTATAGAGACGAGCTATACAGAGCAATGTCTAGTTATGGCGTCCCTGCCAAACTCGTCCGTTTATGCAGGATGACAATGGAGAATGCACGCTGCTCCATCAAGGTCGGTAAAGAACTCACCGAGACCTTCGATGTCAAAAAAGGATTTAGACAAGGCGATGCGCTGTCATGTGACTTTTTCAACATCGTTCTTGAAAGAATAATACAAAACTCAAACGCCAACACCAGAGGCACTATCTTTCAAAAGTCCGTCCATCTACTCGCCTACGCCGACGCTATCGACATAATCGGGAGAACGCAGCGTGATGTCACTGGCGCGTTCGTGAGCATTGAGACGGAGGCGGCAAAGATGGGTTTGGCTGTCAATGAGGGCAAGACAGAGTATATGCTGTCATCGAGAAAGGACACCCAACACCGACGTCTTGGACAGAATGTCACTATAGACAGATATAACTTTGAGGTGGTAAAGGACTTTGTCTATCTAGGCTCCGCTATTAACTCAGACAATGACACCAGCGCTGAGATTAAGCGAAGAATAACTCTTGCCAATCGCTGTTTCTTTGGGCTAAGAAAGCAATTGAGTAGCAAAACCCTCTCTCGAACAACTAAAGTGACCCTTCATAAGACCTTAATCATCGCAGTCCTACTGTATGGTGCAGAGGCATGGACTCTATCAAAAGCGGATGAGCTTACTCTTGGTTGCTTCGAGAGGAAAATTCTTCGAGTAATTTTCGGTCCCGTCTGCATAGACGGTGAATGGAGGAGGAGATACAACGACGAACTGTACGGGCTGTACAGCGACATTGACCTAGCCAGAAGAGTGAAGGTCCAACGACTGCGGTGGCTGGGTCATGTAGAGCGAATGGACGTGAATGCTCCGGCCCGGAAGATCTTCGAATCCACACCCGAGGGACGGCGCAGTAGAGGAAGACCGCGACTCAGGTGGCGCACGCAAGTGGAAGGGGCGTTAACCAACTTAGCGTGCGAAACTGGAGACAGCTGACCAAAGATCGTGCTGGCTGGAGACGCTTGTTGGTTGAGGCCCAGGTCCACCCCGGACTGTAGCGCCACCTTAAGTAAGTAAGTCGTGGGCTGTTCAACTGCGGTATACTACCTCTCTATGGAGCTGGATCATGGTCCATTTCAAAATCGTTTCGAAAGGAAAGTTTTGATGATAACTTGATGATGTTCGGTGCCGTTTTCGTTAGTAAGTATTGTATGATTTAACCAATAAGTACACGAGCTCTACGTCGATAATGCGACCCATTCGTCATTTCGAACGTGCTTCTTCTACTTGCCATTGCATCGAGTTGTATAGCTGAATCCATATTCAGGTCGATGTCACATGGGCTATACTTTTTCCGTGCTGCTAGCATTTGGTCGGGCGTCTTAAGTACATATACAGAAAACCAATTCAGTATACGACAACAGAGCAGCCCTTTGCTTATACCTTTGCCAGAGTCTGTCTTCTTTCTAAATGTCCCCTTATCTTCGGTATTTGCATATATCTTCAGATGAAAGATAACCGAGGTCCTTTCATATATCTTCACTAGCTAAGCATCCCTTCAAAACCAGGCTCCTTAAAGCCATTAATTAAATACTTCTCTCGTAAAAGGAGACCTTGTAGATGAATATCAGTTTATCAGACCAAGCTCTTTTACTTAGTCTTTGAAACAAAGGTTCGGTCTAGTATAGTGTAGCCTTTTGGAAATATGTCTCAAGCGAATTAAAAGTTGATTCTCATCCTGTTGCAGAAAAGTGATGGTCCTCCTCCAAATCATCAAATTCGGGGAAAAATTTGTCAATTCGACCTCTTGCAGAATACGAGGTAGAATAGTGATTTCAAATTCCACTATATATAAACTAAAAACCCCTAATTGTGTGGATACCGTCATCTAGCGACCTTTGAACACTGCAAAAAAAAAATATGTCCCGTCATAGACTGCACCCCTACCTTTTCCCGAATCACAGCTAGAACCCCACAAACATTTTCTTTTGCTATAAATGACTACACTACTACTACAGCGTTATCAAGTGATTTCTCTAAAATTGAGAAGTCACCTATTATCTAGCTCATGATATCACTTCCCGTTGTCTGACAAAGTTCCAAAGTCTACCAAAGGTACGTATACTACACCTCAGCTAAACTTTTCCTCAGAATCAGCTCATCGACAACATTGTCAATAAAACGCCGGCACACTTGTTGGTGTGTTGTGTGCTCGCTTGTCAATACGAACCAAAAGCATGATTAAGCGAAAAAAATGCCAGAAGTTGTTTGAACTGTTCAAATTATATGAGAGAAACTGGAAACGGAAGTAGTTTACTACACCGCTATGGTGTGTGTGGTGAGTATTGTTCCGGCAAAATGTTGATTCATCAGATGAGCGCCCACCTACTGCGGGTGAACCGCATGCCGGGTTGTGTCATCGCTGATAGTACAGCTTATGAGGAATTTCAGCAACGGATCGCTCTGATTGCACATCAACAAAAGTATCTGACATAGTTTCGCTTCGTGAGAGTATTTTCGTGCGACGCGACGATGACGTTCGACTAATAGTCTTCCGCTGGCCACGTTCAGTTTATGGTGCGGATGCTGTATTTCTGATGGATACCGACTAGTCCAAAGAGGCTATGATGAGTCGGCTTGCGCGATTACTCAATTTTAAATATCGGCCAGGGCGAAAAAGAAAGGTATGCCGACCAAAATCCGATTTCCCGTCTCGAAATTCTGAACGATCTTAATTTATTGTGTTTAATATCTTTGCGGTTTTGTATCTTATGAATCACTGAGAAGAGTTTTGCGCCTTGATGTCAGAAGGAAAAAAAAGAACAGATTGCTCCATCATTGTCGGTCGTACGCAATGATTCGATTGGTATGCTTGTTGCTACCTAGACCTATATTAGGAGAAGATTGTTGAATGAGTATATCTCTAGATCAGATATTTGTTTTGTAACGGGGCGCCGCCGTTGACTAATTGTCACGCAAAGCAAATTATTCAAATTAGTTGTGAGCCATCGCAGACGCAAAAGAGTAAAACATGTGTAGATACGGTCGGTGGCCAAGACAATTAAATAAATTATTTGTTAGACGGGCCGGTCTCGCGGGTGTTCCTAATTGACATGAACTATCGCCCTACGTAAAACCTTTATAATTTGTTCATTCATTCATTCATTCATTCCTTTTCAATATCCCGCTTATCCATTAAGTGGGTCGCGGGTGTAGGTTGCTCAAGTGGACCCTTAATAGCTCTCGATCCTCCGCCATCGACTCCAAATCAAATCAAATTTGTTCTGCTGCCTAAATGAATATGCGTTGAAGCGAGTCTCAATTAATGTAGGTCCGGCTGTACCAGAATTTGCAAAAGTTTCCTTATTTTCTGAATACTAATATGAATACTATTAAGGACTTTTGTCAGTACCCTATAGAGGGAACGGGAAGGTCAAGCGAGACTAAACATAAATAACTTAAACTACATCTGAGCTAACCCAAATCTAACTTAACTATTACCCTAAACGCATTGTTCCTTCCCATCCTTTCCTACCGTCCGTCGCGTCGGCGTCGTTGTGGGTAGTGCGTGAAGTTTGTCAGTAGTCACCACTGGCGCTAACTAAATGTTAAGAACCAGCCCACCAATTTATTGAATACGACAGAGAGGTCAACATTGTATGTAATCCATTTATTGTTGCTTACAAAGTTTGTGGATCTCTCGACTTTTTTCTCTTTCTCTTTTCTTGTCTTTCTCGTCTCTCCTCAACGCAAGCTGTCATTTTTCTATAGTTAGGTACATACGAGAAAGATACTTTTTGTTTGAAAGTATGTTTTGTCGCAAGGTCGTGTTTTTGTTAATCAGTTGAATGGGGAAAAGCGAGGAGTACCAACTCTTCGGCCGTAAATTGGGGAGTAGCTTAAATTGAATCCCCCTTACAATCAGATACCTAATCCGCAATTGCTCCGGCACTGTGCAGGCAGATAGCAGGTGTGCTATCTTTTATGTAGTGATTATCAAAGATAGTTTTTTCCTACGGTAGGTATAGTTAGATGGAAGAAGCTCTTGTGAGAGTTGTCCGTTTTTAAAGTTTGACTTATGCCACCAGTTGGGTTCTTTATGTTCAACTGGTAGACGGCGCCGCCACATTTTAGTCTTAAAGAAGCTGATCGAATTATAGGCGGCCAAGGTTCCTTTCGAAGAATTAGTCACAATTGCAAGTAAGGCCACGCAATCATTGTAGGTCTCAGCCAATTGGTTTGGTTCTATAATCTTCAAGTCTAAAGGGCCCATGCACAAAACTTCTTATATTATTATAGTTTGTTCGTAAATCCCGGATAGACGAGTTCTGACGGAGACATTGCGTCCTCTTCGTGTTCGTATAGATAGCATTTGTTTAGCAGATTTAATCAAACCGAAGCCGGTATAGTGCCTGCTTACTTCTCTAATTATCTGACCCCTTGAAGAATTTATTCCACTTTATACTAGAGAGATTAAATATTTCGTGTTATCTCTCCATAATCTCCAAATGACATAATAATCCCCAAAACAACACCCCCATTGACCGAAGCATGCTCCAGCTCAATACCAATACAAACCATTTCGCCACAAGGCATAATTAAACCTGTTACCGGCAACTTAAGATATACCTATACCATATCAATTAACTTGTTGAAAATAAATCGAGAAGTGCTACACGCCGCCTGTCAGAGCTTGGCAACCGAGTGTATCTATGGGATACTCACCAAGGGACACAACGATTTACTTATCAGGTCTTCGAACCGGAAATAATCGGAAGTAGATTACATATTTGAATCAATGTGTAATAATGTTTTGATAAGTTCTATAGACACGTCAGAGCTTCGCGCAATGAGTTAGTCATTAGACGGAGTGTAGGCCCCACATGAAAACTTATATCACAGCACAGGCCTTTAATTTCGTTTTTTTGATGAACTTGCTACATATTTAAAGGGCTCATTGAACTTACGTCACAATTGGCTACATTGCGTACTTCAAATTGTAAGAACCACAGCTTTTATATGATTTTTATTTTTGCACCCACTGCCAGTCACAGCCACCTATTTCATAATGCTTACCTCCATCGTATTGTCTTAGGTCGGTGCTGATAATGAACCGTGTTGTATTTTATAATCAGAGCACGACAACCATTTGTCATTACTTAGATATGGCTAAGCGATGTGCAAATACGTAGGCAACTGCTTCAATCTGAATAATAGTTATTGATTTGTGAGTGCTTATGTTTTTTTGATACCGAGATTATTAGCAATTACGCATTAAATTGCAATTAATGGGTCATACTAAGCAAAGTGGCATTGTTATAGATAGCCAATTTAAAAAAAAACGACTAAAGCTGATTAAATGTTCCAATTAGCGTTACTTAGATGGAATGTGTATCCGTGGGATATAAATAGTCGCTAGGTACTCGCAAGTGGAATATATTGACGCAGATCAGTATTTCTGGTAAAATAAAAGTTCGTACTCGTAGGTTGGACGTTGGAGTTGATTGAGTTAACAATAGCTAGCGATACCTGGAATAGTACGTGTATAAATTCTTAGCACACAGAGAGCTTATATATTGATCCACGTGTACCATGTGTAAACGATGAACCAGGGTATGTCAAATGTGTGTATGTTATCTAATGTTCGCTCCATTGTGACAGTTTCACACATGAAGCCCGATTTATTAATAGACTAGCTTTTGCCCCATGATTCCTATAACGTTAAGATACGTGATTAACAGACCAGTATTAATCTTGTGTTTATTGTTAACATCATCGAGTGCTTTGGATGAAAGAGGATTCTCCCTTAGATGCTCGTATCTTTCCCAAAGACAAAGTGGCACACTTCTCGACGTCGAGTAGTTAAGCAGTTTTTTTTTCGGGTTAGGAAACACCTCACTGGAGCACTCAGACGAAATTGGTCCATTGTACAACCAACAACAAGTAGATATGTATTGTGCAACGGGAAAATTTTAACATATTGATCCGATAAATTGTTACTGTTTAACAATACTTGTTGTTTCGTGGTAATGGCCACATGCAGCAAATCCAGTATATTACCCTTTTTTTTCGAATTTCTTCAACTTTGGGAGAACGCCGAGAATGCACGATGAGCGATGAGGAGCCTACAGTATCAGCGCTCACCACATCGACGCCAAAAATCGTCCACCTGATCCGAGCAAAGGAAGGACAATAACAAAGGAAATGATCCGAAGTATCATCGCGCTCTTCACTCACAAGCGTCACAGACCGTGGTATTACTTAAGCTTAGCACACTAATATGCTTATAGCAAAAGCGAAGTGTCCCGTAAGAACGCCAACAAGTTTGCTGCAGTTATTTCTTCTGAGAGACAGAAGGTTACTCCAAAAATTCTTCTCCCATCTGTACCAGCCACCCTCCTTGCACGCGGGCTGTCAGAAGCTATACAAACGTCGGTTGTACTGTTTCTGTCATCATTCGCCACTTGGAGAAGCTGACTACATCAGTCAACTTTACCGCAGTGTCAAGTGGCCCAATTTTGCTTCGCGCCAGTCGCACTCTTTAGTAATGGATTGTCAGAGAAATAGGCGGGGTATACAGACTGACATGTCTTATACTTACTTAAGGTGGGGCTGAAGTCCGGGGTGGACTATGGGCCTCAACCAACAAGCGTCTCCAGCTAGCACGATCTTTGGGCACCTATTTGCAGTTTCACTGGGAGGACTGGCAAAAGAATGAAGTTTCGAATGAAAATGAAATTTCACACAGGGCATTATGCACGCAGAACCAAGTCAGATTGTGTTGGGTACCCAGACACTGCAATATTCAGGGTAACGAAAGGGCCGACGTTCTGTCTAAAAACGGAGCAGAGCTTCCACAACTCGAGACCATTAAAGGCATAAGACCACCAATAGCCGTGCCCGAGCGAATTATTCTCGAGACAATTTAAAATAAGGCAGATCAAAGATGGTCAGGTATAGTAGGTCACATAAGGTCTCAAATGCTCTGTGGCCTAAGCTAGATCGGAAAAAATCTGTAAAATTATTAAACCTCAAAAGATCTAAGTTATGAATGGCATTTGGAGACTATGTTTAACAGACCCGGGTTTATGCAGGTACTCATCTCCTCTGTTAATGTCAAGCCATTGCTCGGTACAGGAGGCGACACCTTGGAAGGTACTTCTTCGACAATTTGGAGCAAAATTGAAACAATTTTTAGTTTTTGTAGGGAAATTAATTGCTTGGCCGAAGTGGTTTAAGTTTTTAACCGTTAAGCTTCCCCCAGGGATGCCGATGGGCCCAATATGGTCCCTAGTCCACTGTAATGAATTCACACCGTATTCAACCCAATCTAAGCTAACCTATATTGCCTTTGAAACGACAAACTTTAACAAACTGATGGAAAAGTTCCTTAAAAGATTAGAGGTTTCATTATTAAGATTAGAAAGCTGCTCAAGCTGACTTTAAAATTGTTTTCACAATTTAGCTGAACTAAATTTAAAAAATCGTTTTAGCAGAGCGATAGCATCTCAGTATTCTAGACTCGACTGTAATTGACAATATTTAGCGCCCTAAATTTGTTGGCACATTTTCTCAAGAGAAATTTTGACAGGTATTGTAGTTTTTTTTTCTGTTCTGTTTTGTGTTGCTAGGATGAGATTTTTCTCGACAAGGAATGTTTTGAGGGTGCTAAATTCGAGATCAAAGAGAAGTACTTGAAGCAGAGAGGAAAAGGAAAAAAAAAGCTACGAAACAAAACAATATTTGGCGTCGATGAATTTTTAAAAAAGTTATTTTTAAATAAGAGCTGTTTTTAGTGACACTTATTCACAAACTACAACGTACTCTATGTCAATATTTAGCTTGAATTAGACCTAATTTTTGGAGTGAAAAATTTGGAAAGCAGCTAACATTTTGTTTTGGTTGAGGTTGAGTTACGTGCTTAGCTTAAACATAATTAAAATAGAAAAGACTAAACATCATTTTCTAATTTTGTAAAAATTCATGAAACCAAATTTTTCACCCACCCTGTGCGAAAATTTCTTTGTGATTTAAATGGACTGGGTAATCAGGAGCTTGCGCCGCTATAAATTCAATACGTTCGATAACTTGTTATCTTTCACAGATTCCAGCATTTCCAACAAAATTGATTCAAATGGAGGCATGGCTAATATAAATCACATTAAGTAGGTCATAAGAATGTGACACATTACCTCATCACAATGAACTTCACCAGCATATGATAATGACCGCATGTATACATCCAATTCGATGATCATTTAATTAGCAAGCGATCGTTTATGTGTGCAATCATAGGGGAACTCCAAATTGATGGGCAATTTTAACTCGTGTTATTGCATATGTGTATCTGCCCACTCCTCATGTGGCTAAATACAATATCAATAAACAAATCAGAATATCAATAATAATCTGTGATTAAATAACGATTTGCCAACGAGCCATAGACAACCTGTGACGATTCGGATATGACGTCCCTACACCTACCTATTCCAGGTAAGCACGTGTATGATCAGTTTTTCAAAAATAGTTTGATGACCATATCAGTTTTGAGTTGCTATCACAAGACACAATACATCGATACATTTGAGTATACGATAGCATGGGTATATGCATATGTGGTTAGGTACTTGGATCTCAGATAATCGATACTTCTGTTAGGGCTTATTTTGTGCACACAAATTACACCAGATAGAATAGATATATTAATAGAAACAGGCCCTAGATGATTAGACTCTCGCAAATGTTTATCTTTGTGAGGCTACAAGAAAAAAAAGTGAGAACCTACTATTGTGCCTTATCCAAACGAACAAATACAAAAATTATAATTTTTATAGAAAAACCTTAACCCATGCGGGGTTTCACAGGACTATAGCAGGTAGGTATGCATGACAAGAGTTGGCATTGCTCCAATTACTAAAGCTAAGTACACACGATTGTCAGATCTTACAATATTGTCAGATCTGTCAGTGAAAAATGTGCCCCAAATGTCTTACAACCGTCTGAACTTACAAGGTGGCGCAAAAGTAATCCTCCTATCAGAAAATGCTATAAATTTTGCGATTGGCCCCTAATGTCAGTTCTGTTTTGACATTTGTGTAGTAAACACATGCGAAATACACGTTAATAAACAATGTTACGCTACACTGCTCCAGAACGCGGAATATTGGTGACTATTTATTTGAGCAATAATCGGTCGGTGACTTTGGCACAACGTGAATTTCGTCGCAGATTTCCTAGCCGTCCAACGCCTACTGGTGAAACACTGCTACGTTTAGCCGCTCGCCTCGAAGAGACTGGCACAACACGAGATGCTGCCAGGCGTGGCAGATCCCGGAGTAGCCGTTCTGCAGAGAATATTGCTGCTGTAGCCGAAGATGTCATGGACATGAAGACGTCGCGGGCCAAACGGTTACTGTGAATGGTGAGCGCCACAGAGCAATGATCAACGAGTTCTTTTTGCCGCAACTTGATGAATTGGGATTGGAAAACATGTGGTTCCAACAGGACGGTGCAACGGCACACACTGCACGTGCCACAACCGATATGCTGAAGGATGCATTTCCCGGGCGCCTAATCTCCCGTTTTGGCGATTTGCACTGGCCAGCAAGATCGCCTGATTTGACCGCTCCAGACTTCTTTTTGTGGGGCTTTTTGAAGTCGCGGGTTTATGTCAACAAGCCTCAGACTCTTGCAGCTCTTAAAGACAATATCCATCAAGAATGTGAGGACCTATCGCCGGAAGTTTTGGCCAAAGTGATGGAAAATGCCATAAAAAGGGCTCAAATGACAATCAACTGTGGCGGCGGCCATTTACATGACATCATATTCTCGACTTGATGTAAAAAAAATTAAAAGACCAAATAAAAATAATCCACAAGAAGAATCAAAGTTTTTCATTTTTTTTTTAAATTACAGCCAAAAAACATCGGAAGGTTATTTTTGCGCCACCTTGTACAATTTTGTCTTACAATATTGTCAGAAATGTCATTGTCAGCCCATTGTAAGACATCCATCTGACAATGAAATTGTCAGGTTGCTGACGATCGTCGGAACAAGTCTGAACACACAATTTGTATTATTGTCAGACAATTAGGACATTGTAAGACTTGGAAATTGTTAGATGTCGTTGTTTATGGAAGCTGACAATAGCTTACAATTTGACCGCTACAGTTTAATCGGTGATATAGAAGCGAAATCGAAATTTACTTTTATTTGCGATGGAGAATAATTTAATCGATTCAAACAACTCTGCATCTGCATTGGAAAAGTCGCCAACATAAAAAAAATTTTAAAAAATCTTACAGAAAGAAAGTCCAGAGTGAATGGTCGCACGATAGCATACTTCAATTGATCTAGCAAATCGAGACGCGACTCAGTCTGTGGGATGTTGGCTGTGCAGAGTATAAACTGCCCAAAAAGCCCTGTGGCAAGAGGTCGCCGACGCGATTCAATTTCCTCTTAACCAGTTTAAGGGCAAATGGAGAAATCTGCGCACCACATTCAACTTGCGAAGTACAGGAAAAAGAAGCCTGGTCAAGCTGCCAACGAAACCGTCTCGATTTCTTGGAAGTATTTAAAAAAAATGTTGGTCCTAGAATGATCATTGAATTGTTTCGAGTCCATCCGCAAAAAATTGCGATAAAGCTCTGGCTCCTCAGCTCGCAATTCGGCGAGTAACTTGGAGTAGAATCCCTCCTGCTGACGACGGGCCACCCAATCCTTTGTCCAAACACGACGTCGTTTTTTGAGGCAATTCATCATCCTCGCTGTCTTCCAACACGTAGGCAGTTAAAATAGTCGCAAGTGCAATATTTTGATCCATTATCCGCACTACAAAAAAACAACCCATATAAGACTTTGAATTTATCTAACAATGTCTGACTCTGACAACAGATCGACCAATTTTTCAAATTCAAATATCTTCCGACCGTGTGAACACACAATTTTCAACCTTACAACGTTGTCAGAAAAGTCATTGTCAGACCATTGTAAGACATGCATCGGACAATGAAACTTTGGGACAAAATCTTACATCCGTTTGAACGCACATTTTTTTATTGTAAGGTAGTTGGCTATTGTAAGCTAATTGTCAGTCATTGGCAGAGATATAAAGATTAGATACTCAAACTCAAACTGACGAAAGTATTCACCACAGCAAATGATCACCGCAGTTTGTGATTCGACAAAGTAAAAGTGTCGCAAATTGTTCCCATCATACCAGGCCGGCTGAATATCTTCGGTCCACCCCAGTAAAAAATATCCTAACCATGCAAATACAATGGGATTATATACGGACTGTGGGAAAATGATCACTGCTTCAATGCCTAAAATCGATGTAAAATTAATTTGCGAATGAAGTACCTACAGTGTTCTGTTTACAATGCTTAGTACCTATATTGAAAACAGAGGAAGCAAAAATGACAATCATAAACCACGCAACGCAACTGATTATTATTTTTCTTTGTATACCCAATTCATATTGACCAAACTGTTGTCCATAAACAATCTTAAGTGTGTTTATATGGATTATGGATGCCTAATAATGCTGTTGCTGTCCCCTTACGCTGGCCGATAACTGCTTCGCTCATCGCCTCGATAATGGATTTTTTTGTTTACACCAAAACAAATGTCGCCAGAAGGAAGCACTCCATCACTTCTAGTGTATACAGTAACTCAGTGGTCAGTGCAAAATTCGAATGATATCTTTTCAGTGCCGTATGAAGCTACACACAAAAAACAAAAAGTCCAAACAAATTCGAAGATAAAACGATGCTTACTCGTTGGTGTTGGATAGCATAAGTCATACACAAAGATACATTTGACTTTGTGATATAGTCGTGGGCTAGAGTTCATTGTGTTAAACTGTAATTTGTTTTATCATTTATTTATAGTAAGGATAATATATTAGCGATTAGAAGATTTTAATCTACAAGTCATGCACAGCGCTTAAGTTATAGGCATACAGCAAAGAAGTAATACGCGATTCTGACAAGCATTAATAAGGAAAAGCCAAGTGCCGTTTTATGAATATAAACAAAGTATGAGAAATCGAAAACAGGAGTCACTGCCGAGCTATATCTAATTAATAAAAAGATTTTTTTTTTTTGTTATCAATTTTATTTTCCATTTCATGTTGTAGCTTGAGTAAATAATGTAGGTAGATACTTTGTAGGTACCTACAGAAACATGTGACTGGATTGAATATGAGAAGCTGAAAATGCTGTCATCAGCGAAGGAATGAATTGGATTAGAAGTTGCTGACATATACAATGGATAGATCATTAATAAAAATGGGAAGAGAGTCGGACATCTGATGGGGAACACCAGCATTTATGTGGTAAGTTTTAAACTTAAAGCCATCCAATTGAATTAAATGACCAGAAAGATAGTTTCATTTCGATTAAATAAGAAACGCCTCGATTCCATTATCAAACAAAGACCTTGATGCGAAACTCTATCAAATGCCTTTGAAATATCAAGCGTAACTATTTTACTATTCGATAAGATAAGCCTGACAAAGTGACACGTGGCATTCAGCTCGGAGGTGTAAGTAGATGTAAAAGTGTCTACTGCTTTATGCAGATGATCTTGTCATCCTATCTGACAATCCTTATACTATACAGTGAGACCTGAAAATAAACTTAGCCCAATTAAAAAGTAATATATAAGACCTTACATAAAAGAAAGAACTCTTGCAGCAATTAAAGTGGCAATTAATATCTACCATGTGGTCTAAGTTCTTCTCTATTTAACGCATCTAATATCTAAACATGGTGGCTTCCAAATTTTGGTTTTCCAATGCGACAATAAACAGTTGTTTTTGCTATGCGAACGTGATCTACGAATATCGACAGCGTGATGAGATTAAAAGCATAAAACGATATATTTTTTAAGCGGATTTTCTACTATATAATTCACGTAGAATCAGCTTAACCATCATACCTTGGGAAAAGAAAGCTTAAGAACAACAAGGCCGCAGGCTCTGATGGTTTACTACCGGAGCTCTTTAAATACGGTGGTGATGTTTAGGTAGAGCATGCACCGAATAATTAACCAAGTATGGGTGGAAGAAAACATGCCCGATGACTGGACTATCAGCTCCATATGCCTCATCTTCAAAAAGGCGATCCTTTGTCTTGCAAGAACTATCGAGGCATATCGCTGCTTAATGTCGCCTATAAGATCCCATCCAATCCTATCCTATGTGAACGTCTTAAACCGTTCTGCAACACACTAATTGGCACGTACCAGTGTGACTTCCGGCCCGGCAGATCGACTACCAAATTTTCACACTGAGGCAAATCCTGGAAAAGACCAACGAATTTCAAGTCGAAACTCACCACCTATTCATCGACTTCAAAGCCGCGTATGATAGCATACATCGTCAGGAGCTCAACGATGGTTGAATTCGGAATCCCGGCAAAACTGATTCAGCTGTGTCGCGTGACGCTGGAAAACTCGCGCTGCAACGTGCAGTTTGGAAGCAGCTCCTCCAATCTATTTCAAACTTACACCGGATTTCGGCAAGGAGACGCGCTATCATGCGATTTCTTCAATCTCGTACTGGAGCAGATAGTGCGCAGGGCAGATGTCAACACGGAAGGCACTATCTTCAACAGATCCGTCCATCTGCTGGGCTATGCGGACGATATTGACATCATCGGTCGCTCCCAGCGTGCCGTGATAGAAGCGTTCACGGCGATTGCAGAACAGGCGAAATCCGTTGACCTTGAAGAAAATGAGGACAAGACTAAGTACATGCTATCAACAAACAAACAAGCATTTGTCCGCCGCCTAGGACAAAACGTCAGTATTGATAGCAACAACTTCGAGGTAGTTAAAGAGTTCACTTACCTCGGAGTAAACATGTACTCCGCGAATGACACCCTTGTGGAGAACCGGCGAAGAATTACCCTAGGAAACCGTTGCTACTTCGGTTTGTCACCACTGGGTTCAAATGTGTTCTCTACAAAACCCTTATCCTCTGCCAGTTCTGTTTTACGTCGCCGAGTGCTGGACGATAAGCAAGAAGGGAGAGCTGATACTGGGCTCCTTCGAAAGAAAAATACTTCGGCGGATTTTTGGTCCTGTGTGCGAGGAGGGCGAATGGAGGAGAAGATACAACCGCGAACTCTATGAGCTGTACTAAGATGAGGATGTAGTCCAAAAAGCCAAAACACGTCGACTACATTGGCTCGGCCACATCGACCGAATGGACAATAATGCTCCAGCCAAGAAGATCTTCGAATCCCAGCCCCCAGGTTCGAGAAAACAAGGAAGGGAAGAACGAATCTCCAACCCATCGCGGATGCCCAGAGCTCTTGGTCTCGACAACTGGAAGCAGCGTGACCGGGATCGTAGAGGATGGAAGGCTGCAGGCGGCAGAGACTCTTCACGGATCGGGAGCCCGATAAGTATACCTGTGAATAACTAACAAACATTGTTTTAATAATCAGCCAACGGTTCTGGAAATGAGTTTGAATTTTTAAAATTAGATCAGAAATACTAGAGTTGTGTATTAAGCTGGCCTAGAAGCGACTTAAGCCGGCAGACGGCTAAGGTAAGCTGCGTCATACATACCTATTGCTACTCCTTATTTTGAAGAATGTTTGTAATTATTAGGTTAGGTTAGGTTGAGTAGGGTGTGAGTTCATCACATTGGACTAGGCACCATATTGGGCCCATTGCCATCCGTTTGTAATTGTAACTTTATATAAAATAATAATAAAGAATATCTTAACGTATCTATCTTTCTATAACTAAGCCAGTTTACTCGACCATAAAGGCGAATACCCGTCATCCAAGATATTTCATAGATAAGCTTTCGATTTACCAACGTTTCCATGACCTTAGAAAGAATGGAAATAAGTGCTTTAGGAGTCGTTAATTGGACGAACTTGGCAATTTCGCAATTTCTGTTTTCCACTTAAAAAAGTCCAGAAGAATAGGATGTACAAAAATGTTTATCCAATGGTTTAGCCAGCGTGGAAGAATACCTTTTCAAAAAGGTATTTTTAAGATCATAAACCGCTCGTGCAACTGTTCGAGTGTGGTTGGTAATGGATTTGCGCCTATGCCATTAATATTCGAGTATGTAGATACATATACCTACCTTACCCTTACCTAATAAAGTGCAAATCTGGAAGTCAAACTTTCGACTAATTTTTGAAGTATTTTTGGCCGAGAACCATAAGGCTACCATATATACTCATGTCATAATATGGTGATATAGCAAACGTAAGTCTACTATAGCTTAAATCAGATATAAGCCTGTCAAAATAAGTTGTCGCCAGAAAAAGTGTTGCCGAAAAACAAACATTATGAAAAAAAAAAAACTCACACGCACTTTATAATCCTTGAGTATGATCAGAGCGCACTAGGCACTAAGCTGCGTGCTGGGAATGAATTGACCGATCGAAAAAATGTAAACATTTTTTTGCAGCCATATGATTACTAATCAGAATCACTAATCAGGGATGGAACTGGTAGGTATTTGTAGTATAAAAATACGAATCTCGTATATTTTTATTTATTATTTCTCAGTTTTTAAAATTAAATTCGCATCTCTTCTCCAGTAGTTTATCTAATGTTTTTCTATTATCTAGAGGTAGTGCTAAAAATGTCGTTCATAATATTAGATCAGATCCCTCTGAATATACTCGTTTGTATAGGGCAAGTTCGAAATGATCGAGCTCTTTCGTTGCTCTGCTCTGAATGATAAAGAAAAACACTCAATAATGTCACGGTTATTCCCATAGCGGTAAATTTGAGAATTAATAAGACATTCAGAGAAAAAAAAATTGGAAAATTGCCATCAGGACAGGATTGATAGCCACCGACAGTTGGGTTACACCATTTTTGTACCACAGAAATGTTGAATGTGAATCAACTGTAAACATTGCAAAATTGTATGATTATGTTTCATATAACTTTATCATACGATTACATTACAATGTTGTGATAAAATCAACAGTTTAATTTTATGGTCTTGCTTCAGTTATTAGTCAGACAAGAAGCTACCACGTATATTTTGCTTTAAAAAATGCAATCAAGATACACATTTAAAAGCTGATATTACGAATGGATAGAGGGAAGTGACGATTTTACCGAAAATCTGTAAATTCTTAGCTAAGAAAGATTCATTACAATTTGACGAATGTATAACAAATGCATCTAAATATTGAATACATGTCGGAAGTATTCTAGAAATATAGATCTTTCATCTTATTCTCAATGTTTGCAAAGTTATTTTTTATCCACAATCAACGCTAACATTATAAATATAAATGTAACTTTGTCTGTACGTCTGTCTGTCTGTTTGTTACCTCTTCATGACTAAACCTTGGAACCATTGGTAATGTAATATAAAAAAAAATAAAATAAAATACTAATGAAAATTACTTCCTGACAATTATGGGAGCTAAATACATATGTACAATTATTTGGAATATTTTTATTTATTTATTTATTAAGATATTAATTGACAATTACAAATTGTCATTATATATATATGGATTGTCTCAACAAATCATTTTGCAAAATGTGAGCGCGACTTGAAAACAATCCATGGGACAAATTATTAAATACTTTATCTTGTCATTTATGAAAGAGTTAGCCTTTTTAATTTGGTAAATGAACGTTACCTGATGGTGGAAGTATACATATTTTGAACTGAGGAGTGAGGACCCTGACACCTTCTCCAAACTAATGGGGTTTATATAATACTGTCTTGATGAGTTTAATCTTTCTCGCTAGAAAAGAGCCATTATTTAATTAATTTAATGCTGTTTTTTGTGCTGCTCAGATAACTTTGGGTAGTAGGCGCAGTAGCGGAGTGGTTACTGTGCGAGGGGTGCCAGATTCGATCCCCGGAAAAACACAAATTACATCTTAAGGTTTTTTCTACTGCTCCACCTCTCGCGAACGTCTGACAAACATCCGAGAGTATAACTGTCCCGAAAAAGCTTCTCAATATAGCCGTTCGGACTCGGCATAAAATTGTAGGTCCCTTCCATTCGTCCCAAAAATGAAAAACTCACACAAAACGAATGGTTGTGAGAAGCTAGGCCTAGGGTGTCTACACGCCTGTTGCGCCAACTGTTTATTTTTTTTAGATAACTTGGCTTATTTAGAAACTCACAAGGTAAAGGGTGTTCCAATGTACAGATTTTTTATTAGAAAGCTTAAATTTTTGATTGATTCATATAGTATACATATTGAGGTTATGTATGGAATAGCACATCGGATAAATGGCCACCACGGTTTTGCCGGCAGGTATAAGTAACTGCTCTTTTATTGAAATTTTCTATGACCGTTTCCCATAAATGTGGCTGAATTTCATTAATACACCTCCCAATTTCCTCTTTCAAGGCGTTGGTGGTCGTGGGCTTGTTTGCATAGACCTTTGACTTCAAAAAACCCCAAAGAAAAAAGTCCAATGGCGTTAAATCGCAATATCTGGATGGTCAATTCTGATTGCAAAAAGGCAGATTACACGATTAGGAAATGACTCATGGAGTAATTAAATTATTTCTCTGGCTGTATGGCATGCGGTGCCGTCTTGTTGAAACCTCATGTTGGTCACATCCATATCTTCTAATTTAAGCAATAAAAATTGGGTTATCATGTCACGATAACGAACACCATTAATTGTTACTGCCTGGCCAGCCGCATTTTCAAAGAAGAATGGTCCGATAATGCCTCCAGCCCATCAAAAGCCGCACCAAACAGTCACGCGTTTTGGATAATTTTGTTTCTCAAAAATTACTCGTGGGTTTTCTGAACCCCAAATGCGACAATTTTTACGATTAACGAAGCCATCAAGATGAAAATGAGCTTCATAACTGAAGATGATTTTGTTCGAAAATTGCGGACTGTAGCTCACAAACCCTCATTATTTTTAAAATGTTGCTCAGCTAAGAAAATGTGTTGGTCTTTTGTATAGCGCTCAATTTTTACTAACCCCAAACTGTCAGCTGTCAGTGTCACATTGTTAGCTTTTTTTGCGTTGGCATCACTGCACTGTATCTACTATTAAATGGCGCAAAATTTTAAATGTTCATGAATTATGGGACACCCATTAGTTAGGTGTTATAGGGCATTATTGGAACTGTAAAAAACACGAAAAATATTGGTAACTCACGTTTTTTAAATAAACCGTGTAAACTGTTTTAAACTGTGTCTAAAATCTAAGAGATATTGCTTACAGTTTTGGTCCCTAAAATAATAATGTGCCATGACTTATTCGTAGGTAGGTACCAAACTACGCACCTCAGTGGTGGATTTACCAGCAGGCTGAGTAGGCTGGAAGCGGTAGGATTGGAGAATTTGGGGCCAAACATTTTGTTTTTATAAATAAGCCCCATTTAGACGGTCATTTCAGTTTCAGTTTCAGTTGAGCTATAAGTTAAACTGATATCAAAAAGCAAAAATGTAAGCGTTTAACTGAAACTGAAACTGATGGAATTCCCATAAGTTTTCAGTTCAGTTGTCAGTTTAATAGATAGGATATCGTCGAACCTTCTGCTACTCACGAGTAAATTGATAGCACAACTGAATACTAAACTGATGTCTAAATGCACTGTAGAACATCAGTTTAACTAAAAACTTAACTGATAGCTCAACTGAAACTGAAATGACCGTCTAAATGGGGCTTTACGGAAATTAAAAGATTCATATATAAATGTTATTAGGTCCACACCAAAAGTTAAACATATGTAATATGGTTTCACAATTATTAGGGTCGTCGCGTTTGGTTTGCGGCTAGGCTGGCGGTTTGCATAATTTGATAACTTTTGAGTAACGAACGAGTATGTACCTACTTCAAACTCAGTACTCAGTAATTTGTAATCGATACCTACTAGTGGATAATACCTACATACATACTTAATCTCGCAATCTAAATTCATTTAGAACAGAATTTAAAAAACTTGTATCCAAACTTGGCTAGATATACCTAGCAATTCGCAATTTGTATACACCAGCGACAAATTGTTCGAATGAGAAAAGTGTTTCTTTGCTCAAAATGGGTAAACAACGGGGCGACAAAATTTTAATAGCCACTGACCTATAGCTACCTACCTAGAAATCTGTTTTCCAATATTGTCCTGCATTAGGTATTTCCTACTTGAATCAGATTGCGTGTGTGTTTTTTGCGTCACTGAAAACGTTATACATACATGTATTAATAACAATCCATAAACTCCTACATCTACCCACATTTTGCACATAATATCCTACATAAATCGTCCAGGTTCTTATATACCACATCCATTGGATGAGAACACAATGAAACGGCACACAAAAGGTCACCATCGCTTAGGTATATACATACGAGCATAAATAGACATTTTCCATTTTTGGTAAAAACTATAGAAAATTCTTCTAAAAATATAAACTCACACCCGCCCCTTTTTTCTACGCTTGCCATTATCATCGATATCCATCGATATGTGTGTTAACTACTGGCCCACTACGTCACGTCACTCTTGTAGAACATTCTTATCTCCTGTGATAAGTACACAGAGGGTGGCGGTAAAAAAAAAATACGTGAAAAAAAAACTACTAAGCTGCCCAAGAAAAATGTATAAAATTCTGCAATCATTAAATCCAGAATACAGTCTGAATCGATTCACGGATCAAGTAACACGTAGTAGCACACACTCCCTATTTATTTTATTTATTTCCCCCGAGTGTGCTAATGAAACTTCGTATTCTTGACAGAAAGTTATCATAACTTGTGTATATCTGCGAAAAGTGTATTTTGTTGTCACTTGTGTTCATACCTAATACAAAATAGATTTAATGTACATCATGTCATCTTCTACAATGGAAAACAGTGCGAAATGTAAGTGTTATTCTGATTGTTTGTTCAAACACTTATTTTATGATCAAACACATAGTACCTCATCGAATAGTGGCTATATATCACAGAATTGCGAAATACCTAGAATCGCAAATCCGGACCTACCATAACTTTTTTGATAATGCTAAGTGTTGATAAAAAAATAATAATTAGGTACCTACCTATTGAAAGTGTTTTTGTTTTGTTTTTGTTTTTTGCGACCAACAACGGAAAAAAAACGTGTTTAGATAGATACCATTAATTGAATGTATTAGCTGGCAAGAAAGTGAAATATATATACAGAAAGAGTCCATTGTTGACTCAATCGTTTGTTAGCTTATGGCAATTAATTTTTTTTTTGTTCAAGTGAGTTGATTCATGATGAGATTTTACAAATTTCATTCAAGAATTTGTATCTTCTGATTGAAGTGTTGCTAAAAAGTTCGACTTGAAAATGTGCTGTTTAGTGTAACTGAAAATGTCGGTCGATTTATGGAGGATTTTGACATATCTATGAGTCAAAAATCTGCTCCATAATCAAAATTGATGTACAAAAGATGACTATATAGGTAAAGTCACAAAATGACGCATAAAAGTGCTTTTTTGGTTCAGTGGTAAGATAAATCCTATTTCGGATAATTCGTTTAATGGTATCCATGCGTATTTACCACTTACTCAGCCTTAGAATGTGATGATTGTTGTTTGATTGGCATATCGATGTCTTATTGATTTTGCCTTATAATCCACTATAGTTCCAGTTTTTTCGGATAAATACTTAGGAATCATTGACAATTGTATCTACCTACTTTATCTTAATATGTCGAGTATCTATTGAACTAATCAAAGTCAATTTTCATAAATAAAAAAACTGAAATTGTGTTAAAAGTTTTATTAAATCCTCCAAACTAAGTCTTCTAGTCAGATAAGCATACATGTATTTTATCCGCGCCAACCGGATAATCCCTTGTACATATTACAATAAGAATTTCTAAAAATATCAGTTCTATTATTGCAGTGTTATTTAATAATATAGGTAGGACATTACCTACCTCCAAAGTTTTTGCTTCACCGGATTAACGCGCGCAAAAAACTAATGTTTCCTCCAATTTGAATGGGTAATTTCGGATAAGCCCATCTTTTATCCGCATAGCTCGGATAATTTATTTTATCGATTTTATCTCTAAGAAAATACCACTTTTTCATATCTAATTGAACAATGTAAAATATTTCTTCCGAAAATGCCTTTAACGCTCCAAAATATGCATGACTTTACAAATTCATGCTGAACTTATCAGCATAACTATGCTAAATCTACATTAAATCTCAGAAAATCTTCATTGAAATTATGTTAAACTTAGATTTATGATTTTTTTTTCTACCTACCAGACACATCTAATTAAATTTTCACAATGTCACCCACCCGTTCCATGGCATTCCGACAATATACCAATGTGTAACGACACGCAATGACAAGCGTGCGTCATATCGAAATTGTGTAACAAGTATGCCAAGTTTCCTATACCCTACGTCAGATGAATGACACCACCAACAACCAGACCAACGACGAAAGGGTATACCCCCATCGTATAAAAAATTCAATGAATGAACTAACCGGCAACCAAAATGATTACTCATATCTCAGCCATCGAAATTCAAGCGAAATGATCGTATAGAAAAATTTCTCTCTCTCTCTTCCATGTATCTACGAATGCCACACACAATAAAAACGTGCGTCGGCATGAACAAAATAAACAAACAGCAAAAAAAAAAAGCTCTTCACAAAGTCCATTCATCCAAAAGGCCCGACCGACGCGACCAGACATACCACCTCTCAAAAGCGCGATAGTACCTACCTCAGACAGAAAAATTGTTAATAAAAAAAAAATTCAACAATTTCTCAATGAACTTGACATTGTTCTATCCACATGGTGGTAGAGTATAGGTAGATAGGTACATGAACATAAATGCGTGACCCTACGAAAAATTCCACCAAAGAGTACCTATGTATGTATATAGATACAACATCCACCCAATGAGTGAAGGATTCTTCATGAAAATTTCAAATGAGTCAATTTTAGACATTATATTTGAATCCCAAAAAAATCCACAAAGTAGGTATACCACAAAAGAAGGGCTGGGCTAAGATATATATGATTGTGTTTCCTACCCCCACCCCCTCTGGTCTACCACTGCCAGACAAATAGATAGGAGAAAATCTGTCTGAAATTCCCATGCTTGTGCCGCATCACCATTTCACAAGTGAAAAGTGTGAGCTCGCCGTAGTATATATTAGTCATAGATTGGACTACGTATTCCCGAATAGGTTAATCCTCTCTCTTATTATCATAGTGGTGGTATATAGACTTTTAATTGGACGTACGACTTCTCATCCATTGTATCTAATACGTCATATACTGCTCTCAATTTCGCCTTTACACTACAACTACACTCGCAGATGTAGTCGCTCTCACTTCTCCCATACATCAAACTCTTGTGTACATGCAGAATCACATAAACGCGGTAAGGTATAACCATCACCCATGCAGCTCTGAAGTTGGTAGTTCAGTAAAGAACGTCGAATTGTGAACACGTCCTTCAGCGCAGAAAGTATCTAGATACAATATATACAAAAAAATATAAGCGATAAACAAAATTCGTGTGATTATTAGAAAAAAATTCAATTGAAAAAGTTTAAGAAAAATAAAATATATTGATCCTCATTAATTTAAATAGTCATGCCGTTTATCCGTGAAATAAAGTGATCAGGAGGACAATATAAATTTTACCGTTACCAAAACGTGCCTTTAGTGGATATAAATTATTTCATGATCGGTGATCGTGTATTTATCGACGGTTTTTACAACAAACATCAGCGACTTCAAGCGATCATTTTGGATCCTGTCCCCAGACTTTATGATTGGTCTGCAGATTTGTTAAGATTTATCTTAACCTTATTATGTGGTGTGTGTACCTTTTTATTATATAAATTTTTATTTTTAAATGAGTGACACAAATTATTTTTTTTTTGCATTGAATTTAAAATATATATAATGATCCTTGCGTTCTGTCCCAAAGTGAGAACCCTATCATAAAATAATCGAGTGATCCTCACTTTTAACTTTGCAAGCGATTTATTACCTGATATTTTGGTGAACCGTTGAATATTTATTTTCATTGTTTTCCACTAGTCCTGGCAATGTACGTGCAAAATGTGTGTGCTCTTTTATTACCCAAGAACGGTATAATAAAAATGTTCCAACAAAGATAAGTGTAATTTCGAAGGTTGGATGACATCGCACTAAAACTGTGTTAAAGTTATAAAATGCACCTTCGAAAAATTGAAACAAAGTCATAAAGGAAATTTGTATACTGAAAAAGTATCCCTACAATATTATTGACGTGACATTTAAATGACTTTGCGCACACTTTCCTTAAAAAACAATAAATTTTCGATCATAACGTCATCGACATCATTCAGTATCTTTAGTCATTTTTTAACTTTTTATTTTTTGTTTGCTGCTTTTCTTATCGATAGTACAAAAGCCGGTAAAAGCGATATCACTTGTGATGCGGTTAAATTGCTTACCAGCAGCAAAGTTCCAATTGTGAGTCACTAACTCGCAACGGAATAATTTCAATTTGAATTAATTTCTGTTTAAATACAAAGTAGAGATACAATAATAATTGGAGGGAAGAAACTAAAATTGCATCTTGCATTTTTGTGTGTGCGATCTGCATAAGGAATTCACCTCAAAAGGGGATTTTTTTTCCACTCAAGCCATCAATGATTGTGTTATTTGTTCCCATCAAATGCAAAGCCAAAAGTTCGACTAAATTTACTTATGGAAATCTTTTTCTATTTACAGGTGGTTGCAATAATACAGCAACCAAACGAATTAGCAAAACGGCATCCACAAATAGTATTAGTAAAACCCAAAGAGCCACTCGGTTCAACGTGTGGTCCAATATCAGCCTCATTGCTCTATTATTCATAATGACACAATTATTAGCCAGCACTGAAGTAGATGCTATGGCGATACGACCGAGACAATTAAGAAAACGACATAGTACAAGCTTTACAGAAGCCTCTGTTGATTGGGTGAATCCATGTGGTGGTGTTTTCGAGGGAACACGGTCCGGCGAACGCATTCCGAAACAAATTGTAAGTTTTAACAAATGTTACTTTTTATACTATAACTTTGCTTTCTCTCATCAAAAATGACAACTGGTATTTATTGTTATTCATTTTTAATTACAGTCAATAAATCTACTGCGTAAATCAACTCGTGATACATTCAGAACATTAAATGCCACATTAGATAAACATACGATTGACACTAGTGACATTGCAACATGGTCGGCGCATAATCCAACCTACAAATTCTTACCAAAGCTGCGAAGGAATTCAAGTGTAAGTATCTACCTAACTATCTTTAAGTCGATTGACTCATTTTTATATACTCTCCTGTTGTCTAAGGATACCTTTGAAAGGTGCACCAAATTGTTTTACGCCATTTTGAGCTTGATCTTCCACGGATAATTGTTTATCTACCTATATAGATTATATAGATTAAAATAAAGTAATTTATTAGGTGACGTGCATTTTTTGGGATAGTCGGATAATATTAGTTAGTTTTTTTTTAATATAATCATAAAATTAATGATGAAAGTGTCTTAAAATAATTTTTTTGACTAGCTATTGATTGTTTTAGTAAAAGTCTCAAATTTTGCGTTGGTTATACCGCTCGGATAATTCAAATTCGATTCACAACTTTTCGCGGATAAGGCATTCTTTTTTTAACTTTGCGAATTTGCTTAAAAATGTCCTGTTTATCACGAAAAAATACATCGAATGGATTCACTTAGTACCGCGGATAAATTTTGTATTTGGAATTACATACAAAAATCTTTCATACATTTTTCGTGTGAAATTGCCTTCCGGATAACGTTTATATTTAGAACCATTTTCTAAGATTTTGCAAAAAAATCAGCTCTGTCTCGGATAAATTTTTAAAATTCCTACATCGCAAATTTATAGCCGTGCCTTGTGATCTTGATCAAAATCTCGAATTAATATTTAATATAACATTCCGAACGAGACGATTACTGCAGGATATGGATAGCATTTGTTTAGTGTCATCGCTTGAATCATATTTTTAGATTGTTTAGCGTGTTGTTGTTGTCTCGGATAAGTTTCTTTAATCCATCGAAAATTACATACTTAAAATGATAAAAAGACATATAGAATTTTATATATTGTCTTGAGCCAGTGTCCCTTGGATAACCCTTTTTGGGCAGTAAAAACTCGCCGCAAATAATTATCTACCCACTTTGTTAGGTATATTACATCCAAAGATAGTTTAGACGGACTACCTAGTGAATTGTCACGGAAAAATGTTTAAAAAAAAAACTGGGCAAAGTCGATTGAATCGGGGGGAAAAAAAACCTGACAAATTTCAACGCCGGCGGGCTTTTATATCCATCGTTTCCCTTTTCTTTATGATTCTTTCGCAATGAAGCTAATTCTGGTTATGTGTAGCGGTATGCCAGCAATTATAGCGTCATTAAAACAAGTGGACGAGGAAAACCTCTGGGAGGAGTCCGCTTGTTTATGAATCACACAAAGCCGAAGCACCAGCAGCAGCACCTTTTATGTTCATCGAATGAGAATGTCAAAACATTTTGACTTTAAATCGTACCCTTAACAAGGTGCGAATGTTGGCTGCAAATTACCTACCAACGAAGGATATAAACAAAGAAGAAGCGCATCAAAATTCTAACGCTTGTTTTAACGCTGTAACACCATCAGCAGCGTATCCTATGCGTATCACAATCGTGCAATCTCTTTCGCTCAAAACAAGAGCTTTCCCTTAGGTGTAGGTATTATTCTGCGCATGCTCCCGTGTGTCTTCTCTTCCACTTTGCTGATCATTAAAATGCGCATATTCCGCCTTGTGTCTGCCGCATCCATGCAGGAGTGGGCTGCTAAGTTGTATCGCCCATAAAATCATCATCCGATTGGCGGCGTT